>FR990133.1:3650207-6624799 GCA_905404295.2 Ochlodes sylvanus | reverse complement strand
CGGTTTAACTACGCTCTTTATTCCCCCGTCCGTAAAGTCACTCCCTATGTGGAATACGTATGTGTGTGAGTGCTATATTTATTCCCAGTGTTAATGTGTGAACGCGTACATACGGCGACCATGTGTGAGTCGCCAATGAAGTCTATTCAATTTGGCACTTGTTCTCAAACTGTTGTAGTTGGCGAGGGACAAAAACCATTTGAAACTTCCTTTAACGTGCAAGGCAAACGAACTTTAATACCAGTGTTCTCAGAAGGCTTGTAATTAGTAACTGATTTACGCATCGTTACAGTTTATTTGTGTTTGTAATTACGCTAATTAGCGTTGCACTGGTTGGCTCCTTTGGGATTTGATTTCTTAAGGCCCACTTGTGAGTTGATAGCAGTCAGGATCGGACTTTCGTATCGAAAAGAAGTTGTTGTTGCTTATTGAAATAACACACGTATAATTTTAAATCGTGTAACAAAGTTTGAGAGCCATGCGCGGTGGCTAATATTAAAATTAATTTCCTCGCTGCCCCAGTAGCGTCCAGGGCGGCGGGACTGAAGTTTGTAGTGCTGTGTATTACTTTGCGATGAAGTTAAACACGTGTAATATTTTTAATAAACTCACTATGGAATCATTACAAGCACTTATAATTAACTGCGTGTGTGTTAGATAATAATATGTGATCGGACGATAAAAAATTGCGACGGTAGAAAGAACTTTACAGTGCGAACATTTAACATTCTAATTCTATCGTGTTGTTGAAGAGTGAAGAAGCATTTAGTGAGGACATTTTATTTGTGGCTTTGATAATAGACTGTTGTTTAAAAATGGGTGTGACAGAGTTTGATTGGGATTCCTGCAATGGATATTATTCAGTAAGTTTATAGTTGTGAGTGCTTAACTTCATTTATTACCGGATGTTTCTTTGTTTTAATTTTTTTGTATATTTTACAATATTTTTTTAACAGTTTAAACTTTCAGATTAATATACCTATATTATAATGACGTACCTATATGTATATTACAGTAGCGTATTTATGTTGATGTTGCTTCGGTCTTATACCGAGGCGTGCATTACTTACATTGTAATCATGTACCTACCTCATTAATATAGATTTGCTCCTTATTGACGTTACCCCTCTCAAATTACCTACCCTCAAAAACATGTTATTTTGTGTCCTATAAAAGAAAAATGGTATGTAACTGAATAAGTGTCGCTGTTTGATTTGTGACCTCATTTGTAGCAGGAAAAGGAATTAAATTGATGATAACGCTCGCTTCGCTGCATGTGTCATGCCCTGGAGTGTAGGCAATAGTAGGTATTGTGTATGTATAGTGTAGAACTACTGATACCGATATTGATATAATCAATGCAAACATACTATGAAGTTATTGCTTAATTGTTTCTTTGAATTGTACTTACCTACTTCTATATAATTGTTTGTTCTACGTAAAGTCTAAGTAAGAAAGTTGTCATACGTAAACAATTAATCTTTATTCACGATGTACGCATTAATGCATCGGCTACTTATTTTAGAACTGTATCTCACAGCACCAAGAATAAGCGTGCACTGTGCAAATGTTTATGTTCAAACGCTTGAAACGTTTCGAAATCTTCCGGCAACCATTAATAGCCATGCGCCAATATTGCTTCCTACACGCCACTTGTACGTCTATGAACCATTTTAAAAACACCGAAACAATAAAAGGCCAATACTGGTTCTACAATAAACTGAAAATATAGACAGTGTGACACTTATCAATGTACACAAACGAAACTATCGCTCCCACTCGTCATTAAGTAATTATATTTATTGTTACTTAGGGTGAAGAATCCGTCGGTTCGATCAACACAATGTCGATATGCAAATCGGAGCTATTATTCTCTCCGGTGAAGGAGGGTGCACATGGCGTTCACTTTAGTGTGGATAGTTTAGATTGTGAGTTGCCTGCAGAACAGGACCTCATACTAACGTGCCAGGCGAACAAAGACAACTACACCATCGCCTTCGAGGGCAGCCTCACCATTTACTCCGAGGACAGTGAGTGCGCTGAACCTGCGGTCAATCAAAAACATGGTATGCATGAAACTAGATTGAGATAAGCTTTTAGGTAAAACCATTCATGGCTGGATGACATAATGTTTGACGAATACAAACAAAAATTGAATGAATCATATTTTTTCCATGATAACACATGTTCTTAATCTTGTAATCGTTTTTCAGACAAATTGGGTACAGATAATTTAGTAGCACTAGACAGTAATGAAAGAACGCGCAGGAATTTAGAATTACTAGAAAGATGTAAGAAATTAACAAATAAGCTTACAACGTCTATGGCTAGAAGTGATTTAGGATTAACTACGTGGAGTAAACTTAAGAAACAAAGTAGTGAAACGCCTTTAAGCAGGTAATAAACACATATATATTTTTTTGCGTATACTTTTCTAAAATGCATACCGTTTTGTAGAAGAGCAGTGTTACTTATCATTAATTCATTTAAGGCATCCCTCCGGAAACAACAATGGAGACTCAAATGAATCGACTGATGTCACAAGTGACATGAATAGTTCCGTTATTAAAAGCCAAAGTTTGCCTAACTTATACCGAAGAAAACTTATAAATAGTTCTATCAATTCTGCAGCACTTAGTAATTCGACGGTATGTATAAATAATAATTTGATGCAAATGAAAATTGACGAAGTTTTTACATTACAACTACGATTGTTGTAACTTGATTTTTATAATGCTTTATATTTTTAGGTTGACTCGTTTACCGCGAACCAAAAACTAAGTGGTAATTCGTCGTGCATGAAAGTATACGACGTTTCGCAACACAGATCAACTCATACAAGCCAACATTCTGAACCAATGAGTACATCCTCTACTGAAAATCAAACATCTTCAGACAAAAGCCACCCAAAATCATTTAATTTGGTAAAACTATTTATGAAACAAAAAAGTATAAGTAATGACGGAATTCACGGAATGGATCAATTAGATAGATCAGAATGTTGGCCTTCTAGTTCAGGTGGTGAGAGTGGCGAATCTTTGGGAGAGCAAAAACTTGGGGACTCAAAATCGACATCAGAAAGACCCCAAGCAGAATTACCATTAGATGCTGATTATAATGGTTCAGCTGTCTATGATGAAGTCCGATCAATTAATCCATTTAACAGAGTATATGATGAAGTCATTGAAGAAGAAGAGAATCTTGATGCGACCAAATTAAGTGGCAGCGAAACAAATTTGTATGCTGTTGTTAATAAGCCCCACATTAAGAGAGCTAATATAAACATAAATAACAGCCCATGTAAAACAAGGAGTAGGAAGTCTTGCTCTTCACAATCATCGGCTACAAGTGTTAGTATTTCAAGCTGTTCTGAATCAGACGGCACACAAATTACAAGAATGAATAAAGTGTTGTTAAGAGAGTCCTGTGATCATAAATCTACATCAACACATCTAGAAGCTGATACGTTGGATAAAAGTATGCAGACGTCTAATATCCAAACATCAGCAATTTCTCATGAACGAGAATTGCTTAAAATAGTAGAGCCGTCTTTCTTAGAAAAGTTAAAAGAAGGTGACTGTGAGAAACCTGTGTTTGTACTTTATCCGAACTATACACTTCCAGATATAAGTTTCTTAAATGGTAGACCAAATATTTACTTAAATCCGTTGAAGGTAAACATTTCTCCTAAATCTAATGAAAGCAAGAAGACACGTATGCATGTTAAAGGGAAACGGCCTTTTTCATGTAATGATGTAGAAATTTTAAAGAAAAAAGGCTTAGGCCACATAAAGGACTGGGACTCACTTAACTTCTTGTTGCCTCTAGAGTGCAAGCAAATGTTGTCAGAATTACCAGAGCTGACGCAAATCAAAGAAAAAGAGGGTGTATCCAAATGCAACGATAAATACTGCAACTCGTCACCTTCGTGTAAATCAAAGAACAGACCAATTAGTTGCGATTGCAATAATTTGATTGGAAACAACACTGCTGTGTCATCGAGTTCAAGTACAGCAACACAGCCTTCATCGGGATATCGAGGTTCCTCAACAATGTTGACGGACTCTTCTGCACAAAATAGCCCCGCCCCTGCTGGAATTTTCAATCCCCTATTTGTATATCGTTATGATAGTGCTACGAGCTCAGAGGCTAGTTGCGTCAATAATGACGGACAACGAATTATTCCTACTATTCCGAAGCGATCTTTAACATTGGCTGATCAAACTCGCATGGTCAAGCAAGGCGAGTTGGCACCTCCGAGACCTCCATTACCAAAGAGTATTTTACGTAAATCCATGGACAAAACTCGCAAGTCCACTAGTCACACAAAACGATACAGTATGTTTGAAATGGATGAATTTATTCAAGACCCGATCGTTTGCGCTACAGCTGCCGTAGAACATAAAACAAAACGAAGATCATTGCAAGAACCTTATTACCTACAAAACCAGAATTTGGATTATAGAAAGAATAATGACTTGGCTGCCAAACGTCTATCTCAGCAATTCCTAGATGCTGCCGAAAAAGACGCTGATTATAATGAATATTATCAAGATGAAGGTGTTGGAACAGAAAGCAGCCTTGAGTCAGGAAAATCAAATGAATTAAAATATCATAGACCACACACACCTCCACTACCTAAACCAAGAACTAAGAAAATTGAATATATTGACTTCCCACCTCCAGGAGCTCTTATAAGTAGCGCAGATTTGCAACAGCTAGAAGAATTCTTGAAACAAAGTGGATTCAACTGCCAAAATATGGATGAATGGGATCAAAATCAAGTTCAAAAGGTAAGAAGTCAGGTAACCAAGTTTCTTCAAATGAAACGATCTCAAGAAGAAAATCAGAGATCTACGGATTCAAGCGCTAGTAGTTGTAATAGCAAAAAGTCTGTGAGTTTTGCGCAAAAATCAGAAGTTAAAACAGAGTCTCAACCGGCCCAAGTAAAGGCTATAGAAGAGCTTAAGGTAGTCAGTCTTGCAACTCCACCTAATTCACCTAACATTTCTGCGGTGATCGCACAAAGGCTTTATCAGGTAAAGGTATCACCTTTCTCTCTTTGCGCCCCTCATATCACATTGCCCGTTGAGTTCTGTGAGTATCTTTGGTTTTCTTTTTATTTTTCTTTGACATACTTATTCCTTTGTTTAATACCCTACCTCTATCCCTATGTTATTTTTCTTTGCAACATGTTAATATGTTTTTTTTATTTATTTTTCGTCATTTTCATTAACATCCTTTGCTATGTTCTTTACGTTAGTTAAACATCTATCACTTCCAACCTCTTGAATTTTAGGCTAAAAATTTAGCCGAGATTCCAATCTGCGAAGAAGGAGAAGTGAGTCCAGATGAATTTGGAACTCCAGTGCTTCGTGAAGGACGACCAAAATATGATCTGATCGATGTATCACAGAAAAGAGGTATGTTTCATTGTGTAATTATAATATCTACATGTAATTAATTGAAAAATATTTTTTATTTTGTATAATGTTAATAATTTCAATTAAATTTTAGCCTTAGTCTCAAACGTAACGGATGCTGTGGAAATGTTGATTCAACACTTTTCCTCTGCAACTGACCAGGCTGAATTAGCATTCTTGGGTGATTCGAAACAGTCCCCAGCTTGCGCCAAAATAGCTCTGAACGCTCTATGTCCAGCTCTGTATGCAATATTCAGAGATGGCCTGAAAGAAAGCATCGAGACCTCATTCGGAGCTGTCAACAATTCTGTATGGCAAATGGTAGAGGGAACCGCTAGACAAGGTACGAATACTAATAAACGATCATAATATATTCACACATTTGAACTAGGATTTTACTGTCGCGAATGGCATTAACACTCACAAATTAGACATCCGGGGCCCGAAAATAAACACTTACCTGACATAAATCTCTGCTCGGGCCGGGAATTGAACCAGAAAGGCCTCGCTTCGCAGGCAAGAACACTACTAACTGTGTTATGGAGTCGTCAAAATATTAACCATTTCAATGAATATTTTAGTTTTTTTAAGTAATGGAAAGGTTAAATATAAATAAACTGTTTCAGGACCGATAACTAAATCACTTAACGAACTTGTACTGAGAATAAACAGTGAAGATGCGGTTACCGAGGGACTGGTCAAGTTTAACGCATTTATTTTGGGGCTTCTAAAGTGAGTATATTATTATCACGTACTCGTATTACGTGTAGTTCCAAGATTCCCTTTTATTTTCCCTTTTATGTACGTAGATATCAGAAAAACAACATAATTTTGAATTAATTAAAGTGACTTTAATTACGCTACGATAACTTTTATCATTTTTCCGTTACAATTGTGCAATGTTATCTACACACACTATTATACAGTACGTTACAATACTTGCAATTAAAGTTTAAAAATTAAAGTTGCAATTTAACGTTTTGTAACTTATAAACCGAAATGAACATTAGAAATATTGTTTTAAACAAAAGAAGAAACATTAATTGTTTTATAACTTGTATACAGCGCGCAGTCCGTCGATGCTTGGGTGTCGTATGTGAGGACGAGGGAATCTATTCTCGCAAAACACTATGGTCCGGATTCCCTCATCCTGGCGGGGTGCATCGGGGAGTCGCGGTGTAGAGCCCTCTTGGATACGTTACTGGCCAGTCTCGAGCCGTTGAGACTACTGCCCTTTTCTCTGGACCTGATGTTTGAAATGCGAGAACTACACAGAAGTTTTAAAAGAATCGAGAGTGACATGCGAGCAGCTAGTCGGGTATGTTGACCTTTATGATAACTTACACTAACATCATTGAACTCGTAAAACTATTCGGTTCGACAAATCGTTGTATCGTCGAGCATTGATTGATATCACTTTACTCTATCGCCTCAAGTCTAAGCAAATGTCGCTTTATTTGCATTTTATTGTTTATTGCATGTGCTTTGGAACCACATTTCACAGCGAATCGAGACAATGTCAGCGTATACTATCGTGCACAGCTTTCATAAAATGCAAATAAAGGTACAACCGAACGATCGACGTCTGGCAACGGACGAATATTTCAAGGACGTTCTTCTATTTACATTGAACTAACGCTGGATGGCATGTCGCATGATGTTAAAAAACTTTCATGTATTTAACAGCCCACTTCGATTAACACTCCGCCACTAACACTCAACCAGCGGAACCTCCTCAAGTTGGTCCGTTCGATGCAGTCGAGCGGCCTGTCCAGCGACGATTGCCAAACCAGCGTCATTATGAGACACAAGGAGCCCAAAAACAAAGAACCGTCGACACCCGATCTGTTGAACGATTCGGCGAACGTTAAAACTACCCTGGACAAGAACAGGCCGCGGTCGTGTGTGAACCCGACCGCGATCGGATACGACATGTGTCCAAACAATAGCCGAATAGACCTAGAGAACAACAGGAGATGGTCGGGGGTCCAGCTCGGCTCTAAGCTCATGCAAGCTTTCGATCGTCTAGTCTTCGACGACAGTGACGATTACACAGATAGCTTAGAGAACAATAAACCCTCCGCTAAACCCGCCGGCAATGACTTAAAGGTAACTGAGGGCCCTTGTGTGGAAATGCTTCGTGTAGCGGCTTGTTCATTTGTTTTCGTCACTTCATGCCTAATTTCCATAGCGGCCATTGGCGCAGGCTTCCAGCTTTTATTTGGATTTTTTTGAGCTTAGTTCGTGTCAAAGTTTTGTGAATTTAATTTTATGTTTGTGCACTGGTTTTTTAATGATTATTTTATTTGTCCTTTACACTTAATACGTTAGTTATACTTACATATTTTACGCAAAGTAGTTTACACTATTATAAAAAGTCATGAAACCGCAAAGTAATACCGTTTGCGGTTCGTATCGTAGCTACGTACGGAGAACATAATATTCCGTCATTTCATGACGCACAGCCACTGTTTACTCAGTTGATGGTGAGTTGGTACAAACGGTGCAGCATTTCTGGGAACATATCCAACTGGAAAATGCAATACACAAACTTACTGAAACAAAACAGACAATGATATTGTACGTAATATTTTTCACAATAAAACAACACCATCCAAATATTAAACGCACTTTAATAAATAAAATATTTTTTAGTGAATACTTACTCAATTTTTTCGAGGTTTTAGTTTTCTAATGTAGAATAATATACCTATGTATGTATTTTGTCGAAGATTCTAATTTAAAATAAATTTTAAGCTAAGAATTTCATGGAGTAAAACATTTTCGAAATGTTATGTTTTTAGTTTCACACAATAATCATTAATTCTTGTATTCTTATTACATACTTATTTAATATTTTAAAATAGAATTATGTATGTATGTAAGTAACTACACCATATTTAAAAAAAATGAGGTTTGAATTAATGAAATATATATTTACAACATCACTCAGCTTAGTTCCAAAACCATTAGCCACATGAACATTAAATTGTGTCACCATATATGACCCGAAAAGATAAGACAGACCGCGACCGGTGGACTGCATAGATTGAACCACGAATCGTCGTCGTCGAGTGTTTGATGGTAACAGCTGGAGTGCGAACCATCATTAAAGTGTTTGTAACAGCTGGAGTGTGAACCGTCGTTAAAGTGTTTGTTGGTAACAGCTGGAGTGTAGTGGCGAGGAGTGGCGGCCGGGCTCGGCGAGCAGCGCGGCGAGCGGCGCGACGGGCACCGGCAGCAACAACTCAGGCGGCAAGTTCAGGCGCCTGCAGCTCAAGTGGGAACTACTCAGCAACGCCGAGAGCCCCAGCACACCCTCAGGTAAATTCAAAATAATTTATTCATGTAGGTATCAGTGATGCACTTATGCGTGTATTTTTTTTTATTCTATCGCCATATGGGGAGAAGATCATCACGACCCGTAAATGTCTCCCCGTTCACGATCTGAGTGTGTTAAGTGCGTATTATCAAACTTCATAAGTACACCGTTGCGAATATTATAGAGCACGCTCAGGTGTGCCGGTTTCCTCAATATTTTCCTACACAAGTCATAATTATTCTCTGATACTCGGGTAATTTGAAAAATTAGAGATATGTGAACGATTCAGTGTTATACATTTGGGAGTCACTCAACCAACGATTCGAACTCGAGTCAACAAACCATGAGGTTATCAGTGCTTCGTTACTGGACTATAATATGTAACCCATTTCCTTAATAGCCACGCATAAATATTATGGTTTTGTCTCAATTTTTTAATGGCAATCTTCATACAATAATCTTATTATGTTAGATCGATGATGACTAATTTCTTACGTAGATAAGTATACATATGCAATTCTTATATCATTACTAGTAAGCAATGTATAGTATTAAACAGTTCTCGTGTGTAAAAATATTTTTGATCAGATATAGTTGATCTTCTGATATACTATACACAATTATTATTAATTATTACATTACATAATCATATCATTTAGTACGTCTTACATAACATCCTTTAGTTACAGTACAATATCTTATGTACTGTGACGAAGTCTGACGCGATCGTATCGCTTCTGAAGGACGAATTTACTTCATTATTTATTTATAAGCTGCGATCTCTAAACAATAGACGACGACGTTGCCTAAAGCGGCACTGAGACCGCAATGGGCAACTTCCGTAGACTCGCTTATATAACCATGTACCGCTAGCTTAAGCCTTGAAACTTAATGGATTCTCATTCAATATCGTCGAGGAAATTTCTGGAACCTTAGAATCTACAAACAGTTCAAAATCTGTTACGTTTACATTCGATGTCAGACACATGTTTCGTAAAGTCCATGTATTTTTGGCTACAGGACTAACATAAAAGTCCGTTGTGTTTACCTATTTTTAAACGTAAAGAATTTGTTTCCTTGTGTACCTTTTTTTCTGGAATTATGATAGCAAACGAGTATGCAGCGCCACATTTCGCTGCCACCCATGATAATTGTGACCGACTTAGAACAAGACTCAAATCATAACTGGGATAGTCAATCCGGTTAAAGGAGTGCGCACATTACACCAACTCGACGTCAACTCCACTCCGACTCCACTCCGTTTCAACTCCGACGTTCCGTTCCGCGATCAACGCTTCATCGACGTCAACTCGACTCCGTCTCCACTCCGTTTCAACTCCGACGCTATTTACATTACGTCATTGTGTCGGTCGACGCGTGGACTACTCGTCTACGGTGAGTCGTCAACGCAACGTCGACCGACACAATGACGTAATGTAAATAGCGTCGGAGTTGAAACGGAGTGGAGACGGAGTCGAGTTGACGTCGATGAAGCGTTGATCGCGGAACGGAACGTCGGAGTTGAAACGGAGTGGAGTCGGAGTGGAGTTGACGTCGAGTTGGTGTAATGTGCGCACTCCTTAAGAGACCATGTTATAACATTAGCTGCTTAGTTTGTTTGTAAGTAAGAGGACTGGGACTGTTAGTGAAAGTTTTGTTAATTATAGTTAGTAGGTAATAGTCCAGTTAGAAGTTGTAAGTAAGAATTTTTTTTAGTCTTTTTTGAGGACTGAGATGGTCGCCTCTAAGTTGTAGCTCTAAAGGTGTAGCCGGCTCCACACCTTTCTATCCGGAACACAATTTCAGTTAAAACTATGTATTATACGGTAAGAAATGGTACTGGTATGGGAACTCTAGGCTCCAACTACCTACGTTTTAGTGACATTTTTTCTATATAGCTGAGAAACGAGTTGACGAGCCACCTATGGTCAGCGGTACCGTCGCACATGGACAACTGTAACACCAAAGGCGACACCTAAGTACAAATAAATGACCGCCCACATCTATTCTACTTGTACAAATTTGTTTAATAGTCTATTACTAACGTTTAAACACAGGGCTACCCTATTTAAGACATCAGTTCATTATCCTAACAATTAAATGACATTATAGTAATGTTTTGTGTACGTATTATTTGACAGTCATTAGGTGGTTAATTAGTTTGTTTACCTCAAATTATTAGATAAAGATCATTAAACATTGGGTACCCTTAAATTACGAACAAAAATTCACCGCCACATTATAGTTACCGCTACAATGGGAATTCCACAATTCCTGGATAATTCCCTAGTTGGGTATTCTAATATGGTGATAAATAACTTCAACATTTTCACAGTATTTAGTACGGTAACTAGGATCAAAAATCTTGCTTGTAACATAATTCAATAACTTTTGGTCCAATGTTCCGTGTTAAAGATGTAAATATTGGTTGTACCAGGAGAGACGTCCCCGGCGACGGCGCGCGGCTCCAAGATCCCCCGGCCGGTGTCGTCGCCCGTGCGCCCGCACGCGCCGGGCCTCACCTCCCCCGCCAAAAACACGCACAGGTCGGTATTAGCCTTTAGTTTGTCTTAATAAATTAATTAATTTAAGTAATTATTATTACTAAGTAATAAGTATTAAGCTCGCCATTTATACTCGTCAATAAAATTTGAATACATAATGTAGGTAGTACCTATAGTCATGACGGTAACAGATTCTTTATTATAATCATGATTAGAATATTTGGCTGGTTCTGCAACCATGTAATGTCAATAAATTACGTTTCAAGCCTTATTTCGAGATTGAGAAAATTTTTGTTATTTCATAATTATTTTCACCTTATGTTAATGTTTAAGGGCGTGATATTCTCATGCCTAGGTCTAGAACTTTTAATCGACTGACTGGCGAAAAGTTAAGAACTAAGTACATTAAAGATTGTTTACGTAACAACACTTAAAAACATCAAACCCATCATCATCGTCTTCCAAAACAAACGACAATCTGTTTTACTGCGATCGATATTAAAGAAAGTTGACTTGTAGCTGTAGTTATGTTTGTAAAGGTATATTTTTTTGTTACATGAAATAAATCGCAATGTGACCTACATAGGGATTCGATTCCCCCGTGGCGGCACGAGCCACGAACTGACTCACGGAGGTTTGATTTTGCAACAGCCTATTTATGGCACGCAATAGAGTGGCGGCTGTATACAGCCCATTGAACTAGTATTTCGAAGTATATTTATCAAACCCAGTTACGAGTAGCGGAATCGTCTATAATCTTTATTAATGTAACATTATTTTTAACTAGAGTTCCGAGACGGTTCGTTCGTGACTATCCACAATTATACATGAATTGTACGACTGTTACAATATGAGGATAGTACATATATGTATGAAATGAAATGAATGGTATGAAAATCTCCTTCAAAAATATAATTATCTTTATAAATGTTGTACAGAACTGTACTTTCTCTTGATAATTTTGAAAATCGAAATAGGTAGGTTGAAGGTTAATATATAGATCTAACAATGCGAGTCGTCTATAAAAATGTATTACATTACAATTTTGAAAGGATTTGTATTGCACGTTTTCTAATAAATACGTGCAAATCGACCACTAACTGGTAATTTTATAATATATTATAGGGGCATCCCTGTACCCGTACGGAAGGGTAATTCCCCAACGTCCGCCGCGGCGACAAATCGTGCGTCCACTGCAAGAGCAGCGCCGACCAATAAGAAACCGCCTCAGCCCGCCAACCGGTAAGTGTTACGTTAATTATTACTTAACTTTTGTAATTATATAACAGTTGTTTGATGGTAAAATTGTCAGTCAATTCCTTTAACGTTTTTGACTTTATGTAAGAGCTTGTTTTTGAAATTGTTCACGTTATAGTGAGTAACTGAAAAATAAACTCTTTTTATATAAAAAAAGAGGTATTTTGTTCTTTTTTATTATTTCATGAATAAAAACCTTTTTTAGTTCAAAAATGTATCATACATTCCTTTGATAGTTTACCATCATGCCGCAGTTATTTACACAAATAACTTTTTAACGGCACCTACAGGCAGAAGAACGAAATATAACTTATAACGAAATATATCTTATAAATAATATTTCAATAACAAAAAACAGCAACTTAAGTCTACCTGTAAATGCCTTCTGTTAATACTATCTAAGTTAGAGCTTGCAAATTAGGGTGTGGGTATGTTGAATAGTTATATGGGTATCTGGTGCTATAATAGTCTCTATCATTATATAAATTTCTTTTTTTAATAATCAGGGCTTATTGTTTATCATATTATGTATACAAAATATATGCACGCATATCTTCAGAGCCATACCAGAGAAGCCAGCGAGGCGGCCTGTCGCCGACAAACCCCGGCTCTCGAACACAAATGTCGCTGTTGCTAAAATCACGTGCAATGCTAAGAAATCTCCGTATGTATAAATAAACCGGGTATTTGGAGTTAACACCCACTAATAATAACACCTATAATTATTTAAACTGATCACATCTTGTATTATTAATCAAGCTTATTAACATACGTAATAAACTAACAACGGTATGAGTTAAAAATTCTTCTATTTCAAATAATTCTTAATTTAAAATCAAATCACTTTATTTCAATAGACTAGCCTATGACTAATTTTTACAAAAATGTTATATTTATAAAGTTATTATTGGAATACTTCAATAAAGACTTTATAGGCCTGAAAATGTAACATTTGTAAATAGAAGATTTTTTTCCATATATAATTATATCCTTATCCCAATTCTCGTAATTATGGGTTTGTAGCTTACGGTTGCTTGAGATTTCCTTTGACTTGGATAAATTTTATTAAAAGCTAGCCACCCTATCATGTCTCGCTTCCGGGAAGGTGTACGAACCTGATTGAGTAGTTATCTACATAGATAGGTGCTGCGGAGCAATGAAATAATAAAACTTGTCACGAGTAATACAAGCACAAGCAAAGCAATACAATGTAATTATATTGTACTCTACAAGAAGTACCTACATGGAATTTAAGTCAGGTTGTAATTAACCTAAGTTTAAACAAAAAAGAAAATTTATTATGAAATTATCTACTATATTTGAAATTTTAACAAATATGGACGCTATTATTTAATCGGTGAACTTTTAAAATTTGTGTTCATAAACATTTTGTTAACGTGCAAATGTTCTGCAATGCAAAATGCAAATTCTTTAAAGACTATAATTTAAATAATAATCAACATGCACGGTGAATGAACGACGATCATTGAAAACACCACAGAGCTATAACAATTTAAATAAACATTTAGCGATGAGATCGTAAAGAGCAAAATTTCAGAGGCGTATTAAAGCTATCGAGACTATAAATCATGTACATTGAAGATCAGGTCAATATTCGAGGCCACTTTACTCGAAAAGGCGAGTCAGACGAGATCAGAATAATAATAATACAAATTTTGTGCACTTACTTATGTTTACTTATCTACAATACTTTGTGACTAAAGTCTCTCCTACAATATTATATAAATGATTTAAGAAATCGCTTATATTATTTAGGTATTATAAGTAGTAAGTACCCTGCTAAAAATGCTAGGTGGCTGTCGTATTTCGCTCGCGGTCAATGACCATTAAGTCATGCGAACTGAGTTTCATGTCTGATTGCTGATTTGATAACATGAATGGTTTGTCTGACAACGTAAACTTTAGTTATCTACTTTGTGGTAAACTGTAACCTGTAATATTTTATAACCCTCGTCCTTGTTGATTTACAAACGCTAAAGCTTATATTGTAATCAACCGTCTTGTATTTCTTATTGCAAAATATTTTCATGACCTTTTAATTTACTACAAGGTAAAGAGTATTTTTAGCTATCACTGGAGTGTTTTTAGTGCGACTTAAAAACAAATTCGTGTTTACAATCAATCTATCTGCAATACCCTTCGCTTCGGCATCACTAATGCGAACAACGTTCTGTTAATATTCAGAATTTGACATAAAATATAGTATACAACAACTGAATCGATTTTCCATAATAAAACGAGATACTTTTTTTAAATAACATTTTCTTCCTTGGTTAGCAGCTCATCGCTGGTGTTTTAAGTGTTACTGATGTATGAGCGACGGTTCCCCTGCTTGTTTAACGGCTATTTAAATAAAAAATTGGTTGTCTGTAAAGTCGGTTTACTGACGATAGTTGAACGTGACAACGTCTTAAGAAAAATGAGTAGGCAAGCACAATAAAAGAACACTTTTTCAATACAAGTTAAGTCATTTATTAAAAATGAATGCTGGATACTTATACATCCTACATAAACCCTTACTAGCGTGATTCAGAATTATAGCGCCCCACTACTCAACGCCATCTAGTGTACTGCGAGTGAACTACCAGCTCAGCCAGCCTTCCTCCATCGATAAATGGACCCAATCGAACTTAATGAATAATTGTTCACTGCACAATACATAGATGGTGCTGGTAGGGGATAATAATTCACCAACGGTAACGACGGTAACGCATGAGTCATGTTTTTTCATGCGTGCCACCGAATTATAAGACGTTGTCACGTCAAAAAATAAAACTATGTATGTCTGTGTTTAGCACGTCTCGCGTTGACCGCGTGGAGGGCGCCGGCGGCGCGCCGCGGCCGTCCTCGCTGCCGTACGGGCGCGCGCCGCCCGCCGCCGCGCCGCGCCGCGCCGCCTCCTCCTCGGCCACGCGCCCGCACAACGCGCACGCACACGCCAACAAGAACAAGTAACTATCACCATTATAGATAACTTCTCAGTGTATTTCGAATAAGGCTATCGGTCAGCTTGTAAAAAATGCAATTAGCATTCCATTAGCCATATTAGCATTAAGCTCGCCATTTTAACTGTAATATTTTTAGATTGTTGTGGCGTAACAAACTAGATAATAATTTCTGTTAATAAAATATTCCTCAGCTAAAAGGAGGTATTTTTGAAATGCAAAATGCATTTGACTTAAAAAACCAGTAATTCTTGCATTTGAGTAAATTTATAACCTTGAAATGTAAATTCCAGGTACGTCAGAACATTGTGGCATCGGCTGCCTTCGGATTCGGGTCACCTGGCTTTCAACGAAGGCGAGCGTTTGCGGCTCATCCTGGAGGTGGACGACCAGTACCTGCTATGCTGCAGGGGCGAGCAGAAGGGGCTGGTGCCGCGCGACGCCGTGCTGCTCGAGGACTTCTGATATTGGCAGGGATAGCACGACTGGCAGCCGCACTGGCGGCCGCTGCGCTACAACTACGGGGGACATTAAACACCGTTGCCATGGTTATGTAGCTGGTGACAGTTGAAGATCACAACGAACGAACAGGTAGGTAAACTGCAGACATGCGTAACTCAACAGAAAAGCGTCAACTCCACATCCAGAGGTGTGAACCGGGTCACGGATCAGCTCAATTTGTCCCTAACCTACCACATGTTTGTGTTATGGTTTATAAAGTGCGAGTGACACAGTAAATGGAGCCACTATATTTACAAAGAGTGCGCAGCTGAAATATTTCAAACAATTGAGCCGTGAACAGTACAAAACAAGTTAAAAAGCAGCATGTTGCGAATTCAATATTCGAACCGGTTTGGAGCCGAGTTACACATTACTACAGACAAGATAACTGACGCCAGCTACTATATTATGTGTGTAAACGTGTCTAAAGGTGCGCTGCCAGTAAGTGAAATCCTTGCCAATTCAGTGAATGAACTCCTCATGATCTTCCTAAAATGACAATTAATAATACTCCGTGTCGTGTGATATGTGGACATTGTGAATGGTCGGTGCAATAGTTTATAAAGAAGGAACATTGTATATCGGATCGGTTTGAACAAGGAACTGAAACGTTTGGCTGGGATAAGTGCTGATAACTCTGTAAATATAGTGCATCTAATCATCTTACCTACGACGTTTTAAGTAAGAGTTAATTTAATTTTTATGTTACCCGAATGTGAAAATTTTACACGACTTTCCCTAATAATTATTATTAATTACGTTGGTCCTTGGTCGGGGATTACCGCAACTGTGACTTAAATACGACATGATCTTTGAGTTAGAACTCATGAAAGCACTAAATACATTTACTTAAGAAATTTCTTACTTACACTTTGTTTCTATAAATATATAAAAATAATTTATGACTAACTTATTTTCTTTTAGAAACTAAACATACTTCATCTATATCGCAGCAATCCTTCGGTAATCTCCTGTCAACGACCCAATTTGACATCACCTTAATGAAATCATGTAATTTAATTCTGTAGTAAAATCTAGTCTTATATTGTAAGGCACGAAAATTGTCTTGGACTGTATATAAATTATTTTTAGTGACACTAATTGTTGAAATATTTACTGAGGATGGGGTTAGAGTATCGCATTTAGCACCTAATGTTGTGGCATTGACAGTAAATATTCAGCAATGGGATGTGATATCTAATATAATTAAAGTTTTAGTCGAGATAATCTCATTCTTTAAGGCTATACGATGCGCTAGAATCAAATGATCGTCGCTGCGAGATAGACGTCCCGGGTCAGTTTTAGATAATTTCGATGGCAATTGATGTCTAAAGTATAACGATATTGTATTATAATGTTATTATCGGTATTTATTGGTGTCTAAGCCTGTATATAATATATAACCTTTATCGCATCGGTTAAGAGAATATGGCGGGCATATTATAGTGTTACCATTAGTCGCTTATGGTGGTACAGAGTAATGTTTATTAAGTTAAAACTGCCACAGACTAGCTTAACTCAATGTAGTACTAACTGCATGAGGCCTATCCTGAACACCTTCCTTTTGCGGTTTGTGGTTGAGGCACTCATTATCATACACTACACAGAAGGATGTAGGATGGATAACTTTTTATGTAACTAACTGCATGGCCTGTGCCTAAAATCCTCTCCTGGGGTCCTACTTCTTCGGTACGGTTCTATAGTAAATTTTGAATCTTCTAAACGGTCGGAAAGTGTCGGTGCACTCGGTGCGTAACATGTCGTCTTATCTAATCGCATGCGCCTCTCCTTCGCTCACTCCTCCTCGCAGCACACTGCTAAGGGCGTTTATGTGGATACAGGTTTGTTTCCAACGTCACCAGCGACTACTTCACAAGGAAAGGTTTCTTTAAAAGTATTTGAATTTAATGTTTCACGTTTTATACAGATCGCTAGTAATTGTCTAATACAATTGTGATGTCAGAGCCATATCTAAGACGAATAAAACGATATTTTTGGTACGTGTACGTATTGCTCAAGGGGGAAGGTGGTTTTAATGGATATTATGATATTTACCGTAATATACTCGAATGTAATTTCATTATATTATATATGCGAATCGTCGTTCAGTATTCAAATTATTATTCGGTGTAATTGTAAATAATGTTCTATAATTATTATTAGTAGAAAAAAAGGTGTCAAAATTGTAACAAATCTTTTGAAAGCACGATACAGTTCCTCTCGTAGTCCGTCGTGCTAACGAGTCACAGGATTGGTGAATGTAGTACTTGTAGAACAAATATTTTAGCGTAAACAGGGCGTCTATCTCCGGCTCGCGGTGTTTCCAACTTGCCAACTGCGTTCAAAGAACAATGACTAGAGGCTCTTCGATACGGTCAATCTCAGTGAAGTGACGTATGTTGACAACTAGGACTGTACTGTAGATATAATTATACAATAACTAGTTATAAGAATGTTGTTCGTAGTTCGCCGAGTCATGCATGTTGTGTAAATCATGAATTTTGAATGTAAAATAGGTATTTCATTAAAGTTATTTTATTCGCGCTTTGTGACTGAATGATGTGCTGTGGCCTTTTGTATGTAATTAAAGTTATACGGTGTTACGTGTTGTGAACGTTTGCTTGTTGCATCAGTCGATTCATCGTGTCGTCTGTCTACTTAACATTGCATTACCGGATGCTTCTACAAATTGTATTGATAATGTTAAAACTGTCGAAAACGTATTATAATATCTGTTTAGATGTGTAGTCAAAACGACATGCCTTAAATCACGTATTGCATTGATGAAGTGAAGGTAGACGGTTCGCTTCGATTGCTTGAAATCGCTTGGGATTAGCGCATGTAACCGAACTTAGACCGTTTGTTAGTCGTAAGTTTTTATCAAGTATTTGTATTGTCGAACGAAGTTGACCAGTTATTTTTATTATAAAACGACATTATAATTCCTGCGCGTTCGTTCTGGGAAACGATGCGAGAGCGGTGATTGGTGAGTTGTCCTCTTCTGGTACAAACGTTAAGTTATTACGATTATGTGTAAAGGTATTTATTATTTTACGATTGGGATCAATAAGTTGGATTTTCGTTTGAAGATTTTATTTTATTAAGAAAATAGAGAAAATAAAAAAAGAGGCTTCGTTTCATACGAACGTCAACGAACGACTGAGACATAAATTCCGAATAATTATTTAAGTTCATTTCGATATATTATTATCATTTTGTTTCGATTAGACATATTCATGCAACATTATTATGTATTATTTAATTTAAAGATATTATTATGTTAAGTGCCATAATTTAATGAATTAACAATTGATAAATAATATTGTACCGCATAACCATGTACACCAATTAAAGAATATAATATAAAACAATGTTGTTTTAATATTTACCTGTTATATCACAGCCATAATTGATCATTCTATAATAACTACCATAGATATTTGTAACACTGGATATTATCGATACAATAGTAAGAAAACGAAAAGCCCGTTTCATAATTGGCTCCCCAACATGCAACCGAAACACGTGCAAAGCATAAATATTATCATTATTAATTTAGTTACACACAGGTACATTCAACTGTCACTCATGTTGTGACTTTATATAAGCTTTTGCTTAAGAATTTCTAACTAAGTACTTAGTGGAGTTCTTTTAAGGCGTCTTTAATAGTGAAGTTTGGCCTGTGTGTGTCAGGTTTCAAAATGTACCAATTAGCGGTGCACTGCACATGGCTCCTCCTACTCGAGGGGATCTGTGTATTGAGGGTAAGTAACATGACTGTGAAGCGATATTCATTCAACCAGTATGGAAATTATTAATAAAGGGAAATACCGCTAAATGCAAATGTAGAGACAAATGTGATTGAATCATTCGAATATATCTAAAACTATAGCCAAGGTCTTTTCAAACTTAACATTAATTGAAATATCCTCACTTAATTGAATGTGTGTAAGAACGTAAGAATTAGAAAAGTACCTATATACAAAAAAAGGGAGTTAGAGATATTAGGAACCTCTTGGAGAGGTAAATAAAACAACTAATTTTCAACACTGATATATTTCGACATTTTATAAAGAATTGTATTTCATCTACGCAAAGAAAACACACATGCTTATGTGTGTTTTCTTTGCGTTGACTCAATATTAAAACATAATTTTGAAAATGGGTGGATCTCCAAAATCCCTAAGTGCATCGCCTATGCGTGATCTCTGCTAATAAACATCTAATACGATTTTTTATTATTCAAATGTTCCTATCAATACTTATTCGTGAAAAACTAATTAGTAATTACCATAATTATTATGTACGCAAAAGATTTCTTGTGATATTCCTAATTCCTAAACTATTTCTAAAGTATAAAGTGTCTAGAAGTTATAAGAACAACAATCGTGTCAAAATTCAATAGCAATTCAATTTAAATGTATGTAAGTACTTATTTGTATATTTTTTAATCTTCTGAAAACAAAATATACGTACAAATAGTTTACCTTCTACGGTCGAACTTTTAACTTATGCTCAGTACCCGCTCCTGATATAATTTATTTTATTGTAATCTAGTAACTCAAAATAACATGCTGAACTCAATCTACCAACAACTTTTCTGCAAGTATTGGGTGCCTACTCAGCACTTAGCATTAGATATATCTGCTACACGAAACTGTGTTGCTTTGTTTAGTCAAAATATTAAAAGCAGGACCTATGTACAATATTACCTATATTTTTTTATATAGTTTAAGGTGTACATGAAAATTTAAATAAATAAATAAGCACTTAGGTACTTTCCAGTGTTAGTTTAGCGTTCATATTGCCCCACCAGAAACGACGTTTTTATATTGTTGTTTATATTTGAAGAATCATGATATTGAATTACATCGCAAAATATAGTACGTTAATATAGTTACTGGACGGACTCAAATTTTATGAATCTAGAGACATTGACCTTAAAAATAGTGCTCTCTACCGCTCTGTCGTCGTTGTCTCTACCGCTTCAGTAGAGCAATCCACTTCATCGGTCTTTACCCTCAATTTTTCTGACGTCAGCCGGCTAATTTTGTGAACTACATACAGTACCTAAGCTACATTATGTCCTGGTTTGTAATACAGTGGAAAATGTGTGTGTACCTAAATATAAGGTATGTAAATATCAAAATTGAAATGTATAAAATTACCGTGTGATTTTACATCTACTACTTAATTACTTAGTACCTATGTACGTTCATGGGCGTTGCTAGGACAGGGGATTCAATCTCTTCAACTTCTCTCTAAAATCATCATTACGAGATCTACTTTTAAAGTACCTTCCTCCAATTATAAAAAGCATTTTTTATGTCAAATTTTGCTGGTTCAAGAAATCAAGGATGTACCTATTACTTCCTCAGCTGAGAACTACTTCATCAAGGCGAGCTAGACAATAAAAAAATTGTATCTTTATTTCCTCGCCCATATCCTCAGAAAATGACTAATCACGCCCATGTCTACATCCTAAATATTGGTGCTGAGACCGTCTACAACATCTAATAGAAAGAGATCAAAGTTCGTTAAAGAGAAAGGCCTAATAAATGGTGAACGCGGGGCGTTGGGTGAGAGAGGGTCGCCGGGAGCACCCGCGGGGGTCTCGAGCGCTGGCCGGGCGCGCGGAGGCGCGGCGGTTCCGCTCGTTGTGACGTTGGATCTGGATGCGCTCCTGGTCCTGATGCTTGCGGGGGGACAGCGCGCGGGGGGTGCGCGGGGTGCGGGGGAACCGCGCCGAGTAACTCCGCGACAACGGACGCTCTTCCACCTCATCTTGCCAGTTTTCCATCGACATGCTCTCCTGTGCAGGAAAGAAGGTCATTACTAACTTGACCAATGTTCATTAAAAATTATAGCACAAGAATCGACTAACATTTAGTTAGGTTAATCTCTTATGGCTACGTAAAGTATTGTAGGTGATAAACACATCGATGTGTAACCGTAAATGATATTGTGGAAAAACCACAAACTTTGTGATGCAATTGGTAATACTTGTGCAAATTCAAACACTAAACAAAAAAGGCATAATGATCTTTACTAGATCTATAGATAGATATACTAAGTACAAGGGCACATGATATTATAAGTACGTAATAGTTATTTATATTGAAAGCTTAAATAAAATACGACTGATACTTGATACCTAATGATTCGCAGTAATTTTACCAAAGTTGATTGATTAAAAATGTCAATACTTACATAATATTCCAAGTACAGTATGTTCATCTAAGGGTGCGTGCAGGGTGTTTTGCGTTGTACTGTGAATACTCATATTACCTACACACAAACTAATGAAAATGCTTATATGGACACATTGAAATGAAACAAACAAGTAGACGTTAATTTGTATTAAATTTCACAGTTACCAATTACAGTTTGGTATCGTATCCCTTTCGACAGAAATGTATGTGTCCTATGTACGCTATTAGTATAAGAAGTTAATCCTATTTCTCTACTTTATTTTAGTTAACGTGTGATTAGAAAACATATTTCGCATATTATAATGGCATAGCTAGATAAGGCAGTAAATAAAATTTAAAGAATAAAATGACTAATTAGTATATTTTCATATTTCAAAATTTTTGTCCCGTATCTTAAACTAATTAAAATGCAACACACTACCTTACTTTAACGACAATGCAAATTATGACCTTAAAGCATCGGCATTACATTAATACAGCTACATATGTCTAATTAGTTCTCGTAACGATATAATATAAAACATTTATTAATATCTACTAATAATATAATCCTGGTCAGTCCATATCGAGCCCACACTGTTCTCGCCACAGCATCACAAAATCTTACAGGTTTTAATATTAGCAAAAATGTACAAGGAGAAATCGAAGTAGGTGTAGGTACTAACCTGTGTACTCTAATACTGCTGTGTCAAGAACCCTGTTAAATTCCAACAACAATCCCACTTTAAGATCTTGTTTGGGAGTCCGTTTACACACCCCTATGAAAAATACACATTAAAATACTTGGAGATTGACAGAATAATGCAAAACCACATGCATACACATAGAACAAGTTCAAAAAATTGCATGATTCAATGCCGAGAAATAAAAACACATCGCATGAATCTTATCTAACGCATACTAACGTAAAATAATGTACAAAAATGGGCCAACCATTACTTTAGGTATGTACGTAATTGGATCCCACAAGGATTATTCATTTTAAATTTTATGGTTGAATTCCACTTCTCTAATTGCAAATAACAAAGCAATAGTGCAAATAAGTTGTACGCTATACGAGTAGGTGAAGAGTGCAAATATCTACAAGTACGACATGAAAACATCTAAAACAAATTGTCTCACATATGATAAATTGCAACAATCTGACAGTGTTTATTCGTAACATAAAAAAGAATTGGCCTGATGTCTTCATATATTCGCCTATAGAATATTATATTATCATTATCTGTTTCTTATTTCTAACGAACTTACTTGCCGTTCATGCCAATTAGAATCTATTGTCAATTTAATCGTTGACATCGATGACCATCATAATTATAAATGCACAAAAGGTTGACAGATGGTAATTAAGAGCCTGAGACGGCTTACATTACATTGCATCATCAATCTGTTACAAGTTACGTGAACACTTCTCATATATGAGCTTGATCTTGAATGTGTATTGATCGTCCAGCAAGATAAACTTTTAGGTATTACATAAAAACTAGTACCAGACTAGTACTAAAAATACTAAACTACTATTATCGAATAGAACTTGCAAACTGTGTTTAACTAAGTGGGCAACTAAGTTGTACTATTATTAACTATTGGCACAACGGATGATCAACTATTGTTAGCAGTCTCGGATCTAAGGGGAAAAATTTAACACTTCATAAATAAAACAGCAAGTTCAATCAATATAACAAGTAACGAATCATGAATTACACATTCAACAAAATATTGTCTAAAACGATATGCTACGTTGTAATCATATGCATCAAACATGAAAACTTGCATGAGTAGGTACTATCAATAAAAATAGAGGTCAACACAATGGTATTCCTACATCTAATTATATAATCATTAACTATCAGTATATAATAGTCGTAACAATGACAAATTAAAAATATAAAAAACGTTTGGACTCTTGATTATTATTATTATAAAATTAGTGGCGAATATAAATAATCGGGATGAGTAGCTTAGCACGGCTGTTGATTCAAGTTCTCATCAGATTTTGGAGGCTGCGCCGTCGGTGGTATAGGGCTCTAAAACAATAACAAATTCAAGTTTTAAATCTGTACTCAAAGAATTATGTATTTATTTGTAAAAAAAATTGTAATTGTGTAAAAATACGACACGAAAAAGCAGTAACACAAACGTCAATAAAAGGAAAACAAAAACCGGTTAGTCAAGGAAAACGAAACAAAATTGGATGCCACCAAAAATACCTTAAACCCAATATTAAAAAAGTCAATAATAGGAGTATAAATACTCGGGCTGAAACAAAAGAGGGATGACAGTTATACGTCTAGAACAAAATTAATGTCGATAACAAACAGACCATCACCGAAAGCAACCAAAAAGAAAGTAACAAAACATCGAAATTAAAAACGTGGAGCAATCCACGCAACTGGCATGCTTTACCTCTTGCCGCGATTGGTTGTGACTATTAGGGAGCGGAGACTGCCCTCCGACCTGCTTGATGTAATCTTTGTCGTCAAATATTTTGATGTCACCGCCGCCCGGTTTGTGTTTCACGTTGTCGAGCGAGCCCACCTTGCTTTGGGCTTTGAAATCCAATTTTTGGTTTTCAATCTGTTCGGAAAAGTGAGTGTGCGCTATGATATACCTAATGATGATATAAAGCGTTGTTGCATATGTGTAGAGCTCCGTAATATTGTCTTTGACGTTGTGAATTGGCTTAATTCGGCGTGACTCAGCTCTTGCATCACGTAGGTGATGAGTCAACTTGTTGAAAAGAAGTCGCATTTACGGAAGCAAACAAAAAAACTCAAGACTTCAAATAGAATTTTGAATACTCGATATAAAAATTTTCCATAAGTATTATCTTATTGTTTGTTCGCATTGTTCAAGTTCAAACTATAGCGAAACGCAACAATATTGTCTACTTAAATTTCACTTAACGATAAAAAAACATTACGGAACTTTTTTAAATATAGTATTAAATATCACGTGCAGTATACTTGAAGTTGATATGTGAGACACGTGATACACGACCATATATACCTTGAATTATGGAGGAATATTTATTGTGTAACGCCACATCAGTTAACTACTATGCTAGTGAAATGGGTGTATCATACTTTACGGTGAAATATTCCGCTGGTATCTAGTGCGTCTGTCGTGATTTGCATTTCATTGTTTTCGATTGGATAGCGTGCATTTTTTATATACGTTTTCAAGACCCAAGCAGTTCAATTGTGATTTTCGTGAACTTATTCTGTTGCAAATTCATTCAATCCCTAATGAATTTAACCACTTGTCTTATAAATCTACATCGTAAAATAACAACCGCCGCACCGTGAAATAACGTCGATCCCTATCAGTCAGTAGCAGCATTCAACTTTACAGCCATAGATAGCATCATCAGCTCCAACATGCCCATTCCTAAATATTTTTATTGAAAATTCTTAAAATTTTACGATTTGTGAACATGACAAAGGGCAACATACTCAAATTTCAAGTAGATTAAGTTGAGTAAAAAATTGAAGTGTTTCAATAATTCATTCCGGACTTGAATATACCAGACTAACCTTCCTCTGTAATCTATGGAAGGTAAAAGGTTTACTCGACGCTCTCCAACGTGGAAGCGCCCATTTAACAAACTAAAACCAACAATGACACAAACTTTTTCCTGTTATTAGATAAATGAAGGTATTTTTTATGTCTAAAGCTGCGAGCTCCAACTTCATAGATAACTCTTAAGTACAGACCTATTTATTGCAAAAGATAGAGTGAAGGTGAATAATCTTCATTTAGGTATATTCTAGCAACTTGAATTCATATTCGAGAAACTAAGCCTAATGATTTATTATTTGTATGAATTATGTTGCATTTTATAAATCTGGATTTGTGTGATGGTCTGATTTATCTTTAAATATTTTTAAAATTACGTGTTGTAAATGGTAGTTATCACTTGTTACCTTGACCCCGCCTCCACCAGGCTTGTGGTTCAGGTTGGCAGTAGATGCCACTTTGGGCTTGGCTTTATCTTTGAAGTCCAACTTCACCGTCTCAATCTTCTTGTCCCCACCACCGGGCTTGTACGTCGTATTCTGAAGCGATCCGATCTTAGATTTCGCATTCCACTCCAGTTTCGTGGTCGTGATCTAAAACAAATATTGAAAAGTTAAGTAGGTATGTAATAGAAACATTACTTCAATAAAACTGTCCCATCCTCTAAAATTTAAAAAAATAGTTTAATTTCTTTTAAAAATTAAAATGTCTTTTTAACCGACTCCAAAGAAGGTTCTCATTTACACTCGTTTTTCTTAAAACTCTCTAATAATTTTATAATACATTTCTCAACGTTTACATTTTGAAACTAACTCCGTATACTTAAATGGTAAATAATGTTAAACACATATATTTAGCAGCAACTACATAATTATATATATTTTTTTTTCAGTTCATATAAAATTGTGTTTTTACCTTCTTAGTCCCACCACTAGGAGAATAAGCTTCGTTTTTCGCAGCTATTTTGGGTGTTACGTTGTTGAAGTCAATCTTCCTGTTCTCAATCTTAACTTTCCCTCCACCTGGCTTATAGGTTGTGTTGTCCAGTGATCCGATCTTGGATTTAACGGCTTTTATATTAGGAGACGGTGCGCTGCCGACTTGAATTTTGTTCATGGGTACCTCTGTAATATATTATTATTTAGATGCCATTTTCAACATTTAAAGGACAAAAGATAAATATTCCGTATTCGTCTTCCAACAACGATAAGAAAAATGGTGCGATTATAACAATCATTAACAATCATCATCATCATTAATAACAATTATTTTTACTCGTATCGAAAGTCACATAATTATAGATTTATAACAATAATAAAACTGTACCGGAGTAAAATTGGATACTATAGGCAATTTCATTGTTGATAGACTTTGTTGATCAATGCAGAGGTCACACCCCATTTTTTAGAATTATTGTCTGTGTACATAGACAGACAAATATATACACAAAGAAAATTTACAGAGCAATAATAATTGTCCCCAAAGTAGAATAAATGAGGTAAACGTAAAATTCATATAATGCGTTAAATAAATAATAATAATATGAAAAGTAATGTTTTTGGTACTCATAGTCACAGGTTTATAGGATCAAAGTGAAGCCATTACCATTTAAAATAAATTTTACAATAAATGCTTCAATTCAGTAAACAACAAAGTATCTTGTAATAACTTACTTTTCTTCTCAGTAGGTTGCGGATTGTCGGGAGTTTTGGCCGTAGCACTCTTGCTCGATGATCGTGAAAGACTTGGCTTCAAACTGCTGCTAGATTTCTCCTTAGTCGGTAACTTGCTTGGCAATTTTTTGTTCGGTGATCCTGGTGATCCATTTAGGTCCTATGAATAAGATTTGTTCGTTTTATTAGTTGAACAATTCTTTTATAAGCCTGCTTTAAGAATAGTGAAAATTTGCTTACATTTCCCTGTGTAGACTCATCAACTCCGCTGTCGTTGTCCCCATCTATGAAAAGAAATGAGTAAATTAATTATTGCCACACATTATAAATAATAATACATATACAATAAAACAATGTATTCTACCAACTAAACTTTAAGGTTCATCTCAAAATTACAACAGTGTAGTCGTACAAATTTTTGTTAAATACCTTTAGGACGTACTTTCGCAGCTGACGCTACCTTTTTGGGAGTTGACTTTTTATGGTCAGTAGTGGTTATTAGAGAAGCATTAAAATCAGTTGGTTTTTTAGCTACTGCAGAAGGTGGCCTTGCCTCCAATACTGGAGATTTCGCAACATTTTTGTTCGGTGTTACTGCTTGTTTCACTTCTTTTATGGGTTCAGGTTTCTGATCAGGATGAACTTCTATTTTTGGTGTTTTTGGTCGTTGTGGTTCTGGTGTTATGCTCTGTGATTTATTAGTGATACCCGAGCTTTGTGATGCATTTTTAGGATCTGGCGAGTCATCACTACGAGTCAATGAGGGTGAACGATCAGACAAATCCACCTTGTTTTGATTTGCTGTTGTATCATTTTTAGAAGTTGTTAGATTATTCTGTGCAATGACATCATCATCATCATCTGACTTCTTTTTAGAGTTTAAATTTGACAAAGAACCCATAAATGATTCAGTCATTTTGGATCCTGATAGTCGCGATTCCGGGCGTTCGGGAACATCTTTACCACCATCTTGAGATGCTTCTGATCTAACACTCTCTTTAGAGCCATGAATATTGTCTTTGCTGTCCCTGGCTTCTTGAATAAGTCCAAGCCCAGGGCTTCGGGAACCCAAATCATCTAACCGTCCACTGATAGAGCTAACAGATTTTCGTCGATCATCTTCCATTTTGAGTGGGCTCGGTGCGCCTGGTGCAGCAGCAATGCTGTAACTTCTACCTTTCGGTATACCGGGTATATCATTGACATTTTCTGTCTTTTGAATGTTTTGATTATCATAAGTACTGTTTAAGTTATCCAGGTTGACTGGTTTAATTGTCTCTTTTAAAGAACCTTGTGAAGGTTGGCGTGACAGCTGCACAGCTGCTGTAGGTGCAGATAAATTGGCACCTTGTTTTCCGTTTGGTTGTGGGGCTACTGGTCTTAACCCGTCTGGTGTTGTTACTCCACCAAATTGCGGCGGCTGTCTAGGACCGAACTGCAAATTGTTCGGTATAGGAGCCCTTTGTGGCGATTGTCCAGTGGTCGGTGACTGCAGCGGTCTAGGACCCTGTTGTGGTGCAATTGATTGAGGACCCACTGGTCGCTGTTGAGGTACTTGATTGCGGATCTGCTGGGGACCAGGTTGTCCTGCGCTTAAAGGTGCTCTCTGTGGTGGTGTTCCTAGACGAGGTCCAAGCTGCGGTGGGCTCGTGACAGCCCCACCAGGCTGAAATTGTGGTCTTGGCTGCTGTTGTGGATTAGCAGGTCTCGGTGCTTGAGGTGAAAACGATGACCGCGAGTCAGATCTAATTAGCGGAGGACGTACTGGTGGATTTTGACCAGATGATTCTAATCCATTCGGTCCACCGGTTGGCGGACGACTCTCCACCGGTGCCTTTGAAATAAATATAGAAGGTCAGTATTTAATCGTTACTTTCAGCTTGCGTGCTTAAAATAAATAATAGTTAAGGCGATAAGAATATGTTTTGAATTTAATATTGCTCTCTAGAAATGTTAAATACGCATATATATACGTCCGTGAACTTTGTTTTCATTTCAGTCAAGATAAATAGCATGTAACTTCAATATACAGATGGTAATTGAACCAATAGAGTCTGAGAGATAACCCAGTGATTGAACAAGGAAAAGGGCTACGTGGCGACATCGGCGCTGTCGTCACAGGCTGTCGTAAAGTGGTAACACGCTGTAGAAATAAATTTAAGTGGCAATACTGACTGCGTATGCATGTCTTTCTGTATAGATATAATATCTACTAGTAACAGCCTTCGCATTGATTACATGTAGACAGGATTCTTTAAAACATATATTTAAATAAAAAATATGTACTAAATGTTACCTTAAGCTCAATAAATTTCATCGGTAAAAACCGCATCCAAATCGGTTAAGTTGTTTCTGAAATTTTTGGTATGGAATCTATTGCGTTAATAATATAAATACCTTGGTTTAGTTTATTCAGTTAATATATAATAAAAGATTTTTAAGTTTCTTCCATTATCAGACATTGATCACTTTTTTTTTTATTTATTGAAGGGAATTTGTCGCTGGGCGACCACAGCATCCCGTACAGAAAAAAACAAAACGTAAAAAAATTACTACAACATAATAGGAGCAAAACAAAATTAGTTTTATAGTTTGTATTATGTTAGTTTATGTGGAAATCAATGTATTTGGTGGTTGGTGATAAGAATTTGATTTGATTGTTCCAATCTTACCAGTTAATGCTAGACTATACTTGTCCTGGACGGAAAAAGATGTCCCAAATTTACTTAAAATCAATCAACTTTGTGACAAATAAACATCCACGTGTCAGTCTTTTGTGAATCTCCATTAATCTTAATTTTTGTATTTCCGCGTTTAGTCGCACGCCAGTATAATCGAGCAATGCCCTCTGGATATAAGTTGTCACGAACTCGGCTACTGGGTCAATGAGCCATTGACAGAAAACAAATTTACTAAATTTAGTAGGTAGGTACCAAAGCAGTACGTTAGAGAGAATAGGAACATTGCGCTACTTTGAAACGTTTTACCGTGTTTTATATAGTATTTTTTTTTTTATTGTAAATTACCAAAAAATGTTTCTCATTTTCCATGTAGGTGTCATTATTGAATTAGTTTTTATAGGACACACAAAAGAGTTACATAATAATGTATCTTTCTAACCACAAGTCATGCAGACATGAGGTACAAATCCATAACATAACCTAAGGCATATGAGGCAGCAAATCGATATCTAACATCATGGGTTCCATCGTTTCCACACATTACGACAAAGGCTGCTACGGATCGCGTGATAATGCGCTTTTATATAACGGGGTTCGTCAACGAACGTTGTCGGTTTTACATTAAAGTATTGGAAAATTTTGCGATACATGTTTAACTTCATCGCTATCTTTCAGTAAAACGATGGATCAAAATATAAAATATTTTTATTTATTTATGTTCTTCCATAGGACAGGTACAGAGTACAACTAAGAGTATACTGTAACTGTACTGGCTAAAATTTGACGATAACTTCATCATACAACTGAAAAACTAACTAATTCATTTTGGCCGCTCATATAGTCAAGAGTCATTAATCAATTACCGCGACTGCGCCTGCAGTCGCTTTAACTCTGTTGATGACATAGGATCTACACAAGCCGCCAGGCTTGTAAGCTTAATAAGACTAAATTATGAGTTATTGTAAGTAAAGAATCTTCGTACTCAACGCACATCAACCCTTTGGAATTGTTTTTAAAGACTTGATAATATTGTAAAATTAACATAACAATCTAAAAAAGTTCTTAACTGTATTTGCAAGTTGTTTGTGATCGTATAAATGGTGTAAATTGACTTTTAACTTCTTTTATAGGTGAGCTCCAGTGTTGCCGTGTCGAGTGTTTAAACGATGTAGTCTGTAATAGACCAATTTAGCCTTAGTACCTCGAAGTGTTAAAGTTCTAACGCTGACACTGCTCGTGTGTCGGCCATGAGGCTTACCCGATTTACGTTGTTACTTGTAACTTGCTCCATATTATCCTTAAAAACAGTATTTTTTTTCTACTGTTGGAGCAATAAACAAAGCTCTTTATGTCATAATCTTCGCACGATGGCAGGATGCCTATTTGCGATATCGCCCCTTGAAACTATAAAGACAATACATTTTTATTAGCTTCCAGAAATTCACGCAAGCCTTGCTGGTGCCATAAAATGCGTAGGATATCTGTGCTGAACTCACGCAGGCTACGACGAACAACACTACATATTGAGGCTTAGGTGTCGCTATGATATGAATAACTTTCTAATGTGCAAGTAACACTTCTATTGCCAGTTTATTTAACTACCTTAACCATAAAGCTTTTTGTTACGTAAATTATCACGACGTTCAATACCTATTAAATATTAGTAAATGAATTTTGAAACCCAAGCAATCGTGTCAATTTAAGCGTGATGTTTAGTTGAATAATAACGTTTTTTCATTATAATTCTTCAAAACATACATTCTTGTCCATACAGACATCATAATGCAGTACCTACGCAGTGGATAAAAGCATCAAACAAACGTTTACAATATAATGATATGAAATTGACTGTACGACAAACACAACTTGCTTGTTTATTTTTATTGATGATATTTTAACAAAGTTAGTTATTTATTTAAAAACAAGTTGAACCACGTAGAAACGACCTTTGAAGTTATAAATGTGAAACAAGCTTAAGAATATAAGTTGAGTAATAATAGTTTAGGTGACTCATAGCACTCACTGTTTCGGGCCAAAAGGAGGTTCTGCTATCGTAACCCTGACAACGCTTTCACAACTAATGGTCTTACAATTAATGTCTTTTTTCTGGAATTCATTAGGTAATTATGAAATAAGTACTAATTTCTTTTGATTTTAGTTGTTACTGATAGGCTAAATAAGTAGCAGGCACCTACTACCAATGCATTGAATTCAAATCGATCGGATCCGGTAGAGCGACGTTAGGAACGAAGTAATTCAAAGGCCCAAAGGCTGATAGAATGAACAGATGATACAAAAAAAAATTAGACCTGATCTTATCCATCTAACCAATATTTCGGTTCTTTTAGAAAACAATTAGAATCCATCGTTCCGCAGAACGCACCACGAAAATCCAAGGTTGGTTGTAATTCAGAGATAGATGAAGGCCCTTAGGTACGCGCCAAATTGTTTGTAGTTATTAATCCTCTCTATCAGCTTATCGAACCTAAACTTGGAATCCCAACACAATCATTGAGTAACTGATAAATTACTAAATAAACAACCATTAAAAACCAATAGTTACTGACAACCGTTAATAGGTGGAAAAACTAGTCCCGTAAGGTTCTTATCGCTATTATTCTTATCGCATAAACACTGTGTTTTACCATTTGTCTTTAAAGCTAACACTTGTATATTAATATTGCATTATAAACATAATCAATAGACAAGATAACAGGTGGATTAGAAAGAATTAAAGTCCATATCCGTATGCTGATTAAGTAACTTACAAGAATCATCTTTTTAATGAAGCCGGTCAATTAGAAGTTTGAATTGAAGCAAATTATGTTTGTCTATACTTGTATGTACGAGGGTGCAAAAGAAATCGTCAAAAGAATTCATCAGTGATTCTTTCTTTCATCTATTATTTGTAATTATCAAGATTTGCATAGTAGTATTAAGATGAATACGGTTTTGCTTTGTGGAATAGTGTAATTATCCAACCTTAATAATCTTTAATGAATTTTCTATGTATTTACTAATGTATTGATAATTTCTGTATCAGCGATGTACCTGCTTAGGCATACAAACAATTTTACATTTTACAAAAGACTAGTAAATCCGCCCTAACTTCGCTTCGGGAAACAATGCGTTTTTACACAATAACTTTTTAACACATAAAAGTCGATATTTTGGTCACCAAATATAGAGCATATATACATGCTATCGCAATTCGGTACCTAACCAGGAAAAAGCCGTTTTATTTTCCGGGATTACTGTATATAGCCTATGTTACTCATAAGACTCCAGTGTACACATTGGCGAAAGAATTTTCGAAATAGGTTCAGTAGTTTTGGAGTCTGTTCAATGCAAACGAACAAACAATCAAATCTTTCCTGTTTATAAAATTAGTATAGATTAATAAGATCTCTAATGCATGTGTTAACTAGACGCTGTAAGGAATTAATTGACGCAAGTAATGTATAATGTATGTAAATAATTAACGATGATGATGTAATTTAGTATCCAAATCTTATCGAAAAATTAACTTTGTGCCTTATTTTTTCCTTACGCACATTATCTTGTGAACAGAAAGAACTTGGACCGAACTCGGAAACCGCTGGCGTCATACACTTCAGCGTCAGAGCCCACTGACGTGGAAGACAGCTAGCAGTCTCTTGCCAACTGTGACTCAGCCGCGATATAAACTGCGGCGTCTAACTGGCCGACGCACATTTCATATCAGACCGGCCACTCAAGCGGTCAGCGAGTAGCATGTTTGTTGACAGTGTTGACACTATCAATTCTCGTTTGGAAAATATCGACTTAAACGTCCAAAGTGAGTATTTTTATTGGTGATAAGTGTATTAGTGCTCTGTGTTGTGAACATTTTTAACTGTTAACTGTTTTGTTACTTTTTGTCGTGAACAAATCAATACCATAGCATTTATTTGGAACGAAAATATTTTATTGTTTGTTGCAAAGGTCGATCTATGATCGTTACGTTTTAAATTATATGCATATGAGTTTTAATTACATTGTCCAACATTCGAATTGTTTCGGTACTTAATTGAAGATAAATGTTTATGCCATTAAAACATCATTGTATACCTTGCAACAAAATTCTTGTGTAATTTACTAAGTCATTAATATAAAAAATGGACTTTATTTTCAGACACAATGCATCCAAAATCGAACAGCCAGCCGGCGTGCCCAAAGGCCCAAGTACCCCATCTGAATATCACCCTATCATCTACCAATCAAAGGAAAAGCGATGGCAGTCCACAGCAAGGCGAAGTTAACCCTTGGCTGCTGAAACCCCAACACGAGATCCCGCCTACTCCACCACCTCATGTCGACGAGAAAACAAGAGAATTTTTCAACAAAAGAGTCGGTTAACAATCCTTTGTTGGCATTGGGGTAATGGTTCTTTCTAATGGCAAAGTGCCATTTTACCGGGAAACGGACTTTTAAACGAGTCAAACAAAAATAATCCATTGCGTTAATAAAACATACGTATATCAAAGGATCGAAGCTTTTAGCGGGTCGCGAGTGAGTGTGACTGAAGGAATGGCGCAGAAACATATGTAATATAAACATCCAACGATGCATTAGAGCATGAAATATTTGAGTTAAAAGATTCTAGCGTGAATTTTATATAAAGATCCACGTGCTACAACTTTAGCAACATCCGAACGATGATGACAGAGTTATAATCGGACAAATTTTTGGCCAACGACAAATCGATAATGCAGGTGCATTGTAATAAATAATGGAGAATTGAGCAATAATTTAGATATTACTTGCTGATCCCGCGAACGTTGTTCCGCCATTTAATATGTGGATACAAAAAGCGCGATTTAAATTTTATGGCTGGGGGTAGGGAAGTGAAAATTTGGCATTATGTGTATTTTTTATGCCACACCATAAAAAAATAACCAAAAATTTTTTTTACCAAAAAATAAAAAAAAAGCTTTCGGGCGAGCCACCCTTAATACTTAGGGGTATGAAAAATAGATGTTGGCCGATTCCCATACCTACTCGATATGCACACAAAATTTCATGAGAATCGGTCGAGCCGTTTCGGAGGAGTATGGTAACTAACATTGTGACATGAGAATTTTATATATATAGAGATAAGATAAGATTAAAAGTAGTAATTTGTTGAAGTATGTTGTATGTTTTTATTATCATTATTATTGTTATATAAGTGTAATATAAATGTAGATAGGTAGAGTCGAATGCCTAAACATAACGTTTATCCAGTTTCTGGGTTATTTATTAGTATTTGTAAGAATGTTTTGTCAATTTGTTAGCTTTCGTGACAAGAAAACTTTTGTCCAAATTTCTACAAGTTTGTAAATTATTTTTACGGATATTGCCAACTACCAATAAACTTGTTAGGGTTGTTTCAACGACTTCAGAGCTTTGTATAAGCACAGTGCATCAAACTTTATTTTAATTGTTGAGGGATGACATAACTTTTGTTATAATTTTTTAATACGGTAACATATAAAAATTGACGCAATATAAATGGGTAATCTAGGTAATCAATTTCAGATTGTTACGTATGAAGTCCTTGACGATAACAAGTAATTTCCATCAGTCTAAAGTGCAGTAAATTATAATGTAACCTGTTTCTGTACCATCTAGAACAATATTCATACCTTTTTTTTATTGTTACAAACATACTGACACATTTTATACACCTTACAATTATTCTATATTCTTTGTCTTGATTCCTGACTACAGTAGACGTAAGAGTAATAAAGAGAATGACGTCAATAACAAACAACAGTTATACACGTTTTTGTTTTTTGTTCTACGCATTAAAATAATTAATAATTATGTGACATTTTATTTTATTTTCTATTCTTATTTTCTTTTGACTTCGTCTAAAAAAGTGCGTAGGTAATATAATTAGTACTTAATTCAAGAAACATCAATATAAGTATTCTTTGAATAATTCTGAAACAACATTTTGAATTGCGTGGCTGGAGTTTAAATTGTAAATACATATTTAGACAAATCTAGGCTGTATTATGAAAAAAGTTAGCTAGGTATAACTGTTCCAAGAAAAAAAAGGAATACTTAATTAATTGTTGAGTTGTATTGTAAACAATAAATTAAGTACGTAAATATTCGTTGAAACTACCACATTTTTTTAACTTGTAAACAAAGCTCTAATTGAGTGAACAACATTATAATATTGATTAGACGTAGGTATTAGAACAAAGCTACCGCCGGAACAAGTTAACAAGCTGGTTTTACATTACTACTCCAATAAAACTTTGACGTACACATATTACTAGATTGTAATGATGGCAATTATTCAGTAAGACCTTAATAATGTTTACGAGTGGGCAGTCAGGTGACTCAAACTGGTGGTGAATCAGTTAATTGCTGCGTCACATTAATTAATTCTGGAAAAGAGTTATTCAAAGTTATATAAAATCTATTTTTGTTATCAAGGTATACATAAAATGCAGATACAGCAGTTTTGTTAATCATTTTAAAACAAAATCTTCTGCAAGTATTTAAAAGTATAGGGAGACGTTCGTTCCTAATATTATAACATATTTTAATGTAAATAAAAAGGTCGGTATTCAATTTGGACTTTTCAATTCTAATTGAGTATCTAGAAACTAATTTGTCATAGAAGTGACTGAGCCGAGAGAATAACTAGTGTTCCAATATTAATAATTGGCGAAATGACGCCATTTGAATCACTCCCAAATATAACATAACATACTTTTACTCGCTTACAGCGCGCGCACAATGAGTATTAATAAACAGAAAGTCCGAGAACTGTTATCAATTCGGCTTTAGTCAATTGGAAAGATACCGGAAAAGGTATAATAAGGAAAGATATCACCATTTTTTATCAAAGAATTACGATAAGGCACTCTTTTATCCTTATTTCTCTCAAAAGAATAGCTGGTGTTGAAATTAAACTAAGTAGGTATATCAGTTTGAAATATCATTAACGCTACAAGATAATTAAGACTATTCCTAATGTAAAAGGATTTGTTTGTAATTTTGTTAGTAATAAACGAACCAATGTACAAATGAAATAATTATATAATATCAACTGATTCCTAAACGGTAACAAACACTAGTAACGAAGGGCGACAATAACACTTTGGTAAGTAATGTTTCGACATTTATAGCGGCTAAATTTATTGTTACAATTAGGGTTTTTAAGGATATTTATCGGCGATTTGGGCAATGTTCTTACCGACAATAAAAAGGAATGCCTAGAGAACACTCATTCTATAACTACACGCAGCCGGTCGATAAGTGAGCTAGACTGGGTAGCCCTGTGAGACTTGACTAGCAGTAGCTGAGAACAGCTATTTCAAACATAAATTCTTATTTTAAAAGAGAATCACTAAATTTTCTATGTAACATAGGTTATAGCCGGCATTATAATAAGTCTCAGCCGTATAATCTATAGTTTATGATATTATATTTCCGCTATATTGACATTATATCATCACAAATGGAATAGAGTGGCGATGGAGACATGTTCTATAATTACAAGTGAGAGTGTATACGATCAATATTTAGAAGCGAACTAAGTAGTAATTTTAATGTACAGTACCAATGACAAGTGAAATATCGAACGTGGGAGTACTAGAATATTCCGTGCGCTGAAGCGTCGACTGTGCTATTTATTTCCAAAGTGAAATCACTTACCTGGTCGGAGACAAACGATATCAATTCACTGTTTATATAAAGGAATTGGTTTAATATCAATTTTAATTAATTTACTTCGATTATAAGGGGATGCCCTGCGCTATGGTTGCCGGCAAAGTCTGATGTGCCGTGATACGTTACGGCCTCTATCGGCGACTGAAGTATGTGTAGATCTCGGAAAGGGCAAGACCCGGCTAAACGGTATCGATTAGTTTTTAGCCAACCTTTAATGGTATTACAATAAATGATAAATTTTACTAAATTGCGAACCTTGTACAAACGGATTGTTTAGAATATTGGTTGGCTAATAGGACTGAAATGCAAATTTATAATTGTATAAAAAATTCAAACATCTTTTTTAAGCGTGACAAAATGTTCAAAAAAAAATATTTTTGTTTTCAATTTATGTCACATCAAAAAAAAGCAAAAATATATTTTTTGTCTCATGCTATATCTAACCATTCATAAGGCTGCACGAGGGTGCGTCCTGCGCCCTGAAAAACATGCGCGCGCAGAACCTGCGGCCAGTTCTCTGCCTCGAGATGTAGACAGACAGCCCAGAAAATAAATTGCCATTCGTCCTTGTTTTTCCAGGCTACTTATCGCTCAAAACATAATAGATATTATTTATTATATGCGTAGGTATACCGAATTTACGGTGAACATCCAACGTGGCGAATAACCAAAATTGTTCCTATTTCCTATTTGTTGTAATGTACAAATCGTTTATGACGTCGTCGTCATATACCTTATAATAATGTCAATAATGTTTCATAGTACAATGAAACTATAGTAACGGCAAAAAATTAAGGCCCCTTTGACACACTAAAATAGTGACGTGAAAAATGTTAATTTAGTATCGAAAAAATATGGTCAAGTGCGAGTCGCATCGATACATTTTTGGAATAAAAATTTTAAGCACCCTTTTTAATTACATATTTTGGAATGAGAATCGAATACTGAGTACCCCCTATTAATATCACAAGAGTCTTACGAATCACCTTATATTTAAGGTCTCCTCGGCTTTGAGCTCAGTAGTGGGCCTTGTTGGGTTGAGATGATTTATAGTATATTCATTTATGTAATTGACTTACTTACTTTATTAAAGGTGGCACTGTATTTTGTTAGTAAAAACGTGAAGGAATTTGTTCGTGGTACCATATACTTTGTTTATATGGTCCCGCATTAGTCCATAATAAATAAATATATATATTGTTTCAATATCCATGTAATTAATTAACTTTGGGTCTTAAAGTTATACATTCGATAAATTTTATGACTTTTTGCACATCACTATAGACCATGAAGAACAGCAATTTGCTCCTTCAAATTTATGTAATAATTTATACGAAACTTGATGATCGGACAGACGTCAAATAAACTTCATCGGGGCCTTCCTTTTATGCCGCACCTATAATTCATTATAAAGACAATTACGTATATAAGAAAAAATATAGAGACTTAACTTTCTTTTTCTAAAAAACACAAAATTAATTTTGAGATGAACCAGATAGGTATCTATTAAATACACAGGAATACAATTCAATAATAATTATTTCAAACTTGATAGATTTTTTTTTATATTTTTTGGGGGAAAAATAAAGAAAGCTTCTTCGTCCCAAAAAACACAAGTTTAATTTTGAGATGAACCAGATAATTTTATTAATTGCACAGAAATTCAATTAAATACAGCAGTTCTATCAAGCTTGGTAGTTGATAAGCAGCTAAGAGCAAGTAAACAGTAAATATTTGCGTGCGACGATCTTGGATTCTTAATGAAAAAAGTTTGGTGACTAATTTATGTTGAGACAAGAAAGCTGTATTAAGTTATTACCTTGTAGTAAATTGCTCCACGAAATTTGCCTATAGGTAGTTAGGTACTTTGAGTAGATAAACAGTTACATAACTAATAATAATCTTTTTAATGTGTATTTTGGTACTAATACCATCTCTATTTTGCTTATGCAACGGGCAAAATGAAATAACTGACATCCATAAATTACGTCACATGAATTTAATGATTTCTAGAGTTCACCTCGTTACATACATAAAATGTATCATCCCCTCCTCTGGTGTGTCGTCATATATTTTGCAATTTTTAATTTAAATATTACTAAATTAAAACATCACTTCTACATTTGATAGGATAGGTATAATATTTCATATGTTAACTGTCATAAATTAATCATTTTGAAATAGTCACGACACGAAATGGTGGTGAATAAGTAATTGTAATAGATACCTAATATTTCAAAGTTTTGCAAGTAAGTTTAAGTTTAGAGTTTTAACATTTTCGATTTACACATGTGACGTCATACATTATGTCTCTTCCCCCTTATCACACGATGTCACTCTTTGTTGATCCCCTCCCTACCCGTTGTACGACGTAATTGATGGATGACTCCCAAGTGCCCATATAAATATTGTAAACACCAGAAGCATCAATAATATATTGCCAGCCAAAAAATGGAAGAGGGCAACCTCTTGGTAACACGTTCTAAACACAGATAATTCATAGTTAATTATAGTTATGTGATTGGTTGGAGGTATAGCTAGGCAGGTAATCCCTTATAATATTATCTTCGTGTTTACATTACCAATAAAGAAATCCACCAATTTTGCAAATTACCTGTAACAAATAAAATTTTTATTAATATTACTTTTAAGTCTTATTTTTCCGATTTATCAATCAATTTAGAAAAAAAAGAAGCTTTCAAAGACAAAATACAAACATAGAACAGTTAAACTAATATAAATCTATTTATTGAAGGTTTGTTCAGAAATAGGTACGCGGTATCCTCTACCGCCAGCGGTAGCGGTATCCGAGTGTGGTACTGTAGAACTAACCATCTAACCAGGCAATCTATCCAGTAACCTAACACGTATATTGCTGTTCATTTACGTGATTGAATAGTTAATATAAAAATGTAATACATAAGAAATTCTAATTTAAACAAATTCTTAAAACTACGAAGGCTCTACCAAATAATACTATGCAATAGTATATGCTATAAACTACTCTGTTGTAATACTCGTACCAATATGTAAAAATATAGTAAAATGCCACTTTATAATAGTTGTCAAAATAGTTATGTAGAAAAAATATGAATATAGGTAGGTACATACTCAAACTACATAAGCCATTCTCGGTTTCTCTACCATAGCTAGTTGTCGCCGCAGTCTACTGGATTTTACGCCTAACGGGAAACAGAATTCTGAGGAAGATCTTGAAGAAGAACGTGGGAAGATCCATGAATCCATTAGATATGATAAGAAGGTACCAACAAGTACCTAAATCATTGGGCGTCCCCAATGAATACTTGCCGAGGTGCGTACAGCACAAAGTTACTGCGCGTTTGGAGCAGCTTCGTAAACCCTTCAAAACAATATTCCAATTTGACTAAAATTTTCGCGTGGTCTTGAATGATATTGACAAGTTTGGAGGAATGCATTATTCTGTCAAAGTCCTTGAAGGTTACGAGCGACCGTCGTACAAAGCAGGAAGAGCCTCCGCATTTTGCGTTGCGTGTCGCATACCATTACGTATCTGAGCATCGTGCGTGTTGCTTTTCAGGCGCTTGCGTAAAAATGTGCGATACCTTTTCGATCGTCAGTCAGTTTATTGCTTTATAGATGATTTTGCTCGGCCTCAAAAAGAGCAGGTATCCACTGAGTATTTTTCCGATTTTATTCAAACGGTGTTCTTTTTTTTTCAAATGAAGATTTAAAGCATTTAAAATGGTTCTGTCTTGTTCCGTGAACTTTTGTCAAAACGTGGAGAACCTCGAAATTTAACATTTTGGGAATGTAAAGTTCTTCAACGTAAGAAAGTCCGTTCGTAGAGGTTTGATGTATCGCAGATCGAACGAGGCAATGATCTAAATAATTTACATTATTTATGTTAAGTAGTACGGTTAGTACCTTCTAGTTTTATTAGCTTTACTTAACTACCCACGCGTTTTTACCCGTAGTTCTTCTTAATTTTATTTAACTTCAACGGGGAATCCATTAAAATTATATATTTTAACTCACTTTACCGAATTTATTATGTACGACTCAGTTTTTACTGACAAACTTATCAATCAACAAGCATTTTGTAATTTTTAATTTTCTAAAGCTACGAATGGAATATTTAACAGCTGCTTCTTTATATTAATGCCATTGAGAATCATAATGTAATTCAAAAGTACCTATATCTAGAGTGATAAACTGAAATTTTCGTATTACATAATATCTACATCATCGTAAACAAAATAAAATTTAAGGGTTTTGTAGTTTCATTACCTACTACGTTGCTCATATTTGATGGAAGAGAGATGTATCAAGTCTATCTAACTGGCAAGCAGGCAGCAAGTAACTAAGTTCCGCACTACTTTAGAATGTATGACGGCTGGACAGCTTCACCCGTCGCATGACAATTGACCTACCTACTTTATTCATAAAAACGAAACGAAATCGATTACGATTAACGAAAAAAAAACTAAAATAAAAATAGCCTAAGTTACTCCTTTTGACATCAGCAATCTGCCAATGAAAGTCCCGCCAAAATCGGTCCTGCCAGACAGAAAGACAGACAGACAGACAGACAGACAGACAAAAATTATAAAATGTTATTTTAGTAAAAATCGATTATTTTTATATTACAAACAGACACTCCAATTTCATTTATTTGTATAGATTGTAATTAAGCTTTGATCAATTAACATCTTATAGTAATCTATGTATGTAGTATTCTGCAGGATTCAAAAATTTAGATCAGAGGTTGTTGACCGTCATTGGGGATAAACTAAAGTTCACTGTAGCTATTGACATGGCTCGGTATAATGCAGATCACAAGTATGAAATATTCGTAAAGTATGGACATACTACATCAAATTTAAAATTAAAAAGTAATGTATGAATAGATAACATAAACATTTAATATCCTTTTCAAAATCATAGTACATAAGTAATTATTATTCGAATGCACTCAAAAAACAAAGAAGTCCAAACGCCATCTATAATCCATATAAACAAGTTAACAGCTGAAGCTACAACTTGCGCCATCTAGAGCAATAGTAACAAAATAAAATCTTACATGTACAGTCGTACACAGAGCCGTGATATCATCGTGATCCAAAATAGCGTTGTCGTTCCGGAATAAAGCAAAGTTTAAACAATGGCAAACAGATGGCGCTTTAAAGCATGGCGAAGGGTTGAACAGTGGATTACAATTTTCGTGATAATACACGAAAATTGAATCTCAACCACAAAGTTATCAAGCCTTGTGCGCAACCTTGTGAATGAACTTGAAAAGGGTTGCAAACTGGTTGCAAATGACTTCATTTCCACCCTTCAAAATACCACATCAGACGAAGTATATTACTATGTAGTAGGTAATAGGTACTAAGACTTTCCTAATTGTTCAGGTAAGACATTTTTCATCAATTTATTATAAGACTACGTAGTAAACCATAAGTTACGCTCCAGTATAATCAACATTAAGACCAAGTAATTAAAAAATTTACCATATACCTACTTAGCCTTCCTCATGAATGTGACTATCATACCTACACAAAAATAATTTTTCAAATCAGACTAGTACCTAGTTTCAGTGATTAGCGCGTTTAAACAAACAAGAAAATACTTCAGCTTTATTTAGTAGGTATATTAATATAAATGTATGCGATTGACAAAATAACTACTTACTACAAAATGTAGTAGGTAGCTATTTAAATAAGCGTGTTTTATTTTCTTTTATTTGCATCATTAATCCGAACACTTTTTTTATACCTACATTACGGGAAAAGTTGTTTTCTAAATAACGAGACATACGCCAATTAGGTTTTTGTACTCATGTCGTGAGACGATACAATGAATGCCATGCAAAATAACTGAAGAATGTATAATTAAGCAAATTAATACAATGAATTAATCACTGGTAGTATGAATTACTTAATACCCGTGTTGAAAGGCTAAGTACCTACCTATGTACCTGTATAATCTGTTACTTTTACAACCGACTTCAAAAAAAGGAGGTTATCAATTCGAATGCATTTTTATGTGTGTACTACCCATAACTTTTACTGGGTGTACCAATTTTTACCGTACCATACCGACCTTTGCAAATCGTACCCGCACTAAAACTGGCTCTCATTTTTATTTGGCACCTCAATAAAACGAATTTACAGTGTCTCATATCAAGTACTGAAACGTATTGAAAGGCCTTCAGGAAGCATCACTTTCAGCAAGTGTAAATAATCATTTTTCCCAATTGTTTTTACAGTTTCAAGACTAGGATCAACACAAACAAAAATATTTAATTTTAATAGATAACCTAATGTAGAGCAACATTTTGTTGTACTTAATACTTAATACGCTTGACCAATGACATAATAAGTAAAATCATTGCGCTTGACAATCTATCGAATCAATAGTTAATTAATATACCTACATATAATATATCTATTACTATAATAAAATAACTATTTGAATTAATATTATCCGCGTAGTTTTTTTAACGAGGATGCAGCACCACCCTTCCGCTGCCGCCCCTGACAACTGTAACCGACACAGAACAAGACCTAAATCGGGACTATGGTAATATGGTTTGATTGTTAAAATACCAGTATGTGCGACGTTTACACCATTGTGAGAGTAGCACACACACAGAACAGAGAACAAGTCCGTGGGCACTACTGGGCACACACAGTCATGGTCACACAGCCCTCTCTTTATTGATATAATATATCAATTACAGAAACAAGTAGATCTGACGAAATAATATCTGTAAGAAAATTTTAATTCAATGTTCCTTTCATTTATTGCGATGATTTTGCGAAAAATTATAACGTACCTACCTAACTACGCAATTTTATTATTGCTTAATAAATTACCTGCTCGTTTCTGGGCGCTTGTCAATGACGTCTGTAATTAATGATCCTATTCTGTTTATATGTTTTGAAATCGAAACAATTTCCGTTTAACTACTCATGTGACAATATCACCTGGACTCCTACGCGTTGCTAGAAAAAGTTTATATTGATGTTTTAACAGCTCTTTCAGCTGGACAGATGTCTATTAACCGACATCGTTGAGTTGAATTCGTGAGAATCGACCACTAACTGACATAATTTGCTTTTATCGGTACCTACCTACCTACGTAATAAACAAAATTAAATTCATTGGAACGTTAAGATTCAGAAGAATTTTTGTTTCTTTAACATTACTTTCTTTCAATACAGGTAGAAATATTGTAACTTGTAGTCCTGTGAATACTGTGAGTTGATAAATGATTAGGTATAGGTAATAACACTACCTTTTTTACTTTTTATTTAATTAATAATTACAATTTTGTTGGTTTTTAAATTCATATTTGTAGTTAATTCAAAGTAAGCTCTGTGATTCTTTGGTATTTATACGATAATTCTCCTACCTAATAAGGGACTGGTCCCTAAACAACTCGCTCTACATAATGAGAAAGTAATTCAAGAGAAACTAATCTCTAAATAAATAAACACGCCCTTACACATTCTTGCCACCGCATTAGGATTCCCATATGTCGCGGATGGCAAAGGCACCTAAAACAAAACATCACTAACACCATTACCCGAGAACAAATGTTTGTTTCTCAGTCGCATAATTATACACCTGCCCCGGCCGGAACTCCAACCTAGGACCCCCCGCTTCACAGTCAGGGCCACTCCCAAGAAGGTCACGGAGTAAATATCTGATTAAATAATTTTATATAATTTCAGTCTCATAATACAACCATCGAATGTAATGGAATAAGGTACAAAACCTTTTTTTATTAATAACTAAACCTCGTCAATAGTTCTCTCTAACTCTGAATTAAATAAAAGCTTTCCTTGTCAATAGAGTAAAAGGTCATTCTGTTTTGTTTAGTCTATTTTGGATTATGCACATTTTATTTGTGTTTCTATTTATCTGTTTACATACATTTAGCACGCGGGCTGACCTTCGCGTGGCGTCACTGGTTGATTTCAACTGGCACTTACATCATCACCAGAATTACCTAACACTGGTAACTGGTAAGGTTTACCTAGCTGTATGGGTCACCGGCTCACCGCACGACACACCTTGCATACTAATCACAATAAAATCACTGTTGCTTTCGCTTAAATGCTGCTTTACTGAGAAGTTTCTCGTCTATGCTAGATAATAGTTACTGTAAGATAGCTAGATAATATAAACTTTAATTGGCAATTGTTTCAGGGTATACGCAATTGAAATGAATTCGAAGCTGTTTAAAATATACTCTTACAGTTACAAATAAATATTATATACCGGTCTATCTACCTATTTGGCGACGATTCTTTTGAATGGTTATTCTCTGCAATAACTTAGAATTCTTATAATCTCTTCAAGACCGTGCATAGAATGCTATGATGTCATAACACGCAGGTAACTGACATACATATATGAACAGTTCATAATTATTGTGACTGATAGATATACATGTAAGTCGTGAGATACATATGTCTACATGTTCTCAAATAATATCACGAATACGGAAAGTAGGTATGTAGTATATTTTTTACAAATTTCCAACTTTTTAATGACAATTAAGTTGATTGGAAAAGTAACTCAGGTTCTTCAACGAATATAGACAAGAAGTTATCATAAATGTTATTAAATAAGTTACTATAGAAGGCCAACAGTTCAATATCACTGTTTTGTAATAATAATAGGAACTATTACTGATGTGATAACTAATTATAATGTGCTAATAATAATAAAACTTAATAAACGTTACGGGTACCTAGTATCTAAAATAATAATGGTCATAATCTCAACTATTTTATGTTTTGATATAATATATTTAATATATAGGTACCTTTATTTTAATAGAATAACATTAGGTACATATTTTTCATCCGTAAAGTTAACTCAGTCTAGGCTGAGTCTATATTCTGGCACCTTCGTTAAACAGATAAGTACACACAGCTTCTTCAAAGCAATGCTTCATGTTTTATGGAGGCGTATAATTGTTTTTTAAAGGACCTGCATTTGATCTTGTACAACAAAGGCACAATTACAAGATGTTTCCAGAATTTCATCAAATATTAAGGACACTACTCGTAAATATTGCACATCAGATACACCTCTAACACGATAAGTTAGAACAAAGAGCCGCTACAGCAAACTGATAAGGTGATCGTAATCTTATCATTTGTTTTAAAACTATAAATTATGCCGTGCAACAATTTACTGTAAACCGTTCAAACAGCTTTGGATAATGTTGAATATTGTGATCGCACTCCAAAAGCAACTTCATCGGTTTTTTACAGATCCTCAGGCGGCACCAGATAGTCGACCTGCTCGTCGTCGAAAGTAAAGAATCTCTCTATTATTTCTATGGAGTTGAATCAAACCCTATCCCATAGGTGTTTACGGTGTATATGTTATTTAAACTGGCTTTTTAATTACTTAGGAACTCAATACCTTACATTCACTGTATGTAGAGAGCGTTTATTGGTTGAAATATCTACTGCTCATAAATATTACAGATGACCAGCTTCAATGTCATATAAATAAAAATTATACCTACATTCTAGACCTAGCAGCGTTCATTGAAATCAATCAACCATTTTCAGTGATTACATCTAATGAATACGTCGGTAGAATGGCTTGTTCTCAGTCGTCATAAGTAAGATACAGACTGTTAAGCTATTGTATCACTGTATCTCATATATTAGGACGCTACGCAAACTTGTGTCTAGTTGTACCATTCCACGCTCTACATAACAGGTACGAGTAGTTAGTACCCGCCTCTCTGCAACCTTGTCACATCCGTCTTTATTTAGGTGTGATGTGTCCAGGAACTTCAAATGTCACAGGAAATGTTAAATTTTAAAATATAAGCCATAATATGAATATGTATCGTGCAAATGAAGATTTTGTTTCTGAATATTACAAAAGTGCCACAAAAATAGTGATAGTAGGATAGGTAATACATAATAGTCTACTGATAACTAAATTCAAATCACCGGTATATTTGAATTATATCCTTCATCAAATGTTGTCCGACTGTTGAAACCAGTTTATTTTTAAAATAGAATAAAATAAGGACACATTTTCTCCAACATGATCACACAATTTGCTATGGAGAACTCTCAAGATTTTTAGTTTTTTATCCTGTCCTTAAAATTTGATCTTTTTTCCCAGGACCCTTATACCACTAGATCCTGACTATTTACAGACAAAGTAAAGTAATTCAAAGTATCAAAATTTATAAGATATGTGCACAGCGAACAATTAAAAATCTACTAATAAATCATAAAGCAGTTTGTAGACACAGCTGGCTTTATTTTTTACGGTGCTATATTATTATAGAGCAAAGTTTTAATTGACGGTATCGCTAATTGCGGGGGCGCACGCAATGTCGCCACTAAATTGTGCTAATCGGCGTCGTTTCTAAATAATTGCTGCAATTCGGCCTGGAGGCGGACAGCGCGTAATTTAATCCCAATTCCAAATAATAAAAAACAAGGAATTAACTCCTAAATCCTTATTTAGAGTGTTCAATTACTGCCAATCCTTATAAGGTGTACTGCTTGTCCGCTTAATCGCCGCATATTTAACTAAAACTCTATCAGATACGGTTGCAGATTATAGTCTTTTTAAACATGTTAAATTGAAGATTATTAACAAAAAATATATTATATAAAACAAAAACTAAGTAAACATTTTATCAGCTTGCGTGACAGATCTACACTGAGACTTTATTACAGGCTAGTAAAACGAAAAACGTTTTACTGACTTACTTAGTGATTTTGCGTAATTTAAAAATATTTTGACGATATTTAATTTAGGTATTATAAATTACGCCTTTACTATAGAAGCGTAGGTCTGCTGCAGGTAGAGAGTAGAGACAACTGACAACTTGAAGCTTTTAAAATTCGATCTAAGGCCTAAACTTAGACTTTCCAAAGGTTGACTGCTTTTAGCATCAAGTCCACCGTAGTTCCATAAACTTCTTGTAAGATACAAAACTATAAATAAATTAATAAACTTACTCTTTTTTACTTTAGATAAGTTAATGCATGACAACAATCCCACCTGATGGTAAGTGGCGATGAATATAATAATACTAGTTGTCCCAGCGTACTTCGTACCGCATTATGATTAAAAAATGTTTTGGTGATATATCGACAGCAACGCCACCTACCGGGTCCAATTGTGAATCTAAACCATTCTCGGATCCACCTGAAGACACACAAAAAATTTCAACCAAATCGGTCAAGCCGTTTAGGAGGAGTTCAGTGACATACACACTCACACTCGAATTATATATATTAAGATAATACTCTTATAATGTAAGCTAATAAGTTAAGTGACAGCATGGAACTATGCGACAAATATTACTCATAGTTTATTGCAAGTTAAATAAACCTTTTGAAAATATCCCGAACTATGTGCACGTAGGTGGGATATGATGAGCGTGCGCCGAACCCGTCCGGCAATTTACCAATCACCAGACCTGCTGCTAAATGTACATTAGTCCCAGATGACAGATAAGACATCACGGCAATCAGCTGCCACCGGCAAACGCTGAGACATAACCATGTTTTCTGACCCTGGACCACTTCTCGTCACGCGACTTGTGAAATATCCTCTTTTACGAAGCTGATGAATAGGACACGGAAATCTAAATGGAAAGATCCGCTTAAGAGCTAAGGTAAACCACGGGAAACTGTGATCTTGTAATTTTCAGGCATCCGACTGATTTAAGCACGGACCAGTCACCATGACCGTTCTATCAAAGTTTACAAAGAAACAAAAAATCTTGGTCTTTGTATATTTCATATCCGTTTTCCTTTTTTTAGGGTTGTTCTTTACGAAATGTATTCTTACTGAAAATGGTTCAATATAACCAATAAGAAGCATTTCAAAATCATATTGATAAACTACAAAGTCATTGTTCAGTTTACAGATCATTAATCAGAAGCATTGTAAAGGTTCGGGATCATCTTCGGCCGCGCCCATTCGATAGCAGAACCCAAAGGGCCTCTGTAATTTAGTTCAGCCGTTCAGCGAACTTCACAAATGGAACAGAAGAAGCAAGCTAGAAGCAGCTTAAAACCATTTTATCCATGTACCTTTCAAGGTTCGGATGAATAAATATAAACTTCATAGCGCTAACTTTACAAAGTAAAAAAAAAACTAAGTCGGTACTTAAAGTTTTTGTAACTTTGTACCTACAACGATATCTCTCGAAGTCTCGAACGTTAAAGTTACGATCAAATTGGTTAACTAGTTCGTCCACATAACATAGAGATTCTATGGATAATTTTATATGAAGTGTTTAAAGAAAATTGCGGGAAGCGTGCTATAAATACTATATGCAGCAGCAAAAGATAACAACATTTTGTCATTTAAAATCTTCACGACAACGTGCCTATCTCTAAATTTTATTTGTATCCCGTATAAACATAAAAAATATAAATAGAACGGATGTGCATTAAGACTGCAGTTGGAGAACTCAATAAATCCACGCGATCAAACACGATCTGTCGTCTTATGGGACACTGCTATACAAATAGTTCCCCTGCGTCCTTCGCTGTAGTATGTTTGCTTGTGTATCAAGATTACCATATCTATATTGTAGGTATACACATGCAACATGCCGTTAAAATAGATTGTTTAATATGATGTCTGTTGTCTTTGTAATCATTTCAATTCTCACAATGCAGTTATTTACTGGATAGTTCAGCTACTCTTAATGTAAAGTAATCGTGACAAATCTGCAATTATCTAGAATTCTAGATAGTAACACTTTATATGACATAATCCACATTCCTTGCCAATTTGTCATATAGGGACTTTAGATGCTCCAGTAAGGATCCTATTTATTCCCACACATTCGCTGTATTGACTCGACTTCAGTAGAGACAATACAGAGATTATAAGGTGAGTCTGGTATGCCTCCATGTATCGGTGAATCACATAAAAATATCTTTATTCAGTTTACCTACCTTACATTACCTACAACTGTATGCTATAACTCAACTCAAGTAATTGGTACTTACCGACACAGGTCCCCTTCTATTCAATAGTTAATTTAAGTACTCATTCGATGTGTATATTATGTATAGACGAATTAGGTCCAAGCAGTCAGAGAAGTAGATATATCTGTAGCAACACAAAGTAGATAAGTAAAGTAGCAATAACAGCAAAGCGAAAAAATTCTGTAAATTTTTATTAGGAAGGTACCTACCACCAACACTTTGCCACAATATTACCTATATTATTTCAAAGAAGTTTCATATCATATGTACCTATAACCTAATATAAAACCCAATAATGCAGATAATGCTATTACTTATAGATAACATAAATATAATATATGTCGCTCCGTTATATATACAATATTACACATACATAACTGAATAATAATTTTTATACCTTTGAAATTTGATGAATGGCATCAAGCCAGCAAATTCCAACAAAGAACGAAGGGAGTCTGCGCAACACAAAACAATGGTTGACCTGCAGCCCGCTACACTCGTAAGATCGTAAGAACAAGCGCAGAACTCGCGAGGGCAAAGACATCGTGCATTATCACTCTTAACGAGAGTAAGTGACTTTAATTGTGTTTATGGCATTAACATAACACAATAGTGTCATGCTGGTAGAGGTTTATGCTTGGTACCTACCAGTATTTTATGCGATTAACTGTTGCTCGCGACGAGATAGGGCCATGATGGCATCACGTGCTACGACTACGAGTATTACTAGTGTACCTACCTCAATGTTATGTTTTATTATTAGGTAATTATCCTGTCAAGTTTTAAGATTATAATGATATTACTTTGTTACTTAGCTCTATTTTTGCCCTTAGCATAAGTGGATGCCGTATACCTTTGTGGCTTCAACCCATTAATCGACCACTACTAAACACGGAGAAGGAGGCCCAAACCATACTCCACTCCACCACGCTGCTCCAATGCGGATGGTGAATGGTGGAGGAGTATACCTTTAATCCTATCCATCATTATCCTAGTAACTGAGAAAGCATGGAGCGTAACCTACTAAGCCGTTATCATACAAATTACACATTGTTACAAATACAGATTCGTGTCCCAAAAGGCTCTCAGATGTACGAAATATTTAATCGCTTTTTTGTGCTACAAGGATGATACATTTTTTTATAAACGATAGCAAGCATAGGGAGCGAAGTTATCTTTGGGTCTCCGACACTGCTACTATAACACGTAGAGAAACATTTAATGGACAATTTTAGAAAGAAGTGTGGCAGTTAATCATACGTTTAAAAACCCCATACCGTGCGGGAGAATCAAAAGAATTAACAGCACTGATTTTGATTCAGTTTATGATATTATTAATATTAAATTAGTAGTAAATATGTAGGTGTCTGAGTTACTTTCACGCTACATACAATAGCGGCATTAGTATTACCGATAGCAATCACGTTCGTAGACACAATAGCAACATAATATAACTTTTTATATCACTTGCATATGGTGGGAATTTATCGCATGAATGCCTTTAAAGTTTCCTATTTATAGGTATCTACACCTAGCCTTAAACAACCTTCGCTAAGCTATTATGCAACGTTAGATTGCCAAATAATTCTTTAACTATTTTGATTTCTTTTGTTCTGTATAACACATCATCAATATCAATATCGTCATATCATTGTGGTCTAAAGTAGCAAATCACTCGACGGTAGTTACGAAGGCATTAAAAGGGCAAAATAGTGCTGGCTAAGGTAACTAAATTAAAAGTTTTTGCACTGTTCCTTTGTTGTGTATACTAAAACGGGTCTCGGGCTAAAGGCTAATAATAAGTAATATGGACCTACTAATAAGTAGAATAGCGAGAACATAAATTATTCTTAGTAGCTGTCTGCTGCTTAATAGAGGTTACAAAATAACACAAATAGAAAAAAATATCTTATTATATTCATCCAAACACGATACCAATGTTTGCTCTATTTTGTTGATATGCCAAGTTATACAAATTGAAAATTCTGTATCGAAATTTAGACATTCCGAATAACCGTAACTTAGTCCCGTCCGTAGTTATGAAATTAATTGCCTAATTGTGATTCAGTAATTACAATGATGGCAAGAATTGGCGCGGTCTGTGTCTGGTACGCGAGTTCCTAGAACTCTACAAGTGTCGTCACCGTACCCCTGCTTCTATTCTCCCTTTTAATTACTAAATTGGCGCAGAAAATTAAGTTACTTATTCAAAAATTGTACTAAAAATAATCTGATTCGATCATACAATATAGCTTACAATGATTTCTTAATAACTACACCTCTTACGAAACGCTCTCGAAATTATTTAAAGTCTTGTCTTTATAGACAATATAAGATTATATTTTACTTAGATAAACAAAAAACTACAACTATATTTATATACAAAACTTAGGACTTAAAAATCTACTTTTGGTGACTAATGACATCGTGAATTTGAAGTCACTAGAATAAATAGCCAGGCCGAAGTAGCGCAGCGGGTCAGAGCAGAGCTCGGGATAAAGATAAACTCATTGCAATGCTACATGACGAAGGTATTGGCTCAAAATATTCTTTTCATCGATCTCATACAACACTATTACATACAAATACAAATTAAATCATTATTGAGTCATCACTGTAGCATAACAAAATTGTTTTTTTTATCAGCACTGATTGCTGTTTAACTCTTAAATACGAAAAAAAAGCGGATTAAATAATTTGGTAACAGATTTGAACATTAAGCACTTATTAAGCAATTTTAAAATTTAACGTTTTTTTTTCCAATGTGCGCATGGAGGAGATGGCTCACGTATGATTCCAAATGTTCTAAAAATATATGGAAAGAAGATATTCTTAGAAATATCACCTACAACTAATCTATTCGGGGTTGCGCGTATTATTATCTTGCGAGATCATTACCACGAACTGAAAATAACTATTCCACTGTCAAATGTTTATTTAATAACAATAATTGTTAATGCGATAAACGGTAACAACAGACCTTAAGATAAAGGTGTAAGATAAAGAATTAAAATTAAATATGAGATCTAGAATTCAAGTGTACATAGGCATTAATATCGACTGTTCCAGTAAACAATATTGCACATCGAAATCGTAATCGGATACATTGCAACTCAGATAAGACCGATAAATGATTAAAAATCCTATACTTAATGTTCTTCAGAAAAATATATCTTTATAGTATAAACAAATATCCCACAGAAATACTGGAAATCATTGCAAAAAAGATCAGAAATAGACTTATTATCGAAATAGACAATATTTTACACTGTGCTCTGTGCAAATGTTGAAACTAATGAAAATAAAAAAACATCAAACGCTAATTACAAACTGATTTTATCTAAGTAGTAAAATCATGTTGTTGATGTTTTATTGCATATTATAGTTTTGTTGTATTTAAGAAGATAGAAATATTTGAGAACACTGTTGTAAAAAGAAGGAAATAAGAATGAGTATGCAAGGACTAAAAGTAAATATTTAAATAGATTCATGTCAGCCGAATGACGAAAAAAAACCTAAATTAAATGTTTGATTGTTATAAAAAAAATTGATGGTCAGTAAAAATAACTGGACCCCGATTTAGTGAAAATATTGTAACAAATAATTTATATAAGAAAAAAATCATATTCCGGGTGATGTTTAGGGAAATTGTAACAGAAAAGTAGTAGCAAAAAGTTTCCCGTACCGGGAATCGAACCCGAGCCTCCTGGGTGAAAGCCAGGTATCCTAGCCACTAGACCATACGGGATATACAAAATTTTATGAAATAATTGTTAACAACGTATTAACAACAACACTCTCAATGTTTTTGTTTTGAAAATGAAAAAATCACGAAATACAGAGAGAACTGGAAGTGCAAAGTAGGCGTGGCACACGCAGTAAGATTGCGCGGAGCTCCGCGTATTTGCCGGAAAATGGCCGGTATTGCTTAACTGTCACTGAGATGCGTCAGTTGTGCATTGCGTAAATTAAATTCTTAATAAACTACGTAAATATGCCTTACTGTGCAATTTTGGAGTGCAAAAATGATACCAGAGCTTAGAATTTATCTAATGGCGGAGTTTCGTACCATAGGTAAGCCTAGTTTTAAATTAATTTGAAAACCAAAAAATCAAAAACATACAATTAAAAGAAACTATAATTTATAACCAAAAAGCTACTCAGTCCCTTTGCAATAAGGTTCGTTTTAAGTTTTAAGAAGTAGTGCTATTCCCAGAAAATTCTATGCTACTCGTGCAGGGATGCGGTAAAAAATTATCGATATCGACAATTTTATTATATTATTTCTAGTTAAAAAAATTCATATCAATATTACATTTACCATTTATTTAACAACATGTGTATACAGTTCTGCTAGATGGTGTGGAATAAAGAATATTTCATTTTGCCCTCCACACCATTCCAAGCCGTTCATCCAATTGCAATGGGATTTAGGTTAGTTGTTATGCGTTAGGGATGGACATTTTTGACAAAATAGAAAGCACTATTTCCTATGCCGTACATTCAATTGTAATGACATTTTGTGAAGTTGTTATAAAACAATTTACTATTTTTATACTACATACTACAGGCAAGTTATTGCCAAAAAACGATCAACGGCCAAGACTGATTAGGGTTTAAATTGCTATTTATCAAATAAATAGCTTCACAAATAATTCCATTGTTAATAAATATAAAATAATATAAATATATATATTATAATACATATAAATACGCTGGTGTTGTTGGCATTCTCTAACAGTGAACTCAGTCAATATGAATTATTAATTATATGAATATTGTCGCGTTGATTTATCTGTTGACGAGACACATAGAAGTACCTAATTTAAAAATAGAATTTCTTCTTTAATGTTCTCGATAATAATTGGACATTGGAAGCAGTGGTAGTTTACGGTAGTTAGGGATAAAAAATGCAATACAAAGTTTATTAAAATCCACTCGCCACTAGTAGCCATTTTTCCTATGTCAAAGATTTTGAGTTTTGCTTTGGTTTGAAGTAATTGAAAATTTCGGAAAGAGCAAGTTGTTATTAAAGTTCTAATAAAATGTGATATCGCGGATTGAGCGAGTGGCTCGATCGATAACATCAATATTGCGTATCGCTGAGTAAATCAAATATGTCGGAAACGGAGTTCCGCGTAAACAACCAAATAACCAAAGTAAAAGAGAGAATTTATGCCAAGCCGGACAGTGATCATTGAATAAACGTGTTCTTCATGTGTTTGTCCGGAACCTGTGTTTTATTTGCTATCCTAAACTGAAATCCTGACATGAAATAAGCCCACAATGGATGTCGCCGACATATATATGTATTATACTCTGTAGGAAAACAAAAACATCCTAGCCGTCGTAAAAGACGCACTAACGTAAGACGTGGTAAGCATGTAAGTATCTAATGATAATTATGAATATATTATTATGTATGTTATGTAATTTAACTGGAAACCGTATTTTTATTTATTTTTATTTCAGTAGGTACATATAATTATGAACATTGCATGAAAGTAGTTATATGTTTATATATCGGATAATCCGGAATTTGCTTGTTTGCTGCAGGTTTTCTCAAAACGTTTTCCTTCACCGTTTTAGCAAATTAATGATAATATTTAAATACTTAAAACGCACACAATTCCGAAAAGTCAGAAGTGCGTGCCCTGGGATTCAAACCCTCTAGACCCCCCGAACAGGAGACCGAAATATTAACCACTAGTGACTAGGCTATTACTGCCTTTTATAATTATTAATTCGAGTATCTACCTATACCTACTTATTTTACAACATCTTCGAAAATTTTAAAGTACTTGGCATTATCAATCAAGAATAAATACGTGTAACATCTTGTAATGAAATATAGTATAATATTAGTTAATAAATTTGTACAAAAGTATCCGGCAGCAGTTAGTTTCTTACATTTTGTAAAAATATCGGGTCTGTTATCGTGTTACGTTTATCGATATAGCCCATCCCTATCAGTTTCTCCGAATCAGGTGGTATAACCTTGTACGTGTGAAAACGTCATATTTTTATAAAATAATGCATACATAATGTAAAAAAGACGCTCGTTCAAGTTTTCACAGGAGCTGTCATCGAGAAAATAAAGAAATGGAAATAGTATAATTTATAAAGGTAACAAAACACCAAATATGGCAAGGAAAAATAAAAACTAAGATAACATGTTAAGGTGCATTTTCAACTATAAACAGCCGTTTTGATAGACTATTTTAAGCTGACAAGTACCAACCAATTAAAATGTAAGTTTCTTAGTGTGAATAATACGATTACTGATTTACTTGTGTTTATTTTGCTACCGTGGTTTTCTTATTAATCAACACTTGTACCATTTCCACTTCTCTCTGTATTTCGTGGAAAAAATGTTGTTTTCTGAATATGGAACCCTTAAATCCGTGAATGTTCGTAATATTCGATATTTTAATTCGGGAACATTATATTGGGACCACCAATGCAACACCGCAAAATGTTTAACATGGTGACAATGTTTAATCATTTTAATTGGTTAAATTTAACGGTTCAGCTTAAGTTGAGCGACCTGCCGCATCCCCTTATATGCACAATATTCTTTCGTTATTATTACCCCGTCGCGCGTCGCCGTCGGCTTTACCCCTTTACAACACACCCCTGCCTCACTCGAACCGCATCCGCCTCATAAGTGTCATATCAGTGTGTACTAGTTTCCGTCTCATCTTTTCATATTTCTCATCAGTCATCATGACTGCTATTATTTTATTTTGCTATTATTTTCCATTATGTACTTATGAGTGTTACCATAGAAAACTTAACTATCTATGCGCAGTTATATAATTGCTTCTCTTTGTCGCAGTATTTGTAAACACAAATAGTACAATAGTAGGTAACATAACGTAATAAGTTTTAAATCTATATTATAATTAAAATTGACGGTATTTCAGTTCCTATGTAAATAAATATCCTGTCACACAAAACAACAAATCTAGTTATCAAGAGTGTGAACGATATTACGTCACGTTATGCCACTGATAATTAATTAATTCCATTTCATTGCTATACTGGCTGCAGTACCTGTTACTCATGATAATGTAAGTAGATAGATATATCGAAAACGCATAATAGGTAGGTAGGTACTTATTTATTTTTGGTCGGTAGGACAATTTAAAAATGCGATTGTGTATTGTTTAATGATCCGATAGTGTGTTGTGTGATTATCATTATCCTAATCCTTCCGTAACTTATCAGCTAATTTGTCAAATTAATAGTAGTCATCAAAAACTATTTCAGAAAGGTAGGTAGGTAGACAAAATTATAAGTCATCTGTAAATTATTTGTTATACGTTAAATTAGTTGTAAATTATCTTTATAGCTCTTTGGACGTAGGTCTGTAGTCTGTACTAAATGCTTGATTTTTTTTATCGAAGTTCATTTCTTTGTATACCTAAAAGTTACGTATGTTTAACGTGTGTATGTATTAAAATTATTAGTAGGAATTGGTAAAAAAATGTAAAGATGTGCAATATACGTTTTATCCATATTACCCGACTACGGCAAAACAAAAAGGAGCATTATTAAAATTTTTGTCTTTCATTCATTCATTTGGTAATTTCAGTAATTTATAATTATCGTCAAGTGCCTACCTAGTATTTCTTATTGTATATTTTAATCAAGGAAATATTTCCTAAGTCCTATCAAAATAATTCTTTGAGATTGCCTTAGGCATTTGAATTTCCGGTTTTATTAAAATTTAATTTACCTGTGTTATGTTTGTCCGTATCTTTATTAGCGGCAGCGGACGAGTCTCTCACATCCGCCATATCGAATCAGCACACTATCACCTGGAAAGCAAGAACGATAACGAATTATGTATTATTATATACAAAGTTGATAATGAACAAACTTCAAATCACAATCTTTATGCTAATAGAAAATATATATCCGTGTGAGTCTTCCTAGTCTCACGTTCCGTGCGTAAGAAACAACACAAAGATACAATGAAACAGCTTCTTTCCTTTCGGCTTCCCTTACGAGATGGATTACAAAGACCTGTAGGTAGTTACTGATGTTTTATACCTATGAGAACAAATTCTAGAAGCCGACATCGTGATTCGGTTGTCGCGAGGTGTTAAATTCTTATAATAACAGGGCCCTTTTGCGCACTTACAATAGTTACAATACACCCTTTTCTGATACAGTCATGTGCGAATCTATGTGTCCCTATATTTTTGAATAGTAACTGTACATTTTTACGTCAGAAAGTGTACTAAAAAATATGTACTTACTGTAATATTTACGACACAGTCACACCACAAGACTCGAACGTTATCACTAATCAATCACAACGTAAACACGGGAAGAAGCGGCGCGTCGACACACCCGCGGTTCAGATTCAAACTTTAAACACTGCGTGCTATACGTACGGTACGGGCGAACGAGCAACGCTCTGCGTAGCGTAGATAGCCCGCCCGGCGAGACGTGATTAGCAGTGTTGCCATTAACCGACACGAAAACTCCCCATTTGTTTCCATTTTGACAAACTTATGAAGAAAATTTACTGTCACATTTTATTATGATACGGGTACTCACGATATGTATTTCGGTACGCCGATATTTCGACTCAGTTGTAATTATATGCACAAAATATAGATTGTAGGTTCACATGAAACAGGGAGAAATAGGTTGCGCAAAGTTCATCGATAAGAATGAGGCAACGTCAGACATGGAAATAGCATGATCTTTAAAGATTAATATAAGTAATCGCAATTATTTCGATATATATTATGTAACCTACATATGTCCCTGAAGGATTCAACTACTGACCGAACTAAAACGAAATCGAAATAAAACAGTATAGTGCTCTTATAACGCAACGACAAAATTGTTTTGTTAAAGCCAAAAACAAACATTCGTAACTACAAGGATTACAATCTCCCCGTCCATGGCTTTAGTAAATACTTGCCTTGCCACCCTATTTCACAGCTTCACACACTCGTTCTCACGCAATGAGTCCCCAACTCCCCATCCCGAACAAGTTCGGCTTGCGCCGAACCCGCCCGAGCAAGAGTTATTGATGCCGGGAAAACACTTTCCGCGCCATTTTCTCTGGCGTGGATACAACAAACAAGTTGGCAAGCTAGTATAGTACGTTGACATGATTATTGTAAATACACTCATTTTGCTACCTTGGTCTGTAAATTAGTAAATGTTGAACAGTGTTCTCATCTCAGTATTCTTCGTGGCTCAATTTGTTACATTGTGTTACCTATTTATAGTGTGGTAACCAAAATTATAACATACTTAAGACTTCAGAATAAATAAATTAATTAATTTATTTTATTTTATTTAAATACATCACAACAAACTCAAACTCAAACACAAATGCTGTTACTACATTAGGAAAGGTGCCAGTAGGACACCAGATAGGATCGAAGTTTCTTATTATAAACATATTAATTTCAAGTTCTATTCGAGGTATAAAGAACATAACTATAAGGAACTTAATAAATATAAATAATAAATAAACGTTAACACACTCTCACCCCGCACTAGGATTCCCTGTGTCGCGGGTGGCATGGACAACACAAATTAGACATCACTAACACCCATGACCGAGAACAAACATTAATTATCTGCCACATAAACATCTGCCCCGGCCGGGAATAGAACCCGGGATCCCTCGCTTCGCAGGCAGGATCACTACCAACTAGGCTACGGGGTCGTCTTCTTCCAAAAACTAAATTTCAAATATATAGTTAACAATATTTTTATTTTATATCGTTAAGGCAGGACAACGTCTGTAGGGTCAGCTAGTAATAAAATATTTATGTAAATACCAATAAAGAATAAGCACAAGATTTTGTTAATTTGTAGCGGCATCTTTCGTCGAAAGCTGAAATATAAGAAACTATACAATCGATACAACTAATTATTTCGGTTATATGCGTTAGAGGGCGCTAGTTTACATAAGATATTATCTTTCGTCTTTGGGAGCCAAACCCTCACCTATCCAAAAATAATAATAAATAACATTGACTTATTATTACTATAATATTACTATTTGCATCTATCATAATATTTATAATCGAACGATTTAATTCTTGCCACCTGCCACAATTTCTCACCTTCGCCATGGGTTGACTGGTAGAGAATGCCACCAGGCATTAAGTCCGCCCTTTGTAAAAAACTTATTTCAGGTCTTACAAAAAAGAATAAATAAATAAATAAGTCAATGATAAATAAGTAAAATTCATTATGGTAAGTAATATAATTATATAAGGATTTCAAATACACACGAAGTGTATTTTTTTTTGACAGGGAAACAATATAGTTGCACAAAAATACCCATTATCTATGTATGTACTTTAATTACACTTTCCTAGCGTCTTCGTATTATAATGTGGTAATAGGTAGTAGAGCCTAGAGTTCGCCCGGGGTAGTACTACCGCCCGCCACGGTACTTAGTACCATTTCTACCGTGTAATAATTGTTTTAACAGCAATTGTGTTCTGTTTACAAAGGTTAAATGGTCGCTTCTTAAAAGTGTAGCCGGTGTAACAATATATTCGTTCTAAACAGTATCCTTATAGCATCAGAGTATAACGCAACCACGGAGCAAATGCTTCGTGAACGCAACGGTGCGGTGTAAAGATAAGTAGAGGTCGCTGTCACTATCTTCATGCTGCATGTTTGTGTTTATTTCCAGTACAAGTTTTGACGTGATAACGTTTTATAAATTGATGCCGCTCCGACAGGAGGCATTCTCGAAAAGTTGTCACAGAGCCGGTCACGTCCAGTCACGTCCGCCGTCCGGTCACGTAACGGCGCGCGCGCGCGCGACATTCGAGAAAGAGGCTCGCTGGCCCGCTCTCTCTCTCTCTCCCACTCAAGCGGAATCGGTTCGGTAAACAATAAATGACAGTGTAAGAGAAATGCCTGAATCTTCATTTAATCCTTTGTCCTTATAGACTTATACTACATACAAAACGTTATCACGGAAATTTCGATCGTAAACCGTCTTTACAGACAACCATTTTTTTCAGGTTTAGTTTATTTATAGTACTACTGATACAATGATGTAAATGGGCTATTTTTGGTTGCCGAGCTTTTGAAGTCAGTAAAAACTACATCAAAATCGGATCAGCAGTTTTATTTTTTTTGCTAAGCTCAAACATTATTCAGTCATTATCAGTATTATGTTGCACTAGCCTTTGCTTCGATGAATTTCATTTAATGTATTTTATTCAAAGTAAAAAGTAGTATAAGACCCTCTTCGACCTTAGACGAGTAAATCTATCCAAAATTTATATCAATCCTCAGAGCCTTTACGAACTTAAAGAACGACAACACAAGTTATTACTGATGTTGTTACCGTTGTGATACTGTGCATCATAATGGATCTTCCCGTAGGAATGAGATGTTTTACCGGGGTTAAAAGTAATCTACGTTACTCTCCAGCCTCCTATCTCCACACAAAAAAATTACGCCATAACATCGCTCCGTTGCGACTTGAAAGAAGGACAAAATAAACACACTTTCGCATTTATAATATTAAGTAGTATGGAAGTTGCGTGTACCAATTGGTGTACCACGGAGCAATTTGCTTCGTGGCGTGTACAAATCCGACTAACAACTAGCGTGAATAACGGTTTAATTTTAGTGTCTTACTTTTATAATTATTGTGGTGCTTAAAACTTTTATAGTGATGCATTTTATATGTAGTGATATTTCAAATACTTCTATTTTTCTCATCATATTACAGTACTTAGGCCTGCCTACACATAGATTTATCCTTTTCATAACGTTATACTTACTACTTACTTTATGAAGTTCAGATTAGCAATGGCTATAAGTATCGCTGTCTCAGGATCACCCCTTGCTCACGTTGAAATAATACTGATGGATAATGATAGATTAAGCTGGTTTTAACGTAAAGATTTAACGCTCCGTTCAGTACGATCCATACTCAAGCTCCACATCCGTGGATTTTATTTTTTATCCTCTTCGATCGCATAGTGAAGAAATATAAAAATATTGGAAAAATATAGTTTATTCCTGTGCATTGTATTGTAGTATGGATTTTTATGAAACATACATAAATATTTAATAAAGTGCCACTTCATGATTGGTTTTTTTTTATCTTTTATGTAGGCACTGAGACAATGTTCAATCGAATGGATATTCGTAATTTTGCTAAATTGTGCTAAGTTATCAATTATGCTAACAACATTTCTATTGTTTTCATCAACATTTCTAAGAACCTAGCGAAGCATAACCAAACTTTGATGAAGATAACACAACTGAACGTATTAACAGTTTATTATAAAATAATTTACGGTTTTTAGTGTTTTTTATTTTCTCATTATAAACGAACTTAATAAATAAGTAATAATAAATTTAAAAGACACGTACAACGTGCGTTTCACAGTACTTTCTTTAATCTTAATTTATTATGTACAGTCATTGAGAGAAAGTTGTACAGAAATATTTGATGTTGCATCGTATAAAAAGGGGGGTGGTCCGTATCTAAGATGGTGTATACGGGGTGTCGGTGAGGCTGGGGCGCCGGGAGGGGCGGGCGGGGAGCGGCGGGGGCGGCGGAGGCCGCCGCGCCGCCCGGCGCCGGCCCGCAGCCAGCGGACAGAAGCGGCGCTGCGGCCGGCGGCTAGCCTTCCGCGGGCGCGGCCTCGCCCTCCGCCGCGGCCGGCGCTGCTTCTGCTGGTTTTTGCCTCGACCAGCCATCGCACATTTTTCGGAGAAAAGCTAGAAGCAATGAATACTGATTAATAATTAAGTAAGGAGACTATTTTTTGCATCTTTACTGAAAACAATAATCGTTGCTCTTGTAGAAGATTATATCAATGGAGGAAGTAATTAAAATGAATGTTATGAAACATTACTGAACGTATTTAACATTACGCCCAAACATTAGACACAATTTATTAGATATAGGTATAACTATACCTAGGCAGTAAGAATTTAATGAGCTTAACTTTTGATTTTCAATTGACACATAGAAAGCAGAATCTGAGAAAGCCTTACAAATTAATACAACAAACAATAAATAAGCCATCATCCTAAACTATTTCTAAAGAAGATTAATTTTACATGTGTTAACAGAAGTAGTTTTTTTTTTTTTATTAAAGGAAATGTTAAAAATTGTTTATTTTTTCAGATATTTAAAACCCTGAACAAAGCAAATTGTAAGCAGCGAGTTCTTAACACTTCACTTATTTCACTTACGATCTTATAACTAAAGATATGACATCACTGCAGTCCTCTACGCCATCACCTTCTTCAGGAATGCTGTAAATGGAGAAATGGTAAACGAGGGTCCACACACACAAACTAATAGATACTGGGTATGTCTTTAGTGGGTAGGTAAGTGCTTTGAATCTTAAGGTAACATACGAGTAGGTGCCGACTAACTTCTTTGGATTACTTACTTTACAAATTATGATCAGGGGCGTCTGACACACTGGTGTACTAAAGTCATGCAATAATATTATATAGGTGTATTTATTATGTGAACTTATTACTTTGTGGTGCTGATATATTCTTACAAGCATCTTCCATGCCGATAAATTGCTAAATTCTGTGCATAATTATGGATTACGATTGGGATAACTACGTAAAAAGTTAAACTAAATCCTTATTTGAATACGAGCTACTACTTAGGTTTTGAATCATATCATTTGGTTGGAATATTGGTAGCATTCACTAAATAAATAGGATGTATTGGAATAAAACAATTCCTAAATAACATATTTCATTACTTACATGCGTATGGGATCATGCCGTCATCATCTTCAGGGTCCATACAGTCCTTTACTACTTCATTCACTTCATCGTCAGTAAGTTTCTCACCTGTTGAAGTAAGTAAAATTTAAGTCACTTATTTAAGTATTTTATTTTTATTGTTGACTTGTGGCCCCGCCCTCGCTTCGCTTCGGGAAACATGTCGATTATTTCTCAACCGATTGAAATAAAACTAAACACTAAATGTTAAGTGAAGCTTAACTTAATATACTAATGAAAACCGCACCCAAATTGTATAAGCCATTTCGAAGATTACCGCGTACAAAGTCACAGACAAACAGACAAAAATTCTAAAAATCATTGTTTTGGGTTCTATTGCGTTAACAAAGGCCCCCAGAAAAAGATTTTCTCATGTATCTCCTATGTACAGACAGCGACCTGCTGCAGATTTATTATTAGTATTGATAATAAAATCATCACTATACCTATTACTTATAAGTCAATGACTATTACAGAGTATTGTGTTGTGTTCAGTAGATTCATTTTATGTTCTGAACATAAAACAGCTTTTGTTTCTTTTTAGTTTTAGCCATCTCATCATATAGTTAACCTATTTATTCGTGTATTTAATTTTGTAATATCTTAGGAATCTGCTTGGCTCACCTAACGCAAGAAGCGTGTGTGTAAGTTCAGCACCAAGCATGAGGCCATTTTCGTTCTTGTCATACAGCTTCAGACATTCCAGGAAGTCCTCGTAGACACCCTGGTCTTTGTCTTTCTTAGCTTGGCTGAAGATGGGAAGGAACTCTTCAAGCTGAAATAATAGGAGTCAATCTATACCTAAACATTACCAGTAGGTACCGGTTAAGAGGAAGTTTTTTTATGCGAAATCCTCAACTACATTCTAATACATATAACTAAACCAATTTATTATCTATTCTGAACCATCCAGTCCCATTCTGAGGGCAATCGTGATGCCTCTACCATTGTGATAGAGTCATCCGTGAATTGTTTTGTAGTGTTTCGGTTGCAATGAAATATTCCGAGCATGTTCTCTCTCACATGGATGACCAGCGGATACCTGGCTGGCAAAGGATTTATTTATTTATTTAGTATACCTTATTTAACAAGTCTAAATAGATGTACTATTTAGTGTTATCTGCTTAAATGTTTACTTAAGATTGTTTTTCATTTGTTTTTTCATTTCAATGGTGTATATTAACATAAGCTATGCCTTGTGAAGGAATTGTGTAGATTACCTTTGTACACTTTGTTATATGTATTTGTTAAAAAAATAGTTAATATTACAGATATCCTTGGCCAAAAGTGACCCCTCACTAACAGGTGGCTCGAATGCTTACTTATCGGTTGCCTAAAAAGAAACTTACCGTTAGTGTCTTCTCGCCCTTCTTCTTGGTGCCACCGAGCTTTTCGATGGTGGCCATTGTGGGGTTGGAGTTTAATGCCCTCAAGACATCGCCGAGGTTGTAAGCGTCGATCTTGCCGCTACCGTCGAAGTCATAGATTGAGAAGGCGAAGGATGCCTCTGAACAAAAAAAACAAACTTGAGTATTCATCGCACAAAAATAATGAAACACTTTATAATTAAACTTCCTAAAACCATTGTATTGTAATTGTATTAAGATTAAGACTGTTTTCCATTAAAAAATGAATGTCTTTAAAAAAATCTGTTCTACTCGTAGCTAAGTATGTGACATACCTAACAATATTACTATTACTTCATTGTAATTCCACTTTAGTATCCAGTATTAATAATGAGCAAAAAGAAGTTATTCATTATTAAGAGTTAACTTATCTATACTAATAGTATAAATATTTTAATAATTGCATTAGATTATTATAAATCAATGTGATTTACTCGTAATTGTATGTACGATATATTAATAAGTCCTAAATCTTGATCCTTTGACAACGTGTCGAAGCAAGAAATCCACATCAGTCAACGCAGGTGTGCCGGCGAACACGACAAACGTAGGCGATCCTAAACGCTATCTTTAACTCCACATGATTCAATATTTTTACAGTAGACTCTTGAGTCACTATCTAATTATAACCCGATTGTAACTGTGTCCTGATTTCAATGATTTGCTAAAAGTAGCGTCCGCTTCGTAATTATTTACGCGATCTCAAAGTTACGTTTAACCTTCATTACGTTTCCAGAGAGAAACAATGAGGTAAATGTTTATTTATGTTTATTATAAATCATCGATGTAATTAAATTGTCAAAACTATTTGGAAAGACTTACGACCTTGATATTGACAGAATATTTATTGCATATAAGATGCATGGAACGATAATATGCGACATCAATCAGCAGTCAGGAAGGTAGATACCGACGACAGTAGTATTGCCAAAAACGCGAAGCGCTAATGCTGTGAAATCCGAGTGGAGTTTCTCTGTTTGGGCGGGCGGCAAAGTTGGATCACGTGACGCAAGAGTTTAATTTTAGAACACAGCGCGCGCTTATCGTGGCCGTGCCACTGGCGCTGCTACCGGCATCGCTTAGCAACTCGAACCATTTATGAGAATCGTGCTATACTTAGATGTTACGGTGTTAATGTAAAATGCGCAATCTGTTAATAATATTAAAAATCCTTATTTCGAAAACAATTGATTTAAAATCAATTAAAATACTTGTTTAATCCAAATGTTAGCTTAGTCTATTCAACAAATTTAATTCTGATTTGCTTCGTTATTAAAACACAGTATTGATATCACTCATTAATTTTTTCACTGTAAGTACTATTAAAGAGATGCTGAAAATTAAAAAAAAACGAGAAAAAATACTCACTTTCGACGTCGTTCTTGCTGAGGTCGCTCTGAAAATTATCAAACATATTTCGTTATTTTCATTATTAACTACTGGTATCAGGCAAGTGTAGTGTGATGTGTAGATGTATGTTGCGTCACCCCACGCCACTGGAAATATTTTGTGTAGTGTTATCCATGAAACAGGGATAGATACTTTCACTAAGCACAACACTTTTCATTTTCTACGTTTTGCGGAAAACGTGGAGTCGCTCGCGAGCTTCCGGTCTGCGGAATATGTTTCACGAGGGTTACCGCGAATATATTAACACTTATTAAGTTTACAATCCGTTTTTACACTGAACTCGTCCACATTTCACTGCCGTAATGACTCACCATTTTGTGTGGTGTTAGGTGGTTCCCTCCCGGTCTTCACTGGCAGACGTTCAGACAAGAAGTGGGGCTCGAGAACTTTTCGCTTGACTGTTTTAACTGGCTCAGATGGCGCTCCCGTCTGGATATTTGAGATTTAGCCCAGGAATCCGTGACCGTTCTATTTTCGGGGAAGTTGAGCCATGCCCATGGTATCTTCAGACTCACAACATTTAGAAAGGGGCAAAAGAGATGACAACAGTTTCCTCCCATTCCGCTCGCAACCAAAGCTAGTCCAATGGTAAATCTACATTAACGCGAAACTATTTCGATCGGTTTTGTGTCGTATATATACGCGGAATCTAAGGTGTCGAATAAAGGTATTGAAAAGTAGGTGAAAGATGAACAAAATTAACGGATAGTAATTTGTAAAGCAAGTATTATGCGTCACACGAAATAACAAACAAAAAATTATATTTTAATGTTGTATTATAACATAAATACTGGTAAAGGGAACATTAATATAATATGAAAAAAAAAACAATATTTGACTTAACGCCGCGTGAGCACAAATTAATCTCTTTCCAGTGGATCACTCGAGTTTATTTTGAAGTCATAATCGTTCATATTATACGAATGAATTAGAGCTTCGTTTATGGTATTGAACTTCCACGCGGTGGTTCGCATTGGGGATGGAGATCGCAGCTTACGATGGTCCAGGAGGCTGGAGGCCAGGGTCCGTGCCTTTGGTGAAAGAGGACATATTCCAGACCGGGCAACCTGAAAACAAATTACTATTAACAAAATTATAACTAACATTCATATTTGCACATATTATATGGCAAGGGAGTGAGTGCCTCGTGAGTGACGAGGCCTAAAGAATTCTCCAGCCCGCTGCTCCACTACGGATTGGTTTAGTGGTAGGTGGTTAGGGTAACACGGCAGCGCTAATTTTTTTTGCCATTAGCGGTCATGATTAAATGACCGCAACTTGAATAAACATGTATCTGTCAAATAAATATCTGTCCCGGCCAGGAAACAAACCCGGTACCCTTCAGTCGCATCGCAGGCAGATTAAATATTTAAAAATGTATTTATTTTACCTTACGTCTCCCGATCAACCGTTGCTTCCACCACCAACCGCGTAAACGAGACATCAGCTTAGCACCTTGTAAACGACATCGCTTCACCAAGCTGTTTTTATGAGCACGGTCTACGGCCGTATCCAGTTCTTTTTTTATTAACATCTATCAAGAATAAAAATCAACCCATTAAAATAAACTTTACTTACAGAATACTTACCCAAAAACAAAATTGAATAGACAACTAGTCTTATAGGTAACAGAAAGTGTCGGAGAATCAGCATCACAGCGATGATACCTTAAGCGTTGCTTACGAGTATAATTATCCAGATCCACTGGCGATGATGACCACTTACCATCAGGTGGCTCGCCACCTCTTTCGTCAGCTGCTTACCTACATAAAAACCAATATAAATTCTCTATATATTAGATACATACTATAAACATTAAAAATCACTACGTTTTAGGACTCTCTTTACCCTGTAGCCTAGTTAGCCCCCGTTGCCCAGCCTGCGCAGCGAGGAGTCAAGAGTTCAATTCGCGGCCGGGGCAGCGGGGCAGACATTTAAGTATGTGACAAATAAATGTTATAGCACAAAGTAGATAAGTAAAATAAAGGTCCTGGATGTTAGTTAGTCTATGCCACCCGCCACACAGGGAATCCTAGTGCGGTGGATAGGTGTGCAACCGTTTATTTATTTTTTATTTATTATTAGTACTTTATTAAACTCTTAAGAAATTGAATGAAATATTTACATGTGCAGGTTTTGAAAACGATGCAATATGTTCTGAAGATTTCTTTGTCGTGAGCTCCACCTTTTGCATAGTAAAACTTTTTTCTTCTGGTACAAAATCTTCTTCAATATATGTATCATAATCACCTTAAAAATAAGTTTTTTCTTAGTGAAATTTAAAAAAAAAACACTAGGTTACGATAAAAATGTACACAGCACTTACGATTCAAAGTCAAAAATGTTTTTTCATATAAGTCAATATCTTTTTTTGTTATTTCCTCCAAATCTTCATCTTTAACCTTAAAAAAATTAAAATATAACAATTACAAAGTACATCATAAAGTAAACATATAAGAGCAAAAACCTTCTTACCTCTTCAGTAGTACATTCCTCCTTATCTTCATCTGATTTAACGTTTTCTATATAGAAAGTTGCGTTTTCATTTTCGGTTTCATCACTAACCAATGCATCAGTCAACAATGAATAGCTAGAACTACTACTGCCTTCAATGCTTCCAACCTCTACTTGTGGTTCTGCTATTATAACATCTCCACAAACAGTATTAAGAGCTAAGTTAACGTACGACTCCACGAGATTAGCTATAGTGCTTGCAAGGAACTCTCGAGAGTCAGTATTATCTTGTACTTCGTCGAAATTTTCTATCGGTTCGCCTTGTTCTACTTCACTCATATCGAACAGGCAGCTAATGAGCATTGAAGGCGATCGTAAATCTGTATTTCTCTGAAATTTAATTGTTGAATTACTTTTTGATATTATTTTATTACAATAGTTTAAAGTTTGGCACTTAATATTATGCAGTACCTATGTATTTTTTTTATTGCAATGTTTAATATTTAAAGGTTTTACTTGGTAATTTTTCATTTATTTTATTCATACCTATAGGTATCACCGATACTCTTTATTTCATTCTATCGCCGTTTCGCGAAGGTGCTTTGTAATGGAGGATTTCAATTTCCCAAAAATAAACGATACCTATATACAGTAGACCCGACCCATACAGTTATATACTGTTTACTGTTTACAAATATATTTATAAATAATCATAGATTCCAGAAAAATCCAACATAACATAAATTATCATAATTATTATTATAGACAATAATTATGACATACAAATTTGGAAGCCACCCAAATTTTAAAGCATATTTTGAATACAGTTGTATTTGCGGCTATATATATCTCTATAATTATAGGAGTGTATTATCTATTTACCATTTGAATTTCTTCATCACCTTGTCCTATGAAATTATTTTCGTTATAAGTTCTTGGCAAATAATCTAGAAATAATAAACATAAGTGGGTATCTATACTAATTAAAAAACTAATAAAAATGTATTATTTTAACGAAATAAATATGACAAATATCTACCTATTTCTTTTTGAGGTGTCGATGTAACAATAACATTATCTCTTTCACATATTTCATGATTATCGATTATTATTTGAGTATCGATGTCATCAACTTTTACATCCATAATTTCAAACATTTTTATATTTTCATAAAACTCTTCATTTCCTTTCTTCTGGCGCCATATGTATCGCCATGGTTGGCCTAATGAAATCAAATTTGATTTATTATAAGACAATTTACTAAGACTTTAATTATCTACGAGTATTATCAACTACTTTACTTGTGTACCTACTGTTAGTAAAGATTTTTACCTGAATCGTGTGCTGCATTTAAAATATCTTCGGCTTCATCCAAAATTTGAGTAACAATGTTTATTGCCACTAAAGCCGCTAAATGCGAATTGCAAGATTGTTCATTACCGGGGAACGATGGCATTATATATTTATTGCAACGAAAAAGTATCTGACGGAATTTTCTTTGCAATTTTGTAGATCAATATTTAATAAATGTGTCAATGATAAACCTCCTAAATTTGACAACTTTATTCTTTACATACATAATTATATTTTTTGCCAGTGACTAAATGACGCTACAGTAAACCTTTATTGGAATCGATGTAATATTTTTAATACAAAGTTTTTTCAGATTTCTGAATTCACTCTATGTATTAATAAAAAGTTTGTTACTTAAAAAATTGCCCTCTTACCATTTCCTGTAATTATTCTAATGTTGTTTATTTTGCCGGATTTTTAAATCCTCATAGATATGAAGTATGGTACTAACTATAAAGACATGGTGCTAAAAACATGCGGTATAGTCATTGACATATGATAGTATTTATGTCAATGAGTATAGTACATAAAATAATTCAAAGACGCACCTACTCCAGACACCTAAGCAGCTATCGCTCAATAATAATTTTCCAAGTTTATGTGCTACTAATGATGTCTCTATTTGTACTTTAATCCATCCACGTATTAATATTAGTTACGTTGTTACTACTCTGTTACTACGTTGTTAATACTTAGAAATCATAGATCACCAACATGTAAGTTTAAATTGTGGACGACTAAAATTTCACATGTAAAATTAACGTACAGTGAATGATTCGATTTGAGTAATATTTGCAGTAATAAAGCGTAGCGAGTTTACATGAAAAGCATTATCCATTCAAAACAGCGTGTTGCTATTTCAGTCCCGCCCAGCCAATAGCTATAGTATTATTCAACCTCGGCTAAAATAGCCTGTTTCTCGATTGTGCTACGCCACATCTACCTTTATTGAAAATGTACCTACTCGTATGAGGATGGTTCAAAAACATAAAATAATAGAAAAATAAGCTCGTTCCCACTACTTACTCGTAAGTAGTTCAAGCTCTGAGTACCTAGTTCAACAAATATTGTAAAAAGCCCGATATTGTACATTTTATTCCTTTACAGATAAATGAATGTTGCAGTTCAATTGAGATTAGTATAAATAAATATATCTAAGATAGAACCCATACGTTTCTGTTCTTTTCTGTTTAATATGAATTTGGCGTAGTTGTAGTGAAATAAGTTTTGGTGTTTGTTGTTTTGTTTGAAGTAGAAGAAGAAGAGGAAGTAACATGTTTTTAGGTGGTACAACCTATATAAAAAAACTATATATATAATATATAAAATTCTCGTGTCACAGTTTCCGTTGCCATACTCCTCCGAAACGGCTCGACTGATTCTCATGAAATTTTGTGTGCTTATCGAGTAGGTATGAGAATCGGCCAACATCTATTTTTCATACCCCTAAATGTTAAGAGTTGTTCACCCTAAAAAATTTTTTTTCAATTATAACCGAATTTCACGCGGGCGTAGCCGTAGGCGGAAAGCTTGTTATAAATAATACCACCACCCACCACGGTACTTAGTAGGTACCATCTACTATAATATCATCGTATCCTACTAAGATCCTTTTGGGCTGCCTTGGATTTAATTTCCTGGAGGTTAGAAGGCAGAGAGATCAATTAGTACCTAAAGATCTCTAAAATTCTTCGAGGTATGATAGATGCTCCGGATTTATATACGAAGCTATGTACTGCACGCCCGAATAATTATTATCGAGCCAAGAAACATACGCTTTTGGTTGTTCCGTGGCCCGAGCGTACGTAATCACAACCTATATCACGATTCCTCAAAGCGCTCAATGCTCTCCTGGACGATAGTAAGTAACCTGTTTGCGGACAGCGAAAAATCCCGTTGTTTGCGAATGAATGAAAGGTGATCTTGTCAGAGTGCCTGCACTATTGTGAAGTGAATGCGTGATGTATTTACGAGTAATTAAATTATTATTGTTCTTATTTTAACTTTTGACTTCAATCCGATTTTATATTATGTACCTACCTATTGATTATTTTTGATTATTGATCTCTAATTTTTCTATTATTTGACACGATTTTATGAATGAATTTGATTTTTATTTTTATATACATACATATGTTGTGATATTATTGTGATTTTATCACATCATTTACATTTTTTATCAATTTGTTAGTTAACGTATTCAGTATATCCGTGTTCATTAACTAAATAAATAAATAAATGAGTCATTTAAATACCCATCTATATATTTACCCCTCTACGAGATGCGATAATACTCGTTTCTTACTGATTAATAAACAGATAAGTAATACATAATTATAATTATGCAAGGTCCACCAGCTCTCCGCCAAGTAGGTATCTATTTCGTGTATTTTATGCATTTTTTGGTATTTTCCTTCAGTTATTACAATAAACAATATGCAAGCACGGATGGCTTTTAACAAGCGACTAACAAGGTACTTTCGCAAGCAAAGGGAAAACAATCTATAAAGTAGGAAATGTTTAGTGCCGCCGCGCCGCTCCCTGTTGCTTCTATTTATAAAGCAAATTGCTTGCCACTATGTGAACATTGACATATAAAAACCAATCTCGTTAATTTAACACACTTTTTATGACTTTCAATGTAGGTACATAATACATAATGCTATAGATTTAGTGCGTAGGTACTAAAGATATACCTATTCTTTATAAATAAAATGATTCCAATCTAAATTACGGAGTATTATACATAACTTCTATATTTTATTAAAGTCCAATGTATCCTGGCAGGATTCCTGCTGCGCTCTGATAAAATAAAACTTTACATTGGTACCTACATCATACTTTCAAAATCACTTCAATAATGTGGACGTACTGTGGATAAACGAAAATAATGTGCAACAGCTTCATTTATATTTGAGGAACATGAAGCTAAGTAAGGTTTCATGAAGCTGATTCAGATCTGCCGTTTCCATGACAACGAGCGCTACGAGCTACGAAACGGAGTCTGCGCGCACAGATCAATGGGATCTTTTAGGGATGCCACTAAAGAGGTGCCCTATTTCTATCATTATCACCATTAATTACTAATGAAATTATTAAGTTATGTAAACTAAGTCGTCTAAACTAAGCTAAACAATGTTCATTTTACAATCAATAACTTCACTGTGCACCTACTCACCTACTCTTTACTTACTGCGGTGAATATTTAGAAACAAAATCATTTAACATTCAATTTATCTCGATGATTTGTATTTGTAGAGTAATCATTATAATTTTTTTATGTAAAACACATTTAGTAAAGTACCGAAGCGCTAACCCTATGTCGTCTCAGTCGGAGTGCGCAAAGCCTCATTCTCAACCGAGCCTCCGAGTATCCGCCCGTTTCAGGCTGCTGCATTCTACGCGACTCTACTTTCCAACTATTAAGTCACTCATATAAATAGTAAAAATGACCGTCCCGCTACACCATGTAGCCGCTACATAGAAGGATCCATTACGACATTGCACATGTCGCTGTCTCCTATTATCAAACGTATCATCTCTCGGTAAGTAATTACGCTGTTACGTAATTTCAAAATGATCCCGTTGAATTGCAACGTCATTACGAGAATTGTTGTTAACACGTAATTATTCGTTGAAATAATAATGTTGATATGTATATTTTCATCGTGAACGCAGTGTAAGACAAGTGTTGTGATCTGAACTTTCTAAGTGTTTAACTATTTAATAAATTGTTTATATCTAATGACGCTAAATAATTCCTGCACCTATTCTACAAAATTAAAAAGTGGTGTTTATTGCAATGCTGACTTTGTAATACGTCTTTACAAAATACTTAAGTCGTCTGACTTCTGGTGTCTACCAGACTACCACTAAGAATAGTGAAAGAATAATCACTTTTCACTAGGCCGCCCCACCTTTTGTAATACTTAATAACTAAATAAATGTTTATTACACTTAATTATCTGCAAATGTAATGATGTGGATAAACGACATTTTCAGGATACCCATCCTAAAAGATGAAAGGTAAAGAGATGTCCGAAAATGATGCAAATAGTGAAGAAGTTGTTCCAATTCCAGTACAAATATTCTTATGGAAACAAATTACGCCATTTGTTCGACCAAGGCTCGGCAAGGTTCACGATGCTGCTTGCATGGTAAGTAACTACTGTAAGTGTACCTAAGTGGAATAAGCACTTATAAATAATAAGCAACAACCTTAGGTTAACAACAGCATTAGCTTTGGATAGGTAAATTAGGTACTCGTAGGTAATAATTATGTTAATTAATTAGTCGATTTACACTTGTATTTTAGGTACTAAACATAACATTTTTTGTGAAAATAAATAATTAAATGCTTGTCACGGTGTGAAGCAAATTGGAGATACCTAAGCACTGAATGATAAGTACGTAGGTAATATTTTATGATTATAGTGATTAATGGAAGGATTAAAAATGATGTGGTGTCGTGGGACACCAGGTAGGAACGAAGTTCCTTCGGCTAATGAAGGCAACGGCGAACGAAAAGAAAGAGGGAGAAAGAGAAAGGTATTATACACTACTCGCTTGTGTATGCGACTGTCGCGCCTGCGCACGTCTCATTTAACGCTTTTATTCCACGCAGTTTTTCTTACGGTTTTACTATCACATATTTTTCAGTTCGGTCGCCGCAGCAAAACCTATCCCCTCCAAGCCTGCCGTAAGGAACTTCGTTCCAATATTACCCACTAACAAAAAGTGAAAATAAAGGGGTACTTAAAAGGTTTTTACTTGCTGATCAGGATCAGCTGGTACACGACAAAATTTGTTTTAACTGGAATTATAGATCATAATATATCATTAAATTTATTTGTGTATAATACTAAACGAATTTTTGGTTACACACGTTAGGGTGCGCTGTAGCCTGTGGGCCCCATATCATTGATACGGCAGCAGCTACGCCTCTGACTATGATTAGGTATCGTTGCTACGTCTTCTCCCCGTTAATTTTAACTTAACTATACAAAATCTCAGACTTCTACATGCGATTAATTAAGGGGTAGGTACAACGGATTTCTCTACACGTATTAGTACCTACAAAGATTTTTACTTTCGTATTGTGTAGGTACCTACTTATTGTGTGTTACTGTGTGTGTGCTTTCTGTAAATATCTATAACCTAACGCGTTAAACTTTTTTGTTCAAAACACGCAGTTCTGTCAACGTGCGCCAGGACATCATGTAAGTATATACCTAATGCTTGAAAACTTAGATTTATGTAAACTTCCATAAGTATCTAGTTAATTCAAAATTTTCTTTATCCATCATGGACCGTACCTACTTACTTTTTAAGAGGTCCAAAAACTTTTGACGCGAGTACCTCATCACTAAGATCTATATAATATAATTATTGTTACATACGTGTAGAATCAACCTACATAATATTAAAATTGAAAAAAATATTATACAAATATCCATAATTATAAAAAACATTTAAAAAATATACCTATTAAAAAATTTACCACATACGAGTAGTTACGTAACTTACATAACACATACTTACGAAACACATACTTACGAAAGTTCTCAATGTACTATTGGTATTTAGGTACTTAGACCTAGTTAATATGTACGTACCTACCTACCTTGTGTCTGCATTCCGTGAAACGTACCTACTTATAGTTATGCGGAATACAAAGCAATACAAACTCATGGAATAGGTAGTACGAACCACTCAACGACATTATGGTCATATTCATGGCATAAATTTTATTGGTCGAATAGGAAAAGCCGGCTGTACTAACGAAAAAATACCGGTTATCTAAAGAACCGGTATTTTGTTCATAGCTTTTGGCCTTTTGTACTTGTCAAAGTTGACAAATATAGTTAGGCAAATTGTCACATTTGGTTCATGACAGCCATTGACATAAATACTACCTATGTCAACGATGACAGCAGTAGGTCCCAGTAGGTTATGTATTGACAATTTGACAACTTCTTCAACGTCTTGTCTGTCGTTGACTTGACATTTGTTGTTTAAGAGAGGAGAGAGGGTTTTGTTTTGTTAATTTTGTTATTGTTATTGTTTTGTTTACTAATAGTAATCATAGATTAAAGTATACTACGTATGTATAGTAATAGCTGTGCTACTACTGTTAGTAGTGAAATGTGAAATACGTTCATTGATTAATTATTTATTTACAATACATACACATTGTATAAATCTCTATACCAGAATTCTGTTTTCATTTGATCCTAGTTACTAATAAGCGTAATAGCATAGGTAGGTAATACAACTATTTATAAAAATAATTAAATACAAGTAGAATTTAATTTCCTTATTGATTTATAATTGCATTTCTAATTATGTGTTTTTATAAACGCTTGCAAAGGAATTAAAAGAAGCTTGTAAGGTAAGATTCCATTATAAATCAAAATTAGGTAGAGGTATACATATAATAACTTCTTACTGGGCACTTTAAATTGTTTATATTATAAAGAAAGATTTTTATAAAAATTAATTACCTACACCTAATTTAAGTGTGCCACTGCCAGTAATGTAACTTCAGCCCCATTCTCTAAATATCAATAACATCAACAATATTAATAACATCATAACATATAATTCTTATTATCATTATGTTCTGTCTGGCTTTCAGTCCTTTGAAAAAGTCTTAGTACAGAACTTGCGTTTCGGGCTGTCGTCTAGTCTCTCTGAAGCTATAGAAGTTATACCACGATGGCGCCTCATTCAAGCAGCCTTGCCCCACGTGATGCACGCATTAGCTGCTCTACTGCACACCAGGTATTTATTAGAAGTTAAATTTTTCAATAGCTACCAATTAAATTTTGAATAGGTGTTAGAGCGTAGAGCTCGCTCCGGATAGTACCACCATCCATCATGTTACCTAGTACCATTTCTGCCATGTAATCATTGTTTTAACAGCAACTAGATATACTCACGCTTAATATTTATTATTAAACACACATCATAAGCTACAAATATCATGAATGTAAAACATTTCAAGTCTTTCATGAATTTATATGACACCATCTAAATATTCACAACTTTTACACAATGAACTTCATTAGGAAAAACTGAGTTCTCTATAGTTTTACAATAGTTATGATAGAAAACATTTTTCATTACAGAATAAAAGACAACATGCAGTCTTTGGGCAATGTGGAGACAAAACTTCTGTACACTCTGCACTGGATCCTCCTGGATGCGTCGGATGAATGTGCTGATAGTGATTATGATAATGAGACATATTTTTCCAATCCATTCTATTACTTGTTCTCTGTGCCAGCTATGACTGTAAGTATAACTAAACTAAACATGTATTATGTGTGAGTTATTAATGTAAATTTCTCTTGACTATCACATAATAATATAAAAATGTTTTTTTTTTAGCTTTTTGTGTTCCTCTTTGCACCTATTTCACACCACCTGAAAGAATCTGACTTTACAAACAACTATCGATTAGAAAATGGATTAAAAGTGTGGCAAGCATTATGGGAATTCAGACATCCTGACGCTGCATGCTTCACCACCCTTGTGAAACCCAAACCAAAGCCACTTGGGGGAAAATACTCTAAAAGACATCAGCCAGGAGATATTTTTATAGGACGTAAGTTAATACAAAGTAAACTTTGTTAATGTAAGTAACCAACAAACAAGCAGATGTGTTAAAAAGTAAGAAGGGAAAAGAAAAAAAAACTTTTTATAGAGTTTTTGATTAAATTAAATAGTAGTCTACAAGCTTTTATATCATATAAATTGTGTAATGACGTTATAACTTGATAGTAAGAGTTTTAAAGGGAAAGTTTATTTTATTTTTCTTTTTAGCGCATTTAAATAGAAGCTTGTTTCTAAAAAAGTTTTTTACTTTTATTATATTTTGATTCAACAATCATGAGAGAAGATATAAATAATAAAAATATTGAGTAAACAGCTAATCTTAAGCGATGACCTTTTATTTTCAACAACCACAAAAATTCAGGTAAACCATCAAAAGAAGAAGGCGGTGTAAGTAGCAGCCCGCCAGGTCAACATGTGTCCATGCCGCAATCTGACGCACCGTCTAAACAGGCCAGCACTGAAGAAGAGCCATGGATCTCTTCTCCTAAAGAAACAATTTTCCCAGAGACAATCCCTGAAGAGAGTTCAAGTACTGAAGAAGAACATGTGGTAGGTTCATCTAAGTTTAAACTTTCATTCTACTCAACACCTACAGAAGGTTTGTAGAAACCATCCAGCTAAGGTTTTATTCTGACAAATAAACTTTCAATAAAGAAGTAATAAACAATTTTTAGGATACTAAAAAGATAACACTTTTGCAGTAAATAATAATTTTAGTTCGTTAAGTATCAGCAACCTATTTTAAAATATGTTTTGGTTTCTATATCGATAACAAACCTTAAAATTTCCAAAAATAACCGATACAAAATTTTAATTTTGTTATTCGTATTGTTACAGTTTATTTATCGATTACCATCGGAACCAAATTATGGCGGAGGCAACAAAGGGACGTACACGATTTATGCGGTTGATCCCAGTATGTTCCAGATGCGCAAGCCAGACGCCAAGCCCGCACTACCTGGCATCAAGCCTCTGCCTCAAATAACAAAAATGAGGTATCTAATACGTTCACTTAATTCCTGCTAAGGCTAAGTTGTTTCATGCACGAGATTTGAAGCGCCACGGATCTATGTCCCTCTGAAGTTAGCTGTAAGTAGCTGCGCAGAACCCATTTTCGGGCTAAATTAGAGAGATGCGGAGGGGGCAATCCAAGCGTTATATAACTGCCTCGCTCACTCGCTCATGTTTGTCGCATCATCTTATCTCGTTTACTCTTGTACAAGTCAATTCAAATGCATGATTGATTTTCTCTAGGTTGATCTAGTTAACAAAACCACACAACACATCACAACAACAACTTGTGATGTTTAGGGAAGCCAATATTATTATTATTGCTATTAATTTTAGAACATTTTTGTTGTGCTATCAGTTCTTCAGATAAAGAATCTTTGACGGACAGCCTTGGACCAGGTCTTAAGAGTACACCCACATCTACAGAAAAAGTACCAGCTGCAAAACAAGTACATGTAAGTAAAATTAATTTGTAATTTATTTGACAACCTTAGTAAAAGCTACTGAATAAACATTATGTATAGTACGGCCGGCGGTTCTAGGCCGGTCTGAACTTTGTTCGGATCGCTGCGCAGAAGTCAATTTTAGGGTTTAAATGGTGGCAGGATGCGCGGGGTGAGCGGGGTATCACTTTGAGCATTGTTCGTTTCAATCACGCGCTCAGTGTTCGTGTCGCTATCTCCCTCTAAAGTACTGTACCTGCGCACAATATCCAAAAGCCTAACTTCAGGCCGGCCTAGAACCGTCGGCCGTACTATACAAGCATTGACTTATATTATGTCAATGTGTACAAGGTATGACAATGTTATAATATGTCAATGTTAACTTGAATTACACTGCATTAGGATGTCTGTTATGTTTGTTTCAAGATATATGACATAAATAAATAAATTGTGTACATTACATACACAACTGTGCGTTGTCAGGTTTCAGCGGCAACTTTCTTAGATGTGGCCACGTTACGATGTCTATTTACTACCCAGTGGCAGGAAGACGGTGTATACTGGGCCTTGCACTATTTGTATAACAGGTAAGTGGTTGCATATTTACATGCAATTATGACAATCTTGTGATTAGGTTAAAGTGCTTTTTAGGATCACATATCATGTGATCAGGAAGATTATAAATCTGGGTATTGCGCGCGTTCTTGTGTGTTTTACATAGAAAGTATGGTAGGACATCAATAAAAAAATTTAAATTATATTTTTTTTTATTACCAAAAAGTTGTGATATTTTTCAGGCTTCGTGATATTTGTGATGATATATCTAAACATGTCCAACCAAGAAAACGAAGTAACTCATTGCCTATACCAAAAATAGAGGTATCGATATATCAAAATCCAGACATAAAGGAACGAGATTCGTTGAACAATTTCATAGAAGTACCTGAATCTAAAGATATGTCGCCGATAACGGAGGCGCCATATGTTACGTCTCCCAAAATTGACGAAGAAAATGTAATGACCAGACGAGCAAGTGAAAAAGTGAAGCGTAAAATGAAAATGGCCGATCTAAAGGCCTTTGTCGAAACGAAGCTTTTGTCCAAGTCGGAAAAAGCTTTGGAAAAAATAGGACAAGACGATCATAAATTTAGTTTTCATACTGCAGTAAGAATGATATCTGTACTTATTTTTTTTCTATCTTGCTTATTGGTGTAATATTTTTGAGTTTTTCCTAAATAATAAATGATAAATGTCAATTTTAGGAGTACCACAGAAGTCTTGATAACCCAGATGATAGACCCAACTCGGCTTTAGCCAGCAACTTTCCTGCTATGGGTCACATTCTACCAGGAGACTCCATACAATGTAATCTTATAAAAGGAAAGAGTATGCCAAGTCTCAGGTGAGCATTGCAGATATAGAAATTTTACTTATATACCTAACATAACTTTTTTAAATTTCTCTCTGTAGCTTTAGTTTATTAATATTTCGAAGTAAAAAGAAAGGGACTTCAAATATCTTTCTAACACTTGTACGCGCCCCTTAACGTTTCATTCACTTCTACCTGGAATTGTTTATTTTCAAAATTAATCTATTTATAAAGCACAGCATGATTTTATTTACGAACACATTTTTTCCGTGATTTTCTATATAAAAATGTATTTTTTCTCTTTCTCCCGTGTTTTTGACGCTTAATCCCGTACACTTATATTCTGGACGAACGATATGGTCGTCAGCTGTTTGATTGATGAGCTTGCATCCAGTGGGTAAGTCGACAAGTATATTCCAAGGACTGTAGACGCTTCGTTACATAGATGCAAGTTTGATGAATCACTCCGGTAATACATGAATAACTAGTACCGCGTCTTAATTTTGTTTGCGCCTAGACTATAGTTTTCTTCTCTTTTCTTTCTTGTAAATAAATAATTCATTATCTATAAACTCATGCCACTCAGTCATAATGTAAGTAAGCTTAGCTTAAATTGTTAGTGTTGTGGAGGGGTCACAAACAGTGTAAGAATGCACGCAGAAATATTTCAGATAAATCATGTGTGTATATGAAATAATTGTGACAGTGGTTTTCACCTAAAAGTAAAAGTTGGTAGTCGTGTACGTCAATAGACTAGGATAGCGTAGTCGATAGGCAAATTTGGCACATCAACGCTTTCTGTAAAATTTAAAAATCATTCAGACGGATTTGAAAATTGGTCACTAATTGTAACGTTGTTTGTTAATACAGCATGGTAACACAAAATTACTTCGAGGAATTCAACTGCATGCCACCGTACACGATGTAGCGAGTGTGCAAAACTAATACCGAACATTGTCAAACGGATAGTTCTGATTTTATTTGGTTAATATAAATTGTGTGAATTTAACAATTTAACACCACTAAGTATATTGAATTTAAATATACAGTTCAGAAAAAAATGTAACATAAAGATAATACTAATAGATAGAATATTAATGGTATAAAAGATAATAAACCAAATAAAATCACACTTAAAATTAAGAGCTTAAAGTATATTGGCAGTGGAAGTTATAATGCGTTATTTCAGGTATATCGGTGAAATCAAGACCGAAAGAGCGCACGGTGTAGTGAGCGCGGCGCCCACCAATGTTCAGAAGAAGAAGAACCCGATCATAACTGTAACGGAACATACACCCACGCCCTCTCCCGACTACCTTTCCAAGACTAGACAAGTAACTTTGGCTCTTTGTTAACATAGTTTTATTTTTGATATTTAAACCCTTAGTTGTCGGCTCAATGACGTGGAAAGCAGAGACGTATTAACGAAACAACAATCCGAAAACGAACATTTATTTGTCATTAAATGCCCCATTATTAATTAGTTTTAATTTTCATTTGAGATAATTCCACTTGAAATTGCCGGAAATTAAAGGTTCTTAAGAATAAGTTTACCTTTCGTTCCTCTTTTGCGGTTATAAAGAGCATGTAAACAAAATATAGACGTGTAATTTTTCAGGGATCATTGGAGTCTCAAATGGATTCAGTGAGCATACACGGCTCACAACATATTATGACGCCCGAACGAAAGCCAAGCTTGACTCGCTCGCAAACGGATTCCAATATCACATACGTAGTGGAAGAAATTCAAGAAGCACCTGGTTCCTTATATTACATTACTAAAGATGGGGATATCGACTTACAAGTCTTGCTCAAGGTAACTCATAAAACAGATATAATTTTGCAACACGCTATTTCATCCTTCTATACAAAGTAATACTTACAATATAAGAAAAATCATATGCATCGTGTTTCTGTATGTACACTATTTTACTCTCTTTTGACGGAAAATGTTAAAACAAATATAGAATAACGGTCAGGTATGGATTAGTAATTTGAAAGATGATCTCTCGCGCGGGTTTTCCAACTTTTGTGCGTATTAAAAAACAATTATCTCTTTCTTTGCTGTAAAGAAAATGTAAGAATTGTGAGCATGCCCAGCCATAGGGCAATAAGAGTTACGATCATAGGACTAACGTAGCCTTGTCGAACTGAAACTAGTACCTAGTATTTTAGATTATCTTTTTATTTGATCTCAGGCTGTTTACTCTGTGTCAACTATGGACAGTTTCTACATCACCATTCGAGTTATGGAAGTGATGCTCAACTTAGTAGATACTCTAATGGAAATCGGAGTTCATAAAAATTGGCAGACAGACCCAATGGAAGACCCTCGACCGGAAACTGTTGACCCAGTGGCGGATTTCAGTAACAAGGACAAGGATAAAGAGAGCAAGGTAAAGATGCTCGTATGTGTTAAGAGATAACGTTTATTTTCCGTTATTTTATTCCAATAAATTTAATTTGTAGGACAGAGACTCGGGGATTCCGGGTGCACACAGTCAGGATTCTACCAACGTCGAGGGAGGGGATGGCAAAGATAAATCTAAAGATGAAGAGAATTTTGATTGTCCTTACTACATGATCATGCACATTATTCTCAGGTAATTATTATTCTTTCGGCTTTTGTTAAAATCCAACAATAATAACCCTAGTTTTCTGACATATCTTTTTGTATGACGGAAATTCTTTCGTATAATAATGAAGAGAATTTTTGTAAACTCGACAATCGACCAAACGACCCACTTGATGGTAAGTGATCATTACGTTCCCCGTGGACAGTAACACCAAAGGCATCAGGGATTGCCAGCCTAGAAAGAAGAAATAGGCAAGAAGAAAATTCTGGGTCTCAAGCTCCTAACTGGAACACGACAAGTCATGTGGTGGTTGACTCAAGCAAGGGGATGGTATCTAGCCAGCCGGCCTTTAGTCTTACTAAGCTTCTGTCGCCCCTTACGACACTTTGGTCTGCCGGCAGGGATTGGGGTCAATATTCTAGCCCCCTAATACGGCCACAAGAGTATTTTATCATTGAACGTGCCAACGTATGTTTACAAAAAAAATATACATAATGCATGTGTATACAAACAATTATATTTGAATTATTATAAAATCTAATCAATAATATTTTTAAAACACTCCAGTAATAATCATCCAATTTTATTCAAATGGTAATAATAAATAAAATAAATTAACATAAAAATTTAAATATAAGTGTCTTAATGAATTAAATATGAACCACCTAAATTACCTCCATTCCAGACTTCTCCGTCAACTAGGGTGTTCGCACGGCTGCACGTCGGCATTGCGCGGTCCCCAAGCGGAGTGCCTGCGCGTACAAGCGCGCAACTCCCTCCGCCAGTTGCGGTCAGCCTCCGTGCCCAAGTTCGTGCAACGCATAAAGGAAATGACGAAGCTCGCTCCTATCCGGGAAGTTCTGGACAACTTACACTCCACCATCGGGTTCTGCGCTGAGCCAGCTACTATGGTGTCGCCTATGAGTGAGTTTGCTTAGAATACCTATCACGCACACTTTGACTCACGCTTACAATACAGTTTACTTTTATCTTCCGAATCTGATAAGACAACCAAGCTAATTTTAAAAGCAAATCACCTGTTTATATATAATACATAATACTGACTCAATAAGTCCAGCCCGAACCTTTGGATGTAAAGAGCTGAAGTTTTACACTCAAGGTTTGTAGGCAAGCCAGATTTCTCGAAATTCCCAACGGATGATCTGCGTATTAAATGTTAACTTAACATCCTATATCCAAGATAAAGCTGCATGTACGTTTATGTAAATGAATAAATTGACAGATCAACAAAAACGCGGTCACGCAAAGTCCCCAGACATGAGCCACCTGCAGGCGGGCTATGCGACCAACTTCGGCGCCGGCCAAGGGTCGAACGCGAACCGCGCCATCGAGACCTTCATAGTGGAATCCACTTTCCGAGTGCTTGTTACCAGATTTGCGCTCATGCATAAGGAGTTGAAGATGCTGGATAATACGGTACGTCGTTTGTTATCGTTAACTGTATGTGTATGTGTTTAGACAATAAGTAGGTTTATAGCTTTTCAATAGCCTTGATTATTTTGGATATAAAAATATTCCTACCTATTCCTTGTTAAATAACTAGGGTGCCAATGTGTAAAATCTAAAATGCCAACATAACTCGATTGCTAAACGCATCAATAAATAATTTATCAGATATATGCGACTTTCGTATTTACAAATAAATTGACATTTGATTCAGTTAACAAAAACGTATTGAAAACCTGGACAGCGTGAAAAACGATGTCCTTACTGAGGAGTAATACTGGCTGTAGGATAGTTACAGGCTGGGATACCAAAGATGACACACAATTAGTGCAATGAATATTTAATAAACTGTTAAATAAAATGAAATTATTGCATATTTTACAGGCTCTATATATGGAAGTCCGCACGTTATTAAACTACGTACGCGAGGCTCACGGCGGCGAGTTCCGGGTGGTAGCGCTCAGTGGCCTCCTGGACACCGCTGAAAGACCTGGCAGCCAACAAAAAGAATCCAACATGCAAACCACTAGAGTTATTAGGTAAACAACGGTTTTATACAAATCGGTAGACTCTGACCAGTTGATATAGTTTGGCTAACGAGTCGTGTCACAAGGCAATTTTTCAGTTTCAGTTTCATGACAATAATTATAAAACAAAAACTACCTAATTTCACTGCTCATTTTGATTAGAAACAATCACACCTTACATTCAAAGGGTGTAAAACTTACGATTGTTCAATAATACGTTCGGTTGCTGTCAGTACTGAATGTTTATCTTGCAACTAAGCAGTTATGTCAGTATGGGACTCGCACATCTCAGCAACGGGACAGTCATAAGTTGTGATGATGAAAGTCACGACTTCATGATGACATTATTATGCATAAGGATACGAAAGATAATTACGGAATGTATGAAATAGAAAGAGATAACTACATGAAAAGTACGGTAATCGGCTCAATTTGACTGCCCCACTTTTCGAGCGCTAGTGACATATTTACTTCTTTTTAACATATAATATCTTTTATTTTAGGCATATTCCCCGCGCAACGGACGACGAGCGCGGATCGGATACGGGCGCGGACTCAGGCTGCGGCGCCGACGATAGGAGTCACAAGAAATTCACCTTTAAGAAGAGAAGCACTTCGTCTACTGGAGCTCATGTTTGTGTAATTTTCACATGGTTTATACTAACGCAATACTAGCTTATTTATGTATGTAATTGAATATTTTGATTTGATTGGTAATACTGTCAGGCATGTTATATATTATGTTATCATATCATGTTATATGTAGGCAGGTAATATGTTCTACGCCGATTTTTTTTAATAATATAACATACTGCTTGTGTAACAATAGTATAACTATGATATAAATATAACACAGAGCCTGTTAGAGACGGAAGCCGGCGACGAGTCGGCGAGCCAGTCGCCGCTGTCGGTGCGCACGCGCCGCTACCAGCTGACGCCGCGCCAGTCCGAGCGGACCATCCCGTCCGCCTCCTCCGCGGACATCACGCCGCACCACAAGATATCGCACTCCAAGTCGATGCCCTCCAAGTTCCATATCAGCGGGATAGGTAAGAGACCTCACACACCAATTGCTGACTCGTAAATTTATGTCCCACTGTAAAAAAAAATGTTTAAACAGGATTTTTCTACTTAGAATATTTTTTTGTTTGCGATTGAGTTGAAATAAGGGCTAGCCCTAGCTTACTACAATAAACTATGCTACATCAGTGCAAACCAGCAAACAAACAAAAATTCTTTATTTTACCAGTAAAAAATCATAACAAAATGTACAAACAATCTTAATACCTAAATACTAACACCTAATAATATTTATAAATAGAATTCTGACTCGACCATACAAATCCCAGACTATAAACCTTTATAAAAATGTAGTGTCAAACAATTGATTCCGTTTGTCTGTAGTAAACTGGTTCCGTCAAAAGCCGCGCGGCAGTGCAATGCTGGCGCGCAACGGCGGCGGGTCGGGGGAGTCGTTGCCGATGTCGGGCAGCATGATGTCGCTCGCGCGCCCCGTGGCCACGCCCAGCGTGCACCAGCGGCCCGTGCACGTCAAACGACGAGTGGGATACACGCTGAACAGGTTAGTGTTACCAGCGGATAGGTGATATGCGTGCGTGGATATGGTAATGCTGCGACCGTGGTGGGTAAGTGTTCATCGTCACCGGTGCGTTGTCAGCCGAGAAAGATGGGAGAAGAAACCTTCCCGAGCACTTAGCAACTTATGCAAAGCCATACCACTAAAGAGGGTAGCAAGTAGCAAGTGATCTCATTGATTTGCTGACCCTACGACCCCGTGGGTTAGTGAAAAACAACTGCGAAATAACGAGACAGCGCTCGATCAGGTCTTGAGACACTTATCACACATAGAGACGTCGACACAACCTATAGCCCATAAGCCTAGTGCGGATGCACCCAGATTAAGAGTCTAATTTAGAACACAGAATGCCACTCAAATAATATCATTTCTTTTTTTCGTTTATTCCAGAGCTAGAAAGAGAGTCGAAGATAGACTGAATCGTATTGGTCTGAGACGAATGGGGAAAAAGAGGGATGGTAGTATTGAAGAGACTCCTGGTGGATGTAAGTTAACACCTAACTTTTGTACTCATAATGTAATCATGAACAAATGAATGCTTTTTCTTATTTCATAATACATTTTTTATAGCAAAATTTATACACAACATAATTATATTATTATTATTAGTAATATAATAACCACATCAACATGATGGTTAAAAGTGACGTAATGAGAATGGACATACCGCCTTCGTTTAACGCCCCGTTGATAAAGACTGAGAACGCGAGATAACGAGTATGTAAACAGCCCAATCGGTCATCTTTATTATTCGCTAAGACTATTCGGTCGTTCTCCAATCGGTGAGAAAGTAGACCGAATATTCGGCCGAGTATGTATGTAAGCTCAAGTTGCACTGTGACTGTCGGGGGCAAAAGATAATTGCTGTACGCATGAGACAGAAAGAGATAGACAGAGAGAGCTAGCTTTTCGCACGCTACTGACATATCTCCTTATTTTTTACATAAAATATAATGATGTACTCCGGCGCGCGCAGTCCTGTCGCGGCGCGGCTCGGCGGAGGGCGGCGGCGCGTGCGGCGAGGCGGAGGTGGTGGTGCTGAAGCGGCGGCGGCTGGTGGCGGCGCCGGCGCTGCACGCGGGGCTCGCGCGGCTGGCCTTCCTGCTGGACGCCACGCAGCCCGGCGCCACGCCCGACGCGCTCTTCATGGCCGCGCTGCTCGACCTGGTCACTGCGCTCACATTCAGTTATTTACTAAATTTTTGAGTTTTCTATCGGCGGTCCTCCGAATTTTTAATCGCTGCTACCTAGTGTTTTTTTGTAAGCTACGGACTTCACAGTCCTACTCGATTGTCAATGAGGATTAATAAATTGCATCTATAGTCTATACTATTACTAAGATAAGACTTTATATGAAGTCCAAGATAGTGGTGAGGAAAAAGCCAAGCGCGATGATGTTATCATTAACTTTAAGTAATGTTATAAATATTGTTCCAGCCCCATTCAGTGGTGGTTGGTCGAGCGTGCGTGCTCCTCGAGTGCGCACATCTGGTGCATAACTGCAATAAAGGACAATGGCCGTACTGGCTCAAATCGAACTTAACTAAAAGTTCCCGTAAGTTGATACTATACCTTATATAAAATAGAATTATACTGGAGTAAAGTTTACTAAATTATGAAAGTTATAACTACATTTATATGTATTTAGTAATTGGCCCGGCTTGCCCAACTGGTGCATTGGATTGAAATCAAGATGGGCCGTATTGAAATAAATGTTTGTTTACGTAAATTTGAGTTATTATTTTGTTTCAGTTTCATCAAGTCCACAATTAAAGCGACGTCTGGCAGGAAAACTGTTTTACCAATGGGCTGAGGTACTGTAATGTAATTGTTACTCTAGTTAATTTTCATATCAATACAATACAAACAGTGTATATTTTTTGCAGGCTATTGGAAATAGACTTGAAGAAATGCTGATAGAAGATAAAAAGCATGTTGATGCGGTAATAAATATGATCAATGACCCCGAGGGGCAGAGGGAATTGTTACAGCAGGATGAGGAAGAAGACTTCCTCGATGAAGGTATGACCAAATTGCATTTAATTTTGTATTATTTGTATCAAATCAATATTATTTTATCAAATGGAAAAAGTCGTAAATTTACTCGTCTTTCTATTTGAGATTCTATTAGCTGTGATCTTAGGAATTAAGTTACAGTATATCAACGAATATTGAACATTTCTCATACACTTTATGAAAATAGAGACAACTTTTACGTCTTTAAATTTCCACAGGAAAAATATCCTGTTTCCTCGCTGTGTTTACAGTACGGAACCCTAACTCAAATGATTCCGATTCGGAGTTTGCAGATTGTATTTAACTTTTTCATGTGTTGAGTCTGTTAAATTACACCTTTTTATCCACAGCAAGCATTCGTCTCCCTGGGAGGACTATTGGAGCAGAGTGCCCCAGAGCGCTGCGAATGATCGCCTGCGTATTACTGTTCGAAATAACGGCCTTCCTCCGTGAAACATACCAGAACCTACCAAAGTCGTCACGGTCGTCGCTAAAGGAAAGGGGCCCTTGGGACCGCGTGTACAGGTAAGATATCCCCTCTAGAGTATACAATTCGTTGGTAAGTAGGTGCAATATGTTGTCTGTGTGTCAATTGATTTTATTATTTTCTGTCATTATGTTTTGCGAAGGTGGATGGAAAGACGAAGACGTTTGTTGTGTAAGAATAAGTGAGTCCCTTTTGTTTCGTTCCTTTAACTGATAAATTAAAGAGTGCATTTTTTGATTAAACTTTTCGTTTAACAGGGCTCTTAGCAGTCAACACACATTAATGCCAGTCGAGTATGTGTTCTAAGAAATAATGCATGTTACCTTGCATACTGCACTCAGCGTGCATGCACATAGAATGTAAATAAAATTATATACGACCCCTCACCCTTAAGGATGTTTAAACTCTCACCCTAAAGATTTTATGGATTATGTCCTTAGAGTAACATTTTATTGGCATTAATACGATGTTCTGCAATGAACATTTACATTAGCGATTATTGTCTTTTATACGAGCACATTTTGTTTTTACATTATATTGCAATTTAATGAACAATAATTTTACAATAGCCATTTTAAAGTTATTCGACAGTATGAAAATTTGACAATAATTGCTAGTGCTTACGACAATTTTATTTTGTAAGTCTATGGTTCTAGCGCCCTGTTGCAATCTAACAGGTGTGGTAAATAATATTACAATAAATATTGCAAGAGCAGTAACTGCATGAATTATTAAAATAATTCCCACATAAATTCTTGTAAAGTAAGGTAGGTAAAATTTAAACTAATTCACCCAAAAAGTATGTTAATGACACCGTAATTTAAAAAATACTCCGATAGTTAATTTTGATAGTTTAGATGATATTTAGATATCAAAACAAAATTGCTTTGCTACATTGGCATGCACAACCTCTCTCGAAGAATACATGAAATGTAAAATTTAATCAAATAGCGTCAAATATAGAGGCTAAAACAATAGCTGTTATGCAGATTAGTGTATTCCCGTGACGCAAGTACGTTAACGAGGTCGCGTGGTGTATATGCAGGGAAGCGAATCGTCGTTGGAGTATGGCTCTGTCGAGCATGGGCCACTCGCAGGCGTCGGCCCAGAGCCTGCAGTCCATAGCGGGCGCCGAGACTGAGAGGAAGATATCGTTCGTGTTGCACGAACCTGAGAACGTGTCCGCCGGTGGGAGTAATGTTACGGTGAATCTTCATTTAATATCATTCTCTTCTGACGCCATTTACTTCTGAAATAATTATGTTATTCGATTTGATATCGGTCATTTGTTTAATTTAATTTCTTTTTCAATTTCCTTTAAATGTTTAAATGATTTAGTTTTCCAATATAATGTTATGTACAATTTAGTGTACCCCACTTATTTTTTCAATTTGTCATTAGTGAGTGTTATTTGTTATGTTGTTGGATCCTCAACCACCAGGGGGCATTAGATCACGAGTTCATGCCGGGGCAAAAAATAAATCCTTGAGAGCCGCACACCCCATTCGCGACAAATTGCAGAGAGCGCATCAGCGAAAGGAAGACCGGCTGTCTGTCTGTTTCTACTCTTTATTGACCGACAACGCGTCATTGATGCCATTGATTGTGTTCATGTCAAAGTCGTTTGTCGGCTATTTACATAAAATATATGCGTGAGCGTGACGGTTTACACGTGACGATGTATGCGTGAGCGTGACGGTTTACACGTGACGATGTGCGCGTGACGCATTGATGTCCAGTTGGCGGAAGCGGTGGGCGACGACAAGAAGGGGCGCGTGGCGCGCGGCAAGGTGCAGCGGCGCAACACGCAGCAGTCGCACGCCGTGTACGGCTCATTCAAGCGGCGGTCGATCAAGCTGCGACAGAAGGACCCGCGGGACCCTGAAGACTGTAACTGTATGTACTACCTGTAACTGTATGTATAAACTTAAGTAGTTAACGTCCCACCGGTGCGGACGACGAGGTATTGCCTCGTCGTTCGTAATGTGCACCGCAAAGGATTGGAATAGTTTGCCCGCATCGTCATTCCCGCATGCTTGTGATGTGGAAGAGAAAAGTGAATAGGTATTTACTAAGTTAGTACGCCTAAGTTAATATACCATCTTTGGACATCATCGCCACTTAACATCAGGTGGGATTGTGGTCAAAGATGAACTTGCATCTGCAGCAACTGAGGACTATTTCGTCCGAATGCTTACACAGATGTTGCTCTATTTTCAGTTGTCACTCGAAGATCTGATTCTATACAAAGCAGAAGAAAAGTGTCTTCGTTGTCTGACAGAAGCGACACTTCCGAAGTTTATCCCGGAACAGGTAATTTTGTTTTATACGAACAATCTTAAGTCTATCGCAGTTCACATTGACCAGTATGACCAGCAAGCTATAGAAACACGTAGATAATAGCGACCAGTATCTGAAGTTTAGTTTTTTAACCCGTGATAATTATTCTAATTAAAAAAAACTCACTTATAGCCCCACTCTAGAATACCCTGTGTCGAGGGTGCCACGGACAACACACCCAAACCGACAACAGAACTTTAAACTCATCATTCAAATTTCCACCTCGCTGGGAATCGAGCCCAGGACCATTCAAACAGATAACCATTGCGCCATAGATGCCGTCAATTGAAGACCTAATTTACTTCCTGTTTTAGTCAACCCTTTCCGATCCAGACGACATTATCGAGGAGTTTTCCTTGCCTACTCATAATTAAAATAATAATGCAAGTTTATCGTACAATAACACGGCAGGTGGCACAGTTATAATGGCCAACGAGATGGACAGCGGCGGCGAGGAGAGCCCGGGCGTGCTGTCCGACGACCACGAGCACCCGCCGGACAGCCCCGACAGCAACTCCACCGACCCGCCCGACAACAACAAGGAGTACCCCTGGCTCAAGGTACGCTGCACAATGCCGCACTCTAATCACGACATATTGAAATGTGTTACTATGACGAAAAGGCGGTTTATGAGCATTTGTTTCAGTCAATTTGTTATTAAGAAGGGAAGAGAGAGAAATGTGTGTTATTAAATATACATACCTTATAATTATATACATACTATATACATAGTAAGTGGTAATTATTTCTCCAGCATACTCCACGACGCTGCTTCAGTGTCATCATCGTCATCTAAAGATAACAACCGGGATCGACTTCTTAACGTGCCCTCCGAAGCACGAAAGCGCTGAAGAATGTTTCGCCACGCTCACGTATCCACTACTAACTTTGACGACACAAGCCGTCGTGCTATACGCTCTTCATGCGTGTTTTTGTTTACAGGTTATGGCGAAATTCCTCAATTCTTTTAATTACGTATGCTGTCACCAGAACTTCTGTCACCCGTATTGCTTCCGTCGTAACATGAGAGCTACCGTCAGGCTTATGAAGTCTGTCCAAAAGGTAATAATCATACTTAAAAAATTTGGGCATGCAGGACCGTATACGAACAATTAAATCATTTCAATAGTTCAAGCAATCGAAATTAAATCTATTAAAAAGAAATTAGATACACAATGTGCATATCTAAATAAAAAATAATCGAAGTTCTTCTCTCAGATAACGAAACGTGCCGCGTCTTTATAACTTGACTCTCAATTCTAGTAAATTATTGATATAAGGAGTATCACTTCTAATTGTCGTGGTTTTTCAATAGTAATTTTGTTGTGTATAGATTTACGGAGAGAAGTTCGGTCCCGAAGCGAACGCTACGAACTCGGAGGAGGGTGCGGGCGGCACGCGGCGAACGCGGCGCACGCGCAAGGCCTCTGAACATGTTACAGATAGGTATAAATTGTAGGCTTCTTCTTTTTATATATTTATATCATTACTTTCATTACAATTATGTACCTTTTTATTATTGACATCGATTTTCATTGTATTCATACGTATTCCATTCAAGAGGTTGTCCTTTTGCTCAAGCTGGCTAGCATGAGAACAACAGCTGTCTCAGCGAGCCAGTGCTCGCGTGTGCTCTTCATCACAATATCGTCATACCATCAAGTCCCTTAAGTATTAAATAAATAAGATATAGATTGACATGAATACTGTCTCCTTTTGTGGCTTATTGAACATGTGGCTTATTTTACCTGACAGCCTGAAGCAAAGGAATTCATTTATGGTTTTTATACTAATAGCCGACGAAAACGAGCAGACGAGCCACTTGATGGTAAGTGGTCACCGTCGCCCATGGAAAAGTATCACTAAAGACTTAGACAGTTAGAAAAATTCAATACGGCAACCACCAGACGTCATATTGTAAAAAATATTACACACACACACACACACACACACGCATCGATCACTGCAAGCACAGTCGCATGCCGGACATAAACCATAATTAATTGTAGTATTTAAGTTTCTCATTTTAAGTGCTGTAACAGTTATCATTTTTCATAATATGTACATAATATGTATTTTAATATGTATATAGTTTACACTGTTCATTCTTAATTTTATGAGTAATAAATATCGTTTAAACCTAAGCGAGCAATGTTTCAGGATCGATCGCTCGGTGCTCGAGAGCGCGGGCATAGCGTACCGCGCGACGGGCGTGGAGCACACGCTGCCGCACGCGGACGCGCCGCCCGCGCAGCGCCCCGCGGACATACCCTACCCGCCCGCCGAGCCGCCCGCTATACTCAAGTATTTGAAGGGACAGGTTAGTTATATTATTTATATAGTGTTGTCATATTAGTACATTTATGTAGTTCTGGTGATATTATAATTATTTGACATATAAATACCTGCTCAGCAAATTAAGTAGGTAACGAGAGCCGAATTTCCAAAAAAATCAAACAACGGTCAAAATTTCGGTAACGGTAACTTGTACGAAAGTAATTTTTTTGATATCTCGTAGACACAAGCTATTATAAGACTAACTTGACATATCCTCCTAAGTTAGTCGCTCTTCTTATGGGGCACCCTATATTGTATTGCATTACACAATACAGTTTACTCCTACAGTTTGCTCCTATTTTGTTTGTATTGTATTGAATTGATTGATATTAATGATAAATTCAGTGTTAATGAGTACACCTGATCGGCCGGAAACGTGACGGGTACTGTACTGACTCGTGCATGAGCAATATGCCGTAAAGACGCAGTCATCAATGTGCGGTCAAAAACCGTACTTGACATAAAGTGATCAATTTCAATAAAAATAGATGTGTGATTTGTGTGAGACGAACTAGCAGTCGGATTACCTCGACGAGCAATGTAGACGCAACATTACGACACCACAGGTCCGCGACGCGTACCAAGCGCCGCTGTCGACGCTGGTGAAGGGCGCGACGCGGCTGTCGGCGGAGGTGTTCGGCGAGGCGTGCGGCGCGGCGTGGGCGCTGCTGCTGGAGGGCGAGCGCGAGCTGCCCGCCGCCGCCGCCGCGCTGTTCGCGCTGGCCGCCGTGCGCGCGCCCGCCGCCGCCCAAGCGGTCATGCAGCGCGATCTCAAGCATCACGACCCCGCTGTCAGGTATAGTAAGGTCAACGACACGAGACTGGCCTGTACACTGTACACTGAAATTAGCCAATCGCGCTGGTCTAGTGTTAGTCGACAGAAAATAAGGACCAATTGTGAACTTTTAGCGGTTTAAGTCACGTGTGTGAGTTGGTACCATTTTCGAATGACTGTTTGTCCTCTATACTTTATACATCGTTGAATATACTTAGTGCTCTAGTCATATAATATGAAAACCTTCGTGTATTTAAATATAACATTTACTTTATTGTTGCCATCTGTCGCTTGCCAGGATCAATGCAATACTGAGATTTCAAGTGATGTGGAAACTTCGATATCAAGTATGGCCTCGAATGGAAGAAGGAGCCTCCATGACATTCAAAGTGCCGCCTCCAGGTATAGAGTTCACACTTCCGTCACCAAAGATAGGTATTGAGTCGCTCGCAGTAGTCGACCCGCCTTGGACGCCTCAAGTCAAAGATAAGGATATGGAGATGACCTTGAATCAGGAACGCCATGTAAGTGATGTAAGCCAAAACTTGTCTATATAAAATTAACGACTTTACTTGAAAATAAATGAACTGAAATTATAGTTAATAATGGTCATGTATTACATTTTCAGCGTTCACTGGTAACTGCCACTAAGACTCGTAAGAAGCAGCAAACGGAGGCCATTAAGCGGGCGCTTCAGCAACAAGATGATAAGAAGAAGGCTGAACGGGAGAGTTTCCTCATCACCACCATACCTATCACGCGGCAGGCGGCGCGCGAGCCCGCACTGGACCACGCCGCCGATGATCACGTCGAACGTACGTATCGTGCACGCAGATCATTGTGGCCCGTTGTGAATTATGCAAAATATTGGAACTCGCATCGATAAAAAATTGTCGCGTTATCTTTCTGAAGGTCTTGACAAAAGATTATCAAGTCACTAGGTTCATCAGGAAACGTGGAGTAAAAGTTTTAATGGTTAGGTCGCTCGCAGAGTCATCTTACACCGACGTGGCTCCGTTTTGGAGCAAAATACCTGTTGGTGTTTTTATGTATTTTAGTTTTATATTAATTCTATTTTTAATCATATATTATTGATTGTTGCAAAGTACACTAATATTAACTTTATAACAAATAATCTCCACAAAATAACGCTTGATACGAAAATTCCCATGATTACTTTAAAAAATTATGAATAAATTTAAATTAACTCAATTTGGTTTGTTCAGCGCCCGCAGACGAGGAGATAGTGGAGGGCGTGCGTGGGTCCCACCACACGCAGGTTGCGTCCGCACTGTTCCCCTCCGTGCTGTGCTCCGCGGTGGCTGAGATCATAGCCTTGTTGGACGACGCCGCCGTCTCGCGCGACGGGTGCTCCGTCTATGAAGTCGCTTATCAGGTCACTCACCGTTGTAAAACAAGTTCTTGTACATATAATAATGTATATCAAGGTCATGGTTGACACATGAATACACCAATACGAGCGTCCGAATCTGACACCTTTACCATACCCCTTATTGATGATTAACACTCGCTGTTTTACTCATCTTTATTATCTTTGTTGAACGATGAATTAAATGGCGAAAACAGGCCCTTCTTCATTGGTTAACATGTGAATGTGAAGATTTCGACCCGACACCAACGGAAGACTTGCTGCCGATAACATACCTACACTAGCAACGACATGTCGGCATCGTTGTCGTGTCAGCCAATGAAGACATTCAATTGTCCCACGCATTCCATATTTAAAATTTAAATTGTAACAGGTGATCTGGAACTGCCTAGTGGAGGACTCTGCGCTGTTCCTCCGGCACGTGTTGGAGCGGCTCACCCGCGACCATCAGGACGAGATGTTCAAGCTGTTACGTCACCTCATCCGGTTCATCCCGCGCCTGCCGCAGCAGGCCGCGTTCGCGCTCTACAACTACATCATAGGATACGTCATGTTCTATGTCCGAACGCCGCACGAGGACGGACAGCGGCTCATCGGCGCTGCCTTGTCTATTTTGTGGATGGTACGTTTTTTATTTTGCATTTCTTTATCAGTGTTGATAGTAAATGTAGTACGGTATATAAAAGACGCGTCTTCTTTACAAATTTTCCAGTATATTTCACCTGTATATGTAAGTGTGTTGTAGGTAACATTAATAATTATTTATCTTTACAATCATCATTTTAGGTAGTGCACAGTGTGCACGGCATTATGTTTAAAGACTTAAAGCAAATTCTGCGCAAAGAGCAATGCGACGCGTCTATTCTGCTCACTGCAAATGTTCCCGCGGCCAAGAAGATTATAGTTCATGGACCTTGTGAGTAATAATAATTATAGTAACGATTTTATGTTATGTAATATGGCCAGAAAAATTAATTACATTAATTTCGTTTTAAAGCGGACAACGAAGGCAGTATTCCTACACAGTTTCCTGTACAAGAAGATACACAGTTTTGTCAGATACTGAGGGAATCGCTGGACTTCTTTGGTATTACTGAATTGCACGACGAATACTTCTTGGTTGATTTCAAGACGCGTAAGTTAATTTATATTCAATGTTTTTTTATGGAATTAAGGCATTTATTGCTATTATTGCTTATTTGATTAGAATGTACAATAATTGAATATGTATATTGAAATGTATCAAATTTCAGGTCAAATTCACAATCCTCAAAGCTACGTCAGGGACCACTACTTCTTCAAACGGTCCCAGTACCCGCAGCTGGGCCTGGTCCACATGGAGCCGGAAGAGGCCTTCGGGAAGCTGCAGCAACAGGAACTGTTGCAGAAGTTTGTTGAGATCGGGAAGGTGTTGCTCACTTGGGCTATCCTCAAAAATGTTGACATGGTAAGAATTTTGTATCACATAATATATACAATATCTGGATGACCGAGCTTTGCTCGGTTTTTTTTTTTATAAATTGTGTTTTTTGACTTCGTGTTACTTAACAACGCCATCTGCTGCCTACGACTACAAAAACACGAATAAAATAACATTTTATAAAAATGATTCCTAGCTAGATCGATTTATTGCCCCCGAAACCCCCTATATACTAAATTTCATGAAAATCGTTGGAGCCGATTCCGAGATTCCAATTATATATATACAAGAATTGCTCGTTTAAAGGTATTAGATAAATTGTGTTTTTGGATTTCGTGTTACTTAACAACGCCATCTGCTGCCTACGAATACAAAAACACGAATAAAATAACATTTTATAAAAATGATTCCTAGCTAGATCGATTTATCGCCCCCGAAACCCCCTATATACTAAATTTCATGAAAATCGTTGGAGCCGATTCCGAGATTCCAATTATATATATACAAGAATTGCTCGTTTAAAGGTATTAGATAAGATACACTGTACGTAGTTACTATCGATACGCTGTACTTTTAAGATATTATATGACAAAGGTAAAATCTATTTATAAAACTAAATTACTTATACAAGAAGTATTAATAGGCAACGAAATTATTGACAGAAAGTTATTTCTGTTTTTGCTTTTGTGATGACAACATTTTTACGCAGCTTGACATACTGCTTTGTATATGTACTTAATATATCAAAATATGTTAAATTGTACTCATCGAAATCGCAACGATAATTCCTATTCTATTCCTATATCATTAAAATGTACGAAATGTGCGTATTAAATGCGTCATAAGGTATATTCTGATTACGTGCAAATTTAAAGTTTGCACGTAAATGATTATTTTTATAAGCTTAATAAATCCAATTGATCGAACACTCAACAAAAGTTAAACGTTGCAGGTGGTTCAAAGAGTGGTATTTCTTCATGACGAGTTAATGAAGCTCCCGTCTTTCCCGCGCAAGGCGTTGGAGGCCGACCTGGCTCTGTACAGCCGGGGCCCGCTCGGCTCCACACTACTTGGATTGGATGTTCTTCATAAATTCATGTGAGTATCAAATTCATATAATGCGGAAAATTAATATTGACGTTGCGTAATTAAGAAGTATACCAACACATATTATTGCACCTTTTGATTTAAATAACCGACAGAAGAGCCATCTGTTGGTAAGTGCTAAGTGGTTACTATCACTTTATGGATGTCAGTAATATCGATGCGTTGTCGATATAAAACGTATAATTGACCCTTACTTTATTGGTCCTAAGGTCTTCTTTGCTACGCTAAGGTAATGCTACGAAAACTGTAAATCATATATTTTCAGGTGGGTGCGTTTAATAGCTCGTATGTTCGAAGCTATGGCGGGGAATTTCACGTCTTCGAGGGACATCCATTTGTTTTTAAACGTCCTCAACGGAGCTTTGATGTTGCACAGCGAGGACTCTCTGATCCTGAGATATGTTATAGCTACTTACGTGAATGCGGCATTCAATTTTAAAAGCATATTTTCTACTAACGGGTATGTATTTTATAAAAGAAATAATATGAATAGTTGATCAGCCTATAATAAATTTTATTGACATGAAATAAAGTTTATAAGCTTTACGTGTAATTTATACAATCATTTCATTATTTTCATTGTAACTTAAACCATGAAGTAATGAATTGAATTAAATAACGTAGAAAAGTAGTTTCCTTGTCATTCTTTTATGTCGCTAGGATACATACTAAATTCAACATTTAATGTGCCAGCACAAGGTTTTTTTTTAACTATTATATAATTTCAGCTACTTACTGATAATGCCTACTCTGCTACAAATCTACTCGAACTTCCAAACGAACAAACTGGTGACGACGACGATAGAGTACGCGGTGAAGCAGTTCTACTTGCTGAACAGGAAACCTTTCATTCTGCAAATGTTCGGCTCCGTGTCCGCCATACTCGACACAGACGAGGAGAAGACGTTCGGGGATGCTAGCAAGGTGAGTGGACTCCATTCCGGTAGCCGATTGCAATCATGATAACAAATAATCGTTGGTTCCACAATGCGCTAGATGTGTGTTCTTTTTCTTGTATTTGTTACTTTAATTTACGTACTTTTAGTTAATACTTAAATTAGTAGTAGTAGTGTTTATAATTTTATATATAATTTGTATTACCTATATCAATAGCCACTTATTTAATTCAAGTACTTTAACGTACGTCCTGCGGTTGGACTTTCGGTGTCGCGAATGGTGTGGACAACACGTGACACACCACTTACGCCCATGACTTAAGAACAAACATAATGTCACATAAATGTGCACAGGCCAGAATTCGAACCCAGGTCCCCTGTTCGGGAGTAACGTCCAAAGACGGCTATCACTGCGTCATCAATGAACTTCAATCAATACCAGGACCCGCTCAACAGGTCCAATCGAGTTGTCTATTCAACCTACTCCTGAGCCTGGAGACTCCCTCCCCGGACCCGCTGCACATCGCCGAGCTGATCAAGGAGGAGAAACCGCTGAAGCCCATCGACTTCTGCTATCGAGACGAGGAAGAGATGGTGAACGTCCTGGACTGCATCAGCCTCTGCGTCATGGTCGTGTCGTACTCCGCTGAGAGCATGCGCGGGTATCAAATGCTTGTGAGTAGACCGTTGGAGAAACTTATACTGATAGATTCTTTACATTCAAGAAAACTATTTACATTACTTCATGCGTCAAATGGAAAAAAAATACATGCTGTGTTATAAGACGAAGGTTTACATTCAACACGCAACTGTAAATATATTATTGGAATGAAGTTGTGGAATGGAGTTATCTTGTAGAAATAGTGTTTATTGTCTATGGAAATGGGGTCACAACAGAATGAAGTCAACTCTGTTGGCTATAATGTATTAACATCGTGATTTTCGTATTATTAGCAGATTTGTACATTTTTGTTTTAGATAATTTTAGAGGCTATCCTGCCCTGCTACGTGAAACAAATAGAACTGCCGACGTACAACAGAGAAGGGAAGACGGAGAAAGAAATTATTCAGCAACTAGCGATCGCTATTAAAACTCTCGTCAATAACTGCGAGGGACTGTCCAAGTAAGATAGTGTTATACGCATTTACAATAATCATTCGATCTATATAAAAGTACCCTTTCAACATTAGTACATAATAGTATAGTAATATTATAGTATACACATTTATATAAGAACGTCACCACACTATTAAACAGCTCTTATGATATACTTAGGTAAAATGACGTTGAATATATTATATCGTATTTTAGGAAACCGATTCGTCCCGTAAACTACTTTTTCTAATTATAGAGTTTTACGGCAGTCGGTATACAATTAAATCAAGTTTGTGCGTGTATTTTCTATTACTATTTTTCCATCTCTACCCAAGTACTTTTTATGTCACTATTTCTACCCAAGGTCGACAGCTAGAAATCGCTACTATAGCGACTTACAATTAAGTCCGTCTGTGTGTATTCGTAATAATTGTGTTTGTAATACTGATAATACATGGGAGTGTGTACGGTCGCCGAACGTCCCCAGGTCGTACAACGGCCCGTACCGCACGTCCCCGGAGCACAAGGGGTCGTCGCAGCGCGGCGGCGCGCGCGCGCCCTTCCTGCCGCTCGAACTGCTCGACGACGAGTCGCACTCGCGGTACGTCAGCGAGCACGCGCGCCTGCCGCCCGTCACCGACTACGCCGCGCCGGAGGACTCCGAGGTACGGTCCGCGGCGCGTGGGCGTTATGAGGGAAAATGTCTTTAAAACAACTAAAATATGCAACGGCACACTTTAAGTAATTTAATATACTTACGTTTTTAATAATTGTATTTGTAAGAGACTATTTACTAAGTTATTTATTTTTATTATTAAGGTAATTTTAATTGCCGTGGAAGTCTTCAAGAGGAGAGTGAATAGGCTTTTAATAAGTTAGTGCGACCAACATCTTCGACTTCATCGCCACTTACCATCAGGTGGGATAGTTGTCAAGCATTAACTTATCTCATGTAAAAAAAAAGATTACAATGATTTATAAATGCTATACTTGACTAATGTAAATCGCGTTTTGTTAAGTAAAAACTACATAGGTAGTGTAAAAAACTACATACATAGGTAGTAAAACCAAATAGCAATTACATATATCATACAGTCACACAAACCTTAACTAATATTTTAATTGTCAGCTGGTGCGCGCAGAGTACCGTCGCCCGCGCGACGTCCTACTGTCTCTGGTGGGAGACTTCATAGGCCGCGCCTCCTCGCGGCTGCTCGAGCTCAACGGGTCTAAGGGCAGCGGCGGCAGCGAGGGCAAGCCGGTCGAGCTGCTGGACTGCAAGTCGCACGCGGTTAGTATTGGTACAACATATTGGTAAAGTGTGACTTGGAACTCGAAAAAAAGGGTTCCGTACCACCGTGAAATGTTTGCCGAACGTAAGGTGTTTTTTACAACGATGCTTGTTCAACACGCTATTCTACGTCATGGGATTGGTGTCAGTATTCTAAACCACCCCAATATGCCATAATAGACGTTTATATCGTTTGTGTGTGTGTGTGTGTTTTTATTTCTAAATTAATTAATACCAACACTAAACATTTCACTAGCGTTGTAACGCAAGCAATATATTTGACAGCGTCTCGCGGAAATAGCGCACTCGCTGCTAAAAGTGTCGCCGTACGACCCGGAGTCGATGGGTTGCCGCGGGCTGCAGCGGTACATGACGCTGGTGCTGCCCGCGGGCGACTGGGCGGACGACGCGCTGCGGCCCGCCCTCATCATGATCCTGAGGAGGCTCGACAAGGTCTTCCTCAAGATCGCCAAGAAACCCAGCATTCGGGTGAGTATCGGTAGTCACCGACCACACAGTCCATAGAGGCCTAATGTTTGATTTTCCGTATTTAATACATTCTGGAAACTATTTGCAACGCCGTGATTGGCTTCAAGGTCACACGAAACGTTGGAAAGAAATAGATTAATTTACGCAACGGGAAAGAATGAGACGGCACGATAGTTTGACATTTATATCGGAACTTTATGTAACATGATTGTGTTGACAGGATCCATTCGCCTGTTATTAGGCGTCTATGGGCTGTGTGGTCGGGGGTGATAGTACTAACACCCAGTTCAATGGCCATAGTTGATGGTGTCCATTCACAACAAAGTAGCTAATGTGCTTGTTTGACAGCTTTTTGTATTGAAATGCGCATAATTATCCCCATGTTGGAATCTCAGAGTGTTAGAAAAGATAATGTCCTCGATGGACATTAAATTTGCATAGTCACGACGTAAAAAAAATGGATATGTGGGTTGTAGAATTATACGTATACGTACCCTATTTTAACCTATTGTTACGCGGAATGCTGGTGTGTGAATATTTAATGTTTTCTCAGAGGAACACAGACTGGGATTCAGCAGCGATACTACTGAAAGGGGTGTACGAAACTATGATCCGTTGTCCGTACATAATGCACTGGCAACAAGTGAAGACCTTACTGAACACTGTGCAGGTACATTCTATTCAATTTTATCCAATGGTATAATACTCGCAAATAACACCCATGAATCATTAAACCTACAACTCAAGAAAATTTACAAAATATTGTTCTTTGATTGTAATGAAATTGTGAAGAGATATACTGCTTCTTTATGGCTTTCAAAAGATAGTGTTAGTAGACACTAGAAGTAAAAAGTAAATAATGTAGTAACAAACTGGGAACCTGAATAATTTATACATTCTTTATTACAAGTATACATTTAAACAATACAAAATAATTAAAACGAGTCAATTAATTTATTTTTCAACATATATTTATTTTTCTGTTCCGTTGATGGGTAATTGTTAATTATGATACTAATAATATTCGATTTTCAGGCACTGATAGTGTCAGATAACAACTGTGGAGAGAATTTGTCTTCGGCGACAGCCGCACTGATGTCGCAGCCGCCGCCGGCGCACTTCTGTAGCACTGTCGTTAGACTGATTGCATTGCAAGTCATTAATACCGGGGTAAGTGTACTTCCGCAATATCTTAATATACCATACAATATCTTAATTATAGCTTAGGGTCACTAATTAATACACGCTAAACTGACAGACACGCACAGCCTAAATCTGTGGACAGATGAGCATGAAACTTTTCACAGGGTAGGTTTTTGAAAATTCATCCCCTAAAGGGGGGAAATAGGATGAAAGTTTTAATGGGTATAAAAAGTACAATAGGATCTTAATAAATGGTTACACAGAAATAAAGGTACCCGTAAAAGTATCTTCTGACGTCACTAGACAATAATAATATGACTATAATGTTAACAAGCACTGCATATTTATTATTACTTAAGGGTAATTTAGGTATTATACAGAAGACCGAGGAGTATAATCTGCCACTATGTGTTGCCTATGTGGACTATGAGAAAGCCTTCGATTCTATCGAGACCTGGGCGGTACTAAATTCTCTTCAGCGGTGCCGGATCGACTATCGGTATATCGAGGTGTTAAAATGTATTTGCGCATCAGCCACCATGTCCGTCAGAGTACACAACACAGTAACGAAACCCATCCAACTGCAGAGGGGTGTCAGGCAAGGGGACGTCTTGTCTCCAAAACTGTTCACCTCTGCGTTGGAGGACGTATTCAAGCTGATGGAGTGGAAACGACGCGGCATTAATATCAATGGCGAATACATTACACACCTGCGATATGCCGATGATATAGTCATCCTGGCGGGTTCGATGGAGGAACTTGGTACTATGCTCGGGGACTTGAACAGCGCCTCACAACGGGTAGGTCTTAAGATGAACATGGACAAGACGAAAATCATGTCGAACGTCCATGTCACATCTGTACCGGTTGTTGTTGATGGCGCTGCTCTCGAAGTTGTAGACGAATATATTTACCTGGGACAAGTGATCCAAATGGGTAAGTCCAACTTCGAGAAAGAAGTCACTCGTAGAATCCAACTCGGATGGGCTGCGTTCGGGAAACTGCGTCACATCTTGTCGTCCAAAATACCTCAGTGCCTGAAGTCGAAGGTGTTCGAGCAATGTGTGTTGCCAGTGATGACATACGGCTCCGAGACGTGGTGCTTTACGATTGGCCTGATCCACAAGCTGAAAGTCGCGCAGCGGGCTATGGAGAGAGCTATACTCGGTATTTCGCTACGAGATCGAGTCAGAAATGACGAAATCCGTAGACGAACGAGGCTGACCGACATAGCTCGAAGAATTAGCCGGCTGAAGTGGCAATGGGCTGGCCACATAGCTAGGAGGACCGATAACCGCAGGGGAAGGAAGGTCCTCGAGTGGAGGCCACGTCTCGGAAAAAGGAGTATAGGACGCCCCCCGACCAGGTGGACTGATGACCTGAAGAAGACAGCGGGCAACCGTTGGATTCAGAAGGCACAGGACTGGTCAGAGTGGCGACAGTTAGGGAAGGCCTATGTCCAACAGTGGACGACAAAAGGCTGATGGATGGATGGATGGAATTTAGGTATTACTTATAGGTAATATCTTGTTATTTATTTATATAAAATATTAAGATTACTTTTATATTGTACACAGGATAGCTATTCTTTGGAGCAAATGTGCGGCGGAAGTGCTATCTTCCCCAACGCAGAGAAGACAGAGAATATGTTGCTCAACCTGTTCATGCCTTTATGCCTTCGTGTCGGAAGTGGTAGGAAAGGTAATTGTTATATTGTCAAATACATAACTACAAATAAATGTTCCCATATTGTATTTCATTAATAAGGGTATCCTTGAGGTGAAATAGGAAAGTATGTATGTTAATAGATACATATTAATTCTTACACGAAAATATAAGAAATAGTGAAAATAACATCGTTCGTCATTTACGAAGTATCCATTTAACGCAGTACTTTGATTTCAAATTATTATTAGTGAGCGAATATGTATTCTGCTTATTTCATATTGAAAGCGTGTAAAATGAGTGTACATAATTTATGTGTGCACTGGCAAATACTGTAATATAGAATACCGATTTTATTATAAGGTTGTGCACTTTCAAAAGATGTATTTATTTCATAACTTAAAATAGCTTAACTTTGACTTAACGAGGAACACCTCGTTGTGTGTTTTTGTATCTTTATTATTGTACTGTGTGTAAGCACCCTTATAATTGCCCTTGACAACAGCTGACGACAATTTTGTCTTATAAGCATTCAATTTATTTGATAATTTTGTTTTGAATATATAGATCTGTTGCCCACCTGTAATTGAGTCTGTTTATGACGACAAACTAATTTTGAAGTTCATTTACTATCGGACATTTCAACACACGAACACGATTTTCGATACGGTGGTAAATGCAAAAAATTGACGTTCATAAGTGTATGTATCATACCTACATGAAATAAATGATTTGAATTTGAGTTTGAGTTTGATAAATAAAATAAACGTATGATTTTAGACTTAACTCATCGCGGATTGCACACATTTTATTATGATACGGGTACTCACGATATGTATTTTGAAACGCCGATATTTCGACCTAGTTGCATGGATCGTGGTCACGACTGAACTTCAGTAGTGGCCACATTCAAAATACATATCGTGAGTTCCCGTATCATAAAAAAATAAAATAAATTCTTGGAATAGAAAGTTGTAATTTTATCTTGTTGCGGTAGATAAAAAAACACATGACAATACACAGACGTGCCGCCGCTGCGGCAGTCGGACGTGTCGTACGTGGTGTCGGTGGTGCTGAACGCGCTGTGCCCGCCCGCGCCGGCCGCGCAGCTCGCCGCGGTCAACGCCAAGCTGAACGCGGCCGACAACCGCGCCAACTCGCTCACCTTCACCGGCAGCCGCGACACAAGGAACACGACGCGGCTCTCCAATCAGCTGTATCGGATCGCGTTTCTAGGTCTACTTTCAACTTTAATAACAAGCTAATAAACACACATGGAACAAAACATAATTATTCATTTTACAATGACGTTGACAACTCCTTCGCTGTTGACTTTGAAAAAGGGGGTGTCCACTAATTACGTGAGGATATTAAAGGGGGGGGGGGTCTAAACAAATCTAACACAATTTCACGTGCGAGTGAAGGTGTCTCGGTAAATATCACGTTATATTTTTACACGCGTTTCTTAATAATTATATTGCACTCCATTACAATCAAGCACAGAATAAGTATTTGCACTAAAAATAAACATTTGAAGCTCCCTAATATAAAACGTATGTGATAAATAAACAAATGTTTGTCAACGTTAAGCCCTGAAGCTGATATGCGCGTGCTTCACGAGCGAGCTGTGCAACGAGTGGGGCCGCATCGCGCGCGCCATGCGCGAGCTGGGCCGGCGGAACGAGGCCGCGCACCACCTGTGGGACTTCCTCGAGCACCTCGTCACCTTCCGCACGCCGCTCTACGTGCTGCTGCAGCCGTTCATCGTACACAAGGTGCGGATGCGGATATGGGGGATTCGCAGGCAGGATCACTGCTCAGGGAACGTGCCCATACCACGTGTGTCGTCCAGGAGGGGCGAGGAGGTCTTCAAAAATATCACGCTTGGTCACAGGGGCGGGGGAGGTCTTACGTTGTCGTCACGTAGTCAATAGAATGGCGCGCAGCGTTTATTGCTTTTTAAACTCACACTGGCAAAACTGACGCACACATGCCGGGACGGTAACCGGTTTTAAACCTGACAGCTTACAAGTGAAGTCGCCATACAAGTCGAGGAGAGTTCGTACCGATACAATAATGTCCAGTAAATATATTTTTTAACTCTCTACTTGAAAAAATAATTTAAAGCCGTATTTATGAATTACTATATGAACTTAGTTAATATCTAATATTACCGTTGGTGTGTGTGGTCAGCTGTCGCAGCCGCCGATCGGCGACCACGAGCGGCACATGCAGTTCGTAGTGCGCGAGCGCATCCGCGGGCTCAAGCTGCCGGCGGCGCGCGCGCGCGGCGCACTGCTCTCCGAGCTCACGCGCGAGCTTCGCACCATGCGGGAGACGCACGATCATTATAAATTTGGTAACGGACGCCTAACTAAAAAATACTGCCTTACTGTATAATGTATTTGCTAGTCAAATTTCAAGGACATAAAATTGGGATTGTATTATGATAAACTTTTTCGCATATGTCCGTACCCCCTTATTTTCTGAAAATTTCTAGATCTCTCTTTATCTCTCTCTCTTTCCCTCTTGCTAGAAAACACAGTAGAACGTAGGCAATTTTTTTAATCATTCCATACCAATAAGGAGTAAATATCAGTCATACCCATATAAAAAGTGTGTGTTTACGTAGTCGTACCACCCACGATTAGTAGGTATAGGTAAGGTAATATCCCCCGACCCCACCCGCAGAGCAAATAGCGGAGAGCCTGGGCGCGGCCGGCGGCAAGCGCGCGTCGGAGGCGGCGCGCACGGCGGAGCGCGCGGGCGCGCACGCGCAGCACCGGCCCTCGCTCATCTCCATGCTGGTGGGCCGCGCCGCGCCGCGCACGCCCGACCACCCCACGCACGCCGCCGCGCCGCTCGCCGCGCAGAGAGGTGAACCTTATAATAAACGACAAGCACATTTTAACTTATAGTCACGATTGTTGTTGTGTGATATTGTCGAAGATGAAATAAAATTGACCTTGGGTCCTTATTGGTTCAGAGTAGCAGCAGATCGGGAGCAATGGAGGACATTGGAAGAGGCCTTTGCCGTAACGCCCACCGAGCTAAGGGATATTTTGTGAAAAAATAGAAAACTGTAACGCTAAAAGGAGAAAAGCTCGGAATAAGAGGCTATATTATTATTATATTGTCGTCTATCGTATGTTACAAATATAAGGGCTTATACAGATATTCGTTGCTAATGCAGGGTACAGGTATCCGAATGAGTATGCGATATTCCTATTTTTCAAACCCAACCGAATATCGCGGTAGCGAAATGTTGCTTTTCTTCCAATCATGAGAATGTACACAAAAATGTGTGGAGTTTGCCGATTCGCATTATTCCAGCATAGTATGAACATGAACATGAAGCGTGGCTATGAACTTTAACTATTCACCGAAAAAAGGTGAGAAAAGAAAAGAAAAAGAGAAAACAGGGCGTCCCCAGCAGTGGGAGAGTTACGAGAGATTGCAATGATTATTTATAACAAGCTAACAACCCGTTGTTTCAGAATCGTTGTCTAGTAGTTCCACGAACAGTCAGTACATGTCCCCGTACGACGGCCGCGCCAACGACAATACTAACAATATCAATTCGCAGATAGGTATAGTACTACTTTATATTACACTTATTACTTTGTGTTACATGTACATTTTATTTGGCCGTATAAAATAATTTATTGGAAAATTAATTTAATCAAAAATACATCACGAACAAAATCTTTAGACAACGTTCTCGCGTATTTAAGCGTTAATGCCGATTCAAATTTCACAGGGACCAACAACTACGGTGATAAACCAGCAAACACACCGTCTTACGTCAGTAACCAAACAAAGCTACGTTTCGGATCTTCTATAGAATTCAAATTAACTTCAGGTAATACAACATTCCATATTGACGATAAATAAAAGTTAAGCAGAATTAGTCAAAACCGGAATTTAGTTAGGTCTTTAAAAAAATAAAAGGTAAAACACTTTTTTAAAACATACTTTTATTTTAATGCGCTAAAAAAAATAACTTTTCTCACTCAAAGGTCACTAACCCCACTGATCGCGCGGTATTAGACCGCAGTATTGCACACTGTGTCCATACTTCCCGAGGATTTTTAGATATCTTTGAGTACCATTTTTTTTAAATATTGATCGTGCAGAATTTTGATTTTATATTTTTAAACGGTACATATGACTATGTACTTTCATGTCCTCGAGTATGTCAAGTCAAGTGACTAAAAGTTCATCCATACAAAAGAGTTGTTGAATAAATGAATTGTTGAATAAATGCGTGTCAATATAAACGGTGCGTTGCAGGCGAGACGTGTCAGTCGCCGCTGTCGCCGCCGGCGGGCGAGTCGTGCGGCGAGGACGCGGCGGAGGGCGCGCGGCCGCGGCTGCAGCGCGCGCAGGGGCCCTCCAAGAAGACGTTCAAGTTCAGGGGCTCGCGGCACGCCAAGCCCGATGTATGTACGAGTACCGTCGATACCTTGACCTTGAGAAAGATAGATCGCGAATTGTACACATTTTACTATGTACTATTCCGCGCCATATTCTGAGTGCGACCCTTTTCCGTCAAGTTGATACTTCTGCAGCTGCAGCTTCGAATTCAAGCGAAGTATAATTATTTGATACGAAATGTAAGCTTTTCCGAAGTGTGAACTGACGGAATAAATGTTTCTTATTCTACTAGTAGTCCTCGCTTCGCTTCAAGAAATTTTGTTATTTCCATTTCTAATATTTTTATTCGTGTCTCAATTGATAAATTTAAGAATACATATATTACGTCAATTTTAATAAAATTCATTAGCGAAAACATGAGACGCGAACGCATGAGACAGAAAGAGATAGGCTACATCAAAAGTAGGACAATTAGCAAAAATTTGCTGTCCCACTTTAGTAACATTATCTACTTATTTTTTACTATTAATATCACTGATACGTGTATATTTGTATTTTGTACTATCCCAGACACACATTCGACTGGAATCGGACGAGTGTTCGTCCCCGGGGCCGGAGAGCACGCCGCTGCGGCGCGCCTGGCCGCCCGCGCTGCTGCAGCCGACCAGCATCCTCACCGACACGTCCTACGACAGCGAGATATCCCAGACCTCCTCCACCTCGGGATACAGGCTAGCATTACAACATTACCGACATCAGTAATTCACACGCAGTTATAAGTGTCGTGGCATGCGATGGTATCAACTATCACCAGTCGTGTATCTCACCTTCACTTCAGTCATATATAATGCGCATGCGTCTTTTCTCCTTTACGTGTTAACTGTGTTCTTTGTGCGTCGATATAGCTATTGGTGGATGTAGCTGATTGGTCGGATTTAGCTTTATTCCAAATTGTAATTTTTGATTTTATTAGCTTTTCTAGACGTAAATCACACATATTGAATTGGCTATTCGTTTCAAGTATTTTTTTCTAAATTACAGTATAAAACAACTATGTGTGTTTAATTGGTTAAGTAGTTATAGGATATTATATACTCATAGGTAAAAGGCGCTGCTGTTGATACTACAATGCAATACACAAAATATTAATTTTCCAACGTTATTTTACGTCTGACGTATAATGCGGGCGCCACGCTTGTTCTCTATCCACCGACAACGCATCGAAGAAACCAAGTAATTACGGTTTCTGACGTCCATGAAAGCTGACCACTTCCTACCTGGTGGCTGACGCTCTTGTACACTGGTAATCGATCCCTAATAAAGGCAGTGAACGAAGCTGGTAAGATTAAAACAAACTGACGTACTATAAGCGAGTGTGATGCGGTCGCAGGGAAAGCTACAGCCTGCAGGTGTCGATGTCGGAGTCCCCGGGCGGGTCCGTGCGCGCGGCGCTGGCGTCGCCCGACCGCGCGTCCGCCACCCCGCGGCCCTCCCCGCGCGACACGCCGCACGCCAGCCCCGACGGTAAACTGACCTTCGTATGTACCGAACATTTACCCAGCCCTAATGCACGACACCCCCTCTGTCTTGCCTTCGATTCTATCTTCCACTCCTGTGAGCTACACCGCCTCTACCGTTCCATTTGCCAAGACGAGATGAGATGGGCTCTTTAGTGATGAAGTGAAGCAAGTACTTTACGACGAGATAAATGGAGGCTCGTTAGTGATGTGCAGATGAGCAAATACTTGAGTATTTATTAATTGTAATAATTGCTCGTAACGCTTATTGAATGCTTAAATAAAAATATATGTTTAACTGTTTAACTTATATTACTTTTATCAATATCATTGTCTTTTCTCTATAACCAAATAAAGTATCAATATTTTTAATGCATTGTTGAATAGTATTATAATGCTGGGTTTACGTCTGATGTAAAAAATGTCCTGCTATTATATTAATGTACAATGTGCAACAAAAATCGTGCATTGGATTAAAGAAAAAGGGCCCTTTAATTTCAAAGTCTTAAATAGACAAAGTATCTATTCATTAATTTTATTTACAAAGAAAATTCATATTTCTGAGCATTCATTTCTGGCTTCGTTTCGAAAGGATTAGTTTAATTTCACTTTTATATTTTTACATCTATGCTCTATCTTTCTTTCATTTAAAGCACTTCTTATAAAAAAGAATTATTTAGTTATCTACAGGTAAGTAGTTCCTAGTATCTTTAGATTTTGATAGTCAACTTGCAATCTAGTATGTAACTATCTATTATAGTTTGTGATATTAAACAAGCACAACGGTGGTTGACTTGTTATGAAACCACTTGGGCTACTAGAAGATTAATTATTAAATAAAATAATTGGTTTTTTGTAAACAATCACTTCAATTTAATGCCAAGAATCACAAGAATGTTCACCAATCTGCACTGAAGCAGCGTGGTGGTGTATGCTCTGAGAGCCTTCTCAAGAATGAGGGAGATCCGTGTTCAGTAATGGGCCATAGAAGTGTTGAAGCCAATATTTTATGAATCATACAGATATTATAATATGTGGTTTTCAAGCATCTCTGAATAATTCTAATAATTACAAAATACAACTGACAGACTGGAAGACAACTTACTTCTAATATTTTTTTTCATTTCTGTGCATGCAGCATCTTTAAGCTTTGAATCTGGAACATCTTCAGCTGAGAGAACAGCATTACTTGGAGCAGCAAGCCAACGGTCACTATTACTAAGCAGCGAGATGAGAGATGAAGATACTTTACTATAGTATGTGTTAAGTAGAAGTATTTCAAAATATATGTACTGCTAGATTAGCTCGTTGTTTGTACTAATTAGTTACGACAAACGTTTTTCAGTCTAATTGTTAACTGGATGTCTAAAATTTTATCTGAATAGCCTGGATGGCATGTATGATTTGTGAATTAAAACAAAGTAATTAAATGGATGGATGTAAAATTATAAATAGAGTATTTAACCAAGTGTTTTTATATAACCTCACCTTTAGCAATATTTGGCTGTTTTACACAGATGAAGGTCATTAAAGTATAATTAATACGCTCATATAAAAATCTTAAACATTTAATAAATAACTATCAAGTACATTACAATATTATGGTTCTCTACAGCACAAAAAAGGCTGAATAGCTATTTGAATATCAGGATCAAGCTGTATTTCGTTAATATATTTAGAAAATGTTAGTAGAATCTTATACAAACTTCGCTTAACAGAAGACAGAAGAGAAGACTTAATTTTTATTGCAAGTACATCATTAAGAATATGTTTTCTCGGCACAAGACCAGGCTTTGTCAGTTTATCCAAGTTTTGTTTGAGGGTTATTAATGCAAGTATCACGGCAGCCAAATCATTCTGCACCACTCCATATTTATCCTCTTTTAAAGATGCCGCTGTTATGTTTGCCAGTCCTTCACATGTCCACATGATCGGTTGTGCTTGTATTAAAACATATTTAAGTTTTGTATCAATGAGCTCACCAAAGAAGTAATTTATTCCAGGTTTTTGACATAGTTTATTTAGGAAATTGTTAAAATCCTCTTTCACAGCATTGGTAAATGTAGCCTCTTCTTTGGTCTTATTGTGGTCTTTTAACTCTAGCAGATATGGAGACTGTGCCATGTTCCGCAAGTTCACGGGATACTGTGGTGTTACATTTAACTTATTTTTAGGATATGTAGACTCTGCATCAGCAGAACTATTGTCACTGTTAATGACATCTAACTCCTTACTGAAATTGTTCAGGTTATCCAGACATTTTTCCAGCAAATTAGTCCAGTTTCTTGGATGGCCACCAGGTAGAGACAGTTTGTAAATGTGTGATCTCCTTATTGGGTCTTTCATTGACATAATCTTCAGATCTAAAGCACCCAAGTAACCGGTAAACTGTGTTTTCTGTGACAAGGCATAGGAGAGATTCATTTCAGTACTAGATTCAATAGGAAAGACCATAGGCTCTGTAAGGATTATGTTGAAAACTGTTCTCATTGTATAAACAGACACAAAGAATAAACTAGTATAAAACCATAATCCAATCCATATGCCTGAAACAGTTAAATTAAATATGCTATCCAAAGGAGGATCTTCTAACTGAAGGCTGTAAACTTCTCCAACAATGCTTCTTGTTTTATTTCCCCAAAAGATGTAGAAAATACTATAATATGCAACGGGGCCCATGGAATCCTGAAACCCCTGTACCAATACATTACTTGTGGCCAATTTAATCTGCTGAAATTTATCTTGATAAATGTGAGGAAATGTTAATATTGCTGTTCCAAAAATATAAACATTCAAAAAGTAATATAAGCCCATCCACATTCCACCAAATTGTAGAAATAAACTTTGCTCTGCTAAACATTGTCCATCAGTGTTCAAGCATTCCTTTTTCAATTCGGCAAAATTGCTCTTGGCTAGAGAAGAATACAAACTCATCGTAAAATATCCATTCAAGGCATACAAGATACTAAAGATTATATTCTGGACTGAGAAAATACTCAGAAACATTGAGAACCTTGTGAAACGCTTTGGTGTTGGCTTACTGTAATAGCTTCCATATATGTAGGCTTGAAATAATGATACCAGACTGAGCAAAACAACGTTGATGACCATTTTCCAGCTACAAATATCATCAAGAGTCGATGTAATCCAATGCAAAGGATGCAATAAATCAACTTGTATAGTAAAAATCAGCACAATGGCTAAAGCTGCTTGCAAGGCAATATTCCACAAGACGGCTCTCAGCAGTCTTTGCGAAAATATTTCACTTTTGTCTTCCATGCCGGCTGTTACAAAAGGTTAGCTTTTGTAAAAAAAATTGAATAACCTTTGCTTGTCACACGTCCTTTTTTGTTATCACTGCAAACTCGTATGTAGGTAGGGTATCCTTAGTATTTTCTAATTACATTTTAATGCACCTTTAAACACCATATAGCAATAATTGTTATTTTTAGTTTAAATTCGGTTAAAAATTTCAATTTTCAAACAAACAAATTATAAACAACCATAAAGCATAGACCATTATGTTTATGATCAATGACTAAACAGATGTTTAATTAAAAATATATAATGAAAGAGTACACAATACAGATGAAATATTTTTTCTGTTTTAGAGACTATACAGAGTATTCAGAAATGCGCTCCGAACCAAAAGATGAAGAGTTCACTTGTTACACTTGTCAATGAAAAATAGCATTGCAATCCGATAACTGCATAGGATAACTGGCAGTTGCGGCGGCATGCGGCGTGGCATTCCGATAGTTATTATATATTTTAATTTCAATATTTTGATAAAATTTTGCCCTTTTTGAAAATGAAGTTTCATACAAAAAATAGATACCTATCACCTTTATAGGTGGTCTATTCCAAACGAATATCCTCGTTTTCAGTAGAACAGATAGTACAATGCTCTATGTCTATGACAGTGATCTATGATTTTAGCTCTGTATTTTGACCACAAAGTAATTCATTCAATTTATTTTGACTTTTGTAGTCATCAAATCAAAGCAAAGTACCAAACCAAAGTAGTTGTAGGAAATACTAGGTGCTTTCCGTGCTTTGCTTTTGATGAACGTAAAAGTATATTTTATATACTGGAACATTAATGGATCTATACATGATCGATCCTTCATTAAAGTTTGGTGCCTAATTTTACAAAAGTGCAAGAGAAAGGTGGTAGTAGATGTACTGTAAAGCTAAATCTGTAGTTGTCGCGTATACTATTGCCCTACATTTCAATTTTTTAACTCAAATGGAAGAAAGTTGTGCAGTTGCAGCCTTTCTTTTTAAGGGAGTGACTTAATTTAAGTTTTGTGATGGATCATGCCCCGGTTGCCGGTTGCATATTGACCGATTGAAAAACTCTTGTTATGTATACCATAGTAGAGATAGCCCTGAGTGTGGGGGTGCTTGCCACTCTTATCACGGCTCTTTCAGCATGCGTCTGCGGTTGCAAGAACTCTAATCAAAAGTAAGTACTATATGATTGCACTTTATATTAAAATTATTAGCAAATGATAAAGTTATTATTAAAAGCAACAGATACATTATGGTTTTATTTTTGAAGAAGTTATTGGGAAATCACAAGGTTTTATGGACTTATTTCATATATTCATGAGCTTAATTGAACATTGGGCTTTAAAGATGTTTGCAATAACATGTGTGAAAAAATGTCAAATATCTATATTTATTTTATAATTCGTTTTAAACAATATTCCTTGCAGGTTTTAGTTGTTTACAAAAATTACCAATTTAATAGAAATGTCATAAATTAATTAAATTATATTTATACCTGTATAAATGTACTGTTATATTTAACAGAAGTGAGTTGGTCGGTACGGCCGGTGTGGTCAAAATCCGTTTAGACGAGGAGGCTCCATCCCCAACGCCCACCACTCCGGCCTCCATCAAGCGGTTTGTTCTATCATAGGCATGCTATAGATGTTCTAGATAATGAACTATATAGACTTAACAATGGCTTGGTGTAATTACTAATTCATTGACTGACTCATACCTCTTCATATTAATTAGCGGTAAACTAACATATCTGTTTTAAGTATGTGTTTACATTCAATACGTATATATACAATGAAATTATTAATGTGGATAGTTATTTTAGGCAGATTATTTTTATCAATATTTTCTTTATTAAATATACAAATATTTAAAATTTCAAGTAGTTTTAATGTGCTTTTAATCAATTGTAATTCCTTTTATAAGTACTACATTTATATTCATTATTCATTAATTGTTGTATTCTTTTTTGTTTTTAATTTCAGTGCATGTCCATTAAATACTAACTCTCAATTATGTATAGATATCAAATAGGAATGCTAATATTATGATTTACTTATGCTATATAATAATCTTTGTATATAATTTATTATGGTTAAACAATATTTACATCTATGTGTTATGCATTTGTCACACATGGTAATAATATTATTTTAATAATAAAAAAATCAGTGTAGACTTAACAAACATATGGATACTGGGAAATATAAGAATTATGCATTTTTTTTGGTGATATAATAAATATCATAAAAATCAAATGTGCATGCTATAGTTCCAAAAAATATTAGTTTATAAATCAATAAAATATTGGTTGTTTAATTTTTAGAACATGGTCAGAGAGACCATTTATGAAACACTGGGAAATTTCTTCCTGTGGACATTTTTCTATCAACTATTTTGATATCAACTGACTTAACAATATTCTCTGAGCATAAAATAACATTACACTAAAAAGTGTTAAATACTTAGTTACTAATATGCCAATAAAATTATAAATAAGATTATTAATGAAAGTTATAGATTACCTAAAATATTTGCTCAAGTTAAAAATGTGCATTCAATTGGACGTGCATTGATTGAAAGTTGTTCATCAACTCATAAAGTGTAGGTCAAATCTATAGTGAATTACTGAAATTGTGTTACTTTCTGGTTTCAGTCAAATTATGAAAACATTAAAGTGGAATCTCCCAATAAAATTTCACATGCATTAGGGAATTAGGTTAGTGAAAATATGTGTAAAAAACTTCAGATAGACAAAATATGATTTTAAAGTCACATAAAAAGAAATATTTCCTCTATGACCTCTGATATTGAAGAAAATAATTAACTAATATCTCTCCACAGACGACAAAACTAAAAGATATAAAATATTGACATTTGAACCAAGGAATATAATTTTTGGCTGTAAAGACTAATGACAATATTGGTGTAGGGCCTCAACACAGAACAGCCAGCGGAGTCTGCCCGAGATACCGCAGCCTGTGGGTAGACATGACAGCGGCGACACGGCCTCTGAGATATATGCCACAGTTAATTTGGATGAAGGTAATAACTACATTTAATTAGAAGTAGTGATATATTTACAAGGATAAAAAAATTACATATTTTAAAGGGTTAAATTGTGTACCTACTTGAAATGTGTATGAATCCTTCCAAACTATCATCGGTTTTACATAAAAACTATCTAAGGATTTTATATGTAACTATTCTATTAATGAGCACATGAGCTACCTGATTGTAAGTGTTCACCATCTCTCAAGGGAATCAGTAAATTCCGCCATACACGGATAGCTCAAAGCAGTCGGAACTTGAACACGACTGCTTATCGGTCCGTGTATTGCAAACGTCAACTTTTTATTGAAACTGCAGATTGGCCTATTGGCTATTGCGACCGTTTGAAGCTGTCCTCAATGACTGCATTTTTATTAGCTATTCAAAACTTCGACCAAAAGACGTAGAATGATTTCACGGTCGATGTCAGAACCAACCCAAGATTAAACCCATTATATACAATACGTAGTGGCGGCTGGGGAACGGAGTGCGTGGATTAGTTGAGGGGTTTGTAGACAAACTCAATTAGTGAGAACTTAAGCAAGAACATGTAGGTACACTACTGTATGCAGTCTGACACTTCATAATTAATTCTTATAACGTTACTTCAACAGTATGAGCCTTATTATATATCAGAATGGAGAGGAAAATATAATTACGTTAAGATACGCTACGGAACATACGCTAGGTTTTTTACACATCGCTGCTACCGAATTATAAATAAAATCTCATAATCTTATCTATAATTCCAATGTTTGCTATTTATATATCAATATCGACTATTAAAAGCACCGCTACTAGGAATCGATTGGATATTAATTGATTAATATTGACTTATGTTTATTAGCAATGCATAGGTAATTAAATTCTTATCTTTAGGAAATAAGGTGGCAACGACTGCGTCCGCGAGCCGAGATCATCCTTACGAACACGCTTACGCCAAATTGCAGAATGAGAGCCATAACATGTAAGTATTGTGACGGAATAAGCAGCGCATGCCGTAGCCCTGGATCAGGGTAGAGCTAGATTCACTTTCAGCGCCCGTTGGTCGAAGCTGTCACTTTCGTAAATCGTATTTCTTTATTTTATCGTAATAGCCGACAAACTCGCGACGAGCCACCTGATGGTAAGTGGTCGCCATCACCCATAGAGTTTCAGTAAGGCCAGGTTGGATAGGTCCCACTGACGTTATGCGAGCGTTACCGTTTTTTCAATGACTGCGCAGCGACAACGTCGCGTTGACGTTACGTCAACGTTTTGAGTAATCACCGATGCATTGCCAGCCAAGTAAGAAAGAAGAGGTAAGAAAGAAAATCTGGCTTTCTCCATTCTGGCTCTCGCCGGAACACGACAAGTATTTTGGCAGTTACATTGAGGTAACAAGGTACATGAGGGAAGACGGTGGTAGTTGGCCAGCCGGATTCAAAACCCTACCGTCAACCTGCCTAAAGTACCCTAGGAAATAAACTGGATGTTGCAGAGGCCAGTGACCTCTGATTAGAGAGACCCCACGTAACGTAAGTTACCATCAGGTGAGATCACAGTCAAGCATCCACGTATACCTAATTAATAAAAAAAATCTCATCAGCAAGCTGCATCACGAGCAAGGGAGGTTGGCGACTCCTTACAACCGTCTTCTTTACACATATTAGCTTCTTGCTGGAAGATCTCAAAAGTAAATTAAAATAGGTGGCGCCCTTCTATTTTCAAATAATTTAATTTGTTTAAGTAACATAAAATAATCTAACCTTATAACTAATACACACAACACACAAGTTACATAATTTTATATATCAATACTAGCTGACCATACCACGCGTTGCTGTGGCTCAGGATGACGAATCAACCAACAGCGCCATCTATAAGAAATCCATAGAACTAAACAATAAATGAACATTATTAATGTTTAATAAACATTTAATTTCCAATAAAAATAAATAAAAAACTATCCTATCTCTCAAGTTGGACCAGACTGCTCACGGTGTGCTAATTTAATTTAAAATCGGTTAAGTAGTTTAGGAATCCATCGCGGACAAACATCGTGACAGGAGATTTATATATATTAAGATTTTTCCTGACAGCGCAACGTTACAAATCGAAACAATGTTTTTTGTTAAACGTGCGAATAAGTGGGTACGTAAGGAGAGGAGAGAGGAGGCTTAACGCCGCCTTGAGAACAGCCATTAAGTGTCCGACGAGAGTGCTTACCCTCATTAGCATCAGAGAAGTATTCACGGTGTAGGGGGCTCACTCCCGGGCGGCCGACCGCAAGGCAACTAAAGGCATTCTCCGTCCCGATGGGCATCTCAAACTCAAATATACAAAAATAAATATAGGGTGAATCAAAAATAGTGAACAGTATAGAATGTAGAAGAAAGCAATTGGTACAAATAGTTTTAATATTCCCTACAAACTACACCCATTTTCAAATTTTGTTATTTAGTATGTAGGGGCTGCTTATTGATTGTAAAGAAATGACATTATGTTAGTTGTTGTACACTCTATGAGTGATGGTGGCTGGCTTCATCTCATGTAAACTCCCTATACATCCCCCTTATTACTATATTTCCATAGACACTATGACGTCACAACACGAAGTCAACTGGAGATTGCCTACAGCCCTGTAATGTTCTATTTTCTTTTAGTACCGTAGAAATAACGCCAGAACAACGATCGGAGAGCGAAATTGAAATCGACGAACGGGATTCAACTCAATCAGCTGCCGGTATGATTTTAATGTTTATTCGCTTCATGAAAATTAATTATTTTACTGTTTAATAATTTTCAACTTTCCATCGGTTTCTATCGAGCAGTATAACGTTATGTTTGCCATACACGCACCTGACAGGTTTACCTGTATAGTTGGACTGAACGTCCAGTTCGTAACTCAAGTTTACCTGATAAGTTTAACTTTCAAGTTTACCTGATAACTGTACAGGAAAACCTGTCAGCTACACCGTACCGTGTATCGCTAGCTTTTAGTCATCTTCTACAACTAGTACTTAGTTCGTATTCTAAGTAACTAATTCTTAGTCATAGTTGCTAAGCCTGACACATAGCTAAATTAATTTTGGACATTATTTCCTTAAGTAACGAATGATTTATAAGGAAAGATCGCTGAAAATTTAATGCTTCGATTCTCGTATTAACTTAAACCTTACGTCATTGAGGAAGTCTATTTTCTGCATCTAGGTATAATATTTCAGTGTCTGTCAAAGAAACGGGAAAGAGCAGTAATTAATATATGTAATTAGACCACATTGTTCTATAGAAAGAAACACGACTGATAAATGGAATTATCGTTTATTACTTCTGGTCTTTGTATTCTCAGAATTGTTAAATTACATTGATTAATGAACACTGATATATGCAAGTCGATCGAACGCTGCACCTAATTATTGGTAAATCTTGCAATCTGCACTGCCGATTATAAATTGTTAACATTAATTACTTAGCAACGTACTATTGACGTGAACATTATATTTGATAATAATTGCATTAGAAGATATGCACATTCGTATGTTTTAGTAACAGCAATTTTCATTGCCTTCTTTGTTACATTTTAATATATTTATAATGGTCTTTCAGCCCAGCAAATAGCGCGCACAATGAAATGGCGCACTTTATGTTAATATTAACAACAAACGACTTATGATGGTTGTAATGTTATTTTGTTGTTTAAAGAATCAGTAATAATCTCGGCGTCAGTGGCCATAAGTGGTCAGCTGCCGTCCAGCCAGGAGCTGCCGTACATAACGCCGCCCTCGCCCCGCCCCAACACAGACAATGCGGTCCACTTCAGTGGCGACTCCACAGATTCAGCCAGTAAGTATCTCACTAGAAATTCCTTCAATCACAATAAAGCTACACTCTCATAACCCCACACTAAATTTGGAATTTTAGTGTTCGAAATTAGGGGTATATAAGGCGATCTGAAACACGACATGGGCACATGGGTGACATGGGCAGTTCAAATAAAAACATCAACTATTGGAACCGGCTTTATTCCTTCCCTATCCCGTACCCACTCCTGTGACAATATATCATATACATAATTATATTCTGACAGGCCATCTAGTTTTAACGGATAGGTATAGTAAACGATTTATTGTTTTCGCAGAGGGTTACACGAGTATCTCGGTGCGGGAGCCCCTGAGCAACATACGGGCGCAGAGCGCGAAGCCGCCCACGCAGATGCCACACTACGCCACGGTATCTGACGACTCAGGTTGGTACCGAAACTCTACATTCAATGCTTCAATAATGTGTGTGAATACCTAGAAAGTTTATATTTTGTTCTATAGCTTTTATTTATTTGGAAACAGCTAAAGGCTTTGAAGACGTCAAAGGTTATATTTTTATTGGTAACTTGATAACTAGCCAACGACTTTGCTCGCGTGGAAGTTTTCTCAGTCTCGATCCCGAGGGAAGCCCGGGATAAAAATTAGCCTATACGTCGCACTATAACCTCTATCGAATAGGTATATATCTCGAAAAATCGGTTCAGCCATTCAAGAAATTAGCTCGGACAAACAGAAGGACAGAGAACTATTTCGTGTTTTAGTATCGTGTAAATAACTATAAGCACTTGAGAAAACCTAGTTATTACGTAAATCACAGACAGACACTTCAATTGTATTTATATTTATTGATAAAGTTATATGTTGTATATCCATTTAACTGTATAAGGGTTCTAGGTTTTAACTATGCGTGAACACGTTGTTCCCAGATGAAATGTACGCGGCTATAGAGGAAGCGAGCATGGGCGAGGGTTCGGACACGTACGCGCAGATAGGCCCCGAGCCGCGCCGCCGGGACGCGTCGCACGCCCTGCTGCCGGAGATGGTGCATCATGCGAGGTGAGTCGCCCGCCGCCGCTGACACACCCACCATACCTTTATAACGTTTTTTTAAGGGTCTTACAGTAAAATATGTTTCCTGATAGTAATTTCCTCTTGCCAACCTATGATTTTCTTCGTCTTAAGCTTTCTTCGTGTTGCTGTATTTGTATAAAGACCAATAATAAGATTTCGAAAACATATGGACAAGTTAGCGCATAAATAAAGTCAGACTTAGAGTGATTAATCCAAACTCCGCCATACAATCGGGTCCGGTTAAAATGTGTATACCCTCAAATACATAAAACAAACATGCCGATTTTTATAGATTTTTTCATAGCAAGGTTAGATAGATAGAATGGAAAATTGTACTTAACTGTCATAATAATATTTTTTGTTATCACCTCAATATCTAAAATATCTAAGCAGATCTAATCGAAATTATAATAATCATATCGTTGCCAATCGCCCGATTAAATCCAATACGCTACTTGCGAATAGGTTTAGATTAGACTAAAGCGAGATACTCCTATTAGACGATATGAATCTAAATCATATCAACTAAACCTATCAATAAATAAGAGCGAATGCATTATGGAGATCAATGGATGGAATTCTCCCTTTTTAATATCTGATTTGTAATATATTTAATAACTAGTAAACCCGCCCTCGCTTCGCTTCGGGAAACATATCCCTTAGACACGCACATTCGGAAGTTGTTAGTTTTAATAATATAGACGACTTCTTTATTAATGGGTTTTATAATTCTCAATATTAATTTTACACACATTACAGTTGAATTGGTACGCCGTATTCTTTTTTTTTAATGAGAGACACAAAGTAACATCGACAAGGGCGGAAAGACAAAACAGACTACACGATTTCTAACAGTTAGGCTTGATTCTTTAAACTGACACATTTTATTTATTTATTTACTTATTGAAAAAAAAAACATCAAATATTAAGTGGAGCTTACCATATATACATTATACTATGTATAGATATTGTGTATGTGGTGTGAGGGGCGGCTCTAGCACATGTTGCGCCCGTGTGCAATCAATGCCCTGGTGCCCTTTTGTATCAAAATGCGCGGTCGAAATGGATTAGGTCTAGGTGTCGCGAGCGGCTATCGGCGCCCCCTGACACCCGGCGCCCGGGTGCACCGCACCCCCCACACTATAGGTAAAGCCGTCCCTGTTTGGTGTGCACTCTAGACCTGATTTAATGTTTTAGACATAATATTTAATATTCTTTTCTTAAAACACACCACAAATTATAACAGTTTGGTCACGGTGGTCGTATATTTATTATTTAACCGATTAGCGACTACGTACAGGGTGTAATCGTTTAATATCGCTAGGAAAACTGGAAGGCGACAGTCCTCGAAGTTGCTTTAATACTTTGAAAGGCAAATGTTTTTGTACTTAATCGGTATATCACTGATGCGTTGCCGGCTAAGAGAATATACAGAAGACGGACGAAAAGGCCGCATCAATACGATAAAAATATTGTAATACTAAACGCAATCAATCGGATACCGCTTGTTGGCCGCAGGGAAACAGGGAAATGTTTTTGTGTACATGGGTTCACAAAACACTTTTCCCTGTTTCATATATCATCAAGTAAATAATTAAATTTAAATTGCCTGAAGATAGATAAAAAAGTGTCGTGCAATACAGATTAAAGATGTAAAGTGCTGTTGAGCAAATTGGAGAATTTAAAATTCTGTGATTAAATCGGTGCATCAGAAAATGCATAGGCTGAATCAAGATTGTAGGGTGTATTAAAAGTGTTTTTGTGTACAAAACAAGAGTTTTTTTATCGATAGTGATAGAGTGTTATTCGTTATCAATAAAACCAATCTGTAAATCATTATCTATTATTATTATTAGATTAAATTTTTAGCCTTTTTAGGCTTGTCTTATTTGAACTGTACAAAGTCCAAATTCGTAAATATTTTTACTTCCAAGCTATGAAATTACAAACACGACAATATTAAAAATACTAAGGGCCAGTTTCACCGGTTCCGGATAAAGTTCCGGATAGCCCTAGGAACTCAACTCCCAGATAAACTACAACTTTTGGCATCTCAGGTAATCTGATAGAAGTGACAGAGAAAAGTGTTGGTTAAGGTATCTGCCAGTTCAAGTGGCTGTTAGGCGTTATCTGACGGATAAAAAAATGTTTCAAGTGGCGTTTCTATAACACATTAGGAATTTGAACTGTAATAAATCATATTATTATGAATCCTACTATTTTCGTTCTATAATGATAAAATTATACTTGAAAATATTAAAAAAAGTCTAATTGGATTATTTTGAACAAAAAGTATTTTATTAATTAAGTTTTCAAAATAATTTTCAAATGACAATAATTTACGTAGTAGTAACGAAACGCAAAAAAGCGACGTTGCCGCTCCGTCAACTGTTAAGTCACTAAGTGGCAGATAAATTCCTAGGGCTATCCGGAACTTTATCCGTAACCGGTGAAACTGGCCCTAAATAAATTAACTTCAGAAATGTAAATTTTCTTTGTTATTTTTACACAACGAATGTACTAAAATCTCAACAGTCTTTAAGATTTACATGCATAGAGAATAGCCTAAAATGGTCGATCCATTATTATTTGGATCGACCATTTTAGGCTATCATAAAGCAAACGCATATTCAATGCAAATTAATTTGGACAATATTTAGCATATATCTGTGTTTTGGATTGTATGTAATCAAGGAAGTAGTATTGGATTGGTAATCGCCAAATCAGCTCTGCCTTGTCTAATATATTTAATCCAAACTAGATTTTCAAACCCATTTTATGGGACGTTTAGATAGCGCGGGAAAAGGCGGGCCGAGCATTCCGGTACGCATCCGATCTAACTAATGTCAATAGCCTATTATGGTGTACAATAAAGTGTAATAATGAAATTCTATAAAGTCATATTTTTCATCTCATTTTAGGAGGAGTGCACCACCAGAAATAGGAGCGTCGTCCACGAACGCGACACATTCTCGACAAGGTAAATCATCTGCTAATATAACAATGTAGTTTGATAAAGTAGTTACACGTAACATTTCTTTGGAGATAATCTTAACATACTATATATGTATATAGTTTTGTATGTATCTTTTAAGGATAACTTACTATACCCATTCAAAGTTTTAAAAAATGGTCACGTACAATGCGTTAATTGGAAAGAGGGATTTTATATATAAAAGTACGATCCGTCGTCCGAAACGTCGACTTTCGTTTTTCATAGTAGCATAACAGTACAAATTTCTATTTCCCATGCAGCATCATCATCGTCCTGTTCGAACTCCACGGGTGCGTTGGGCTCCCCGAAGCCGGAGAAACGGCAAGCCAACTCGCCCCTGCCGCCCCCGCCGCCGCCTACTGCCGCCGGCGCTCTCGCCGCCCTAGCGAACCGTCATCAGAGGATATCAAGCACCGGTGAGTTGAACACTCTATAAGGTTTAATGTGTATTACACTGCAATCACAAACCAGTAAAATTTAACAGAGCCCATGGCAAAAATAGAGGTCGTCAGTCAATGAGACTGACAGGAGAAATAATTCCTAACGCCCTGGTTCTCTTTTTGCGGCAGCTTACGACAGGTTCACATAAGTCATTGGACCAAGTTGATTTGGTGGTTACTCATTTGCAAAAATCATAAACATTATGAGGTCGCTAAGTTGACGGAACTACTGTTCGTGTGCATTTACCTTACAAACCTACTCTATCAGACAGTTATACAAGGTGGATACCATCATACGACATTAAATGAAAACACAAGCCCTACTCCCTCCTAGGAACATGTTGCATCAATTAAAAAACTGTTAACATCAAATTAAAAAAAAAACAAATTTTCAAACAAACTTAATAGCAAAAAATGGGGTAAAAAATAGAACATCATTTGTAAACACTGTTCACTAACCTTAGATAAGAGCGGCAACAGCGCACTTTCGTCACGTGATCTTTTGATTGTTGTTTTGATTGACGCAATGTGATTCTTATGACTTTGTTATAAGGTTCAATGTGCATTATGTATTTAATTTGATAAATTTGCTTGTTCCGTCTGGGGTCATTAAACTTTTATGATAGACTGATTTTAGACACAGCGTGTAGAAAATTTCAAAAGTGAAGAAAAATTCCTGTGCCTAAAGTATTGAAGATATTTGATTGAAAATTTGTTTGTAGACTTGGAAGATGGATAGGTACATGCAGTTAAATTTAATGTCGTATGATAGTATCCACCTTGTATAATAACATGAGATAGATATGCAAACAAAGCTTAATCTGTATAAATAAATACTAGTGTAATAGGAGGAACATTTAGACCATCTTACACGCTTGTAATTATTTTTTCTATTTCTAGGTGATCTCTTTAGTCATGATAAACTCCGGCGGAGTTTGAACGAGAAACATCAGCGAAACAATAGCTGCGTCAGTTCTTCAGACTTCTACGGCTGCAACTACCCCGTGGAGAAGCACAGGTTCAGCTCCGGGGACCTGATCCGGCCGTTGGTCGCCAAGGAGCTTAACTTTGACCTCGATCAGGGAGAAAACCCCACCGATAATCTGTACAATTCGATCGACGGCCCCGGGTACAGCGACTACTCCTCGGCCGAAGCCAACACCAGCATCAACTCCGAACAGCGGGCCACGGAGAGTCCGTCCCGCAACGTGGAGGAAATGTACGCCAAAGTCATGAAGAAGACCAAAGGAAAAGAGGAATCGGTGAGAACGATCAAGGAGAACGTCAGCAACGATTCCGAAACGCATCAATTGAAGTATCGACCCGACGATCCCGGATATGAGACAATCGATCGCAACAAATCCGTCAACCATGGCTACGAAACGATAGCACGAAAGGAACGTAAGAGCTCCCACAACCAAGACCCCGGGTACGAAACCGTCAAGGACGTCACAAAGATGAATCAGACGTCGCATTTTACGAATAACAACCTATTGAAGCTGAACGACATGTTGAACGACAGCGGACCCAACAGTATTATGAGCAGCGACGCGGGGTACGAACATATATCGAAAACGGACAACAATGCGTCCGATTCGGATCCTAATTACGAGGTTCTGAGGAACCAACCCCCGACGCCGCCCTACGCCACTATCGCCTCCGGGTATAAGGTGCAACCGACATACTCCACTGTAAATAAGAGATCTGGGAAGTACGACAACTGGCCGGCAAACAACAACGAAGACCCCACCCTAGAACCGAACTACGAGTCGATGTCGAACGACCCCTTCTACACCGGCACCGGAAGCGAATCGGATCCCAACTACGAATCCGTTCGACCCAAAGACCCCAACTACGAAAGCTTCAACAATCAGGACCCGAATTATGAATCGCTCCGGTGTAAGGATCCCAAGTATGAATCGGTAAGGTTAAAAGACCCGAAATATGATTCGGTGAGGTCTAGGAAGGATCCGAACTACGAGAGCGTTAAATATTTCGAATTGTCTAAGAAGGAGCCGCCGTACGAGAAGTTGAATAACGTCGCCGACAGCTCTGGCGTGGAGAGATCGGATTCTTCGGCGGGTTATGAAAAAATTAATGTTCCCGTGAACAGGGACTCCAAAAGCAGTATTAATAACGGTGCTGACGGCACCGTGACTACCGTGAGTGACTATTTCCACGTTTAGTTATCGCTACGAGCCAAATTGTTTTGTTTATAGAACGTGGCGTTCGCTGTATTCGAGCAAACGCCTGGGACTTGAGATTGTGTGCTCTATTTTTATTTTCTTTTAATATAATAATGTTTCTTTTTTACACTATAACTATCTTCAGTTAACAAATAGTATCGTAACGAATAGCATCTTCCTTAGGCATCTGTGATATATATTGTATGATTTTTTTTATTCGATATACAGTTACTTTTTATTATAATTTATGGCACATGTACTATTAATCTCCCGCGATTAGTGTGTTCATAAACTTCGTATGTAGTGCCCTAAGGCTAATATATGACCCATGTACAAAATGTAGATTGTGTAAAATTATTATGTTAATTTTGTAGGATCAAGTTTTTATGTATCAAAGTACATATTATTATTATTATTATTATACAAAATTGATTATTGAGATATTTGATAAAACTTTGTAATCTAAAATACTAATCGACTTATATAATGTAGTTTAATAAATGTATTATATTATTATTATTATAAATACCTTTCCACTTAGAAAGACACAGCGGACCGCGTCGTGTATAGCCTCGAATTGTTGTTGCTTAGACAATACTGTATAACTGCGTAATCATTGCACTAAAACCCGTAAAACATAGCATTAGGCAATCTGCACCTTTTGATGTTGTAGGATCGGATTTTAGTATACACTACATCGCCCTTTTTCTAATAATAAATAAACAAAATGTCGTAATAGTTTCCATTATTTTACTGCGTTACAAATTCTAAGGGCTAAAAGGTGTAGATTGTATCATAAAAAGCATTAAGTAACTGATACTTAAGTAAGTACGTTCAGTCGTATGAGTACAACGTTATCGGATTAGGATTAAAATGCATCTACTTACTGCAGGAAACAAAAATAGGTGTTTATTTTTCTAAAATTAACTCATGAAAGTTCCCAAATTCATCAAGTCCTGTAACGCATTCTTTCTAAAAATATTACGAGATCTCGCACCTGTGCTGTATAGCAGAATTTGCTCAAGAAGAGAAAATTATAAAAGTGACACAATGGTTTCTCCCACCTCTCTATTCCAAAATTAGATTAACGAGTTAAATTAAATAAATCGATCCATATTACATCTCAATTAATTTCAGAACTCTGGCAAGTCGAAGTTACATTGATAGGCAAAGCAAAATGTATTCATAATTATTATAATTACAATCTTGCTACATAAATCTCTCAAAATTCAGATCTTAAAGAAACTAGAACAAATATATTCAATTGGAATTTATAGAAACTAAATTAAAATATTTTTTTATTATTACTTACTCTGATCCAATTGTTTCACCAGAATTATTCAAATATTTGGATGTATATAGTTTTGTCTGTAAAAAAACATGGCATTCCTGAATATCGCACAAAAAACCTTTTTTTTTTCAAACAAACTTAATGTTTGACTTATCACAATGTAGTATATAATTTACTTGTTAATCAGTAATATTATTAAATTGACAAAACAGTTGTTTATGTTAACAATTTATTTTATGTAATTAATGGTGATTACGTATTTTATAAGTTACTTTAAGATATTTAATTGATGTTATGTTGTTTTATTATGATAATAGTGTTTTGTTACAATTTCCAAGAATAAGTAACGAAGTTTGTGGCAGCGTAATGCAAGGTGTGACTTATGAAGTAGTACCTGAAACTATTGTTTATTTCTTATAATTTATAAATGTATTTATGACTGCTATTTGCAATGCAATACAAATTTTAATAATATATGAATTATTGACAGAATATCCCACAAGTAATATCTTTAATGAAACAGCAGGTTGCTAAATATATAATATGTTGAGTCATTTATCTTGTTGGGGTTGTGAAAAAGCTTACCGATAATTCGTTGATCGACCACAAATGTTGCATTTATTATCTTGTTTATAATTTACATCTATTACAAACTGAGTTTTATTATCGCACTTCTACATTATCCGTAGGATCCTTATTATTCAGGAATTATTACTTTGGAGCCCTATGTAAACAAATTTTCGTAGGTAATGCAAACGAAAAACTTCCACAATAACTGAGACATAAAAAAGCTCATTGTGCCCATACTCAGATAAACGAGTGTTCGAGTTGATAATAAACTGACTTGTATGGTTTTGACGTGATAACGTCTCATAATTTGATGGGCTGCGTGCATGAAAAAGTTTCCCGTTCCGCTGACGTCAGAGCTAGCAGTTACAATAGTTCTGCTACTGGAGCGACGTGTTTTCATCAATGTTTCTTTATGACGTTATCAATTTTCCGTAAACCGACTTTACAGACAACTGATTTTTTATAAATAATAGCATAGAGATGTGTCATTAGGCAGGGCAACTTTTAACTTAAATCACGACCGACTCGAACAGAAATAATAAAAAATCTCTCCTAATCATAATATGACAGGGTGTCTCACGTTAAACACGGCAACTCAATTATTTTTATAGAGGCAATTCTCCATAAAAATAATAAAATTGTATAAGTACGTAATAATTGAGAACGAGCAATAATTCTGATCGAGAATGAGCGACAATTTGTTCTCACAATCCTGTTAACCTTGTTAGTTGTATTTTATGCATTCGATTCGATTTTACCTAACGTGATCAAGTATTTATCCCTCGCTCTATTGATGTGCAAAATATCCATCAAATACATTTTACGTGAAAGTGCAAAAATGGGACTTTTACATTTGTATTATTATTTATTGAAAAGTCAATTAAATATTCGGTATTTATCCACTGCCTTGCAAACAATTTGCACTTTTTAAATAATTATTCAGTTTAATTAAAGAGGGCTCCAAATTATTTTTTCTCCTGGAGTCCGTGGTTACCACTGGTTGTAAACAATCAAATCAATATTTCATGGGAAAATATAGTTTTAAATGAGTAGTGTATGTAAAATTGGTTAGTTCAGTTGAAGTATTGAGAAAAATATACAAGACTTAATTTATATAAAACTAGATTATTAGTTTATTAGTTAAAACTAATGGAAATATACTTTACTATACTTACAGTCCAGTCAATAAAATTGTTATTATTGTAATGAACTTCCACTTTATATAACGATATATTATTATGATAAGCGCAAAACCCAATTGCCTTTGTTATTTCTTTGTTTGTGATATTATTTAATTACTAAGGAGATTTGATCAGTTCTATATTATGAAACTGTACTAATGAAAGTATGTAGGTATACTTTTAAATGTATGTAATTGTAATGATACTGACTTTAGTATTTTTAAAGTTATATTAGGAAAGTAAACTTATATAATCCGTGTAAATATAATTTACTCACGTAGTATTTATTATAAGCATGTATTTATTTTAGAATTCTGTGTAATATATTCATGAAAATGCAAGAGCTTTGCTCACATTAAATCCAAATTCTAACCAACATTTATAAGTAATGTCAGATGGTCATATAAATAATATATGTCATATAAAGGAAATTCTTTGTGAAGAATTGAAGAACGCTAATTGTCCATAGTAACTACTATAGTAGTACTGATTTACAATAATGCTGTGTTACTAGTTTCAAAAAACACTTACAGAATTACATTTCCGTATAGCCGCTTAACTAGGTAGTGACTAGGTAGACTCAAAGTTTGATTAAAATTCTTTTTGACCTGTACAAATTACAATATGTAATTGTATTGTAAAAATCTATACTTACTATTTTAATAAAACAGTAACATACATTTTATTACGGGAATCCGACTCCGAGTTATAAAAGGTACCTAGTTAGTATGGAGGTTCGGAAGATATTGAAAAATAATGTGTTTTTATAACTATTGCAAATATTGAAATAAACCAAGATTTTTCTAACACAAAAATAGAAAACATTGACGCCAAAACCGATTCATTAGGGTAAACATGACATTTACCTATGCCTGCAGTTAATCGCAAGTATTTCGGATGCGGGTAAGCGGAGATAATTATTACAAAGCGAACTAGTGCTGTTTTTTATTACAGAAAATTGTGAACTTATGAATCTCTTATGTTTTTGTTGTAACAACTTGTTAAAATCCCTAATGCCAGTACTGTTACGTATCTCGTACTAGGTACGTACGCACTGCCGCTATAAGTTTTTATGTGAGGTTCATATATTTTATTCTGACTGAACCCTACCTGAGCTGAACTTTTGTAATCACTTTATAAATTTATATAAACTTTTTCGATTAATCTTAATATTCAGTACATCTTTTAAACAACGCCTGCATAAATGTAGAAATCAAATATTTACCATTATAAATTTAATTTAGTTGCGGTGATTCCTACGATATGGATTTTTATACGATTTGGGATTTTGAAAATTGTAGCTGTATTTTCGCTACAACATATTACGTAAATACAGCTGTTCTATTAAAAAAGAACAAAAGTAAATTCAGAATTCAATGGGAAGACTGTATTCCTTCCCATTGAAGAAATCACGACACTAAGAAATCAAATATTTTAACTCTTGATTGACGACATTTAAGTCTTATTATTTTGTATGTCTATGTAATCCTCTGTATTTAATATGTAAAATCATTCCATTTTAAATAACGTATCTTATTTAAAACACAGAAATAAATTATTGCCATATATAACATAGTGTGATTTTTACTTCCTTTGATTTCTGAGATACCTACCTAAATTTTTATCATAGGCCATATCATGCCATGCAAGGGGTTGCAATGGCACCCCCATGTCTGGAAAGACAGTAAGTACATGGAAAAAAATCATTTTTTTTACCCGACTGAACCAGCGGGAGGGTAATGCTTTTCGAGTATATGGATGCACCTCCCTGAAAGTAATCCCGGCGGCGCCCATGGCTTGGTCAATCCTTGAATTAAAACCAGTGTTGAAGAGCCAGTCACTTACCAAGCAGAAGTCATATCCATCTGATGGCCGTTTCCGATAATCTATCGATCCATAAACTCTAGATAAGTTAGTAGGTATAAGCAATAACAACTAACTTAATAAGTGAAATTCAGATCGCTAGTAGACCAACTAAGAACAAACATATTGTCCAATTTAACGCTTACAAGTACAAGCGCTCACACTTCGCTGGAACTGGAACCCACCCTTTTAAAATTATCTGTTTCCTCGTGAATAACATATTTTTTGGGTTTTTACTTTGATCTAAGTCATTTAATATGCCTGACCATTGGAAAATAAAAATCAAATGTACTCCAATTTATGGCCAGAGTCTTGAATATGATTGTGTTCATTGAATAAAATAAGGAATAATAAAATTATTATTGTCTAAGTTTGTCTTTGGCTGCGCGTATTAAGCCAACACGGTCAACACCATATTATGAAAAAAATATCTACTAAGTAAGTTGACAAAATGACAATTGACTTGACATTGACAGATGACGTCGACTCGATTGTTTGGATTTTGATCTTCCGATTTATTTAATTTAAATAAAATAATATTACATTCAATAGTTATAACAACTGCACTTTCCGATTCTTAGGTACAGTTTACGGTATTTAATGATAAAATTCCAGTAGGAATGCTTATGTAGTTTATCAGACTAGTACTAAACTAACAATGTTCCTATGTTATGTGAAAATTGTTGTACCGTGTTTCATGAAACATTTTTAAACATTTCTCAATAGACCGCAGCAAATAATGCAACTAATATCATTTTGTCTTTTTAATAAACTACTTTTTTATCATTTTTCTTTTAGGTAACGTGACCTTTGAAAATGGCCAACCCTAATTTTAACAACCCCTACAACGACTATTCTTGGCAGCAACCGGACAATAGTCAAAATTATTCATTCAATACTTCAAACACATTTGTAGATCCTTCACAGTCATTAGGTAAGTGGTCAATGATTAATTAAAAAAAAATATAATGTTTAGTGTGATGATAAGTAAACCAAGATCATCTTTATGATTGCAATGAAAGCTAAATAAGATGTGGCCAGGTTGCCTTTATTCTGGTATAGAATGACTCATAGCCCAATGGCCTAGCCATTGTGCTATTAGTTACATTCAGCAACTGCTGGTGCTGTTGGTAAGGTGGATGGGACAGTTAGTGGCAAAATTTATTGAATTTCAATGTTAGGCAGTTAGAATCACTACATAGCAGTCTTTAAGCCACTTTGGTGGCTTTGAAAGAGAAATTATACTTTTAAGTATATCCGTTTCAAGTGATTATGTCTACAAGAATAAAAGAAATAATAAGTCAACTTTTTGTACAGATTTTCAGACATTTCCAACAGAGCAACAAAATTTTGCATATGATCAAGGCCCAGGAGCACCGGCCAACAACAACCAATATTACAATACTAGTATATTCACTCCAGCTCCGATACCTGGTGAAACTATTCAGGAAACTTCAGAATTTGATGAGCCTCCATTGTTGGATGAGTTAGAGATATACCCGGACAGAATCTTAGAAAAAACATTGGCTGTTTTAAACCCATTTCACGGCCACTCAAAAGCGGATGATGCAAACTTCTTGCTACGAGATACTGACATTGCTGGACCCATTGCTTTTTGTCTGGCATTGGCAGTTTGTCTCTTTCTGTCAGGAAATAAGGCACATTTTGGTTATGTTTATGGTCTTTCAGTAATGTCAGTCATTTTAATGTACTTCCTATTGACCCTTATGAGTCGCACTGAGGGGGTTTTCACTATTTTAAGTGTTGCAAGTGTGTTGGGTTATTGTATGTTACCTATGGTTGTATTGGCAGGATTAGGCATATTTTTAACACTTGATGGCACTATTGGTCTCAGTTTGTCAGCAGTAGCAGTCATTTGGTCAGCACTGTCAGCAAGCAGGCTGTTCGTTACAATGTCAGGTGACGCTGAACAGAGGCCACTTATTGCTTATCCTTGTGCCTTAGTTAATGGTGTATTTGCGTTGCTTGTTCTTTTTTAAGTTATCAATCATAACATATTGACAGCATTTAACATAGTAAACAAAGTAACATAACATACTATGTTAATATAACATCTTTATATTATGTATGATTTATAATCTTTTGAAAGAGATTGTCAGTAATCAGTCAACAGTGTTTCTGTGACTCATCTGGTGTATGTGGATGTCATTGGCTTAACAAGAAATGGTCCATCTAATTGATTGTTGGGCATTATTATTGTATAAATTACATAATTATTTAAAGATTACCTAAATTGCATGTTAGATGCAAATGTATTATTTGTTATCAATTTACTTTGCAATATTTTGTACTGACTTCATTAACTACTTTACTTTTGATTTGCTAGATATAAGAAAAACCTTTGTCTCAGTGTCAAATATAGTAAACTCTGGAAAAAATCTTTACTGCTTATTATAAGAAAACAAAGATGAGGAACAGAGAAGAGAGAAATACTTATTTAATACATATATGTAATATAATAAATATCCCTCAAGGTTTGTTATTCATTAATTATACATATTTTTATTAATAAAAAATAAATTTTATTATACAGACTTAATATTTCTTTAACTTATCTGACCAAACGTAAACAAATGTACAACATAAATTTTGAATCATTGTGAATTAGTTATTGTCTAACAAGAACAAAGTTCATCTAAGACTAAAAATAAATAAATAAACTCGCCAGTTTTGCTAATTTCTGCTCGAGAATGCTAGGCGGTTTATGTTTAACCATTTTGGCAGTTTATTAAGGTTTGTTTATTAGAGATTTAATAAAATAAAACCAAATTATCTCATGAAATATATTAATAAAAATTATTCTAAACCAATTATGTATTTGAATGCCATCACATTACTACCTCAAATAATTTATATGGATGGATGACTTCATAATGTTATACATACATACATACATTACATATCACTTACATTATGTTACTTACAATTTCTTAATAATGTTTAGCTAAACAAACTTTTTATGCAGCCTACAAAGGACCCTGATGTGCCACATAATTAATAGATAATTTGCCTATGGTACAACATTTAAATTAAACTAAAAAATGCATGTCAAATCTCATTCCGAGCTTGTGGCAATTAAGATTTCTTGTAAGATCAATGTAGGATTGTGATGTTGTAGATTGAATGAATGAATATGAATACATTAAAACCTTTGGAATTGAGACATCAGTGTTGTGGTGCAGGCTGAGAAGGTTGTGACAGCACATACTGAGGTAGTTTAAGTGGCAACCACATACATAATTTATTTTACTATTACATTTTATTGTACAGTGTAGGTCGGTCACTGAAAAAGTTCTTTAACACCATGACTTGAGCAAATGATACACATACAATTGCTACTGTCTCACACATGGACCACCAGAAAACTCGTTCATTAAGATCTTCAGCTCGTTTGCGGCTTTGAGCTTCCCTTAATCTATGGTGTGTTTGGTGGTCAATAATAGTATTCAGTGAATTATGGATCACTTCCGCTGAAGCTTCCAGCTGAAAATACATCAAAATATATGTTTTATGTACTTGAAATATGGACATAAACTTGAATATTATGTAAAGAATCCCAACCCTTAAACATTTCTCTGTGGTATACAAAAATTTTGGATATTAAACGAAAACAGATAAATTCATTTGCCTGCATTATACCGTGTCTGAAGACACACAATTGATAAGAAAATACATTCTGTGAATTGAGCTTTGAACTTAATATTTAACATACCTGTGTAAGTACTGTGGCATGGTCACCAATTCCTGGCAGTGGAGTTTCAGGACCTACATTCAGTTCCATATATACAAGTTTGTGGGAGAATGTGCTGAATTCATTGCTGAAGCAGACCTTATAAACACCTGAAATATTTTTGCAATAATGACTTTTATTGTTAACAAAAATCCCTGTAGCATGTATCCCAGACAACTAATTGAAAAAAAATCTACAATGCAAATAAATTGGCTTTTCAAGTTGTAGATTGTTTACTTATGTTAAGTAGGTAATTGTGATAACACACGTTGATAATTTAATCAAGACTGAACACAATTATAATTATATATAAAATATGTTAAATTCCACAGATCCTGTAGTATTATAATTAGCAGTAAAAGTGTTATTTGAAAATTTCTAGTCATTTCTATTTCTTTACATACCTGTCTTTGAAGCTGTGAACTGATGAGAATCATACTGCATCTTTTGTTGTTGATAAATAATTTGATTATTTGGTGCCTCTATTTTTACATCTACATCATACTGACCACCTGTTATGACCTGGAAAAGTAATTATACAAAGGTCCTCACATTAAATTACAGAATTTCAAGTTATTTACAAATGGAATTTAATCACAAATAAAGATTTATGTTGTTTATGATTATGGAAATGGATGGATAGAAAGTGGAAAGTAAAGAAAAGCAAAGGAAAGGACTCAGGGTCACTTACAAGGCAAATCTTTACAGGATTAAAGTAAATTTTGTAAATGTTAACATATTGAGGTTAGCAAATTATTCCCAAGTTTAATTAATTATATTATTCACAACCTATTTAAAAATAATTCGGATAATCATTGCGTGAAAATTACCTGGTATTCCAGCGCGGCAGCAGTGTCCTTTTCGATTTCTTGATAAAAACATTCAACTGCGCTGTCCGGCAATTCAAAAGTAAGTTCTACACTTTTGGTTAATATTCCATTTATTAATGATGTTAGTATTGTAAATATTAACGGTAGCATGGACATTTTAAAAATATAAAATAGTTACTTTCAATACCGTTCCAAAATACTTATCAGAAATTATCAGTTTTGTCTTCGTTTTTGACAGCTTAGCGACATTTATATTGTGACAGTGACATATTACACGTAATTAATAAGTCAGTAAGACTAGTGTCTACGTAATACGTTCTGTAGTACGCAACTGACGCAATAGCATTTTAGAAGCTTTTTACAGAGACATGATACTTACAAATCTTACGTCTCTAGCTTTTTATTTTAAAGGACTTCACTCCATTTTTTGTATGGACGCTGGGTCTTTATCTCAAATAGTTCTAACCAGAGTTAAACCACTGATGAAAGGCAAAAAATAATGAAAATTGTGCGGTCGGAGGACCCCTTCGGAACGAAGTTCCATAAGTTTTTTCTTCAACTCCTTTGACACCATCTAGCCTGACTGACTCTCATCTGAACTAATTTATTACATTGTAAAGCAGCGCTGTACTTTTACTCATACTCATAGTTACAAAATAATACTATAGATGGCGTACACCACTGTAAAACATAGATACTTACACAGCATACGGCATTTCGTTACGTGACGATTTCTACAAAAAATCTAACTACTAATTTCTACTGCTCTTACAAATTTTATGTGAGGCCAATAGGTCTCCCAATAGCCAATAGGATAGCCCCTAAAATCATCTGTACCCTTGTTTACACGAAGGCGGCCACGGGACAAGTGTTGCGAACCCGCAAACTTGGATTTCACCCTCTTGATATCTAAAAAATAAAATTGCGTCCTCTGACAAACGCAACCCCGAATGTAACTTTTCAATGGACTATATAGGGTATAAGTATAGTCCATTGAAAACTCTTAGATTATATTAAAGAATCTAGGTATATCACGACCATGGAACTTATGCGTACCTAATAGGGTTAGCGTAGAAAAATTTTGTGGTTTGGGGTGGGGCTAATATTGTGCTATAAATTCGTTTATTTAAATTATTATACGGACAGTGATTTCAGCTGTAATTTATCGTACTTATTATTGTGATGATTGCACATCATAAGTTGCGCTTCGTAAGGCATGGAGAATAGCAGTACGATACACCGTCTCTCTGACATTTTCATCGAAAGATATTAAATACCTAAGGTTGGCGCTACTGTTACAAGAGTGTACAAAGCTACAAAGGACAATGCTCCTTAGAGTATTGCACCAAGGGGTAATACGGCATCAGAACCAATTTTTCAGAATCTATTTTGTAACAAAATCTCATGTTAGTATTTGTGAAAATAAACCTGGGTTCAAACAATATATAAGCTGTTAATATGAAATAAGCAGTTTCTTTGTGCCACCCTCACTCGATGTAAATTGTTAATACTGTTTCCATGTGTTTAAAGTAGGTATCAATTAAATAATTAAAAAATATATTACTCAGAATTACCACCGAGTCATTTTAAATTATTTTTATGTAAAAAATATTATTCAAAAGTTAAATGTTGTTTATCAAATTAAGGTTTTTATTTTCATTCTCACTTAAAGCCAAGCTTCCTCTAGGTATCAATTCTGTGTAGATTTTTACCACCACAAAATAGCTAAGTTTCTCTTTCTTGAAACGTATTATCCATTACACAATCGGACTATGAAATTAAATTTGAGGATTGTACCTATTTGAAATAAATAAAAGTTAACAGTAAAACAATTTTATTTCGAAATTGAAGACAATACACAAAGAGACAATTTGTATTTAATTAAATCATGTAACACTGTTATCCTTAAGATTAAAGTAAAAAAAAAAACATGATTTTGACAAAGAAGAAATACTGCGATTATTATAATGTCTTAAAAGTTACACTTAAGTGCAAAAGGGACTATATAGAGTCAAAAAATGCAGACAATACTTTAAATTCGTGTTGTAACTTAGAAGGCCAATCCGGCGTCGGCGTATGTAGTAAATATTTTCTCAATGGAGTTGGCGTACGCCGCTGTTCTCAGATCTAATCCCAAGTTGAACTTCATGGCAGTCTTCATTATAGCCTGGAAATAATTATTAATAAGTATTACTTTTTAAATTGCGATAACATCCATAACAGAACTTCTGTTACCTACTACTACAAAGGATATGTCTGTCATAGTTATTGACTATTATTTTCACACAATTTAAAATAAACAGCACTGCCTCACAGTTTCCTGCAGGCAAATTTCTGGACTACTACCTATTAATGCCAATCATGGGAAAATAATTATTATTAACCGATAACAAAATGATTGTTAAGTACAATCATCGACTACAGAATAAACTCTGTAACAGTTTATTTAAAGCAAGCACTGCATACCCTAGCAGATCTCTCCATGGTGTAGTCGAGGCCAGAATGTACAATATCCTTCTCGGAAGCACCAGCAATCTTCTTCTGGAAAGACTCCGAGGGAGTGACCGGGATGCGACCACCGACGCGGCCGAAGCGTCTTTCGAGCGACTCTTGCACAGATTCTGTAATATACATATATGAATTTAATTTAATCCATTGTACAACACACCTACCGTCAATTTACACAAGGGACTACCACACACCATCGCAACCCATAACCGTCCAACTGCAGGGCTCCGGTGTCCTCCCACTATGTGAAGGGCAATAGTCCACCACGCAGGCCAAGTTTTATTTGAATGAGATCTAGGCTACCCCTATGATGAAGAGAGACCTGTGCTCAGTAGGAATAACCAAAAGGATGTGAGATCATTTGATGAAATGTCCCAAGTCTACAGTCGGCTTACAACACATAAATGGTTGATATCGTTAGGTAATTGTCGTTAAGGCCACAACAGAGGCCGTTCGGGACTTGACCGGGGACCTGAAACAATAAATTTATAAACGGAAAATACATACCCAGGAGATGGTAATTGGATTCTCGTTCATATTTGAAGGTGAGACGGCCGTAAGACACGTGGTTGAGGTTCTTGAGCCACTCGAAGAAGGAGACGGTGACACCACCGGCGTTGATGTACAGGTCCGGGATCACCAGGATGTTGCGATCGATCAGGATCTTGTCGGCGGCGGGCGTCGTGGGGCCGTTGGCCGCCTCCGCGATGATCTGAACGATCGAACCAATGCTAAGTACATGCAATCATTGATCATCATTCAGTTCATCATCATCATCGTCTCATTATAACTGCCTTGTTGCTTGTATCTCGATTCGAGGGGTCACGTTTGGTCACGTTGAGGCCGTATACTACCAAGCTGGCCGAAGTGGCCCTTGATAACACGATTTGCGGTGGGAAATAATTTGTGTAAGTTATTTTACTTAGTGGTATGTTTACTATTATGTTTAACGTAAATCTGTCCACTTGAGTTTATTGATACTTAAGTCTTTTGCATGCCAGGCCCCCTGTTATCTGAACGATTTGATAAGAAATTATATTCTGTGCCCCTTGTCCCCTTATCGGAGCATTTTGATAATTTATATTTGCTCTTACTTTCGACATTTCATGGTTAGTAGTCAAGAAAAAAACTAAAAAGTTATTTCACAAGTTCGCAACCCATTATCGAGATGATTACATCTTTTGACCATATAAAATGTTGATAAGTAATCACTAATCACATACCTACTTAAATGCATTTCACGTCTCAACAATCTTTTTCTTAGGGATGGGAAACTTATGAAATGTGATTACTATGCATAGCGATGTTAGCAGGCCAAATTAGTACCTAATATCATTGACTTATATGCCTAATAGTCATTGAAAGGATTTAATCAGTACCTTAGCGTTAATTTTGTGGGCGTTTTCCTTGTGGATGACTTGTTCGATGGCGGCCGGCACCAGGATGTCGCACTTCTCATACAACATGTTCTCGCCCTCGTACGCCTTCGCGCCGGGGAATCCGACGATCGTTCCGTTGTCGATCCTGTAGTCTTCAAGAGCCTGTAACGTACAACAATATTGGCATTTTACTATCTCAATAGTTATACTTCAGTATTAAGACTTCTGACTTCTTTTATTTAGCGATCTTTTAAGGCTTTTATGAAACAATATCAAAGATATATACGAGTGTATTTAAGTGAAATTAAAAATAAATTGAGTAAATTTAAATGTAAAACAGTAAAATTAAAAGTAAATGAGTAACATTAAACGACAGATTTTTTTGAGTAAAATAAGTATAAGCTAAGGTATACGAAAAGTAACTACATTGTAAATAAAAGTTTTTATTACAAACAAACATTTTTGTCTCATTGATTATGCAGCAGTTCTGCCGCTACGGGCTTCCTCGACGGGAAAATCTCGCTGATGCAAACTGCATGCTCAACGTAATTAGATAGGTAGGTAACGTTAGGTAAATAGGGTAAGCAAACGTGGTACGAACATTGTTTATTGAGTGTAAACATTTATACAAATTGCCAGATAACGTGTTGTTAAGCTACACAGTTTAGTATTGTTTATTGATATGATTATTATTTTATGGGAATTCCTGTTTATTATTTTAAAGAAATTGTTTCGCTAACTGAACTGGGGTCTAAAATATTTCCCTTTGTGGCGCCGCATGCGTCGTTGTCATTGGTTAGTTTTGAGGGTTTCTTATAATTAAACCTCTTTTTCTTTAGAATCTCATAATAATTTATTATGTAATACAATAAATTAAAATTAATTGTAGCTGAAGGAATTAAGAATAATTATACTCTTTAATAGGTGCATTCGTAAAGACACTAATAAGATATAATAACCAGTTATTACACAAGCCTTTTTTTAAAGTCTGTGTACAGGATTAATACAGTCCAAAGTTCAAACCAGTTGGCTTTGGCTATAACTGCTATTGCTTTTATTTTCACACACGTTTCACATATCAATCACATGAATATGTTATCGTCTTCTTTATGCTTTATACAAGTTTTTCCTGCCCACTCACTCAACACTAGTACCTGCTTAACTATGCAAAATGTTAATATGAGACTTATATTTTATTTACGTCATTTAGATTTCGTTCAATTACGTCTTAGGTACTCGCTCTAGTTACGTCTTATCTAGTTGTCCTGTATGACGTAATCTATGAATAATTGGCATTTAGCATTTACACCTGTAATATAGTTTTAATCACTCAATAGGTTCTACTGTGCTTATAATTACTTAGTTACTTATATTATACATATGTATACATAATACATAATTATGATACATAGGTATCGCTTATAAATTATTATAATATTAACTTGAAATTGTTTTAAGGTCAGCTAAAGGACATTGCATGTCACTTGTTCAATATTTTTTGGAACTGATAAGTTGAAACTGAAGCATGGTAATTGATATTTTGATACGAAGCACTCACGCAATGCAAAAACAACAACTGTTTACGTCACTTTCTCGTGACAGTTGATATCAGATAAGACTCTGCATTATGAAATTCCTACTGAAAATATCATTATGTATATAAAATATCAAAATATAGATCTTATTAAATATATAATTTTATTTCGTTGCAAATTTTAAGAAAAAATTGATCGCTCGCCTTCATACCTCTTGGTAAGATTATTGTCGATTACCTACTGCCCGTCTGCCCTCAAGGAGAGTGTTGTCAATTTCGCTGACGTCATGTAGCTACAAGCACAAAGTAGATAAGTAAACAAGAAGCAATCTAATATACTATGTAATAGTCCAGTCTCCAGAGTTCTGGAATCTTAATCTTTATAATTCAAAAATGTCAGTATTTATCTAGGTACCTACAACAAACCCTGCTTGTTAAGTTTTACATAGTTCTTATTGTAAGGTAAGTAGGTGGGTAGTTTTTGTCTAGACAAAAAATATGAAAATCTCACGAGTTAAGTGATGGTGGGAACAAATTAATGACAACTTTTGTAATAAATTGTATTATTAAGGGCCTGTTTCACCGGTTACGGATAAAGTTCCGGATAGCCCTAGGAATTTATCTGCCACTTAGTGACTTAACAGTTGACGGAGCGGCAACGTCCCTTTTTTGCGTTTCGTTACTACTACGTAAATTATTGTCATTTGAAAATTATTTTGAAAACTTAATTAATAAAATACTTTTTGTTCAAAATAATCCAATTAGACTTTTTTTAATATTTTCAAGTATAATTTTATCATTATAGAACGAAAATAGTAGGATTCATAATAATATGATTTATTACAGTTCAAATTCCTAATGTGTTATAGAAACGCCACTTGAAACATTTTTTTATCCGTCAAATAACGCCTAACAGCCACTTGAACTGGCAGATACCTTAACCAACACTTTTCTCTGTCACTTCTATCAGATTACCTGAGATGCCAAAAGTTGTAGTTTATCTGGGAGTTGAGTTCCTAGGGCTATCCGGAACTTTATCCGGAACCGGTGAAACTGGCCCTTAATCTTTTCACTAAAAATATTACGTTTTTAAATTATCTAATCTAATAAGTACCTAATGACTTAATACAATATTATTGATAATAATTATAATCCTTTCGCAAAGCCCTCTCGCCAACAAGGAGACCGCCTCATGTTGACTGACAAGAAAGAGCTGCATGGGTTAGTATTCTAGGCCACCCGGCCAATATAAATAAAAATGGCTGTTCCTAAATTTATCTTCTTGTGCGAATGGTGGCGAGATAATACATTGTTTGATCGTTAATACCGAGGCGAAAATATGTCGTGCGTGATCTTACATTCTAAGTAACATCGTGGGCTCGTGCGATAGAAATTATCACGTTTAAGTATTCAAAGGCTTGTCTCTTACGTAATAAGTATATAAATATGCCAAAGTATTACATAATAATATGATAAGTATGTATCATAACATACTGTTCTCGATAAGCGTTGCAAGCTCTTCGTCATGTTTTTTTTTTGAATAATCAACACAAAAATCAGATAACTGTAACTTTTAATTATAAGGTAATTTAATGAAGCATAGTTAAATATGTATGTATGTTGTATGTAAGTACATAATATATTGCGTTATTTAAATTGTTGATGTTTTTGTAGATTTTCATTTCCTTGTCAGAGATTGTCAGTTCCTAAGACGAATCTGGAGGTCCGGAAATACCCCCGCGAGCGCCTTTCGAGAAAGGGTACTTACTACTTAGAGCGTTCTTAGCAGGGACTTTTCCGTACGCCCAGATGTAGGTAAACCTAATCCATAATCATGATTGAATTTTGTGCAAAATGCACCAGATGAACTTGTAATCTGTAATTATGATTACATTTTTCCCGTCTCTTATAGGTACATACATAAGATGACGACGCACAAGACGACATTCTCTCGACATTCTCAAGGTCAGAGCTATGCTATTTAGCATTACACGTGGTTACACACTTTATTGGAACAGTAAGTAAAGAATGTTTAAATAAATAACTCTTTAGTTGATGGACACAAATTACTCTTTATGAGTTTTTACAATTTGGCATTTTTATGTTTTAACTTCCGCGTCTGATGACTTGCGATATACGCGCGTTTTGTAAATACCTTTAACTAGAGAATCACTTGCGTTGGTAACATCAACGGTCATAGAACGGTAATGTCCGCGGGAATCTATTCTTCTACAGGGTGTCCCGTAAGTAGTGGACCAACGGGTTATGGGGGGTAGTGGGACTTATTATCTACCAAAAATACTAAATTTTATTGTCCTAGACCTTGTAGTTCTTGAGTTATGCTTTTTTTCGAAATGTGATGAAAATATCATCCACGTAAGCTAAATATTAAATTTTACCACATTAGTTTTTTTTTCCCACTACTCCCAATAACCCATTGGTCCACTACTTACGGGACACGCTGTATAACATCTATGGTTATAGCCAACAACTGTCCCTCGAAGTTTTACAACTGACTTGACTGCAATGTCTGCAATAGACACAAACTGGCAGACTGGCGCTAGTATGATACTTACAAAACGTACTGTTTTATTTATTATCTAGTCGTCAAAGCCTAAGATTATCTAAGAAAATATTTTCGTATGTAGGTACCTAATGGTCCACGTCAGTAATGAGAACAACCGATAAGAGCGTAATAAAGTAATCTTTGATTTAAAATGTGATAACCTACATCTATCAAAAATAATAATGAAAGAGACTTTTTTACTAGTTTACATAATATAAAAGAAATATTTAACTACCTACTTTAAAATTATTTTTAGAGTTTTGAATAGAATCACAAACATCTAGGTAGCATAATTTCATATTAGGAAATTCTGTTAGTCCAAAGTCACATATTCGTGATAAAAGCAAAAATATAATAGTCTATAAGACATAAATATGTCTTACCTTGGGGTCGATACCATCGGGGTTGTGGATGGCCCCGTCGTGTTCAATGACGCCGATGCAGGTGGCCCCGGCGCGGACCAAGTAGCGGCACGTGTGTAGACCCACGTTACCGAAGCCCTGCACGATGAATGTCTTCCCGCCCCAGCCGGGGGTCGTGCCTGTTGGGACACATCGCCAATATCAGTATCCACTACCTACATTGTACCTAGTAATCATAGGTCTTAGCACATGTAGTGGTTAATGGATACCGTTCATAGAATGTCTCCACTACTGTAACACTTCGAATATGCTCGACATGACTCGATGCCGCATTTGCAAATTAATTCGCCCTGTTTTCTGTGCAACTAATATAAAAACATTCCCGATTATTGTGGTAAGCTTCATCAGAGAACTTTGTCTAAAGAGCTTCCTATTTACGAGTAATACTATATTAGCTGAAATTGGAAACTCGATATCAGGGAGGCCGTAAGTTGGACTTGTAGGTACGAGACTGAGTTTGACCTGTAGACGTTCTGAAGAATTCTTCGTTCTGAAGAAGTCTGTGATACCGATAATGGTTCTCAGTGAGACCTATTATTGTTTAAATTATACCGAGGTATTAATTATTGTAGGTTCTGCAAGTCTGCAAGTGCAACACGTTATTTTTCAGATTTGAATGTGAAATTTATACCTGTAGGTATTACCTGTAAGACTGAATCAGATTAATTACATAACGTTATCGCTAGATATAAAAAATAATGAGAAATAAACTCAGGAATTTCTGATATCAACATTTGCGTAACTAACTTAATATTGAAATAAAACCGCGCGGAGCGTACAAAGCGCGCAGGAGAATAAATCGGATCAAAGAATGAGAATGTTTGCAAATATTTAATAACTAATACAATACATAATAAATGTTGGCGTTTATTAATATGTACCCAAAATATAAATTATTTTGTCATAACACATGCGTTTATGGCATGGTCTACTTTCTAAAATATAAACAATTTTAACGCGAAATAAGTCCCAAACTGTAATGGCATCGTTTGTCATTGTCACATGTAACACGGAAAGTGCAACACTAGAGTAGATACAGATACGCGGTATCTGTTCCAGAGTTTAACACATCAGTCACGCACCTACCACGCGCTGTTCATATTCGAATTTATCAAACATTATTACCAATTATTTTATTTTAATATCAAATAAGTCCATATTATGTATTTATCAAAATGTATTAATTAGGTACAACATCTGCCTGATCAGCTGGACATTTACCTACTGATCTTTTATTAAGAACTAACAGTAATAAGGCACATTTTAATGATTCAAGTCGGTTTTACAGCCACTCAAACATAACTATTGCTATTTCTGGAATAAATTTCCTTTTGATATATTCTCTGAGCGCTATGAATATAAGATATAAGATATATAATTCCTGAAATTAAACTTACCGATCATACTCATGTAGTTAGCTTCGTTGATGAAGTTCTCGAGACCGTGGAAAACACCGCGACCGGTAGCCGACACCCTGCCGTGAATACCTCCCTGCACAAAAATATAGGTTAAGTTAGGCATAGGATAGGTTGGCACTAAGACTTTCTGTACCACGTATTAGAGAAATTTTCGACTACCTACTACTTAAAATGTCCAAGACCTACTCGTTTTACGAGCACATACTTGCAGTGAACCGCTAATGGGTTAAAGATATGGCACACTTATCAACAGGTGGACTGAAGGCCCTCTACAATGTAAAGTAAATAGCTGCTGAGAATTAAACCAGTCGGTATGTACGGAGTATACCTACTTGTGTATTCGTGAACTTGTTCATATGAAGGGGGCGTCCATTAATTACGTGAGGCATTTAATAGGGGGTCCAGACGAATCTCCACATAACACTCACGTAATTAATCGACGCCCTCTAAGTATTAGGTATACGATCAGACATGTTAACTGTATTAACTGTATACCTGGTTGATAGGTTTCCCGGTGACACAGGCGTGGGCGTTGATGTCCTGGTAGCCGATAGTCTTGGCGTAGGTGTCCGCGATCCAGGACATCTCGCGCTCGCCCGTCCCCATGTCGGGAGCGGGCACGTCCACGCCGGGCCCTGGAACAAGCGGAGTAATCTTTAATATGCACAATAGGTTAATTCACCAAAAGATACTTCAAAATACATAAATACATAGGACTGATCAAGTAATAAATACAGAGGCAGTGTTCAATTAGTGTCAACAACTCGAGAATATATGCAGGCATTAACAGGATTGAGCGGTATCCACTTACGACGATGATCAATGTCCAATGGCCATTGCTTACAATAATATTCCGTAACTTAGGTACAATATCGAAAGACTGGCCCTGTATATATTTCGACAATTAAAAACATTTTCTTACGTCGAACATAAAGCAATTCACAACAATCGCATCAAAATAAATCGTTTAAGCGAAATAATGTATCGATGTTCATTCACAAAACAGTAGCTAACGCTGCATTTTAATTATGTAAGTAGATATAACAAATCATAAATGCTGAAATGCGTCTGAGGGGCAGACTGAAGAGTCAGCATTTGCAAAACGATACTCTGATTATATAGTTAGCGAGTAAAACATGAATGCAATGTTGCCCTCATTGCATTTTACGTTTATTATCACGTGTTATGCAATGTCGTGATCACATTAACTCGTGACTTAGGTGTTTCTCTATTTTTACCGGCAATCGCTATATCAGCTTGTTTTATCTTGAGGTTGCAATTTTAACAACCAAATAACTGTGAAGCCATATTTTCAGCCTATCACAAATATACGTATTAATGACTTCATTATCAAGATTAAAGTTTTAGATTTCATAATCGTATATCGGGATATACACATACACACATACATACTTGTTGGATGGAATTTTAATTAACTTCTAAGCGTAATCTCGATTATATTTTCAACTTATGTTAAGGTATGTAATTATCGTAATGACTATGTTTAGGTATCTACTATTAGTGAAGGTATCTAATAATTGTTTGAGTACCTAAACATAAGTAATTACTTCGCGTATGTAGAATACGTTGACCCCCGTCGTGTCGGGGAGACCGGTCAATACTTTTGTCCACGCGCTCTGTTCGTTTCCAATTTAACTTGACCATGCATCCTTTGCATAGATAATACTTTCAAAGTTAAACCAACCCCAATTTAAACTTAGATAAGAGATTTCAAAGGAATAACTTGATTTAAAACCGCGCCCGCGACGCAAAATTTCATTTAAGTTTCATCAATGTAAATATCCATATTTCTGTCTGTGGAATCATTGGTCCGATTTTCATTTAGTTTTTGTTTTAAAGTTGACTTCATCAATTTTTTTTTGAATGATTGAAAAAAACTGTTTTTAGAGACCTTTTTAAAACTTGGATTTTCTAAAGTTTTCATTTAAGTTTTATTATCTAATTATGCCTTTTAGTCATAATACAACGATAAGTTTTGCCAAGGTTCGTTTATTATTTTGTTTATGAAATATTTAGATTACTCAGTATTTATTTACGTTACAATTATTGTATTGTGTTGCATAATAAGATGTTGGTCATTGATAAAAGCTGACATAAAAACATTACGAGTCACTACTTGACTAAGCAAACATTATAATGATCTAATTGAATTGTAAAAAAGCCGGAAATTAAAAGGATATTCAGATAATCGAATTGACCAACCATGGAACTATATATGTTCAGCCTTGGAGCAGCTTGTTAGATAGTGTCTCTCCAGACCAGAATCCTATACTACGGAAGTACGGACACAAAAATGTTACAACTCCTATTCTAGACTAGACTAGACGTAGACTATTCTAGACTGTAGAGCAGGTTTCCCAACCTTTTTTTCGCCGAGCCTCCCCAAACCAAAAATAATATTTTCATACCCCCCTTACAATGTACAATACACATACATGTGCGCGTCACACGTCGCGTTGTGAACTTGTAACTTGATCTCTTTCCTCCTTCCTTTACACAAAAAGTTCGAACTTACCTATGAATCCCTTCTTAGCCAACTCGAGGGTGAATCGCCTGGTGATCTTCTCCAGCTCATGCTCGGAGTACTCCTTGGGGTTGATTTTGATGCCGGCCTTTGCACCGCCGAATGGCACGTCAACGCACGCGCACTTGAATGTCATCAAAGCCGACAGGGCTTTTACCTCGTCTCTGGTCACGTCCGTTGAGAAACGAATACCTGAAGCAAAAGGAATTTCAATTTTAAATAACTTTCTAAATAGGGGTCTAATTGTTATTAACTGTATTTATAGGTGCTCGAATTACCCAGCTCAAAACTTCTAAAAGTTTTATGAGGGCATTGCGACCGCTGATCGATTGAGGACCAGAGCGACCTGAGCAAACGTTTCAGTTTAATATGCTCTAGGATCTTGATTGTGCGATATCTCAATCTCATTAGGGATACGAGGATTATTAGCAGGTGAGTATTATGTACCTACCTACGCTTATGTTTTTCTTTAAGTGATTATTACTAACAAATTATGTAGATAGTGATGCATATATTGCAGATGCATATTCCACCAAACGCGATGGTTAAGCATGATGGTGTACACTTTAGGAATCGAAATTATAAGAAGAGGTTCATGCCGTGCCGTGCCGTGCTGTAGGTCAGGGTAGGTAGGTGATATGTAGGTGATATGCTGTAATGGGTTATGGTTATGGTTATGTGCTTCGTCTCAGTTAGGTAGGTGTTTAGTTTTCCTTAACACAATATACTTACGAGTATATAGTCTTAGACCAAAACGTCAGTTAGCTTTGTTCTACAGACGACGTTTGTTATATAAGTACAATGCAGCATAAAAGAATTACGTCACTTTCCTGCAGTTTCGCAAAAGTCGTCTGGGCATAAGGATTAACAACCTCGCTAGAGTTTGGGTGCCAAACTCACAGACTCGTAGGAACATTAACGACGTGCTTCAATATTTCCATGAGACTTCTGGATTGGAAATGAACATTTTATGAAGTGGAAATAGGCCCGTTATATCTTATACACGCATGTTATATATTTTATTAAACCAAAAATATTTATAAAAAAAACCCGGATAAGTGCGAGTTGGTATGTGTATGATCTTTCGGAAGAACCAGCTCGTATAATTACTATTGAACTTCCCTTACAGGTAAGTTTCTTTTAATAGTTAATTATACTTCACTGGTTCTTCCGAAAGATCATAATACTTGTAGATGTTTAGAGCATGAAAATAAATTTGCTAAATGCAAATAGAATAATCTTTCTTTATTTCAATAAGAAAGTTTTTTCCAAAAAAAAATCAATGAGGATCATTTCAATTAAGATATATTACTATAATTACTAATATTACTAATAATTGATATAATTACTATAATTAGTAAAAAATATGTATTATAGAATCATCTTTATAATGCTAATAACTATAACCTGTATAATTAACTTCGGATTGAAGTAGCAAAACCGACATCTAGCGCATCCTTATTATGATAATTACTAAAAAATATGTATTATATAATCATTTTTATAATGCTAATAACTATAACATGTATAATTAACTTCGGATTGAAATAGCAAAACCGACATCTAGCGCTTCCTCTAAAACAGGTCTGTCATAAAAAGCGAACACCTGGAAGAGCCGGTCCCGCCTGTGGTCTGTCTAATCAGAGCGCCAGAATGTGGTTTCCGAAAACGAATAAAAACTTGATCATTATCACTAGTTCTCAATTATTCAATCTTTCTAATGTATGAAATTAAAGAATTTTCAGGGCAGGTTTCAGGTCTCTAGTTAAAAAACGATAAAATCAAGAGCGGCTGGCATCGCTGATGCCAGAAGTGTTTATCAAGACGGGTATTATTGTTACAATTTTTGTATCGCGAATCTGGATATTTGTAAATTTTAATTAATGATAACGTTTGGACACGGTGCGCAGTGACTAATGCGAGAAAATCTTTTTTGTAAGGGAAGAATCCCACGTGACCTGATAGCGAGGAAGAGCAGTAGCTCTTCGATATACACCTTTTAGAAATCAAATTAATAATTATCTAATTGACTGCCTAAAACTAAAAACTGTTCGACAACAATTTATCGTGCCATACCTGGCACTCTTTAAATGAACGTAAATAGCGCAATATTCCTCCCAGTATCCTAAGGGTGATAGGTATTGCTTGAACGCGTTTGACGAGAATGAATCTGATAAGATATCTAATGCTCCTGTAGGTACTCCTCTCTTCATGAATACTTTCCGCACAAAACTCCTACCATCAAACACAGTTTTTTGTGTAGAGGGTGGCGTTGTCTGCAAGGGGAACATAATAAATTTGAGTTATTTGAGTTATCGTTTAATATAAGAACTGCAGATAAAGAGGAGTTTGGTAATATCATGAAAAACGAGTTTTTATGGGGACTAATTTATAACTTTATTTTATTTTTATTAATCATTGTTATGAGAACTACATATTATTGTAAAATTTCCAGGTCAGACACAGCTCTGTGACAGACTGACGGGCGAACAGCGGACATCTATAATGTTCCGTTGGCTACCATTTGGTATAAAGCCCAAGATGTGCATCTTTCTTCTATCTTTATTGAAAGGAAACACCTATTTTCATATTGTGACGCGATCTGCATGTACATACATAATCTAAGGCCCAGTTGGCAATGAATTAAACATTGTAAATTGAATTGAACGTATTGCAGCTCAATTCGCGTTCACTTTCGTTATCGTCTACTATTGATCAATGACTCACTTATATTTATAAGGTTTTGATTATTGTTCTTTTATTTATATTACACTCTATTAAAATTACATCTTACTTAAAAAACATTATCTTCCCGTGACCTTGTAATATACAGCAAATTACAAAAGACTATCTTATCGGTATGGTAACGTTTCTCTATTAGCCCAATGTCATTGTTTGTATCCAAGATTCCAAGGTCTCGATTTTTCCACAGTTTTTAACTTGATATCTGATGTATGACGATAGTTCTTAAGATAACATCTTTTTACTTCGGCGCAGGCCACTGTGATGTTTCTATCTGTCCCTGAGTAACAAGATCCCCGTACTTTGAGTATAGTATAATTGTCTGAGCGACAAATACCAGGAAATGAAATTTGAACAACCACATAATTAAATTCTCATTCAGCCATTGCTTGTTTCAGTCTCCGTTATCCGAAATTAGATCCGATAAAGCAAGACTTCCGAACAACAAGTTTTTCACTAATCTTCTTAGTCAGTGCTTTCATCGAGAATTTTCTTACAAAACTCTTAATAAACATAATTAATTGATTTTTTTATCAAAACGATTTTTTAACTGACGTTCCGTCACTACCGTGACTCACTTGACCTGGCAACATAACTATAGGTACCGCAATTTTAAGCGACATCGGTTTTATGCTAAACGAGAATTATTCTCCTTTAGCATAAAAACGATGTGGCTTAAAATGTGGCTAGAAACTAGAAACTTTAGTCAATCGGGTACAGTAAAAATACAGTTATGGCTTATGGCAATAGCTGGTAATAAATGAGTGGTAACTTAGATTTAGGTAGTACCTATTTGATTAGAGGCAATATTTTATTAGTCACAATGTTGCACTCTCGGATTCGAGCAGTTATAATTTCAATCAGTAAAAGTCGAAGATTTATAACATCAATGCGCTTGTTGGATTGTTACATTAGAGACGAATTCTCGTCAGTACGGCAGTATTGTACTAACGTTGGGGCAATTCTAATTTTGGATTGTTACATTACAGGCGAATGCTCTCGGTGAGGAAGCGCGTCAATGCTAAGTTTTGACAGGGAAGATAAACAATTATATTTTACATTAAAGATATTCGCCCTATAAATTGTACATCTTTATGGTCACGTAAAATTCAATATACTATTATCATGAAACAATTAAAAGGTACTGAAACTGAAACCGTTACTTTTCCTCATTATGAACAATTCTGATGTACAACACACACACGTACCTAACCTATACAATTTTATTATCGTACTTTATTCTTCTATTGTTGTAAATTGTTTTTTCATGATGTTGTCATGGATTTGCATTTCCGTAACAACTGATACCTACTATGGATCATTGGTGATCACAATTTTACTACGTATTATTAATTATTACAGGTATTATTAATAGCAAGGTTATTCTTAAAATAGTGACCGGTAGGTGTGTCTGTGGCGCTTGTCTGTGGTGAGCGGTCGCGTGACCGGAGATGAGGTAGACGACGTCGAGTACCTACTTTTTGCAACCGTTTTGTTCGTGAATCATTTGAGGCGTGTGAAAATCTCACGCAGGATTTTATTTCACTAATATCATATCATTTGAGGTGTATGAAAATCTCACACAGGATTTTATTACACTTATCACTGGAGATTTGCGTAAAATTATTTAGGTAGTAGGTATGTATATCCAAGGGGCGTTATTAAACCAACATCAGCAGTTTATGATTTCATACGACTAATTTTACTTACCATATCTTTAAAATGAGGCACCAAAATCGTATTACGATCGAGTAAATGGAATGTCCATGAATCCGCACTGAAGCGCTGCTCCTTCAGTGCGGATTCATAGCATTGTGGAGTATGCTCTAGGATTACTAAGCTATGAGGAGAGAACCATGCTCCGTAGTGGGCCAGTAATGGCTTGATGCCAAATGGAATGTATCGTTCATCGCATTATCTCATTTGTTTAAGCATGCCATTTACGCCTATAATTTAGGTGACACTTGTCTTTTCGGGTATATTTCTAGCTAGAGTATTCGATGATTGTGATAGATTGTGTCTGATCGGATTGGCTGTAAGTGTTGACATAGGTACTCGTAGGTTCAAGATCTTTGGCCATTAGATGAATTTATTAGCCGTTAATTCATTATACTGTTCTTTCCGATTCTGAAACTATTCCCAATTAAATATCAAACCAGTAAAATGTTACGACGAAAAGTTTAGCCCCAAAAACCAGGCCTTGATTTGATTAATTTCCTTGAACTCTTGTATAAAATTCTTCGATCTATCAGTCGCTGAACTTTGTACTAATAGGACCCACGCTATTTTTTAATTTTATTTCGGAACAAAAACCTGGCATGTTTCCCATAACCCACTCTTACTTTGCGTATTGTTACTACGGCTATAGATCAGGGTGTTGACTTTTAAATGTAAATTAGTAAACTAGGTACCTATACTACACTTATACCTACATACCTAGAAAACTTGATAGGTAAGTACAACCAGTTCTATATTATGTAACTTTAGACTTGTAATCGGGAGGCAAATGTAATAAAATGCTAATCGAATTTTTTTTAAAGGAATTCTATTTACAAAGTGACTAACATAAAGAAAGAAGCTTGATATTACAACTCTTAGTTACTTAGAATGATGACCGGCCACCTTTATCCACGTCTAACTAACACGAACGTTCATTATCATAATAAACAAAAATATTTACCAAGAGAGTATCGTTTATCAGTCTCTTGTATATCGTAGCTGCCTATACCCTTTTACATAACAACTGATGACGACATACTGTAGCTACGTGACCAACTGTATCTGAATGCTAGATCCTTATTGTTAGGGTATCAAATTAACGACAATATGCTAGATTACATGAAAATTCGTTCTGAATATGAGATTTAAATTTAATAGTCACGCTCACGGAGCAACAATAACTCAACATAATGACGCTTCACGCGTCACAGCCACGCCTCCTGTTGCTAATCCCAAAGTAGGTATGAATCTAAATTCGCGTATTTATCTTCATGTTGGCATTGTCATACGATATGTACAGTGATTGATAAGAATTTCTTATCACGGCAAATTTATCAGCAAAGAAAAACATTGTTACCAGCCTATTGTTACAAGTTTCGGAGAAATTACACTACCTATGTATCTTTGTGTGGTCGTTTATTGTTATGTAACTATCGTCACTATCTTGCTGTGAAATGGTGTGTGTACTGTCTAAACGAAAATTACGAGTATCTACTCGATTTTTGCACCGGTGATGCTAACTTTAGCGTTACTTACGTTAGCGATTCTCGTGAATACAGTTTTATGTTGTAGAAAAGAAAGAAAGAAGAAATTAAATTTACACATTAATAATTTCGTAAACATTTCCTTTAGGGTGGTTTCGCCCCCCGACCCCCCTTCCGCATTGGAGGGGGCTCCGGGCTCCGGGCGGATCTATATACCAGGAACAAAAATTTGGTACAACTTTAAAATTAAATTGTTGTTGTTAGTAAAGATAATAACAATAACAACTACTTTATCCCAGCCTATTTAACTACCTTAGTCAGTCAGGAGTTTTAAAATAATTTTTAATTGGCTCTATTACTACGCATCCTGTTGTTTTAATTAAGAAATATATGTGTTATTAGTTACGTATACCACGTACCTACTGCCTGTGTATATTTTGTACTGTTATGTATAATGATTATTATGTATACAATTCATTTAGATGTCAATTTGAAAACACGTTATTAATTAAAGTTTAAGTGAATAATATTGATAATACCTAAGAAAATAATATGTATTAAGCTACGTGCAATTATAATATTGTTTATTGTACAATTGTTATCTATTATGCTTTTGGTAAAAACGTAAATTTAATGACTTTCATATTTATGCCACTTTAGAAATGTTTAATAACATAACACAATATAATTTTACAATTTCAAAGTCCAGCTCGTAGGATCAATTATAACGCAAATAATAACTGTGTTTTATGTGATACTAAGCTTCTTCCTAATTATCTTCAAATTAAATAGCTAATCGATCCTCAGCACCGTTTCGATTTTCGATGTAAAAGTCGGACAAACATACATTGAAATTTAGTATGACATTTCATTCAAAAGCACACACCGTGGGGGCATTCAATGTTATTCAACTGTAAAAAGTAGCTTAAATATGACTTAATTATGACTCTCTTCTTCCAACTAAATCTATCCGAAAATTTATATCAATCCATAGAGCCAGTTAAATAAGGACAACACACGTTATTACGGATGTTGTTACTGTTGTGATTCAAATACGCATCATATATGTATCTTCCCGAGGGAATGAGACGTTTTATCGCTGTAAAAAATAGCCTACGTTACTCTCTCCACACGCAAAAAATATATCATAGCAACGCTCCGTTGCGACGTGAAGAAGTACAAACAAACAAACACACTTTCGCACTTATAATATTAGTATGGATACCATGTTATATGAAAGCCAAATAGCCATATGACGCATTGAATGGTTTTCGACGATTAATAAGAAGGGATGAACCCGCTTTTTGTTTTTGACTGGCTCTGCAACGCCGTAATGGCAATCCAAAGTTGGTATTACAAGGTTAACCAGCATTTTAAAGCATCTTACCACCATGCAGGAGTACTTATGATCCAGGTGATTAAGAGCACAGAGATTGTCACGTTAGATGGTTAAAATCAGGCCTAGAACACTAAATTGGCCAGGTCACAACGGCGAGAAGACCTAACGTTTTATAAAAATTTAAGTGCTAGCTGTTATCTCATAATATTTAGGAATTCGACTCAAAGATCTATAGAAATAAAGATGTTACTGTAAGTTATCGAATTCGAATAATGTTAAGTTGGTTTCTATGATTATATTAGCATTACTCACAGAAACAGGTACCTTTAAACCACCTTTATTTCTACCGGGAAGAAGCTCTTGCATGCAGTGTCGCGCCTAGCTTACAAGAACCGGTCTTTCCGACTATCTTACGTGTTATAATTTACTTCTTTAAAAGTAAAAAACCATTACAAACTATTATACAGATTGACAATTCTGTACGTATTACGAATCTTTTGTTATGAGTGCGGCTTGCGAGACATTGCAACCCAAATATAAAATAACCAGGTCATCCGGAAAGGTAAAGCGGACGACGAAAATAGTGGCCACCTTTGTAATGGTTACAGAACTCACAGAAGAAAACATGCCGTTAGTACAACATTAAAAAAAAGGGATTATACTTCGGCGTAACGATAGTTTAGCTTTGAAGACTGAACAATGTGAGTGTGAAGCCTTGTTACCCACAAGGCTCAAATATTGTTGTGCGGTGCTCCCAGTAGTAACTTAATTCGTGGCAAATACGAATGTTTGCGGAGGTCAATGTGTAAGTATGATCTAAATTCTAAAAAATAAGAAAGACGAAATTGTTTTTCCCCCCCGGGAACGCGAAATTTTCTCCTCAGTTATTCTTTAAATCTTTATAGACATTTTGCTTATCCATATCTATCCATTTGAAATCGTGTTGTAAGTCAGTCAGTTATGTCACAATATTCTGCTGTGATCATGGCGCACTGCATCGTCTGCATCATTAAGGCAACCTGCGCACTCGACTCTTCACGAAAAACAGCAACAAAGGGTAAATTATTTTAGATTTCGAATCACGATTCGTAACTCACGAAACAATTCTTGTCACGGGAAGATGCACTTTATTAACTTAACTGTATAAAGTTAATTGCTAATGAAGATATTTTAATGATGATATTAATGTCTAATAAAGACTGGTTGAAACTTAAAAGGATTTGTTATGAGTATAAAACTAATACCCAAAGGTATCGTGGAAGCGTTGCCGGTCTAAGCGGCGGGGAACCCATTATTTCTGTTTCTCAGACATAGTGATTGAAACACGTTACTGTTAAATTATAACGCTATTGTTGAAATGGTTGAATTATAGAAAGTAGAGCGATAGCGGAAAGATTATAATAATATAAAACGGAATTAGAACTGACACTTTACTATGTTGAAGGATTCGGTTTTTTCAATAAATCACTATTACCTATAGTACGTATATTATTGTCATATCAATTAAAGAGAACGAAACAGCGCATTTGGAGGCATATTTAACATAGGTAATCCAGATTGAGGATGGGTAGGACCGTAGGAACATACAAATTGCAAATTAGAAAAATAGTTTTAAATTTTTCAAACGTAAAAACAAAATAGGTACATACCTACGTACAATTGTTTAAGCCATCTAGAATTATTATAAAACAGGATTTTATTGAGTTCTAGTTAACCAAGTTAGCGATTAAAGTGTAGCTATTGAGAAGGTAAGGTGTGTGTCTTAATGAATTTATAATCAAATAGTCTAAGTATGAACTATCTCCCCTTTAAATTTGTCGTAATCCAACGCATTGCGGAATTTGCGGATAACTATTTATACCTACATGTACCTACCACGATGTACGTCTACGTATGGTTTTTGCAAAATTAAATGGAGAAAAACAGCTAACGAACGCGCCACCATGTTTTGTTGTTAGGTAATTTAATAACTTATCATTAACAATCAATCAAAGGAACAATTGAAAAAATCACGAGTTTGATAAGAAAGTAATGATCCCTGTTATTTTTTTTACAAAAGACAGCTGAAGCTGAAGGTGACAACATGCATCTACACTGACAAAACTTGTTTTGACTTCTGAAAATTTGAAAGAATGAGCTGTAGTCTATACTTAAAATACAATTAATGATTACTGTTTTACAACGTTTTCGTAGTGGACCGAATAAGTTAAATGAATATTTTGAGATAAAGAATTATAAATTAGGTTATGTTCATGTGGGTTTTGGTTATATACGTAACATTATGGACATTACGGCTGGTAACGTCACGTGTCCCTCGAGCTATAAATAAAAAATTTATATTCTACATCATAGCAGCCTCCGCTAAGCACATGTACGAAAAATACATGGTAATGGTAATACAATCATTTCGTTAAAGCATTTCAGAGCACGGTACTTACCTCCCTTGGTTGGAGTTCTGTGTGATGAATGTTGAGCCCTGTAGCCCCGGATCATTTCATAGTCGCCGGAATCACGTCGCAATGGAAATTGAATTTCAAGAATGTGATCACAAGGTTGCATAAGTTTCAGGATACCGGCAACCTTCTTTTTCTTCTCTTCGATTGTTACTCTGGACTTCATGTCTTCCACCAGTTTATCCTCGATTACTTGACAAGCTCTGTGGAAGAAGTACTCCACCATGTCAAAGAATCGGGGGTTTGCACTGGTTGGAATATCCTTGAGCCTGTCAGGAATTTCATGGCTTGCGTAGGTCCGGCAACAAACATTAACAGCGGCAGGCGTGATTCTGAGGATATTGACTCCCTCATTTTGAATGGAATTCTTTAGAGGTGGAACTACTGTCTTGGCGAGGTTCTTTAGATGCAACATTGTCACTAAATATTTATGTACTAAAGGTCCGGTATGGTATCGGGCCGCCCTACACTTAATGATAAAATACACAAAATATTAGTGTAATATACTATACTGCAGTGACGACCCGCCCCGACGGACTGCGAGTCTTTCTCTGATTATATTGACTTTATGTAGGTAGGTGACTAGGTGTTGCTTACACCCAGTAAATAAGTTTATGGGTAGCAACGAGTGCGAATGCGACCTGCGACGTGCGTGAGTAAAGCGAAGAGAGAGATATAGAATCGGAAACAAAATGTCAGTATTCGGCGATATGCCGATTTGTGCCGATTTAAATATACTATCTCACTCTTACAACACGCATGACAACGACAACGGTAACAACGGTATATCATGAGTCATGACCAACGACTAAAGAAAAGGTTGGTCATGACAAACAACAAGCAAAACTGAACTGAATGAATGACATATGTAGGTAACTAAAAGAAAGATTTGCCATGCCAGTACCAGTAGTAGATAAAACATCAAACTGTAACGGTCTACTCCAATGTCTCCAATGACATTATAAGTAAAAATTTTAAATGGATATGGAGTACCTAATCTACCTACCTAATATGATTTAAATTATAAAAGTACTTAATTTATTTAGAAAATATGTAATGAGCCGATGATCATTAAAAGCAATCTTAATTAATTTAATTCAAACTGGCTTGAAGGAAAGGACTGGCTGAAATGGCAACACAAGAAATTTCAAATCAAATTACGGGTTTATAAACAGACTGCCATTGTAGTATCTCTACAAAGTCTTAAATCTTAAAATCAAAACTAGTGGAACTGTCATCATTTTATAATTTTATCGACTGACTGTGACTGGCAGACTGGCCTTGTACGGTAGACTACTACGTACTCTACGTCGTAAGTAAGTCGTAGTAGGTATACTAAAATAGTAAATACTTTACTTTAATCTATGGTATGGCCTGTCTCACTGCTCAGTCAATGTCAGAGAGCTGTCATTTTCATTTTACGATTTTGTTCTATCAAATCAAAATCAAAATAAAGGTAATGTTTGTTTTGGTTTTTCTTTGCTTCGCTTTACTCTTTGCTGTAGAAATATCTAATACGCTTAACTTAAGGCGATGTAGAAAGAAAAAAGTGAAAACCGTAAACATAAACGATAAATTTAGCTTTGCTTCTGCTTGACTGTTCTATCGTTGTTAATTTAAGTTTGTTCACTGACTTTCCTGTTTTACAACTATTTATTGATCACGTTCTCTGAGTTTATAAATAAAATACTACGTCTAAATTTTCTTGTGGTGGAAAGTGGTTTATTTATAAAAGTCGTTAAAATCCATGACTTACATATTTGTACCACAACTAGGGAAAGGGAAATTTCGGTACGCAACGGTTTTTATTAGTGAATAAAATTTATTATACCTACCATGTAAGTATTTCATGCCTTATTTGCATAAGAGACTAAGAGTAGACATTAAAAAAAACTTGTATTTTGCTGTTCTCTGGTAATTACGAAGTACTTGAAATTAATTTACAGAATGACTATCATAGACACGGATTTAACTCACAAGGAGATAAATACATTACCTGATGAGTTGTTGATACACATCTTTAGATGTTTACCTCTGGAAGATTTGTTGTCTTGTGAGGAAGTGTGCAATAGATGGATGGTGTTAGCCCAAGATGCAGCAGTATGGAGAAATATTGTTGTTGTATATAATGGAAGACAGAGTCATTTCAATGTACCTGAAAAATCCTTAGATGTTATAAGTTCACATGCAGATTTTATACGCTGCATTAAGCTACAAAGTGTTGATACTTATGCCACTGTTATGCTTGTAACTAAAATGTGTAATTATTTAGAATCATTAGAATTAATAATGTGCCGTATTTCTCAGGAATTTGTATCCTATGTAATGAGATGGCCAAAGTTAAAAAAAATCAACTTAAGAAACTGTTACACAGGACCTGTAAATGAATTTGACTTTTCTATTCAATACGATCAATTCAAAGAGTTGAATTATTTAGCTTTGTCAGATTTTGGTCTCTCTTCAACAAATTGTTACGCATTGTTACAGTGTCAATATTTGAGTCATATCTTAATAGAGAAAATTAAAGGTTTACAACTTAAATTTATTCAAGAACTTGTTTTATCAAAACAAAAGATTCTTGTAACATTGCATGTTTATGGCGGCGATGCTGTTGATGATGATTGTGTGGAGCTTATGACACAATGCCCTCGATTACGAGACTTGGCAATTGTTAGATGTGAAAATCTAACTGACAAGGGTTTAGCAATGCTTGCAAATATTAAGGGCATAAAACACTTGCAGATTTGGAATAACAATAAGTTTTCAGAACAGGTTTTGTTGATGACATTAGGAAGTCCTTCAATGATAAATTTACAAAGACTAAGTTTCTCCAAAATATTAAATGCATCACCTGTTGTTGTTGATTTAATATCCGAACACTACAAGAATCTTAAATTCTTAGCCCTTTACCAATGTCCAAAAATAATTAACACAGATTATGAAAAACAATTAAAATCAAAATTTCGAAATATAGATGTTGTTTTATATTGATTTAATGAACAACAATGGTGAAATTATCTCCGAAAAATTTTATATTATTTTATTAATTAGAAAATTATACTCATGATTCTCATAAAACTAGTCAAGCTTCATTGTAAATATTTTTTTGCTAAAAAAACAAAACTGTCAAATATTGCAAGTCCCCCCTCTTCAATTTTAACCGGCAATGTCTTTAGTTTTATTATATAATTATACGTAAGCGACGGTAACCACTAACCTGACTTAGCTGAGTTGGCTTGTCTATTTATTTGTTAGCAAAAATGCCAGTGGGAAGCAAAATAATAATAATAAACGTTAATACACTTATACCCCCCGACTAGGTTTCCCTGTGTCGTGGGTGGCATGGACAATACAAATTACACACCATAACACCCATGACCCGAGAACAAACATTTATCTGACACATAAACATCTGCCCCGGCCGGGATCGAACCCGGGACCCCTCGCTTTGCAGGCGGGGTCACTAACAACTAGGCTATGGGGTCGTCAAAATTTAGGTAGTACTTACATTATAGTTGCTGACAGATAAAATAGTTGGGTACTGGTTGCAGATCTGTGATTCATGATTACTGAAGAAGTTATTACTATGTATTCATATAATTTAAATATGTACATGTTATTTTATTTATAACATCATATGTATTTAATTAATATTTATGTAAGAATTAAGAATATATGTTTATAAATAACATACTTAACTATTTTTATTTTTAATTTAGTAAACATTGCCCAAAGGTATTCAGGAATAATACCAAAGCTTTGTGCCTTTGATTGTTTATTGAAATTTATAAGTTTACAACTGAAAGTAAGTAAATTATCTATCTAGGTACAATTGTTATTATAATGAACTATCACATTAAGTAAAATAGTTAAAATACGAAAATTGATCATCGAAATCATATTTTTGTTTTACAATTAAGTTACATCATTAACATCCTTTCCTATAAGTAAATTGAAACCAGATAACAAAAACATCACAATTTTATCAACATCAAGTGTAGATAAAGATAATTATCTCATATCACTAAATCATGACCTACAAAATGCCATTTGTTTTATTTGAAACGTAGGTATTGATAATTATTTATTCGTACTATTTACAATGATTTTAATAATTCTTAGTTAATAAACGCGACAAATTATGAATAAATCAATAAAATTATTTATCCTTCAACATCAGAATTCTACAGATAAGTAATAGAAAAAATAGAGGAAAAAGTAAGGTTGGTAAGTGGGTAGTAACAAAACTTTTTTTATGGAATTAAGGTAGCAAACGAGCAGCGGAATGCGGAACCACCCTTCCAATGCCGCCCATGACAACTTTGACCGACCTAGAACAAGGCTCAAATGGGGACTAGGAAAGTTAGTCTGGTACTTTAGTCCGCTTCAATTTTTTGAACGGCATGTTAACCTGCCAAGGCGGAGGGCTTCAGCTTGCATAACGTCCGTCACTCAGATTGACCTTTAACCAGTGTACACTGAAGAAATGCAGTGGAGATGGTGTATGTTCCAAAATAATCTAGAGACCCATGCACTTTATTTGATAGTTAATTAATTAATTAATAATACCTATTGATCGCTGTTGTTGAAGCACTCAAAGCGTTTAGCAACAGCGGGCCAGCCAGCCAGCCAGCGCCAGTATAGGTCATCCATCCACCTGGATGGATGACCTATACTGGCAACATTTCTTGAGCGTTTCCGTGCTTCGGAGGGTACGTAAAAGCGTCGGTCCGTTGTTATTGTATGCCAAAACGAGACAAAATATATCTTAGTTACGAAATGTTTAATGTAAGATTGATTAATATTGTTTATGAAGAAGACCATTAGGTCATTAATTTTATTGCATAATACATCCAAACAAACCGAGTAGCCATAACACTAGGAAAATACGCCTTAAACATAAGACATTAGACAAAAGCATGTATTAGATTACAAATACAGAAAGCATATAACGTAAAGTAGCGCAAAAAGGACACGACGTTGAAATAGTTCTTCAACCAGGATAGCTTAGTTTCAGAACAAAGACGTAAGTACTTAAATGATTTAAATGGCTATATTCAAAATTTGACCATGAATTAAAAATATTAGAGATTTATTGCAGCAAATTAACAATTAACAGTTTTATTAATTGGAATTACAGTATTCTGATGCATTATGTGCTTTCAAATGAAACAAGTGATAAATCTCTGATTAATATGTGTTTTAAGTTTTCACGTAATACTTACCTTCTGTCCTTAGCTGTTGGTTTCATTTGATATGGTTTGTTAAAGTAGAAATTATCAAATTGCAAATATAAATAAGTTATGTAAAGTATGTACATTATGTAGACTCCTTGAAATAATACAAACCTCATACGTCTCAAGCTAATAAAATAGCGTATTAAAAAAATAGAGGCTAGCGACAGTAGCGACAATAACAGTCATGAGTTCATGAAAAATTTATAATTAAATGTAATGCCACATCTGCACGCTTGGCAAACCTCAACAAGCCCTTACGCCAAATTCAAACATTTGGATGAAACATTTGGCTTGGTTTGTGTAGGTTATCAAGCGCTTGTAGCCGAACCATTGAGTGTCCCTTTTTTCGTCAACTTTCATATAGAATTTGGCGCAAGCGCTTGCGATGCGTCAACACGTTTGTGAACACTCCAGAGTACACAAACGAGTTGTGCACTGGTGCCGAACAGTCGTACGTGTTCCTTGTTAAAAATGAACAACTGGTCAAAAGAAGACGTATGTACTACATTTTTTATAATATTAGTTTAGTTTGAGTTTCGTTTCCTTTTATGAGTTTTCTTCTATTTTTAATAAAAGTAACTTAAGCCAAATGTAATTGCCGACGCAACTAGCTCGACATCCGCCATGCTTGCCTCTTTAGAACACCCTAACGCGCTCGCAAGTGTTGGATACTCATGTTTTTCCCCTAAATCAATCCAAACTTATGTTTGCGTATATTGTAGTTTGTGGCAAGCCGCAAGCGGGCGGACGCGGCATAATGAAATTAATTACAACTGCAGCTATTTTGCAAATCTGGGTACTACATTAGTAGTAGTTGTATTATAAATGTAACTGGTTACTGAACCAATACATATAATTTAAGCACATAAAACATGTCATTGCAATAATTGTCACTACACCAGATACTTAATAGACGCTAACATCAATTAAATTTTATATTTTTGAAAGCAATTTGCCCATACTGAATGTGGAGCAATTGCCTCGAATTCGCGGATTTTCGTGTTTCTTGTTTTTACTACCCTATATAATATGAATATTTTTTTTCTATTACAACTAGAATTAAACAGTCAAATTTAAAACATTAACTTATACTTCTAAAGGTACTTGTAAAGTCCCCCCCCCCCCTGTATGCGGGACGCGGTATCAAGGGTACGCTCGGTCAAACAACAGGACGTCGTATGTCGGCAGCTTAAGGTTCATTTTGTACACGGATAGTCTTAAGTGATCGACGTAAAATTTAAACTACGACTGTTTCACTTAGAGGCAGTGCTACTAACTACTAATCAGACCACATTACGTAACAAAAAAATAAACAAACGAAAATTATATTGATTAACTGTATCATGTATTGTATTTTCTTATTAACTCAAAATAATAAAGAAAAAATGTATTATTTACCTTAAATATACATCATAAATATTACACTCGTAGCATAAAATTAGTAGCAATAATATACTTACTAATAAATAACGTTATATATTTAATATGTATTAGTATATAGTAATAGAATTAGTCGATTGAACGTATAGATTTACAAGCAATCGGTAATTATATGGCCGCACCTATCTCCTGCCCCGCGTCGCGCATACCATGGTGGGGTCAACTTTCGAGCGGTTTACCATAGACACATGATAAAATATTACACCATGGATTTTCTACAAATTACGAGATACGACTTATTATTTCAAATTTATAATAAAATTACTACAAACTACATTTCCCTAACAAAAATTCATGATACATTCTAAATTACAGTTAAAAGGGTTCAAAATGTGCCATATTACAATACATTTATACATATTATAACGATAAATGAAATTTGAACAATATGATTGGTGTAGACAGAATAATACATTCATTGAAATTTTAATATCTACTATACACTAATTATTAGTTAAGTAAACAAATATTAACATGAACTGAAGTTATACGTTCTTTACATAATTATGTATTTATCTACAACAAGAGGTATACACTTATACAGTTAAGTTGAATTTAACCCACTTATTGTATGACTTACCACATTGAACATCAAACAAATGTGAATTCTAAATCGAATATTACTGCTATAGATGTATATTTCAACCTGACGTTACTAATCAGAGCATGTATACTACCTTTTATTGCCTTTTGCATAAATAAATGACAATTTTGAAATAAAGATTCATGTACGTCCACAAGATTTGTGTTGTTACTTATAAAAAAAATCCATACCATCGATGGCAATCATATTTGATCCGTAAACCCTTGTCGATAACTAAACAACTAATCCCGTAAACTTAGCAACTAAATGCCGCAATCGCTGTCCATCAATAACCTTTCACAAACATTAGCAGTTTCTTGCTAGCCTAGATACAGTCCTCTAAAAATGTCCATTGTATTAAATGGTATTTATAGCCTGTGATCAATCTCAAAACTGTTTTTATACTCTGACATTCTCTTGAAGTTTATGGCTAAAATCTGAGTTGTATAATCATATTATACATTTTGGCACATTAGAAAGCTGATGGAACAACAACCAACAAATCTCACAGACTGTCCATACGACGAACATGTCCTGAAGTGGCAGGTTAAAAATAAGTGAATCGAACATCAGAAAATACGCGACGTATTGCATAAGATGGGATCCGTAAGTTGATACTGTTAATTACACACTTACACGTTTGCTTACACACTGACAAAAATGTCCACCATAAGTAAGATACGCTACAACACTGAAAGGCCTTAAATTATTCGAACGGTGCATTAAAGAGGCAGATTTTTCGCTAAATCGATAAATGCCCGAATTTCTTAAAATTCGTACAATTTTATTGCACGAAAAAATTATGTTGGCCAAGACTAACAGTGTCATAGTAAAATAAGTGAAAGTGAACGCTTGACAATATTCACATAACTCCATCGGATTCAGATCCCAACAATAAGTGTTCCAGTTTCAAAATAAGGCGAGATTTCATAATTATAATTATGTATTACTATTTGGAACATACCTATCGACTACATCTAATCGAAAGATAATTCTTATCTATATATGTTGACATTTCAGCTAAGAGGACCATAGATTTTTAAGTAAAATTGTAACACTTCATCTAAACATATAAAAAAAAGATTTAAATACGATAAATAGGACAATAAATACGAACACTTGATTGTTTCTAGTGTGATGATTAGGGTGAGCGAGTGGATCATACATTCGAATCTTAACATTACATCTAAAATTCATCGTGCGAATACATCCATCCTAAAATGCCAGTTGAATTTAAAATATTACTAAGATAAGATGCTGCACAAACGTAGACTTGGGTGAACTACATAATTATATATTATGTATTTGTGTTGCGATTGGTATTATTTAGATATTTACCTTTTTTTTTAACGTGTAGCATGCAACTTAAATTAACTACACGTTAGCTAACTAAGTTTTTTGATCACTAAGACACCAAACTTTTTTTTTACCGGCTACCAATGTGTATGGATGTCACGGAAATGATGAACACGGAGAAATGATCAAATCACCAAACCAAATCACCCTTGATTTCGATTCGCGGAACGAAAATTACAAAAGCAAATAAGATTAATTACGTAGGAACCATTAACAATGAATCGACTGGGAGAGATTCTTAATAAGTACTGTTTTACAAACTACTCAAAAAATACCATATAAATTTGGTAGAGTGAGCTGAGTGACGCATGTACAAAATAAATTAATATCATATAATTTTATTCGTCTTAGGAACTGACAGCAGATTTAACGAAAGTGAATATTTACCAAAACATTAACAATTTCAATAATATTACACATATTTTATTCTGTAATAGTAAATTACCTTTTAATTAATTATTGATTTATAAATAAATATCCAATCATATGGTAATACCTAATGTCTAAGTAGACAATAGCTCCTGGTATCCTAAAAAACAAGACAATACTTAGTAACTTTGTCGAAACACTCGTAGCCAAGGGCGTGACTATTTCAGTTTTTTCCCATTTAACTTCTAACCAAACCAATATGTATAAATATAAACATGATTTCAACACATTCTGTGAATCGGTCATCCTTCTGTAAATTGTTGATCTTTCTCGGGGATTTGATCATATCTCTATTTTTATTATTTTTCTGCGACCTATGCATTGAAAACAACTGATAATTCTTGCTGTTTGTATATACAGTCGCTGTTTGTATTATGTATATAATAACACTAACATATTTAGTATAGATTGCCCATTGGTCTAAGATTGTGCAGCCCATGACAGCTGGCACACATTTAGCGTTAAGCGTGCGCTTTTATAACGCGCGTTTTTAGAACTAAGCTTATCGCTCTTAAAACGCGCATTATCAAATCACGTGTTTAAAACCGCCACATGTGTACCAGGCGTTAGTGTCGACGAGTACATCTAGTGCAAGTTATTTACAATAAAAATGTAATAGATACGTTTATCATCGCTTGCGGCCTCGCATGAACTGCAGGGCTTTCTGCATGAGCGGGGCCTTCTTGGGCTTCTGGAAGGCCGCGGAGGGCACGGTGGTGACGGGCGCAGGCCTAGCGCTGCCCTTGAGCACGTTGGGGGCCGCCGCCAGCGCCGCCACCCGGGCCGCGGGGCTCGCCGACGCCGCGAACGCTGTGCCGTGTTGAGCCTGAAAGTAAAAATAATAGTTACTAAACATAAATCGGAACACACCAACTAATTATATTATAAGTAAAAAAAGACAGTGCTGCTTTTCGTGTAGGTAAACGTTAACACACTCATACCCCCCCAATAGGATTCCGTGTAGCTGGTGGCGTGGATAACACAAGTCCATAGTTACAGTAATGTCATCGGAGCGGATCCAAAAGTACAACTTGCGTTGTACGAACATAACGTATAATTACAATAATAACGTTTAACAATGACAATGAAATGAAAAATTTTCTTAAACAGTACAGGTGTAGTAAAGTTGACGATTTAATGATTATGAAAAAGAACATGTAAAGTTACAATTCGTACGTCTATGTAATAATATGCGTACGCTTTTTTTTTAAAGAGCAGCTTGTTCAGAGGAGCTCAGACGAAATAAGATGTTACGACAGAAAATCGATGTATCACACTACTCACCTGTTTCCTTGCCACATTCCGCGGTGGCTTCACGATAGAGTCCACATAAGCCATCTTGGTTTGCTTGATGGGAGCTTTCTTGGCTTCCTGCGCTATCCTTATGTTTGCAGTTAGCGACTTCAGTCGATGTTCCTGTTCCTCTTGGCATCTCTGTAAACAAATGAACAATATTTAATATAACAAAAAATATATAAAACATACATAAACGCTTACACACTCATACCCCCCCCCCCCCCCCGCACTAGGATTCCCTGTGTAGCGGGTGGCATCGACAACACAAATTACATACAGGTTCAGTCCATGACCTAAGAACAAACATTAATCTGTCACATAAATATCTGCCCCGGTCGGGAATCGAACCCGGGACCTCTCGCTCCGCAGGCAGTTAGTTGGTAACGGCAAATAGGCCACAGCGTCGTCATATAATTTCATATATTCTCTAATATTGAACTAACTGAACAAATGAAATAAATAACCCAAATTAATGTTTTTACATTTATGTCTTTCTATTGTTTTTAAGTTATTAAAATACGCATACTTATTTACTCAAGTTAACAAATATTGGCAATTTAATGTGGCCGAGGCATAATAGTTAAAACATGTTTTCTAAACAATGCTACTGGACTAAATAAGTAATATTCATTTTATCTAAACCTAACCAAATTTTAATAATTGTCCTGCAGTGAACACAATCGAAAATTTATATTGTTAATTTCTAAATCAACAAACAATACCAGAAAAACATGAAATTTATCGTTCAAAATAATAAATATTAAGAAGAAAAATCAAAATGTGTGCAATTCACACGTGCTAGAAGTAAAACTTCATAACAACGATTACTGTCAGTATTGATTCAAATATTTTATTTGCTTACGTCAGCCGCCATTTTGCTGATGCTTCATTCGCGTCATTTCCGTTTCAACGAATTCCAAATCACAACGATACTAAAGAAGTATTCACTTCAAAAACAAAACCACTACTTACTATAAACATTTCTCTCCACGACTCCAACTCCTGGCGCTTCTTGTTACGAAAGTTCTTCTCGCAGAACTTCTGCCACAGATGGTCCGTATCCTCCATCAGATACGGATTGAAATGTTCCAGCATGTACAGTTGCTGGGGCGTTGCTTTGTCCACAATTGGCTTGAGAATTTCATATGGCACACCTCCGGTATATTCAAGAGCTACAAAAAAGCGTTACAATATTTTAAAATCTCATAATATGTAGCATTAGCGCATAATTAAATAATGTATAAAATAAGTAATATTCTTACCATCAATATGTTCTTGTAAAATTTGTACGCACATTTCATAAAGACTAGGAATTTTGCCCAAAACTTTGTTTCCCGAGTACACTTTAGTTCTGTAAACACATAAAAATGAAAATCATTAAATTACTCTGACAGTCAGACCCTGTACTGTTTTAAATTTCCAACGTTTTACGTTGCCTATTCATGAATAATAGGGTGTATACATTATGCATCAAAGGCAATAGTAGTCAGGCAGGCTTAACACACAAGAAAAAAATATTCCTTTAGCCTATTTGAATTATTATTGAATATGAATTTGATATTGCGATTGAATAAAATGCTTTTAAAGACAGATCAAAAATCAGATAAGAATATCATTCTACAATACCGTTTTGTCGAGATGAAGCAATAGTTAGGCCGGCAGTAAAGTTGTCAATACACAGTGAAAGTCAAAGTCAGGCGGTTCAGCCCCAATAATTTTAGTATTTCGCACAGCTTTGAACATTATGACTTATTATGAGATTACGTAAGCACTGACATACCTTTGGTTTTTAGAAGATATGCCGGCACTGATGGCGTCTTCCTCTGTGAAATGTGGCAGGAACTTGGGCGGCGGGCGCGGCTTGTAGTTGGGCGATATCTCGGGTAGGGCCGATATCTCCAAGGTGGGGAGCGGCGCCAACTGCGCGTTGGGCGCCAACAATGCGGCCGGCGTCATCTGGAATATTATACCAAATATTCTATACTTACATACAAATAAATAAAATTGGAGTGTCTGTTTGTAATATTAAAATAACTGCTTTTTACCAAATGCATATGGATGTATACACAGTGCATAATTATACCAAAATAACATTTTTTTACAATTTTTGTCCGTCTGTCTGTCTTTCTGTCTGTCTGTTGTTTGTTTGAGCTTATCTCTGGAACGGCTGGCCCGTTTTTGACGGGACTTTCACTGGCAGATAGCTGATAAAGCGCATAAGGAGTAACTAAGGCTACTTTTTTTTGTGAAATTACACACGGACGAAGTCGCGGGCACAGCTCGTCAACAATAATGTCAATAATCATATTACACATTAAAGTCGGTTCTAATAGATTGTTCCATCAACAACCAGCCAAAGTAGCTGGATTTAATAATTGCACTTCTATCGCCTCTTACTACACCCTGCTCTCCTAACATGGGATTGGGGTTAGTAATTCGAAACGACCCTTATACGTCTAGAATTTTAGATTAGGATTAAAATCCGGGTTTATTACAAAACTTACGTCGTCATTGCTGCCGGAATTATTTGGAGAGTAACTGGTGTCTTTTGTAAAAGAAGGCTTCTTTTTTGGTTTAGTAGGGCTTATCATCCCTAGAGCTTCAGCAAAACTGGCACCTATAAAAATATTATCAAAAAATATTAATATAATCATTGACTTCACGTAACATTGAGTGCATGAAAATATAAATGTTTGTCAGTAATTTTATCTTTGTTAAATTATGAATCATTTATTCAATTTATTTGTAATAACACACACATCACCTTTAATTAATAAATTGGCAGGCTTACTTCATATCTGTCTTTCTAATAAATAACATGAGATTTACCTGAACCACAATCAATTCCATCTTCAATGGCTTTCGGAGTTTTTTTCTTTGGTTTGTCTTTTGACTTACTACTACTACCACTAGATTTGCTGGATTTAGATGAATGTGAAGATTTTGAACTAGATTTCTTTTCCTTATCATCACTACTCCTCTTATGTTCATCAGTTTTTTCACACTTACTTTTACTAAAATTTTCCTTTGCACTAGTATCACTTGAGGATGAATATTTTTTATCACTTTTATGACTATTCTCTTTGTCTTTAGAGGAACTATCTTTATCCTTTACCTTTTCTTTACTTGATAAATGATGTTTATCTTTACTACTAGAATGTTCTTTTTCTTTAGACTTATGTTTATCACTAGATTTTTCAGATGAATGCTTATGTTTGTCTTTTTCACTTTTCTCTTTATGACTTGAACTGCTATGCTTCTCTGATTTACTAGAACTTTTCTCAGAATGACTCTTATTTTTCTCAGAGTGGCTACTAGATTTATGTTTTTCTGAACTACTTCTATGTTTACTCGAAGACTCCTCTTTGCTGTCCTTTTTATTCTTTTCTTTATCACTGACCTTATGGTCTGTATTTTCTTTCTTTTGTGAGCTATCTTTTTCTTTTCTATGTTTGTCAGAACTTGAAGATTTATAATCCTTAGAAGATTTGTCAGTTACATGTTTAGATTCAGAATTACTATGCTTTGAATGTTTTTCAGAATGTTTATGGGATTTTCCAGTGGATGTTGATTCATATTTTTGTTTTTCTTGAATAACAGATTGCTTCGGAGGTGACAGTCTCTCATGTTCACTTTTAATCTTGTGTCTGATTTGTTCTGTGCTCGATTTGTTTTCTTCATATGATTCTGAATGTCTTGAGTCACTGTCTCCATCTTCATCACTGTGAGTTGAAGCACTGTCAGGTTCACTTTCTTGTTCTTTTTTTACTGAGACATGAGACATCTTATGTGGTGCTTCATTTTGGGTTGTTATATGCCTGGATTTTTTTATATACGGTTCTTCCTCCTGGAATTGAGTTTTGGTTTAAATTAATTTCTTTATGGCATTGGTATATAATGAGAGGTAGAACCTTATAAAAAATATTCCAATCATCCTAAAAAAATGTAGTCAGCTTGCTCTAAACCCAAGCCATATAAGCTAAACATAATGTTGAGCTGAAAGAAAGCTTAATGGGTATGATTGATACATAAGAATCATTCACCAACAATATTTACCTCACTGCTTTGATGTTTTCGTTTACCTCCACTGTAGTCACCATTCACATATTTGGAACTAGAATAACTTTCTTGAACTTCGTCCATTCTCTCCATTTTATTATACTGGTTGTGTTTATGTTTACTCTCATAATCAGTATCTTCTGGAGTTTTTCCATTTTCATGACCGTTATATGTTGTAGCTACACAAATTAGAAAACAATGAAAAATGTACAGACAAACAATTTCCTTTTCAAACTCCTAAACACAATGAACCCGTTCACAACCAAAAAGAACAAATTTATCACTCTCTATCTTGTCAATAGATCTAATCCAGAATGCAACAAGTTTAGAATATACTAGGTGGATTATTAAAATTTAAGTATGATTACCCAATATTCCTATACAACAAATTAATTTAATGAAATGTTTGAGACCTAAGATACCAAATTAGGGATGCCTAAATCTTAATTCAATCAAATAATTATATTACATAGAGTATTTCTTATATCTATAAATAGTAAATTTACTTCGGAACAAGAAACAAAAGAAATTTTGTAAATGTGTATTGATGTCACTGATGTCAGTATGTAAAGGAACAATAATGGTTATTTGAATGCACATACTTAAGTACTTTTACTTTCACTTTCTATTCAGTTAGTCAACTGAGGTTCTTTTGTTTACCTTACACAATTAAACTGTTAATTCAACACTAATAACACAATAATACTTCACCACAGCTGTGTAGTTATAGTGCAAAAAAAATAATTAATAGAAATATTACTTAAACAAGGGGTTAAATTACCATAATCACCTCATGATTCATCTGTAAATTGTAGATACACTACTTCTATTATTTTTTATAATTATATTACCATTTCTAAATTGTATTATGTCAAATTTATGGGCTTATTTATATAAATGAACATGTTCAATATATTCATATTTTAAAATGTAAATGAAATAGATCATACTTTATATCAAACAATAAGAAGCTAATGAATTTAAAGGATAATTGAGAACAGAAAATATTGAAGAACATGCAATGGTTTATTGATAATATAACTAAAAATATTGATGGCTTAGTCTACATGCTGCACTCAAATTATATTAAGTCTTTGATCGCTCACGTTGGTTGTGGTCCTCTTCATGTTCACTTTCTTCAGCTGCTACCATAAGTTTCCATTTGTATACCAATGCTCGGGCTGCTTTACCTACATCCCCTGGTTCCTTACGAAGAGCATTTACTGTTCGACCCACTCCTGTTTCTTGTAAGTGCTGTACCGTGACTCCCAGATTAAATAATTTGTCAATACTTTTTAGTATCTGGAATGGTTGAAAATATTGAACTTAACCTAATGAACTGACTGAGTTGTGGTTGAGTGGACAAAGAATGTATTGTATTCTTGAGGGCAACAACCAAATCCTTTCAATATTCATGTGTCCAAAATGGTTGTAGACAATACATAGTAGCTGACAGACAAGTCAGTTTACTATATAGATGTGGAAAATATAAAAAAAATCTCAAATCATGTTAATAGGTACCTACTGAAGCAAATTAATCCAATTTAAGTATGTTCATAGATAATTTCACACATAGAAAAAATATACTAATTTCTCTATCAATATGTTTTTTATCAGCTGTAAATAATCATTATTTGCGTAGTCAGGTTTTATATTATGATTCTACGAAGAATAAACTTCAGTATTTAGCAAAATTCAGGATGTCCGTATGCATTTACGAAACTGTTTAATACACTGTAAGCTTCAAGTGTAACTATTGGGCGAAATAAACTAAGTGAAGCGGATAAATTAATTAAAAAATTGTCACCCTGTGTAATTTTTATGATCTAAATATAAATTTAAAATAATTTCTCAAACCAGGAAAAATATAATTGTGTGGTCTAACTTCAATGATATACTTACTTTTTGTTCGTCGTTAGGATATTTCTCTATTGCATGCTGGTAATGTTTTACTAAATCTAAAATTGACGCCATTCTACACGTCTGGTAAAATGATTGTTTGTATTAAAAAATGAATGCCAGCTGGTAAACGGACACCATTTTTGCTACACTCCACAATGTACCTACCTATCCTATCTACTACTATACATACACATGTGCGTGACGTATGTATTCAATCGAGAATATCGAGATCCAAACGTAAAAAGGAACGTCTTCACTTCCCTTGTTTTACAGATAATAAATAAAATTGAAAACAATTTTGAATAATAATAGATGTGTCTACAGTAGGTGATAATGGTATAAAATTTAATCATTAATGTAGGTATATGTTATTAAATTTATAATAATTATTGTAATATGATTGTAAAACTATCATGAATATAAAGAATACAGTGATCTAGGTTCTGACAAGTCGGCACCTTGGGTCTTGTGTCAACTTTTGTCCTTTCCTATCTGGGGTCCTACCCTTTCTAGTCTGTGCTTTCTGTATTCCGTGGTCCTACCTGCTTATTTTGTAATATTATTCAGCTAATTGACCACATTCCAAAAGTTTAAAGTGCTTGAAATCAATAATACCTTTTCATAATTTATAAGTCCTGAGCCTGAATTTAAGTTTTTGAATTTTTTTAAACTTAATATTTAAAGAAAAAAGAAGATTAAACGATGACGTGACCAGTTATGCTTGACTTATGACGTAGATATTATCTTTGCAGTGCTAAATTAAACGTAATTAAGAAACATAAAGATATTGTTATTGGCACAGATTACATTTTATTGTTAGCAAAGCTAGGTTATGTTGATAAACGTTAGATGTTATGATATAAATTGAAATGTTGAAATAAGCGATGGTAACCCTAAATACATAGGAAATTTAGAGATAGTACCACAGAGTAAATATATAAAACTTATTAAGTAACTTTATATTATGGATAACAGATATTGGTTTAGTTTCATTTATAATATTTAAAATCCAAAATATGATAATTATATTGTAACCGAGTAAAATCTGAACACTATTTTGGGAAACTTTAATCCAAGTAGGCTTTTTAAATGTGCCAAGCAAGGGGGTGGTAGCTAGCCAGCCAGACTTCAGCCCAATCAAAGAGAGCCTAGCGTACCCTCAATATAAAGTCCAGCAACCTCTGAAAAGGTAACCCGTCGCCATAATGATATACCGTAATTCATTGATTATTTTATTAAATAAATGTTTACAACTCTTTTATAGAAGATATTCTGTTCTGGTCAGTTTAGGTAGGGTTACGCGAAAGTTACATACAAGGAAATTTAAAAATAGTTTGTTGCAACACCGTAAAGGTCATCGACAAGTTATATAAAGTTTTAAAACTGTAGAACTGATTTATCTGATTTTAGTTGAAAATAAAAGCGTTTAAAAAAGAAAAAATATTGAAAGCTGAAATAAATTACATAGCTAACAGACTTCTTTGGTGTTACCCAATTTACCCATAGATTATACACGTGTTACCTACTGATATCCATGTTCGATGGGACTCGTTTGTCGGCTAGATAATAACACGAAAAAATGCAAAATTTCCTTAGCTTACCTAATAGAAACCTAATTTGTTTATTTTCATATTTTAAATGACCTCCCTATTTCCTAGTATTTAGTTGGGCCAATGATTTACAAAATTGAATCGGACTTTATTGAAAACAAAATTCTTGGACGAGATTTTGGGAATAAATTTGATTTGCTGTTCAGTGTGTAAAAGGTATTGCATTTGAATTAAAAGTACGTTCTAATCAAACAATTACCTTACCTATACATATTGCTAATTAGTATATTTTTATATTAGGGGGAAATTGTCAAAAACACGTGCATACAATACAAGGCATTACAATATTTCGTTATACATAATTTTCTCATTAGCGTATAGAAATCATGATGTAACGTGATGTACCTACGTATGTTAAAACTAGTTTCAACTTAGCAGACTGAAGTTTGCATCTAGTAGCTAGTACAGGAGCTCTTAGAAATTAATTGCAATGCATTGCTTATCATGGCGAGCCGTAGGTACATATGGGATTTAATTAACTTTTGGTCGCGGATGCGCTGTTGCGGATGTCATCTGTGCGATTTACACTCACGCCGTGTGGGTCATGGGGTCATCCTGCGCCAGGCAACTATGACCCTTCCCAGCGACTGCTACCACGCTTATTTACCAACACCAACAAACGCCGAGCCTGCCCATATAATTTACCCATTTGTCGCCTGCGCCGCTTGCTCTTTGACTTGACACCTTCGACATCGTTTTTCAAGAGCCATAGACAGGTTTTCAAAGCTGTTATTAGGGTATTCTAGGATTATGTCAATATGGCATCGAGATATAAGTACGTACGTTAGTACTTACTCGATGCAATATGGTGATATTTTGACCTTGCTATAAAAGACATTTAAAAATTAAAATGCCTAGGCTGTAAGGAATTTGTTTGTGCACGCCTTGCATTTTATTATCTGAGTGTTTAGGATTAGTTCGCCTTCTAATAGTTATAATTATAATTATTTGTTGTTAGGTTGACTATATTTTTATAAAAAAATTCTCCAAAGATTTTATTTAAGTCATTTGTTTAATAAAAGGTATGACGGTGGTATATTTTATTTTATCTAATACTACCTGTCCTGTACATAGGTGTCGCACCCAACATTCAAAATTAGGAGACGCATACTCAACAAACAATATTACCAATTTACCATACAATGTTTTGCACTGTGTGAGTATCTACAGGAGTATAGTATTCTGTAGAATCTACACCCAGAAGATTCGCTTAAACTTCACAATAATAAGCAAATGGTACTATTACATAGTGTACTTAAATAAAATCAAGGGTGCTTATTAAACAGACGCGGGATACATAGCATACGCCATAATAATGACCGACGTCGCTTCCCACGCAGGCTCGGTTGACCCTGCTGCGTACCTCTGTTCCATTGGTACCGTGCGGAACATGACCAATCCTATGTCTCAGGGTCAGTACACGCCGAACGCTAATGTCGCCGTTATCTGTCCGCTCGAGCTGCTAGCGTCCCGAGTCCCGCTCGATGTGTGGGAGCCGAGCCCTTAACTATTACGAGGCCATAAATCCACTGCACAATACTAACAATACGCGAGTATGCGGCTAATATAACAGCATGCGCGTACTACATGCCAACAACCCAAACAAAGACTGGTTCCTGCTGGATAACGAGGAACAGAAATTAAATGTTAACATGGACGAAGACCAGTTGCGTATGCATGGATTGATGGATATACGCGTTCATACAATTTTATATTTGATCTATATTATAATAATCATGTTCACCTTTAATTTTTTTAATTCTATTCCATAAAAATAATTTAATATCAGGTTAGGTACAACTAAAACTAAATAATTAAGTATTTTGTGTAACTCTAAAATTAGAGTTACACAAATACACAAATAGGTACACAAAAATTAAATAATCAAATGAGTCTAAATATTTTTAATTTTAATGTACTACGTATAAAATATTAATACAATATAAGTTTTGTGATAAAACTTTCGATTGGTACCTATTGAAGGATACAAAAAAGTTCGTATCATCATCATGTATCAATCATGTAAATCGATTTTGCTTTATATCTATTGTCCCTGCTGAAGTAAATCATATTGCTTAAAACATTCTTGTTCAGGTTTTGTTGCTCTGGGTATTTGCTAATAGATGCAAGCAGGCGCATAAATATGCTTATTTTAAAGTGGTCACGAAGAATATAAAATTTAAACCATTTTGATATAATAAGGAATGATTAATATTTGCAATTAGTGCTGTCCAAGTCCATAACGAGAGAAAGTGCCTACTTAGGTTGCACAAATCAATATAAGTACCTATTACCCATTACCCAATATATTTTGTACCTACTTATAAATGTAGGTATCTACTATCTACTTACTTATTACTTGGTAAAGGCTTACAGGTCAAAATACTTGGTTTTCCACACGGAAGATTTATTGGAACATAATGTAGAAAACACTTTACACACATAAATTTTAAGGTAAGTATAATGGTGAGTTCAGTGCGCGCCACACGATGACTATCATTTGGGAATCACACTAACAAGTAAACGTAACCCGGCAATGGGAGTCTCGGAGTCGAGACCGTTGTTGGTACCAAATTCTATACAGTACGGAAGAGTAGAGACGGTAATCTGCCTGCGCCGCGCCCGTAGATCGAGATATTTACTTGTATGCTAATGGAGGCCCTTACCGTGCGACTGCGCTGCGAACAACCTGATGTGATAATACCAAACGGTCGCCATATAGAGTGATACGAACACGGGAGATACACGTGTAGATAAGGACGATTGTCGGGACCCACCGTAATAGAGACAAAGGGACAAGTCGCCATTCCGTTCCGGTACAGTACAGCTCCCTGACCATTCCCAACTAAGTATAATAATAATACAACTAAGTATAATAATTATATTATAGGTCCTACAGCTGAACGGGCACGTTACTTCGGGATACGAACATAACGTGGACTTATAAGGCAACTTGATTATGTTAATTAGAAAAAGATTTACTCAATATTCCAGTTGAACCACTTGTACTTCCTGCGTAGGCAGCTATGTAGGAAGCTAGGAAGCTAAGATCTCGCGGAGTTTCGCCGCCTGCCGTGCCCAGGGCGCGTGCGTGCTTTGCCGCGTGTTTTTTATGATTCCAATGTTTACAACATAAATTCCTGTTAATAAGATCAATCAATCGAGTCGGTTGTTAGGAGCCGGCAAGATTCATGCAATTTGTCGAAAGGTCACCCCGCTCAATTATAGTCCTCATTGACGAGCAACTACACGAGGCGCGTTATAAATAATACACGCCTTTCTAGTCATAATATATTACAGTAATCAACTCGACCATTATTTAAAAATAATTTTGCTGCTATAACAGAGTTCATAGTCTTACATCGGAGTAGCAATTGAATGTTTAACTTTAAGTGTAGGAAATCAATAAAAAATAATAGGATCAAAACAATTTTGCTCTACATTTGTGACAAAATAATTAAAATTAAATGCAAAGCAATCAATAGTCACTGTGTTGTTACTTGTTACCCGTTCAGGAGGTCCCATGTGTAGAATCAATCCTAAGTGTAGTCATGTTTGTCAAAAAAATTCATTGTCATTTCCGTTGACAATGCAATTTTTTTACGAAAGTAATAATTATGCGAAATTTAAATCAGTAGAGGTAGTCCGTTATGAGGAATATGTTCTAATTCAGCTTGCAATATTTGACCCGAACATTACATACATTTTGACAAAAATCATCGCAAATTAAATAAAAGCTTTTAAAAATACGATAATACAGTTTTTTTTTAATATTCATTAGTGTACTTGAATCGAAATTTATTGCATTTTGTATGAAGTTTTTGCAATCCGGGTGCAACGACTAAAATTCACGTGGGCGAGGCATTTGTACTTGCCAATTTTTTTTAAGAACGAATTCAGTTATTTAAAAATAATAAGTGGTTGCCACATCGGTTATTGCGTACACGACCTACTCTTGGACTTCATAACGACCAGCCATGGATTTGTGATAAACGTCGCAATCTACCTGTAAACCAAAAAGGGAGAGACAATTTATTAGGGAGTTATAGCCTAACAAGAGTTTTCATTGCATGAAGGAGGAGTTATAGATCTCGTTTAAATTAATACTTCGGTCCTGTTGGTACGAATAAGTAATTAAAATGTTATCAATAAACTTAAATTAAGTGTAATCTTCAGAAACAGAAATAATAATTACTTGACTTGCAGCATTTGTGGCTATAACAGTCTGCAGAATTGTTGAAACTAAATAACGGCTACACTGTATGTTACAGCGTAATTTGCTTTGGCGGTCAGTATTATTGAATAATATTAAGCGTCGTTAAGACTTAAGCACTCAATGAATATAGTTGTGGATTTCTCTGACCTCACGTGATTCAATAATATTGGTACTAATTACCTACCATATAACTTGTTCTTCTACTTGAGCTGTGAATTGTAAATTACTCGGCACTATCCTATCTTTATATTCTTAAGCTTTCACGCATTCACGTCATTATTTAATATTCTGCTTATTCGAATAATTAGTGGAATTTATTAATTTTATTAGCTGGATAGACGTTGCAACTTGCATTCTCAAATAATAATTATGTGAATGATTTTGGTTCATGAATACTTAGCTTATCTTATCGCGGACATATTTTAATTGCAAGGTATCTTGTGACCTCGCGTTTTTAAATGGAAATATTGACTGTTTATGATAGAAGAATAGTAAGTATTCGTTAAAGTAAAATGACTTGAATAATTGTTTTATAGTGCCAAACCAGCGATTGCAGTAGCTACGAACTATCGTTTTGATTTGGAAATATATTGTGTGAATTGTCTTTAATCGATCACGTCGTTTAAAAACTTTCCCTACGCCCTATCAATCAAAGATTGCTAACATGTAAAGATGGCTAACTTGGAATTCCTATAATCGTTAATTTCCATCTAGGTTATTGTTCTTCCGTTAACCGCATACTTAAAAGACTTTTATGGAGCGTTGTAAATCCGTGCAATGAAAACAGTTTGTAACCCAATAATTTCTACTCACACGGTGTAAGGCCTTTCCAATGGAGCTGATGAGGCGAGGAATCCAACGATAGATAGTGCAATTTTCCATCGCAACCAGGTTCAATTGTAATTTTCATTACGTGGCCCAGGGGTTCGCGACCTACTCTAATTAGCTTGAATGCTTATGATTAAACGGCGCGGTCACGATTCTTCGATTTACGTCAAATCCGTTGCAGTTTTCCCTTGATAAGGTGAACATCCGTCAAGAGCGTTGCTTACTAACAGAAGGATTCATTTTGCTCTCGTGCGTTATGTTAACAAATTTATATGGCTCAACTGAGTCGATCTCAGTCGGCAATTTACGTAGTCGGATAATTTAGTTACCGAAGCTTAACATACATCTGGTTGCCGAAGGGTATTTTGACGGGAATCACGATTTCCGTGGTCTCGTTGACGTAATGGCTCGAAGTCTCGAGGCAAGGTACCTTTACCATTATAATGCGTCGAAATAAGGAATGCATTATGGCGCTTAGATGAGCTTTCCGTCGTTCAGCTCATAAAGTTAGCTTATTTTATGGTGTGTATAATTTACTCTAAATTGGTTGTACTTATTATATATTATTTATTATTATAATGAAGTAGCACATAATATTTTTTAGCACAAAATTAAATAGTTATCGTTAATGAATAGTATTAATATAAGTTGCGTTCCAGTTGATGACTGAGAATATGAGTTCGGAGTTCAATTCCCTGTCAGAGCATAATATGCAGGACAAATTAATAATTGGTTCTTTTTTTTTAATGTTATAAAATACCAGCTGACCCAACAGACATTGAGTGGAATAGAAATAGATTATACCGCGCGGTTAGTATGTCTACAATTCTACATTACTGAGTACCCCCTATTAATACCTTGTATAGATATAGATGAAAGGTTCGAATCAGTTACAGTTCTATTAAAAGTATGAACATAGAGACAATATGTGCCACAAGCGACCGGATATATAAATTGATTTTAGTTCATAGAACTGTAGATGCAATGGTCTTTGTTAATCAACGATTTTAGTTTACGACTGCTCATCAAGCAGGTTCTACTTACCCGCAAACCTGATAATGCTTCAAACATTAACTTCGCGTAATTGGTGACTCGGTGAAGGGAGATCTATCCCAGTTCTCAGTAATGAAACCAGTATGAAACAAATTAAATTGTTATGGATTTCAAATTAGATCGTCTTTAATTGTCATAAAATAAATCCAAGAAGGCTTGTAGTACAAAATGTAGTCTTGTGTATTTGCACAGCCTCACGCATAGGTACCTACCCCTTTGCTATTTTAATTTCAAGTCAAATCAAGCAAATTAATAGATACTGTATTGCCATATATTTATTGAAGTTTGTGATTTTTGAGATTAATTTTTTTATAGCCTTAAGACGAAATGCTACGGGTCATTTTTCCATACAAACGTTCTCGACTAATCCCTCGCTGGTTTTTGACTCTAGATCAATAATTTTTTCACACAAGAATAATATCATCATTATCTATGTCGGTACGTTTTGATTTTTTTGATATTTTTGTTTTCAAAAGTTTTAGGCTACTTCAAACAGCGCTTAAACGGCCAAATAAATATGCCGCAAACAAACGCCTAATACACAAATTGTATAATAATTAGCACAAAAAGCTAAACGCTCCGACACAGAATATCTCCTTCCCATTCAATTTCCAAAATTTCGTTAAGATTGCTTTAGTTTTGGCGGGGGGATTAGTCGAGAACGGAACCTCGATTTTGATGATTTTTGCCTCGGGTTTTTACACACAGCTGCAGTTGTCCCTATCGCACTGACATACACGCCGCTCGCAAGCGCGACAGAGATATTGAGTGAAAAAATCCCAAATTTGAAAAAGGGTTCGCGTGGTATTTCCTCTTAAGGGTTGACGTAAAAGCAGACGAGCCACTAGGTAAGTGGTCATCGTCGCATATGGACACGGGCAACGCCAGGGGAGTCGCCAGTGCAACGCCGCCGCGCCGGCCCTGAAGTAGAACTCTTTTTACACCTTTTAATTGTATTATTCTTGGCTGTTAGTCTTTTTCCAATTTTAATGCGCAAAAAAGTAAAAGAAAAAAGTATGCTTAAGTATTTTTATTTTTATTTTTAATGTGTTCATAAGCAAAATAATGTGTGTGTGTAGCTAACAAAGGTAGATCTAGGTACCTACATTATTGTCAGTTTTTATATAAGTCAAGCCAAGTGATGATTACCTACTGTTTTAAATTATTATTTTGCTTTATTTTTTAAAAAGAATATTATGGTTGTTAATTATATTTGCGTGATCTTGTGTTAGCTACAAACATTTCCGCAGAGAAATCACACTAAACTTTTAATTAGGTTACGTTACGTTACGTTTTAACCCGCGACGCAAAAAGAGGGGTGTTATAAGTTTTACATCGATGTCTGGCTGTCTGTCTGTGGCATCGTAGCTCTCAAACGGATGTACCGATTTTATGCGGGTTTTTTCATTTGAAAGCCAGTTTCTTTGCGGTGGTTCTTAGCTACGAGTATGTTTTGTTATTATCGGTCCAGCAGTGTAAGAGTGTTGGCTCTTTTCCAAAATGATGTAAAGAATTTTTATTAGCTACAACTTATGAAGATCTGTTCATTTCAAGGTCATCAGCTCTTTTTTATTACAACAGTTTTATTCGTCGTGGGTTTTATTAAAAATTTCTAATTTTGCTTTTCTTTGGTATTCTATATACTTGTAAAAAGGTGCCTATTTATTGTTATTATATACGTCTTATAAATTGTAAATCATTATAGTGAAGTCGGCTTTTTAGCTGTTAGGCTGCTTATCACTAGTAATCGGCACTCGGGGCCTTTCCGGGTTGATAAAATGTTAATAGCGTTATTGCTACTGCTACCGCTACCTAATTGAGTAATCAATATAAGACAGTGATGTATTTGTACCAGTATTTAACACTTTTAGAAAATGTTTTAGGATAAACACATTCTCACAATTTGTTTTCCATTACATAATTTGTGGAATGGTAGTTCAGAATAAGGTTTTCATTTATTAAATTATTTGCATCCGTATTTTTTAAAATCATGTAATGTAATGTAGGTAAGTAGTTTTAGGTACCTATATATAATTCAATTTGTAGCTGAATATGTGAATATTTAAATACCTACCTGGGATACGTTGTTTTAATATTAGGTCATATTTATAGTCTAAATAGGTACTTTATTGTTTATTAGCAGATCATCCCAGTGCCAACATTAAACTATGTAGGTACTTAGATTATATTTCAGTATTTTTAATAAAAAAGTGGTAGTGTTGTCCGTCAGCACATTACAACGCTTTCCACAGGTGCTATTCAATATGCAATAATTCCACCAATAGAGGTATTTTTCCAACTGAATGAGACTAGGTGCAATAAAGTTGATGTAGGTTGTGGTCTGCGGTGGTACTTATAGTGACCGTGTCGCGCGAGGGTCCTCTCTGCGTCCGGCTACCGACCGAGTGTTTGCGCAGCCCCATCTTGAGACGGTGTGCGCTCACTAGGTCGCGTACTCGCGTCCTCTCGATACGATTAGGGTTGACAATAAGTTTGAAAAGAAATTCTGGACTTAAAGAAATTGCACATAGTCGTTACATATGAAGTTCATCCGGTTTTTAGGTACTCCAAATTGATTGTTTTAATGAGACTAAATTTTAATATTTCTGGTAGGTATGTAGATGCCCTATCAACGTCACCATCGTTTTATAAAGATGAACCTAATTGAATAGTTGTTTTATCTCATTTTACATTTTCTTATAGTTTTTTTCATCGAGGTTGTTATACAATACGGTGTTTGTAATTGGCCGTTTAGATGGACGAACGGACCCGCGATGGATGCTCGGCTCGGGCTCGCCCGCGCCATCTTATCGCCCCATAAGACGGATGGCAACCCTAGACTCGATGCACTATGCCTGTCAACGATCCGCTGTTCGACCCACTCATTACTACCCAAACATGTAACCCAAGCTATAATACCGATGTCATACCCAATCTTTCTCAGTACATAATAAGTTCACGTTTTACCAAAGCCTGTGACCAAAGCAAAAAATACGAGTCAATGTGCAAATACTGTTATTTTATTTTGCATATCGGTTTCCGCACGCCTATTGATAGGCGTCGATTGGACTCTTGGCTCACTGGAGAAATCTGATATCGGTTAGTTCATCAGAGGAAAACAACCCACCTGTAATGATGTAGGTACCTACATCCGTCAAGATGCTATCTCGAAGAAATAAATTAATGAATAAAACACGGTCGTGCGTGCCGTCGACGTGCCATGACGTTGCACATAACACATTACAATTATTTGTCTGTGAACAAACAAGGTGATTACACGTTGATATCTAACAATTCCAAGATATGATATAAAAAACCAGGATCGATTGGCGTGTGGATGTTACCTTAACTAACTGAGGTTAGAATCGTGGCGCGGGTGGCACTGAGGTATACCGTATATTATGCTTACCTAAAGTACAAGGTATATTAGAGGTCAGTGAATCGTGCATTTTAAATTGACGGTACTTTTTTGTAAGCAGTAACCGCACATTTTAATCATAATTTATTATGGGATGGTGTTTTCTGCATAGGGGATGGCTACTCCGATGTCATGCACCGTTCTTAAGCATTAAAATTTAATTTATATTTGACGCTCGGTCGTTCGGTTGTTACCGACAACTGACTTCCGGTAATTCTGAGAACAGATGATTGCTTCATTTTGGTCCATAAAAGAAACAACAGAAGACAAAGGTTTTACCATTATAGTCCAGGAAGTATTTAGTAAATCAGTCTAATATAATTTTTAATCAACCATTAATAAATAATAAATACAGAATTTTCGGTACCAATTAAAACAAATAAAAAAAATTGGGAAAACCGAATATATTGTCTTCTTTACCATTACTTTCATTACTTACTAAGTTTATTTTTTGTATTTTTCATTTTCTTTATATTTTTTCTGTTAGGTATGTAATAATGGTAAGAACGCGACAAAAAACTGTTTGAAGTTAGAAACAGATTTGTTTTATTCGGAATTGGTTGGAAAAATAAAACTATGTTTGTAATATTCTGTGATGTAAAATATTTATTATAATATAGACAACAGTCTTTGTCAAAGCTAAGTATAATAAATGAATCTTCTATGTTAACATACAACTAATCCACATGCACACTGCAGCGAAGGTTTTTTTTGTGAAAAAATCATATATTAATGTAAATATAGTAAATAACTAAATCGAGCTTTCATATGTACATAATTATCTTTGCACAAAACATATATTAAATATACATAAGTACTGCTATGAAAGGCACAATTTTATTCCATATATTTATCTATATTCAATTAAGTCATTGCTGTTACAAGATTGTAATAATTTGAAGCGGAAGTTAGGAGAAATAAATGTAGAGTAATGAGATTTTTAAAATATGTTTTTTCCTGAGAGTATTTTCCTAATTGAAAGGTACTATAGTTATAAAAGTATAAAATTATAACCATGACTGATATCAAATATTAATAATTCTTTAACATGCATATAATAAAACCGTAATGGGCTAAGCCCTTAATGTACCCAAGCAATTACTTACAATATTTTTGAGTATGTAATTAATTATAATCTAACAAAATGATAAATTGGTTTGTACTAAGAAGTTCAGTTTATGCAAAAAAGTAAAAGTACTTAGTATTACTAGAAAAAGAATGGCTTGCGAACAGTCGAAATATTATTTATAATATCTATATAGGTATGTACATACCTACATCTATTTCCCCGAGGCTATAGTTTTGAGTGCCGGGCAATAACTCTACGACTGTTTAACATTCTATTCTAGCATCCTTCCTACCATTATAAAAGAAATATCTTACAGAGACTATCATGTTTCATCAATTTCTGACAAATTTATTTACATTTCCATCACCTTTCGAATATCCGAAATGTTATCCTCGTATATTCTTAAAAAAACGTCTTGTTATGTACTTAATATATCAGAGAAAAAGACGTAAAGTTGACTAGTGCACCATGGCCGGCCATAAGTAATTTCTGTGAAAAAACAAAACGAACCGCTACAAATAAACCTTCAACGAGTATGACATGTTATTTTGGCAAGAAAAATGTTGACGAAGAGAGATGTGTGCGCGTCGTGCGCATGCGCAATCGCGCGTTATTATTAGCCGTCGCGGACGGGTCGCGGGCCAACGAAGCGTAATCTTATATTACGCCGCGGCGCCGGATTAGGTGTTTTTTTCGATCGGATTCCGGGCGCGGGCGTCGCAGCAGTTTCGGGTAATTAAGCGGTCGGCTATACGTGTAATTACATGTGAAAATGGCGCTCGGACGACGCGGGGTCGTTGGACCGTGGTCTAAAAAATATGCGGTAAAAACGTTCGATAAAAACTGGGCGAGCGCGTCTGTCAAAACACAGGGATTATGAATGTGTCGCCCGCGGCGCTCTTATCGGCTCAACAGTCCATTGATCGGACGCGCGGTAGTCATAGTAGGTAGTACATTGTGTGCTAATGAGAACCCGGGACTGCAGGTGGCCTCCGATCGGCTCGTCCTAGCGTACCATTCGGTTGCAAACGACCGAGTCGACGGCGACAGTTTTACACATTTAGCTGGCATCGTAGTTTAGGAACGTCCTCCGATGCTATTCAAACCAAATGATCTGTCTTATTAATTATAACTGAGTCAGATTCGATTGACGATAGTTGGCTGTTTACGAGGTTCATAAAAATACTCCTCCTTGCTATACCTGTAGGTATCTAAATCCAATGGAGCATTGTAAAAGATTTTTTTACAGTTTTGGAAGTGTATCTCACGAAAAAAGATAGTATAAAACTTCTCCATTATATTTGGAAATCTGTTTATAGGTACACCATCCACGCCTGGAATAATATCAATTCTTTAGCCACACATAATGATTTAAGTTTTTAATTGTAATTTTAACATAAGTTTTTATGAGTCTCATTGCAGGATTAGAACTTTGAAAAGAGGGATGGACATAAGTTAAACATAACTGAATTCTAAGTTTCCGCCTTTACCAATTGGTCACAGAAGCCTGAATAGTGTTCATTGACCATATTATCCTCGATATGACGTGAACTATACCTGTCACCGTAATTTGTTAAATAAGTAATCAATCTATGCATCGAGTTCGCTATTTCAAATGGATTCTGTTCGTGCGTTCGCGATAAATACAGACGTAGGTACTATCATGATCTGTAAATCTGTTAAATTAAAAATTTCGTCTGTATTAATTAAATGTATAATCCCAATAGCCCCACGAATCAGTCGCTTGCAACAGAATGCTGTTTGAGAAAAACAAATATCATGTCACATTGACAAAAATATAGAATACCTCTAGATTCATCATCAGTAGACGACACTTATGTAATGACTTACTAATACGAATGTTTGAATACAATAACATCTTATGTATTTATAATACACCATTTTATTAATTGGATACAAATACAACGAGTATCACATAAAATTAATTTTGCTCATAAATCACCAAAATTTAAATGTGTTGTTATCAAAACAAGATAATAAATAATGTATAACCAAGTTTCAGTTCCAACGCAACCCAAAAACTACCACTACCAAAAACTTATCTAAACAACGAATAAATCAAAATGGTGTAGTTGACTGAAATGAAAACACTGACAAATACTTGTATATTTTGTATGTATTAAGGAACGGTGACTTTTTATAAATCAATATTCGAAAAATAAAATATATTGAACACCAATCAAGAATGGGTGACAGGTGACGTATAATATATTATATAATGTAGTATATTTTTCTATAGCGCGCGGTGTTTGTTTTTCCTATTATTAATAAACTTCCAAACAGCCACCGGGTTAACGCCATTCATCCACATGACATCAGGAGCATTACTGACTAGGGATGCAAATAATACATCGATGCTAACGAGTACCTATGTATGTATGTACATTATGTAGATATTGTTCGTAAGCATCGATTGTTGAAACCTATAGCATGAACAATGTTTATTTTACTTCGGTTAAATGAAAATTCAATTTATTTCTATAAGCGTCGATCAAACATCAATGTTTTTTATATCGATGTTTTTATTTATGTAAATAAGTACCTCGATGTTTTTTGTGTATGATGTTGCATCCCTATTAGTGACGCGTGAAAAGTAAAAAGTGGTAAACCTGCTTGACAGAATTGACCAGCCCAGCTCATTTAATTGACAGCTGAAAATCAGCAAGTCATCTATCACTATTCTGAAGGTTGATGACGTCAGTCAACGTAGATTCCAGCGCTTCACGTATAAATCTGAAATTATATTCTACTTGTATGTCATTTTATGTAAATGTTAATAAACATGTATTGTGGGCATCTTATGCCACCACGAATAAATGACTCTAAAATACCTCTGACTTAGGTGCCCAAAAATCCAGTCACCGCCCATAAATACACAGGTCTAGAAGCAGAAATTATTTACTGAAACTTTTAAACAAATATCTAGTTCACCTCCTTCTAGTAAGTATTGTAATATAAATGAACGTATAAATTCCATTTAAACAAAAAATCTTCAGTGAAAAAGAAAAAAAACTGGTATTTAAATGACCTAAATGAGAGACCTTTAATGTTTGGGCCTTTTGACTAATGACATATTCAGCTCTGGAAAATGCACAATATATTATGCAAAAATTTAATACAGTTAAATAATTAACACCATCGAGGCTTGCTTACTTAAAACTATGACAGTCAGTCAACTATCACACGTATTGTTTCCACGTTACACTTTTGACATTATATAAATCTTCAGAAACATTATAAAAAATTTATACAAAAAGGTAAGTAAGGACATAATATAACATACGGCGAAAGTGCGTTTAATTTATATTTAAAAGTTATTTCATCAATCAGATTTATATTATCACCATTCATTCATTATTTGTGTCCACGATCCTTGCAGATCACAAGCAGGAATGAAACAAAACAATATGTAAAAAGGATATCTTAAACCTAACTGGCTCAAAGCAGCGAACGGCCACAGTTACAAAAAGCCTACACTCAAAAAATTTATAAAAATCGAAACGCTTGCTCCTCTCTTGCGACACATATAATAGCACCTCTTTCTTATTAATAAAATAAACACCATCCACTTGTATTTACAAATACAGATTAAAAAGGATATTCACATTTATATTTTAGATGGAAAAAATATAATCAGTAAGTTATACATTCGATATAAATCTGTTGGAATTGCACGCTTGGATTTCGAATGTCAATGACACGTTTGTTGATGTATTTGCGTCGAGAGTGCGCGTAGCGTCTACGCAAATTTGTGAAGTATATCTGTAGTGATGCCCTTTAAGAATTCGAAAACTTCTGCACCATCGCCTTCCACATTCGAGCTGTCGGGTACTTTACCGACCTGAAAATAAAGAAAGCATTTTGTTAAAAAAAAATATTACATTTCAAGGAGACGCTGGATGAGATTTTTTGTAAAAATTTGTGTTAACGTTTAGACGTTAACGTGGTTAGCCACGTTAAGTGTTACGAGAAATAGTTAGTAATATTTTCACCATACTGTAATAGGCTTAGGCTACTGATATAAGAAAGATCGCTCAGAAATATATGTACCTCAATTGCCGTGATACCTACAATGTAGGATAAATAGTTGTTGGCACTTAATTTATGGTAGACTATCATGCGTACGCCGTAGCATGGTGCAGTTGACATTCATTAAATACTTACTTTCAAAATGAACGTATTACTTTTTAAGTTGCTGCATTTATACTGTATTTTTAAACATTATAATATAGTTCAGATATTTAATGAAAGAAACCACTATATTTATGTAAATTCTCTTATTATAAAACATGGTTTGCATGAAAAGTAACTTATATATGGCTCAAAATGCTACGATTTTGTCGATATTTTAAATGAAATAAATTACATCAAAACGCCTACTAAATCTACTAACACTAAAGTAGCCGTAAAATAAATGGTGTCAAATAAAAGAATGTCACTATAACGATATAATAAATATAATTTACTGAGGACGTTACCAATTTTGTAATAAATACGGAGTTTTTAGAGTACATTACAGTTTGTGTTTTATTATTCACAGCGATAATAAAACAGAATTTGTTTTTTAAAATAATATCTGCATTATTACAAAAAAAAAGAAACAAAGGACCATCTATGTATTACTTTTTTTGTAACACTAGTCCATTTTTTATTCTTATTTCCTGTACAAAAGGTTGCCTGGAAGAGATCGCTGCGTAGCGATAAGGCCGCCTTTTTTGTATACAGTGATGTTTATTTTGAAATTATTTGTATGTGTTTATTTATGGTGTACAAATAAAGTGTTTATCTATGTATCTATCTATCTATATTTGCTGCCAATATATTTGTAATACGTTACAATACAATTATATATAGGCCGATATTTCCCTACAGTAAAACATACCTCACTTGCTACAGCAAACGAAAACTAGTAACGTCTCTCTTAGAAAAGCATCCAGATACCATACCAATTTAATTATCTCTACCGGAGAAACAAAACTATTTGCTATAAAAGAAAGGTATGAAAAAAAATGGCCATTACATGGATAACTAAGTTATATTTTATATACATCAAAATAATAAAAAACCTTGAATTTCAATAAATAATTAAGTCGTCTGTAGTAAATCCGTAATACTTCTGATTTCTTAACTGAACGAAATAGTGTTGTGAATGTCACCACTGTGAGGAGCCGACCGAGATTCTAGACTCTGGCTGTAGCTACAAATCTCTCCAATGTATCCGCGATCATCAGATCGGTTACTTACCTACCGTACATAATTTCGCCACCGTAAACTATATTAAAATTGACACTTCTAGTTTAGTGTAACCGTTATTTAACAGTGCCCGTATATTTGTATATCACAGCACTATTTCAAATCGAATCGGAGCTTTGGATTTATATCGTTCGTTAGTAGATTGCCGACATTTATTCGCAGTTAGATATCAATGTTTAATGTCACGAACATACTCGTATTTCCTTACGAATATCACTACGCTCAAACTATATATTTCGTGGAGAATGAACACCGTTAATATTCGACAAAATAAACGCGTAAGATAACTGACATATAATTTGCAAAACTAGATACCGATGTTAACGTCAAATAATATTAAACGACTGTAATGATGACCAAATTACTGGAAAGTAACACCCAAACGATATTATAATTGGCTCACAAACGCGTGTAGATAATTCAATCGCGATAAACTATTTGCCGGGGGGCAAATTGCCTCCTTTAGGTGTTTATTACAGAAAAGAGAAAAAAGTTGACATAGTTTTTTTATTGTACAGGAGATAGCATCAGATAACGTTCAATGAATAGGACATGGGCAAAGAATGTGTTCCGTGTTCATTGTTGGCGATTTCTCTGGGCGACTCGCTAATACCGCTGCTAGCCCCCGCTCGGCGCGACCCAGCAAGTAGACTACCGGCCTCACAACTACAATCTGTGCAAAAAATGTAATTATTCCTAGAACGGTAACACTATATTGGTCTTGTATGTAGAGAAGATTGTCTACGGTAATATTAATGTCATGTCATGCGCCGATATCTGCCGATGACTCCTCGCGGACTCAGTGCGGTTGAGCAAATGTTATAAGAAGTGGTGTTAGTAATTAGCGACTAATGTGACAAGGAACCAGTTACTGCCGTAGATGTTGGCTAATGATAAATTTATATGTAACAGTGGAATTTTACGTAACTAGAGGTTGTTGTACTTAAAAGCCGTGAACGTGTAATGACAGTGTAATTAAACATTTTGTCGCTATATTAACCGTCCCTGAACTTGAATTTACTGTAATTATTTTCGACGTCAATAAAAATATGTAAGTGTTAAGTGGATAGGTCAAATTAAATTTTTAACTGTTATAGAAGGACCGAAACCTTTCGGAAAGTCATTGTGAAATATAATTTGTCAACACATTTATCAAGCTAAGTAATTCCCATTTATATACATAGACGGTGATGTATCATTTTGGATGCTTCCGTTATTCGCGTAGAGAGGAAGTCCAGTTAGATAAATAACGAGAAGTTATTAATAAAGAGGAGGGATTGATCGGCGGCGACAGGACGATGCGGAGGTGCGGCGATGGTGAAACATCGGCAGAATGCGACGGCGAGTTATCAGCGAACGTAACCGATTAAGATCTGCGATATTCTGCGACGCAATGCTCCGAGCCCACAGGTCATTACGCCGAATCTGTGGTCGCTCGCCCGCGAGACGCAACGGTACCGCAGCCATGCTTGCTAGATAGGGAAATAGCTAATATTTGAACAACGTATGTTTCCACTTTAAACACAGTTCAGACCAAAGTTTACCATGATAATAAAGAGATCAGATATATGTATGCATTCATTTACTTCGAGATGTTTCAAGATAACAAGTTAAACGAGTTTTGAGAGGTGGCAGCGAAAGAGGTGCCCGAAGATAATAATCATGTTAATAAGTTTTTTCAATCCACACGACTAACTCAACACTTTTTACGGTTCTCTGTGAATATAATCATGGGATCCAAATAATCAATTACACCTAATGACTTCTTCCGAAAAAAATGCCTTAAACACATCACTAGGCAGTTTAATATATTTTCTCTGTATGAAAATATTTAGTAAGATTATAATATGGATACACCATCCGATTACCTAAGTGTTGACGCCCTGGCGCCATGAAGGGGAAAGGCTGCAACAAAATACAACAGCTTTATTTCATTACATTTAAAACATTTCACGGGTATCACCCGGAAATCTGTTGATACAGTGTCATTAATCAAAACATGACATAACATATTTTCTTTCAGCTGCTTTCCGATAGCGAAGCTTGCAAAAAACCAACAACGACAAAGCAGGTTCAGCTGCACGAACACCAAACAAGTGATCGCGATATGGTCACATAATAAATTGATGATATTTTTAACTGTTTAACGTAACAATGCATAAAATTAATCAGGGGACAGGCGCGACACAAAAGAATTACCAGCTCAGCATTCATAAATCCAATGGGCGCCTGTCCGATACAAGGCTGGCGAGAATATAGCATCGGATCTGGATATGCCGGATATGACCAGTCCCTTCTGAATCAGATATCGCGGGTCATTATTTCGGATATCCGATATTTTTATCAATTCCATCGTTCATATGGGGATGTAAGCAGTTATAACCAAATGGTTTATAACTTGGATTCCCGAACATGGTAATTCGAATCCTACACGCATCTATATTTTCTAAAAGTAAAAAAAAACATTGTGAGAAAACCTGCACTAATAAGTATCCAACAAGGTTCAAGAACATATCGCAGATTTTAATTATATCGGAATACATTTTTATAACTAATGACACATTCGGATATCCAATTATTCGGCTTCCGCTATCGAAATAACGTTACATCCCTATGAACTGGTCGTGGCGAGACGTTGTATTTGTTGAGCAAAACTTGCACGTGGCTGGATTTCTAAGCCAACAATAGTTAAAAATACATTGAATCACTATGATAAATATAATCGCGGGCAACTAAATGGAAGGTGTATTGTTCATGGCGTTTCTTTTTCTCGTAGTAATGCTTTATAAGGATTTTTTAATCAATTCTAAGTAAGGGTTTAATGACAATATTTTGACACAAGTTTAGGGGTTGTAAATAACATATTGGTTTGAAAATAATTTTCCTTCTTGGATTGTTTTTTTTATGTTATCTGATGGTAACCGGTTACCGTTCCTCATGGACATGAGCAACACCAAAAGCATCCGATAAAGATCCGTTTTAACACGTTCGCTGCGGATCACATATACGTCGTGTTTTTTTACGGTGTACGAAAATTACGGCCGCCGCAGCGAACGTGTTAAAACGGATCTTTAACGGATCTTTTCTTACTTTCTTGGCCGGCAACGCATCGGTGATGCTTTTGGTGTTGCTCATGTCCATGGGGAACGGTAACCGGTTACCATCAGATAATTTTATGTAAATAATCGACAAATGTTTATCATCGAAGTCGCCTATGGACACAGTTATATCAAAGGAATCATTTATTTAGTTTGTGATGTACTTTGTAAATATATGATGTAAAATACACAAAATCTTGGACACAAGTTTTCATGCTGCCACAATGCTGCCAAGTGCAAGAGTGAGATAGCAAGAGTGGCGAATTGTCGATATGATGTTACATTTCCGTAAACCGAAGCCTTGACCGCCTCACACGAGTCGCGTGCGGTCAGCTTTAATTATCATTACCGTACATCAAGTTGAATGACACACTTGTCGTACACAATTTATGTACACACGATACCTTTACGTACACTCACTCCAAAAGGAGCGTGTTACTCTTGGCATACAGATTAAATTTGTCACTCCGGTTGAACGCGTACATTTGAAAGAAGAAATATAAATAGCTAATCACTTTGATAAATAAGTACCAGACACTAATCCAAGTCATTAGCTTATGTTCAACATCAGTTAGGAAGGATAACATGATTGCTTTTTGTATTTTTTGCATAGTAATAACCATTTGTTTTTTACTGTAATAAAATGAAATTAAGTTTATTCGAAGTTGGTTTTTTACAAACACTTCTCGAGAGCCAATCTTTGCCATCGCGTAAACAAATCCCTACCCTGAGTGGTCTTGGAAGAAGAAGCGGCTTGGCAGAAGAAACTCCCGACGAGTTTTTTCTTACTCACAGCTACAGATAACACTTACTACTGCTTACACCTAAATATAAAACTCATGTCCGCAGCAGTTTTATCTTTAACGAGCTGTGCCCGCGACTTCGGCCGCGTGGAATTTAACAAAAAAAAATATCTAAAATAAAAGTAGCCTAAGTTACTCCCTATGACATCAGCAATCTGACAGTGGAAGTCCCGTCAAAATCGGTCCAGCCGTTCCGGAGATTAGCTCAAACAGACAAACAGACAAAAATTGTAGAAAATGTTATTTTGGTATATGCACCGTGTATACATCCATATATTATGTATTTAATTAAAAAGCGGTTATTTTAATATCACAAAGAGACACTCTAATTTTATTTAAGTATCTATTAATTGTCTTTAATGTCTTAAAGTAATTATCAAGTTAGTAATAACATTTCGTCATAACAATGCTTTTACGATCTATGCATTTTCATCAATTCTAACGGAATCCTATTATAGATTTTAACACATCAACGAGCCGCCAGTTATGCTGAATCTGTTTGGTACAATCAGTTTAGCCTTATTCCTACTACTTATCTTGTGAACATAACTCTTCTTAAGAAAACTGTCACACTACATACACATAATATACACTACATACACTTTTCATTCCATGATTTTTTAATACACGATACTGTCGGTAGTGCAAGACCATTTTTAGAATTTTTTTATAGAAGTTTGTACCCTTGTTTTGTCCCTTTACCCATACAAATATTATAAATGCCAAAGTAACTCTGTCTGTCTGCTACCTTTTCACGCTTAATCCGCTGTACCGATTCACATGAAATTTGGTATAGAGATAGATTGTGACCCTGGAAAGTACATAGGACATAGTTTTTATCCCGATAATATGTTTCCATCGGATAAATTCAACGGTATTTTGCTGATACCGTCTCCTACGCGGACGAAGCCGTGAGTAAAACTGGTAAATAATATGACAAGTTAGCAATAACAGGTATTTTTTGTTCTTTACAATGAGAAATCCTTAAAAATCGCGTAATTAGTTTATTAGACAGCAATTATCCATAATTTTATTATTTTATAATACCAACAAAAAAAAACAACGGAATCCATTTTTTATTTCGATTTTTTATACATAATATCATCAATGCACGCACAAAAAAGCATTCACAATATTTCAGGTCGAGACCACACACATGCACACGATAAGCAAAATAGCGGATTGTGGCGGGAAACGAAAGTGTGTCATCGAAACACTTTAATAAAAGTACGATACTGGATCACGTACCGAAAACTAGACGATTAAATTTTCCGCTTCATTTTGGCGACAACGGTTTGTGAACGAACCGGGGTGTGACGTGTAATTCGATCAAGCGAAAAGTGAGGTATCAATGACGTGAGAAACAAAAACTGGACAAATTGAAACATTTGGACATATATTTAAACAGGGTGGAAATACCACGGTGTCAACAATCAATCATTTCGGCACTATTTAAGTCGGATATTTGCAATACACGTCGCTTTATGTTATCGGTACTGTGTATTTAAGTCTAATAAGTTATTAGTAATAGCTTATGGATGGAGCTTAAGTTAATTTTCTGCATTGACGATATTGATTTGTAGATGATGTGATATATCCATTAAGGATGTTAGTATAAAAGAAATGCCTCATGTAAGAATTATAATTATGTCTTGTAACACATGTAAATCCATTATGGATACATTTTAAAAGTTTCGATCATATCAAGATAATAACGCTGTATGTGTCACTGAGACGTTGTGATGCGTCACAATCCGTCGAGCGTGCCTCCTTTGCGTAAAACCGTTCGGCAGATTCATGTCGCGAGACAATATGGACCGGTCGTCGCGAGCCCATACATAAACTTATACAAAAACCCAATGAAAGTCGAAAGTCACGCTTTCACTTGTCGACGGCATTGTATTGTGAATCATTGTACCACACTAATTTTGTTACAATGACGTTTTATATAGCTAATGGACGAATTATCACTGGATGTCTAGGTGATTGGGTCAGGAGGGGCTATTACCACCAAATTACTATGGCGCATGGCGGTCGGGCCCGCTTCTCAATGGACTTGCGTGTTTATTAGCGGGTTAATAGATTTAATGTGTTATATTGTTACGGAAAAGTGTGTGATAATATATAATTTACAAAGTGGAGCAATTGTCCGACAGGAAATGGAGTTCTCAATCGAACGAAAGCGTTTTGTTATACAATTGTATCATGTTTTCAAAACAGACGTGCGTACGGAAAAACAAAATTATATACTACTGTAATATCCAATATGAGTAGGTCGAATTACATAGTTTTTATTTTTAATAAAAAATGCATTAGCTTCAGAAACCTCGAAACTAAGATGGTCGGTCAAGAATATTTTAAATTTTAAATTCAGATTAGTTAATTTATTATTTCAGCTTCGCAGTACTCACAGTCAAAAAGTCAAGTTCAAAAAGCTCGTTGTTTGACATTACATTTCGCAATAAAAATGATATTAAAACATAACTGCAACAAAATGTGAAATGGTAAGAAAGATAATGCACTTTTCCTAGAGTTATCGTTGGCTAGCTGAGGCGACGTGTTGTCTGGGATAACAGGGTTGTTTACATTATTTAAATTATACTTAAAGAAAAAAATATATAAATATTTTTCTAAGGGAAATGATAAAAATTGTTTAGTTCCGGTTTGTTTCCTTATTTAAAATAATTACGTATCTTAAATAAAATCCCGTGTTCAAAATACTGATAGGCCTAGACGACAGTTAGATTAAAAATTAATAATTATGGTTCTGGAGTACATTCGACGCATGAGAAAAGTGTAGACTAAAATAATCATTCTACTTTCCCACTCCCCTTTGATTTGAAATTTCACCGAAGTCAGTTCAACGGATTAAGCGAGAAAAGGTGACATACAGATAGACATAGTTACTTTCGCATTTATAATATAAGTACAGATTACAATTATTAGTGTCAACATCCCTGTTCACGGGCGGCCATCACAAGAGCGACACGGGGCGTAGCTCCCACAGCCGCAACTACAACTACAACTACACGTCTAGACCGCGTAATAGTTGAACTACGACCCTCACGTGCGTGCCCGGACGTGACCACACCGAGTCCGCTGCAGGTTAGTTAAAACTGCTTCTTATAAATCCGTCTTCCAGTAACTATGGTGCGAAGAGCAGTGAAGTGTTATTTTTAACTGTACATCACAGAAGTTCAACTCGATGTTAGTTTTATTAAAAGTAGTGTACGAATCACATTGTAATATATTCCAGGCCAGCAGGTAGACATTTATTTGTAGCATTGACGGTATATTTTATAGTTTAGGTTTATGGTTCAGGTTTAAGAGCCAATGCCAGCCAGATCGCTGTTTTGCAGATATGCAGATGCTGCACTCCCAACATAATCTTGGTAAATTTGTTTACTCGCTTTGCTAAATAGACTTTTAAAATCAACCGGAAAATATAACTAACGACATACCTAAATGATATACATAATTATGTCATTTATACTGTTCTGTTGAAGAGGGAAGTCTTAACAAGTGAATCCGTTTACAGTTCACTACTTCCTTCCTGTCCGCCAGTTTGCCAAACGTTACCATAAAAAGTTGCAGATTAATGAATGTAATCTGCAATCTGTACAGTGTAGGTGTTCGATTTCACGATAATGTCATTCGGTGTGCGAGTAGTTTTAAAATATAAAAGATAAGTGTAAATGCTTTTGTCCAATTGTCTAACCTACGCACTCGTCGACCTCTCTAAAATCGCGTATTTCTGTCTAGACTTTTGTCAAGAATTCCATTGTTGCCGCCGGGCCGCAGACGCTTTGGTAAATTACTTTCTAATCTAAATGTAGCGAAAAAAGGTGGCCGGGTGCTGAAAATTTAGGTGTATTGTTTCCAATATAAAACACGCCGACAAGTACGATGCGCTATGCGATTCGTGAAAGTATTTATGACTTACATTGATTTACCCGAATATTAATAAACTACTATAGTAACATTTATTTTTACGCTTACGCTGATAATGAACTCTATCTAACCTAATTTTATCGGTATTTATAAGTCAGATTTCATTCTCTATTAAACGAGTCAAGTGCGAGTCGAATTCGTGCACGTAGGGTTTTGTACCACTGAGCTATTTTAACTCTAATTATTTGGTCAATAACTAGATAAACTGTACAAAAGCCCCATTTCAGGTTACTTGTAACGGGAGTATCGGGACTCCCTTTGGAATCTAACTTTTTTAATTTTTTATTATGAGTCTTTTTAAAGCGATTACAGTAACACGTATTCTGTGAAAATTTCAGGTGTCTACCTATTTCCGCTACTGAGATAGAGCGCTGTGACAGACAGACAGATATATTTATAGGGTAGGATTCCTTTGGGTATTGAACTCTAAAAAGTAAAAACATTGGATGGATGTGTCCATTTCACTCCACCAATCCGCAGTGGAACGGCATGGTGGAGTATGCTCTGGGCCTTCACAGTTATGAGGAGAGACTGGTGCTCAGTAGTGGGCTCAGTAATGGGTTTAAGCAAGGAAGAGAGTCCTGTTCACCTGTTCGACGGGGGCTGGCGGGGCGAAGTCCCAGGCGTGTCACAAGTCGCCCCAGATGATCGCGCGCTTGCCGCGGTCTACGGACGCGAGAAGACCCGACTGCGGATGCCACGACACCGCAGTTACTGCCGATCTGCAAAACGATACAATTAATATCTCACCATTCGCCTAGGGTTGACTGAGAGAGTATGGCCTTAGGCATTAAGTCCGCCCTTTGTGAACCTAGTTTAGGTATTACAATAAGAAATAAATAAAAAAATTAAAAATTAAATATTGAAAATGGTAATTAGAAAGATAAGAAAGATAAGACAGTAACATTTTAATGTCGTCGTCCAATCAATATCATACGCGATAGAACTGATGTTTCCTACCAGCTTCATCTTTTACTCCTAAGTTTCCGAGTAAGATTCGAGTATTTTTTGTCCTTCGAAATACTGCACCGAATAGTAACAACGACTGTTTGAGTACATACTGAGTTAGAACATAATTATGTTTTTGCCACTACCCGATAAACGTGCAGACGGGCAAGTATGGTAATGGTGGTCATGGTAAGTGGTCACACCACATTAACACAAGCATTAACTTAATATGACAGTATAACAAACTTTCATCATTAAGTAATCACAGAAAATACAAGTTTCAGAAACTGTTACAAATATAATACTTAGTATAAAATCACAATCAAAATAATATCAAATTTCCTTTACGGAATTGCCGTCAATAAGGAAGTACACATTAATTTTCTTATTTTAATTCCAGTATAAAAGTAATTTTCTTTAACTCCCATCTAGCTGCGATACCATGGCTGAATACTATGATTACTACGCGATAAATATCAAGTTAGTAAGAAAGATGCAAGATGAAACATATTTATGATTTTATTAGTCCCAATCTACGTAATTATGAAGAATGTAAAATGTAATTTAAAACTCCATGCATAACTAGCAACACAGCGTAACTTTCATATATTTTTATGACCTGCTTCCATTATTGGAGAACGTCAAATTTGACATGCGTGCAAATCATATCCTAGAGACCTATTTGTGACGTGAAGTGTGCTTGAGTAAAGGAACCTAATCGAATCGGCACATTACCACTTGAGACTATTAGGGTCAGCAGATGTGCGGACCGTATTTCCTCGGACAAGATTCAAATGCTATAAATCAAAAACGGCATGAATGAATACTGTACATTAATATCCAAGCAACATTGATACTGATAAATCGTACTTAGCATTTACGGCGTTAAGTGTAGATTCAAATCTTCAAAATGTACAAGTTTGACATTTTCGAGTACTTATCGTCTAGAAGTAATAAGCAAGATATATAATGTTAGACCTCGATTCACCTTTGAATGGGGTTTATCAAGTTCAAGAGCTTTGTTACAGATAACTTTGTAAAGTCTATCTTACATACATTTATCTAACCGCAAAAGTTATAAAGTAATTTATAAAGAACTATCTTTATCTATATCCGTGTGCTTCGCCAGAGGTGATCATACATATTAAGATTGCATAGAATTATGTTCTGCAGTTGATATCACTCGCAAATGGTGTGTTGCAATAGGGAAGTACCTTGGGGTCACTTTGTCTAAGTGTCACTTAAATATGTAAGTTGCAAAAAAAGGCGACAAAGATTTTCTATTGACTTTAATAAATTTTCAATGTACGAAGTGATTTGTAAAGTACCGTGCGAGGTTATTATATTGTGTGATTTTGGCGGAATTTAGGTTCGTAAAATCATTGGTAACTCTTGTTGGAAGTCGCTGGGTTCGGTACCATCCAGTTTAATACTACTAAAACGATTTACACCCTACGTTAGTTATGTAATATTAGAAGGATCTCGTATAAGAATAAAAGACCAAAATTTTGTCAAAATCTACATACATGAAACCGCATAGACCGTTAGGCTTTTTAGAATATATACGAACAGATTACAAATCGTATACGGTGTTATATGGCGGTATATAAAAAATATCATGTTGGCGCTCAAATCTATGTCACTGGCACTTAGGAGATACTCATCGTGACTTTTATTAATGCACGGTGATTAATGAGGGCGGCAAAAAATACACGAAAAGAGTACGACTGTACGACCTAATTTTTACTTGACTAGTCATGAAATACTAAGAAAAGTTTATACAGTAAACAACATTATGTATATGTGTATAACTTTAAACGTGTTACAGAACCTAGACCTACGTATACAGTCTACATTAAAAATGACTGCATTCAAGTAAATACTTACCTTTTACGTCTTGCTTTAGAATCCCACATGGAGAAGGAAAATGGTACAATGATATCGTCGATATTCATGACGTTGTTTAGTCAGTGTCTCAAAGTGTCATCTATTATGTGATAAATCTTTCACTAGCTCTCGTACTATGAGACAGAAAGCGGTCAAGATCCTCGGAGTGTGATTTGAAACGAGCGATTCCCCTTTGATAGTGTATGCGGAATATTGTGTCAATAGATTTATTTCAGTAATAGCTTTTGACTCCATTGTCGTGGGTTTGCGTACATTGTAGTTCTCTTATAGATACTGGTAACGGACTGATGCTCCGCCGACACCGTACAATAGTTTTAACCTAGGACCAGCTCTGACGGAATCCGTGCAAAATTAATGATTCGTAGTCACGATTGTGATAAAGAAGCCCGAAGGAAGGCAATTATTAACGTCGCTTAAATAACCAATGAATTAAAAGTTTGACAAGAACATTTCCTAGACGTCGGATACTAATTTAGATGGATTATGAATTACCAGCTTAACAATAAACTAGACGGGATTAGTAAATATATTAAGGATTAGAAAACTCATTTTACTCAGTTATTTGGTAAGTCGGAGGCCGCATATTACCTTTACATCGACGAGGGCGAGGTCCCTCATAAACAAGAATTAGAGTCTAGTAGTGGAACATTCGGTATTCGTTTACACATACCGATGCTTATAATGGGGTCGAAGAAAACTCCAAAGGCGAAATAGTAAGACAGTAAATGCTTACCGATACCGCATAAGCGCTCCGCAATTGTTGCCGTACAGTAAATGTGCCTTATTAAACACAGATATTTTCCTGCATCTTACGCTAAGTTTCGATCATACCATGAATAATTCAAACGTAGTTACTCGAACGATGTTGTTATTGTTTACTAATTGAGTTAAAATGTATGTATGTCCATTATAGTGGACTTCGTGAGCATTTTATCATTGGAAACGTTTTTAGATTAACATTAAAAACCACCAGAAACCGGTATGCGCATCTATAAAGCTTAATTTACGACACATAAAATTTATTTGGCTCGATCCAATCATGTTATACCTCCGGTCGGAGGTCCGTTCATAAATGCAGATAACATAATGTGTTTTATTCGACTCACGTTTTGATTCATAACTGCATTACACGCCTACTATGTTAGGAAACAGGTTACCCAATAAAAATTTCAAGAATCTATTCGCGGCGGGCGTTTGCTGTCGATACAAAAACCATGCACCACGATTATACTGTAACGATGTTCGACGTACATAACTCTCAATTTTCTGTGCCTTTAGAACATATTCGAATACACGAATCGCGCAAACATAGTTACTTAAAGAGGGATTTATTTTTGAAGGCACTTTATTACTAGTAAGTACATACTTGCATTTTGTTTACTGTCAGATTATAAGAAAAGAACTATGTACTTTCTTTTGGTGTTCTCTTTACATACTTCAAACAATTATTTAATCAAATTTCTAAGATGCAGCTGCAACTGTTTTTATTACTATTTTAACACATTTATTTGTTAGCAAATTCAAACAAATTTTAAACATACAACGGAAGTAGGAATACCTTATATTTAAATTTAACTGCTATTTACAAGCAACACTTTTTGTTAAAAAGGAAATAATGAAAGGAAATTTCGCTACATTAAATGTATTGTGTACCATTTGCGTTCAGTGATTTTCATTGAGTAAGAGGATACAAGTTTATAAAGTGTAATAACCATTTGTATCTGGTGAACAATAAAATAATGTAGGAAAAGCGAATGCGCCGTGCGAACAATATCCCATAACTGGTCCATTCGACTATTTTAACGGCATCATATAAGGAATAGTATCTCTTATAAAGGCATTTATAACGAAATAAATTACTTCTGCCAATTTACCAGGCAGCAGAATACTTTAGATGGAATGAAAAATGAAGAATCTTTGTCACATCCTCTGTTGATATATTGAAAAATAAACATAAGTTGAAATGACATACCGTATTAATTAACATAACGATCAAATTCTTGCATAGCTATTAGCTGAGCAATGGCCTGACAAACCCATGCTATTAATATATTTCATTTATCTACTTCAACTCTGTCAAAGGTGAAAATTTTATGTTTTTTGGTAAGTCATGATATATTCTTCAGTGACGCTTTCCAGTTGTTAAAAGCTGTAAAGGAATCGCAATTTAACTTACGATACAGCGTATTCGAAACGAATATCGAAAAAGGGCGTTGCATTATTTAAGTTTGACTACCTTAGGTATTTATACTACATCTTACTGAATATGACAACCCTTTACATCCACCATTTAAACTTATCGGTAGTTATGACTATAGTATGAAATGCCAGGTAATGAATTTACCTAAAAATAAAATGTGGTTTATCTGTAGGTTTAACATTTTTATGCCGCAGCATACTACACACCACACACAACACAACTTTTTTACGAGACCACTTCTGCGTCTCACAGTTGCATGAGTTGCATAATTATGTACAACACGTCTTAGGGCCTGTTTCACCGGTTACGGATAAAGTTCCGGATAGCCTATTAGGAACTTAACTCCCAAATAAACTACAACTTTTGGTTTCACAGGTCTCGGATAGAAGTATCTGACAAATAAAGTGTTGGTTATGATAACTGCCACTTCAAGTGGCTGTTAGAGGCGTTATGCGACGGATAAAAAATCTGTCAAGTCAAATGGCGGAAACGAAAAAAATAAAATGACACATGTCTTGCGTTTTGTTTCTATAAACACATTTAGAATTTGAATACCTAGTAAAGCATAGGAATCCAACTATTTCCGTTCTTTATTGATAAATTAAACTTGATAATATAATAAAACTTGACTTGGATTATTTTGATCAAAAAGTATTTTATTATTTAGGTTTTTAAAATTGTTTTCAAATGACGATAATTTACGTAGTAGTAACGAAACGCAAAAAAGCGACGTTGCCGTTCCGTCAACTGTCAACTTTATGTATCAGTTAAATTATCCGGGAGTTAGATGGTGAAACAGAAAAAAGTTATTAGCAGCCTATAATAGGTAGATAGCATTAAATGTCAGATAACTATCCGGAACTTTATATGTAACCGGTGAAACAGGCCCTTAATGTAGTGCAATAATGTTGTTGAAGTTCAGCACGGTGTGACGGTACCGAGTGACGCTTCGTTAGAATTGCGGTTGACGTCACTTCGTGTGCTACGTCAGACCCTACAACATGTCGATCTACATTGCTCGATTACTACGATACTAGTTACTAATATATCTTAGCTTCGTGTAGTTAATAAACTAGTTTATTACTTATCTTAGGCAGGTGACGATTGAATTAAGGTTTCCTGTCATGTTGAATTTCATACGGGGTTTGAACAAGTAGGGCGAGCGAGATACTTTCGGTGAAATATTAGCCGTATTCCTTAATGTCATGCTGTGGGCAGCTTAGTGATACATTATATACGGATCAGTTACCAGCTGAATTAATAAATTATCTATTAGTTTTAGGGATACTGTGAACTCGTCAATAAATCATAAATAGCAGCATAGTGGAATATATTGCGCGTTTGAGGTGAGATTGAGACTACAAGGCACATGTGATTCAAAAAGTTTAAGGTATTTCATTTATAAATGCTACGCAAAGATATACAAACAAATATTTACCTAAAAGGAAACTTATGGTACCATTTTATAGATATGCCGTTGATTAGACATTGATTTTATGCAATGTTATGACTACTTAAACATAGGTACAATGATATCTCAGAACGGTTGATAATATTCTGTTAAGAAATAACTTCATACGTACAACCTTACACACACAATTCACACACACTATTCCAATTTATGTCGTATTTAATTTTGGAACAATCCAACAAGACGTTGCAATGTTACCTCTACTTATTACAGGGGACATACAGCTTATTAATAACTTATCGTAGACATAAGATCGTAGGTCCAATTACACACGCATAGTAAACAATTACGCACGGTCTAATTTGTAGTGCCACGCGCCGGTGCCCTGGCTGAACCCGATGTGGCGTGACGGGTGTCGCGGCCAGTTTTGTCGCTGTCTTTACAAAAGCCTGATCAGGAAGGAACCCTGTTTCACGTCTCGTTTACAGGTCTTTGCCCTTCGCGAAGACTTCATTAACTGTATTATAACTAGCCAGGATCAACAATCGGGATCTTGACTATGTACATAATTATGTATAGTTAAATATAAATAAATACGTAAGGTTTTATAAAACAGAAAAATACCGTCTATAAAGAAAAAAGCATCCAGCAATTAAATATCAACGTTCTTGTTTTTAAATCAGATACATGAGTTGCGTGTAGTTTTATTTTATCAAGTCAAACTCAAACTCAGCCTATCTTTAACTTCACTTTTTTAATAGGAAATAATTTCATTAATTAGCGTCTGAATCACATCATTCTCTGGAATTAAATCGAGTCGAGTGCACAGCACGCGAGATCGTAGTTAGCCATAATATCGTAGAAAGAAGCATTAAAACACTCGACGCGGCCACTAATCAAGTTGCGTTACGATGGAACTTCATCAAGTTTCAATTATAATTAATAGGAAAACATGTCTCGATGGCCCGACCAGACGGGAATGTTTTGTTAAAAACACCGTTTATCCAAAGCGGATCGAAGATGCGCATGGCCGAGCAATAAATCATAATGTTCACAATGCAAGGACGACAATAAGTGCGTGTCGCGTATGTTCTTGTTACGAGTACTTTCTTGCGCAGGCATCCCGCTGCGCGCAACGCACGGACAACATTTATTGGTACAACACCGCTGCATCGTTCGGTGCGTTATTGTACATATCCGGAAATGTCGTCAAATCGCCTCTTCTCTAATACGCTGTCCCTTAAGCAATATTCGACGGGCGCAGTTGCCCTCGATCTTTCTCCGCCGACTGAATCGCGAGTCGTTGGACTCTCGACTCGACCGGAGACCGTGTTACGTGATATGATTTAGCACTGTATGACGGTATAAGTAAGCTCAGTACGAACAAGACGAGACGGTTTATTTTCTTTCCGATGGTCGATTCTGCTTTAAAAATGTTTACCATGTAATATAAGAACAATGTTAATGGGTCTATCTAGATAAGCGGTCTCGGGCCGGTATCTCGTACGACGCAAAACCATTTTATTAGAGGTATGTTGTATTCGCTTGCGGTTAAACGCGTTTATGAAATGCGAAACAATGGCCAAACCAAAAGGAAGGCAATCTTTATTGTTCATCTTACTTTATTTCGATATTGTAGTTCTATTTAAATTGATTTTAACCGAAGAAGATAAAGCTTAAGTTTATGTAGAAACGGTACATCAGAACGTATAAGCGAGAAAACCGTAGTAATGTTTGTTCAATATTGGATTAAGGCCTTAAACGTGCCGGCGCAATAAAACGAGCGCGAATTCACCGTTTAAGCAAATTAATGTTAATTACTATGCTAAAAATGTGTATCTGGAGTAGCGAGGAGGCGTTTCCGTATTCCTATGGGCATTGTAACAGTGAAATGTATTTAACGCCACCGCACGTAGGGAGTTGTGAGAATTAAGCACGATTGCATCACGACACGGCCGATGGACGTTAGGAGGGCGTACGAACAATAAGTTGCATTTAGCTGGTTTGCCGGAGAATGGGATCCCACGGGATCGGCCCGGTAGTGTAGTGCAGTGTCACATCAGTGTCGCACCGTAGCGTAGGCAGCGGATCGCGGCCAAAAATGTCCGCTGCGACCGTGGGCCACCACTACGGTCGCCAGATTCCAACATTCGGACCGGACTCTTTAATTTGTCAGGAATTTGTTTGTGGGGATCAGGCGAAATAATTAAAATATTACTGCCTACAAAGCGATGTAATTGCTTATTGATTAATTGATATCTATTACTTTTATGATGCCATAATATCTATAGGATATGATGAACGTGAAAGTTCACAGAAATTTCAATTATTCATTTAGGTACTTGGGAGTTTTAGAAATGTTGAGAAAATCTAGACGAATAGGGTATTTGACAGATTTTAGAAAAATATCTCAAATTGTTCAATATAACATAATACATTATGCAGTTTGGTTAATTCTTTGTAAATATCTCTATTTTCTATGAAAATCACCTTCAAAGTTTAAATGAACAAAAAAGCCGCGAAAACGCTAATACGCCATATTTAATAGGTTATGACGTCACCTGGTCAAATAACCATACTAAGCTGTCAATGCTGTCATTGCGTATAGTAAGCAGTACTAGCAAGTGACGTCATTCAGCCAAACCGCGTGTTTTCGATCACGTGATCAAACACGAAAAATTCATTATTTTATTATCGATTTTTAATAAAAATCCAAATAATTTTAAAATAATGTGTAGGCTTAATTGGTTTAAAAAATTATATACTTTTAAGCTAACAACAGTTTGATCTATATTTTCATTGTAGTCAAATACCCTATTCCGGCAATGTGACAGCGTGTAATATCCAAAAAAAGAGTGTATGACAATGCAGTGGCCGGAAACCTTCGTTTGAAATCGCGTCGCATAAATCCAAAACTTAAAACTTAATTTTAGACAGATCCCTTTAACGCGAGTGATGCATAACACTATGTTAACTGTGGTGTGTGGTGTGGGAAAGAGAAATTTTCAATGGTGAGACAGCTCGAGCCAATGTTGACCTCACGATTTCAATTGTCCATGCGAAATGTTACGAACAAACTAAACGATGTCACGAGCGAGAAAATTCCAATTCAAAATTCAAGGTGAAAATTTAGCTCCCGGGGGTTTATTAGCAGATCAGATTTTCTATACCCCATATCGTCCTATGTCCTACAGCATATGAGGTTATCTTCATGATTGAAAAGGCTTCCACACTCCACATTCAACATTGAATATGTTAGTGAACACACCAAGTATCATTCTCCTGCCATCAAAATGTCTACTACAGAGCTTATTGACAATTTTATCTAACGTTAGCAACCAAGATGACGGCTTAAGGTGCCCTGCGAAGCATCGAAACACTTATTAAATTTTTTCAATAGCAGTACCCGCTCTCACACTCGAAGTTCCTTACTCGGTCGATCACACCATTGTCACAAGCCTTCAGGCTACGTGCGCATCATTTATGATTTCTTAGGCAAAATCATCTTAAAACTTAAATTATATTTTTTACATATTTGATTATTGAGCTAGACAGCCGGTGCGTGTGTCAAGGTACCGTAAATAACGGCTCATCATGACGCCTTCACACCGAATGCCAAAAATACTCGCTACTTTAAAATGCTAAATAAGTAACACGTGAAAGTTGTTTTTTTTTTAAATTAAAATGAGGATGTAGTAAAATCGAAGGCTTTCTTGGATTATACGAGTAATATAATATTTACGATCGTGTGTGTCGAATGGCGAATTCTGGGGAATTGGAATCTAGGTGATAAGAGTTGAATTCATGCAATAGGTACTACAGGTTCCAGAATTTTTAAACTTGACATAATTAAAAATGATTAATTTTACAATCATAAAATTGTATCACAATTATTGTCCAATTCATTTGTGATCGAGTCAACTTTAATCGATTTCACTGTACCTAAACATAATGCTATGTTACAATCCGCAAGCATTGGCGAGCGAACCGAACGCTCCTCACGACCGGTGGTAATTGTAACCTGTCACGAAAAACGACGTCGTTTGAAGTGTGCTGGAATCTTTGCACGTTTCGGTCGTACGAGTCACAATTATTAGTATCTTTACGTATCTTTTAAATTCCGACCTGAACGTTTGCCAATACTAACTAGCTCACGAAGAGCAGTTAGTATTAGTAGTCCTTTACACTGGATTATTACTGCATCTGTGCTGGTATCCCGCTGGTGTATCTCGAACGTGGAAGTGGTTACGTTTGAGTTTGATAAATAAATTGGTACGTATTATAAAACTGGAACCTTTAATATTAAGGATACCTTTAGCAGTGCCTGTTGGAGCTAGTGCAGATTCCCGCACAGGACACATCAACTTCATCCGTATCTTGTAAAAAAATCCGAACGAAGAGATTTGCTTGGGGATAACTTGCCTATGACGTGTTCATGCCAGACTGTTGTTCATGCCAGACTGTTATAGATGTAATAAGTAATTGGCTGTTATTAAATAAATGTATCTAAGAATAAATCGCTAATGACGAGTACTATTACAGCTTATTACTATTATCGATAAGAGGCTTTTGCGAATTCTGCCAAGAGAGTTATTTCTTTGAACTTTCAACTGGACAGTGTCGATAAAATTAATAACGATAAATTATAAATTCAAACCATAAAATCATGTGGGTGTTGTTCACACACTTAAAGTGTCACACACACAATTTTTTGCTTACACCATCGTTTCGAGGATTTATCATTTAGAATAAACTGCAAAGAAACGTGTACTCACGTGTGATCCTTGAGCACGGCCTCGAGCCGTCCAGAGTGAGTGTTCCATACGTAGGCGGCGCCGTCAGCCGCGCCCACCGCCAGCAGCCGCCCGCCCGGCCCGAACGCCGCCCGCGACCAGTCGCAACCCACCTTAAATGACTCGTGGCTGGGGACATAAACTCAAATTTAAATTTTATTTATTATGTAGGTGTGGGTATCACTGATACATTCATGCACGTTTTGATTCTACTGGCGTTTCGGTAATTGCTTTAATAAGTAGAAGACAGGGCGTTAGATACTCCTCAGTACATTAAAAAATGCATTACATATTTATTTATTACAGAAATATTTCCTAACCTGAGCGAAATTGATTGCAGAGCTATTAATTTCCATCCATCTTTGTAATTTAAATACGCATGTTCTGCTCATTTCATTAATCATTTAAATGTTATTGGAGTTTAAGTCTGCTACTTAAGTGAAGAATTATTCTTAATAATTTAAATATTATAACAAGATAAAAAGTGCGAAACGTTAAGTTCTTTTGTTTTAATTATGTTAAACCTATCACTGTTTAACATAATATACCTACTGATTAAGATTATTATGATAGCCCAAGAAATATCACGTTCACATTTGTTATCTTTAATCTGACATACTCTAATTCCATTAAAAATGTACATATTTAAACGATGACCACATAAAAACCATAAACTGAAGATATAAATAGCAGCAATAAATTATGATTAATGGCGCCTAATTCTGTGCGTGGCAAAATGTGATTATGATACTTAAACGATCACGATATCTTAATACGTTGTGCATAATTTTAAATCGAAATATTATGTTTATTTTGTCTTTCTACGGCATTGGCAAGCAACATAAACTTGATTTTAAAAGTGAATAGAAATTTAAACATCTTAATATGAGTTATTTTAATTTCGGTCGTTATCTATTATAGTAGTTTTTATTAATAACTTAAACTAAACTTGCTTCGCGCATGCTTGAAGGAATCGTGTCAATATTCGTGTTTCAAGATTACTTCATTCGTGATCATCCTTGGATATTATGTTTAAACTATGGGTAATATCTTAAGTTAGATCCCCATTTTTAAAAACACAAGGTGTAGCATTATTTCTTATTATAATTTTTTTTTATTACGTAAACAGCGAATAAACGCACAGACGAGCCAGCTGATGGTAACCGACTCGTCGTCCATGAACATTAGTAAAACACACCAAAGACATCTTCGATGCTTTACCTTTTAATTATAAGCTATTTGGTAACGCACATCAAAAACAATCATAATGATAACATTTTTACTGCAGTTCCCTCACAGATTTCACAGAGATTCGTACTGATCAACTTAGTAGAATGCCTCCAACTTAGACCTGAGTAGACCTTAGACTGTGTGTATAGCCAAATAAGCCAATTTAACTTAAATGTATAAAAGAAATATTTGTACATCATTACCTGAAAGATCTTACGATGGTGTTCATTCGCAAGTCAATGAGTTGTATCGTATCATCGCGGACACACGCCAGCAAATAGTTGCTATCTGTAACAAAGGCTGCCTTTAACAAAATGACTTATTCGTAGAAGGTAGTTCTGATCCCTGTCTTAACATAATGCCTCTTGGTCAACTTTATTACTGTCTTGAATGAAGTTTTGAAAAGTATTTTAAAACTAGACGAAACAGACATTAGTTCCTAACACGTTACAATGTTTATGGAGACGTCAAAAAGATATAAAAACCCCGTTACCTCAAGCACTAACATTTGTCCAAATAAAGTAATTTAAAATCTTGTCACCTTTGTAGAGACCTGAGATGTCAATTCTACTTAAAAATAAAGTTATGCTTAAAATAACCTTAATAACGGGACTTTACAATCATTACGTTCGGATGCTGTGTATTGCAAAATTATGCAGAAGTATTGATGCGTCTGTGATATTTTGTTGCGAGTCATATGTATTAGTTTAATGTGTTTAATTCTAGCTTAATCTTGTATGATACATCTTGTATTAAATGAACTGGCTTTGAACTGAAGACAAGTTTGTGATTAATAGACATCGCGAAGATTTGATCTCGCTATTTTCAATGTAGACTGCCCGAGGAGTTCTTATTACCTATTAATAGGCTAGTAAATTGTGCAGACTAAGGCTAAAGTGAAAGTACTCATGATCTAGGTGAATGAGGTGATTCCAACTTATTGCAATACAATATCAACGCGTAATAGAAGATCAATAGTAGTTTGATCGATCTGGTTCGAGCGTGACGTCTAACTGTGAATTGTCTCCCTATTCATTTGTCGAGCGCTCGGCCGACGTCGTCGGGGACGAATTCGACGTGATTTAATCAGTTTCCGAAGCAGTGACGTCCCGACACTCCGATTGATTGAAGGTATCAATCTCGCCGTTTCGTGCGCCGAACGGACCGTTACTGACAAAAAAGGGATTGATCGAGACACGCGTAACGGAAATAGGCATCGCATACCCGTCACGTTGTTGTACTGACACGAATACCGATACTAATATGCTGCGCATTCAATTATCTTTGTACATTAGTTTTGAGCCCATTGAAATTAACAAGCTTCTTTCCCAGTTCGTTTGTATCCGTCCGAGATAATGTTAACGTTGGGCCCGGCGCATGCGCCGACCGAGCTTCTCGGAGATTGGTTTAATTAACTCTCGGTGCGATCAATAATACGCTGGTCATAATAACGTACCTCTGCTCAGGTCGAGCGAAGTGACCTTGCCCTGAAGCATGATATGATTGGCCGACATTTCTGTGCGTATATCCCAAAAGCGTATGCGCTTGTCGAAGTGTCCGGAGATGATAGTGGAGCCCGCGCCGTCTGACGTCACGAGGTCGTTGCAAGACGATCCTGCGAATTTTGTCTCTGTACCTGAAAATTAAGGTAAAAAATATACCTATTCATCACTTTAGCGGGAAAAAAGATGAATCAATTTGTGGTACAAAAAATTTATAAAATCTTGGAGAATATTTATTATTAATTCTCAATCTGGTATGAGACTCACACATTCTACTCCTAAGGTCCCAAATTTTTAACGTTCGGTCGTGGCTTCCCGTGATCACCTTTGTAGGCTCTCCCAGAAACTTTGCTGCCATCACCTTACCGCTATGACCCGTCAGAGTATGCTGTAAATAATAAAAACATGATTTAGGAGACTGTTTTTTTATACACAAAATAACCTAATATGAGAATAAGACACCCATAACCTGGATATAGACAAAAAGAACATATCCATCCATCACCCTTTACAAGTCCACTGCTTTGCCTATCTGGCAGGTCCGGAGGTTTCTAAATCCATCGGATATCCGCTATCTTTTTTTTTGGCCGTCAGACTACAATTTATACGCTATGCAAACTAGTAATAATTTGTCGCTAGAGCAAAATTTCCCTTTAACACAATCTAATCCTCTTTTATCATCTCACCTCGTACCTTAAATGCCGTTTTCCTAAAATTAGATGCACCCTTTTCAATAAAACATCCGTAGGATAACAGGATTGCTATTATTGCTACTGACATTTCTTATATTTTAGTTACTTCGTTACTTTATAATAGAACGATTACACTCAAAGTTACAACTACATTATAAAGTGACAAGTGTTAATGGCTCTTACAACAAAAACATCGTAAAAACAAAACAAGGTATTACCATCAGTTTGCAAAACTATTCAGACGACTTCAAACAAGTGCCTAATTATAGTTCGTCGTAAAACGCTATATTTCAACTCAAATATTATGTTCCATTGTGTGCTTAGTCATTGTACGGTGTATGAATTTGAAATCCACTTTGAATTGTTTAATTAGCGGCGAACGTGTGAGCCAAGTTTGTAAGTCTTTTTTGTTACTCATTATTTTATAACCAGCGTATAATTGAGATTTCGTTACAAAATATTTTACTGGTGGCGTTAAGAATTTCAACGCTGGAATAAAGTTAACAAACCGCTGAGCTGTATCACATAAAGCAGAACTATTTTGAGTAAAACGTTCCTATATTAAAGAAGTTATTTTTATTGAAGTCTTGTTGTAAACCACTTATAGGGTCATTTTATAAATGTAGCATAATTACATAGCCGATACTTCAAACTACTTTTTATGAATAAAATTTTATCACACAAAGTACGCGTCGACTTCACACTTATTGCTTTACATTTTTGTTGATGAGAATTTGTCGGACATATTTTTTATTGGATCACTTAGAAAACACATTTTCATATAGAATTGGATATTGTTGCCAAGAAAAAGCTGCGCTAATTTGAACGGTACTGTCTAATGAATTTGATTTATTAAGGATTAAACTAGCACATCGTAACATGATTAGCTACAAGTCTCGTTTATTTAGAGTGCTCTCGGACTGAAAGCGTGTGCGGAACAGTCGAGCTGGTTAACTGCATGAAGTTATCTGAAGTTAGATCAGATGACAGATCTAAAGTCAGATGGGGGGACAGATTCATGAATCTACCTTAGACACTGTCACTAATTCAACGTGTCTTGTAAAATGACCATTGAAATGGCTCCAGTTATAAAGCGAAAACACTGACACAAATAATTTTAGGCCCGTGATATTTGATTTCGAGATAAATGATGTATTTAAAAAATTGCTACCAAAACCTATAGGGGTTTTGGTGTGGTTTAGGTGTTGTTTATTACATCAGGTACACTATAGAAATGTTACCAGCCAGGATGGAGTTCTTGAGCCTGCTTCGCCTCGTTCGACATCTGCAGACGTATTTTTCTTCTAAACATTTAAAAATAAACATTTGGTTTATGAAAGTGCATTTGTCGAAGAAAGAACGAACGAATGAACGAAGAAGTTCAATAATTTGAACTTTGCATTGAATTGGAAAATTTTAATACAACTTTCAAATTCAATAACTTTATATTATCTTGTTTGCTTCGTCCAAGCTACATTTTGTTACTTACAATATAATCATGGCCCGAGATTATTATTATCGGAGGACTAATACACCATCACAGACGCAACTCATTGAACGTGAGAAAATTTCCTTGCTATAAAATAAATAGAAATGAGATCAAACAAGCATTACGAATTTATCAACATCTAACCACAATTGTATAAGTCCATCCGCCGATACTGATAATCATACCCATATTAAATCTATTGTAGATATCATCGTAGAGTCTGTCATTTCTTCACAAACAAAAACAATCGAGTTTCTTGTTTAAGTTAGTCATAGATCATTATGCTGTTACAATAATATGAAACACTGTTGACGGATGTATTTCGGTCAACAGCTATTCAAAATATTAGTCTCTGCGCATCAGTATCGCACTATATCGGCCACGATTTGTTATCAGATTCTGACTTGTGATTAATTAACGTCAGCACCTAAAGTACCAATCTATTGTTTCTTTATCGTCAGCACAATCGCTGGCACACCTTTAATCTGATCTGGATTAAATGTACGAGTTTTTAAGGTTTTCAGGTTGACGTTGATCCGCAGATTAGTTAACGCTGAATCAAATCGATTCGGGGTCTTTTGCATACAAAAAAATAAAAGATGTATTTCTGGAGTGTATTCCATATATATTTAGGTATATTCCATCCACCACTCCATCCACATGGAGTCCAAATCAAACTTTCTCAACAATTCCTAATTCAACTTCCAATCTTACCTTAATTAACGCGTCTATCTCTCATCCCTTATGACGCTATCACGTAAAATTATCGTCCGTAAACCGACTGTAAATACAACCATTTTTTATACTTCCTTACTACTCTAGTTATTGTGAAAGAATGCTTTCAAGCACTTTATTCTAAATGAATGTTTATTGAACAAATAAGTTTGATAGAAAACGCCTGGCTTCAATTACGAGCACGACAGGTACCTATGGTGTCCATTGCAGTAACAAATAATTGGCAGGAATAGGCGACGAGCCTAATAAGCTTCGAGTGAAGTAGAACTAAACCCGATTGCTGTTTTGCTATGATATATGATTATTGGTGCGTCATAAGCCGTAGTTGCAATTTTTCAGTCTAAGGCTGGCAAGCGCTAGCAAATGAGGCATTCCTAATTAGTCTTAAGGAGTTGTAATGAATTTATGACTGATTACAAATATTATCCTCGTCCTATTTGTGGTTACTGCACTGAGGTGATCATAAGTACTAAGTTAGTTCGCAGCCTAACAAAATTAAAAAGCATTCACAGTAATAGAAAAGCTACCAGGGCAATAGAACTTAATTAAGAGTCGAAATAGGCGCAAATAGGCGAACTGCTCAGTAGACCAAATAAGTAATAAATAAAGTGGACAACATAGCTAATAAAATTCAGATTAAGCTACCGAACGCTGCCAACGGCCGCTCGATAGCCATTTACACGCAGCTTCTGGCGAATTACGACAGACAATTAATGCTCTTCCCAACTGCTTCGTGATCGTGAACTCTTCACACAACTCGCCTAGGTAAAACATTAGGGTTGCCACAAATACATTTTGTGTATACAAAAATAATAGGAGGTTCTCAATTCGACTGTATTTTTTTGTGTATTACTCAATATCTTTGTACTGTACCGATTTTGTTGATTCTTTTTATATTCGAAAGCTGGTGCTCGTCATGTGGTTCTATTGAAATTAGAGCGAGATAGGGTATAACTCAAGAACGTACGCGCTTTAACAAAGTCGAAGTCACATTAAATACGCGTTAAAAAGATACGCTTTAAAACGCGTATTTAATGTGACTTCGACTACGTTGATGATGTTCCCATTTTATTACTTGTCCATGTAAAATGAAATTTTTTTGAAGTCGGTTGTTTTAAGATAATCCGATTTATATGGAATATTATGAAGTTAATCTACAAAGTCACACTTTTTGCACCAACTCTGCAAAACATATTAAATACATCATACAGCCCTATAGCATTAAATGGGCTTACTTTATGTATAATCTGCAATGTATAGACACATACTCATAAAACTTTTATGATAGCATAGAGATTAGAGAGAGCGAGAGAGAAATTACTAATAGCCGCCGGTGCTTCACATCGCAAAACATAACTGCAACGTTTACGTATTTTCAAACTCACAATTTCGATGTGAGTAAGAAAAAAGTAATGTTTTTAGACATAACAAAGTATGCGACAGTCAATAATTAGAACCCTACTACAACTACTATAATACATATAATTCACACTTCGAACGCGTGCTAACTTTATGTGCGTTCCAGACTTTTTAAGTAGACGGGAGGTCCGCGGGATTGCAGTACGCCGCTAATGGGTTGTAGATAGGAAATTATTTAGTTTTTATAGGATTCCCTAGCTGAAACGGAACTCTAATAAAATCGATTTGTCCGGCTGTCTGTTCCAGTCTGTCACAGTGTCATGCCTTCAATATTCATGAAGCGAACCGGATGAAGTACAAAGATGCTGTAAGTATGGCTTACGATATAAACTGTTTTAAAATGACATGAATTTGCTTTTAAATTTAACTGCCTTCTTTCTGCTAAGTGACAATTTTATTGTGCGAAACTTTTATGTGGGCACTGCGTTGAAGTCTTTTAGGAACTATTTTAACGTTTTGTGTTTTTGAGTAATTTCTACATCATTAGGTACAACTTGGAAATATTATAAATGTATACATAATTATTGTCAACTATGTGGTAAAACAGTTATGCAATGTTTTAAAATATATTTTGTCCTCAAAAGGTAAAGAACAAAAAATACATCTATGACTAACTAAAACCTGTCTTACTGCAGTAGGTATGCGTAAGTTAAAAAAAGGTATGCTTACATGCAGAAGGGTTTGGGTAGCGTTGTATGCTTACTGATTTGCATATAAAGTACCTATTAATTGTCTGCAAGATACCTAACCACGCAAAATTATGACAACATTTATTCATATCAATTTATGACTTAAAAAAGGATAAAAAATTCATTTAAATTTATGACCGTTTAAACAAAATTGAAAGTTTTAATTTTAGCACTTGATAGACCAATAAAATGAAACGGATAATTTGATTTATTTATATCGTAAATTAAAGTTATCGACAGCAATGTACATACATTGAACAAAAACTTGCGGGATAATTTCGTTGACCACTATCAACATTGCGCTGATGCAGAACTAATTGACATGTACTAGTATAATCAATTTTTGATGCGTCTCATACGTCTTGGCTACAACCCTATTAATGGCCCACTACTGAGCACGGGTCTCTCCTCATACCTGAGGAGGCCTAGAGCATACTCCACCACGCTGCTCCAGTGCGGATTGGTGGAGGGGTTAGTGGCCAACCCAAGTGTCGGAAATTTTAAGCCGCCCGAAGGTATCCGACATGGCTTAACGACTGCTACCAAATGATAACAACCGGGACCGACGGCTTTACGTGCCCTCCGAAGCACGGAAGCGCTCAAGAAATTTTTGCCACTAGCGGTCACCCATCCAACTACCGACCGCGCCCGCTGTTGCTTAACTTTGTCGATCACTTGAGATCAACGCAAGCCGCCGGGCTATGAGCGCTTCAATCGTCATACGTCTCTCATACGTCTAAGCAGGTGTATTTTCCAATTAACAAACATTAAAATGAGATTCTTGTCGTGCCCGTGCACTCGACAAATGAAACGAGTTCCAAGTACTCCGACAAAACGACAGGTTCGCAGTTAAACAATCCGGACGCAATAAAGCGTCACCATAACTCGCATGGTGATGCTTGAGAGGCAGGTCGACCATCTCTTGACGCTCCTAATTACAGACAAAACACTCCGTTATCGGACTGGTTGCATTGTCGACGAGTCTCATTCCATTTACGTTGAGTCAACAGCAATATAAACAAAGCTTAGAACTGGGTATACGATCTAATGACCATTAGTAGGTATTTCTGTTTACTAGGTCTATGGTCTATGGTTAAATCCTAATTTGTGAAGTGATTTTTAAAATAAATAAATATTATACATATCTATGTAATGCAGTAATAATTATACAAATCGGATAAATTTTTTAGGTTTATTTCCTGTTCCGTATTAATTTCCTTATCTTTGATAAACGAAGTTATAGATGAATTTCGCAGAAATGTGTATTTTTGTTGAAACGCTAAAATGCGAAAGTACACCGCAATAGTCAGCTACTCTTATCGGTAGTAACTTTTACAATATATTGAACGGTAGCTTGGGTACCTAAATGTATGGGAAAGAGATCAATCACACCCATTGATCAATGTTTATACGTTCTTACATAAAATATTAAAAAGCATCCGCTTCTAATTCACTATCTGCGACCATTTGTTTGCTAGCTCAAGCGATCCTTTATACTAGAGTAAGAGATAAAGCAACATTGATATCGTATAAATCAAATTTAAATTAAGTCTATACTATACGTTATTTGAAATGTCACCAAGATTGCTATCTTGGTATAATTGAAATTTTTATCTCATTGAAATTTTTATCATATCTCACAAGGTAACAAATATCACTATATTAGTACTATATTAAATCCTATAGTACGAAGTAGGTATTATTTTGAAAAAAATCTCTAATTGGATTTATTTTTAGTTGGAAGATATAAATTGCTTAAATACTGACACATCCGTTCGAGAGCAAACTGGCGATAAAAAATCCTGCATTAAAAACTAGTAACCAAGCAGGGGTTTTCTTTTCATAGACGGCAAGCGAAGAAACAGCCTGGTGATAATATGTGATCACTGCCGCCCATGGACTATAACCAAAGTTACCAGGAGCAAAGTTAAAAGTTAAAGAAAGTCATAGATACGTTGCTGATTTTTATATGAAACTGAAAATCCCGATCGTTGACTTAGCTCTAGTTGCTACCTTGCGGACAATACATTTTAAAGTAGGTGACTTAAAAATTCACTTCAATTACTTTGCATTTGAGTAGGTCAGCTTTTCTTACAAACATAACTAAGTAAATTAATTATATTAAATTATATAATTATATTTTATTATATTTTTTTTTGCAAATTAGATATAAAAAATATAACTTCGATTAAAAAAGGTACTATTAATAATGTATTAATAATACAGTTATATTTTTAACAAGAATTTTTGAATATAAGTAATATTAAGTAGAATCAATGAATTAACTTTTAAAAACGTCGATTTTCCCTAAGTCGTTAGTAGTAGTAACATTTTAGTTTCTTCGCAGTTCAAAACATACATTTTCGTGTGACTTCCTACGTATATTTTAGTTGCAAGTGGCACCGTACACGCCGTGTACACGGCTAGCTAGGACGGATCGAGGTATTTACTGAGCACGAAGAAGCGGTTACAATGAATAGGTAACATGAACAGTAAGTCAACTAACTCTGCGATGTGCTAGACCGTTTAATTCGGCGGCCCTCTAATGTCGAATACTTTTTAATTCTATCTTCAAAACACCACATTAAATGTGTGTTTAAGATACACAGAAAAAAATTTTTTTTAAAGGAAAATGGAAAGTGACCGATAATTTAGATGGTTCTCTGACACGGGACATAACCACTTTGCTTTTTGCGTAAACTTTCCCGAGTGGCGTAGCCAAACGCATTAGGTAGAGTCGATTTAGGACGTTCTCTTTAGTGTCTATGTGAAACTTCCCTACTGTCTGCATGTATCTACTATGATTGCGCATATCGCACGTCACGTTAGCGCGACCGGGTAACGAACGGCAGCGGATGCCCAAATCCGTTCCCGAGGCTCGGTTCCGTGAAAAGGAATTAATTAAAGTTAATTCGCGAGGCGCCATTAGCCGCCGAGCACTGTCCTCGGTGAGCGGCCAACGGGACCTTATCATCGCTTTTAAAATTTATAGTATAACGGCTAATTAAGAGTACACTCATTTGGTTCGTTCCTCGCGTCACGAGTGCAGGATTATAAGCTGTTTCGGCTTATTGCAGCGATAGTACCGGCCGCACTAATTGAGGGGGTTACGCGATATCATCCGGACAAGGGCCGCCGACTCTAACGAGCTTATATAAACAAACGTCGCTTCTTTGCTGGTCGCAGAATACAAATGCCGGCCTCTAACAATGCAGCGGTGCATTAGAAATATTAGAAACTATCTCTACATTATTCCCAAGAAAGGCGATTTTCCTCGTTCCATTTCGATATTTTAGGCTTCGGTTCGATATTCAATTTTAATATAAAGCTACCTGAATACAGCTTAAAAGGAATCTACTTATAGGTAATAAAGACATGAAAATAAACTGTACAAAGTGTAGTGAAAAAACAGAGACATAACACTACTGCTACGACAGTTTTCTTATGGAATTTTATGTCATTTCACATAACGTTACCTATTAGCTGGTTGCAATGGTTGCGGATGCCTTTATTACACTAAAACATAAAAAAATTACACATAATTTCAGTCTAGTGGTGATAGTTACTTTATTAAAACATATTCATATGCCACATAAATATCAATAGACACATAAAGTATATTCAATTAAATCTCTCTACAAAGGCATAGGTCATATCGGTCAAACCTATAACCAACTGCACAACATGAGCGGGTTACAAATGGTACAAAGGTTGTTTCAATTAAACTATATCATGCGATGGCAGGCAATTGAATAAACAAATGCATTTTGTACTAATGTAGCCGTTAACATAAACATTGTGAATTACAATTACGAATAACCGTGGCGATCTCGATCCCCTTAGGCGCATATCCGACATTCGTTACACTTATCTCCCCGCTATGAATTTGAATATCTGAGTGGCTGTTTTAGAATATATAAATACAGTACGCGCGCCGAGCGAAATAACTCATTCCTTATAAATCAGTTGATTTGAATTGCACTCTCTCATTAGTGATTCCAGCAGTGGTCCGTTGCGCAGAAATACACAACTTATTACTTTGGCTGCACAATTAAAACCATTCGAAATCCACCTATCTCGGTCTTATTGTTACAACCGAATACCGAACTCGGACAGTATGCATTATCTCATTATGCAAAATTTAGAACGTAACCGAAATAAAATAACTGACAGAACAAATCGTTCCATTTCATTACATGAAAGAAGAATATTAAAACGCAATCTGCAATCATTGAACACTGTAGGAATTGTCTTAAATCAAACTATTGCCTCTATACCGCTCCGAGTCTACTTTTTGTGATAGTTTTGAGTGAGAGGTATCTTTCTCATCGACATTAACAATTGTGATGTCTATATTGTTCATCATGATAAATGATCTTATTGCGTTGATTTTAGAAATTTTGGTGCCGTTAGAGCTGACATTGAAAATATTAATGGTCGTTACTTGAATACAGAGCACCCATTATAATATATTTAGTTATTTAAACTTTCTTACTCAGACCTCAATATTATCTTGATAATCATTACCTTGATTTTCTAATCTTATTTTCGCAGTGATATGACTTAAGCCTCTTGATAGTGATGGGAATAAGTCGGAAGGCTGTTAAGTGTTTGAATTCCAGCGAGCGGTATCATGTGGCGTAAACAACGACAAATGACCTCTAAATCAAAAGTGTCCGCTATGTGAAGAGTAACGTCCCGATCTAATCAACAGTTCGTGCTGGAAAACGCGCTAGTTTAGGAAATTCATACTCGTCTCGCGGCAAATAAATGTTTGTATTAACAAATAACGGCGTTTTGTTGACACGTAAAAATTATTTACTAAACTACTTTTTATGCATAATGTTCGGGACGGTTAGCCTCGAGTGTTTGCACAATATCGCCGTGAATTACAAATGAGTATGTCGTGGTCGGTTCGCAAAATTGACTATTTCACGAAATGGTTGTATTTCATGAGAGTGCCAACTGACTTGATTGTCATTATCTATCATTTCTTAACGCATCGGTGCAACTTAAAAACAAAGCACCGTGACAGTGTTTAACAATATTAAAAGACATAATAGGCATCTTTATAATAATATTAGTCATATCTTTAGGTAGCTAAATATTGTGACTATTAAGTATTGTTAATTTATTTCACTATCCAGCCCACATTTTGATTGTTTAACGTAATTGTTATTATCCTCAATAAATGTTCGTAAATAAGCATTAAATGTTCAGAGATAAGTTGATTATTTAATTACCTCGTCATTCTCATATCGATTTACTTTTTCCATTGGAAATGAGATTAACAATTCGTTTTATAATTATTAAAAGAAAGGTTTGATCATTTTATTATCCAAAATAATTATAATGACTGATTCATGACATTGGACATTGGATTTATCGGTATAGAATGTCTGAACTAAAGTTAAATAAATTTCATATGTACGTTTCATAACTTTATAAGTAAAAAGTCATATGCCCTCGACTTCTTTCAGCTTGTGTCCAGCCCAACCAGCGTCTATGTTAGAAATTCCCTTTATGATTTTTGGTAGTTACATACCAATAAAAATGTGTCCTTTTGCAATTTTGTTTAAATATAACATTTATATACAAAGCCGGATAATAAAACGGATACTCATTTGCATACTATGCCAGCAGAAGCTCAACTTTAATAGATATAACAGAATATTGTAGGTCGTTGAGCCCCATGAGAATTTATTGTATTATTTACCTCAGGTTCAGACATGATTTTGCATATTGTTGTAATTATACCTCGTAGTGAGGGCAGAGGATGGATGCTATGAATCATCTCAATATACCTTAATTATATAAAAAAGGTGACTGACATGAACGTAAATTCCCGGTCGTGATTTCAGACACACTGTATTCGGAGATAACTTTTAGATTATAGAAATCTATTTATATAGTTCTTCAACTTTAAAGTTTCCGGGAAAATTCTAAAGATCTGGTCAACGAATTCCACTGAATGCAATAAAATTTTTAATTCTAATGTTTTTTTAAATTTACATTGTAGTTTTATTATGTTAGGTCACGATAAAACTTGTAGCTTCATAAGCAATTAGATGTAGAGATAGATAGCAGTTAAAAATTTGTGCTCCTTCCCGGAATCTGTAACATAACTCTTAATTACTACGTATGCTGAAAATTAAAAAAAATGACATCCAGTGCCTTCATCGCCAAATCGGGACCAAAATAGCTAGATAGAGAAAAATAAGACGGTATACTTAAAATACTTGATTATACATACATACATAGGTATTAAAGAAATCAGATAAATAGCCTTTATATAAATAAAACTGGCAGACCGACACTTTTATCGCATTTATTGGTATGAGTACATACATACCTATTTCTTATCTGATATACATCACATTTTTATAAAAAACATTAACAAAGAGTAAAGCAAGTTTAGTACACAACGATTAACATAAGTATACAATATGCGTAGGTACAGATTCACAGTCACAGGCATCTGTTAGTTCAATAAAAAAATGATTGCACTCCACTAGAAAATACATAATGCGAGGAGACACGCAAAATTTACAATTATTAAAGTGCAATTTTTATATCTTCAATAGCTCTCTCAAATATCATACATTAAGATCTTATTACCATCATCGTCGGGCAGTCATTGAAGCTGCGGGTGGGATCCACGCTACAGGCAACGGTAGTCGACATCGCAGACACAATGATGCATAAAATACGATTTGCGCTATAGGCTTCTGATTAAAAATATACATCAGCCACACACGAGTTTTGTTGGTTAAGACGAACGATATGAGGTATAAAACAATTAGTAGAATCTTATTCTTATAATTTCTCTGTACTTCTTAATTGTGTACGTAATATTACGTACGTACTATCTTTGACGTTTTACGTACTTTCAATTCGGTTATATTTATTTATGTTTGTTATTTTAGAACTCAGTCATTTATTAAACAAATTGGAAAATTGTATGACTCATAAATAACTGAAGTCGATTTTTTGACAAACACGTAGCCTAGTTGGTAGTGACCCTGCCTGCGAAGCGAGACGTCCAGGATTCGATTTCCGGCCGGGGCAGATGTTTATGTGTCAGATAAATTTTTGTTCTCGGGTCATGGGTGTTAGTGACTAGTGATGTGTTATTTGTGTTGTCCATGCCACCCGTGACCTACCCAAGTGTGTAAACTTATAAACGTATGTATCGTACGTTTTTTGTTAAATTTGTTGTTGTTGATATGTTTTAATTATGATGTAAAATACGCCGCTTACTTTGAAGGTGCAGCGAACTATCTTATAATTCTCGTGTCACAGTTTTAGTTACCATAATCCTCCGAAACGGCTCGACCGATTCTCGTGAAATTTTGTGTGCATATCGAGTAGGGCTGAGAATCGGCCATGTATTTTTCATACCCCTACATTTTTTTTCTTTTTTTGGACATACTTCTTTTGGTTATTTTTTTATGGTGTGGCATAAAAAAATACACATAATTCCAAAATTTTGCCTCCCTACCCCCACCCCTCAAATTTAAATCGTTCACTTCAATTAATCTATATGGCGGAACAACGTTCGCGGGGTCAGCTAGTATAATATAAAATATTCTGTTCGTACCGACTAACATTTACCATTATTTTATTCAGATTTGGTTCAGTTAAAATATGTAGTGAATAACCGTACTTCAACATTTGAATATTAAACACATAATTCGATGTTTATGAAAATACATGAAGAAACAGTACTGTAATATATTATTTGATGGTTAAAATATATTACAAGATAAATCCTTTTCTCAAACCACAGGAAAACTTTGATTCGGGAAAATAGTATGAGTAAAAAGACACTAAAATACCTAAATCTTGAAAGAATTTTGAATTTGACAATTTTGCATGCAGGTTCAACTAATATTCAATCAATACTAATAATAACGATATAGCACAAGACATTAAAAATAAAACCGGTTGAAAAACAATACAAATCAATACCGATTTTCACTCGGAAATAATTGAGGAGCGACTTATAAAAAATAATGAATCGTCACGCTTCTAATGAGGACTATGCGTAGTACCAGGCTTTAATCATGGTAAAATTTATCTCCTTCTGTTCCTTTTTGTGTGAACTGAATGGAGAAGAGAAAGTTACCGATGCTGTCGAAGAATATTGGTCGGTCGGTCAATCAACTTCGTTATAAAAGCTTATTCGTCCTTTAAAGCAGCAGTATCAGTTGGAATTTAATTCTCGACCAGCCGTTTTAATCTTTATTGGACTGATAGCGTACTGACTTTTATTACTTTCATGTATAAATTAATAAAACAGAGCTATATATTTACATTGCAGTAATATCAAAATGTATGTTTTACAGATAAACAATATTGCTTGTATTCGCAAGACTTCGGAGTCATCCACACTTATTATACCCCATACGCTAAAACTACGAATATTTGTTTGTTAATGCTATAATGCTAGACGAATTTTGACCAAAGGTAACAATATTCATTTAATTTAAAGGCCCAGTCTTATGTGTGAGCAACATTAAAATTTACAGCTTTACTTATAGTAAATTCCAGATGAGTATGGGAATTTCAACGACATTTGCTAATAATCAATTTGATTTTATTTGATGTTCACATTTATTACAATTTTGAAGTTACTTCTTTAATTAACAACCCCGTAGCCTATTTGGTAGTGACTATGCCTGCGAAGTGGGCGGTCCCGGGTTCGATTCCAGGCCGGGGCAGATGTTTATGTGACAGATAAATGTTTGTTCTCGGGTTATGGATTTAAGTTAAGTGTAATGTGTGTTGTTGATGCCACCCGCGACACAGTATGAGTGTGATAACGTTAGTGATAAAAAAATTCAGTGTAAAATTTACTATACTAGTATGAAGAATATTAAGTTATTTCAATAACTTATTGTAAACGAGTTGGTATTTCAAAATAATACTAAAATATTATTATGCGTCGTGAAACCTGTTAACATAAATACCAGTAACACAATGAAAAGATTTTGCCAAGTAGTTACATTGTTCACTTATAGAACATTATTCAACAATGCAGTTTAAGTAGAATGTATGGTTAAATTAAGCATGGCATAACTTCTCTCCTTATTTGTCCGGTCTCTAATAGCGACCGAGACAATGCATGCAGGAAACAATGTGGAGGCGATCTCAACAAAGCTACCGATCTTGGGTAGAAACGGATTTTCTCACATACAATTTGTTAATTACTCTCGTGATTACGCCGCATTAAATATTGAATGTAATCTTCAATTTACGCCCATAAATCAGATTGAGGCGCATTTAGTCGATGTGAATCACGTCCGAGTTAAAAATAGTACACCCCAGCGCGCCATGATGCATTACGTATCATAATGTGTAATGTTTATCTACCGTGTATATAAAATCTTATCATTAAAACGATTGGAAAGAAGACAGATAGGCTTTGATTTCAAAAAATGAACCAAAGTAAATATCATGAATATATTCTGTACTTATCAAGTTACGACTCAATAAATGCAGGTCCAATTTCCAAATAAATGAAAATAAACTGTAAATAAACGTCGGAAAAGGATAAAACGTGCGTCAATTTGTAGCAATTTATTATAACTGTTTGAAAGCTGGTCTTAGTATGTTAACAGTTAAATGTCCGATTAACTTGTCTGCAAATCGTTTATGGCGAATTTATTATTAATCACACCATACCGCCATTATCGACGGCGAGGGGCGAGTAGCAAGCAAGTCGTTAGAGGCCAGCGACTCTCGAATATTGAATAAGATACACAAGAGTAAAGCGCGATAATATTGCAACGCCTTAAGCTAGTCCTTTTAATGTGAAATTCTCAACATACTGAAATATGGAGAGTAAGTTGCTCCATCTATCTTTGAGACATTGCCTACCTTCCCTGCTGATGCTGTATCTAGATGAGGCGTTGTACCTCAGTCCTTTCTATTTAATACCGTTTTAAGTACTATTATAGCTTTGTATAGTTTAGAAATGACGGTTTCTTTTTTACTTTTTTTTTTGTTTGTTAAGAATAAGTTGTTAAAGGTTTTTCTTATTTATTTAGGCAGAAACAAGTGGGTATCATTATCGGTCATCACTTTTCTCTGGGCGGCCAGTGTTTCGATCACACCCTGGTGTAAATTATGTCTGTCAGTCTGCTCTGGCTGTTTGGCGCTATCAATATACAAAACACATCTGTCATCGCTAAGTCTATCGATCGTTGATGGTGGAACATGATCTTCCATCTTGGACAGCGTTCATTAAACGCAATTCATTTTATTACTCCTAATTCTGTAATATCAGAAGTTTAAGACTTTTTATCGGGGTGTAAATTAGAAACATGAATGGCTTCTACATTTTTATATGCCACTTCCTTTACTGCATAAATAAGTGTATTTAATTATTGTACCAAAAATAAATATAGTTCAAGTAATAGTGATACAGCTGAACGAATGTAAAGAATTTCTGCGATGTAAGTATTTTTATAAGAATCTTCTTAGAATTAGTTTGTTTATCCTTATCTTCGTTTGGTTATTACAAAGGATCGCATCAGTTGCTGACGTATGTGAAACATGCTCATATATATGATCATTAGTAAGCGAGTATTAACGCAAATTTTACGCAAGGGGTTAAAACATTCAATAAGTAGTACCTCTAACCTTAGTATGTAGTAGGTAGAAGGTACCTACCTACCGTAATATATACTCTAAGGTACCTACTTAATGCGCGACAAAAATCCCACCTGACGACAAGTGGCGGTAAATTATAGGATGTTAAGTCGCTAACTTACATAGTAACTACCTAAGCATCCTTATGTTGAAGATTTTCAAATAGACGTGCTGCAACTGCTGTTGCAGGTAACTTTTATGGTTGTATTTTATGTAAGCCTTACCGTATAACCATAAAACAAGTAACGAATCTGTACATTTCATAAAATTTGAACTGATCGCTGTCTGTTCAAAGATTTTTGTCTGTTTGTCTGATCGTTTGTTGCTTTCATCTTACAAATAACGTAACGTGATTCAGATGTGATTCACACTAAACTTATGTATTGTATGTAGTAAGTTTCAGGTAACATTGAGCGTAGTTATTTCCATCGATTAAAAAATAAAAAAGCAGCTAAAAAATCCCCTCTAATAAGGAGTAAGAACCGAAGCGATGCGAGGGCGGGCACTAGTTACACGTATAAACCAATATGGTTTTCATTTCTTGCTAACAAACCGTATATTATAAAGTACTCTGTGCTAATAAAGTTGCGGGCGGACGCAACACTAGAGTTATAGAGTTCGATATGAACCGTTATTGTTTCACGGAGGCAACCTACACCAAATGAGGCTTCCTACGCATGCCACGGAAATGAAATGTAACGGTATTACTCTGTGCTTCGCCTTCTCTGCCTCTCTGACATACGCTCTCTGTCATACGGTCTCTGACAGTCGAGGTCGAAAGCTCTTGTGCGTTGAACACAATTATAATATTTTATTTACAAGTAAAGTTATTACTTTATAATAGTGTTTATATTTCAATCCACGGCCGAACCCAAAAACGGATAAAATCTCCATTACAATTGGCGCCCCACGTTGGGCGCCAATTGTAATGGAGATTTTATCCGTTTTTGGGTTCGGCCGTGGATTGAAATATAAACACTATTATAAAGTAATAACTTTACTTGTAAAATAAATAAATGTCCAACGCACAAGAACAAGAGCTTTCCACTTCGACTGTCAGAGACCGTATGACAGAGAGCGTATGTCAGAGAGGCAGAGAAGGCGAGCACTACAGAGCAAGCACAGAGTAATACCGATACCGTTACAACTGTAATTATCATCATACACAAGGATGCAACTAGTTGTAATTAATAAAATAAGAAAATGTATTTAGTGTACAGCAAATCTAAAAATATGGCGAGCCTAGTTTTTTGTGAGCTTACTCGTTCTGTTAATAGTCTAATCTAATTGTGAAATTTCCACCGTTATATTATAATATTTAATTAACCTAAAGTTCTTATTGAAATAATTTTAATTTATATCCCAGATCACGTGATTCATTCATGAATCCCTTTAGCGTAAATACTTATACTAATAATGTTTCTTTTTTAGTCAAGTTAAGAAAGGTGTATTCGCTGTTAATAAGTAAATCGTCGCTGAATAACGTGATCTGTTGATGTTACAGCGTCATAAAATATGTAATTGTTTTGTTGAGACGACATTATTCAAGGATCCGATATAAGATGTTGTTATATATTTTTTTACTTAGAATAAATTAATCCTTGGTAATAATCCCACCTGATGGTAAGTGGCGATGAAGTCCGAGATGTTATCATTATGATAACAAGCGATCTATGTGTCTATGAATTATTCATATTAAAATTATAGTACCTACAACATTTGCCGGATCAGCTGTTTTATGATTATTAAAAAAAATGATTATGCTTTACTAGATTAATATTATACATTATGTAATACTTATTATACTGATTTGGCTAATTTTGGTTTTGAATTATTTGTGGAAGTACAGGGAAGGCTTAAAAGGTGAGTAAATATAAAAATTAAGATTTTTTTATCGATTCTGGCTTCAGGCGGTACGAAGTTTGTCGGGTCACATAGTCTATCAATAAATTTGTGCAATACTCTATTTTGATATCATAATATCTTGCGTTACAGGTGTGCAAGTAAACTGAATTTCTTTTAAGGACTGAAGTAATTAAAGCGAAGACTATCTCGTGTCGGTTGTTCGACGTCCCAGGTTATATGTTAATGAATGATGTCGCCAACAGGGTCCGATCGCTCGGACCCGGACGGTGCAGACGGAAGACACGCTCACGACGCGACGCGACGTGGGAACCAGCTCTCTGAACCCCCAACACGAAAATGTTCCCTTCATACACTGGTTCTTAAACTTTTCAAAGGCATGAACAACTTTAAGTGATCGATGACACTATTGTACTATTAGGGGTAATAACGCAATCGATATCTTATTATTTATGATTTCTAGATTTTTTGTCTATATGTACGTGCGTTTGTTTTTCTAATCTCAGAAGCCACAATCGATTTGAATGCGTTAGTGTGAAATTAGTGTTTATATTATACATAAAAGATATCGATTCACACATAGAAGAGACAATTATGTCAATTTAATTAATTAAATGCAAAACGATTTTTCCCGTCTAGTAGAATCTTAATAATAATGAATTAACCCTTAAGATTGAATTACGGTGGAATTCAGAGCTACATAAAACTCTAGTATATAAAATGTAAGTGAAATTTGTGGACGACGCTAATTAAAATACTTTATTGCACCACCAAGAAATATTGCTGCCCATACCACAGGGTCCAACAACAACAATATTGATGAATATACACAAAATATTACTATTACAGCGTATTAATACTATTGCAGCGCACAGATCCTAGTCATAAAATCTAAATTGTTCCCATCTTATATATAAAATTATCGTGTCACAATGTTAGTTACCATACTCCTCCGAAACGGCTTGAGCGATTAAGGGTGGCTCATTGTTTGCTATTTTTCATTTTTTGGACAATTTTTTTTGGTTATTTTTTTATGGTGTGGCATAAAAAATACACATAATCCCAAATTTTCACTTCCCCACCCCTCAAATTTAAATCGTTCACTACAAGACATAATCTATATGGCGGAACAACGTTCGCTGGGTCAGCTAGTCAAGTTATAAAATCCTCAAAATATATTAGACGACAATAAATATATGTCTAATAAATAAAAAAAACATAAATACGACATACATTGTGTATCGTAAACAAGTCATAAACTGAGCCTGATCTATGTACAGTATAAAATACAATTTGCGTGAATAACCAACTCGTTCAATTTAAGTTTCAAGTAAAACTTTATCCACTTATTCCAGTACTTTTAGAGCGAACGTATCGCATTGATGTAAATAAGTTTCGTAACATCCAGAAGATATGGCCAAATAAATTTATTACCCGGTTAGCTATGATAAAATTGAACAGCACATTTCCCTGAGCACTAGTAAACGCAGCCATGAATTAGACTTAATGAGTTTTCTTCGTCAATTAGTGTACTAATTAAAAGTAATGATGAACGTAATTTGTAGTTAGCAATTAGACTATGAAATGCAGATAGTGCATTAATTTGTTGTATATAGATCAAACTTCAAATAAGGTCAAATCAATATCGCATGTGACCATATATTACCATACATTCGACACATGCTCGTCAAAAGTGTACCAAATCATAAAAAACGAATGGAACGTATTTCGCTCAAAGCGCAATAAAACATTTCCGATTACACGTATTTAAATTAAAAACTGTACATTTAATTACGAACTGATTGCAATGCATGTCGCCGATGTACCTACAAAGCTGAAGTTTACAATCGAGTAATCCGAAACAGTTTTCGCATGCTCATGTAAAATTGCCCGAGCAAGTATTAAAGTATGCGGTAAAAACAAAATTGGGCGGTCAAGAAACGATGTGACCGTGTTAACAGATGGTGGTAATGCCTCTTTGGCGTGCCGACACCATCTCTAATGTGCTTATAATGGCGATATCGGGCGGGACCGTGCGAGCTAAGTAATTGATAGAGCAACTGGTATAGTCTATACTATTAGTAGCGCTAATATACTAGATTACTTTAATAAATAATGACTTCATTAGTCATAAATCAACCAACTACATGAATTAACTTGATAATGATAGCTTGTGATACAGGAAAAGATTAATTTTAAAGCTTTATGACGGATATGAGAACATCTTGAGGACGTCACTCCGATTTCGTTTTAAACATATATGTACATAGATATCGGTACTGATGGTATAAATATTGATAAAAACTCCGTTTACTTGTTTCTGCAAGTAATATGAGTATATTCAGAGATTTTGTTACCTACATACACTGGATTGCTTTCCCAAGAAATTAAATTGAAATGCAAATTCGACACCACCGTTCTGTTGATCTCATTCAATGCTAACAGTGAAAGTTTTATATATTAGATATGCGTGATCCATTTAAGGTGAGCAAGTAGATAACCAATATTGGTAAGATGGTTAATTAGCAGAACGATTATGTACGACTACGACTGGTTCTGTTGATTTTAAGAAATTGTAACACCTACGCGACAACGGCGGATCAGTTATGTTGATAAATGTTTGAGTATTCAGGTCGTTTAGCGAACGCGAAGAAAAATTTGAGACCTCGTATAAATCAGAACAAATGATAAATCGTTTCTCCTTGGATAAAACATTTAGAAAGTAAAAAAAGTCGGATAAAGGTTTGACTGCCAACTATAATATAATTCTACCTATGTGTTTACTTACAGTGAAAGACAAGATAAATAAAATGTTTATACTTAACTTGTAAACACAACAAATGGGGACAACAATTCAAAGAGTTTCTCGATAAAAACCCTCAAAATCTGCAATACTCAAAAGCATAATAGAGATCTTTTATACGAAGCAAGTAACAATAAACAATACGTAAAATACTTTCTATTATTAAGGCAAGGTCTAGTAAAAGTAAGTTTAATGCATTATCATTATAACAATTACTGCAGCAATCGGTAAAGATCAATGGTCAACGCGCGAATAGAGAACGACAAACTCCGATTGTTTGGTTAAATCTTGTACGTATCTATTTTTAATGGGCCATTCACGAAATTATACGTTTTCATCATGAGAAAGTTAGGCCCGGGATTCAAAAATCTGAACTGTAATTTGCTTCTTCTTCGAGTGAAAGTGCTTGCGTTTTACTAGTTTCGTGTTTATAGACATCTACATGTTTTATTCTAATCTTCTTATTATATTAAACGAGCAAAAATTGTATACAATTCAGTTCAACTGCTTTATAGTTGTAATTTTCCCATAATCATATTTTTGTTAATAAAAGAAACCACCGCGAAGCGGGACAGACTTCAATTGGTCTTACGTAGCGTAATTTTCTTCGCCATCTCCATAATCTTTAATTTAATTTTCAACATAGTGGAACACACTTGAGTACATTCATTCTTATTTCAGTCCAAGTCAAGCTCGTGGTGCATTCTGCTTAACGGACTATGATTTGGCTTAAGGTTGCCTGTTTAATATCGCTGAGCCCTTTATTACCCTATTTAATCCGGACGGTACCAAAGAGTTAAACAACCTTAACGACTTCCCTCTACAACTAACTTGTGATATTTCGTTGCATCATTGGAGTACATACTATCATGTTGTTTCTGATTCCAAAACCTCGTTATTCTTGCAACACCTTGCAGTTGTAGGATCAAATTCAATTTACTCGTTTAAATTCCTCGTCCTATTTGTGAGTACAAGTCACAATTGTACTTGATTATTAAAGCGATACAGAGCATACTTTGACGAAAAGCTATCGCTAGCGACACTCGCAACTCCAGTACAAACAACGTTAAATCAGTAATGGTCCTTGGATACATTCTTGGAGAAGTGAACACGTTTCAAGTTAGTTCTAAGTGTTCCGCAAGTGGTTTAGGTTACAGTGTAGACACAGTGCAAAAACTTATTTGTTACACTGTGTTGCCAGTAAAGTGTAGAAAACAAAGCAATGTTGGAGTCGGGAATCGATAAAGAGACGTAGAGCAAAATACTATTTGTCAATGTAATGTACGGAATCGGGTAGATCGGTACAACGACAGCAGTGATGAAAAGCTACCATTAGTGAGATTCGGTAATATAAAACCAGCGAGGTTTCAGTTACATTGTAAGAGAATTATATCATACTTGTCCGGTGACGATAGAATTGCATCAAAATCAATTTGTACATGTCGCTTGATAATAGAAACAACTCATTTTGTCATCCTAAACAGGGAACAAGTTACATTATTGAATAGCTACAAATCTACAATTTTATTATAGAGTTGGAAATTAATCTAGTACAATTGATTGACTTGTCCAACACGCGCACAAGACACACACACACACATGCACACTTTAAAGACTATCACTGAGGTTTCATTGTATAATTTGTATACCCTTGTATACTCTAGTAGAAGGATCCTAATAAAACATATCAAGTTATAAAAAAAGAGTTTCAAATTGACTATGTAACGAACTGGAAAATGTAGGCGCTTTAACAGATAACGAACAGTTTTAAGAAATTGATTATTAAATTAAAAGCTGAATAAGTAATTTGTCACTGGCAGTTTAAAAGGAACCTTATTACAAAGTATCTGAGTAGCTTCTTGAGTCTAAAATATATCTTACAAATTGTCGATCAGACCACGTGTCCTGACGCGAGTTGAATATTTTTTACCCATCCCAAAAAGTGCACAACGCCACTAAAGAAGTTTTCAGTTCAAAAATCGTGTGAGTTGCGTATAAATAAAATAATCACATATATTGCCTTAACCTCGTTAAAATGTAAGAGCCAGAATAGTGGTTATAGAAGTGTTTGCCCTATCCAACATACAATATTGTGCCAAGTCGCTAGATGAACATTCTCGGTTCTCGGATACGTTTTAAGCGAGTGCGAAGTGTTCCCCGAGTGGTTTGGGTTACAGTGTAAGCAAACTGTAGATAACAAAGGATCATTCACGTTCGGCGCGGCGTGAGACAATGCACAATCCTGAAGATCAGCTAGCGTAACGTACTGTGGGGTGAATGAATCCGAAATCAGTTCACGCCATGACCATCTTCTACTGAGCACCCAACTCTTAGAAACGTTTTATGTGTTTGCGTGTTTAATTTTTATACATTTGCACTCTTAGGCGTTGAATTAAAAAAAGACAATATTAGAAACTTTTTCATGTTTATGTGACAGTTCAAAAACGATATCTTGAAACAAATTTTGATATTTCGAAATATCCCAGACATCTAAGGCAAAACGTAAATAAAAATCTGTTAAAAAGTAGGGCTGTTTCATCAACTTCAGTTCTTAGATGAAACAATTATTTTATTTGTAACTTAAATTAAATGTAGGTAGGTACATTGGTAGTATATTATTACAATTACAGCTATCAAAATCATAAAATATATTAGTATTTTCATTTATATGTAGTTACAGATTTTATCTATTATTAAATTACCTCAATATTGCAACTTCAATGCGACTTCATTACAAGATTCGTATCGTTGCACAAAAAGAAATATGGAGAGATCATTTTGAATTGCAACCGAGCATACCTACTTTTAAAAGTCATTTATGGTGAATGAGGTCTAAAGAAGATTGTTGATACCGAGAGACCAGATTTACACAGAAATTTTGTACATTAAAGCGTTATCTCCCAGTGGATTTACATGTAAATTAACTCAAAATCCGACACTCCTTTTAAACTTGTTTATGATCCAAGTTGCACTATCCTGCAGAATTTGACATACATTGTTAATTGTAGCAGTTCGCGTACAGCCTACAAAACCTTTATGAATATAATAAATTACGTTACTTTATCTACATTCATCTTGCAAGTTAAGGTATGTAGGTACTACCTTTTTAAATTCAGTGTATAACGTTTTACTACTATTTAGATCAGATATTCTAATTGCATTCAATTTATAAACAGTTATCTTTCTATTTGACTTACAATTCCTTCAGAAAAGATGGATTATACTCCGTATATTCCTCCGTTGCTACCGCACGCCTTAAGCTGTCACGAAAACCACGACTGGCTTTACGTTTGGCCATTGTAGATACACTTTTTCACTGCGTTATGATTGCGTTATCACTGCGTTGTTCATTTAATAATACACAAGAAACGGCAGTGATTCTTTGGGCTCAATTAATATAAAGAGAATAAAGAGGGTACATAATTGTGCAAAAAACAGCCATTCTGTACAAAAACCACGGCAAATAAATCTGAGTTTCGTAATTCGTTTATCACAGTAACTATAAAAGTAATTCAATTAGAACGTTTGCACGAGAAAGGTTCTGTTGTGTAGGGTTGTCTCATATTGAGGCTATATATATGTATGTTAGTCAAGGTGGTCCTTTGCAGGGTACGGGTCTTTTCATGTTGGTGAGGAGCTTTAGGTAGTGTACTCTACTCCGTAGAACGCTGCTACAATGCGGATTGGTATGAAAGTTGCAAGGACGGCAAATAGACTCATAATTTATTATTTTTTCAGGAAATCGTTTTATTTGTTTTCTCCAAATATGGAATCATTATGTAATTAAGTAAGTTACGCTGAGAAAATCTTTTGTTATTCGACATAATATGAAATATGAAAGCAACATGGCGTCCCTAGCGTAATAGGCAACGCTCGGTGAGTATATTACAGCAGATACGAGCACACAAGTCATGTTTTACGCGGATGTTCGGGATCGCCGGTAAAGCGCGGAAGGCGCACGCGCACCTCGCTATCGCCACGAGGGCATCTGCCTCCGTACATCAAATTAACGGCGCGGAACCGGGAACCGCAGGGCGGCCACATCGCATCGCACGCCAAATTTCGCACCTATACCCACCCATTCATACACATAGCTGGGTTCACACGCGGATGTTTACTCGAGAGCGGTCAACCAACCGTGGCCGATGTGTGTTTTATTTAATGCGGAAATATTGCTTACTCTGGCTGTTTAATGCAGTGTTTGACTTTTGGATTTTCTCGGGCACAACTGTACAGCCAAGGATTTACCGTAGTACCGTATGAGCGACGGCAATGAAAATGGCCGCTAGGATTGCTTGCCTTTATGCCTGGATTGGGAGGTTTTGGCAGCTTGATGAAAAACGTGACATTAATCACAAAAAGGCATGTTCTGTTAGGTTTACGATTGGGTGTAAATGTCTTTGTACCACAAGTTGGAGTTTACTGAACCAACATAATGTATGTATGATATACATAATATGTAGTAGACCTATCAGAGTTTTATGTAAGTTAATAAGTATAACTTAAGCAATCATAAATTAAAATAATACTGTAGCACTTTCACAATCAATAATATTACAAAACAGGTAATCAATAAATTACCTGTTTTATAACTGGACGCCTACATGCAGCTATTCTATATTAAAAGAAGCAACGAATTACGCCATAATGAAATTAGTCGAGGATGTTTTAGCGCCTAAAATCTTATCTTATCTTCTCGTGTCACAATGTCAGTTACCATACTTCTCCGAAACGGCTTGACCTTATTTTTATGAAATTTTATATGTATATTCAATAGGTCTGAGAATCGGCTACTATCTATTTTCATACCTCTAAGTGATAAGGGTTGACCACCCCTAACTTTTTATTTTTTGGAAAAATTATTTTTTATTGATTAATCATAAAAAATACACATAATTCCAAATTTTAACTACTATATTTTAAATACACATAATCAAATTTAAATCGCGCTTTAATCATTCGCTACTAGTAATCTATAATGGCGAAACAACGTTCGCTGTGTCAGCTAGTATTTGTATATAACTATAGAATGCGCTAGACGTTGCTTAGTTCGGTTAATCCTTTACGACTGACAAAAACCATGTCTAGGAAATAGAGATCTTCCGCTAGGCTAAGTGCCTTATGCCTTGGGAAGGAAAGCTACCCCAAGTGATTCAATTGGCTTAATTTATAATTGTTCATTTATTTTTAACTACGTGTGAATATTATATTTTATAAAAAGTTGTTAAAATAATATACCGTGGCAAGCCGGTGACAAACACTTCGTTAGAAACATAATAAAATCTGCAAAGCACTGGTACTACGCACTGTAGATAAACATAAATCTGTGCAAACTCTGACGATACAATCGTGGGAAGAGAGACGTTAAACTGCTACATAATTGTTTGAAGACGTGAATAGTCAGTGAATGCGCCGCGTCAAGTTGTGGAGCACTTGCGGGAATAGATTCCTAAGAACAAACACACACACGAATACGTAAGTACTAATGTAAAATACTTAATAGCAGACGCCCGTGGCTTCATCCGCTGGGATGATGCTATAGATCCAGGAATTGGCTTAAGAAAGTTCGTCTTGTCAATTTACATAGTACCGACCTAAATATATTTTATCTTTAAAATATCTACGTATATATTCACCGTCACCTAAGCGGACTAACTATTAAAGTCCCCATATGAGTCTTGTTCTAAGTCGGTCACAGTTGTCATGGGCGGTAGCGTAAGGTGGTGCTGCATGCTCGTTTGCTGACTAAAATAAATAAAAATATATATTATAAAAATGTTATGTTGGTTTGTGTACGCTTCAAAAACTCAAAAATTTCTGCACCGATCGAGCTGAAATTTTAGCATGATATAATTATAATCCGCATCAAGGATTGTTTTTATCTATTTTTTGCATCAGTATATCGCGACCGCGAAAAAACAGACTTTTTTTAACGATCAGCTGTGTACCAGTGACCGCGCCATCTACCGGAAGCGAGGAAAACACTCGCTGACAACCGAAAAAGTAATGACGCAGTCGCATGAGAAACAATACGAGTATTCGTTCCCAATTACATTGTGCCACAACGAAGCGTGGCAGGGTACAGCCAGTTTAATATAAAAATATGAATTTTAGGAAAAATGTTTTTCATCACATAAATTACAACAAGCATTACTTACAATAATAAGCTATTCATCAACTGAAAAATACGTTCAATATTCTTGACGTTTCTTTACAGGTTCTGTATTTCCGACTGAATATAGCCATAATTTTATGATAATAGTCGGCAAACAAGCACATTATTTTATTTCCAAGCAAGAAAGTTATTGAATATCTGTAACATTTTAGACGTGCTAAGAAATTGATGAATTCATATACGTAAATACGCATTGGAACAAAGATAGTCACATATTTTTGCCGCGTATGAAAGGTCATATATTTTTGCTGCTCACTTATTTATTTATTGCCCTAGTACCCATGACCATGGGTTTATATCGCATTTTACTTTGCAGTATAGTTGTGGTAAGAATTTCTTGTCTAAAAAGACAAATTTATGTCTATTGCACCTATGGCGATCGTTAGTAAAATAATGTCCGTGTGCTTGTCCAATAAATATTCTCATTCGTGACTTTAGAACTCTTAAAATACGCGGCATCTTCATGACTTGTACTATAACAAGCTTTCCCTCGCGGCTTCGCCCGCTAAAAATCCCTAAATATAGAAAAGTTGATAAAATCAGAGAACTTTCATACTAACTTTGCACCCCCGTTTTACCCCCTTAGGGGGTGAATTTTCAAAAATCTTTTCTTAGTGCTCCCTTACGTTATAAAAGGAACCCCTGTGCAAAATTTCAAGTTTCTAACCCTTATAGTTTAGGCCCTGCGTTGATATGTCAGTCAGTCAGTTTTTCCTTTTATATACATATACAGGGTGTAATCGTTAAGTGTGCACAGGCGATTATTCCGTAACTATTACAGATATCAAAAAGCTTTAAACTGATATCGAAAGCATTTTACCTAATGAGTAAAATTACAATAATAATTTATTAAAATAAAAACGAGAAATATCGAAAAAAATTACATTAAACTCTCCCATACATTTAGTATGAGATAGTAGAAAGGTTTTACTTTCTTTATTTAAAGTGGAATAGTACCTACTCATTTTACCCTTATCATTTTATAATTATGTATGATATGATATTGATGAATTTCAAGTAGATACACACATGTAGATTAATTATCTTACCACTTCAAATTAATAATAAACCTTGTTTCAATATCGTATTGATTTGAACTGGCTGAAAAGCAACATACTAAATAAAAACAAAAAGACAGATACTCTTTGGTGTTCGTTCTAAATTCAAATTCTTTATCGCGGGAGTAGGTACTATTCCACTTTAAATAAAAAAAGTTAAACCTTTCTACTATCTCATACTAAATGTATGGGAGAGTTTAATGTAATTTTTTTGGATATTTCTCGTTTTATTTTTAATAAATTATTATTGTCATTTTACTCATTAGGTAAAGTGCTTTCGATATCAGTTTAAAGCTTTTGATATCTGTAATAGTTAAGGAATAATCGCTTGTGCACACTTAACGATTACACCCTGTATAGATATGTCATACTATGCTAACCAATTTTTTATTCGTTAATTCAACAGCGTTATGGTTGACTATAATCATTTAGATATTTAATAAATTATAATATGATGTGTTAATTGGGTACTGAAGACGAGCGATAAGGGACCTTTCAAGTATTACGTAAGCAGATTTTTTGCAATTTTTAACCCCCCGTTCCCCTCGTCAGCAAAAGTAAGCAAATCACTTACCCCTCCCTCCCATGCTTACGTAAACATTGGTACTTGCATTCAATGGTTTCTTTATTAATTCAAGAGAATTTTGAGAAAATCTGATGACGTAATCACCATATAGACTCCCCCACCCCCATGTTATCAAAAATAAGCAAAGCAAAGACCCCCCCGCCCCCTGTTGTGCTTACGTAATACTTGAATGACCCCTAATTTACTTCTGTTAACATTCTTTACAACTATCAGTCAAAAAATAGTGAAGAACAGTTTCAGCGTTTGAATTTTTCACGAATTTAGTTCACTACGAAATTGATTTTTTCAGTCTGTAAATAGGATTAAGTGTTCATATAAATATGTATACTAAACAGGTACTAGTTACTCCATAATAATATACATACATAAGAGTATGTGGTCAAGTTTAAAGATAAAAGCCTTACGTTAAGAGGGGGTATAAAGCTAGGAAAAAATCAAATTTCACCCGCGCGCCCCGCCCCGCCCGTCAAATAGATGCGCCGCAGCAGTTGCGCGTCCGGTTGCATCTGACTTTATCAGCGGCTGTACACTCTCGCGAGACTGCTAGCCGAGTGCACTCGTATGAGAATGTACTTGGTAGCGCTCGCCTCGCCTCGTGATGTCTCGGGGGGTCTCGCCTGCTCTCGCTCCCATGACGTATCGGCCGAGGCGTAACGAGACATAGCGAGTACTCTCGCACGAGAGTGTACAGCCGCTATTATATAACATGGCATCAGTCAAGAATACGGCACAGTATAATGTAAAAAATGAGACAAATTTCGGCTCAATAAATGTAGAATCATCTACCTCAAAAATGGCAAGCTGTTTTATCTTTATTAGGGTTAGATTTTTATACAATGTTAATAGCTAGAGAGCCAGTGAATGGCAGACAACACATTATTAGGTGTCATTAATAATTTTGAATATATTATTATGTAGGTATCTATTAATCTAAAGCAATTCTTCTCGCTGTAACTATCTGTATTTCTGAAACTAATAACATTTATAGGTAGTGTCGGTCGCATCATGTAACCATAGCGCTGGAAACCTAGTGTAGGGAGCGATTGAATCACTTTTATGACAAGAAAGGCAGTATAATGTTCGTACTGGTGTGACCATTAAATCATTTGAATTCTCGCAAAGCAGAATATCTGCTCTATTTTTACGTGATGACACCTGTATGCCGTATAACATGTAAATAAATAACACGTACAATGTTTTTCAGACATTTGTTATTATAGATAACATTGTTTTCATTTTTTCGCTACAAAAAGATAAAGTAAGTTATCCTTTAAATTTATTTAAATCGAAAGAAATCCTTCGCCAGAAAACAGAAAAATTACAAATGCCACTGCCGTTATTATAAGGAAACTAATTAAGTGACAATAATATCATAAAAAAGATGACAATCACTAACTTCTTGAGCGACAATTGTTAGCTTTAAAAATATAGGAAAAAAACAGTGTGTGAAATATGATGCGTGATGATATAATTATGCGTGAGAACAGGAAAAATGTATAATGGGTATTAAAGGATTTAAGGTATGGTAAGAACACATAAGTCATCAAACTAAACAATTATTTGAAGATTAATAATAAGCATAAAATCGAACAAAGCTTACTTAAAACCAAAATGAATTTATTCGAAATCAAGTTTAATTCACTAACTCCAAAATCCGTCTAGAAAAAATAAAATGTCAAAATTATACATGGTTGGAAGTTTTAATTGTTCAAAAAATATATCTTGTCTATTATAAGTCGTTGACTTGTATCACATGTGTATTGAGTATCGTCGTTAGTCTTGATATTTGTCTTGACCCGTTCATAAACACGAGGCTTGATGTTACTGAAATAAAAAAAAGTCAAACACTATTATAATTCATAACATTGAAACTGATGATGTCAGGTATCTATCAGATGTCAGGTACTTTGCGCCATTTATAATCGGTTAAAAGTTTTAGATAGGACTAAATTACATAAATACTTTATTTTAATGCCAACCGTTCCGGTGCAATAAATTCGTCTGCATTTGGATCTGTATGTTCTAAAATTTCTACATTTTGTAAAAGCATAATACTAAGTAAGCCCGAAAATATTCTTTTTCTTTAAGAAAACACAATTAGCAATTAAGAAGTAAATAAAAAAGTCGCTTTAAAAATGCATTTATACAAAATTTTATGTTTTTGTTAAAGTAATTTTGCCTAACTATGCATGTATGTAGTATAGTATAAAAAAAAGTTTAGTTTATGTGTTATTTTGTAGATTCATTACAATGCAACAACAAGCAAATAATAAATGAAACAATACATACACAGATGAATTGATACGCACTTCTCTGGTGTAATGTTCCCGTCATCATCAATAGATTTTGGAATATTTTCTTGATTAAATCTTGTTCTGAAATGAAAATACAATAATAGTTTCAAACACACACAAGTAAAAACTACTGTAGGGATTGATCAAATTGACTACCAGAAATATAGGTGTTGCTTTAAAAACAAAATTATGGGGCAAAGAGGAAATAATTAACTCAAAATTAAATTTGCTTTTGGATAAAGCTGTATAGGTGGGTTCATGCCTCTCTCTTCCACTTTAGGCCTCAACCTTAATTTGTGACAAAGTTTTCTAACTAAGCCCACATAACATTGAATACACTTATTACATGAAATCTAAACATAACTAGTAAGGAGTGGGCGTACTGCATACCTCTGCCTACTCCTTCATGTCAAAAAAACATTTACTTACTTTATTGATCATTCAACACTATTTCTATTTTTATAATTATGTTTATGAATAATTTTCTTTGAAAGTACATACATATACTAACTATTAATGATACATACAATCTGAATTTTTCGTATATACTATGCTGCTTCAGCGATCAAACATCAACATCAACATTATATTGTGAGCACAAAAGTTAAAACAATAAGGTCTAATTTTGAATATGAAATAGTGTACTTGTCAACTTACCTCTGACAACTAGCCATGACTTGAATTTTCAGCTTTCTGTGTTCCCTTTTTTAATGTTGATTTTATTCCGTTTGTTACCCATGTTGGATCTAGTGTCTTTTAACTTTAGTTCACACACACACAATTATTGTTTTTGTAATAAAAACTACGCTCTCAGTCACAAATGTACACCACGAAATATTTTTCACATGTCGAGCAGACTGACACAGTCTTCGCGTCTCAATGGAGCAATGGCGACTGATTAATGAAACAGAGCATGTCAAAATCCTACAAATGTATTTTATTTAAATAATTCGTAAATTATAGATTTGATTTAGAAATCGATCTACAAATCCCTCCGTGACACTAATTAGCATAATATATTAAAATATTGACTCAAAAATATGCACCATATTGAAAATAAATTGATTTCAGTTGAAAATTAGACCTAACTTTGTGATTTTTTTCTATCGAGAAAATTTAATTTTTTTATGTTTTTGCTTCTTACATTCACTCAATAATATAATGAAGTATAACTATGTTCTTATTCAGGTTCTAGAAACTTGATCTACTACTGTAAAAATTGAATCTACGATTGCCAATTTTGCTTTATACCCCCTCTTAACGGGTTGTTTCAGAATCAAATCGATATTGTTTATCGAGAAGCAGAGCTTAGGAGAATTTCGTCGGTGAGTGAAAATAATATCGCACTAGTAATTTTTATATTTTTTATTTTATATATTTGTTCAAAAAAGTTTATACATATTATACCTATTTAAATTTCTGCCAAACTGTAGGTCAGTTTGTTGGCAGTTCGCATACTTTGCATGCAGCTTCGCCGAGTCGGAATACGACAAATGTACTAATAGCTCACCATTTTGGATATATCGGCTTACACATAAGGGATATTTGCTGGAGCGGGCCTTTTTTAGGATCCTTTCAGACAAACAATCCAAGGATACATTATCGTCGTACAATTCGAACGGTTTAGGCAGTGCATGCCAAGATAGCTCTCAGGGGGCAATACTTTTTCCGATTTATCGTTATATTATGGCCAAATTACACAAAATCTTTATAAATTATTTAGTTATGTTAATGAATACACTTTTCATCATCTTTTACACTGCTAGTTCACGTTCACCATACCTTGCATAATTAGCCATTTAAACATGTCGGTAGTCCAGCAGCAACATTCGTTATTCACAGAGATTATTTATATAAACTTTCTATGCGACTGGATAAAAAGGACAAATATTATATTCCTGATTTATATGAAGTATGATTTGACCGATAAGATAAGGCAGATGCAGTACATGGCTACAACCAGCCGTCAGGACTAGGTATGCGAAACGTCAGGAACCCTGAAACATGTCGGCAATTCATCATTTTGTTTTTGTCACGCAAACACACGACCACGCCCGCATCTATAGCTCTTGTAACTGTATTTAATGAGCTCGTTTTTTGTCCGAGCCTGGAGGCAGTGCGCCGTTTAATCATCTAGACATAATTGACCTTTACCGTGTAATTATTAATAAATCAGTGTCTCATTATATAACGACACGCTGGGGGCGGATTAAGTTCTCATGCAAACGGCAAGTTATTGTGCACTAAACGAGTGGAGTGGATGAATAACTAAATTTTGCTAAGTTGGCAAATACCGACAGTAACATGCGCTCGGTATGAACGCAGGCCTGGGTGGCCATGTTAGCTAAACCACACCCACGCGTAAACTTCTAATTGTTCCAGTGAAATATAACTCGCCGTTTTATGAAAATGAGTGTATCAACCCAACATCAAACAAATACTTCGCCTATTTGTCGTTGGATAGGAATATTAAGAGCTACGATAACACGATTATTTTTTTATCGTTTAAAATTAACAAAATAGACAAAAAAAAACTTAAGGTGGAAATCTACTTTCTTGATTATTGATATAAATCACATCGCAGTTACTGTCTTGGCAAACTGTTTTTCTGTAATTTCCGGATCTTATGAAATTTCCACATTATTTTCTCCCTGCTATAAAACCAGGCCCCATGAAAAGCCATTAGTAGTTAGTCCGTGTCTACGGGCCGGCTAACGATTACGATCACAGACGAGTGAGGCGGAAGGATTCGCGCGCGGGAGCAGACAATGCGTAAGTAACCGTGCATGTGTAGCGTGCTCACGGCACATCCGCGGAATATTTCATAGGAGAGTGTTCGCAATTAGAGGACGGGCAGAGGCGAGGCGACGCTATCGTGGCATCCGGCGCCGCGCTATCATGTGAGAGATCACCTGATCGCTTGCCGCCGCCCGCGCGCACTTACCTCGACATACGACTGCGATTGGAAATAATTATTACAGGGTACGACGGCGGAGCTCTCACAAAAATCATATCGATCGCCCCAATCGCGAAGGCCATGCACCGATGCTTCCGATTCGTAATTTGGGTGCTCGAGAGATAGCATATCGCTGTTTAGATTCGAGATGCCATTCCAAATAATGTATTGGGGCTGCCATGTGATTTAACTTTTTATATTTTTCTACAATCAACATAACGGAAGTGGAACTGTTATTTTTGACATCGAAAGCTGATATTAGATTAAAATGGTGCAAAATTACTGATATCAATCTGGGTTACGCACAAATTGGGACTGGTCGAATGTGCTTTGATTTCAATTAGACGTGAGTGGTCGTTGATCTAAATTCGTCTTAATTGAGCAGCTTTTAGATGAAATAAAATCGTAGCAATCGATGCTGAGGTATCGCGATTCTAGGTTTGCAATGGGGCAGAGCGGCTCCGAGTGCCTTGGGCTTGTTCATCAGTTACGGCTGTTAGTGGCCGCCCGATGGTAACCGTTAATAATTAAGAGTGGTCGTCTAATAGCCGTTGATGGTAACGGCTCGTGTGGTATGCCCGCTTCCGTATTACACCCACTGCCTCGATGATGAAACGCTACGTCGATCACGTGGACACCATATAAATATTTTTGCAAATACGTTTAAATACTTTTTGCAAATTCTGAGGCAAATAATTCTGTAGAAGATACTACAACCAAGCTCGTTCAATTCAAGTACCTAACAAAGTTTAAACATTGGGATACAAAGTACATGGCATTGCTGACTTATCCAATACCTTAAAGTAAACAATCGTTGAACGTAAAATATCTAACAGTAAACCGTGTTGCTACAACAAAATGTTTACGCCTACTCGCACGTTTCTATTATATACTTTAGGAAGAACGTACAAAACTATTTACCAAAGTACCTTTAACGTAGGCTTCATTGCTAACAGTCTACTGATGAGTACGTGACTGTTGCTCATAACTATGTGCATACATCCTAATAGGCTTGATGTAGACTTGTAATACGACAAAGCCTACTAGTGACTGACATTGAAAAATCAGTGAGGAGTACCTCCGCGGTCGTAATTCAAATACAGATTGAATATTTATTTATGTCTCGTATATTTTTCTTCTTTGCGAATAGTTTCGTCCATAAAATAAATTTTATTTTGCATAGAACATGCCCACAGTTATTCAATGCACGGCTAAGTCTAATACACCATCTATAAATTTCCATAAACGATATTAAATTCATAAAACATTTTACAACAGCCAATATAATTTACTACTATTAAAGTCATCATTTACCTCGTAAATTCCAATTCATAATTCCGTGCTTCAAAATAGCGATAACAATTGAATGTTTAAGGTAGAACCGGTGCCGTGCTAGTAGTTTCTACGTTTGGGCAAGTGCACGATGTTCGAGTAAGGTTGCATTCGTATTGTCTGGATTAGGCAAGGTGATTGTATACGTGAGGGCGACACAAATGTTTAGTGGATACGTAGAAGGGCAAGCGCCGGCACCGCGGCACGGTATCCACACGATTGTATTTGAACTATGCAGAGTTGAGTTATCGCCGCTCGTCCGCCGGGGCCTTTGGCTCCGCGCGGCACTTCCGCGCCCGTCGCGTGTCCCGCAGATATGAGCATGACGCCCGCGGTCCTTTTGATAATGCTAATGTTGCTGCGATACGCCGATGAAACCCTAACCGATACCAGAACCACATACAATGACCACACCGGCTAAATGGACATCGAGCAATGGATGCGGATCCCGATAGAATATTTACTCGTGCCATCGATGGAATGATATTCATTCGGAGATACAGATAACACGTATGGTTAGGAATAGCATATTGTTGAGCAATGGTATGGCAATAAATTTGCTAGGAAACACAAATACATAGACATTACGCGACACTGACGGGATACCACTGCGCCGATACCATCGATAAATGGACGGCCGGGCGAATGACAGTCGTACTATGGGTGCTGAATGGTCAAGATTTGTCGTAATTACGGTTAATCTAAACACGATGCGGCACAATCGATCGTAAACACGAAATAGACAGTAATAGCGACAGGATCGGTTGTTGCAATGTATGCGTACTTCAGGGATATATATTGAGGCTAGCTCAGTTCTGACTTTCTAGTAAATACGTTGACAGAACCAACCAATAACATTAATGACATTAAGTAAGATTTTATCACTACACAGTATAAAAGATAGTCGCTGTCTATTTGTCTGGAGTCGATAACATCAAAAATTACTGCAAGTATTTTCATGAGGTTGAAGTGATTAACGAAGAAAGTTTAGGTATAATTATAGGATAAATATAAAACATCATGTCAACGTAAAATGATTTTGAAATGTATTTGAGAATGATAATACGTTCCAGTCCTTTGTTTTTTATGGAATAACGTAATTGTTGTTTCATTTTCCTACGAAACACAAGAAGTTTTATACGTGCATGTCGTATAAAACTTTATAAGATGTTTCTATTATATTGTTATTGTTGGGCCAAGCGGCCGATTAACTAAAGTCAAAATGAAACTATGCAAACCTACATATTAAAAGCTTCCGAAAGTGGGTAATTATTGTTTCCAGCCCTCCCCCTGCGGCTATGCAGCTTTAATTAACATCACCACAGTCTACGTTTGAAACTACGACACGTGATATATGTTGCAAATTTATTCAAGACGGAGCTCACAAAACGATTTGTTATATAAAATGCAATTCTTTTATATGAGAACCGTTTATATGCTTCAAGTTGTCTTCTGTTGAATGGTCATTGTGTTTCTGTAATGTTGAAGAGGGTAAAATTGAAGTTTAAAACACTCATTCTACTTTTCAAATAACTGGTTTTCTGTATGTCAAGATCGCGTGGGCGAATGTAAATTATTTTAATATGAAATACAGGTGAGGCGTATAAAAAATGTAAGTGTTACACAAAATCATTATTTAAAGAGTAACGTCAATTCGCTCCGATAAAACGATGTAAATAGTTTGATCGACATCTGTGATGTCTGTCGAGACGAGAATGGACCGTCGCAGTGGACAATGCACACGAGAGCTCGGTCGGTACGTGATCGACCGCGAGACCTACTCGATTTAATCACATTAATTGATACAACCGTTACTATATAATGATGATGTATTGTCGAAATAATTCGATATTTTAAAGTGTAGCGGGTAGAAAAAATGAATTCAGGTACCGCAAGAGGATGAGAGAGTTGACGTTAGTTCGGCGCGGCTAGAGGTACTTGACTCTCAGGTGCACTTTACGGACATAGCCGTCAAACATGGCTAAGTGCGGTTACAGATAGAGCGAATTTGCGGTACTAGCTTATTTCGACCGCCAGTACCTAACTGGTACTGGCTTTAAATACTTTCTATTTTAGGATATAATTTTGATTTTGAAATTTTGTGGATTTTGAAAATCCACTTTGGGCGCGTTGTGTAATGGGGACGTAGGCTAAGTCGATCATTAGAGCTTTACGAGCTAATAAAACATATTTCTGGATTTGAGTGGCGTTCATAATCGATAAATTAATATGAGCTTTTCATACGCCGCAAATACACCTGATCGACACCGTTTTATAGATTCGGAAACGCGCCCCTTTTCAAATATCTTTGATCATGTAGGTTTATTAATAAATTCATGCGTGTAATTATTTGAATCTACCACCTTTTCGGAAAGAAAAAACGGCGAAAGAAGAGGCCGTAGACAGAGCCGCGCGTGTAAGGGCGTACGCTTAAACTGGCACGTGTATACTGATAGGGTGTCTGCTACGAACGTCCGACGAGGGTCTAAAAACTCGCGGCGGGTATCCACAGCGTGTGTCCACCTCGGGCAGCGCCGCTACTAGGAATACCATTTGACCTCATTCTGCTAACTATGCACATAATTACGAGTATAGGTATATACCAGGGAAGCTCAAATGATTTGATTTTCTTTTGCGTCGATCATCATCGGAGATGTCTTTTATGTCCCTATAGACAGTATAGACAATAAGGTGTCTAAGATGTCCAATTGCAGTTATGCTCGTTAATCAGCAATTTATTTTAAAAAATCTGTCACACGTGCCCGTGCCAGTGAACGCTGGCCATAATATATTTCAATACAAATACGCGAGCACGCAAATTTTCGTGTACGCCGTAAGCGGCCCAACAAAATTTGTATACGATCAGCAACTTATACGCGCTGCAAAAACGCACTATCTGTAAAAGTACTTATGTAATTGGCTTCCTCCGTCTACAATCTAAGGCACATTACATATTAAAATTGTGTTTTTCGATCGAATTAGTCCAGTTTATAGAGTCTGCGTGTTGAGAATGATGTAAGATATCGTACTTATGTTTTTGCCAATGTTTAGATGATTAAAGGCTGCATCATAGTGTTCTCGTAGTTCCAGGTTGATGAGCACTGGCTATTACTTTGAGTCATAAAATGATATTAAGTAATGCTGTAAAATTATTTATAAGTATTCTTTTTTTCCGATGTAAGAGGCGATTTATTCTTAAGTCTAGCATAACCTGACCTGTTTCTTGTGAACACAGCTGGACAACGGGCGAGATAACGGTGCCATATGCTTTTTACGATATATTAGACGATTTCTTTCTGTACACTTCACTTGAAATATAACGTAAACTATGCGAATAATAAAACTGTCATGTTGACGTATATATATTTTATATTCAACTAGGAAATCTTCACGAATTAAATACGGGCTAAACAATAATCTTAATATTATAATCTAAATCTTAAAATTATATCAGAACGACAGGTAGCCTTTCCGTTATGGCATCAAGATAGATCAACCTAGATAAAGTTGACATTTGACATAATTACTTAGTAGGTACCTATAGGAAAAATCTTTATGGGGTTATAAATTATGTTTTGAATGTCAGTTCGTACGTTTGATCGTTTTCGGTTTTTGCAATAATAAACACGCAAACGAACTTTAAATGATGGGATAAAATGAAGAAAAGAGGAAATTTATACATACCTAATAAAATTAACGAGCTACAAGCTCATGCTACGTGCTCTTTACAGTTTTACAGGCATAGTACTGATAATAAACTTAAGGCTTAGGTTATTTTTCGAGCGAAGCGCTAGCTGGTCGCCTATGCTCATTGGAAAAATGCACATTATCATAACATAAGAGCAAAGCAAGAAAATAGCGGCATCGTCAATCCAAATTCCCGTGAGTAGCGGTGCTCAACATAATTAGGCACTGTGGTCAGATTACATGGCGTAGTGAAAACATTATATGTGTGTACCAGTCATTTCATACAAAAGTTATGGTACATTGAACTTGGTATAATTTAGTAAGTGGATTCAAAATGATCAGGCACTTAAGCAAAGAACTGTAACTAAAAGTGTAATATTGCAGTTTTAGTTTTACTGATGTCATAATTTACGTTCAATTTTAGTGTCATTACTGAAGATGGGCACGATAATAAAAATGTGTTTAACCGTATGCATTTACATACGATAATACCATATATATTATCATGTGAACTAATAGAACTACTTTTTATATATTTATTTACTATGTTTGATATGGCGTACCGTTTTATATCCAGCTTCTTTGGGGAGCTACCCGGTATATATGGGATTCCTATGAAGTAATAACTTCCTCGACAATCTTTTAACACATACCTGTGGGGAAGCTTTGGGTTTTCGTGTAACTGTAAACTTTTATAAGTGTAGGGAAACCCTAACGGTATGACGTGTAACCCAAGTCGTGTCGGTCGCATAAGCGGCTAAACGCGTGGAAACTATTTTTTGGACATAAATAATGCGACCTCTGCGACCTGTATAAAGTAAGTATTTATTCGCATATATGGTCTGACTGGTACACTTAAGTAGTTTTACAATATCATAGGGACTAAATATTGTTTGTGCACCCTTAAAAAGTAGGTATAGTTTGTAGGTAAATATTTTCTCGCTAAGATTTGTGCCTAATAATTATATACAGAGTTATATTTAAACTTACTCAAATGAGGCGTTCCAACTCAAGTATCAGACCAACTTACTTCAAATGGAAACTGTTTGAAGTTGATTATTATCGCTGTAACTGGCGTGTGTGTAACCATTTAACACCGAGTAGACTACTTATAGGCTCAATTCCAACTGACGCAGAGTGGAAGCGAAGCGGTAATCGAATATTTCATAGCAAATGTAAGGCTCTATAAATTTAAGTCCAGACTAAACTTCCTGAACGACGGTCGTGGCTTTAGCGCTAGTTTCCTCCTGTTGGAAGTCGCTGGACGTTCGTTACCAGTACGGACGGACTACGTTCTATACTATGTAGATGAAGGTAAATTCCGTTACACCACAGTCATCAACGGTCAGGGCATTAAAATTATAAATTGTTCGCCTCGCTTTGCTTCTGTTCCAGTGGAGATTGAGGTTTATTTATTTCTTTTATATTAAACACTCGTGTACAAGTGTCAATAATCAAGAACAGCAGTGTGTACCGTATCGATTATAAAAGTTAAATAACTCTGAAGTAGGGACGTGCACAAATTACGTGAAATAATTTAAAGTCTCGATCGTGCAGGTTAACCAACGCCCGGCGTAGACGTTTGTACACTTCATACATAATAAATAACCATATATTTTACTTCGGTTCGGATGTCGAGTAAGTCAGTTGCTAATGTGAGTAAAACTGACTGTAATGAAATTTTATAAATACGTTACTAAAGATTTAATGACAGATAAAATGATTCGATATGAAAAATATGATCATTGTGTATATTTTAACGTGTACGAATGAAAATCAATAAAAAATGATATTTTTAATACAAGAGCATTTCATTTAACTGTACCTTGTAATTGTAGGTACTTGTAACTGTAACATGTAGCTTGTAATTATTATTGGTTTTAAGTATTTTAATTGAATGCATACAACTGTTTATATTTGATCAAACCGAATCATCAAATCCTTTAACTTTCAGAAGATTATTTGTACATTTTAAGATCACTAGATTAAAGACCGAGCTTTGCTCGGTACTTAACAACGCCATCTATTCTGCTGTTGTGTCGTTAAAGCAATTAGTATTAGTATAGTAGTATTATTATACGCCAATAAATGTCAGGAAGAGTCATATTTTTCAGTTTAAATTGGGACTACAAAAACACGACTAAAATGACATTTTCTAAAAATGATTCCTAGCTAGATCGATTTATCGCCCCCGAAACCCCCTATATACTAAATTTCATGAAAATAGTTGGAGCCGATTCCGAGATTCCAGTTATATATTTATATATATACAAGAATTGCTCGTTTGAAGGTATTAGATTAGATTAGATAATATAGGATCTAATATTGGTGAACACCTACATAATTTTTAAAACGGTGTGTTAGAAACGCTATTGTGTGACAATAGTACATTACGATACGTGTGCGTAAAGTAGCTTATTATTGCACGGTGTGAAGTTAAACGCTAAACACTGTACAAATAATATAGCTACTTAACGCACGAGTATCGTATACTATTTTATAGCACGAGTGACATAAACCCGCCTTTACTCAAACATATAATTATTTACAGGGAAATAAAAGAAAGGAAATGTTTACGAAGCTGTTGATGTTCATTTGATCACTGACTTTAGACGTTTGAGTTTTGACATTAATTTGTCTGCTTTACCGACATGTCAAACGTCATTCAAAACTATTATTTTTTTTTCTGCTTTACCGACATGTCAAACGTCATTCAAAAGTATTGTTTATAATGTATTAAAAAAATATATTATAAAACTATATATCTCAAAACATTTTTGCATTGATTCCAGAGCATCAATAATTAAATTATAGGCATACATTTACTGAAATTATATTATGAAACATTTGTAATTAAGGATGACTAAAATGCGGGTTTAGGTTACCTAGCAACCTAAAGGGTGTGTTCCGATATACACTAAATTACACTGCGAGTCCACTGTCCACTTGTCCAGTGCTCTTACTGGTGAGAAATTCGTTCCGTTGTGGATTTACAATATACTGACGCAGTATCCTTGTTAAATATTATGACGTCATAAACATTGCGATGTTTGTACTCGGAAGCACTGGTGTTTTCGAGGTAAGATGCTTTCAGTGCTTTGATCACATGATTAAAAGCGTCCAGAAATTTAAAAAAAATGATGTGGTGTCGTGGGACACCAGGTAGGAACGAAGTTCCTTCGGCTAATGAAGGCAACGGCTAACGAAAAGAAAGGGAGAAAGAGAAAGGTATTATACACTACTTACTCGCTTGTGTATACGACTGTCGCGCCTGCGCACGTCTCATTTAAGGCTTTTATTCCACGCATTTTTTCTTACGGTTTTACTATCACATATTTTTCAGTTCGGTCGCCGCAGCAAAACCTATCCCCTCCAAGCCTGCCGTAAGGAACTTCGTTCCAAAATGCTATTGATTATTATTATTAAATATTGTTTTACAAAGCGGCCGTTTTATTATGCGATTAATTCAATTAACAAATTACATATTATACTGGACTGCGTTCCGTTTTAAACGTAACCAGTATAGTTAACTATAAAGGAACGGCTTCGTAGTATACTAAATTGACGTCACACCTTACAGTGCTCGCAGTGTATATCGGAACACACCCTTAAATATTCGTACCCTCCATTGAGTTACTTATTACTAGTACCCTCCATAAATATTTGTTATAAATTTGTCTGCTGCCAGATTCTAAGTGTCAATAGTGTAAGTGTCATCTTGTGCACGGTGTGAAGTTAGCATCATAACCCGTGCTATAATCGACTACTTTACGCACGGAAAAGCGTGGCATAAATGCGGGTTTAGGTCACAGTGTGTTATAAAATAATTTTTATTACATCAAAAGATTAAATTCTCTAAAGTGTTTTATTTCAAACTAGTGACCCGCCCTCGCTTCGCTTCGGGAAACTTTAGATAATTCACACTTTATAATTATTTATAAATTATAGCCTGTTATTCTGATGTGTAAGCTATATTATTGTAAAGTTTCAGCAAAATCCATTCGGTAGTTTTTGCGTGAAAGAGTAACAAACATTCATACATCCATACAAACTTTCGCATTTATAATATTATAGGATATAGGATAGAAGTGAATAATGCTGAATTTTAATTAATAACTTCCAAGAAGACATTGATAGGTACATTGTTATTGAACGACACCTTCTAGTTGAATGTGACTCAGAACCTGAGCTATTAATACGAAACTTGTTTTCTTCTATAAATTTTGTTGAAATGTCATCATATCCTGTGCTGTTAATATGAGAATTTGTATGTTGTTAGGGGTCATAATATATGTTGAGAAAACACGAAACTAAAACAGCCATTGTTATTATATACAATTTATTTTAATTAAGCTTTCCGGAACTTCCTGAATTTTCTAAATACTAGTGATTCTTAACGTTGACATATCTTATTTAGTTGTGAACAGATTGTATTAAAACAAAAGTTATCTAAAACTACAATAGCTAGCAAATAAGCATTACAATAGATACATCAGTGAAAACTGTATTAAAAACGGTTAAACCGTTTCTGAGATTAGAAGGAACAAAAGCACAGATCAACAGGAAAAACGACAAACAGACATTCAAGCATTCAAAAAGTCATTGTAACAGCACCTATTGTGATAATCCTAACGATAATAGTTTTTCTGAAATATTTTCCATATCAATCAGTTACAGTTGTGGCTCCTAATATACATAATATATAGATTTATTGATTGAAAACGCCAGTGCTGAACATTGTAAAGTATATCTGTTGAACAAGGTGTCAGGAAACAGTTAAATTATCCGGATGAGTTGCGAGCGAGGCGGGATAACGTCGAGGGATGGAGTGCCGACGTCCGTTGGTTACAGAAACACGAAAATTTATTTATCGGATATCGGCAGGGTACATCGCTGCCCTGGGACAGGCGGACGGTTAGAAATTGAGCAGCGGGCGATGCGGTCGTCGATACGAGACACTGTTCACTTCCTAACATAAATTCGGTGCACGGGAATCGGATATTATTATTCAATCGGACGATCGAAGTTCGTGCGGGGGCCATAAGTCACGGCGACGCGAACGCCGGCGGGCGCCGTGAGCGGTGGCGCACGAGCGCGATGCCATCGCGCCGCGTACCGCTAGGCCCTGCACTGTGAGGCCTAGCGACGTGCCACACCGCCAATTGTCATGTTTACGACAATTAAAGTATTTTTGGTATTCAATTAAGGTGTAAAAAGAGTTTTCGTTCATGTCCGGCGTTGCTTTGTTGACTCCCTTGGTGTTGCTCGTGTCATAGGCGATGATGACCACTTACCATCAGGTCAACATTCACTTACATTCCAACATTCACTAACAGCCCCAGTCCCAGTCCTCATACTTACAAACTCCTCATACTTACAAACTAACGAGCTAATGGTCTTGTTCTAAGTCGGTCGCAGGTGTCATGGGCGGGCATCCATTTTTTTATTTCAAAGTACTGCACCTATAAAAAATCCGGATCTCTGTCTATAGACGCATTCGTATATACTACGAATACAAGTGCCAAATTCACTTTCCGCCCCTACACTATGCAGCTTAAAAACATTTTAAACACAAATGTGGTTAAGAAAATGCAACCCGTTTCGTGAGGTCATACGCCTCATACGGGACATTTTGTTACTGTAAATTCTATAATTTTTACTAGTTTTTTATTTATGTTGTTGTATTCCAGAATTCCTTGTTGGCTTCATTTTTCATTGTTTACAAACAAACATTCCTTATTTTACCGTTCTTAGCTGACGTCTTCTATTCATAAACTAGCTCCCTGCTTATCCCTGCATTTCGTCTTCATTCAGCAGTTGAAAAAAGGAGTCGATTCTAGCAGAGGTACAGTTACGATTGCGATGATGATATTATTAATAATATCTTGTGCTCGATGCTCGTCCATGTTTGGAAACCATACGTAGTCTGCAATGCTAGTTACCATAAGATGGGATCGTAGGGCAAGCTGTAACTAATTAATAATAATTAGAAAAAAACCTGTAGGAGAGCCAGTTAACAAGCGAGATCCCTATTTCGATGTTGGTCAGGTCTGTGTCGGATCTGCTTCAATATCAGCGACCACTTGTGGTGGCCCAACGGCAATTACTAACATAAAAAAGTTAAATATTGAAACTCCCAAAATATAATAAAAGCAGAGATTGGACGTAATACGCTATTATGTCTCTACCAAGTATTTAATCACGGCCCAGCCAGGGCGAGGCACATAAAAACTCATCAAGAGTCTCAACAAAGCAGTAAACGACAAAAAATATTGGGGCTCTGGCTACTGTTAGAAAAAGGCAAGTCACAATCAACTGAAGCTTGACAAGAATTGAAAATAAACGTCATAAATGTTAAGTTGTTCACACAAGTACTTTAAAATGAAGCTCCTGATAATTGTAGTCAATTTATTTTTATTTATCACAACTTTCAGTTATGATCTTAGGACACGAAATCTAAAACTGCGACAATTGAATCACGACGAAAAAAACGATGACATCTTTTAGGGAGTGCGCGCACGGGGGACTTTTGTCTGCGTGACATAAAATTTTTTGTCTTCGTCGCGTCGCGATTCCAAAGTGGGGTGCGCTCACGAGGGCGACAGTGTCAAAACCTTTCAAATGGCAGTCCGGCATGGTAATGATTGGATCGTCAAAAGACGTCTAGCGCTTTTGCAACCTTTACTGTTGAAGTACCCAGGGTCTATGCGGTCATGGCAGCGAATGTTGACAGCTATTGGTCGTTACGCTCGCGTGGCAATAAGTGCCGAGTGTCGCTAACGCGGGTTCGGCGTGGATGAGCACGGAGCGTCGCTGTCGGCCGCATTGTCCATGCTCCGCTTCGTAGAATGAGTTGCAGCAAGAAAACCCTACAGTCTTTTTCATTATATACTTCCCGACGCAGTGACATTTTAATCATTCAAATTTATACGCCACTATAAACAATTTTTAATGCGCAATCAAATGCTTAGTTAAGCGTTTGTCTTTTTCTTAGTATTAGTCGGAGAAGGTAGTTAACTTTTCACACAAAATTTTCTTTAGCGCAACATACATTTAAAAAAGGTCGATTGAGATATCTATATAGGACCCCTGTTGCATATTTTGATAGAAGAAATTTGTTTCACCTATTACACAAGGACTATAAAAGCAGGTACACCAGTAAGGCAAGAGCAATTATTGTTCAATTAAAAGAAAGATATGAGAGAATTAATCTACAAAAATGTCGGAATTACAACAAATTTTAGGTACATCCTATAATTTACTTATTACGGGAAGAAGTAAGTAGAATTTTCAAGGTTTCATTTACCTATAGACTACGTTACAAAAGGTAAATACTCAAAAAACTTAAAAGCTTTTTGCTTCAACTCTTTCGCCTGGGCGGTGATGGATCAATCAACAACGACAAAGAGTAGAATTATAATATATAGATGTAGATAAAAAAATTAAACACTTCATTGGATACAGATGTTGATCGCTAAGATATTGAAAACAGTATTATTTCCTATGCATTTACAAAGATAGAGGACCACGCAGCGGTTACAAGGCCGGCATTACAAATACATACAAATTTATAGATATTTGCATTTTCTTATACATGAGACCCTCTCGTTTCCCTGAATGCAACATATTTACCGCGTTCAGTTCGTTGCCGTTCACATCATACATTGTAAGTTTTACAATTCACTAGGAAATTGCATTCACATTCGTTAACGCTTTACGGTTTCACGAATAATTTCTAACAATTCATCATTTTAACTATCTTACTGGTAGCTCGGTTTGCCCACAGTTTATATAAAATGAAGTAGGGCCATAATAATTTGCTATTCAAGTGCGGGTTGTCAAGCTTTCACCATCAAGGTGTAATATTTTAATTGCTCGAGATTAAGTATGAATAAAGTTTTTGAGAAAACATCCGGTCCCTTATGTATCTACTAAGGTGCATTGCCAATAAAGAACAAAGCGAAAGAAACAAGCGAAGAACAAATCGGGGAAGCTTGTTGCTAAAGTAGAAGGAAATTCCTAAGTCCGTTGTTCAGCACGGTGCACCATGAATAAAGGAAGTTGACATCAGGGATGAATAGAGCCTCTTACATAGGGAAAACTTATTTCATCTAACGTATCTCAAGTGCCTGAATAGTTAGTATCCAGCGGAAGCGCATTGCCTTCATCAAGGCATGGGCCCATCTGTTTATTAAGCGTCCTAGCCTCCTTTCACCTTTCAGGCATCTCTATCATATTTATCGATCTTCGTACTATATATTCTGTCCATTGCCACTTCAACCAGTTAATTCTAAGCATGTAACTAATGATTAAAACAGCACTGTGTCGTGTATAACATTTCTTATGTGTCAAATATACAAATGTGGGAAAGCATTAGGTACCTTTATCCGAAGTGACTTTGAGTGAGACTCCTTATAACGGTTACAGGTACAGATGCACTCTTAGCATCTATGTTCTCTTTATTAATGTTCGACTTAAATAATACATACAAACAAACGAAATCACTCTTGCAATACCGGTATAGTGAATCAAACTACTACCTCGATCAACGCAATAAATTAAAATATGTAAAGGTTTCATTACGAGCCATTATGTACTTACTACGAGCATCTACATTAAAATTTTAAGGCTCTCCGCGTAACTCAATGTAAGTATTAACGTTAATTAGGTTTTTAGTTTTATCATAAATATGTTGTAATTCTTTTGTGTTAGAGGATACAGAAATAAAGTTTCTATTATTATTATTATGATATATAAAATTCTCATATATTATATTAAATTCTAATATAAAAGTCTTATACATATAAAATTCTCGTGTCACAATGTTAGTTACCATACTCCTCCGACTTGACCGATTTTGCTTGACCGATTTTTATGAAATTTTATATGCATATTCAGTAGGTCTGAGAATCGGCTACTACATATCTATTTTTCATACCCCTAAGTGTTAAGGGTGGCTCACCCTAAAAAAATGTTTTTAATTTTTTGGACTCCACCCTTCAAATTAAAATTGCGCTTTATGTATTTTTCTATGAAAAATATCCAAATCATTCACTACAAGTAATATATGTATATGGCGGAACAACGTTCGCTGGGTCAGCTAGTAGTATTATAGATTAATTCTTTAGTAGCAAAAAACCGATAAAATTAACACCGCGAAGTCACAGGATTTAAATTTATAGAGTAAAAGTTTAAATGAGTAAAAGATTTAAATTTATAAAGTAAAAGCTCATTGTAATGAATGTTGTTACAGGTTGAACGATTGCTGGCGCCCACCTGCCAGTCATCATACAAACAAAAGAATTTTAAGCAATGTAAATAAATTAAACTGCTAGAGGCTAAAAACCCATTGCTGTTGTTTGTAAAGTGACCATGTTCCTGTATTTATAGTTACTTTCTTATGTGTCTGGTAGAGCCCATAAATCCCGATGAGAGTGCCCGCGATAAAGGTCATGGGACAGATCTTCTACATCACTGGATAAGAGAAATAATTCTTGAATGACTTCTAATTGATGCAACAAGTGCATTGTGGGCGCACTCATTAAATAAGTGCCTCATGCAATATTCATTTGGCTATTGTCTTTTTTTCCACAAAGGTATGCCTGTGTGAGTAATTAATGTTTCGAAACCACTAACGAGATAAGAAAATGTATTTTTAGGCCTACTGTTGATGTGTCGCACAATGAATGTTGTACAGTTTTGGAATAAGTAACGAGGGAATGTTCTTTCGGACCAAATTTGTTGAAATGAAAAGGAGGTTTCTCGCACCTTTGTCTTGCAATAAGTATCGATAAATATTACTCGTACTGGCTCGAAGATAATTAATATTTTTTATGGTTCTGGAGTTTACGTTTGACGAGAACGAGTTACAACATATGACCGCATCTACTGCTCGTGCCTACGGCGCCGTCTGTTATTGCACTTAATCTCCCGTTATCAATATAAAATTAATACTCACAGCCCAATGAATACCTTCAATACTCATAATAGTGAAAAATGATCATCGTCTCTACGGTTGTTTATGGAGGCAAGACACCAGTTTGTATATAATTATATACTTACATCACTTATTTATTTCGGAATGGGTTATTACAACATGACAGCTCGGTAGATTTATGGGACTCACTAAACATTTATTTTTAAACGTTTTAATTATTCAAAGTGAAAGATTTCCGTCATGTTAGTATTGATAAGCATACCTACACCATTTAAAATTATTTGGGCGACGTTCGATTGTGTTGTGTATGTTTAGTTATGTTATAGATATACGAGTATACATATAGTGCGTTGTGTAAAACATTACTATTGCAGTGGGTTAAATTTTATTCCCACGTTCTAATGTAGGACAGAAAAGTCCAAGAGAAATTGGATCGCTATTAATTAAAGCAAAAATGTTCGCTTAATGAAATACAAAAGACTTATTAGTTATGTCTGAACCAAAAGTGCAAGGGAAAGGGTCGGCATGATGAACGTGCCACAAGCGGAGAAGCGTGGGGTGGCGCGCGGGTGCCGGCGAGTAGCGTGAGAAACACCCGCGAGTCGATGCCGAAGCGTGCGCACCCAATTCCTGATGCAAATGCGCAGGCCCATCTCCTACTTCAGAGGATCGAGCCGCCCATCCGCTACCTACTTTCGATAACGGACGCGACAATAGAGTTCGCTTTTCTACCTTTCAACCTATTGCGGCCCCCATAATGAGAGAGTTAATCGGACGATAAATACACTTTTAGTGGTTTATTGGCAACATTAGAAAAGGTCTAGTTGAGCTTAAGCTTTTTACGGCGCATCACCACAATAGGGGTTTAATAACGACAACAGACTGCTCGTTACCATCCGACGATCTCATGCGGCTAGAAATCGCCTCCCTATTATTGTCCAATGCGGCATAAACGCGCATAAGAGGAAGAATTTGCGAACAAGCTCCTTTTATCTGATATATTACATACGCATACTTCAGGCTTATGGTGTGCGGTATCAACTTGCAAATAATTTTATTTTGCTCACTTTGTAATTGATATTGATATCTACATTCTTTGCCTCCTTTCAGGAGTTCGAATAAGTTAATATTTATGCTGATATTGCTGCCAAAAAAATTGATAAAACAGTAGATATAACGATGTCAGATATGCTTCAAAAAGGTTGAGCGATGCAATCTGAGACAGGCACAATTTGAAAGACAGCCGATATGTAAGTATATAACATTATTTAGTGTAAAAGATTTTTATCACAGACGTTTTTAGAACAAAGCAATGGTTCGTGCGGTGGGCAGCTAGCGGGAAGTAGATGACACAAGATGAGAGCGGCGCAGTTGTGTGCAGATTGAAACCGACAGGCGGGATGATATTGTTGGAATTACAAGCGTTTAATCACGGAGAATGAGCGCGCGATGCGACGCAGGCCAGCGCAGCGTCGGCGCCGACAATGGCCGCGCTGTCAGGGCGAACATGGTCCCCGCGCCCGATCACGACCGCGACATCGGAAATCAATAATCGAATGATTTAGCCACTGCGCCGCGTGCAAACCTGATTAGACCCGATAATGCCTGGCGCATCTTCGCAGACTCCGTTCGGCTGAAGGGCGATAGGTTATCGTCATTTAGTAGATACTTCACACAACCGTATTATTTCCAGATGTCGAGTAACGGCATGACACATATTTTTCAACGATATACATCTCATGAAACCGTGCACGACATGCCGATTAACAGTAACATACTGGATATCGAGAAATTAGTCGATATTATACGGCCATAAGGATGGAAACTGTCCAGTATTGAACCAGGACAGGTATGTACAGTGTATAAGACCTGAGTCGATTTAAAGCATATCAATTCGCAATTCGCGACAATATAAGCTACACATATATATCATGCAATAAATGAGAGGAGACATAATTATTATATTGTCCATTTCGATACTGTCCTCAGTTTAGTTAATAGTTTTTTTTTACTTTTGAAACAAGTCAGTAAACTTTATTTCTTGTTATCTTAATGTTCAATCTAACTGTAGGTACATAACGTAAGTTGACATAACGTTCTTTATTGGATTCGGGTTCCCTCCTAACAAGAGATATTAAAGATCCCATCACCGTGTCCAATTTCCGGTTGACATGGTGTATATATTTTTGGGAATATACGAGTAACAATTAAATTTTATGTATGTAGATTCACTTCCAACTTCCCATCCACACCCCGCAACCCTTTAAGCCTCAAGGTATGCCGCAAGATAGCGTTCAGGAACTGAAATAAATACTCTTTACTGTGAAAGTTTACGAGGTCGTAGTAGTTGTTTAAGTCTAAGAACCGATAAGTATCCTGGAACACGAAGGTGAACTATTTGTTTTAGGCAGTAAAACGTTTCACGATGTTACGATCACTACCATTAGTCATAACGGTTCACAACCACCTTTGTATTCATATTTGAAAAGCTATACACGGAAATATTACAGAACTTGAGATTCGTTTTCTTATTAAAACATTAAGTTGGATCTAAAATTTTCAACAAATCGATAACACCTAGTGTGCCCTACGGATTCGAGTGATAAAAAATCGATAAAAAATTCCAGAATCGTTTCGTATAGACATGACTTAAGTGGACCGTGACCTGAGCATAAGCTTGAAAACGTTTACAATCGGGACCTGAATTAAGCTCGGTCCATTATGTGGGTAAGTCAAGTTCGACTCAACATTTACCCGAGATAAAATTGCTCAATGAAAGCGGATCTTCGGGCAGCACTTAGCTGGAACAAAGTCTAATTACATTTCGTGAGGTATCAATGAGCGGTGCAATTACGACAGTGGGCTCTGTGTAATCGATGTTGCGGGCGCGTTTTCCGTCTGTTTTACCGATGTATCTAGAATAATGTACCATTATCATGATTTATATTGAACCGATCACGGACTAGGATACCTAATGACGGACCTTGGCCCTCCCAGTACAGCACACATGGACCTGGTGCGGTAATGAGTGGGGAACGAGCAACCCTGGGGCGATGGGAGCGCAACGCAATGTGTATTTGTAATCCAGATGTAATAGCATACTGCTCCACATAAGCGTGATCTTAAAACGCATGACATTATAATTATTATGTTGACAGTAACACGTCATATTTTAACGTGTGGTTAGGGTTCATAAATAGAAATCGGTATTTTCGTCGTTCGAAGAAACCGCTTGTATAATAAACGTAACATGTCTATAATGACGCTAAGAGCTAGCTAAGCTAATTTTACCTGTTTAATTTTAGCATATTTATTTACATACTTTGTTATCATATACCTACATATATAATAAAACTCTTTACTTATCCATGTCAGTCAGTACATGGAAAATACTTAAGAGAAACTATTAGTAGGGGCATTCATTAGCGCAGCAGATCGTATAACAATGATATTTAGATTTTTAATCAGTTTATCTATACGTTTGTTGCATTACAGATGCATAAATTACTTAAAGTAAGCAAAACAACACAACTTCAATACCAATATCACAATAAAAAACCCAAAGATTTTGATCGCAACTCGCAATTGCACATCTGCCGCGGTGCAGTCCCTTTACAGACTGGACTCACCATTTTCAAAGTTATTGATAGCTAGAATACTGAGAATAGCTATTCTGGGACGTTTGTACCAATAATTGTGCTAATTAGAAGTAAAAACACAGTTATGGGGGGATTAAGTGCCATGGCATATGACAGTCGGGCAGCGTCGTCACGCTATTAAGTTTTTGTCATGGTATAAAATAAAGGACGTACAAATAATGACTTGCTTGTGACTCACAACTCTATTCCAATTAACATTTTGTTGTGATCAGTCTCTAATTCATTACAGAAAAAGTCAGAGTTAGCATTCATGAACAGTTGCGTCAATTATAGTTTTTTTAATAGGTTAATGGTCCGTATGGCGCAATGGTTTATGGCTACCATGCCGGACTGCCGTTCGAAAGTACTGGGTTAGATTCCCGGCGAGCTGGAAATTTGAATTATGGGTTTAAATTTCTGTTTTTGGTCTAGGTGTGTTATTGTTTTTGTATGTTTTCCATGGCACCCACGACAAAGGAAATCCTAGTGTGCGGCTGTGATTGTGTAGCGTTATTTATTTATGGGTAAGATAATTTTAAAAATAGAAAGGAATTATATTTCTTTCGATTGTTCCAAAAAACTGTAAACAAAGTCAAAATAACAATATACTGTACACCAAACAAGTAAATGCAGAACACTGATATAGATTTATGTAAGAAACACAAAAACCGCATTCTGTTGAAAGAGTGTACGTACGAGTAGTGCATGATTACACCTGTCGTCAGGTGCGAGATACTATGTTTATATGTTCAAAGTCCCTCGTGTCTTCTCCCGCAGACATTATAAATTGCATTTTAATGCAAGAGCTAACATGTTACTCGTATTCACAAATATACACCAAGCGATGGTTTTTACTCAACGCCTACTACATAGTAGACTCGATAATTTTTTCTGCTAAAAAGATAATGTGACAAGAGGTGTGACAAGGAATCAAACACGTTTAAAGCATATATTCATTACTAGTGATTCACATAACGGTGAACGGGTAAATGACATTAATAGAGGTAGAATAACAGTAATGTATATATTTTCCAATACTGATCGATTAGCATAAATAAATGATAAATAAAGTAGCCGAGGAGTTCCAACGAAAGAAATTGTATCGTAGAATAATACATGAGATGATCTCATCATTTCGTCACTTAGCTACCCAACGTTATCAATTAAGATAAAATAGCTAGTCCCGTAAAATCAACAAAAACTGGTTTCATTTAATTCATTGTAATTTTTAACAGTTAACTAAATTACATATAATTCATCACCATTAAGGCTATTCATTTGTGGAGACATTGGAAGTAGTGCAAAAATTTAGAGTTGAAAATTGTTACATGTCAAGAGGTACAACATCTATCATTACGCTAATAGTAAATATCCATTAGGATGCCTGTTAGATGCATGTAATTGCTATTTCAGTTATGTAGCAATCATGACAATACAGATCTCTATAGGCTTTTAACGTATCATAAATATGGCACAGTGCAAACCCTCCTAAAATATGTCATATTCTAGTTTGAGAGTATCGATTCTAAGCTTATGATAACAACAATTAGCGATTTCCGTGACTAGTCAAAAAACTGATTAAAATAATCTATAATGTGAAGTGAAATTATGACCTTGACCCGTCGTCATTCAAGTATATTTTGAATTACTGACCAACAATATGATAAATGAAAAAAAAATGCAAAAATACATTTAATGCTTCAGTAATCTCCTAACGAGTTCGTAATGATGGCGTACTTAGATTAGAATAACTACAGTAATTTGTAAGTGAGACCAGAAGTAACGGAAGAAAGAAAACACCGTTTAATCTCATGCAAAGGTTTCTGTGTGACCTGAGTTTCAAAATAACATATTCGCAGGGTGTACTGAGTACTAACAGATAGAAGCCACAGATGCCTAAGATATTTATTCTGTGACTATTACGAAGAGCTTGCATACATACATATGCATACATATATACATATGTAGGTAAATAATAAAAAGGCATTTTATAGAATTAATGGTAGCCTTGATGTAGGTTAGGTGAAGGTACCATTTGAAAATTATACATAGTTCATTGCTTTTTACAATATTAGTGACTTACGGCAAAACTATATCCTGTCGTCGCAATTGAGGTGTTCGGCAATGCTTCTGGTTCCTGACTAACCAAAATTACGGAAGTACGTGTTTCGCCTGGAGATTTTTGACAGGTTTTATTACTACTATAGCTGTCTTTCGATAACACTCGAGCCACGCAGATAAGATTATCGAATATGTGTTTTCGTATATCGGACATCTATACGACTCCATTTCTATAATGCTTAAATTGGTTAATTATTTTCTTTACACATATCTATAGTATGACTTTATCTATGAGCTATATCTATATCAAAGTTAACATGTTTCTTTTAGAAAATTAAATTAAATTATCAAAACGACATCAACATTAAAATATGACAATCTAAAGATGGAGTTCAGATTGCATCCTCTTGATGTAGATGTAGGTAACTGTCTGATTTAATGTGTGAATATTGTGAGATAAGGAAAATGTCAAGCTGTGAACGTCGGTGAGTCTTGGAAAGTAATCAGTGTCCAACGGGTAGCGAGCTCGAAGCAATTTTGTCATTTACGATTGAACGATATGGTCTCAGGCAATTTAATAATAATAAAAAAAAACTTTGCACTCCGGTGGTGCCGGCAGAAGTGAAAACTTGAACATTTATTTATTTTTATAAACAGAAGTAAATCCTGATCCTCCTACCTGTTTCCTACTACCTACTTTAGATGATTAGCAACCGTACATTTATAAAATTACCTAGTGTACATTTTTAACCTAGCTTTACGTTACCATAGCACATTATACATAACATTCAAACATAGAAATATGAAACCTATGGAAGTGACATGTCAACAAAAAATGCGCGCCACTGTTATGTCATCTGGACACAAAACATGGCGGCTTTAGTGCTGTCCTATAAGTCATGACATCAACTACTCATGACCTATAACAATAATGTAAATCTTCCTTTATTTTTCCGGCAACATTAACAATAACCAATATTTTTAATGTTATTTATAGCGTACCTGTGCCTGTACCTGTGTATGGTTAAAGATGGCTGATTTGACTGCTTTTTGACAAGACAAGTACCGGCTGAACTGACTGACACTGTCATCTGGGTTTTCACTTCAAAAAATCTGTTTCGTACTTCGATGGCTTTATGTAATAAATATCCAAAAAGGCAATGGATATCCAAAAAAATCATTCAAACAAACGAGGTGACAGCTTGTTTTCGTTAAGATGTAGGTATAATTAAATAAGTGTATTTTCAAAGCAAGCTGTGCTCGTGACAAATAACGAACGAATAAAAAGGAAGAAGTCGCGTAGATGTTGAGTGATAAAAAGGACGTGTAATTTATCGCATACATGATCGTCTGAATACACCTACCACCATTCTACCACGCCAATGAGCTACAAGGGTTTCTATTCAAAGCATCTCTCGGCAGAAGTACTCAATCACTTTGGTCATTACACAATTAGAAGGATTGCTGTCACTTGAGAAATTATGCGACGGTTCATGTTGAATTTATTATGAATGCTTAGACATAAAATATATGTATGTATACTTTAAAATAATAAATCGGTTCCTGTTTATCAATAAGAGCTGAGGAATCTTGAGAAATTGGATTTTACTGCGACTTCCAAACATTTGGAGAAGGTGATAAATAAAGATTAGATAGCAAACGATTTTCAAATGTTCTATCAATATCAATTTATGCATATTATTTTATAATGCATTATATCTATATCTATATCTATATCTATACTTCTATATCTATATCTATACTAATATTATAAAGAGGAAAGATTTGATTGTTTGTTTGTTTGTTTGTTTGTTTGTTTGCATCGAATAGGCTTCAAAACTACTGAACCGATTTGAAAAATTCTTTCACTGTTGGAAAGCTACACTATCCCCGGGTGACATAGGCTATATCATATTTTCAAAAAAATTCGGGATCATTAATAAAACTCCGATAATATAACCCAAGGTGTAAAAAAAATACCTAAAATATTCTTTACATCGCGTGCGCTGCGAAAACTATGGATAATAGAGCAAAGTCATGTACTACAGTTTTATAAAGGACATCAATATCTACAATAAAGTCCGCGATGGCATATGTCTAACTATTATAGTTATGCCACAATAAGTGTTTTTTTATTTAAAAAACTTAATTGAGATACTGCCACTGGAAAAGGCTCTTTATTTGTATCTTAGTATTAATCCTTATCAAAATAAATTAATTCATATTCAAGACTGCTTTATTACCTTTATATAACTTTTTAAATTATTCAATTCGGACATTCCATTCGAAAGATATCACGAGTTTAATAATTTAAGTATTGGAAAAAAGTTCCTCTGCACTAGGAGAAGCTGACTGACTGATTGACATGTCAATGCAGGGCCTAAACTATAAGGGTTAGAAACTTGAAATTTTGCACAGGGGCTCCTTTTATAACGTGGGGGAGCACTATGAAAAGATTTTTGAAAATTCACTCCCTAAGGGGGTAAAACGGGGGTGCAAAGTTAGTATGAAACTTTGCCGTTTTTGAAGGTAATCGAATGAAATTCAGTATGAAGGTTTTTCATTGAGAGTTATGAAACATGTACCTATAAAATATTTTTTCGAAAAACATCCCTTAAGGGGGTAAATGGGGGGCGCAAATTTTTATCAACTTTTATATATTTAGGGGTTTATGGTGGGCGAAGCCGCGGGGGAAAGCTATCATTTATAAAGATATCCTGTGAATTATCCAAAATATATAACTAAATCTTTGCAAACCGAAGGAATAAGTTTCCCGAAGCGAAGCGAGGGCGGGTCGCTAGTGATGTATATTTTTAGATCCTCTATGATAGCAATTACTAATCTCATTTTATTTCATATTATTATATTAACGATTATTTATTCAAAATACGTAATAGCTTAAAACATGTCCCATTTCAAACATGAGTTGCATAAATCTCGGTATAAAAAATATCATTAAGTGATTATTTAAAAGCAACGGGACATAAGCTAGACGTCTACGATAGTTATGACTGGAGTACGCAGTCATAAATCCATGTCAAGTGGGTGAGATTAATTTTGGCGAAGTTGTAAATCACTGCCCAAAACCGAACAGGAAAGACACATGCGTAATTTGACTACGTACGTGCGACTGATGTGATTGCACTTCGAAATTGAAAATACTCGGCACATCGTAGTAACGGTAATTACTACGGTCGTAAATAAAGTGACATCGATTTATATCGCAATCTAGTTAAGCGCCCGTACAAAAGCCGTTTTCAATCCATGTTATTAGTGGACGCGTTAAATATGGCGCCGTATACCGTATACCTACTTCATGTTTGACGTCTGAAATATTGGATATAATTATTGAAATGGTGATTAGATAACAACTATTTTTAAACAATGAGAGCCAAATGATAATAAAACTAGTACGAATTATCGTAAACTCATTAGAGTTTACCAATGAGTTAACGTAAACTTTAAACGATTTAGAACTTCAGTTACTTATTTATTGAAAGCCTGACTATTTTTAATCTTTTACTAAAAATAAAAATATGTATGTCAATTTAAAATAAAATTCTGCGATACTCGAAGAAAGTGACATATTCTCCTTAATAAAATTAAATCACGACCAATTTGTGTAAATATACAAACTACTCGTATCAATGTTACATGATGACACGAAAAGATAATAAAAAACTAATTATATAGGTTAAGATTCTCTTTTAGGCAAATGAATTTAACATCATTAACAAATTAACATCTCTATCTAGACGTTTATCAGATAAATACGCGCGACAAAAATTTATCAACTCGTTAACTTTTTATAATATTAAATAGTTCTTGTTTTGTTACAGTTATTTTTAACGGCTTTATATTTAGCTCTCGTATTAAACATTTCAAAGATAGAAACAAAACAATTATGCTGTTCTTGGGGGCAATTATAATAAAACAGGAATATTTATTGCGTAACTTTGTCTGTAATCGATGTGGGGTTGTATCTTAGAGATGTTATCTGGCTAGGACAAGAAAATGACGAAAAAGAATAGTCAGGTCTCGCATTGATTAGCCTACATCGGCGTTTCATTATTCAGTGAGGCGCCAATAATCAGCTCTCGAGGCATGCGAACCGATCGCCGTAAATAGACGCATTAACCTGCCAACCTGCCCCCGACCACAGCCTCACCAACTAACCCACATAGGCCTGAGGATATACGAATATATCGCAATATGTGCATTTTACTACTGTCGCCATACGAATAATTTTCATTTTATGATATTCAGCAGTAGCGACATGCGTTTTTACATCCTTTTAATTTCATATAATTATCAGGGTTGTGCTCATGTGTATAATAATAAACACTATATTTTTTCTTGTTATGAGTCAATTGTCTATTAAATTGGCAACATATACATAATTATGTTATTATTATTGGGATGCATGACGTGATAATTCAACACAAATTAATGGATCTTAGCATACCTTATCAGTTATTAATTTTATATACACCTTAATATTTATTTAATTAAGTGCATAAAGGTAGGACGAAGTTTAATTGGTCCCAGTGCAGCCGCGGTTCGAATATCAACGACCTAGTTAGGCACAATTAGGTATTTTCAAACACGGCGCAGTCTCTATAAGGGTCTTCCTCATTAGGCATTTACATAGCGCAATGCTACCGTCCCACGTCGTTCGGGATAGTCCCATTAAATATTCATTGGATAGCAAATCGTAAATGAGAACTGCTTTTATGGCCGATTTTAAATCGATGCATACAATACCGATATAAAATTTTAAAAAACTAACTTACATGCCCTGTAACAATGTAATATAATTGAACCAGTCGCATTCGCTCGCCTTAGTTTATCTACAAAAATGCAAAAAAGACTACACGCGTTCTACTATTAATAAATTATTTAAAACCGGCCAAGTGCGAGTCTAGTACAACATTTTGCTTTAGGTGGCTAATATATGTAATCACTGTTTATTGTTTGAGCGAAATAAGTTTTACCTTAAAAGTTGGTTTGGTATTTTAACTGTAATATAATATTCAGAGGAGTTAATAATTCATACGTTTTACGAATATGTCGACTTATAAACCATGGAACATTGTAGTGTAAGAGTTAATAACAAATTCACATCAAAGGTTTGGGATTCACCCCTTCGAGCGTGGGCCCCTAATGGTCGAGGTAATTAATAATTACGATACAAACCTACCCATCTAAGGGGGGTAGGTCGTTAAATTTACAATAAAAAAATCAACAAACGTGAATAAACTCGTCCCGTAACAGCGAATGCGAGGGCAGCCGTTTTGAGGGGATTTATTACCTGGCAGATCAGTGTGGGGCGGCGAAGACTGTCGATGAAGAGAGATAGAGCGATGTATTGTTTCATAGGTACGAGAGGATGGAGCATGACGGTTGCTGGGCAGGGCAAGGACGCAGCGCAAGGCCGCTTGAGTGTCGTTAGCCCGCATTGCTCTGCCGCCGGTCTTCGGAACCCCTGCCATGTATTCGCCAATCAGACGTTGGCGACAGCTTCACATTTATCCTGACGTGATGCATGGGGTGAATGTGTATATGCGCATATTATGATTATATTATAGCCAGCGACAACCCTAAAAGGGAATCGTATGCCACATACATATATTATGTTTTATGTATAAACACGATCATGTTCTGTACCATTTGCTATTTATAATTTTAATAACGATTGCATGTTTGTAAAAGAATAAAAAGCATTTAATAATTACCAATTGGAAAGTTAAGAGTAGAAGATTATGTTCCTATTTAACTTTGATTAATTTTTCTTAAATTGACAAGGAGCGGATCGAACATTCCTAAGATACTTGTTACGTTGCATGCAAGTTAAATTGTATCGCGATAATTTCAAGGCGCAAATGTGGAGTTGAAATTGTTAAATTGTCGAGCATACCGAATACATTACTGGCGTACTCTGGAATTCACTGTGAACTTATATAGAAAAATATAGTTAAAAAAAACTAAAAACACGCTTTTGTAATTAATCGAAATAAAAAATAATTCTTAATATAAGTATTATTATAGTGGGAAAAGCGTGGGGCAAAGGGGAAAAGGGACAAAGCGTCCTACTAATTAAAATACGATTAAATTTCCCTGCGAGAATTTGGACTCTATTAATAATGACTACTTGGACCCTACTAATAATGACTACTTGGACCTACATAATTGTAAAGAAGTATTTATCAACTGCGCAATATTTATGTACTAAGCCTTTGACCTTACGGTATGGTCATAAGAATTAGTATAGTGCAGACTTATTGAATATATTTTGAAGATGTGTAGTAATACTGTATAAATTATACAGTTCTTTGCTCAAAAAGGCAAGGAATTGCAAACTGTATATTACGAAGCCTTTAAGTACGCTGACTTAAATCCCATTAATAAATTACACATATCAATTTCAGATAATTTATTAATTCTCTCATTGTATTGTAGATATAAGTGGATACTTATCATGATTGACCTACAATAATATTTACTTGATTTCAATATTGTTATTTTTATCAGTAGGTATTACAAGGTCCCGATTAATGCTGTTAAAGGAAAATATACTAGAGCATGGAGCATACACAAAAAATATATACCTACAACAGGTTATCTTAAGAGTTAACTGGGTACACTTCCGGGACCCCAGTTTCTGAGTAAATACTCGACAGCTGTGATTTGTGTCTCGATGATGATAATGCGAATAAAGTCAGCGGTGTTCTGCGGATGATCAAAACATTTTTATTTAACATTAGCCACTGCTTGCAGCTTTACGTTCGCAAGGAAATTACTGCAATTTCATTGCGGAAATAATAAAATTCCAAAGTGGTATTCGTGGTAATTAAAAACAAAATATGCTGTAAAATATTAGTGATTCTATTTACACACTTGCATATCAAATTTGAAATATAAATAGATATGTGTTTAGAATTCTAACCCAGGCTCCTCTGTTTGGGAGGCCAAATTTCAAATTACTTGGCTACGTGTTAAGTATAGAAATAATACTGTATAAAAGATGGAAATGACCTATATACTTTTATTTTATTTATCTATATACGTTTATTATCACCCGGATATTTAGTAAGAAACTGAAGGTATTTCATGTCCTATTCAGATGCAATTTCACAATCAATTGCGTTGGCACGTAACGAGTCGTAAAATGATTTGAAAGGCGCTCACTAAACAGAGATAAAAGACGACTATTTTCATTTCCATGCAATATTAAGCAGTTGTTAGAGTAATAAAATTAAATGTGCCGTTAACAATAAAATAAAACGTACCAAAGACACTGCACCGCACCACGTCGTTGACCATAGCCATTGGCGTCTAAATAAAAAATGTTTTTTATTAGCCAAGCCAAAGAATTCTTCGACAATGTGACTTATATATACTTAGAAAGACATTACACTAGTATGATAAAAACGAATTGTTTATTTTTATTTAAAACTAATGAACTTTTTGTAAATGGTATCCAGAAAACTAGATAGGATTTCTCGGCATATCAAACATTATTACAAATAGATAATATTTGTCTCTACCAAATTACGGTCTCATAATCCGAGTCTCCCTCAGATTGACAATATAAAAATTAATAGAATATGAAGCCTTAGAATAATTACACTATAGAAAGAGTCTTCATACAAGCTCTCTGTCTAAAGTGAAGCACTAAACCTAAATTTCCCGAAAGCGGGGAATGATTCGGCTGCGAATAATCATATGTTTTTAGCAATAATACATAAATAGCTTTTCAGATATTTTGTGACACAATTTAACTGGATAAATCGTCATAATTCTTTTTTTTTCGCGACACGTTTGGCATGCGTTGACATTGAACACTACGGAGCTGCCCGGTGTTTGGAGTCATTTCTGACTCCAATTAAGGTGCTTCAAAATGACCGCGCGGACTTGGTTGCTATAGTAATTATTCTAAGTATAAAGCATATTATACTGGTCGGAATTCTAGATGCCATAATATTAAGCCTAAGACTGTACTGCATTGATAAAGCAATCGATGCAATAATATGCGTGCACTGGGGCAGTGACAAAATAAACATATCTTTTAGTGAGTCATGATTATTCTAGCCCAACGAGTTTGCTTTTATCAACTGAATCTTAAATATTAAATTCATGTCGTTTAGTTATAATTGGAACCCAGCTAAGACACGCATATTACTTACGCTGGCTAGTTAGCGTCAATGCGTGTATTGTTTGAACATCCCGTTTTAACTACTACGAGCAGATATAAAAATGAACGTCGCATATAGGTTTATAGCCGTTTGCGATTAAAAATATTGCAAACGATAACTATCAAATGGAAGCATTTATGAGAGATGAAAATTTTACAAACGGGTTTAATTAAAAACTTGTTAGCAAATATTCCAATGTTCTTTTCATAATTGTAAGAATATATCGACTTTAGATCAAGGTGGCGAGACGTATTAGTATGATCGATGATGAAATTGAATACATATTTTCTATTGGAGCAACTATCTAGCTCGCAGAAGATAATATACAGAAAATAAACCAGGCGCTTTAACTTTTATCTTTCTTTTCCCAGACGGAAACAATCAATTTACTGTCAGTTACTGTAGAGATAACACGCAGTGCTGCTGTAGATACACATTTTGTATTCAATGGTTAATTTCACTTAAACAGACAAAAAATAAAATATAAATGGACCAGTACAATGAATTAATATGAAAGCTATTACAAAGCAACACCATTAAATAGTGAAATGATACACAAAACGAATAAGAGATTAACAGAGTTAAGAGCGCAAGATATAAATCAGAATGTAGACAGCACAAAGCGATCGATGTAAGTAAAAGTGTGGCGCCCGATCGACAGCCTTCCATTTCTATTTATTTATATTGGAAGATGAGAACTGAATAGTAAGGAGATTTTTTTAGTTACGCTTCAGCGAGTCATGCAAATGGTCTTTAGCGCATAACAGCATGTGGCCTCGACAGCGGGGATAAACGAGGTGCTGCCAATGAAAATATAGCAAGTGTATTCATTCGGATGTAGAGTACGCTCATTACGGATAACTTGAGCTCCACTTGTCGATATCAATGAGATGTTGTTCGAGTCTCGCCCGATACCATTGTTTGTATGTCGCTGTTCGCGCCGATTTGTTCGCACTTCTTGAAGCGAAGATTGTATCGATAGACGATAATGTTAATTATCCTATTCAACTGATAGACGACAATGCTTCTTCGAATCGGTTTATGAGTGCGGATCGTGGTGTGAGATAGACGATAACAGCCTATGGAGTACCACTTATCATTATGTCAATCAATGGAGGAATCAAACGTTGTGCGGATTCTATTGGCGAATTAATTTGGCGAACGTGAGATCGAGTAACGGTGCCGGCGTGCCAATGACATTTGTCAGAGGTGTTCGGTGCACAGCGCTCACCTCGCTACCGGCTTGTGCGTGTCGCCGGTCGCACTGTCGTTGCCGCTGTCTATATGTCATCGGTGTCTGATCGCAGAATTCACTAAATCATGATAATAAATTCTATGTAAGTTTTAGAGGCGAAGTCACTTCGTGAAATAGCACACTTATACACGTCTTTACTCACTTATCATGCGTTCATAAAAAGACTGGGCAAAATACAATCAATAGTACTTCAGAAGTTAATCACTAACAATCGCACCAACGATTATTTTTTTATTTTTACTGTAATAAATAGCTGAGGATTTTTTAGTCACGTTGGATTCATATTTATGATAACAAATTGACGCCGTTGTCTCTATCAAAAGCTTTATTTCTTATCCATAAACCTGCTGAGTAACTAATGGGGAAGAACGGTTTCAGAATAGCAACCACGCCTATCAAAAAGGAGTAGAACACTAACCATAGGTCATTGACCTTTACAAAAATAGCGGGCAGCTGATGAATTGAGCTTATTGGCTATTCAGGCACAAAATGATTTGAAGAATGATCTATTTCACCACCACAACACAAATGATATTAATTTCTTGAGTGTATTATTAGTCTAGCTTCTGATTTGTCTCGCCTTAATTCGTTATTACTTTTAATACAGCTCTCGAATGTAGAACTATGTACGGTCCTAATGTGGTTACACTGTATCGAAGTAACGTTTCATTAAATAACTAAACCGCACGTCTTGCAAGTAATGAATGAGTCGACGTTATACCACAAAGTTCGGTTAGCGGTTTTTTGCCTACCGCTCCCATCATAGATTGATTTCTATTATTACTTAGTTGAAATTGTGCACAATATTGCGTGCAGTAATTGGAACTTGTACACTCTTAACGTATAGTCATCCTTAAGCATTTATTTTTTAAAAGACTTTTATTTAAGTATCATTAGTTAAAAATTTATAAACAAACTTTTAAAAAATATTTAAACAATAGCGTTCGAAAAATATCAAGTATCTTGTAACGTGAAACAAATAATAAAATAACGGAATGATGAATAATTGAAAGCTGTAAACAGTGTTAAGGACATCGTAAAAAATCTATACGCAGAGACAGAGAGTATACGTACTCAAACAATTTTATAAAGACGGGGACCTATGGTTGTTTTTCCAAGACGTGGTCTCCATTCTTTGCCTTTCTTCCCAAACGGTTATCGGTCCTTCGTATTATGTGGTCACCCCATTGTCACTTCAGCCGTTACCCTCATACAGACTTCATAATTACTGATTCGATCACCTAGAAAAACTCCGAACCCGTTACCACTGGTACACACACTGCTCGAACACCTTCGACTTCCGGAACTGCGGTATTTTGGACTACAAGATATGATGCAAATCCGTGAAGTCGTAGGTATTTACATTGATTTGCAATTGCAAAGCAATCAAACGCAAAAGCAATGAGAGCGCTATGATTTAACCACACATTTATAACTTTTTTCTGAACCAATTTTTTTTTAGGAGAGATTCAAATAAACCCACAAGTCTCTTTAGGACCAAGTCACCGTAAAGTCACGTATTTGCATATTATGAATTGTGGCTGTAAAGTAGATGTTTTAAGGTAACATTTTCGATATGCTCGCTACGTTCACCTAGGAGTAATAATTTTGTGCAACCAGTACCTAATCTCAATTTTACAAGCGGTAATATTTCCTCTACTTTGTCGTCACAAAATCAGTTCATTAAGCTGGAATATTTAGAAAGCGCTACTAATATTATGGCTTGAACGTTATAATAGTGCTGGTAATTATAAAAGCTGTAACCAGTAAACGATTTAACTGTCTAAGTTATTACTCTGGATTAATCCGGAAATATTTTTGTGAGACAATTTTATGTTTAATTACTAAATAATATTGCTTGTGAATATTTATACCGAATCAAAAGTCAGTCATCAGGAACTTTGACTGAATGGCTTCTACAAAAAATAAAATCTCCAAATTAATACCTACATCTTTTTTTATTGACTCTCTGCATCGGTGATGCCTTTGGTGTTTCGTTGGTGTCCGTGGGTGACTTTGACTACATCTACATTGTCTACTAATTTGTCAGCTATTTACATCAACTTATTATTACTATGGACGTCGGGTCTCATACTAAAATCGCGAAAAAAATGTCCCAGTCACAGCCATATTGAGAAAAGAAATGTCAAAAAGGTAATTTACACACTAAAATCATTACATAACGGTTTAATTTCGATTGAATTCGATTATTGCTCTTTTTGCGTTTTGTTGCTCATTTGGCTCGGACATTTTTTGACGCAGACCCGACATTAATAGTAATAATAAGTCAATGTCTATTTACATAAAAAATATGTGGTGCATTCGATTAGAACGCAACATAAATTTAATGAGCAACTGTGCAGTAAAATTAATTTGTTTAAGATAAGAATTCGGATAGTTTTTAGCACAACTAATATTGATCGTTTAGGTTGCTCCCATGGAAGTTATAATATATGTATGGAAGCTATTATACAAAATGTCGCTGGTTAGCGGGAATACCGACGGAACTTAAAATTATTGACTTGAGCAATGGCTTTTATAAATTTCTTAATAAATATTTTAGTTCATATCGCAAAATTTTAAAATTTATTAAGGGTTTGACTACATATACTAATTCTAAGTCGAATATGGGTAGCGTGTCTATTCACGCTAAAATATCAGAGATTTAAATGATCATATAGAATACTTGTTTTATTTGACTGAATTTTTTAATGACGTCGATTCTCGTAAATCAGCAATGTGTGTTAATATTTAGAAACAGCATTGTAATGAGGAGTTGGGATACCAAATTGTAGGCGTGACACACCAACTAGAAGTGATGAAGTATATTTTCAGTGAAATATAATTAAAGTTCAATGGTTGCGATGCAGTTTGTCAGCTAGCAGACGGCTAATTAAAAGTGAGTGTTGTAACAGCTAACCACGTCTACACGAATAATGAATTTCTGATGATTTTTTCATATTTTTCTCAGATTAATAATTCCTCTAGGTCTTACACTAAATATAGGGTACAAGAATTATAATTTAAAAATCAGTAAGATACTAAGGATATTTTTCAATGAAATGCTGAATACTTAAAGATAATTATTTTGGTGACCTATATGATTGGCAGTTTATTACACAGAGAATAGGTAAGATACTTAATTAAGACTTGCTTTTAACTATAGCATACAACCAGTGTTGTGGCGCAATGGCTATCAAACCGGACTGCCGTGTAAAGGGTCTTGGGTTCGAATCACAGCGAGACAGAAATTTGAATGATTACTTTAATTACTATACTTGGTCTGAATGTCTCTTCGTGTCTATGGCATCTACGACACAATTATTTATTTATTTAGTCATATTTATTAATAGGCATATACTTCTAAACTAATTATTGTCCAATATAGCAAGCTTTTTGTGTATTAACCCTGAAATATAACTGAAAATTCCAAGTTATTAATAGTAAACATTGTATTTTTCACATTTAAATAACAGGTTATATCCTATTTTGTAACTTAGACACGATGACAGTTTAAATAACGCGCTAACTTTTCTATTAATAACATATACGACCCAGCGAGCGTTGAAACAAGAAAAGCCCATAAAAAGCAGTACATGTCTGATGGATTAAAAATATACTCAAATAAACTGCGCGGCGCAGACTATAAAATGCCAACGTTGTCTAAATGCATATGCATGCTGGAATTTTTATTTTATTTTAATAATGTATAGCTTTTGTCTGTGAGATAAAAATACCCACAGCATTTAGTTCAGAGTATTGAAATTGTTTACAACATAATGTGTTGTCGTATTTACTTTGACAAATTTTTACACAAAAATGACAGGTAAATATTTTTTACTTTCGCCGATCAGATTCTAAAGATACGATTGATGTGAGCGATTTATTATCGTTTACATTCATATATGACTTGAAATTTCGTGTGACTCGTGAGTTTCTTATCGGACCTGGCGCCTGTACTGCGATACGTCACGCTTTCTTTTTTTTTCATGTCAAGCTCAAGTGCATTCGGATTAGTGTCAGCATCGCGTTATTGTCATATGCGAGTGACACACGAACGAGACAAAGTTTCATGTACAGCGAGCGCCAAGTATGGACGTATCGATGAATACAAATAAAGAGAAAAATCACTTTGCAGTGCGCGGGTAAGCGCCAAAGTGATTGACGTCAATAAGTAATAAATAATATCAACTGCCGATACAGTCCTGACAAGATTGATGTATGGCGTGCAGCGCGTACCGCAACGTGGTAGCGTAATTACAAAATAGTGTTGTAATTTATTGATCTCAAACAAAAGCATTACATGTACGACTATTGCGCGACGTATGAAAACATAAACACACAGTAGCATGTTAAACAGATATAAATATATATTTCGTCATCGTTTTAAGTATCAGTTACAACATTTTGATATAATGCTCCTGTCACAACACGTGTTTTGCCCTCACTGTTATTTTTTTTAACTGTAACAAGGATTTAGTAATAGCTTTTGTCAAATTTTCGCAAAACTATGTTCCAATAAATTCGTTAAGCTACAACATTAGTTGAGATAATAAATAATTTCCTTTTGTTGACTTTTGTTTTTGATTGATTTGATTAGTTTCTTTTGCAGCCACCTAGCAGCAAATTAGCTATCAGTTATTAGCTATTAGCAAATTGGGTATTAGTTAGCTAACAGGGAGTATCAAAGCTTCACCATAAATGCCGGATGATTTTGAAAGGTTACATTCATTCCAGTAATTCAACTTCATTCAATATCATTTTCTAAATTTGTCAAAACATCTGGTTATACATTTATCATCCATGTCCTCTCTTACTTAAAAATACTCTGTTGTGTTTCAAGTTCTACTTTTTGTCATGCTTACATAAAATGTAAAAAATGAGATATACCTATGTCAGAAAATAAAGTTACAGGCAAGGATTTTTCATATTGCCTACAATAAAACGATACGAAGCATGTGTATTATAAAAGTATTGCTATACATAGGAACTCAAAAGTAGGCAATGGACCCGGTAGCCTTGGCGCTCTACATTTCGTTCCGCGAATCACCTGCACTTAAGACGTCTGTGTCCAAGAAAATGGCCTGTGAAAAATGGAAAGTGGAGTAAATTTGTCTAGCGCAGTGTGTTAGTGTCCGAACAATAACGGTACTTGTAACTCGTGTATACTTCAATAACGCCAAGTGCAAGCAGGAAATGACATGCTAAACAAATAAAATAACCCAGCGTGAGAATCGCAACTATCGCGCCGCGGATAATATCTCGCTCTCTCGTTATAATCGTGATAAATCATTTACCGCGCAGTTGAACGCGCCTTTGTTATTATGCTATTTAAAAACGGCTTAATTTAGGCCCATTACTATTTAATACCTATTGTCGAAACGAAGCAATCGATAAACTATGAACTATAACAGCACTGCCGCGCGCCGCTTTCAGTAGCTTTCAACGCTATATGTGTTTTATTTTTCTTGTACATTTCTGAACTTTGAACATCACATAACCAATAAAATTATCCTTTGTGTTATAACCCGTTATGGGCTTGGTTTTTGAAAAACCTTTCTGAGAAAGCATTAAATAAATAATGTATAATTTCGAGGTTAGAATTTCTGCAATTTCTGTTATCAAAAATAAAATAGATAATATAATTAATAAAGGTTGTAGTGTGTTTAGTTATACCCTTAAATTATTAAATGTATGTCTCTTTGTATACGTAGGTTGTATACCTAGCTTGTTGTAGACCGGATTTCTAAAAGATTTAGATAACATTTTGATAACCTAAAACTCTGCCTTCAATCGAAAGTAGGATTTAAAAATGTTGTCATTAAAATCTTTAGAACAACAGAACCAATTCAAAATTTAATCAGATAAAAACTTTGAAAGCGTCGAAAGCTGAAACAAACATTGATTAACATTTATTTTGGTGAGATGTCTTGGATAAAATTAATAGAAAATTTTATTTTAACCTCTTTGATAGACGTATGCCACTTACTTCGACCAACCGTTAAGTAGGTAACATAAATTAATCCACATACCTATTTGTTACTCATTTAAACCAATTTTACGGTTGGATTATTATAAATAGAAATTGTTTGCTTGACATGGGTGGTCATAAATGTTCTCGATTATAAGCCGCGTCCTTGTAGAAATGAGAATGCATCGACAACCAAGCGGCTCATTCGCTTTACAATTGCACTTTCTAAAACTTCTTTACGTATCTGTGTTAAAAGGTTATGTCATTTACTTACTGGCAAGAATCGTCGCTGGAGCTTTTCGTATGAGCGTTCGTAATGATGACCATTACTTACCTGAAAAGAAGAAGACGCGTTATAAATTGTTAAGATGCCTTTTATGGAGTGCGTTAGCGTCTAATAAATTTTATTTATGAAGATAATCTCTAGACTTGGCTATCGTTACTTTGTGATCATAGATATCCTTTAACGATCGTTTATATAAAAGAATTGGTTCAGCCTTGATCTTAACCTAGTCTTGTTGTTACTGCTTAGTACGAGCGGAAATTATATTTATAAATAAAAGAGATTTAGATCCATATCATCATAAACAGTTAGATAGATGGCTATGTGAGAATTAAAGATATTATTTTTAAAGTCGACTCAATGCTTATAAGTGGTTTATATCGTGTTGTCTTTGATATGCGTCTTTTGCAAGTTTCACTAACTATCACTCAGCTTTTTTCTTTTCTATAGCATTATAATGAAAAGATACAGTCGCTTAATCTCAGCTCTAGGGGGAGGCAATGCCTTCTACTACCTACTACTAGCTGCAATGCTGAAAATGCTTGAAAAATGTCAATTGTTTGTCTTTTTATTCAATGCCAACAATCACCATTATTTTATTACCAATATATGTATTTTCTACCGCAATTAAATCCCAGCAAGCGTATAAAACTGCGTCTGCCGCGAGTTTTGCATATGGTAATTCAGTTTCATGGTTGCACTTTACAAAGCGTGGAAATAGCTCGCGAGCTTTCCAGGTGCCCGTGTTCGAAATTAATGAGAAATGATTTTACAACACAACTAATTAATTCCTGTACTTAAGTGGCGATAGGTACATTCGCAGCTTTAATTTTCAATTCTAAAGCAATATGCCATTAAAATGCTTTAATTGCCAATTGAGCATACATCTTCGCTCGTAAAATTTATATAGTTTTCCTGTCATTTATTGAACAGTTCCTTCTATATAAAGATCTCTCTATCCCTGTAATGATAAGCCTTATTAACTTTATAACGAATAACACGGGCTACTAACATAAAATAGTCAATGTTTAGGGTTAAATTGCTACACAGGATCACGTTTATATGATAGTAGTTAACCAAGCTACGCTGGTTAAACGTGTTTTTTCTATGCATATAATAAAATTGTAACTGGCCGATGCCTGTAGCTGCATGGAAGATATTTGAGAAGGTAGGGGGTGTATTTAATGTAATTGATTCCATAAATATTTTTTCATTATCATCTATTGGTCAGTGTGTGTATTCAGGTAAACTTCAGGAAATCCTTCGCATCTATCACTCATTACTAAAAAATTAGAATTAATTAAAATAATCTCATCTAAAGTCAAAGTAAACATGAAAACAGAGTAGCCAACAACTATTTTCAGTGTGGTAGTACTGACGCACAGTTTTCCTTAAGCGATGCGAGGGCGGCATCCCTACTGGTTTCTCATAAACAAAAAAAGCAAAAAAGAACCATATTTCATACTGAAATAGTTTCTGAAAACCATATTTCATACTGAAATAGTTTCTGTAAACGATTCATATTTCATAAACATTAGGTACACTTATCATAAAACAGATGGCGGGAAACAGTTTAGTACATGTGCCTCAGTCAGTTAGCACGCGCGGCCTCGATCGTGATACGAATGTAGTCATGACAGACGAGGAAAAGTAAAATTGATATGTACACCCTTGTTCGCCATGACTAACACTAAACTTTCAACAGGATTCTGTGACAGTTTCTTTTACTTAAAAGCGACAGTGTGCATACTTTTTAATACGAGTACGTCTAACGTGTTTGACATAATGATAACAGAGCTTGTGTACTGTAAACAAGGATCTGACGGACACAAGAATAAAACAATTGTTTTCTCGTTATTCACAAAATTAATACAAATTCGGTATAGTAGTGCCTCTACGTCATCATAACAGAAATTGGATGTAATTTAATAATAGAGAGACGACCACGTAGCCTTGTTGGTAGTGACCCTGTCTGCCTGGTTCCAGGGTTCATTACCGGCCAGGGCAGACATTTATATGGTAGATAAATATTTGTTATATGTCTTTTATGTTAGTGATGTGTTATTTGTGTTGTTCATGGCATCTGCGCCTCAGGGATACCTAGTGCGCGGGTATGATTGTATAGCGTTATTAATGTTTTCATTAATAAATAATTAAACACCGAAATTTGCTAGCTTGTTTAGCACAATTCTTGTAAGGGTTCCATACCTTACAGGTATAATTTTAAACTGATATTATCGCGGACACTAAACATTGTAATGTATACGGGTACTCACGATTTCGAATTGTTTTACCAGTGCCCCGGGGTTTATAAAGTTGATTGTAGCTGTGGAAGCTCGTATATCGGTCAAACCAAACGGGCTATCTCCCAACGAATAAAATAACACATCAGTGCAGTCAAAAAGAACAACCCAAAGAAATCCGCCGTAGCAGAACATCTTATTGAAGCCGGTGCTAACCATTGGATCGAGCTACATAGCCCACAGGTGATCTCAACTGAGCGGCATTACATTCCGCGTATAGTAAGGGAGGCCATTGACATCAAAAAATATCCTCAGACTTTCAACAGAGAACATGGGTATAAATTAGCGCAATCGTGGAACCCTGTGATTAGTTTGTGTCAAACAAAAACAGTACAGCGTTCAGTGCGTAAAGATGTCGTTAGTGTCGTGTGTCGCAATTTAAAAACAAAGAGATCAAGACGGAAAGCTGACAGGCTTATATGTCACTAGTGTATGACAAGTGTCACCTGTCAAAAGTTTCTCCCCGCCACCGCAGTCTCGCCGTGACCATGATCCATGCAACTGGGTCGAAATATCGGTAAAACAATTCGAAATCGTGAGTACCCGTATACATTACAACCCTTACAGGTATGTCAGAGGATCCCTAGGAGCAAGAGATATTGTAATAAATTTTTATGCCTCACCACAAAATTTTTTAGGTCACAATTAAGAACAAACAATATAAAGACCAGAAGCTGTCACGAAACGTAAAATATGTTGAGTATAGTGAATTGTCTATTGAATATTAATCGTTTTATTTATAGATGATCCTGTTATGGCACATTCACTTAACGCATGTAAGGGCCCAACCATATCACTTGGCCGCGGCGCCGCGTATTTCTTCGACGCTGCGCGGTTTGCGCCGCAACTTCCAGGCCTGACATATTGCCTAGGCGAGATATCACAGTAGTGTTCCTACTCTTGATGGCAGGTCGCATAAACCACGTGACTAATTTTAAACAATCGAACGGGGCACGCCGAAATATTTTTAATGTAGTAAGTAAGCATAATATAACAATCAATACAAATCTATACATTTAATGTAAAATTAATGTAAAACTTTTCTTTATTTTTGTTTGTAGGTACCCGAGTAACTTTTCTTTTTGTTTTTTTACTTTATACAGGCTAATTTTATTGTTTGAAATAGATGTGGAAGAGTGAGTCCTTCTGGCACAGGTATCTAAATATTTAAAAGAAGGACTCTTCAACTTGTTGTTTATAACCTGTAATTGTTTTCCCACTAAAGATTATTATTATTATTATTATTGCTAAACTTCGCAGCACCACAAAAAGGGGTAATTTCAGCTTCCCAAAAATTAAATGTAGTAATATGTAGTATAATGTAGTAGTGCTTTCCAAAAGCTAAAATGATTTTCTTTTTTCATAAAGTAGATTCTCCTTCAGTACAGTCTTTATTTTAAGGTTACGTTAGGTACCTAATTATCAATCAAATTTTTTAAATTAAATGTGCTTCAACTTAACTTTTATTAATGTGTGATATATGTGTTAATTTTAAATATTTACAATTTCGTTTTTACTTAAATTGCATAAAATAGAGCGATTGAGAATAAAAAAGTGTCTTATTTCTACTGTTATTATGGTACACATCGACATAATAATGACAAAAAAATTAAACAACATGAAGCGTTTGAGTTACCAACATAAATATTGTGTATGAAAATTTAAGAGGTAAAAAAACTATTCAATCAATGTTAATTGGGTATTGCTCCGAAATCTCCCGTACTAATGGTCACTTAAAAAATGCATTAGGCATGTTGGTTGCTTGCTTTGTTGAATCATAAAATACGAATATGTCAATCGGAAATGTCGGATGTAAAGTAAAATATTTTTATACCTTTTAATGCTAAGTATTTTGTTATCTAAAATTGCCTAGTATTGGCTATGATTGCCACATTAAAAGTGCATAAAGATGCTTTATGTATTTGAATAACATCACGTAAACACTATCAGATGTTACTACTTCCTTGGTTGAACTATTTTATGATGTTCGTTAGTAAATAGAATATAACTTTTAATAAAGTTTATTATAGTCTATTTTCATTTACATTAATCTGTACATAAGCAGCGATTTCCTACACTTAAGCTGTAATTAATTTAGCTGTAGTTAATTATAAAAGAACTAGACGTTATACTCTTATATGAAAATATCTCAGAGGATAGTTTTGAAACAGAATCCTGTATCCAGTAATTAGATATTCCTAGTTGTTAGTATTATTAGAACAATAAAAGTAAATTAATCTATATATTACTACTTTATAGCCCTCATGCCTGTTTGTTGGTCCTATAATATGTACTCCTAATTACCACCTTGTAATATCTAAGAGGTATACGAAAGTAAAACAAAAGCAGTCTATGTACCGACATGGAGTGTAGCCACCGTATACCGCTTTGAATAGCCGATAATTACGATGCAATTAGGTGTAATGAACGCGCGTAGGCACTCTTTGCGTATCTTGGTTGTTCGTAAAAGATTATTTGAAAGTTAATTGCTCCCACGAGCCGAGGGAAGTGCCTTGACGAAAATTTACTACTTCTATAACTATATGAGGAAATCACATGCATAACCTGCAGTACTACGCCATAAATATGCATACTTAATGTATTGTAGGATCAGAGATTACTTTTATTTGGTTTTCATCTCGACTTTGTAACAAACACTTAGACATACCAACGTACAGACAGACAGTACTATACTTTTAGACATACATATTATTATGTACCTACATCAAATCTCCCTCGCACAAAAAAATAATGTGTTTATAATAGATATTGTGTTTTTGGTATACTATATACTAACATCAGCACGTGTTTCGTCTGGAAACAGAACAATTTTTTTATGGATTTAAGATAGCAAACGAGCATGCTGCACTATCCTTTCGCTGCCGCCAATGACAACTGTGACCGACCCAGAACAACACTCAAATCGGGACTAAGAGAAGCTTAGTTCAGTTAACAATGGGTGTTTGTTATTTAGAATGTTAGTTGGTTAGTTCGTTAGTACATATGACGACTGGAAAATCGAAAAAATATAAGCCTATAAATATGAAGGGTACGTGAATTGTACAAAAAATAAAGTGAATTTGATACATAAAAAACAAGAAAGATAATAAATTGAAGAATGTCCACGCGGATAATCAAATGAGGAATACCAAATTTGAAACGCAATCAAATTTTCAAAAGGTTATCCGAGTTTATACATCCTGTTTCTTTTTACAATCTTTGTGTATATCTTCAGATGTGTCGACGTCTCAATTACCATAAAATCATTCATCCTTTCTTTTGCGTTTGATCCTCAAGTAACAAAAAAAATCTTTCAACAGCAAATTATACGTCAATGAAAAAAGATTAATACAGATTTAATGAATATTAAATAAGTACGTCCAACGATGTAAAAAGCAGACTTTTAATTTTCGATCGTATATCAATTAATTGCAAACAAACATGTTATTACGCCACGGCGGGGTCACGGAAGATTGATGAGTTCAAGTATTAATGTTGCATTTATATTTGAAAGGAGAGACTTGTAAAAAGTAACGAGTAACGTGCACTAAAATAATAGGAATTAGTGTTATACGTCATTAGTGGAGCTTGATTTAGGTAGTTAATGTAACGTTACAGAGTCAACGCTCACTGTAATTTTCAGTAACAGGTTTACAGCTTAGTTATGGCAAAGCTTACTTTGCAGTGGATCATCATCATCATCGCATTTTGGTAATTATTGAAGAGCTTTAGTGTTAAAAAAATCCCCGTGTGAAAAAATCCCCACGTCAATACTGTTTCTATGGTAACTGTAGCCACAACGAAGCGAGTTTTGTTAGTTAATATTGAAGTTGTGATAGCCTAATCCTTCACCAATTCGAATTGCAGCAGCGTTGTGGATTACGATCAAATCCGCCTCATTTATGAGGAGAGATCTGTGCTCTGTAGTAGGCCTTTTTAATGGGATAAAAACAGCGAGTTTAATAATTTGAATGACACGGTTAGCCTATCGCACGGGTGACTCGAGTTTGAATCATATATAAGCTTCACAAGTTTTTTAACTTTTACCGAATATCAGAATTGATTATCCTACGGCGAAAAAAAACTCATCTCAAACGTATTTGAAGTCTTCCAATCTGCATGTGGTCAGCGTGTTGGTTGGATATTGGTTTATACTCTTAGTAGGACAGTTATGGGATATGATGATGACGACAATGATTAATAATTATGGTCAGTCACAATTATCATTAGTTCTAGTTATGAATTAGATCAAATGCGTTTATCTCTTAGAAAATATGCTAACTTTTAAATACGCATAATATTCACTTTGAATTTATCAACGCACGAGATGTTACATTACGTAAGCTATGATCAAACGTATGTAAGTGCGTATTCCGTAATTATTACAGAGCGAGGTGAAGGTAAAATTTCCTGGTTCATATGAACGCATAAAAAATGAGCACTAGCAGGTTGATTAGAATGACTTGGAGCGTGTGAATGGAGACTTCATCAAGGAAATTGTGGTTGGAAACAGTTAAAAAACAGAGTAGTAATAAAGATAAACCATGAAAGGGTTCTGAACGCTGAGATTGCTTGGCATGTCACATATAGATACATTAATGTAACAATTATTTATTTTATGAAATCAAGTGATAAGTATGTGTCTAAAATATGATGATAAATTATATTATGTAACTTCTCTGTATTATGATATTTAGTTCGTAGTAGAAAATTTAAATTTTACTAAAATCTTATTTTGTTATATTAAAAATATTAAGCATAGTTCTAAAATAGCGTTAAGTCATGAAAGATTCTCAAAAAGACTTGACATAGCTTTAGTATTACAAGATTTTTTCAGTTGCATTTTTGGCCGTGATCTCATAAGTTAGTAGATACATTTGCGGTAGATCCTCATTAGGCTTAACGTAAGTAGATTCTAAAAGTTAAACGACACTGGATTTTTGTTTTTACCATTATTTAAATGAAAAACTATGAGTTATAGATACGTATAAATTAACGCAGCATCTTTATCGGCAATTAAATTTAAGGTAATAAAAAAGTAAGGTGTTAGAAAGATGAACAAAAAGGAGACAGAATTCCTAATTAAATATAATATACATAACACAACACAAAACCTAGAGCACAACAACTTATACTTTTCTAAGTTGCTAAAATTACCAATTCTAAGTTGCTAAAGCTACCAAACGCCAAAAACAATAAAACAAACACTAGTTAAATATGTACGATAGCGTTCTGACTTTGCTTAATGTAAAACATTTGTCTTGTTGGTTTCTATTAAGTCCATAAAAATAATAAAAGAACATTTAATCGTTAATTTAATCCACCAGAGTAGTTTATAGCCAATTGAATATTGAATTCTGAATATCTCAAACAATAGTTCACTTTGAAATCAAAGGTAATAACTTACAACCACTTTTATCAAATGGAGAGATTATTTTATGAGAAAAGTTGCGCCGTTTCATATCGTCTTGTTATTATTCTTGATATTGCGACAAATTGTGTTTTCTCCGACATAAATATTTCTACTTGGTTCAATTTGTCTTACGAACAATGTAATAATATCAGCCGCTTTACAGTAAGGCCCAATTACATGAAGTTTATTTGATAAGATAGTTTGTGTTGCTCTATTTTATTACAGCTTGTATTACGTCTATTTTTGAGTTTGAATATTTTAACTAAAAACTAAAAATTACTTTCATTATAATTTATATAACATGTACTAATTGACATGAGAAAAATGTTCACTCTCTCTAACAATAATTTATGTATTAAATAAAAGGCAGCCATTATCATTATTTATTTCTTCTTTCAAAAGATAAAATTGAACATACAAAAATAAATTTTAATTTACTCAAAAGTGGGAGTCATATAACGTGTAGGTACTAAGTGAGATAGGAAAGTTTGTTCACTCACTCTAACAATACTTTATGTATTAAATAAAGGGTAGCTATTATCAGTATTTATTTCTTATTTCGAAAGATTAAACAGAACATTTTATAATGGTAAAATAAAAATACTCTACTAGCACATGAACGATAATATGTGATAATTATATCGCCTTTATTTTCCATTGACTCATAATAGACTTATAAGATTAGCTCGCTAAGAGCTGCAATGTAAGGCTACCGCAAATTACAACAAAAGCGCACTAAGAAAAACTACTAACACATTATCACCTGGCGTGTTTATTTAGTGCCGACAAAACTTGGCGCTTAGTTTTATAATGACCCTATTTTTATCTTTTTCTCAATAAATGATATAAATTGAGAATATTAATTTTATAGATTAAAGAAACTATTAATTATGCATTTTAACTTCGAATTTGTTAAAAATCTTTTTGGAATTCATTAATTACTTATGTTATTGTTTAATTACGTTAATAGCAGTTGTTGTCGTTACGTAAATATTTATATAAAAAACAGATGAAGTTGTTTTGCAAATGTTATACATATCCTAGCTAAGCTGATGACGTTGTTGTATTATATGTTTAAATATGGCTTGACTTATCGCATTCCCTTATAGCTACGCAGCATCGACTCGACAAAAAAATATGTATATTATGTTTCAGTGATATTTATCGGCTAAGTCATCCCTACTAACAATTACATATACATATATCAACATGTAATATATTTATAAGTCGTACAATACAGACTCATTGTTTCGTTTTATTTACACGCAAAATCTCTTCTCTCCGTTTGGTAGAGTTGACGCGTGTACTGCATCTAAAGTATCCGTCAGTAGGTTTAGTATGTATGTTGTTAATTCTATTGTTCAGGGGTTGCAAGCGAAAGCAATGACGCCGCGACGGCTTAGTGCGTTCCGCGAAACCTTTATCTTTCCATAGGATTTTAGCATAGACAAATAGCAGTCATTTGCACGCAGTTGCAGTGACGGTAAAACATGCATGATTTATTATAAATATAAAGATGATAACACTCGTGAATGAAGCCGTTGTTGGTTTATTATTTGATTATGTATAAAATAATTTCTTGTCAATGTGTGATAAAAACGATGAAATGAAGACGATACTAATAGAAGTATATGGAACATTAACAAGAGTTTCAAGAACGTGAAAAGTATTACAACTGTAATAATATTCTTTATTGAAGTGGTAGATTTTGGGGCACGCAAGAAAACATATTTTCGGAAGCCAAGTGTTCTTACGTGCGAGTGAAAGTGATACAAACAAAAGGTTTATTACTAGAAAAGGTATACGGGTGTCGACGGGGTCGTTGTATTAAAAATAATGGCATCTTTTAGTTGCGGTAACTTTAGTTGAAGTTAAAGTAAAAATCTGATCATTTGATGATGTTCTTTATCATGAAAGTATCCAGACATAAATGACATTAGAAAATGGAAACTTCTAATCATTCTTTACGTTACCAATTTATGAATTCTAATTTCTCTAAATTCTCTCTCTCTAATTATAATAAGTCAATGTCGAAAAATAGGAAATCTTCGCATAAGAATGGTTCAAAATGCTCGGGAATATTTTGTACCGAAAGGTCACTGCGCACCGTTGATGATGGGACTTGACCTTGATTTACCTGCATAAATCAGGTTTGGCAAGCACTATGTCACAAATTCCAATTCCTATATTCTTAATAACATGGCAAATTACTCAGGTTTGATACACAAACAAATAATTTTGTTGAGAAACATTTTTGTCACTGCCTCCCACGGACATCACGATGATGGATAGGTTGACGAAAAGAAGTAAGCAGTAAAGTAAGGTACCCATTCTCTTCTTATTGATTAATTCGATGAACGAACATTTATTTTACCGATAGGCAAATTACTAAACAACGACCTGGTGGTAAGTTGTAATCATCGCCAATAAACTTCAGTAAAACCGCAGGTATCAGCGATGCGTTGCTGGCTAAAGAAAAGGGGAAGACCTGCTTGGTTTCTGGCTTTCACAAAAACATTTGACGGTCGATATTAGGAGGGCTAGTTAGGCTGGTAGAAAAATCTACCATAATAAATGTACATGAGCACTTACGAGATAAAATTAACCAGTATACAAAGCCCAGCGACCTCTAACAGAAAGGATCTGGCGCCATAGCCTCGTCCGTAATTGAGCAAGGTGCACCACAAATATCAAAGATTGCCTTGGATTCAGTGTGGATGGAACCTCTTACACCAATTACAATTCCTTTACGATCTCCAAAGTTGAGGTTCGAAGGCAATGATGCGCGAGTCTTAATTATTCTAAAACTCATTGAATGCGCAGTCAGAATGTTGTTGATGGGAAGTAGACGTAAACAACTAATTATGCAAAGGTGAATAATCTTGGGAACTTCCTTTAAGAGGCAATCAATCGACAAGCAAGGTTATTGAACAATGATAAATGGTAGATAAATTACATAGCAGTGCAGCCCGTCGCTATATGGTTATATACACGATATCAGCACATCTTCACAAGTGAAAGTACAATTATCATCCCACATTAGAGTATTCTACGAGGTTTTAAGATAACAAACCGAATAATCTAGCGTGTCCCTGTGACCTATTGAAAGTAGAGGTCATCTACATAACCGATATTTTGAAGTAAAACCTGTCGGTAGGCAAGACGTCGGCGTCGTCAATAGGTTTCGCCTCCTTTGAACAGGAAATTTTCCTTGCTTTATTGGAAGTAATATAATACTAAAAGTACTAAATATGGTAGTCAATGTCCACACTTCAAATATCTATCTGCGTGGGAATAGTGTAATCACCGCAGGATAGCTCGTTGAGTAAAATAGTCATTGAATTAGAGAACTGAGAATTCCAAAAACAATGGTTTAACTTGCGTTTGCATGCTTCGTGTGCAACTTCGTAATTATTTTTGAGGATTACTTCCGAATTGTTCAACTCTGTTTGGATCGATGAGTTATTTAACTTCAATAGCCTTTCAGATTCAGACGTGTTGGGGGAAAGGGATTTATATGGATCAGGTTGTGACCGGAATTTGTGGTCACCACACAATTCGTCCTATAAGGACAGAAAATTTATCAACAATATCCTTTCAATTTTATGACCATCGGTAAAGTATTCAGTATAGGGAAATTTATGACGCGAGTTTAAGAACTTGCTTAAGTAGAGCTTCAGAACCGTAAGTTTTATCTATAGCCAATAACCGTTGACAAGTCGCTATATGGTTTTAATTACATTTAGTATTGGATAAAAGGAAAAAGTGTGTGTGCGAAGATCACAGGCAGTAATACTGGCAATACGAGCATGTAAGGGATAATAGGCATCGATAAATGGATGTATCGAGCGGCGCGGCCGGACCGAACGCCGCGACGTCCGGCCGCGCGGCATCTCTCCCTTTCTCTCGGCCTTATCGCTCTCTCTCTCCGTCCTTCGGCGGCTCGTTCCTCTTCTTCTTGCAAGGTTAAGGTTACGTCAGACGTGTTATGTTATAACCGTTGGGGCGCACTCCGGCAAGTTCAGTGTCTCGTGGAGAGTGGCCGCGACACTAAGCTCGCGACCAACGTAGCGCGCGAGCGATCTGAGGACTGTGCGCCCCGCCTGTGATATACGACCAGTGAAAAGTTCATGAACTGGGTGTTGAATTTTTTTGAACATTGTAACGTGACGCTTGTTGCTGAATTTTTTATTTTTGAAAATTTTCAACCCTTCCTTAAGGTACGTACCTTCGCGTTAAATTAGTTTTTAATTACGATTATGTCCATAAAGATTTTTTTCCATTTTTTTAAGTTAATACCTACTTATACTTACGTACGGTAGGTAGGTAGGTAGGTCTATTAAAATAATATATGAAGAATATATGATTAAGTAAAAAATAATAGCTCTTAATAAAAACTACTTATAACGAGATTTTGGGCGAACCCAAATATACAATATGTATCATATTAATAGAGTAAAATAAATAGAATAAAACAATGTTTAAATAACATAAATGAACAATTTATTGTAAATGGGTTTTTACAAAATATTAAAAATAAAATGATATTTAATTAAAATTAAATTAGCTAAATAAAAATTAACACAAAATCAAATTGTAACCTCTATTTATTTGTAACAGGTAGAAAAACTATCATGTTGCAAAAAATAAATACGAGATTGCGTTAGGCTGCAAACCGTTAGGGTTGGTATACACGAAGGTTTTTGCGCGCCCGAGTACTTGTCTTCCATCGTGTATGAGAGCGATAAGCTCGGGTGCGCATACACCAATAGAAATATTGCGCTATATTTAGACTCGCTTCGTTTGATTCCTTTCCAGGAACAGCCTCTTTTTCACGTCATTTCTTAGCGCTACTGCTTTGTTACTAATATATTTCCTAGGCCATACATCTGGCTTTCTGCCCTTTTTTTTATTTACCACGATATATTGTAGCTTTAAGTTACGAGCCGACTGGAACGAATAGATAAAACAGATGTCTTTGAGCTTTAAACACGACGGTCGAAAGGCTTATAACATTGTTACTGCTTTGATAGTTATAAATATATATAATGTACGTTTAAATATGACATGTACATTTAAATTATCTGTAAGCACTGTAATAATTCGATAAAATAAAAAATAGAGCAATATTAAATAAGCAATAAAAATAATTAAGAGCAATTTAATCGTATGGGCAGTAAATTTCATATTAAAGACTTCAACGCGCTCTTTCTGTAGTCGCGATTTCAAAGTTGCGGCTGCGACATGCGAGTCTGACATGAAAATAATAATACCAAAGAGAAATTAAAATTAAACGTAAATATCTTCGTTTTTTATACCGACGGGAACAGATTTTTCAACAGTCAGTACTGTTTTATATTTTCTTAATAAAACACTAGATAAATTGCTTTTGATAAATTAAATTCGTTGCTTTCAAAATACAATTTACACGCTAAGATAACTTCTATTAACTAAGCGTTAAACGGTAATTTGAGCCGGATAAAATGGTACTATTTCTGCCGAAAATTGCCGTTACGGTAATTTTTTGCGCTGCGACATTGAAAAAAGAGAATCCGATCGAAGCTTTGAACGCGACACCGCAAAAAGGATTTTAATAAAAGTTTTAATGAAATGAATTTGCGCGCGACAGGTGTCTCAAAATTAATCAACGCGACTTTTATTTCGTAATTTTGAAAGTCTGTGGTTCTTTATTCGACGTCTTAATTTAATTCGACATTATAAAAACGCCTTATACTTTTTGATTTTTATTTGGTACAACACCACTTGTGTATTTCGCGATGAAAAAAACTCATGCGGTCCGTGCAAAAAGGCAAAGTTGTCTGACACTTACGAATGAAGTTTTTCGTTTCAGCTATTATGTCAGCATTAACGTCTGTGATCGATTTTGTCATAGTCACATTTGAAAATGATTATCAATTTACCATATTCCCGCTGCATTGCAGTAAGGATTTATAGTATGTTGAATAAGTGATATTCAAAAATATTTTACATTTACCATAACTAAACATAATATACAACATAGCACAATACCAAATTATGCAGTTAGTTGCGATTGCACATGCAGGTACGGGTAACAATCGGTGCTTGTAAACGATTGGGTAGGAACGATTCGGAAAGCACGATCGGGGGCGAGGGTCAGCATTAGTACGCCGTTTAATCTTAACAAAGGTTTAAGCGCTTTTTACTGGCATTTTACAAATTTCTATGTTTTGTACAAAGTATTTAGGCTAATATGTTTCATGATGGTGGTGAGTCTGTGTATCCCGAAGGTATGTGGTCACTGTCGCCCACGAACATTAGTAACATCAAAGGCCATGACCACTGCGTTGTCGGCCAAAATAGGTGCGGGGGATCCGTATTAGTTATTTATTATATTCATGTTTTTTTCTTTTATGCTTGTTTCTTGAGATCGTTAGCATTTGACATTCTTTTTCTTTTTGATGACTTACACGGATTAAAGCCTAATCTAATCATCGCAACCCATAAATGGCTCTCTCCTCATACCTGAGGAGACCTAGAGCCAATTAAAGCCTAATAGGGCCTAATAAATTAAACGAAAATAATTTAGAATTTAAAATTTTACTTTTATAACAATAATAATATATTATATTATTATTATTAGTAAAATTAACATTTTACTTTTATAACAATAATAATATTTCAAAAATTATTATGAGTAAAATTACTATGAGTATTGTAGGTATGAGAGTATTGTACTTATGAGTCTAGTAGGTATGAACTAATAGTCCGTTAGAACATCAATTTATAAAAGAAATCGCAGTTAAATAGGAAAGTTTCGAGAGATTAATAATGAGAAAGATAGGCATTAATAAAAAATCGTCCGACTAGAACTATTTACTTTAATTTCTGAAGCTAAACAATCTGTAATTAAATAGTGTTAAGCTTATAAATATTTTCCTAATGTAAAAAAGGCAAGATTCTGACTTTTCAAAAGTATAATAGTCCTATAAATCGAATATAACATTTGTGACTACTCTTTACTACATGATTACATCATATTTAATCGGTCCTAGATGCGTTGCTACCCTTGAGGACTGAGATAATCACCTCTATAAAGTGTAACCGTAACACCTTTCTAACCGGAACACAATTGCTGCTAAGACAATTATTACACGGTAGAAATGGTACTAAGTACTGTAGCGGGCGGTAGTAGTACCCCGGGCGAGCCCTTAGGCTCTACTACCTATAAAACATATATTATTATCTACTACCTATTATGATTTTCATTCATTACTTCATAAAATAATACCTTGACTCTGCCAAATCTCAGATATTACTAGACCGATTAAAATTCATAGAATAAAAAAAATCTATTATCAATACTGTTAGGTCTCCAAACTGAAAAATACGTTCATATTCACTGAGTGAACTTTAGGCCTTTTACCAAATAGGTTACACGCAACAATTGGTAGCGGTAAACGATACGAGCGCACGACCGGGCGCGGGTCAGAGGCGCAGTCTCCGGGTAGCGCCGGACGCAACGCTTCGATCGCAGCCAATAAAGATTCCCGGAAAATATTGAGGAAGCATTCCATAATTCTTTAAGATAATTTCAGTTCATGGACTCGATGTCACATCGCCCTGGATTTTAAGGTTATTTCGACGCGGATGCTATAAAACTCGTAAATACGACTCGTGTTTTTGATATCGTCGTGATTATGATTCTAAACTGGGATGTAATGTCGATTTAAAATAAAAAATCTGGTGTCTGTTTCATGTCAAGTGAAAAAATAAAAAATTCATCGTCATCATCATGAAAATCCATATTTACCCCGATGCTAAGCTTAGATATCTTCACATAGTATGAGGAACTGAGGCCATAATACGAAAGTGCGAAATGGAAAATGAAGGAAATGGAGAGAACTGAGAGGCATGTTTCCATGTTTACCATGGAATAGTTTCTTCCAATTACAGGATTTAAATTGCAATCGTCATTGAAATCGTAGTTGTGCAAATAAATCTCCAGGTTGTGATTGTATTTCCTTAAAAGTGCCTACTAATTATTCAATACCGGATTGAATCAGTCAAATACACTTATGGAAAGTTGAGGTTGGACTAAATGGACGCGTCGACGTCTGCCTCGACATTCAATGTATTGAAAGTGGACGTCAACATGCCTCTTCACTGCGCGATTTGTTAACCCTTAACAAATTGGATATGAATTCAATACTAAGTATCTAAGCACTTTCCATTGATCATCCGAACCTGGTCATTTATTTCAAAGCTACTTTTAAACAATTATGTCAAGCCGACAGAATGTAGGTAAATGCAGTCAATGTACGTACATATTTCATAGAAGTTTCTTAGGCGACTGCAATTCTGGGAACAAGAATCTATAAGGAACATGACATGTTGCCATTTCTTATGAATAAATTATGATTATAACTTTGTACTTAAGTATCATTAGCCATGTCACATTCAACAAAATGCTATATTATTGACTTGGCTTGAAGCTATTTTTAGGTGATTAAAGTGGAATAAAACGGAAACGGAGTCATTGGGTAAAACGTTACAAGAAAAGTTTCCTAGAAAGAGGAAAACTTAACGATAACCTTTGGAGGAATAAAAATAGCATGTTAAACAGAACTAGTAAACCCGCCCTCGCTTGGCTTCGAGAAACCTGTCCCTTAGTACCCAAGTCCAAAATTGTTTGCGAAAAACTTTAATATATTATACATATAAACTTTCCTCTTCAATCATTCTATCTATTAAAAAAAACCCCCATCGAAATCCGTTGCATAGTTTTAAAGATCTAAGCATAGGTACATAAGGACAGAGATAAGTTTGAATGCAGATCAGTTAATAATGTTACAAGTAAAAAAAAAACAACTTCAAAATAATGTAAATTTAAGGCTTATATGATTTTCTCATTTATGACATTGTCAGAACTGGACCAAATTGACATTCCCGAGTGGTCCACACGGGAAGCACCAGATTTAAAAAAAGAATCATAAAAATCGGTTCACCCAGTTTTTGACTGGGTGAACCGACTGGGTAACTTTCTGAGGTAAGAAACATAAAAAATACAGTCGAATTGAGAACCACCTCGTTTTTTGAAGTCGGTTAAAAATATTTTATTAGCAGCATCGCAGGAGTAAAATAACTTTGAATAAACTCGCATTCATCATCCACCTACCGACTTGTAAATTCTAGTAAGATTTACATAAAACAGGGAACCCAATCATCAATTTTATCATAAAGGCTTCCCTTTCCCAGCGATTAAATATCCATCTATACGCTACGCTTTCATAGCTGTTAACGTCGAGTTTTCAATTGGCCGTTCATTTAGTTGTTTACACGCGATAGAAGATTCTGCATATTAATCAAATGAATCACCGTAACATTCGACCTATTGTCCGAGTCAGTGTATTTTATCTATTGATGGGCCTGTTTGACCCCGTTGCGGGTGCGGCGAGATTATAATTAAGAGGGTCACGTGAGAACAGCCAAGTGTTCGTGACCGTGCGCGCGGCGGTGACACGCCACTCACCCAACGATCGAGCACAAGGCAACTATTCTGCGTTCCGATTTCCACCGGTTCACAAATATGGCAAAATCGATTAATTTTACTACAACATAACCTCCCTTTAATAGTAAACCGGCTTATATTACTTTTACCTTAAAGTGATGCTTTTACTTCATGAACAACAGTTTGTTTATAGGACTGTGCTGAATCGTAGCGATTTTAACATTCGTATACAATTAGTTTTATTGCACGTCTATGGAGCGTACGAATGGGATGTCGTCAATGTTCTAGCTATTATTGCTACAAAGTAACGAAGTGCGAAAACGTATTGATTGGGAGTCCCTACGGTCCAAGTTTAAATGTAATGAATATTACCGCGACAGTGACTACCTACTTTATTAATGCTTACGTTTCTTGAAACTATGATTATTACTCATTCGTGTTTTAATTTTGGGATGTGTAACAAGATAAATTGTTTGGTCTTTAAACAATGAAAGGCGGTAAGCTTGCAATTTGTAGACTTAGCTTAGAGGATGTTACAAGAAGAGAAGAATACAAGACGATGTTTGTATACACGGTATTTGGGTAGTGAATTATTCACCTATTGTACTTTTATCAGACAAATAATATATTTTTAATAAGCACTGTATAAATAAATATTATTACATTATTGACATTAGAATGACTGAGCCATGTAAAGAGTTGTCTGCATACCTCACTACATCTTACATGGCTTTAACGCATTAATGGCCCACTACTGAGCACGGGTCCCCCCTGAGGAGGCCTAGAGCATACTCCAACACGCTGCTCCAGTGTGGATTGATGGAGATCTTCCATATTTTTTTTAAATTCCCTTCCTTTCTAAACCTGGATATCCTAGTCATGAGAAGTTTCTCATGAATTTAAAATCGGCGTAATCGCAAAATCGCTAAAAAGACATAAACTATCTATCTTAATTATTGTCACCGAGTCCCATTAAAGAAGTAACAGAGACGAGGCATGCTCCTATTTATAAAGTAACGTTTAAAGGGCGGTACTGCGCAGTCGTGAGCGAGGTCGGGACGGATTCCATCAGGCGTAGTTTCCATGAAGGATTTTAATCACGTGGCGGCGGTTCAGTGACCTGACACCAACGCGCCATGCATCTGGACGACTTTTGACAACAGCAGTTGAGCAAGTGTGCGCTCTGTTACTCGCACCTGTGCCTCGTATTTGTTCACTGCTGTTAGGGGTTTTTGTAGGTATGTATGTGTACGGTATCCAAGCCGAAAGTTCTGTCATCAGTACGGTTTTATGTAAATTTCACAAAAAATACAAAAGAAATGTTACAGCCATACAAATACAAATATTGAGAGCAAAATTCACATGCTTGTAGTGACCCTGTCGAAAACGATACAAGCATTGTCAGTACCAAAAATGGATTCTGTGCTCGATTCCCATCTGAGGAAAGGCGTCACGATGTAATAAATAATTATTAGAATTACCTAGATTTTCTTTATATCCTATCTATATTACCTATTTCTTGTCTTTGCACCAGACCAAGCCTTTTGTTGATTTAAGTTTTTGGGCATCCGTGTCTTTTTTACATTGCACACGATTTTAAAACAGAGGTAAAACAGAGGTGATGTACTACTTTCTTACAATAAATTAAATATAAAAAGCATTAGAGGACGGAGAAACGGTGCTAGCTTTTCAAGTCAGCCTCGCGTTTAAATATTTATTCATCGTACAAGCGCCTACACAAACACGACCCTGCCCTGTAGTCTTGGTATACGATCGGCAGGTGGACTAAACTCTGTTTGAGAATGCATGAGAATAAATGGCTGGGGTTTACCAGTATTTGGGTTAGTTTGTCAATTATATGATAAATCATTCGTACATTACGCTTACCGTTTGAAGTCCGTGGAAGTTCAAACATTCCTTCATCGAATAACCGATTACACAAACACGACTTTAAGTCGTAGTCTCGGTATCCGATCGACAGGTGCACGCACGTTTACTCGAGAATGCTGGTCATGAAGGAGAATAAAATCATTGTGATAATCTAAAGGGGCCATTTTGTTAGCTCTTAACAATTCAGCCGCGTTCAAGTGTTTATTCACTGTACAAGACAAGTGCGAAGCGTGAATGTGCGAAGTGTTTAATTGCATATTCATGACTTTACTCGACCTCTAATTAGGTTACGACATGATTAGTATTAGTTATTAATCTCATTTATATTTTGAAGGTATAGAATATTGGCATCAGTTTTATGGTCGTATCCACAAATATAATAGCGGTCATAAAATAGCAACGGTTATCCCCTCATATGTTAGAAAATACCTCATTCGCGCCATTTTAAGTATCGCTTGAAGCGGATCCGTGAAGGAGCGAGCGGACGGCTGAGTCACCCGTGACACGGTTATGCCCAAAATTTTGGCAGTATGATAATTTAATTCGGAATTCTGAGGCTCACATTAGGGTGTCGATTTTAAGTTACGGTAAAATTATACACCTAAACTAAGGAAAGAGCATAAATAACATTTATTTAAAGCCATGTGAAGCGGCGTTGTAAAACTGGCATTTACGTCCTGTACGCTGGATGGATCTGAATTGCACTTTCGAGGTTTACATTAGCCCGTGGGGCTTAGTTATGTGAGCTTTAATGGCGAGCGTGGTAAAACGTTTTAGCTCTATAATATGTTGTAAGTAGATCGACTTACGGCGCGGCGGTGCGACGTACTCAAATTGATTACGGGCGATACACGCGAATCGTCTAATAAAATCACCAATGGAACGGTACCGGTGGCGTGCGTCGCATAACGGCGCCTTGAGCGCTCGCTCCCACGACTGACGCATTATGCAACCTGCGCATAGAGCGCATACAGGCGAGCAGGCAAGCGTCGACGAGCACAATGCGAGCAATTGATCGCGGCCGCATTCCCGGTTAAAAACTGCCAGCACCGTAAGTGAAACCAGATGCGATCAGTAACGAGATATGATATACGCTGTCGTCGCGTATTTCTGAATGCTGATAGCTCTCATGTGAACTGGAATCTGCATCTAACAGATTTAACGTTAATTTATAAATCCCGCCATCCAAACAACAAAAACGACAACCAAATTTTCCTCATAGGGATAACACGCTTATGTCATTTCACTTCTGGAAATAATTATAGTGAACGATAAGAAAAACATTCAAATTTTATCATGTGTTTGTTTTTATATTAGACTATAATTAACCATGGCATATTCTAAATTGTTTCGATGAAAGAAGTGTAAGAATATTTAGTGTTTCATTACCATTGAATTATTAAGAACGTTACTCTATTAGCGTTTCTCACGTGCATAATTTATGAAGATAATGACGATGAAGTTGCATTATGTGTGATGCATACAATTGTTAATTGTATTGTGAGACTTTTAGTAAAACTGGACTTGATTACATAATGATTCGATAATAATTGATATCGTTAATCAGTGAGTAAAATCATTATCATTACTGATAATTACACTTATGTACAATATGTACATGCATTATATACGTTTGAGTAGCAAAACGTCCATTAGTGAATCGTGATAGGATAATTTACTTGGTTGTATGTGGTAGTGTTGTTAGATAAACATCTGGCGATGTGCGTCAAATTCTGAGATGATGAGGTAATGTTTGTCAACTTGGTGCACAGCCGAGTAGTCGAGCTGTCACGTTCAGTTCAGTAGCGGAATTCGGTTGCGGTGAGCTCGCGCGTGACCGCAACCCGAAACGCACGATCCGCAAATTAGTTGAGAGCTTCTATGTGTTCGACAGATTGCTTGTGGTGAAACTTCAGTTTTAAACTCGACAGTTAAATTATAAATCATCATTTGGCCTAAATACACCATACATTCCACGGCTATTTGGCGCGCTATGAATAGGGAATGTCAATTGACGGGCTGATACTTTTACGCCGCAAGTTTCACATACATTTGCTTGATTTTCACTGTGTACGAACAGACCCGGATCCGATATCTACATGGGAATTTTACGAACTACAGTAATAAAAAATGGTAATTATTTACTATGTGTATCGTGAATTCTACCATGTACCGAAGAAAATACAGTATTCTTTCTACCAATATAGAAAGCATTTTTGTGCTGATTTAGTATTCTGTGGTCAAGTTAATTAAATTAAGGTGATACGAACCAAAATAGCATAACATTCCGCCGATGCGGCGTAGTCGTGACGATTAGTCGCTGCGACCGCGACGTATACATATGTCCAAGAAATGTTGAGTTTAACTTCGCGGTACAAATGCTCACGAGTAGGCGTCTCTACATAAATCCAATGTAAATTGAGTAGCTATTTGTAGTCACTTTAATCAGTCTACAATATTTTATGCTCATCTTTAATTCCATTATGTCATCAATGTTGTAAGGTAGGCGCCATATTTTTATGTATTAAAATGATTAGGCAAATGACTTAGAGTTATGTAACCGGATTTATCAATCTTGTATGTCTCTTTTTGAAGGCTTATCTTTGAGCTGAGGGGTTGTTATTACATAGTACATAAATATAACATTTAATAACCCTCCATTTAGCTTAGAGTCTTCATATAAAAAGGCAAACCAAACATTTCTTATAATGAATACTTAAGCAAGGTCTTTCACTTACCCTGAAGGGTTTCGTTGCACCAAGTGGAAAATGAATTATAACACTGGAATGCATCTGGATTGCAATAGAAGCGCGAGACTAAATTACAGGGTTGCACTTAGAAACAACGAAGAAGCTACGTAATTTAAAGAGTGAATCTTAATCACAAGTGTAGGTACCTATTATTTCGAACAAAGTTCTCATGGTTCAATAAATAATTTATGTGTACTGTAAGATATTGATAAAATAGGCCAAGTTGAATGCGATCGAGAGCTTTCTAAGTGTTTGTAAAAATAAAAACAAAATTTATTTTGCTGGGTGGTTGATCTAGTATAATTTCATAATTTCAAAAACGCTTTTGTGCTTCGTAGGGCTTCATTAGGGTTTGCATTTACAAAATTTTCAGTTATTTATTTTATTAGGTGATAAATAATTTTATTTTTTAACCTTAATGATCGATTATTAAAATAAAAAACACATTGTTCTGTAATATTCTGTTTATTAGAAATTATTTTATGTGGATTTGCGATATAGGATGGCAGTACTTATTTTGAGTTAGTACGAGTATAAGAAAATTAAATATGGAGCTAATTACAATATATTAATGCCGTACAAACAGGAGGCGGAACCGACGCCCTGAATCTACTTAACGGTATCGTTGATTATCGAAGTTTATCCTGGCGGCAAAAACGTGTAAGCCTATCATCGATGCTTCCGATTAATTTCACTGTAATCCCACATACATAGCCCATGCAGGTGCACCCTGCAATCGCATCGAGGGCGGAAACAAGATGGCAAGTACGAACGACTTATCAATTGATACTTGATTGCTAAGTTGAATTATCGTGGCCAATGATGAAATCCGTATCTGATAGGATTAGTTAAAATACTTGATATATTTAAAACGGGACAAGCTTATCTTGTGTTGCAAGACTTAAAAACCAAAGAATAATGAAAGATAAAATTGAGGTGAAGTGGTTATAGATTGGGGGCTTTCGTGATTCGTTAATCGGTCGGTCCCGGTCTTTAACTATCGTTAAGTGATTTGAAGGCTATGCTCTTGGCCTCCACAATTATGAGAGACCTGTGCCCTGCACTCGCTCGCTAATCGGTTAAAGCCAATAAGGTATAGATTTACTTTCGAATCAGATAACATCGCGCGGCGTGCGGAAACGTAATCGTTGACGTAGATGGTTTGACAATATGTAATTAATGAAGCGTTCGTAGGTCGTGTTGCACAACAAGCCGGCGGGTGCCACATCTTATCGCTAATGAGAACTGCCTTCACAGAGTATTGTCGAAGGGCGCGTATAATCCTGCAGGGCATCAGGGGCAACTCTGCTCCGCTGCCGATGTTTATCTAATGCGACAGCACCGATTGTGCGTAACTCCTTGGATAAACTCCCATGGGTAAGTAATTAGTGGTTCTCCGAAATCATAATTATCTACTAGAAAATCTGTTACTGTGACTAACTATCGATGGGATATATCGGTCACGGTCGGTTTGGTCTTGGTTGAAGAGGTATAGTTTATTTAAAGGCAAAACAGCACTAGCTAACAGCTATAGTTGCGTTTCAATCCTGGATTTTATAGGCTATACGAAAAGTCCAGAGATTATACGAGTCTAATAAGAAATAATGATAGTATAATGTAATCTTAATATATATATTTCTTGTGTTCGTGTGTATGTGACTGAACTCCTCCTAAACGGCTTGACCGATTTGGTTGAAATTTTTTGTGTGTCTTCAGGTGGATCCGAGAATGGTTTAGATTCACAATTGGACCCGATAGGTGGCGTTGCTGTCGATATATCACCAAAACATTTTTTAATTATAAAGCGGTACGAAGTACGCCGGGACAACTTGTGTAATCATAAAGTCGTAGTCTCGTGTTTTTGTTGTAGGTACATGTTATGGTATTTCGTGGTGGCCAAGATTTGCCCATTATAACATCCACCACCAATCATCAAGATTAAATAAATTGTTCAACAGATTTTGTCTTTGTGGCGCACCTGCTTTTAGGATCTGATTGTTGTTTAAGTCGCGTGTTGATAAATATTAGATTTTCACGCACCACTGTTTGTCGGTGGGTCGAAAATTGGGAGGTGTTTCCCGGGTCGCGAGTGTCGGGGGCCGAGCTATCTAATCGGGCGTCTCCTCGTCGCCGGTGGGCGTCGATCGGGATAACGCGCCACCGCGCCACCGCCGCGCCCACACGCCAATTATGTGGGAAGAAGTTACGATTCTGCGCCCGATATCGCCACTAAGCCAAACGGACTCATTGGCTCTCATCGGACATCCTTATCGAAAAAACATTGCCGTCGTTCGAAAATCAATTCCTCTAGATAAAAGGCGACCTCTAGCGAAAGCGCTATTCGTAATTAGTTTTAAACTACACGAGCCTTGATTTTAATGCGCTAAAGCTATTTCGTCGAGATTGAAAGTATAAACAGCGGTCGTTATCTATTGGAATGCGATTAATTGTTCTATTTTATTATGTGCAACATTTTAACATGTATGAGGTATGAATCAAAAGCAGAAAAAATATTAGGTATGTAGGTATGAACCAACTCTATTATCGAAACTCAAACTCAAATCATCAAATCATTGAGTTACATACATAATACTCAATATACGGATTTTCAAAATGCTATAACTGAATGACTGTGCGAATAAAGTGATCGTAGCACCTTCGTTGCTCGTAAAATGTATACAGATGTGTAGTGAAAGATAAATATGACATAATCTCAAAAGACTTGTAAGACCGTAGTATCGCATCGACATGACAGAGTGGCGAGTTCGAGCCGGGAGACATAATTACAATAAATAGAGACTACATGCCAACCGCGAGCGACCAGCGGACGACGCAGGAAACGCTGCGGCACATCTATAGCTATTGCAGAAGTATTCTTCTTATTTTCATTCCAACAAGTACTTGACGGCCCCAGAAGATGTGATGTTATGTAAGAGTTCATTAAACCATCGGTCGATTCAAGTTCAAATGAGCGAAATCAAGTTTTAACTCGTAACCTACGCAATTTTTTATATCTAATGGATTATTATTATACGCGAATAGGTGTCAAAAGCAATAAATCTATTTGATAGCGCACCCGTATTAGGTCTGTAGTGTTTATGTAAAATTATACGATTTGAATAACTATGTCAATCTTTTATGTTGTATCCTAAAACTAATTTTCAAGGGATTATAGCAATATTCTAATTAAATGATTTAGTATACAACACTAGTTACTCAAACGAATAACTTATTTAAGCTTTTTAATACATTCATAGTTTTAGATTAATTAACCCTGATTTAAAAAGCTTTTTACATTACATATTCGGGAATTGGAACTCCCGACTATCGGAATATTAAATCAATCAAACCGTTCTAACTATACTCTTGGGTTCAACATGCAAACACGCGTGATATGTTTAAAATATACAAGCTCAGGTGATTAACTTCAATTTACTACAACTGGCTGGATATTGCTGAGATTTCACCCTTAAAAATTAAATAAGAAAGTTGTTCAGATACTTTAGAAGAGAACGCGAGTAATGACAGAAGGGCGGTTCAGTGTTATTACTGTAATGTCGGGTTGCTTCGTCTACGCCAGCGTTACGTGGCTGTCTTCGGCGTCAGAGAATCTAAAAAATAACAAAAATAACCGCCTTGCCACAAACTCTATTAGATTTCCAACTTACTTTTTGCAGAGGTTGTCGCCGCCTAACTCGGTCTCGATGTGAACGTGAGAAAATTATTAACTTTATTTTGTCATAGCACCCACTGGACAAAAAGCTGATGATAAAATATTTTTTGACTCGAAAGCAATCAAATTTCCGTCCTTTAAGTTTTCTTTCTTCTCTTATTAAGTTCTTAAGATATTCCAAATATACTTACATTTCATATTTTTGATACTCTAACAGATGTTTAAAATAGGTCTACTTATCTTCATTAGTGTGGCAGTAAACATCATAAAAGTAGAAATGAACAGCGAGAAATTCCGCTAAGATTTGCGATATCGAAAGGAAGAGTGCATATGTCACAGTAGAAAGAATTACAACGGAGAAAGCACTTGACATAACACGAAAGGGAACTTTAAATCCACACGATAGTTCTAGCTTACTAGAAGTTACTTCACCTTTTCCATTTAAAGTTATACTTGCCGAGTAACTAGTAGGAGCACTTTCTTAAAGATGTTACGCAAGTTTTTACATCCGATGTGAGGTAACAGCACGGACCTCATTAGGAAGCAATATGTTTCTTGCGCATTCGATCGCGCAGGTATTCTAATTTGCGTTGTAGGCTTAGAATCCGTGGTGCCTGTGGGCGCCTGCAGCGTGATCGGATTTCCCGTTGCGATTAATACCTTTCTTTATTTCACGGGGCGGTTCGTTACCGGCGGTATCGCTGGCTAACGGGGCTCCGTGGGTACAAGGATTTGCATGAGTCCATTATACCAGCCGGCGCTGGGGGAAGTTATTAAAATACGTTTAAGATCGTACCGCATTCGGCTGAGGCGATAAAGAGTAGACATTGCAGAGTCGTGAGCGAGCTTCGAGCTTTATTGCGTTCAGGATGCGATCGAGCACCGCGGGCGAGTACCTACTGTCCCATAATGTAAACAAAGAATGGATTGAGGTGTTCCGTAAACGTCAGCGTGCAGCACTCGTCGCTTGACGCTCCGCGGCTAGAACTCGTTAGCGGCGTATTGTGTGGCCGGACACCTAACCGACTCCACCCTACAATAATTGGTTTTATACAATGTTCAATCAAGCCTCAATCATCGCGTTACTCTAACCTTACAGTTTCCATGGAGCTGGTAGAGATGGTACTCATTGAAAGTAAACGGGAATGCAGCGGATTAGAATTGTCTTACATTTGCAGTAAGTCACTGCGTACTCGTACCATACAAAGTTGGTAATGTTAGAAAGTGAGCCATGAAACGCGTCAGATAGTAAAACGGCAATGGAATCGCGTGACAAGTTGCGACTGTGAACATTATCATTCCACGTACGATGTTAAACCACTTATTCGGCTCGTGGTGACCGTTATCCGGCGCACGCACGCCGCTTGCATCAATGGCATATTTTTCCTCGGCGAAACTCCACACACATTTGCCATTCAAGGTTAACCCGGTCAGTGCTGCTCATTGTTTACAAGTGTCGGTATGTTTAACAAGTCTGGGATAATTTCGCCCATAACTTTGTTGTTGGATAAAGTTAATTATGTTTACAGGATAGATGCGATGGTGAAAGACAAATTACATGTATTGTTTAATAAGACGGAGGAATTTCCTTTACCTTTCTTTTCACCACAGTATTCTTTTCCTTTGTGAGGCATGGGGAGATTGAGCAAAAATTTCGTCTAAGTGTATCATAAATATGGGCAAATGAATGAATCAAATGAAGTTGTTTTTATTATTTTAGTGTTTTCACAGAGACGGATGAATTAAAAAAAAAGTTTTTTCTGTATCTATACTAACATTTCCAAAAATATTAAATGTGAAATTTGACTCTATTACAGTTATCATTAAATTGCAAGAAATTACCAGACTTTCATACATAACCTCTTTCTCATCTCCTGTGGATGAATATTGAAAATATGTGACATTTTTGTGATTTTATTTTAATTTTACAGAGTTGCAAGCATAGTTGATATTAAAGTCACACAGGGTTTGCGTGGTTTTAGTACCGGTTCAGTCACTGACCTATAATAAAAATAGTTACATTTTTATATTACAGTTTCTTAGTCAGTAATATCAAAGGTATCACCTTTGTGATTTGCTGGTCAGACATTTCATTTCACGTTCAACATTTGACGATTCATGATTCATTATGACATTAACTGACTTTAAACTTTTGTTTTTACCTCAGATATGCAATAGATTGTCGAATCTCTAACCATTTTACGATAATAGTATGCATAGAAATGCTTGCGTAAATGACACTTTGCGGCGTGGATATTTACATCAAATCACGCCCTTATGTCTCAAAATCAAGATATGGTAGGCGCATGCGTGCTCGGCTACTATAAAGCTGTGAATGCCCTGCCACTTTAAATTTAAGTTGTAACGTGAATAAAGCAACTACAACCGCTAATGGTATATGTGTCCTTTAATTAAGCCTACGCGCTAGGGAAGTGACTTTTAAGCAGAAGCTATTCCAGCCACGTCAGTTGCTTGTAAAATCAGTTTTAATAGGTATGCCGCGCGTGCATTAGCGTCCGACTGGATTTATCGCCACGATCGATTAACAGGGATTTAACGATAACCTGCGGCTTCGCACTTGTACCTAACTATTTAATTCTTTATCTACGAAACCACTTATATTGAAAGAGCCGACGAATAATAACCGCGTCTGCTGTCGCGTGCCATACTTGGCATTCTGTAAATTCAAACCAATTTTTATACTATAGTTAAAAAGGAGAAACACTGAAACTGCGAGACCTAATTTTATCACGCTGTTGAACAATGGTTATTTCCTGGCCTAGTGTTGTATAAACAAAGACATAAGTTACGTGTAAATGCATAATTTAAAGACATTTACAAACATCTTAACAGCGAAACTTCGTACAGGATTATGTACGGTTCATTTGGGCCAAGTGCGGCGGGATGCGCTCATTAATGTAGAAAGTAAACCGTATCCGCGAGGCGCCGCGCCGTATGTAGGGTTGATAAACCTGTCCCGCCCCGACTGACCGTACCGCACCAGTTTCAGCACAACTGGTTAAGCTGCAAACTAGATTTTTTATAAACCATGTTCTCGGAGATCCTTTTAAAAGTATTAAGAAAAAAGGAGCCCGTAAATCTACGTTGATACTAAGACTACTCACACATACGCAATATTATTTGCAATAATTTGAATATTAACACGTATGTATGTTGTGTGTGCGGACCATATTGTCGAACTAATTAATATTGTTGTCAATAGTGTTTGTCGGTGTGCGGATAGTCTAATAGGTTATATATAGACTATTACGTAACAAAGCTTAAGTTTAAAAAAAATATAGGTATCTATCAAAGCAAATAAGTAATAATGATAAACGTAGGTAGTACATATGTACTAAATACATATTGCATAATTTATCTTGCACTTTATTAGAAACATAAACAATATTTCGTTCAGGAAAAAGCTTTTATAGTTAATTCTTGAGTACCCTTTATGTTGAAAATATTATTTAAATTTTATGTCTATACTCGAACATTCTAGGGTTTATGGTTGTCTGGAACAGGTCGAAGCACATTCTAAGGTGTAAATCATAAACGAAGCATTGGACGAGAGCGATTACAATGAAAAGATAGGAACACGTTACCATATAAAATAAGAAAGTCCTAAAGCTGTTTACAATATTTTTGAGCTGTTGTGATTTGTGTTCGCGTGGTCATCTCAGTAGAGCCCAATACGAGCAGCCGTCATGCCATCCGTATATTTTAACGAGAACGCGATCACCCGCACCGATAGCGACAGTCTAATGAAAACCCCTCTGAATAATGCATTAATACCAGCGTTAAATCGTGAGCACCTACAATCGACGTAACGACGAGAAAATACTAGATGCAAATTTAAGTCAACACCAACGCGGATAAGCTTCCGGAGGTAATTCTAGAAATGCAACCATACGCCAGCACGAGAGCTAAATGGAGGTAAAATCGTCTGCCTATATCCATTGAAAATGCTGTTCACATTCTACGGCTCTGTGAAAATAACACGAAGTATTTTAGATTTACATCGTTTGTTAAGTACCTACTAGGTATTTAACTTTCATAACAAGCAAAAAATTGTATAATGTAAAGCGATACTACCAGTGACTGAAAAACTTACAAATGATAAATACGACGATCATGATTGTCGGCTGTTAATTACAGAGAAGCTTGCAAAGAAGTAACTGGTGAGCTTTTTGCGTCGAGGTGTGTATCACTGCATCGGATTTTATTATGTTTACTACAATGCGAATGTTGTTTTTATAAGATCTGCTCACGCAACTTTATACGCTAGTTAGGGGGACTTAGAAATATCCTCTTATTGAGGAGAATTAGGAGTTACTGTGTGGCGTGACACAGGGCGGGCGCGGTAGTGTCTGTACGCTGACCATCCGACATGACGAGTCGTGCTTCGCCTCACGCCGTGACCCATGCTCACCTTCTCTATTGAAATGTCAGTACTTGGACTGGTGACGAGACAATCGTAAAATACAATGTTAAGGTCACATCATGACTTCAATAAACAATTCTTAACATGGGAAACGTGAACTCGTCGCCGTGGTCCCGAGCCGAGACCTCCAGAAAGTGTGCCAACCGTGTTCCTAACTGAACGAAACGATGTGATAGTTGATTTTCCGCAGATTCCGGTACTATTTTTTATGTAACTTTCATGGCTTTGTCATATTTATTTTATACTATTTATAACGTAGGCCAAAATAACACTCGATATCTTCTTGCACATAATAATAATCGCAATAATCTAATCGCTTTTCTGAGAAGTGTAATTTCTGAAACTATTGTGTAGTATTGTATAGCGAGTCATAGTAAAATTACTTCACATCATTTACCTAAAAATAAATAATATCATACGTTACACGCTTTATATAGGCTTACATTATGTTTACGTAATATGAATATTTTTTAATTAATAAATAACTTTGTCATGTAAAGGGAACTGAAACTGTTGTAATGACAAAAACGAGGATTGGGTTCTGGGTGCGGTTACTATTTGTGAACGTAAGATTCATGTATCCCAAAGCGAAACGAGGTCAGGTCGCCAATACAATAATCGTTCACGTCATATCAAGAGCATGAAATATTGCATAACGATCCATAATTTTAAACGATGTATACCTTCAGTTCTGACTTCGATTTGACACGTGACTTCCAGAATAATGTATCAATGCGATTTGTGTGTCAACAGGACACGGGGCGAGCTATCGCGCGCCAGCATAGCGGGGTTTTACTTTCTTATAGTGGCCTCAAGAAACTAGTTAAGAGAAAGTAGGATTGCTATCTTCCCTGTATTTATCGTTATATAATATTGAGCAGAAACTTTACAATGTGCGGAGGAAGGAACTCATTCAATAAATTAATTTCCGGACTGACAGAAACATAAAACTGCACTGCCATAAATTGAAATCCATTTCTAATATAAATAAGGAATTCCTGTTGGTATGACTGAAACAAATTCGCACCTACAAATGTCCAATTAGGCCGACAGTATCGTGCGTATCCACCGGCCCACGTGTGTAGAAAATAGGCACTTACTCATAAATATTTATAGAAAGCACAAAGCCGTCTTTGTACACTTCCACATTCACTCGGAATTATAATGGCTGTCACAGTAGGATCCCGAACAAGAGCCGAAACGGCTCGCATTATGGACGACAAAAGATTCTCACAACGGTTTCACTTAGCAACCGACACAACCAATATCAGAATAGAGATGACACATAAAGGTGTCCGCTGGTTTGAATACCAATCTGAGTGCAAATGCTCAAGCGTTTACTTTCCTTCATGTCCATGAGAATTTCCTTTTTTACGTGAAAAAAGCAAACAAGACATGCAGTCAACCGACGTCGAGGGGCTGTTGTCTTATCTGAGTCTAATTGCAGCGCAGAGGCGGTCAATATTGTCGTGGATGGCGCGGAGTATTTTCCATTGCGATAGAGGATACGACGCAGTGCATGTTGTACGGTAGCGGTACAGTTAACCTAAAGGCGACTACTGCGTCCGCTGCTGTCGTTGTGATCTGTCAATTAAAGCCCCATAACCTTGTTCACATCGTCGGCCGCTCGCTACGCTACGCCGTCCTAACAACAACAATTACCCGGTGACTTGACAATGAATGAAAACTGACTAGATGTGTCCGCTGTACAATGTCGTGATCGCTCCGATACTAAAAGGAAAAGAATTACAAGGAAAGACACATAGATTTGTGGACAAAAATTATTTTAACATACTTACGTACAAAATGATAATGGAATTCATTGCATTCTTCAATATTCTAATGTCGATGTAACGAGTAGAAAGAGTTGTGAAACGGAACGAAATAGCTATTTAGTGTGTCTCGAGACTAAATCACGTCCATCGCTGTGAAATCTCCCAATAACAATTCAGCTCAGTGAAATGCTGATCAAGGTGCATGACATCACGTAGGTACATTTATTTAGGTTGAAAAGAGTGAGGAGCACCCGCGATACAGAAGGTCAACGGCCTGTGTATAAAATTTAATCGAATTACACCACGAATGCTGTTGTACTTGTATGTTACCAAATTAGCTCTTGATGCTCTCTTCTCAAGAACATAATTTCTTTATTACTTTTTACTTTATACATTTTGCATTCATGTACAGTCTTAAAAATGAATGAATTTTATTAAAATATTTATAACATTTTCTTAGTTAGAGCAAAATGTCGTAACTAGGTATAAATTTATAACGACAACTTATGTCAAGACAGATTAGACTTAATGCTAATATTCAAGTTGCAGAGCGTACGGTCTCAGCTTTCATAAAACGACATCTACGATAAAGACGCACATTAATCGCTATAGGTCGAGCATTAAACGACCAAAAAAAAACATTAGACGCATGAAATCACACTTGACCGGTTTAATGCAAGTAGGATTAAAATTGAAATGATCGTACGCAAGATAAGACAATTGTCTCTCGTTAAACCGGTGAATATTTTAAATCGCGCTAAGCGGAGGTGTAAAGTGGAACATTGTTTATTTCGCTATTGTTCGAATTGTGTTTTGCATGAGTATTTCCATAATACACGAAACAGAATTGGCGTGATATGGTTTATTGTTGAGATTTTAGCATGAGTCGCCGCGACAGGTACAGGCAAAGATGTATGATATAAGCACGATACAGTAGTCGCGCGTGGGAGTGTCACCATTTCGAGCGGGCGGTGATGCCAACCTGATACGATATAAATAGTCATTGCATGTGCTACTTTCGTGAAGTTATTTTTAACTTCAGTTAACGAATACCTGAGGTTCGCGAAGCTTTAGAGCGCGGTAAATCCTTATAATTTATTTCATCAGTCCTTCTGATAATTTTCTCATAACATTTTACCAAATTAAAGTTTTTATTGAAACATAAAAAAATTAAGGATTCAATCGTCTCATTGAAGTTTAATGTACATTTTTCTAAAACGGTAAACGCGAGAAGTGTTTTGCATCAGATATAAAAGTATTATCCGGATCAGATAAAGGCATGAATTCACGAGTACGGGTAAGCATCTATGTTCAGGGATCAGCTGCCGTTATCTAGTACGAATTTACTGCCTTAGATTAAACTACATTAAAACAGTGCCTACATCGGTAGGGCAGATGAGAGGCATCTTCGATAATGGCTTCTTTACGTAATGGCGATAAAAACACTTCCTCGTATTGCTCACGTGAGAATATTGCTCGCCGTTGTCGTGACATTGACAGATTGGGCGCGGGTGGCGTGACTGCGGGCCCAGGACGGCCGCTGATTTTCGATCATTCGTCCACGCCGATACAAATTCATCATTCACTGCACTTTCAGTGATAATAATATCTCTCAATTTACACGTCATCGACCGTCCGACCGACCAGAAAATGAAATTACGACGTTAATTTCGAAATGCATAATACTCCGATTATTTTTGTCAAAAATACGTTAATGTTATCGAAAATAATTTGGATATAAGTATAATTATATGTATGACATATATAAATAGTGTAAAACAAAGTAGTTATTATTTTCGAATAAGAAAAACTGACCCACTACATAGTGCTATGTGGTGCATGTATCCTCTGAGTGACTTTGATTCAGTATTTCTAACGGTGTCATAAAGTTTAACTTATGGTTATTAATCTTCAAGACTTGCCCTATTTCGACGAAGACACGAGCTGACGTTAAAGTCTTTAAAATACCACCAATCACCAAGATCAATAAAGCTTTAACTATGTGTCGTTAGGTAGCGTGAAATAACTGTTTGTATAATAATAATAAATGTATATAATTATATAAAGACATCATGTTTCACGAATTATAGTGAAACCATCATCCAAAATTGCCATATGAAGACTTCCCGAGTTTGATTTCCATCAATACGAGTACATACATAATTATCCATAGATCCATAGATTAAGGGAAAATATATTTTTATTTTAATACAGGTACTCACGATATGTATACAATCCGCGATGAGTTAAGTTTAAAATCATAAGTTTGATCAGAGATCTCATTTTTATGTGGAATTCAGGTAACTTTGGAATCCAAATAGGAGGGTTTTTATAATTATCTCTTATTCTATAGTACCTATATTCTATATCTTAGACATTTCATGCAAATTACTAAACCAGAAGTAATTTAAGTACGTATAAATATCAGAACTAGTTATGTACGACGCCGGCGCCGACTGTGTAAAGCAGTTATGAACTATTAATCAGCAACCACGTTACGCGTAACGACTCAAGCGAAGTAGAGCTTATAGCAACTTACTATTTTGATAAACTTTTGAAGTTTGAATTTGAACTTGTGTTATACAATCGTGTGCGCCTCTGATAGCGATTATCTTTTGAACAAATCAGATTAACTATTGAAACAATCGATCAATTTGCGTATATCGATTGATCAATATTCGTCGAAACGATTTTACTACAATAATATGGCCATTATAGACTCCACAGCATTGTGGTGAAGTTAATAACAAATATTATATTTATACTAGTTTTTGCTTGAGATTTCGCCTGTGTGGGAGTCGGTAAACGACAAAATAGGGTTTAATTATCCCAAGGGAACGTATTATCGGGATAAAAACTATACTTTGTCCTTTCCCGGGTTTTAAACTATGTTCATATTAAATTTCATCTCAATCGGTTCACTCAGCGAAGCGTGAATAGGTTACAAATAAACAGACAAGAGTTACTTTTGCATTTCTAATATTAGAATGGAATTACTGATATCGACATAATAACATTTAAATTCATTGCAGAACTATATCTTCCAGATCATCTTAATCTAAACTTAAATTTATAACTTATGTGGTATATTTCTTATCGTTCTATAGCAGTAACTTCTCGTGTGAACTGTTTGGTGTGATTTCTAACACAAAAAGTTAAACTGTGTCATTCAGTCACGCACGACACGTTGGCGCAAATAAAGTCGATTCTGGGCCACGGTTTTTATCAAATAAAATACAACACGTGGTGGTACAACACGTTATTAATGCACAAAAATCATTCTTGTTTGTACTAAGGAAGTTATTGACATCACCAAAGCACCTTTGGTCATGTCAGGATTTGTAATTATTCTGAAAATAAAAATCCACTCTTGAACAGATTAAAATGATCCGGTTTTAGTTATTTGCAATTATTACCAATTACATTGCAAATCCAGTACATCACATTAAGGAGATGCGATGATGCTGATGAACTAACGATGAAATCTACAGCCACCTTTCTTTTTAGGACTTACTTCATATTACGAGATTAGTGGACAGAAACTACAGAGTAGTGTCTTGACAGACGTGGCGCATAGAATCAGGTGCGCGAGCGGCTCTTCCCGTTACATAATAACAAAAGATAGCCAATGCTACTACAAAAACATAATAAGCAGAAAAGTTGTCACCTGGCCACCATAACTACATAATAAAATATCCAAAATTATATTATATTCAAGAACTCCAACATAAATTCTTGATAAATAATGCCAAAAAATAAAAACAAATGCACTTTGACAAAAGAATTATTGACAATTGAATAAGTGCACTTAGATATACCAACATTAAAGTTTCGTAATACCTTACTTACTACATATATGTAAGTATATTTATATGTTCTAAAAACGGAAATATAAAAAACTTCAAAAAAGAAGACTTCAATAAAAACTGCAAAGTGGAAAAAGTGAAAATACGTTATTTTAACCTTATAATAACTTGTATGGATTTAAATAAAATCTAATAATACTTATTGTAGTGCTTGAAAGCAATGTTTGATAGGTTTATTGCCAATTTGTAGTTTTTTAAAGTTGGATATACTGACTGTATTTCAAATAACTAACGATGGTAGTTACGGTAGTAATAGTAGGTGTGGCTTAATACTATTTAAAAACAGTGCATAGACATGATTATTTCTTTGTTATAAACATAAGAAAACGGAAGAACCGTTATGTACCTTTTCTATTTTGATGAGAACAATTCGCGTAAGTAGGACGTAGGATTGCTTTGATTGTAATCATATTATGTACCGGAATTCGATTAACAAATCAGATTGAGGAAATTGAGTTGGCAGAAACGAGCATATGAATTTATATGCGTCGGGTGGCTAATAAAATACCACAAATTCAATTTAAGTTCTTCGAAACTTTATGTACTTTATTATGACACCTAATAGATATAAAAATATTCGGGTGCCTTTAATCTTTATTCAAGATTTTGAACGATTTTGGATGTTTTACTTAACATTATCCGGTAAAACTTGCAATCATTGTAGTAAAACTAAAATGCCAAAACTCAAATGCAAAATATAGGCAAGAAGAAATTGTGACAAAAAAACTTTCTAAGAATATCTTAATTCAGATGTCGCACAGAGCTGTTCAGTGTACAGTTAAAATGTAAATCAGACTCGGGTCAACTCTTGCCCAGAATATTAAAATATATAGTCCGAGAGCACGTAGTAACAAAACTGTAACAGTTTCGAAAAAAACTGAAAAATATATTGCTATAACTTAAAAAATGCAAACAAATAATAGTATGCAATTATTACACCATACGAGTTCACACCGCTTTGGGGAATACCCTTAGGCTTTTAAAGCTTACGGGATATAAAAACAGCGATTGGAATATTATCTATAATATTTTACGGGAAAAATTGTAAGACGCTGCTTTCTAGTATCTATTATACGTGGTAATTTATCCATTGATACATGAATAATTATAAACAGTTATAAATCTTCTTTCATAAACAAAAATAAGCAAAAAATCATTATGCAGTGGACTAGATAAGTAATCAATAATAAAATAATTATGGGAAAGTAAGAACTTCCTGAACGAGCATTCCAGCCGATATCACAGAAAGGCGAGTTGCTCGGGGCCGGAGTGTGATTACAATTCACCTCCCTATAATCTAGCAAGTCATAATTGAGACACAGTCATGTGTAGAACGCGTAATTAACAATGGTTTTTCTTTTCGTTCACAGACGGGCGGCGGCGGTTAGCGGGTAGCGGCTGTGGAGATCTAAGGTCAGTCACCTCATGCACCTTATTCTGTCGATCGGAATTCGTGAATCTTCAGAAATAACACGTCATTATGTCTTATTAGCGTCGAGGAAGTGCTTTAAGCAAATGTATAGAAAATAACACGTTCCAATCATAAATAATAGAGTTCTTTACATAGTAAGTGAAATTAATGCACACACTGTTTATCAATAAGGTATCTAATTATAATGAATTTGAGGTAAAATGTTGTTATGTTTATAACGATAGGAACAGTTATCTAACTAAATGTGTAAAACCAAAGAAAACCGTATTAGCAGTATTTGAAAAGTGAGTTGGAGAATCGAAATAAGACATATGACGTCAGGCGGTTTCAAAATTTATGAGATATACAAGAAGCCATACTTCATCAGAATTTTATGGTGATATCGCAGAATATGTGCGCGGCAAATATCGCCAAACCACGTTATCGCCATACATTTAAATACGAAATATTCGGTGGACCTTGTCAGGTACGGCGCTGAATAGGTACTTGGACTGGCAGTGTTAAAAGACTAAACAGATTCTTTATATAAAACGTATTTATTACGGAACTTTACACAGACGAAATAAGTTGAGTAATTGTGTCAAATTATCTCAAAATGACTCACAGTAACAACATCTCAAAAACCAACGAAGTGCGAACATAAAAGATATATACAGTTATGTGTTTTGGTAATGACTGCGTAGTGACTCGCGAATAACTCGTAGGAAGCGTGGATCATTATTAACGCCGGGTCTATTACCAAAATTGGTGCGCAAGTGTATGAAACGACCCAAAGCTGGGGACGGAGGTACATTACTGTATAATAATTGATTCGTATATAAACAATATTTTGCGAGATTAGTTTAGGCAATATATCACAACATCGTAATGGTCTCATTACCTAACGGTAGCGTAGCTGTACTTTAAAGAATCATACAGTTTTCCTCCATCTACCTGTAAGTAATTTCAAATTACGTATTGCGAACCCACGTATTAAGTTATTCAAAAGTGCATTATCTTCGCGAAGAATTTACATAAATTGGCAGTAAGTTTACTTTCTCGGAAACGTCAGCCCAATATTAAATTTCCCAAACCTCGTGACTTGACAGGAAGGAAAGTCGTGATTAAAAATTACACCAACTAAATACAGGTGTGGTTTACCATATTTTAGTTATTTAAATTATTGACGAGAAATAATCAAAATTTCTATTAACTGAAATCATGAATTTAACTATCCACTACTGCATTTCTAATTCGGAAAATATAGAAAGGTTACAATGATACAATAACGTATCGGCATTACAAAATGAATAACGGAAAAAATAAAAATACAATTGTTAAGTTTTAACACATTAAAGAACCATAAGAATGCATTGACCTTGTAAATGGGTTCGTAGAACCAAGGCATGTTCATGCATGAGCATCAAATTCCCACAACTTGGACAACGTAAATCAAGAATCACAAAAATCGTCCTTCTAAAAAAGGCGCTAAGATCCTGTTAGTCAGCTTCTCGATTTCCAAATTCAGCAACCAGTTTTTGTTTTAATCCTGTTACTTTTACCGTTTTCCAGCCACATCGACACGTGACCTACATCGAGCCCATATTTAATTTATGGTCATAGACTATCATTAATCAGCTGTTGGTATCATTTACTGTCACATTTTTTAGATATAATAGTTTATATCTGCTATTACTGAATACATGCATTGCTTTAAAATCTTTAGTAGTAGGTAATTAATAACATGTGCGACTTTCAGAACCATTCATCATAATATCTTTTATGTCCATATTCTCTACTTTACGAGATTGGCTACAACCCATTAATGGCCCACTACTGAGCACGGGTCTCTCCTCATACCTGAGGAGGCCTAGAGCATACTCCACCACGCTGCTCCAGTGCGGATTGGTGGAGGGGTTAGTGGCCAACCCAAGTGTCGGAAATTTTAAGCCGCCCGAAGGTATCCGACATGGCTTAACGACTGCTACCAAATGATAACAACCGGGACCGACGGCTTTACGTGCCCTCCGAAGCACGGAAGCGCTCAAGAAATTTTTGCCACTAGCGGTCACCCATCCAACTACCGACCGCGCCCGCTGTTGCTTAACTTTGTCGATCACTTGAGATCAACGCAAGCCGCCGGGCTATGAGCGCTTCACTTTACGAGATTAGTTTAGGCAAATTATATCACAATGATTTACTTTATATGAACGATAATATGTAAGGAAATCTCAGCGTACAGCATAACAATGGGGAATGCTAAAAATGTAATAATTTATTCTATGTATGCGTAATTCCTCACTCCCTAGAGCCTTTTATCATTCAGTCGCATGCATTTATAGCTGATGCGGTTAACAGGAGAATGTCTTATACAAACGCGGCGTGATTGTCATAAGATAAATCACGACAAACAATTGTGCTTTATGAAAATTTGAATGAAACCTTAGTTCTATTTATTTACAAACTAGCGACCCGCCCTCGCTTCGCTTCGGGAAACTTATTATCAAGTGCTTAAATAATTATAAAGTTTCATGGTTCTTTAAGAGATGGCGCTAGGCGTTCTTATTATTTAAGTTAGGAAGGTTCACCCCTAGATGGCGCTGTGCTTAAAACCCGAAGAAATCCCATACAAACTTTCAACCTCTATTTCAACCTCTTCATCCCTTTTTGTCGCAATAAAAGGTAGCCTATGTCCTTTCTCAGGGTCTAAAGATTGTCTGTGTCAAATTTCATCAAAATCGGTTGAGAGGTTTAAGCGGGAAAGCGACACAGACAGACAGACAGACAGACAGAGTTACTTTCGCATTTATAATATTAGTAGGGATAGTTAAAACCAATGACATTTTATAAGTAAAAATAAAACATCTACTTATCTTTGGGTATACCTAAGTACATGATTTTATCACAATCTATCTTCGATCAACAACTCTTAATCGAAGCAATCTATAAATGTTCAAATTTCACTCTCATTTACTTCTTTAGATTTGGAAAATTTATGACAAATATACCTATTTGATTTGAATAGTGTATTTGTACAGGTTTTAAGATTTATTTATTAAAGATTAACGAATCCCTGCGTGGGAAGAAAAATGAAACTCCACACTATATTAGAAGGTTCGCTGAGACAGGCTAATGAAAGCTATAATCACTCTCAAGTGAATATCTCTATTGCTTTATATTTTGCACGGCGAAGAATGTTTTCATTAAACTTCGTACGCATATTTGTTTGTTATAAAAAATTTTGAAAGACATGAAAAAGTATATTCTTAAATTCCTAAAAAAAAGTTTAGATATACATAATTTTAAAGTTATCTAAACAATGCCGTAATCATAGATTAGAACTGTTGGTGTACGTTCAATCAACGGTACAACGTATTGTTTCCTGATTGTATTGCAATCATTTGCTACGATTCAAATCTAAATAGATTTTATGTTAATTCAACGAGCGCCAAGAATAAAGATTAGTTCAAAGCAGGCACACAAGCAGTAATACAGGAAATGTCCGAGCAATATCCACCCCGAGGCGCGAGGCATGCATCGGGGAGCAATTGTTGTATGAGGTACAGAACAAGCAAAAGGCGGTCACCATTTTCGCTAGCGGCTTTTAATTGACAATGGATTGGAGTCGGCAGAGATTTATCATACAGATAAAGTTTTACCTTTAGCCTCTCGTAAAATATAGCATGTGATGGCAGTCCCGTTCTGGCGATTATGGTCTAACCTAATTTATGTAGCTCGTCAAATACATCGTCTACCATATATTAATGACGGACTAAACCGAGATTTACAGTTCAAAAGATGCAACGATAAATTGATGTGCGGTCGTTATTACCATATACACGGTAATTCCACAAATAATCAGCCTGGTGGGAACTTGACAGTAGAAACATAGCTTTAAATAATTGTTTTGCTGATTGCACATATGTTAGTGAAATGCTCCGCCAAGAGAAATGTTACAGTGACATGAGTGCGAGTGCAATTAGGTGGAAGGCACATTTGTAATGCGGACCACACACCGCAGCCTAGCCACGTGTTTAATCATCTACCACCACTTTTGTTCCGTCTAAATCTCAATATACTTACAATGTTCGCGTTGTACCCACTCATTGATTTCTACTTCAAAGTATGTATGTTTTCTTTTTTTAAGATTTGATACGTAAATTCGGAAGTTCAACAATCAAACTTACAGAGAGTCATGTTTTGATATCAATCAATCAGAACCTACCTTAAATGTCAATGAGACATTACAAAAAATAATTTTAAGTGTAGTGAAACAAACTTGCAGCCTGTATAATTAAAAATAACAAATCATTCCTTAAGATCACAGCATTTCAATGGTGTCTCAATTATAAAAGGGTCATTACAGACCACACGGTTGTGAATATGACGAGAACGTAAATTGTTGGGTTGCTCAAGAAAAAACGTCGTCGGCAGTGAAATGCAAGGATTTTTATCATTTAAGTCATAAAGAGACGATTCTTAGTGCACTCGCGGTCAAACCAGACATTAGAAATGCACATAACGTTTAAAAAGTATTCTAGCATGTAATAGCTGTTTTTACGGTCGTTCTTTTTATAACTCGAAGCGATAGAGTAGTTGCAGAGTCTCATGCTCGGACATGTGACACAGCCAGAATATGAATATGACTCGTTGTCGGCTTTGTGTCAACATAATTGGATATTCGCCGTCAGCGGTTGATCCGAAAGCAAGATGTGTTTCGTGGATACAAAGGAGGCGGCGTTGTCAAGTGTCCATCCAATGTTATCGTAGCGTGACATCTTTATACCGGGGTCGGTTTTTCTACGCGTGCGCAGTGCGGTGGGCGGTAATGGCGTCCGTCCCAACGGGATTCACGCGCCGACATCGTTTCGCGTCTCATCGTGCGGCCGCAATACATCGCTCCACTTAAATTACGTGCGAGCTTGTTCCGGTAAACTATAGTGATACTAGAAAAACTTGGCTGTTCCCACTCTAGACCCAGTTTCTCGTGAGAGCTTTTAAGTGACAAAATTTACAATCAATAATATACGAATTATGACAGTGTGTTAACAAAATATAAATAAAAGGAACAATAAGACATTTTGTAAACAATTTAAATTAAGCAACAGATATGAAAAGAAATTAACAATAAAGACGAACTCATGCACTACAGTAGTTTTAGCTAAACATACTAGAAGTCGCAAAAACGATAGATTCTTCGTTCGTGGGTGTTACTGGTGTCTTATTTACATATTATTATGTTTTCTATGCTCCCGCGCTGCACAGGGACTCCTACTGTATAGATTTATACTTAACACATTCGCTGCAGCGATCGTAGTATTATAATGAAAAAACACGACCTATACGTGCTCCGCAGCGAACGTGTTAAGCATTTATAAAATACGCATTTCTTGATGATTCATTTACTGCCTTATATTAAATATTCATATAGTAGCCGTCAACAAATGATAAATCATGAACCGTTTCCAATGGTTATCCCTGTTTTAGGTACATAGAAGCAGTCCGTGATTAAGACGTATTTGAGATATTAAATGTAGTTTGATTAACATTTTTGATATCGTTATTCCTAAAAACGGATTACTAAAGTGTGAAGATTATTTCAAAAGATAAGTTACACAATGACTACTCATCAGATCATCTCACGCAGAACGGAACACTTCCGCAGTTTAAATCCCAAAGTACTGGAACGAAGAAAACTAATAGGTTATTTTGATAATGACACCTTTTGATTTCTGGAGTAGTTGCACAAGTCAGTAACATTTCACATATTTGGTTTAACTGTTATTACTTACAAGCCTAGACACGAGTTGCCATACAATACACTGAAAGAGTTACATTCGAATGAAAATCATTCACAATTAAATGTAATTATTGATAATTTATCAATTCATAATATTCAATATTTCATCTATGACGACCTGTATGGCGCATTGGTTGCCATACCGGGCCGGAAATTTGAACGATGAGTTTAAATTTCTGTTCTAGGTCTGTATGTACGTTTTTATTGTCGTGTATGTTGTCCATGACACCCACGACACAGGGAATCTAAGTTATCCAAGTGTGGGGTTATGAGTGTGTAGCGCTAATTTAGATTTGTCAAAATGCTTTCAGATCCACGTAGCATTTTACTTTAAAAGGTGTAGGATATGGTAGTTCAGATTAACTTATTAAATTATTGCGCTATAGACATCGCATCATCGAAAAAGATGATCGAAATATATGCATCGAAAAAGCTAGTAACCAAAAGTACAATACATACATATAAAAGTAAGTAAGGTACACAAACACGTACCTACCAATCAACGTCGAATATGTTGAGCATCAATAAAAGCGAAGTAATGCATTAACCGTTTATTGTACCAATCAGAACCTACTTTACTTAAGACCGTTCATTATGATAGTGTCCTCATTCGAACATTTAAGGTTGGGACTAGGAGATCGGTTATCGACAATCTCAAGGTATGCAGTTGGCACAAATTCGGTTAACTTTAAGCGTTCATATATATTTGGATCCGGCGAGCTGTCACTTGAAAATGATCGCTCAATATATCAAAAGTCAAAAAATTAATACGAGAGGCAGCATGTTGTGTGCCGGAAGACACGTTTCACCGTTATATCATTAGTGTTTTTGCATCAATGGCACAGGGAGTGTGTCGCTCCTGGGCACCGCGAAGCCAATCAATTACATATTAGCTTAATGTGATGAAGATGGCCCGCTGGTCTGCGTCAAGCATTTGCATGGTGTGTGAAAAACGACGTACCGTTGACGTCGCCGCTTCGCTGCTATAACGGAGTACAAACTCAGACAATCTTGGGATTCTTGTTTATAGTTGGAATAGAAATGCGACAATCCCATCCTTACGACCAGTTTTATCTCAAAAAATTTTCACATGAATAAATCATGTGCGTTAAGTAAATGCGAATATTTTCAAAGGGAAACCGGTATTTCATTTTATTAGAAGACTAGCTGTCCCGGCAGACCTCGTCCTGCCCGGAATAGCTTTAATCGATATGTCGACTGCAGCGCCACCTACCGGATCCAATTGTGTTTTGAAATCATCCAGGGATCCATTGGAATATACATAGAAAATTTCATCCCTATCGGTCCGGAGAGGTTCACCGGAGGAGTACAATGGAGGAGGATTACATTGGAACGACAGTGGCGCAATCGGTCGAAAATTGGCCGTACCAAGTCAGAAACCTTTGGAAGAGCCAAACAACTTTACTAAAGATCATCACATGATCAAATGCATAGTTTACGATTCTATGAAGGACATACAGACAAACATTCATTTTTATATATTAAGAAGATGACGTTAATATTTTAGCTGATTAGATAGTTTTAGTTGAGAATTGTTTTATTCCATTTATTTTGGTTCACCATCACTGTAGTTAAAAACGACTAATTCATGTTCCCAAATCAGTAGATATGATTATATATAGACACAATATTTTAAAATGTAAATTTCTCTCAAATTAATCATTTATTTCATATCATATCATTTAGGAGGCGATGTGTGTTGTGCGCCGCCTAAATGATACAAAAGACTACACACGGTGTAGTTAGTTATTCAGATAGCCGAAGTATAACCACAGTTTCAGTATGACCTGTTTAAAGTGTTCTCATAAACGACTGTGTTATAATTGCCGGCGCATATAACAGTAGGATTGGAGAGCTCGGGCGGCAAAACAATACCCGCGTGAGCGGTAGGCGGAGGCGGGTTCGTGCGCGCCGCTGGCCACTCCGCCCGCCCTCTTCGAAGCGCCTTTCAAATAAATATACATATATTTAGACTATTTATGTTCTAACTACTATTGTTTACGACTAACGCCAACGATATACAAGTCGTCGTTAAATATCTGCTTTGTATAAAGTTACTGACAACCAACCTTAGCTACGAGTTGTGACTGTTGGTTTTATTTGATACTTATAATTTATACACCACGCTTAAATGTCGTTACATGATATTCTACTATCTAAAACTAGCAAATATACAACATTATGTGTTCCCAGTTACATGTTATAGCAAAGTTTTAGTCTGTAATAATATCTTATTCGTTATTATTGTAGCCACAACACGAATACGTATCTATTCGAATAGTGGTCAGATTAAAATCTGTTTAGTGTCACACAAAGTCGAGCTTGCATTTTATAGCTACTTTGGATAATAACTTGGTCGAGATCCGTTACTTTAAACCGGTGATACGCTAACTAATGCAGGATAATCTATGACATAGGTGCCAATTAGGATGGACATGTTTATTTAATTTTGTAATTCATTACTTGTGCCCGACTACATGTAAATGCATTAATAATTAGGGTTGTCAATTAAATTAAAAGTCAATCCATATTTAAAAGCTTTCTAAATGATTCTTGCATCATCCTAACGGTGTATCATCAAGTAGCGATAAAATTGTTTCTAACAGCGAAATATTTACGATTGATAAATGCACTTCCGAAGATAGGAGAATGTTGTGTAATGATCGCCGAAGATTATAATCTATTAATAGCTGTTCCCAGTGTTGTAATAGGCAGTAGTTTATGTTCCCATTACTTGGATGAAAGTACTCATATTTTATTACTTAAATAAAATGAATTACATACGCTTCGATTCGATTCTTATCAAGTACAATACACTTACGTATCGACAAAATGACAGCAACAACAATACCTTCATACTGTGTCTATACTATTGTATAATTGCAAAAAAATATAAAACTAAGGACTTTGGGTCTAATAATATGGCAAGGTACTGTATACCTACAAACAATACAACATACATCGCATAGTGCGTCACTCGTCGCAAACATCTTATGTCGTTAATTCGTTTCCTATGGACACCAGTAAGCCGCAATGCAATTTACAGCTGGTACAGCCACGGATGCGGAAGATTGAAACGAACCTGTAAATTGTATCTATCACGTACGAGTGCCGTCATTACGGTGGCCAGTAGATTCCTTGCGGTCAACAGTTGTAGGTATATGCGAGATGAGATGACATCGCGAACGCCAATTCCACTGGAGTTGATTTTCACATAGATATGTCATTCCTCATAATGTGTTTTGTAAATGCTAATAGAAGCGGTAATTGCTATGCGGACACTCAATTGGTTACGTCGAGTCGTACATTATTATCACAATTCATAACTCAAGATTGGCCTGTTTCGTTTGTCCATATTTCATCTGGTATCGAGGGATGTATCACCAAGCTGACTAGACAAGATCCGATTTACGAGCGTGGGCTTCGACGAGCTGCCTTACGCAGATAAAGCAGATTTCATCTGCTTGTGTTTGCAAGTGCGAAACTTAAGGCGGTATGGTTTTTTGCTAAATGTAGTGGACAATCGCTGCGTGTCGAGTGTCTCGAGAAACTCAAGTGTAGTTTATGACATCTATTGAATGGCCCTTTGTCTATTCTGGCGACTGAAATTGTGTAGACGAGATCGACGATCGCGACCACCTACAGTTTGATGAAAACAATGTTACATTGAAGGCGAGAATTTATGTTTCACGCTATATGGATTTATATTTAAAACAATACAATACAGTAGGTATGTTTCAAAACGCTTACTACAGGAACTACTAAGGTCTATCCTACTAATATTATAAATGCGAAAGTTTCTGAGGATGTATGGATGTCTGTTTGTTACTCTTTCACGCAAAAACTACTGAATGGATTTTGATGAAACTTTACGATAATATAGCTTACACATCAGAATATCACATAGGCTATAATTTATAAGATATAGTGTGAATTATCCAAAATGTATAACTAAATTTTTGCAAACGCAAGGAATAAGTTTTATTAACAAATATTTTAAATATAATCCTGACACCTCGTCATTGAACGATAGTATGCATACTTTTGCAGCCTAATTTTGCATCGAGAAACTAGAAGTTTAGAAAAAGAAAAAATAAATTAGACGCAGTACAATGAATACTTCAAAATTCTCTGTTCTGTTCGTAAATTTAATTAAGTTTTCTGAAGCGAAATAGGGTTGTTACTTTAAGTATGTATTACTATAATGCTAAACTTTTTTCCTGAACACGAACATTTGCAAAGCTACGTTCCTATGACTCTCCCTACTTTTTATTCATAGAAAATTATCAAATTGAATGCAGAATCGTTGTGAAAAAGAAGAAGATAATGGTAGCAGTAGTTAATTGGAGATTTATTTGAAGTTACGCTTTATGAACCCTAGTAATTGAGTGCAATTACATCCAAGTGGATTGCGTAATAAACTTTACAACTTAAATTCAGACGTTAACGAAACATCCATCTAATGGCAGGTAGCGGTACCGTGCAATTTGTACTTTTTTACTATTTACATGCACAATAAGTTCCCAGACTCTCGGTACAAGTATTTCCGTTGACCGTATTATTTAAGACACTCTATCACAGCTTGGCAATGGAACAATTGCGGACGTACTTTACATTTGGTAAAAAAGAGGAAGTTGGTGACGAAATCCGATTTGCTGCGTGCGGGGCGGCGAGGGCATCGCCGGTGATTGCTCGTGCGCGACGCGGGCCGCCTACCGTTACACTGCACCACTTCGCTGGACAGTTACATGCAGCATCCACGGCATTTTTAAAATTCAAAGATCAAGCCTTGTGATGAAGATGCATTTAATAGACGCGATCTGAACAATATAAATGCGAAAAACTAGATTTTAGGTTGGTTAAATGTATAAACAAAAGCACAAAAGCTTTTTATAAGGTAAATAAATTGAATTTTCAGGAAGAAGTTATGTACTACGTTAGCTACATGTTCGCTTAACCGTAAGAAATAATTTTGCTAACCAAGCGCAAACGTAAACAACCTGTTCATACAAAATAGGCTCTGTATTTTATACCTAACTATTAAAAAGTTTGAAAACATAAAATAACGAATATCATCTGCACTGTTGTATATACATATGTTCGTACCTAGTTATTATAGACTTATACATAAGTCATACGTCATACAAATAGTGTTTGCGGCATTAGCAAGGTCGGCCTGCATGTCGTTAACTCATCGTTAGTGAGGTCCCCTATGTGGTTAAGTAATACGTGTGTTCTCGTTGTTGTAAGAATCGCATCCGTCAGTTTGTGACGAAACGATGATTGATGAGGAGGCTCACAAGCGATAGTTATTATTGGTTTACAACCGAACAGCTGTTTAACCTAATATTGGGAAGACGGTAATAACTTTGGGTTAAGAATCCCTTATGGTACGTATCAGTAGGTTGGTATCATCGTCACAATTACTGTTCTTGCAATGAATCAGATTATATGCACTGCTGTTCCGGTCTGCAGAGTTTAATAACAGCAGTGCATTACCTATACGCAAAACACGCATTCCACGTTGTGGTATCGTTGTGAACTGTTTTATTTCAACTTCAGTATCATATTGCATTAATGTTGGTTGAGGCAGGTTCTAACTTTAAAGCAATAGATAATTATCAAGCAATATTTATCAAGGATTGTATCTTAGATGATTTTAATGACTACAAAAGTTCATCTGTGTCGAAGGAAATCACGAATATAGTAATTTCACGATACCTTAGCATACCAATTTTGACGCTTTTTTAATGTTTTGTCATCGATTCCGTTTTTAAACTGGGTATTATTTTGTTTACAAAATAACCCTGTAGGTGCTGGGAAGTCCCACCCTTCTAACTATGTATTTACACCTCTAAAAACATAGAAGATACCTATGATAATTCGATTTCAAAATTTGATGAGAACAATAACTTATATTATCGACATTTTTACATACTCAATATTCATAGTTTTACGAAATAAGTGTAAGATAACGGCGACCTGCGAGATTATTTACATTACTCTCACCTCAAGTGTTCATATGGTTGATGATGTTGTTATTTGACGATGGGGATAGAGATTGTTAGATACTAGATAACCGTGATACGTATGTTTGCGGCATCACAGATCTCACCCGGGGCTACGATCGTGACCAGCGCGCGCGCCCCGGTGTTATCATGCGCCACTTTTGAATATTATATCTAGCGCCTACTGATTGTCATAACTATTCCAAAAATGTTCCAGAAATTTGCTGATTACACAAAGTTACATTATTCCATCTTTTAGTACCAATTTTACTGTAAAATACGTCAAGAATGCGCTACGTGAAAAGTGGTATGAGGCATTCGTTTCTTTATTTACCAGGAACTCTCAGACGAGGTCGCTTTCTATACAACACAAGAAAGGGGCACAGGAGCCGTTTATCAAAAGTGTTTATGCGACTGAAATGGCAAAGTTCGCAAAGTAACGACTCATGAACTTTAGCTGGAATTCTGATTCTTTGGATATCATGTCGCACGACTGGTAGTGACAAACTTGAATTACTGTTAATCCAACAATAGGCTTCGTGACAAACGTCACGTGCCTCAATGCGAATAATTTATTATTGGACAGCGATTATAGCCAGCATTGTCAGTACTGTTTTCCTATCACGACCATTCATCAATTTCTGTAGATGTATCTAATCGCATACAATACGAGCTTTTTAGATTCTGCAAGTTATAATAACATTTATTTTTGGCATAGACAAGTACACAAATAAGACATCGTTAATATTAATAAGACCCGAAAAAAATACATTTGCATCGGTCGTCGAATCCGAAGCATATTTTGATATAGACAGGGCTGTCTCAGAAGTTACATGTCGATATTTATTAGACACCTTTCGTTGCAATAACGCGGTCTTGAGCCAACTTAATTGGTCAGTTGCGTCGTTACAACAAAATCGATATAGGGGCATCATCAAAACAGTGAGTATAGGCAAAGGAAAATAGTGTGCGGACGGCGCGACCTCTGCGAACGCAATAATTGAGCATAGAAATCAAATTACGGATGATTGATGATGCCGTTACAGCACGGCCGAAGCCGCAAAGACGCCCGCCAACCAAGCGGACCGTGTCATTTGCGTAATAGGAATTCGACAACCTACTTTGAAAAAAATCTGGGAATCTATCCATAGTTGCAAACCGAAGCTTTCTAATTCTCTACAATATTATGATCATTGGATAATAATGATTAAATATTTTAAATAAAAATAATTTTATCTTATCGTATATTTGTACCTATAATCATTACTTTATGTTTTGTATTATCATGGCTCTAGATTTACAAAGTTAACCGACTTCAAAAAAGGAGAAGGTTTTAAATTCGACTATATTTTTTGTATATTACCTCAGAACTTTCCTGTGGGTGAAACGATTTTGATGATTCTTTTTTATTTGAAAGCTGCTTCCCGTCTAGTTCCGTTTAAATGGTCTTGGAATTTTGAAGTCGATTTTTTACTTGGTAAGATTATTTTGTAATAAAATTGGAGTGTCTGTTTGTAATATTAAAATAACTGCTTTTTACTAAATGCATATTTTTTACAATTTTTGTCTGTCTGTCTGTCTGTCTGTTTGTTTGAGCTAATCTCTGGAACGGCTGGACTGATTTTGACGGCACTTTCACTGGCAGATTGCTGATGTCATAAGGAGTAACTTAGATTTTTATTTTAATTATTTGTTTAATTCCACGCAGAGGAAGTCACAGGCACAGCTCGTCCCACATATGCTCACGATGATGTACCGTCGCAAAAAGCCTACATTGTAAAAGTGTTTACAGCGTGCTCTGTCTAGACCACCTTTCACATTAAGGTCAGCGGAGACACGCATATAGTATTTGCTTTATGGAAAATTACCACGTCACATCATGTTGAACACATTGTAACTGATATTTATACCACGTTTAATTGCTCTTTAACTTATTTTATGTTCTTTAAAATATTAATGGATTTTTCGTACATTTTTATAACCATTAACAAATTCCAATTGAATACATATTGTCCGTGACACAGCCCTATTGTACCCTAATAATATTTCACTATCGATTAAACACGGCTCACTGTGACACATTCTAATCGACTGTTCGTTGACAAGCTCGCCATTGACATGGCCAAGACGTCCTTCCGCTTTGCAATTTAATTAAACTGACACCTAGTATGTGACAGGCTGTTAAAGTACGCAACACATTTAATGTAACATCCCATCAATTTTTAATCTACAACGATTTAAATATAACTACTTAATAATTCTACGTGGATATTCCAATTCGTTTCATACAATCCCAAGAATTAGTCTAACCACACTGAAGTTCAAACGTAAATTTATTGGGACGAGAAAGAGTGAAAATAAAAGATTTTGTGAGTGTGGGAGAGTCATAAGTTTACTTTTATGTTATCTACAAATCGAATCGATTTCCTATCCAATCGGTGTTGGTGATTAATATTTATTTTCGGAGAGTAAAAAGAGAAATATGCGCGAACGATGCGAAGATTTTTAGGTTGTGATAAGTAATTAGGCAGTTTTATCGACGACGGGAAAAGTGACCTGCATGTGGATGAATTTAATATATTTGTTACTTCAATATAAAAGTTATTTGAAAATTCTGTTTCCAAACTTGTGCATGTCGTATTGCATTGGTGCGATTATTGGCTGTGTTTACCTAATGCAACTCATATCAACTACCTACTATGCAGATTTGTAAAGCTAAATTTATAAATTAAGTTTGCTAAAAAAATTCAATTGTTTGAATAACATTCCGAGACATAGTTTTTATGCCGTGAGAAGTTTTTAGTACAAACTATTTAAAATGTAGATTTTTGTCCGTAATGTGACCATACTTCCATTCTTCAACAACAAGAAATTCCACAAGTTATTTTAGAATTCCATCTTATTAAATGATTTCATTGTATAGAAATAAATGCATCATCTTCAGTGCAACACACCGCCTATGCCCGCGGCGCGCAGCTGTCGTTTATATCATTACACCTTGTGCTTTATTTTCTTTAAGGTGAATAGAAATTCTAGTCGATACTCGGCATTATATTATTTATGCTACTTACTTTATAATCGCCCGATCACTTTGGGTATTCTATTGCGCAAAAAATCGAAATGCGTCAGAGCTCCCCACGGTGAGAGAGAAATAATGTTAAAATTAAGTAATTTACCTCACGCGGCTTACAATGTAAATAATGGTGAGGTATGGAATTCAGCGTTCATAGGATGCTAGTAGCAATTTCTTTGTGAGGAAGCGCATTGAACCGGTCGCGCTAAGCCGCCGAACAGGTGTCAATGGGACTGCGACCCTACATGGATGCGACAGGACGCAAACCAGTATTAGGTGAAATTTACGGGCTTGCCTACGCCTACATCTACGATAAAGTAACATTTAATGGCGAATATCAATGATGTCAAAGAAATAAATGGAAGCACAGTACTGATGATAAATGGAATCCCACGTGGTTACGGAAATATACCCATTGACACCAATGCTTACGAAGTGCACGATAATTTACACGTATTACAATAAGCTCAGGCCTTTCGCAACCACATAATAGATGTATGGTAAACTCTGGAATTTACTTTGCTCAAAGTATATTAACATTAAAGATTCAGCTTTCAGGAGGAGAGAAAGCTTCTATATAAAGAAACGTCTTTACATTTCCAAAGTATTAATGTAAGCTTAGCATAAAATACATAAGAAAATAAAATTATACATGTATTGAGTTCATAGCAATAGAGCTATTAAGCAAGGCTATATCTTAAAGCATTATGGCAATTATAATTACATATAATGAGTATCAACACTGTTATCACGTTAAAGACTTACTAAGTCTGACATAAATTTAGATATTGCAAGTATTTACATGTGCCCCGGTAGACTATAATCCTGAAACGGCATTTCAATAAATTTAAAGAAAACACAGTTCGCTCTGGCAAAACACTAGTGCCTGCATACTTTATAAACAACGAAGTGTAAAATCGTTTTACATATAATTACAAAAGTAAATAGTAAAGGCGGTGGTGTCATTAGTTTACTAAAATAACTGAACATAAAATTTACTGGATGTACCTAGAAAGTAATCAAAAGTAAATAAAAAATAGGTGTAATTGTGGAGAGGACCACAAAGGGTGAAGTGGCCAGAAATAGAAACAAATTGCGATGTCGTAGCCGATAATGCAGTAGCGACCGCAACAATTCTTACCGACCATACCCTTCTTTGCGAACCCTTAAGAATAATGGCGTTTTATATTTCAATGTACATATTAAGAAAATAAGACTATCACATAATTGCAAATGAGATATTTTTTTAGGTATATTTTCTCAAGTATAATTAGCTAATAACTAACAGGAAATTGGACGTTAGATACGGACGTTAATTGAAATAAGTGAATTACGATAATTTAATTCGTACGTCATTACTTTTAAGTTTTACCGTTTTTTAATAATTACTTTAGTCTTAATCGACAGCACTTAATTATTCCAACAAAAAAAAATTGACAGCAAAAACAGTCATTATTACAGGGAATACACAATTATATCAAAGAAAGCTAGAAAAGAAGCGGATGTAGTGACTGCACCGAAAACCTAGTTCCGATAAAGGCACCGAGGGCAACCCGCCGTGAACAATACTACGGAATTATAGGATTTATGTGCAAGTCTCTCATTGAGTTAGCATGATTAATCGCGGAGAAAACTAGCCGGACTTCACGTTAGTACTCTGAGGTCTCACGTTTTACACTGTACCGATCATTAGTAAAGTCATTTCAACCACGATCTACTGTTTTTTCTCACAAAAATCAGTTGGAACAGAACTACGATGTCTTCAAATTACACGTATTGTATAGGTCTTATCCGCGATACCATGGCGTACTTTAGGTCAAATTACGGATTCGTGCTTTTGTTTATAGTAGGAGTAGCTATGGCATAGTTTTACTGTATTCTATTATAGTGAAACTTTTTATTAGGTACTGAACGAATTTGGTCACTAGCAACAAGACTGAATCCATAATTATAATGTTTATTCTGAAGTATATCACAGTTCTGTTAGGAAAAATATGTGGGCAACAATTTGTGACTGCTGTGATCGCGGATATTAAAAGAACTCTTTGCAAAAACAGCACTAAAGCCATAATCTAATTTTCACAGATGAAAGTCATCAAGTTCATTCCACACATTTCAGTTAATGTACAAACTAGAAACTAATTTTAATTTTGCTCACGCATGTTAGTTACGAGTGTTACTCAGGTATGTTGCGTTCTTCACTGTAGTAGACACAAGTGTAAGACATAAAGAGGCTCAATCAATTTCACTTGCCTTGAATGTGCCTACAGCTCTATCATGGAAAGTGGTTTAATTTTTCAAATGGTTATTCAAAGCGTACCTTGGATATTTGCCTGAAGGGATGGAAATAGAGAGCAGCGTCAAAAGTATCTTTACTTACTTAAGCAAATTACATCGGGCTATTACTCTCAGATTTCAAATAAAGCTGAAGACAACTGAAACATTTTTGATTATATTAATGACAAAACTATATAATGATATAAATTTGTTCTTGAAAATGTTAAAAGCACAAATCAGAAGTAGAAACAAAAATAACTAGTTTATTAATTAGAGTATACCTAGTTACCAGAACGAATAACAAATAATATTTTTCCCTGTCGATGTTGATCATACACAGTTTTACTAAATACGTCTGCTCATATAATAATAGAACCCTCAGAATGTAGATAACAACGATGGGTTGTTTAAGTTACATTGCAGAACCGTTTTCATTACCGGCGCTTAATTAAACATTATAAGAACGATCTTAAAACAAGTATGTACGCGGTTTCACGGTATAGTAAACAGTACCGATCGGAACAGTAGAAATCGCTTGAATGAATCTCTCATTAATGTAAATCGCCCAGCACGAGACGGGCCGATCGTGATCAACCTACTGACCTCATGAGGGACATCTTGAAAACCGTTCAATGTAGAATATTTAACGTTTGCACTTGCATACTTACATGAAGTATCCCTTTCCTCTTCGAATTCATGAATCCATACTAATATTATAAATACGAAAGTTACTATGTCTGTCTGTCTGTCTGTCTGTATGTTACCTTTTCACGCTTCATTGAACCGATTTAGATGAAATTTAATATGGAGATAATTTAAGACCCGGGAATGGATATAGGATAGTTTTTATCCCGATAACATGTTCCCCTGGGATAATTTTAACGGTATTTTGTCGCCTTCCAACTCCCACGCGGGCGAAGCCGCAAGCAAAAACTCTTCTTCTTCTTCTTCTCTTCTTCTTTGTATTTGTTCCATTTTGCGCTATTTTTGGGTATTATTTAAAGTTTTGTTATACAAATTCAGACATTGAGTAACACTAATGCTTGACTGTCGACGTTTGTCTTGTAAGGGCGGAACGCCAGTATCTCAATCACGTCAGCACGTAAGGAAATCGCCGCGCCCATTAGCCGCCGAACAACAAATTACAATTTCATTCAATGTAAATACAAACGGAATACACGTAACTCCTGTCGATGCTAATGTTCGTATTTAGACACGCCTAATACTTTACGGAATGGATTGAGCTGTTCAGCCTCCCCGTTGTGCTCTGACGAATAGCGCTAGTTCATTCTGCGCGGTAATTCAAGCTGTAAATATCTTTAACAGTTTATTAAATTATTACGCTTATATGAATGTACCTGAGCCCATTACCGCTATATTCCCGGGTCATGACTATTACAACGTTCCGAGTCCACGGGAGATGGGAAGAAATGCTATTGAATTATCGTAATGCATTTAAGGTTTCTGATCGTTCGGTGTTCACTTTATAAATGTATTTTAAATTAACTCTTTGTTATTACTACGCAATTTAATTACATTGAAATAATACCATTGTCTCCTATAAAAATAATAAACTAATAAATAAATAGCAAACATAATACACGTCAAGCTTATTCTATACAAGTTATCTGATAATTTTATATAAGCCCTGTTACGTTTTGTAGTACCTACACCATGCAAGGGCGGTGGTTCCGAGTAAATATCGATTTATGATACGAGCATCGATTTACAATAAGGCGTATCAGGATCTACACGTACAAGAAATCAAATGCGATATCCATAGTGTGCCAACGAGTACTGGTATGGTGAAACGTAAATAGCAGGTTGGAGGCATCCGGCTCATTGAAAGCGCTGACCCCATCTGATCGGTGCTTCGGGCGAGTTGAACGTGCCCGCACATTCACACTGCCGCTGATATCCATGAAAATACAATAGCAGTAAAAAACCTTATATGGCCTTTTTCGAGTGTATTAGATAACTTAGAATGGTGCTTTAAATCACATCAATCCTTTGAATTACAAATAAATACCCTAGTATCCCATTGATAAACATTATGGACATTCCGCATAGGTCAAAACGAACTGTTTTAGGAATGTGAGAGGGAGATTATCAATTCAAAATCTGCACTTTATCGCATCCGTTTCTTATTGTAAAACGTATTGTTGCAAATATCACGGTGCAGGTGGCGTCCCACTTAGCGATCAAACGTTTCTGGTACGCGACCTTTCTACACCGGCCATTATGTTATTGTGAACGAACCATCTCGGTGACAAATTGTGCAATGCGATAAACATGTCCTGTATCAAAGTAGACTACGATGAATATTGCAAATAACTTATTCAAAACCCGAGAATGGACGAAAATATATGTTGCAAATCCGCGACCAATTTTACGGTTCCATTACCTGTAGGTCAGCGATAGCCCGGAGCGGCCTAACGTATTGATAAGCACTTGTGGCTATGATGTAGTGATTTAACACCTGTTATTTTGTACCATAAGAGGTGGCGACGTCTAATTTTATTTACTTTAATGTTTATTGCACAGCGCAGTACGACTCAAATAACTTCATTACCACTTCAGCACAATGTTTTCCATTGAGCTCCTTTATACGTCCGACGTCATGGTATTATAACAAATTTAATGAAATTTATTCTGTTCCTGACGTAGAATATCAACCAATAAAACTATTAGGTATAAGAAACGCTTTTAAATTCGATAAAAAAAATATTTGCAAAAAACTTCTGAACCTATTCAATTTAATTTTATTGGAGCTTAGCGACTAGGCGAACGACATAACTTTATTTGAGCCGAACAATACATTCAGCGACGATCAATTTAACTATTACTGACCGAAAAAGTACCGCCTTTGTGTAAAGAAAGACATTACAGACGTATAATTTAATTTCTCCAAGGAAGATTGAAATACTACTTAAGCCGCAAATAAATAGCTGCATGAAATGAAATCAAATCAAATCGTAGCCATGATTTTAGTGATATCTTTTTTATGGATTTCAACGTCTTCAAAACGAGTAGGTTACCAATTTGTCGCGCCCATAAATGTATTTTTTACGTAGTATGGTAGAATTTCATTAATTATTTTTTGATTTACATCGAGTATTCCTATGCTTCTAAGCCACAACAAGATTATGTTTAATTTTACTTAGTAGATAATATTCACTGCTTTAAACATCACATTCACGGCTTCGGGATCTATTGCCGGGTGTGAATGTATTGCCCCTGATTCTTGGGTAGTCCCGGATAACTGCCCTGCCTCAAAATTTAACCAATCTCTCAGAGACCTAGCAGAATAAGTATTATACAAGTTATCTGATAATTTTAAGAACTATCTAAGGACAACAAAGTCTATCCGGGATCTTTGAGCAGCATAGTGAGTTCACAGACATTATTTTTTATTTTTTTCTTATTTATCAGTTTTTAGAGTTTCAGTTCTGGGCAAATGCTTCCCCTAACTAGCGCAATTGCGACCGGTTTTGGGCTCTCTGAATTTAACGGTTTCCGTTTTTTTATGAGGTCATTTGAATATGCCATGTCGATGTAACTATTGCTTGTCTATGAATACCATCGTTATGAATCTTGGCACTTAACTTGTGTGACTTGGACTCAATTTTATATTACTGTGATGCCTATAGATAAAAGATCTTCGAAGCAAAGTAGTGAAGATAAATGCGTTTAGGTTCAATTCTACCCGTAGATTATAACTTTAAATGAAGAAAATTCATAATTATTCTGTCGTAACGGCAAAGTGAATTTTAATTTTTAAATAACGTTAAACCGTTACAATTTTTGAAATATTACGGTAAATAAATTTACACTAAACTTCCGCTTTTTGATAAAATTGAAGAACACTGAAGTATTTATTCAAAACTTTGTCAGATGCAAAAACTTGTTACAAAAACATCTTAATGAGTATTTGATAGACATCGTTCGACGATAACAATATACAGTTGGTTAGTGAGCTTGGTGCCTCGGGCGAACTGGGAATATATTTTAACAATAAAATCTGTGTAAGTAATTCCGTTGGACACGAAATGGACGTTGCGATGAGAAGTGGACCGTTACAAACATTGTGTATGGAACGTGAGCGTAACGTAATACAGCGGCTACATCCGCGGCTATATTGTTGCCACTATTCACAAAAAACTATTTACCAACTAACGCGATTTGATTGGGAAGCTTTTTCTCGGAATTCAAACTTGATGAGGTTAGGATAATAGTTCAATTATCATTCTTAAGATTGAATACTATACAAAAAAATCGTACGCCATTTAAATTTAAACAAACATGATAAGCTAATCAGGCGGCAATACATTGTGACTGTACAACCTTGTTGAAACTTAGTTACAATTCGATTGAATAAAGTGATGCATTTAGTAGAACTTTTAACGCTCAACTCAAAAGTCAAAGGGCACTATGAGAAGTCCTAAACAGTCCTTCTAGAGATTCATTATAACAGTTTTAGACTTTTTATAACAAGAGAGAGAGAGAGAGAGAGAGAGAGAGAGAGAGAGAGTTCTTATAGGAGCGTGTTAATGTCTAAGAAAATAAGGCTAAAATTATTCTTAGGACCATTTTCTGAAAGTCAATAATTTTATTGATTGGTTTTTTTAATTGTTGCAGATAACGAATGTTGCCACGGTCGTCAATAGACAGCACGATGCGGATTTTGTTAAGTTTAGTGGTGATAGTCTGTGCAGTAGAAGCTGCTAAAAAGTTTGAGGGGACATTAAGATCAGCAGCGGAAGCGCCGCCCCAAGATAATTTAGCCGTGGAAACAGCTCCGGCAGAACCAACTGTAGTGGATGCACCTCAAGAATACAAGAATCCTGGTGCTCCCCCGCCTGTTAAATCTGCACCGGAAGAGACGCCAGAAGAGGTGCCTGAAGAGACACCTGTATCTGAACCTTTACCAGAGACAGCATCGGGTGGGATCCCCCCATCCGCCCCAAGTGGAATTTCCGCTCCGTCCGCACCTGCTAACTCCCTCGAGGAATGTGATTCAGAGATGATTGGATTTGAACTTGTGACGGGGTAATTTTTTTTACTTTACTACCTATTACTCTAATATTTTTGAAATATCCAGCATTAAAGTACTATGTTCTACGACACTGTATTGTGTCCATGTTCATTTGTTACAAATTAAGTAACGACGTCGACAATTTCGTAATGAAGAATCGCTTTTCTAAGGCTGAAATGTAGGAATAGGTGAGAAATTATTTATAGGTATAATCTTCATAATAATATGCTAAGTATATCTCATACAGTAATTGTTATATCTGTATGCATGTAAATTTAACACTGATGTCTTTTTGAAATTACATTAGTGTCGAATACTCTGTCTGTTACTCATGAGCAATAAACCTTATGAGTAAAACTGAGTATCTAACGTTTATCTCTTTGATTTCAACGTTGTGAAATGTTTATCAGATACGTGTTCTCGGCACCATCGCACATTCTAGACGACATCCCCGGCACTCTGATGTTGACCGACTGCCTCGAGCAGTGTCAGGCCAACGACACCTGCCGGGCGGTCAATTACGAAACAGGACTATGTGTGCTCTTCAGTTCCGATGCTGACCAACTACCTGGTGAGCTTTAATGCATATATATCAATATCTGTAAACTTGTAATCTAAGGTGATCTTAGACGTCGTAGGCCGTTATAGCGCCTTATGCATAAGCATCGGTATAGGATACAAGTTTTGTGCGAACCTGATATATTAAAAATGCAGGAAATTCATGCGTTATTTTATATGTCCGTCTTATCCGAAACTGCTAGTAGTAAATATTCTCTTTGAGGGTTTATTACATTTTTTTCTGGGGAATATCCTTGGTAAGAATTTTCTGAAGCGTACGCTTTTTTGTTTTCGAAAAGTGTTTCAGTAATCTATTTAAAATAAAATAAAAACATTATTCTTAAGACCTAGATTAAATCTTAAGTTTCAGTTCAATAATAAATAATCACATTACGATGATCTTAACCCGCAATACATTTCCGATGATTAAGTAAGGATATAAATTATCTATTGTATTCTAATATTACTTTCTAGACTACAAATGAAAAGTATGTTACCCACAGACTAATAAAACCAAGTAAAAAAGTGGAACGGAAACCTATATAAACCGGTTCATTACCCCCAGCTTTACAGGTGGCAATGCTATGATGATTATAATAACGCTCTCGTTAGTCCGACGCCGAGCGTGTAAATAAGTGAGACGTTCATATTTTTTGCATCTCATAATTTAAATATCAATAACGGCATGACTGCTAACTCTTTGAATCTTTACTGATAAAAAATGAGCCTTGAGTAAGTCTTATTTAACTAAGTAGGCTAAGCTTTGACCTTATGATTACTATTCATACATAGGTGGGGATCGAACGGAACATAATAAACATGTGTTATATCACTTTCATTAATGTTATAGCCGTCACGTGTTATTCAGATGTAAAGGCGATTGATCTCTGCGAAGCGAACAACAAGCTTTTGAATTATGTTAGTTAAGACGCAGTGTAATATGATTACAAACTATTCACCTGTCAAGATTTTCCGAGATGGCGAGATAATAATACTTGTCAAAAGTAGTTTACAGCAGAATTTTGAACGTGTTTATAAACAATTTCATGAGATCATAATTATACTGATCCCCCATATAATTAATATATACATACATACGTAGATTTGAGCTTTTAAAAGGTCCCAGAAAATATACGAGTATAGCAGCCATTTCAGAGATCTGATGCTCGGGTTTAGATATACTTACCCATTTTTCATACCATGGTTCAAAAGTAATATGATTTCTATTTCTTGCAGGAGCTCTAACCAAATCTCAGTTCCCCGTATTCACGATCTACGCCCAAAAGTCCTGTTTGGGAGTGCGGCCGTGTGAACGCGCGTGGTGCTTCGATCGCGTACGTGGCTACAATCTTAAGGGAAAGGGCAAGAAGACCCACACAGTTGGATCGAGACAAATGTGTCTAGACCTTTGCCTCGGCGAGAACGAATTCGTTTGCAGGTAAATATGTAGTTCAAACAAATCGTACAATTGCAAAAGATGACAATAATTTTAAAAATTATCTTAATTTGAGCTTTTCATTGTCTCTAAACAAATGTCAATTACGATAATGGTCATAGTATTTTACACGGTTGATTATGATTACCGTTAATCACGCAAATAAATAATCAACTACAAAATATTTACCTACTAAGAGGAATTAAAGTATGTACAGTACCTACGTATTAAATGTACATAATTTATTAAATATTTATATCATAAGCAGGAAGTTTACACAGCTACTCTCGAATTATAGTTAAGATTTATATTGTACGTTGCGTTATATCTGGAACCGATTCAATTCAATACGCAGGGAACCGGTGAATCAACCGCATTAGTTTTGTACATCACGTTTGCAGTATAGTACAATTTGCGAGCTCATCGGTATCAAATGGTATAACGGAACATTGCAAATATCATTACAACTGAATAACCTATACTTTTTTACGATTGTATTACAAAATAAAATAAAAGTAAGTCGAATAATAGGTGTTGAGAAGTCTAGTTAAGTTCGTGTCCGATATATCGTTGAATGTTCTCGCCAATTTATTTTGCATTATCATGCTGACATTATTAACATAACGTTGCCCGACCACGATACAATTTCACTAATTCACATTCGTATATTTTTAGTAGAAGAAATTCAATTGTAATAATGACATTGTGTATCGTAAAAGCATTTTAAGTGTTCTGTTTAAAACTAGATTACTCGTTCTTCGAATAGGTTGAAATAAAAAATGAAGCTGTAAATGTTGGTTAATTTGGAAAAGATGTATGTAGAAATTTATTATAAACAATTAAGAATGTAGCTTACTTACATTAATTGTAACTGGTAAAATTAGGATTTTCATTCAATAAAAATAAAACTTTGACCAAGTAGGTACTTTGGAAATTGGACATACCTAAATACAATGAAATGGAAACGTAATTTCCATTCAACTATTCAACAAAATAAAATTAATATGATAGTAAATCTACGTGTAAATGCAAATCTCGTAATTAAAACTTTGTACAATTTCACTGGCGAGGATGCTCTAAAGCATGCCGACTCGACTCCCGATATGGATGTATCCCATCAAGATGCATGCCTCAGACAGTTTCTAGATTTCTTAGAGAACGTATTAGCACGTAATAGTCATTTAATTAGGGGCCAATTAAAATCCCTCTACTGATTCCGATACTACGATAAATACAATTTCGCAGGGATCAGATAATAACGTCCCAAGTAAATAAGTAGACGAAACTTGTATTTCTATATGCATCCCTTTTATCACTTCATCGCAATTTAAATTCCAATTGATTTTTTGTTACAACTTTTAGAAGACCCGGTGTATGTGAGTAAGCCCCACATTTAAACGTGCTTAAGAAAAAAACATCATTGGATCTTGTCTGAAGTAATAGAATGTATGTAATGGTTTTGTTTTTATTTGCAACATAAAATATACACCTTATGGCTATATTCTTTAGAGCGAAATAATGGCAAAAAACTAAAATGTAGGACATTAACGATTATACCGTGTAACAACAACTACCCGCTCACGCGGTCCTGTTTTTCAATAAACTGTATAACATGACTTAAATGTGTCCATCGACGAGTAAAATACAAAACGGGTTGACGGATATAAATAACTTATAAGCTCGATAACGAAGTCGATCAAACTCTACCATTCATTCCCTATATGGAGTTTCATGGCACATCTTTGCCGGGCACCTCGGTGGATAAGTCACTCTGTGCTCGCTGTTTTCCTGGTAGGGTAGCCATTCCGTTTCTGAGTTCTACAAACGAGCATTATATACAAAGCAGGGAGGCCAATTGCAAGGCCTACGTCTCAGGCGTCTAATGCAACAAGACACGACTGTCCTATTGTGTTTATTTCCTTGTACGGTTTTTGATATCATTAACATAAATAGTGTACATGTTGAAATGACGCTTCCATTCGATAGCGCATATCTACGTCTGCATGTTCGACATACGACAGTTATTAAATCACTAGTTCGGAGTTTGAATTTTACTTGTTATTTTCAAAATAAATGCATAATAATGATTAATTGAAATAATGATTTATTATGAAAATCTAAGTAGACATTAATTTTATCATTCGAGTTTCTGAACAAGTCGTAAGTGGACGATTCAATAATTTGTTTCAGCTATGTATATGTACATATGTTGCATTATACAAACAGTTTACGAAAGTAACGTTAGGTCGGTAGGACACACGTTCCCGGAAAGCCGGACTAAGATACACCGGAATGAGTTAGAGTAGAGCGAGGGTTGTTAGCGTGGCGTGTTACATTTACAACTTTAGCCTTATTAACTGGCGGAGTAGAAACAGTGATTGCGGAGTGGAATGCGCGTGGTCGGTGTTCGTTCGACACGTGTACCGTTCAGTACAAATCGTCGTATCTCCATTGAGGCTGGCGCGATGGTAGACTCACCCCGGGCGGCGCATCGCGATCTTCGACAGTCACGACATTTGGCAAATATTCCCCGGACGTAGCGGACGACGTGCGCCATGGTGTGGGAGCGCCCTGCTCTACCGCTTCCTACTTTCACGATACAATAACCGATAAAGCACATATTGTTCTTCGCTTCTAGCGTTAATAAAACTATTGTACCGCCATCCCGTTTAATTGGTATTAGAAGGTTATCTGATCCAGAAAATAGTTTATTATTACATTAAATTCTACCGATAGCCTCACTATTATAGTTTATGTTGCGATAGACTTTCATGTTACCGAGATATAGGTTTACTATGTCTATAAAATCATGAAGTTCAATAACATTAAATCGCATGAAATAACATCGTAAATTTTGTTTAGTTAGTTTATTAGAATCACAAGAGATGTGTCTGCTTTCACAAGCATGAGCCATTTCGATTGTATTATTTATACTGAAATTAAATTCACAAATAAATGATTCCAGACTGCAACAATGGACCGTTTTTAAGCATTAAATTAAGGCCTCATGAATACCTATTTTATACGTTATTCACAAATTACGTTCCGTATTCTTACGGGTGCGAGGAGGTAGGTAGGCTACCTACCATTTTTATCAGGGTGGGTTTTTAATGCTGTATTAATTTAATTAATATGAAGTATTTCTTGTTTATTCAATTTTAAGACAAAACAATTAAAAATAGTTAGTTCATATAAGAGTATTAAATCACTAAATTATGAAAGAAATATTTTTCTTCTACTTAGGTGTCATCATTTGAAAGAGGCACTTTTATCATGGCGATGGAGGAACGGCAGAAAATATTCTTAAAATAACAAATTACACTATTTCATTCAATACAAAATAAAGTGGAAATTTACTTCATCTTTAGATTATACTAAATAAACAGTAATGATTGAAGTTATTACAATAAAAACGGTTTAAATCATATTATAATCTTACCGTCATTACTACATAATTGAACAACTCGTAGTAGCAATAGCAGAAGTTCTACATCATCAATTTACGTACCGTTTATAAGAAAACGACTTGGATCCTAAGTATCGTTCTTGGTTGATGCAATTATTATGCTAAGAAGCGTTGCAATCAATGGAGCACTAACGCACTTAGACATGCGGCAACTTACACGGACATTTTTGTATTTTATAGTCATTTCAGCAAAAAATCCATAGCATTTTATAGAAAATAAGAAGCGAAAATGCAGTGCGATGTTCAAATGACAAAACATGCTTTTGTCATATATATATCTGTGTTGCCAAGATCCCTCCACCATCCTATATTAAATCATAAATAATATCAAAAATACCTTAGGTTGCACAAATATATTGGATTATTTTAAACCGAAAGGCACAAACAGTAAAGGAAAGCTTGTTTCCCACAATTCCAGAGACAAACGTTTTATATAGTAATCTAAACATGATTTACAATATCGACGCCGCCGAATCGATCCTTTATGAAAATGTGTTCCCTCAGGTTAAAAGGTCATCTGATCAGGTCCGATTGTAAATCAAGAGAAAATATTGAGCGAGATGAACAGAGATAATGTAGTTCTTGTGTGGGTGGTCACTATAAAGTAATACAAAAGGGCACACAGGTCAAAGTTACAACAAACCGGCAATAAAACCAGTTCATATTCATGCGATATTGCTTGCATTACGTATGATATAAAGGTAATTGCTTCCAGCTTATGAGACGTATTAAGTATTATAATATCTTGTCTGCAGGACGCCGTTTCTTTGAACGTTTATATAATAGCTGTCAGAACATCGATATATTCCAACAAAACGAGTATAACAACTAATCTGTCTAGTCTTTCCTTTGTATTATGTCTTCAGGGTGATTAAGACTACCGACTTACGCGAATAATGTTCTTCAACACGGTTTGTTTTCTAGTTACATAAATTACATTATAATTTACATTAATATTATGATTTCAACACAGATACTGAACCGCAAAAACACCCAATGATGGCGTGAAGACCTTGGGAAAGTTCACACAGTGAAATGAAAAGAAAAGACTATTAAATACGCCTAACATTGTTCCAGATCGGCCAACTACAACAACAAAACCGGAGATTGCGTTCTATCAAACATGGACCGAATTACTTTGGCGGGCACCAACGCTTTTCAACCAAATGAAGGTATGAAAACAGTTGTAATTTACGTGTGCTTTTGGCTTTTGCCGAAACTAGACACCGTAATTTGTTTTTAATTTGTTACAGATACCGACTACTTGGAAAACAACTGTGTCGAGGAACCGACTAAATTGTGCGAATTCAAGAAAATGGGTGGACGCATTTTGAAAACTGTCGATTCAGTATACCAAGATGTTCCTACTGTAGAGGAATGCCGTGAACTGTGTCTTAACTCGCCTTTCCGTTGTCACTCGTACGATCATGGTGATACCGGAGATAATGTTTGCCGCCTTTCTCATCACTCGAAAGCAACGCTTGCGGACATACAGGTTAAATTAAATTTAAATTTCAAAAATGACTATCAAATTTCCATATTATTCATGTACTAAAATAGTTATTTTTGTAGGATCCTTACCTGGAAGTACCCGAAGCGGCCACTTACGAACTTTCATCGTGCTACAATGTTTCTATCGATTGCCGTGCTGGTGACATGGTCGCACGTATTCAAACTTCGAAACTATTTGATGGCAAAATATACGCGAAGGGCAGCCCGAACTCATGTGTTACCGATGTCAAACAAAGTCTCGAATTCGAATTGCACATGGGATACAATAATATCGAATGTAATGTGAAGCAAAATGGACTTGGAAGGTTTGACATATTTAACATTTCTTACTTGCTTTCTTCTAATACAATTAACTGATAAGAATCGTTAATCATTTTGTTTCTTTTTGTGCACAGGTACTTGAATGATGTCGTTATTCAGCACCACGATACTATCGTCACATCATCTGATCTTGGTCTAGCTGTAACCTGTCAATATGACTTGACAAACAAAACGGTAGCCAATGAAGTAGATTTGGGAATTGTTGGCGACATTGCAACTGGAATCTCAGAGGAGGTTATTGTTGATTCGCCAAATGTAGCAATGAGAATCACAGACAGAAATGGAGATGACACAATTGCTTCTGCTGAAGTCGGTGATCCTTTGGTAAATATCTTATTTTCTACTAAAATTTTAAACTTCTATTTAAATATTACGTATAAAGAGGAATTATATAGGAGATGAATCTCTAACTTGTATTTTTTATTTTCAGGCTCTTAAATTCGAAATCATTGACCAGAATTCACCATTTGAAATATTTGTTCGAGAACTTGTGGCAATGGATGGAGTTGACTCAAGTGAAATTACTCTCATCGATAGTGACGGTTGTCCCACTGATCATTTCATTATGGGTCCCCTATTCAAATCGACTCCAAATGGAAAGGTAATTAAAAAGACTTTCTTAAGAACTTACTTGAAAGTAGTACGTATGTATTTATTATCAATCAATCATTAAAAATGATCTCAAACAAATGAAGGAAATAATATTCATTGTAATATTACATTTAATATTATGTCGTAATGGCACAAGCCGAACATAACAAATAAATATTTTTACTTGCAGATGCTGTTATCAAACTTCGATGCCTTCAAATTCCCATCATCTGAGGTCGTGCAATTCCGTGCATTGGTAACTCCATGCATGCCGACTTGCGAACCAGTTCAATGTGACGGAGGTCCAAATGAGCTAAGATCTGTCATGTCTTACGGACGTAGGAAGAGGCGTTCTACTCCGGCTGCACCTACTGACGACATGCTTCTCGTACAAACAATACAGATTACTGACAAATTCGGTTTCGACAAACAGCGAGCCAAGAATGTAACTGAAGATTCAGTATTCGTGAGAGAGGCCGATTTAACCTGTGTCAACGCAGCAGGAGCTATGCTGGCAGCTGCAGCATTCCTAGCAGTTCAACTAGTCGTACTCGCAGCGTGGACGTGCAGTTGGCAACGAAGACGTGCGGCGGCCAAGGCTGCAGAACTTCTTCCAGGCCCTAATGCTCCCTCGTCTCTCTGCAAAGTATACGATGCTAGTTTCTCGCGTGCGCACCAGAGGCACTTCTGAATAGATATAAGCATGTCGACGTAACATACGTCTGCAATAGTAGTATACTCCATTAGAATAAATACCCCCGTCGAGTCCTAGCTCCAGTGGTCGTCGTAATTTGCCAGTGTGATACGTCCACCATTATCAGAGTATAAGACGACGATAGCGGTTATTAATGATAAAATCCCAGCGTTCCCGCGCTGACTGCTTACGTACGGGCAAGAGGCGCGGAAGCACGACACGGAGACGGGGACGACCAGGAGAGCGTGCATGACTGAGGATGGATGAGAGTACGACAAATGTGTGTATCGAATGCATGTAACGAGTGAGTACGCTCGCTTGTCCCCTTCGCCGTTGTCGCCAAAGGGACCGTGGCCGTGTCTCGTTATCAAGATCACGTCGTTCATTCGTTCACTTTACGCCGCTCGGATGACCTCCTTAGGAAATCCGATAACGTATTGTACCATATTTTTAAAAGTAGATTAAGCCTGATTTAATGATAGTGTTAGGTAAAAAGTAACATTTCTGTACCTTTTAAGTAGATAACCGAACGTGCGACCTAAGTCAAGAAACGATGGACTGACGGCCGTCCCGACATCGTAATTTATTCAATTTAGATTAGTTTCATTTTATATAATTTATGTTCGATTTCGAATTATATCTATATTATAAATTCCTAACATAAACTAATAGATGCTTATGATACAAAAATGTACCTATTATTTTCTCCATTTAGATTTATTTAAGACCTTAGTGCCTTATTCAGTTTGTTATACCAGAATCCTGATATTTACGTATTACTAATTACAACCGTCTAAAACGTCATTTACCTACCTGCAATACATTTTTAAAACAATTAAGTGTCTTTTATTTACATACATAAATCCGCTGTATAATCGTTTTGTTATAAATACATTATATCGTAAAAACTTACATTATTAAGACCAGTCACTTGATACAGATCCCCATGCGGGGAACAATCCACAAGGTGGCAACTGTATAGAAACAACTTCTGCACGTTGAAAGAGCTCAGCAATACTGATTGAAATCAGAATATCCTCCAGTGACATGATTAAGGTGGATGTGGTGGTGGATAAATACAATCCCACCTTTAAAGTTACTTAATAAAATATTCTGAAGTTACACACGTTATAATTTAATGCGACAATATAATTATTAATGAAGAATAAATTAATGATGAACAACTTCAATGCAGGACATACATATATAATGAGTAAGATAATATTTAAAAAATCTCTACTTCATTTTTTTATTTCTAAACAACTCAATTTTTATATCATCGAGCACACTACGCATGTCTGTACTATGATACGTTATGTTGAATATGACGAGTAGATACGCACACCTGCAACCAAACATGTATTTATCATATAAATACAGACCCTATGGGTTACAATAAGAGCGTTACATATACATACCTACGTTTTTTACGTAACGTACCTTGTAAGAGCGAGAGAAATCAAAAGAAATTTGGATAGAACTGAGTTTAAATGTATATAGGTACTCTTAAATCTTAATTTTAAGCCAGTTGATACCCTACCTGTGAAGCAAGGTCCTTGATTCGATTACCAGTTAACGCCAACATGTATGTACAGAACAAGAACAAATGTTTCTTTGTCCACGAGGCGTAGGTATTTCTAATCTATCTGTATGAAATCCTACTGCGAGAGTATGAGTGAGTAAGCGTTTTTTAAGTGTGTCTATAAGAACAGACCTTTTAAGTCTTTTTCGAGGATTATGACTTCTTTTTCCTGTTAAGCTATTAAGCCTTGAAGGCTAACGTAGAGTTTTTTAATATTCATTATAAGTTAATTAGTTTTGTTAGTTAGTATTGTATCTTACTCAGAAGTCAATCCCACTTGTAATCGATGTGTATGACGTTCATGATGAAGCAGGACTTTTTACATATCATCGATACTTCAAGGAAAGTGAAGTAATTAATAATTTAAAAGCTGCTTTTAAATACTGAGCTAAAAAGGATAATAGGCTAGTTGACTAATTTTGAACAACTAAATCATAGTTTGCCAAATGGTCTAATTTAACTGAAATATTAATATTTCAGTAAAATACTAACTGTAACATATTTTAATTTATATTTTCATGAACTATTTGACGTTTCCGTCAAAAAACGCTTCAAACTGTCATGGCGACTCGTGTGGCGTCATATGTTGGAAAACGAAGAGCTGTTTGGTTGAGCGGAAAGACCAAAATGCTATGTCAAGTTTGTTTAGTTTTGCAACGTGTGACGTCACGCGTCGTATTGGCGTTCGCTGTCAGGTGACTAGTGACTGTAATTTCGGGATTTTATTTCTCAAAAATATTAAATAATCATGATTTATTTAATCAATAAGATCGATTTTTCGCATTTGTAAATATTAAGCTACCATAAAAAATAGAAATCTTCAAAATATTTTCTTACTGTCAACTACCCTATTTATTACTTTCCTATAATTCAGTTCCCTTCTTAATTCTTTTACAAGAATAGGTACCTACTATCTATTTATTGTTGGAGGTGCATAAAACTTATTATTCTGTGCTAAATACAATCAAATGTGGGTAAATAAAATATCTCAAATTAAAGACTACCACTAGCCCTCAAAATAAATATTTAAGTGCCTTCATGTTTTCCTTGGGATAAACGACATTGTAAATGGCATTGTAAAATATTCTATTAGCATGTTCTAAATTTACTACACTTGTACGCAACATAAATATTCTTTCAGAATTTCGTAGATTAATTTTACTATCAAAGTCATGTGTAACGTGACAAATAATGTCGTAACTCATAAGTGTCCTACTGAGCTCGGGGTTCCACTGAGAATAAAATAGAAAAGTGAACATTTCCGCATTGTGTGCGTTCGCTAATTTCAAATACGGTAAAGAACATTATGGGGAACTCTAGGGAATGCAGATTTCCTCACGAAGTGTTCCTTTACTGAGCCAAGCGATAATTGAATAAAATTAAAATAACGCATGACTTCGGAGAATTACAAGTGCGAGGGTTTTGCTCCTAGTAATACGGCTTTCAAAGCACTAGTTTACATACCTTACAAATAAAACGAAAACATCAAGAAAATGTACTTAGTCTGATCCATAAAATATAAAACAACGGCACGTAACAAAATATAAGAAAAGACATACATACAATATAAAAAAAAGGCGACACAGAAGCTACGTAAAACGAAAATGTCACTTTTAGCATAGATTCTATTATTAGATTTTGTTACTAAAAATTCTACATTTTCTGCCTCTAACTCCGTCGAGTATTAAAGTAAACACCTGAAATCACGAGTAAAAATTTATACATACGTGAATTTTACTCCACCAATACTTCAATGACTTACGAGGCATTTTTTGAATTACTGCACTCTAACAACGTCCTATTGCCTGTATCGAAAAATCGTGAGGGAAATTGCACATTGTAAGTGTGTGAATTGTGGAAAGTAATCGCTGGTAGGGCTGCGTTGTTGCAGGTGAATAATTGGAACGAAGTTCCTTACGGCAGGCTTGGAGGGGATAGGTTTTGCTGCGGCGACCGAACTGAAAAATATGTGATAGTAAAACCGTAAGAAAAAATGCGTGGAATCAAAGACGTGCGCATGCGCGACAGTCGCATACACAAGCGAGTAGTGTATAATACCTTTTTTTTTTAAGCTATTGCATAGCTTTTAACGCGGGCCTTGAGCGTGGGGACCGAATCCAGAAATTCCGTAACGAAATAATGAAATAAATAAAATAAATAAATAAATAAATAATTTTTCATGGTTTTCGACGGTGTTGAAGCCGATAGTGCTGTCAAAATAGAAATCCAAGATGGCGGCTGCGCGAAATTATCAACTTTTTCGTCATGGGTGTCGTTTTCATGGTTTTCTAGGGTACTAAAGCCGATAATTCCGTCAAAATAGATATCCAAGATGGCGGCTGCGCGAAATTATCAACTTTTCGTCATGGGTATCGTTTTCATGGTTTTCGAGGGTGGTGAAGCCGATAGTGCTGTCAAAATAGAAATCCAAGATGGCGGCTGCGCGAAATTATCAACTTTTCGTCATGGGTATCGTTTTCATGGTTTTCGAGGGTGTTGAAGCCGATAGTGCTGTCAAAATAGAAATCCAAGATGGCGGCTGCTCGAAATTATCAACTTTTCGTCATGGGTATCGTTTTCATGGTTTTCGAGGGTGGTGAAGCCGATAGTGCTGTCAAAATAGAAATCCAAGATGGCGGCTGCGCGAAATTAACAACTTTTCGTCATGGGTATCGTTTTCATGGTTTTCGAGGGTGTTGAAGCCGATAGTGCTGTCAAAATAGAAATCCAAGATGGCGGCTGCGCGAAATTATCAACTTTTCGTCATGGGTATCGTTTTCATGGTTTTCGAGGGTGTTGAAGTCGATGGTGCTGTCAAAATAGAAATCCAAGATGGCGGCAATCCAAGATTTATTCATCTAATTTTTATAATTGCATAGGTTGATAAAAAATGCTAGGCAATAGCTTTACCGCGGCAGTCACCGAGTGCCACATTTAATTTTTATTTTTTTATCCCTCTTTCTTTTCGTTCGCCGTTGCCTTCATTAGCCGAAGGAACTTCGTTCCTACCTGGTGTCCCACGACACCACATTTCTATTATTTTATTAATTTATTATTTGTGTGAAATATTTTACTACATAAGAGTAGTCCAAAGCTGTTATTTATGACAATAATTTATAAAAATTAAGCTGGACTGAATCATAAGGTTATTTTCATAAAGGAACTGTCGATAGCCAAAAGACATTTTTCAGTAATCCTACAATATGCATAAAAAAAAATTACTGCTTACTATTATTTACTATTATAAACGAAAAACAACTATTTAAAAATGTAGTCATACACCAACAAAGAAACTAATATTCACTCACCAAGAAATACGACAATAAAGAATACTTTCAGGAATTAAACTGAAACAAATGCCATTGGCAGCCCTAAATGCAACGAACATTATTATTCGTGCCCGAGGAATTGTTTCGCGAAGATGTGTGTGCTTCCAGATAATTCCGTGATCTGGTCCTTCAATGATTAAGGGTTTCAAATCAATAACACTGAGACATATTAAAAGCACGAAGCCCTATTACACTCTATGAGTCGTGGGTTTCTCATGCTACGTACAAAACGAGTTAAGCATAGAAAACATTGCGGTTGACATTAGTAATACGAGTAGACTAGAATAAAAATAAGAATTTTGCAATAAGCGTTCTCTTTATTTTTGTGTATCCATTCCTACCTATGGAAATAAATCTTTTTATAAAGCCAAATAATAATTAATTGATATTTAATTTTTTTGTTAAGTCAACAGAAATACATACATTATCACATCAGCCTGACAATATTTTTTAAGTTTTCAACTTATTATTAATTACTGGTGCGTTTGAAATAGATGGAAATTTGTGAAGGCATTATTTAATTTATTATTGTAACGGAAGAATTGTATACCTACCTCTAAGTAAAGAGCTGCGAGGAGCAGGATCAGCAGGAAATGATGATATGAGGTGTGGTGAAGCGAGGTGAGGTGTGGCGAGCTGGTGAGGTGCGGGTTTGAGGAGTGGAGAGGTGAGATATTGAGTTGAAAATCTTTCAAAGGTTTCAGATATTCAGGCCAGCGAACAGGCCATCTTCAAGAATAAACAGATGAATAATAAACACAAAGGAATAAAATGGATTGTAACACGGAGTACGAGTATTTAATTTGCCCTTTATATTATTTTCTATCCTCGTAAAACCTGAGGAAATCTGCTAGTAAAGCTATACTTGCTATATCTGCTTGAACTGCAGTGCGTGCCCGGCGACACGTCAACGTCATAAAACATGACATTATAACATTGCATTCTTAAAAAAGAAAGCCAGCACGCAAATGGTCAGGCGATTTGACCAGTTGTGAACCGGTCGGGAAACGGCACACATCAAGGAGATGGGATCTGTAAGGTTTGCGTGGAACAATCACGTGTGAAGGGGCACACCTCACGTCGGCATTCGTGCCCGAGATTAGATCAGTGCAGGCGACACTGGCACGCGACACCGCGACACGTGCCGCACTTACAAACACCATTAGTAACTATTCAACATTCGATCTATACTAAGAATATACTTCACTACACGCCCTTCCTGTACATACCTAATTAACTAAACATAAACACCATAGAGCTAAATTGTCTGTGTCGCAGACAGTATTGATATACATTTGTCTGCTGTTTAAAATATGTCAAGTCGCGAATCGTTTCTTTCTCCGCGGTTTTAATGTTCTGTGGTTTAGACTTACTGCCAACTGATGTAGAGGACTACATGGTCCAGGTGTATATAAAGATATACTGGTCTTATAAAGTTATGTTTACTTATCCATTATTTTAATCACAAAATACAGAATTTGAGTTACGACAGTCACAATACCCACCGGCTTCCAACATTCATGTTCTGATCCAACAAATAGCCAATACATTCCAGAGACTATAAAATCAACGTTGCTGAATACAACATTGTGCGCAATAGATAAAGTCGTTTGACAATAACATGAAATATTCATCAAATAAGAAGATTACATCGACCACCGAGGGTACCTCCGGGTATGAAAGACAAAATATAAAAACAAAACGATTCAGACGTTGTTCGACATTGACATCATAATTATGTATGAGTTGTAAATATAACCGAGTCGGTGTATTTTACCTAACGTGTATTCCGATTATGCTTTATCGATATCAAATGAAAAATGATACGATACTTCCGATTCTATCTCTCCAAGTTTCTTTCGAAAGAAGAAATATCGTTCTCTAAAGTATTTTGATGACAGCCTGTCCCCCACCTTGTACTTGGTCCTGTCTGCCGAGTGATTAATCTTAGGTTTTATTCCCGACCTGGACAAACATTTATGTGACAGATATTTTCTTTTCTCGAATGTCAGGTATCGATGTTTGTTCTATTGTGTATATCTAATGCGGAAATGCGGTGTAAATTCCAATGCGGTGTAGGTAAATTCTTCTAAAGTGTCCGTTTGTTAACGTTTGCTTTCCAAAAAAGTAAAAAGAATCGTATGGGAATCGATTTATTGATTTCATTTATAAGGGACAACATGAATGAAAAAACAATCCCAACTCACGTTGTCTACTGGCAGTAGACTTTTGGGAAATAAGCGAGTACTTAGTTTTCGTAAATTAGGTGCATATAATACTTACTCACTTGTAGACCATGTACTAGTTACATACCTACCTACCGTGAATAGTGTTTTATTACCGAAAATACGTCTAGATGTGGAATATAAAATTGAGTCATCACAACCAATCCTCTGCAAAACTATACATACATACAGAAATTTTTTATATAGATACAGGGAGGTGAAAAAACACCTACAACGCCTACATCAATTTTTGCCGGTTAGTAAATCGTTCGCGCTAAGTCGATAAAACTTGGTGTAAATGATTTACTAAGTATGGTAATTTATAAGCGTACATTAGATTCGAAGTATAGATAAATAATATATACATTTGTTGTTAGCCACATGACGTCGTATAATCAAATAGGGAACATTTATCACGTTGTCTGTCAGCCATTACTGGGTATACACATTTTATGAATGTCGAGAAGGAAGAGTTGAACCATTAGGAAGCAGTTTGGCTTTATACTCGTGCTATTGTTGTGGTAAACGCATTCTTTAAATCTTTTACTATAAAGTAGCACATACTTTCTTTGCACACTGAAAAGTAAGAACGCTATTTGTGGGAGGTTAATACATTTTGCATATTGTTATTAATTTAAAAGCAATTATCGTTGTATGTCACTTGTGGATAATCTTGCTTTTAGATACTAGTAGTAGATATTCGCCGGTTCTAACTCACTTGTAGGGCGAAAATAGGGCGAAAAACTCGTTTCGACCGGTTTCACCGGCTACTAGTCGCGAATGAACTTTATATTAAGTGATATGAACTTTATATTAAGTGATTCGCGGGGTAATTAACCGCGGATTAACTTAATCCGCGCGCCGATTAAGTAATTCGCGGTTTAATTAGGCGCGAATTACCTTTATCCGCGGATCAATTAATCAATTCGCGGTTCGATAAACCAATTCGCGGCCGCGAATTAACTTGATTCGCGCTTCAATTAAACGATTCGCGGTTTTATTACGTGTCAATCTATAAAACCGCGGATTCATTAATTAAAGCGTGCATAAAGTTAATTCGCGACTAGTAGCCGGTGAATCCCAAACAATCGAGTTTCGCGGTATATGCCGGTTCTGGCTCTGCAGTAGTAGGGATATGCCGGTTCTGGCTCACGAAAACTCGATTCTTCGGGATACACCGGCTACTAGCCGCGAATCAACTTTATTCACGCTTCAATTAAGTAATCCGCGGTTTTATTATGCGCGAATTTTCTTTATTCACGGTTCGATTAATCAATTCGCGGGTCGCTTAACGGTGAATTAATTTTATTTCTGGCTTTATTATCTCATTCGCGATTTTATTGACTTATTCACGTAATTCTTCACTTTACTTAGAAAGTACTCAACGGTATCTCTACATTCTTTTTTTATCGCTTGCCTTAATGGTCGATGCATCCGTTCCTTTATCCACAATACAGATAAGGATATCTGCTAATGTTTCCGCCCACATTCCGCTCCTTCCATATAAATTTAGCTAGCATGGCTCAAAGGACATCATTGTGACAGTGAAAGTGAGTCGAGTCTACTATATAATGGATGTGAGTATTTTCTTAATTTCTTAATTATCTGTTGAAAACTTTTAATTTCCTGTGTGCACACGTTCTAGACATGTATGTACATATTCATGCCCGCGATATCTGTAGGTGTTTCGGTATTTTTTTTTCATAATATTGTTGTTCTCATTTTTATGATTTGCTAATTATCTAGTGAAATCTTTTCATTTCCTATGTGATATCTGTAGGTATTTCCATATTTTTTGCATTAATTGTCCATGTATAATGAACCAGCTCTCGATAACCTAATAATAAAGTGTCGTAGTATAAAATTAACCTGTATTATGTTCTCTTTCAGCAAGACACATTCAAAAGCTACTATTTTCCGGACACGCCCGAGGAACCTGACGATTCATTAGTTGTTAATATGAAGAAAAACAATAATATCAAAAGAATAAATGACATAGACATGTTCTTTGAGAAGCCCAAAAAGAAGAAAAAACTCGGAGTACAATCTTCATATGTATCAGCAGCACGTGACGACGGAGTCTCTTATATTTCCTCCAAGGAAGATGACGCTCTCACCGCTACTCATCTCATAAAAATCGATGTCTATGATATGAATAAAATACGCAACATCGAACCTATTAATTATTGGAAATACTCCGACGCTCGAGTAAAATATTATGTGCAATCAGAAGATGATAAGCGTTATCAAAGTACGCGGGACATCATTTACAACATTACAAAGACACTCGCCGGGAAGCACAATTGTTCAAAATATTTTATCGAGGACAAACTCCAAGGAATGTAACGCTCTCACCGTGACTCATCTTATAAAAATGTATATAAGTAAAAGCAAAAGAAGAAATAACATTAACTAGAAGTATCGCGCCCCCACCCACAGCATTGGGCATATAAATAACTAGAAGCTAACAACCAGAAACTATTTCATAAGATATATACCTAAAGAATGTGTTCCAAGTTAGCCGTAATGGATTCCAACGATCAAATTGAGTCTGAACTTTATAAGTTATGTGGTGATATAGAGTCAAGCATTATGTTTAATGATGACAATGATGAAGAACTAGTGAAAATTTGTTGTGAGATTGAAACAAATATCATGTAAGTATAAACAAACTTTACATATAATTTTTTTGGTCTTTAGAAAAGAAGTATAACGTAAAATAAATATGATGTGGTTTTATATATTTTTATAGCTCTTAAATTGTATTGTTACAGTCAGTTAGGTGGAGGATCCCGAAAAAGAACCAACAACATCGAAAATAATACCCACAAAACTAAAAGAGTAAAACATGAAGCTTCTACTTCGTCTCATCCTTCTGCTGCACAATCTGATAAGGTACATTGTGATGTATGTGAAATTTTAGTATGTAAGAAGTATTTTACAAATCATTTAAAAAGTAATCGGCATAAAACTAAAGCATCAAAATTACACGATAATTTGCAAAACGTTCATGTTGTTGAATCAGCGTTCGGACAGAGAATAATATCGTATAAAATAAATAGTAAAAGTGATGGATCTTTTGAAACACCAGAGATATTTTTAAATTCAATTCATAATGACATTCAATCATTAATTGAAGAATCTATTCTAAAACATACCGTATTCAAAGTAAATTTTGTATTGCATGCTGATTTTATTCAACAAACAAAAAATATTTCCAATTCCTTCGATTTTCAAACAAGCAATTACATTATATTTCAAGGCGATGATTTAAATATTTTTTTTTCGTCTTTACGTGACACTTTTATTAATAAAATTAATACATTTGAAAAAAAAGATAGCGGTTGGACTCTGAATTTTATTAAGTCATTAGACATGAATGTTAACAAATTTAATCCCCTACGAGGTTCGTCATATTATATTGATTTACCCAGAGACATTATGGTAAAAAGAGCAATTATTAATGTTAAAAACGTAGATGTTTTATGTTTAAAATGGGCTTTGCTTTCTGCTTTGTATCCAGTAAATAAAAATCCTGATCGCGTTTCATCTTATAGCATGCATTGTAATAAACTGAAGTTTGACGGTGTCTCTTTTCCAGTTAAATTATCCGATATCTCAAAAGTGGAAAAGTTAAATAATATTAGTATCAACGTTTTCGGTTTAGAATTTGTTAAAATCAATAAAACTCATTCTGTTGTAGGCCCTTTATATTTTACAAAATGTCGTAAGGGTATCCATGTTAATTTATTATTGCTTTCAAACGGAAGAAATAATCATTATTGTTATATAAAAAATATGTCGCGTTTAGTCAGTAATCAAATTTCAAGTCATGAACATGCTATTTATATTTGTGATGGATGTTTATTACATTTTCCTAGTCAAGTAAAGTTGACAGAACATCAACAGCATGATTGCTTTCATATTAAAACAGAACTACCTAATTCTCAAAAAACATCAAAAAATTGGTTTGGACAGTCAGTTTCTAATGATAAGTTAAAATTTGACAAGTTTAACAAAAAACTTAAAACACCATTTGTTGTATATGCAGATTTTGAAGCTTTTCTAACACCAATCGAATCATGTTCTAACGATCCATTAAAATCTTACACAAGTAATGTACAAAAACATGAAGTGTATAGTTTCGGTTACTACATAAAATGCTCCTATGATGATAACTTGTCAAAGTATGAAACATATTGTGGCCCAAACAGTACACAAGAATTTATGATTCGTTTGCATAAAGACTTAAAATTTATATGTACCAAAAACAGTACTGAGGTAGCTCCTAAAGCATTATCAAACGATGATTATATTAAGGTTTCAACATCGGATACTTGTTTCATATGTGAAACTCATTTAAACGGTGAACGTGAATTTAATTACAATCCACAAACCGGACATTTTAGAGGCGTTGTACATAATATATGTAACTCGAAGTTTCGTATACCGAATTATATTCCTGTAATTTTACATAATCTTAGCCATTATGATTCTCATTTTATTGTTCATGCTCTTAATTTTGTTGATGGTGATATCGAAGTTATACCGCAGACGAAAGAAAAATATATTTCATTTTCGAAAACATTACAAATAAATAATAAAATTGTTCAATTGAGGTTTATAGATTCTATAAAATTTTTACCATGTGGCCTTAGTCAATTAGCTAATAATTTGATTGATAAAGAATTTATTTCTTTAAAACGTAACTTTCCTATTAATGAAGACTTCAATCTTGTGAGAAAGAAGGGTATTTATCCTTACGAATTTATGACATCTTTTGAGTGCTTAAACCTAACATCACTTCCAGACAAAAATCAGTTTTACAGTTCGCTGTCAGATTCTCATATATCAGATAATGATTACAACCACGCTAAAAATGTTTGGCAAAACTTTAACTGCAAAAATATGTTCGATTATTCCAACTTGTATCTTAAAACTGATGTATTACTTCTAACTGACATATTTGAAAACTTTAGAATGTTATGCTTACAAACCTATGGTTTAGATCCAACTCATTATTATACTGCTCCAGGATTAAGTTGGGATGCAATGCTAAAAATTACAAAAATAGAACTTGAATTGCTTACAGATATAGAAAAAATATCATTTATTATAAGGGGTATAAGGGGTGGGATATCTCAATGCAGCAAACGGCATGCAAAGGCTAACAATCCATTTATGGAAGATTTTGATAAAAATGTATCTACTTCATATCTTATGTACTTCGATGCTAATAATCTATACGGGTGGGCAATGTCTCAATATTTACCATCAGGGGAGTTTGAGTGGGTTGATATAAAAACAGATTATAGTGCATCGAACAATACAGATTATGGTTTTATTCTAGAAGTAGATTTAGAGTACCCCATAGATATTCATGACTTACATTCTGACTTACCCTTATGTCCTGAAAAAATATCTGTTGGGGATTCCAAAGACGTTAAACTTGTCCCAAATTTATACAATAAAACTAAATATATCATTCACTATAAAAATTTACAACAATGTATTAATCTAGGTATGAAGTTGAAAAAAATTCATAGAATATTGAAGTTCAATCAAAGTTTATGGTTAAAAAAATATATAGATTTAAATACAAATTTACGTACGCAAGCTAAAACAGATTTTGAAAAAGATTTTTATAAATTAATGAACAATTCTGTATTTGGAAAAACAATGGAGAATGTCGAGAAACGAGTTAATGTAAAATTATTAACTCACTGGGAAAATGTAGGTAAAAGTCTTGGTGCTCAGGATTTAATTGCAAAACCAGAGTTTCATAGTTTGTCTATATTTTCGGAAAATCTAGTTGCGATTCAACTTAAAAGAACAAAGGCCCTTCATAACAAACCCATCTACTTAGGTTTTTGTATATTAGATATTTCTAAAACACTTATGTACGATTTCCATTATAACTACATGCTACCCAAGTTTCCAAACAAAATTAAATTACTATACACTGATACGGATAGTTTAGTTTATGAAATTATTACCAACAACTTTTATGAAGATATCAAGCCTGATTTGCCTGAATGGTTTGATACATCTGATTATCCCTTAAATAACATATACGAATATCAAAATATAAATAAAAAAAAATTAGGTATGTTTAAAGATGAAAATGCTGGCAAAATATTAAGAGAGTTTGTAGGGTTGAGATCTAAAATGTATGCATTGGATATTGACAATACGTTTTTGGCAAAAGCAAAAGGTGTTAATAAAAGTGTTACGAAAAGTTTTAAAATGGAAGATTATACATCTTGTTTATTTAATGAAAATGTTCAATACCGTACTATGTTAAGATTTAGGTCTATAAAACATAATATTTTTACACAACAAATTAATAAGAAGTGTCTCTCACACAATGATACCAAGCGATATATTGTATCGAATAATGTTAATACACTTGCTTGGGGTCACTATAAAATACCCATAGATTAGTTTAGTTGTAAATGTCTGATTTATAAAAAAAAAAGTCACGTAAATATCTAATGTTAAGTTATTTTTGATTATTGTATAACTACTTCTAATATTGTACTTAAGATGTCTAGCTATTAGTAACATTGTTTTATTTTTATTCTTTTTATTATTATTATTATTAATATGTGATGATTGTATATTGTATTTCTATTTTGTATTTGAAATATAGTTTTATTCTTGCACAAAATGTTTTAGTTTATTCCAACACCTTTAACCAAACACACGTGAGCTTAAAATGTTTCATTTTATTCATCCTTTTACTGCTATAGTTGCAGGTCCTACTGGATGTGGAAAATCAATTTTTGTCACAAACTTTATTAAATATATGGAGGATATATGTGACACCCATTTCAAACAAATAACTTGGTGCTATGATGAAATGCAACCTTTGTATAATTTAAAAACTGTTAATTTCTATCAAGGAATACCAAACCTTAGCAGTTTTGATGGATGTGAACCACATCTGATAATTATTGATGATTTAATGAGAGAGTCAGATGGTCGCGTTGTTGATATATTTACGAAAGGAAGTCATCACAGAAATTTAAGTGTATTCTATATAACACAAAATTTATTTCACCAAGGCAAAGGCCAAAGAGACATATCTTTAAATTCCGGTTACATAGTTTATTTCAAAAATCCTCGCGATAAAACACAAATTAAATACTTAGCACGACAAGTATCGCCAGATAATTCGAAATTTATGGAAGATTCCTACAAAGATGCAACAAATGAACCACATGGATATTTATTAATAGATTTGAAACAGGACACAAATGATATGTGTCGTTTAAAATCTAAAATATTTCCATCAGATGGGCATTGCATCGTTTACATTCCTACAAAAGGCTTTAAGTATGGTAAAAATCAACAAATTACTATCATTCACAAATGATGCATCGACGACTAAAGACGCATAAAAGTTTACTAGCAGCTTTGCATACACTTAAACCCAAATATCAAAGAGCTCTTTTAAAATCGTGTAATGAAAAAGAAATTAATTGTATTTGCGAGTGTATTCATAACGTACTCCAGGGCAAAATTGATCTCAAGGATAAGGAAAAGAATAAGTTAAGCAAGTACAAAAATATACTTCGGAAATTGGTTCGCAAAGGTGCTACGAATTTGTTTCGGAAAAATCTCATTGTAGGCGACGCACTACATAGAAAATATTTATATAGGCAAATATACTACTTATGTACCTAAACCTATTTTGTTTACCTGAAGTTACGTATTATTTAGTTTAAATTTATTATGTTCAACAACGTTAATGTGAAAACGGTTAACATTCTTTTTTAATAAATAAGAGCACGTCCGAAGATCGTGCTGTCTCGCTCGCTCCCTCGCTGATGATTTTAATAGATATTGAGGGCAGTCAACAGTCATCATTCGCGGCCGATGTTCAACGGAGCGGCCTTCGCACGCGCTCATTACCGAATCCGAATTCTCGTGTTTTCATTTCTATCGCCTATAAATCTGGTCCTTCGCGCCAAATCTTACCAGGACTATGTATACTACGCCACCACATAATAGGTTGATGCCTCATAAAACGCGAGAAGAACTTAATAAACGGTTAGAGAGTGTGACCGGCCACGTTCTCGCCGCGGAACGTAACGAACAAAGTGTTAGTGCGGGTGGTGTGATGAGTTCGCAAATTACCGTGCAAAGAGATTTAAAAGTGTCGGACGATAATAAATCTGATATTAAACATGAAAAATTCGCGTCGATGTCTGCGGTGTCATCCGTGTCGACGACAGCATCACACGTCAGGCGTAAGAAGCTTGAGTTGGAGGCTGCCCAAGCTAAGGCAAAAGTACAATTAGAGTTAATCGAGAAGAAGCTCGAATACGATTTGGCTGTTGATGATTACGAAGCAGAAATTGATGGCAAACGTGCATCAAAGTGTCCTTCAAATATTAGTAAAACTCACACACAGAGGAGTAAAACTGTTGTGAACGACTGGATGGAGCAGAACGAGATGCAGCAGGCACCGCTACCAGAAACGGCAGCGGCGACGGCGACGGAGGCAGCGCAGGTACCTAATGTAAACCCGATCAGCGCACAGGCCCAGGGCCCCCCTGTCGACAGCATCCTGCAGCTCGCACATACTCTGAAGGACATCATGGTGACCTCATCGACTCGGCAAGAAGAACGCTTGCTCACACGCCTATCTACCCCGCGTGAATTACCCAATTTTAGTGGAGACTGCATCGAGTGGCTGCATTTTAAAAATGCCTACGAAGAATCCACTCATATATGTAACTTCAGTGACTCCGAGAACTTATGGAGACTAAGACGAGCGCTTAGAGGTGAGGCTAAGGAGGCAGTGACGGACTTGCTCATCGGTAACACTGCGCCAGCTGTGGTCATGGAGGCACTGGAACTGAGGTTTGGCAATTCTGATTTAATTATTCAACATTTAACGTCTCAGATTAAAAAGCTATCTCCATTACCAAATAACTATCAACATGACTTAACTGTATTTTCTATGAAAATAAATAATTGTGTTGCAACATTACATTCTCTAAATCAACACGATTACTTGCGGAGTCCTGAGTTATCAGCTGCAATTACCTCTAAATTGCCCTGTATATTGTTGAGCAAGTGGACCGAGTACGCATACACTAGGCTGTCAACAAACATACCGAAGCTAACACTGCTAGCTGCATTTTTAAAGAGAGAAGCTGAGATGGTTTCTGTTGTTGGTGTTGCGCACGCTCGGGAATATAGAAAACCGGAACCCGTACAACCAAACCGGAGGTTTGATGATAAACCTCGTCCCAGTAATTACAATCGACCTGTATTTGCTACGACTACAGAGCCTTCTACTAAAATATGTTACTTCTGCAAAAGATCTGCTCATGCGCTACCGGATTGTCGACCTTTCAAACGAGCCATGAGAAAGGATAGATGGAGATTTGTAAAGTCTACTAATTTATGTTATTGTTGTCTACAAGAGAGGCACGAGCGCAAGGATTGCCCGGCGCCCGTTTGCAATATAGATAATTGTGGTCTAGCTCATCATCGCTTATTACATTATAACAAGCCCCACGCTACGCAAACAATGTTAACCGACGGGTGTGTAGCGCAGCAGACTCCGGGACCGGAGTGTCAACCCGGTGAGTCATCACCTGCGGGCCGCGAGACCGTGGCTCACTCCCTAGCAACGAGCGAGGCGCAGCGGCGCGGGAGCACCGTGGACCCCGCCCGCGCCCGCGCCCGCGACCCCTCCACCCCCGGTGCAGTGTTACTTAAGGTAGTGAAAGTGAATCTCAGTGGACCAAAAGGTATGGTGACTTGTTATGCTTTATTAGACGATGGTGCTTCTATTTCCATGATCGATAAAGATTTATTGGACGAGTTAGGTCTTATACCGTCGAAGCGCGACCCTATTAAATTTATAGACGCCTTTGGCATTGAAATATTTCAGTCTGATGCCCCTAAAGTATGTGCTAGTATAAGTGGTTTTCATGTAAATAAATTTTATGATATAACTTTACGACAAGTTGATAAATTAAAATTACCTAAACAAAATTTGTCACCGGTAAATTATATAAATTGTAAGCATTTGATACCTGTTAAAGATATTGTGTGTAAAGAATGTGTAGTGCCTCGCCTGCTAATCGGTGAAGATAATTATTACCTCATTGCGCCCTTGAAAATTCTGCACGGTAACAAGCAGGAACCTTATGCTACGCAATGCCGGTTAGGGTGGTCCATTCATGGTTGCTACGGTTTCACTCACTCTTCTGTGGATGCACATACGTTTCATCTCGCTCACACCGAGGCGCACGAGCAATTAGCTGTTATCAATGAACTTAATAATCTAGTGAAAAATTCTTTTGAATTAGATTCCATTGGAGTTTCGACTTTACGGCGTGACAATACGGCGCATTCTCGAGCGGTACGTATACTGGACGAAACTGCACGTCAAATAGGAAACCAATGGGAGGTCGGTTTGCCCTTCGTGAATGATGAGTTCTGCATGCCTGACACTTACGAGTATGCACGTTCCAGGTTAACAGGTATTGTAAAAAAATTTAATACAGATAACAGTTACGCGGAAAAATACCGCGATGAAATGCAAAAATTATTCGACAACGGCTACGCTCGAGAGTTAAACGATTCTGAACTCTCGGCCCGTCACATATGGTATCTTTCTCACTTTGGGGTTAGGAACCCTAACAAACCTGAAAAAGTTAGGCTAGTTTTTGATTGTGCGGGAAAAGTGAAAGGTGTTTGTTTGAATGATTTCCTACTGACAGGTCCCGACTTATATAATTCGTTATTAGGAATTATGTTGCGTTTTCGGCAACATAAAATTGTTGTAATGGGTGATATTAAAGATTTTTTTCTTCAAATTAAAATTCGTGATGAAGATCAGCACGTTTTTCGCTTTCTGTGGCAAGAGGGCCCAGAGGCCCCCGTTAAAAAATGTGTAATGCAAAGTTTGTTGTTTGGCGCCACCTGTTCGCCTTTTGTGGCACAATACATTAAAAATAAAAATTGTCTTAAGTACCAAGACCTACACCCTGAAGCCGTCGATGTAATTATTAACAACCATTACATGGACGACTGTCTACATTCATGTAACGATGAGGCCCAAGCTATTCAATTAGTGCGGGATATAACCGCTATTCATAAGTCCGGCGGCTTTGAGATAACGCGCTGGTCGAGTAATAGTAGGATTGTGTTGCAGTCTATCCCCGCTGATGCGCTCGCGCCTACTGCCGTAGAATTCAAACATGGAGCTACGAATACAACTGAGCGCACTCTCGGTTTGATGTGGCATCCTAATGAGGATTCGTTCGGATTTAAAATTGTTATGGATCGAATTTCACCTAGTATAATGAACGGATTAGAACCTCCGACAAAGGCACAGATGTTGAGTATTATAATGTCAGTTTATGATTTACACGGTTTCCTTTCTCCGTTCATAATAAAAGGTAAAATTATTTTTCAGCTTGTCCATCGTAGCGGCGTCGAATGGAGTTGCCACATCCATCCCGAAGAACACGCTTTGTTCATAACCTGGCTTGAAGATTTACAATCTTTACGTTCGCTGCGTATTCCACGATTTTATTTAGATGCACACGAATGGGTCGAATGTTACTCTGAGTCCCCAAGGTCAATGTCACCTGGCACTGATCACATTATTGATACACAAATGCATGTTTTTTGTGATGCTTCGTCTAAAGCTTACGCAACGGTTATTTACTGGCGCTTTACACGATCCGATGGGCGTGTACTTGTTTGTTTCGTAACCAGTAAAAGCCGTGTAAGTCCACTACGCCCAATATCCATCCCCAGGTTGGAGCTCCAGGGGGCGCTGATTGCCGGACGACTCGCTGCTACCGTCCAGCGCGAGCACAAAGACATGCAACCTAGTAAACGGTACTTTTGGACGGACTCCAGTACAGTGTTGCAGTGGATTCGAAGTGACCCACGTAATTATAAACCTTACGTAGCTCACCGCTTAGGCGAAATTGATGAGCTAACGAAGGCATGCGAGTGGCGTCATGTACCCACTGGCCTTAACGTGGCCGACATAGCCACGCGTGAAGATGCTCCTCGGCTTGTTTACGGTGGTGATTGGTTTCAAGGTCCTTCCTTTTTGCGTCGCACTGAAGATCAGTGGCCTAAGGATCTCAAGCGTAATCGCCCACCAGTGGAAGCAATGTGTGAGGAACGAACCGTTCATGTCGTGATCGAACATGACTCCGACTTACCCTAGCCGTTGCGCGCACGAGTTTTTGTTATTCATTAGAAAATGTCAGCGTAAGCAGTTTAGCTTAGACATTATTCTAATGAAGGAGGCAGAGGACCTACTCATAAAAAAATGTCAAAATGACAGTTTTAGCACCGAACTGTCATATTTAAAACAAAATAAACAGTTACCGTGTAGTAGCCGCTTGTTACAGTTGTCACCGTATATTGATGGCTCAGGTTTGTTACGGGTTGGCGGCCGCATAGACAAGGTAGTAGGTGTGGAACATCACACCCGGCGCCCCGCCATTTTAGACGGTAGGCATAAGATAACACGATTGTTAGTGGAATATCATCACAAGCAGGCAATGCACGGCGCTAACGAGCTTGTTGTTAATAATTTGCGGCAGCAATATTGGATCTTACAACTAAGGCCGACGGTTCGTACTGCTGCATCTCGTTGCTTATTTTGCCGCTACAGACGAGCCACACCCCGACCCCAACGTATGGCCGACTTGCCCGCCGCGAGATTACAACATAATAGGCGTCCTTTCAGCCTTTCGGGTGTTGATTTTTTCGGTCCATTAGAGGTCACAGTTGGTCGCAGACGTCACAAACGGTACGCGATGTTATTCACGTGCCTCACCGTTCGTGCCGTCCATATAGAGCTGACCGAAGACCTCACAGCCGACTCCACCATAATGGCCCTACGTAGAATGGCAGCTCGGCGTGGCATGCCTCAGGTGATTATTTCTGACAATGGCACAAACCTTCGAGGCGCTGACGCAGAGCTGCAACGTAGTGTGGCAGAACGAACCACAGAGGCAATTAGAGAAGCTGGTGCTATACGCGGTGTGGAATGGCGCTTCATCCCACCAGGTGCTCCAGAGATGGGAGGCAGCTGGGAGCGCATGATTCGTACGGTAAAATCGTCCCTGAAAGTCGTACTAAAAGAACGCGCTCCTCACCCTGACACCTTGGCTACACTGTTAGCTGAAGTCGAGGCGCTAGTCAACAGCCGTCCAATTACTCACGTGTCTGATGATCCTAATTACCCTGAGGCGCTTACGCCCAATCATTTTTTGATAGGAACATCTTCAACTGGCCCGCAATTTGGTAAGTATGACGATTCCGATCTATGTTTAAGAAAAAGATGGCGAGTCGCACAGAGGCTGGCAGACATGTTCTGGTCGCGCTGGTTAAAAGAATATTTACCCACCTTACTGCCGCGCCAGAAATGGTTTAAGGAAGGGAAGTCTCTCGAGGTAGGCGATTATGTAATTCTTGTTGACCCTAACCAAGAAAGAGGCTGCTGGCGTCACGGAGTAGTGAGTGCAACCCATGCGGCTAAGGATGGTCGCGTCCGCATAGTCGATGTACGCACACGCACGGGCGTGTTGCGCAGGCCGGTTACGCGCGTCGCTCTACTGTCACCACGGGACTGTAGTGCCAACTAGTTAGCACTAAGGAGGCAGGAATTGTAGGCGACGCACTACATAGAAAATATTTATATAGGCAAATATACTACTTATGTACCTAAACCTATTTTGTTTACCTGAAGTTACGTATTATTTAGTTTAAATTTATTATGTTCAACAACGTTAATGTGAAAACGGTTAACATTCTTTTTTAATAAATAAGAGCACGTCCGAAGATCGTGCTGTCTCGCTCGCTCCCTCGCTGATGATTTTAATAGATATTGAGGGCAGTCAACAGTCATCATTCGCGGCCGATGTTCAACGGAGCGGCCTTCGCACGCGCTCATTACCGAATCCGAATTCTCGTGTTTTCATTTCTATCGCCTATACTCATAATCCAAAAAGGTGGTGCTTTTCTCCCTATTATATTAGGTTCAGTTCTCAGTGGATTAGTAAGTTCCCTCATTTAAAATGGAGAATGCTAAAAGAATGTTGCTTGTTGAGCCAAGTGTGATAGAAAAACTAAAACAACCAAGCGCAGGTGATACTAACTTGTCCCGATTGGATGCTGATATGAATAATATTTTAAAAAGAAATATCGATGACCGTGAAAAGTGTATTTTATATTTACAAACACTCCGAAGATATCTTAACTTTACCAAGGAAGATCGCCAACCTTATCATATACCAATTATTTCTGAGGATACGAATACATTTGATGATTTAATATTGAGCTACAAAAATAAAAACTTGGATAGTAAACGTGTAGTCTCAATTGACACACCAGACAAAGAACTACTTCATAAACAAAATATTCCAGAGAAAAATAGTTATACGACTACTGAAATTCTCGATCTCATTCCAAAAACATATGCAAAAAAGGCCGTCTTGTTAATGAATTTGCTATCTTCCAATGAAAATAAAATTAAGTGGGATAATGACGGAACTGTGATTATAGATAACAAAAAGATTGATGGAAGTAATATTATAGATTTAGTGAACGACTCATTGAGACCGTTAAAAAAAAGTGATCCTATAGGATGGGAAACCTTTGCTAAAGCTTTAAAAGATATTCGAGTTCCTCTTACTTATATTGGTAATCCCAAACGGTGTGAGTTTATAAGTGGCATGCAGTCACAGTTAAACTTTTCAACGCCTGAAGAAGAATCATTCTCTACACCAACGAGTGACAAACAGAACAAAAGAAAGTTAAAGAACAAGCTGGAGTGGGAAAAATGGGAACCTTATTAGAAATACATAATCTCTATTATGATCCATCAAATCCCGCAGGTTATAGTAGTGTCGACAAACTAACGAAAGCTATGAAAGGAAAAATGAAAAGAGAAGATGTAAAGAAATGCCTGCAATCACAAGAAACCTACACTGTGCACAAACCTGTACAGAGAAAGTTTCCTAGGAATAAATATATCTTATCAAATCTAAATGAACTTTGGCAAGCTGACTTGAGTGATATGAGGACTTATTCCAGGTACAATGATGGATATAATTATATTTTATGCGTCATTGATGCATTCAGCAAATATGCATATGTCAGACCCATGAAAAGAAAAAATTCAATAACTATTAAGGAATGTTTAGAGAGTATATTTACTGAGGCTAACATAACACCAACACACATACAATCTGACAAAGGAACAGAATTTATATCAAAAGATGTACAAAGATACATAAAATTGAAAAATATAAATTATTATACAACAAATAATCCAGATATTAAAGCTAGTATTGTTGAAAGATTTCAGAGAACTCTTAAGACGAAAATGTGGCGTTACTTTACGTATAAAAATACATATAAATATATCGATGTTTTACAAGATTTAGTTTATTCTTATAACCATAGTTTTCACTCTAGCATTAAGATGTCTCCTTGTGATGTAAATTCAAATAATATTATGACAGTATGGAGAAACTTGTATGATACTAAAAATAATAATTTCTCGTCAGGCAGTGTATTACCAAAGTTGCATGTAGGTGATTACGTTAGAATAACTAAAAGCAAACACATTTTTCAGAAAGGATACGAATCTAACTGGAGTGATGAAATATTTATTATATCTTCCATAATAGATAGAAACCCTTGGCCTGTATACACCATAAAAGATCTGAAAGGTGAAAATATAGAAGGTACGTTTTATGAAAAAGAATTACAGAAAGTATATTATGACCCCACTCTACATTATAAAATAGATAAAATAATACGCTCTCGCTATTCCGGTAACAGAAAGGAAGTGTTAGTGAAGTGGAAAGGTTATCCTCACAAATTTAATAGTTGGATTACATTTTCCCAATTGAAAGAAATATGAACAACCAAAGTTTTTATTTAACTTTACTTAGTAATAGTTCCATGGAATATTTTCCAGATAACAAAACTACATATTTTTCAACTAAATTACCTAAACCCATCATTTTGGAAGGAGAATGGTCCGTTGGAGTAGTTGAATTTCAATATCCTTGCACTATGTTTACCGTTCAAGAACATGAGAACGTTATATATATTACAAAATGGATGCAAATGCCTGGTGAAACAAAACCATACCTTACATACTATAAGACACATATTCCTGCAACAAACTACGATAACATCAATCATATTCTAAAGGCATTAAACAACATCAAGGAAAAAGTAAGATTTCGTTACGATGAAATTTCAAAGTTTGTGACAGTTACAATACTAGATGAGGCGATTAAATCAGTAACACTATCACCTAAGTTATCTTTACAGTTGGGATTTGAACCCAATATAAACCTCAGAGATAAGAATATTGGTAAATGTCCTGCTAATTTGCATTTAGGTTTACCTTCACAGTTATTTGTTTACTCTGACATTGTAGAACCCCAAATCGTAGGGGATGTGATGACCCCTCTTCTGAGAATCATACCATTAGATCCTTCAAAATATATATATGGTGCTAATAAAATGCATGTTTTCTCTCCACCTCACTATATATCTGTTATGCGAAGGGAATTCGATACTATTGAAATAGATATAAGAACAAGCACAGGTCAAACAATACCATTCCAGTTCGGAACAGTGTGCTTAAAACTACACTTCAAGAAAATATATGTATAATGTATTTGAAACATAATTATAATATGAAATGCCCATATGAAGATTATTATTCTCATCAAGCGGGATCTGGTATTGGAGTAATTTACAAAGGAACACCGTATCAAAGAGGCCATGGAATCGGGAGTTTTCTAGGAGGGTTGTTTAGATCTGTTTTACCATTGTTATCTAGTGGTGCAAGAGCTATTGGTAAAGAAGCATTAAGCACCGGAGTAGGAGTTTTGTCTGACATGTTTAATGCACAACCCATAGACGATTCAATTAAAACACGTTTAAAAGAAGCTACTACTAATTTAAAACGAAAAGTAGATAGTAAAATTGAAAGAATCAATATGTCTGGTTCGGGGTATAAAATCAAACGAAAACGTTTATCTCCTTCCATTCCAGCATTGGCCACGAAAGTGAACACTACAACAAAGGCAAAAAAGAAATTCAGAAATATTAATGATATATTTTCTAATTAATTATGTCTTTTCTACATAGTCATTCTTGTGAGTGTATTAAATCAGAGTTAGATTTGTTTGCGGTACCGTCCACACAGACGAGCATTGAGAGTGGAGTATGGATACATTACAAACCTATTTCATCGCTGGCTGATGATGGACCCCTAGAATTTCAAGTTCCTGGTGCAGGAGATGACTATGTAGATTTGTCTCATACCTTGATTCATATAAAAGCGAAGATACTTAATCAAGACAACTCCAAGTTAGCAGCTGCTACAGTCGTAGCTCCAGTTAATAATTGGTTGCATTCAATATTCAGTCAACTTGATGTATACTTAAATCAAAAACTTGTGTCACCGCCAAATAACACATATGCATATCGTGCCTATATTGAAAACTTGTTGAACTATGGCCCAGCAGCCAAAAAATCCCATCTTACTTGTGGTCTTTGGTATGGAGATACAGCAGGAAAAATGAATGAGACTGACGTAAAAAATGAAGGGTTTATTAAGCGAGAGTTCATGTCAAGAGAGAGTAAAGAGATTGAAATGATTGGGCATCTACATGGCGATTTATTTAATCAAGATAAATTTTTAATTAACGGCGTTGACATGTGTGTTAAATTAGTTCGATCAAGAGAAAATTTCAACCTAATGGCAGGGTCAGTAGATTTAAAGTTTAAAGTATGTATTACAGATGCAACGTTGATTGTTCGTAGAGCTCGGATTAATCCAAGCGTATTACTTGCACATCAAAAAGTATTAGCGTCTACCACTGCTAAATATCCCATTACGCGAGCTGAAGTAAAAGTTTTAACAATACCATCAGGTGTTCAAGGTAAAACCCTTGATAATATATTCCTTGGACAAGTACCGAAAAGGTGTATAGTGGGATTTGTGAATAATGCTGCATTTAACGGAACTCTCAATAAGAATCCATTCAATTTTGCAAATTATGGTATCAATACATTTTGTTTATATGTCGATGGAAATCAGATCCCCTCAAAGGCATTGCAACCATCGTTTGGTAGTAATGTCTTTACTAGCGCATATCATACGTTGTTCTCAGGAACAGGTGTACATTTTCATAATGAAGGCAATGGGATATCCAGAGATGAATATGCTAATGGTTATTGTTTGCTTGCATTTGATTTAACTCCTGATTTATCAGCTAACTCTATGAGTCATTGGAATCTTATCAAACATGGTAGCGTAAGATTAGAAGTTCGATTTGAGTCGGCTCTAACTCAAACTATTAATTGTATTGTTTATGCAGAATTTGATAATGTAATAGAAATAGATAAGCATCGTAATATATCAGTAGATTATAGTAGTTAGGTTTATTATTTTTGTATTGCTTCAATAAATAAAAATATTCAATATATGATATTTCAATGTTTTATTTGCTACACCCTCTTTAATCTTCCTATTTAAAATAAATATCATTAATAAAATTGACATTGTTGTTGGGACTGCAGAGCTGAAAAGCTGTGTTATCTACTTATACCATGGATACCGTGGAAATAAAACAGTACTTAAGTAAAATTGATATGAGCATTGAATCTAACGTATACGCAGCTAATCGTTTACCGATACATGTTCATACTCCTATGTATATCATAAGTAACTTAGATGTTGATACCAAACCTGGATCGCATTGGGTAGCCTTACATATAGATGGGAATGGATTTGGGGAATACTTTGATTCATTTGGTCGAGCACCTCAAACATATCATAGATCTTTTTTGAAAACGAATGCAAGGATGTGGAATTACAACACTAATCGTATCCAAAACGATTTCACAACCGTATGTGGAGAGTATTGCATCATGTACATATATTATAAGTATCATGGTAAATCAATGTATGATTTTCTGAAATTGTTTGATGACAACACAATTTGTAATGATATAACAATTGATGATTTTTTTAATAGAATTTTTTAATAAATAACGTGAACAAATTTACTGTGGATTTTACAATGATAAATACCTCTCATTTAGTTTACATATTGTATAAATTGGTTTATCTCTCTAATAACTTCTATTTTCTCTAAAACAATCATTATCATTTTTGTAGAATGACATAGTAGGTATATGAAATAATACAAGAAAATTGCTTAAAAATAGTTTATTTTTAATTTAGATACAAAATCATTTACAGAATTGTAGGGGAATATGAGATAGGTCGCAAATTTTCTAATGCAAGTATTTGTTGGGATTCTTCTTCTTCTTCTTTTGCCCAATCGTATGATAGAGGGTGTATATATTGCGGTTGTAGGACACTTCCAATGCACGGTGAGTACACGTTATTAGACATAGATTGTAAGTCGCGAGCAATTCCTTCCTGAGTACATATTGTACAAAAAGCCATCATAATTTCGACTCCGTCCATTACGTCTTCACCATCGTTGGACGTTACTGAAAAACGATGCGTTGGACACGGTGTAAAGTATGGCTTGATGTCACAATCTTCTATCATGTTCTCGGGTAACTCACCGGTGATATACCAGAATCTGATATATTTAGAGTATTTTTTCAATATAGTTGATTTTCCCCACATTTCTATAACTTGTTTTAAAAATGACATATTTCAGCTACTAGTTGAAGTTTTTGAATGAATGGTACTGTATCAATGCCTGTAGAAACATTTATATACCCAATGCCGTGGGTGGGGGCGCGATACTTCTAGTTAATGTTATCTCTTCTTTTGCTTTTACTTGTATAAATTTTTATTAGATGAGTCACGGTGAGAGCGTTACATTCCTTGGAGTTTGTCCTCGATAAAATATTTTGAACAATTGTGCTTCCCGGCGAGTGTCTTTGTAATGTTGTAAATGATGTCCCGCGTACTTTGATAACGCTTATCATCTTCTGATTGCACATAATATTTTACTCGAGCGTCGGAGTATTTCCAATAATTAATAGGTTCGATGTTGCGTATTTTATTCATATCATAGACATCGATTTTTATGAGATGAGTAGCGGTGAGAGCGTCATCTTCCTTGGAGGAAATATAAGAGACTCCGTCGTCACGTGCTGCTGATACATATGAAGATTGTACTCCGAGTTTTTTCTTCTTTTTGGGCTTCTCAAAGAACATGTCTATGTCATTTATTCTTTTGATATTATTGTTTTTCTTCATATTAACAACTAATGAATCGTCAGGTTCCTCGGGCGTGTCCGGAAAATAGTAGCTTTTGAATGTGTCTTGCTGAAAGAGAACATAATACAGGTTAATTTTATACTACGACACTTTATTATTAGGTTATCGAGAGCTGGTTCATTATACATGGACAATTAATGCAAAAAATATGGAAATACCTACAGATATCACATAGGAAATGAAAAGATTTCACTAGATAATTAGCAAATCATAAAAATGAGAACAACAATATTATGAAAAAAAAAATACCGAAACACCTACAGATATCGCGGGCATGAATATGTACATACATGTCTAGAACGTGTGCACACAGGAAATTAAAAGTTTTCAACAGATAATTAAGAAATTAAGAAAATACTCACATCCATTATATAGTAGACTCGACTCACTTTCACTGTCACAATGATGTCCTTTGAGCCATGCTAGCTAAATTTATATGGAAGGAGCGGAATGTGGGCGGAAACATTAGCAGATATCCTTATCTGTATTGTGGATAAAGGAACGGATGCATCGACCATTAAGGCAAGCGATAAAAAAAGAATGTAGAGATACCGTTGAGTACTTTCTAAGTAAAGTGAAGAATTACGTGAATAAGTCAATAAAATCGCGAATGAGATAATAAAGCCAGAAATAAAATTAATTCACCGTTAAGCGACCCGCGAATTGATTAATCGAACCGTGAATAAAGAAAATTCGCGCATAATAAAACCGCGGATTACTTAATTGAAGCGTGAATAAAGTTGATTCGCGGCTAGTAGCCGGTGTATCCCGAAGAATCGAGTTTTCGTGAGCCAGAACCGGCATATCCCTACTACTGCAGAGCCAGAACCGGCATATACCGCGAAACTCGATTGTTTGGGATTCACCGGCTACTAGTCGCGAATTAACTTTATGCACGCTTTAATTAATGAATCCGCGGTTTTATTGATTGACACGTAATAAAACCGCGAATCGTTTAATTGAAGCGCGAATCAAGTTAATTCGCGGCCGCGAATTGGTTTATCGAACCGCGATTTGATTAATTGATCCGCGGATAAAGGTAATTCGCGCCCAATTAAACCGCGAATTACTTAATCGGCGCGCGGATTAAGTTAATCCGCGGTTAATTACCCCGCGAATCACTTAATATAAAGTTCATATCACTTAATATAAAGTTCATTCGCGACTAGTAGCCGGTGAAACCGGTCGAAACGAGTTTTTCGCCCTATTTTCGCCCTACAATGAGTTAGAACCGGCGAATATCTACTACTGATACTAGAGAAATATTACGCATCATTTATCTTCGTTAGTAGACATTATATGTATATTCCTAATATACTTGAAAAATACTGCTAGTGTCAAAAATAAATTTCTAATAAATTAAAAAAACTTAAGGATTATGTGTATTTTTTATGCCACACCATAAAAAATGACCAAAAAAAATGTCCATAAAATGAAAAAAAAAACGAGCCTTACAGTATTCGCAAATGATGTGTAACATTTGACATCTCACCTTAGTAAAAAGCAATTTTAAAATTATATTCTGAAAAAAATGGGTCAAGTATTATTTGAAATTATTCTTCACAACAAAAAATAATTCTTTTTAATGAAAATTGTATTTTATTTAATCGACACTAGGATACAGTTATTATTATTGTCCAATTTGAGGGAGAGTAGATATAATAGACTTATGATTTGGTTGGTATCTGACAGTCAACTCTAAAACCGCGCGCTCATTCGTCAAATCGAATAGCGCGCGCTTTCGCGACTTCCTGTTACACACTTCCGTCCCATTTCACGAAATCACTTCCACAAATTGCAGGAAAGCGAGAGGAAAGATGTTACACATCAAAAATTCAGGGTGGACAACCCTTAACATTTAGGGTTATGAAAAATAGATGTTGCTGAATTCTCATACCTACTCGATAAGCACACAAAATTTCATGAGAATCGGTCGAGCCGTTTTGGAGGAGTATGGTAACTAACATTGTGACACGAGAATTTTATATTTATATAGAGAAGATATATCGAAGTTATAATTTACGTCGTTACTACGTGATTAACTTATCTTTCTGATTTAATAGCATGTTGTATTATTAATTTATTCTTCTCGGGTCTCATTACATATTATTATCTACGTATGAAGACGCGAGTATTGTATCGCAGATCCATATTTTAAGAGACCGACAAAATACAGGTAACGAAGCACCATAATATTACGGAGCTACCGGGATGTTTCCTCCCGGTAGCTTCGTAATAACAAACATTGGCTACGTATAGGTGAATTTGAATCAGCAAAAAACTGTTGGCAGATCGTAAATCTGTTTGAATTGTAGATCGAGCTCGTTCACGGAGCGCAATGGAATTGGGCTTATTATTATAGCAATTACTTGGTGCTGGTTACGGATATTTTGTGGTGCAATTTGTTTACTTATTTGCATCGGAATCGCTCCGCGCGATTGCGGTCACGCACAGTCTTCCGATCCGCAAATATGAAAACAAACAACGAATGTGACTGGATACGACTTAAAAAACTAGAGGAATACCAATACGACCTTATTTACACAGAACGAATTCTATAAAATAAAGTAATAAGTAGTTTACAAACAAGGTTTAAAATATAGTGTCGGTGCTTTGGAACGCTGATGCAAAAGAAATAGGTAAACATTTTAGCAATCAAAAACAATTATACTATATTTTTATTTTTCTTTTGTCTTATATTTTGTTTCACTTCAAATTTTTTTTTAACACTTCCAGTGCCATTAACTCGTGGCAAACTCGTATCACGAATCTATACCAACCTGAAGCTTGAAATCGCTTGTGTGAGCAACTATTCCTGTGGATGGAAAACAGTTACAAAATTTCCACTCGGTGGGTGGCGTTGAAGTTATTTATCATGGTTATTGAAGAACCACATTAACATTACTAGTTGACTGACAGTTCCATATTTGATACACAGGATCTAAACCGGTAAGAAAACCACACTCGGGAGACCAACGATTAATCACATTAGTATTGTAATGGAGAATCGATGTTTGTTTGATGTTAGATACAAATGATTCTAATGTCAACAAACATTAATTTTATCAAACGTCCCATTCGTTCATACAACGGATATTGTTCCTATTAAAAGCAATTGTTATTTAAATTAGGTTCACGTGTAACGGAATACAGAGGTCCCGTTTATCTAAATTATTAGTCAGGAATTGACTTTACAGCGATGTCAAGGGTACATAAAATCGTTTTGTTCAGTTGATTCGTAACGGATTTTCGTACTTAAAGCCCACATAATAGGATAATATCAAAGTCGGTAGATACTGTCATGGTTCATATGCCATGATTGCTCATACCTTTTTAAACGTTCCTAATTTTTTTGTATTATCGAAATTTTCAAATCAGCTCTATCGATTATCTTTCGTTGTTAAGCTGTATTTGTAAAGTCATTAGACTTCGAAAAATAGTACATTATTCACAATTTTTATCAAATAAATAACAGGTGCTTATTTAAGTACACGCAAAGATATCGATTTATTTAAAAAAAACCTGTACAAAAGACTCCAATATTGCAAACTAATTAATCAAAATAAAACGGTGGCCAGATAAACTTTGTCGCGGTCAATGCTAACATTGGTTTGGGTACGTACTACTACGTACTGTACGTACGGTATGGAACGTCGGAAGTAATCAGAGGGGAATCACGACGCGAGCGCGCGCTAACAATCCGCTAATAGGGATCGTGTTCGTGACCCCGCCTCCCCGCCTCCCGGACTCGACAATATCTTCCGACGGATAATACTTTTATTATTTTTTCTTGTACCTACCAATAAATCGACTAAAGTTCTTACGTTGTTTCGACAAAATTATTAATATCCTAAGAAAGTTTCATTGTTATTTTATAGTTTATCGTTCAGTATATAAACGAGATAAGTTATATTAACCACATACAATCCAGCAGCTACACTTAACTACAGCGGTCTCAGCTCAGAATATTCCTCTTTACTATATCTACAACAAATTCGCTGATCACTCATTTTTTTGCTTCTACGAGTACCTAGAACCGTCTCGGAAAGCTGCATTATCATGAAGGGGAAGAAACGGCGCAACATAATTAAGAACCTTAAAACAAAATATATTATTTTTGTAACATTTATTACAAAATCATACGATAGATATCAACGGCTACGATATTAGAAAATTAGAATGGTTCGATATCAGACAGCTATTGAATGAGAGGGTGTGGCTGAAAAGGAAAGAAATTTTAAAGAGTTATCAATGTATTATGTGTTTCTACGAACAATAAAGAGTAGTGCTAGCAATAACCCAGTTCGGGTTCACGACTCCGCCTACCGAATACAACGAGCTAGATCGATTATACTTTTTATGCTTTTTACTTTTTGATTGTTATTATATGTACAGGCCAGGGCTATTTTTAAAGACACCGCGATGAAAAAACCACCTAACTATAAGACTTTTTCCTGAATGAAACTAGGTATCTATTGTATTCCGAATGAATATTTATAAATATAAGAATAGCGGCCGTGGAGTTAAGATATTAATGATAAAATATGTAAATACTTACGAGCCGCATTATTAGTCATGCATGTAGTATAATGTCAGTTATAATAATCATTATCTCAAGTTTATTAAATGTAAAATTGAAGATGTAACATTTGTATAAATTAATTAAAATGCTATCGATGACATTACTACTCGACATACTCGTATAACAATTTAAAATGAGTACAATATAACTTATTACTTATTTAAAATCACTATTTTATTTTGAGATTTTTTTAATGATTTTATAATAATGGGAACGACTTAATTGAACCTTTTATGTGGTGTCGAAGAACTAAGTGTGAAAAGTTACTCGTATTTGGTGTTACGGACTTCTATGGGCCCTGAGACCACCACAGCAGCATCGACTGACCTTTTGGCCTTTTCACTTTGGTTTACATCAAAATTAGTCACTTATGTTTTCTTATTGTGTTTTTTTATTATTTTCTCTTTCCTTTTCTTATTCCTTCTATCATATTTTACTGGCAAAACTATTGACCTCTATAACATACATGCACAGTGCAAGGGTACCTCAATTCATTAATTTAGTTTCACTATGTGACCATACAGTACATCGACGTCAAGTAATTTATGATTCAGTGTATTTATTGCAATTTATATATCTATATTAATAGCTGGATACTTCCATAGCAATAAACGAATGAATGCGATCATTGGGCTAAATTATCTTACCACCACATGTTAGAATATTCTAATAATATAATAACCTTTACCCAGTAGCCTCTATTACATAGATGTTGCTCCGGAACTATTTTAAAACTATTTAAAACTTTTTAGTTAATTTCTTAACAAAATACCATAAGGACATTTTTTACTTTGTAAATAATAATTCAATTATAGAAATCAATGGTTCAAGTCATGCTTTGTATGACTTGAACCTATTAATGGCTCCCGGCTATCTGCTCTAACTAAGGAGGCCTGAAGCATATTCACTCACGCGGCTCCAGTGCGAATTGATGGAAAGGTTAGTGACCTCCCCAATTCTCGGAAGTTTCAAAGATGGCTTAACGACTGCTATGTGATGATAACAACAGTTTTATGTTTCCTCCGAATCAAGAGAACACTCAAAGAGATTCTGCCATTAAGTCATCCTACCGACGGCACCCTGTTGTTTAACTAGATCGATCAGCTACGATCGACACAAGGACTGGGTCACTCACAGTTGTCACGGGCGGCAGCGGTAGGATGGTGCTGCATGCTCTTTTGCGATTTCCTTAAATATCAACTCTATTAACGTTTTAGAGCTTTGTCTTCGTATGTCTAAAAGAAAGAGGATATAAATGTTCGCTCACCCTCATTCTCTGGTCGCCCACGGTCCACACTCGGCTCGCGAAGTCGTTGGAAGCACCTACGATGTACGCGCCTGTCGAGTCGAAATCCACCGACATCACCCCAGCGTTTGAACCGACGAGAGTACCTCTGTTTTCCACCGTACCTACTGCGGATAAGACAGGTTAATGAATATCGTAATAATACTTACATAAGCTTAAGTGATATCAATACAAATATTCTTTATTGTGCATTAACAGGGGATTACAAACATATAAACGGAATTTTCACAAAAGGCGGCCTTATCGCTAAACATCTCTCAGACAAACAAAACAAACAACTGGTATAAGCGCAGGACAGTTAGAATCCTCCACTTAATACTTATTTTTCAGATTACGTGCGAGTTAGAAGACCGACGATATAAAAAAACTGTATGAGAGCCAAAAGCAGGTTGTCAAAATCAGAGAATTGACAGAGCAACATAACGCAGGTTTTATTTTGATAAGTATCGTGGAGTGATTTAAAAGTATATTTTAAATTTGATATTTCAAAGTAGTTCAAGAATGTCGGCGACATAAAGGACATTCTATCAACCAATCTTTTCTTTTATTTCGTCAATTTTTTTGATATTTCACGAAGCTACGTGATTGACACTAATGGTAGCGATCTATCTGTGTAGCATAACTTAGTTATCTGATCATGAAACCTGTACATGAATAGTGGAATTGTTCAATGACTATCAGGAGCCTATCGAGGTGACAGAAATAATAAAAGTAGATCAATATAAGACCATTGCAACCTCGTAGCATATCTAAGTTGATCTTATCAGTCATAGAGGTGGAAATAAAATTAATGATCTACTCGACTTTCAGATGACTTGTTTATTAGTTTATGTGAGTTACTGACAAAATAATGTTTTTAGAAGGCATTCATTTAATAGAATAGTTATAAAACTACTAATTACACAATATATTATGTTAAATTGAAAAAAAAAAACAATGTTTATAATCAAGTTCGGCTCGGAGGACTGAGCGGTAACCTTGTATAAAATGAGCCACAACAAATGTTAAATATAATATTACCCGTTTAAATAATTAGGCAGTAAAATTACTAGGTTGGTATCTTTTGATTTTAATAGAATTAATCATCACAACCCATAACTGTCCCACTGCTGGGCACGGGTCTCCTCTCACAGTGTGAGGGGTATAGGCCATAGTCCACCACGCTGGCCAAGTGCGGATTGGTGGACCTCACACACCTTTTAGAACATTATGGAGAACTCTCAGGTGTGCAGGTTTCCTCACGATGTTTTCCTTCACCGAAGCAAGTGATAATTAAATATTATTACGCACATAATTTTTGAAAATTAGTGGTGCGTGCGGGGTTTGAACCCGGACCCTCCGGTTCGGCAGTCCAACGTTCAACCACACGGCTATCACTGCTCTATCTTAAATAGAATTAAAGCAAATAATAAACCTTACCTAACCGAACTATGTTTTTTTAGTCTGCCGTTGACTGCGGAAATATTTACCATTCCTTCAGCAACAGAAAGTTATGGATATTATTAAAGTGGGACTATGTTATGTACTTTATTCAATAAATTGTACTATTAAATAGATTCCGCTAAAAGATTTAACGCCTTGCACTAGAACTTTATTGATCAACAAAATTTAACACTAAATCACACCAAGGACGTTGTAGATTACGACTTGCAATCCACAATTTATATTTACACCGAACGAGGGCAATAAAATTTAACTACGTGCGTCCATCAACCAATCACAGCGTTTATAATTATAGTACATATATATAGCTCTATAACTAGTTATAATTATATTAAGGATACCACAAACACGAATTATATAAAAACAGACCGCCAAATAAACAAGTGTGAACGACTTGTTTGGATCAAATCTTCGACTAAAGCTTTCCATTTCAGCCGTCGGACGTAGCATTATACGACCAACTTCATAAAATACTGTCTTTACAGACTGTAAGGTGCAATGTTTACCATAGTCGGTCGTAGGGTCCTCGACTCGATTCCCGGCGAGGCGGAAATTTTAACGATGAGTTTAAATTTCTGTTAACGGTATCTGTGAGTTGTTATTGCTTTTTTTGTTGCACATAGCATCCACGATAGGGAGTCCTAATGTGGGGCAATCAGTGTGTAGCATTATTTTTTATAATTACATGGAACTTCGCTTCCTTTGGGAAACTTGGGTTTTTTTATTCCCAATATGGATGTTTAGACAGGATTCTTACATACAAATACTAAATGATAAGCTTAATATATACATAGATTATTCAAAACTTCAGTATGTAAGAAAGAGCAAACGCACAGATAAAGAGACAAATTCTAAGAATAATTGTTTGGGGTTCTATTGCGTTAAAAAAGGTCACTATTAAAAGTTTTTCTAGTACATGTATATTCCATGTACATGTAAAGTTTATCATTTATATTAGTAGGATTATGATATTTTTATAAATACTGTTGCTGTTTCACTTTTTATTTATTTTTATTTCTTTACTTTACTGTTTATATAAATAAATAAATAAATAAATAACGCTACACACTCATAGTCACAGCCCCACAATAGGATTCCCTGTGTCGTGGGTGCCATGGACAACACACAAGACAAGAACACACACCCAGACCAAGAACGGAAATTTAAACTCATCTTTCAAATTTCCGTCTAGCTGGGAATCGAACCCAGGACCCTCGGAACGGCGATCCGGCGTTTTAACCATTGCGCCATCCGGGTCGTCAATATACCAAAATATAACTGTATAAAATAATAATACAAAGGATATACAACTCACAAAACATAAGGCGGCCTTATCAGTACATAGCGGTTTCTTCTAGATAACCCAAGGTTTTAGAAAAGTAATAGTAGGTAATATACTTACAATTAGAAGGGGTAGTGGTATACACGCCACAGATACGGTAGCGGTTCTTAACTAAGTTTATCAAAGAATTGTTTAATTGTTGTATAGCAAAGAATTGCAATACAGAACAATACACTAGTAATTTTAAGCTTTAAAGGTTTATAATTAGAACTTACATTTAGACACATCCCATAGTTTAACTTTTCTGTCGGCCCCACCGGTAGCTACGATTCGATCGGTTGGACTCCACTTTACAGCATTCACTTCTCCGTCGTGCGCATCCTTTGAAAAACAATTTTATTTATTTATTTATCCTTGATTGTAAAATTCTACAACATGTGGACTTAATACCCAGTAGCGTCTAATTGAATGCTCCCAGCCGGAACACGACAAGTCGTTTGGCGTTTGAATCAAGTATATAAGTTCCTCAAGTGACGTAAGTGAGAACTAAGAAAGGCTGTTTGGAAATTAAGAACTTCACGCGGGCGAGCGGATAACTAATGCGTAATAAAATTTTATAAGAAAACCGTGAAATAAACTCACAAATCTTAATGCAACTTTTGTAGGTAATACAGTTGCGTAATAAGGCATGGATTCCATAATCTTATCTTCAGATGAACTCCCGCTACTTCTACTACCACCTTCCCTGCACGCTTCCTCCAGCTCTTTCCGCACCTTGTCACTCTTTTTCCTGGAAAAAAGACAACGGTTCAATATCTCAATTATAAATATTTATTTACATAATGTACGAGGCACCTCGTAAGCGCTATATACAATAGCGTAAATGCATCTTATAATAGTCCCTTGAACCGTGTGATTTCGTTACAACAACCATGCTTATAATTTATTTATTCTCCTTCTCCATTCTCCAAATCTCTCTCCATTTTGAACTTATCATAAACTGTGCCAAAACCATGCAACCATGCCATGCAGCATATAATCTATGCAACAATTACATCATTGAAATCATACGCAAAGTAGGTATTATTTTTTAAAATAAATTCATCAATAGTAATGTGCTTATGCTACATTCCGTGATAACATATCAATAGCTACCAGTAATTAAATATAACCTACCTTATTTACTAGTTTTGTAGTAACTAGTCTTACAAAAAATTTATGGAATGCATTGTTAACATACTAAAAGTTAACATAAAAAAGGAGATATATTATGAAAAGAAAAAATGGCTCCAATAAGATGTATCATAATAGATGCTTCCTATTATGATACATCTTATACAAAAATTATATACATACAAAAGTGATGATACCAAAATAATGCCAATTTAGTAAATAATACAAATAATATCAAGAATACAATATGTTTTACACAGGTACAAACTTGTATGATATACCACACTTTAAATACATAAACATCATTCCTGTCGATAAACATTATTTAACGTAGATATGATATTTGTGGATATAATTAAATTTGGAATAACAAGAAAACCAAACTTTAAATACATAAACATCATTCCTATCGATACGATAAACATGATTTATTGTAAATATGATATTAGTGGACATAATTTTTGGAGAAACAGGATAACGTAAAACATGTATCACAGTATGATCAAATTTTAGAAACAAATGAAGTTAACATTTTAGTAACAAATCATCGAACACATTTAACATGCCGTTTTACGACTTCGTGTACGAAAAAATTTGGTAGTCAAAATAAAAAAAAATGTTCTAGTCCCCGCCAGACTTGATAAATTCTACCGTGAAGCAAGCTTTAAGCCACCTCGGCGTTTAGGTCAAAGGATTGGTTAGCAACTTGTTTCAATGAGGCGTTGTATCTCAGTCATCAATTGTAGCAATACATCTGTAACTAACCTCAAATCTGAGTTACGTTATGTTTGAGGTTGGTTACAGATGAGCCCCGTATTATAGGTAAATCTGTTTATATAAACACAAAACATACCGTTTAACCTTTGTTAAGGTAATAAACCCACATCAAAATTAGTTCAGTAATACATTTTTCATTTTAAAAATGTACTTAGGTTATAATTTTAAAAATATTTCAAGAACAATAAAAAATATACTACTAATCTATTTGTTATGTATTAAACATTTTTGACCCTTTCTGACAATTTAAAGAGTAAATATGATGTTATGATATTATATAATTAACCTCAAACAAGAGTTGAATAACACAAATTCAACACCAAATCAGTGAGTAATAATAATTTTACAAAAACGTAAAATGTCAGATAACAAAATATAATAATATTATCCTGTGGTGAACAAGAGCAAAACGTGAATAAATCGAAAAATGAGTCAGTTTCAGAGTGCAGTTAAAGACATATGGACCATTCGTATGAAAGGGTATGTTTTTATTTTAATAACGACACAATGCCTTCAAAACCACCACATCCTCATTCACATTATGTCAAACTCACCCAAAACTAACTCTACCAATCGTGTTGATGAAAAACGCGGTTGGGTTGCTTGACCTGTTGAACAAATTAAACAAAAAAAGCAAACAAAAATTATATATACATAAGCAAGCTTTCAATCGCGTGTCACACGAAGCCCGCTACTCAAATGCTTATCATAGTAGAATAATACACAAAATATTACACAGACAAGTATTAAAACACTAATTGGTCATTTACTAAAGCCAATAAAGTTTGCTTGAAGCTATTAGTCTATCAGAAAATCAGTCTCAATTGGGGGAAAAAATAGTAAAAACAAACTACATACTATGCGGTGCTCCCTAGCCAAATATAGAAATGCTTAAAAAACTATACTGTAAGTTTCTGTCTGATTTTATTTATATGTATTTTTATAGGGTCACGAATAGAAATATGCAATATTCGTATTCAACCAGATGTACCTCTACTTAGTGTTTTAAAGAATATTAATGTTTTATCGAATCTGATAAAAGTTTCTGCAATAGACAAAATTTGTTAACTTTTAGGAAAAAATAGCAAGGTACATTTTTTTTCAAACTATGTGACAAAATGAAAGTTTAATAAAAAAAGCAATAAAACATATTTACAACAAAGCAAACGCTCAACGCTAACATAAAAAAATATTTTCCTGTCCACACAATATTACCTCGCATATCCAAATATACAACACACACGCAACATTCAGTTTTATGTAAAAATATTACAATGATAATCTTACTTGAGAAAATGTTCATTTTCTTCGTTCATTTTGTCTGCATCCTTTGCTTTGTACTTTATCAGCCTTTCGACTAGAGATCTATTTTCATCCTGAAATCAAAATACATTTATATCAGAATTAAAATCAGAATATAATCTAAGGGAAATTAATATTGACAGTTGATGGGATAAGGAAAGGTCAATATTGCACATACTTAATTAAATCACATTAAATGTATATGTAATGCATTTCTTATAGCGATCATAAATTAACACTATTGTATGTATATGTTATTAATAATAAATTTTATTTTGTTTTACTCTCAAACGAATCACAAAATATTAGACGAATAAAACAACATACCGTAATAATATAGGAAAATCAGACTTCTCTAAAAATGAATAAGAAAGTATTAATAAATTGATGGAAACGATCTCACTGAAATTTAGCAGTGTCCAAACATTGAAAATGTTTAAAGCAAAAGTTAATGGTAGATTTTTGTACACAATACATGTTTTACTTTATACTATACTAGTAAACCCGCCCTCGCTTCGCTTCGGGAAACCTGTCCCTTAGTACCATCACTCCAAAATTGTTACACGTAACCCGCGCACGAAATAATTTCACGCACGTTATTTTTCATTTTGCGATAACTCCTGAGATATCCATTCTAATTATATGGTGTAAAGGCTTATCTTATATATAACACTCAAAGGTTTCATTAAATAAAACACTATTTACAATCAGATAGTTTAAGAAAAAATTGAAAACACATTTATTATAAAACTAAAATAAATTGCCTTTCATATTTAAAACTCAAGTAAGTTCAACACTTCACTAATGAAAACAATACTCAAGAATATCACTTAAGTAAATTAATTTACGTTGTTACGTACTACACGCTTTTCAGTTTTGTTGATCTTCAACCTTTTAATCATGGTGGAAACACGACACGTTTAACATTCGAAACAGTTTATACTCGAAGTCAAAAAGTTCGCAGTACAGACAATCCGATGCCAAATTCACAACTGAACTATGGATGTTATTAAAGAGGAACATAACGAATAAACACTGAGAGCCGTAAAATATACAGCGCGCTCCTGTTTACGACACTCATATTATCCATTTAGCTGTTTTGACGTAATGGAATAACCAATGTAATCATTTACGGTCGCAATAAATTACTTACAGGTAATTTCTTCTTCGTAGCCGAAGGGATTTTTGTATGATTATGTATTGTATTACCTAACTAGAGACAGTGAAAGCAATATAATTGATTAAAAATATTATGCAATAGTTTTTTTCTTCATTTTTTTGTTCCTTATAGCAAATAATAAGTAAAGGAAATAATTTAATACAAAATAATAATTTAATCGCAAATATAAACATGCTGAATATAATGGACAAAACCTCGAATCCACTTGGCATGTTGCCACAATTTCTACGATGCTATAAAAATTGGAAGTTCCAGAGTAAAGTTTGAGTTTTCATAGATAATAATATTTTCAATCAGTTTAAATTTATGTTACACAACATTTTTGATAGCTACCAAATGTCTCCCGTACAGACTTTATTATAAACAAGTTGAGAGCTGGAATTAGTTTAAACTAGGCATGTAGTGATCGTTTTATAGGTGTTTTATGAATAATGTTCACACGTTAAAAATACTTCACCAACGTAAATGTACGTCTGGTACGATGAGACTACAACTGTACGTCCACACAATGAATAAATTTCAAATAGTAAAGTATATGTTCAACAAAAAGGAAAATTGTTTTTTGTTGCGAGTAGCGACTTTGAAATCCGAGCAAACGAAAGACACAATACTTAATTAAATCTGAAACATAACAGGTGATTGTTAGTTATACATACTCCGTCTATAAAGCAAGGGATTCAGAAGGAGAGAGAGAGAGCGAGAAAACACTACATGTACTCGTAAGTAAATAGTACCTAACTAAACTAAAACACCCAAGATCATTACCATCACTATTACACATTACTATGTACAACTACAACGCACGACTATTGTAACTTCGTGTGGTTTAACTACGTTAGCATACTCCTCCTTTATTTTTCTCAATTTATTTAGCACACATTTTTATCAATGACATGTTTCACTTGATGGTAACAAAAAAAATAAAACAGCCACTTCAAAAAGAAAATAGAACTATAAGAAATTGCCGAATTAAAAAACTGAACCTGTAACTTGTAACGACATAATTAAAATAATCCCCTCTAAACTAAGTAAACATAAATATTTGAAACAATTTTTCTGGGGCAGGGAATAAAAAAGTAAATAAATAATTACTTGTGCTTTCCTTAATTTTTCTTCGATAGCTGCAAAAGCAATTTGTAAAGCTTGATGTTCATCGCGCAACATTTGATTTAATCCTTGCAACTCTGTCATATTTGTTTCATACATTTGAATTTCTGCTCGCAGTGATGCAATGAGTGCTGTGTTTTCTGAAATTCTGAAAAATACAAAGGATCAAAAAACTACAATATGTACAAAACTACAATATATGTATTATGTGAGGTTTTCAATGAAAAAAATACATTACGTATATACTCTTTAAAGAATAATATAAAAGAAAACAAAATTAAGCTTAAGTGAGAGTAAAAATAATGTACAAAAGAGCTAAAAAAGCCTGGTCTACGAAAAAATCACATGAATTACAACAGAGACTGAAACAGGTTAATTACTAACGCTACTAGTAATGATCGTTCTTCTTATCCAATTTTCCTAAGTAACAAATAAACAATGTTCTAAATACCGGTACAATCTAGTTTTATATGTTAATAGCCGACAAAAGAGCAAGCGAGGAACCTGATAGTGAGTGATCACCGATGCGGCCAAGGACAAAGAAAGGGGAAGAAAGAAACCCTGGCTCTCAACACCCCAGCCGGAACGAGACAAATCGTTTGGCGGCTGACTCAAGCAAGATTGTAGCATCTAGTCACCGGGCTACAGCCGTGCCTACCACAAAGCGAGGGCTGGCTATTGTCGCCTCTTACGACACCCTAGTCTGCTGGTATACCATTGGGGTCAGTATTCTAGGCTTCCCCAAGAATATTATACAAAGGTTGAATAAAATTTAGCTTATTACATACTCGTATTATGGAAAATTAAGAATACTTGCATGATATCCTTAGCTTGTAAACTCTTCTCTAAATCATGAACCTTAGCATTGAGATTAATAATTTGTTGAGAGCTTTCTCCTCTACGTCGGTGTAGTGAAGTCAATTCTTCTTGTTGATTTAATATTTTCTGTTCTAGAGCCTGAATTTTTTCATTTCCACTTCCTGAAACACGTAAAATTAGTCATTAGAGTACTAGAAATAATATAAAATATTTGTTATTAAACTTCTGTGATTCAGAGGACATGGAGCAAAATTTTGAATTTAATAACCGGAACTTAACTGTGTAAGTAGACATACAAAGGCCAATACCTAAATATTAAAATTTGTTTGAAGTGAAAGCATAGGGAACTATTTTTTGTTAATTTTTTATTTACGAATACGCTAAAATAACTTCATATATTATGTATATATATACGAACCTGCTGTAGACAGTACACTTTCTGTATTTGAATATCGTATCCTTTCATTGGCAAGGGTCAATTGAAGATTTTCATTCTTGAGCGTGTTGACATTGTCAAAGAGTCTGCTCTCTGAAACACAATATGTTAAAGAAATTATCCATCATCGTCATCATCATCGCAATCCATAACTGGCCCACTGTTGGGAATGTGGCTCCTCTCACAAAGTGAGGTGTACAGGCCATAGTCCATAACGCTGGCCAAGTGGGGAGACTTTTGACCTTTGAGAAGATTATGGAGAACTCTCAGGTGTTCTGACAATATATTCCTTCATCGAAGCGAGTGATAATTAAATTCTATTATAATACACACATAATTTTTGAAAATTACAGGTGCGTGCAGCTGCAGGTTTCGAGCCCAGGCACCCCTGTTGAGAAGCTCTACATTTAAACCACTCGGCTATCACTGCATTAAAATATCCTTATCGCAATGTGGAAGTGTCAGACCAATAAATAACAATAATGATGTTATTTATTGCTCTGGCACTGGGAAGAAATGATTAGTATTTAATAAGTATTGTGATTGATAAGTGACATAAGACATCTGCAGTATCATAATTTCCAGAGGAGTATAACACTAGTGTCCAAAAAATAATTATTTCCTTTGTATTTTTTTTTCAGTCTGGTATATCTCATTAAGTGTATTATATCATATTACTTACACACAATATGCTAATGAATATTTGATTGGATTCGGTAAAACCTGTTTCATGCATAATAAAAAGAAAATTACGTCATTGCTTTATAATCGCCTACAATATTTAAAAATGATTGCATCCTGTATACCTGTAGAAACCTTCAGATGGAGTGTGTGGGGATTATAAAGGTGGAATAATAGATAGTACCGCTAGCCATTAACCAGTTATGTGTTTTTTGTTTACTATTATAATAAACATCTTCACTACTTACCAAACCCCAAGTGAACATAAATGGAGTTAAATACTATTCATGTTTAGATAAACTATAAAGTTTATACTTCCAATAATAACAATTATATTGATTGAATGCATTATTTGTCAACGGAAAGATCCTACACTTGGGAAGCAAATCAATTACAAGTTATCTACACATCATTAATGTTATTTATTGTTCTCACACTTTCCCATTGCAATAGTGCAGTTAATATTCATTGTGGCAAAGATTTTATGAATTCTGCACTATATAGTATTTAAAATTTGTTAAAAATTCTAAGGATTTTTGGTTTAATTACATTGCATTGTTATCATAACATAGAATAAACTGTTATTAAAGAGAAAAACTAATATTAAGCATATGTTTTTATTAATGCCATTAAAATTTTGTATGTTTGTTGAGCAACGGGTTTTATCCCAAACATTTCATATTAATTTAAGAACAGTAAATGTCTGTACTAAAATATAAGAAAAATTCATTTCATAGTACAACACTTTGTAACTGAAAGTGACACAAATATATTTTATATTTTATTAATTATATACATGGATGTGGCCTCTAGTGATGTTAAGAATATACATATTTGCAAGTAGTTTAACATCTGTGACAAAAAATAAAAGTAAGTAAATAAGTTTTAATACCCACATGCAATAAAAGGTACCTAACATTTTAATTTTATTTTCACAGTTGCAAATGTAAAAAACGAAATACATATCACATGTAGGAATTGTGATATATTACTACTTATGCATATTTAATTATTACTAATTAGGTAGTGGTAAACTAAATAATATCAATAATCACACTTTTTGCAAATGTATTATAAAATAATTATCATATCACTATCACAAAAAAATGAGATATGTACAGTACTTAAATAAATAAAATATTGATATTGATATCTCTGTATTATTATTATGTGAAGAGAAAACTTTATTTCTATGAAAAACTTTCAGCTAAGTATTATAGTTGTATAAGGTTGAGAGGGCAAAATAAAGCCTTACAAGTTAAATTACATTTTTTCATGATTTCACAGGTAGACTGAATAAAAAGGTTAGTGGAAATAGATTATACTGTGCTTGTGTGGACGTAACTCACCCCAGGCAACTGTATGTTGTGAGTTTTAGAACTTTGAGATAAGAAACCTTTTTAGTTTTTTCAAAAAATTGTAAATCACCGATCGCTAAGGGTTTTTTACAATGATACCCTATTGTAATAAGGATCGAACCCTCTATGTCCTCTTAGCCTTTTCTTACGGTTTTAGGGTTTGGTTTTCGTATTATAGGCATTTTACTTCTATTGAGTTTCAAACTCCCAAATTTGATAAAAAAAACTACATCTCTGGCAAGTTCTGTTTGTGGGGGGGGGGGGGGGGCTATGGAGACCTTCCCTATTCCCCCCTTCTCCAACCCCCGGTTGAGAAGTCACTATTCTCACCCGCTACCCAAAGGATTTTTGATATATTATCATAATTATAATTATGGAAAACCAAAGAAGGTTAAACTTTCAATGATTTAGATATGAATGGTACACAAAGAGTACATGAAAAAAATATGTATATGGATATTTTATTTCAAAAACATTAATTCATAACACAGGAATTTACTAGAAGAGATGTGACATTAATTTTATCCTGTAGAGACATTTTACAAACTCATGAAACTAGGCAACACATTAATCAACATTAGCAAAAGGTACTATGCTATGACACTGAAAACAAGTTAGGTAAATGTCAATGGAATATTTGTTCTTCCTGGTCTCTTAATTGTTCGTATTTTTGATGAATGAATAGTGGTGTTCAGATGGATGTGACAATTAATTACTCTGTTAACCCTAGAGTACTAACCTTTTTTTCACACCGCTTAATACTAACCATCGCCTGGGAGGCTACTTTTTAGAAAAATACGTTTTTATTGAATATTTTTGATTTCAAAGAAACAAATTTGTTATAACATAAATGGACATCTTGTGTACTTTTTAAATCAAAAACAAAAATATGTGAAATACAATAGATAGACTATCAAATTTAGCCGCAAACTTAACGCTAGTCACAACCATTTTGACGTAATCGTATTTTGGTATTAATATGAAAAAAATAAATTAAATTAAGACAATTGGTAAAAAAATATAACAACGTATTAGAATAATGAGTAAGTAGTTAAATTAAAAAGTTAATCTAACTTTATCAATTACAGTTTCTAAGACACATGAGATCAAAATCGGTCTTAGAAGCAGTTAGGAGATTTACGGGGAGATTTACGGGGGGAGGTCAAAAAGTTCTCGGAATGAGGGGAAAGGGGGTTGAAATTAAACATGAAACTATTTTTTCTTAACAATATATTCTCCCTTAACCTTGATACATTTTCGGGTCTCTCAAATAATTTGTTTATACCATCGAAAAAAAAAAGGTTTATCTTTGCTGTCAAAATAGGCCGAAATTGCAGACTTGACTTCTTCATCGTCGCCAAATTTTTTTCCACGCAGCTCCTTATTCATTTTTGGGAATAAATAATAGTCGCTGGGGGCAAAGTCTGGACTGTAAGGTGGGTGTAGACCACCCACCTTAGAAACTTGAAAAGTTAGAACTTTTCAAACCCGCATCGGTGGATGGCAGCCGTCGCAACATGGCACGTGTGGACGGGAGCGATGTCGTACAAAAGGAGCACACCTTTTGGCAGCTTTCTTCTTCTTTTTTCCTTGATAGCTTCTTTCAATCTGACCAGTGAAGAAGCGTAGTACTGTCCCGTTATAATCACACCACGATCTTTATAATTGATCAGCAAAATACCTTCTGTATCCCAAAAGATAGTCGCCATGATCTTTCCGGCCGAATCGTAATCTTCAGTTTGTATATGATCGTCTATTTCACTTCCTGAGTCACATTATAATAAAAGCTTCTCTATTTATCTATCTTCTAGGTTCATCTATAAACAAAACATTGATATTAATTTAAAAATATACAATAATTAAGAAATAAATTCATAAATAAAAAATAATTAGTAAATTTTATTTTTACCTTTAATACTAACCATCGCCTCCCAGGCGATCGGCATATCAATATCTCTGCTGCGGTAGGAGCCCGAGGGACGGGAGTCTGCTATCCTTCTCGTCGTAGGGGGAACTGAGTTGGCACGGGAGCACGAGTTGTTACGGCCGCGCATATTTCAGAAAAAACCAAAAAATTGTCCGCGTGCGGCCTCCCAGGCGATGGTTAGTACTCTAGGGTTAAACATCAAGCTCCGTTGGTTCATTCACTCGGTTTATATCTCGGGAATAATTTATCACTTATATTCTTTGTTTATCAACCTATTTATTTACTCTACAACGTTAGAGGTAGCTACTGACAAAGACTATAAATCTAGGGTTATTGTACTTACGAAAACTAATAATATCTTGGAATGCAGATGTCTCACGCTTATTTCTGGCTTGTAATTGACTTATAATATTTTTTCTCCATTCACCGCTTTCCATTTTGGACGATAACTTTAATATTTCATATAAAAATATTAAAAACTCGTTCTTTCAATATCAAAACAAACAAATGTCATGACGTTTACTAAATTGAATAACTGAAACTAGTTACTTAGTTATCACTTAGGGGCATTAGTACAAAATTTATGTAAAAACTTATAGTATACAAAGAATAATTTCAAATAGTTTTAGAGGCTACCTATTTTTTCGTAATAATATTATTCAATTCATATTGTGTTGACAATTTGACATTGACACTATCTGACAATGACAAATGACTGACATGTACAGTGGCTACAGTGCTGTCAAGACAAGGCAGTACAGACTACTGACAGACACAGACTATGTAGAGATACTTACAGAGTAATTTACGGAGTTGTTGCACCGCAGCCAATGTTGCCGATTTAGGATTATTATGGCTGTGAGTCAGGAATTTGAATGTTTTATGTGCAAAAACAAAATAAAGTTGCATCAAAAATTCAAATCAAGCATTACAAACAACAACAACACCCTTTTGTTTTATAATCTGAGACCAAATCAAACAAAATCAAGTCAAGAAAACACAATCAAGGATTGAAATATTTATCTAATTTGATGGTGATTTTAAACTTAAACGTAATAACTAAAAGAAAATAGAAATATTTTATAACAAAATTTATTAACACAGGTATTGGACGCGCCAATAAGAAGTAGAACTTCTACGACGTAAATGAGTAGGTACTATTTAAATCCAGGAGAAATTTACAAATTATACCTACGCGCATTTTCTTCAAGAGAAGTTTATTTACGAGAACTTTTAATCATTCTTAGGACTACACTTAGTGGTCGCGTCAGCTTGAATTGAAGCAACATAACGCTCGACACTCTCTGTGCCGTAGATTTTACGAAAACAGACTGAAACCTTAATTTATTTACATAAATAAAGCTTCTTAATACTCATATTATAAAATGAAGCAATATTTTTGTAAGAAAAGCAGTGATGTATCGGATAGGTACCTTAGGAAATTAATAGGTCACAAACAAGATTACAAAAAATGAGGCAGTAGCACTACCGTTTATGTTGGTGCGTACATACGTACTTATTATTCTTTCTATATCGCTGCTTATTACATTTTTAATCGATCGAGTACAATTGGATCGGTTTTTTTACTGATATTAATCTACATATAAGAATACAAAAATAACGCTTATCGAACGAGTGCGTCACCTATTGCTACACCAAAGTACTATAGTTTCTAGAGTAATCCTACTTTTTTCATACTAGTAATACCACTAGGATACCTCCTACACTATTTCTTGTTATGTTTTTGAAGTGAAAGCTTCTATGGTATTGTTATGATTTTGAATTAGATGAAACGGAAATGATGTAAGCAAAGCATAACATCAATATTTGGATAGCATTAGATTTTTTTAAAATTTCACTTCTAGCACGTGTGAATCGAGTGGGTGAACCGATTTAATTATTCTTTTATTAATTGAAAGCTGATGCTTCCCGTGTGGTCCCCTTTCAATTTTGTCCAGTTCTGACAATTATTAGCATCCACGAGAAAACCATATTAGTATAGGTACCTACCTAAGTCTTAAATTTGCATTATTTTGAAGTCGGTTTGTTTACTTGTAAGATTACGATTCAATCGAATTTTCTTAGTCTTGTGACTTGTGAGTAGGTATCGCTAAGGACACGACAGTAATCAAAATTCAATAGGACGACAAAAACACGATGTGGTTAGGTACATGTAAATTAAAATACATTTTGGAACACAGAAGTTTAATAATTGTTTTAAATATTAATTGCTGTTTGCAGAGTCAGAATCTTCATCAAATTCCTCACGCGCCTCAGGCTCTGAAAAATATAAAATACAAATTATACATGAGTAGGTACGACGCACACATTTTTTTCTAAACAACGCTACAAACTAAAAGCCCCACACTAGGATTCCCTGTGTCGTCGGATTCGTCGGTGCCATTGAAAACACACAGAGATAAGAACACACACTCAGACCGAAAACAGATCTGATATTTGAACTCATCATTCATATTTCCGACTCGCTTGGAATCGAACCCTTCGAACGGCAATCCAGCATGGTGATCATTGCGCCATACGAGTCGTCCTACTAATTAATTAAGTACCTACAAAATATCTAAAATTTACTTCAAAATATCTTACCTTGCGGTTCGAATTCGTCAGCTCTAAGACCTTTCGTACTTCTTTTATTATCAATACCGGAGTCTGGAAAATTTTAAAAATCTTGTAAGACCTACCAACAGAAACTCCACTTCACGTCTTATCGATACATAAGTAGAATGGAAATAAAAATACACTTTGGTACAGATTATTGGAAGGTAGGTACCTCCTACATACTATGGTTGACAGTTTTTAGTTTTTGAATTTCGACTGAATTTAATATTTTATGTAACTTTCGACGAAATCTATACTTACAAATAAATAAAATTGGAGTGTCTGTTTGTAATATTAAATTAACCGCTTTTTACTAAATGCTTGGATATATACACCTACATATTATACCAAAATAACATTTTTACAATTTTTGTCTGTCTGTCTTGTCTGTCTGTCTGTTTGTTTTGGCTAATCTCAGCAACGGCTGGACCAAATTTGACGGGACTTTCACTGGCAGATAGCTGATGAAATAAGGAGTAACTTAGGCTACTTTTATTTTAGAAATTTCCCCGTCGCAATTAAATTTCTACGCGAACGAAGTCGCGGGCAGTCTACAATGTTTATGCCGTTTAGCGAAAACTATATCATGAGATTTCAAAAAATTGTTTGTTTTTTAAAGACCATGCTTTTTTAAGCATCGTTTACTAACTATACCTATAAAGTCCAGGATGAAATTGTCCTTTTAAAATTTCAAAATGTTTACCATCACTCTCTCCTGATTGAGCACTATCCGCTGCCGCTTTCATTTCTACTTCTTTAGGAACTTTCTTCTTCTCAATACTTCGCTCTTCATTGCTAGCGCTACTGCTTATAGGTGGTTCTGCACGTAATGCCGGTTGGAAATTTTCGGCATCTTCGTTTTCTGTGTTAGTAATATTTATGTTTTTACTTCAGGCGTGTGGTCTAAATCACAGTCGTTTTTTGTAACTGAACCGAAATACATAATTATAAACCCAAGGGCCTTCAAAATACGGACCTTGCACCGGTCTCACCAACTGAATTCAAGGCTTTAATTTTGGGTTGGGTTAACTAGTTGTTTGAAAATTAAAGAAAAGAAAAAATGTTCTCGAGATTCTCTAAATCTCGAAAGTTTATAATTTTGTATGTACTTACATAGCCGATAAACGTATCTAGGAACGTCAGTAGGTGCATAAGTAGCTTAACTTATTGACTGGAAGCTGGAAGGTAGTAGGTTGTACCTACCTTTAAAGTTTTTTAAATAAAATTCTTTTTTAGAATTGTATAGGTACGTCTGGGGACACTCACCTTCAAAATTCCTTATCCGTAATGATGAAGCTCCTTGATCACCACGTGTCAAATCAAAGCCTATTTTAAGATTGTCTAAAACCAGGATTAAGTTTAAGAATCGTGTGCAAAAACAAATAAAATTGTAACATCGATAAAAATAATTTCATATCGAAAAGTGTTATTAAAAAGGTAGTCCTGTAAGTATCGTAATGAAAGCCTCAACAGATACATAATTTTAAACACAAACGTATTTTATGTAACCGAAAGATAGTTGTAATAGTAGCACATTTTTTTAATCGGTTATTATTATCGTTTTTACTATTATGTAAAATAACACTTGACGATAAACAAAAACATTCTGTTTAACCTACAAGTCTTGTCTCCATCAATATCACGAATTGCACTGCTCCACGGCATTGATACCTAGAATAATGTTTAATAATAAAATATGTAGGAAAGTAAATAAAACTTATTCTAAAAATATATTCGATTTACCATCAACAAAAACCATAACTGTTGAATTTGCCCCAAATAGGCACGATGAAGTTTTAACGGTTTCATGCCAGTCGTGCCTGCCATGAAAATGAACTACTTAGTTGCGAGGTATACTTATCTTTTCGCTTTGATTTTAATTACAAACAATTTGCATTTAATCACATTAAGATAGACCTACTTAATTATTTTTTTCAAACCAATTCTAGTTTTATGAAAACTTGAAATATTCTTCTTGATAGGTATTTTGTTGGTACTTACTTACTTAAGTTGAAATACTTATATTACACGTTGACTTAGATGAATAAGTAAGTAGGTAGTAGGTACTTATTTAATTCTTTTATAAAATAATCTTTAAAATAATTATGTAGGTACTTAATGTAAAGATTACGTGAGGTGAGTTTGGCAATTTTCGTCCCCCTCTTCCCTTTGGTGAGGTATCGTGAATGTTTTCAAATGCTTATTTTTAGTCATCATTACAACCCATGACTGTCCCACTGCTGGGCAAGTGCCCAGACCCGTGTCTCCTCTCACAATGTGAGGGGTAGGTATAGGCCATAGTCCACCACGCTAGCCAAGTGCGGATTGGTGGACTTCACACACCTTTGAGAACATTATGGAGAAATTCTTAGGTGTGCAGGTTTCCTCACGATGTTTTCCTTTACCGAGGCAAGTAATGATTAAATTATAATACCCACATTAGTTTTGAAAATAGAGGTGCGTGCGGGGTATGAACCCAGACCCCCGGTTCGGGAGTCCAACGTTCAACTACACGGCTATCACTGCTTAATTTTAGTATTGAATAGTTATTCTGTGCTTCGTTTCATAGGATGTAGGTATTCAAAAATAACTTTAGACTACTTGACTAAAGAAAGTAGTCTAGGATCACAGTGGGAAAATCGGACAATCCATCCATCCATCCATCAGCCTTTATTCGTCCACGATCGGACATAGATCTCCCCTTATATAGAGATAATCATGAGGAAATTTTGAGTAAAATGTTTTTTAAATGTTTAAATTGTTTATTTTAAAAACATTTATAAATAAATTTTGGTAGTACAAATCCCTATCAGCTAAGGTTATATGTATCTAAGGCGTTTTGTATTTTTAAGTCAATCCTTAAAATATATTGTTCGGTTAAAACTAGGGCTTCATGAAAACTTTCCCATAACTTCCTTGGTAAACAACTCAATCTTTCCATTAATACAGTTTTTATTTGAGACAATTCAACATTCATAAAAAGATCTGGCTCTGATTCAATGATATGTTTCCAAAGATAATGGGTAATAGATAAATCATGAAAATTAGTAGGCAAGCGTAATACAACATGGCCATGAGCTTTGAGTATTTCATCAACGTCATATAAATTATGCTTAACAGTACATTTAGTTATTAGTTCATACAATTCTGCTTTATGAAAATGTTCATTACATGGGATATTTCTTTGTTTTAAATATTGTAACATATCCTTGCTAGAATGGTACTTTGAAATAGGGTCCACAGAAGATCCATGAAAATCATTATTACTTATAACAATAACACTTGGTTCTGATAGAAGAGGTATTAGGATGTGAGAAATCCATTTAACAAAGTCTTTTTTGGTACCTGGAGAACAAAATAAACCACTTAGGAAGCCCTGTTTTGAAACTGCATGAAAGAATACATATTTGTCACACCCTGGTAAGGAAGTATCAATATCATCGCTTAAGACTTGTGGTTTTGCAAAACTATATGTACTGTCAACAAACCGTTCATCTATATAATAAACTGGAGCACATTTTTCCCTCAAACTCTTTATTTGCTTTAGATATAAAAATCTATTAAATGTCTGGGAGGGATCTTCAATAAGAATTTCTTTTCCGGATTTTTCTTTGCGGTACTCGAATCCTAAACAGTTCATCATATACTGAAATTGGGAAAATGTCATTCCAGGTTTGATTTTTTCATAAAATATGAAGATATTTCTGTATGTTAGAAGTTTTGGTGTGGAATGCAAATATGATATGTACTTAAATATTTCTATTCGATCATCAAGGTCAAAATATTTATTTTTAGCGTTAATCTCTTGATTTTCGCACATTAATTGAATAATGATTCTTTTTGATAGACCTGTGTAGCACACAACTCTTTCAATATAATCCTCCAGTGGTTTGTCTAAACATTTATTTTCCATTTCTTCTTTACATTTTAGTGTTATCGAATATAGTATCTTGTTTCTATTTTCAATATTATGCTCAACCGAAGAAAGTAACAGGACAGCTTTTAGATCTTCCGAACTAGATGGTTCCATTGCAAATATTCTGAAATGCGAAATGAAATACATATTTTATTACTATTTTATTATAAAATATTTTTAACTGACAATAATTTTTGAAAGAAGCTTTACTTACAAAAATAATATGGAAGATGATTTATGTAGTAAATTTGATTTTGGTACTCGGTAACGAATATTTACGGACCAAAACTTCGATAAATATTTGAGCTTATATTAATTTTATTCACATTATAATTATTTCATTATAAATACAATTTGTTAAACGGGTGTTAACTAAATAATTATGTACTTATGTAGTTCCTAACTGCAGTGAACTTCAGTCCAACCTTGTAGGCTGAGGTCACATTGTCACTACATAGTGTATTTTCTATGGTTACTACTACCAATTCAAAGATTAAAAGTTATACTTACTTATAGTATTTTAATACTTATGGACATCCGTGGTACCGCATTAATTTAAGTAAACGAACCGACAAACGAAAACAAATCGACTTATACATTAACATTAAATAGACAAGTTGGAGTTGACATTGACAAGATCAGTCTTTTAAATTAGACATGACACTGACAGTGTGACACTGACGTTAACAGATTAAAAAGAAAAGAATAGATACTATTAAACTCTAATCATGAACAGACTATTATAGTTAGGTACCTATGTTAATTAAGTGTCACTATCGCAATATTTAACTGAATAGCAAAATACTCGTATTCTAGATAATTATTTCGTTTATCATCATTATTAATCTAGTAACACCATCTAATATCAAATTCGATAAAACTACTGAAATCATAAATTGTCTTGTTTTTTATCCGTTATTTAAGATATAATATGGTAATTTTATTAAAGTCGACAAAGATTAGACAACTCAAGTACAATAATAGACCCCCACGTTTCCAAAAATTATGTAATTAACAAAGTCGTACGTAAAACGTGTAATGTAAAGCCGAAAGCCTAAAATAGGGACGTTGACATTAAATGTAACTTGTCATTAATCTAGGTAGGTATATATTATAAATAACCGATTAGTTCTAATTTACCACATCAACAACAAAATACCTACGGAGCTAAAATTAAATAGTAACGTGGAGTTGGAGTTGAAGGTGATGGTGAAGGCAAAGGTAAGGGTGTGGGCGAAAGTGAAGGTGAGGGTGAAGGTGAGGGTGAAGGTGAGGGTGAAGTAGAAGTTACATTCGGATTGAGTTGTCTCGGAAACCGAATTGTAGTCAAAGTTAAAAAATAAAATAAAACCCTCGCGAAATAATTGTAGTAACCGCTGCAAACATATTTATGTACCTACTACATTTATTTTAGTACCTACAGCGGGCGCAGGTTTAACTTTTGGAAACAAAACAGTTTTAATCACATCCATCTTACGTGAGACTCCGTGTTATACTTTTATGAATTTTGCTTTGGAGATTTCTGCTTCTTTAAGGCGTTTTAAAAAGCTTAATACAGAAGCGCTTAATTATGAAAATTACATGCGTTGCACTTGCGTTTAATAGGACTTATTAACGTGCCATAGCAATTAAAGACTACTTGGGCGTTCTTTATCCTATAACGCAGATTTAGGTTCAAGACCTGCATCTACGGCAAATTTATGTTACGTACTAAAAATAAATTAAGTGACGCTTGTTTCAGGAAGAACATTATAAGGTAACTCACATACCTGAGTGTTTTCATAATGATCTCGAACTAGGTACCTATGTCTACATTTAGTGCGCATATAGTGCTAGAATAATATCGCTTCGTTTCGGGAATCCTGTCCCTTAGTACCTTCACTCCAAAATTTTTAGACGTAACCTGCAAACGAATTTATTTAACTCCTATTCATTTAAATTATATTTATGGTGTAAGGCTTATAATAATGTGCCTGAAATGCTTAACGTGACTAACACACTATTATTTATGTAGATGAGGAATAATACCTACTGTATTCCTCTAAAACTACAAGATAGCTTTCCAATCACCGCATCGTACGTGACTATTTTTTAGTTTAGACACTTGCCGTAGCGGACTTCATTGTAGACCTACAAAAGAGAATGATTCCTCCCATATAGGTAGGTACCTATTGTTTTGTTATATTATCTCAAAGGGAATAGGCAGCATTTTCGCTGAAAGCTCCCAGGCGACCTAGATTTTTCAGAGTATCTCAACAGTTATCATCATATTTTTAAACTAATTTATACAAAACTTTAATATATTGAAAACCGCATGAAAATTAATTCAGTAGTTTTTGAGTTTATCACGAACAGACAGAATATGCGTCCGTCGGGGGACTTTATTTTTATTGTTTTGTATCCAGCGATGGATTGCTATCTTTCGCAGTATCTATCCCATGTTTGTATAGTTTTAAGAATTACTACGACTGCTACAACGAAGCTACGAGCTACGAGTAGACAGATTACAATAACCAATTACATAATGTATAATTATGATTGTGTATTACGCATTGTGTCATCACGTTGGAATTTATACTTTTTTGACGTTATTAGGAAATATTTCTTTGGTATTCAAACAAACCTAGTTCACTCAATAAGTTTACCTTATTTAAGTTAACATATTGAAATCTCATAATTTTACGGGGTATTTTATATTAGACAATAGTAATAAATGCAAGGCAGGTATGTGACGAAGCGTTGTCGTCTCCCAGTCCTGACAATAAGACAATGTGAGGATAGACCTTTAGTGACATGAGTTCGTGGTAAATCACCGTTTTATGTTCAGTGACTTCAATGATTGCAAAGCAAGGCCCGACGTGTTCAAGTCACATGGCTCACAGCGCCGCTACCGTCTGGCCCTCCGTACATAAACAAGGCGTGCGGCGAGGCCTGACGCCCGGGGATGTTTATCGGTAGCACCGCGATGTATGTCGCCAGGAACTCCACTTTACATTTTTAAACGCTTTGGAACGTACCACTTCCCGCTATATCCTTGGAGAATTTATTTAAAAAAGATAGTGTTTGAATTTTATCAGTTTGCCTTCGGAGTAGTAGGTGGGTTATCATTCCGTTTCTAAGATAATTTTTAAATCAAATAATCAATGATTACCGTCTAAGGGTTAATGCTAAAATGGTTTATTTAAGTTTATATACATTATGTAAACTTAGTTCTGCCAGTTATTTAATGCAGTTAATGTTTAAGTAGGTACCTAAATCTCATACCTATTCCCTTATTTACCTATTCCCTATTATTTACCTATTCCCTTACGTATTTGTATTTTTTACAAATGCCTTCAGTAAGACTATTTAATTTATTTTAAACTCCAACAAAATTAATAGGTATGTCAATAACCAAACCAGCTGGTAAGTCATGTTTTAATTTACGAAATAGAGGCACTGCAATTTCCGTGCAACCGAAATGGAGTTACGACAAAGTGATTCATTTAGCGCAGTTTGGACGAATAAAACTGAACGTTTCCGAACGTCTGAGCTCGTTAAAAGCGCGCCCATTGATGGCTATTGATGGAATGTCCGCTTCTGTAACGAGCCCGGTGCAGCCGCATCCGTCAATGACAGGAGTTGCAAGCATGTCACTGCTCTACTTTGACTACGAATGTTAAAAGATCATTGACGAATGCACGTACCTTTGCTTTCAGTTTAAATTTTTTCGAAGGATTGTAAAACGTTCGAAAAGTGCGGTGGTTTAGGAAAAATAATCGCCATCGTTGTTAAGGTATCGATATAAGGCAATATTAATCTCGTAAAAATGGCTTTTTTACAAGGTATAGGTATAAATTGATCATTGCTGTTTACATAAACATAATGAATTATCAATGTTAGGTTTTCCTCCCTCAAAATTCGTCATAATTATATCTTAATAATATTCCATAGATACTTAGATTTATAGATATTATTATATTAGATTATTAGATAGATAGATATTATAAATGTAGGTACTAAAAAGAAACATTATCTGTTACCAATATAATATCACAAGTTTCATAGGCTGTGGACATGCTTGAAACTTATAATCTTGAGGACTCTATTCAATAAATAGCTGTGTATTAGTTCAGTTACAAGCCCAGTCAATGCCCACTAGTTTGTGATCGATTGTGCTTCACAAGTTACAGTTTTTGTACACGATGGATGAGAAAATAGATAGTAAAATGACGAAGCAACTTTCAAATGGATCGTTTTTTGACATACTTAGCAGGGAAAATATTAATTCTTGGAAATTGCTAGAAGCCTTGCTGTTTTGACTGGCATGATTTATTCGTAATTATACTATAAAAATGATTCTTTAGTTCTGCAAGAAGTGTGTCCATTCATCCTGGAGCCTCTTGCACATGGTTAACCCTGCTAATCAAGCGATCCCGATATGGCATCAGATCTCTTCACCAGCTGAAGATTGCTAAGCTTTGGGCAATCAAGTAAAATTCAAAGGTACTTGCACAAAGCAGTAGGGATGAAACACACTTATTTTATAATATTTTTACGAGATTCGTTTGCAGTTCGGGAGAGCCTTTTATAAGTAAGTAGGTTTCGCATTTCCTTCTTGGTCGGCAACGCACTGAGGGCTATATGTATAGGTGAATTACATTCTGATCTGGTCAGACATGTGGCAGTACCTACCTTGCTACATACGAGTGTTACAAAACGACACTAACCACATCCTAATTTATTATTACATAATTATGTATCTGATCTTACTTCTAATAACGAACTGAAAATTAACTAATCATTTAATTACAAGTTAATCGGTTGTGAGATTGATAATAAAATCAATGTCAAAATACTAATACTTGATAATTATAGTGTTCGTAGTGACATTATTAAAAGTTAGTAAAGAAATTCACCGAGTTAAATTGGTTATTAACTTCACAAGATGATTTTCCGTAACTAACGTATGCTAGAATAATTATTTACTCTGTAAGTTGGTTAGTAGGATAACTTTACCTAAATAATTCATAGTGTTGAACTTCTGGTTGTTATTTTATCAATAGTAGTTATGTAGGTATTTGTTGATTTAAAGTGAACAAAGAGAAGGTTACCGTAGGAAAGTTAATTTAAATTACGAATCAATCAATGATAAATCTGACTTCAAACGTCTGCAATGAATCTTAAATATCAAATCAGAATTTTCGGAATGTTTTAGAAATTTAAGAAAAGTACAAACGAAATACTTACTCTAAAATTAAAAGAACAGAAAACGTCTACACCGAATTCATCACAATAAATAAATGTTCGCTAATTAATTAAGACCCGTCGTGTTCCTCTTGTGTGGGTGTGGCTATTCTTTCTGTTTGCCCACGGAGCGAAAAAGAAAGTTAGATTAAACGCAATTCATTGTCCAACCTTTGTAATAGAGTCAGCACAATTGTGATCTCGCAAGAGAAAAGATTTGATTGTTTTCCAGATATGTATCTAGTTACGCGAATAACGATTTATAAACTAAGATTTCGCACTAGTTACTATACTTCATGCTTTCGATTCATTATTGTTAGAACAAAGAGATGAAAATTGGTGAAATTTTAATAGAGCCTAGAGTTCGCCCGGTTTTAGTACCTCCGCCCGCCACGTTTTAACTTGTTTTATATTATACTGTTTTAACACAGTATAAAGATGTGGTTTTAACGTCAATTGTGTTCCGCTTAAGAAGGTATGGATCCGGTTACACTTTTTTAGTGGCGAATATCTTAGTGTTCAAGGGTAGCAACACACCTGTGACCGATTTTTAACAAGACTCCTACCAACTACTACTTACTGGACTATTATTGACAACTAATAACAGGCAGTCCCCCACCCTGTTGGTTTATTTCAAAGCAATGGTTGCAAACCACCGAAAGAAAACAAAAACGCATTCTGAGAAGCAACACATACTTGGCACAATGATTTTATACATAAACGTAGATAAGAATAAACGTATCCATGCCCATGGACATATGCATATTATATTATCGACAACAGTGCCGCCTGGACACCATCATCGGGATATTATTATCATTGTCTGGTCTTTTGATGTTTCCTATTTTAAATTTTCGATTGTTTGTAGAGTAAAATAAAAGAAATGGAAAAAACTAAAAAAAGTCTAGAATTGTAATTTTTATTAGCAACAGATCGTGTAAACATCACTTTAATGTCGTTTACGAGTATAACGTATTCATTGACTGAGACGTCAAACCACAAGGGTCTGAATAATTGCCAAGCACGATAACTTGGCGACTCGCTGCCCTCAACCGCTACTGCCCCCCGCAGTGTTAGCCCTGTGGTTATAATTTCAATCTCACACTTAGGTTTGGGCGGGCTGGAGTGGTTTGGGCAGGATTCCAATTAAACACTACAAGCATGTCTCATGTTTCGAATTACGTCGTGTATACGTTTGGTCAGCGTTAGTGTTAGGGACGTGTTTTTATGTCAATAGTGAACAAATGAATAGGGGGTCATCTGAATAATGGTCATCGCCGCTCATTGACATCAGTAATACAAAAGGCACCACCGACGTGATGCCCACAAATAACGAAACGAGGGAGACGCTTGCTACCTTCATTGCAAGAAACATGTAAAACGTACCTATCTACCTATTTCACATGAGGGTTGAGTCTAGATAGGTACTTGTTATAGGTAAATTGAGAGTGTAGGAATATTGTTTATAATTATTTTTCTTAAATATCTCGAAAATTATTGAACGCTAGAAACTGCAAATTTGGCATAATTATAATATATTCCTTGGGGAGTGTAGGGGAGCACTAAGAGAGAATTTTTGCCCTAAAGGAATAAAAAAGGGGATAAACTGAAACTTTTTATTTCGTCGATGGATTCTCTTGAAACTTTGTATATACTCAAAGTTTCCTCAAGTGACGCAAGTGAGCACTAAGAAAGGATTTTTGGAAATTGGCGGGCGAAGCCGCGGAGGAAAGCTACTATAAAATAATATTACTTATAATGTAATTATGTAGGTATTTCATGAAGATAAAGCGGCATTGGCTCGCTAGTTGTTTAGCAAGGCGAAACGTGATCACATGAGGTTGGCTTGGACTAAGTGATGGATAGAGGCCCAAAATAATATAAAGACGTAAGATTACGTCATTTGTATTGATATTACTTACACAAGAAACAAAACAATTTTGGGGCAAATTTACTTCAATAATGTATTCCTGAGTAAATTTTAAATCTCTTCTTGCATTATTTGATAAAGGTGAAACTAAATTGTCGAAAGCAATTTGCAATCGACCATTGGTTCAAAGGACTGAATCTCGAAAGGTTCCAGGGAGGGTCTATTAAAATTTGAAACTTCATTTTACTGGATAAATTGCTTCTTGACTTTCGCTATCTTCAAGATAAATACATAACAGTCCGTAATCTGGAACCGCAAATAAACTTAAAGAAGGAAAATTTTGCCAAGTTTGTTTAAGCGTATTTGAATAAATCCTACAAACGCTGTACTGTACACATTAAACAATAATTAATCTAATAGAACACAAGAAGTAACAAAAAATTATTCCTTTTTATTAAAAATACGATTTCCGATTCACAATTTATAAAACATACCTCGTTACGCCGGGACGTTGGAAATCGTAGAACAATTCTGCAATAACAATTCGGATTTGTATCAGCCGATGAATAAATTATAAATACATTTAGCGGCGCACGTTTCAAACCATTTCTCTTCTTACTCGGCTAGCCCATTTGCAGATCTCCAAACGGTGCCATTACTCAGCAATAAATTGGCATTTGCGCCGTCATACATAAATTACACGAAAGCGCACCGAAAACCAAGTTCCTTCGTAGTCACTTTTTTGTGTAATACTTCAGTTACTGTTATAATAAAATTATTGCGCCCTTTTGTAGATCTACGATTTATTTCATTTTTATACAATAGTACAGTGATGAAGGATGTTTGAGTATTAACTTCAAAACCGTATGTTTTTTTATCTAGTTAAGTCGGTTAAACCTTTTATGGAATTAACGGGAATATACGCACAGTCAGAGCAAAATTTCCACGTACAAATATATGAAACTGTTATCTATAAGAGTCTAAAATATCCAGGCAGGCTTTACGGAAAGATAATAACAGGAACGTAAACAGGAACGCCGGCTTATTCCGTCTCTTACGAGACTGGTCGGTCGGCACGGGATTACGGGCAGTATTCTAAGGTGCCCCAATACTGCTCGAATAATAAATTGGAAACACTGTACGTAATGGCTATGCTAGCAGACTGACCGAATTAGAACAAGACTCTTACTACTATTACTTTCTGTGCCGGTCACAGGTGTCATGGGCGACAGCGGAAGAGCGGTGCTGCATGCCTTTTTGCCATCTTAATTACAAAAAACATTCTATAATTAAAACTGTGTATAGCTTAATTTTATGAGGTTGTTTCTTTCAGTATCCACTCATCTGATATAAGATCATTTCATGTAAAAACATTTCCTGTTACCCGAACACGCAGTAAGCTATACCTCGCGCTTATTAAGTAATTTTCAAAACAGCCACGTCGCTTTTAATAAAGGCACGTTCTTATATGAATCGCTCGTGGTCTAACTACTAATGAAACTCATAAGCATGGTTCTAATACCGGGCCATTAACAGCTCCCTATTGCTGTTTGAAGGGAAGAGTCCCCTTTGTGTCTCATGATTCCTCATTTTATAAGGTGCCATTAAACGCTAAGTTTTATAGCACCTTGTTAAAAGAGATTTAATTGTTTAATACCGCTATTGATGCCTACAAGGAGTAAATAATTGTTTCTAAGGTCTAATTTTTTTTTTATCGAAGCGTAACTTTTCCGAAGCGAAGGAACTTTCAGGAACTCACCTCTCTTGTAGAGCTACACAATGGCGCCCTCACATCCACGATGTAAGGAAAAACTTTTCGGAAGCGGAAGTGGAACAAAAATACGACCACCCTGGCGGGTCACCAACAATATGATCTACACAATCTACAGGGTCGTATAGTATCGAATAACGAAAGATATTGTTTTTGACGTTATAAACTAAATTACTTTTTCGAAACTTAACTTTTCTCAGTTTTCGTTATGGTAAGAGTAGAACTCCCTTTGATTCCACCTTTGAACTTTCTATCCCATTCATTATTAAGCAATGCATGTGGCTATTTCGTGCTGTATTGTGACGTTGCATTGCGTTGTTTTGATACAAAAGGGCGCCAGGGCATCGATTGCACCCGGGTGCTACATGTGCTAGAGCTTCCCTTGGTCATTACTACCAATCTGGTGGTTGTGGGCCCGCTTCTCTCGCGTCTTACGATACTCTGGTCTGCCGGCACGGGAAAATGCTTTTCATTTGCACACTAAACGTCTTCACTTGACATCTATTGTTATTATAAGGCCAACTACTATTACGGGACTATAACGTTTTTAAGTAGCAATTACAAAGTAAGAAACAAAATATTGTAGAATAGATATCCACGTGAATGTATGAGGATAATACAAATAACGGTCCATTATAAAGGCAATATTATGTAATAGAGGCAGGAAATTGTTTTCCTATAATAACTTACGGTTCGATAGATAGTACGCTAGACCACTTAAACAAATCGCAGTGAGAACTGAAACGTCTTTCAGCTTCAAAGTTTGTTTAATACTTTAAACTGGTAATGAAGGCATTAAGGCGCGCTGAATGCATAAGAAATGAGCCGCCGCCACAGGCTCCTATATAATTAGCCCACTTATTACTCTCCTCCTACTACATATTTTTTCACAGTCCGCGACGATTGAGAATTAAAATCAGTTTAACAAAGACGCCGGACTTTTGTGCATTTTATAACAGAATGCGGAATGCAGAATTCTTTTAACGCTCATTATGTTTTCATTTTCTTTTCTGACTTTAACTAGTTTAATTTTAATATCAATGTCAAACACGAATAGCAAGTGTTGGTATCAAAGCGTTTATAACGCTGTGATAGCATAATTATCCTTGTTATTTAGCTAGAGAGAAGCTCATACTTTATGGTTGTACATAATTATGTAAAACGCAGTTAATTACAAGAAAAAAATAGTACTTTAAATATTACTTAGTTATCCATGCAATGGCACAGCTCGTATTTAATCTTTGTAAACGTAAATAATAAGTTTCCCGAATCGTAACGAAGGCAAGTTCTCTAGTTCTAATAGGTATCCAATATTTAATCACTAAAGAAAATATTGTTAGTATAAGCGTCTACGTCCTATCTGAGACGAGCGTACTTCACGCGTAGAAGCGTAAAACTATCATATCATATCATAGCCCATACTAACAACTACTATTGTTTACTAGGTGTTTGCTATTAGCATACAAAATGTGCACACAATTTTCTCCACCGAGAATTTCCCGAACTAATTCGATAAAATCAAAGGTTGGTTGGTTTTGGTATCGTGTTGTTTAATCTCAATTCAATGGCTTCCCCTCCTTGTTAAATAGCAGTTTCGATGTGTTAACAACAAAACTTTGACTATGCCTACCGAATGAATAATTTTGTACGTTTATCACAAAGTTTAAAGTGTTGAATCCTACTAACATTATATACAATAATTATAAATGCGAAAGTTTGTAAGGATGTATCGATGTCTGTTTGTTACTCTTTCACGCAAAAATCACTGAATGGATTTTGATGAAACTACAATAATATAGCTAACACATCAGAATAACACAATACATAATTATGCTATAATTTATAAAGAGTGTGTGTTATCCAAAATATATAACTCTTTGCAAACGCAAAGAATAAGTTTCCCGAAGCGAAGCGAGGGCGAGTCACTAGTATGAAATAATGTCATGTTTGAAAGCAAAGGTTTTATAATGGATAATAGTTTTATTAAAATACAATTAAGTTAGTACTTAACAAACCTTTGATGCTAAGTAGCAAAGAAGTATAAGATTATCAAAAGCAATTGGCTCTCCTCTTGAAGACTACCTACATAATACGTGGACGGGATTACAATATTGTTTACTTGGGAATCTAGTGATATTTACGCAGACATTGTCATTCTGGGGTTCAACCATTGACTTAGTAATAATAACCAACTATTGACTTAGTAATAATAAGTCAATGGGTTCAACGAATTGTTTAACTGCCCTGTCTGTGATGGAATGAACGAAGTAAATGTGCCAGATTCCTCCAGCAGAAAACGGAAGGAATTTGAATCATCAATAAAAGGGACTGTACTCACGCTTGGATACATACCTGTCGGTTCTATACCTAACTAGCTAGCTTGTATAGTTATTATGTCCACTAGCAGTATCAATCTTACAATCTTTTAATGTACCTTGGTTTCAACGTCCAAGCGCAAGGACGCAAACAATATCAAGGATATACATACATATATCAAAGCAGACGAATAAAGTTTGAAGTCTTCATGAAATAATTACGAGGCGATGATGAAATGCAAAGATATACATTACTTAGGTACCGTCATGATTGATGTTCGTTCATTATCTATCAGTAAATTTATTCAAGGTAAAATGTCGGTAATAATGGATAACCATTATCTACCGCGTATTCGTAGGATCACGTTAAAGTATACGAAATTTAAATGTAAACGTAAAATGAAACAAGTTTTTGTAAAAGCACTGTAATAGAGAAGTTTAGTATACTTAGCAGTACAGGGTACATACTTAAGTTTTTTTATTTTTACAACGAATGATGCCAAATGAGACTACATTACACCATTACTTTACTTATTTGACTTCTATTTTGGTACATAGATTTTGAGTTACCTATTCAATGTTCTCCAAATTTCAAAACAATTGAGGATCATAAAACTATTTTCCTAAGAATAGATTTTATTATCTATGTTATTGAACTTATAGAACGCCTTTGTAAACTTAGTATAAGTTGTGATCGTGATTATTTCAGGTATAAGTAACAGATTTAAGGTCGTTTAACTAAGTTATAGAAAATAAATTGTCTGGAATAAGTAATAACAATATTGCAGAGAAAATTTGCGCTACACAATATTCAAATCGCTCTCCTGTAAAATATTGATTATGCAGATGTAACTTTGTTCTACGGATCGGTCGATGTGTACCAAATTTCAAATTTTCCATCTATTTTAGCACTGAATTTTTCCATCTAGATGATTGGAGTACGTATTGCAAATCAGATATCGGGTGTAACAGACGGTCAGATGGACAGATCTATCTGTGTGATGCTAGTGAACCTATAAGGAATCCGTTTTCGGTTTCGGTTCGGTTGAATAAAGTATTTATAAATACTTTATTGACAATATTTTAAATGTCAATAAAGTATTTTATCACGGCCCTTTTAAAATTTTATTTTTATACAATTATTTATTATTTACACTACTTTTGTAATTCAAATCTCTAACAACGTTTTAAGGAATAATGGTTAATTCGATTTTAAGGCTTAGGTACTTAGTATCGTAAATTTTATAGTTTAAGCCCTAGATTTAGCTATCAACTTCTCACGGCTACGTTTGCCGTAGATTTAAAAATGGTGACATATTCGTTACGGCAATTACTTAGACAACTTACAAATAAATGAATAAGTAATAAACGCTTGCACACTTCCCCCGCAATAGGATTCCTTGTGTCGCGTGGATAACGCAAATTACACATCAATGACATCCATGCCCCTAGATTAAAATATTTATCTGTCAAATAAATATCTACCTCGGCCGGGATTCGAACCCGGGTTTCATGGCTTAGCAGGCAGGGCCGCGTATACAATTATAAATTATGAAGCACACATACAATTTTTCTTACTTCCCTATCTCTTGAAAATTTCGTCAATCCGATTATAACACTTGTCTACACTATAGTTATATAGGTAATGTGATAATATATTATGTAGGTAATGTGTGTGAAAAATTTCTAGATGCAAAGGTAGTTGGGCGTTGATTAGTTACAACTTCTCTATAGTAATTTTACTCCTTATTTGTGCATTTCCTGTGAATTTTGCTAAATAGATACTGGATCCACTAGTAAGGATACCTAAAATAAGCAAATGTGAAATGAAAAATATGTAAATGCATATAAATTAATGGCTACGGTGGATAATAGTCCATAAAAACTACCAACATTTAATAGTGGAAATTGGTTTTGCATTTCAAACTACAATTCCCCAGAAATTATCTTGACTGTTAAAATCAAAACCACACGCATTTGTCTCGCCGGCAAAGTCATTAAAATCCCACCACGTATGCGGCTTCTACAGAGAAAAATCTTTAAAAAAATGGTAGGCGAGCATGCACTGTTCATGATAATCACTTGTTCACTAATCATGTCTACTCCAATCCAATCCACTCCAAAAAGGTGGACTTAGTATGTCTTGTTATATACCTACCTAAATATACAAGGTGATTTTTAGTCTCTTGATATATTAATAGGTAGTTATTCGGTTCTCATTCCAAATAAAATATGTTGTCAAGCATTAACTTATCTTATGTAAAAAAAATGTAACTAAGAAGGGTGCTTAAAATTTGACGTACCTAATTATCCATTACAAACCCATAGTGTGGACAAACTGAGCGCACGCGGTTTACACTACTCCGCTTTTCTATTCCTTCTTCTTGACAATTGCATTATCTCCCCAAAAAAAATGTAATAAGTACTACTAATTCGGCAAATAATAAAAAAGCTTTTAATGTTGGTTAAATGTTTATAAATTATTAATTATGTACCACTTAAAACATTTTGTTGGAGTATTTTAAACCTAATAAAAACAGTCTAATACTTTTAAGGGACAAATCCTTAGGTGGGTCCACACGCGCGGGCCGACGGACTGAAGCCAGATCCCTCCCGTTAGTCGAGCGTTAATAGGATCAAACCGGGCTTTATTTGGGCCGTCCGCGCGATTTCACCTAACTTATCGAATTTGCAAATCGGCTTACACCTCGTTAACCATAGTGTATGGAGTATCTAATGCCACATCTAAAAGTAATCTGGACGTAACTAGGATATATAGTGACTAAATTGATAGTAAGCTAAGATCAAAGAACAGATTGTTATTTATATGACCTTGTATCGGAGTCTGCTTGGCAAAAGTGTGAACATTGAACACAACGACCTAAACGTACTCAAAAACACACGCACGCATACACGTCGTTCCCACACATACACACGCACATATCTGGACACCCACCACATTTATATGGTTAACTTTATTTAAACTGTAACTAGAATAAGGTCCTGTAGTGCTTAGATCTGATGTATCCACGAGGATCACACTACCGACACTGCCGACAAACTTTGCTGCAGTTTGGCAGCTTCTGTTTCGATTATTAAAATGTTATTGATGTTAAATAAATTAAAAAAAAGCTTTGATTGGAAGTCATTTTATTTGGCACCCTCGAAAAGCCACCCTGCATCAATCACAAGTGACCATCACAAGTCCAGGTATAAAAAAAATGTTGGTTAAAAATGCACCTATCGTTTCAAGTCCGCTTTGTGGGCTTAAAAGCCATACCACCCAACTAAAATAAAATAAAAAACCCAAGGTAATATTAAACCTTGATATTCAAATTTGTATATAGAAGAATAAAATAGCAGCACGTGGTATTGTTGATTCAAAGCATTCTTTATCAACGTTACATTTTGAAAACTAGAGATTTGCTCTGCCCTGGAAATTCGACCGTAATTCATTCTTGCAAAGGTTTGCTTCACACGTATACGCATACTTACATACATATTTTGTACGTCGCCGCGTCGTCGTGTCAGGTAGACACCTGGCATGGTAGTGTGCATAGAGTAACTTATATTAATGTGTAATATTTTATATTTTATTAATTTAATTTAGGCATTTCTAATGCTTTATTGTATAAAAAATATATAAAAATGTATTAGCTTAACTGCACTCCTTCTCCATAATAAACTATTGTGCCGAGTTTCGATACCTAGCCATATCTAGACATAAAGCGTAAATCTAGAGTGCGTATAGTTAAAAAGAAATAAATAGTGATAAAACAAAACAATTAAAGTTGTAATCGAGAACATAGGAAAAGCTGATCCGCTTAGTCTCTTAAATTATTAACATTTGTGAGGGCGATACGTAGAAAGGTTCTGTCTTGTTTACGCGTTAAGGGAGGAGGGGAAGGGAACTTAATACCCTATATCACTGTCGGGGTAATACAAACTAGCGGGTCGCAACCTTTTCCACTAAATTACGTATCGGCACATGGGATAATCCGAACTAAGTTGAATAACAGTGGTACGATGAACTAATTCCTTAATAAGTGCACTGAATTATTACTTAGATAATTTTACGTAATATTTTCACAAGATCTGTTCTGTTCTTTAAGCTCATAGCGGACACAATCCTGCGGAAACCAGCAGGAGCCCAAGTCTGCTAATTTATACATGCGTCAATTGCGTCGTGTTAAGTAGTTTAAATTATTCCGACACAATGCAATTGAATCTTTTATTAATTAGTAGACTTGGGCCCCAGGTCGTTCAGGGTCTCTGTAGCAGCGGTACTATAAAAGCTAAGAATAAATAAAGTAGCAGTTTATTTTTAAGTCTTAGGTGAGATTATTACAGTCGATGACAATAATTAAAATGTTACGAAACGAAATTATTACTAGATGGTCACAGCGACTTTTAACCCATTTTGCCCTCATTAGAATTTCATAAAATTCATACAACGCATTTTATTAATTCAGCAAAGAAAATTAAATTTCAAGTTAGTTGGACAAATTGCTTTTTTAACTCATACAATATTTTAACCTACACGTTGCCACTTTATGGGATATAGTTTTTAAAAATTATATTTAGTGCTTTCCATTAGTTACCCCTGTACTTTAACATGCTTTTAGGTCCACTAGCTGTGCGTTGTCGTCACGTCAGTCACAGTTAGCTTTTCATTACGTAGTAGTGTAATACAGGAGTTTTCGTTTATAGCAATGCATAAATAACTAGGTCTATCGAGGGTAGCTACATCGAAGCTTTAATGGTTTCGTACGACACAGGACCCGTCCCTTGCATTAATAATTTACTACATCTGTCTATCACTTGTTATCTCCAAACAATATCTGCGATAGAAACAAATATATCGTAAACCTTTATTAAATAGATTTATTATTCTATCTTTAATACGTATTCCCGAGCAAACAACCCCGCAGCTTGTATGGTCCAAATTAATGTTATGATCAAAAAGAATGATATGATATGGTAGACGTATTCTTGGGGTGTAAAGGGCTTCATCCATCTTATCTTAACCTTAACACGTACGAATGCAAGATTTTTTTATCAGCGTAGCTAGCAACTAAGCCATTTTTAAATAGACTGTGAAATGTTGTTACATGTTACGGATGCAGTGTTGTAGAGTCAGATATAAGTCTTCCCCGTTTACTTTTTAATCGGTAACGCGTCAGTGTCAAACGTCCATGGGTCATGGTGATAAATTTAATGGTCATCCCCTGGCTCGTTTGCTTGTTTATTTAGTAACATAAACATTCAATATTCATTTCTAAATTTGTATAAGTAATTGTAAGAACGACTTCAAGTTTTCAATGTGTGTAAGTATGAGAGTAAGTAGCTGAAGTTAAAAGCTGTGTCTAGTTGTAGTTTTAACAACAAGTTAACCTTAAACTATTATAAACTATTATAAATTATTTTCTAGTCAGTTTTAGGAGGGTGGTCGTCAGGCGGGTAAAATACTATGCTACTATTCGTTTGCCGTTTTTGCGACCTCCAATAGCATAGATAAAGTACTCATAGAGCAGGGTGAACCACGACTAAGGGATGTTGGTATGAAAAGTGCCCCTTTAACCCTATAGTAACTTCAATATTGGAAATTTTGTCCACATTCTGGAAATAATGAGGGAATTAAAAATGTATGTGCGACAAACATTCTGTGATTCCCCTCCCAGATTTGCGCGGGCAGATTTCTCTAACCCTCGAGGCGACCGTTACGCGCGAATGCCACTTACATGTTACAACTTATTGAATTATTTATTCTACCATCTACCTTATTGGATTGAAATATCACAACCCTACGTCTTTATTTGTAATATAATTCCATTATAGTGTCAGAGCCGTTATTTAAAATGTAATGGAAGTAACTCTCGGAGTATATTACTGGTAGTGGGGCTGTAATCTGTAATTTCTGTAAATCTTTTATTTAACATAAAATTATACTATAAAAAAATTGTATTATAAAATCCTAGACCAACATAAAACGTCTTTTACGTGCCTACATCCGTCGCCCCTTTTGAAACCGCACCCTTTGCCATGCGGTCACTCACTCGGCAGAGGATAAAGCACTCAATTTTATAGTGCGATATTTTGTAGCATTTTTCGCATTTTGCGCGCTGAACCTTGTACAGAAATATTCATTCAGTCTTCTTTTGAATACCTTAAATTCAACAAAGTTAACCTCTCGACCCTCGGCCGTAAAACGTTAATAGAAAATTTTGAGTTTTGTTTTCATTAATACGTAAAGAAACTACAAAGCTTAAAGAATTGTAGTACTATATATGTAGTATAAGATTAATATGGTTTAGTTTTTTTTTTTCTCGTTTTTCCATTTATATTATATGTATTTCTTCCTTTTATACCTATAACAGTTACTGGCTCTCTATACCGCCTTCGATGTCATTAATGTTGGATTATGAATTTAATGTCGTGACAATATTTAGGAACACTTTCGTACCTCAAAGGGAGTATCGTTAAACAGTAGTCATTCATCCTTGTCGAATGTTCTAGTCGACCTAACAATTTCCGATATTTGGGTCACCCTCTTTGCAGATTTGTCTTCAGGTCTCCACAGTTATGAATAGAAGTGAACCTGTACGATGATAATTGGTTGAAGATACATATTATATTGTATCTTCATTGAAATTTTCATTTAGCACTATTTTTTAACTGTAGCATGGATAACGGATCATTATCCATCCAATCCATTGATTAATTGATGATATGGATGATGATTGTGTGATCTAACCGTCGATCAACTAGTTGTATAATGGGTATTTTTTTACTCATAGTTCAATTGCCTCGTGTCGGAATAGTTTGATACATTCCGTCCACGAAATGTGTCCAACTATTCCGACACGAGTCAATTTAAGCATTAAAATTAGCAGACTCAGGTCCCAGTATCGGACAACAATGTCGGTTTGATAATTTTTATTGACAATACCGACTTACCACTGCAACGCTAGTCCTATGAGGCTTTTTTATTATATTCAAGTACGGATCTTTGTCCTTGGAAATATCGTAAAATTTATGTCTCAACAATTGCGTAGTATGTTTACAATATTATGTAAACATAGGTATTTTCTCTAATGTTTTAAGATATAATCCTAATCAATCAAAATAATAACAACTAACATTATTATTATTCAAATTGCACCTACAAAACTATGCCCAGTTTCATGGATTGGACTCAGTAATGTATCTCGTCATCTAAGAGTAGTTAAATCTTAATGTTTTATCAGCCAATGTGTGAGAATACTTAATCGCGTTTATTGCTTTACTCAGTCGTATCTAAGCTATTAAAATCTCCGGAAATGTCAAATAAACGTCGGGATCGATTTCGCATAAACGATAGACGTGACCGATGTAGGAGTAAGACATCATTAATTTGTCATAAACATCAAATAAACTTAGATGACAAAGCCTGTTTGCGTTGCGAAGTGAATATTTAGTGATTGATTCCTGGTAAGATGAAGGATTTCCAAGACGCTTGAAAGGAGTGTAGTAAAACATCATCATCATTTATTTGAACCAAATATAAATCGATCACTCACTATAAATAAATTATTATAATTTCTTTCTGTTAACTACACACTTGCTAGACTTTACACTTCAAGATCTACTCCTCACTCTCGTTCCCCCATGATATCGCCACTCGCCGTATCTACACCGTACCGTACGCCGTTTTTTATTTTATCGAGCAGTGTCCAAATCCGATAAGCCAACAAAATATGCAGCCAAAAAAACCATTAATTAAAATGCTGATACAGACATACACTTGTATTCTCTGTGTTGTGTTACCTTGGGTGAGACAAGACATGGCATGATACAAATGATACATCACACATACTCACGACCAAGGAAGACGTAGCTATTAATCTTTCCCGTATAAGTTTGCCGGAAATCGAACCTGAGATCTCGGGCGACCGAGCTTGACAATTAGGGTCACTACCAATTAGCTAATGGGTCTTTAATTGTTGCTGTTCGTTTTATTTTGATTTAACTACGAATAAAAAACAAAAATAAGAATTATGGATGAGACACTTACATAAACTTTTCGTTAAAATTAACAATGCTCAAATGACAGTAATCCAACAATATAATGTTAGCGTTGTGTAAGTTTCTGAATATTCCTAAACCGAAATTCAATTACAAGTTTTGGGCGTGAGTGACCATCAGATTAAGGGTGGACCCCCAAATCGAAATTAATTGGCTTGTCCAGATATTGTTGTATCCAAGAACCCTCATCTCTAAGGATTTATGGTTTATTGAACAATATAGGAATCCGTTCATTGACATTTTGTTTACCACCCTACAATGTTTCAGGGTCAGGATACTTGGTAACTGCCTATTCAAAGGTTTAGTTTAGTTTCACATAACATCTTGCATAGCAAAGTATACTGTAGTCAAATCTGTATTATATCTGTATAATAAAAATAGTACTTATTTTAAAAATCACCAGTTAACAGTCTGACTGACATAGGTACTCATCAACACCCAGACCAAACCCCCTAGAAAGTTCTTGTATAATGCAGACAAGTCATAAGAGGCATAATTTTTGAAAATTCCCACAAGGTAAATGATAAGCCATTTTGCGTCGTAAATAGGTCATCACAATCATTAATAACTATTTTTAAGATTTTTTAATTCTTTTGGGATAGACAACATGTCATCAAACCTAACTTAATCCGATCGTCCTAAAATTTTGCATACTCACCTACTCGTAGGTATTACCATGAGCACAGGGAATAAAACAGAATAATCCTCGCAACCCAAAGTTTAACGTAAGTGAAACCGCGAGTAAAAGCTAGTTATTTTTGACCGTATTGGGCCGCCCGGCCGGCCTGAAATAATGACACCAAACCTATACCGCCGGCCTGGGCGGAAAAGGCGACTGTAGGTGTAGGATTACGTAGACTTAATTATATACTTCATGGGAATAGTAGGATCAGAATGCAAAATATAGTTAAGTTGACTGTTTGTTTTCTGCCAGCCCTAAAGGACTCATTTCACACTTGAGGAAACTCATGTGCTGAAGGGCATACCTCAATAGAAAGTTCATTTCTCATTGTTCACGTGAGTGTAAGAAATGTAAAAGTGTGAGGTGACATCAGATCAGGAATCTGTATTATTTCAAATCATATGAAAATTTCAAACTTCAGTTTATTACCAGGGAAGTGGACTAACAGGGAAGTGAAAGTTATGATTAATGGTGAATAGTCCAGTAAGTTATTTAAATCTTATTAGATTATGTCTATGAGCGTTGTTATAAAGAAATAGTGTCACCAAAATTGTTTTGTAGGGACTTCCTCGTAGCACTTACGAGAGAGAGATCCTTAATTTAGCAGTCTTAAGTCCGCTTTAGTATCCTTTAATTCATCAGCAAGTTTCCAGTTGGATGCTATCGCATTTGCAGCAGTACCCGAGTTTGGAACAGGAGTGGACTAGTAATTAGTTTGCCAACATGCACCTTTGAATTTATAGTTCATTGTAATTAAATCTAAAAAGAAACATATTTTGATTAGTAAATTAAGTAAAAGCATTATTAAATGACTCCATTACCAGATGAATACTAATTCTTGTGTACCATCCTTATTCAATATTATTTTTATACCTTAGTAATATATTTGTGCATAAATTGTGTCTGCCATTTGTACCACTATTTAGAGGTCCAATAAAGATTAAATAAATAAATAAATAGGATTCCCAATCTTGCTGTGCCGTCATATATTTTGTAATTTCAACAGTTTTGCGTTGGAGTTTAAGTTGAGAGTTTTGGCATTTGAGATTTATGTTAGTAAAGTCACGAAGCTTATCACCCGTCACCCTCTCCTGTCACACGAGGTCACACTTTGATGACCCCGTCCGTACGTGTGACGTAATTTATGAATGGCCCCTAATTAAAAATTAATCTGTAATTAAAAATTGCTCAGTTGGTAATCCTTAACTACTAAAATAAAAATTTGAATGGTTTCACGTATTTTCAAACGCTTTTCAATCAATTTAAACAAAAAGGATTTGGGGGCATAAGATAGATGCCGCATTTTATTTACAGCAGCTATAAAGTGAATAATCATAGCGTGAATTCAACTAATGAAATTGTTATACCAATTGTAGTATTTCTCAAGTTTTCATGTATTTATAAATAGAAACTAAAATGTAATTTATGCGACGAGATTTATATTTCCGACGATAAGTTGATGCAGAATAGAAATAGGATTCCAAAACAATTGCATACATAAACTGAAATATTGCATGTTTACGGCCAAACAGTATTATGATTGCGTTAGTCTGAGCACATTTGGAAGTGAAATGGGTCGATTTGATTCGAGCGAGTAGCACGAATGTCGCGGGTTTCGGTCTATCTGATATCTACTCTTACTAAGTAGTATACTCAATATCCGAAAGTATGATAAGATTTACATACTTCGTAAATCTTCAAAGAAATAAATGTCAATAAATTGTATATCTATTTCCTGGTACTGGTACCTGGACTTCACAATATGTACGTTTCTTAGCGAAACATATTGCATACACGTTTTGGGGAATGGGTTTTGTATAATCTTCTTAACTGGTAGTGGTTGCATGCATAGTACGGGTTTGCGTGCGTACAGGGACATCCGACGTGTGACTAAACGTTGTAAAGGCTTTTGCATACTTTCTACTTACTCGTATATGTTGCTGCAGAAGGTCACTGTATTTAAATATGGATTCGCTGGAGAATATTGCGCATCAGCGCTATTTTTTCGCACATTGTTTGTAAATAAATTCAGGTCTAAATACTCGTAGTTATTTTTTTTGGTGGCAAATTTTATATTCTGACGGTCTGAGTTACATTTTATCTGGTATTCTTTTTTGCTGTTTATCTGGGAATAATTAATACGTTTAACATAAGTTTTTTAATAGATTTTACGAGTGACTCGTAGACTAATGGTGGTAGACCCCTTGCAGGGCTTATTAAGCGCTTCTTATCTATTGTCTAAAACCAAACCAAAAAGTAACAAAAAAATACAAACCAATTCGGTTCGTGCAAACAAGAGGCAAGATAGTGGCCTATTTTTGGATTGTTTTTCGTATTGGTACTATCAATAGGACACTACTTGGATTGGAAGAAAGGACAATGAGTGGGCGTAACCTAAGCACGGAACTAATCACGCTTTCATTAGAGAATTGTAATTTTAGTAAATAAAATCGGCACTTGATGTTTTGGCGTAACTGTAACTGTCTGTAATTAATCAAGTTTAATGTCTCTCAATTTTCCAATACGTCAAAAGACGCCCCATCTGCTTTTATTCTCCGACCAAAGAATTAATTTCTTATAGGCACCGTTTGATTTTATTATGGCTAAGTCACCCAGATTAATTTTTGAAGATGTTTAAATTTGCGAAGTTTTTTTCAAGACAGTAGACTCGGGAGTGAAATGGCACATCTGTTACCGGTTTGCTTCGCTCCTCTGACTTGTAATAATGGAATTAACGAGCTGGTTATGAACAAACGGCGTCTTCATTTCCAGTAGCCCGTTATTCGCCCTTTGCCCTATTTCACTGCCACTCCATTTTACTGAATGAAATAATGGACTCATTTGGAAGGTCTACACGTCGTCTACGGAATACTTTGGTAGGTGTTACGATGGAAATTGAGGGAGTCATGGGAATATTACACTTGGATCCCAGGTCACATAATTTTTTTACATCTTTGGAAAAAATGTATGCAGCCTTTTTTGTACTTTATCATAAAAGCAGCAAGTAAAGACATAGTTTTTCTAGTATAACATAGAGTAGCTGTTACTATATTGGTCACAATATATAATTGTAAATACCTAAGATATAGGTAAGCAGAAAACTAAGTGTAGCTATATGTACCTACTGTGTAGAGTTAATTTTTTTCTCAACTGTGATGCAGTGGAAGGATTTACATCATAACTCTGCCATCGCAAACTCGAAATCGTCTTACATTATCGTAAGAATACGTTATACCTACATCTACATTTTATTCAATCAGAAATCCATATCCCGACCGATGCAATATGCGGATAACCTGTTAGAGTTTAATTCGAACTAGTTTCCAATCTCCGCAGATATCTCAAATGAGACCGTATTATCTGGCTGTTACGATTCATTATGGATAGATATATCCCATTCTGGTTTAATTATGTTTAATATCTGAATACAAACCAATTTTACGCTGTCACGCGGACAAAATCCATTCACTAAATAGCCCCCATCTCGCTTAATGGGAGAGGCTGTGTAATCCAATTAATTAACGAACTGAAACTACATGCTAGTTGCACAATGGTACTCTGGTTGTGAAGGACTCTTGTGTCGTGTTCCGCTAGCCGTTGGCTAAAGACAGACTTTAATAAGCATTGAGGAGTATTTTTTTTATAAATTTACTTTCTGTTATTGGTAATCTTTAAGAGTTACTTCGTCATAATTTTTAATTTTTGGCGTCAAATACTATATCAATATCAACCGAAATAATTGCTATTCATTACCTTTATGTATTGTCTCAGCGGTCAGTGATTCTAAAACAGCCTCATTTTAAAATCAATCTTGCAATGTTTTTTATGTCTAAAGATATCACATACCTACGCTCTACCCGTGCAAAGCCGGGGTAGGTCGCTAGTTATACACTAGCGACCTACCCCTAGCGATAAATATCGATGGTATTACTGTCGGATGTCGGTATACAAGCCAACTCAAATCTGTATAAAACTTCAGGATGAAAATAATAGTAGTTACTTATAAATTAATAATAACAAAGACCGACAGATTCATAATACGAATTAAAACTTTATTTTTTAATTTAATATCAATCATTAAAATCGTCTCAATAATCAATTAGTATTCATACACAAAGAAAGTCTCGGAATATGACGTAAAATGTTAATTGTAGCCGAAAATGAAAGAGATGTTTGAATCGAGAAAGCGTAAAGCGAAATATTCAGTCACCCGTGAAACGATTGCTCTCTTTTAACTAAGGCAGGTATCTAATCAGAAATACGGTTTTATGTACGCTTTTGCTTGAATTTATCGATTTCATATACTCTGTAGAGATATGACTAGTCGGGATTGAGTGTTGAATAATGTTGAAGAATAATAAGACCCCGGCCCCTGATTATTTTCGTACCAAGCCAGTGATTGTAAAGTTATTAACATGAGAGATGTCTATAGAAAATAACAGTAACGAATAAATACTTTTATCTTCTTTTATTAAGTATCTAGTTTCATCATAGTACAAGATTTCGTAGCGTAGTTGGTAGCGACCCTGCCTGTAAAGCGAGGGGTCCCGGATTCGATTCCCGGACGGGCCAGACAAAATTATGTGACAGATGAATATTTTTCCTTAGGTGTTTTGTACATACCACCCGCGATGTAGGGAATCCTACATTCCTAAATAATCTTTAAACTTGTGTAGTAGATGGGCCCAAACACCATTGTATCGTCCGTAGCTAACTAGAGTAGGTACACCAAGAGCGGGGGTGGCTGGACTTAATGATGTATAGAGTCCCATTACGCCAAATCCATAAATTTGGTCTTGCGTTGGAATACTATCAAATAGGGAACTGGCAAACTCGATGGCGTTGTCTTATTTGAAGCTAAAGTAAATCACTAAAGTAATTCCATTAGCAATATTATTATTAATAATAAATTGTACATGAAAATTCAACTGGTGTACAATATTTTTGTGCGAAGCGTGATATACCTACGAAACAAACCGCGCCCGTTTGTTTGTTGTCGATGTCCCGCCATAAATCATGGACCCTCGTCCACGAATACACAATGGATGCCGAGTCAAAACGTCACTGTCCCCAGTACCCCACTGAGGATGGTCGTCCTACCGGCTCCAGGCGAGGACTTTCCTTAATATAATGTTTTATGCTAGTCTCTTCTATAACTTCTTAGATGTTAAACTTACCAATATACGTTATGTTTTTGTTTCGTTTACGTATATTTTCTTAGTACAAAAACACAATAATATTGCTTTTGACATCCGTTCTAGCATGATAGAGTTCCTCCGTATTTTTTGTCGCAAAAATATAAAAGTAGGTCATTAATCTAATTTTTTGTCTTTGGGATTGTTAGCGTATGTCCATATATATCTAGAAAAACATGCGAGAAAAAAGTGTGTTTACTTTGTACTATATTGTAAAATGAGCAAAACAAGTTTTTGCGTCAGAAATATTGTGTGAGCATTTTTTACGATTCCAAGTTGTCTTTTATAGACAGTGTTTTCTTAATAAAAGTTCTCGTAATAGTGTTATTCATAGAATGTACTTACACTATGAATAACACCATGTTTATTTAAGTTATAAATAAGATTAATCACAATTAATATCACGGCGTAAAAGAATGTATATTTATTATGTTGTGTTTAAAATATTATAGTCGTTATAGTTACAATACAAAATTATTTCATGTAAAAAAAATCACAATGAACCAACGCATTGAAGTGAAGCAACCGAGAAGTGCAGATCTTTCTACTTTTTTATTTTTAGGGGTTATTATTTGTTGGTTGTCAAACAAATGACATTACAAAATCGAGTACCAAATGCTACCAAATGTTTAGCACAGTACATTGCGACAAAACACGCCCCGTGTGAAAGTTATTGTGGAGTTATTGCTTCACCATGACAGCGCACCCGCGCACTCAGCGCTCGAAGAGCGACAGGAAAACTAAGGACTTCCAGACAGTAGGTATAAAATTTGTAGATTATCCTCCTGACAGCGCTAATTTGGTACACATTATACATACATTCTGACACTTGGGTTGGCCACTAACCCCTCCACCAATCCGCACTAGAGCAGCGTGGTGAAGTATGCTCTCATTTATGAGGAGAGACCCGTCCTCAGTAGTGGGCCATTAATGGGTTGAAGCCTGTAGTAAGTAGTATGGTAGTATATGTACTGCCATGTTATACCATATTTTTTTTATTCTTACTTTCTTGTATAATAGGTAAAGTAACTTTAATGTATAATGATTTTCTCATTCAGGTTCAAGCGATATTACAGAAAAATGTTTAATTGTAAAATACATTAATACTCTTATTACGTTACTTATTTACCGCGAGAATATTAAATTTAATCAACCATCGATCATACACTAGTAGCTTTAATTACAACCATTAACAAAATGTTTATTTCAAAGAAATCTTGAAAGCAAAAAATATTGAATGGTAATTAGAACGAGAAATTAAAATAAACAGCGTAAACAAGATTGATTAATGAATTAATAATATCAGCAGAAACGCAAGCAAATTATATAAGCGGCCTTATTCCTTCCTCTATAAGGATGAATATAAAGACATATCACCGCTCCATGTACGCGATGTCTACGTAGATCCTGCTATCTAGCTTCATAAAGCATACATTTCCTCACAGCGTGGAACCAAAATGAATTAGATCAATATTACGCTCTTGTTATTTTAAGTAGATTCTAACTATTTGATGGATGACTCCACTCAGTCGAGAGCCGTTCAACTTCTTACGAGTTTTACTTAACAGCCCTCAACTACTCGGACAAAGTTTCGTCGCACTTAAACTTCTCAAGTGTTAATCGATCACCCCTGGTCAACGATCTGTTGAACCTTATTAAGCTATCCCAAGGATCTGCATTGTGTAATTTCTACAGCGACCCTCTGCGTCTAGAAGTTTGTGGTGAAAAACTAAGACGTTTTGAGTGCAGACGGTTAACATAATGTGCGATATTTTACGGGAATAACTGCGGTATTAGCGTATATGCGGCATTGTGGAGGAAATTTTATGCCAAACTATACTCATATTTCTAGAAGCTGCAACGTTCACGGTTCATTAGCTATCAACGCGAGGCGCACGGCGCGAGGGAACCACGGCGAAAGTACACAGCTTCATGCTCTCCACTACTCATTAATATTCATGTCTGCTGTAATATTGCTCAAAATTTGATTTTTGTCTCATATAAGTTTTTTGTTGACTCACCACATAGCATTTTATTAAAACGTTCACAACCTTGAATCATCCAAAGATCACGTGTAATAATATATGCGTGAAAAATATAGCAACTTTCCGTTCCTCCGAGATTAATATTTCTTCACATTTCGCGTTAATATCAGAAATGGGGTTAAATGTAAGGGAAATGGAAACCGTGAATGAAGGCGTATGGGAGGCATTTTGCAGCTTTTATAAGCGTCAGTAAGCTACGTTAAATCCGGGGCGTTACAATGGCTTAGTGGATTTATTTTATTACGTTTACTTATTCAGCGCTTAGAGCAGTATGATGACCGCCCGACCACTTATTGATACTACTTAGTTAATTAAATTAAATTAGAGGTCCAGTTAGTTTGTATTATAAATTTAATAGCTTACATCTATTAAATTAATATGCGTAGGTATTCCAGCGCTATTTGACATATTGTATTGTATTGTAAGACAGTTATTCCGTGACTACAACCACTAGGCTAACACTGCACAATTGCACAATTAAGTTGAATATATCCCATAAAGTATAAACTAATTGAGTATGTCATAACAAGCTAATGGTTATCAAAGGGAATAGGGGTGCATTGAATTAGGTACCTACAACAAAATTAATTTTACCGCAAAGCTTACACTACTTTTTATTTTGTTTATCGAAAGTCTTATGGTTTCCTGAATTTTTTATTATATTTTGAATTTGCGCTTGCTAAGACAATCTCACCTGCTATTGGTGCACTGTGGGTTCTTTTTCTTGCCGCAACGCATCTGTGATGCCTCTGCTTTACTGATGTCTATGGGCGATGGTGAACACTTGCCATTAAATGAGTTAGCTGCTTGTTGGCCGGCTATATATCGACGGGTTCCAGGCTATTTGTATTAACCGACATTTTTGAAATTTACACCAGAGCAGTTTAAAGTTTCGATTTTTAGAAAAAAAAAAATATAACTTTAGCAAATTTCATTATTTTTCCAAAAAGCAGGATATTACTGTTTTTATAACATTAATTCCCCATAATCGGATTCAAAATGTAATTATTTAACTATATAGCCAATAGAAAATCACAATAAGTAACAAAGTAGTCTAATTTACGCACGATTCACAAATGTTATTCTCCAGCGACTTCACGTACATAATTTATGTGAAACTCTGATAAACTTATTGAATAAACTATCTTGCTCGAATTAATCACGTTGTTTGCTGTCGTAAGTTTTCTTTTTGTGAATGGCACAACCTCGTACGGCATACATCAGTCTTTTCAGCTTGCTGGTAAATGAAATTTTGGTTTTTATCCGTCCATTTAGATCCATGAGTAATTTATAAGCTATACGAGTATTTCTATGAAAATTCTGTAATGTAATTAAGGTATATTTATCCTCGCAGAGTTATTTTAAACAGGCGTTGTACAATTTGCGGAAATTTAATTAAAATACATTTTGCATAAATAACGTATCTACTAAAATATAATACGAGTATGATGATCAGTGGAGCAGTAGAATGGATTTTTCAGTCATTAACTTGTAAGTTCTTTAAGCCATTAGATAAATGAAGACCATCCCCATCTATAAGACATTAATGGGACTATAAAACAAGGTAAACAAAGGGGAAAATTAACGAAGAAAATTTCCACCTCGAGGAGAACTCAATGCATCAAAGGTGCTCCAACGAAATTACGTGTTCGGCCGCCAATGATTTCTCACTTGCCCTGCTTCTGCGATTAAGCGATTGAATTTCCGATTTGTTTGCCATTAAATGAAGATGTTAACGTTTATTTCCCCCTCAACGACAATTACCTAGAGAAGCCCACTAAAAAAATAACATTAAATTAACTAATTAACTCTAAGAAAAATGACATTAGTCTTGAATATAAATCGTTCGCAACGAGAACGCATTGTTTTACCTTTTTAGTACTAATCTACTTAATCCAATCTCCAATGCATTCCTTTAATCTGGGGAAATAAAGCTTTCCCACAATTAAGTCAATCACGCCTGTTTAACTCGATTTCCTTTTAAGAAACCTATTACAGGCCGCAGGGACCATTCTCGGGAAGAGCTACGAGCTAAATTGCTCCGAGGTAGAACCAGTCAATTTAAATGTTAAAACAGTTTCATTAAAAAATGACAATGCAAATTTTATTAAGGAATGCTCTTAGAAAAAACGTTTTGCGTTTACACTTTACTCAGGATGCCTCGAAGGTCAATAAATTCCAGTTTGATTAAAACATTATTTATAAGACATGTGTGTTTGTGTGGCTTCAACCCATTCATGGCACACTATTGAGCACGGGTCTTTCTTCATAAATGAGGAGGCATTGAGCATACTCCACCACGCTGCTCCAGTGCGGATTGGTGGAGGAAGTTGTGCGTAAAGATACACTATTGAATTAAAAGTTAACCTTTAAATAATCATAGCAATTATAAAAATATTAAAATAAATAACGCTAATAACACATCGCTAACTTACATGACCCGAAAACAAACATTTATCTGTCATATACTAAATGTATACCCCGGCCGGGAATCGAACGTCACTACCAACTAGGCTACTACTATATCTATATTATTTAGTAGTGTTAGTTAGATCGTAGTAAGAGTAGTATAGAATTATATCAATATTATAGTATAGAATATATTAAAAGATTTTAAGACGGTATGTAAATGATTAGTTCATTGCTCTGTTTAACTCGCGTGTGATCTATTGCAATGTTTGCAGATACTATAAATAACAATAAGTTGTTTTGATATAATTCCGTAAATAGATTCATTGACTTCGCCGTTCGTTAATTGTAATTGATTGATAACAAGATTTACTACGTTTATCTACGTAATAATACAAAGATAATTTCAACTGTTTAATATAACACATTGTTTGTGTGTAAAATGTAATAGAAATCATAAAAAATACAAAAGTGAGTAATTTAGCTGCATGAGAAATGAAATAAATTGCAGCTTCTGTAAGACAATTATTTAATTCTTAGAATTGACTCAACATTTCTCTTAAAGCCTGGCGCAGAATCTTCCCTCTCGGATTTCTTGGTATCTTTTCAATAAAGTTGACCCCCCCTTTTAATTGCATGAATGGTGCGACCTGAAACGGATTAATTAATTACTTAGAATTCGTGTTTTCGCCAAGCCATTAGTAAGATAATATTTTCCTTATATTACAAGTAGTTAATATTGTTAAGTATCAATATTGTTTAATTGTGCGCATTGCAGCCCGTGGAAATGACGCGATGCTATTTTTTTTTTTCCAAAGAATACTTCATTTTGGTATGGTAGGTATACCATATTTGGTAGGGTTGTTCTTTTGTTGTTAGAATTAGCTCTTACAATGCGATGCAAATATTATGGATATGATATACCTACTGGATATGATAATCGAGAAATCATTTTTTTACCTCAGAAGCAACGTAGTCTAAGAGTTCTTTTTCAGAAACGTTGACTCCTGGCTGCTTGACCACGAATGCAGTCGGTTCTTCACCATAATCGGGGACAGGTTTACCCACAACACCTGCCTCGCGTACTCCTGGATGCAGCAACAGTAGTGTCTCCAACTCCAAAGGCGCTATCTGTAATACTCATGTAATTTGACGTCCGTAGCCTAGTTGGTAATAACCCTGCTTGTGAAAATTGTGGCCCTGAGTTCGATTTTGGGGTGGAGCAGCTATTAGGTGACAGTTTTTTATAGCTCGTAGGGCTGGCAAAATTTCGGACGGGCCACCTGATGGTAATTTGTCACTGCCGCCTGTGGATACGAGTAACACAAGGGGAGACACCAAAGCAACGCCAGCCCTGAAGGAGAAGTCTTTTTACACCTTATTTTAAGAACCCCATGTGATATTTATTCCAGAAGTTTATTCCAGAATAAGAATGTACTTGGCAATAAAGATCGCGAGAATCGGACCGTACACGTTTATCCACGAGTTCAATCGATTTATCGGTGTGTGGTGTGAAGGTGGAAAGCACGTCGAATAATTCGTCGTAGCACTCACCGTTGTAAAATCAGTACAATACATGGAGACAACTGATGCCCCTTCTAAATGTTTGTTTTTAAGTCGTGGGTGTCAGTGATATCTTAATTATGATGTCCAATCCACCCTCTAGACAAACTACTCCGGGTACCTGGTACCGGGTATGTATATATGTGTAAGCGTTTATTTAATTATCCACATCATCATCAATACCATTCTTGAGCTCTAATTTTATTTACATTAAAGCTAACCAAATGCAGATTGGCAAACATTATAAGTTTTGAGAACACAGTAACAGTTCTCTAACCAAATACGCAGATTTCCTCACGTTGTTCTCATCTACGAACCAAGTGATAATTCACTTATTGTATCTACGCACAAAACGTTGACGAAATGGAAGTGAGTGCAGAATTCTTCATGGGAAGTTGATGCTTACGTTAAAACACCATGTTTATCATTTTTTTATTTTACTTATAATCAGCTAACCTTGATAACAATTTCACCTGATAGTAAGTGGCGATGAAGTCTAACATGTTGGACGCACTAACATATAACACCGACGCGGGTTATTATTATTATTCCAGTCGCTTTCATAATGAACGACGACGCAAACCGTGTGGTTCGTATTAGCAAAATATTATGTTCATGCTACCATGGTCACCTACAATACAGTTAACCCTAGTATCTACTAGAGTGTGATTATAATAAATGAGTACCTAAGGTTAAGTGTGAAGTTGACCAAAGTAATAGGTACATTTAAAATATAGAATAACCTTAAATCCGTCATACGAAATGATTTCCTTCATTCTGTCGACGATGTAGAAGTATTTGTCGTCGTCGTAGTAACCAAGATCTCCCGTCTTAAAGAACCCTTCCGGATCTAAATACGTCGAGGGGTCGACGCCAATATAGCCCTTCATAAGGACCGGTCCGGTTATACGGATTTCTCCGCGTTGATTAGGGCCTAATGTTTTGTTCGTTTTCGGGTCTGATATCTAAAAATAAAGTTATATTATTCACGGCTATGTACTATTGGTATTGGTTTATTCAAATTCATTAGCTCTATATCTAGATAAATCTAAATCTATCTGTAACTAAAATCTAAAATTCATAAAATCTATATATTTATCAGTTTTCTTTCGTGTTACACAAATGCCAGTTCCTATCGTGTAGATATGAGTACATTGTTATGTTTTTATTAGCCTGCATTATGTTATTGTCCTAAGTACAACACTAATAATGCCTATAATATATAAATTAATATCTACCGTATTTTAGATGATATCTGCCGCTGATATGATTGTTCATTGTATGCTTGAACATGTTACATGAAGAATTACAGAGAATTACTAATTAAGACTATTGTTGATTAAAATTTTACAATAAATTAGTTATAGACGAGAATCAAACAAAACCTCATTATTATAAAGTTCTTTCGAGATACTCGTATTTAAGTTTGTAGTACCTACCTATTGAAAAAACGTATCGAAAAGGCACTATAAACCAAAAAATGAAATAAGTACGTATGTACTTAGTAATTAACTATAATTAAAATAACGCTTAATACATAATCTACGTGATAAGTATCACTTCAGTGAATTAAATGGTTATTAAGGTTCAAATTGGCGCGAGCTCGATGTAAACTCAAATAAATTCCCGTAATGATATCTCGTTAATCTTATGCAAACTTTACCTTCAAAGTTATACCCGGTGAAGCCATGCCGACGCTCCCAGACTTGGAGCCTTTAGTGCCCCAATTTTCCGAAGTTAATTCACCACATTCGGTCATGCCATATCCTTGTAGGACATCTTGTAGGTTAGGAAATCTGCAATATTGAGTTTTACATGAATTAAACTTTTATTTGTCATCTTATAACATACATTTTTCGATTCTTTCTTTTAAATCTGCTCGTTTCTCGGCTATTACAATAAAAAATATATATAGACACTAGCTTTGATGCGTCTGAAGAACGTTTGTCCGCTACGTACTAGATTTAACCATAACATAACCATTTTTATTTTCCCAAAAAAAAACAGATTGTTCAAAGATACCTAAAACCTTGGTTGACCAAGGAGAGACCTTGGAGAGAATGACCATTTTCCAACTTTCGTCCTCGATATTTCGACGGATGAAATGTATTGGTGGTGATTAAACTGGGAAATACAGAGAATAGCGTCGTCCAACACGTGGGATTTGCCTCGTCGAAATGTCGAAGCCTCGCCGATGGTTTGGCAGGGTATAGACAAAGATGACTCAAACATGGATGGATCCTCTTACTCCTTAAAATTAACGTTTGAGTGCATAGACGAAGAAAGAATCTTGTAATTTTAATATCTCACCGTTGTTTCAATCTTTGCACTGTTTTGCTGTGAAGTGGAGACGAGCGGGAATACATGATTCTGAGAGAACTCAGGTTGTACTGGTTTACGTCCTCAGCTTTGGATATATACCCGATGTAGGAAGGAACAAGCATAGCTATGTTGACCTAAAAATAAAACAGTGATCGTTAAAATTTTACGGGTAGCTTCACATGTTCTTTGAGATATCTTGTGTGATATTCTGTGGATATACATATAAACGCTCAGACACATACCCCTGCACTAGGTTACGCTGTGACGCGGGTGGTATATACAACACAAATTCCATCCACCGACCCACCATCTACCGACGACCCAAATAATCATTTATCTTTCACATAAATATCTGCCCTAGCCGGGAATCGAACCTGGGACCCCTCGTTTTGCAGGCAATGTCACTACAAGTTAAGCTACGGGCTAAATAAAGGTACGTAATATAATAGTGCCATAGACACGAGCCGACAGACTATGGTCTGTCGGCTCGTGTCTATGGAGGTAATCAACAGCGGAGCTATTCCATATAAATAGCCGACAAACGACCCGCCAAGAAACATGATGGTGAGTGAGTGCGAGATCACTGTGGACATGGACATGGACACCAGTAACACCAAAGGCATCACGATGCGTTGTCGCCAAGAATTACTTGAACGAAGAAAAAATCGACTTTAACATCGACAACTAGGTAATAAAATGAGAACATCAATGTATTCGAAGTCGAAAACTACTCGTCAGATCTCGCTCGAATTTAATAACAAAATACCATCTTTCGTTTCGAATAAAAAAATCGGTTCACAAATGTCGGACAAATTGCTGGACATACATAAAAATAATAATATAGACGTCTCGTCCTTTTTGTGAAGTCGGTTAATTAAAGAGAAGGAAGAAAGGAAATACGGTTCTCAAGCCACAGCCGAAACACGATGAGTCATTTGGGGACGGACTCGACCACTAGATCTACTCTACCACACGACCGCTATCCACCTGCTCCACAGCAAGATATTATTTATCATTTGCTTCAATAAAAATTAAAACAAGACAAAACCAGTGTGGTTCATACAGTTCTCAATATCGGTATGTAAAATCATCCTACTTAAAGTTCGCCAATATGATAGACCTATGAACCTGATACCTGATACAGTTTTAGATTACGAGGCTATTGATGATTAATATTACATGCCCTATTATCAGTTGTATTAAGGCTTAAAATCCCGTTTTAATTAGACTATCCGAGGCTATTTTCTTAGCGATTATTTGTTCACCTGAAAAAAACAAAACTGTCAACAGCTGTTTTGCGAACTCCGCTATTTAAAATGGAAAAATAAATATTTAAAAGTGTAAAAATAAATATTTAAAATACTTAAAATAGCTGTGAATTTATGTGAATTGCAAAACATAAAATAGTTTATCATAAATAACAAAAATTACAAAAGTGTCAAGCAGGCTAAGATGCGGTTGCTAAGGCCGCCATCGGTTGTCCTAGCGACGCATGTCGTCGCTAGGTCTCTTCCACTGCAGCGTCCAATTGCAAGACCTTCCTGTGTCGCACCTACGTAACGACGCATGCGTCTTGTTACCAACAAGCAGCCTTCATATTTTGACTTTGACTTTTTTTAATACGCTTTTATAATGTTTTCAGTGTACATTTCATCGAGATATAAGTACTAACGTACTAGAGAAGCTACGTCAAATAACTGAATTGTCCTAATCTTCGTAATTTGTATTTTGTTCGCTGCAGCGCTAAAATAATAACAATTCGTCTAAACCGAAAACTAATTTACCACAGCGCTAGATTTGCTGCGGAAGTGTATTTATTCTCGGCAAAAAGGTCTTAAGCGCCATGTAAATCACGGCACTTACGCGTGGCGACTGAGTGAGGTGCGGCGACGGTGCGGCGCGATCGCCGCAGTTGAACGGGACAAAGTAGGAATTTACGGTGTCTTCTCTAGTACGTTAGTACTTATATCTCGATGGTACATTTTAAGTTATTTTGTTGTGTTTTTAATTTTGTCTTAAGTTTTTTTTTTTGGTGAATGTTGTGAATGCAGTCCGTGACCCAATCTTGTGATGGCACGTCGAACGCGTCCCATCCATGTACACAGTGCAACAAGTCTTTCAAATCTTTGAAAGGCCTCAATATACACTCTACAAAAACACATAAGAAATGTATTAGCCAAAACATTTCACCTTTAGACATCCATCCCGTTATTCCGAGTGCACCTACTCATGTAGCCAACGATTCAACTCCTTTCCACACATATCTTAGCCATTTGAAAAATAGTATACCCATAGTTAAAAGAATCCCTCGAGGAGCTCGAATAACCGTAGCTACACATTTGTCACAATTAATACAGAAATGTTACTTAAACAATTATACTCACGACTGGCAGAACCTGACCTTTTTTTAATCAAAAATAAATTTGAAGCCATTGGTTTGGAGCTTAATTTTAGCAAATGCGAACTTTTTATAAATAACTGCGACTTAAATTTAAATGAAGTAAAACAAAAATTTAATATTTTGGCTCCAAATATTAAAATAGTTAACAGTAATTCCCTTTACCTTTTAGGTTCTCCAATTTTTGATGAATCTATTGCTGAATATATTAATAATTCAATTACTAAATTTCAAAATTCTGCTGACCGTCTCCTTGAAATCAGTCCACATTATGCACTATGCATCTTAAAATTCTGTCTTTTCGTCCCAAAATTTACGTATGTGCTCCGTTGCTGCTCCTTTTGGAATCACCCAGATCTTTTGACACAAGTAGACAACTTAATCAAAATTAGCTTAGAATCAATTCTTAATTTGCAGCTGACCGAGCAATCTTGGACCCAAGCATCCCTACCCATCCGTTATGGTGGTTTAGGGATTCGCAAAATTTCCAGTGTCGCTTTACCGGCCTTCCTATCTTCTGTCCATAGTTCAGCAAATCTCATAAGTAAAATTTTAAGGGCATCCCCTTCAAACTTTGAGATTGTTGGCTTGGAAGAAGCTAGAAACGCATTCTTAATTGCATGCCTAGGTCAAAATTTTCCATTTTCTCCAAATTCTCAGAGGAGCTGGGACGACATAAAATGTAAATTGACTTATGACAATCTTTTGAGCTGTAGTACAGGTTCGGCGCGTGCTAGGCTTTTGGCCGTGGGTGCGCATGAGGCTGGCTACTGGCTTCACGCGTACCATTCGTCAAATACAGGAACATTTCTTGAGCCTGACACGCTCCGAATTGCAACCTGTCTACGGCTTGGGGTTCCGGTCTGCGCTCCTCATAAATGTCCCTGTGGCAGTGATGTCGACAAGCTAGGACATCATGGACTGTCATGCCAAAAAAATGCAGGCCGCTTCTCGAGACATGCCGCACTTAACGATATCATACGCCGGTCCCTTGCCACCGTCAACGTGCCAAGTCTACTTGAGCCGACTGGTATTGCCAGAGACGATGGCAAGAGACCGGACGGTATGAGTTTGATTCCATGGAAGATGGGCCGGGTGCTGGTATGGGATATAACCTGTTCAGACACGCTGGCCCCTTCCCATCTACATGGAACCAACAACAGAGCTGGTGCGGCTTGTGAAGCGGCTGAAAAAGCGAAAGCATCTAAATACAGGGGTCTAGGCTCCGAATACGATTTTGTCCCATTCGGTGTCGAGACCCTTGGTCCGTGGGGTCCTAGTGCTATTAAGCTTTTTAAGGAAATAGCAAAAAGGTTAGTCGACATAACAGGAGACCGAAGAGCTGGCAGCTACCTCGGACAAAGAATTAGCCTAGCTATTCAAAGGGGGAACGCTGCCAGTATCTTCTGAACCTTGCCTAAAGGGACTCCTTTTAATAATATTTTTTAGTTATTATGTTATTTTTTAACTTTTTAGTTTTAGGTTTTGTGTATATTATTTAAGTTTATTATGATTATGTTATGTTATGACGTTAAAAGAGTTATCATATTTTTTAAATACATATTTCTTCTTAGCGATACCTTTTGGTATGTTTCATGTTGGAGGAATAATCAATGTTCGTTCAGGGGCTAGTTCACTTGTCATCGTGATGTACTGTCGCAGTTCGTCATGACACAGGTAACCAGTTTCGTGTAACATTTTGTGATATATGCTTTCAGGGTATTACTTCAAAACTATTTGACGAGGTAATATCTTAGCTAATAATGTTCTACTAGTAAAGGTACATTGTCGTATGTTAAGGAGCACGCACAGTTTATAAAGAAAATGCTTGTATTAAAACGTGTATTATCGCGTTTAATATAGATAATAATTATGTACCTAGTGTCAGACATTACTTTGGGGAAATCCATTGTTATAAAGTTAGTATTTAGTCTACTTTGCTTTACTTTGTTAAAACGTTGTTTCTAATTCGCAGTTGAAATTGTACGAAAAGTTCAATTTTAATTACATGTTCATTTTCAAAGTTAAGTTGTCGTAGTTGTAGTATAAAACTTGTCCTTTGATACCTAGACGTAATAAATATTGATAAACAAAACAATAGCCTTCGAAATAGTTTTATTGAACATCACAGGTTATTTGTTCAGGAATATTTGTTCTCCTGTAATATTATGTGAAATATATTTACTAGGTTTTAGATAGGGCCGCAGTTTAAACAAACTGTTAAAGAAATCGTTATTGAGTAACTCATACATTTTCCATTATTAATAGATCCATTTTTATTCAACCTTGACTTACCTGACAATCTTGAAAACACCGCAAAATATTATGCTGTGTTGGCTCATTTAAGTAAACTATCTTCCTGCCAGCTAATAAAAACTTGTAAGTCATGAATGTATCATAATTGTGATACCATTCTCCGAATACAAACATTGTTTTCAAGGTCTCGTCTTTGTACCTAGAAAATAACAATGAATTAAGTATTACATATAACGTATAATAATGTAAAAAATTTAACATACATTGACAGAAAATTAAGATCAGAGATTTAATCTTATTAAATTAGGTACGTTCCGAAAATTTAATAATAATGTTATAATATTTCGTCATATTATTATATTAGATTAGATTTGTAAATTGTATGTATTGGGTTTAATGTGATATTGTAATAACTGGTTTTATTTAAAGTAATAACTTACTCATCCCACATACTGTTAAGAATACAGTTTAAATGCGTTAAGCATACTCCTTTTGGCATGCCCGTAGTTCCTGATGAATAGAGTATGAATGCTGTATCGTTCGTTCCGTCGACTGTCGCCGGCTCAAATCTATTTACATCGACGTCATTTGAAATCAATGATTTAACAGTAATCGCGGATGTTGGACTATCATCAAGTGTTATAAATGTTTTGATACATTCAAAGCATTTGAGTACATCGCTATTGGTTTCCCAGAACTGTTTTGAACAAATGAAGTATTTTGGTTGTGTTATCGACAATTTATGCTTCAATACGGCTGGAAGGAATAATTTATGTTAAACGTAGAAGATAAAAGAATCGAAATGGGGTGCGTCAAAAGATATTAAGAGTTCGTACCTCTGCCGCTATTCAAATCGTATGGCGTGTACGTCGCGCCGGTGAATACGATTGCTAGTACCGTTGGCACAAAAATATTGCGTTTTTCTGATCCAACAGCTACGATATCGCCTCTTCCGATGCCCAATCTCATCAGTGAAGAGGCAAGATTGACAGCGTATTGAGTCAGTTGCCTGTATGTTAGTTTATCTTTTGTTTCGAAGTATTCCTGTAAGTTGACTTTAGTTTCACAAATTAGACGAATATAAATAAATGTAGTTCGTGTTTTGTGAAATAATACGATCCTAATTCTAAGACAACATCGGTAGTGAAGTTTGTACATATTAATAATGTTTCTACATATTAATGAATTTTATTCAACGCAAAAAAAATGCATTTAAATAATGATTTTTTTATATAATAATATATTGAAAAGCGTTTAGTTTCAGACTTTCAAAAAAGGAAATACGGAAATAAAAATGCGGCGTAGAATATACATCATGAAAAGAAAAAAAAAGTGTTTAATATAATATTAAATGTGCCTCAAAGACTAAAACATTAAAAACATTGTTTTACTCTTAAGCATTGTTTTACACTTAATGACGAGAACACAAAATTCAATTGACAACACAACATTTATAGCTAAAATCCAACAATTCCAGTCCCTACGTAGTTATATTATAGTAAGTGAAGAAAAAGTAGATAATAGTTAATGTCACTAGCGCGCGAAAAGTGGGTCAATTGTCGTACTTTTCGCCTGATCGCCGTTCCGAGGTCCTGGGTTCGATTCCCAGCGAGGCGGAAATTTGAATGATGAATTTTTTCCGTTCTTGGTCTGGGTGTGTTTGTGTGTCTTGTGTGTTGTCCATGGCACCCACGACACAGGGTATCCTACTGTGGGGCTATGAGTGTCGAGCGTTATTTATTATTTATTTATTTTCATGTAGCTATTAAAATACATTAATTAAAATTTATGAATTGAGATAAATGAGTTTTTTTTTGATAGAATTGTTCATAAACTGTGCTGTAATATTTGAAGAACCCTTTACAATTAATAAAACGTTTAGAGAAACCCTTTGTACCCGTTTTTGCAGAATAATGCATGTACTAAGAATCTGAGATATAATAAACTATATGTGCGGCACAAAAGGAAGGCCTCGATGAAGTTTATTTGACGTCTGTCCGATCATCAAGTTTCGTATAAATTATTACATAAATTTGAAGGAGCAAATTGCTGTTCTTCATGGTCTATAGTGATGTGCAAAAAGTCATAAAATTTATCGAATGTATAACTTTAAGACCCAAAGTTAATTAATTACATGGATATTGAAACAATATATATATTTAAATATTATGGACTAATGCGGGACCATATAAACAAAGTATATGGTACCGCGAACAAATTCCTTCACGTTTTTACTAACAAAATACAGTGCCACCTTTAATAAAGTAAGTAAGTCAATTACATAAATGAATATACTATAAATCATCTCAACCCAACAAGGTCCACTACTGAGCTCAAAGCCGAGGAGACCTTAAACATAAGGTGATTCGTAAGACTCTTGTGATATTAATAGAGGGTACTCAGTATTCGATTCTCATTCCAAAATATGTAATTAAAAAGGGTGCTTAAAATTTTTATTCCAAAAATGTATCGATGCGACTCGTACTTGACCATATTTTTTCGATACTAAATTAACATTTTTCACGTCACTATTTTAATGTGTCAAAGGGGCCTAAATTTTTTGCCGTTACTATAAAAGCTTAGTTACCTATATGTAGAAGAAGCGCACTAATAATAGTGTAATGTATAATTCAAATGCATGTATTAAAAGAAATTTTTACATTCATAATAACAAAATTTGAAACATAAATACATCGAAAGTTAAATAAAATAAAATTAAAACCCGAGGTTAAAAATGGGCAATTAGCTTATTAATAAATATGCCGTTTGACAATCACAGTGAATTAACATAACATAATTATTTGGATATAAATTTCCTTACCAATGCAATTTCATTGTTCATCTTCCGCAATTGGTCCAACATGTATTTACCAAAATTTAAATGTGCAGGTAGTTGCACGTTTTGATTACCGTAAACATAAAGCTCGTTGAACATTTTGTATCGATGTATTTAGTAAATTTCTCTTTATATAATATCGGTTGTAATGTCACCAGTAAAACAATTGCACATAACCGTGTTTGCCACAGCCTAGCACTTCTTTGAATTATTTACTCACTCGTATACTCGTATTTATAGCACATCTGTTATTTATACCCACTCTCAACATACTGTGGTTTAAGTGTGTGTCGCGCAAGGTCAAGGCATATAATTAACTAACAACAAACATTTCTTCGATCTTGTTGTAGGTATACAAGATCGATTCAAAACCTTATTTTTAGAGAAAATTGTCAATAGGCATAAGACGCAAAACGATATGCATCCAATCGTCTAATATTCTTTTTTAATCTCAATAAAAGTGTTTTGGTAAGGTAATGTACGTAGAAAACGTCCGGATGGTCAGATGGCGTAAGCGGTGGTAAATTCACATTAAATCTTATGTTTGTCCGAAATATCGGGTTCCCCATCGATGACGGCTCGTTTGCTAGGGCGCTTTAGCCTAACCTAGCCACTTGTCCTCGTTCCTCGTCATGACAACAGACGAAGAACTTGGCTAATCTTGCAGATCGTCAGGGTGGTACAGCACAGAACGACTTTTATTACGAGGGATCTTATTGCCTTGTTTGTTCGTTAAATTGTTGACCACGAGCATTAGCATAGCTTTTGAGGTTAGCATGCAGTCAAGGATGGATATAAATCTATCTATCCATTTTTGATCCGTTACAGTCCAAATTTTAGATTATACTAGTTTACCGCTCGCGGCTTCGCCCGCGTGTAGTTTATAATTTCCAAAAATCCTTTCTTAATTCTCACCTGCCTGACTTGAGGATCTATAAGTACTTACAAAGTTTCAAGTAAATCCATTGAAGAAATAAAAAAAAACTTTTTATCCCCTTTTATAGTCTTAGGCGGGGGAGGGGGGGGGGAATTTCCAAAAATCCTCTCTTAGTGCTCCCCTACACTCCCCATAGAACATACATGCCAAATTTCAGCTTCTTGTGTTCAGTAGTTTAGGCTGTGCGTTGTCTGTCAATCACTCAGTATCGCAAGAGTTTTTAATGTAGTGGTTTGTTTCAATGTTATATAACAAAGGTGAGGACAAAGGGGGACATCTTCAAAAGAAACTCGGTTACGTTAGAGAAGATTCTAAGCCATATGGAATGTTTTCCTATTAAAACCTCCTTGACAACCGTCGGCATATTTGGGAAATTTCCGGGATCTCATGTGATTGTACCGATGCCTCTTCTGCTCTACTTAATGTGCTCTAGATTCATCTTGGGGCACCGTTATATTTTATCCTTCTCCCCTCGTCACTTAATTTGTCGCCTACGCCAACGGTTATAAGTGTAGGTATCTTTTTCATGTTAGTACAATAAGGATTGAATAAATAAATATATACTTAGTAAAAATATTACATGTTAACATGGACTGCGTTGATCAAACGGGTGATCAGTTCACCCATGCTGATTTAGTTATCGATAGGTACAAATATTATGAAAAAAGTGCTTTGTGAGTTTGTAGATACGAGTATGTATGTATTTGGAAAAAAAAACCGGAACAAAACACTAATTTGAAAACTATTTCACGATTTAAATGGTACTTTATTCCAGTTTGCCATAGGCTATATGTCATGTGTATATACTGGTGCAAATAAGTGAGAATAATGATAATTACAAAGTTGGAACTGAAGCGAGTAACTTGACAGTTTAAAGTTCTTTTTTTTAAGTAATTAAGGTAGTACGAGCACGCAGCACCACCCTTCCGCTGCCGCCTATGACAACTGTGACCGAATTAGAACAAGACACAAATTGGGATAGTTAGTCCGATTAGGAGACGTAGTTAGAACATTAGTTGGTTAATTTGTTAGTATGAGGACTGGGACAAGGACTGTTAGTGATAGTTAGTCCTGTTAGTTGTTAGTAATAGTCCAGTTAGTATTTGTTAGTAAGGGTTTAGGATCGTAGGATCGACTCGAAAGGCTTGGAGATGAGCGAGCATGAAATGAACAGCGATTATTTCAGTTGCGGTTACCAAGGCATAGATTTCCCGATGTGAAGCGAGGGCAGGTCTGAAGAATAAAATACTTCCACGTTGTGGCAATGAATACGTTCTCAAGTTATTCGTCAGCTTTTCGTGTTCTATTCATGAGGTTAAACACCAAACGTGCAATAAGAATTTTATAAGCTCTAGCGTAAGTTTCTGTGCATCTGAAATAGTGCAGAGCCTAGTTAGATGAAGTAGTAGGACAATACTTTTTACGTAAATTGCGGACAAACAAGTAGATGAGCCCGGATGTTAAGGGGTTACAGTAACTCATAGACATCGTCATCACGGATGAGGTGTCGACGGAAAAAGAAGCGGGACACGTAAAAAACCATTTGTCGAGAAAACAATAATAAACGCTTTAAAACTCATTCCCTGCACTAGGATTCTCTGTGTCGCGGTTGGCATAGACAACACAAATAAATAACACATCACTAACACCCATGATCTGAGAACAAACATTTTTGTCTGTCATATAAATGTCTGCCCTAGCCAGGAAACGTACCCGTGACTCCTCGCTTTGCAAACAGGATTTTTACCAACTCAGTATGAGAAGCATCTTCAGTGAATTGTGTGATACAGCATCTAGTCAATTTCAATTAGTGAATCCATCGAGATATACTTATAACTCGATGAGTGAAACAGAAAAAGTAGGTAATAGTTTGCCAGATCCCTTTGGATTCTACTATTTTATTTTATTGGATCTTATTGTGCTTTTTAAACAAAGGTACCATGTAAATTCACTTTACTAGTGGATTAAAAACAACTTTTACACTAACGTTTTCCTCTCAATTACAAAAATAATAAAAAAATCCAAATCAGTTGAAGCATTCCCAAATTAATAAACAAATTACTAAACACAACAATAACTTTATAATAGCATAGTATGATTTGTATCAGACTAATTAAATATTCATGTTTCCATAAAATAGATTTAAGTATTTGATATGATTTTGGATATTCCTAGTTAAAAATCATTTTTCCACGTGTTATAATTCGCTTTTGCTGTTATAAATCCTTAGTACCATTTGACAATCAGTAATAAAATTGCTCAAAGACCGATAAGAATTTATGATGTTAGTAGTTAGATTATAACTGAGTTTAATATACCTATGTGTTATCAAGATTTATTTATTTGATTACACTGATTAATATAACTGGGACATTTGGTTTCAAAATATTCTCTAGTTATTTTGAAAATCAACAATGTAATGCAATACTTTAGTAATCTCGCTCGCTCGTACTTCATAACCGAGTAGGTATGCCATAATGCCTTAAATTCATAAAATACACGAAAAACCGGTTAAATGATCACGTACGGTTTCTCCTACCACCGAGTGAACTGAATTATTTCATCAATTACAAGAAAATGACAAATGCATGTCAAACATCTAACATTGTTTCACACACACTTTTTACGTAACTCAGTGGCTTGTTCTATGGACTCTTAATCAGAAGGGCGTGAGTTCGAATCTTGGGAATATATTTTATTAATTTCGTTTTTTAGTAAGTAAATTATCCCTTTTTTAACTTTTATGTTTTTATACAGTTAGATCATTTATTTTAAATTTAGGTAGGTTTAAATTATGAAAATCTAATTTTAGCCGTCTCCATTCTTCAATAATAGTATCTGAGAGTTTATCGTTCCACGAATTATTATGGTCCGTCAATGTCGCTTGAAATAACAATTTGGCTCACAGTGAGGGGCGACAGCCAACCTAAAGGATCAAATAATTTTGTAATATGCGATAATAACTGCCGTTTGGCCAACAGTTCATCGTCGAGTAGATGTTCAAATTTATTTTGGAACGTAAATTAGACAGTATGTAACATACGTATTTTGCAAACATCGCGAAAGCAATAAGTATTTTACTTTAATTCAATAAACTAGTGTTATTACAAACTATTATTACAAACTACACTCATTGGGTTTGGTTATTTTACAGCAGTTTAGCAACGGTAATAAACTGTATACTTTTCATAGGTATATTTTTAAAATAACATGTTGGCGAATCTTGGTGTTAATCGATTTCAGACGGTCATTGGACTTCAACAAAGGCACTTTAATAGTTGATGATATATGATCACCGTTCGATGAACGATGGACAATCAAACACAAACGTGTTGAATGCGAAGGGAGTCTTGAACCCGCTTCTTGAACGTCGTGGGACTTTAATTTTACAGTTTTCACGTACGAGGTGTAGAGTAATTTAATATTTCCTTTAATTATTTGGCTCATTTCAGGTATTCAGGTGTTATTTCACATTGAAAAGCGTCACATCGCTGACGAAGCGCAGACGTGTGTGCGTGCACTATACAAAGCCAGGTTTTCTGTGAAATCAACTTCAAAACTGATATCACGACCTAATTATAATTGTGCGAGGGCAATTATTCTACTCTGCTTTGACCGCTGGTGGCAAAAAATTCTTGGATGTTTCCGTGTTTCGCAGGGCACGTAATACAGTCGGTCCTGGTTGTTATCGTCAGATATCAATCGTTAAGTCAAATCAGATGCCTTTGGGCTGCATAAAAACTTCCGACATATGGGTTGGCTACAAACCCCTCCACCAATCCGCACTGGAGCAGCGTGGTCGCAACGCTGTAGGCCTCCTCAATTATAAGGAGAACCCCATGCTCCTTAGTGGACTATTAATGGACTTAAAGCCAATTATTTGCATTTTAATGCTCAGCATAATTAGAGAAGTACCTAAGCTTCTTTGTAATATGCCTTTTCTGTATTTCTTAATCGGGGCCTGAAACAAGTTGTTCCCTTGAGAGGGAAAAATATGAAACTAAACTAACCACCTTAAATGATTTATGATTCAGTTACTTTATCAATGCAACAGACAATAAGAATTACGTGTTACAGGAAAGAAGAAATGGACGGAGAACCACAGAAGTAAATAAAAAGTGCACCATTTATCTTCCGGATATTCTTCGTGTTTTGTACAGCTGTTATTATAATAGTCGTAGTTAATCTTGAAAATAGTTTAAGCTTTCTTATTTATATCCACCTAAGTCTCAGTTACATTATCACAACCCGTAACAGTTCTTAATTTGGGCTCAGGTCCCGAATCGATCTCGGCTCGAGAAGGGTTAAGGCCACTGGCTGCCTTACTGGCCTATTCGTGTTTTTTTTTTAATTTATGAAAAGTATGAGTAAGGATTCAGAAAGGTATTAAGTAAGAAATTAGAGTGCAATGTAAAAAATTCGCTTATAATATTATGCTGTTGATCAATTTTATGTCTTGCTAGATAAATAAATGTACTCTACATATTATGTACTTATTTGAATAACATAATTATACAGAATCTTCAAGACCAAGGATTTTTAAGAAGGACCGTTGTTTAGCGAGCCTTTTACTAGAATGCAGTTCCTTTAATTTTTAATACTGTAAGAGTACAAAGGTAAAGTAGGCTTACTGGTTTATTGGTTTATGAAATACTAGCGATCCGCCCTCGCTTAGCTTCGGGAAACTTATGTATTCCTTCGGTTTGCAAAGATTTTGTTATATATTTTGGATAATTCACACTATATCTTTATAAATTATATTCTATGTGTTATTCTGATGTGTAAGCTATATTATTGTAAAGTTTCATCAAAACCCATTCAGTAGTTTTTGTATGAAAGAGTAACAAACATTCATACATCCATACAAACTTTCGGATTCATAATATTAACAGGATATAACAAACCGGAACGCAATAAGGTCTAAAATACTACAAGTAAAATTGGTACAATGATTGGAAAGAAAAAAGGCCCATGTTTCTCTCAATATTACACCTTTGGCGGAAAACGATTTGAGGACCACTCATAGCGCCTTGCGCACAAAGACGCATTTGTGATGTAAAATGTATGATGTTTACCCTTTCGTAGGTTCTTACTTTCGTGTGATTGGAAATTCGCCAAGCAAGGCTCTTATACCTTAAATTTCTAAGTTACATATCGATTTGGGCGGTACAATAAAGGCCAATACACCGAGATTGTTCTTCGTTACTTATTAATGGAAATGGCGGTTCTTGCCCCTATTCAGTTTCACGACGCCATGTACATACGTGAGCCGAACAAGAGGAATAAACTCTATAATTTACAGTTCCAAATGAGTCGTAACGAATACAGCAACTTGGGATGTGAAATTTTTATTGGCGTCGGGGTTTCACAGTTACCCATTTATTGGGACCTAACCTAACACATTCTAGTTTTAAATCTTCAATGTTTAGTGCCGGAGAAACCTTCAATTACACTGACTACCAGGATACTAAGTAGGTACTAAGACGTAATATAACATAAGTAATAATAATTAATTGATGATATAACAACAGTAATTATAGTATTCAAGCAAGATTTAGGTCGCTTACATTGATAATACTAAGAACTGTTCACGTTTTGTGGGGGAAAATCAATGATACTTATAATGTCATTGGGGAAAATAAATTACTAAGACGTTGTATTCCTTTGTTTTTCATCTATACAGTCTCGAGACATCTTGTTAACTTTTATAACATGTATCATCACATCGCTGGGGACAGGTATCCTTGCACAATATGAGTACAGGCCATAATCCACCACACTGGCCAAGTGCGGATTGACGGACTTCACACACCTTTGAGAACTTTATAGAAAACACACAGGTGTGCAGGTTTAGTCTCGATGTTTGTCTTCAACGAAGCAAGTGATAATTAAATTCTAATACGAACATAATTATTGAAAATTAGTGGTACAGGATTCGTACCCGAGCCCCCACGGTTTGGGGGACCAACGTTAAAACCGCTCTTTTTTATTGTCTATTTGCGCGAGCTGTTTTTTCAAGTAAATATAACGCGGAATTGACTGTACAGATTTATAAGATAGTTACGTGACATATTTGTAGTTTATAACGGATCTGTTAACCCGGGATAACAGATGTATGTTAATATTTTTAAATTACAGCACTTGTGATCCTATTACACTAGATGAATGGGTTTTTAATTTAGGTATAGAACAATAAAAATCATTTTTTATAATACCTGAAATAAACGAGGTGCAATGTTTCCAGTGCGTGCTTTTAGAGTATGTTTAATGAAGCGAAGCGAGGGCGTGTTTAGCAGTACCACAGTCTGTACAGTCTACCGTAAGAATGTGGGTAGGTGTCTTGTTATTCTTTTAAATAGAACAGACATCCGACCACACCTGACGGCAACAACACGAAAGGCATCACCAATGCGTTGCTGGTTCAAAAAGAAGCGATTGACCCTATTTATTTGGAAAAATTAATGCTTACTTCAGAGTTTTTTATAATTTTCTCAAAAGTGTGTGAACTCTTTCAATGCATACTTGACTAACGTGGTGGACTATGGCCTGTACCCCTCACATTATGAGAGTTGCCTTGAGTACAGCAGTTGTGGGTTGCAAAGAAGAAGATAATTATATAAAATTTGTTACTATATTTAAGTTATATCGTCAATAGTAACTAAGTTATAGGTAAGCACCTAAATACAATTTTAAAAACAATTTATCTGGATACTCTACATAGTCCCAAATGGACTCTATGAAACATTAAAAAATAAAATCCTGTCATAAAATATTTCAGAGCAATTTTAAAATAATTTTACGGGATTGCTCTATCTCAAATATTTAAAATATTTTCCCTTTCCGTGCCGGAATACCTCAATTTAGAAGTTTTATTAAATTTTTTATATTTAAGCATTGGTAAGATAGGGAATGAAGTAACTCAGGTTAAAACAATAATTTTCTTATTTTCTTTTGTTATCACTTTCGTTAACACTAATGATAGCGAAGACTTAAGAATCTGTAAAATAAGATTTGTGACTATACGTCATTTTATACATTTTATTTATGTGAAAATTAAAAAAAAATCTTGGTAATTAAACCTAGTTTTACGTTTGTTGGGTAGGTACGAGTATATGGTTGTCCCTGTGGCTCGGGACCAGAATACGAGCTTCGGTATCCCCTGCCTGTCGTAAGAGGCGACTAAAAGGGGGCTTTGGGGCTGCGGGCGGCTAGAGTGGGAGCTCGAACCGCTCACCAACAGCCCCGAGAAGGACAACGGTATGTGTGGCCGCATACCGTCGTAAATAACAGCGACGGCTACCGGGGGAGCAACACTCCCCCGCTGGTAGAGCCCAACATAAGGGCACCGCGCTTGGAGGACTCCGGTTGCGTTCCTTTGGAGATCCAGATCCCGGAGTCCTCCAAACAGCGCTGAGGAAGGCCACCGGGGGGGTTTTAGTGCGGTAAAAATCCCACATACCCCGGCGTCGCTCCCACGGCGCCGGGTACCTTTTGAAGGTTTCCCCCTCGACAAAAAAAAAAAAAAAAGGTACGAGTATATGGTACATAATGTTATAATAAATTACTCGACCCTATACAAGGGGCTAAATTAACGAAGTAAGCTAAATGAATTCGTAAAGAGAGAGAGGTAATGAATTTTCAGTATCCTCTTTACTCCTCATCATGTGTCTCACTGCTGCATGCATGTATTGTGTCAAACTGGTTCTCAGCAGTGAGACACTATGGATGTAGTTATAAAAACAATATGGCCATTGCTTTTATTGTATACTACAATTTTATGCATATCAGTGTACGTAATATAAAAAAATATATACATATAAAACTTTAGGAGCTTTAATAACTGTGTTCTTTGTGTTGAGATGGTTTTAACATGTGGCACCTGCGTGTTTGCTTAGTTTGTGACTGCCACCAGTTCTTTTTGAAGAAAGTTTCTTCCCTGAGTTTTCTTGAAATATCTTTCAAAGAGTTCTTTATACTTTCATGCTTTTCTTCACACTTTCATGATCGTAATCTACCATTAAGTTTCTTGACTAGTCTTTGTATACTAACATAAGCGTTTTTTATTATTAACTAGCTGTGCCCGCGAGTCCGTCCGCATGGAATTTTAATTGTTATGAGGAAATCTCTAAAATAAAAGTAAATAAGTCTAAGTTATTCCTTATTACAACAGCTATCTGCCAGTAAAAGTCCCGTCAAAATAGGTCAACAACAGTTGTAAAAATGTTATTTTGGTATATGCACCGTGTATACATCCATATGCATTTAGTAATAGTAAGCGGTTATTTTACAGGTTTTTAAACAGACACTACAATTTTATTTATTTGTATAGAAGATGTAGATAATAAAAATAATATAATCTGAAGCTACTAAGAATAATGACTTTACAATAATACTGGTATAATCATAATCATTACGAAGCCACCGTGATTACACCACGCAGGCACCGTCTTCTATCGCCTCAATAGAACACCCAGAATAAGGCCTAAACACTTTAATAATTCTAATCTTCATCTAATCACTTAATCACACATTTAATCAACTTCTTAAAAGTAGTTTAAAAAATGTGCGGGGACAGATGAAGGTACATTGAATACACAATCATGTATTCAAGTCCACACATGGTATTCAGTCCACATGGACTGAAATCATAATCATCCTTTTTTCTTTGGCTTCGGGTAAAAATATGGGTATCTACTGATATATGATATGATATTTTTATATTATTTACTGGTTGGTTACTTGGTTTTGTAGCTGCTAAATGCATTCATACATGAAGTTAAAACATATTTTCAATCCCAAAACTTATCTAGGCACAATTGTTAAAAAATATTTTGCTCTAAACACAATCTTTTCCGGAGGACTGGAGGAAAATTTTTAACTGTCTGAATGAAACTTTTGATTGGTCAGCTGCATTTCAATTAAAAGTTTCTTAACATACGTTGAAGTATTAGTTTGCCTACTGGAGTTGATCCTATTTTGCCAGTTGCGTTTCCGTACTCTCATATGCATTCAAAAGTAGTTATTTGTTTGGTAACTTGTGACATTGATACAAAATAATGAGATGAAATACGTTAAAACGTACAAGTTTTCAGTAAAATTTCCAGTACGGAAATAATGTTTTAAATTTTAAACATAGTGATCACGTCTGAAAAACTGGTCTTAGATAGATTAATTTTTTAAAATTCTTATTAGAAATACGTAACAAAATGTTATACTGTTTAGTCATAGTGACACAGATGATAAGGGGTTTAATTTCATATGGTTGATAGTGGAGAATCACTGTCTATTAAGTATTTACAAATAACAAGTATAGTGAACATTTTAATAATAGTTAATTACCCGTGTTTGATTATCCATAAGCGAGGCAATATCACCTCTATGACAGGGGTTCCAAACACAAAAAACTAGAAGTGCTCGGCTTGGAATACCAAGAAGCGTTCTTCTCTTTTTTTATTGATTTAATGCAGCAAACGAGCATGCAACACCACCTTCCGCTGCCGTCCATGACAACTGTGACCGACTTAGAACATGACTCATATGGGGACTGGGATAGTTAGTCCGGTTAGGTGACGGTGTTAGAATATTAATAGTTGGTTAGTTTGTAAGTATGAGGACTGGGACAGGGACTATTAGTGAATGTGATTCCTGTTAGTTGTTGTTAGTATTAGTCCAGTTAGTAAATGTTAGTAAGAGTCTCGTTATAATTCGGTCACAGATGTTTTGCTACCCTTGAGGACTGAGATGGTCGCCTCTAAAAAGTGTAGCCGGCTCTACACCTTTTTATCCGGAACACAATTGCTGTTAAAACTATTATTACACGGTAGAAATGGTACTAAGTACCGTGGCGGGCGGTAGTACTACCCTGGCGAACTCTAAGCTCTACTACCTATCAATCTCAGCAATAACAGCGCCTATTAGCGGAGAATGCTGCGGTTAGTTCGTCTAATGAAACCTTACAGTAAGGAAGAAGACGAAAGAGTGTAATAATTTAGGTCATAATATGATCCCAGAACATGAAAAATACTACCGTTGACCTATGAGCGAATCAAATCGACACCCCCCCCCCCCCCCGTGTAATAAAGGCAAGAAATAAAATAAAGACATTTAAGCATTGATTTATTTTACATTTTATATTCATTTGGCATTTTTATTCCATAGCAAGTAATTACAAAATTCATCTATTTGCCTATTCACTAAGTTCTAAAATAAAATAAAATAAATACATAATTATAGGACATAAATAAAGGAGCATTACAAAATTATACGTACCTACACCAATTATTTTATCCGAACGATTTAGAAACCCGTAAATAAAATTACTGAGTTAAATCGTGAATGTTGAGTTTATTACAGGTCGTATCGTAGATACTTGGACAGAAGCTTCATTTGAATAGTTTATTTCGCAAACACCTTATTGGACCTATATAACTATGGACCTATATAGGACTATGGTCCTAAAACAGTCCTATTTGAGGTGTGTACATATACGTTCTATTCGAAGTTAATCGCAAATGCATTGCTATTTCTGAGGATTGCGGTAACACGCTTCATTTGTAAGTGCTGTCGGCAATCAACTTGAAGCTCGAAGCAACTTGTTACATGGAATTGGATTGGAGAATTAATGTGTGGCAGTGTTATCTACCTCCCCAGTTAATAATTTACTCCATTATGTGTTGGCTACAACCCATTAATGGCCCACTACTGAGCACGGGTCTCTCCTCGTACCTGAGGAGGCCTAGAGCATACTCCACCACGCTGCTCCAGTGCGGATTGGTGGAGGGGTTAGTGGCCAACCCAAGTGTCGGAAATTTTAAGCCGCCCGAAGGTATCCGACATGGCTTAACGACTGCTACCAAATGATAACAACCGGGACCGACGGCTTTACGTGCCCTCCGAAGCACGGAAGCGCTCAAGAAATTTTTGCCACTAGCGGTCACCCATCCAACTACCGACCGCGCCCGCTGTTGCTTAACTTTGTCGATCACTTGAGATCGACGCAAGCCGCCGGGCTATGAGCGCTTCATTCTCACACTCCATTATGTGTACTAAGTCACATTTGTGATGCGTCTCGTGGAGGCTGACCTCTGAGATGCAAGGACAAGGTATTTGGTGGTTGTGGTAAATAAGGTTTTAATAGCTGTACAAAAATCCTAATCACAGCTTAACAACTTTAAACTATAAAAATACGCAACAAAATATATTATCGTAAAAAAATATTATTCCTACAATAAGGGAGCATAATAAAAAATATGTATCATTATAACTACTACAAACATATTTCTACATAAGCACATTTTTACTTATCTAACTTAGTACCATAACAAACAAAAATTTAGGAAACATCTATTATAGTTAGTTTAAAAAACCAGCTATTGCTAGAAAGTCGATGTAATTACATAGTAAACATTTTGGTAAATTATGGTTATCAAAATTCGTCGATGTACTTTCAATACGTATTTTAAATGTACACATAACTGAAAATTAATTTTCGTTTCGTTTATTTAAACGTCATAAAAAACATCAAGTCGCAAAATATTTTAAGCAATGTTCGTTGTGGTATTTTATAGATACAATATATTGTTGGCGTTTAAATAAACTTAATCTATTTCGTTTAAGAGTTTACGTGTCAATTTAGGGGCTAAAAGTATTGTCTTTCCAGCGCAAAAATTAATAGTGATAAAATTATTTGATTAAAAATAAAGAATACCGTCTTTAAGACAATAACAGCCCTAAACACGTTATTATAAAATAAGTGTACACCTCGCTTCCATAACAATATGGTAAATAAGTATGAAAATTAATATGGTGTGTAATTTAAAGGAATTTGCTGAACTTTCTTCTTCGTCGAAATCTGTAAACAGAAAGTTAATTAGTCAGTCTAAATCTAGCTTGAAAGATTGAGAATAACGTTTAAATCAGTATTGTATTCTTACAAGACTATAACTGTTTGAACTCATGTAATGTAAGGAGGCATCCAGGATTTTCAAATTTCGTATATAAAGTAGATAATAAACAGATGACAGTTTCAAGCGGATTATTTTGTCTGCGAGAGAGAATTGCCTGATATAAATGAAAATTAAGTTTGTGACACTGGATTTTAGCGGACACGCACTGTAAAAACTACGGTAGAAATTAACAAAATTTATCGCTGCAATTCTGATTAAAAATATGTAAAGGTAATTATCAATATACATTTTATATTGCAATACGGTTATAAAATGGAAACAGTGAATTATAAACATATACTTAAGTAAACGTTACCAAAATCTCTTATTTGTTCACCATATGTTTCACCTTGAAAATTTGAGCTCACAGCGGCGTTTGGTTGAATAATTTGCAGCTGACCTGTTTTAAAGAGATATAAGTTTTACTAACACGGATATTAAATAATTTCCAGCTCATACACGTGTTGTATATATATGTATATGTTTGAATCTAACTGTCTATTCACAACGACAACGACACTATATCGCAACAACAAAAAATTATAGGTAAGAGAGTGCAAATGGTATGAAACAGCGTAGATTTCCTTTATTTAAATGTTTTGTTTACACGACCGACATTTTGCAGTTCAAATGTGCGATGTTGAAAATACTGACGACAGTCCCAGCGACCACACAACACAACGGGACAAATGCTGCCTACCATTACGTAATCATAAATAATCGATTGATACATTATCTCAGCGACAAAATGTTGCAACGACATTATTTACCCGTCGACAATTTGTCGTTGCGATGTCGCATCGCCGTTGCATGTGTGGATGTTTAATGTGTTTAGGTTTCTGTGTTTAATGAGCTTAAACGGTCACCCTGGGTTGAATTTGCCCACGGATCTGTGGTATTTACTTTACGTCTTGTGGAAATTTGTTCGCAACCACACGGTTCGAACTTTACTCGTAGTAAATTGAACATGTAATTTATCTGATTATTAAACATTCCATTTGTAATCGGAACATCATAATCTTCCCTTTTCTCGTATTTAGTTAAATAAAGTAGAAATATTAAAAGTATAAATTTACATAAAAACAATATTTATCACGTTCAAAATGCACTTCTTTGTGACGTGGAAATGAGTGGTGAAATACAAGTCGGAATAAAACATATAAATGAAAGTTATACCTTTTTTTCTTATAGTTTGATTATCTAATATAGATTTTTGAGTAGTTGTAAAGGCTGACGGAGGAGCAGGAATTTCTGAAACAAAATATTTATGTAAAAAGAAATTAACCGACTTCAATAAATGGCTTGACATGGCTTAACAACTGCTACCAAATGATAAAAACCGGGACAGATTTTTTTTGGCCACTAGCGGTCACCCATCCAATTACCAAACGCATCTTCTGTTGCTTAACTTCGTCGATCAGTTAAGATCGATACAAGCCGCCGGGCTATGAGCGCTTCAAAAAAAAGAAAGAAAGAGTAAATAGTAGGTGACAAGGTAGGAGCAGACAAACGCCGATGAGCCACCTGGGCATGGTAAATGCTCACCGTGCCCATCACCGTTATTACACTAACAACGAAGTGTAGCTAATCGAAACGTTAAAACAGATTGCACGCTCAAAAAAAGATTTAAGAAGGCTGAAGGAGAATAAAACCTCTACACACTCAAGATCGGATGTTAATATCCAATAAAAACGAATCGAGTATTTACCGTCAAGTTTGATAATCCCATCAGTTTCTCCGAGAGAGTTCTTCGCGATACACTTATAGAAACCAAAATCCTCTTTGGTAATGTTTCGAATCTTGAGCATCATGAATTTGTTGTAGCCGCTGTCCACCGGAAACGCCTCGTACTTCCCACCTACAATTTCCATTTCTGCTTAAATATAAAACCTGTGTATTTTTTTCTTATTTTCGCTGGTATTTGTACGGTATACTGAAGTACTAGAGAATTACATTCCTACATTCATATATTGTGTAACTGGTAATAGTCCCCAACGATTTTTTCGATATCAAGAAAATTTAAACGATAGCATCAAAATTAAATTGCTTAAGATTTTTAATTCATGACTTAAACCTATATAACGCAATCCACAACTGTCTCACTGTTAGGCTCAGGTCATGTCGCACAATGTGAGAAGTACAGGCAATCCTGACCAAGAATTTATTGGTGGACTTCACACATCTTTAAGAACATTAAGGAGAACATGGTGTGTAGATTTCCACACGATGTTTTTCTTCACCGAAGAAAGTGATAAATAAAATATTTTATTTGAACATAGCAAAAATGAATATTGTGTAATTCATCAAACTTGGATATGAATTAATCATTTGTTCTCTCGTATACCGTAAAAGATTTCCATTAGTCGATATACAACGTAAAGGGGAAATTTTGAGTCGTCATGGTGATTTGCAACCGATTTGCTTTCAATGCAGAATATTTGGGAATATTCTATATCCTGCAAAGACTTTGTGCATGAAATTTGATTTCCATTCTGATCTGATTTCTCTTTTATTGACCTAATATTTTAATAAATAAATATATATAATATACCTGTGGTGAAGTAATCTCAGTTTTAATTTACTGCGCCTATTTGGAACATGTGTTTTTTACACGGGTACTCACGATATGTATTTTGTGCGCCAATATATCGACCCAGTTACATGGATCGTGGTCACGGCTGAACCCGCTGCTGTGAGTATCATTATAAAATGTAGAATCCGTGATGAATGATGAAGTTTAACATCATTTACATATTTCTTTTGTTCTTTTTGGTGTACGTAATAAAGTATATTGTATTATTGCCATAGACATTCAAAAGCTTAATTCAAAAAAATGCAATACCGAAACGAACCAATATCGAGAATCTGAATTATTTATCAACCTGATTCCAGACAATGTGAAAGTAGACAGGCATTTCATTTTAAAACTATTCTCTATTCGCGCACGAATAGTCGCATTTGTTACTTTCCAATACTTCCATAGTCCCGATACAAGGAAACTATTTTCATTATGAAGTCATAAATCAATGATACAATCATACGACGCCACACCGGACAGCTACACATGTTATTTAAAAACTTTGATAAATATATTTGAGTTGAATATTTTATTATGCTTAGCGCAGGTCTCCTTATACCTGAGGAGGCCTAAAGCATACTCCACCACGCTGCTCCAATGCAGATTGGTAAATTTATACATCCTTACACATGTTTTGTACATTTTATTATTATTTGTATTTATATTTTATCGTTGTATTTTATTCCAGTATACAATTCGTAATTAAATTTAAGTTACTCTCACCAGAAATGATCATTTCTCCCCTATCCGTAGTCCAATAATTGATCGAGGCAGGATAGGCCTCCGTGTGGCACTCGAGCGTCACGTCTTGGCCGATGTAGGCGCCTTCCAGCTGATTGGGTATCGACAGCATCGGCGGAACTGTTTGCCAATAATCTAGGTTAGTGATCTTATGAATGTTTTTTTATTGAAATAAAGTACTCCCAAAAGTAAAGCCCAGAACGAGCAAATATTCTAGGACTGTCTGCGCTTACCACATGTTATATTTGCGTTTGTCACATGTACTTTAAAGTAGCTAATATTGTATGAAAATAAAAATACATTAAAATACATACAGCATATTTTAAAAGCATTTTTCATTTAAACGTAAGCAGCTATAGATGAATGGCTGAAATAAATTTAATATTTATTCTAAATGGGAAACACTACTAAGGCTTAAGCCACATTGGCGCGGGGTGCGGAGGAGAACTGCGGGAGAGCGAGGAGTTTAGACGCTGCGTTTGCCGATATGGTATGCCACATCACTATCAATTTTTTAAATAATACATTTAGGATTACTTTAATGAACTTTGTGATCCTAGAAGTTTGTATTTTATTTCATCCCATCCCATTTTTTGGTACGTATTTCTATTTTATTCTATTTATTTAATTCGCTAATTAAAGTTTCTGTATTTATACTTTTCATAATTATTATTTTAAAGCGGGTGACAAAATCAACACAATTTGCAAAATATGCAAGACGCGCGAACAAATATCTCTACTGGTCGTGGTCGAATGTCGTGCAGGCCGGCTACGCCAACATACGAGTAGCACGACTTGTTTGCTTCGTGATTTTGTTTGTCACGCCAGCAGCGTGGCATAAGGGCTTCTTAGCTGTTATCTATATCTATCTTAGCTGCGTGAGAGTTTCTATGACAAGTAAAATTTCGTGCGTAGCGTATTCGTGATTTGCATTGGACATTATCACATACATTTTCTTCCAAAGCGATGCTGGACACAAATGTATCTTTTAGCCTCTCCGTGTGCAGCAGTGGGTATGGTCCTTTGTCATAGAGACACGACATTTCGGAATGCTGGGTTATCACATCTGAGGTTGGATTATTCTAATAATTAAATATAACAAAACTGTTGTTGAAAGAAAAAAAAATAAACGAAAAATACTATATCCTATTCAAATTTATGAAGACTAACCAATGCAAGCACAGATGAACGATTCATTGTAACAGCTATTACACGAGCATGGAAGCAGCTTACGAGTATCGAAATACTTATATCATAAATGCGTGAAATTTCATATCATGCAACTGATCTGCAAAATCGGATTCATGGCTCGGATAGCAGCGGGGTTAACTGTGTTTTTATAAGGCTAGATATTGTATGCATCGGTTCCTTGTTAAAGTAGCGAAATTTACATACAAAGTGAAAGCGTTAAGAGTAAGAATTCGAGTTGTTTGCCTTTACGTGATATTGATCAATGCAATGATGAAGGCTAATTAATATATATATTATTTAAATGGTGCACGTAATTACATAATACGACATTGGTGTACTTTTTTAATCGCTGGAATCAAAAATTGATATTACACGTAGACAGAACAAAGCTTAGCAATTAAATAAAATGTTGGTTTTATTCTGAATGTGACAAAAATAAATGTAGTAGGGGTTTAATTAGCGATATGGCAGGATACTAGTATAAAACAAGTACAACAATTAAGATAACATAAATTAATCGTAATATTATTAGATTCTACAACTTGCACTTAACACACGAAGTCCTGCTAGTGCATAACTTTTCCGTGTCACTTAGTTAATTGATAATCTACTTAGATACTACTGATCGTTCGCTACTGTAATCCCAGATAATACTCACACTGAACCATGAGCATAATGCGTTTGCTAATCGATGGTGGCACTCCGTTGGATGCTATACACAAGTAGGCGCCCATATGTAGTCTTGACACCTTATTTATCGTGAGCGTATCGCCATCCACGACGTTCACTGATAATAACAATAATAAAAAGGATCTAAATAGAATATAACCTAAAATACTAGAGGTAAAGGTAAAACGCATTACGAAACTTTAAAACTATTTGTGGGAGAGATTAGAAGTATTCCTATTAATATTATAAATGAGAAAGTGTGGATTTTTGTTACTAAGTCATGGAAAACAGTTGAAAGTGCCTGATCTTGGATGATATCGTGGTAAAAACAACAATATATTTTTACCTAGGGAAATTTCCACCCAACTTTATTTCTTCCTGTTGGATTAATTACTATGAAGATTCAGTTATGACTAACTAATTGATGTTTAACTGTTTTTATGTATCTACAGCAATTAATAAATGGATGTTTCGGAATCAACACAGCAGGCAGGGTCACTATAAACTGGGAAACAGTAACCACATGAGCTTAGCTAGATGAGTGAGTGGCTACTAAAATTTCTATAGCATTTTCTTAAAACTGCAGTTAAAAGAAAATGTTACATAAAAGTAAATTCCGATTAAAATCGTTACATAGTGTAGGTATTATGGCCAATAGATTTTTAATACAACAACGACAACAACAGGTAAAATGTGTCCATGATACAACTAGTTGAACTACATTGAACGCGGTAGGTCTACCAAAGTAGTTTCTAGCTTTGCGACAAATTACCTACATCATCACTACCTAAGTAGGTATTGGTCAGTTTTGGAAATTACGAAGGTTACCTTCAGTTATTTGGTACCGAGTTTTTGGCAAAAGCGAGTTGTATAATTATATGAAACCCTTGGACCAAATATCAAATAATCCTACTTGTAGTGTAAACACAATAATCTCATTGCTTTTATCCTAAGTTCAAAGTGTTTCAATGAAACAGAAATTCTTTGACAAGACATGAAAGAAAACAATATTCTTATAGTGCTACATAAATACCTAATAATAAAACTATTCTAAGCACATTAATTTTTCTTTTTTCTATCCTGATAGAAAAAGCTAAGCATTCGTGGATTACCTATTTATTATGCTCAAATAATGTCCGTGGAGCGCTCAATAAAATTAATTTAAGAACTAAATCCTGCTTTAATTTAATCAAATTTTTATCTTCTATAGAATCATGATTATTATGACAAATCAGTTAGGTGGCTAATCTTTTAGTTTAACAGTTTTAACACGATAGGTATACTATATACTTAAGTATATTAAAGCATTATTTTATTTTGATCCACAATTTGCCTAACAGAATCAGTAAAATGAATACAAGTTAAGATGTTGCACAAGTATATTACCTGCGTCACCTTTGTAGTTGAAGTCTAGCCCGTCCTCGCGTTTCCATATGATGTAGGGTTCGGGGTAACCCGTCGCCCGACAAACCAAGGTCACATCGTTACCTTCACGAACCACTATATCCGTAGATGTCAGGTTATCGATGATTGATGGGGGCACTAATGACAATAAAAACAAACACTTTTAATATGATAGATAGATAAATACTCTCTTTACCTATTTGCAATGTACCTACAGGTACATGCAGTCTTAACAAAAGTACAACAATATTTACGGCCTGTCGCAGCCGCGAGCCGTGATGTCGTACGATCAATCGCCGAGTTATCCGTCGGTCGGTTGGTTAGTCGGACGGACGACAGACGACAGTGCACCAGTACGAGGCACACGCATAAGTACAACACATTACAAAATAGATCCTGCTTAGCATTATGCTGGCAATACAAAGACAACCAGCACTGGTCTATAATAATAAAGTTCATTCATTCATAGAACATACTTTCCATTTGCTTACTTTGCATCTCAATAACACTGTATTAGATCGATCTGCTGTATCCCATGTTCTTTTTTATGCAGTTCTTAGGGTTTTCGATGTTATGCACACAAAAAAACTATTATTTAAAAAAATATAAAAAAAAAAATTTATGATGGTCTACGCGCAGTTATAGTTGCTTTATATGTATATGGCCTAGGTTCAAGGACTTTTTACCTGGTTTCCTTAAAGTCTCACGTGGTATCAGTTCATAAGGTACCAAATTAAGACTACGTTTACAAACTCATTTTAAATCTTTTGTGAAGGTACCATGAACGGTAGTCGTTGTACGAGAATAAAGTACCTTTGTCACGGTGTGATACCTACCTACGACTTGCAGGTAGCCCTTCCTAGAGCGCATGGGGTCCGTGTTGACCTGGCACATGTACCAGCCGCGGTCCACCTCCTGCACGTTCTTGATGTGCAGGTACCATGAGCGGTGGTCGTTGTACGAGAGACTAATGCGTGGGTTCTGCGTTATTATATTGTGGTGGATGCTTAATATGGTTTGAGTGTCCATTCGTACCCAGGCTACCTAGAAATAAATCAGTTTATTAGGCAAAATAAAATAATCTTTATTGTACACGTTTACAGGCAATAATCACAACAATAAATACGTTAAATATATATTATTACAAACAGCAGTATTATCGATGTAGAGCGATCTCTTCCAGACCAGCTTTAGGCAGAGGACAAAATAAGAAGCAAGAGATGTGTGTGCACAAATAGTAGATTGTAAAGGATACAAGGGAGATGATATCAAAGATTTCAATTTTATGCAACTGATTCATATTTTATATTCATGTTTAAATAATTTTCTTTGTCGCAGGTGGCTCAGACATGACTCAAATAACATACCTATCAGAAACAACCAAGTTCTGAAAAACGAACTTCTACTCGTACTAATATGTCAAAATAATATAATATGTGAAATTGTTAACTGTCATTTATGCCAACCGGGGTTCGAAATCGAAACCCCTTGTTGTTTTTGTAATATTATATACTCGTAATTATCATTGCTTTGTAGAAGTATTTCAAGCATTTACCTACGTTGAAAATATTGTAACCAACGAGCTATCTTACTTCTTTTTTACTTATAATATCATTGACCTATGTAGTGTAATTTCAGGGCTTTATTATTGACAACAATAAAATCGCCTTTATCATTTGAGGAGTTATCTAAACTCCTCACGGTTCTTATCATCAGGACTGGATTTAAAAATGGGAGTTATTTACACGTATGTAATTCAAACAAAAAAATGACTTTCTAAACCGGTTCTTAAATGACGGGATTCGGAAGTTACAAACCTTTAAAATAAATAAACCCTTAAAAACCGAATTGACAACGACAACCTCCTGTTTATGGTTGAAGTTTCTCAAAAATAAAAAAGACAATAAATGGCAATTAATACTAAGTAATTAAAAAACAAATGTTTAAAAAAGCAACTAAGGCAATTTAAGCAACGATGGTGACCTTATTACAGGGCTATTATGAAAACGCTTTTCAGTAGTTCTAAGTAGGGTTAGGGTTAGGTTAGGGTTTGCTTGTTTAATCGAAGGTATGATGAAAAATATCCCAGTAGTTCTATTGACATAACCTCCTTTTCATTGAAATATCCTCTTGTTTTTTACATATCAACAAATAAATATAACAATAGCTGATAATACTGATAAATACTGATAATAATTTATACTGTTATTGCCTTCGGGCGGCTCAAAAAATTCTACTTGCCGCTGACCCCTCAAAAAAATATACATACCTAATACATTTTATGCTATTTGACAATATCGTTAGTACATAACCTTTAACTATTTTCTAAACAACTACCTGTTGCTTCGTTTTATATTATTAATACAAACTCAAAACGGACAAATATTATTATTTTGTTATAAAGTTGTTTTCATAAAATTTTAACCATCACGTCGTTAGTTAAATGTTTAGCAAGTAAAAATTAGCCAAGTTCACGAAACTGGAAAAATGACCTAGCATAGTTAGGTACTAATAATTATGTTATGTTGGTTGTTTCTTCAGATATGAGAAGATCTAGAGCATACTTCACAATGCTAGTGCTAATTGGTCGAGATGAACAAACTTTTTACTTTTTTAAATAGTAGTTTACCTTGAATCCCCTAAGGTTTTCGACGATGCAAGCTAGCAAAGCGTCCCGGCCTACAGTAGCTGTGACATTCGGTATCGGCTCCGCAAATCTCGGGTACATGGATTCTGGAACAAGAAAGACGTTAGATACCGTTCAGCGAGAATGGCAAACATGTTTACTTACAATAAAACTTTTTATAGAATATCTCTAGACGAAATGGGTTGAGCGAGCCAAGGTTTCTCAACCTTTCTTTTTACGGCTAGTTAAGTACGGTCGTAAAATAAAAAAAAAAACTTCTGCAATGTTATTATAATATTATATGTCCCGTAATACGCTTTATAGACGTTACAATACATGCAGGGTTTATTTTAAACAGTTTGTAACATACCGCGTTTTTACAATGGACCAAAAAGTAATAAAATATTTTTCAAACAATTTGTCTAATTCTTATTGTAATCTTAAACACCTATATATGAATATTATAAAGCTGAAGACCGTATAAAAATATTATAAAGCTTTGAACGGGCTAATTTCAGGAACTACTGGTCCGTATTGTAAAATTCTTCTTTACAATACGGACCAGAGCTGAGCATTAATGAAAAATGTTGCATTAATGGAAAAAAAATTAATGCTAGCGACCCGCCCTTGCTTTGCTTCGGGAAACTCATTCCTTCGGTTTGCAAAGATTTAGTTATATATTTATTATAATTCACACTATATCTTTATAATTTTTAGCCTATGTGTTATTCTGATGTGTAAGCTATATTATTGTAAAGTTTCAGCAAAATCCATTCGGTAGTTTTTCGTGAAAGAGTAACAAACATTCATACATCCATACAAACTTTCGCATTAATAATATTAATAGGATTTGTAAACGTAAAGAACAAGTTTCCCGGGCGGGTCCACTAGTACCGTATAAATACAAAACATGTGGCATAACATAAAAAGTACTTACGTAACCGGCACAAAAACAGATTTAACAATCATGCTTGTTATGTGAATTGGAATAATATACATATATACCTAAGTTTGAGTACAGCTGAAGTAGTCAAAGCGAGCGGGGACATGACGATCGGTAGGTGCCGGCGTGTCTGCCGGCCCACCCGAGGGGTGCGTGATTTATGTCCGTCCCACCAACGACAAATAGCGGTTTGTCGCTGTATCACTCTTTCGCCGGTAAAATAATGTATCACAACCCAATGCTTAAACATTCTATAAATATACACGGTAAAAAAGTACCGCCACGAAAAGGTTTTACCATCGTATTCACAAACTTTGAGGGCTCTACTCTGGAACGTATTGGGTTATTAAAAGCAATTCAAAATTAATACTTAAGTGAAACTCATTTGAAGGTAATCTTTATTGTGCAAAAATAAATAAAAGCAGAAATAACCTGCAAACAAGCAATAAATACTACAAATGCAAAACGAAACCACTGAATCATGCGAGCCAATAAATTAATCTAAACGAGATAATAATATACAGTATTTTATTGTATTTAATGGAACTGTACGTGTATTCGCCATATTAATTACAATTATTGGTAGTGTAGTTCTTGCTGCATAAAAAGTAACAGACAGTAATCTTACGAATTGTATAAGTTATTTAAATGGGAAAGTTTAGATGTTTGGATATTTGTAACTTTAATCACGCCAAAAAGGATTTAGACGAAAACTTCATAATCAAACTTTAATTATAGAATACTTTTTGTGTCGGGAAATTAATACATTCCCTTGGGATAAGAGATATAATTTAGTAACTTCATTGTTTATGAACCGATTTTAATGATTCTTTCTTTATTGTGTAGTAAATTACTCCAAGTTGGTTCTACTTAAATATGCTGATGATAAGTTCCTGACGATCCGGAGACAAAGAGTGAAACTCTTCTACAGATGGGAATAATTAACCCGTGTAAAGATAAAACGCTAACACACAAAAATTTTTTGGTACCAACATTAACATTGAAAAACTAGTCCATTATTTACTATCTCAGGGTCTAATGATGTGTCTTGGATTCACAACATGCACCTTGATTAACCTGATGTTTGCTATCTACATAGATCTAACTGAGTAGCAACTAAACTAGAGCGCATTCTAATTTTGGAATAAGATTCATATTTGGTGTTCGAAAATATGAAAATATGTTCTGAAAATAATATAGATCCGTTTGTAGGTAATAAGGAGCATGCTGTAATTTAGTGTAGTATAAATTGTAATTTATGTAGCCGTTGTTATCCCAAATAAAATAAAATAAACATGAAAAATACATATACACATACATAACATACATATCTATGAGTATCGACTAAGCTCAAGTGGCCTCCAATTCGTCTTCGCAGGAAAAGCCTATTCTTTCTGCTTTATACGCCTGATCATCTAAAACAACGCTTTCAATGTAAATTAATTATTCATCAAGATTCTGTCTTCGATCAAATGAAATTCTCTTTAATTTCTTTCCTTTAATTCTTCCTCCTTACAGTAAGTTATTTATTGCCAGTAACTGTACATCTCTGGAACTCTTTACCAGTCACAATCTGACAAGCGCAGACACTAGATTCCTTTAATAAACCAGTGAAAGATTTCAGAAGAACTGAATTTCTACCTGCCACTTTAATAATGACTTTTACTGTTTCCTTCTCCAAATATTTCCTAATACCAAATACTACCTTTCCATGTTTAATCAATACTTACTCTTCTATCCTACTCACTAGATGCCGACAAACAAACTATCCGCATTTTCTGCACAATACCCTGCTTCAAAATTTATTTTTGTATTCAGCTTAATAGGTTGTATGGAGGAGATCGCTAATTAAGTGACTGCTTGTTGTACTCATTTCAGTGTAATAATGTATTCATTTAAAATTTTGGTCTACAATAAACAGAATTTTGTTGTGGTGTTGTACTTAGAAGTTGAATGAAGTAAAATATATAATTATTCTTGTTATTCATGATAATACCTATAGCTTCTGTACTTTTATTTTTCATTAAAAATATGTAAGAAAAGTAAACAAGGAATTTTGTTATGTTAATCACAGTTCAAAGGATCTATTAAAAGCCTTATTTCATTAAAAATAGGGATATTTATCATAATTTCATTTTGTAATTTGCCTATGGATAAATTAAGAGTACGTTTAAACGAAACATATTTTTTCAAACATTAGGGTCGTGTCCGCTCTCGAGAAGTGGCTATATATTTTTATGTATATACTCTACAATCAAGCAGACGACGAGAGTAGTATAGTGACCGCCGCCAACAGACATCATTGAACCTAAAGACATCACTGATGCGTTGCCGACTAAGAAAAAAGAGAAAGATAAAGAGTACAGTTACAGTAAAAAAGTACAGGTTCTCAGGCCGGAATACAACGAGGCTTTACCTTATACGAAGCTCTACCACAAGGCAATGGAGGGGGGAGACACTAGCTTATGTCGTCATCTACGACATCTAGGCATGGGATTTTAGTTAGTCTTCTTGGCCGTCCCAATGCGGCCATAAACACTATGAATCTAATTCATTGTAGTAATAATTAGTTGCCCTAGCAGTAATAATTGTCCTAGCAGTTAAAGGTATATAATATTATAGGTAGTGTTCCGCTTGGGGACCCTATGTAAAGTCTGCCAAAATTCAATTTTTGTAAGCATTTTCATATAATGTTATGGGAACTCAGTAATCTAAGCTTGGAATATGTAATACTATTTGACATTAAAATTTCTGATAGATTTTTAGCACGCCTAATTTTTAATGTTAAGAGGGGGTATAAAGCAAAATTGGCAATCGTAGATTCAATTTTTACAGTAGTAGATCAAGTTTCTAGAAGCTGAAGAAAAACATAGTTATACTTCATCATATTATTGAGTGAATGCAAGAAGCAAAAACATAAAAAAATTAAATTTTCTCGATAGAAAATAATCACAAAGTTAGGTCTAATTTTCAACTAAAATCAATTTATTTTCAATATGGTGCATGTTTTTGAGTCAATATTTTAATATATTATGCTAATTAGTATCACGGAGGGATTTGTAGATCGATTTCTAAATCAAATCTATAATTTACGAATTATTTAAATAAAATACATTTATCTTTATAGCTCTGGGATTTTGTCATGCTCTGTTCCATTTATCAGTACCGTTGCTCCATTGAGACGGGCGGGTGAAATTTGATTTTTTCCTAGCTTTATACCCCCTCTTAACTGTAACGTGACATAACGAGGGTAGTTAGGGCGGAGCCCAACATCGTGTGTAATAACGTTGCACACATTCCGTTTCAGTTCCTAACTTATCTCTGCAGAACATCTAACAAACCACAAAACCAATCTGCCTAGTTCTGTTCTGTTTCGGCGTGGCTTTCGAAAACGGTGTTTGCCACCCGCTTGGATTATTGTGCAGTGCGCTATTACATTTGTTTGAATTTAAAACAAAAAACACAATATTGTAAGTCGTACAATTCGAAATAAGTAAAAAAAACTGAATTTTTAAACAAAAAGGAAAAAAGGTTACTATTTTCCTGATCTCCGATAGCGCTGCGCGCTCGCATGATTTTGACGTGGTTGTGAAAATCCTTCAAGTACTTCCATTTATAGAAATAAAATAATGTAGGATAAATAATTTAGTATTGAGTCTGACCTTTGAGCTATCAAGCCATTATTATCAAGTAAGGAGATTACCTTTAAAATTTAACTGAACAATAAAAAAGCGAATTCGACGAATTCTTTAAATATAGTACTTAAGTATTATGTTTCATGAACTCTTACAAGGACGCACTATTGTTTTCGGGGAATCTTTCTCTCGTAAACATTGACTTATTATATTAAGTATTTTATTATTATTACAAGTCAATGTTCGTAAACAAGACAAGTATCAACCATGTATTTTTTTGTAGATTTTTCGCAGCGTAGGAAGTCCACTATTAATTAATATAGCTATTTTACTATTTTATAAAAAAAATAACACTCATTAAACGGATTTTACAAAAATACTGTCATTATACGGATAAAAACTTTTCGCTTAAAAATCCTCCAATAACGTAATACCTACTTACATTAATTATTTCCAATATTGTATTTTGTGCGAATCATTTAATTTGATGACTATTTTAGTTATAGGTATATAGGTATAAGTTAATTATTTATTAATCATTCATTTTCAGGCAACTAAGTCAAGAGAATTTAAAACATAATTATTTAAATATATTAATGTTTATTATTTTATTAATGTATTCTCAGCGCTAAGTAAAGCGATGGAATAAGCAAAATGTAATGCAGAAATAAATAATGAGCTACAAGATGAATACGAAATTAAGTACCTATACATTTTAAACTAATAATGCAATAACAATAGCAATACACGAACAAAACTTTGAAACGTTTTAAATCAATTTTGGCATACAACAATATAATAATGAATGTATAATATTTTACGGTCTTGAGAGGCCACCGACCACACAGCCCATAGACGCCTAGTAACAGGCGAATGGTCCCTGTCATCTGACTTATAGTTCCGATATAAATGTCAAACTATCGTGGCATCTTATTCTTTCCCGTTGCGTAAATTAATCTATTTCCTTCCAACGTTTCGTGTGGCCTTGAATTAGCCAATCACGGCGTTGCAAATAGTTGCCAGAATGTATTCAATACGGAAAATCAAACTTTAGGCGTCCATGGTCCATGTGGTCGGTGTGAGAGGCTTACCATCCGGTACTTCAATAGGCGCTACAGAGACTACATTTTGTCCATTTGGCATTTCTCGACCTGCGGGTAGAAACAATTTTGTTAAAGGTTATAAGATAATAAAAGGTGATGTTAAAGAAATGCCAAAGTACCTTACGTTCCATTACATAGATGCTAAATTGTTTTACATTTTGCTTTATGGAAATTCTAATTGTTTCTTTAAGCAAAAATGTTTCGTACCATTAATTAAAGTATAGGTACGTAACCGTAACATAAATTTATAAAAGAATCGGTAACCCAAGCAGATGGTGCAAAGTTACACCACTTGAACACTTCACATTGAACGTAATTTTCCCCACATAAATTTGAGGTTATTAAGCATAATTTCCTTATTGTTATTTGATAGTTTCTGGTGGGAGCTTCGAATCTATTATCGAAGTTTGGGAATTATTGAAACCGATTCCCATAATTATTGAATTGTGGCCGGTCCGTATTTTCATACATATATCATTATCTTTGGTAACTAGTTCAAGTATTTGATAATTGTATCTCATTCTCCATGGTCACCTTAAAACTTACTTACTGCCACTACGGTACGCAGCTATAGCAAAGAAGCATTTCAGTGGTTGCGACAACGTAGCGATTAAATGAATCAGCTACACTGTTCACACTTGCGTCATTATGTAGCGTCGCTGTCGCAGTTGCTGATTGATACCTAGGTAATATCCTCGACTATATATACATCAAACAAACTTTTATGCTTTATTTTAGCCACTTAGGGGTTAATTTTTTCAAAAACTTAGAAATACTGCCTAATTTCTAACCAAAAAAACCAAATACCAATATTCATAGTGTCTCCTTTAAAATAGGCGGAAATAAAAATACTTAGAACCTTTTGATAGCACAAGACCTAGTGCATAATGCGAAAGTCTTTTATTAGTTATGCAATTACAAATACCAAGCTAAACATAGTATATTTCATTTAAGAATATGTTGAACCTAATTATATTTATAAAGTAAATAAAGCTGTCAAGGATGCAATAGATTCAGAATGTTTTCTAAAAGAATTAGGTAATCGTATTACAATATAAAGATTATGTAGAACATCTCATAGTTAAATACTTACACTAATTAAAGTGTTTTATCATTATAAATTTTAAAAAATGCCTATAACTCTTTTATTTTTAAGGAGGAATTAACGTTTTACATTTTTAGTCTTAAATACATTATCTTACATTAAGTTTGAGCCGCCTTATATTTATAATCCTCTTACGTAAGTTTATTGAATAAATATACGTAATTATATTAAAAACCATTTTCATTTTATACAAATAAGTGAGTTATTTCTAACATTCGTTCAATTTTCCTATTTACCCTTAATTAGTTTTCGTTTCCGGTAACCTACCTATTATATGTTGTCAATGTGCCAAATATCATTTAAATCTGTTCAGTGGTTTCCAGATGACGAGCGATAGACTGAGTAATATATAACCAAAAAGCAGTCTTAATACTGATCAACATTGTTATTAACCATTTCAAACCAATATTTATGACACACTTACACTTACGATACAATTTTATAATAATACAATTATATCGTATAAAGTTTACAACGTCGTTAAAAGTTCCGCTTTTTAATTGCTTACCGCGTGCCGCAATACCCCACTACGGGTATAAAGTGTTTTATGACAATGAATACTACCTAAGTGTTACCTATTGAAATATGTTGTGCAATATTTTAGTTTAAACATAAATTTGTTCATCAAAATTACGTTCTACAGATGTAGAGTGGAACTCCATACGGATGGGAGTAATTGAACCGTCTTTAAAGATGTTGGTAATATTAACATTGGAAATCCAGTTCATCGTTGACCATCCCAGGGTCTGGCTTTGAAGTCAAAACATACAACTTAAAAGCAATTGGAAGTACTGAACTGTAATTTATTATAGGTATTTGTTTTTGGTAACATTAAAAGTGTAAAACCAGTCCATCATTGACAATACTACGGCACGAGCGAAGCTGTGCGTAAGTTAGATGTGGAATATATTGGGATAGGATTTATTTGGTTCATGAATATAAATACTTGACAACTGTGTGCACCAACCAAAACTTTTACACTAAACAAACATTTATAATATAAATACAAAATTAAACGCTCAAGTCGTTCAATCACTAATCGATATCGACTAATCTTTTTGATTACATAAATTTTCTGTCATACATTTTCATCAGGTATACCTTAATCAGTTTTTAGATTGTTCCATTTTATTATTTTATGAGATATTTTAATTACCTAGTTCTATGAATGAAAAGTACAATCATTTGAATATTTGTAAAAAAGTAGCAAGAATCTTTCAGTTTGGTATCTACTTACCGAAATGTCCATACTGACTTTTATTTCTTATCCCGCGAGAACAGATCGTCGGATTTCCCGGGATGAAAAGTACTCTAGATAATGACCCATAACGCAAAAGTGCATACTGTAGCTTAAATCTGTTTCCATATAATATATACTTCATAAACAGTACATAGACAGATATATGGACAGGAATTCTAAATATACATAACTAAAGCTGCAAATGAATGGTTTACTGTACATGGAAGCTATTTAGGAAAGACTATTTTATGTATTTATTAAATAGTAGGTCTCACAATAAACATTTCTGAAATTCTAGTCTGTTTTTCTGTACATTTATTCCCGTTGTTCTTAGGAATGGTGTAATAATGTGTGTGCAATATGTTAAAAATGGGATAGGGATAGGTCTAAGATTTCTCGTCATGTATACCTGTAAGGAAATAGCCTTTTTATTATAAAATACAAAGGCAATGGTTATCAACCCAACATGGCAATTTACATTTGTTCTATTTAATGCTGTCTCCAGTGTTTTCCAGTATGCTATGCTATGTAACAATAACATAATAATGTATATTTTGTTGGTTCGTTTTTATAAATAAATATAAATAAATAAATTTTGGCTTTTAGAGGTCGTCGTATTGAATTAAAAATGAGGATACTTAACTTATAACCAGCAAACCATCAAAAACACTTGTAATGACCGCATGAACGTAATTATATACGTGCAGGCAGAAATCATAACCCCCCGCCCCCAATTTGGCTTCCTCGTAGTCGGGTAAAATTAACACTCAGGAGCATGAATGGGCTAGTATTCTCATTTTGAAAACTACATTTATTGGAAATATTAACGGTATTGAAATTACCTCCTGGTAAACGAGATACCTACACAACTTCTTCAAATAAAAATAAAAAGTGTTCCCCGGGCTATATTGTTACAAAATATAAACGATAATCGGTATATTATATGTACTTTGGAAATATTTATATGAATAACTAGCTGACCCAGCGAACGTTGTTCCGCCATATAGATTACTTGTAGTAAATGAATACAAAAAGCGCGATTTAAATTTAAAGTGAAAATTTGGGATTATGTGTATTTTTTATGATTCATCAATTAAAAAATAAAATTTTTGTCCAAAACATAAAAAAAATGATAGGGATGGACAACTCTTATCAGTTAGGGTATGAAAAATAGATAGTAGCCGATTCTCAGACCTACTGAATATGCATATAAAATTTCATAAAAATCGGTCTAGCCGTTTCGGTGGAGTATGGTAACTAACATTGTGACACGAGAATTTGTATAAGAAGACTATTTTACTATGGGTAGCTTTTATAATTAGTTTAATTCTATTTATTTGTATAATTTATCATAGCCCTCATTTCGGTTCGGGAAACATAATACCCCTTGCTGACAGAACTATCTAACATGTTTTGACATCAATGAACAGACTAAAATTGCAACAATCTAGTCTGTCTAGCAGTCCTGAAATTCGAGCCTTACAGTTTAATTCCTGTTCTATCTACCAATAGTATTACATGGCGGGATGCCAAATATATTATCTTTATATATGTACATGTAACTAGTTTTCGCTCGCGGCTTCGCCCGCGAGAAATGCTTAATTTCCAAAAAATCCTTTCTATGTTCTCACTTGCGTCACTTGAGGAACCAATGTGTATTCAAAGTTTCAAGTGAATCCATTGAAGAAATAAAAAGTTTCAGTTTATACCCTTTTTTATCACCTTAAGGGAGGATTTCTAAAAATCCTCTCTTATATCCACTCCCATACACTCCCTAAGAAACATTAATGCCAAATTTCAGCTTCATGCGTTCAGTATTGATGAGAATTTCGTGAAGGTATTATATGTATATATTTTTTTCAATTATACTGTATGGTGCAATACAACGTCTGCTAGTTCAAGTAGTATTTATTATTAAAATAAAACCTTAATTAGGCCAATTCGGAATTTAACTGTCTTTTATACTCACACTTGAAAAAATTAAGACGTGATTCTTTAACTTTACATGTAATTTGTGAACCAATTGAAATTTAACAACACAAAATGTTACCCTGAGCTTGCTATTAAATATCATTGAAAGCCACATTAAAATCGGTGAAGCCATATCTGAGATCAACTGTTACAAATGCATAGAAAAACCGGCTAAAGTTCTAAAAATCACTGTTAGGGGACCTATTGTGTTCATAAACACCCACAATAGCAGTAGGTATTTCTGAAATAGCTTCCATGTACAGATGTACAGTTACAGATTTAGTAACTAAGCTATATAATGTAGGTATACATATATACAACGGGTTTTTAAAAAATTTGGCTACTCCACCAATCCGCACTGGAGCAGCGTGGTGGAGTATGCTCTATTCGACAATGATGAGGAATTACGCGTAGTACCTAAATCTGAGCTATTTTGTACATTTTGTGCCCGCAAGATACGGGTATAACTTGTAAAAATATATATTTATTTTCAATACTTCCATAATTACTTCCGTCTCCGTTTCCGCAGTCCATCACATGAAATTGACGTCGATATAAGCAATCAGGGCGAAAACAAAAATATTTTTTACGCGCAAAGATATATTTCAACATTCAAAACGAAATTGTGTTTTCGTTACTAAAATCGTTTCGAATACTTTTGGGGATAGTCATCCATCTTCGACACAAGTATTGGACTTGCATTTAAGATATTGAGATTCGAAGCTCGCGTTACGACATAAAAGTTAAAAATCGATAAAAAATGTACAGCCAACAAATAAATTCAGAAAGCAATTCAGCAGTGTTGCCAATGTTATTATTGTTTACGGTTACCAGAGATTTTGGCAAATGCAGATGGTATGCCTAAAATATAGTGTCATAATGTTCGGGCAGAACAATGCCCTATGGCGGGCCTATGGTAATAGGTATAATAATATGGGTAATATTTTTTTACTGCTTATCATTGCAATTTTTGTATAACTTGGCAAAGAATTGACGTATGCAGATCCACTTTAATACATGACCTATCAATATTCTGTAGGAGATAATTTACTTTTACGAGCATTTTGTGTAAGCAAATTTTTTTCTTATTGAATCAAACATAAATGTTAAGGTGTAAGTTAATATAATAATTTAACGTGATTTAATATTATGTGACTTTGCAATATAATTTTATGGGTATTTAATATCAGAATATAGCTTTTAAAATTCTTATTGGTATGAAAAAAAATATCGTACCATTCTACTATCAGAACCATACCGTACACCCTTTTAAAATTAGACAGAATGCTTTTAACTATTCTATGAATAATAATTTGCCTATTAACCATCCCCACACTACATGCATTAGCTAGTATTGGTTTTTGCTGGGTCGAAGAAGCGTATGCCATTAAGCCCAGCGTTGACAGGTACTCTTCGCGCCATCGACAAGATTGTTCCATTATCGTCGAGGAGATGAATAATTGACATTCACGAGAATGCTCCTAGGATGCGGTTATGCCATTTAAAACTATCTGCACCTTCAGTTATATTGGTATGATGCTGTAATCAGTGCTTATTAATGACCTGTGTTTAGTATAGCAAAATGTAAAATACTTATAGCTTAAAGATTAGTACTTAATCTGGATTTTTTGATTTGGAAATTAGATTCCCCGATTTCGTTCGCGAAAATATTCAAATTTTAGGAGGGAAGAATTGACGGACGATATTTATTTTTATACTCATAAAAACTTTTCCCTTTGGGGGTAGGGGATTTCCTGATCACCCACAATATACCTGTAGGAACCCTTGCACAAAGTTTTATACTGGGTCCACTGGTTTAGACTGAGTGTCATTAGGTCAAGACGTTAGTGTTTTACTGTAATATTATTATTTTTAATAAACAATTAACTGAAGTACAACCTCTTTAGACAAAACTGGTGTGATTCTGCTTCGTTCGCGTTATAATTGTAACATCATTCCTAATTTATTTTGTTAAACTTTAACACAAATTTTGTTACTCAATCCCATCAAATTATGCACCCGCCGTAGTACTTTATTTTCGTACTTCCTGAGTCTCATAACAGTTGGTGAACCCGAATTTATTTAGCATCTCATCTTAGACACGGTTATTGCTGAAAAATTTAATGAATCCTTATTATAAATAACCTAATTCGATCTGGCACAATGCAATTAAATAAAAAGAAACTCTGAGTGTAACACATCCCAGGAACGGAGAAAAATTAAATGGATTTAACTTTGGAATTGGAACAACTTTGAACGTTCGGAAATAGCATAACGAAAGTCGTGTGTCGATAGGCGATGCTCTCAAATTGTACTTCAAACAAGTACAATTTTATTCAATCGACAGCACACATCGGCGACACATCGGCGGTCGCATAACATTTGGCCGATTTAAATGTAGAGATAAATTTCAATTGCAATGAATGTACCTACGAGAGATATCAGTATCGTAGTAATAACAATTCCTAATAACTGCTTGTTTGTTCATCTGTGCTGCGAACTGTCCTTAAATCTTAACTAATTAAAAACTATTAAATAATATACTATACATAGTCTGACCATAAATACTGTAACAATTAAAACTAAACAAAATATTTCATTTGAATTGGAATGGAATCTCATTTTTGTATGACTGTTCATTGTGTTTTCTCATTTTCGCGCCAATACATTGTAAAATATTTTGTGATATTAAAATAGAGTGATAAAGAGAACCGGTACGGTCTGGACTGATAGCTTTGTCATGTAAGATGTACATATCCTTATAAAAGCAATTAAAATAAAATAAGCATAAAAATACATTAAATGAGTAAATAAAAACTCACACACACTAATATTTATATTCTATTCACACTGCCATACGTTTGACATGACGTTTGAAATGTGTCATCGTTCATACGGTCAATGATAATAACCCTTTGACAGAATGAATTACGGTCGAATTTTGACCGCAGAGCGGGCAACTAGTATATAATATTATTTGTAACGTAAGATGAGACAAACTTAATGTTTCACGCGTGGAGACGGGAAATGAGAATAAATTAGAGCGCTACTAAAACTATCATGAAGAAAGTTTGTGAAGTTTCTGTTGCGGAGACGAGAAACTTTTCAGAAAATTTAGTTTGTGAATCAGAAACATAATAGCTTCATTATTACTTAGTAGAATTAATGATGAGTCTGTATGTTTCATAGAGAAAATGCGTAGCTATTTTATTATAACACTAATTAATAATAAAGAAAAGCAACCCTTAAGTACCTATAAATTTACTAAAATAAAGCTATTTCGTAATCAAATTTATATATAATTTTAGTCAACTCAGTATTTCGGGACAAAGTTATGCAACTATTATTCCAATAATACTAAATAAGTTAGTAGTTTCATGGTTCACAGAAGGGGCGCCTTGTTTGAGCGCTGTTGACACGGGGTCATTCCGAAAGTAAACATGGCGATTTCAGCCCTACGGCCAACTTTACCATAAGTGGATTGGATTCCAATAAAAGTCAAGACTCCCTATCGCTATAGTCCTTGAGTACTAGAACATTATTTTCCTCTCGTCTTTTCTCCATTTAATCCCAATGTGAACTGTACTGTGCAGAATAATAAATAAATAAATAAATAAATAATAAATAACACCATACACTCTTAGCATCACCCTAGAATGTGCTGCATCGTATCTGTCATGGACAACACACAAGGATTCACACTCAGACAAAGAACAGAAATTTAAACGGATCATTAAAATTTTCGCCTCGCTGAGAATCGAATCCAGGACCTATCGAACAGCATTCCGGCATGGTAATAATTACGTCACGGGTCGTCAGTAGTATTTTTATGCGTTTTTCATAACTCATTTTATCCTTACCGACGTTCTTATAACCAATAAACGATATTTTGGCCGACAGCGTAATGTATTCCAGTTATGTAGCTACCTATGTATGTACCACCCTCCTGAATCATCCAGAAATGTTAAACAATTTCGTTTGCGCAGTCATGTTCCTTAGTAGGTATCCACATTAGGAAATCATTTGACATGATTCTTTAAACTGATATAACTTTTTTATTTGTCAACCGATTAAAATGAAACAAACACTAAATGTTAAGTGAAGCTTACCACAATTTATTAGTGAAAACCGCACCCAAATTGGTAGAGACAAAAATTCTAAAGAACTTGGTTTTGTGTTCTATTGCGTTTGTAAAGGCCTTACCTATAGTTTTTTAATTAGTATATCTTCCATGTACATACAGCGATCAGTTACAGATGTATTATATGTATAGATTAGCGAATTCTTCCTTGCTTTTTGGTAACGCGTAGGTGTATAGGTTTAGTATTTGGTGGTATTATCATTATACAAGTATGTGATTGGCTATTAAAAGGATTTTGCAAAACATTAATACATAATTAATTTTGTTTTCCCAAAAACATTTTCTGCAGACACGTCAATAAATAAAATCTTCGAACTCTGTTTTAAATGTATGAGTAGGTAGTACCTACTGAGTGTTTTCTTTCTTTAATACAGTCGACGCATGATAAGTAAGTACCCACTCATTGCTACTTTATGAATTTGATGGATTTACAAATCAAAAAACAGATATCAAAGAAAAATAAAGCAATTATGTGGGATTTAATTTATGAGCTATACTTTACCCAGTAGGTGATTTGTATATTATTTTCCTTAATAGATCGTATCCGCGATCCATTTCTCGTCTCTTATTAATTTATTTTTATCCACAGGTACATAATGCCTATTTATCCAATTAGATTCCCTTACAGCCATCGGGCGATTGTCGAGTCTTTGAGATTCAAGGAATTTCAAATATTTAATAAGCAAAAGTTAGTAAGGAACAATTATTTGCTAAGTGTTTTCCAATTACAAGTTATTGGAGTACCATTTTTGACAGGTATTTGATAAAATATTAACAACTAGTGAACCCACCCTCGCTTCTATTCGGGAAATGTATTATTTAAGTTTACAAATACTTATTAAATAAAGATTTAGGGGCCGTTTCACCGGTTACGGATAAAGTTTCGGATAGCCCTAGGAACTCAACTCCCAGATAAACTACATTTTTTGGCTTCTCAGGTAATCTGATAGACACTTCTATCAGATTACCTGAGATCTCTGTCACTACAGAGAAAAGTGTTGGTTAAGCTATCTGCCAGTTCAAGTGGCTGTTAGGCGTTATCTGACGGATAAAAAATGTTTCAAGTGGCGTTTCTATACCACATTTGGAATTTGAACTGTAGTACATCATATTATTATAAATCCTACTATTTTCGTTCTTTAATAATAAAATTATACTGGAAAATATTAAAAAAGTCGAATTGGATTATTTTGAACAAAAAGTATTTTATTAATTAAGTTTTCAAAATAATTTTCAAATGACAATAATTTACGTAGTAGTAACGAAACGCAAAAAGCGACGTTGCCGCTCCGTCAACTGTTACGTGGCAGATAAATTCCTAGGGCTATCCGGAACTTTATCCGGAACCGGTGAAACTGGCCCTTAAACGTGTATTCTTGTGATAATTTGATATTTAACCGCGAAAAAAGCAGCATATTATTATGTTCCCAGCCTTGAGTTATTCCTGTCTTATTACCCAAAATGATCCACTGACAATTTTTTTTAACTAGTTGTGCACGTGGAATTTAACAAAAAAGTTATTGATCTAAAACAAAAGTAGCCTAAGTTACTTATTATTACATCAGCTATATACCAGTGAAAGTCCCATCAAAATCAGTCCAGTCGTTCCAGAGATTAGCCTGAACAAATATACAGACGGACAGACAAAAATTATAAAAAATGTTATTTTGGTACATGTACCGTGTATCCATTATTATGCATTTAGTAAGGTGGCATAAAATTTTTCCCACACAACCCAACAAACTTGTGTACCAACCGCACTGTAGCAGTATGCTCTAGGCCTCCTCACTTAGGTATGAGGATAGAGCCTTGCTCGGCAGAGGACCATTAATGGGTTGAAGCCAGCCAGCCATATAATATTTCGAAGGATTCAATCTAAACGTGCACGGAATAATAACCAGAAATAGTAAACTCTACCATACTATCTATACAACACGAGTAGCTCGATATAAGGAGTGATAACAAGAAATAGTATACCAGAATATAAAATTAAATTAAATTTGAATGGTTCATATCTTTAAAGTTCTTTTAATTTTAGGTATTAATTTGCTCCAAATATCGTTTCATCTGCAGGATAATGTTTCTTTGAAGTAGACTTACATTTTACTAGAGAGCGTTGCGCGTTGCAATCGACATTAGGTACATGGTAGGATTTAATACGTGGTAACGAGGGGCTGTTTCTGAACATACCTAATTAGCTTTATGTCCTCATTTTATAAATATACCTACTAATTAGCGCCAACCACTTTGTGGCCTACGTAGCCATTTACTACATTGCGCCTTTAATTAGTCCAGATTAAGTACCAAAGACATTTTCTACACACGTTATTAGTACCGTCAGCATCTAAATTAGTTGTCAAAAATCCAGATGAGCCGCGTTTACGAATATTAGATACTAGGTAATAACCAAAAACATGTAAGAGAGATTCCGCTTACTACTTTTTTATTCCCCTTTGTATTATTTCTTGAAATTTTAATTTGTACTTATAAGACTGATAAAACTGAAAGACGCACTATATTATGTGTAAATAATAGTTAGGTAACAAGGCCCTTTATTGAAAGCATTCAATCAAGTGTAATTTTAATAGGTGTCTTATTAAGGTAGTCTATTCAAGGTCTTTCAATTGTTTCATTTTTAATGTACAAATACACCTGCTGTTTATAATAGGTTTCCGTTGACACGTTTGATACTAATTTCAATGATTGTAGGTATGTATAAATACTGTTATTTATAACAGGGTTTTTCATAATTTCCTCTTCAAATTAAACAGTAGGTATAAAATTACACAGAAGCTGCACCGAAATATCGAATCATTTACCTTAAATTTCTCAGCGGGCAAATGAAGGCAGTATTTATGAGCACAGTTGAAACAATATTTTTATATTACAATGAGTATCTGTATTTTTCATAGAAAGTGGTATTTGGATAAACAAATTCCGTTTTTATTAGAATTGTTAATTACAGTTCTTTGAATATTCTTTTTAGCAGCTTAATTCAAGTAGCCTTAATTTAGGGGCAGAAAAGGATTAGGGGAGTTAATTTTAATAATATAAGATACTGTTATTAAGACGAAAGTGATTTATGAAAAAAGTTTAACAACCTTAAAACCAATTTGGGATAATTTATTTATATTACGTGCCTACTTGGTGATCTAAACAAAAAACCATTTAAGTTGGTAGTGCTAGTCGTTGATTATTTTTTGATAATGATGTGATAAGATAAGAACAAGAGTGCGGTAAGAGACGGAGAGCGAGAAAGAGAGAGAGAGAGAGAAAGAGAGAAAGAGAAACAGGGAGAATTAATTGGGGCATCGTTGGTCGTTGGTGGTGGTCGTTGAATAGGTATTTGAAAATATCTTTAGGTTTCTCATATAAATAATATCGTAGGATGTATCTTAATGTCTAATCCTCTACGTGGTGGACCTGTGTCCCCACGCAAGCCTTTCAAATGGCGGGTTCCACTTACATCTAGTACCCGTGAAACTTTAAGTTTCGAGATACATAATAATAATAAAGTGATAGAACTTATTACGTAGGTACCCCGTCTTTAAGTTTTTAATTTTTTTTAAGAATTTCGGTACATTTTACTTTTTTCTAGTTAAACTATATTTAATTATTTTAACTAAATAATTATGTGTATTAGTCTCACAACATCGATCTTGAAAAATTAATTGAGTAAATATTTTTAACGACAACGTCGAAGTATTTCACAATACTTATGATAACCCGACAACAATATGCACTTAATGTTATTGTATCGACAGGATAGTATGCAATAATATCACTTGAAACAGCTCTTAGATGTAATTGGTAGCCTCGTCTACACAATGTTATGAGTAGATATATGTATTAGATATGTTACGGCTCTATCTTTGATTGAAACAGTGGATATTTGTATTAGAGGACGACTTTGTTGTTCCGATACAATGAATGATAGCCTTATTTCTCATTGTTTTCCTATACTTTTATTGTAATTGAAAAATAATGAGAGAATTACAAGACCAACAACAAAAAGATGTTTTATTGCAAAGCTTTCCTTATGGCGTATTATAAAGGTAAATCTATATATTACCTGCGGTAAGTTTCAAAGTCCCGAAATTGCCAGGTGGGATTCGTAGCCAGCACATAAATACACGGTATACTCCCAACGGCCGCCACTAAAACAGCCACCAGTGGTGGCCGTTAGATCAGTGACGGATTTAGCAAGGATATGAGTATAACTAGGAGCTGAGTGGAAGTGGCTCAAACCGTAACAAATTGAGTTTAAAGAAGTTGAATTTTAAATTAACTCAGCAAATAAGTTGGTGTTAGAACGCTCTAGAGAATACAACTACTAGTTATGGTAGTAATATCTTTGTATTGTTGTCGGCTTCCAATCAGTATATCTATAATTCTTCTGTTCGTGTGTATGTCACTGAACTCCTCCTAAACAGTTGTGCCAATTTTAATGAAATCTTTCTTGTGTGTTTGAGTGGGTTCAGGATAGTTTAGTTTTACCGGTAGGTGGCACTGTTGTGGAGATTTACTAAGAGATCTGTCAAACTATTGGAAACATCGAATTGATGCAGTAAAAAATATTGCATTTTATAAGCATTTCCTAAAAAATCCAGTTGTAGAACAACGTCTACTAAGTCAGTTAGACACTATATCAAATTTTGCAAGAAATTTAAATGAATAGGTACTTACTACTGCTAATGATTGGTATGTGAATATCGTGTTTAACACGGTATTTATGTCATTGTGGTCTACAATCTACTGAAAAAAGTCCTCTCGTAGCGAATATGTGTTTTAGATTTGCAAGCAGGGGCGCCAGCTTTTAGAAAACCTCATGGGTGCTCATGATCATTTGATGACTCGAAAAGTGCCGAAGTGTGAGAAGAGAAATGCACACTGATCGACCGACAAATAAATAAATGTCCCACTTACATACTGCGTACTTAATACGAGTAATAGCGGTATGAAATAAAAATGATGTGTCGGTCAGCTCTTAGGTTGAACACAACAATTACTGATCCGTTTCTTGATGTCTATTCTCAGGGGTGCTCGGCACCCACTGATTATTTCTCATGGGTGCTCGAGCCCCCGAGCACCCACGGAGTCGGCGCCCCTGCTTGCAAGAGAAGTCTTTGGTACTACCTAATTTATGTTGGTCACAAATGGTCATGGTAATAACCTTATACATTGACACTTCAAAGAAGGGTGATACCTGGTCAGAGACGGATCCTAATTCCTAAAAATATGATCAGAGTGAAAATTATAGACACAGGGCGACGTCTCTTGATCAGTCGGATGAAAAATAAAATTCGTTAACTAGGACTCAAGGATAAACGTATTCCATTAAACTCTAATTTATGTAGTCATTTATATGAGCATCTATATTATGAACATGTTTATAATTATATTTATGTTCGCTTATCGTTTCGTGCTGACCTACAAAATGATAAGTGACGGACGTACAACCAGCAACTAACATGTAATATTGATTTTTTTTTTTTTTTTACACACTCATAGCCCCACACTAGGATTCCCCGTGTCGTGGGTGCCATGGACAACACACAAGAAAAGGACACACACCCAGACCAAGAACGGAAATTTAAATTCATCATTCAAATTTCAGCCTAGCTGGGAATCGAACCCAGGACCCTCGGAACGGCGATCCGGCGTGTTAACCATTGCGCCATCCGGATCGTCGAGATTACATCAGTAGAGAGTTAAATAAATAAATAAATAAATAACCCAGTACCCAGTACCCATAGCACCCATAGCACCCATAGCAGTCATAGCACCCATAGCAGTCATAGCACCCATAGCAGCCATAGCACGCATAGCACCCATAGCACCCATACCACCCATAGCACCCATAGCACGCATAGCACCCATAGCACCCCAGGAACCTACTTACTAAAAACGTTACTATTTTAGATTTAAAAAACATAGTAAAAAATTACAAGTTTGTTTAATTCTTTTAGAAATATTTTTGAAGAGAAACGTTGAACTTGAATATAACTAAATAATATAAATTTAACCAACGTAGGTAAAGCTGATTCAGTTCGTCGCATCGCAGATTACCTGGGCCGCGACGGATGCAAGCGTCGAGACAAGACAACGTGAAGTTTGTAATAACTTTAAGCTTAATGTTTATTCATTGTAATTTACCTATCCATTTTAATTACTAACAACAACTAACAGGACTAACTATCACTAAACAGTCCCTGTCCCAGTCCTCATACTCGTACTTACTAAAAAACTAACCAATTGATGTTCACACGGTCTATTAACCGGACTAACTATCCTAGTCCCCATTTCAGTCTTGTTCTAGGTCGGTCACAGTTGTCATGGGCGGCAGCGGAAGGGTGGTGCTGCATGCTTACCTTATGCTTAACTTATGGTAAAATCCATAAAAAACCCAAGTTTTGAAATATTATTTGCTTAGATTGTTGATTTATACTCATATACTTTTGAACCAACAGCGTTGACCTATACTACCTATACTATACCTATACTACCTTAACTTTAATTTAAAGCTTAAGAGATAATCAAATTCTATTTTAGCAGTGTAAGTGGTAGCCATATAATAAGTGATTTAGAAAAATATAACCCATATATAATTATAACAAAGTTTTTAATCTACAATTACCTACATAAATTATAACAGTTTCTTTACTTGTTTGTTACGAGCTGATGCAAATCAAATACGACCTACTGTTGATAATATTGCTACTCTGCTTGCTACTTCCACGGTAATAGTATATGACACTATTGCCGTGCCACTTCTATCGAGGACAAGGACGTAAATCAATCATGATCTAAAGCATTATGTGACAGTTAATAATCATATGTTTGTTCTCGGGATTTGAATTTCTCCCTGTATTATGGCCTGGTATACTCAACGGGGATGGGTGCTCGGCTCGAATCGTGTTCAATGTCTGATTATTCTCGTAATTGTGATGTGACTGCTGTTGTTTGAATAACCTTAGACTTTGCTTTTTTTGTTACCCTCACTAATTCCTTAGCTGTCCTTATTTAGGCTGGTTTTAATAAATCTGTCTTTTGCCTTCTATTTTTCTATAAATTTATTATGAACATCATCATCATCATCGCAACCCATAACTGTTATATTCAAATAATAAAAATGTCATTGTATAATGTCTGAGATATTTGAGAAAAAATGTATGAAGCATCTTCATTGGGCCAATAGAAGCCAAAAATACTATTTTTTCTTTATGTTTGTCCTAAAAACTACTGAATGAAATTTGACGCGGTTTTCGTACTTATATTGCTTGAGGTCTAACTTAAAAACTCGTGTATGTTTCATCTTAATAATACATGTAAATAAATAAATAAATAAATAAATAAATAAATAAATAGATCCACAAAAAAAAAACCCTAAAAATCCTTGTTAAGAGGGGGTATAAAGCTAGGAAAAAATCAAATTTCACCCGCCCGTCTCAATGGAGCAACGGTACTGATAAATGGAACAGAGCATGTCAAAATCCTAGAGCTATAAAGATAAATGTATTTTATTTAAATAATTCGTAAATTATAGATTTCATTTAGAAATCGATCTACAAATCCCTCCGTGATACTAATTAGCATAATATATTAAAATATTGACTCAAAAACATGCACCATATTGAAAATAAATTGATTTTAGTTGAAAATTAGACCTAACTTTGTGATTTTTTTCTATCGAGAAAATTTTATTTTTTTCTGTTTTTGCTTCTTGCATTCACTCAATAATATGATGAAGTATAACTATGTTTTTCTTCAGCTTTTAGAAACTTGATCTACTACTGTAAAAATTGAATCTACGATTGCCAATTTTGCTTTATACCCCCTCTTAACTCGTATCACAATCTACTTCGTAGCTTAAAAGACCTAAGTGCAACACACAGAAAAAACATCCACTTTGTTTTCTGCTTGTTTTTTTATATATTCATAGGTTGTAAGAACCATCCTGTGGACTGCTATTCGACTTAATGCTTAGTAAAACAAAAAATATAAAGAAACAACTAGCACTCTAGGGAAAGAGAAATCTGTGCCAAAGTTAGAAGGAAAACATTTTCCACTGGACTCTTAACTACCCCTAATATGATTTACAACGTGCTTATATGCAGTTAATGTAGTGTTCCAACAACTTTGTGTACGTGACTTCGAGTTGCATGCTATAATTTGAGGTGCATCTTATCTAACCTTAATTTGTGGAAGTAACTTTTGCAATTTTGAGTGCTTTGTGTGAACTAAAGTGCACCGCTAATGTTATTTTAGAACATTTTACCAACATTTTAATCGCTTTGGTATAAGTGAGGAAGAATTAAAAATATGCCAGGCCTAATTAAAAGTTCGCTTGTAACGTTCACGTCCACAACGAATTTAGGGTTTCCCAATGATATTAGTATTAGTAGTAGTAGTAAAAAAAAATTGACGTTCATAAGTATCATACCTACATGAAATAAATGATTTGAGTTTGAGTTTGAGTTTGAGTATTAGTATACATATATTATAAGTAAAAAAGGAGTAGTTATGTCACTAGCGCGCGAAAAGTGGGGCAGTCAAACAAAAAATATGAATATCATCGGAGCGAATCCAAAAGTGTAAATTATACGAACGTAATGCATCTATAGTTTTAACTAGTGGACCCGCCCTTGCTTCACTTCGGGAAACATGTCATTATTACATTTCGAAAATGTAGGCATGATTCTTTAAATTGTCATATTTTTTTTTATATCAATCGATTGCAATCTCTAAATATTAAATGAAACTTACTACAATATGTACATGAAATCTGCACCTTAATCGGTGAAGACGTTTTTAAAATAGCGTGTACAAAACCACAGACGAACAGATAAAAATTCTAAAAATCGTTGTTTTACATAAAGGAAAACATGTCCTTTAGTAGGTAGGTAGGTAGCACCGTACGTACGTACGTACTAAAGGACATGTTTTCCGAAGCGAAGCGAGAGCGGGTTTACCAGTCGTAAATAACTACTGATTTACATTCTGCTATCAGTGACAACGAAGGCCACCTACTATCAGGTCGCAGTTCATCTGCAGCACGCAGATAAAGTTATGCAGTTTAAAAAAAACGCGAGATAACATTCTGTTTTTGCATGAACGTAGGTATACACAAACGTGTCGGTCGGTATAACATCCAAAATTAAATTTTTCGAGTAGGCTTATGACCCAATTTAGTTAAGAGCTTATCCGTAAGCAAGAAGTATTACTCAGCTTTATTTTATTTGGTGCAATAATGGAACACATCCATAACTGTCTCTGTCGACCGGGATGCCTGCGGATATCCGCGGATGAGTCACGGACTGGCCGACCCCTGTCCGTTTTGTTTGTGATTCTTCCCCTTGTTAACTGAATTATGTTACAGAAATACGGGAAATTCTTAACTCCAACCCTTGGATAAATCTTGTTTTTCAACAATCTTATTCGCAGCGCAGTATTCATCTGTCTCTATAGTTTCTCTCTGAGCTAATTTTCTACGTCTTCATTTTATTTATGAAATGGATATTAAATTCCATTTTGAGGCTGCTAATTAAATAACCGGAATCTTGAATAACATCTCTGATGTCTGATGTTAAAATGCCAGGATTTTCATTTCGAAACGTCCAAAATATAATTAGAACTGCAGAAATAATTTAAATTTTATAAAGTTACTTATTTACAGAACCTAGCTTACACTGTGGATCGAATGGTTTTGTTTGATGACTTTTATGCTTATGAAGTATCTTTGTTTTGGGGTGATTATTATGAGATATTTGAGAAAAAATGTATGAATCATCTTCATAGGGCCCTTCGGGACTTTTATGCTTATGAAGTATTTTTGTTTTGGGGTGATTAAGATCTCTTCATCTTAAGGAGGATGATAAGAAACCTTAATCCTGCTCTATGTGCTTTTGTGCGCCTTTATACCAATTTATTAAATTTTGACATCTTATTACTTAAAAACGTGTTACATAAAAATGAACATAAAATTGTGATTGTTATATTTATTTCTTATTCCTTTAAGGTTTCAATTTGTTACTGACGAATGTATAAACTACTTTAAGATAACTTAAGCTTGAGAGCCAGTACTTTCTTTTGTGACTTGCAACACATCGGGGATGCATTTGGTGTTACCTACTGGAGTTAATGAGCGACGGTTACCGTACCACTTACTATAAAGTTGAACGTCGCTCGTTTATCGGTTACTAAATAAATAAAACGTGCGTTATGCTATTTTAAAACCTTTTATTTTTAACAATAGTTCAATACGGAATTTAATTTAATTTGATAATAAATTTATACTTGTATAATATCGCAATAAAACTTTTAAATAATAATATTAAAATTAGTAAAAATAATTTTGATATAAAAAGGTGTTTAAGTTATCAAAGTAAGGATAAGAGTGTATACTCTGTTGCATTGTATGTTGAGTGTAAATTGGCTTTAATAACTGTAACTAGGTCAATTTAGGTCTGGTTATAGACCTGACGTGCATTGGTGGCAGTGGCCATTGAAGCCAGATGGACTAAGTATGCATAAGCTACTTAAGCATACGAGTTTTAAGGATAAATGTAAACATATTTTGTTTACATATTACACTTATAACAAACCTTTAAAATAAAATTATCTTTACAGAACAATTTTACTTACCTTCTAATAACCCAACTCGTAACACAATATAAGTATGCAGAGAAAGAACAAACTAGCCATTTAAAACTACTCCACCGAACAAAGACAAGCAATCGTATTTTTTTCCAATCAATATAAACTTGGAGAAGTTGCCAACAAACTCAATAAAAATGCTAATTGCATTCTCCACTCACCTGTCGTAGTGCAGCAGATTGTGACTAATGCTATCCATATCGCACAATATAAATGTATAAAAAGAGTCATTTTGGTTCGTCATATAAAAGTGTTGAATGTCAATCGGGTGTCGGAAGTTCACCTGTGTTGTCGGACGCGATCGCGTGGCGAGAGGTTCGACGCGGCGTAAAGCGAACGTGCCATCGCGGGGCGGCCTCCGAAAGCACTGGCGCGGGGCGCCACTCCGCCGCCTAACTACCCCGGCCAGATAAACAAGGGCGAGAAAACTGGGAACCGGCAGACAAACCGTCTCGCTAGCCTTTATAGCCGGCACCGAATAATAGCATAATAAAATAAGACAAAAGACGAATCACCAACGAGCAACCCGCCGCCCGAGACGGCTCGCTGTCAAATATGCATAATCCGAACAATAAACGAATGCTGAAATTCATTAACTGGATTGCGCTGTTTATTTCGTGGGGCTTTACGCAGTTTTCAGCGATAATCTTCAAATGTTTTGGCTTTTTATTTTTAAATTTAAAAACAACACACAAATAAGTTGTTTCTTTATTTATTTAATTTACTTAAATTGTTCGGTATTGTTACTTTTTTTTGTAACTTAAATGAATAGTTAAGTAAGACCATCAAAAACATAATAATAAAAATGTTTTATAATTAAAGTGACAGAATTTCAATGACCGTACTAAAATAAATGAATGTTTTGGAAGATTTAATTAAAAATTATTTTTTTATGTACAATTACACTTATTATTATTATTATTGTGGATTTTCTTGTAAACAGTAGAAAGAGGAACAGACAACTCAACTGATATTAAGTGATTTCCATCCTCCGGCCATGGACATTAATAATTCCAAAGGAATCATGACGCGTTGTCAGCCAATGAAACGGGGGACTAAATAATCTTATTAGGTTCATAATATCTAAATTTAGCCCATTTATTATAACTGTTGTAGTTTATTGAATGAAATTTTAAGTGAATGAAGCATGAAACAATAAGTTTTAATCGATATCTAGACCAAAACAATATTTTTTCGAATTTTCATTTGTACCCGTAGTTTGTTATAGGCATGCGGAAGGCATTGAACAGACTTAGATGTAACTCGGCATATTACCACAGAGTAGTTAAAAAAAGAATACTCTGTGATATTACTAACTTCAGTTATGAAAGTAGTACACAGTGCCAAGTCTGCAAAAATACCGATATCAGATCCAGTACATGTACGAATTTTTGCGTTAACAAGGTTAGTTATCATTATTATTTTAGGGGGTTGGTGAATAATGGTTTAATATTTTTTTCAAATAATAATTATATAAGTTACCAATCTTCAAAAATCGAAACGAATTAAATAAAAATCCCGCTGAGCGTTTAACAAGGTGCAGAAACCACCTAACTAGATTTGAGAATATAGATAAATATTTAAGCAATATTGTAAGATTCTTGTTCAAAGCATTACGCTTGAATTCTTCATCACGATGCTACTCGGGTACTGTTTAGAAACTAAAGGATTATGTTGCTCGAAGCGAGCCAGGGTTGGATTAGTATCAAAATAAAACAAAACCTGTTGTGATCGTATTTCTAATTTTCTACCAACCTTTAAAAATATTTCGATATTTTATCTTTTACAAAACAGTATTATTCAGCTTTAAAATTCAAACTTGTCACAAAAGCTGCTCGTCGTATACAATAACGGCTTGTGGGCAGAATACGAAGTGTTATTGCCATATCATGCCCGACATCTCCACTGAATCCGACACCGGGGCTCGAGAATGTTGTCTGCGACCAGAGCAATAATGCTCTTCTTAACTGTAACTGTTCCCTTAGAGTGCCAAAGAGCTCTTATCGTAGTGAAAACATGAAGGTTATCAGCCCCAGCGAATTGTACTCGGAATATTTTGCCCCTCAAGTAATACATATGTAACTTCCATTGTTATTGCCGCGTTTAACCGAGTACAAAGGGTGGTATAATATAATTACGTACGATTAGCAAAGGAAAATGATTATTTTTGCCCGCTTTTTTCTCATGCGTCAAATGTACACCAAAACATAATCTGAGTCATATAGAACATATTCTATAATATCAGAGTCTTAAACCATAGTTATTATTTTTTAATCTAACCGTCGTGATACGTTTAGTAATCGTAAGTGTAATGAATTAAGTTGTTTTACGAGAATGTATGTTGAATATATATTTCTAACCCCTGTTTAAATTTGAAAAATACTAACGTGAGTTGGTAATCCATTTAAGCCCACTTTAATGATCACTTTCTTTCTATTTAGTAGCTAAACACTAGGGTAGATAACGTTCCAGTGATTCAAAAGATTTGCGTACTTATTTCAATGTACGAGGTCATTACTATTTGGAAGACATTCAAATGAACTATTTGCTATTCAGTTTCCATGTCAGTGGTCTGGTTTGATCAAGTAATGGTCTGAAGCGAGCCTACGAGTCTCCACTGCCGCCACATAGTCGCGTCGTTGCTGAAGTTTATTGACCCTGAAATATAGGATAACGAGATTTGTTACGACCGCTTTTCCTACCAGTAAAGACGCTGCAATTGATGTTGTTAAAATTAATACGACTGGTCTATTATTATTTCACACCATCTGATGTTACAATGTCCTCTCTACAGCTTTTATATGTACTGCAGTTTTGTTCAAAACTGCAAGTGATTATGTCTAGTCATTCTGACGTCGGCAATGTCCGACACGACTAGTCGTAATCACTAATGTAGCCCAGTTGATAACGGCCCTTGCTGCAGTGCCCAGGATTATTCATGGCCCAAGGTGATTAGGTTTATGTAACAAGCAATGAGATACTAAAATTGATTTTCTGCGTTACATGTAATTATTATGTTCATTGTCCATGCTGCTTACAATATGAAAATCTTAACATGGAGGTTTGAGTGTGTAAGGATTAATTTGGCTTTATAAATTTATTTTAATTTTAGTCTAATTTAATTTTAATTTATATATTGTTATGTTTTTTATATTCCTCGTAAAAATTATATTCTTGAAATAATAATGGTTTGAAAAAATATGTATATAAAAATACATTAAATACATTATTACAAGTAATAAATAGACGATAAAGCTAATCTAATATAGAATAAAATGATAATAATATAGAATAGAATCTTAGAATGTAAATTGTTCGACCCTGAAATTTCTTTTTGATTTATTAAATTTATATGAAATGTTAAATTTATGTTTTGAATAGAAGCCAAAATAGTAAATAATAATATTGACAATTAAATTAAATTTATTCTTATTAATAGTTTTAAAGAAACGAAAGTTTTTGTTTGCTTTCTCATAATGGAGCAATCGATGTGAATTTTGGCATGAAAATAATTGAAGGGCTGGGGTTACTTTTTTTGGGGAAAAATGCTTTTTTTCCACGGGAAGATATGTTTTGTTCAAAAGCTCTATAGATGGCGTTACGAGCGCAATAAAAGTACGACGTATGATTCAGAATAGGGCATAAATCTTTGCAAAAGTAAGTGGTATTTACTAGTAATTAGTAGTTCATAGTTTCACAGCATATTTAGCTCCTTTAAGAAACTGCCCTCACTTTACTACAAACGACAAAAATTCTAAAAATAATATTTTTGGCTTGTATTGACCCTATAAAGTCCATACATGAATTTTCTTAAATATATCTTATGTACAGACATAAACCACAGGATTGTTATAGGTATACATAGATATTTATTTTATAAGCAAATAAAGGACGAGTATGACTCAAGCCTTACGTATTGGACGTTACATAAGTAGGTACGCTTACATCTCATTGGGGGTAGAGATATTCAAGATTCGCATCTGCATCGATTTAGTATAAATTCGCCTGCATTGGTTAAGTCTTATTTGGGTCAAACCGCGAATAGATAAGCACACGAACAGCAGGATGTCGAACAAAATTATTCGTGTTTTCCTATGCAAGATCGTGGGCTTACTGGACAAGGAGGCTATCCAGTCTTTGCGGACATAGGCCTCACCTGACGGAAAAAATAAATGAAAAGTGAAAAACTTTTTAAGCTATTGCATAGCTTTTATCGCGGGCCTTGAGCGTGGGGATCGAATCCAGAAATTCCGTAACGAAAAAAACCTAACACCCCCAATCAGCACCATCTAGTACCTTAATACTAAGGTATGGTACGTATGTTTTCTACAAACTAGATGGCGCTGTTCTGATATAACTATATAACTTCTAATAATTATAATTGCATAAGTTGATCAAAAATGCTATGCAATAGCTTTATCGCGGCAGTCTCCGAGTGCCACATTTAGTTGTTTTTAAAAATAAGTTTCTATTCAAATGCGCTTAAAATAATAAATTAAACCTTTACTTTAAAACTTTACTTCTAACTTATAACGTCCTTATTCAATTTATATTATATAAAAGCTTATGTATACAAAATTTGATGATATCTGCTTCTAAATTGAGTTGCAAGATTCCACCCGAACATAGACATTAATGGGTACCTAGTAGGCAAAGTAGGGTATATCCATCCATCCATCAGCCTTTATTCGTCCACTGTTGGACATAGGCCTCCCCTAACTTGCGCCACTCTGACCGGTAGGCTATATAAAACCTTAAAATTATAGCTTTTGTAGAGTAAGCCCGTGGTACCACCGTCTGTGTAATTATTGTGATAATAGCAATTGTATCGACGACCATCTGTATCTACTCTAGGATACCGACCCATCTGTGACCATTACATTTAAATTTGAACTGATTGAGATTGGGAGATTAGATTAGAACGAGGCTTTAGCTAACAGTTACTTGCAGGACTGCTACAACCACTTACAGGACTAACTATCTATCAATAGCAGTCCCTGTATCAATCCCAGTAGCTATTCACAAACTAACTAACGTTCTTAATAACAACCACCCTTTGCTAACTGGATTAAGTAATCATCCTAGTCCCGATTTTAGTCTTGTTCTGTTTTTGTCACAGTTGTCATGGGCATGGGCATGGTTTAAAATATACCTTTTCTATGTAAGAACATTCAGTAATACAAAACTACAGTTTTATAAACTAAAAATAAAATGTAATCAATATTGACTAAAACTTAATTTACTGAAATATTGAATTAAGACGAACATAAATTTTTACCTGACTTAATTCAAAGTTGTTAACTGTCTTTCCCTAAACTATTGCGTGCACCCCGGTTTGAAGGGAAAGAAAGTTACACAGTAATTATGAGAAGGACTTTGCAGTCTTAATCTTCAAGGGAACGTCTGAAACTTGTCTTTATAAGTGAAGTCCTAATCCTGCTTTTGAACTATGAAGTCCTTTTGTAGTCGTCAAATTTTAATTAAAATATATTTTGAAAACACGATATTTTTAATTATCAATTTTCCTGTTATCTTACACAATTGTTTAATTTAAAGACTTGGAGTTATTAACGCTTTCAAAAATATCTGTATATGAGGATATTAAAAAGCAGCGCATGGACTAAGCTTACTTTCAAACAAAAGTAAATAATGATAGTAAACAGTGTTGTCAAAATAAATAAAATAAGTAGTACTTAGTCGAAGTTGTTCATCAAATCAAAAGTCGCATTTGAAGAAGTTGTACGTTAATTAACTACGTAAATGATTTATTTATATTCACTACGTTGGACTAGGGCGAGTAGTACAACACGGATATTGTTTAAGAAAATAAATGTGAATTGTGTTCACTTCACGTTCACAATGGTTACCCCCGTGATTTATGTCATTATTTCCTTACAAAATAAGGTGTTAGGACAAGTAGGATACGTAAGTTGGCAATGACGAGAAAACCACAAGATATTAAAAGTTCGTATTATTATTGTTTTACAATCTCAGAAAATATTCTAGTAGTAAAGAAAGTAATGATTTGGTCAATTTTTATTACATTGTTATAAAAAGTTTATAAAACTGTACTTTTGTATTCATTGAACGTCACATAAATATCTGGCCCGGCTGGGAATCGAGTACCAAGCATATTATGCTTGATAGCGGCTCTGCCTTGGTATAGGTACTAATTAAACATTAATTTATATGTATTGTGAGAGAAGATTCGAGCCAGCTTGATATTATGTTATTGTTATTCGGCAAAGAGAAATTTTATAATTATTTCCTTATACATATTTGCAACGAGCTGTATAAAATTGACTTTGTGGTACAAAAATACAATGAAAAATATAAAAATGTGAGATAAATATTTTCCCGTAACTTGTGTTTAGTTTTAAAATGAGTGAAGTAAAAATTAAATATCATAACAGTTAGTTTTATTATTTTTTTTCTTAAATATTTATGCTATGGTTAGGTTAGGTTAGATTAGTGTGTGTTATTTCACTGTAAAAAAACTTAAATGGATTTCATGGAATATTATCATTCAAAATTTTTAAATCAACGGACACGGATTATATAAAACTCTTACTGAGTGACTAACAGACAACGTAGGTACAGCTGTAACTACTGAACGCAAGAAGCTGAGATTTGGCATGTATGTTGTTGCAGAGTGTAGGGGAGCACTAAAAGAGGATTTTTGGACCTCTACGGTCTGCTTTCCACGATCCTTTTTGCCTAGCCCATTCAAATTGCTGAATGAACTTCTTTCTGAGGTGTTCCCGAAGCGCTATGACATGGTCCTTTAAAAAAGATGTAAAATTAGTTCTCCTTCAGGGCCGGTGTTGCATTGGTAACTCTTGTTGTTGCTCGTATTCTTAAGCGACGATGACCAATTAACATCAGCTGACGTTTCTGTTTTTACGTCAGCCCTTCAGGCTATCATTTTTTTTCTTAAATATTTATGCTATGGTTAGGTTAGGTTAGATTAGTGTGTGTTATTTCACTGTAATTATATTTTACTGTAATTATGTGTAAGTCCCCATAAAATATAGGTTATATATTAACGAAAATTATGAAAATACACATAAGTATCCATACATTGTACTAACTTCTTTATATATATATGAATCACAATCGAATCAATAATAAATTTACTTAAGAAGGTAATAATCTATCATCTATCATTCTACACTGTATCATCAAATATGCATGTTAAATAGGTACAGCTAGTTACTCGTATAGTCGTGTAGGTATATGATAATATTTAATGTTAAGATTCCTCCAAACTTCGATTTGCTTGGCGATATCTCGCGAAAAGTCGCAGTTCTATACAAAAGTTGGTAAATCAGCAAGAAAATGCAGATTGAAGGAAAGCTATTTCCAACAAAACGGTCCGCATCGGCTCAGAAATTGGTTCGTCTTCCCGCTTCACTGCTCGAAGAAAGTTGCTACGCTAAAACCTATTTTTATTATTTCATTCCACTTCGCATGTTGTCGTAGATGTTTTAATATTACCTTAAGGTAAAATCTTTCAGCCCAAGCCCGTATACTCGGAACATGATTTTTAACATAATTGATTTTTTACAAGGGGGGTTTCTAATAGAGAGGTTACAATTAGGTACTAGTAATAAAATAGGTAAGTACTCGTAAGTGATTACTGTGCAAACATATGTATATTGTATACCTAAAGGTGTTAATCACCTATTGTATGTGCTTTGTCTGTTGTAGTCATTTCTGGTTATTTATTTATTGTAACACTGAATACCTACGTAATAATATGCGACTTCTTATTAAATAACAATATTAAAAAAATGTTATCTAATCTTGTCAGATAGCTAGGTATTGTTTTTAATTAGGTATAAAGAATTTATGAACTTACATTATTATCTGATTATTAACTTTAAATGGTCAAATGTACTTACTTTCTGTTAATACGACACAAAATAAAAGTATACGAAGTCAATTTTACCAACTGCCTTAGAGCAAACGAATACCTTATCTCTCTGTCTTTATTATTTTCCAAGTCCGTCCGCAATGCGAGGCTGTACGGCAGATGGACCAGAAAACATAAATCTGACGTCTAAACATGTTTGTGCTGGAAACACGATAAATACCTTCTTTGGCTTGCTAGATAAATACCTGCTTTAGCCTAACAAAAATCATCTTTTAAATATAACATATCCACTTTTATTTTTGGGTATATACTCGTATAAACGTTATTTTATTGTGTATTAAGTTTGCAACTGCCGGATTCACCCCTGTAATACTACGATTCTATCCTGCTACCTCCATGGCCGGAGGCAGTATGTCCAGTTTAATGGGCATCTCTTGAGGCTGTATTTACGCTTTCCGGTATTAATCAGGGATTGAACCTCGATTCTTTGGAATTTTTGCTATTTATCAACGGTTTGCCTAATTCGGTTAGTACGGCTCGTTGTCTGTTATTTGCAGACTGAATGTCCCTCGTAAGGTCGCCCAGGTTTTACGACAAAAATTGCTTGCTGTAGGTTGGTATTGGAGAGACTTATCATGTTTATTTTCTATGTAAATAAATAAATTATTATGTGTGTTTTCCTGAAGGCTTGTTATTAATTTTTTAGCTCCCATCCATGAATCGTCCATAATGGTCGCACATAGTGTGTCGAAATTACGCCAACGGCATCAAACCGGAGCAATCCCACCTTAGATGTTTGAAAAATATTTCCCCGTTTGTACGATTCCTCTATTTCATGGATCATCTGCGCTCGCTTTAAAAATATTGCGGCAGAGGTTAACAGGCTATTTGGGAGCATCTATATCTGTTATTACCTACTAGGACCTTTTATCAAATTTGACATTCATCGGTCGCCAGATCCACGGTAAAGGCAGTATATTTTAAATTCGTGAATGTTTTACTGCGGAGGCGACGCGGAGTTAGCGAGAAAAATGCGACGCCATTCATTCACGCTCGTCACGGACACTAACTGCGTGTTCTGTGTTGTTTGGATTTAGTGCTAAAAATGCGGGTTCCCGTAGTCTAATGCAATCTTTAAGTCGGTGATTTACTGCGTTCGACAAAATTACACTGGCTTGAAGCGTTACTTCAATATACCCTCTTCGCTTATACTTATCTTATGTTGTCAGTGACTTATGCAGTGATTATTTGATGTATTTATTTCTTTTCTCTATTTGTTTCACTGAGAAAGTTCTCGATTACATTATTAGCGGAAATATCCTTTGAAGAACTATTGATAGCGTCTCCACGCGGGATGGCGAGACAGTGTGGCGCCAGTTGACTACAAAAGTAATATATTTATTTTACTAACTTGGCAGTTCACCCAAATTTTAGCTTCCATAAGTTTTATGGAGTAAATCTTATGTATTGTAACTACAATATACTATACTACATACAATACAATATATGTACCTACACCTTATAGATTATTTTATTGCATAATTTCTTATGTATAAATATAGCTTATAAAATACACAAATAGTAAATTTTAGAAGTTTTACTTGACTTAAAGGTGGACTTTGGCTTACTTTTTAATTATTGAATTATTTTTGGGTAGCAATTGTATGTTTTATTTCACAAAATAAATAAATATGTTGTTCATGTTAATTGACCAAGAAAATGGTGTTCACCAATATTTTCTTTTCAATTTTACTTCTTAATGGCTCCCTCGGTCGCAGTTTGGTTGAATGTTAAGATTTTATTTATGTAAAATATTATTCCCTTACTTCTTTACCTCCTTGGGGTTTGAAGGTGATAATAATTTTAGACTGAGGAAGAAGCTTAATCTGGAAGTAATCCAACGTATCTATCGTTCTTACTGATTTATCTCCATGTATCAATGTCTACATTCATACAGATTCTATTCGATAACCATCGAATAATACATCAGCAAAAACGTAGATAATTCTAAGAATATAAACAAATATTAAGCAATTACTTAAAACTCCTTGTTTGGTCATTTTGATTCAGATCACACGTGGGGCTTGTTTGTTCCTGAAAGCGAGTGTGGACAAGTAGCGCAAGTTAAATGAAGGACTGTAGAGGTTTTGCCTGCTCTTTGGCTCCCAGCCAGTTGATTTAAATGTAGCATTTATAGAAAACACTAAAGCTATTACTATTAAACTGTTAGTTCACGTTGTACGGAAAAATGAACTTAAAAAGAATCCTGTTGGGAAGATTAATGTGATACTTAGATAAGTACACAAATTAACTCACGAATCTTAACCATTCATCATGAGTTTTAAAGAAACAAGTAACGCATTGACCTGGATTTAAAATTAGTTTTAAGAAAGCTTAATGAAACTGGGCATGAAACTCACTAGCTTCATTCTTTAACCTTAAACGGCTACTAAAAATAGCCATACTCGTACACAAAGTCGATGAGGCAGCGGTAGCCAACTTTGCGTAGCCAGGAGCAGTTGCAGAGAACATAACTGAATAACTTGTATTTTGTAATTATAACCGTTCTCTCGTAATTGTGACGGTACTGAGGTAGTCTAGAATAGTGAAACCACACCCATCTCTGGCAGGCCAGGATCAGGACCAGGACTCTGCTGGTTGATAATAAGGCTTCGCCTAATATTATCGTCATATCTGCAGCCCGTCTGGCCAAAAGCCACCGTAAATCAGTAGTCAAACGAATCTTCTCATCATGTTCTAGTGTTCATAGACATGGCCGACAAAGCATCAGTGATCTTAGCTCTTCTGATCGTTTGTCGGCTAATGACATAAAAAAAAATTATAAAGTAGCACAAAGTAAGTATTTGTTACACGTCCAAACATCGATGAATGAAACAAGTTGACCATTTTAAAGCCCAGTAGAAAACTTGAGAAAAAAAACGCATACATTTTTAAAAATCTAACAAAAATGACTAAAGCAATATTCTCAATTTTAGATGATAACAATTAAAGAATTTTTACTTTGTTTATAGTAGGTACATAAACTATATCCCTAGAGAAATCCTTAAACAATACATTAAAAGAATTTAAGAATTTTATGTGAGAGAAGATTATATATGAGATTTTTATCCGCTAAAAGCATTGTAAAAGAGCATGAATAACGTATTAAGCACTTATTTAAAAAAAACCGTTCATCGTACTTACGTGTGAAGGATTCGAAGAAAACGCAATGGGAGACTTAAGTTGGGCATACGCAAAATATTTTTATTGATTTATTTATCTCTCTCTAAAGCCGTGTGTGTATCTAAAAGTGTGTTATTAGTAAATAACAATGTCATTTTTACTTAAAGTTATGGCTAGTAGCAGATAGATACATAAAAGCAGTGAAAACATAAATTTATAATATCTAAATAATACTCCCGGAAAACCGATTAATTTCAGCATCTTTTGCGTTATGGAGTAACAGACATTCAAATATACAAACTGTCACACTTATAATTTTATTAGGATTATTGTGTGCGTGTGTATGCGCACGAGTGTGTGTGTTAATTTTAGTTTTATTTAGTAGATTATTTATAATTCCATTGTTTTTAAGAAAGTGGTGAATATTAAAGTAAGCTCTATATTTATAAAATATCTTTATTGAGTAGCATATATAAGTGAGGAGGGTCTTTAGTTGAGAACCACTGCTTAGGAGGGCAGCGTAAGCGTCTCCGGATTACCTTAACTTCGAAATGCGTCAATATCGCTGGCCGTTAAACTTTATTGAACGCTTAAATTATTTTAAGGCTATTACGTAAACAGCTTAAATAATTTTCTTTATACGCCAAATTGTTACTGGATCTAAAAGGTTCGAAAACTTTCCTCGTAATATAAAATAGTACAAATATTTTACGAACCCACAAGACTTTCTATTTGAAAACTTTAGGACTTGTTCACTCTATTACATAAATCTATTTTATACGTAAGGGGTGGTGAAAGTAATAAGCTAAGAATGCGAAGTTTCGAAGGTTAGTGGAAAGCGATAATTAATTTAACATTAAGTTTTTTTTACTTCAATCGGTTCATAAATAAAAGTCACGTAAGTTTAAAGAACGGTATGGCGTAGGCGATACAAGCAAACTGACGTGATGACGCGACTCCCCAATATCGCAGTCTCGTACGGTATGGCGGAGGCATTACTAGCTTAAGTTATATTCGCAGTTATATTCTTTTTGATATCATACCATCACTATTCCATCGCTCCCTAACTTCACATGTCCCGGTGCAGTTGAATCCCGTTCGTTAAATTTCCACAGTGTAAGGAACCGAAGAGATGTGGCAAGCCCTATGTTAACATTACAAACAATTTACGTGTAGTTATATTGTTCTGCTAGGAACGGGGATTACGCCACGGCTTTTCAATTTACGTAGTTATATAGACCAACTTTGCATAGCTATACATTATTTTCGATAATGCTCAATTTATGATGTAACTTTATTTTGTAACTAAAAATATTATAGCTATCTGTGTCAGCAATGCGAACTATTAGGGACAGTAATTAGTATAAAATTTTTAAACCTTCAATCACGAAGTCGCGCTTGCGGTGATTAAATGAAGCTCTGGGCTTTTAATTCATTACGAAGCTAACATTTGCTGGTATCTTGATGACTAAACGTAAATTTTCATACAGGTAATGATGAGCACCACGCAAATACTGTTACGATACGCACGCTATTGTCACTTTATTTTTTGGTACCTATCAATTAAAGTTTTCGCATTGTTCACTTGATACAGAAATACATAAAAATCGACAGAGACAATCCCCAGGTAGCCATAAAAATATAAATTAAACTTGGTATTTTGCTGAAAAAACGGCATGACTAGGCAAATTATACAAACCATTTAACAACCCATTTTATCTACGAGTATATCAGTACTCGTATTAGTCTGTATTTTAATGTTCTGCATTGTTCAACTTGGATGTGTGCGAAATTAATTCCCATCCTACCTTTCTTTATTCCCGTGGTATTATAGGTAACACATATCATTTAACAGGTTAAATCCTTCTCAACTTTTGAAGCAATTAGTAGCGTCTGCGGTTGTGAATTGTGGAGCTGTGTCACCAATTACGATCAGATAACCTGCTCCTCCTTTAGTTACTTCATGCAAAAAATATTTAACAATAGAGATGCTATTAAAATTTCGCTGAGTGTCTGAACGTTAAAGATAAAATCCAGACTTGGACTTCAAAAGCCATTGACAATTGAAAGTGTTATGTACTTAATGAAAATTATAGTAGCCATACGTAACCAAAGCGAAAGTTGAGATAATTCTAATAGACTGCCTTCGTTTCAATAAGGGCGTCGCCGTCCCACACTGAAAGTCTTTTTGAATAACGAAGGGGTTCCATTATGAGGAGGGGGCATGAAAGGAAAACCATTTTTTTTAAATGACGGGTAAGGGGTGATCTTGAATATGCACCGACTGTCGCATCGTTCAACATCATTAGACCCAAGAAATAAGACCGTGGGTAACGATGAATAACTTCTTTTGTCCAGGTAAAATTCAAATTTTATAGGCCTTTCAGCCTGCGGTTAATATAACATTTTGAATGCAATTTGTATGCTAAATACATTTTTATGAAATTCATTTTAATTATAAACTGGCCACCAGTTTTTAGTTTACGAAAGTTGGGAGGTTTTAGTTCGCGGCACAGCTTTAGTTCGTTAGAAAGCACTCAGAGATCTGATGTGAATGTGAGGCAATCTGCGTTGCGAATACATTCCGTTTGAAATCAAAGTAGGCGTAGAGATAAAGGCAACGATTCAAATAAAGTAGTGAGCAATAAAATCAAGTGAGCCGCCGCTAGCCGGATATCTGACACGGAACTAATTCCCACTATATTTTAATCCGGCAAAATACAAAGGAGCCCAATTTGCATAAACCTCGACTGTTTGTTTCATGCGAGAACTGTATCCGCTTTGCTGTGGACTATTTTGTAGTCGATTTATCTGTGTGCGCGACACAAGTAGAATGAATGCAAATATTTTATCGCGAAATTTTAATAATACTAACTATCGTTAGCGTAAAGTGGCATTTTAATTTTCTATTACTAATAGCAGTAAGGTCGTTCGTAACATTTCGTATCTATTATGTTCATTTATTTATTTTAGGAAATTGATTCACCTGGCTCCAGGAAAAGCATGACGGAGTGTAAAATAATTAATTAATATATACTGTATATTAGTATATTTCTGTCGAATTGGTCTTATTGGTTATACTGATGTGGAAGAGCTTCGCGTAAAGATTATAATTATGTATTTCTTACCATTATCATTGAGTTATTTGGTTCCTGTTATTATTATCTTTCCGAGAATCCTAACAGGCTAGCTACTAGTTTTTAAATGTATCAAAACATCTCGGAATTTAGGTGCCTTCATCTTAGATGAAAAAATATTTTTTTCGCAACATCGCACTATTTAGCTGTGCTATGTCGACGATTAAAAGTAAAGGGGAAGAAAATGCTATAAAATTCCCTTATTTTATTGCAACGCTTTTTATTCTTAAGAAATAAATGGAGAGGGGAAACTTGTATTGTTTTATGTGAATAGCCGACAAATGAGCGAACCATGGAAGCGGTCAGCGTAAATCTAATTTTTTATGGTATTAAGGTAGTATGGTAATACGACCATGCAGCACCACCCGTCCGTTGCCGCCCATGACAACTGTGACCGATCTAGAACAAGACTGCAATGGGGACTAGGATAGTTAGTCAGGTTAAAAGACAGTGTTAGGACATTAGTTGGTTAATTTGTTAGTTAATATCGGGACTGGGACCGGGACTGTTAGTGATAGTTAGACCAGTTAGTAATTGTTAGTAAGAGTCTTGTTTTAATTCGGTCACACATGCGGTGCTACCCTTGAGGACTGAGATGGTCACCTCTAAAAAGTGTAACTGGCTCCACACCTTTCTAAGCAGAACACAATTGCTGTTAAAATAATTTTTAGACGGTAGAAATGGTACTTAGTACCGTGGCGGGCGGTAGTACTACCCCGGGCGAACTCTAGGCTCTGCAACCTATTAATAATAAATCTGTACCTGCTAATATGTACCCACTAATAATAAATCTGTAACTGGTCGCTGTCTGTACAGATGTATGGGAGATGTATGAGAAAAACTTTTCCTGGGGCTCTTTATTAACGAAATAGAACCTGATTTTTAAAATTATTGTCTGTTTGTCTGTGGTTTTGTACGTGCTAATCTCCGAAACGGCTTATCAGATTTAGGTGCGTTTTTCACCAATACTAATTGTGATAAGCTTCACTTAACATTTAGTGATTGTTTTATTTAAATTGGTTGAGAAATAAAAAGTTATGTCAGTTTCCGATTTCCAAACTAAGGGACATGTTTCCCGAAGCGAACCGCGAGCGGGTCCACTACTTATGAATATACGTGGAGAATCTTTAAAAAAATAAATTTAAGTCCGTGTTAATATTTCCGTTTCATAAATATATTTTTACGATCACGTAATCCATTGGTAGTATTCCCTGTTTACCCTAGAGAAAGGACTCGGGTCCCTCACGATGTGATATTTTATGTAAGTTCACGCTATCAGCAAAATAGGGAATTCCAGCGCGCCAGTGTAAGCATTTACTTAATTACCCCAAAAATATCGCAAACCTGCTGTATTATGGTACCAGTAGAAGTTTAATGTTGTAAAAATGTTTTTGTAGAAACGTCATCGTATTTCTTATTTAGGTTGTAAGAATGTTGTAAATATGTTGTTTTAGAAACGTCATCGTCATCGTTTCTTGTAAATGAGTATTACCTACGTTACAATATAATTACTTTTTTGAAATAACTTAACAACATTAACGAGATATTTAAACACATGTAACAAACCAATGATTTGTAATTGCAAACCTAATATTCATAAATTAATATTAGATTCTGATAAAAGATAAGATAACTACTGCTATTTTTTGGATGGACAAGAGGTTAGGCTAATAAATGTGAGAAGCATGTACGGCATGTCTATAAAAATGTCAGGAACACCCCTAAAGGTTTCTTGACCAGGTTGGAATCCTAAATAGGGAAACACGTAATTTCTATGTAATGCTACTAGGCTACTAGGCTAGTTGCCTAGTAGCCAAACTACTACCCATTAATGACCTAGTGTGCTGAGCAAGGGTCTCCTACCAATATTGTGAGGCCGTTTTAGATCTCCACCACGCTGCTCCAGTGCGGACAAATAATTGATGATAATTAAACCTAGACTTTAAGTCCAACCCTACTGCACAAACTTCTGTGTGGAACTAACGACCTAAGAGATATCTCTTAGGTATACAATTGGGGTAGTATCAGACCATTCACACAAACCTTAAGTCTTAGATCTCCCTCTGAGTATGGTAAAAATATTTGTTTTACACTCTTATTTATGGAGTGGGAAGGTGAAGAGGGTTTTGTGCATAAAATCTCGCTCATACGCAAGGAAGTTTCCCCTCTAAGTCTCCTTTAAAAGTTAAAAATCTTAAGCAGTAACCATGCATTATCTCTCTTGTCGGCACTTAGTGCGCTTGTTATAACAGTTTCGTGCTCGTAGGTAATCCCACGGCGTTTGTGAATATCCACATTACTTTATTCTGGAAACTTCAATGCAACTTGAGCATAAACTTTTTGGGTGTTCGTTTAGTTATCACTCATAGTTTCAGAATATCTTCTTGAAAGCGACGTGTATTCTCGAAATTTGTATGAAACTTTTAATAGCAAATTTATCATTGCAAATTATGAAATATATTTACAGTGCATTTTCGTGGTGTACTCACATAAAGCGGTGTGGTGTTTCAGCACAATCCGCGCAAATATCATATAGGTACCTAAGTAATACATAATATAGTTATATATGTACGTATTAAATGTAATTTCTTTACGGCTGATTAATTGATTAGACGAGACGTACTGAATAATAATAAAAAAAATTAGCCCCACCTAAAACATACATAATATTCAACGTCTAATAATTCTAAGGTTCAGTTTGGTTGAAAATTTAGGTGGCCTAGAAAACTAGAAGTCCTAGTGATGACCTTTGCGAAAGGTAGATACCGATGATTTCATATGTAAAGGTAATTTATAAACTTTTTACGGTTACAAACTGCTCAATACACCGAAAATAAACTTTTAATGTAAATAGCTGAAATGACCAGCACAGCTAACTGATGGCAAGTGGTTACCGTCGTTCATAGACAAAGGCATACCCGATGGGTTGTTGGCAAAAAAAGCGCGGAGGGCGCGCACAGCGCGAATAATGCAGTATTGAGGGCTCACCAACACTACGATCGAAACACGTCGTAAAAATTATTTCCATGCTGTTTTTAGAAGGAAGGTGGTAATCAGCCAAGCAGATAAAACCCCTCTATGGCGTATGAGTCCCATTGGAATTAAACTTGGTGATGTAGAGCCCAGCAATCTCTAACAGAAGGGACCTGGTGCCACAATTTTACCCGTTGCCGTTACAGTCTGTTGCGTCAAGAGTATGTCACAGGCTGGCTTGGGTTCAAAAAGAATGCAGCTTTTAATCTCAAAAAACATTTTCTACTATTAAAAAAAACGTCTTTTTGTACATATTCGGATATGATTACGGGTGAAAATAAATGTCGCAATTTTTGTTTTTCCACGTTCAGATGAGGCGGAAAACGGGTGACAACTAGAATTGGGAATGATAGCCGGAAATTTTATGGATAAAAATAGCATGTGTTCAGTATAGTATCTACTGTTTGGTACAGTTTCGTTTGGGTAAATTTCACTATTTATAAATTAAAACGACTTTTCAAAAGCTTTTTACGTTTCTCTAGTTGAATTGAAATATGAGGAACATTATTTTATTACATGCTCTTAATTCGGGCATGACACCTAGGTATTATCTATTCTGAAACAAGTGGCTTACAACCATATCGGTAATTACAATAGCTTGGCTTAAAATCATACTAGTATTATTTACATCAGTTTACAACGTATGTTCAAAACTATCTTATTGAAATATCTTATAGGATAATAAAAACTTCTTAATCTTATTTAAATATCTTATAAGATAATAAAAAGTTCTTATGCCATACGAAGACCTCTGACATGACTTATCGACTTCTATCTAACGATAAGAACCATGACCTAAACAACGCTTTAACGTGCTCTCCGTAGCACCGAAGCACTCAAGTAATTGCAACGAGCGGTCACCAATCCAAGTACCAACCGCGCTCGCATTTACCTTACTTCGCCGATAGCTTAAGTTGACACAGTGCTTCTTCTATTTTATGAATGCATTTCGAAAGTAAAAATTAATTAAAAACGCAAATCTTAAAAACTCATATTTTGACGTGACAACGTCTTATAATTCGATAGAGCCGGTGGCACGCATGAAAAAACATGACTCATACGTCGTTACCGTCGTTACCGTCGTTACCGTAACGGCGTAGCAATCGGCCTTTGCGTTCGGCAGCGTTCGGCAGCGTCCAACATCCGTCTCTCTCCTACTTGAGTGAGCGATGCGTCTGCGTGGACAGCTGCTATACTATAGTACATTTATATGTTTTGATCGAGTATCAAGTGCAGTGAAAAGTGAATGTGGTGTCAATTGTTTATAGCAACGATAATTACAGCGATAAAGGTAATGATTCTTTCGATATTAATTATATATTCAGTGATATATTTTTTTTTTCCAGGTAATATAAATATAAATAAATATAATATAAATATATATAGTGATATATTGTCGAATATTCGTGCTTTCATCATTAAAATGAATAGCATCGGTCCGCTAGTGCAGCGATTGTAGATTATGCTATAATGCTACCATTCCATCAGTATTTTCTTAAGACGTTGTCACGTTCAACTATCGTCAGTAAACCGACTTTACAGACAACCAATTTTTTGAATCAGTTTAATGTATTGATAACACTGAAAATAGAAAACTTAACATTACGTTGCATACTCACCCTGTTAATAATTTCCCTATAACGTTAGATACTATGAACAGCTAGCGCATACTAAACTTATTTTCCACTAGAACAATAGACTATTATGCCGCGGTTGTGCTGACTTCATCGCTTAGACATTATAAATGACGTAATTGACTCAGTTTTGTATTATGTTTTAAATTTGCTGCGGTTATTGTTGTAGCCTACAATGATGTTAATTTCACTGCTGTCAAATAAGGATCTTCTTATTTAGGAGTAGCAGTTATACATATATCCTCACCTTACTTTCCTTATCACATGTCATAGAAAAGTATATACCTACCTAACTTATTAATATAATAAAGAAATTTGTGTTATTTGTCCATTAGATTACTGAGTTATTCAATACTATAGATAAAGAGATTTTACACCGGATGTAATGAATACGGATGTAATGATACCACAGTACGGAAAAATCGACTTGATATCATAAACTTCTTCAGCCTTCAACAAGGTGAGCTTCTTGGAAGCCCTTCCACATCACTTTACAGTTATCTTTAGATAAAATAGTCGAGAACTTCGATATAAGATGATATTTTCATGAATTGCAAGAAAGTGAAACTATAAAATATTATTAATTTATAGTATTGTTTTATTATTAAGTGAATTTTAATTCTAATTTAATTACCTAATGTTGTATGCTGAAAAAAGCCAAATATGTAAGAACGAGTTATTTATAACATGTATGTAACCATATTATTTTGAATGAAAAAAACTAACGCGCGTGAAAATTAATTCGAGCGCGGATCTCATAACGACGGGTCACCTAATGGTACCTAAGTGATCACCGTCGCCCATGGACGTTGGCAACGCAATGCTAGCCAAGAAGGAAGTGGTGGACCCGCTTATTGAAGGATCTCATATATATGTAGGTATGTATATACATAATTATTATTTATACATATATATATTGGACGCAACAATATGACACAAAATTTTTGTAGGGATGATATTTTATGCTCTACTTCAAGTGCGAAGTTGGGTTCGGGTCGCTAGTGTTAAATAAATCAATAACGTGTCAATAAATTAATTTCAACAACTAACAAAAACGATAAACAGTCAAATTATACGCACAAAGGAAAAAACAATTTTTGTACAAGTTTTTTAGTTGAATTAGCTTAGTAGATTGCTCGATTAGCACTTAACACGTTTTTAAATTCACAATTCGGAGGTGGTAAGCAGTTCAAACAATCATGATGCGATGAAAACCATATTACTAAATGTTTATTACTCCTCTGTTTGCACGCGAAAATGAAATTTAATTTGCACATATTTGCTCGCGTCTAACATTAATTCAGGGAATAATCTACGTATAAATTAAGCGTTAAGAATCGAACGCGTTTCACACGTTACTGTTACATAATATGCTTTCTTTGGTAATCTGAGAATTAATGTGTTTTCAATTGGCTCGAGTAATAAAAAGGTGATTTCTGTAATCTACCTGCTGAAGAGGAAAAGATTCGTGTTAAAGGATTTTTAAATTCTTAGTTTCTGGGTTTATGGGTCTTCACCCATGCTCGATTAGAACGGAGCCTGCTCGAACAGTGAGGCTACCTGCTTAGCAACGCTGGAAGCCGTTAAGCCATCACTTTTAATGTAACTGGTTCCCTTCGCTTGTTGTCCGTGGACTCCGGTGACCATTTATTATCAAGTCAAGGTCAACTTTTTATTACTATGTAAGCATAAGTTATATAAACGTGTTTAATTCTAAAAGGATAATGCGACTAGTACTTATACTCGTATGAGTATTCTATGATATACATAACCACATTTTAGGCAAAAATACCTTTTATTTCTTTGTAAGTTGATGAACCCTGAACCTGCCGTATTACTCGTATATTATAGTAAAAAAGTATGTACCATCGTCATTAATATTTCAAACATAATGACGATATTGACGCCAAGATTAATTATATTTGAGTGAAGTGTCAAAAATTATGAATTAAACTAATTTAGTTAATTACGTTTTAATCTGCGCTAATTACAGGGATTGCATTGGCTGTGTAAGCACTAACAAGATTTAGAGAACGCTAACCATATAACGCGCCTGCCTCGTACCGTCTACCTATAGGATAATTAGTATCGCTACCTCGCGGCGTCTCATTTATCGTGCTCCGCAGGGAGATGGGTCAGCCAGCAGTAAATCTACCAACCTGAGCGTTCTTGTCTTTGTAAACTTGAAAATCTAATTACATTTACAGCCCCGCTTAAGTTCGTCTTCCGTGCTGATTTGCATTTTCTCCTGATTTTTGTTCTCTCGCTCGCGATGAAACTTTGTTTTTATTTGCAACTTCGTCCTCGTTTTTTCTGATTTTGTTATTGAGTGACTTCCACGGCGCCCTTTTGTGTGCGACCTCCATCAAACGGTGGTGAGTCGGTGGGGAGGTGCGTGGAAGGTGAATGTTTGTACAACCGCCGGTTTATCTGCTCGAACAGGCCCAATAAAGAGCGTCTTAGCGTTGTAAAGGCGTTCCGAATTCTTATTTGCATTCAAGAAGGCTCCCAGACCGGGCAAGCAAGAACAGGAACGGCCCCGGAATGCTAGCAGCCGAGTTCAGAGCGCTAGACAGACGGCTCCCTTGGTAGTGATTAGACGATGCTAATACCATTTACTTTCTAACTTCCCTGACTCACCGACCGTTACATGAACATTCCCTATTTATTTTAGGGTACTTTAAAATCATCGCTATGCGGTCGATTTAACTTAACCACTTACACTCGTATTAGGGACCTTGACTCTACCTACTAATTACGAATGTTTTGAATGTTAAATTTAAGTTACCTCCTCTTTTGACTGTTTTATGAAGGTATAATAAGCATAGATTTTGTAAATATTTATTGCAGTTAAGTAGTTTCTGACGGTTTGTAAAAAGAGGCCATTAGTTTGTTTTAGCGTAGTTTTTCTGTATTTAATAGTTTTCGAGCTTAATCGATGCATGATTATGAACGATGGATAAACCTTTCTTATTTTATTTACAAATATACGGGTCTCGTAACTTGCGCTAAAAAGAGAATTATTACAATAAATTATATAAAGTTTAGTAGGTACCTATAAGACAAAAATCAATATTTTAAACCATATTTTCTTTTAATTAATAAGAATATTGTAATTGCTATCATTTACTTTCCATTAAAATATGAGACTTGTTTCGCGTTATTTTTCTTTTTAAATAATTATCCCCACTTCTAGTTCTTAAAAATATAAATAAAATGTAAAATATTTTTACCTCTATACGTGGGGTTTTTTTAAATCATAAATGAGAGTTTCTGAGAAGTCATTATTTGTATCAATGTTTTGACAATCTTCAAGCTTATTCTTTGAAGAAAAGGTAATTTATTATTATTTATCGTGGCATTCTGCCTCACAGATCACTTTATTCCAAGTAGGAGTTCAGAATTACAAAGACGGCATTTTTATATATTTTCTTCAAACTATATATTTATGACACAAATGATTCAATCCATCCATTCTTTGAATCTCACATGTCCTTAAGGGTATAACAGCCACGTTACACCATTAATGATATTCACACCTTATTTAATTCCAAAGAATATATTGGTTACATTGAGAAATAATCTTTTACTGTGGGAAATAAAATTCAGTCCCGAGTTGAGTTACAATCAAAAAACCATGCTATGAAAGTAAAAATACTGATGACAATTTTTCTGGCTAGGTTTTTGAGCTACATTTCCTGATTTAAGCCAGCGGAATTCAAATGCAATTTTGTTGTCTCTCGACGTCATCACGGCTTACTGCAAATTAAAACAGCAACTGTATACTAAGCGAGGAAGTTGTGCATTGTGGTGGCCGGTCCACGCGACGGGATAATTTGACACCGCTACATTAAGGCTGAACAATCTGCTGCTAAGAGTTTCTGTGAACTGAGTTCACAATCTGACTAACACCATTTTGCCCACTATGTCTTAGTTGAATTAAAACCATGAATGTGTAGCTAAGCGTAGACCTTCAGTCTAGCCAATGACCGCAAATGTAGTGTTGTTGCAATAGTTAAACCACAGTTCTGTGTGCACTTTTATTTACATATTGTATTACTTTTATTTACTTTTTTATTTACTGTATTTTACATAGGTAGTAGAGTCTAGGCTGTACTACGGTCTATGTAAAATAATATTTATATTATAATATTAATTTTGATTCTTTTACGTAGGTAGTAGAGCCTAGAGTTCGCCCGGGGTAGTACCTACTACCGCCCGCCACGGTACTTAGTACCATTTCTAAGGTGTAATAATTGTTTTAACAGCAATTGTGTTCCGGATAAAAAGGTGTGGAGCTGGCTAAACTTTTTAGAGGCGACCATCTCAGTCCTCAAGGGTAGCACCACATCTGTGACCGAATTATAACGAGACTCTTACTAACATTTACTAACTGGACTATTACTAACAACAACGAACAGGACTAACATTCACTAACAGTCCTTGTCCCAGTCCTCATACTTACAAACTAACCAACTAATTTTCTAACACCGTCACCTAACTGGACTAACTATCCCAGTCCCCATATGAGTCTTATTCTAAGTCGGTCACAGTTGTCATGGGTGGTAGCGGAAGGTGGTGCTGCATGTTCGTTTGCTACTTTAAAGCAATAAAAAAAACTTTGTATTGACAAGAGGATTGTTTGAAACATAAATTTCCTGGATTGTATACCTACGTTACTATAATGGTAGACACGAATGTGCATTTATGTATTCTCAACTAAATTGCGCTGCCGTGACGACACATTAATAAATAACTGTAGTAGTTTATTGAAATGTTACATTTTTTTGCGCTTAGCGTGCATTTGTCAGATGGTTAGTAAAAAGTCAAATCCAAGTTTATGGGGCCGCAAACCTTTACGGTTTATCTGGAAAACGATTCGTCTGTGTTAGGTAATTCTCGTTTAGTTGCTTTTGTAACTATTATACCTACTTGTTTTGTTATATTTACAACTTAATACGATTTAGACGTTATTATAGAAATATTTACTTCAATATATTTATCTTATATTCATCCAAATCACATCAATTCTAAAGAAATATTCACTTCAAAAATAAAACATAAATAATATATGTTTATCGGTGTGATTTGGAATTCGTTTAAACGGAAATTACGCGAATGAAGCATTGGCTACAATGGCGATCGAATAAAATGACGGCTGACGTAAGCAAAGCAAAACATCAATATTTGGACTGACAGTATTCGATGTTGTGAAGTTTCACTTCTAGCACGTGTGAATTGGATACATTTTGATTTTTTATGTTTTCATTTATTTTTATCCACTCAAGCCCACATCTCCACTTACCATCACGTAGGGTTGTGGTACGTATTTTTTATTATTAACTAGGTACCTTATAATTAATAATAAAACGTACGACAGTTTAGTACTCTTAAGGATTTACGAGTTGCATTTTAATATTTAGAACCTATTATATCAATTTCTTCAATAGAATAGAATAGAATATAATAATATATTATTTATGTCTGCAAAGTGCAATATTGTATGTTTAAAGTTTTTGAATGATAATCTAAGTTTTCAGTTTCAGGTCTTGAGTTCCATACCAAGTTGCTTTACGACTTTCACGTTGTCACTTTTCACGTGTAACACCATTCGAGTTACAAGTAGATAATGTAGGTGGGATTGTTTGTTTTAAATAGTCCTAATTATAAGTCCGCGACAGCAAATGTATACCTTTATTTGTAAGCCACTATAAGCTATAAATACAATTGTCGTCCTACTCCTTACGAGACTTTAGACTACAATATATTTAGATAATTCTGTAATACGACTATCTAAATAACCAATTCTACAAAATATTATCTTTTTTCTTTCACCAAAATACCAATACAGCTCTGAATGCGATAAATCCAATTTTTCGTTTCGATGAAGCTGACCAGCGTATCACAAGAAATATACAAAATAAATTGTATTGTTTCATTAAAATCGGTACAACAAGAAGTACCATTTTATTTATTACTTCACGTTATTTTGTTGATATTATTCAACTTCGGTTTATAGTATCATACTATTGTGCAAAGATTTTTTGCAAATAATTATCTGTAGGTACCTACTCCGTATAATCCGTGTGTTTTATTAGGAATTTAATTTATACTTACATAGATATTTATTCCTTTGGGATATTTTGTATGTCTGTGTATGTATTGTATGTGCCTTTCTATGTGTTTTTGGTTACAAAATTAACCTTTTTAATTATTTTTTTTGGGACAATAGCCAACGCAACACCCTTCACTGAAACAGATTCTTGTCCCTGTGAACGAACAATAAACTACTACTAATAACAATAATAATTAAAACACGGTACCAGAATGCCGCAAAATACATTTACAGAATTTAACGTCATTATGTGTGCTTATAATTAATACAAGACCCTTTAACACTTGTAACGTTAATTGCTCTAATCTGTTATTCCATGGTTAACTGAGTAACATAATGACGCTTCACCTTGTTACAAGTACAAACGATCATAAACTGGGGAATGATAATGTTGAAGCAAGTCACCAGACACTACATTAAGATTCAGGACGTTTTATATGTGCTAACTTGGAACAATGCCGTCCTATGCGCGAAATAAACACTTAACTGCAGGTTCACTAGAGAAGTCGTAATGTGGTGCAGTTACTACACTTGGTCGTTGAAATTATACAACTTTTACACTAAATCTAAACAGTTACCTCTTTATTTCATATGGAAACTTCAGACGAAATATTACTCTTTACAATAGACAAACAGAAGGTGCACTTCATTAATTTGTATCTTAGTCAATGAAATAGAAAGATTTCGTTCTTTATGGTAAATTGATCAGGATTGAATTTAGTGAACTCGAAGATTTAATTCAAAGCTTTGGATTATTTAATTTATTTTCCAACTTTAAGATAAGATGGATCCTCTCATTCAAGAAATTAATTATGTAATTAATGAAAGTATTAATTACCACGATTATATTTGCAATGTTATGAATTTTTTTTTTATTGATTTATTCTCATTGTTAGGTTATAATAACGTAAAATCACCATGGCATCGTTAAACAGCTATTGCTTCAGAGCCATAGCTGTTTAAATAGCTGTTTAACGCAATCACGTGCATAGTACCGAAACCAAATAACTTCTAGTCTATTTTCAGATTAAATTGAAAAGTCTTGTTAGAGTCTATTTTCATCAACGTCCTACTGACCAAAGCGAAGAATACACTTCGCGGTTAAAACGGAAGTGACAGTGGTGTTACTCTCAACGAACTTTACTTCCAGACGTTACTGAAATATAGGTAAGGGGTAACAACTTCTGCCTCATTCGGAAAATAACTTTTCTAAGCACACCGACATCGAATAGACAATCCACATGTTGGTAAACGCATGGTGGATGGTCGCCGTCATCGATGGGTACTCGTAACGTCAATTGAGTCACTATTTCATTGTCGAACAAGCAACGCCAAGATAGCTCACAGAGGGCAGTTTTCCACTTATCGTTATATTACGGACAAATTACACAGTCTTTATAAATTGTCGCCCATACAATTACGTTCTGATGAATGACTGAAAAGCTTAATCAGTCCAGTAGTTAGATATTGCGTAAAAGAGTAACAAATATATTTATAATGTTAGTAGGATAAGATAGTAGGATGTACATAATTGTAATCATAATAACTCAGTCCTTGTAAAAGTGAATAGATGGTAATCTAACGTAATTCGCCCTTTAGATTTAAGCAAGCTCCTTACATAACAAAAAGGTAAGTTAAATAAAACAGATAAAGCAAGCTACCGTTGTTTGCTCAGTCTCCCTGATCATTGCTTAGTTGGCTTGGCAGTGATTGCAGCAATTATTCACCTCGCCGCCTCCCCTTTGCAGGCGGACCCACGCCTCTGTCACTTCTCTAACGGCTTCACTTAATCCCTACACCGCCGTAAACAAACCTTTAGCTTGAATATTAACAATCGGAAAGTTTAAATGAACCAACAAACGTCTAGGAAAGAAATGACCCCATTAAATGTATGTACACTCGACAGCGTAATACTTTTTTAAGTACAAAAGTCGAATGAATATTATCAATACATAAAGCGTAATACCGATTCTCGACAAAGTGAACGACGTAACAAGGCAACAAAGTTTGTGAAAGCGGAAACAAAGCAAGCCACCTCACGATACTAACGAATGTGCTTCGCCGTTAATAACTTTTCTTTGTCATTATTAAACGTAAGAATATTATAAATATTCAGTTACCAGACGTACTTATAAGAACTTTCTTGGTACAAAGGTTTTCGATGCAACCCATTATCTTACTTGGTCTGTGATTTCTCAAACACTGGTTTAAATATATAACTTGAGGCATATAAAAATGTACTATCTATTTATTTACAATGTACATATATGATATAATGTGACTGGTTTATGTATTTACACAGGAGATATTTAAGAAAAATATGTAGGAAGGATCTTCATAGGGCCGATAGAAACCTATTATTTTTAGAATTTTTGTCTGTCTGTCTCTGTGTTCATGCACGCATCACGCAAAAAGTAATGAATGTTTGACGCGGTTTTCGCAGTTGTACCTATTACTGGAGTAAAACTTAAAAACTGATGCATGTTTCATTTTAATACGACGCTAAGAAACTGAGATATAAATAATTGGGTCAGTTAGTTGTAAATAGAACTAAATTCAGATTAGACATTGGTCGACACAAATTAAAAACACAGTGACAGTGACAGTTCATAACTGTTATAAAAATGTCTTCGTCTGGTTTTATTATCTGCATAAACACCTTGAACTTATAAACGTCCCACGAAGAAAACTACTATTTCCAGAGAAAAAATATTCTAACTACAACTTTACTAATTAGAAATTAATTTCAAACATGGTAATTACCAATTGAATATCAGCTTGGAGACTAGTATTACACCAAGTTTAAACCTTCGCGTTGGTTATATAACATTTTGCATTGACAGTATTGATTGTGTACCTACTTCAGTAGCCGCAGCCCGCAATACGGACGATCAGTTGTGAATCACGGCCGCCGCTCGAGTGGCCATTACAGATATTTTATCGTGTCTTCTACGTCTTACTTGAATTTTATTACGCGACAGGATCATGTTAGTATAATATTATATTCCATATTCAGTACCTACTTGTTAGGACTCAATAACTGCCAGAATTGCTAAGTGAATCTGAACACGAAGAGTTTATTATTACCTAAGTGATTGTCCGGTTCTAACCATTTCCTACATTATCTGCTTTAACTTATTTCACATACAAATACCTACAATTAATTAATAGTTTGCTGAGCGTATTTCAACCACAGACGTAACTAGTTGTATTAATTACATTTATATTGGTGAAATATGAGGTTCATGAATAGATATTGTTAGCTAAATATTTGACATAAAATATAAAATGCATGATTTCCTACTTATTTCTTGCAGGTAACCGCACCTTGTCCGTAACGGAACCGTAAGACGAGGGAGGCGGTGGTCACTACTATAGGTACATCAAATGATCTAGAAATCCTTGTGTTTTAACTGCATTTTTCCAATAGCTAAAAACTATTTCCTTAATATTTTTAGCGAAAAACAAAATGCATTATGATAATATTACATTCAGTAGATACTATAAAAATCAATTATGGGCGGTTAGCAGTGCATAACCAATCCTGGTACTGCCATTTATTTTAGCTAACGTTCCTCAAACTTCTTTTCTAAACGAATAAGGATAGTATACATCATAAGGGTAAGTTTTACAAATACAATTTTGCTACCTCAATCGTATAACATTACCTATCATTGTAAGACACCCAATCCTATAACATACTTCAGTAAACATAAGTATTGGATGGATAACTTAAGAAGATTTTCTGCGCAACTAGTAGGTACATATGTAGCTTCGCTTCAAGTAACACTCGTAATCCTTTAGTTTACATATATGTAACATCAGGACTGGATAGTTACAAGCGTATAAGCGACATGTGACATCAAGGACAGGACAGGCACAGCGACTTTGTTTTATACTATATTTAGTAAATAATTAATCAATGAGTTAGAAAATTAATCATATTCAAATTAATAGCTATTGAATGCTATTCATGGTCTTTATCCACGAAATATCCTGCTCACTGTGGAGGTGCACCCAACTGAGGAACGGACGAGATATGGCGTTATGTTCTTCCTACTGGAGGTCACTGAACTCTATACTACTCAGGGTAATCTCGACGATAATCGTACATGACGGTGGACTCTATCTTTCTGGCTTTGTATACAATCCGTTTCGTAAAATGAACTGTGAAAAGTTTTTATGTGCTTTCCTTAAAGTGTCGGTGAGCCAGATGCTTTCATTTTAAAAAACAACAACTGTGATAATATGTTTTATATTAATTTGTCGATAGGTGGTGGCCAGTAACTCGACTATTTACATAAATACGTAACGTAGGTGACGTTATATATATTTTTGGAGCCAATGTGCGAGGACACGGTGACGGGTTATTATGTTAGTGTAAACCTAGCCATACGCACTAGGGTGTACCTGACAGGTTTGCTTGTACAGTTTAACTTATCAGGTTAACTTGAGCTACGTAGTGGACATAAAATGTACTACTGTTGTAAAACATACACGATTAAGTTTACCTGCACAATTCAACTGTACAGGACAATACCTGACAGGTTTACGTCAGGTATTATGGCTATGCACGTGCTGCGTGCGTGCGTGCGTGCGGGAATGCTGCACGTATTGTAAAAGAAAACATAGTGTAAGAAGTCCGGCACAGCTGAGTGTGTGTACTTTATAAAATTGTTAAGTTTTGGAACTTGTTTGAGTGTGAAGTCTGTTCATTCACACGAAGCCAGTGTGGTGGACTGTTGACCTAGCCTCTCTCGTCGTGAGCTTAGTAGAGAAAGAGTTAAATTGATAGTCTATTAGTAATATAACAATATCTTGATCTTAAAACTCGCATAAACCTCCACACGGCATTCCTAATTTCTGGATAATCTCTGATGAGATTGTGATAAATTATTTTAATGTTTGTAATTTTGTCAGTGTGAAAAATTTAATCCTCAAGTGGCATTTGATATACAGATAGTGATGAAGATATTATCTGTTATACCAGAATTTTTTGAGGCGTGTAGCTAAAAGCCACTACGGAAATAAAGATACTAAAGCGAGCAAATAAAGCGATCGTGTTTGTGCTTTAGTTTAAGTTGCCAGTAGGTACATTAGTTCGACCAGAACTCCTCTTAATGGGATTATTATTGCACGCAAAGATTTTGTGATCGTCTGATAACGTGTTTAGGCGCCCATGGGCATTCATAACTCAGAAGGTATCTATCACTGGCAAAAAAGACGGGCTCATCTGCATAGGACTAGCTCATCGACACTAACTAAGCTAAGAAGCTTAATCCCGAAAGTGACTGAAAAACTTAGTGCGGACTGAAAATGTGAAATGAGCACTAAAAAGTTAGTGCGGACTCAAAGATGGATGAAACACCTATCAACCCAGAAGATTAGTTACCAGCATTTACGAGTAGTCATAGTAGTGTAGTTTGAACTTCGGACTCCCGTACCGGAGGGCCCGGGTACACATCATCTCTATCATTATCGCATGTGCCCCTAATTTTCAAAAAAATATACGCCTATTATATTATTGAAGCGCTCATAACCCGGCGGCATGCGGTGATCGACAAAGTTAAGCAACAGCGGGCGCGGTCAGTAGTTGGATGGGTGACCGCTAGTGGCAAAATTACCTGGGCGCTTCCGTGCTTCGGAGGGCACGTACGTCGGTCCCGGTTATTACCATTTGGTAGCAGTCGTTAAGCCATGTCGGATGCATAATAATGTTCGACACTTGGGTTAGCCACTAACCCCTCCACCAATCCGCACTGGAACAGCGTGGTGGAGTATGCTTTGGGCTTGCTGAGGTATGAGGAGAGACCCGTGGTCAATAGTGGGTCATTAAAGCCATACGCCCATTAGAATTTTCACTTGCTTCGGTGAAGGAAAACATCGGAAACCTGAACACCTGAAAGTTCTCAATAATGTTCTGAAAGGTGTGTGTGTAGTATGCCAATTCACATTTGGCCAGCGTGGTGGACTATGGCCTATACCCCTCACATTGTGAGAGAAGACCCGTTCCCAGCGGTGGGAAAACTATGGGTTGCGATGATCATGATGCTATTAATTAAAAAAATATTACTACATTGTAAATTGTGGCTATTTTTATTGTAACAGCAGTAAATACACAATAGCACAGTACTCAGACGCAGTATTTCTATAATCTGTAAGAAACTTCGAGAACCTGTTCAATCAAGGCGTTAATCGTAAAGTTTGTAGCATTTCCAGTTGTCTGTGCGTCGATGTAAGCAGGTGAGCTCGCGGGAATCGCTATTTCGCGCACGTTCGACATCCGATAAAAGTTTCCGCCACAATCACCTAAGAGCTCAGCTGTCAGGGAATAACCGTATATCGGTTTGTTTCCATTGCGTCCCTGAGCACTAAATTCTGCGCATTATAATAAATATTATAAGCAGAAGTAAAATAAGTAAAGATCTTGTTTGGTCGATAGGTTTTTTGTTACATTTCATTTTGTACTTTTACAGTAGATAAGATTTGTTTGGGTTATATTTTTGTTTATAAATATTGCACGTGCTCTATCTAAACACGCCAATAGAAGTAAAATTTCAAAACTTTTTACTTTGTACTTAGGTATTTTTCTCCAAAGTATCGCTTTAATACAAAACCTGGTACGTAATCGCTATTAAATTAAAATATGTTCTACCTACAGTTCTTAGAAATGCACTTCTATGGATACAAGTTCCTTGGGAGAAAAAAATACAACCTTAGTATTTCCTGTTCTACCTAATTATACTTCGTCCATAAATGCCATGGATAAAGCAACTATGTAACAAAATACTTTCAGTATTACAGCAATATTATAAAGGCACATTTTGTCTTAAATACAATTAATAGAAAACTATATTTCTTACTGAATTTAAACCTGTTACGAATGTAGATTTTTATATTAGTTATAAAGTTGCTTACACATTTTATGTCCAAGCACCTATGGGTCCTAAATAATGTTCCTTAAAACCATTAAATGAACTAGGTAATAAAACAAGATGAATAGATATCTGAGCAGAAGCAGTAGCTTAAGTTTGTTGTTAATGGCGGCCAGCTGACGGTGACATTTCTGTTTTACTGATAAGTTTGGTTGGCACTAAATTAAATAGAATTAATTTGAATTGTTTACAGACTCGTGAACATTCAACGACACTGTCTCTACTGAATAATAACAATCATTGAAACAACAACTGAAAGAGATAAAACAGGAGATCCTTCAAATAACAATAACATAGTTTTGGGTATTTTTTCATAAATAATAGAGTATAATATAGAATAATAGAGAGTTCGCCAGGGGCAGTACTACCGCCTGCACGGTACTTAGTGCCATTTCTGCCGTGTAATAAGTGTTTTAACAGAAATTTTGTTCCAGTTAGAAAGGTATGGAGCCGGCTACACTTGGTAGAGGCGACCATCTAATTCCACAAGGGTAACAACGCATCTGTGACCAAATTAGAACAAGACTTACTAACAATTACTAACTGGACTATTACTAAACACAACTAACAGGACTAACTAGTCCCAGTCCTCATGCTGAACAACGTCTGCTAGAATAATCAGTTTATTTATAAGGTGTTTAATTAGTTTTAAAACATTTTAGGAAAGTTACTACTATAAACCAGTTATAATCAGTAATAACGACACAAAGTTAAAACCATGCCAGCTCTGTACCATCAACAACGAACCTTGGTCCCATACCTATCCATTGTTTAACTACATCATAGACAGCTCAAGCTAGCGTTAAAAGGTTATCTAAACTTTGGTCTACGTAACGATGAACTAACTAAACTCGGTTATCCTCGCACAAAACTAACACTAGCCGATAGTCATGGAGTGTGATGAAAAATGAAGTTTTAAATTCCAGTTTGTATTTTAGTTTCGGCCACTTAAGTTTTGGATACTTTTTAAATATTTTATTCTTATACCTACTTATTTATATCAATATAATTATACTACTACTAGCGGCCCACCCCGGCTTCGCACGGGTGGACATTTATTTTTTGACATTTGGTGTAATATCGAAAGCAGCGCCACCCACCGGGTCCAATTGTGAATCTAAACCATTCTCGGATCTACCTAAAGATACACAAAAAATCGAACTTCGTACCGCTCTTTGAATAACAAACAAATTTGGTGACAAATCGACAGCAGCGCCAGCTACTGGGTCCAATTGTGAATCTGAAAAATTCTCGGATCCACCTGAAGACACACAAAAAATTTCAATCAAATCGGTACAGCCGTTTGACCATTTCAAACCAATAATAGTATTACATTTTTCAAGTGAACATGTTTCAACCCCCGTATCTTTTGCACCCTTAAAACTATCGACTTGCAACCACCATAGTGCACGATGGGAGACTTGTCCCTATTGCCACGTACAAACACTATTCGTCTGCGTAGTTTTGGCTGCAAACTGAAATATAGGGACACACACCTCCAATTTTATAGATATAAATCTATAATCGGTCTGTGCATTCAGTTTTTTGTAAAATTTCGTGATATTTAGGAAACAGAGGCGGTTATAGGGCAACATAAAAACTTCTTTTTATCCCACGTAATTCCCACTGGGTTTGGATTTACGCTTGAAAAACTCCCACGCAAACGAAGTCGCGGGCACAGCATACATATTATGAGCGATTTTTCGTTTTTTCAATAAACTTTTTTCCATCAGGTGCTTACCTATGTCAATATGTAGCATGAACCAGCCTTACGGCATTTTTTTTCTTTTAGGTTTTCAAAGCATTGGGCGGTCGGCATCAGAATCGACATAACTTTACATTCTGATACCGGGAATTGAACTAGAGTCTCCTTGAAGAGAAATATAAGAGAACATGTCTTGCCTTGAGACTTGAGACCATATTAAATATAGTTTTTGTATTTTGTATCCCTTGTAAAGTGTTCAAACTAGCTAGACTCTCATTCCTAAATAACTGTTTACAAAATATTTGGAAACCCATTATTTACCCTATTTCTGATACCTAAACGTTAATATCAAATGCATATTTACGTAAACTCCGTAAAGGGACACAGTAGGTAATTCAAATTACTGATTGAATTGAAAACCTGAAGTAGGTACTTGTTTTGTTGCGAAGCACTCTGCCAGTATCTCTATATTCCGTTTAAAAGTTTGTCGCAAAGAGTAATGAATTGGATACTGTAAAGAGCGTAAAGGGAATAAAAATTTTAACGGGTGCCGTAATAGTTTGTATCTATCAACGTGGACAAGCAAGTGCTCAAATGGACGAACCCAAATTCCACTTGATGAATTTGAATTGCGAATTGAATGAAAGAACGTAAACAAGTTACAGTGTACAAACCCCGTTTGTGACAGTGGTGAAAAATTCAAATGTGTCTCCGCCAGATAATCTTATTTACATGTTATTTTTCAGTTTTTGTTTCTACTTATTAAATTCAATGTTAACAATTGACTTAACCATTTATGCGTCTAGGATAGAAAAAATGAGTTCATATGTTCATATATCAATTGATTATTATTGGATACAAATTTATTATTTATTTCCTCTGATGAATTTGTAGTGCTTCGTAGAATATAGCGAAATAGGCGTACATTCTCTCTCTCTCTCTTTCTCTTCAATTAAGAACAGTTTAGGAACTAGTTGTGCCCGCGACTTCGTCAGCGTGGCATTTTAATTGTTACGGGGAAATTTCTAAAATAAAAGTAGCCTAAGTACTTCTTATCACATCAGCTATCTGCCAATGAAAATCCCGCTAAAATCGGTCCAGCCGTTCCAGACATTAGCTCAAACAAACAGACAGACAGACAAGAATTGTAAAAAATGTTATTTTGATATGTGTACCCTGTATACATCTAGGTATGCATTTAGTAAAAAACGATTATTTTAATATTACTAACAGACACTCCAATTTTAAATATTTTAAATATCAGTAAATTGCATATCTACTCACAAATAAACCTGGTAAAAACTAGTTTCAACCAGCGAATACGCGGTTTAGCTAAATTCGGATTTTAACACATAGATTTGCTAGGGAATGACATAGGCGTATGTGATAAAATATTATATACCTACAATGCATGAATGAGCTCGGCATACTACAGAATTACCTCATTCATGTACAATAATTAAATTTACTATTATGGAATAGTATGTAAAATGTAAGTAAAGCCACTATTTATAATATTTAAAACTAGCATAAGTTTACTACACAGTACAGTACAGTGGTTTTCGCTTGCTACTCAGCTTGTTGCCAAAACTGCCTTTGTATTACTTTGTTGATAGTAAAGTACTAAAATCCAGTTGAACGAAGTATAGTACGTGCCAAGTTTTTATAAAAAACAATACGACACATACGTAAGAGGACTACGTATTCTTGAATTCTATTTTAAAGGGTGACGTAGTTGGAATCACAAAAATGACAAGGCACGTGGGTAGACTCGTAGTCACTTGTATAATAATATCCATATTATGGATAAGTTTACTTTTTAAGAACATGTCTCAAAGTTTCCGACTGTGGTTAACAGGCTTACCCACAATCAGAAAATTTGTTTTTAAAAAGGAGGTTACGGGTTTTCACTGATTTGATTTGAATTAACACTTATTATGTAAAAATATAACCTAATGATTATATTAGAGTATTTTTATGATCAAGGATTATATCAAAAATGTTCAACATTACCCATATACCTCATTACATTAATTCGATAAGATGGTTTTGATTTGATTCCACCAGACATGAGACCAATAAATTGATGTTTAGAGTTCGTGGATGTCTGTATTTTATTTGTGCACGTTCATTACCTACATACATACATCCTGAGTAGGCAATGATGTGCGTATTTAATACTCACATTAGAGCTATCGGTAGGTACCTAAGTATAAGAAAGAGAAAGAACAGAAAGGGAGGTCACAAAACAATATAAATTATTTTGGCGGTTGTCATTTTCTGTAGATTAAATTTGTCTTCTTTATTTCCCTTTTTTAGATATACGAGTAGAATCAAATAAATTACGTGCATAAGGGTATCTACATGAAGTGATTACCTACATGAATACATAATACTAATTTGATAAATAAGTAATAACTAACTGACATGACTCTATTTGCTTCTTGTTTGCTTCGCGTTTTGAGAGATGTAGACTCTTAGAGTGTGTATTAAGTATGTAGACTGCATTGCCTATATTTATGCAGTTCATCGGTATGCGCATTTCTACTTAGATAAAATAAAAAGTGGCAGAAAGTTACAAAGTTAGGTCTTTCTTTGATTACTGTTTCAAAGGCGCCAATGTAGCTAATGACTGCGCTGCAAAGTAAATAACAAAGTCTACGCTGGAGAGCTTCGGGCTACTTAAACCTCACTACTTACCGAAGGCCCGTGAGATAGTTAAAAAAACTTAAAAATATTTCTTTACACACTTTTTCGTGCATATTCATTGCCCTCTTTTAATAGGTTAATAGTTATTACTTATAAATTGAACGATATATTTTTTTACTCTCTGAATACCTATTAATTACCTTTTATGACGTAATTACTACAGAGAAGACATACTTTTATTAATATGTATTCAAACGTTCTTCGGTAAAACCTTAATTATGCTGCAAATTGTAGCGATACTATTAGAATTTGGATGCAAAATTAGAAATAGTTCTTGTAGCGAATAAACCCCCTTACGTTAACTTTGTAAAGATTTTCCAATTTGTGTAGAAAGAAAGAAAACTTTGAAAAATCTGTTCAAATTCACATTCACTTCAGTAGCGAAACACGAATAAACATCGGGAATAACATTTATAATTTGTACAAGACCATGACCTGTTTGGTATTCAGCTCACGTTCGCCCTCTGAGATAAGTTTCAACCACAATTACCTGACCGTTCAGGCGTCAGGAAATATATTGGCACCTTCTGCAAACCCACCGCCGCCTCCGGGCGTTGTGCTGCCGGCTAATCTTATATTTACGATCTTTCGCTTTGATTGCCGCTACCAAAACAAAATTTACAAATTTAAAATTTATCCCTAATTTTCTACAAAAAATCTATGAACAAATAACATCCAAGAAACTTTTTCGGCCTTTTTATCCACTAATTCATTATTATTTATCTTAAAACAAGGCTATCTCGTGATTAATGATTATATTTATTATTTGAAGAGAACTGAAGGTTCTTTCTCGAGAACTTCGTGATTATTGTTGAAATACACAATGAAATCAAAGGACAACTTTTAAAAGGTCCCTAATGGACAAGAGGTCATCGATCAAATGACAAAGAAACTTTTCACAATACAAAACAATTGATTGGCTTGGAAATTTCGGAAGACGTGCCTACTTTTTCGTTTATTTGACTATGTCATTCATTTTGTAAAAGAAATCCGCTTCGATAGATTCGTTGCGGAATCGTATTATTCATCAGCACTTTGAAATATATTAATTTAGACAGCGTATTTAAGTAGCTAAAAGCGTAAGAAATATTACGTGAAAAACAATATTAAAGAAAGCCAAGTACGAGTATGAGTGGGTATGAAAGGAGATCCAATTATTTATTATTCACATCGCATCTTGATCTTATCGTTTCTTATTTGTCTTTTCTCGTTACGTTAATATGCAAACGTGTCGGAGCGAACTGGTTCTAATAAAGGCTTCCCATTCATAAGGCGTGAAGAAAATCAAAGGGGGTCCAAGTGCCTTAGAAGAATATTAGAAGAATCACAACTGGGTTGTTTTGGTGAGCCGCAATATTCGGTGCCCCTCGATTTCGGGATGGAATACTTTGGGCGGCTTTCATTCGATCGCAATCTCTATGCTAACAGCTTGCGATTCTGATCTTCGTTTAGCGAAATGACCGCAGTCACCCCAGTTCCGGTGACGCTTATTCCTTACACGTTCACTCTCCAAAGTTTTTATGGACGCAGAGAACGGCTGCCCTTCTATTAAGATTTTTTGTCAACATAAATCTTTATAATCCGGAGTTAATGCTAAGGGTAGACATTGGTTCCCCAATTTCCCCACCTGGATACTTCAATGTATAATATTAAACGAATTCCGATAATCTTAACAATTTTTTGTAACGCTTGTTTGTTATTAATATGTTGTGTAAATCTTATATTTTAAGGATTCTTTACAGATCGAATTTGACAAAAGATTTTTTTGCTCGTTGATAACCAACAAGATAAGTAGGTACTTACTTCATAGTAAAAAGGATTTTGTATGAAAGTTATTAAAATGATAGTACGTACCTACTATCCATCATTTTCTAACATCGATTAAAACTTTACATTATTTGTGAGAGTAAAATGTGGCGTCTCATAATATTATATACAACTACATAACTGGGCTATTTCTTTTTACGTCAATAAATTATCTATCCATATTTTATAATATAGTCACAAAATATTATTAACGATATATACTACCTAGCATTACTGAATATCATCCGCCAAACCTCGTCTTCTCTCTTTTGAAAACGGGGTGCATGCGAAAATTTTTATTCAAATCTAGGTGACCGACACACGTAAAAATTCGTACATTCATAAATTTTATTCCTACGCCAGAATAAGTAATCGTACAACTTAAAAAGGACATAACAGTGTCGCCGCTTCCCTTTGTTTTGTGATCTTTTTTATACTAGTTACTATTTTTCGAGGTTTATACGAGTACTAATAATGAAAATAAAGTTAATGAGATATAATTAGGTATCTATTATAATTGTTTTTCGATGCGGTAATTACAATAATGATACATAGTTAAGTTAAATAATTATATCCTAAAAATTAATGCACTATGGTTAAATATTAATAATGCTATTATACATTTTGTATCATACTGAATAAATTGTCACTGGAACTGTACTAGAAATAAGTAAGACCAAAGGAGCTCAGGTCAGTCTATGTGCAAACTCCGAATAAATCTTTTTAAAGAAATGCTACACAGAAATTCTATGGACGAAGGCGTGGGTACACGGGAGAAACTTACCGTAAGAAAGAATAATTCAATAGTACACAATACGTAACTGAAAATTTTTCCTGTATTCTCGTGGTCGAAATAAGCGTGTAAGTCGATGTGTTTGGCAGCGCTCTATTTTTCAGTTTATTTTGTTAGAACCTTACTAGTTTGGAAGTTTTTGTTCCTGTAGACGATTTGTGCATTATCTGAATATGTGTATTAGGCAGTTAAAAGTAGACCTTTATGATATATAAAATTATTTGTGGTCGCTATTAAGCGACCACAAATAATTTTAAAACACTGCAATTATGCAGTGTTTTCACAAAAGGTAACGTTGCAGTTAAAAAATTAAGAAATTAAATTGGTATTATAGTAAATTGCAAAATAATATTTTCCAGACTATTACATTTTCTTACAACATTTTTCTTCACAGAAGCATATAATAATTAACTTCTAACTTTAAAAAAATGGAGGCGTGTACAAGGTTGAACTACCTTACCTACCTACCTACTTGAATAGTTTAAACTTTTGAATTTATGCATTGTAGTCAACAATAAGTTATAACTAACAATAACTACCTAATAACTAGAAATAAAAAGCCCACAACTAAAAATAGCTTTAAGTTTGGAGTTGTAAGCGCTAAGCAGTTTAGCAAACGTCCTTGTAAGGATACAAAGTGGGGGCTACAAATCAACTTAGTTTTACTAATACAGAAATAATTCGTAAAACAAAAAGAATGAGGGGTCAAAAGCAGATGGTTCGCTTTTATAAAAATGTTGGAGGGTTGTGAAATATGACACACTGTTATTTCTTCGCACACCCGGTCAAGAGTTATTGCATTCCATTATACGCTTTCTCTATCTAAAGGAAGCCATTTTCACTAAAGGAGAACTAAACTGTCTAAATTTTATTCCTCTTATCATTTTATCGCTTGCAAGGAAATTCTTTGTTTCCGAGATTACTTTTAGGGGCGAAATACATTATGATGATTTATTACAAAGAAAGCCAGCATTGATGTACCTACATTAGTAGGTAGTTGCTCTACCGCGTGTTTTGATGTTTTACGCAGGGAGCTAGGTTGTTGTTAGGAGTTCAATGGAATCTGTATAATAATACATTTCACACATAAAATGAAAAAAAAATAGTTTACTGTCATTTAATCAGGTCAGGTCATTCTAGCATTGCGCGTGAGATGAGTCAAATTCCCAAAATTCTAATGATGTTGAGGGAAGAACATTGGTGTGTGATAATTTAACGCAATCCTCTGCACTATATGTGAAATAAAAGTAGGTAATTTAATAAAGTAGTAATTTGTCTAGTAATGGTAAATATACTCGTAGTATTTTTAATCCTACTAATTGCACTTTTATATTGTGTGTGTTAAATGAATGATTAAATTGATTATACAATATACCTATAGGTATGTAATAATAACGCATAATATAGATGTAATCTATAGGTACAAATAAATAAAATTGGAGTGTCTGTTATTAATATTAAATAAACCGCCGTGAACTCAACGATAAGATGAGTAGGTACCTACTAGTTAAATAAAATAATGAGCGTTACTAATCTTTTTCCACAGATTCGAATATCACATGGAGGCCCACACCAACTTTGTGCCGACCCGGCTGGCCATTCCTTTCAGCATGTCGCTGCGTAAGAGATTGACAATAGAACCACTGGCTCGGAAGGGAACACCTTATCTTTACTACATTGTGTTCCATGTCACATGAAACGCAAGTGCCTCAGGCTATGAGCAAAGCTCACATTCATTATAAAGATCAGACGGAATATTAAATGGGTACATAATCATTTCGGCATTTGACAGTTCATATTGTCAGCAAGGAGATAATAACCAAAAGTTGTAGGTACTTAGCAAATGATTTTGTAAGTTTGATATTTGAAATCAAGAGACAAAACAATTCGTGTAGTAGGCAACCATAGATAGGTTAGACTAAGAAGTCCCAGAAAGAAGGAGATCGAAATAAGATTGTATTTAATTGGAGCGTAGGAAGATCTGTCAATCAACCTCCTCCGCTCATACATGCTGAAAGGTATGGCGATAGATAATTCCTTTCGGAGATGATTTGGCTTCTTAACACCCAGTTTAAACCCGATGGTGTTCATGCATTGTGCTTTGGGTTTACTCGTCAGGCTAGTTATCATCCTACTTCCATAATTATGGAAGTAGGATGATATGTCTTGGGGTATTTATTTTGTACCTACTTGAAGGATTCTTCGAAAATCAACGCGTATACTTAAATATGAAAAGGTATTTCGAATAAAAGAGAAAACAGCATAATTCAAAGTGTTATTACGTAATTGATTATGGTATTATAAGTTCATCGAAAATACTTCCTGATCCCTGAAGATCCTGATATTTGAAAATGTAAAAGCACATTAACTAGAAAGTATAAACCCATTAATTTGCATTATAAATTAATAATTGACTGCTCGTTTGGAAATTAAGGGTGTATCTTAATAACACACGCAGTGTTTTTGTTTTGAGTTGGACCTAGTTCAGCAGTTGTTATGTTGTCAAATTAATCCAATCGCTCTTGTGCTGTCATTCTAACAAGAACAGTGCTATTGTCTCTGTTAGCGTGACCTGAAACTTTTGATAGAATTGGTAGCAACGTACCAGTTACTTTGTTTGTGTTTATTTTCTGAAACGTAAACATACATAAACATTAAGACTAATTTCTATACTATTTCGTCGACCCCCATGAGTTAAACAATATTTAGTAAACTGGTACAAAGCACATAAAAGACAGGTTCCAACAATTTATATATACCAGATTCGTGTCCACAATAAACAGTTAATCAGTCGTGAAACATGTCGTTTCAGTTGGCGTTTATTACTAAATAAAACGCAGGTTCAGTCTTTTAAATGATAGTGGGCTAAAACTCAGTTTCATCATTCATAATTATCATCAACAGAAGTAATAATATAGGTAGGTGCCATTATGAAACGAATGATTACAATTTCGTAAATTCAAAATACCTATCGTAAAGTCATAAACAACCTGAAACAAGTGATATACATCAGTAAAATAATAAAATAAAATATTCGGAATAAACTTATATAGGTAACTGATAATTATCTAAGGCGGCCTAGAGAATATTCCTACACCCAACTCTAGTGGGGATTGATGGTGATGTTATTGGCCAACCCAAGGGTCGGAAGTTTTAGACATGCCGTTTCCATGGCTTACGTTGTTGATAAAGGATACCGTCAACTTGACCTATACTCTGAAGTGATAGCTAAATTTCTTCACTGATCACAGGCACGTTTGTTTATCTCTCTTATGTATTGTTTATCTCGGACACCGATTTTCACTTCTTAAAAGTCGGACGTGAGAAGACCTATTAGTAAACACTAAATTAAGTTAGCAGCTCCTTAAAAAATAAGCCTGTTGGTAGATGAACTCCCGGTAGCTTTGTTGGTAAACCCTGCCTGTGAAGCGAGGGGTAAATTCCGGGTTCGATTCTCGGCCGGACCCAACATTTATGTGACAGATCAGTTAGTTCTCGGATGGTGGTTGTTAGTGATGTTTTTTTGTGTTGTTTAATTAGAGACACGTGCAGGATTTTAACCTGGCACAGGTGCAAATCCTTGTACTACAGACCGATCATTTCAATCATGTACCATTAGAGCAAGAGCCCGTGAAGCCCAGACCTTCGTTATTTTATAAAAGCTGAAAGTTTGTCAGCGGATGCTCCCAACACAGGTAAGAACGATGGGCCATTATGGAGTTTGGGTTATGGTGGCTTTGGCAGGTAAACGGTACTAAAGGTGTGTAAAATACCGACCTAATTACGTCAAATAATAAAGTGCAATTTTTCGGTATTACCTTCAGAATATTATTAAAAATCACGTTGTTCATTGCCAGACACTTAACATGGTGGCAACCCCTTGCCAGGCACTCTTAATGTTCATGAAATTATAATTTTACTTACGTTATAGTATAAAAGCTGATTTTTATATATAATACTTGGGTAATAAGTAGATGATGTTTCCTCATTAGCCAGACACTTTTGATAGTTCCAACCCCTTGCCAGACAAGCATGTAAGGTAGCATGTAATTTTACTTACGTTATAGTATAAAAGCTGATTTTTATATATAATACTTGGGTAATAAGTAGATGATGTTTCCTCATTAGCCAGACACTTTTGATAGTTCCAACCCCTTACCAGACAAGCATGTAAGGTAGCTGTAGGAGAGCGTGAGGCAGTATGCATATGCAAATCCAAGCCAGACCGTATTTCCAGGACCTGCTGAACGCGTCGTGATAGCACGCGTTCGCGTCTAGTAAGTCCCTGGTAACATAATTAGAAACCACGTGAGCATGTTTTGAGGCAAACAGATCTATTTCGGGGATTCCCCAAAGGTCGAAAATTTTTTGAGACCCCTCCTGCTTCAGATGCCATTCCGAGGCAGCTTGCCCACGCGACAGGCCGTCTGCCTCTATGTTGTATATTCCGGGGAGGTAGTGAGGAATGAGTACAACATCTAGTTCGTCCGCCAGACCCAAGAGTTGTCTGGTCAACTATAATAGAGGAAGTGACTTCGTCCCTCCCTCGTTACTTATGTAGGATACAACGGTCTTGTTGTGGATTTGAACAAAGACTGTCGATTTCCTGAGCACAGCAGCGTCCGTTGTCAATGTCGCCATCACCGCATACATTTCTTTCAGATTGCAATGCCATCTCTTTTGATGATGTTTCCATTCCCTGTAAATATTATTGTTGTTCACTATCGCACCCCATTTAAGGTCTGAAGCATCCATGATGACGTAGTTTGTTGCTCGTTCTGTGGTATGTATCGGCCTCGTCTGGGTTATATTCTGTCACCACCATCTTCCACCAGTCTATTAAAAGTCATTTGAGGAATATTTTATTTTGCTTTTTTTTAATCTGTTATGGACTGACTTAATCTGTTATTGAATTTAAGGTAGTTGTAGCCAGGGGCGCCGACTCCGTGGGTGCTCGGGGGCTCGAGCACCCATGAGAAATAAACAGTGGGTACCGAGCACCCCTGAGAATAGACATCAATAAACAGATCAGTAATTGTTGTGTTCAACCTAAGAGCTGACCGACACATCATTTTTAGTGCATACCGCTATTATTAAGTACGCAGTATGTAAGTGGGATATTTATTTATTTGTCGGTCGATCAGTGTGCATTTCTCTTCTCATACTTCGCCCCTTTTTCGAGTCGTCAAATGAGCATGAGCACCTATGAGGTTTTCTAAAAGTAAAAGTTGTAGCATCGAATGTCTTTTCTTTGCATAAGTCAATCTAATCACGAATCTCTTCTTACGATTTTCAATGTTTGTCTGGCGAGGGGTTGGAACTATCAAAAGTGTCTGGCTAATGAGGAAACATCATCTACTTATTACTCAAGTATTATATATAAAAATCAGCTTTTATACTATAACGTAAGTAAAATTACATGCTACCTTACATGCTTGTCTGGCAAGGGGTTGGAACTATCAAAAGTGTCTGGCTAATGAGGAAACATCATCTACTTATTACCCAAGTATTATATATAAAAATCAGCTTTTATACTATAACGTAAGTAAAATTATAATTTCATGAACATTAAGGGTGTCTGGCAAGGGGTTGCCACCATGTTAAGTGTCTGGCAATGAACAACGTGATTTTTAATAATATTCTGAAGGTAATACCGAAAAATTGCACTTTATTATTTGACGTAATTAGGTCGGTATTTTACACACCTTTAGTACCGTTTACCTGCCAAAGCCACCATAACCCAAACTCCATAATGGCCCATCGTTCTTACCTGTGTTGGGAGCATCCGCTGACAAACTTTCAGCTTTTATAAAATAACGAAGGTCTGGGCTTCACGGGCTCTTGGGCTACATCATTTGGTTGTCACTTCTGAATATTGAAGTAACGTAGGTAATACGAAAAAGGTAATAAGTATAAAAACTATTTGCGAGAAACGACGCCAGTTCAGAACTGAAATACAAATGTGAAACAAAACATGTATTTCATAAAAGATTTTTAAAATGGAATACCTACAATATTTTAGCCTTCAAATCTCAATAAATCGTCTAGGCGTGGTAACGAGCTCACTGCGGCGTAGTCTCTGCGGATACGTATTTTATTGGATTCACTGAAACGTTTTTCAGGTCCAAAGGATTATTTACGAGCGTCTGCGCTCCCGCTGCAGAAATGCAGATGGACACAAGTATCACCTGGTTGTACTTCAAAATATTTCACCGAACTTATCTCGGCTTATTTATTCTGGATCTTTTAAATGTTGTGGTTAAAATGTATAATTTTTACTTTACTTGGGTTTAGATGGTTTTGATATATCGATACTTATATTGGATAAAAATCTCAGAAAAGTTTTTTTACTAGATTAATAAAACTACATTATTAGTAAGTAACTGAAACTAAGTATTACGATTCTATTGCGTTTTTTCGTAACACATGTATGTTTATTAAATTAATGAAAGAAAAATTAAGTGATGTTTCATTAATTTCATTTCAGTGAAGCTTACGGCAAGCCATTCTTATCTGTGCTTCTTCTTAGGTTTTTAGCCGGCCGCGGCCTAGAGAACTCACCCCAATCCAATTCCGGCAGACCATGGTGGCGGAAGAACATTAAAAATGCTTTGTATATTCTTAGTCGAATATCGTCGTAACATTTGTACTTTATTAATATTCTTCAGTATGTATTTAATACTTCAGTGTGTAATTAAGTCAAATGACTTAATTACTTATTTAATAAGTTTCGGATGTAACCGAGTTGGTGTTTTCACATAATTATTTAATTTCCGACAATACACGTACTGTATGTCATAAATTACGTTTATTAAATTAAAAGTAAAACACTTTTTAAAAAGGAAGCTTTTATTTAAATGCGCTACAAAGAATAAAATAAACTTATAAGCAAGTAAATTATAAAAGTAATTATTTAACTTGCAATGTATGTAACATTGCAAGTTGAATAAAAGCTTTGAAAATACATATTTCATATTTCTATAAAACAAATACAAATTCTAATTAATTCCCCTTTTTGAATGTTCGGGGTGAATGAAAGTTAAATTAATACTACTTCCTCGACTCTATGTACTTACTTGTGTTGCATATTGATTGATAGCACGCTCAGGAGTGGCTCCAGACAAGGTAACTCTTCAACAGTTAACAACAGCACAGGGACTAAATTTATAGCATTTATTATTCCCTTGGAATTATATTCTTTTAGTTTTGTCGCGAATCTCGTAAAATCATGGACATGGAACTTTTGACAATATTTTTTTATTTTTATAATGAACTATAAGTGGTATTTATAACAGAGAAAAAAAATGTTATCCTTATAGATTTTGTCTCTGTATCTCCCCACATTAATGTAGGGCCTAGTAGAAGCAACGACCTAATTGAAAAAAACATTTTCGAATTGTATTTAATAAAGTATTTTCAAATTACTTGGATCAAAGAGAAAACGATAATGTTTGCGGTTTACACAGCTATATGTACATACACACGTACGAGTTAAGACCAGATGGTACTATCTCTGACTGTATACGTTACATACGAATATAATAATTATAATTATAAAGTATATTATTACGAATAACTCGGTAACACTCTCACTGCAAAAACTTAAAAACATCTTAGATTTGTTTATACCATACAAAGAATTTTTTCCTGGACGCTATTAAAAATGTTACATATATTTTATATGTAGGTACCACAAGAATTAAAACCATAAAAATGCATGCAATCATTTACACGAAAGACACAAGCTGTTTTGCAGTACTTAGTGATGTTACAGAAATAATTTGGATTATATTAATAGTATATAGAGATGCAAACTAAAACAACGAATTTGTTTTGAGCTTCATATCTACATAATTTAAGCGATCTAATTGTAAGGTAGTTGTATGTAGTTAGTATCTATTGTCGGTCTTCCGGTATTAAAGTACAGTCACAGGTGCTGCACGTGATTAATTGGTCTCAAGAGGCGGCAGTTACGACCAAACTATTTATTTATAGTACATCACGTAAGGCCCCGCTACGAACGGCAGGTTTCCCGCTTTAAATCCGCCGGGGAACATGTTTCAATGTGTTTTCTTCTCTTTTTCGTTCAGAAAATCTTAAACCTAATGGGATTTTAATCATAAAACTTATGTGTGTGTTAACTGGCGTCTGGGGTGTACTGTACGTTACTCGGATACTTATTTATTGTATAGTATTTTAGGTTTTTTTACAGTGTTTAACAATGGCTATTTACATTATTTAATAATAAGTTATTATGTAACAATGTTTAAAATGTATAAAAACACATATAACTCTATTGGAATACGACTTCGTCGGCGAAAATATTGGAATGCTGTTACAAACTTCGCCCCCATTTTGCCCAATATGGTGTTAATATTTCAAAAATCCGATTTTGCGACAAACAGATGATTTCAAAATCATTATTACGCGGATTGTACACATTCTATTATGATACGGGTACTCTCTATATGGATTTCGTATGCCAACACAATACATACAAAATACATCGTGCGTATATAATATAATACTTTAATATAAATGTAATCTATAAATATAAAAATGAATAGCTGATTTTGTTGCTAAGCGCAAATCTCGAGAACAGCTGAACCAATTTCGCTAATTCTTTTTTTATAACATTCCTTAAAGTACGAGGATGGTTCTTACGGAGAGAAAAATTAAAAAAATGCCTGAAAACGTCTAAAAAAAACACTTATCTACATTCCCATACAAAAGATTCGTAATAATACTTTAAAGTCAATTTGAACTTTAATAACATACCATAAAGTTTAAGTTTTAGTGGCGGGGTTTCGCGAAGGTGTCCTGAATAGAAAAATAAGTATTAAAAAAAAAATTAAAGAATCGACTGTGAGGCGGTACGAAGTTCGCCGGGCCAGCTAGTTTAATATAAATGTAATATTTTACGACAGATTTTACAAGAAGGTTGGTAAAATCCCTTACCGTACCGTTGGCATTAAACTAGGTATGTGGCTGGGCTTTGCGACCTCCAACAGACCGGTCACATGGTACCATAACCCGTTGCTGCTGAATAACGGAACAGGGGAGGTTATTTTGGCCTCGAGATGGATGGCGCACCTTACACCTTGTAACGGTGTAAGCATAATTTATTGAATTTATAGATTATTTTCCTGAAGTAACACAGGGTGATTTATTATTTTTAAAATCTGAATGCGGAACATATTTTACAATATTATTCCAACTGCACTGGACATTGACGACGCTTATAATATAATATTTAAGTTTTCAAACATTTCAATGGTTGTAGATTTAATATAAATCAGTGCATAGAAGGTAAATGCCTTCCGTATAGTATTGAGCAAATGGTCTCCTTTGTGTAATAGGATTTGGGTCACAAAACCGCTCTACTGCGAGTTTACCAGATTTTCTATGCCCAAATTTTGTTTTGATTTTACTCTCTTTCGTCTCCACTTAATGCTACGATGCTTTTGCCGAGTTAATTTTTTTATTAAAAACTTACAAAATCCTTTAGCGACACATTTCATGGCTGAATCTTCTCTATTTAAAATGGAAATACATTTTCACTTTTAACACGGCCTGGTACTCTATTTGTGTAGTGTAAATTACATGCGAATGTAGTAAATATCATAAAAAACTGGTTCATTCCAATCTGTATTTTAAATAGGTATGTCCGGGTTTTCTGTTGTTTTTTCTTTTTTTAACTGATGTCCACAAGCATTATATTATATGATTTATATTATGATCATATTATTCCAGATTCCTTTAGTTGAGATATGTATATTTGTAATAGGTGACACTTCGCTCTAGTAGATCTAATTAATTTTGTCAAACCCTTCGACGATTAATTATTTATAGTTACTGAAATTACATTTTCATTGTGATGTTTGTATTTGCCACAATTATAGATATCCTTTGTAAGCCTTATTGAGTGAGAAAATGTAATCCCCCACTAATAAATGGATCAGATACAATATCTAAAAGGCTCATTTTCCGAACGTTTTCAAGCAAACAAATGGTTTAAACAGTATCACTCTAATATACTGATATAGGAAAATTCTGTAGCAGCATTTTATAGTGTTTTCGCAGGTGGGATGGTACAGGTGAAGATCATGATTAATAGTGAGTGGGCACTAGAGCGAGTCGGAGCCACTGCCCCCGCTGAAATAAGCCACAGGGGGCGCCACTATATTTTCTCTTTTGATATTTAAAGGGTTAAACTCATAATGAAATATGTTTTATTTTAATCGAAAACAAATTGAATATCTTTGTTATTGTGTTTTTGGGTATGTGAGTATACGTATGTCTGTTTGCAGTCTTTTAACTTATTTTTAGTCAACTTCCGGGTGGTCTTAAATTAGACATATTTATGAAAAAATCTCTAATAAACATACCTAACTTTACACCACATATTGCTATGGCATGACTCTATTTATAAATTTACGTCGACATAATTATGTAATTACTTATTTACTTACTAGAGTCATTACTGAATTCTGGGCACCACTTTCCCGATAAGTTAATAAAACTTTCAAATATTCGACTTAAAATATTTTAATAAACAGCACGAATGCTGAATTAAAAATCTGAACGGCTGCACTTTAGAGTATGTATTTTAAATTAAATGACAAGATTTACAAAGTGGTGCAAAGTGAATCATTTGAGAGATACCACAGCCACCTTCGTTGATCAGTATGATTAACAAATAAGAAACTAAAAAAATTAGGCAATAATTAATTAGTTAAGATAACGAAATAACATAAATTTAAACGCAAACTACTAGGTATATAAATAACATCACTTAACATAATAAATAACTTTATCTTATTAATCATTGCTTTAAATCGAGTGGGACATAACATTTTAAAACTTACTGGTACATGCACTGGCTTCATGAAATGATTTTCTTGTCCATTTCATGAACATTAAAAGGACCGATTCTAATATACGAGGTAAGTACAGGAAAACGTTTCAAGTTCGCAATTATGCAACTCGGCGAAACATCCGTGAAATAGAGTTCCTTTATTTCGATCCCCTTTAATTCTAGCGGATTACTAGGTGTGGTAACGGACATTTAGATGGAAGAACCCTATTTATAGCCGGCACTAAGACCCAAGTTGCGGCAATAAGCTTAATGTAGCAAATCTAATACTTGTGCTGATATTTGTATATTGTTTTACCTGGTTCTACGGAAGTTGCTTACATCCGAAAAAATACAAGAAATTTCATTTTATTTTAAATAGAAGCTTTATTGATAATTAATTCACCACAAAAATAAAATGCACACACATAAAAGCGCAAAAAAAGTACTTAACTACAAAATTTCATGTCGCATTAAAGCGATTTCTTCCAATCAAAATAATTATATTCGTATAATACATTCTTAATAAATATTAATTCAATCAATTATATCAGGCGTTACTTTGCGTAACTCCATTATTAATATTGAATAGTTGATAAATTAATATTGATTTTTAGTTTGAAATATGAATTCCTTAAAGTTAGTTGTGTTTATTTTTTAGTTCATATATTGGCTCTTTACATGTGTAACAAAACTCTTTTATCATTATGAATTTAACAAGAAATACATATTTATTACCTCTGTGAAAGGAAAGGCGAGAAAATTGCACTACCGCGGAAGTAATCAAATCGAAACTTAATACGAGAAGTTAAAGTTCTAATTACCTTAGATAAAGTTGGAAATTTTAATGAATAACGATAGATTAAAGAAGATGAACGCGAACATAAATGTAGGATCGAGTAAAATAATAAATCGTGTTAACTGTTCACTCTCATTTAAAAATGGATATTCTAAACAAAGGATAATCCATATGATTTTAAACTTAGACCATTGCGGACGCAAAACATTTTAAGTGCAAACGGGTCGAAATATCGGTGAACAACCAAAATTGTGAGTACCTGTTTGCATTTTGCCAAACGACTTATCATGTTGCTTTTGGAAATTTGAGAGCCAGTTTTCCATTAGTTATTTCTATCCCCTTCTTCCTTGGCCGGCAACGCATTGGTGATGTCTCAGGAATACCCGATGATGATGACCATGTCCGCTGATGACCATGAATGACGCTGATCACCTTACCATCAGATGGCTCGTTTATCGGCAATTAATATAAACAAAAAATACGATGAAAAGAAAAAGATACTAGCCATAGAATAAAACGAAATGTAATAGGTACACGACCAAAAAGTAGCACAGAGCTCGGCGCGACCGCTGCTTTTACGCGGTGACTGCAACAGAATAATTAACTTTAAACAAACACTGACATACAAATCATAATACCCACCTAGGTAATATAAAACACTCGAATGTTTAATACAATAAGTGGCCCACCACAACTACATATGCCTGGCTTCAACAATGCTTGAACTATTTTAGTGACACATGTGGTGCGACTAAGATTGCTGACCACTAGGTACTTATTAAGCTTTTACTTAACTTGCAATGTGTGAATGTATGCATGTTTATTTGTTTGTATGTATGTATATAATAATGTATGAATGTATGTAACTATGTTTTGTGCGGGTCGAATCTTACAACTCAATTTTGAAGCAGATATCTTCCACCGATGGAGCTAACATTTTATGCATACGTTTAGTTTGTATGACAATATTATGATTAGCTGAGTCACATCATCCTAAAGCCAACATGGAACATATAAGATGGCGGACTAGTAAATCTAGGCCTATAAGTATATAATTATATTGGCAAGAAATAGTTGCACATCATAACAACTTCGATGCCCAATAATTATCGGTTGTTTTCTGAAACCCTGAAAAAACTATTTTTTGCAAAACACAATACTTACTGAAATTTTGCGAATCGCCTAACTTATTCTTGCCCAAGCTTCTGTTCAACTTAAATGTGTCCACCGAGCAAATATTCAATTCACGAAGGCCGTAAGTGAAGTCTGTTTTCTATTGAGTTTCCAAGTTTTAAAACCATCAGACTGTGTAACTCCATGGTCGAACAGAAGAATTCCTATTTGAAAGAATTTACTTAAATTGGCCCAGGAATATTTTAAGGTGGCATTGGATTGGTTTTAACATTTAGTAGCTGTTTCATTATGTGTAATTATATCAAGACGGATATCCTATTTTAAGTAATTAATAAAATATAATGACATCCGTAAAGTAAACCGATAAATAAACAATCTAGCCTTACCTATTGCCAAACTCCAAAGTACAATTATAATTCAATTAGAACAATGATTTTATACAGAATATAGTAAAAAAGGCTATGATCTGATTATGGCATTGATTCGTTTAGGATTTGAATTGATTGTATAACATTTACAAACCTATACGATATTATAGCTCAAAACACTTTTGATTTTAAATCTTATTAAAACTTATATAGGTACTAATATTGGAACAGATGGGAGCAGATCAACAAACAGAATCTCCTGTAGGGTCCAACTTTCCCCTAAGCATTAAAGGCAGCAGGGCACAGATTGCCCCACAGTATTGAAATATAAAATTATTGCCCTATATCTAATTCGTTCTGTGCAGTGGATATGTACATATGTGTTAGATGTGTAGAACGAAAGTATACTGCATTATTTGCTAAAATAATAATTGAAAAAAAAAAACAACACATTATGGTATTTTCACATAATTCAATATAATTTATACCGGAAACTTCATATTTATGTGGATGCATGTGTGTCAATTAAACCAGAACCTTAACAAAATACATTTTATAATTTACCTAATGCATTTTACATCGCTATGATATAAATAAAAAATATGAACTATTCACTTTGCACAATTATTATTATGATCCCTATAGAAAAATATTTATTAAAATATTTTCAGTAGGAATCTATACAAGTATAGGCAGTAAATCAACTATAGTATTCAAGTTTCCCATACATGAAATAAAGATGAAATAATTTTACTCCAGTAGTGAATAGAGTAGTGACTTGTTTCATCTAAAATAAATTTGTCAATATGGCATAACAGAACATCGAAAAAATGTGTCATGCGCATACATAACAATTACCTTTAGATGTAATGTTAATTAGTTAACATTCCAATTTCAAAAATACACTACCATTTTATACTGCATTCTCGTTTTGTAAATATTTGTCGTCTATTAGATAGTTAGTTGGCAGCGGTATAGACGTAAAGAGGCTCTTAACATGTAATAAATGTTTCCTAGTTGCAATAAAGTGGGACAACTGCAATGGTCTGTGCTTGCTGCGGTCTCGTCGCCTCAGTTGAAACAACGCTCGGCGAAATTATAATAAAGTTGTATTCAAATTAGGGCAGGTAGGTATTACGAAAACTGCAACTTTCATTTTTTAACTAACAAAAACATGCAGGTCCAAAATATCGCACAAAATACTCGTTGCGACGAACACGAAGGAATCAGCTACCAATAAAGAAATAAATGTAATTTAAAAATAAAAAATATGTTATGTAGGTTTAAATATTTTTTGGCAAAAATTTGCCAAAAACATAGCCGTTCAACTATTAAAATCATTACTTTAATATCCCACGTTGCAAACATCTGCTTATTTTACTAGACTGAAAAAAGCAGATCAAAATTTCGAGACATGAAAGCAAAGAAGTCAATTAGATGTATTAAATTGCAAAAAAAAGAAATACTTGGGTACGTACCAACTGTTTTCTTATGGATGAGCTACTTTGGAGGTGACTTTAGAAAAATTTTGATGACACATTTATTATATTCACACTATAAATGCTAGTGGTACCAATACTTGTATGGATGCACGAAGTTTTACTTAAAAGTTTAAAATTAATACCTGCTCAATGGATGCAGTATTGAGAGATATGATTTAAGAATGCCTAAATATATACATATACAAGTTGTCCCGGCGTACTTCGTACCGCTTTATAATTAAAAAATGTTTTGGTGATATATCGACAGCAACGCCACCTATCGGGTCCAATTGTGAATCTAAACCATTCCCAGATCCCCTTGAACACACACAAAAAATTTCATCCAAATCGGTCCAGTTGTTAAAAAATGTTTTGGTGATATATCAACAGCAACGCCACCTACCGGGTCCAATTGTGAATCTAAATAATTCTCGGATCCACCAAAAAATTTCAACCAAATCGGTCAAGCCGTTTAGGAGGAGTTCAGTGACATACACACTCACACTCGAATTATATACCTATATTAAGATTTTGTTAAAAATGTGAACACACTGACACCCGTGAGCTGCGAGCCCCTGTGGTATAGTATAGATATGAGATAAGTAAATATTATATGAATTATATAATTTATGTAAATAGTCACAAACGAGTAGACCAACTACATGTTAAAGCGGACACCGTCATCCACGGATATTAGTATCACCAAAGGCATTGCTGATGCGTTGCCGCCGAAGAATATCTTTCGCAAATACTGTTCTTCGATCTACGACCTAAGTAATAGGTAAAACTTTTTGCCTCATCGCACAATTCCATCACAATTATATGTTACGCAACTTAATATGTTGGTGTAGCCGCAAGCAATTTGAATATATTAGCATTTTTGAATATGGTAATTTAATACTAGCGGCTTTCTCAAGCTTTAAGTACTTGGACTAAATTTACGTAACTTTTTGAAACTGTATGTAACGTCAGAATAAAAAAACAAGTTTATCGTGACGCTATTCTAACTATTCTAACAGCTACATTATGCAAAGCAAACGACATGAGCGTGTCTTGGATGTTACGTTTTTGACACGGCTAGTAATATGGCATGTAGGTAGGTATTATAAAGGTACATACCAGCACATTTCCTTTCCATTCGCACATTCCTTTTCACTTTTAGCACTAAAACGGATAATATTCTGCACATATATTATGTATCTGTTTACCGGTCTATCAGTTAATTTCAAAAACAGCTTTTCCGACTTGGATGAGATTTTCATTGTACGTAAACTTGAGGTAACCTTTAAGTAGTGTTTATTTTATTTTAATCGATGCACAAATTAAAAATTGTGTCAAATATGGCAAATAATCAGCATCGTGTATGCCCAATCATCCATCGTGTACCCACATGTAAGGATATGGATGGATAACTTTAGTTTGTATTCTTATCGTAACTTGAGGTAATATCTATTTGGTTTTATACTTATTTCGAAATTCTATCTTTCAATGTATTTCATCTGATGTAATCTACTTCTTTGTCTTATTTTAGTTTCTTTAAGTGTGCAACTTTGTTCTTATTTAAATAATGGAAATATTTAATTAGGATAAAATAGTATTCGGTGATGCATTTGGGGTATCTGATGTCCTATAAGGACGGTGACCACTTACCATTAGGTGGCTCATCTTGTCTATCAGCTCTTATCATAACAATTTATGTATTAAATTTACATTAATCTCTAATTATCCTTCAAACTATTCACTTTGTACTCCTAACTTGCAAAAAATTGTAGCAATATTGAGTGCCAAAGGATAAATGGAGCGTCGGATAGATCCATCGCTGGGTTTACCAATTACCTATCTATTTTCTACTTTCGCGACTCGAAAGATAGATGTTATGGTCGGTTTACAGGATTGAGCTAACAATCGATCCAGCGCTCCATTGCCGCTGAAACGGATAAGTTTTATTCCACTTCTTAATTTTTGACGGTTTTGTGTTATTATTCCTAGATACATATCTAATCTTAACATATTATAAAAGAAAGTCTCCCGCCGCGTCTGTCTGTTTATCTGTTCGCGATAAACTAAAAACTACTGAATGGATTTTCATGCATTTGTCACTAAGGGATTCATGAAGTAGTTGTGGGTACATATATAATTTATGAAATGTTTGTGTGGATTGGTTGAAATATGATAACTGTTCAGAAACTCGGAAAAAGTCAGGCTGCCTGGCAGCAAAATGAAACTAACGCGCGTGAAAATAAATTCATGGGCGGGTTACGTCTACCAATTTTGGAGTGAGGGTATTAAGGGATAGGTTTCGAAGCGAAGCGAGGGCGGGTTTACAAGTACCCATAAATAATAAATGCGTAAATACTTATAGCCCCGCACTAGGATTCCCTGTGTCGTGGGTCGAATGGACGACACAAATAACACATCACCCATGGCCCGAAAACAAACATTTATCCATGACATAAATGTGTGCCCCGTGAATCAAACCCGTTACCCTTCGCTTCGCGGGCAGGGTTAGTACCAACTAGGCTACGAGTCCTACCTTTGCATAATACAAAATTATAGATAGTTCTCAAATCATAACGAGTTTTACAAACGATACACAATTGTTATACAGTAACTGAGTGACCGTGAGTTGGTAATATTATAAGTTTTGCGTTGGAGTTTAATTTAGATTTTGGGAGTTTTAGATTTAGACATATGACGTCACGAACTTGGGGACTTGCCTCTCCCCTCTTTAAACACAATGAAACACTTTGTTCACCCCTCCTTGCCCGCAACATGTGAGGTAATTTATGGTTCCTTATTATAGATTATCATATTTGAGCGATTTAATAATATACAATTTTTTCTATGACTAGTGCCTATAATTTTTATAACACGTTAGAAAGGCGATGGGAACACCGCAGCTGACGGCATTAGCCGCCGGCGTGAGTCATTTCATTCAAACTTTTGCCAATTTAAAGGAAAACTTTTGTTTAGACATAAAAGTTTAAGTTAAGAACGTTTTATTTAAAAAGACAGAGTGTAATTGCGGTTGATTATATTCTTGTTTAAAGACAAAAGTTAGCTTAAGCAACGCTAATTTTTCTTGATTCTAGAAGACGTCTCTGAATAATTATGAAGGCGTACAAATTCGATGACTCAAATTACTGGGGCCGTTAGCTAAAAATATAATTAAGTGTTCTTAAAGGAGACTTTGAATCAGTCTGGCACTTTGGGCATTAATATCAGAAAGAAGCAGTGGCCTTCGGATTAAATAAATGAAGTGACTAATAATTAATTGTACTTTTACCCTATTTTCCGTTCGGTGACAATTAATTTCCGGCACTGACGAGGAAAGAAACCCTTATCACAACCGTTTCGCGCTTCTCGTTTGGGTTGAAAAGACAACATTTTGCTACAAAGCCACATATAAAAAGGTTTTTTGCATCTTGTAAAAATTACGTAATTTGTTGTTCATTGATTTCTGCGTTAATTTTTTGATAACTTTACCTGAATTTTTACTCCTATTATAAGTTTAATATTTAATTACTTTTCCTCTCTCTAACCTTCCAAATCATTCATAAGTTCATACATTTTTAATGGCGACATTTAAATTATGGGTCAATTCAATACCCTACTCGTAATTAGGTAGTAACTTCGTCTTGTATACCTACCAAAATTATTTAGAAAACATATATGTACGAAAATGTGTTATATACAAGGAGTTCAAAACTGTGGAATTTAATGCATATAAAATGAGTAGTGTCTTGTTCAAGCGCCCGTAATGGCCTCGAGGAAAATCCTATGAAGCTCATAATGTAGCTATAGAGCTATAATGGTAAATGGCGGATAAATAAGGTAGTACTTACCTACCTGTCTTATTATAGTGAAATAACTGCAGTCTGCAGATTATAGGAAAGGAGAAGAATGATGTAGCTATTTTAAACAGTTTCTGCACTGTCCAAAGTATGTATGTTTATGTTGCAGTCCGTGTTTGGTGGGGTCTCTGCGCGGTTTCCTCACAGGGGAACATATTCAAAATTGCCAGACACCCTTACTTCTGTTCTTATACTGTGATATATGTACTTATATAATTATTTTGCAGCGATAAGCAGCGGTAAGAATAGGTATATTTTTTGTCAAAATAACAACAATATTCACATTTACACACATTACATGAATGCATATTGACTTCTTTTTATGGATTTAAGAGTAAATGCGCATGCAGCACCACCTCTCCACTTTCGCCCATGACAATTAGGACCGACACAGAACAAGACTCAAATCGAGACTAGGATGGTTAGTCCGGTTGGGAAACGTTGTTAGAACATTAGTTAGTCAGTGTGTTAATAAGTATGAGTTGCAGGCTATCACGTGAAACAAGACTCTAAGATTTTAAGATACCCATACCATACACAATAAAAAAGTTACCATAGTTAAAAACATTTGGACCACTACTAGAACCGTTCATATAAAAAAATCATATTGTTTTGTCTACCTGAATAAATGTAATGTACCTACAATATGATATGAATGTAATATGAATGTGATCGCCGACACGGATAGAAAACGAAATACAACATTAAATAACTTTTCAATGGCTCTGTGGAGAAATATGGACTACGAAAAATTATAATATTACAATTGGTTATGGCATATAGTACATTTTTGTATGATATAAATTAAATCAATGGGATGCACTGATTTACTTAAAGAGTTAAAATAAATAAATAAATATCGTGAGTACCCGTATCATAATAAAACGTGTACAATCCGCGATGAGTTAATTTTTACTTCAATTCAATTGCCGAAATTACTTACTTTGTTAAGGACCCTTTAAAATACATTTCCACCACTTTCTTCGTGACGATCACAGTTTCTAAATCAGAACGCAAATCTCAACAAATAAAATTTGAAATAATAACCAGACAAACAAAAGCAAACTTTGCTACGACATGGGGACGGACGATTTGTCATCGAAAACTTGAAGCGACCGGCGTCGGAGACGCGTTCGCAATGTAGTAAAAACACGAAGGCGGTCCAAATAACAACCTCATAGTGTGAGTCATTTGTGCTTAAACAAAGCGTCAAGTGCAGGGTTACTGCTAGCAATAACCGACATCATTTTTCATGCGGTTCATTCGGGCGGTCGAGAAAAGCGATATAATAAATCATTGTTGCCAACATCACGATCTTATTATTTAGTCCGGTCGGCTTTATCCGTGTATGTTATAAAATCATACGTCTCTGTCGAGAAGTCATTAGCAGTAATTACTTTAATTACCTAATTCATTTCTTACCAACATATAATATTATGTCGTGCTCAGTACGGTACTGCGAATTTCAAGAAAAATGTTACCGCAGTTTATTTATATAACTCTCTCGTCTCAAGTGACTTTTATTTATTGGTTTGAATAATTCAATAACTTTTTATGTCTACCTGCTTAGTTATCAATTTATTTACATTAAATTAGTGGATATAATAGATTATATATTATAATATGTTTCTGTTATATTGTTTGCTCACTGCAAGTTACGGTTACTTAGTCGTAAGAAGCATGGAGAAACGTAGGTATGTACTTTTCTCCCGACAATCTATGAGCCACCAACGCATCATCAGTATTTTGCAGGTCAAAAAAAACATACGGACTCCCGAGTTACTGATTTAAGAAGAGAGCTTATTGATTTCTAAAATAGGAAAAGTGACGTAAAGCTTTGAATAGAGAGTGCTATTAGAGTTTGAGACTACTGTATAGGTACCTACGCATTACATTTTAAGAACTTTAAGATAAAAATGATAAAAGGTCTTATTGTCAATCTACACTGTTTTATTATTTAGATTTTTTTGAAATAACTGATTGGGTGCCCCATATGTCTACATTAGAACGCAAACAAAACACCTACTTATCAACTGTTTTTGTTGATCAAGTGAAATAATTATGTAATCAGTAAAATTCGATCTAAATAAATTATGTTGCAAATAAACTAATCAAGGAACATGCTTGAGGAAAATTAACGTTATGTCCCAACACGCGATGTGATAAAATCTAGTAGAGCTAACCAAGTAGTATCAAAATTTGGAAGTCGCCTTTCCCACAGACAGGTCAGCGAAGTACAAGGACTTCAAAAATATCATACAAACAAAAAATTAAAATAGGTACTCTTGTGTACGACTGTATAATTATATTAAACACGTGTACAAAAGTTCTCTACTAAACTAGCCTTTGGCCACGTTCGTTCATTGCGAGTGCCCAAAAACGTACAAAACGTAACACAAAATCAGTATTCCTGCGCTAATTTTCAGTGTGTTCCGTTTTTCTAAAAACACAATCTGTTTGTTTCCCTCATTCGACCTTTTCGGTTTACCTCTTTTAAATAGTTGCTTCAGAAGATTTATAGTTACCGATTTGCTCTTTAAACACAGTTTGTGTTGCATATAAACAAATTCAATGTAATGTTCGCCTGATACATTGAGAGCTATACATTATTGTTATGCACCTTATTGTCTCAAGCTTTCGGTTGTAATTATCGGCTGTAAATTAAATGTTTTAAATATAGTAAATAAATAATAAATAAATAAAGCTGGGATAGGGTCTCCTCTCGCAATGCAGGTCGGTAGGCATTTTATTAATTTATAACATGTTATAGAATGCTACGAAATGATGACCGGTTATTATTTAATTTTGAGTAAAATAACACGAAGCTAATGAATATTAACTCTTGGCTGAAATTGGAAATTTAAGTCATGAATTTTCAGGTTCGTGTGGATACTAATAAATGCTAATACAAGATTCACGAAGCCGTAAATACTAATCTCAATATATTCAATTCAACGCGGAGACCATTGATCCCACTTTGCGGCGAGTTTTGCCGTTCCCCGAACAGTATTAATAAACTTTGCAACTTCATTAGACAGATTAACGGAAGCCATTTAATAGGACATCAAACGGTAATATAAAAGTTTTTTCACTAACTTAACCTTTGAAATGTTTTAATTAATGACAGTTTATTGTAAATGACGTTGATATTTATATTTGCTATTTAATTTAATTATCTTATATCTAGCTATCAGTTAATATTATTATTTACTTCTAGTGACTCGATGTTTTATGGGGGTAAATCCTGCAAAACGGACTAGTAACGAAGTATCAGAACTTAATTCTAAATGCAGAAATTTATACTGAATAAAAATGTATCTTTTCAAATATAAATATTATTATTAGGAAATTAGTACCTACCTATTTGAACTTTTATAAAAGTACTCAGTAAGTACTAAGGTAGTAGTATCCTAATAATTGACATTATTGCACTAGTATGTACATACAGTACCTATGTACATTATGTAGGTATAAATGCTCATGCTGACAGACGACAGCAGGCGGTGTATGTTCCTTGCGAGTGTAGGGGACGAAGAGAGGACTTTTGGAATTCCCCCAAAAGATAAAAGAGGAGATAAATTGAAACATTTTTTTTAATGGATTCACTTGAAACATTGTACGAGTATATAATTATATCCAAGTACGCAAGTGACGCTAAAACGATTTTTTGGAAATTGACGGGCGAGGCCGCGGGGAAATGCTATGTCATCTGGACACAAAACATGGCGGCTTTAGTGCTGACCTATAAGTCATGACATCAACTACTCACGACCTATAACTGCACATAAGAACCTTGCTAATTATAATGTAAATCTTACTTTATTTTCTCGGCAACATTAACAATAACTAATATTTTTAATGTTATTTATAGCGTACCTATGTATGGTTAAAGATGGCTGATTTGTCTGTCATCTGGACAAAAACATGGCGGATTTTCGGCCTCATTTGACAGTAGCATTTGTAGTACTAAAAGAACAATATGTCGTGTCCCTGTTATATAGGTCAATGGGTGGTGTGGACAAGACTTTTGACATATGATGACAAATGACATTTGACACTAATACATTAATTAGTCTATCTACCATCCGTATATTATATGGATCAGTTAATCAGTCAGTCCAGGCAGAAGGAGGTAATATGTTTACTCATTGACATAAATAGGTACTATGTCAATGTGTTTACTAGTCTAATACATATATTATGTATTTGTTCCTGTGTGGCGCTCTAGGGACCAAACGCGTTGACCGATTTTGATAATTTCGAGATTTGACATAAGTTTGATTAGCAATCATTCTCACCTAAATTTTCAGTAGGGTTTATTTACATATAAATTAATATAGCTGCATCCGTCTTATGTTGGCAATAACATGTCGGCAATAAAAATGTCTTTTTCTGCATTCCTGAATGATTAATCCATTTAAATTTGAGTATTATTGAATGTTTGTACATGATGAGTACACACACAATACTGTATCTGGGATAATGGCACTCAAGAACATCATACGTGGGTTTCGATTTCTTTGAGTTATTTTATTTCATCGTTGAGAGTCAGAGTCGACATCATTTGTCTTTGTTCTCCAGTTCCTATATTTTTGCACGCAAACTCCATTATCTAATTTAGCTTTGGATGAATGCCAAGTCGGTATTGTTTCTTTCAAGAAGAGATGTTTCTCTTTTTTATATAAATACACCGGAACACATTCGTTTCAATTACGGAGATTTTGGAAACAGCTACAGAATAGATCCTGTATTATATAGGAAGATAGATATCGGCAGATAAATGATGGTATAGTGCTGAAACGTCATCCTGTCCGTAGATTGGTGCCATGATATGTCACTGTCTAGTTTGCTGCTCTAAATCGTCGCCCAGGGTACTGTTACGATTCGCCATATCAGTCTCAATTTTGCTTGCCCATTTATCTACATGTATGCTGTATATGTACCTACATGTAACATATACTGTAGTTAGGGACTTTTATATTTGAGGTAAAACTAAATTATTTTGATATACATATTTCTAAATAAAATCTCTTTACTCTACTAAAGACATAGATTTGTTTGATATCGGAAGAATATTCGAACCTGTCTAATATGTGCTGGATTGTCATATGATACAAACAATAATGATGAAAAAAATTGGCGCAACTCAATCCATTTCGTAAAACTTTGTTACAATTTACAAGTGTAATACAATATTGTGTTAGCATGTGGTAAGTAATACGGCAAATATGCAGTATACTCGTAACTTAATGTATTGGACGATGGTCTTCCACACCAGGTGGTCTAGGATTTGTAGGTAGTAGACTATGCTCTACTATCTATGTAAAATAATTAATTTTGATTGTTTTACATATGTAGTAGAGCTTAGAGTTCGCCCGGGTTAGTACTACCGCCCGCCACGGTAGGTACTTAGTACCATTTCTACCGTGTAATCATTGTTTTAACAGCAATTGTGTTCCGGATAGAAAGGTGTGGAGCCGGCTACACTTTTTAGAGGCGACCATCTCAGTCCTCAAGGATAGCAAGTAGCAACACATCTGTGACCGAATTATAACGAGACTCTCACTAACATTTAATAACTGGACTATTACTAACAACAACTAACAGGACTAACATTCACTAACAGGCCCTGTCCCAGTCCTCATACTTACAAACTAACCAACTATTAATGTTCTAACACCGTCACCTAACCGGACTAACTATCCCAGTACCCATATGAGTCATGTTCTAAGTCGGTCACAGTTGTCATTGGCGGCAGCGGAAGGTGGTGCTGCAAGCTCGTTTGCTACCTTAAGTCAATTAAAAAAAAATTAGTTCTACACGCACCTCTAATTTTCAAAAATTGTGTGCGTATTAGAATTTACTTGCTTCGGCGAAGGAAAATATCGTGAGGAAACCTGCATATCTGAGAGCTTCCCATAATTTTCTTAAAGGTATGTGAAGTCCGCCAATCTGTCCATAGCCAGCGAGGTCGAGGATGGATTCGTTCTGGCCCAGCAGTAGGACATATACCTATGGGTTGCAATGAAGTTTTTCCAGTGACGCGACAGACAAGTGACATTTACTTCAAATTTGCATACCCATTCGGTCAGGTTCTAGCGTTCACTTCATTTGCACGCTGAAATCGATTTGACCTCCCAGGACAGTGATTAAACTTAACAGCATCCATTCTCTACATTTACCTTTTAAATTACTACGAATCTGTCTTTTAAATGTCCAGTGACAGACTCCATGAGAATCGTTCGTTATTTGCTTTTTATGACGCGTAAAATGTAGTCGGAACGACATGTAATAGAGATTTGAATCGTCACATGGATGAATAGTTTATAGTTTGTCTTCCGTGCAGGGGTTGTTAAAAAGAACTAACGGGATCTAAAGTCGCCGACATAATAAAATACGTACCTACAATGTGGAAAACTCTTTCACAATAAAACTATACGCAAAAAGGAGACCAAAAAAACTTAAAGGTCTAGTGATAATTCTATTTTAGAAGCCTGTTTCACAACACACACACACATATTATACTAAAACATATTGCTAAAAAAGATAATTTAAGTGTCTTCAGTTCGGTCTTCAGTGTCGGCATCTATTCTAGATAAACAATAAATCTTCAGAAAAGTATGAATGTGTCGCATTTCGTTAACAACAACCCGGATGGCGTAATGGTTAACACACCGGATCGCCATTCCGAGGTTCCTGGGTTCGATTCCCAGCAAGGCGGAAATTTGAATGATGAGTTTAAATTTCCGTTCTTGGTCTGGGTGTGTGTGTTCTTGTCTTGTGTGTTGTCCATCGCACCCACGACACAGGGAATCCGTAGTGTGGGGCTATGAGCGTTATTTATTTTTATTATTTATTAAATAATGAACCAATAAAAAATACTAGAAGCGAGACTTTTGAGCCGAATGTTATACTCATACAGCGGGATCACCAAATCTCAGTTGTTTACAACTTACAGTGACTGTCAACGACAAATCGCAGCTATTACATGCGAGAGTAAAGAACCGGGATACTAAATCAAAGTAACTTATTTGAATACAAGTCAGTTTTTACCTCGTTTGTTTGGCAGCATTTTATCTTAAAACAATATTAGGTTCGTGAATTAATTTGTGGTCAAAATCCGAATGTTATACAACCTTTGTTTAGAGATTTGTCGACATGTTAATATACTTACCTAGAAATACTGTTTTAATGGGCAATGCGGCATTATAGGGCAGGGATACGTCGTAAATTATAATATAACAAAATAGCCGTTTTCGTTTGAAGTATATTACAGTCACGTGCGGTTGTGTTTCTGCCACAATTACTGAATACGCACGTTACGTGCTCACATACGGAACGCAGTTAAGCAGATCTGTTTAATTGTTCACATGTTCATACGGAACAGTTCAGTAGACATATACGAAACATAATTTCGGTTTTACATTATTTTATTTTCCCTGGTTAATTTTTACAATCTATTTTGCAGGCGCAGAACGCAACAGTTAATTTCTCTAGGCTAGATGGATATCAGATAGAAAAGACGCATTCTCTATACATAGTCTCATAAGTACTCATTCCCAGTGTTGACATTAGGTTCCGAAACATTGTGCTTTACACTTGGCCTTATGCATGAATTCAAAGTCGCAGAGCGGGTTATGGCGAGGGCTACGCCAGGTACTTTTCTAGATGACAGCATCAGAAATATCTGATGCTGATTTATCTGATCTGATGATACGGATTTCATAATAAAGAAAGGCGTAAACCTACAAGGGTAACCAATCATTGAATGGACACCACGTCTTAAAAAAAAGGTTAGGACGCGCTCCAATATATGGACTGCCGACCACAAGACAGCAGGAATCCGCTGTATTCAAAGGCTCAGAAACGGTCAGAGTGGCGGAAGTTTGGGGAAGACTATGTCCACCAGTGGACTTGTAAAGGCTGATGGATGGATGCATAGGTATAAGGATTATCCGTAATATATTATTCAAGTTATGCATAATATTTGTTTCGCAGCGTTCCAGCCATTTGTGAATGTACACAATGTTTTAGAGAGTACTAACATCAGGAGTTGATGTTTATAACGGCTGTTATAATTTTTCATTGCGTTGTGTCACGTTCAAATTCGACAAAATGTTTGGATGCTACACTAAAATCGCGTAGTATGATACTCTTGTTAAAGTTTACGATACGACTAAAGCCTGTTGAAAATTTATTTATGGTTGTTTTCGTTAGTCTGCGTTTTCCAAAACACTGGAAAATAAACAAGAAACTGTAGGTGACTAAATGTTATCAAAGTTACAATACGTATCGTAGACTTAGGTACCTACATAATAATATTTGTATTGGTATATAAAAAAAAGAAAACATCTTTATCGGTTATTACACACAGAAGTAAGAAGAAGCTTACCTATGTGATTCAATCGATAAAAATGCTATAATTTTCAATACAAATATAAACCTGCGGAATGACGGATATTAACTACGGCTTATACTTTGACAGAAATATATGCTTTTTTTGTTAAGTAGGTGCTTTACACGTAGAAAAATCATTGGTATAATTATAACTCCATAAATCATCATAATACGGTAAAGAAACAATGTAATAATAAAATATTTTATTATAACCTAAGCATAGGAAAAATGATTATAATAATTGAAGAAAATAATGAATCAATTATGTAGCAAAATTCAGCTTTACATTACACCAAACCCGCTCAATGAGCATAATTAATCCTATGAGTGTGCAGGGTTAATTTAACTTAATTTACTGTAAAGGGTTACATATTTAAGCATATATATCGTTCGGAGTAGCTCAAAGTAAGATGTTTTAATTAAGTCTAAGGCCTCGCGATAAATAACTGACGTAGCGGGCAGTCGGGACGGCACTAATTGCTAGTATATTTAATCCGGGAAAATACTACGGGTCCTGATTTCCATAAGCTTCAATTGTTTGTGTCCCTCCCCGTACCTGGATGCGATTTAGTTGCGGCCAGCCCCATCCGTGTTTACCTTCAACCGACCAGCGCTGAATAACTAAGTTGGAATTAGGGCTAGTCCATTATTTAACTAACATTTGAACTGCAAATTAGGCATCGATTCCGCGTTATACGAATTATAATATCGATAACTATAATAATTTCTTTGCGTTATCAAATTTTAATACGTGGAAGTCATGTTGATCACGGCTAAAGATTTCAAAATACTTTTCATAGAAATTGCATTGCGTCCTTCAGTGTATTCTGATCTATCGAAAACCATTTTGTCTAAAATATAATTAACGGGAGAAAATATGTTGGCCTATAGTTTGTACCGATTTATCTAATTAAAGAGATAAATTTATCTAATTAAATATATCTAATTAAAGAGATATATTTAATTTGACTTAAAGACATTAACAAAATGTATAGGCTCCAGTGTGTACTTATTATTACGTTTACCATTACAAAATTTCGGATTTATACTAAAATACCTTAAATATAAACAAGTCAAACAGCCGCCCGCTTCTTTATTTAAAAGAAAACTGATTGTGTACGCTACTCACGGCACCGACTCGTTTGTGAAGGTAACAAGTAACAATGTTGAGTGGGAAAGAGTTAAAAGGCGCCCCTCCCCGCCTCGCCGCAGAGCTCAAGTGTGCTCCCGGGTTTCGGTTACGTATCATTAACTTTGTTTTATTTTCACACAAAATCTCCCCACATCCATTACTTATTTTTTAAACTGACGCGGCGAAAGAACATTGAAACAAGCCAGTCATTAACACAACGGGTGGTAAAAATTATGAAGATTGTTTTAAAATTCAAGTATTCCTTTTGATCGCGCGTGCATGGACGGTTGGGAATTAATATTTGCTAGATTTTAGAACCCCGTCTGAGTTCTTTCTGTGCCTCTACTGCTGTATTCGCTACGAAATGCCTTTCACAATAAAATATAACTATGAAATAGTCCTGGTTTTTGATTTTGTTCATTTATTTTAAAGGTGTTTTTTTAGTGTTTGCATATACTATATATACAGTCTTATATTACAGTCTTAAAAGTTTCTTTCATATATCTTAAGTTATATGAAAGAAACTTTTACTACGTGCATATTACTAATATTACAAAAAATCTGACCAATTGTTAAATTAATAATATTTTAATTGACACCAATGCCAACTCGTACAGTAAAAATTACGGGTGTTCCCGTAGAAGTACTAAAAACCTAAAATAGGTAATTTTATGCTTAATTATGTATGATAAAGCTCCTATTTACAGTAACATATAATATCAAAATACTTTATCAAACACGAAGAAGTGGCCTTGGTGAAAAAAATCATGAAACTTGGATATCTGGGATAATAGAGAATAATGTTCTCAAAGGTGTGTAAAAATGTGTACGTGAATGTGCCCAATGTAGGCACGTGTACCCACAACGAGTGAGTGGATTATGGCTTTAACGCCTCTCATTCTTAGGGAAGATTTACTTCCAATAGTAGTAGTTTATATTACTTATTTTAGTATAGGTTAGTGAAATACATTATGTAAATACTGGCTCAGTTTTATCACAATATGTTATTTTTAAATACCTCCCCGAGTGGGCTTATATTACCTATATTTTCTTGCGCTTTTTACCCTATATAGTTGAAATTGAGTTACCTCGCTCTTACTAGATAAAATTTATAGCAATATAAAATGTGAACTGGATCAATGAAATGTTTATTTATTATGTCAGGAGCATTTTTCGATATATAATTTCTTTACATTTTAGGACATCAAAAATAAAGCGCGGGGTGAGTCACATCCTCGTGAATAAATAAATTTACGCTCACACCTTCGCACTAAAATTCTCTGAGTTGTGTGCGGCATGACAACAACAAAAACATCACTAGCAACCAAGACGAGTATAAATACTTTATTTCTTTCACATGACCATTTACCCGGACATAAATCGACCAAGGGCGATCGAAAAACAAACAAAAAGAATTTAAGTGTGAAGATAGGTACTCCGAAAGAACCAATCACTCATACCAATCACAAAATGATGCTGTTCCATTCAGTATTTTTTTTTAATAATTTAATAAATGCGTGCTACTTTTTAAAATTAAACAACTAGTAACACCATAAACATACCAAATAGATGTATGATTAAATACTACATAGGTACTGACTCAATACTATAATTTCTTCTTAAACTAAATACACACTTAAAACGATACGGTACAGTAGTACCGTATCCAAAGTATGGCCAAGTATGGCTAGCGTATACCTAATTAGTATTAAAACATGTGCTTACAAACCAAGAAAGAATCAGTATTTTCCGGATTTAATACATTGTTTGCAATTACTGCCATACTGCGCCTTAGGCATTCATTAAGAATCTACTGTACCTCTGTGTTATTTTCGAATATTCGTATTTCGCTTAATTAATCTTGCGTATTCTTGTAAACTAACGCAACATGTGTCTCAGTCTCATGTGTCTGAAAACAAAAACTGAACAGCATTGTTTGTTACGGACTATTCAATATTTTTTTAACTTACTTTTGTCAACTTGGTTTAAATTTATTTATCAAACATTTAAAATACAAAAAATTAATTTTACTGATAGCACATTTGAGGTACTCGTAATATCTTTACATATCTACACTACACAATTTTATTGTGGTCTATAAAATTAGAGAGACCCATGCCTTGCTACACTCTACGTGTCTTGTTCTAATCCACAACGTTAATAATAAGGCTATGTATGGTTATTGATGAGAAAATAATAAATGGAACCATGAACTTTTTAGAAGTGTTCGAAAAAATTACATTTTTGTACCAATCCGTCCCAAGCCGTCTATAACATTCCAGTCTATGGTGACAAACGCCAATATCAGCCACAGATGTATTAACGATTAATTGTAACTAATGAACCACTGAACACCATACACTACATACATAATTTGTCTTTGTTTAGTTTAAAAGAAAATCGGTGTGAAATAAACGAAATTTACAAGAATTCATTACATTAAAAGTATGTTTTGGATAGCATTGCTATTCAGAGTTTTGTTAAACAATTTTATATGTAGTGCGCATTTATTAAAAGGGCCTTTTTATTATTGAAAGGTAATTAACGCCTGTTGCGTATGATGGCTAGGCTAAAAAATTCGTAAAATTTTGACGTCATAAAATCTTCGAATGGAGTAGGTATGTTTAACAAACGTACATAATGTCCGTGAATAGGGTTTAAAATCACTCTTCTGTTGCAATTCTGCTCTTCTTTCTTTTATCCTCTAATACTCGTAGTTCAATCAAATGGTGAACTAAAGGTGAGTACTAGTTTTGGGTATAATCAAACTATTTTTAGTTTTACAAATAAAATGTTTCAGTCACTAACGTACCTAATTTAGATTTTCAAACAGCGTCATCTATCATCTAAGAAATCCTCAAACTAAAATTAATGTAATGTGACGACATCGTACCCTAGTTGGTTGTGTCTCTGCCTGCAAAGCAAGGGGTCCGGGATTCGATGCTCGGCTGGGAAAGAGACTTTATGTGACAGGTAAATGTTTATTCACAATACATGCTTTAATTGCGATTGACAATATATTAAAAAACTAAAGCTTTATCTGTAAGGTATTGAACTATTTTGCTACACGGTACACGTATATTATTTAGCCACTTCGAAACTTTGTCTTCAAATTTTTCGACAAAAACCTTTTTTGTTTTCGGACAATTTAACTCCATTATTTACCTTGTCTATAGTAGTTACTTTCCAATTCATGTTTCCAACACATAATTTAATAAGCAATGCCAACAAAATTTCTGTCGTAGTCTGCATAATGCGAACTTGTTTCTCAATATTGATGAACTGACAAAATCCTGGCGCATTGGAAGTACCTACATAAATTATTATCGTTTTTGGATATCGTCATCGGCATACGATAACAGTATGGTATTGTATAATGTGAGCCGCTTTGACACGGAGATCAGCATTCCATTTCGGATATCGATTAATTTTTTTGTTACATTTTCGAAAATCTCTCTAGTTGTGTACCAGAGCCGGTCACGCGATGAATCTTAGATTGAATTCCCGATTGTGGACATTTATTTTGGGGTACTTATGTATTTTTTGTCTTTTTCTATGGAGATACTTTTTTATAGTACTAACCATTTGTCATTGTCTTGCTAAAAGCGTTATTTACAGACACAAAAACGAAGGGATTTTATTTTTGAAGTGACAATAATGGTTTTTTTACAATCGTGAACGTTCATCGTGTGGGATAGACACCAGTTTAGCACCTAGACATTGCCTTAAACTAATAATATAAATACATTTATGATAATATGATATGAATAAATAAACTCAAAGCATAATAAGTCTACACACGTAGATAAAATTATGTATAACGACAAAATAGGAAAAACAATACAACAAAACATAATTTATTTAAATCGTGCGAATGTCCGCGTGGCCATATAGCACATGGCTATAAACAATTAAACACGCCCGTATATGTAAGCACGTAATGTGCGTATTCGGTAATTGCGGCAGGAGCATAGCGAGAGCCGCGCGTGACTGTAATACACTCCAAACGAAAGCGGCTATTTGGTTGTATTATAATTTATGACGAATCCCAGTCGTGTAAAGCCGCCCGATATTGCCCATTCGCTGAAAGAGCTTCTTGGGGGTGTATTTTGCCGTCTGTTTACTAAGATACATTGCGTTATGGTGACGCTCTCCACGAATTTACGATATGGTTAATCATTATCTTTTTACGTCTGAGCCCACTGTTATATATTATTCAAGTAAACGCCCGCGCTTCGTTTCGGGGAATCTAAGCTTTACTACCATTGACTTATTATTAATAAGTCAATGTTCAGTACCCACGCTTCAAAAAATGTTTAGACGAGACTTTTTAAATTGACATATTATATTATTAGCTGCGATAAAAATATACAGAGTTGTGACATAACTTACGTGTGGAATCTTAAAAGGGCTACATTAAGGGGTAAGCGATATGAGATTGGGCATAATATAAAATGAATTTAGAAATCGCGTGCAGAACTAAGGAAAAAGAAGCCTAGAACAGTGACAAATTACATGGACTGGATGTGAAATATGAAGTAAAATAACTCATGGAAAGATTGAAACCTACGCACTTTTCCAGTCTCGTGTAATATTCGTCGAAGCAATAACATTACTTCGACGGCTACTGTATATAGATAATAAATAAGATGAATCAAGATCTGGATCTTAATTGACTACCTACTGTGATACCAATCATTTCTATTTTGAGTGTCCTTGTTTACCTTTGACAGTAACGTGAATTAGCTACCAAATATTTTCAAACATTTGCTAAGATAGTTACGGAACGGAAGTATTCAATTTTGTTACATTAAAATTTGATAACTGCCTCTTCGCTTAATGTTGGTCATCCTTAATGCGATCCTACTAGATTTTGGCCACTTTTTACCTTCTAGTTTCAGCTGTAATGGGCGTCGATCAAAAGTCAATTAAAATAAAGCATTTTCTAAATTAGATATTTAACAGAATAATATTAAATGTACAGAAGTACTAACTGGACTATTACTAACAACTACCTACTAGCAGGACTAACTGTCACTAACAGTCTCTGTCCCAGTCCTCAAACTTACTAACAAATTAACCAAATAATCTTCTAACACCATCTGCTAACAGAACTAACCATCCTAATCAACATTCGAGTCTTGTTCTAAGTCTTTCATAGTTGTCATGGTTGGCATGGTGGAAGGGTGGTGCTGTATGCTCGTTTGCTAATTTAAATCCATAAAAAAATCTATTTTTTATAAACTAAATCAATAATTATAATGTCTCATTCTGTTGCATCTATAACACTACGGCGATGACATGTTGTCAGGAATGTCAAGAATAATTTATAGAAAATGACCCATACCCTAAGTTAAAAAGTATAACTCGGTTTTTAACAATATTATTGTGCTGTGAAACATATAAAACAGCTTTTCACTTCCTCCAATCTATCATTACCTATTGACAAAGATACGTGCACTTCAAGCGAATATGCCGGAGACAAATAAATACCCCTGTAACAATAATAAACGCTAGACTCGTTCGCTCGAAGCACATCAATAAGCTGTGTAGTGCTTTTATTACTTGTCAACGAGGTGACATATTATTGGAAACGCAGTGAAGCTAGGTAAGTTCGTCTCTCTAACTTTATCTATCGAAGAATAATGTTCACTGCGGGCTAAATGGACTACCTACTGTGAGGATATGAATAACTGGAGTACGGCACACTGTTAATTTAAGTTAATGTTTGAGATTATTTCTTTTCAATAGAGGATGTATGCATTCGTCTGGACTGATGGTGTCGAATAAGTGTATCTATTCCGGAACGGAAACAATGGTAAGTCGATTCATTGACCCGAAAAAACCCTAACTCAAAAGTCTATTGTCAATCCATTATATTATAAGTATAATTCATTATTAAACGAGAAACAGAGAGAGAGCACATTTAAAAACGACAGCGCACGAACGTGCGGGGGGCTCTCGCAGAATCTAATTAGGGGGGATGTTTATATTATTTTTACAAGAATATTTTACCTTAAAACATCTTGATATTGCTCAACAGTCATTGAAAAACAAAAACATTTTTTGTCGTTCTGAAAGGGTTAATTACAAGATATGAACATAATAATGTAATTTAAAACTTTGAAGTTTATGGAAGATTTCAAGTCGAATCATCTGACTATAAAACAACTATCTTATCTCCACTTTATATTGAAAAAATATAAGCCAATTAAATGCTAATCAGCTTACTGAGACGATAAATTGTTTTGTATCGTCTTCGTTACAGTATTAATTAAGTATGTAACGTAAATGCGATTAGGTTTTGTTTGCTTAAAGTTTACATAAATTGTTTCAATAAGGCATGTTATCATTAGCTCACGGTAACAATATAACTATACCTATAGCATAAGATTTCGATCTACAAGTATAATATATGGGTGTTAATTTAACTGATTCATATTTACCTGATAGCGTAATTCTGCTCTAAAACTATATATAAGAGTATTTTTTATTTAAGGCACTTTATATCTTCGATGTAAGTTACTGTCAATAAATCTTAGCATGGTAGTTATTTTTTAGCATCTACATTTGTAACACATATTCAAACAGTAAACTTCATTAATATTTATATAATATGACACCAATCAATCAATTTTGTCGACACAAACATAAATATTGTCATATAAATGCGATTAAGTCGCAGATGACGAAGGGACCCCCTTTGCGTGGTTCCTTTTTTGTAGTGTATAAATACGACCTAACTTAACCCAACGGTCCTCCCATTTTCCCCCTCCCAAGAATAGTTTTGATGACAACCAAGTGATTAAATATTATAATAATTATTGCTAGAAGCGTACACGTGTTTATTTATAACAACGATTCGGCATCACCCCGATTGTTAATATTCATACTAATATCGTAAATGCGAAAGTAACTCTCTCTTGCAGCTGTCTGTCTGCTACCTTTTCACGATTTGATACGGGTACTCACGATATGTATTTTGTACACGGATAATTCGATCCAGTTACATGGATCGTCGTCACGGCTGAACTGCAGTGGCGCGGAGAAACTTTTGACCGGTGACATTTGATACTAATACATTAGTCTACTACTTACCTTACCTTACGTTATCATCAGTCTATCTATCTACCCGTATGATAATAAAATATGTACAATCCGCGATGAGTTAAGTTTAAAATTATACCTTTTCACGCTTAATCCGCTGAACCAATTTAGATGGTAGGCAGATATTTATGTCATTGTTCGAGCGAATCACAGAAACTTCGTATTAAGTTCATTAATTCTGATAAAATTGAAAAATCATTGTTACACGATCTATTGCGTTAATAGTTTTCTCGAATATCATTTATGGATACTAATCATTAAAAGATTTACTGTACGTATATGATAAACAATGCTTCTTTTCAGAATTGAATGTTGCTTTTGCAATTGCAAAAACTGTTTGCAAAAATTTATATACAAAGTAGATATTTTACTAATAACATCAGCTGGCTTATATTGCAGGTGAAACGATTTTGATCCTAACTTACCAAGAAAACTCCGCAACTTGGACGCAGAATTCAACGAATGACGAAAGTTGGGATTTTTTATGAAATTAGCTTCTTTGCTTGCCTCGATGCGACGCGCTGAAAGTTCTAGTTCTATATTCCTTTCAAAGATATTTGTACTCACAAAGTCACCCGTGTTAGTAACTAGTAAAAGAAAAAGTTGTAAATTAAAACCGAATTAGTTACGTAAAATTTAAAAATAATATATTATTTGGAAACATCCATATTCAACACGGAAACTATCAATGTTTTTTTTGTTATTTATGACCACATGTTCTATGTCAGTTAGTTCGATGTCACGTATAATTCAGATGGATTAGAAGAATCTATTAATCGAAGTACTCGTATAATAAACAACTTAGAAGTTCTGTGGGAATAGAAGTACATACATGTATGCAGTCATACATATACATAGGGGCTGAAATCTCTTTTGGCTTCGCCTTCGGATAAAAAAGTCTTTGGCAAAGGGAAATCTCCCGCCGGGCGAGACGACATGCCCAGGAAGCGGCCAAGCCCAATACTCTCGAGGAGCCCTGGAGATGCTCTCAATCCGCGGAGAGCCGGGATGGGAGGGTGACCACGACCAATGTGGAGGGCGAATGACGCGCACACCAGCCATCCGTGGAGAAGTGTGTGCAGGGCAGCTGGCACGGGAACGAAACATGCAAATACATTCCAACGTACATACCAGCACTAAATATCTATCATCATCGCAACTCGCAGTGTCCCACTACTGCGCAAAGGTCTCACAATGCGAAGGGAACAGGCCATTCTCTACCACGCTGGTCAAGGGCGTATCGTCAGACTTTGAGAACATTTTAGAGAAATCTCAGCTGTGCAGGTTTCATCACGATGCTTTTCTTCACCGTAGCAAGTGACCTTAAATTGTAATACGCGCCTATTATTTGAAAATTAGAGATGTGTGCAGAATTTGAACACTGGTATGAGATATCTATATTACTTTCTATCTACATATAACTAAAACATTAAAATTCCCAGAAAGCTAGACGAGATGTTTTGCTCAATAAGCAAACGGAAACGTGCATCCTGTTTTTCTGGTCGAGTAATATTTGCTGCCGTATTTTTATAACTCTCTCATAATGTTATTATTTTGGTAGTCTCCAATATAAATATACCTATACGTTCCATCAAGTTACACCAAAGATCTACCACTTTTGTTACTGGGTTAGCGGTCGATTGAGGTAAGCACTTTCGGATGCATTCGAGAGTTCGTAATTTTTTTTATAAAATTTATCGGTCAATCCCACATAATATGTAAGTGGGCGATGAAGTTAAAATTGTTGTAAGCGCAAACTTATACATATGTATTAGCATATAAGCGTATTCACTCCCGTTTTGAAGACTCCCTCATCATACAATTTTTGAAGAGTAAATAACTTACTGTAAATAACGTACACATATTAGTTACCATAATCTGTAGCCTAGTTAGTAGTGGTCCTGCCTGCGAAGCGAGGGGACCCGAGTTCGATTTCCGGCCGGGGCAGACATTTATGTGACAGATAATGATAGGATATGATTGTTTTCGGGTTATGGATGTAAGTGATGTCTTATTTGTATTGTCCATGACACCTGTGATACAGCGAATCCTATTGCGGAAGTATGAGTGTTGCACCGTTTGTGTGTGTAAACGTTTATTCATCGCTAAAAATGAAAATGTTAGCACAAAAATGCTGCAAAACATTGTAAAAGCTCGTCAACCAGTATCAAAACAAAATTAAAACAAGGAGAAGTTGGTTTCCCAATCGTTTTATTATTCAAACACATTTCGCTTCACTTACACCACCGCATTATAAACTGAAGCGCCCAGTTTATCTTTTTTGTACAATTCGTTTATATTGTGGATTGGTAACAATTACGAGGGCTTAATAATGCAGCGTTGTGACATTGACATTATTAGAAATAATTGTCATTTGTTAATATGACAAATACAATTGTAACACAAAAAACTGGTCTGTGTGACTACAATGATTGATTGATTTTGTTAATGTTACCAATAACAATTAACTTTGAACACGGTTCAGTGTCTATCTGAAGTGAGTGACACACGGACAGACAGACAGACAGACAGAAAGACATCGAAGGTATTTTAATAGTGTTCCGTTTTTACCATTTTGGTACGGAACCCTAATAAAGTGATCTTCAAAATTACTTCATGAAGGTAGATTTATTTTAACTTCATAATTATACAATTAATTGATAATAATTCAATATACAGCAGACTTCAGTAGACTCTTATGAAACAAGAGAATAATAAAACATGACTTAAAATGTGCTGTATTCAGGTGAAATGTATAAAAATATAGCATTATATGTAATACGCATAAACAAATGACTATGAGAAATTCGTGGCCAGAAAGTTTATTCGCCAAACGTAATATGAAAGGTAACGAATGTGACTAAGGAGCTTTATTTATCTAAATATATTTTTATTCGTCACGAGGCAGTGCGACACTGAGCCAAATAACCTGACGCCGTTGGCTGAAATAAGGCACTTTCTAATTTACATTCTGTATACAAATTGGGCAAATGTGAGCATGAAAATAAAATTCTCACCGTTTGTGTTTCTTGCGGAGTGGACTTTTCTCGCATTATGTAAATTTTTATTACGAATTCTGTCAAATTAGTTTATATTCACTTTTTTCGAGCAGTTCATAGATTTCAATGACTCTTTTATTAAAAGCAATGTTCATAAGTCAAGGCAGTCTTTCCACTTATTTGGCGGTTATTATTTATGTATATCAAGGTAGGAAAAAGCTTTAAATTGTATTTGCTAGTAACTTAATGCAAAATATTTACAATTCATTGTAAACTTTAGTAATTTAAAATTAGCTCCACTGCACAGCAGAACATGAAAAAGTATTTCATTGACTAAATTTCTTCTCACTGAACCTAAAGTATGATTCAGTAAAACAAATTAAAGAGTTCCTTAGACTCAATGGCTTAAGATTGAAGAATGATTCAATTAAAACACCAACAACATATATAATTTTACTAAAAGTAACAGTTATTTTTACTAGGCATCTATTTCCTTGCGTCAGATATGTATGTACCTATAGAAGAATTTATTTATCACTTTTATTGCAATGCTGGTATCAACGTAGATTTAGCCAACTAGACACCTCTGAATATTTATGAGTATCGGATACTGTTCGTGGAAAGTTCGTGGTACGTGGAGCGGTGCTTATGCAGGCATTTTCACGTGTCGTGCACTAGGCAGGTTAATGTGTAGGTTAAAGTGGCAACCCTGTCTTTATAGTAACTAAAGCTTTCATATGTATGAGTAAACTTTAATTTTGTATTCTCTAAAGTAGCATATATGTATATAATAATAGCACATGTTTTCTATTTTAGGGATAAAATATATAAATTGTGTTGGACTTACTCTATAACTTCACCATTATTATTAAATGAATCATAATCTGGACAAATTATAATATATTCGCTATATATTATATTATATTAATATTATATATGATTAATAAAATATATTAATTTTATATAATATTGGAAAAAACCAATGAATAGTTGTACTTGTCCATAAGAAGATTCTATATAAAACTTGTAAAGTATATACATGATTGTAAGGCACTGACCTCTTTTAGGTAATGACAAGATCATTTTACTGTGTTTGAAATTCAGGGCGCGTGCGTTACTCGCAAACTTTTTACGATTATGACTGCGATTTTTGATCCCCTTGTGCGAATTACCTTCGACTTTTGCCCTCACATTTATTAACCGCTAAATGATCATGATTGATCATGACCAGGATTATTTCTACATTTAATTTATTCACGGACAGGTTTATTTGGAAGTTACACCAAAACTAACCTTATGTCTAATCATCAGATGACTTTGTAGTCGAGCATTAATTTAAAAGAAATAAAATATTTAATGTTTTCAAATAACACACAAGTTCTGTAGCCGGGATAAGTATAATTATCTAATAAATATATTCTGTGATAAAAATAATTTAATTCGGGTTATATTTATAATCAGAAAAAAACTTTATTACTTACAATACAATAGTATTAGTTTGATGTCTGTGTATTAGGCTTTATTACGTATTAACGCGACAAAAACCTTTAAAACTAATCACTGACAAATAAAAGTAATAATAAAATGACTACGTTTATCAACGTATTTTACGAGAATAAATTGATGAGATGAGAAAAATTTGATGAGATTAGAGAATAATAATATATCTTTTATTTTAGCCTTGCTTAACTCTCATACTAGATATTTTTTACTATTTAAGTAACATTTACTTTGTGTTGCTTTTATACTTTCGGTCGGACACTCAATTTAAACTTTTTCTCTGGGAGTTACTCGTAGATAACATCTAGATCTAGTCTATCTAGAGGTATTTCATTGTAGAAACAAACATTGTTGTAAAAATATCAGACGTTTATCTTAATCTACATTCAGTATTGCTTCTATATTATCAATGTGTAACAATCTTATATCCGATGAAAAATATTTTATACTTAGGATAATTTTATTCTATGTTCCCTTTTTGGTATATCTGTTACTTCGTATTTACTGTGAATATTTCAAATGTATCGAATTACTCGCGATGTTTGTATATTTTATCAATTTGTTTCGCAGATAGAAATTTGGCTCAATTAGGATCACCAACTGGGCTTTAAATTTATGTTGTTTTGCTAAAAAATGTTTGTTCATCTTTTTGCACGTGTGCTTTTGTTCTAACTAATCTCAACTGCTAAACCGATTTGAATGTACTTGATTTTGATTTCAATGATGATGATTTAAATTTGGTATTTGTTTTATTGCAATCGGTTTTCTAATAAAAAAAGATGCATTTCAAATAGAAAAAATGGACATATATCATATTTTCAATACCTATCCATACTATTTTTTTTTAGATCCAGCAACATACGATACACAGTAATTTCTTCATATGTAAATTTGTAGCATATTAACAGTCTAAAACGTTCCTGCAATTATGTACTTTAAATTAAGTATGTACTACAAAAAATTACAATACATATTGTATATGTATATCAACTCGGATGGAATTAATTTTGGGATATTTAGGTAGTAATATTTAAAAAATCTTTTGCCAAGTGCGCATGAATATTGTATCGAGATATCACAGAGTCTAAAACTTTCCAGAAATTGGGAATAATCGCCTCGTCTGAAGTATACGGGAAAATTTATTTGTTAAAAAAGTCCATCCTATATAATCTGAAATAATTTTCTTGACAAAAGACAATATAGAATCTTGTCCCGAATTAATCCGATTCTTACTTGACCAGTTTGTTTAACATAAATTTTCCTTACATAACGTTCACAATACTTTCATATATTGTGGGTAAAAAAGACACAACGAAATTAAATTTCCCTGCATACTAAGTTTCATAAGTCGTACATACATTTTATTAAAGATGAGCAAAGGGCCCGCGCCTAATAAAAATAATTCTTGACTCTACCAAAAACCACCTATTATATTTTAGAAACTACTTGGAACCTTTTGAACTTTTGAATCAATTATGATTTTATATTTACAATTTTCTCTTGCGTCTGCACGCTCTTTCACTGTTCATTCGTAAACATATAGTGAAAATAAATAAATCAATGGATGACCCAAGTTGAAAATAGTAATAATTATTATATTAAAATTATCCTTTGTTTATATTAATAACACACGAAGGCGAAAAAAATGAAGAGATTAAATAAATAAAAAAATAAAAAATAAACTAGTGCCTTCATGATAATTATCTTGAAAGTAGTGAATGAAAAAGATCATTTCTAAAGTATCGTTTTCTCGTCATTGGCAAAAAGCGTTAATAAGGGTTCATTTTATAATATCAAGCTATTTTATTCGTTAGTAAACGTTTTAATTTATAAGCTACATGCAGCATGCTGTTATGGCTTATGCCTTATATCATTGTAATAACAGTTATAAAAAATCTATACGTTTAAAATAACTTTTTTTGGTTGACTTTTACTATAACACAAGCCAGTAAATGATGATAATTTATGGCATTCATTATCTCGATATAAAACCCGGTAAGGAAAGGAACATCGCTACAAGCTGTTTCATTAACATGAAAAATATTAAGAAAACTTTCGAGCGACGGCATAACTATTTCATAGTTAATGATAAATAATGCACTATGCAATTTTTTACAATCCTTTTCAAAGTACAAAAAAGTATATATTTTAGTATTTTTCTTGCATTACTGCTTAGTAATCAGCTCAGTGACCTCACTACCTAGTACTAAATGATTATATCAGCCTACATTGACATTACTATCCCGTTAATGGATTTTGGGTTAAATCTCTCTAGCATGACAACCATATATCCCACAGGACAAATCACACATTATAGATATGGAAGAACTTTGCAGTGTGTAGGTTTCAGCATGTTCTATTTCGTAGCATATGGTAATAATTGCTAAGAAACATATTTTACACTCGTTAGTAACTTTGAAAAATTGTGGGTACTTACAAGCTTGAGGCCTGGGCAGTAGGCTATGTGGAGATACTAGGACTAATAGAGGTTCCTACATACCGAAACTAAATAAAAACTATTTAGTAATAATTATCAGAAACAAAATTTTTATTAGAATGTGAATTGAAATCGTCTAGAACTCTCACACATATAAAATCACTCATAAACGCACCAACAATTGTGTGTATAAATATTAATAGGAAAATGCCCCTCTGTGATACATACATACATGCACATGACTGTGTGCTTCGAAATATGTTAGCAGTAAGCCCGTAAGCGTGGATCGGTAATACCACGCGGATGTCTTAATCTCACGGTGTCGAGAACATGTGACGATATTATTTTTCTCGGCATCATATCGGGTGATTAATAACTTATTCCATCCACCGTTGCTACGTCTTATTCGATATCATTTTTGCCTTACTTACACAACTATTTTCGTAAGAGTTAATGGATTAATTGATAGCTCGTTCGTTTTCCGCATGTTATCTTTTTGTAGATATTTTCTGAGATCGTACTCGGAGACGTCTAGAAAATGCGAAGCAAATAAATCGAAAATAAAGGTTTTTGGGATGCATTACATTCTGAAAAAGGGCTCAAATATTGATAATAATATAATTAAATGGACTTATATATCATTGGAAAGTTTTTGAGAAGTTGCATACTTGCATATAATTATTTTTCGAGGAAAAAAAAGAAAAGAAATAAAACTTTTTGTTCATGTAGAATTAGCAGCTTATTGATGTTAAAAAGCATCGTTATAATAAGTATTACATTATTATTACTATACAGTTGGTATCAATACATGGCTGGCAGAGATCACTTTCCATCGAGAGACTGATCTCTTCATGCTATATATTTACGTGAAAAAACATGATAAATTAATAGAAAAACATTTTCCATGCATATGTATTCGTACAACAACCAAAGAATTCCAATATCAGCTATATAAGTTCTGTAAGACGCTGGGCAGTGAAATACCATGTATAATAAACTATTTTATAAAAAGGCGAACCCCGTCCAATAGCTTGCGACTTATCGAAATCATATTTCAGGAACGTGAGGACAATGAAGCTTATCCTTTTCTAACGCATCTTCAAGGCCTCGTTTACACAGTGGCGTGAATGCAAGCGTAAATTGTTAAGTATTTAGATTGTAATAACATTTATTCAAGTTATAAACTTCCTTTTTATACAATATAGTTTATGCATGCTTGTACGCCGTTAAATAAGGAAATTAATAGTGTCGGATATTGACTTATGGGAATAAGTAAAAGTGACGTATAAAAGCAACACCTATTTGCGTTTATTGCCCCGAAGATGAGGTAGATGTGACAGTATAATTGCAATAAATTCAGAGGATTATAGATGTAAAGTAGTAGGTATCTATGTAACTATGTAGATTTTAATACAACTGTCAAATTTGGACTTTTTACTACTTTTTTCTAATATATACTTTTTTAATGTAACCTTATGGCGTTTGACATAACATTGACAGAATGCGTGCTGCAAATATTCGAATTGAATATTCATAGTTAAGACGGGACCACGTCTGTCGGGTCAGCTAGTTATACATACAAAAATATTACGAGTACAGTAGAATAAATTGTGTTACCAACCTAGTCATAAGATGTATCTATACACAAGAATGGAAGGTTTAAGAGCCCAAACACTCATTTCATTCGGCTGAGCTTATTCGACAACCGTGTAATCTCGAAAGCTCCTCCCATAAAGAGGATCAGTGTACGCGTAACACAAACTATCAACTACTTGCCAGGGCACTTGGCGAGTGTAAACTAAGCACCAACCCTTTTCTAAGGCATTGTCTATATCATATTGTCAGGAGCACGCGGCGACAAAAGATATTCGTTGAAATATAACGCGTGTAATATTTCTCTATGACTTCTGCTCCACAAATAAATATCGAAGAAGAACTCTATAGCGCTATCAAGAGTGGTGACAATAAATAATGTGTACACGTATTCTGTGCAATTTCAATCTCAAAAGCAGTTCGAAACTTAGTTTTAGGTAACACTGACATACTGTCGTCTTATTCTACTACCATGTATCTTTACATCTTTGAAACCACCACCACATAGGTACAATTGGGTGACTCTCAAAGTTGCATTTAAATTAGTACGTACAAGTAATGCTTCTTCGCTTTGCTTTGCAAATTGATCCGTATCATTAATCGGCATTTATAAAAAAAAAATGTTTATAAATCGCTCTATGGACAAACACCTCATGAAAAACTGTGAAGTGGTTTTATAAATTGCAATCAGACAGACATGGTACATAGCGATAACATCTTATAATCTTAATACAATAATAACTATAACTATTTGTAATAGATTTATTTGCCAGTTAATATTGTAGCGCTTAGTAGTCCTGAAGTAGTTAGTGATACTGTTAGATGTAGTTATGCTGCATCGACTGTACACAGATAATAATCTAAACTTTGACGTCGAATTCCCGCCGCAACCGTGCCTTCAAACGGGTTAGTTAACAGGATGCTTGTACTTATAAACTGTAAATTGTTACAAACTTTATTTACCCAAGGGAATGTTAAAGTCTTATTAAGTCAATTTACACGTCATCATAGTACTCGTACGACAGTCCAATTACAAAGTGATTATGATAAGTCAAAGTCACAAATTTTTTGTAGCGTTTTTATAAGCTTTCAGGTAAATTGGAAGAAAGTAGTTGAAAATAGCCCGAATATTTAATTATATTAATATATACATAATTAGCATGTATTTTGCGATAGATTTATTTCCTTTATTTTTTTCAAATAATTATTTGAAAAATAAAAAGAAATACCAAAATATTACGAAAATAAGAGTCGCTGCAGTCAGTTGTAGAATTATTAATTGCAGTGGCAAATATCCGAAGCTTAAGAATTTTTCAAGAATAATATCAGGATACTCAATAAAATTTGTAGCATAGCCTACTCTACTACTACCGTTTCACAAAAATCTTGTACAATTCACTACAAAGACCACACGTGCAATGAACAAAGAATTGAAAACCTTGTTACAGTTGACGTCAGTTGTAGTAGAAAAATACAATAACGAAGACCGGTTCTAGCCTCGAATGTTTTTGATTCCAAAGACAAACGGAAAGTTAAGGCAGATATTTGAGCATTCCGTGAAATTCTTAGAGAAAACCATAAACAATAGTTTTAGGAAATATTCAAAGCATCGTTTATAAAATAACTGCATTTTATTGCAAATATAAAATTATATTGAGAGACTGAGAAAAAAAATACTGACTACTTAAATACTAAATTCTGACTAAAAAATCACCTTGTATCATTTCATTGTCATCTGGACTTAAGGAGTATTCCAAATTTCAGCTCAATCGGACACTGAAAATTTAACCCACATTAACCAACTAACCAATCAACCAAACAAACAAACAATCAACCAACCAACCAACTAACTAACACAAAAAATTAAAATTATACCTTAAAATAATCTACTTATTCCTTTCGTTCAAGACGGAAAACGATCATAAATAATATTTGATTCCACTATTTAAAAAAACATTCTTATGGCTGTTCAGTACAATACTTTTTTTTTTTTCATTTTATAACGACACGAACGTTGGAACAAGAATTTGTGCGCATGAATGGATGAAATATTTATGAGGCAAGACATCTTGCGGCTCCAAGTGGGTTGTACTCATGGCAGTGCAAATACGGGAGACAGGTATATTGGTAGGTACTTGTCTATGCACTCCTAACGAAGATGCAAGCGATGCGGAGGTAGCCAACATTCGCCGAGTCGGCCCGTCCACTACGATCTCTAATGAGAGCGCCCCGTCGTTAAATAAATTGGATAAAGACGTTCGTGATCTCTCAAGAACAACTTGAACCTCTCTACTGTGACTAGCAATTAACTAAATTAAAAGATTGTCCGTGCACTTATCGGAACGTCTGAGACACTTTAGTCTACTCCTTGATGTGCCTTTTGTCTCTAATGATATTTAAGGAATCAACTTCACTTGAGTTCTTCCGCGATTTTCTGAATAAAAATGGTGCTCGTTTATTTCTCTTCATAAATCTGGATTAAATATTAATGAGCGCTTTAAACAAAAATAATATTTCTCACTTGGTACGTTTCTTCCTGACTTTTATCTGCTGAACTTAATTTTGCAGAAATTTTATCACGCTATCGGCTGACCGCAATGATTTAAGTTATTACTCGGATTCTCGACATTGACAGTATCGGAGTCCATAAATTATGAATATTGTCACAGACCAATACAGTCCAGTTTGTTTATATAGTCATAAATAAACGGCGTGTCCGTATCATTTTGCTTGAAAGATAAAATAATAATAAAATGTTTATAGTCCTTTGTTGTTGTTCTTCAATATATCGAACAAACATCCTTTCTAACAATTCAATCAAATATTTCACGTTCGTTTTTTGGAATTGATTAGTTCATCGTGTTTTGTTTATTGATGAAATATGACAAAGAATAAAATACATTTTCAGTGAATGGAAACAGGGAGAGAATGCGCACATGTGATGAGACGGGTTAACGCAGCGCGACACAAAGGAGCCGGCATTTCTACGATGTCAGCTGAGCCGGGACCTCGCGACCCGGATCACCGGATTAACTGCCTGTAACAGTATGTCAACCAGTCGACCAGCCAAGATTTACGCCCCTGTTTTCATTCTCTTTTAAAAGGATTTCTTTTCTTTTACAATTTAAACAAAGAGCTTCGAGTGTACCAACATAGTAATCTCTTTAAAAAGCTCACCTCCGCTCGCTTTTCCATTACTTTCAAACATTTCCGAGGCTGCCACGTGAAATTCGATGGAAAGTCTTTGAAGTTATCAGTGAATTTATTTGAATCTGGACATGAAAATATACTTTTGTGTTAACACGTTAAATGTTCATTGCACGTCCGTCTGGACCGATCTAACCGATTTCATATCCACGGTATGAGTATAAGCTTTTAATCTCTACATGGCGCTGCGTCGCATCAGCCGGAATGAGGGTTATCGGTTGCTCTGCTGATAAACACAAACGAATGAGTTCGGGTATACAATTCTGCTCAATAATACTCATCCACGGGATAAAAATTGATTGTCGCGCGCAATCGAATAGGCATTTTTTATGTTTTATTGTTTGATACCTCGCTGCTCGAAAATGAATAATTGCTTTCGATTTTGGTTATATATTGTTGCGGTGACACAATTTATTGCCTATTAGGAGTTGATTAATTTGTGCTCCCAATTATACTGATGTTCGGAGATATAACTGAGATAAACAGTGAAGTCGGATCAATATGATTAATTCAATATTATGTTACGAATTCCACTTAAACGCCCAGCTATAGGTACTCGAAAACGATAACGATGATGTTTATGTAGACGATCATAAACTTCAATAATGATAACTGTAATAATGATCGATAAATACGAATGATATTATTTATATATCAATAAGTAGATTTCCGATTATGTCGTAAGTAGTGGTGGTGGTAAGTAGGTAGTAGGTGGTCGCTGGCCATGATAACGCAGACTTTTTATTCATGTCAGTTATACGAGGAAGTTCTGCCCGAGTTTATACTTGTGAAATGAATTTTATCGAGAGGGAAGTGTTCCATCATTGCTGCAGCCACTGAAGGTCTTCTTCACAGTAACTTAAAGATAAATATACAAATCGTACATTAAGCAGTAACAAATAACTCTATTATGTTAACGAATCTAACAACCGCTCAGTCGTAATGAAAATCATACAAGCACCTTTTCTCGTGGTACTACATACCAAATTTTACTTTATAAAAATTCGTCGAGTTCAGTTTTAGTTAAAATTTGATAACAAGATTTAATAGGTAACATCCAAATCGTTTTAAAGTACTGCAACAAACATACTCGAAGAGAGTATCATACTCGATCATGCTCAGTTCAATCGACGAGTGAACGAGCTTTGCCGGATTTACCAACCTCGCGCATCCAAACAAAAATTGTGTAGATGTACCTGCTCGGCTAGGATTACTGAAAAAACAGCGCACTCACCTAACGCGGTCCTGACTAACGATGTATAAAATTTCCATTGTCATCAATCTCTGACACTACGCTGAGGATTCGCAAACTCTTCACTAATTGCAATTTGAACAAAAAACTAAAAAGCAAAGTCATCGCGCCCTGCAATTTTTACGGCACGTTTTTAAAAAAGCAAAGTGGCGGTTATTTGTCTTTACTGACGAAGTCAGCAAGCGAAAGAAAATGTTCAATTATAGTGCTTGTAAACTGTATAGGAAACAATTTTGGTTCTAAATATTTTACGTAGCGCTGTTGTAATTTTTTATGCTATCTAGCCCCCGTTGGCACACGAAAAGTTGTCGTTGTTGAGTTGTTGTACGAACCATTTTGTAACATAATTATTATAAAAAAGTAACATATCATACAACAACTATAAATAAACGCTTTAATTGTTTAAATCTGTCTATCTTTGTGTTTGGCTGGAGAAGCCTTTAGAACAGATTAATTTTAATGGAGCTTTCGCTGGATAATATAGTTTGTAGGGCTACACTAAGCCACCTTTTATCTCTACTCTTGCATACATTTTAATGGCTAATCTACGAAATGTATGTAGTTATGTACCGGTATCTAGGTATGTAAGTATCTAGGTATGTACCGAAACCTAGAGAAAAGTCTTATATTATTTGCCAGAACCCAATAACAAAACAATCAAAGCGTTACAATAATTCTTATCTCGTAACGTTGTGTAAGATAACTCCGGAAAAAGTTATAAAGGCGTTTGTGTATCAACAGAATAAAATTCTTGTTTTCAAGTTTACGGCATCCCTTTTCTTATCTTAATACGGCGATAGGTGCCGAATGAATGTTTAGGTGGAGGGATTGCTTTGCGGCGGATAAGGCACGATTACTGAAGCCTTATGTGTAATGTGAGGGAAAACATTCTATAAATAGCTTGGCTGTATTTTTAGAATAATTCCAAGAACACGTTTAAGTTATTACGTCAATATAATGAACTCTACTTGTATTTTACAAGAATTAGCAAAAACAAAACTGTATTTTGTTCTCCTTTGTTTGTCGCCCGGGTGTCTTTTATTGTTAAAAAAAGACCGAAGTTTTCGCAGAAATAGGAAATTTCAAGCTTTTTGGATTAACTTATAGTCTGGCTGTTATTGTTATTATGGAAGCAATGACTGTTAAAACAAAAGTTTTATGTAAAAACTTGTCAAAATCCTTCAAATAATTAATGTGAATATTCACATGTGTGCCTGTGAATATTTATTTTACTTAAAATTACTTTAAACTTACTAATACGAATTGATAAGTTATACATGATAAGCTTTGAAAGTTTTACCCGAGTCCAGTAAATTTCCAAATTCTGCTGTGAAGTAAGGGTGTTACAGAGTGCCTTGTGTTTGAAAAGAGATGTTTTGGGCCAGTTACACTTAAGTACAAAAATGTGTTCCATCGTTGTCTATTAACAAGAGATTGTGTAGTTCCTACAATTCTGAATTTAAAACTATATTTAGTAACAAGTTGTTCGCTAATGATTAGATATTATATACCTATAGGTAACTGAGAAACGAACTTCAAACTACAAAATAAAATAAAGGCTTACACACTCGTGACCACGCATTACGATTTCCTGATATCAAACGCAAGAAAATTCCTTACAAAAGTATAACAAAATTTTTTAAACTTAAATAAACATGTTTCATTTATAAACAACAAACACAAGAGCGTCGTTTGACGAATGAAAATAAACAAGACAACCGTCGTTCTACATACATTCGAAGTTGGAAAGAGAACAATTTTACTCAAGCACAAGTTGTTTTCGGCAGACAAGGGCATCTGGATCAAACGCCGCCCGCGGGCGCTACAAATCATGATCCAAAAACCTGTTGTATGTAATTTCCAAGGCCCTTGATCTTTCCTCCACTCGAGATAGGTTGGCTTACAAATTGTGTTCGACCTTAACAGACAATATTTCATACGGTTATTTATTGTTATGTTACCATACAAAACGCATAATCATATTTATTTTACCCGAGAAATACTTAATATAAACCTAAAAATGAAACACTTTCTTCCGAATGTACGAAGACGTAACTAATTGTCTATTTAGTATTAATATGCAAAAGAAAATTTAAACTTATATCTTATTTTGAATGTCACACACATGTATTGTGTGTGACATTCTAAATCTTAGATCTTGTGTTATTTTGTGGCAGGGTGCGTGTAAATATCGGCGAGCAGTGACGTGGAGAAATTGAGTAAAAACACGGCCAGGGAAGATTTGAAGAGGTACATTAAGGAGTTCATGCAGCCGGTTACGTTTAGGTGAGAACTATGCTCGAGTCTTGTTGCTGGACCCAAGTCTCTCGTATACATATAAATACTCCTTTGAAAACATTATAGAAAAATGTCAATTTATGCTGGTCTCTCCCACTAATTTGAATGGTTTGTCATGTTCGAGTCCTAACTGACTGGAAAGGTTATTATGCTTTATTTTTTTTAATATGTTAAATTTCACACACGTGTGTGTGTGACATTCATAATTAGATTCATACGCCAAATCGTACAACAGATCTGAACGTTTAATTAATGTGCCCTAGGAGGCACAGGATAGTTCAAAAAGTTTTATCACCCATTAAATTCCGCCTGTCGATCACTCTATCACTCTATAAATGCATAAATTGTTACCTTCGTTTCCCACTACAAAAAAAATCCTATTTTATAAAACAGTACGCTATACATTAGTTTTGTTGGCGTGAAAACGACGGATTAAGAATTTGTAGTAAACGCGAATGTTTACAATGAATAAAGCTGTTTACACACCAGACGGTACCACGTAAGCTTAAGCGTTTTATCTCGGGATTAGTATATATCCAAGCCAATTTACGTGACTTCGTGTTACATGATGAGCCCTTGTTTGCAGGATCAGGTGGGAATTTTTTGCTGGAAAAAGTGCTTAGATTACTATTGCCGTCGTAACCCGCGTCCACAGTTCGTAAGTAGAATTATTTTGACCTGACATTATCACCCGGATTAATGGGCGACCCATTATTGTTACATTCTGCGGTATTTTAGTGACCCCTCCTTCTGCACATTGAATATTACATTAGTTATCTATTGATTATAGTATAATAAATAATAATATTTTCTACTGTTGCTAACCACACATCTTTTTAGTTAGTGGATACCTTAACCTTCTGGGCAAAAGGTTTAAAATTTGACAGTATAATATTGTTACTTTAGCTCAGTTTTATACTTCTAAATTACAGTTACACATCAAACTCAAACTCAAATTCAAATCATTTATTTCATGTAGGTATTTTTTCAATACACTTAAGAACGTCATTTTTCGCATTTGCCACCGTTTCGCTAAGGTGCCTTTAAATTTTAAATCTTTAAGGAGAAGAAACGGCGAAAGAAACTCCTCGGCATATCTTTTGAAAAAAAAAAGAAATGCTTACAATATTACAAATATTATTTGTACAGTTTGTACAATAGTACAAATATTTTTTGTACTTAGAATAATATCCTTAGTTAGCGTAGCTACCCGCTTTACAGTAAAATTTGTACAACCCACGATAATTAAGCATTAAGCTCGCCATAATATTATTATGTACCTACCTCATACATTTTGTGGTCATTAAAGTTTAAATAAATAAAATAATTCCAAAATAAAATTACGATGCAGTATACCAACTATAAAGAATGGCAAAGAAATCCAATAAACTAAATATTATTTTAATACTATCAAAGCGCAAGATAGATTCACCTATCTGATGAGAAAAAGTAACTTAATAAACAAACAGCACAAAAAAATTTAAGTAAGCTAATTAGGTTACAACTTGTTTTATCAAACTAATAAAGACTTTATAATCGAATCCTATCGAATTAAATTGCAATTTATGATTTCTTCTTTTTGTAGACAGCGGTTTAATTAGATTCATTTCATGAAATTAATCTTATCGTCATCAAAAAATAATAAATTTTGCCTAAAATATACAGTTTTCTCGAAACATTTCGATATAGGTAAAAGATAACCGCATCCCACAAAATTTATAGCACAGTCTATACAAAGGGTCGAATTTTATTATTCTGCATACAATTCCATTAGCCCTTCACAAATTATACGAACCACCACTAAGGATTTGAAATCGTTGCGAAAATTTGTGCTTTCATGAATTTGTGTAATTTGTTTCTTTTGGAAAATACTTTCAGTATCAAAGAAATAAAAACAAATAGATTTTAGTGCATGTAAATAATGAGTAAAAAATATTTAATACTCCAAGTATTTTTTTTTATATTATCAATTAACCTAATAAAAGAAGGTAATATAAGAAGGTATTCACAAAATATAATATTTACACCGCTTATACAGGGTGTAATCGTTAAGTGTGCACAGGCGATTATTCCGTAACTATTACAGATATCAAAAAAAATTAAACTGATATCGAAAGCACTTTACCTAATGAGTAAAATGACATTAATAATTTATTAAAAATAAAACGAGAAATATCCAAAAAAATTACATTAAACTGTCTCATACATAATATGAGATAGTAGAAAGGTTTTACTTTCTTTATTTAGAGTGGAATAGTACCTAGTCATTTTACCCTTATCATTTTATGATTATGTATGATATGATATTGATGAATTTAGATAATTTTACTCATTAGGTAATGTGCTTTCGATATCAGTTTAAAGCTTTTTGATATCTGTAATAGTTACGGAATAATCGCCTGTGCACACTTAACGATTACACCCTGTATAGATGGCCCAATTAATTGCCGGTATAACAACTCTAACAACTTGTATGATCATTAAGATACTGCATGCCAGCTAGCACTGGATGAGTGCATTTAATCATAAGCGTTTCCATGCTTCATAGGACATCATCTAAGCAGCAATTGGTTCCGTTACTACTTATCTTCAGATTACAGGTCATACGTACATACATTTATACGCAATAGGGAAGTTTCAGGGTAATTATTACGAGATACAAGTAGGTAGGCATAGATGGCAAGGAATTAAAACGTAACTATTTAACTCGGAAGTCTATAAATAACCTCATTTTTTAAAAGAAACCTTTACAAACTCATATTTCATAGGAATTCTGGCCGTATTAGAGTGGTCTATAAATACAAACCCAATAGGTAACTCAATAGTAGGGTGTAGGGTGTCTTAAGAGGTGACAGAAGCCCGCCCACCGGTAACATTTTATTTATCACATAAATATATAAAATTCGTTTTTAGGGACTTCGGCAACCGTTGGAAAATGAGACGGGTGGCGGCAAGTAGGTAGCCAAGAGCTTCGGATGGCACGTCAAACAGATGCCGTTCTTATACATACATACATACGAGTACAAGCCTTATCTGGGCCGTTTGGGTGATTGGGATAGTCGGATCATTTATAAACTTCTGAAATTCTTGTTATCCTCTTACACAAATAGATTTTTGAAATATCAAATACAAATGTCAAGTACAAATCTGTAGAATTAGTATTCCAGATCTCATAAAAAATGGGAAGAGACTTTCGCTCCAAGTATATTACATTACGTGCAAATCGATTCATTAACTAATAAAACAAAAACAACAAGAAGTAATATATTCTCCCTCTCAGTTAAACTACAGAAAGTTTCTACGCGCGCACGTAATTTTGATGAGGATTCGCGGTTTCCAATATCCTTCTATACATAACTTCCGTAATAATAAGTGTTTATTATTGTTATACGGCTACAGATTAATTAATCTTTATTACTAACTAGTGACCCGCCCTCGCTTCGCTTCGGGAAACTTTGTATAATTCACACTATAATATCTTTATAATTTAGAGCCTATATGTTATTCTGAATAATATAATATAGCTTACACAGCTATATTATTGTAGAGTTTCAGCAAAATCCATTCGGTAGTTTTTGCGTGAAAGAGTAACAAACATTCATACATCCATACAAAATTTCGCATTAATAATATTAATAGGATATATATAACTAATGGGATCGTGAAATGGTTTCATCTTTTTATGGTCCACTACAAGGCAAGGGTCTCTCCTTATCAATGAAGAGGCTTAGAGCATACTCCACTATGCAGCTCTAGTGTGGATTGGTGCAAAAGTTAGTAATCAATCCAAGTGTCGGCTAAACGTGCCTGGCGAAGCCGGAGGCACTCAAAAAATTTTTTATTGTAGTTGTTTAACTTTGTAGATTATTTATTTATAAATAATCCAAGAGGCCGTTGATTCAGGTGTGATATACAGTACGTAATATTCTAAAACATTACAGTATTTTTCATTACAGTTTTACCAAAACTTAAGTTATGGGGCGATTAAAACCAATATATTGGGGCCAATTGTCCATTATAAAATATATTTATAGGTCACGAAGCTTGAGTATTAAGATTTTTAAAGCATCACAAATAGTAAAAATATTGTTAACGTATCTTAATCACCTAAAATAGATATATTGGCGAGCATAGCCTAGGTCTTGATATATGACATGAGAACCACAGCCGGTAGAGTTAATTAATAATAACTGAGCGGGTTTCTCGGTAGTGCAAGGGAGGTGAAAGAAAAATATCGTTCGCTGAGCGGTGGTTAGTTAGCAGAAAGACCGTTTCTATGTGGCCCGAAATAATAAGCCGCAACCCATCGCACCAGTGATTTATTGTTTTGGCTTTGCGAAACCTCACTCGGAAGCCTGATAAAAAATGATCGTACTTATTAACACCACTGTCTGCACCCGACTTTATTACGCTTTGCCGATTCTACTGACAACTCAAAAGATCATTTTCTCTCTGTCACTGTTAGTTTATTAAGTTAACCCCGTATTTTAAAATCATAATTAAAGTAAACGATACTGAGCGATGGTTTCAGTTTGTTGACTGAGTATGAGATCTAAGGTTTATTTTATTTATTTGGTGAATTAGTAGGTGTTGTCATTTAATGTGCTAACTTTATATGTAAAGCTGGTAAGCTTCCGCTTGTAAGTGGAAACCAGCAACAGGACACACATAGCTGTCTCTGTGACAGCAAGCGCCATAGCCTCGTCCGTTGTACGAGTACAGCATCCGGAGGTATTTCGCTTGGGCGCAACAATAAATATCTACCTATCCTCTTATATCCGATTTTATACTTATCCAAATAAAGAAAGATTTACTTTACATTTATCTGGAACCCTCAATCCCGTTACGCTCTGATTTAAATTCCACAAGTCGATACCTATGCAGATTGCGTCTACCACTATGAAGCTGAGACGTACCAATCTCGTGATAATATGGTTGAACGAATACAATCAATAGATGTATGAAAGGTGGATGGATGGAAGAAGAATGGATCAGTTCCCGTAACTGAGGTTACGTTCTCTATACCCAGTTGATAGTGACGACAAGTCGAAGATTGAAATGCCTTACTCGATGTTGGAAGGTTTTGCTCAAAACTAATTCGAAAGGTTTTAGAAAGATGAATAGAGATCTGTCGGACATCTCAATCACCATACTGTCTTTATCACTTGAGTATCTTATAGGTAGGACGACAATTTTATTATAATTGCATAATGGACTAAGATCCCAGGGCCACCAGACGTCACGTATTTTCTGACGGACGCAATGTGAACGATTTGGTAGTGTTAGTATGTACTACGATTGTATGCTAACTGCTAGCTTGGACAAATGGCCAATTTCCAGGTATCATTTGATCAAGGTACATAAAAACATTACTAAGTTCACGTATTTTCTCATGGCTGATTTTCACGTATGTTTTAGACAATATAGCACAAAATAAGTCGTCAATACTCCCAGACACTTTCCTGCGGCCATATTGCATAACAGACGCTTTAAAGCTACCAAAATACATGATTAGTAGCTATGCGTTTCCTAAACTTTATTATAGTAAAATTTGCGTCTGAATCCTACGACGCCGTAGTCTCTACGTCAAACGGTAGAAATAATATTTAAGTACGACCTACGGTGGCGTAGTACCTAGTTTGTATATTTCTGTTGTATGTCAAGCTTAATTTGCCGCAACTAAAGATATTTTTGGACTAAAAAGCACAGCAATACGTAATAAAACCTACTATGTACTAGGCACCCTAGTTATTTAATACTAACCACCCCCAAATAAATATAGGACATATGTAAAAAAATCACTGTTATTCTAGAAGGAAGCTTAATTAAATATCAGCGAGTAATGCAATATAAACAGTTTTAAACACGCATTGCGCATTCATTTGATATAATGGAATAACTTTAAATTAACAGAAAAATATTTAAAAATGAAATAGACGGTTACCAAGTAAATATTAATAATGAAGCTTCATAATTTAGGAAGCAGGAATTTTATTGTCGGAAACAAAATTCTTTGCCACAGCATTACTGAGGGTCTACCACCGAAAAGTTTTCGAATATTACCTCCATTATTTCATGAGATGACAGAGGTTGGGCACATATTAGCAAAGTTTGAGAGTAGCCGTTTAATGTCACTCGATTCATTTTTAAGGACCTGCATAAAATGGTAACACCCATTAAATATTGTTAAAATAATTTACAAACCTATTATTTTTCGCCGCAATTTAATTTTAATATTAGTCAACATTTAAAAATATACTTACAGAAAAATGTTTTTCATAATTGTTTTATCCCTTGGCAAACTTACTAAGATAACTAATAACTAAACCTCATGAAAGGCATGGTATAAAAAAATATCTTTCATAGGCACTCCATCCATCTTGAGTTTAGGCCAACCTCTTCTGCTCGTGGGGTACCAGGCTGAACAGCGACCGAGGCTATGGTCCAGGTCCCTCATATTACAACTGGGTTATGTACCCAGCGTAATCCTTACGGCACGCATATAATAATATGGTTTTTATGATTTTTACCTGCCTGGCTAGCTACCAGCCTCGTTCTACATTCTACCGTGAAATATTTTTCTATATACTTGAAGTGCCATAACCCTGCTTGTGGTAACAGTTAGCTGATAGAAATTGTCTATTGTCAATGGACATGGGGACGCAACGGAAACACAGTCGTCATCAATGTTGGCCATAAAATACCTAGGTTACGGTAGAAGTCTATGTTAAGAGTTATTTAATTAGGATTTCTTAATTTTTTCATTTTTCATCAATACTTTCTCACTTTATACCTACATATTAAAAAAAATACCAATCGAATTGAGAACCTCCTCCTTTTAGAAGTCGGTTAAAAAGGAGAAGCAACACTCCCGAAGTCGCTAAAATTCTGGCAGCCCTTAAATGGACGGATAGACTTTCAAAAGACCTGAGTGCCTTATTCATTGCCTTATTAGTTGATAAACCAAAGGACGGAAACAGTCCTTACAACCCAAACAATCTATTATTATGATCTTAATTATATTATGAAGTTACAAACAGGTAAATCTGAGGACACGCTTGGTCGGTCTGTTTTGAATATTAACTTGGGGAACACATACCGCACCCCCAGGGAATAAAGCAATAATGTCACGTAATGGCTTTTTTAACATTTTGTCTTTTAGAATTCCACATTGTTTTAAGTTCATGTTCTTTGGTCACAATTTTTTGGTCATAATTAATTGATATTTGAAAAGATTTTGTAAAATATGTCAAGAGTCACACATAATTCAATAAATGTGAATGTATATGTTTATGAATATTTACGTACAAATAATATATAAACAGGTGGTTTATTTCATGAACGTTAAATTGAAAACACGACGCCCACAGACGCAAAGTTTAAATAACATTTTGATTTGTAATACCATGATTACGTATGAGGAACATTTCCTCATACAGAAAATAAACAGATACCAAATAATTACATCTGTTTAAGTACAACACATTTTAGTTCATAAAGTTATATTTTGTACCTCACAAATCATTAGCCGAAAAGAGCGAAAAGGTGGAGTAACAGAAATGAAAATAACAAGGTCTTACTGGCGGTTGAACAAACATAAGTTCTGAGAGGTTTACAAGTATTCAAACAATCATAAACAACAACTTAAATAACATAAAACAATCTACATCATAAATAGTAATACGATATCTGTATGTACATGAAAAATATATAGCAAAACCTTTCCTAAGGATATTTAGTAACGTAATAGATCCTAAAACATTTTTTATTTTATTTTTTGTTTTATTAATATAAATAATATGCTAAATATGCACTTTACTAATAATATGTTAAATATGCACTTTGGTACGGAACTCCTCGTATGCAACTCCGATTCGCACTTCGCTGGTGATGCAAGTTACTATGCCCAACGATTTTTACCAATTAACATCTGCTCTTATGTTGGTTGACATAAAAAAGCTCTTGGAACTGAGTTTATAAGGTCCATCACACTTGCCCGTCACCTTACGAGTACATGTTATAAGCAGTCCTGTTCGAATACAAAAATTTACTTAGTATAATACTTACAATGTCAGACATTACACAATTAATTATACCTAATTCGACGTAAATTGCCTAGAATTAAGGGTTTACGCAATCATAATAGAATAATGCGAGTAGCCAGTCTACATTACTTATAAAAACACCTTTCGTGTAATATTTCATACAAAACCGGAAAAAGGTGAGTTTCATAAATGGTGAAATTAATTTACATTTCCGCGCTAACATAAATAACCGAGCCAGTCTTGCTGTGAATTTAAGTGCGTCACTAGTTTGTGCACTAGTATGGTCTATGTATTGTGCAATAATATTTAACATTTATTAACGAATTCACATAATCGCAATAATTACCTACTGAGGCGTTCATAACAATAAATTTTATTTATATATTCGCAGTTTTTGCTAAGTGATTATTAAATATAATTATGTTATTATTATTAAATACACAGACTGTGACTAAATAAATAATTTATTGGTATGAAGGCCTCTGTAGTTAATTATTGCGATTATGTGAATTCGTTTTCGAAATAGTAAGTAAGCCTTCCCCAGTTCCACCCTGCTAAATATAAGGCATGACGTAACCTCACAAACACTTTTCTGTCTACCCCGTATAGGAATAGAACTTAGGATCTAATTGCTAAATTGCTATCAATTAGGCTACATGGTTAGTCTTCATTTAATTGTCTCCTAAAACGCTAAAATTAACTTTGCTCATTAATCAACTATAATTATATACCATTTTTCTTTTGTACAAACCATTTCAGCTTGTTATTTATAAAAAATTCTAACTCTAAACGGCGGCGTCCTAAAAACTTGAAGTAAATTGAGATCTGCTCATTTTCTTGTCAGTTAATGACCTATAATTTTAACTTTATAAAGTAAGCAGCTTTGTTATTGTTAAAGGTAAATTTCGTGCACCAAAATAACTAATTAAGAAATGTGAGCATCAGAAATGAACGCAAATTGAAAGGAAGAGTTTATCCGACAGTCATTAATATTAATTGTACTTTGTCATTAAACACCAAAACAGGTAGTTGGTATCTACTCTATTGAAAGACTCAGATGTCAGATTATAAAAAGTGAGAAACAAATAAATTTAAATAGGAAGAGAGCAGCTCAGTATCAGTGTGTACCTCATCAATTATAATTTACTAGTTGTCCCGGCGTACTTCGTACCGCTTTATAATTAAAAAATGTTTTGGTGATATATCGACAGCGACGCCACCTACCGGGTCCAATTGCGAATCTAAACCATTCTCGGATCCACCTGAAGACACACAAAAAATTTCAACCAAATCGGTCAAGCCGTTTAGGAGGAGTTCAGTGACATACACACTCACACTCGAATTATATATATTAAGATAATTACTGTAATATTATAATGACTTCCATCTATTAATGGCCCACTACTGATTTCTCCTCACACGGATTTCTCCTCATACCTGAGGAGGCCTAGAACATACTCCACCACGCTGCTCCAGGACGGATTGATTTGAATTTGAATTGAACATACACACACACAGAATTTGAGAATAATAGTTGAGTTATTCGCAAATATCTACCATCATCATCATCATCTTCATTAATTACAGTTTTATTTCAAGTAATACGAATATAATATATTAAGGTAACAGTACTTATGTCCATAAGAACGATTAACATTTAACATACATGGTTAAAATCAATCACCATAATGAGTGTTCGTTCAGAAGTAATTTAACGAGTTAAATTGTTATATCGAAAGGTTAAAAAGTAATGGTGTTGTTCCATTAAGATTAATTAATTAAATGCATTATAAGCCGATCGAAACAACTTCAATGCGCTTCGTTAATTGAAGGACACGAAAATTTAATCAGTAGGTACCCTATTTAACAAATAGCTATTTTATTTCTGCTTCTTAACTGTTCCAAACATTAAAAGTTAATTATTGTGGAGTCGTGTAGATAAAATCTTACTTTTGAATCAGGTAACATTTCGAATCGAAATCCAATTATGTAAAGTGGATTGTGATTGATTTTCTTGTATTTATTTTATAAAATGAAATTGGTTTGTACAAAATTGATGATAAAATTGACATGGGCATTTTATAAATGCGAGTATTTAAGAATATTCTGAGGTCATATTGTATTGTGACACAAAATTCGTCAAATGAACATTCCCTTAAAGAAAATTTTGAAATAATTTTGAACAATAACATCTATGTTTGTGTCAAATTGATAGTTTCCTTAATGAAACGGCAAAAATTTTGCCAGAAACTATAAGGGCTGACTTAGCACCCGTTCAAACACTGCCTAATATTTTGAATGATCGAAGATACAATCGCACGACTGAACATTTAGAACAATGTCTTAGTTTTAACTGTTATATTATAGACTATAATTTTAGAATATACATTTTTTTATACATAATATATGTAACTCAAACGGAAAGGACTAACACCATAGATAGCGTCATCATACTAACGGGGACCACAAACACACAACACACTCACACACACAAAGGCAGGCTTACTCGAGAATGGATGGAGCACAAGCGCCTTATACGTCAAAACCCTAAAAAGTTCTGTCACTATAATCTTAAACAAGTAATAAGAATAACTAGCTTATGTAGATGATTGCAAAGCGTTAAAAGTACTAGATTAAGACAAGTAACTTAGAACAAGATCAATCTAGCGTCTGTACTTTGTCGCTTAGCTCATCACCATAAAAAATGGAGTCGCGAGAAAATAAAGAGGCTAAATATTCAAGTGGACTATATTTTCAAATCCAAGAGCGATCCATCCACACGTCTTGTATAATCTAGGAACATTACAAGTCCCGGCTGCGATTCGCCTTTCGCACCGTTGAGATATTGTAATGAAATCCAGCCATCTGTTTTCTCTCGCCAGCGTAATATGATGTGCGACTCGCGCCTGCTTTTCTTTTATCTTATTATATTTCTTAGAATATCTATGGATTAAACTTCCTCCGCAACCAAGTGAAATGTTGTGATAAAAAACAGGGAATGTTCTTTTACCAAGTTTGGAAAAAAAAACATAGAATTTATCAAAAAGAAACAGTGAAATGTTTTAATGTGTTTGAGCCAGTAAGAAACGGTATCCCGTGTAGTGCCTCTAGGCTCTACCACCTTCATCCGTGTCTGTCACAAGACTAGCTATAGACAACTGCCCCTCTCTATACGTGTATAAGAGGCAATGTATAGGTGCATTCCTTTTGATTGTCAACACATAGGTAGCTCCTGTGGAGTATGAGATGTCCATGGATGGTTGTGATTTATATCATATTAATGATATATAGGTACGTGATTTATATCAGTCTACTCGTTTGTCGCGTTTTGAAATAAAAGTAGTGCTGGATTGTCGCTTCGTTTTCAGTTGACAAGGCGTTCAAGGTGCCTATGGTTCTCTTAATACTAATAGGCCATAGAGATATCTTTATGCCGTATGTCTTATGCCGATGTAAGTTTACCAAGTTTCTATTCATATGTCATTGTGATTAAAGTTTTTAATCAAATGAGGTTATGAAACCATGAGATAAGCCATTTTCAAGAAAATATGCAGCGATTTTGCGTTTATCTGTTGAAAACACAAAGTGTCCAACGCGTGCATAATTGACGGAATTGGTTACCGGGATAAATATTTGAGGAGAGAACGCGTCGCGCCGAGGGTTGTGCCAAGATACACAAACGCATGTGATCCGCCTGCAATGATCACTCACAGTCCACGAGTTGATAATAGTGATGATATTACAGCCCTGTACACACAGACTGTTCTCTAATATCCGATTTGTATTCACCGTCGTGTTGTTTATGGGCCATTGAGATACGAGCACCCATTGCTGCTCCCATTGACTGGGCAATTTACATTAAATCGCTACTTTTGTATAGATGCACGGAGCCTGGACAATTCTAAAATGTAGCAACGCGTAAATTATCGTCCTTGTTATCGATTCACAGAACGGGTTCAATAGTTGTCAAAACTAATTGCAACAACGGCGACGATCGATATAGATTTCACTGAATTTTCCGGAATACTAGATAAGCTTATTTAAGATTAAATTTGTTTATTGCCAGCGAAAGTTTAACTTTAGTTACATTTACAGGACTTTATTCTTCATCACATTGAGTGGCAACAATTTAGTAGGTACATTTTAGATTGAACAAATGCAATTACTGTTCTATTGTCTGAAACAAAATGATATTTTATCGGTTCAATTACGTAAAAAAGCTTTGTTATCCAGTAAAGCGAATCTCGAAAATACGTTGAAGGGAGTAAGAAAACACGCAATCAATTTTGAATCTTGATCAATATCTTAAGCTGAACTACACAAAGCCACAAGAGCTACTCATATTACGAAGAACTTTGATGTTGAACTGCAATCGATTTGAGTTATATTTGCCTCATTAAAAGTTTGTGATCGGAACAGTCAGGTATGCTCGTTCCGCGGTTCCCTGCTTATCTGTAGCACACAACGGCCAGCAGGTAACAAAACGAACTTATTATCATTCATTTTGCGAAAGTTTTGTAATAAATGAACCCAGTTTTGCAGTTTTGTGTGCACTACAAATGGAGCAACGTGTTTCAGCTTTCATACCGCTACGTTTTATTAGACGTGGAATTTATGTTTGGTAATAATGGGATTTCTGGCTCCCAAATGTTGCAATTTCTTTTCAATATTTTATTGTTATTTCTTTGTGCCCGGTTTCATAATTATACATTTCGTTATCCAACACAAAAGGACATTTATTTTGACTTAGAAATAAGATTGTCTTTTTATTGTTTTTTTGTCATATTTTAAGTATAAAGTACAGCTTATTGAAAGTTATTAAAGAGTGAAAAACTTTAACCAACTTAATTATATTTACGTTGCCTTAAATTTGGCAACTGTTTAATAACGATTAAACTTAATCTTTTTCTACGTTGTTTACTTATTGACCGTTTAACGTTGAACGCGCTTCGGATATTAACCTGTAATAACTATTTAAAATAGCAGCAAAAGGTTTAATTTTATACAACATAGCAAACAAATTAATATGCTGACGCCACCCGATCGGACTCAATATTGTTTATGAGTCGAGCGGTTTACGCAAGGCCGTCATTATTTAGCTAGACACCTGACAGTGAGTGCTTAACCAAATTTTATCTACCTAGTTAAATAACTCACGACGGATTATTATAGCATTTTATACAATTATTTGGAATAAATGTATGAGTTATTAATTTAGTCATTATTAATTTATACTCATAGCCCAGCGGCTTGCGGTGATCGACAAAGCAATAGCGGCCGCGGTCAGTAGTTGGATGGGTGACCACTAGTGCCAAAATTTCTTGATCGCTTCCGTGCATCGGAGGGCACGTAAAGCCATCGGTCCCGGTTATTACCATTTGGTAGCAATCCTTAAGCCATGTCGGATTCCTTGGGGCGGCTTAAAAAAAATCCGTCGCAAGGGTTGGCCACTAACCCCTCCACCAATCTGCACCAGGGCAGCGTGGTGGAGGTTGCTCTAGGCCTCCTCAGGTATGAGGAGAGACTCGTGCTTAGTAGTGGGCCATTAATGAGTTGAAGCCAGCCAGCCAAAATTTAAAAACATATTAAAATTGAAGACGAGTCTAGCAATTTATAATCTCATTCTATTAAATATAATTATATTTCGTTAATTATGTTTATGCAGTAAAGAATCAAAATTTGTCCCGTTTTTGTAATAATTAATTTGTTTGAAAAAGCTTATTATGAATTAATCTGTAGCTGAATTTGCAGTCTCGTGCTTATTAAACAAAGAGTCTTGACAAACACAGAGACAAAAGAGAGAGAAAGAGACAAAAAACAGAGAAAAACAAAGAGACATAAAACTATTTATAGTTGGATCCTAGGTTTTATTTTACGTCAATTAACCAAAATTTTATTATAAAAGTACAGTTAGTTTAGCCTTTTGGGGCTGGTGCAATTGACTTGACTTTTATTTCCATTCACTCCTTGATTCCTCAATGCAACAGTTACTCTTTTCTTTTAAAAGTTATCACTTTGTTGCGGCTTTCCGCACAATTTTTCACAAAATCTATCATCTATCACAATTCTATTAAATTTTTCTTCATACGACCCGTATATTTATTTCTCATTAAATTTCGTAAACATAACAGAAATTAGGTGTCACTTTGGGCTTCATTTATGGACCATACTCAATGCAGTATGAACATGACATAACGTTATGTCATAATAATATAATCTGCATGTTGACGCCCAAAGCCTAACCGGGATTCGGCTGAGATTATTCGCGGCGACACGTAACGTTCTGTACAATCCGTGTAACGAAGTGACCTGAAGTACGCCTGAGATCCTGTCGAGAGGCCATTAGAGCGTCCTCAGGCGCGCCATCTTCTTGAGCACCACATCTTACTTTTACAATAGATCGAATTTATAATTTATAAAACTGCAATATTATACTTATTGTGTAGTAATGTCCCGTCTAAGATTTTATCGCAGATAATGAATTATGATTGATACGTTTCTAGGAAACTGTTTTGTTGATTATGAACTTTCAGCGTTATTATAGAAACTTCTATCCGTAATCCGTATAAATTTTGCCTGAAGAGTTAGTTCTCAGAAAAATTACAATAAATGTTTATTGTTTTGTATTATGTAAGGTCGATGATTAACCAGTATAAATTCTTCACACTAAAGACAAGAAGTATAGTTATTTATATTCGGATAAAATTGGGTGAAGTAGTGGCCCCATTTCATTTATATTAGGGGTCCATTCCATTGATCGAAACGGACCATCACGGGAAATAGATTACATTGAATTTAAGAATGAAAAAAACCACTTGTAAAACATGTATTACTTAGTGGCACAAAAAAATTGATCACAAAAGATCTGTTTTACACTTAATAATACCTAAGACAATAAAGCGAAATTTATCTTAACTTCGGTATAATTTATATAACAGGTACAAAACCTATAAGTAAGTCTGAAGCACTCTGATGATTAGTGGAGATGAGGATTAAGGATTAGCGGTAAAACAATTATCGGTAGCTTGTTAAGGTATCCCATAAGGTTTACGAAATCTAATTACAATCGGAAGCAATGCCTTCGTTTATCTAAAGCATACTCGTACTCTCGTAGAAGTGTTAATTATAAATTAAATTAATTAATTGCTACCAGTAATCACTTTTAACGGAACTTGGGTTTAGTTTTATAATATTATCCCTTACTGAATTAAATAGGTGGCTCTGCTCCTCGTAAAAGTTATAGCCCTTACGTATCTACGATGTCTAAAATATTAAACCAGATTATCAAATACTAAGTTTAATGCCCACTACTTATTCAACTAGTTCTATGCGCATTTTCACCGACTTGAAAAAAGGGGGTGTTCTCAATTCGACTGTATTTTTTTATGTTTGTTACCTCAGAACTTTCTCACCGACCACTGGATGAACCGATTTTATGATTATTTTTTTGTTTGACCACCGTGTGTGGGACCACACGGAAAACACCAGCTTCAACCAAAAATACTTTGGTCAAGTTCTGACAATGGCGTCCATGAGAAAACCATATAAATCTTAAATTTGCATTTTTTGAAGTCGGATTTTTACTTGTAATGATTTGATCTCAGTTTTACCAGTTCAACCAAGGGGTTCCATACGCCACATCGAATTCCATTACATCGAAGTTCATGACATCGAACACGTTACATCGATAGTTTATTATATCGAACTATCATCACATCAAGGGCAACTGATATTGACTATGGTTCAATTAGTAGTGCGAACACTTTTTTGGTCCGTAGTCCTACCAGTTACACAAAGGGCAAGTCAAATTGACTGTAATTCAACTAGTAATACCATGTTCACTTTCGTGGTTCATGGTTCTATCAGCTAGCCGAGGGCAGTTCACATTGCCTATAGTTCAACTACTTTTTTGTTAGCCGTGGTTCTACTAGTTGAACCATGGGCAACCCATGTTGACTTTAGTTGAACTAGTGGTACCCCGAAAACTTTTTTACCACTTTACTTTCAAAAGTCACTTTGCCTTCATGGTTTCCTTTTGACACACTAATATGTGTATTAATTGGTATAACTTGTAACCACTGAACGACTTGGCCGAATGAGCTCATATTTACGCATTATACATAGGTATATCCTTAAAATGATAATTTATTGAAGTCTGTTAAGTTATTTAAAAGATAAGAGTAATAAGCTGTAAGTAATAAGTGAGTTACTTACATTAATTATTTCTCAAGTTATTTAAAATTGAGAAATAATTAATGTAAGTAACTAACTTATTACTAAGTGGTTGTAGCGCTATTATTCCAAAGACTTGTAAAGAGCGTGGGAATGGCTTTAGGTACCATAAATATGTTTTGCCTATTATTCAGAACATTCAAATTTATCTTCACTATTCGACACTATTTACCATAACCAATAAATACAAATCGTAAAACCTATAAACTGCTAGGTATAGGTGAATATGTAATATTAAAAAAAAGAAAAAAAATTAAAGGAATATGTAGCAACTATAACAACACAATAGGAATAGGCCGCAGATAAATTGTAGTTTAAATTGCACTGTATTCACTATCCCTGTTTAAAATTTCCACATAAAAAACTTATACTATTCGATATAAATTGACTACTTACGTAGATAGTGTAGAATAAAACAAAAGAAAAATGTAACCAACTCTATATTGTTACATAATCAAATTTGCTACTGGATTAGGTAGAGAATGTGCAGATGGCGCCCAGCAAGTAAGTAAAGAGCGAAGTGATAGGGTCCCGATATACGTGTCTCGCTTACTGAGTACTGCTTTCACATTTTTGATATTCAGATCGAGCAGCCACTGGGAACAAAACCCGAGTTAACTCGGGCATATTGAAAGCTTATGGATTTTCAATGTTCTTAGCAACAATTCCATAATCAATTGTGGAGTATATAACGCAATACGGCACCCACAAGAAACGATGTAATTTGTAATAAAAACCTCCCTGTGCCCTTTGTTATGTAAAATAATATTAAATGTTTTATTATGAAAGACAATCACCCTTTTGCCTTAAAATCGTGTAAGCGTTTTGGTTTGTAGCCAATTTTAATTGAATGAAAAAGTGATCGTCTATGCATTTTTTTCGTTTTGGATGATGGGCTAATGGAAATTGGCAGTGGTCTCGGTCGCCATCCGTGCCAACTTTTGCGGAGCCAGCTATCGCTACGCTCCAGTTCGAAGCTACGAACGAGACATATCGTTTCGATTGAATAATGGCCGTATGGCAGTCGCTGTCCAATGTCCTGTTCATTCTAATTGATTAGGTACGAGATTTTTGGGTTTCGCCGGTTCTAGGTGAGAACCTCGTTATATTTTTGTACTCGCATTGTTTGGTGCACAGATTTTGGCGTTAGTCGCTATATGCATAGCTTGTCGTGACTGCCACGATTACAATTCAGAGAACGTCCTAGTTTTCGCTTTCCAACGTACAAAAGTATGAAAGTTCTTGTTTTATGAAGTTTCTGTGTGTGATTGAAGTGAATTTCGTAGTTGCATGATTTCATTCATCTTTCAATTGGGATGTCGATCGTGTGTGCCCCAAATGGACGTATTGGCATGCAAAGCCTTGTGCAGTTTCTATTGAATTGTAAATTGAGTCTCTCGAGTTGCAGTTTTGATAAAAATAGATATCTATAACATGTAACCACGATTTGATGCGTTGTTGATTTCTATGTGTGTTAATTATTACAACGGAAATCGGAAAACGGAAACACACACACATCACTAACACCCACAACCCCGAGAACAAACATTTACCTGTCCTCGGCCGGGAATCGAATCCGAAACCCCTAGCTTTGCAGGCAGGGTCACTACCAACTAGGCTACGCGGGCATTCGACGACCCCGACCCCGGTCGGTTTGTAGTGACTGCCAGCAAAGCGAGGGGTTAATCGGAGATCTAATGCACTAAGACATTAACAATGTATTCATCGGTGGTCTAATATGAAGAAAGCAATTAATAAACTTAATAAACTAAAAATGAAGTCAGTATTTTTACAGTCATGTCATAGTACTTTAGAAACACCGTTTAATGATATCCCCAACTGTTGTCATATATTTCTAATCTAGCTAAGATTGGGTTCGGTGTTCTTTGACAACTGTAAAACTACATGTTTAACAGTAGAAAAAACATCTTTCGCAGACCAATTATATAAAGGGCAATGTGGAAAAAATATTTATGATACGTGACCTGCTTTCAAGTGATTTAATTACTTGGCTGTCAAACTTGTTAAGTTGAAGGGAACGATGAAATTAACATTATTATTAGGGCCCTTTCATATTAGAGGAAATTAAATTGACGTACTTACTCATAGTGCTTAATATGACATGAATAATTAATCTGAGCTTTGAGCTTTAAAATAACGTAAAAAACAAATGGATTCCATCATGATTATCGTACAGAAAGCATAGTGAAATACATTTAAACCTATCTAATAATAAAGTCAATTTTCCATTCGTTATTCATACGATCGTTGCCTATTAGAACACTCCAAGTTCAATAACTTTGTTTTGATATAATATTATTGTGATATCACTGTCTGTGGTCGCAGTGTCTAAAGGTTCAGAAAATTGTTTTAGCATTAAGTTCCACTTTGATTTGACAAATAATTATAGATTATGGTATGACATTCAGCATAATAATAAGTAACTTTTAGCATATAAAAACCTATATTGACTGAAGTTATTGAATTGAGCCTTATGAGCTTAATGAATGAGAATATTTCATGTATAGTTGGGGACACCACAGCGTCGAAATCAATGTGAAATACGACCAAACATAAACACTAAATATATTATATGATAGGTAAGAATTAAAATATTTTATGATGCTTACTTAATGTATAAAGTGACCTTAAATTACATAAGTATCAAAGTATAAAACAAGTCGCTAAATGCCTTAGGTATGGCTTGTGTCAATCTTTAGTGGTCAACAAAATTAAGTAAATGCAAAGTAGGGGTAGTAAGTAGGTGTCCAATCACTAGTACGTGAGTCACTGTATCTACCTACTCAGTAAGGAGGAGGAGGTAGTCGCAAAACTTTTTGAGTGCTTCCGTCCTTTGACCCGATCTTGAGGCATTTCAGATCTCGGGCACCTAAGTTATTGACTTTCAAAGACTACTCGATATCCTCTTCGTCGAGCCCCGCAATGAAGGGCATGGAGCCATTCTGAGACAGCATGGTGGAGTTAACTCCAAGCCTCCTTATTACGAAAATAGATCGGAGTAGGTAGGTAGGGAGTTTGTCGCTAATAGGTTACAGTCAAAAACAGCATATTATTGAGCCCCGAATACACAATAGGTACTATTAAAATTTATTTACTTCCCTAGGGCACTATACTTATACCCTGCCGTACCTACATCAAGATTAAGCCAAACGACCTACAGTATAGTAAGTAAGTAAGTAAGTAAGTAGTAGTAGCATATAGAATAGTACACGAAACGTTCATAACCATAATCAATCGTCGATTGTTGGATGAATTGAGCGAAAATTTCGTGAATGCTTCCATACTATATAACTTACTTAACATAACTTGGGTTAGCCACTAACTTTTTTGCCAATCCGCCCTGGAGCAGCGTGGTGGCGTGCTCTTGGCATCCTCATCGATGAGGAAAGACCCGTGCTCAAAAGTGGGCTATTAATGGGTTATAAGCAAAGCATTATATGTACCTATATCGTTATGTTAGGTTGGTACATAATCCAATTCACATTTCACTACCATAATAATTCGTTCATACGAACTGTACGGTGGCTCTGCATAATAAAGCAATAAGCACACGGATGCATTCGAGGCTGCTTTTTAGTTCACGAGGTACGTAGTCGTCGAGTTGTGAGTATTTTTGCAGATTTGACGCAAATGTCCAGTGTCGGTCGTTTCGGCTTCGGTCGGAATAGGTCATTGATTTTGCTGGTAGTGCTGTGCTCTCGTATCATGCGAATATATAATGTAGGTATGTAGCTCTATCATTTTAATCTGTCGTATAAGACAAATATTATTATGCCTTTGAAAGAAAACTGGCGTTAATTTTATTAATAAATTCTTACTTTCCTTTTAAAATTACTTATTTTTGCTCGAGGCTTCGCCCGCGTGGGAATCGGAAAACGGCAAAATATCGTTAAAATTATACCAAGGGAACGTATTATAAAACTATCCTATGTTCTTTCCCGGGTGTCTAACTATCGCCATACCAAATTTCATCTTAATAGGTTCAGCAGCTTCAGCGTGAAAAGGTAACAGACAGACAATGACATTGTCGAATTATTAGTATATTAGTATAAATAAAAAGTACAACAAGGCCGTATTTATTAATTAATAAATCTTTTTCATAAACATGGATAAAATTAATTAAATTTTGAATGAGGTTTTACTGTCGAGAATTTCTGTATGTGTATCTAGTTTTAATAATTGAACAAAACGACTGCGTATTAATTCGCATTGTCAAAAAATTTCACTACAATTACGTAGCAATAATAGTGAAAAATGGAAAACCAATATTATTAATTGGAACACCAAACCGAATAGTTTTGATTGTGTGTATTTTGCGGTGCGGTTTGCCACATTATACCAACTTCGTTTATGTTTGTAAATCTAATTAAACGCATAGATTAACTGAACCGTAATATGAACTTGAACCATAATAAATATTTTTGAATGTAAAGGGGTATTCACGATTTTGAATTGTTTTACCAGTATTTCGACCCAGTTGCTTGGATCATAGTCACGGCGAGACTGCGGTAGCGGGGAGAAACTCTTGACAGATGACACTTGACGTACCCTAAAGGCAGACAATTATTGTCTACCTTCTTATATCTGAAGAATACGATTTGACATATATTTTGTAACACAAATATTAAAATATAAAATCTGAATGGACTTAATACACTCGTACCTAAGTATGCAGATGTAGTGTGGCCACAAAGATTTCACAACGAAATACAATGCAATGTTTTCACCAAATATTCCCAAGAAACGAGTGAGTTGTCATAATCGTACTATTTCAGAATGTGTCCGACTTTCAAGCAAAGTGCAAGAAATCTGTAAGATGAAATTTGTACTCGCGACTACGAGATGAAATTTCTTGAAAGTATCGCGTGTCACCCGGATCCCCGAAACAGCAGCGATGTTACCTTGTCAATTTGCTATTTATACTTATAAGAGCTCTTTGAGATTTAAAAAACAATGTATGGTTAGAATATTCCTCTTTTATAGGTCTACAATAAAGTCCGCGATGACATATCTATCGTTTAAGAACAGCTTACCCCTATACCCATACTAAGTTTTGTCACGTACAATGCAGTAATTGGAAAGTTATTTAGAGGGATACAGTATTAATCCTTATCGACTTAAAATGTTAGTCACCTCAAGCATTTCAGGCACATAATAAGCCATATAATCAAAATGAATATCTTAGGAGAATATGACAACTAATGAAAAGAAATCGTGCGCGGGTCTACGTCTAATAGTTTTGGAGTGGGGGTACTAAGGGACAGGTTTCCCGAAGCGATGCGAGGGCTGGTTTACTAGTATGAAATAATGTTCCATAAGAAAGGTTAAGTCGCGCTTCTTGACAGAACCAATCCCGTACCCTCGGATAAAATAGACAGTAAAAAACAACGAAGTTGAAGATCTATAAGTTTTTGTCGAATAAAGTCTCGGTCTTTGGTTAGTTTGTAATTAAGATATAAGAATATACTGATATCACGTTTGTATAAGTGATTCTTCTTTTAAACAATATCTTTACTAAATTTTATTTGAATAATAGAAGATTCTATTTGAATATTAAATGAACTATCGTGCATCACATTTGTATTAATTGTTGTCATAATATGGCGTATTTCTTACAAAAACCATGGATTCAAGAAACTTTTATTGGTGGGGTGAAAAGAAGTAATGACGTGGTACAAGGAAATTTGGCTTCTTTTTTGTTTATTCGCATTTTTCGCGGTCGTCGAGTTGTTATAATAAATTTATACTCATATTTCCCCTCCCATTACGATGTCATAAACACCATTTGAACGAACCTGAAGAAATTTCCTTGCCATATTTATGTTGAAATAAAGAGTTCATAAAAAGCCTAGCGAATAAATACGTACACGTATTATTCGTCTATAATTTCCTTGTTAACTCCTGTCCTGTCCTGTGTTAACTAGTCATAACATACTTTAAACAAGACAACATGACTCAGTTTCACTTTCCATACACATTAATGGAAGATAAGTTTCTAGCTTTTCGGTCCAAAAAACTGACCAAGGGTCCGTGAATGCTGTTATCAATTCGCACTGAATCAGTGTGGCTTCCTCGGTTATGAAGAAAGACCTGAGCCCTGTAGTGGGCTATTATTTCGTTGAGACTACTGTAAGCTACAATGTGCAATGTAAATAATAATAAGTATACCAAGCTGATCACGAGAAACTTTTTAATAGGAAATAGTAAACATAATCAAGTATGTGCCTAATAAGAATATGAAATGTGTCCATGCAAGACACCCAAGATTAGATTTAAGTTAACTCGAGATTTTGACAAAATCGAGATTTAATTAAATCAAGTTTTGCACAACTTTGCTGAAAGCCGCCCTTAGTGTATATCTCCTGTATTTTTACATTACAATGTTTACTTTTAGATTACTATTGGTTTTCAATTCTATATTTCAATTCGCCAGTAAACTTGTTTGTGGTGTCGGTCGTTCCGTCCGGCGCCGGAAGTATTGTTTCGGTAATACACAATTTTTCAATGCAGTGTGTTTGCTTGAGAAATTGAAAAGTAACATTTCATTTTATTTCATAAGCTAATCTGGTGGAAACGTAAAAATTCAACCAATATTTTAGCAGTATCACGGTATAGATTTTTCAATTTAACCATTAAATTTAGATTTTCGTACGAAATTTAAATGATGGATTTCAAATCTCCCCTCCAATGTTCTTTTAGTATTTTACTATAAACATTGGATAAATACAGAATTAACTCATTTCTCAATGAAAGCTGTAGAAAACTTAAATATGTTATATTATACTAGTGGTCCCAGCGTACTTCGTACCGCAAAAAATGTTTTGGTGATATATCGACAGCAACGCCACCTACCGGGTCCAATTGTGAATCTAAACCATTCTCGGATCCACCTGAAGACACACAAAAAATTTCAACCAAATCGGTCAAGCCGTTTAGGAGGAGTTCAGTCACATACACACGAACACAAGAAATATATATATTAAGATAACTTACAAATTTCAAATTTGGAACAATACTCTTTGAACATCTTTGAGTAAATAGAATGACAGTATAAGAGCAGCTTAAAAACATCTCCTTTTAATGAATGAGACTTTTAAACAAAATAATAATCTTCGATCAGGGTCTATGTATTTAATATAAGAACTTTTGACAAAAGATAGAAAATACCATTTTGTTTTAAAACAAAACACTCCATTGAAAAGTCTATCGTGTATTCGCCCACACGATTCATGGATCTGTCAGGGGCGTGCAACCGCAGACTACAACGGAACGATGGTACGCCGTGCTCGTACCTACATCGTTCGTCGACGTTTGCCTCTATTTTCAAGTATCGTTTTTCATTCAGAGACCGCTACATCTTTATACGATTGCACAAAATGGCGCTATTCAAAAATTCTATACCATAACGCTCCAATCGGAAGCTTTTAAAATTCGACGCGCGACATGTGTGATTTTACAATTCCCAATTTCGATCGCTACACGTCAATCATTTATTGGTACAATTACTCGGAGCGTATTGGTACATTTGCGTTAGCACTTGCGGTGGTAACGTGTGCTCATTTCATTTTCATTTGGCAAAAAATAGTAAATTTTGTTATAAGGTACCAGAGTATTAAATATTGTAAGGTTATTATCTACTGTATTCATTACGGCTACTGAAATATCTTAAATTTGAAAATAAATAAACTCTAATAATAATGCGCCAGATACGTTATGCAAACAATTATTACAAAACCACAATGTAGACATACGGAGCGCGCAGTATAAACAAGGTCATTAACCCGGCCGCTCAGCCACCGGCGGGTCGGTCGTTGTACCTACACAGCTGTTGGCCATACATTCCGAGTATTTTTCGATAATTTTGATTGCCATTTTTGAAATAATTATCGTGTAGAATTTTGACTTTATTTTTTTAATCATTTCTATGACCATGTTCTTTCATGTCCTCGAGTATGTCAAGTGAATTAAAAATCACCCAGTATAATCATATACAAAACATATAGTTATATACAAACAATTCCACTTAAATTATTATAAAATCTAATTAACAATATCTTTAAGCACTCCAATAATAATAATCCTATAATAATCATCCAATTATAATCAAATAGTAGTAATAAATAAAATAAATTAATACGAAAAATTCAATCTCTCATCAATGAATGAATCTCTGTGAAAAATTAATTAATTTCTGTAAATTGATCTCTTTTGAGAGCCAATACTATTTCTTTCCTCTGCCTTGTTTCTTGGTCAGCAACGCATCTGTGATGCTTTTGGTGTTATAACCACTTACGATCAGGATGCACTTCTGCTCGCTGTCGATTAATATAAAAAAGGGTAAAATATACATTACTAGGTACCCTATTAGTACTTAACAACGCAATTCAATAAATACATAATATTTTACAATAGACATACAATTTGCTACGAACATCGAAGCAGACAGATCCTCATAATATATTTTAGTATCTCAATACGATATCTTCATCAAAGATCGTCGTGTGTTATTGAAACTCACATGCCGGCGAATTTCAATTTCAATGAGCGCACATACATGAAAGAAATCAATAAGACACAAAAGATGACTTGCAGGTATGTCTTTTATCAAAGCGCCCTCTTGATATTACGGTATTTAAATGAAAACGATTCTCACATACTTATACTTTTATGTAAACACATTTTCGTGTAACAACAATTCCTTTTTATTTCAAAAGAGAAACGATCCAATAAAACGCGTATTACCTCGTCGTATTGTAAAAGAAAATTTGAAAAGTAGGGGGCGCCTACATAGTCGGGTGGTATTACAATTCGTTGCCATTTACCCTCACGTTGCCGTCTGTTCAAACACGTGTTTGTACGTTGAAAGTTTTCAAAGACTATGAAGAAAAGAAAATTCTTTCCCTTAAATTTACGATTTCCCTATCGCTAAGCGGCGAATCATGGCGCATGGATGAAATATTATTGTTCTTAGGATCGGTGCACGTGTATCAGGCTCTGTCGGCCATTACGTGTTAGCAAGGAACGTGGAAACCTCTTTTACATACGTGATATATTTATTACATTCGGCCCCTTACCATTTACCGATTTAGGGAAATTTTAATATACATATAAATGTACATTGAAGTCGCGCGAAAGATTACTTTTAATATATCTAAAATATTTGTTGTTACTAAGTAAATAACGACGTTCAATAAGGCTATGAATAATTACAAAAACATTACTTAGCCGTCAAATTATTCATCAATAACCGACGCCTCAATTTAACAAAGGGTTGGCGAGAACACGAGAAAATTCATCAAAACTTTATTGAAGTTGAAACAATACACCAAGGCGCTAAAACATCGTAATAGCCCAAAGATTGATCGTTCAAGCTGCAGGCATTATCAAAGGAAGGAGGCATTGTTACCAAGCTTGCCTCGCCAATCCAAACAATAACCTCTTTGGGTACCTATACTAATATAATTGACGGCTCATGCTAAGTAGACAGCTAAACAATAACCTTGTGTACCTGCCACTACAGTTGATTTAAATAGTAACTAAACATTCATCCAATTTGTCTTTTTTATTTATCCTATGTCCCCGTAATTAATACACTTTTCTCATTTATCTAAAATTTGTAGCGTTTAAGTACTAATGTATTTACATGTTTAAAATGAATAAATATTATTATACTTCTAAATTATAACAGCTCTCTCAATAACATCAACCGAAAATGAATATCACTATCCATCCATCCATCAGCCTTTGTGAGTCCACTGCTGGACATAGACTAGACTATAAATACTCCAAAAATACCAAAACTGAATATTAGATACAAACATATAATTTTTACTTAGCTGAATGTCTATCTTGGTTTACTTTTCATATTTCGACTCTTGTATTCCAGCAACTTAAATTTCTGATAAAAGTTTTCCGATCCCAACTTTCTGTTTTAAATATTGATTCAATTCTTTCTGTCAAAGTGATTCGCATTTTTCATAGCTAAATGTACAAGTTTTCGCCCCTGATCGCAAAATAAAAGTTTTGTTAGAGTGCTCGCCTTAATTCCTTTTTAATGCTAAAACTCTCAAGTCTTAAGTATTTCGCTGTTGATGTGCGTTGCTTTTATGGGCATTACAAAAATAAAATCTGATCAAAAGAGACGACAAGGTCTATTTTGTACCTCATTAGCGGTACATGGGCCTGTGATTTGTGTAAAATAGGTAGATCCGTTACGCTGTTCTATTTTACGGAAGTACGTTATTCGTAGCACAGCCGAACGAGCTAAGATTCAGCAGTTCTATTTTATTTTTTCTATTCAACCAGCAATGTGATCGGGATAGCGGTCCCAGGCCTCAGTAGGCTCGGCACGTCTCGAACCCTATCGCGAGCTTCATACACTGCCCGGCGACATCTGCACATTTTCGGCGTTATCGACTGAAGGACACATTTTTATAGGAACAAATTTAATCTAAGCAGAAGGAGGGATCAGTCTCAGAGGTGCCTTGGTCGTACGTGAGCACGGACTAACGATTTTTCACAGGACGTTATTATGTGTCCGATAAGAGACTTTATCTTGGACTTGTGCCGTTGGAGTATGGTCTCCTTTTGTAACATTATGTAAGTCGGTAAAGTTACTAAGTAGTTGTAGTAATATTCCGTTATATACAAGTTATAAACTTGTATTATTTTCATCGTTGAATATCCTTTAGATTAACATATGATAAATGTAATAAGACACATTGACATTTTTACGGGTATTAAAAATACCTGGGGTTTTTACAAAAGCTTGAAACGTTAAAACCTTTGTCTAAGGGAATCAAAGCATACCTGGCCTCCTTGTTTTATTTGTCAGTGGGTCTCAAATGTGATTACTTCCATACAAAAAAGATTTACTGCATAAATTTAATTTTTTGTGTTATATAGCAGCAAACTATTACTAAGATTATATTATGACTTACTGAATTATTTATAATCCTGCATCTTGTTTTTAACACAGTACAACATCAACGTTACGTACTAATTTACAACATTGGATTCAAGAGCGAAACATTTTATTCTGGGGCTAGTAAACCTAATGTAACCCGTAATCGCCAGGATATCATTAAGGTTTTTTGTAACTCCTTCCAGGGGGACTGATGCGGCATTGTGCTAAGAAAATTTTCTTAGAAAACAATAAATTTTCTCTGAGTAACGCTCGAGTGAGTTTCGGTGTCGGCTGAGCGAGAGCACGCTCGCCATAATATATTGAATTTGAAACGAACAAACTTTTACGTTCCCTCGCCGCGTGTAAAAAGATTTTCTCTAAATGTTTACAATGCAATTTTTTCATTCCACGTCAAAAACAATGGCTTTGAATATTAAAATTGAGAGGCTACACCGTTTTCTGTTACTCTATATACTTTTTTCGTTGCTCAACATTGTTTTCGTGCATATGTATGTACGTCTGAAATATACTACTTATTTAGCGTAAAATACCTATAGTATACATTATTGTTAAATTAACTGGTTATCCTTGAATTGTAAAGTAGATCAAATCCTTCAATGTATTGCCTAACATATTGATTAATCCGATTAGTTCATTACTCGTTTGTTTAGGTTTAGTAATACGATGATGATATTTTTAGCTGTTAAATAGAAAATCCAACTTTAAGTATGTTTAGTTCAACCTTTTATTGGCTCTCATTTGACTTTCCAGTAAACACAGGCATTTACGTTTCAACAAGTCATTGATTGACGCAAAACATTTTGTATCACAAGGGTATACCCGCGGTTAAATCGCAAAAAAATATCAAAGAAAAGGTGCGAGCTCTCTGGCTTAATCTCCGACGATTTGCGAAAATGGAAAAAAGGGTTCTCGAAGCTTAGTCGCGACGGATCCCTGTATAACCGAACCACTTTCTGTCCGCGCTTATCGTCTCTCAACCCTATTTATTTCGTAATACACAATATTATTACCGAATACACCTAAATAAAAGGCTTACTTACATTGATATGATTTCATCGATTAATCCTTTACATTCTTTGATGCTCGTATCTCACAAAATGATGACATTTAACCAATTATACGTATTTTAAGCATAAAGGGACAATGAATTTCTGACATTAAAACGTTAAACGTTAACACATACCCCTGCACTAGGATTCTGCGTCGCGGGTGGCATGGACAACACATAACACCCATGACCCGAGAACAAACAATTATTATCTGTCACATAAAACCTAAAATAATTACCAATAAATAAAGCAATAGAAAATTGACTGTATAGTTAAATACATTTTTAATTTATATTATCATGAAATAATTGTCCATTTTGTGGACTCCTTTTACATTTACATTTTACGATTAACCCTATTTACTTAGTTTAATGTTAATAAGGGAGCAATCAATACGATCAATCTATGTTTATTAATTGAGCGCCCCAGCCCCAGTTATGTAACTGTCGAGAGCTGTTATTCCGCAAATGTATCTATTAATTAGCACGTATCTGAATAGGTTTTTATATAATCGACACTTCTAATTTGATGCTATATTTGCTGATGCTATATGCTACGCTAGATTCTGATGATATATGTTGCGTATGTGTAGATATATAGACACATACGCTATTATTTGTACACTGTTTGACTATAGTTGTTACTTATCTTATGTTAGTAAAGGCGAAAGAATTATTATTCTTTCTTCTTTAAAGGTACACTCGGTCAAGATAATTTGTAAACATTTAATTCAATCAGTGGTTGGTTTTAATATATCGTCATAATAAAAAGCAAATGTTTATTGATCTACTAAGAATAAGCTATAATTTGTTATATTTCATTTTACGCACTAACATCCACGGATCAACATTGCGTGGACGACTGCATCACTGCTACCGAAAGACGTATAAATAGTTCACAAACTATTTTAGAAGGAGGATGGTAGCTAGCTAGGCGGATAAAACACCACTATACGTGATGGGGACTAAATTGGATGGCACAGATCTCAGCGACTACCATTAGGAGGTACCTGACTGATGTGCACCACGAGCTTGGATGGTATTATATGGAAGGAGCCTCTTACATTAAACACATCTGGATGCACGGGCACGACCCTACCAAGACGACATTACCTATCTTTTTTCGAAACATTTCGTCGTATTTTCAAACCGTAACAGCATAGGTATTATAAAATACCCTAAGTTTTATTTGTCTAGCTTTTATAGTTTAGTTTTTATTAACACCTAAAACAAGTTGAAATAATGGCTTGGCCGTTTTATAGAGCTATTGCATGACACGTGAGACAATTTCTTATCATAAGCTCATGACATGGGAATGTCTGTGCGACCGACGGCTGCGAAACGGCTCAGCTTTACATTTTGCCAAGACGCAGGGTTTGTAAAGTTAAGGCTAGTATAATAATGCTGTGTAGAATTTGGGGCTTGGCTCTTCAGATCTGTTAACTTTTAAACAGTGAGGAAGTAAGTTTTATGAAAACCTATAAATTTTAGTACGTTAAACAATATAAAATTGAGCTTCAAATAATGTAACAAGAAATTAATTTTTTGAGAAAAATTTAAGCATTAACGTCATTGACATATGATATTACTATGGACGCACGGTCCGCGCTAAAAAATGTCCGAGCCAACTCAACAACAATACGCAAGTAGAACAACAATGACGCGTTAGTCACTTTTTGACCGTGCTGACAACTAGACATCAACGATGCCGTATTGTATTTTGAAATCGTGTAAAAACTACGCAAGTAAAGTGAAAAAAGCCGATGGTATATCATATTTTCGGTAAGTAAAATATTGTTTTATCTTTTAAAGTATTGATTTGCTACGAATACACACTATTTTATTTTAAATCGAATTAATTTCGTAAATAAATCTCAGAATCACTCAAAAGAATCAAAAATATATCTTTGTCTTTGTCTTCTCACTATACAGACTGTAGTCAGAAAGAGATAAACATATCCATTACTTTAGTTTAAATTATTTTGCACGATTTCACGATTGCACAATAGTAAACGAAAATAAATGCAAGATATAGAACAAAAGTTTCCATAGAGTCGCTGTTGATGTTATATAATTAAATAGATTATGTTTAAATTTTTTTTAGTACAATAAAATATATTTCTTCTAGATTTCCTTATAACCAATACGTTGTTCAGCATGGAGAAGTATTATTGCTACATCGCGAGAGGAAGAATATTTTATGCCGAAAGCAGCCCACGTTGTATGCTCGGATAATTTTAAAGAAGATGACATGTACATAACTGGCAAAGGCATAAGAAGAATAAAAAACACAGCTGTGCCAACATTGCAAGTAAATACCACTTGGTTTATACCTTACTCTTCACCTTATTGGGCTTTATGGTTTACAAAAAATAACGTGTATGTTTCTACTTAATATTTCAACCGTAATTATTTGTTTCTTTATAGTTAACTGATGATGCTAATAGAGCGACTGTCACTGACCTATCAAATGAAAATGAAATTACAAGTATAGATGATGATAATGCGGTAAGATAATTACAAAATAGCTTGTAAGAACGAATATATTAATAGAAAAACCATTAAGACAGATATGTAATTTTTGATAATATTATCAAATGTACTTTACAAACAAATGTACAAATGTACGTTAAAAATACTATGACAGTTTCCTTAAGAAGAGTGATGTTCACGTGATTAATACTAGGAACAAGGCTAAACTGACTGTACCAAACTTCAGACTTAGACTGGTGGTTAAACTGGTGGCTCGTTCATGGGTAGATGTATTAAAATCGATAATAAAATTCCGCTCGAATTGACGGAAATGCCATACTGTAAATTTAAAATTCATGTCAAAGTCATACTTATGACTAAGACTAAAGGTTATTACAAACTTGATGTTTATTTTAAAGATAAAAAGGCTTGGACATGAGTTTGATATTCTAGCTAGTAAGTGCTATCTGTAATGTGAGTAGCAAAAAAAAGCTTCTTGGAAGTTTCTTGCCGCTTCTTCTTCCAAGACTACTCATGGTAGGGATTTGTTAAAGCGATGGCGTAGATTGACTTTCGAAAAGTGTTTGTAAAAAACCAACTTCGAATAAATTTCATTTCATTTCATTTCATAAGTTGTATCTTTTTCATTACTCTTTTTCGTTTCATTGAATCCAATTCATAACGTTCCGAAAAAAGTTTCAGTTAAAAAATGTAATTAATGTGTAATAAAAATAAAAATAAATAATGTACTATTTTAAATAAACACTACTCTATTACTTTATTAGTCGCGTTTTATTTCACTATGAGCTGCATATGGTGATTATGGTGTGTTGAGCACTCGAAGTATCATAAGGTGTCATTGATGTATCAGTGTTTGTTGCAATCGAAATGAAACCGTGATGTAATGATTTTAGTGCTTAAATTACCTTGTAAACATTTAAATTCGTGTGATGTCAAACTGGGACATTATTTTCGCGATTTTAGTAGGAGACCCTAAGTCCATAGTATTTATGTCAATGATTAACATATACATTTTAATGTAATTCTAATTATTTATAAATCATTAAAGCTTTTATAACCAGCTGGACAAATTATTAAGATTGTCAGGGGTTTTATTATAGCGATAACCTTATTATATTATATCACATGATTAAAGTTAAGTTATTGCTGCATTATGTAATAATTGATTATAAAATTATTGCGTGCAGTCACACTGTTCTAGTACACAAATAATAAAATAAAATAGATGATCAAAACATATATTGTTAGTTATGCACAAATTTACCAGTGTGTTAATAAATTTAATAATAAATTAAGTTTTAAGTAAGGAAATATGTCATGTCAAAATATAAAAATTACACCGTAAAAATACCATTAAAATTTGTAACTTAACGTTAATCTTCACGATACCTACTTAACTTAAAATCTCGTCATAATTAACATTCATTTAAATTCGAGATTATTCATAGCAAAAAGCCAAGTCGCTCTGGTATTATTTAACGGCGCACCTGCCCGAGGCGTCTTAGCGTGGCCGAAATTAATGCGACGCAAAGTCGGCAAAAGTCAATTACACTTTATTAAAACCGTCTCCATTTATATCAATTTGACGCAAACTGTTACAAATACTGGCAATGTTCCGTCCTTTCATCCGAACGCGAGGCGGAGCTACGCAAGCGCCACAAGCGTAGAACTCCCGTAGTCTCGTAGACAAAGCGGCGCGGATCCGTAGCAGTACGCAGTCGGAGCGCCCCGAGGCCGCAGCTACGCGCCCCGCTACGCCGCGCTACGATCGTCGACCGCGACCACGAACTGGCGCCCGCTCAACCCACAACCGCCCAATGAATATTTAATCGAACCGATTCCTACGCCGACCCGACGAATCAATGAGCGAACTTCGTTGCCGGAACGGCGAACTCATAACAACACTTTTGTTGACATGCCCGTTATAGGCGGAAAAGTTTGTAAGATTACCATGTCGATTGGCTAAACATTTCGAACAACATGTATTATCTAAGAGTTGCGTCGGGACTGACGTCTTTGTTATTATTTGTAATTAGCAGTGCCGTCACGTCTTCCGACGGTAAGTTCATACAATTTGTGCAAGCATTTTATACTTTAAGTCTCTGAAAATATTCCAATAAAGATAACACAAAAAGTTTTATCGAACATTATTTTGTGGTTAGAATAAACATCGCACATTTTCTTCACATGTTTACCGCCCATAAACCAAACTTTCGAAAAGTTATTTCATCAGAACGTAGAAATATTTTTGAATAATTCTGTATTCTGTGGGCGACATTTAGGTAACGGCGGTTGTTTGCATCCGCTTTCTTAACAACTAACGGTTGTGTAATATTTATGTGGTTTCGTCCTTTTCACTGCTTATCTATAATGTAACTTATTACCAACATTTTTTTAATACATTACTAATAAAACACGTATGGTAAATGTCAATCAATAACAAAATCGAGTGACAGTAATTAAAATTTATTGACAAATGAATTAATGTAATCGCCTTTCGCTTCAATTCCTGTCAACTGTATGCCTTTATACCTTTTAATCAAAACATGGATGTTACGTGGAGTAGTTTTAGTCAGTGTTGTGTAAAGGGCTTTATACATATTTAAGTCTATGCTAACCCTAGTGCATGCTGCATTATTCTGTTAAAGAGATGCGTTAATGACATCAGTACTCTGCAATTGAAAGTTGTGGAGCATGTACAAAATACAATCGGATTTTAATCATGACGGTACTAGAATATGATGCCAATGTTAGCTACTGGCTTATTCCGGTTCACACACGAAATTATCGGCTAGTGACCACTTGTTAACATAATCAAATAACAATAATCATTTGTTTATGAAAAAAAACTTTTAAAAATTATATCATGTTAATAAAATCAAATGAAAACTACCATCAACAATTTTATTCTAAATATTTCTGAAACAAAAATAATCCTGCATAATATAGTTATAGTACGGCACATTTTTCTCTAAGTCCTATTCGCACTTAAGCTTATGTCTATACATATAATATATGTGTAGTGACACATATTATTATATTTTTATTATTGTATACATAAACATTAAAATAACTGTCCAACAAGTGTAATTTGTCAAAATATACATTCAAATAACAAATCAAACAGGTACAATTTGTCATAGATTAATCGATGGTTCAAGTATTAATGCTGTATCATTAAGTTAACCCGTGTATCGTATCAAACTAAAGCTGACAGTAAAATGTTTTTGAATCTCGGGTCTTTGTCATAGGCGGTTAGTCATAGGTTCTCCAAAAGACCGTATCCTTGGCTCTAAGCCAACCTTTTCTACATAGTACAACCTACTGGTCAACAAACACGACAATGGCGATCTTATTTCTCCTATTTTTGAAGTTAAATTGCCATTAAAACGTAATATAAACGTAATAAATAAGTACTTAAGCTATACAGATGATTAGAAGAAGTTATATAAGGTAAATTCAGGCAGAAAAATTCGAGTTTCAGGTGTAAAATATAAAAAGAATGCTTTTGTAAAGAAAAGAAACATTTCTCATAAAGTAATTAATAATAATCGACTATGTTTTCTACACATCATTAACGAACAAAACGTAAAAAGACCGCCTCGGCTGTACTTTCACCGTATATAAAGAACACTTGTTAACACGTGTGTCCAAGAATCACAAACCGAGAAATTATCCCCAGTAGCTGGAAAGGCCCACTTGTATTAAAGCAGGACAATTATGATGTGGGCGGGAATTCGTAATGGCGTGCATACCGAGCTCATTTGGAGAAGAGGCAGTATAACAGCTGTAATCTGATGCCTTTCAGAACACGAGGACAGGGTTTGGATTTCGCTACTTAGACACTGGATAATGGAGAAGGCAAAAGGGTCAAAATATTACTATCAAATACACCTCAAATCCGAGCTTAGGTCATATACATTACATAACTTTTTATTTCACTTCAATACATGCAGTATTTCCGAAGTTATAAAGACGAGAAGTTCAAGCCCTTTTTTGAATTTCCGCGCTTACGCTATGACGTCACGACGTGGCTCGGCCGCGTGATGATACGGCGCAAGTATAGAAAATATGGGTCTATGCAGTTCAAAAATCTATAACTTTCTTATTTCTATAGATACAGACTTGAAATTTTGCATAGATGTAGTAGATAGTATGTGAATTATATATGTTATTTTATTATTGATAACTAAGGTTTGCTCGCGGCTTTACTTGAGTTTAAATTAACATTTCGGTCAAAAATCCCTATCAACTACGCGCGACTACTGAGAGATGACGTCATCGAGTAGTGACCGCCCGCCTGCGTTTTTAAAAAAACCAACGTCCGTAAATACGCACTTTGATCGTTAATATCTCAGCCATTTATTGAGATATGGAAAAAGTAAAAACACAGTTTTTCTTGTAATTTTTTATAGATTTATTTGACGTGTAAAAAAAAATTCGTTTGCCTGGTCCATTGCCTTGAAAATAGCATTATCTTGGGACATGCTAAAGCATATAACTTTAAAGCATTGTCCGTGTTTGACCTTTAAACTTTAAAGAACTTTAAAACATGTAATGTAGGAACCGCTAACCTCAACTACATTTTGACAGCGTAATTTCACATCACATTAAGAGAAGGAATATATTGTCGGTGAATATAATGCCTGTGATAGCCAACACCTCCCGAACAGGAGGGCCCAGGTTCAAATACTCCAAGACCCTCTTATTTTTAAAAAATATGCGTGTATTAGAAATTAATTACTCGTATCTGTAATGTATGAGTTCTCTGTAATGTTACCAAAGGTGTGTAAAGTCTAACAATCTACACTAGGTCAGTGTGATGCACTACGGCCTGTACCCTTCACACTGTGAGATGAGACCCGGGCCCAGCAGTGGGAAGTGATGAACAATATTATAAACACTGCAATATCAATAATGAAACTATCTGGGCCAAATGTTCTAATAAAATATACTCGTATAAGTATGAGTATATAATTTTGTAAATATTTGAATAGTTAACTGTAAATTTACTTGAAAACCTGCCTGATTTTACAATACCTGGAAACCATTAAATAGATAGATAATAACCGCCGAGACAGATGTTGAAACTTGGCGTATTTACATACATAAAAATCTATATGATGAGTCAACATTTACAACATTTTCCCCGGAAAATATACCTGTTTACACTGAAAATAAAATAATATTTGGTTAAAACGTTAGTAAATAACGTTTTCAATGGTTTTTTTAAGCTACTGAAATAAATGAATAGAATATGCTTAAAATTTATAGAACTATAAAAACCGCCCGCTAAAACGATAAAATGGGGTAAACATGAAATTTATAGAACGCCTGGAAAAAATGAGTAATAAATTATTGCGGCTTGGGGTAGTTTTTGCAAACTTCAGGATTAAGTATGCAGTACAGCAAGGATGGATAACTTGTTGTAAATTATATTTAAAAAGGATTTAGTCTAATAAATATAATTTACCCATACGTTGTACAGTAAGGAATCATATCCATTTTTATTTTTCATCACTTTGAGTGACCTGTACACTGTAAGTGAGTAATTGTCTATTATTCATTTAACTATGGACATTCAAAGCTTTCATATCTTTTATTATTTATTTGCCCGAATTTTGAATTTAAGATGTTCCACATTTTTGTTTATATGAAAAATACAAGCTTAAATCGCCATCGATAAAGTAACCTCTTTCATGTCCCCAACTGCCCTTATCCCGTCAGACTATGAATGCGGGTTAAACTATCTCCTATTTTCTAAGATAAGTATAACGGGACAGATATAGGAAGGATTAACTCCCATGAGATTTTTTCCACATATCCAAGTAGAACTATAAATATAAAACCAGTATCATTTGGCCAAATAGGAAAGTCTTGTAGTTTTGAATGTTTATTAAAAATGAAGTAAAATCAAATAAATAAAAAAATCAGTGCAATTCACACGTGCTAGAAGTGAAACTTTAAATAAACAAATACTGTCAGTCCAAATATTGATGTTTTGCTTTGCTTACGTAAGCCGCCATTCTGCCGAGGCTTCCTATCTCATTTTCTCCCACGTTAAAATGTGTTTGTGTCTTTCGTTTCCGTTTCATTTCATTAGCGTGTCATTTCCATATCATCGAATTCCAAATCACAACGATACTATGGAAGTTTTCACTTCAAAAATAATATTTTTTAAACTTACAGAAGCTTTCCATTTCATGTGTCACGTTTCACACGCTCACACATACACAAATAAGACATGAGTGGTCTTATTACATCTCTCACACTTATGCCCACGTTGTTCAAGTCAATTAGCCTACAGGGTCAGCAGGCTCGTTATAATTTCCTTAAATATTAAAATTCCTAACTGGCATTTTGTTTTTAATTTGAAAATACATTTATGAATTAACAATCTTCACAATATTAAAAACACTTCTATAACGTAAATAAATTTATAATTTCACGTTTTGTAATTTTCTTTTTGCATTTTCTTCACTCTTTTATTCGGAATTTTCTTTGCTATGATTTCTCGCTCAATCTGTAATTTGTAAGAAGAATTCATACCACATGACTAAGCAACTTTTCTTTTACTTTAACTATTTTGTATACGTATCCCGGCTTTATATATAGCATAGATTGAGTATATATATATTGCATATAGATATGTATGCAAATGTCTTATAAGATCTAATTTGATTTGACGATCGAATTCAAACTTTCTGACGGCCTATCTTTCTGTCGTGCCCATGTCTGTTTAGAAGTTATTCTGTAAAAGTAATAAAAAATGTAATAAAATACATAATTTAATTTTATAAAACTTTATCGGTGATAAATTTCATGCTCCTTCCTCCGCGTCATTTTCGTAAAAGAAGATAAACAGTTTTACTTCATATATTATATTATATAGATAAAGTAATTTATTTAAAAAGAGAACTTATAGTTAACGACAGGAAAGGATATACATATATGTTAAAAGAACCGGTTGTACGTTGAGTGTCAATCGTTTACTAGATCATACGGAGGCACACTGCGCGTTGCAATGCATTTACGTGTTTCAAGAGGCCGTATATAACAAGCTCGGCGTATTTCACAAGAGTTTGCTATGAGAGTTATTCCGCAAGAGCTTCGTACCGAAAATTGAGATAATGATGTAGATACACGCAATTACTTTACAAGAATTTAGGAAACTGGTTCCATTTTATGACTCTTTTTATTTTGTTAACTAATTGAAGGTACTGTTGATACCGTTGCACTTCAGGTATTTCCATGTAATTGAGGAGACCTAGTTTCATTTTATCATACCATACTACCTAATCAACAGCAACTCTATTGACTTATTGATTTTATCGATGTTGTCCCTACTAAATGTAATATTTTACTGGGTAATAATATAATAACAATCTATACATCTATACCAATAAATAAAATTGGAGTTTCTGTTTGTAATATTAAATTAACTGCTTTTTACTAAATGCATATGGAGGTATACACGGTGCATATACCAAAATAACATTAAAAAAAAATCGGTATGTCTGTCTGTCTGTTTGTTTTAGCTAATCTCTGGAACGGCTGGACCGATTTTGACGGGACTTTCACTGGCAGATAGCTGATGTAATAAGGAGTAACTTAGGCTACTTTCATTTTAGAAATTTTTTAACAATTCGTAATAATTAAAATTCCACGCGGACGAAGTTGCGGGCACAGTTAGTTCCCTATAATTACAATACTATTCAGAACTATGTGTCATACCTACTATCGTGACCATTTACCGTCAGCTTGTCAGGCTTGTCTGCTTGTTTAACAGCTATTTACATATAAAAGTACTACTATGTTACTTATGTTATTATGTAGATACTTATGTTTGTTACCTATTTACATTGTAATCACTGTTTATAATTAGGTCTGTCATTTTGACTTAAACAAAATAATGTACTAAAATAGTTTACTACCAACATACAAGAGAAAATAATTTACAATCCATAAGGTTGTAAAAATATAAATCACCCTTCTTATAGTTTAAAATAAGAATAAAGAACGTAATAAGGCAAGCTGGAAGAAATGAAATTTTTATAAGAGTTTCATCATAATATAAATCCATTTAACTAGAAGACCATAAAAGAGCAGATTAAATCGTGAGTTCTTTTATAATTTAGCACCTACTCGTATTTTTCAAAACATTTAGCGCAAAAACCAATTAAGCAGTCGACAAAAGCCTAGATTCATTATTTATAAACCGTTATTAATAACAAAAGTGGCCCTGCGTCGGACAATCGACATATTTTTTCGCCCTGCCTGCTTCAGCATTGATATCTATAACCCCATTATTCAGCGGATTAGCTTTTTGCTGGATGAGTCCCGGAATATTCAAAAGGTATTATTGGATTTTGTGAAACCTGTACGAACGATTCAGAACCGTTTCTTGTATACGTAGGAATAAACAGCGATCTTTTTATTCCTTATTTACACAATTTTATTTATAAAACCAACAGCGCCGATTCATAATTATTCGATATTGATTTGCGCGGCTGTTTTAAAATCTCGATAGCATAATTAACACGCATTTTACGCTCGTTTACTATTATTAACAGGAATTCAGCCCGTAAATTTCAGAGTTTAACAATATTACACGATAGTTATTGTACGGGTGAGCAATAATAAAAGTCTAGCAACAAAATATTATTTGGTACAAAATGAACGTGGCCAGCGTATAAAGCGTAGCAATTTGTGCAATGTTCATTTGTATCTTGACCGCAATTTCAAAGTGAATTACTATCAGACTCGACTTGGATGAACTTTCAGCGTTGGATTTCAGTTCAAACTTACCTAGGGTACCTTATGTATGATTATTTGCGAGTTGCCGGCACGATGCTTCAATTTGTTACTCAACTCGGAACGCCTTTGCCGCGAACTTGGTCTCGCCAGAGTGCCAGTTCATTGCGCCGCCAATTGCCACATAAACAAGCCTCTACCGACCGAGATATGCGGCCGCGATGACAAAACTTCTTTGTTTACAGGATAACATTTTGTAAACATTCCAACGTTACCACTACATCTTTATTTTACTTGTGTTTAATAGGAAGAACACATTGTGATTTATTTTTTCATCTGTTTATTATGTACTGAATGAAATGAATAAAAATGTTGATCACTATTATTATATACTGAACTTTTTATTATTATTCATCCGATGGAATATACTGAAATATTTACAAATAACAACTGTGTTTATGAATTTTAAATTACATCATCTGAAAGATAAAATGGGAATTGGAGGAGGCTTCGAGTAGATACACATGCCTACGAGACATATTTGAAGTGATGTGATTCAGCGAACGCAATAAAAGACGTTTATCGCTTTTAATAAAAATAATCTTTCGCTATATTTTTGTTCCATTTTTCTGTGTGATCGCATACATCTCTACGTAATTCTCTGTATCGCGTAATATAATAGAATGTTTACTTTCATATAATACGGGAAGTCTAACGCGTTTTTATTTTATAAATTTTAAAAGTGAACATTATATAAAATGAAATGAAATAAAAGAAAACATGAGATTTTATTACATAAATTAGTGGTGAAAGCAGAATTCAAACCTTTGCTTGGGAGTGTTTCGCGTTACTAAAACTACTGTGTAACATTAAGATTTAGGGTGAATATTTCATTCCATGCAAATTACGCAGCAGATGATAAATAAGATATAAATTATTGAAATAATTCAAATATTAGGTAATCATTGTGTAGTTTACACGAGTCTCATATAATAAAAAGTCGTTATAAATGGGACCGCTCTCGCATGTACACGTTAAGTTACGTAACTTCATAACTCTTTGAGATATCGAGGTATACCCGTACGCTGTCTTCTAAGTAAAACAACCCAATATAATAAGTATTTGAAAATTTTAACAAAATTATTTTATTTTATTTAGTCCTATGGACTTTCAAAAGCAAATCCGGGCAACTTTTTAAAAACAAGGTACTGCCTAAAACACAAAATTGCACTTTATTAATCAACTTCGTTTTGGTACTACATGCAGTGTTTATATCCCTGACCCCAGTTGGGTTATTCAAGAATTTTTAAAAATATATTTAAAGTATCAGTTGTTCATTATAAGGTTTATTTGTAAATTTAAAAAACATCGCTAAGAAAACAAAGAACACCGAACAATCAAATAAAATTCATTTCATTATAAAATATATCGTACGATAAACATTAGATCGCCATTCCGAGCGTCCTTGTGTCCCTCTCCGACGCGCCTTCCATCCCTCTATCTAATGAAGCCAATTTTCCGCGCCCGCTTCACCTTTTGAATTTTCTTACGTATTTTCCTTGTCATCCATCTCCTTCTGCGTTTCCGCGTAGGCAGATTACTTTTGATTTTGAACTTCGTTTCTTCGATTGAAATTCCATAAGCATTTTTGCTCTGTTTCTTATTAGTAATTATGTAAAATTTTGGGAATTCATGAACAACAAAAAAATGTTATTTTAAGGATTTTACACGTTCAATTAAATTATAATAAAAAAAGATGGAGGGAGCCCTTTATATCTATCCCAAACATTTACTTAAAAAAATGTCATATTTTGGTTTAAAACATAATGCAATCATACCACCAGTCACCAGTGATCTACATGTACATCACTACACTACATGTACATTGGCTTGATAATACTCACTGATCTTACTTCATACATTTGCTATTATGAGATTAATATTTAGTTAGGTTGTGCATACAAAGTGCAAAGTGCTCTTTTGTATTAAAAGAACAATTGTCTTGATTAAAATTATCGCCACGTAACAAATTTCCGGAACTTTTTTTACTTAGCACACTTTTAGAGATAAATGGAGGTTAAATCCGCAATGGTTCAACACACTAACTTCTGAAGAAAACGGATCGCTGCGTCAATGAACCAATTGACACTAGAGAACAAATTTAGGAAGATCGACAGTATTTCAAGCGTGTCTGTGGAAAGTTAACTAATTTTTATTCAAAGCAGAATTCGGTCGCGCAATTTTATTTTAAAAGAAATCGTAGTGTACACTAGACTTCCTTACTTTCATTGCACGGCATTTTCGTCTTTGATGATATTTTAAAGTTTTTACTCTCCAAGTTTTAGCAAGTTACTCCGAAAGTCCAGTAAAGTGTGACAGAATGTTTATATTTTTAATATTACTTTAAAATATGTTTTTTGCAATGATATTTTGTGTAAAAAAGAAGTAGATAAATCACAAGCGCGCAAAAAGGGGGACAGTCAAATTTTGCTAATTGTCCTACTTCTCATGACATTGTGTTCCGTAATTATCTTTCACGTCCATAGTTACAATAATGCTATCGGAGCGAATCTAAAAGTGCAACTTGCGTTGTCTGTAGTTTTAATATCTTTGGTTTCTTGTAGGTTTATTACAACAAATAACTGATTTTGTTACACTCGTTTGGGTCTCCTCAAACAATGAGAAGGGAAAAGCCGCTTAATATACCACGCCAGTTAATTAAAGATTGCTAGCAGTCAAACCACTTTGACAAGAGTATTTAGAATTTTCAGGTATGGAACTTTCCTCGCGACATTTTTATTCATTCAAACAAGTGATCGTTAACTTCTAACCAATACTTGGCTTCAAAGTCACGTGTTTAACCTAAGCTGAAATTTAGTTTTTACCATAATTTCAACATCAAATTGTGTATAAATATGGCCAGACCACCGCATAAACAGACGGTAGACATTATAGAAATAAACGGTAGGCATCGAGTAGTTATGTGTATAAAAAACCGCGCAGCGACTCGGCAACGGCAGTCTATTGTGCCATATACTTCGTATGTGCGCAACGTTTGGCCATATTTCTTGACGTCTATGCCGATGCCGGCACCGGTAGCATTTCACGCGACGTTCGCCGGTTTTCGATGTGCGGTTTCCGTTGTCAAGAATTATTTTATTAAGGGTAACATTTCACGAAATACGCTGCTTATAACTAGTGGATTATGTTGGTTCACGTAACGCATTCCTATTTGACACATGTGAGGCTTTACAAACTAATACGACTTTAATGAGATAGCATGAATTGTTTACGATGTTAGTGATGGAAGTATACTATCTATCCTACCTATCTATAATAACTATTCCTACAACAAGAAATTTTAAACGATTTGTTATTTTCATACCAATAAAGAAATAATCCTTTCAAGATTGTATCGCCTAACAATAAGAGTATAAAAATCAATACAATCCAAATTCTCTTAGTTAATTGCTTATAAGCCTGTCCTAGCGGTTATAAGCGTGTCCTAATTGGCGTCATTCCAATTGTCCGTTTCACAATTACACAATCGCTATATATGTTTCTATAATTTATTATTTGAATGCATTGCTATTCGTGTCATGTTTAGAATCAGTCACTTGTAGATGTGTCGATAATACCCGAGCATCTGATTGGTGTCGCCTACAGCGTGGCACGGCTGCTACGGCGCTACGGCGCCCGCTACGCCTCACCCGTAGCCATCGCCACGCTACTGTCGCGGTATCTGATTTATAACAGCAATATAACGCCGACCTGTCATGCAGATATTTTTATAACTTTCATACTGACTCCAATTTCTTTCAAGGGTTATTTTACCAACATTCCGTATCATATTTAGGTTTTATTGGCTTTTAAATTATTCTAGTACGTTTTGACTGTTACTCACATACGATTATTTGTAATATTGTTCAGCTATTGAACGAAAAACATATCAGTAATCGTTGAGTCTGAGCCGACTTCTACTGCTCATAGTGCACCTTGCTGGACATGGTACAAGGATATGGCGCAAGGTGCTGCTTCTGTTGGAGGTCGCTGGGTTCTATACGGGTGGTATAGAGTTTCGTTTTAGTTGTAGGTATTAGTACTGAGTAGTGATATTTTAACAAATATTGTTACCGTTTCTTATTGGTGTACAATAAAACCAAAATTAACAAACGCTTGTAGTATTCGTACCCGAGCCTGTGTGAATGATCAATGTTCAAAGCACTAAGCTATAATACTTTCCTAGTTTAAATACTCACAAATATTTTTATAACAAAAGTAACTGTCAAAAAAAAAATATTGTTTATTGTATAGCCCATAAATTATTCCAAGTACTAACAAAACTTTCTTGTGACAATAAAAATTGTATATTCATACCGTGTATAACATTCAGCGTCATTTTAAACTTGTTTCGCGCATTTAGACCACATTGTTTTACTTTCCATGGAATTTGGAACACTGAAAGTAAACCGGAGTATAAGAATCTCGGACTCAAGATTTATGTATATTTCTTGAATAAGTGAAGAATGCAGATATTTTTCTTTTTAATTTGTTTCGTATGAAAATATTTCTTGTTCTAATTTAAGAAACATGATACTCAATGCTAGGCTTTTCATATGTATTTAGAAAGTAACTTTCATATATCAAATACTTTAAACCATTGACTTATATCAATGTATCATATATCATCGGAAAACAATTTTAACACTACACTGACTTTAAACATATATTGAACAATAGTTTATTCATAAAATATTGGTAAAAAGCTTTATTAAAATCGGGTTTGTCATAGAGAAGTCAATACGCGTTAGCACGAGCATGACCTAAATTTACCGTATTGCAATTCTAATATTACTATTGGAAATTACAAGTATTGATTCATATCGACAATATGACGCCAAACGGCATGCAGATATCATCTGTAACCTTCGCAAACATTCGAAACTCTTTCATGGTTGAAAAGGCTTTTTACTCTTTTCATGTATCTACTTTTTGTTTATTTTTGTGTAAACTGAGTACCAATATTTTTAAATTTAACAATCGTGGAGTTTATTTATTCATAATCCTTTCAAAGTTCACCCTCCTACTGAACATAGGTTTTTCTAAAGTGTCCGAATCCCATTTCTATCCAGCAGATACCCGCTAAGAAGATAGTGATAGTCTAAAAGGCATTCATACCCGCTAAGAAGATAGTGATAGTCTAAAAGGCATTCATACGAGAGTCCTGGGGAAAATCTTACAAGCATCTCCAATTTCATGCCGTTATCATTTGCTTTGATAAAATAAAAAATCGTACGCCTACCTAAAAATATTTATTCATAATTTCCTTGAAGGTGCGTGATGTTTCCCGACTGTCTCTTGACCCGCATGTTGGACTATAGAGCTTACAATTAATATTGTTAGAAGACCTAAGCCCAGAAGTGAGAGAGTTATGGATTTTGCTAAATTTGCGAACTTATTTCTCCAAGTTCTCGACAGGGGGCATGCTAAGATTATGCCCTTAGGCATTAAGTCCGCCCTTTGTGAAGCTAGTTTAGATATTACAATAAGAAATAAATAAATAATATTGAAAAATAAGATTACTTGTTTTACACAGTCGTCGTGATAAGCAACCGGACCTTTCATGTTCCTTTTTCACCAACCGAGCTTGAATGTCATCAGTCCAATACTACCTACACTGCCATTGTTACTTAATTCCAGTTGGTCGGTATACAATGGATGTAATTTATCATTTACACCTGAGTTGAATACTCTATATTTCATCACACTAAAGCGTATAAAATACTTAATAAAAAGAGACTGAACAAAAAGTTTTGATGTTACTGAAGCCCTATTAGTACCTGTTAATCATAAATGACGAGCTAGGACTACCAGGTTTGATTTCCGCTCTGGGAAAATGTTTTGCAGCAGACTTTTTTCTTAAGTTATAGGTGTTTATGATATCTGGGTTGTGAAGATAGGTTATACGGAGCTCCGTATAATCTTAAGCCCAAGCCAACCCTTACTAGTAGTGATTGAACAGCGGACGAGGTTATGATGTCTGTCTGATAACCGAGTGGCTTTCTCAAAGGTTTATGAAGTCCGCCAACCCGCTCTTGGCCTGCGTGGTGGACTACGGGCGGTACCCCTCAAATCGTGAGAGGAGTGTCCACTAGTGGGGCAATTATGGGTTGCAATGACATTGATCATAAATCAATTCCAAATATCATAATAAATTACAATTTTAAGAACAAAATTAACTTTAAAGTGCTATTCTGCAAAGTAGCGTTTTACAATAGATACATAGTGACTGACTATTTATTCATGTTGTACTTGTAAGTATCTATAAACTTAATAAGCGTAAATACTCGTACTTGAAACAGCAACACCTCACGTTACATGCGCACTCAATGTACACAGTTTACAAAGTGTAAACACCAATTATCTCTCGTGCGAATATTTACAAGCAACCAAACATGACAGTGTTTATTCCTACGTGTCCCTGTACGCGATTATTGTTCAGCAAATAGTATAAAGGAATATTAATATGTGCCATAAGTCAACATATTATAATTCGACGAATATCAAGTATTATCAAAACTCTTGCTGTATTTATATACGAAATTATATTTTGTTCAAATATTATTTTGCGAAGAATATTAATATAAAGATAATTTTGATTCATAATAAGTATCTTTAAATATTAACAAGGGTAATACGTTTTTTCCAGGTAAGTCTCGGGTATATTTATCAGACGTTACTCAATTTTACCCACACCCGAGGCTTAACTAAACAGTTTCAAATTACTTACCCAACCATCTAAATTTGCATCATTTGGAACCATATAGTTTATACAATAGGGGCGTCTGAAGCTAAATTAAACTTGTCTGATAATAAACAGACGGAGAAATCGGATCCTGCCTAAATTGGCTCTATCAACATCTTATTACTACACGCCAGCGCCGGGCCGAACGAGGCTCGCGGCACATCCAAGACCTAACCGCTAATTGTGTTTCATGTTTATACATGACTTCAATTTCGTCGGCTAGGGACCTCGCATTTCAACGCCTTTATGCTGTTCATTGCCATTACGTGCGCCAATAGCGATACCGATGTAATTGCTCTACAGATAATACCGGTACGTATAGTCAGCCCATTCAAGTGAATCTTGTTGCATTTTGCATAAAATCGATACTCATGAATGTGCCCACGCCGAAGCCTCTGTGGAGCCGCATGAGATTCGCCAGTTCGAATTTGCTAAAATCGGTTTTATTTTTAGAACACAACACCCGTTGGAAAAATTTATAATTCAATTTTTAAACCTTTAGCATTTCCGCATGTATAAATACATTAATTTTGAATACTAAGCGAGTTTTTGAATATTTAACAACTTGTACGGTTTTGCATACATCCCATATGGCTATTCTGTTTGACTTATTTTTAAGTTATCGCATAGTAAATTGGAATTTACTATTATTCTATGGATTCAAGAAAAGACGACATCAGATTCTCCTTCATTTTATAATTTTCAAATGCAATAAGAAAGAAGTATTACTAAATGTTTTCCAAAAGAACTTGTAAGCGAAATATCATAAAGGAAAGGATTGTACATTACATTTTTTATCATTTCACTCAAAGACGCTCAAAAATATATGTATGAAGTTTTTCGGCAGACTTAAAGAAGCATCCACATACATATTTGGGCATATCGCAAATCTTTCAGAGCTTGCAATAGCGATGGTATTTAGTGCCGCAAGATAATAATATGAAGAACATACTAGTAGATTTATACTAATTGGAATATCATCATCATTATCATTACAACCCATAACTATCCCACTGCTGCTGCTGCACGGGAATATACTATATATACTAGTATATAATACTAGGAGTACAATAGTTGGCCTTTTGACCAAAATATTGCGCTGGTTACATAACAAACTGTATAAATGTACTAGTCTTACTTGCAAAATCGTATGAATGGGACACTACTCGACCAATCGATCTTCATAATAGGACGTTCATGTTGTTCTGCTAAATGTACAGGGTCCACATTCACTAAGAATAGTGAATAGTCACTAAGAATTCTAGTAGAAACTAGAAGAGCCACCTTTTAAGACCATCACAGGAAATGAGTACCACCCATGTAAATAATGACAGCCATCGTAGTTTTTTTTTTCACTACAAAACCCGCTCTGCGATCGATATTCGACTGTAATTCACTTTAGCAAAGGTTCACATTGATCACACACATGACACAGCTTCACATTGACGCTATAAACGTATCACACATATCAAACGTCACGTCAAATGCATGGGAATGCGCGTAGAGTAACTTATATTAATGTGAAAATATTATTTATAATTATACATTAATGTACATACTTCTAATGCATTATTACATGAAAATATTAGATACTGCACTCCTTCTCGAAATAAACTTTTCCTCCACTAGCCAGGCGGACTTAGCTAACGCTCCTCAGGTAACACTTCACGCCGGTAGGCTGAAACATTTTTTCTCTCGGTGGCTGTCCATAACCAATGATGACACTGTTCTCTCATGGGTTAGAGGGTTCCGTATACCGTTTACATACAAAGTGAAACAGACGGAACCACTTATAACACGTCCGCACAGTGTGGAGGAACATAGTTTAAAGAAATACAAAGGCTCATTTCAATCGGTGCAGTGTCAGAGTGCTTACCATGCGAAAATCAATTTGTTTCAATATTTTTAATAGACAAACCCAACGGGGAGAAACGCATGATACGAGTATTAAATCTTAAGCCATAAAATATTAACTGTGCCTTTCACAGTCCTCCATTCGCGCTATTTTTGTAAAAAGGGGTACAAAGCTTTTGCTTTGCGTATTATTATATAGATATAATCTTTTATTGATTCTTAGTATAGATCTATTGTCTGTGTTGGAAGATTTACTTTTAAACTTTGAAAGATTTCTCTTATGTATCAAGTTTTGATAGAAAGTATTTCTAACAAATAAAATATAACCTATTCTTTTCTAAAGTCATTAAGACAGAGCATGAAAAAATTAGTTGGTAGCAGAAATTATATTTATTTAGTTACATATTTATAAAGACAAATTTATTGAAAAACCTTTAATGTTGGCAGTTATTTAAGACTGGATTTGATAAACTATTAGTCAAACCAGTGTAAGTAAGAAGTTAAGATTGGTGAAAACAATAATATTATACTATTAAAAGTTAGTAGGTTAATTTACTTTATTCAATATACGTCCTTAAGAGGGGGTATAAAGCTAGGAAAAAATCAAATTTCACCCGCGCGCCCCGCCCCGCCCGTCAAATAGATGCGCCGCAGCAGTTGCGCGTCCGGTTGCATCTGACTTTATCAGCGGCTGTACACTCTCGCGAGACTGCTAAACGAGTGCACTCGTATGAGAATGTACTTGGTACGAGACATAGCGAGTACTCTCGCACGATAGTGTACAGCCGCTATTATATAACATGTCATCAGTCAAGAATACGGCACAGTATAATGTAAAAATAAGACAAATTTCGGCTCAGTAAATGTAGAATCATCTACCTCAAAAATGGCAAGCTGTTTTTTCTATAATAGGGGTAGATTTTTATACAATATTAATAGCTAGAGAGCCAGTGAATGGCAGATAACACATAATTATGTGTCATTCATAATTTTGAATATATTATTATGTAGGCATCTATCAATCTAAAGCAATTCTTCTCGCCGTAACTATCTGTATTTCTGAAACTAATAACATTTATAGGTAGTGTCGGTCGCATCATGTAACCATAGCGCTGGAAACCTAGTGTAGGGAGCGATTGAATCACTTTTATGACAAGAAAGGCAGTATAATGTTGGTACTGGTGTGACCATTATTTCATTTAAATTCTCGCAAAGCAGAATATCTGCTCTATTTTTACGTAATGAAACCTGTATGCCGTATAACATGTAAATAAATAACACGTACAATGTTTTCAGACATTTATTATTATAGATAACATTGTTTTCATTTTTTCGCTACAAAAAGATAAAGTAAGTTATCCTTTAAATTTATTTAAATCGAAAGAAATCCTTCGCCAGAAAACAGAAAAATTACAAATGCCACTGCCGTTATTATAAGGAAACTAATTAAATGACAATAATATCATAAAAAAGATGACAATCACTAACTTCTTGAGCGACAATTGTTAGCTTTAAAAATATAGGAAAAAAACAGTGTGTGAAATATGATGCGTGATGATATAATTATGCGTGAGAACAGGAAAAATGTATAATGGGTAGTAAAAATATTTAAGTTATGGTAAGAACACATAAGTCATGAAACTAAACAATTTTTTGAAGATTAAAAATAAGCATAAAATCGAACAAAGCTTACTTAAAACCAAAATGAATTTATTCGAAATCAAGTTTAATTCACTAACTCCAAAATCCGTGTAGAAAAAATAAAATGCCAAAATTATACATGGTTGGAAGTTTTAATTGTTCAAAAAATATATCTTGTCTATTATAAGTCGTTGACTTGTATCACATGTGTATTTAGTATCGTCGTTAGTCTTGATATTTGTCTTGACCCGTTCATAAACACGAGGCTTGATGTTACTGAAATAAAAAAAAAAGTCAAACACTATTATACTTCCTAACATTGAAACTGATGATGTCAGGTATCACTTTGCGCCATTTATAATCGGTTGAAAGTTTTAGAGAGGACTAAATTACATAAATACTTTATTTTAATGCCAACCGTTCCGGTGCAATAAATTCGTCTGCATTTGGATCTGTATGTTCTAAAATTTCTACATTTTGTAAAAGCGTAATACTTAGTAAGCCTGAAAATATATATTTTTTTCTTTAAGAAAACACAATTAGCAATTAAGAAGTAAATAAAAAAGTCGCTTTAAAAATGCATTTATACAAAATTTTATGTTTTTGTTAAAGTAATTTTGCCTAACTATGCATGTATGTAGTATAGTATAAAAGAAGTTTAGTTTATGTGTTATTTTGTAGATTCGTTACAATGCAACAACAAGCAAATAATAAATGAAACAATACATAGACAGATGAATTGATACGCACTTCTCTGGTGTAATGTTCCCGTCATCATCAATAGATTTTGGAATATTTTCTTGATTAAATCTTGTTCTGAAATGAAAATGCAATAATAGTTTCAAACACACACAAGTAACAACTACTGTAGGGATTGATCAAATTGACTACCAGAAATATAGGTGTTGCTTTAAAAACAAAATTATGGGGCAAAGAGGAAATAATTAACTCAAAATTAAATTTGCTTTTGGATAAAGCTGTATAGGCGGGTGCATGCCGCTCTCTTCCACTTTAGGCCACAACCTTAATTTGTGACAAAGTTTTCTAACTAAGCCCACATAACATTGAATACACGTATTACATGAAATCTAGACATAACTAGTGAGGAGTGGGCGTACTGCATACCTCTGCCTACTCCTTCATGTCAAAAAAACATTTACTTACTTTATTGATCATTCAACACTATTTCTATTTTTATAATTATGTTTATGAATAATTTTGTTTGAAAGTACATACCTATACTATTAATGATACATACAATCTGAATTTTTCGTATATACTATGCTGCTTCAGCGATCAAACATCAACATCAACATTGTATAGTGAGCACAAAAGTTAAAACAATAAGGTCTAATTTTGAATATTAAATAGTGTACTTGTCAACTTACCTCTGACAACTAGCCATGACTTGAATTTTCAGCTTTCTGTGTTCCCTTTTTTAATGTTGATTTTATTCCGTTTGTTACCCATGTTGGATCTAGTGTCTTTTAACTTTAGTTCACACACACACAATTATTGTTTTTGTAATAAAAACTACGCTCTTAGTCACAAATGTACCCCACGAAATATTTTTCACATGTCGAGCAGACTGACACAGTCTTCGCGTCTCAATGGAGCAATGGCGACTGATTAATGAAACAGAGCATGTCAAAATCCTACAAATGTATTTTATTTAAATAATTCGTAAATTATAGATTTGATTTAGAAATCGATCTACAAATTTCTCCGTGATACTAATTAGCATAATATATTAAAATATTGACTCAAAAATATGCACCATATTGAAAATAAATTGATTTCAGTTGAAAATTAGACCTAACTTTGTGATTTTTTTCTATCGAGAAAATTTAATTTTTTTATGTTTTTGCTTCTTACATTCACTCAATAATATAATGAAGTATAACTATGTTCTTATTCAGGTTCTAGAAACTTGATCTACTACTGTAAAAATTGAATCTACGATTGCCAATTTTGCTTTATACCCCCTCTTAATATTATCTTATACAACAGTAAAAATAATTAAATAAATCACAGAAGAATACTACAACTTATAATAAAACTTAATTATTAACTTTCCAGTTAAAATATTCCTTTATAATAAAAACTAAATTAAATTGATAAAATGTTTTCTGTACAAATGAACATCAAAATTCGCTATAAACTTTAAATAGGAACCCAGATTTATAAAGTTAAACAAAAGCTAATGGCATAATGGGTCTTTGACGTGTTTTTCAATTAGAGAGAAAGGCAGTTAATTTGGGATGAAAGAGGTAAGCAAATCGTTTGAGCGTTCCTGCCGGGTATGCGCAGGTCGTCGGGAATCTAATTTTCGTATGGATTGGTTGGACTCTTATCACATCCAATTAACCTTTTAACTGTTACGGGTAATCACGATTTTTATTATTTATACAGGTATGTCGCCATGTACCGGTATCCGTCACTAACCCCTTCACCAATCCGCACCGAAGCAGCGTGGTGGAGTAAGCTCTAGCAGACCTAGAGCTTACTCCACCACGCTGCTTCGGTGCGGGGGAGGTCAGGTGTGAGGAGAGACCCGTGCTCAGTAGTGGGTCATTAAGAAGCCTTTTCGCCATGATCATGAATATGATATATAATAAATAAAAATAATCGCGAGTACCCGTTGCAATTAAAAATGTTTAGCGTCCGCGATGATAACATTTTAAAATCATACATCCAATAAAGAATATTTAGTTGTGTATGTATTCATATTATAACTTATTTATTATTATCTGATACCCTAAATTTTTAACTACTATTAAAAGCATTAACAAATTGATTTGTTCTTTAATTTAACATCGTAAAACTTGACAACGTGCTACAGGGTAAAAGGTTGTACAAGTTAAAAGGATAAATATTTATCAAATAGTATTTTATACGAAATTAAAAGGCAAGTTATTTTATTCAGAGTAGAGTCATAGATAAAACAAAACAATAAAACCTACCCTGATAGATTGTTGAGTCATTTATGTATTGCGGGGAAAAGCAGTTAATTTGAGGTGAAAGAGGTAAGCAAAGCGAGAGAATATTCCGCCCGGGTATGTGCGGCTTGCCGAAGAATCTAATTTACGCGTTGGCCGACCGGACTTTTGTCACGCCGCATTGTGCCAATTAGGTTAATTTACAGACATTGGACACATCAGCAAATCCACACAAAATTTTACTTACATACATAACTGACTAACTAGACTCGACTAATAGAATTATATATGCACTGGTTAGTTAATAGCCAGACTTGAATATGAGTTGTTTTTGTCTGTGATTTACTGTTATAGTATAATATAGCCGTAATATTATAGTACTCATAAATAAGATCTGTATAAAAACTTTTTTAAACTCGTCGTGTAATGTAGTTAAAGCATAATAAAACGTTTTACGCTTCCATGCAGCCACCTTGGGAAGTCTAGAGTAAGCCTAAATGCATAAAGCTCTACCCACTAAAACTTGCGCGTCAGTTCAAAACACTTCTTATTTTCTTTTGGCATGGACGCGGTAATTACGTTCTCGTCAGCATTTTTGCTTAAGGCAAACGCAACTTTAGCAGTAGGTCGCGAACTTAGCGTGATTTAATTTTGTAAAGAACAAAAAGTTTGTAAGTATTAAAATCATTGCTTAAATGCTAATTATATTTGTTTCCATTTACTTATACTTATTCATTAAAAAAATAATTTGGTTATAATATAATTATACCCAAATAATATGGTTAATAAATAATTAAAATGGTTATTAAATGTACCTATTAACGATAACAGCAACTTCAGTTGTTATAAATAAGCGTTTAGTTATTTAATGTAGTCCATCACATGCATCATTAAAGTAATTTAAACTTGACAAATTACCCACTTATTAACTGCCCCTGGACTAATGCCCCTGCCCTGGATTAATGTTTGCTCGTAAACAAAGAGGTATTTTTGTCAACGAAACAACTCGTCAACGGTAACGTTAAACAACCGACTCGAACTTTACGCTTTCATTTATATTCTCTTCATGATTAATATATATCAAATTCTAAAGTATAAAACCAATTCCACAATCATATTACATCATTAAAACAATTTAAATTACCAGTCACAAAATATATTTTATATAAAAACGTTTAAAAGTTATTGATCAATTTTACTCAAGTAATATGTACATAATATGTACTATACCGCCTTGTTTAAGTACCTAAAATTAATACATAAACCAAAAAACCTATAATATAACAGTAAATCTAGCATTAAAACAATGATTTCTATCTACTGTCGTCCAATAACGTAACTAATGACGATATCAATTGAGTGATGGAAGAGTTTTCCTATTGGAAACGAAGCGAAGCTACATATTTCCAAAGAGTGCGTCCCGTGATCTATCTTATGGGATATCAGAAACAGCATTTTCCAATTGTTTATATGTGTTCGGTAAGCCCTTCTTTCATTAGATGTCGTCGGCAGCCCGCGCGCTACCTCTCTGCTCAAGATGGATGGCAGAGGGATGGATTTGTTCTATTTGCGTTTACTCATCAATCATTGGCGCATTTTTCGTGTATAAGGTTGTTCTGCTTGAATAAATTGTTGCACGCTATGAAGCATCACTCATATTGACATGTGTATCACATTTATAGTCACTTTACCCTATTATACCCTCTCAAGCCAAGTATATAATATTAATGTTATTGAATTCATAGGATAGTATCGCCAGTTATGTTCCGAGATTTTGTAATTTAACCTCCTGTGTTCAAGTACAACGTAAACAAACATAAATAAAATTATAAAGAGCACAAATAAATTGGCCTTAATCTACGCACTCTTATAAAGAGACTTATTTCTATAGGTAAAGTTGATTTCCTTATGATGTGTGTCTGTTATCAAGTCTCGAATAAAATACCGTCAGGCTTAGGCATGATTAATCGTTCTGGAACATCTGCGCGAATTTCGCTCATTTATTTTTATCAGAATACGCTAAGTTTCATTAAAGTCCGCAAAGAGATACAGACTGACACGTTTTTCTTTTTGATTATGACAACGATTGATCGTGACCCTGCCACTAAATGAAAGCAACGTTCGCAAGGCTTAGTTGTTTGTGATGTTCTAACTGTGCAAGATCATTAAAGTCCTAATACAATGTGTACACGCAGGTGCGCTCATATTTTGTTTTAATAAAGATAAACAAACCATACTAATATAAATGCAAAAGTAACTGTTTGTCTGTATGTCTGTCTGCAACCTATTCATAATTAATGCGCTCAACGATATACATAATATTTTGCATTCCCGAAATACACAGTATTATGCGGTGCAACCTTTACCCTAAAATAGGTTTAATTAATTTTAACGTAATAATTCCCTGTGCGAGGCTCGCAGCCCGGCGGCTTGCGTCGCTTTTGACACATGTCAGCGTCTCACGTGCCTGCTTCAACGTTCCATGCTTTGCAAAATCTGCTCTGTTCTGCGCTACGTGGAACTGCGTCGCCTGCGTTCCAGCATACGCTTAGCCTAAATGATCGACAAAATAAAGCAACAGCGGGCGCGGTCAGTAGTTGGATGGGTAACTGCTACTGGCAAAATTTCTTGGGCGCGTCCATGTGTCGTAGGGACCGTAAAGCCATCGGTTCAGGTCTTTACCATTTTTGGTAGCAGTCGTTAAGCCGTGTCGGTGGTCTTCGCACGGTAACTTCCAACACTTGGGTTGGCCACTATCCACTCCACCAATGGACGCACTGCACTGGAGCAATGTGGTGGAGTATGCTCTTGGCCTCCTCAGGTATGAAGAGAGACCCGTTCTCGGTAGTGTGCCATTAATGGGAAGGAACCAATCCATTGTGCAAATGGCACTACGTTCTAAAGTTACACAAATCTAGTACCGTAAATGTAATACCAATTGTGAATGATTTTATTTGAAAATTATTAACCACTGCTGGTTTTACGTTCACGGCAAATTGACGGACGCTCCGACCTGAATAAATAAGCAAGAGCTGAGGCATTCACTACATTTATTACGAGTCATTGGTTGAAAATCGATAGCTACTTCAGGTGCCGTTTTATTAAATAACCATTTATATGTAATTGAGATCTACTTACCTTCCAATTAACCTGAATTGATCCTTTCAATGCCTAACTATTTCAAAATAAATTCTTACACGTAGTTATTCTTATTCAATTATTATAGCTATAGAAAATAATGTTGTCAACTAATTAGAAGAAAATCCACAATGCTCAGCGGTTTTTATTGTTTCAGAATCACTGTTTCCGCGGTTCGTGGAGCCGGTACCGAACGTTACAGTGACGGTGGGTCGTGATGCGCTGCTCGCCTGCGTCGTTGAGGACTTGAGGGGATACAAGGTTGGTTCCGCAATCTATGAATAGGAACCACCGGCCGCTACAGTCTTTCCTTTCTACCACGATAATTGTTATGACCGCAATTATGTTCCAAGTGAAAAGTTGTGGATCTGGTACACTTTCTACACACATTTGCTGTACACATTTGTTATGGAATAAGTAAAAGACTCTTACTAAGAATCACTATCTGAACTATTACTTAAATAAACATATTTAACATAGAAAACATAGCTAGCATTATTTTAGCCGATAAGGATTAATACTTTAATCCGTCGCTCTAAAAAGCTTTCCAATGTCCGCATTGTAAGTAAACATTTTTTTGAAACTTAGAACGTGTACAGTAAGTTATCCTTAAAAGATAGACATCTCATTATAGCGACATATAGACGACCTATAAAAAAGGAATATTCAACTCATTCATTTTTTTGTTATATCTCAAAGGAATAAGGCAGCTGTTTCGCTGAAAGCGCTGAGGCGGCCTGATTTTTCCAACTTTCTTATATTCATATTTCAACCAATTTAAACAAAACTTTAATATACATAATTATATCTTAATATATATAAATCTCCTGTCACGATGTTTGTCCGCGATGGATTCCTAAACTACTTAACCGATTTTAAATTAAATTGGCACACCGTGAGCAGTCTGGTCCAACTTGAGAGATAGGATAGTTTTTTATTTATTTTTATTGGAAATTAAATGTTTATTAAACATTAATAATGTTCATTTATTGTTTAGTTCTATGGATTTCTCATAGATGGCGCTGTTGGTTGATTCGTCATCCTGAGCCACAGCAACGCGTGGTATGGTCAGCTAGTACATTATATAAAAAGGAGAAGCTGACTGACATATCAACGCAGGGCCTAAACTATAAGGGTTAGAAACTTGAAATTTTGCACAGGGGTTCCTTTTATGGGAGCTCTAAGAGAGTATTTTTGAAAGTTCCCCCCGCTAAGGGTGCAAAAGGGGGGTGCAAAGTTAGTATGAAACTTTGCCGTTTTTGACGTTATTCGAATGAATTTTAGTATAAATATTTTTCATTGAAAATCATGACGTTTGAAATATTCAATATTTATTCGACAATCATCCCTTAAGGAGGTAAAAAGGAGTGCAAATTTAGTATGAATGTTCTTGATGCGATGTAATTTTATCAAATTTTATATATTTAGGGATTTTTGGCGAGCGAAGCCGCGGGGCAAAGGTTTACAAACAAGTAAGGTTACAAGGGGCAAAGGCATTATAATTATATCTAAACCTCCGTCACGAATTCCTCTATCTATTGGTGAAAACCATATGAAAATCCTAAGCTTTTTCGTGACAGAAAGATCCTAATACAACAAACCGTCTATATAGTTTTACTTCAAAAAATAAAACTGGTTTCAACGTAACATCATGTAAGTAACAACATCTAACAACGTAACTTCATCTAACTAAGTATTGTAGCTTCAGATATTCTTTTACCTAAAAGCTTTTGCATATAAATAGATTAATTTCATTTTAATCAGAGAAGGTTATAATAATATCTACATATAAACAATAAAATTTTAATCCGCTTTCGATGTAACCAATCGAAGACAAACGCTCTTAAACTGTAACTCTTTTACGGAGATACGTAGTTTGAAGAATTCCACACGACTTTAGTGGTGCAGAGCACGAACTGAAGTTTTAACAAGCCAACTTAATATCACTTTGCTCAGAATGCACGATTCGCCAGTTATTAATCATGCAGGACGGCTAGTTAGCGAAATTGGAGTGCCGTGTAGTGCCAGGATTTATACGAGTTGGGGATGAATTCGGTAGAAAGCAGATTTAGAAGACCATTTAATATTCTTTGACGAGTAAACAAGTCCGTGCAACCCCACTACAAAGTAGCATTGTAGACTGGAACAAAGAGATTATCGAATTACGTCATTGTGTTGCGAAACGACGAATAATGTCGCAGAATACAAAACAAGAGGGCCGGCTTAAAAAATTTCATATCAACATATTCAGTAGGCACCTGCAATAAGTTAATAAGCTTCTCTACATAAGGATAGAAAACTTATGCAATTTAATATTAAGAAATATTTATGTCACTTAAATTTTTAAGCAATTCAAAGTTTTCTCGTTGGTATGTGAATTATCTTATAAGTTCAAAACGTTGCAAGCGTTATACGAAAGCTTTTTATGAATCTGGTTGTTACGGCTAGCTTTTCCAAGTTCCGTTTATCTCCCAGTGGTATTCAGTCGAAATAAGTTATAACATACCAAGGTTTTAAGAAAATAAAAATCGAAACGCTGTCCGAATGTGTCTGTTTTGCTTATGAAAATGAACCTTATTATACAAGGAGATTTTTTAGTCACATGTCATATTAATAGGGGATACTCAGTATTCGATTCTCATTCCAAATATAATATGTAATTAAAAAGGGTGCTTAAAATTTTTATATAAAAAGTTTCGTATATTTATGCCACGTCTAGATAATAATTGGCAAAACAAAATTAGCCGTTTGACTAATATTTGTTTAATCATTGAAATTTGTTACAGGTAGCGTGGGTGAGAGTCGACACACAAACAATATTAAGCATCCACCACAATATAATAACGCAGAACCCACGCATTAGTCTCTCGTACAACGACCACCGCTCATGGTACCTGCACATCAAGAACGTGCAGGAGGTGGACCGCGGCTGGTACATGTGCCAGGTCAACACGGACCCCATGCGCTCTAGGAAGGGCTACCTGCAAGTCGTAGGTAGGTATCACACCGTCACATAACTACTCTTCTCTCGTACAACGGCCACCGCTCATGGTACCTGCACATCAAGAACGTGCAGGAGGTGGACCGCGGCTGGTACATGTGCCAGGTCAACACGGACCCCATGCGCTCTAAGTAAAGCTAAAATAAACAACATTGTTGTATGCTCTTATAAAATTCAGACATTTAAACTTGTTTAAACTAGAATACAACGAACAGTCCGCATACTAACACAATAGGACACGTGAAAAATTACTAAAACGTCACACAAAAATGTTTCTGTTACACAATTACTTTGCTTTAGCCGGCAACAAAGTTTGTAGTACTAAAAATGCATTTTTAATTCCATTACATTGATGAAAATATAACTGACCCTGTTGTAAAGTAAAAAGGTATATTTTACATCTGATTTAACGAGGTGCAAAGGAGAGAATTGTGAATAAATCAATAGCAGAGGTTTCGTTCGTATCGTCGATTTGTAAAATTGCAGAAATTAAACGAAATTTCCTCATTCAAATCATATTATTAGATTTATTAGGAATTTTTATAATTTGTTTCTGTAATGTTTGTCTTTTGTTAGTGCCACCGATGATTATAGACAACATGACTTCCACGGACATGGTGGTACGAGAGGGTTCCAATGTCACTATGGTGTGCCGTGCAACAGGATACCCGGAACCCTACGTCATGTGGCGACGCGAAGACGGGCAGGAATTTAATTGTAATGGTGAATCTGGTACGTGGACTTTAAATAACATAATTCTTATAAATAATTTAGTGCATTTTTCGGGGTGTAGATGTTGAGAGAAAGGAAAGCTGCTGTACAACGTTCAAGATGGGTAATCTCGCTGTAAGACAAAAGGAAGCGGGAACCTGCTTATTACGAACTCTCGTAACCGAAACACGTAAAACGTTTTACGGTTGATTCTAGAAAGAGGATGGTGTCCGAGTTTCGTCAGGCTTATATAGTAGTACGTAATCGTACTCCAACAGAAGTGGCCTGGTGAAGGCACCACCGCTTTCTTTAGTCTGGCAACTAGTCTGCGATGCTTCCGATGTTAGCCATGTACGAGGAACATAGGGTCTACTCTCAGTTAGGTGGCACGTCGACTCGCATGTTGACTATTTTATTTTTATTTACCTATTTATTTTGTACACACAAAAAATATAGAAAACAATTTTGTACACGGGCTCTACTAGGTTTTGGGGTTTTCAGGGTATGGGCTATTTACATTAAGTGTAAAGATAAAATAGCCATACGGGTACAATACTTTTTCCTGTACAAAAATTTGCCGATTCTTGGAACAATTTTTGTATCAAGTTACAATTTTAGTCGGAATTATTTACCTTCTGGCCAAATCCAAAGTGTAAAACAATAAGACATTGGAATGCGAAGGCACAAATTCAAGATTAAAATGAAAGAATCGACGAAACATTTTAGTGCCCGAAGTCCAGACCATGGATTATCGAACAAGACGTAGCAAGAGCAATATTTTTTGTGTTCGCGCTATCAACGTGACTCAGTGTTCATTTAATTAAGGAAAAAATTTTACATTTCCTTTGGAGTTTAAGGAAATGCTAAAATACAATGTTAGGGGCGACGACAGCCCGGTGAAATGACAACTTGAACCAATTGTTCCCTACAATACAAGCAAATTGCACAATCCTCGCATAGCAGAAATATTTACAAGATTGAAACGCGAATTGAATACATAACTTAGCTGCTGTTAGGCATTTTCTTATTTTGATCCATTCTGTTCTGCAAAAGTTTTTAAGTTAGCAAGAAAATCGAGTCTGTATCTTTCGCGATTACCAACGTCGATCCATCCTTTCCCATTCCGACTGGTTTCAATTTTATTATTGATGTCGACGTTTGTTACAATCCTGACATTACTATAACTATCACATCACATTTATTCATCATATTTTAACCTTTTTATTAGTAGGTATTATTTTCAACGGGTTATACATAGATTCAAAAAGCATTATTGAAGCTTAAATCCAACATGGTTTTTAAATTGATCTGATAAACGATTTCAAAATTTTTCAGTTGACTAAAAACAAATTTTTCAATTGATCAATTTCAAAATGTAATGAGCTTCAAGCCTCGTTTCTGGGTCTCGTTTACCCTGCAAATAAAATTGAGATAATTTATCCGATCGGGAGATATTGTTGTCAGAAGAAATTCGTAAAAGGAATTTTACTGAAAATTTTCAAAGCGAGATAAGATGTACATAGGTTCGGCTACAAGTCAAGCGTATTTATAATTAAATTTTATTTGTTACAGTAAATGTAGTTGATGGCGAAAACTTGACAATATCTAAGGTATCTCGACTTCATATGGGTGCCTATTTGTGTATAGCGTCTAACGGAGTGCCGCCTTCTATTAGCAAACGAGTATATCTTATGGTTCAATGTAAGTACATCTATTTTAAAATTGAGTATATTTTTTAACTTAAAAATATTTTTTAGCATTCTTAAATCACTCTTCCAGAAATATTTACTAAGTAATTAATCTGTCCGGGGATATTTAGGTAGACGTGATAAGCGAAGCGAGAGTTTGAGGGTCTCAATTCAGGAAGATAAAGGTCATGGATTTATATAAACAAAAAAAGAATATAACATGACAAGAGATACACATCTTAAAGCGTATAAAAATAAAGTTGAATGCCCAAAACCATTCTGGTATCGCTTTCACATCTAGCTCGAAGGAAACGCCGGCACATTTCTCTCGCCCTGTTAACTTAGCCTCAAATTCTTCTGTTCGTAAGTACGTGAGCATTTTCTTGTCGTTTCCTTTCGGCAGGAGTCAGCGTTCAGAAATATTATTTTTCTCGAGGCGGGAGTCGTTAACGAGTATTTACGAGGACACCGTCTCTACCTGACGGCGCCTTCCTCCGGATCGGTCGTAATTGCGCCCAATTAGAGCATTATGCTGACGTGAATACGGCACGGACGCGATAATGGCGATACTATCTGTTCTCGTCCGCACCGCGCGCCACTCCGCCTCTCCACCGCTCTCGCCCCCAAAGCCAATGAGACGATTTTCTTGCCCCTAATTCACATTCAGTCTCACCGTATCTCAGCGCCTTTACAGCTTTCTCCATTTCTTATAAGTTACCTAAAACGTTCACGTAACTTTCACTCGATTAAGTAACAACACTTCCACGTACTAATACCGTCTCAGCAACGTTCCGACAATTTGAAATGGCTCCGGTTTTTCTGTAGTTTTTTTTACCAAAGGCATACAGAATAAGTAATTTTGTTTAAAACAACTTTTATAAAATCAAATGTTACAAATGTGCACACATGGACTTTTGTTATGAATTGTAATTGAATTAACAATATTGTGGCCACCAATTTGAATGTTTAATTTAGCATTTTCTGTCAATTTTATCAATTATTTAATTACTAATTAACATGCTCGGTAGTTCCACCGATGCTATCGATCCCAAATCAATTGGAAGCAGCCTATGTGGGACAGGACGTGACGTTAGAGTGCCACACCGAGGCTTACCCCTCCTCCATTAACTATTGGACAACCGATAGGGGAGATATGATTATATCAGGTGAGCGATGCATCGAATTTTGTTTGTTCCCATTTTAAATGGCATATCGTGCATTTTGGGTTCGTCACATAATGTATTTGCATATTTTAATGGGTATTAAATACAATTTTAATTCTTGAGGAAATTATAAAAATGGTGTAAAGCATTGGAAAGTATTGCCAAATTTGTCACTTAATCAAGTTTTTAAAATTATATGCATATTTAATTTTTATCTTTGTATAAAGTAAAATATATTATTTAAGTATTTCAATATTTAATTTCAATGATTGTCGCCAAACCCTTCCGTGTTTATTTAGTAATGATTTTAGGAAAAAAGTACGTAACAGATTTAGTTGATGATGGATATACTCGAAAGATGAAGCTAACAATAAAGAAAGTGTCCTCAAGCGATTTTTCATCGTATCGCTGTGTGGCGAAAAATTCTCTCGGCGAGACAGATGGGGTTATTCGACTAGACGGTATGTAAATCAACAATCATACAACCTGTTTAAATAACAAGTACAATTTCTACTTATTGTGTCTACTATCTGAGTATTCATCATCATCATCCCATATAACTGTCCCACTGCTGGGCACGGGTCTCCTCTCACAATGTGAGGGGTACGGGCCATAGTCCACCACGCTGGCCAAGTGCGGATTGGCGGACTTCACACACCTTTGAGAACATTATGGGGAACTCTCGGGTGTGCAGGTTTCCTCACGACGTTTTCCTTCTCCGAAGCAAGTGATAATTAAATTATAATACGCACATGATTTTTGAAAATTAGAGGTGTGTGTTAGGGTTTGAACCCAGACTCCCCGGTTCGGGAGTACAACGTTTAATAATAATAATAATAATCTTTATTTGCATGAACCATGGGTACATAATAGATTACATAATAAAATTATATAGGGCCGCCAAGTTCTACCTGTTAAGGTATGCAAAAATTTAGATTACTAACTAATATTCTTAAATTATAACTTCTTATATCAATAAGAGCATTTGTATACATACATAGCTTATGTTAATTACTCGGCTATCACTGCTTCTGAGCATTATAAAATAAAATAAAAGCATTATTGAAGTAGAAATATTAAAAAATATATGTTGATATTTGTATTAAAGTTGCTTGGTTGAGTATTCTCTTAGCTTTTTATTTCAGAGGAGTCACCAATGTGTTGCAGTAGGCTGCTATTATGTGAAAAAACAATTTCAATGAATAATTCAATAATGAAATCTAGGCAATGTAACTCTTCTTTTTAATCTTGAAGCAAAACATGGATAATTGAATTATGTTACTAATGGGCTTATTTTTTCAGAAATACCTGCTCCGTCTACGACAAGCACAACAATTAATTACGTACCAACTTTTCCGCAGAGAAAAAAAGGTATAAGCACCATTGCAATTATTTATATTTTATAAATCACATGCTTGGAGATACGAGTAATGTACCTACTAATCGTGATAATTCAGGCACGGTAATAGTACTTATATGATAGTATTACTGTAATTCAGGCGTATTAGATGTAGTTAATTTATAATACATACAATTTGCCCTAAAGTAGTAATAAACAAAATATCACAGACATAATAATCAGGATAACGGAAATTCGTATAAAAAGATTTATTTACACGGACTATTATGCAGTCCATGTTAATCACTTGGACGATAACGACCACATCGCAGCCACAATGCAACCACGACTGCTGGCGCGTTTTATCGCTGTACTATAATACGTGTGAACGAGCATTTAATACACTGTAACGCGTGGACAACATCCGATTGAACTGTATGAAAAACTACTTTCAAATTTGTGATCATCTTTACCCATAACTGTCGCACTGCTGGGCACGGGTCATCTCACAATGTGAGGGATACAGGCCATAGTCCACCACGCTGGCCAAGTGCAAATTGGTAGACTACACACACCTTCCAGAACATTATGGAAAACTCTGAGGTGTGCCGGTTTCCTTGCGATGCTTTCCGGCACCGATATAAGTGATAATCAAATTCTAATACGCTCATCATCATCATCATCACCATCATTGCGAGCCATAATTCTCATAATACGCTCATATAGAATTAGACGTGCGTGCAGGATTTGAACCTGGGCGCTCATCAGGACCCCAATGTTCAACCCCTCGGCTATGCTTTTAAAATGCCTTGTGATTTTACTCGACCATTTGAGTTGGATGATGAGGAGATTTTCCTTGTTTACAAACATGTGGTGTGAGTCGTGTAAAGGGTTCTTTTCATCCATGAGTTCTAGCGGTGTTTCAGCCATGGCAGTGACGTTAAATATCTTTCTTTGGAGGTCCTTCTAGAGGTATTTTCTGTAGTGCCTAAAAGTCAGGTTAAACTCAATTTCTCACTTGTTTCTTGGGAAACAGTGATTGGATAATGCCTTTGGTTTTGCTAATGTATATGCTAATGAGCAGTAACTGCCATGCTTGACATGGTCTTTTACTATTTATGTTAAAAAAAAATTAAATATAAATTACAACAGTTACAACACAGAGTTACTTCCGATGATTTGATGGAGAATCAATAACGTATAGTAGTTACAGGATATCAAATAACTTTCATAGCATACCTGAATTTATCGTGCTCGTCATAATAGCAGTTAGTTTGAGTCCGATTACTATACATTACCTGGATTATATAGACTTGATAGCAGGTCAGATGTATCCGTAGATGTATTTGGAAAGCAAATATATTTGTCTGCAAATCCAAATAATGTTTAATAAGTAGATATCTTACTTATTTCGACGAAACGTAATGTAACCTTCCAATAAAGTAAGAAAACGATGCAAGCATTTTGGAGTCAAAGCGATGAAAATTATAAAAAAATCTTAATTTATATTAAAATAAAGGAATTCTATAATCTAGGAGTATAAAATCGTGACTCAAAACTATAAGTCAATAACACAAACCCTTTCAGATTGGTTGGGGTCGGGATCAATTTTTCACATCCATCGCGGTACGCTCGAGCCTGAATGCTTATTGGAAAATTTTGAAATTCAATATACCCACGTAAACCACGATTAGAAAGACAATAGCAGTTAAAAGTTTTGCTACCCCGCGTGCCTTTTGTATATTCATCGTCCTCCTACAGGATTCGATCGACAAAGGTCGATGGAGGATTTTGTATTTATTGGTTTTGCCACCGTAGCTCAATGCTCCAGTACAATTGGGTCGTTAGTAATATTATTCTGGGAAAAGCGATTTCGTTTGCTCTTTGACTTCCAATGTGCGCTCTTATTGTTACAGGTTTTTCTTTACATCCACATATTTTGTAAGTGTTTTATAGATTTTGCTCCACTTTAGGTCGACTTGACGTTTGAAGATACTTCTTTTGAAGTTTTTGCATTGTAATACATTTTAGCTTACACTAATAATTCAAAGTAGTTCTTTTCGCAGGTAAAAATAAAAATCGTTGGCGAGATAGTTCTGCGGAGAACAGAGTTATTGGAGATTATGAGCTTGAAGAATGGAAAGATGTTGGTAAGTTAAGCATAGGAAAGCAAATTTCGGACTTACATGATTACATACTCGTACAAATATTGCCAGTGTGTCGTAGGTGACTTGGACAATACACTTTATACCTATCTGAGAACATATATTTTGTCTACTGTATAAATATGTGCCCTAGCCGGAAATCGAACTCGCGGCCCCTCTCTTCGCAAGCAAGGTAACGACAACTAAGTAACGCGATCGTCGGAAGATACCTTCATACTACATTACTATACTCGCTAGCTAGAACGAGTAGTTATCCATAAAATTTCAAGTTAACGATTTTTAGTTTTTCTTTATTTTTATGCTTCGAACCTTCCGCCTAGCCATATTTAAACAGGAAGTTACTCGTGATAGGTTTTGATGAACTGGTGGCCTAGCTTCTTTAAATAAGTAAATAGGTACAAAACTTAGAAGCCTTATTCTTTATTTTATTTAAATCTATATATTTGTATAGTTTGTTGATTTAAACTTCTAAACATTAACCATAACTTATATCGTGTATCATCTTCTATACCTTTTGATGTCCCTAATACTCCTAAAACAGAGTATTTATAATCATGAAGTTTCATTATATTTATATGGTAAATATAAAAACTATTAATGTATATTAAGGTATTTGGAATAATCGTGTGAATAAAAACATACCAACACAATAAAATATGTATTGTTACAATCATTTATTCCATAATAAAACGATTATTATTTTATGGTGCTATTTCAATGCAGCACTAGGGATTTGATTAGTACATTTGAATAGTTACTATCCACAATTTTAACGAGCGAGAGCCGACACCGTACAACATTAATTATTTTAATTGATTTTACTTTCAGACGTTTTTTCAAATACTTACAATTTTATTTCCGTTCGACAATAATTTCGTATAATATTATTTTCAACTCGACAACAAAGTCGTTAGTTTAAAAAAATGGTTTTTTTATCAAGGTGTGTATTGCAATAACGAGCTAAAATGTTATTTTGTAATTTAGGATTTAGAAATATCTATGACGTGCTAATAAGCATTGTAGTGTGTTGTGTACCTATTGTTCAAATAGCCATGAAAAAATAATCTCTGTGTAATGTTAGTCATAGTTATTTTATTTATCATTTTGTTTTATAATACGTGTACACAATTTTTAATGATCTTAACGTCTTAAAGTAGGTGGAGATACCTAACAAAACATCGTGTGAATACTTTGAATAACCTAACTGGAAATTTATACACAAGCTAAAAAGTAATGTTAAACAATAAATTGGAAGAGGATGAGTTTCTGACGAAAATAATTACTAAACCGGAACGGGTAGTTTAAACTCTAGTTTGAAATTTGCACCTTCGTAACTTGAAAGTAATTTTATACTAAAATTGTTCGAACAGACTCAGTATTACCGAGTTTCCATATTCCTTTTAGGTTGACAGAGAAAATAATAAGACTCCAGACTCATTATAATTAAAGCTTACGTTGTAGATACATTTTCAATTAGACAAACAATGCCTACACGGCTTCTTGTTGAATTAAAAGCATAATTTTCTACTGATTATGAAGGAGCAAAAATATGAAAATGACATGTTATTCAAATTCAAACGTTACGAAATTTACCATAAAATGGGACTCACGTGATATCAGTTGATGATAACCTTAGCAGGCGTGGCTATCGAAATAGTTTCTATTTCCAACTTTAAATTTTTACAAAACTGTGTTGTTTCCTTGGGCGACGGTGACACAGATCGGCTCGTCTGTTGGTTTATCAGACGGTGACCACAGATAGGCTCGTCTGTTGGTTTATCAGACGGTGACCACAGATAGGCTCGTCTATTGGTTTATCAGACGGTGACCACAGATAGGCTCGTCTGTTGGTTTATCAGACGGTGACCACAGATAGGCTCGTCTATTGGTTTATCAGACGGTGACCACAGATAGGCTCGTCTATTGGTTTATCAGACGGTGACCACAGATAGGCTCGTCTATTGGTTTGTCAGCTATTTACATAAAATAAATTAATAGTTATAAAAACTAAAAACACGCTTTATAGTGCTAAGTGAATAATAATTTTATCAAATTAGTGTATTGTCATCGGTCCTCAATAAATCTACAAAGTTTGAACGAAATCTGGCCGTTTAAAGTGGGTCAAAATCGCGCCCAAAGAAGTCGGTTACAAACAAACATACAAACATACAAACATACAGGTGAAGCTAATAAAAAGCGTGTAAAAATACTCTTAATCTTTATAGAGTGTATCGTTTTCGTCTGTTCGTTCGCAACACACTAACATCGGACGAGAAACTCATGATTGCCTTTAAAGGTAGTTTAATCTCTTAACCGTCTCTGATCATTATTTTTGGTGATGCATCTAATGTAAAAGTGTCCATGTGACCATTTTACCATCCCGCCTTTCAGCTGTTACAGCTAAAACTTAACACCAATAAGTTCATCAAATAAGTTTATTGACGTCCCCTTGGCCTAATTGGTAGTGGCCATGCCTGGGAAGCAGTGATAGCGGTGTGGTTGAACGTTGGACTGCCGAACCGGAGGTTCCAGGATCAAACCCCGCACGCACCACTAATTTTCAAAAATTATGTGCGTATTAAAAATTTAAAAATTTAATTATCACTTGCTTCGGTGAAGGAAAACATCGTGAGGAAACCTGCACACCTGAGAGTTCTCCCTAATATTCTCAAATGTGTGTGAAGTCCACCTGTCCGCACTTAGCCAGCGTGGTGGACTATGGCCTATACCCCTCACACTGTGTGAGGAGACCCGTGCCCAGCAGTGGGACAGTTATGGATTGTGATGATGATGATGATGATGCCTGGGAAGCGAAGGGTCCCGGGTTCAATTCCTGCCCGGGGCAAATATTTTTGTCGCAGATATATGTTCTTGCTGGGTCATGGGTTAATCATGTGTGTTATTTATGCTGTTCATGCCACCCGCGATACAGGGAATTCTATTGCAGGTGTATAAATGTGTCAGCATTTTTTTTTTAATTTAAAACATGTACAGAATTTGTTTCCAAAAAAGGTCCAGGTTCTATGGAACTTATAAAACTGCTCACAACATATAAAATTTACGCCAACATATTTATTTTTCCCGCTATCCTTTATTCCAATACTTACACAATAGATCTCGTCGTTCATTATAATTAAGGCTCGACTGTCTAGCAAGAGTAGCAAGACTTGTCATCGGAACGGAACAATAGCTTGCGCTGCGAAATATTGTTTTAATCAACCAATACAATTTAACTTTGTTTAAATAAAAAGAAAAGGATTTGAATGTTCGAGCTTTTTCATATTTTATCACATGGTCTGTGATTAAACATAACCAGTGTCTTAACCAGTGGTCTGTGTATTTTATATTGGTGATTTATGTTCAACTGTGATTGTGTTTAATGTATTTAAATCTTCATTTATTTTTCGTTGAGTCACCTGCAAGACAATAATATATAATTAAGATTTTGGTTCTATATCTATCATTAAAATGTGGTATTTGATTACATGTACCAATTAATCTTATTATTCACATTCGTGATTTTTCGTGTTTTGTGCATGTTTTGTACGACATTCCTCCATCTTATTCTGTTTTTTTTTATTTTATTTGCAAAATACAAAACACAAATTTCTCGGGGTATACCCCGAACAGAGGCATCTATGAGATAAATATTTGTTTGGGTCATGTTATTTGTAATATCTCAGTTACGCATATCGCGCCATTAGGGAGTCCTCGTGTCATTAAAAACCCCACGGGCTTTATGAGTGTGTCAGATTGAGAAATATTTTTTATCATAAGCATTGTGTTACATTTTTATGTAAATAACCAGCAATCGACCGATTGACGGTAAGCGGTCACCGTCACCTATGGACATCTGTAGGATCAAAGTCATTACCGACGCGTTGCCGATTAAGAAAGAAAGTACCTACTGGCTCAGGAGTTCCCAACCGGAACACGCAAGTCGTTTGGGTTGGCTGAAAGAATAGGGTGGTACCTAACTAGCTTGACTTCACGGTAAGATAATAATGCAAGTAATTATTATTGTTTAGATTACGAGTCAACGCAGTCTTCGAGCTCCGATGTACTCAAGAGCGTGTCACACGTTGTCCTAGCGGCGTTTCTCGTCAACAGCTGACATGCAGTTAGCGGACTGTTCCGGAACTTCTCCATAGTGCCATAGTGCCAATGAGATCAAGCAAGTTTGTGCTAAATGAAAAGAACAAAGTGGGTGTCAAACCACGTGGCGATAAATATTTTAAACTCCCCGCCTTGCATCTGAGCCATGGTTCATAATAACTTCATGATTTCATGATCTGTTACTTAAGATGATACGATGGTTCCAGCTCACTGATAAAAACTATAAAATAATTCTGAAAGCATGGGCATTGCGAATAGTAATGTTATTAAACAGCAGACGAAACATGAAAAAATTTCTTCTAGTTATTATTTTTTTATCTGTTCTGGCTATTGATTACATACAAAATACATAAAAAAAAACTATAACTTTACAAATTTAGTATACATACGAGTATCTATAACTTTTTGTTTCGGTCTGTGTTATTAGCCGTAACTAATAAAGTGTTTTGTGTTCCTAAAAAAAATTAAACTAAATGTTTCGTAACATAAAACATAAACTATATTTTTAAAGATTACCAATTATTATACTTAATATTATACGCGAATGTTGCAACCGGACTTGACTCAATGCTCTCCCTGCCTCACAATTATGGGTTAGTGTAATAAATAAATCAAACAGGCTTGTATAAAAATATTTAATTCCTTGGAAATACAACTTGTATAATGTATTCAATAATGTTTTATTAATGGTTTATACGAAATAAAACCAAAAAACTATGTCACACATAACGCTTCGTCATAATATATCCTTACTTTCTAAAAGTGAGAAGCCGTTAGATGCTTTTAACTTAATGCAAATGAAAATAGATCACGAAACATTAGTTACGATGAGCTTGCGATATTCTCTTTCGATAAAAGTTAATACTTGGTATCGACTAATGGCGTCTACATACATAATATATTCTTAAAATACTACTTCCAATCGATATTCCAAAGTTGCGGTTCAGTTCCCTGCTCACATTATGATCGTTACGAGAGTCCAAGATAATATTAATTGCTTTCTTTATGTCCTAATTTGACATAGGAAATGGTTTTAAAAAAGTCGATCCACAATCTATGCCTCTCATGATTAATTCGATATTTGATTATCAGAAAATATAATTGTTGTTAAACATTTATAGAAAAATATACCATTTTATTATAATTAAAAAAAAACCTGGGTTTTATCACAATCTGTAATTTTTTTGAATATATAGAATATAGAATGAGATAGATAGGTACTGCTTATTTTCCAAATAGGGTCAAAAGTCATGAAACATTAAATCCTAACGTAGTATTTTTCTGTTACCCACGATGACGTCACACAAAGTTTTTAGTTGATGTGTTACGTTAACAGAACGTTTTATAAGTTTTTAGATTCGATCATATCACAATTAGGCATAATTACAATGTAACGTTTCAAATTGTCACCAACGTGATTGAAAGTAAAATAGGAGGTTAGTGTATTAACGCATACTAAAGGTAAACGGAAATCATAGAATATCTATCTCACTCTATATTAGCGATATTTTATGACTCATCTAATCATACATTTTACTTCGAATATACCTAACTAAACTCAAGACACTTACATAATAATATTTATAACTACTTTGTATATTGTACATATTTGACTAACGCTAAGACTAGTTATTGCTAAGTTACATTTATTATTCAAAGACTGATAGATTTTATCATAACTGTGCCATATCGTATAAGATGCATCTCTAAGTATTTTAACACTACAATCATGGTTATCTAAACATAAATCTTTAAAACTATTATATATATTCACTAACTTTGTTTGGACGTTTTGACTAGTTTCACACCTTCATAGGCAAGCGCTCGATTAGTGATTTGTCGCTCATGAATAAGAGCCTCGAATAGGTATGAAGCTATTCGTGCTCAGTCAAAAATATCTCTGAAAATGTTTAGACTTGTAAACATATCAAATTTTCATGACCGTAAGCTATATTGACATGTTAAGGTATTCCACAAAGCATTGACGTCTAAAACATATCGGAATTACACAATTGGTTCAAAATCTTTATACACATTAAATTATTTTATATTCGACGTTACATAATGTTGGTCAGAAAACTTGGTTATGAAATAATATCATACCATATTTTATAATTATAAGTAGTCTAATATGACTAATACAGTACCTTGTTATTTGCTACGTTTGAAACTTTGTGCGGGTTGGTCTATACTGAAAAATATTACGTTTATGTAAATCCAGCGAAATGAGAAATAGGCAGACAAAACACACTCTCAAAACATCGCTGTCAAATGACTACAAAAATTGACATTTGCGGACTGTTTCCAGTAACATCCAGTAACATTTTGTGCGTAGTAGCGGCGCCGCGGATATACTCGTATTATTATTATGAAGTACTTAACATACTTTTAACATATTGCTAACCTAGCGTGCGTAACCTAGCGTAACCTCAAAGTAAGACACAACAACAAAAGATATTTTGCAAAATAATGGCATCAGGATCGGACTCTTCGTGAACGATGCGAGTACCGCATCGCATCGCGCCATTGTGGAACGCTCCTTTACCATTCGCTTCACGTCAATACAGAGTTTTAAATCCCATCGCTTTCATGCATTTTGTTTGAAAGTAAACGTCATGCCCACACACGCGACTGTTATCTGTTAATATTTATATGTACATCACACAAAGATACCAGTTCTTACTAGGTACTTAGTTAAATTTTAATAATAGATATGTTCTGTATTATACTTACATAGGTTAGCAAAAGTCTTTGATGTATTTTTATAAATATTATTTTAAATCCTAATAGCAGATTTAGTTATTAATTAAATCGGTGTGCATTGTTAAATACCATTATTAACACTTATCCCCTAAATTAAAGAAGTCAGATATTTTTCTTATTTGTATATATTTCGTGACATTTTGCAATAAAGACAATATGGCGTGCTTTGTAAAATAATGAACTAGGGATGTAGATACATTCAACGTAGGAAATGTCTACTTCCAACTTTTATAAGTGTAAGATTAATAAAATTGTAACAATATGTAGATAGATATCACAATGTATTTAATTAATTTAATACTATGTGTAACAGCATAGCATTTTAAGAGTTAGCAGATCACCAAAAGTCTTGAAAAGTGATATAGATTATAAGAATACAACGAGAAATTACAAACAAATTTTAAATATTACAATTGCTAAATTATTACAAAGCTAAAATTTAACGTTATACGAAATCGAATAGTGCCGATTCTAAAATAAGATAATGTTGGACTTAGCGTAAGACTTCAATAGTCGACATAACCTCTGCTAGCTACGCGTACCAATCTCGACTCTATCAAGAACATAATTCCAATAACGTATTGTAGCTCGCGTTACACAACGTGAGGGCGATCGAACCTATTGCTTGTATGTACAACGTAGTTGTACGAATACCTAGTGATATAGAAGTTGTTAGCTGTTTCTGTAAAGATATGAATAAATGAATTTTATAGACCTGTTTGTTTCATTTTCAAATTTCTACACTCGAAATTTAAAATTTATGTAACCCATTTTAACACATAACAGTAACAATATTTACGAATAGTTTCCTAACACATTTGCTGCGATCGTTATTTTCTATGGAAAAAAACAACGTGTACGTGCCCGACAGAGAACGTGTTAACATAATAATTATTATAAACGTGTTAACATATTAGTTATTGTAGCTATGGTTGATTGTGCTCAAATTTAATAATCTTCCAAGTATAATTACGCTATAAGTGAGCACAAACTCAAGCCAGCACAAAATTAAATAACATGATGCAATTACGAGTAATTTTGAATAGCACGGAGAACTTAATAAATTAGACGACTCGGTATTCTCAGTGCAAATTGCGCTTGTCTTGATAATTAAGAGTAAAAAAGCTGGCGTGGTTTGTGACTTCGACCTTTTTTTGCGGTCGAAAGAAGTGCCATATTATTTAAAGTAAAGGTAGGTACTAAAAATAAATTACGTTCTTTAATATTTTTAAGTAAATTTTTAACATAGGTACTTGTACTTCTTTGAATACATATTATTAGTCCCATAAAAGTAGAACATGCACACAATTCATTTGTACTTAATTTATTTGCCTACTGAAACCTTATAACTACCTAAAACTCTTTTACAGCCACAGTCTTATAAAAAACAAGCCTACACCCGCGGCTTCGCCAGCCAAAAAATCCCTAATATTATTATAAAAGTTGATAAAATCAGAGAACTTCCATACTAACTTTGCACCCCCCTCTTACCCCCTTAAGGGATGATTTTCGATGATTTCATGACTTTCAATGAAAAACCTTCATACTGAATTTCATTCGAATAACTTCAAAAACAGCAGTTTCATACAAACTTTGCATCCCCGTTTTACTCCCTTAGGGAGTGAATTTTCAAAAATCCCTTCTCAGTGCTCGCCTACGTTATAAAAGGAACCCCTGTTCAAAATTTCGTTTCTAGCCCTTATAGTTTAGGCCCTGCGTTGATATGTCAGTCAGTCAGTCAGTCAGTCAGTCAGTCAGTCAGTCAGTCAGTCAGTCAGTCAGTCAGTCAGTCAGTCAGTCAGTCAGTCAGTCAGTCAGTCAGTCAGTCAGTCAGTCAGTCAGTCAGTCAGTCAGTCAGTCAGTCAGTCAGTCAGTCAGTAAGTCAGTCAGTAAGTCAGTCAGTAAGTCAACTTCTCCTTTTATATAATATATAGATTGGTCAAAGATGAATTGCTGCTCGTAAGGACAAAGAGAGAACCCCTTTGTGAGTGATGCTGACCCTAACATCCATTGTACCGAAACACCATATTACCGTAAACAAAGTTGTTTCACGATGAATATAGACTGTGTCGTAACAGGCGATCAGTATAAACCTTCTACCTATCAAACACTGTTACGATCTAAACAACACTCATTCCAATTAACGAGAATACAGGCAATTAACACGGTATCACATAACTCGAAGTACTGTCTCAGCAACAAACTTCTTATCTTACTGGTATCTTAATCTTATTATCTTCAAGCCAGTTCCTGGAAAATATGAGATGACGCAGACCAACAAAGGTCTATTGTTTGTAAAGTTATTACGCATTCGCTATGTAACCTATTTTGCATTAATGAATATAATAATTTTGCAGTTGTTGCGTTTAATGTGCATTTTCAAGAAAAAATAAAGGGTGTTTACGGAATGATGTTATAGAATAAAACGCATTTTTTCCTATAACGTCATTGTATCTGCCAATCTTATCAAGTTTGAACAAGCTAAAAAAACCATCGTTTAGCCATTAATAACTAACAGGATACTATTTCTTATTCATTATTAGTTACGCTTACGTACCAGCATAATCTCAATTTGGTTAAGTTGTTACGCCGCCTGAAGCCACAATTCGCTGTCAGTACGGCAGTCATCTATCTACAACCGGATTCTCCAGCTTATCGTACCAAGCAAAATGATAAATTAATTTTTAATACGAAATTAAATAAGTGATGCGCGCACTATTGGACTTTACCCGGGTTTAGACCCACTTTCAAACCATTCGGTTATTTTGATGACCCGTATGGCGCAATGGTTATGTTTCATTATTAATCTGTTGTTAAATGGGTATATGGTACATGTATATGGAAATGAACGAAATGAATGCGGTAAGTGTTGAAATATTTTAAAAATTATAAACATAGGTATGAAAATGGTGTATAGTGAACTGATAGCTTAATGGTTTGAACGTTGTAATCCCGAATCGGAGGCCAGGTTCAAATCCTGCACTTCTACTTTTAAAAAATTATGTGCATATTAGAATTTATTTACCACTTTTTCAGTGAAGGAAAACATTGTGACCAAACCTGTATATCTGAGAGTTCATAAAGTTCTCACAGATGTGTGAAGTCCGCCAGTCCGCACTTGGCCAGCGTGGTGGACTATGGTCTGTAACCTGCCCAGCAGTGGGACAGTTTGGTGTTCCGATGATGATGATGAAAGTTCTTTTAAGGGTTTAATAAATTATGTTTTCCATGCTTATTTTAGATATTTCAGTAAATGACAAAGTTTCCAGTTCTATGATCTACAAGTATATGTAATTACCTTAACGAAATACCTATAGAGTTGTTAATTTTGTTATACATAAAATTCGTCCTCAAGTCTTCTCAAATAGGTACGTACAGTCGAGATACAAGCCGTGCCGTGGGGCGTAGAAACCAACCGATTTCCCTGAAGCGAAGCGAGAGCAGGTTTGCATAAAATAGAGGACAAAAAGGTGATAATGACCTTCCTAAAGCTGTGTATAAATGATATGCATTTACAAAGAGGAGAGGATAACTGCCAAGCTGAATAAAGCTCCTTCGTTTTAAAAATGGGCCAGAGCATGCAAAGTTACGTTCAAAGTTCCCTGCCCATTTAAGATGATGTCCTTGACCCTTATACTATGGGTCCATGCATTGTACAAGATTTTCTTGACGCCACATAACTATTCATACTGCTTGCGTCTCGATTGCGATTTATATTCCAACCGTAATACCTACCTTTCTTCTAAGCGACTCCATTCTGATATTGTGGATGTATTTAAAACGGTACTAGATATACTTTCTATACAGAAATTCTTCTTCGTTTCATTTTTACTCCGAGTTCCATAAATTGCTACTTAACTTGTTATTCATAATTGTTACTGTGATAATGTTACATTATGACTTATTCGTCGGGTCTCATAAAAAATCGCGAAAAAAAATCCCAGTCACTGCCATCGCAAGAATAAAAATGTCACCAAGATAATTTAAACACTAAAACCATCACGGTTTAATTTCGATTGCAGTCAATTGTAGCTCTTTTGCGTTTTGTTGCTCATTTGGTTCGGACATTTTTTAGCACGGACCCTGCGCCCATAGTTATAATAAGTCAATGATCTTACAAGTAAAACCTACATCAAAATAATGCAAATTTAAGACTTATATGGTTTTCACATGTATGCCATTGTCAGAACTGGACCAAATTGAAAGGGGACGCACCAGCTTCCAAATCATCAAAAAGAATCATCAAAATCGGTTCACCCAGTCGAAAGTTCTGAGGTAACAAACATGAAAAACATACAGTCGAATTGAGAACCTCCTCCTTTTTTGAAGTCGGTTAATAAATGCTAAAATTCCAGACTTTGGATACCAGAAACATTCTATGAAGCTACAAAATATTGTATACAACGCAACCTAGTTTATATCCGTCAGCAAGTTGAGCTATATTAGCCATAAATTGCGTTAATTCCGCCTCGAAACGTTGCACAGTTTATTATAAAGCCATCAATTTATCGCACCCACTTACCACGATAGCATTATAAAGTAAGGCCTTGTCGAAAATACTACTTCAATATTACTAAAGACGAAGGAAAGTTTATTAAATACTTCATTCACGTCGTTAGCCCTACGGTTAATCATTTGTTTTTTGCCCTAAAATAACCCTTAACGACATCTAACACTGAGAAAGTGTCACAATATGTCGCTAAGTTAGACGGAAATAAAATACGCATCTCACGAGGGTTCAATCAAGCAAGAAACATTTCGTTTTTTATGGCCGATAACCTCTCATAAAGAAAAGGTATAAAAATAATAAGGAGTCGTGAGGGGAAATAAAATTGGTATAATAATAACACCGTCATAAATACGCGTTAGTTAAAAGATTTAAAATTCAATCTTAAAGTTATGTTATAACCTTAGTGTAGTGCATAACGATGTTTGAGAAGGGTCTGCGGCTTATTTTGTTCGATTTGAATTTCATGTTTCCTTCAGAATGTTCCAATCGTAAAGTACGATATCGATGACAGTTACAATTTTGTTTACAAGGATTTATCTCAAACGAGCTGCCGGCGAGCTGTAATGCGACTTTTATTGTATTTTCCACGGACGACGACGTCGACATTTGTCTTTTTCAGTATCGAATTTAATAATGTGTCGCACATTATCGAGATAAACGTATTATTCGGTTTACTGGATTATGCAGGAAGATCCAAAATAAATACCTTTTAATTATTAAATTTAATTTTGTGATAGATGGACAGACAGACAGGTCGAGGCGAACCTGAGAGATTCTGTTGGATCCGTTACCGTTATGCCAATGCTATAATGTTTTTTTACAGAAATTATCATAAACATTCGGTTTGAAGTGGACGTCCGTTTTTGTCGTCTTTTTCGGATTTTATTAAAGTAAATAATTTCAAGTCCATCACGTTAATGACGAAAGCAACGGCAAAACATTTTATGACTTCCCATTCCCACCATTAAAATAATCACTTCTTCCGTCCCTGTTGTACATTTTAAAATGGCTGAACATAAACTTTTCAGAATTCCATTCACACACTGAGTGCTAAAAATTGGTTGAAAATACTTCAGTACATTAATATTTCAGGTTCTAAATCAGGTTAAATGGCAGTTTTATGATCGTTTATTAATATGTATATTGGACAGATTTTTTTAATGGCTATATTAGATGAACATGTTTAATGCCATTAGGTTGGTGGATTCCTTTTTGGTGTGTGCATTTGCCCATTGTTGCGTATTGCGTAGTTAGGGACAAGCTAAATAATTATAATACAGTCCGCTATCCCCGCAACATTACCTGTTTATGAACAATTTATTTCGTTTTTGAAATAAATGAATCATGCTTATTTTTTTTAACTATAGTAGATACGAAAGATATGGCACAAAGCGCCTAAGAATTATATTTTATTTCGATTTGTTATAAAAGCGTATTTTTAGTTTTTTTTTTAACTATATTTTATTTTTTCTTTTTTAGACTGCGAATAAACATTTGTCTTTATTTCTTTCTTGCCATTGGTCCTTGATTAATATGCCATTTCGAGTTAATCGGATGTTTTGAAGGGGGTCAAAATAATGTTCAAAGTTTCCGTTACTACTAACATGCATATGAAGCTAATAAAAGCGTATTAAAAATAATTTTATGCTTTTAGAAAGAACTGCATATTTTGTTTGAATTTGAACTACGGCGTAATTGCTGCTACAGTGATTTCTCTGTAAAGCAACTCTTGTAAGTCTGCTTCAGAGTTGTCTCGCAGGGAAACTGAACCTACTTAAAGGAGTCTGTCGTACCTTGTGAAACCGTAAGAATTTCACTTGAAAAAAAATTCTATGAAAGTGTAATTTCACCCGTGTTCCTTTACACAATTTAAATTCGCAGAACTTGATGTCTCAAAACAAACGCGTGCTTAGATGACTAAATATAATTCAAATGCCCTACCGTAGTATTACTTAGATAAAGTAAAGTAATTTTTATTAAGTGTGCTGCAATTACAGATCCACTTGATTTGATATACTTTTGATGATATATTTTTGAACGAATGGTATCTGGAATTTCGACAACATCTTAATATTAGTCAAACCAAGTTTCACAAAGTTAGGATATAAAAATAAAAACCGGTCAAGTGCAAGTTGGATCGCCCAGTTCCGTTCAGTTGGGTTCCGTACTAACGTGTATATAAGTTCCATTGTTATGCTTTTCGTGTGGTAAACTACAAATTGCCATTTTTTAGATCTTTTATTTTATTTGTAATCTAAGTTCGCACCTCTTACCAAATTTCATGTTTCTAGGTCTATAGGAAGTGCCCTATAGGTTTCGATTACCTACCTAGCGTCAAAATATGCGGCATAACCATCCGTATCATTCGTATCTTTTAATTGCGTTGACTCAGAAGTTTGATTCCGAGGCTGCTCCAAGGGATTACAGACCTGAGTATTTAATATTAATTTCAGCTTGATACCTCCACGCGTTCCTGAAAAAAAGGTCTTGACAGGTGGACATTGGGTGGACAAAATAGTGATCCCATAATTTCCGTTTTTTTTTGAGTTACGGAAGAGAGGAAGTTAGTTTTACAGTACATAAGTATAATACAGAGTTAATATTATCGTCTGAAACAAGGCAGTTGAAAGAAGAGCTCGCGGGGCTTACTAGTAAACTTGGCGCGAGCTTGCGGTTTTATTTTTCATTTACCATCTGGGCTTAAGGTGCTATTCCAAAACGAGGATTGGCAAAACGAAACGTGAAGCTAGAATTTCCCGATGAAATCGAAGGGGTTTTGTGCAACATTTACGTTATCCCAGGAGATAAATAACTTTAGATATTATAACATTAGATATTTATGTTAGATATTTAAGTCATACTTAATCATGCTTTACTTCAAACTTTTCTAGTGTACATGGTGGATTTTGATTGGTAATTAATTACGTTAATTGCTCAAAGCTGCAAATAGGTTTAAGCCAATATACGAGTAACTAATTAGCTTTGATTTCATATCATGCATTCAGACGTCGGCCCTTTGTAAATGTAAACTCCGACATCATTATAACTTTGGACAGGGAAAAAACTATATTGTAAGAGTAAGAAAAATATTAATTTGTAAAATCTCCTTTAGATACAATTGAATACAATAAAATTGTACTGCAAGGCACGAGCCTCTCCACAAGATGAAAAGCTATATTTAATATCAATCAAAATCAATTACAAAAGTTTAGGCCGACTGGAGAAGTCACATTATACGAGTATACCAATTGCTATTTAAAAATACTTTGGACCAGCTTCAGATATGTTGCCCGAAGGAGTTACTCATCTAACTCCCATACCCAACGTTTCCTAACTTATCAACACCTGCAATATCAGCCGTTTGCTTGTCCTTATCATTCATGTCTCCTTATTATCACTCATCACAAATCATTATACTTCGATTAATTCTAATTGAACATTCTACAAATTATTATTTTACATACTTATACCTCCACACTGGAATTCCCTGTGTCGCGGGTGGCATGGACGACACAAATGACACTTCACTAACACCCATAACCCGAGAACAAACATTCTGTCACATAAACATCTGCCCCGGCCGGGAAACGAACCCGGGACTCACTATCGGGTCACTATCAACTAGGCTACAGGGTCAGGGTTTACTTAGGCACTTCAATAAAAAGCAGATGTAAACAGACTTTCCAATTTAAAAACATCAATTTATTTTCCCTTTTTGATTGCGTCTTTAAATCCTCTTACAATCGTGTAAAATTTCCAATCAAAGGGAGGTAAACTTCAATTTGGCAGAATACCAAAAGATATTATGAGGGAAAATTTTGCTTGGATCTCACAATTAAGTTAGTACCTACATAATAAAAAAGGTATTAATCATATCCTGAACAATTTATAAAACGAGGGTGTCCTAATTGCTCGCAATGACGGAGTCTCTAGAAAGGTGGCTCGGCCGAGACCATTAATACTTGTTACGAAGCAACATAAAAGGAATCATTCCCGCTTTCCTGGAAAAATTATGTATTCACCCTAAGTAACATTTAGTGGTCGTCCTAAACCTGAAGTAAGTATATTTGCTGTCGTTTACCTAATGAGTGTTATTATGTTGATATACTCGATATGTTCTGTGGGTATACCAACTAGAGTACATATTATGTATATGTTGATTTTACAGATAGTAAAATGATGCTTAATGTTAAACGTCACGTATAAATATTTATTACAGATATTTTCTCTAAACAATAGTAATAGAATTGTGTTTCGATAGAGACCATATTATACATACATACATACGTCCGAATGAAATTTGAGTGGGATACAGCTTGGTAACTAACTGTAAATGCATTCAGCATTACAGAACAAAGGATTTTCAATATAGGTTTTGCTGAGAACTATGAGTGACGATTTTTATGGGTTTTTATTTTATTTTATTTGAATTTCTTTTAACAAGTCCGTTTCATTTGAATTATACATTTTTTATTTTTATATTAACCGTCCAAAGGTAAGATCGGCTCCAAAATCAAAATTAATTTATTTACGTCGGTAATAATTATGCCCTTAAGTATAAGTCTTATATCAAATTTCAATTTACCCGAGAAGAATTATAATAATAGCCTAGATATAATTTCAGCTTACCTTGAGGACTGATCCTCAAACGATGTTGCTTGCTCATCAGAAATTTTAATATGAAACTCATAAATTTAGTACCTACTCATTTACATAGTAGGTAAAGTTCGAATACCTGTCATATTTATTATATTTGAATCGCTGTGTTTTTCTGTACAAATATTAGAAAGTATTCATAAATCACAGACTAAGTATATCCAAATAAAAGTCAAGTAATATCGTATGCTCTTTCGCTGCGCACTTGACACATCTGAATACAGTTTAACGCTATCGCTCCCCAGACAATATTTTTTCTGACGTTTCATACACAAACGGTGTTTTAATAAAAGCGGATCAGGGCTTCCCGTCTGAATATTGTCACAGATATTTCAATATTGGTGGGATTAGCGGCCTATTTAAACATCATTTTCAATGCTACGTTCGTCACCGGTATACAATTTCATTCAAAGCAGCCACAACCCTAGAAAATATTTACTGAACGTTTTTAATTTCGCTGTATAGATGGCACTATTGGCATTCTGAATACTTTGGTAATAAAAGGAAACTATTAACATTAAAGAACCTGAACTTTGAAAAAGACATTTATTTTTAATTATTTAGAATTTAGATGATCCAGCTTCTACTTTAAATGACAAAAAATCAGTATTACTTTTAAGTTTTTACATTTATATTACTGTTTGTCACACACAACACTGAATAACTTAAAAAGCAACTTTTCATCATTTCACTAAAGCCCATTGTTAAATCATACAATACTCAATATTGTTTTAATGGATTAGCATTCGATACTATTTAATATTATTGGGTCCTACTTAATTAAATAGAGAAATTGAACGATGGCGCTAAAGCGATGAATATTTTAACATTTACATTTGTGAAATGAGTCACTGGCATTAATCAAAAGCTGATTAAGTTTTATAATTCAGTTAGTACGCAGAACTTTAGAAGGTTATTTAGTGAAGCTTTCGTTCAAATGATACAATGGACCATACATTTTGTGTTCAGGTCAAATATAACTTACTATTAAAAAAATACCTGGATACTTATAAAGACGTCATAGTATTAGTTTTTTATATTTATTTATTCATACTATTAAAAAAAAATATTTGACATCTAAATAAATTTGTCTTTTATGTAATAAGGCACAAGCAGTGAATTAGGAACTTATAAATCAAAACAAGATAGGTACAGTAAACTTAACTTATTTCAGTCGGTGTTCCTTAATCTTATATTACCGTTTCTTAGTTATTCCGGCTTAGTTATTCCACGATATGTTATAGTACACCCGTGTCACCCTTTCTTTAGTTTGAAAAATAAATTCGCTTTAGAATCAGACTTTTAATATCAAGTGTAATCTTTTTTGATGCTTGATGTCTATAGATTATTGGTTTAGAGACATTTAATCGTTGGTGAAGGCTGTGCATAAATTTCCACTCTCGAACCGGGCACCGCCATTTATCAAACTTGACTGTTTCATAAACCGTCTATCGCATTGTTATCGTGACGCGTGACATTTATTATACTATCCTATCTCAACTATTGTAATTTAATCACGTTAATCGATGCTAAAGCTTTCACAGTTACTCGTGCTATAATAATGTATTATGACATGCCGCAAGCAAGTATTAAAGGCCTATTTGATTTTATATTTCTGGATCCATTTGTAAACTGTTGTTGTACTTGGAACAGGGAGTGCCTGGAGATTGTTTCCCATTTTCTTCGTTAGTAAAGGAGTAACCAACATGTTGCCAGATAAGAATAAAAGTGGTTGTTTGTGACTTGTATTGTAACTCGTTGGTTTGTGTTTACAATACTACAAAACATGAAACACTTCGCGGTTCTTCTAGAAGAAGGCTGGAACAAAGAATAGTTACACTAACGTGCCCGCAAGATATGTATGTTCTCGTATATTTTCTGCTTGTCAAGTGAGACACACCGTGTTTGATTTCGAACTTCACATGTCAATCGCTACAGATTCCATTGTTTTTATTACATCTTCAAACTTTTTTATGACACGAATTGTAATTTCATAACATCGGTTATATTTATTGGTCGCGAGTATATGACCATTTATTTATATTCACGAGTACTTATTACATTATGTAACACTGTTTTTGATGGAGATGATGGATGGATGGATAGTATAGATAGAGGCTAATCTGAGAGTACCCTTTAGCTAGAAGTATCCAGACTTAGTTATGTATTTATGGTAAAAATCCAATTATAAGCATAGTTATAATTGGATTTTACAATGGGTTTAAATTTTCAGTTACGTACACACATTGAAAACATGTAAGGCCATATTTTAACAACACTCGCCATATACAAAATAATAATAGTTTACTATAGTCTGTATTAATCGAGCAGTTGAAATATTTAGAGATCAATTTAAATCATCAGAAACTACGCCTGAGTGATATTACTTTTGTCAACAAAGTGGAATATAAGTATATCCTTCATGTCAGAAATGCCGGTTATATATTAGGTAATCAAATTTAGTCATCGTTAACGTACAATACACGCTTAAATAAACATTTAAGTCTAGGTAGAATTGCGTGGAGGATTCAAACTCCTAGTGTGAAACTAACCTTAAAACAACAAAGCTATCACGGCTATAAAATAGTTATCATTATTTACGATTTACTCTGTTCTGACACGGGGTAGTAGAATGAATAAACAAGTAAGAAGGTCCGAACAACGGCACCCCACTCTAACTCCATTAATCAACAGCGAGGCCCGTTTCATAAAGTGACATTTTCATTGTTCTGCGGCCCTAAACTTCGTATTTACTCGTTTTACGTTCATGCCACTGGAGCTAAACCATTGACAACTAATATTAAGACCACTAATTTGTTTTATACTAAACCGGCTTTCCATTATACCTTGTGTAATATTACAAAGTTGTAGTAATTGTAATGTTTTGTATAAGTATATTTTTACGTCTATAAAAAGTCGTATAACTTCAGTATATATTTAACATAGTATGTATAGTAGTGAGAACGCCTATTAGTGGTCGTATTATTTGTCAAGCCGGTCGTTCGTATTGAGATAATTATTCGTAACTAAGATCCAATTAGCATTATAATTAACTAATCGATAATTATTATAGTACATGATTTAACATAATATGTAACTATAGCAGAACGTTTGTTGGTTTGTTTTTTTGTCTTTAGTTTTGTACGCGCTAATCTCAGAAACGGATCAACCGATTTGGGTGCGGTTTTCAGAAATATATGGTGTTAAGCTTAGTTAAATATTTAGTAAGTAGTTGTTTTTGTTCAATCGGTTCACAAAAAAAATGACAGTTTTCTCATCAATAATATAATAAAGTAACTAAATTAATCTAGGTATTATAACTCTTCTAAAACTCTCCTGTCCTTATTGGATAAACCGAGAATAATCATTATTAACTGTAAAAAAATCACACGTAACGTCAAAATCATTGAAAATCGAGAAATATGATAACGAAAACGGTAAATAAACGTTCCCGTGAACAGGATGACTGACATATATTTTTCCCACATCTCAAAGAAAAGCTGCTAACTATAAGTTTCCGTTTTGCTATGAATACATCAATGTGACAAGCGATGTCGAAAAGCTTAAATAAGTTATTTTATACGCAAAAGTGATGACAATATTCTACATGATTGATGTTATGCACAACTAAGGCATAGAGACTGTTGTGAATAGCGTAACTATTCGCAGTATGATGACAATCTTTCAAAGTTGACATAATATATAAATAAAGCAAATAGATGTAAAAAAAAAATGTGGAAACATTCGCGCTTTTTGGGATTCAAATCTTACAATACTCTGTGCGCACAACGACATCGCTGTTACTGAATATCAGGATACATAATACTGAATAGTAAATTGATATTCTAATCGTCATCAACATCGCAACCCACTGCTGGGTCGGGAGTGTCGGGACTCCTTTCACAAACTGAGGGGTATAGGCTATTCCCAGACTTCTCACACATTTAAGATATTAGGGAAAACTCTCAGGTGTTCACGTTTCCTAACAATATTTTCCTTCACCAAAGAAGTGATAAACAGATAATCTCTAATAAGCACATTTTTTAATTAGAAGTGCGTGCAGAATTATTTCAGGAGTGCAATGTTCAAACCAATCACTGTTTTTAACATTCTATTATTACATATAATAAACCATAAACACTATGTACTCATAAGTTAAGAATCATGTTAAACGTGTTTCGAATTTCACAGCTAATTTATAATGAGCGGCAACAATGAAACACCGAGGTAACAAAATTAAAATCATATACATTTTGCACAGTAACAAATCCTGGAGGGATAACATGAACTGACTTAAAATTAAAAGCATAAGCAGAAAATTCGTTCTCATTTCATATTGGACGTGATTATGTTCCGCGGCTTAATTTCAGATTTAATAACATGTACTTGCACCCAAAAACAATGTGAAAATGAAAAGCCTTCCGTAACCATTTCATTTTGCAGCCCAAGGCACAGGAAGCGAAATGCACCATTCCATTTTCTCAACGTAACTACGTTGCACGTTTCGAACAATGAAATGCTTTTAAAACACGGAACAACATGATTCGTATAATATATAAAAGTAATTTGTAATAAAAGGTAGTTTTGCGCGCTGAAAAAATATGAATGCTCCTCCAAAAGCAGTTCTAGGGAGAAACACAGTAACGTAACATAAGAGCATTATCATATTACAGTTTGATATTTTTCACAACTTTACTGTACCAGTTCTACGTAGATGTGTACCTGAGGTATATTATCAAGTAAATTCAAATTAAAAATCATTTATTCATGTAGATATCACTGATGCACGCACGTCATTTTTTTTATTCCACCGCCGTTTCGCAAAAGGTGCTTTATTATTCTTTATAATGGAGGAGAAGAAAGGCGAAAAAGAGCTTCTTTAGCACATCTTTTAATATATACAATATATTTAATACATAGTAGTACATACCTACTCTATCCTAAGCGGAACTTGTTGCAGTGCACCTGCACTGGAAATGACCTCATTTCCATGGATCTTTTTCATTTAAATATTCACACTATAGTAACCCTTGCCTACGATGCGATTTTATACGTTTTTTGAACAACTCTATAGTATTGACTTAGGGACTTTATTAAAGAACTGTACACCAAGCCCCATAAAAGATCACTGAACTTTATTACGTACGGTACGAACTCGTAACTAATTGATGCATCCTTCTTGTTAACCGATTATGATCATCGCTGTTTTTATACGCATTTATATTATGTCTTATAAAAACTATATTACTACATAATTATGTACTATAAAACTAGTGTAAGTATAACTATTTCTTTCAATTTATTACGGCACGACTCCCGTGACCTTAGTTTATAAATATGTAGCTCTAATAGCCCTTTTCTCTAGTACAAAGATTTTTTGTATACATATCAGTTGCTTTACCCCACAGTAAAATGCCATAAGACATGAAAATATGCAAAGTAAACGAACCTAACCTAACCTAACCTTTTTTTTTTTTTTTTTACGTGGGGAAATGCAATTACGCATACCACCTGGGCGCAGGGGGAGACCCAAGTGGTTATGTGGGACTCCCGTGGCTAATGAGGCCACGGTATACCCACTAAAACCCCACGAATGCCACCTCGCCGTCTTCCGGCGGAGCTGCGGGAACGCTTTCGCACACATCCGCTGCTCCGCCGACGGCAGCCGCAAAAGCGGCTCCTCCGCGAATGCCCGAAGGCCCTTCACGCTAGGCGCGCCAGATGGTAGGGCGCGCCTTCCTCCTCGACCTCCACCAGTACAGTGGCGGACCCCCCCGAGTCCGCCACAAGGAGGTCATGGGTGCCGGAAAACCTCCAGCACCCGGCGGTGGATCAGATCTGTGGCTCCACCGCCAACCACACCTCGGCCGCAGAGGACAGGGAAAGCGGCGCACCGTAATACCGGCATTCCTCTTCCCCTGCGGCCCCACCAATGCCGCTCCGGCCGCGAATCGAAGCGGCCCCGCCTTCTCGGCCGCAGAGGATAGGAAAACCTTCCTCTGCGGTCCCCACCTTGCGCATCCCAAGCAGGCTTGTCGCGCCAAGCCTGCTGGGAGCGACCACCTCGCCAGCCCGCAACCACCTTTCCGCGCGAGCCGGCCCTGGGTGCCTCTTGGTTCACCGTGGGCGCCGAAACCACGGTTACTAAGCCCCCCCGCCACGACAAGGCGGGCACCCCCGGGGGGGAACCTAACCTTACCTAACCTAACCTAACAGCTTCGACGTCAGTAAACTGTCTTATTTTTTTCTAACAGCGTTTAATCGGAGTTGCTTTATGCGCGCTCCATTGTTTTTAGGGTTGATGACTAATGATGCACGAATAATAGAAATACAAAAACCTATTTAAAGCTTATTGATATTGACAGCCTGTGATTACAATATGACTCGGTAGTTAAAACTGAAAGTGAAATCAGATGTGCCCTTATTTACCTACGCTGTGGGCGAAGTCAGAGGACGATTTGATAAATATCTAAAGAATGCTCTGTCTTATTTGCGAGGGAGCCCTTACAAATATAGAGACAATTCGTGAACGCTTTTCTTCTCCAGAGAGATGTGCTTCTATTGCAAAGATTGTACGCGTTTATACTATGTTTTATGCTTTTGAAGATTTAAGAGTTACGTTTAGATTTAAGTTTATATTTAATCAAATTTAGAATCTTACTTAAAAGAAAATTACGAGATTTCATAAGAAACTAGTTATCCCAGCGTACTTCGTACCGCTTGTTTTGGTGATATATCGACAGTAACGCCACCTACCGGGTCAATTGTGAATCTAAATCGTCCTCGAATCCACTTGAACACACAGAAAAAAAATCATTCAAATCGGTCTAGCCGTTTAGGAGGAGTTCACTGTCAACACACGTACAGAAGAATTAGGTATAAATACCTAAGCAGTACCTTTGTAACATCCTTACTTTATGTAAATTATTTAAATTGTATCCTTGTGTGCATAATCTATGATATAAATTAAATAAATACAAAAAAGAGCAAACTTTTAATTTTGTTGAAAGTTTTGGTATAAGCTCCAAAATGGAGTTCAGTTTATAGAAACCGTATAGTACCTATACGAATATATCCGTAAATATATCTGTACCCATACCCATCAAGAAACTAAATAACTTGTTACATCTAATTTTTTGTTATTGTATGGTTGAGTACAAGAAAAATTTGGGTAAAAGAGGCATAATTATTCAGGGTGAAAAGTATAAAAGGCGGCAAAACACTTACCGCTGTTAATGTTGAGGTAAATGTGAAATTAGCGTTGTTTAATAATTAATTTAAATGAAATTTTATAAGTATACTTGTTACATCTCATTTTTTTGTTATTGTATGGTTGAGTACCTACTCCAAAAAAAATTTGGGAGAAACGAGGCATAATTCAGGGTGAAAAGTATAAAAGGCGGCAAAACACTGACCAATGTGAAATAAGCGTTGTTTAATAATTAATTTAAATGATATTTTATATGTATACAAGTCTGCTAGTAGCAGGCAGACGTTGTTCTGCAACATAGTAAACATATATACAACAATACAAACTACTGAATATGCAAATAAAATTTCATAAAAATCGGTCAAGCCGTTCGGGAGGAGTATGGTAACTAACATTGTGACACGAGAATTTTATATATAAGAGTTTTAAAGATATATGCTAAAATTCAACATAACTCCATCATAGGTCACTATAATTTACTCCATAGCCTATCGTTCCGTTTTTAGCAACAACAAAAAATCGTTAGTCACTCTTTCTTCACGAACCCTTCCGAGAGGCTAGAGTTAATTGGATCTTTTGAAAAATTCTTGCCGGAATAATTTTTCATCTATCACTTTGCGTGTAATTTGCGCTTATTTACAGCAAAAAACATGCCTTTGATGTAGAAATTCCGAACGCTAAGAGCACTACTCTGGCACTTCAACTTAAACATATATTTTCATGATTTAGCTTGTAGTTACGATATTCAGAGATATTGGACAATAAACGGATAATAACATTCGGATTTTTTTTTTCAGGAAAATTGAAGGGTTTGATTTAGTATCCACTACCTTAATGTGTAATAAAATTTATTTATTTGAATATAGAGTTAAGAAATAACCATATTAATGTTGACTGATATTTGGTAATCAGATGTACACATGAGTAGATGAGGCGTACAGACGATGATATTATGTTAGAGCATTTTTCTACTACACATGTACTTACTTTATACCTTGTTGTTATGACTTATGACTATGACTTTCATCTCACTTGAAAAGGCTTAACAAAACCATTTTCAAAGAATCTAAACTAGATAACGTTAAAAAATCCGAAGCGCTTATAACCATAGCTTGTTTTGATCATAGTGATGGACCGAGTTAAGACGAGTCAGTGCTTAATATAGGTACCTATATTATATAGTACCTATTTACATTGCAGTCATTGCAGTGTTGTATTATGCAATGATGTCATTATAGAGATCAATGATGGATATGAATTTACGTCTAACTGTTTAACGTGACGTGTCCTCCCAAATACGAAGGGTTTATGAAATTTTGCCATTAGCATTAATTTCTAGACAACGCCAAAAATCACTTTACTTCGCCGTTCTCAGAATTAATGTGATAAAGGCATAGGAAGGAACGTTTCATACATTTAATTATTTCATATTGAACGTCACCTAAAGTATAGAAGTTATACCAGGATTATTTCCCGAAAAATAGTTTTCATTTGTTATGTATGTGTCTGTGAATAGTGTCACATTAAAGCTTTTAAGGATACTATTATTGAATTTTTTAAATCTACATTGCTAAGTTGCACAATATTCTGAATTTTTTTGACATTACTGGATTGATATTTCAAAAGACATTATAAAATAAGGCAATGTTCGACAAAAAATAAGCTTTAATTTTTTCGAACATTGCCTTATTACAAAATCTCTTTCGAAGCTACGAAAATGCATCAATATGAACTGCATAATATTACCATTCACTCTACGAACGCGTAAAATTTCTTTGAATACAATTCAAAAGTTAACATTAAACGTACCAACACAATAATACATATATCTCATAAAAAGTGAGCATCTTTCTTTCGTGTACAATACCGACATTTCATTTTTCAATAACAGCTTTCGAAGAATACGTGAGCCTACAAAATATCCTGTCATTTATACGAATACGACACATGTGAATATGAAAAGAATTCGTCATACACGTACGACTTTACGACTTTCATAAAGAGCAATGCCATCAAATTTCATGTTCAAAGTTAGGCGATTACAGCTTGTTTATAATCCCTTGCTTTTCACGCTTTACCCATATTAAGGTTCTATAATATTTTTACTGTCCAATGTAGGTATTTGATACTGGAATATTCAGCTTCAATAAGGTAAGCTTACTGATATTATAAGCTGCACATGTTCGTTTGAGCTGCTCAAAATGCTCTTGATCCTGAATATAGTTGTAGGTACATTATATTGTCAAAGTAATAAACCTTAATCGCTCATCATTCAGGTATACATACATAATAGTTATAGATTTTCAGATTCAATATCTTAGGTGGTTCATCTGTCCTCGAGTATCCAACAACTTCGGATTAACTCGAAATGAGAATGATTATCTTTGCCGGCACTTTTCTCACGCTTTAGATGAACTCCAGCACCATAATTATTAGTTTTTAATATAACCGTAAAATCTTAGTTACCGTGAGTATAATGAATTAAGTTGTCGTATATGACGAGAAGGTATGTTGAACTGTTAATATCTTAATAACATAAATATATTAATTTCTAACCCCCGTTTACTTTTGAAAAATACTAACGTGACTTGGTAAACAATTTTATGAACTAAGTTGATCAAATTAAATAATTATGAAGCCATTATAGGCCATTTCCCCATACTATAATGATCATTGTCCTTTGGCATACTTATCAAGGACCGATGGATAATTAATAATTTAGAAATAAAGAAATATCCGATTTCTTTGAACTCGATTTTGGCTCATAGTTAGCGATCAGATTTAGTTCAAAGACTTATCAAGGACCGATGGTAAGAAAGAAAAAAGAAAGAAAAATATTTACACGCAGTGTAAAAAAGAAAAGAATAAATATAGTTAAAAAAACTAAAAAAACACGTTTTTATAATAAATCGACATAAAAGAAATATTCTTAATAAAAGCGAGGGGGCGCTCTTTCGTACTATTGTTAAAAAAATATTACGAAATGGCACGAAGCACCCCACGCTTTTATTAAGATTTATTTTTTATTTCAATTTATTATAAAAGCGTGTTTTTATTTTTTTTTAACTATATTTTATTTATGTTAATAGCCGAAAAACGAGCAGACATACCGTCCAAGTGGTCAGCATTACCCAAGGACATTAGCAACTCCACAGACATCACAGATGCATTGCGGGCCTCGAAATAAAGAAGAGGAAAGGAAGAAAGATAAACTGGATCTCAAGCCCCTAGCCGAAACACAAAACGTCATTCAGCGATAGATTCAAGCTAGAAGGTGGTAGATATAATCAGCCGGGCTTAAATACGTACCACCAGCCTAGAGTAATTTGAGATTAAACTGCATTGTACAGAATCCAGCGATATCCCCTTCGTACTACCGCATCTACAATACAGCCAAGTAATCATCACCATGTATGCTCGTCCCCTCGTTGACAAGCTAAGTGTAATTATTGGCCATAACGGATTGATGAAGGAGCCATCAAGTCTGTGATACTAATTATATAAACCCTCGTAAAAGCTTTAGAGAATACAATCTAGTGGTGCTAACCGTGCACTTGAAATCATGAATACGTCTCTCATCCAACTTCTAACTATCTCAACATTTTTTTTTTCGAATTCTTGCGGGTAAACGTGGTATGGCTGTATAAGCTATAAGAAAAATAAGACAGAAACAGCAATCATGTAATAACATGTAATAACTATTAATTATTACAAAGCGTAACAAATAACAGGTAAGCCAATAAAATTAGAAGTCATCGTAAGTCACCGGTTATTTATTTTGACTGAATCGGTCGATGGCAATCACTCCGAAGACTATTTTTATGGCCTGTACCGGATGCGCCATAAAGCGTGGCATAAAATCAGTAAGCCTCCCGAGAACAAATATAAAAGTAAATAACACTTAGATTGGAGATTTGGGCGCCGGTTATGTCTTGTTTTGCCGCGAATCGAATATATGTATACGATTGAATGTAGCCCTTTTTTATTTTTTCACGACATTAAAATGTAATTTCAATACACTTTTCATTTAACTTCAATAAAATAAAATGAAAAGTGTGTGTATATGTTACTTTATATTTTTTTCTTACTCTAATTAATTTATACTGCAAATGTCACTTATGCTACATTTTCGTCCTCTGAAGTCGGCCGTGAAAAGTTTTTATTTGTTTAAATCTCAATGTCGGAGCGTCAGTCTCATTTCGGATGTCCATGGGTGATGATGACAAGACAAGGTGGTCTTTTCATCCCCTTTTTTGACTAGTTTCAAAAGTTTTCATTCGTGAATTTTGTATTATGTATATTAGATATCAAGAATATATATAGATAGATAATAAGATAGATAAATTCAAAAAATCCCCCATTTATCCATTTTAGAGTCAACGCCAATTTCCACTAAGCATTTTTGGTATTAGCTTCTGATTCTGACTGGTGAGATCAGGTAAGGTAGAAAGATCTTTTTCCACCTACCGTCCTGGCTACCATAACTCGGTTGCAATTTGAAAATTTGGTTGAAAAGTCTGACTACCAAGTACCAAAAAGGTGACCATTAAGTCTACCATTGTCCGGGTGATGATTAGGTACTTACTGTCACTCGCACGTTTGCCGGTGAATAATATTAAACGTAAGCAATTTAATGACGTAAAATTTTAGAATTAATCATTGAATTACTTTGAATACGTAATTCCTGTAACAATAACATCGTAACAACTGAAGTGTCTTACTTAGAAAGAACAACCAATTTAGATCGAAATTATTTTATTGCTGGAGTCAACAAACGTTTACATTTTATTTGTATGGGGTTTGACCCCCTTTCACAGCTTTATGTATTTAATTGGTTAGTACTGTACACAATTTATTCTTTCAACAGTTGTAAACATATTTCGTTGTACCTATAATTTCATTAATATCGAAAGGAACATTGTTCCGGTGAAGAGTCTCATGATATCTCTTTCTCTTTTTATGTTGTTTAAATTGTTACCTCACCTTTCGCTTAAACTTTCACCTTTAAAGTCAATTAAAGCATTTGTTGGAGATGCTTGTTTTAATCGTATAATACGAGTATGTCCACCAAGTTAGTTGCTTCTATGGTGGTAGCGGGACAGTCTACAAACTTGCTTGAGCGGTTCTGTGTTCTGTTCTTAAAGGGATATGGATAGCCATCGATTCTGATTATCTTTGGCAAGCAATAAAATTATTATGACACATTACGTTAAGTCTATTCCAGTAATCCTCCTAAAGTAGCTTGGAATGCGCTCCAGCTGTCTTTAATTAGAAGCAAGATCTGCAGTGTGCCACTAATGCATTGAAGAAAATCTTTTGTATTGATATTTTCAAACCGTTTATCTGTTCTCATTCTTTTTTCCTACACGGCCTCTGACCCAATAGCCTGATTACTAAGCCGCTGATTTCTATCTGACAACCCACTCTTTAGACTTACTGTAAACATAATATTTCTACTGATATCCCACAACAAGGAAAATTACTCTAAAAGAATATACGAGTTTTGCTAGTGGGCTAGTAAAAATTATTTAGTAGCAACACGTCACACTAAATTTCGTCAGTAATTGGGGCTACAAATGAAATATTTCTCCGCTTAACGAAGTAGATATTTAGTTTTGTAAGTTCGAAGTTACTAGATTATAAAATTTAAGTCACTGTGGGCTTCCGGATTTTTTCACAATATTGAAGACTTATCACGCTGCATATTTTGATCCGTCAAAAAAACTTCTTTGCCAGTTACATCCATGGCATCACTACGGTTCGATAATTCAAACATCACGGAACATTAAATTAATGCAGTAAGTGTCCATTTATTTATCCATTAAACCGTTCTAACATGAATTCGTATTAAACATAATGTCAGGGTAAGGGCGAGTGGGCTCGTCGGTTGATCGGTTCTCTTGTTACGGACATTTGATAGGTCTTGTCTTGTAGTCGGCAAACTATGGATATATTGTGAACACATTAACAGTTCAAGCGTTTTGGGAACGCGTCAAAGGCTTATCCGTATAAAGTCACCGCAACGTCTTGTTCCTACCTACATCAATCACGTTGACATGACTCCAGGTTGTTCGCCCAAATGGATTATAGAAAGTAGAAGCCACGCCCGAGGTGAGTCTCAGATTTGCGTCGCGTCACCTACGTGTATACCCCATTTGGGAAAGTGACACGGCCAACTTTGTAAGAAAAATCTTTACCGATGTATTTTTACACGCTTCAAGCTCGGATAAGGCAAGTAACGATGCTTGGGAAAGTAAGTTTGTGAGTCGTTTTTAAGCGGATTTAAAAAATACCCACCAAAACTTGGGAAGCGGAGATTGCTGCCAGATATCGCTGCAAAGTACACTTTTTCTTTTAAATCTATACTTAGTGGTGAAGATAGAGTTCAAAAAAATTGGAAAAGCTAAGCGGAATCGTGGGTGACATAGCATTCCGTTTCTCGTTTTCTTTAGAAATTTTGAAATAGAAGGATTCAACTGTTATTTATTATTCCAGATATCTACGTTACATACATATGACTGTGATGTATAAAAATATTAAACTAAGCATGTATTTTTATGAATTATTTAATTTTATTAACTTGCCTCAACTCTCTCAACTCTCAAACTCTCAAATCATTTATTTCATGTAGGTATTTTTTCAATACACTTATGAACGTCATTTTTTGCATTTACCACCGTTTCGCTAAGGTGCCTTTAAATTTTAAATCTTTAAGGAGAAGAAACGGCGAAAGAAACTCCTCGGCACATCTTTTGAAAAAAAAAAGGAAATGCTTACAATTACTTAACTGATTTATACCTACATACTAATACATTCATACATACTAACATGAGCAGAACCGGTAGCGGATGTCTATTGCCAAGCATCTTTGTCATTAATATATTCATCGACTGTATAATACCCGTTCTCTATGAGTCGTGTTTTAACATGTTTCTTAAATATTTGTATGGGCAAATCAATAATAGACTTCGGTACTTTATTAAAAAAGCGTACCCCGAGCCCCACAAATGACCGCTGGAACCTACGAAGGCGGTACGAGGAAGTCACTAAATGGTGCATATTTCTAGTTTCCCTATTAGTAATATCGGATTTTTGTTTATAAGAACTCAAATTTTTCTTAATAAATATTAAATTGCTATAAACATATATGCCTTTAAGCTAAACCTTCGCTACTGCTTCTTCTTCTTCTTCGTAGCTCATAACTCTCCCTCTTTTGGGATCGGGTTTCAATAATATGAGCGCTACAGGCCGTAGTTCACCACGCTGCCTGGCCAAGTGCGGATATATAAATATAATTATAATAGATGGTAGACTAAGAAACTTGGGAAAGTAGATTTTCTGCACTATCAAAAATAAACAGCCCCACACTGTCACTGTTAATGATAAATATCTGGTGACACCAAAGTAAATTAGATGTTTGTTCCGTGGGAACTCGATCGAAGTCGCTTGCAATTGCAGGCTACGTATTAAGGGCGAGGTAAAATTGATACGTAGGCGTTGCTCCCGTAATTGGCACACTTGTCGTTCAGTATATATAATAGTATGTGTCGTGCAGTGTGCTGACATCGTGTTTTACTGAGTCATAGTGTGCAGAAGAGTTCACTAACTTTACTTCAAGTCTTTTGAAGTTTCTCATGTGTAGGCTAATTAATTTAGTCTTCACTTATACTATTATAAAATAGAGTTCTAGCTTCGTAATACATAAAGGCTGTTATACAGTATTTTCACTTACAATGCATATACATAAGTCTATGTTACTTTGCCGTTCAAAAACGAAGCAAGACAGGGGCCCCGCCCGATCATAATTTTATTATTAGTACCTACCATAATAAAGTAAGTAGAAATGATGAAATTAAGTAGAAAAGTCAGCATCAGTAAAATTCTGGATCAGTTATATGTTAAAAGTTAGAATGAGTTGACGAACCATCTGAAAATACATAGTCAACAATCAAGAAGACAGAAAAATAACCCTTTCGACATTAAAACTAAAACACCCAAAAACATTTTACTGTTCATTTGTAGATACTATGAACACCATAAGCAAAAATATATTCTACATCAAAATAGGTGCTACCGAACCCGGAAAATTGGATCATAGGAAGAATTTGGATCATTTAAGGTGTAAGGAACTCCATCCATCTCCAAGCCGACCTGCCCTATCGTAGTGCATGTTTATGGATTCTGGCTGCGATCAATTACATCCATATTAGACGGATTTAAAGCGCTTTCAAGATCTTTGACAAGGGTAGATTATTGGCCAAAACTGACTGCCTCGATAAATTAGATTACTGTGCTACAATGTTAGTCTATTTCTTACAAATCATTATTTCGTCTGTTATCCCTGCACAAATTGAAGTATAGTAAGTAAGAAGGTATATTTTATTAGCAAATAACAAATTATTTAGAAAAACAAGCTAGTTTGGTTCGCCAAGTTAAACGTTTGCAGGACACTTATTTCGTATCTAGTGTTTGAAGAACTAAAGGACTTCGCCGTTTCATCTTACCAATTCGTAAATTCCTTCAAGTAGATACCTACTCGCAGTATTTTGATACAATTCCTAAAAACTAATAAACACGGACAGTTAACGGAACGTAATCAAACTTCAGTCTACATATATCTCTATTTTTCTAGTAGAGTAAAGAGAATAAGTAAGTCTGCAAATCTATTCTGTAGCATAATTGTAAGATTCTCAGCAAAAATTGAATGATTTTTTTAAATTATGTAACTTATTCGTCAGTAATAAAATTTATTATTGAATAAATGAATACTTGGCTGGGGTAGGCGGCTTATGTAAAAGATTATTAATGTACTCATAACATAAAAGTTTTTTTTTATTCGTGTATGTCGGTATGGTACGTTATTAGTACCGCAAAAAGTGTGTATACCCATATTTTATTTATTGATCGAACTAAAATTATAAAAAAGAAGTGTCAAAGAGTGATTAATTAACCAAGAAGTACTATTTGTATTCAGGAAATTATGTATTTCTTTTAACAGTAGGTACTTACATAGTTTCTTCCATAAAATACTGAAAATTCAACTGTAATATAATAATCGTATTTCCATTCATAAATGGAGGCCTTAAAATTGATATTACTTTGTGAGACTTTTTAAATATTTAAAGAGTCGCGTAAATAATAAGGACGAATATCGCGAATTTGTATCTTACCTTTATTAATATACCTACTTACTCACAACGAAGCTACTTTTTTAAGATCTCCATAGTAATTCGACACCAATAAAATTTTCCATTAGACATCAGCTCAAGTAGCGCTCAGACGCCAACAGAGTGTGATTAGATTCGTTACCCTGAAACTAATTATTACGAACATTATCCACCTAATTGTTGATATGTATCCGTATTTACACGTGCCATTTATGCTAACTACCTTCCAGATCAATTTCACTTGAGCGACATAATAATTCATAATATAGCTTGCTAGCCGTGACTACGCACGTAAGCGTGAAGTTCTCAAGCAAAAGTACCAGTTACTTAAGTATTCAATCCAAAGTTTAGAAACAATCCAACTCCACATCAAGGTGGTGCAGATAATTTAAGGAAAATCAAGTTACCTTATTTTAATCTGGGATCTTTCTATGGATATAATTATATTATGTTCCTCCATCCACATCATTAAAATTAAACCTGTGAAGACTAATGCGAGCATTCGACTATGAATTTTATTGGTGTTTACATCATTCGGATCGGAACGCAAGGAACGAACTTCATTTCTGAATAAGATAAATGGTAATATGGCTGGCTGCCTTCAACCCAATAATGGCCCACTACTGAGCGCGGGTCTCTCATCATACCTGAGGAGACGAGAGCATACTCCACCACGCTGCTCCAGTGCGGATTAGTGAAGGTTAGTGGCCAACCCAACTGTAGGAAATGTTTAAGCCGCCTGAAGGTATCCGATATGACTTAACGACTGCTACCACATTTAGTAGCAGTCGTTAAGTCAGTTAGCATTGTAACAACCAGGACCGACGGATTAATGTGCCATCTGAAGCATTGAAGCGCCCATGAACTTTTTGTCACTAGTGGTCATCCATCCAACTACCGACCGCGCTCATCACTTAAGATTGACGCAAGCCGCCGGGCTATGAGCGATTCACTTTCGCTGGTTGCTTTTAATAAAATATAATATTTCCACAGTTTTTTCCGGGCAATAACTTTGTCTTACTCAGCCTTCGATGTTAATTATACAAAGTTAAAAAGTCCACGTAACATTGCTCTCATTCTTGACCAACCTTTTTTGCTACTTTTTTTTTTTGCTACTTGAAATATTATTTAAATCGCAATGTTTTGGAGGATTGGAACTTACTAAAACACATCATAAATAATTCTAAAAAATAAAATAAACGACAAACAAGATATTTTTTTCTGCTGTACCAAAAATATATAAATCAGTTCTTATTATTTCAACACTTTATCGTAAAGCCATTTTTGTTCTCCAGACAAAAAGTGAATAATGGAATTTCCCAAACATCCTGTTGAATATCTTGTAATCTAAAGACTAACCAAAAATGACTATTTTTTGCAAATTATAAACTAGTTATTAACTGCATTTGTATCTTAGCAAAAATATTCTTTAATTTTTCATACTAACTAATCTTAATTTTTGTCATAACTTAAGTATTAAAAACAAAACATTTTGAGCTATCATTTTAATCAAATCTGAAAAAGATTCCGAGATTTTCTGTTTGCAAATTCTAATTGCTTTCGGCTAACTGTAACATAATACAGATACTAAATCGCTAACCTTTAAAAAAGGTAAGCAAGATTTTCTGTGGAAAGATAAAAAAATATTTTAATTATAAAATGTTAAACATAAACCAGAAACAAAATGGAAACAACGGAAATTGGTGTTTTATTTTAAACCCTTTCTTAATTTTTTGTTCTTACACCGAGTAACTGTGAGAATTTATTAATGGAATAAATATTAGAAGTTGTTCGTTTCTTTCACATAAGATATACCTAATCATAACTTCAATTTCACTGTTATAATATGAAGTACCTACTCTGCATTCGACTTAAATAGTTGAGAAGTGGTCACCGTCGCCGTCGAATTTTTATAACTCATTTTTTTCTATATACGCGTAACTCCGTTGAATAGTTTTCAATATTTTTTTTTATTAATTTAAGGCAACAAACGAGCATACAGCACCACCTTCCGCTGCCACCCATGACAACTGTGACCGACTTAGAACAAGACTCATAGGTATATGGGGACTGGGTTAGTTAGTCCGGTTAGGTGACGGTGTTAGAACATTAGTTGGTTAGTTTGTAAGTATGAGGACTGGGACAGGGAGTGTTAGTGAATGTTAGTCCTGTTAGTTATTGTTAGCAATAGTGCAGTTAGTAAATGTTAGAATGTTCAATAGATTTAAGAATCTAAGTAATTTAGCTTGCAAGATTTGACCCACACTAACTAACACGGCAAGATAAAGAAAAGCTTGTAAAACACAGTGAGAGCTTTTATCTGAAGAAATCATCCGAGTACAATTTACGAATATACCTACAATGTAAACATTTTTGATAGTAAAGTAAGTGACATTTCACAAATTACGAATCTACATACGAATGCCGGCCATTTCAAAGTTGATTAACGCTGCGACATGCAAAGAGAAATATCGCTCGAAAAACCTATGCAACAGATTGTAAAAAGTATTCGACGGTGTGGAGGAATCATTGAGTACGGTATGCGATATGCATTGTGGTCGGTGCAGGCGGCGCGCGGCGGAGAGTCGCGACATTATCGCTTCCAGCTTCCAGCTGTGGCGCAACTACGACTGTTCATAAATATATTTTGTGCCTAGATAAGCACTGCCTATCTAGTGCTATAATAAATAAGTTATTAACTAGCTCAATAAGTTCATGGTAAATAATATACAAAGAAGGCTCGGCTTACTAATGGGAATAAAAAGTGGTAAGCAATAAAGGTTTTGTATTATTTAACTTGTCTCATCTGTTTTCAAATGATTAATGTTTTGATTAAAGTGTTTACTGTTAATTCTATTTATATAATTGTTAATGTCCTGTTCTTGGTGTACAATAAAGAGCTATAAAATAAATAAATAAAGTTACAATACAAATATTACAGAGCTGTATGGTATAACTAGTATAGCAGTGGGACAGTTATGGGTTGCGATGATGAAGACTAATATCACAGTCTGCATGGTATTCAGTTACATATACCTAGTACTCCTAGAAGCACGGCATGTAAATTTGGTTCCACTCGAGAATGTTCCAAGGTTCTCTACTACAAATAATGTTTCAATAGTCAGTTCGATCTGCATCCAATACAGATCTATGGTAGCCACTAGGGAAATGCTGTCACCGCCACATCTATTTTGGTAAAGCAACCCGAGTTTGGTTCTAATGCTTTCACCGGATCGAGGAGTTCAATACGAGAATACCAACAATGCCAATAGTTGATCCTATGTAAAACTGTGACAGGGACGAATTCCCATTTTAAACTTTGTTGAAAGATATCGACCAGCACATTATATTTTGTGTGTCTGAATGATACGAGTATTATCTACAACCACTTAAAAAGTAATTAAGTTGAAACTTGGTATATTCGCAACGCAACTTGTATAGGCCAGTCTAGAACACTTTTTATCCCAGGGTAGGGATCCCAGGAGTCTGTTCCCACGAGTTAAGAAAGTATAGTAAAGTAAATAATTTGCAAATAATAAGTATTTTAAATACCTGCGGATCGGTAGATTTCATTATGGAAAAATCTTAAGTGGTTTTATCATGTTAAACGCTGACACACTCATACCCCCACTAGGATTCTCTGCGTCGCGGGTGGCATGGACCACTGGACAACACAAATAACACATCACTAACACCCACGACCCGAAAACAAACATTTATATGTCACATAAATATCTGCCCCAGCCGGGAATCGAACCCGAACCCATTGCTTCGGAGGCAGGGCCACTACCAACTAGAAACTCCGGGGTCGTCAGCATGTTGTATTCTTTCTCTGCACGGAATAGTGTTTCTTCGACAGAGAGTGATACTTAATTTATTTTAAACAATTAAAAATTAGAGATGCTTACAAGATTTGAACCGAAACACCCTTGTGCGGAAGATTAACGTTAAAACGGCTATAACTGTGGTGCATTAAATTAAGAAAGTTAATGTGTTTTCAACCATATTTATTTAAATAGTACATCCTATACATACCTAGTGTATTTTATCGTTACCAAAGTCAACGCAAATTTCCGTTTATGTAAATGTATACAGATAAATTTGTAAATAAACGGATCACGAGTTTTACTATATTCAGTTCGGATTTGTTCTCTCAGGCGTGGGTTTTATGTAAAACGCATCTGAGGTCTTGTTTATGACTCAGTCATCATATATGTAGGTACACTGCTTTCTCAAATGTTCGGTGTAATTATAATTCATTGATTTATTAATGTCATCGAAGATTAGGGTGACACTGTCAACACATTAATTTTATAGGTATCAAATGTACCATCTTCCTTCATTAACAAATAATGCCATACCCATATCACTAGCTGCTTTGCTGAATATGTAGTACCTATGTAATATTTAAGTGCGATAATTGATAAGTATCAATTCTCGCCTATAAAAATAACATATAATGATGGGTATATATGTTATTAGAATGTTTGAGAATAAAATGTTTGAGACCTAAAAAATGTCAATAGGCATTAACTCCACCTTTTGTTAATCCTAGTCTAGCGTAGCCTTTATTGTAATATTTCAAAATCATAATTTTATAATAAAGGATAAGAAACAATAAAAATCAATAAACAACCTTACTTCCTCTTATTCATTGAACACAAAAGATAACAAAAGCGATAGAAATCATCGAGTGCGTGCTTTATGTGTTGTGTTGTAGACAGAATGAATCAACACAGGACAGCGGTCGCACAAACGGTGCGCGACGGAGCGTGATGAGCACCGCGAACATTATCGCTTCCAAACTGTTAATAAATATTCAGCTTCAAGCTTACAGCCGGTGCACTGAAACACATTCATAACAGATCTTATCGAGCAGCGCAGCGCAGACAAAAGACTATTCCAACACTCATGAAAGATTAACAGAGCGATCTATTTCTAGACGTAAATTATTCCATCAATTACCATTTGTCATTAGGTCGAATCTAATTAATGGATTATACTAGCAAATGTGGTTAGCATTCAATAGGCATTTAATTCAACGCTATAATTAGATTAGAATTTAATGTCTAATGTCTTAAACATAGGTAACCATCAGTGTTTATCATGTCCAAACGATATACAGGGGAACTTAAAGCGATGTTTTAAAAACACCAGACAAAAATCCCGTAGTAGCTATTTGTCCTTTTTTGCTAACCATGAACCCGAGCGGGCAGTAGCGCTACGTCCATGTCAATAATGTAGTTACATACACGTACATGAGAGTGAACTGGTAGGCAGCTTACAACATCGGTGTAAATTCGAAAGCGCTAGCCGCTATATCCCCGCTCTATTGCCTAGGCTCACTGGTCACGTCCGCTTTTGAGATACTATTTTCCAATTTCAATAAAACTCTCGGAACTCGGCAGCAATTTCTGAACAAAGCAATCTTTACACTCCATTAGCTTTGATTACATAATTGAATTAAATAATTTAGATTTAAGAGTAGTAAAATAATTAAAATATTGGGTTTTAGACGAAAACGTCGCAGCTGAAACAGTTTTAATAGCAGAGGAGCAAATTGGGCACGGTAAACTATATAAATACGTAAAGTTCCCTGGGCGTCACAGACGCATTGCTGATAAAAAAAAAGATTTCTTGATACGAATCATGTGAAATTCTGTATGCTTAGTAAGTATCCTTGTCAAAAAATATGGTCTAGATGTGAAGGATGAAGCCCCTTACATCGAAAATGAAACTCAAACTAAACGATGGCAAAAAAATAAATGGAAAGCTACTTCTATAAATTAGTCTCTACTGTCTATAATAGACACTCCAATAAGATACTGGATATTGATGACTAACTACAACGATAAAGTAACATCGAGAATTGAATTCTAAACATACATACTTGCTATAAAATAAACATAATATTGCTATGGCCATAATATTTATTTAACGACAGTAGCTTCAATCGCGCAAAAATAACTTTGGTTGTTTGTTGAACCCTTTTGCCATACGCTGTTGCTTTTCAAACGATATTTGTTTTTTACTTATTGCTTGAGATTCAGCCGTTTGTTTTGGTTGTGTAATTGTTATTACTTATTATTCATTTTTCCTTACATTGTTTTTCAAAGCCTCTAAATAATTTCGAGACCATTTTTAAAAGTCGCAAGATGCCAGATTGGGACTTTATGAAGGGTGAATTAATACACCTTTCACAGAAAAATATTCGATGGTCTGTCTCTTGAAGAGAGTTGTAACGTTGTCATGATCCTTCAATCGTGAGGATCCTGCTTCTTAGGCACTACTCTCAGAAATTCTCCATGACGTTTGATGACGTCTCTAATTCTATATATGTACTTACTGTAAAGTACATAAATATGTACATATATAAACACATTAGCACGAGATAGGCTTGGTGATATGTCAACCAAAGTCCATCATACTATTTTTGTTGATGAAACCGCAACGAAAGTCATTATAAATCATGGGGCGGTAATGGTCAACTTAAATTCATTTGGATTCAATTATTAAAAACAAATTACATGAATTCGATGTACATCTTCAGTCAGGGCTCTAAATAACGTTAAAAATGAGGTATCGTTACTTTCATCATTCGATGGTAACGTTAAGAACAAAGGTTACGTTATGCATGGTAACGATACTTTTACCATTAAATTAAGTTAACGTTATCGAAGATTTAACGGTAAATGGTAACGTTACCAATGTTTGCGTGAGCATGGGGGAGGGGTAAAAGATTTGCTTACTTTTGCTGACGAGGGGGTCGGGGGACGGGGGGGTTAAAGTATGCAAACGCTTACGTAATACTTGAACGGCCCCTTTCTTCAGGGCCAACAACGCATTAAGTAGCGATAAAGTTACCGATACTTTTAACGTTAATTGTTAACGTTACCAAAGTAACGTAACCTGTGTTTACCGTTAAAATTATAACACTATGAAAATAACGTTACTATTATCTGAATTTGGTATCGTTACAAAGCCCTGTTTTCAGCTTTCCAAAAGAGTCAAAACAAAGTTTGTTAGTTAAAAATTACATTAATTTTTCATCAGCAACTTTTCTTACTGTCGGATTCTAGAAAGTTGACCGTGTGTGTGTTTTTTTAATTGCAGCAGTATATTGAAAGCAGTGATAGTCTTATAGTCTTATTTTATGTATGTATGTAAGTAAATTTGCATTTTTATGTAACCGCCTTCGTTGTTTTCCCAATGCCCAAACGTTGACTGGCAGAGAATGCTTTTAGTATTAAGTCCGCCTTTTGTTCTTATACTTTGTATGGCACAAAAAGTCTAAATAAATAAATAAATAAATAGTCGAGTGGATTGAACATTGGACTCCCAAACCAGGGGACCTGGGTTCGAATACTGCACGTATCTCTAATTTTCTAAATTGTTTGCGTGTATGAATTTAATTATCACTTGCTTCAATAAAGTAGGAAAGTAAGAAGTAAAGCATCGTACATCGTGAGGAAATCTGCACATCTGAGAGTTCTCCATAATGATAGAATCAAAAACTGACGTGCATGTATCAGATGAAGTTTAGATTTTGAATTTTGAATTATCACACATATGTTTGAAATCCGCCATTCAACACTTGACCGGCTCGGGCGTGGTGGACTACGCCCTGTACCCCTTACATTGTAAGAAGAGACCCGTGCCCAGCAGTGGGATAATGATTTTGATGATGACGTCATAGGTAGTCCAACATCACAAGGCACGATTTATATTTGCTTCAAATTTTGAAACTACCGTTCATGATACGTACCTACCACTACGTACGTTTTTAGAGCAACATTTAAATTCAAGTGTTATAAAGTTCAATTAAAGTACGCGCTGCAGCAAATCGCCAAAAACAATTGTTGTTGGAACTGCCATCAATGCAGCCAGTTTCGCTAGTTGCGCTCCACACAAACTTGCAGACGTACTATTAATAACAACCCAGTTGTGTATGCACAGAACTGAGCGAGTTGGCTTGTTAAGCCTTTGTGCTGTACTCGGCATGGGTCTATTTGATGATTAATCTTGGTTCGGTCTCTAAACTTTAGTTTTTTACAAAGTACTTATACAATTTATCCAATTTATTCATTTTTACATTTATGGAATGGTTTCAATCAATTATTGGCCCACTAAAGGGCACAGATTTCTCCTCATAACTGAGGGGAAGCAGAGTGTATTCCACCACGCTGCTTCAATGCGGTTTGGTGAAGAGGTTAGTGTCGCTCCGCTTCCGCTCAAGTTAGTATTTAGGTATAAAATGGTAGTAGCTAGCAAAAATACTGTAATTCATTTTTAAGCACTATTTTTAAAAGATGTGCCGAGGAGTTTTCTTTCGCCGTTTCTTTTTCTCCTCTAAGATTTAAAATTTAATGGCACCTTAGCGAAACGGTGGTAAATGCAAAAAATGACGTTCACAAGTGTATGCAAAATACCTACGTGAAATAAATGATTTGAGTTTTGAGTTTTTTTTGAGTCGGAAGTTTTTATGTTACCCAAATGCCTCTGTCATAGCTAAAAGACTGATAACTTACTATAACAATCTTCAACAAGGGGCTTAAATGTCCACTGAAGCTCGGAAGCACTCACGAATTTTTTGCCACAAGCGGTAACCCAGGAAAATTTTCCACAATAAGGTAGGTATAGAGTTTCCATATACCATATTAATCTGTCTAAGTTAAGCCAACTGTACACAATCGCTTGAGTGTCATCACAGGATTCAAGGAGCTCAAATTCTGAAAATCTGCAGAGAAAAAATTGTTAAAAAATTGGACAAAAACAAAGGGAAATAGTCGGGGCGGACCCCAGAGAGTCGTTGTTAGCCCTGGGACGGTACTTAAATCAAATGTTCGCCATTCAAGGAAATTATAAGAACAGGGCACGGATTCGCTGTACCCTCCGAGAGAATCCTTTTGGATAAAAACGCTTACACCGAAACAATATTGTAGATAGTTTTATTCTGCTGTAATTGTGCTAAAACACTATCTGCCTGGACAGATACTGTTTTTTTACTTTGTATATTAAGTTACCAGTTGACTATAATCCCCTCTCAGGGTAGGTGGCAACGTAGCCCTTAGATGACATAAAGGCGCATACAATATAATCGAATGGGTGACTCCGAATCACCAAGACAGGTAAATATATCATAAATGACGAACGGACGACGTATTCACGATGGTCACTTGCTATAATAGTGCTCTGCATTCTACTCGCGCGCTATCTATTTAAAAAGATACAGAATTTCAATACACCATTTTGATGATAATTATCGTCGCGAAAGTACTGTTAACGGAAACCTGCGATAAGTAATTCGTTCATTGGTATTGGCGCGAACGATTTAATATTCAGGACAGGGACAGTTACGGATTTTCTTTTTGTTGTTGTCTGCAATATTACTATACCTGGGAAGAAACTTATGGGGCCTAATCCGCTTTTCAACTCGAGCTTTCGCTTGCCTTATGACAGCGAGCTTAAAGCTTAAAAGAACATTGTCAAGAAAGTTTTTAATCTTCATGTGAACGTATCTGTTAAATAATAAAACTGAGTCTTTATCGAACACGACAAGAATGAGCATTGAGTTATAATATGTAGTCTCTTCGTATTATGGATACATCTAGATCACGTTTTAAAGTAAAATAACTTCGCAATCCGATTTCTAATAAAATTTTACAAAGCTTAAGCTGCCATCTTCCATACAACTGGGGCAAAATTTTAATTTTGTTGTTCAAAATGCATATCTTGAGTACCCCTATCAAAGTAGATCGGCCCACGATGAGTTGAAGTTAAAATCATAATACGATACTAAATTTTGTAGTAAATACGCCAAAAGACATCAATAATTTTCATAAATCGTCGACGAAAGGTAGATTGTCCATAACTTGCACAAGCATCCTAAACATTTATTTTGAAATTCAACATAGAAAAGTCAATAAATATTAAAATCTTCAAGTTATTCACACAATACATGGGTGATATTTCGAAACGATACCCTTTTACTCGAGTAAAAATGAAATTTTCTTGGATAAATTGAGAGTTGCAAGAACGTGTCGATTTCTTTATTTATTCAATACTTCACCCTTTGAAAGGTTTTTTCGCTTTGATTCTCCGCGTTGATCTTATTTATGCGAATTCTTTGGAATTTATTTATTCATATTGTTGGAAGTTTTTTTATTTAGCCAGTTTAACAGTTTAGTGTGATTGTGTGTAATTTTTTTTATAAGCAAAAGATATTAAACATTTATCTGTCACATAAACATCTACCCCGACGGGTAATCGAACCCGGGACCCCTCGCTTTGCAGGCAGGGTCACTACCATCTAAGCTACGGGGACTAGAGTACTATTATTACTTGTATTATTATTATTTTTCTGGAAGCCCGTTTGGCTTTTTACCACCTTACCGTGTTCCGGATGGAAGATTTAGAGCTTCTTTCTTTCTTCTTCTTTCTTTCTTGGCTGGCAACGGATAGATGATGTCTTTGGAGTTACTGATGTCCAAAAGCGACGGTGACCACTTAACATCAGGAGCTCGTCTGCTCTGTTGCCGATTATTTACTCTCAAGCTCCCAGCTGGAATACAACAAGTTATTTGGCGGCTAAATCAAGCAAGAGGGTCGAGATAGCCAACCGCGTTTTAGGTCGACCACCAAGCAAAACAAAACATGAATTATTATTCATACAGTCAATTGTGTGTAATACATGTACATATATACACTGTTGTATGACCATGAAACGGTCCAGTGACAAAAATTCTTTCTAGAATTACGGTTCATGTTTAGTCTGTGAAATCAAATTACAAATGGAATCAAAAACGAAAATAACAAAAACTTTACTGCGAAAAACCAACAGAAGCGCTGATGTGTCGACAACCTAGATTAAATGCCTCCGGCCTTTGAATGCGTGCAGTTTCAACACGTACCAGAGGAATAGAAAAATATTAAAAGTTTTTAGATACACCACCTTTCCGCTGCCGCTCTTCCGTTGACCAAACTAACCCGGAAATCAAAGTGCATAGTTTAGTTTGATGACTCTATAGTTTTTAGAGACCCATGCTTTCTGAACGAAAGGTCTGGAGTTAGATTTCCAGTTGGGACAAACATATGGCGGAAACCCCAAGTTATTGAGTTTGGTTTGTTGTTACTATCATTATTGTGTATAACATACATACGACATCCAGAAGAAGATATAATATTTTGTAAACGTTTTCCTATATTATTTTGCTCTTCTTGAAGCACTAGTCTATTTGAGTTCAAATACCATTTCGATCGGTCGCTCCATTTCAAAATACTCATCTCTTACTATCAGCGACCATACACATTCTTAAAAAGCGTTTGCCAACACGATCTGCGCTACGGTTACGATAAGCCATTTACAGGCTTAGTCTGATAACGACCAAGCCAACATACCCTAAGAGTATAATCCTCTGTTAATGGGATTACAAAGGATTGACTGAAATGGCTACACGTGACATCAAATTTCCGTGATATGGGGACGCATCCTTAACCAACGCTTCGCTGTTATGTCCATGTTGGTCAAAATAAATGAATCAGAACCGGCTAAATCCAATTGAGGCTAGGTGTCCTTATTGCTGATGTATCACTTCAGATTTCTTGTCAACTAAAGTGGACCTATGTTTACTTGAATACGGTGATAATTTAAATGTTACAGGCTAGAAAATATTAGGTACTAATTTATTTTATTATCCGTATCTATCTTTACAATTTAATACTGAAGTTAAGAATTGTACTAAATAACAATACCACAATTAATCAAAACACGTTTCAAATAAACAACACATTCAGGATATAATCAATATACACTATTTGCAAAGCAATTCCATCACACCTACCAAATCAGTTGGTCAGTTAGTAGATAGCAGTCATTATAAACGACTATAAACTGTTAACAACAATTACATTTAACGTTTAACAAATTACATTTAACCCATATTGTTGATCATAATCACGCGGGTTATCGTGCGTGCACGTTTTAACTGTCTCTCATTTAACCGCAATACCAAATTCGCAGGTTACGCAATTAGGTTCCTCAGTATTATTTGCGGTGCCCAATACTTTAACTTTTGTTGTTCCAATTTTCTTGCCAGCTGTTCAAGTTTGTTGGCAAAATATTTTTACAGTATTGTGTAGGTATCTACTTATAAATTTTTAATCGGAGTTTTTTTTATAAAACAGCAGAGAACTTGAATGCAGTCAACTTAGTTGATAGACCGATGAAATGATAACATACGTGTCATCTCTATAGTTTCCTTGAAACATCACAAGGTTCTCGATGTTATTGCGTGAAATGTGAACTTTTATTTCTTTTGGACCTCGTTCATACACAGATTGTTAAAGCATAGTATAATTTAACAAAGGCAGCATAAAAGATTATAGCTGAATTTTTATTAAATTTATATCTTTACAAAACGTTATAATTGCTTAGATAAACACTTTATAATATTATTTCGAGAATATTCAAACAAGGGCATATAGTTAATATAAATTGGTAAACAGTCTTGTTTATAATAATGGCGAATGTCAAAGTGATTTGATTTCATGTATCATGATAAGATTTATTAAATATATTTTCGAGACTTTTTAACAAAACTATAATAATACTTTAAAAAACAATCTCCAAAAGCTCGAAGGGTAGGGTCTGATATGGTAGGGTATGGCGGGGCTAAAAGGTCCGTGGGTAAAAAGGTCCACCATTGGTATCTAAAAAACTAGTGAAGTATCGATCTTTCTGACTATACGAGCGGATAGTAAGGCGCACGAGGCATAATAAGGCATCGATGGCGGTCAAGCGACGCCGCTAGCCGGAGATATACGACCATGTCTCAACATTTTAACGAAAGTAAGTTTCTTAATTATTGTACTTTTTAGTTTCGAGCAGTTTCATTTCCAGTTCCAGTTTAAATATGGTTTATTAGTATACGTGATTTATTTGTTTTTCACCATTGACATAATATTACTATTTTTCACGGTTTATTATTTGTTTTTAGCTACTTTTAACGGTTATTTGCATATAATGTATACCCGTACTTAAGTTAAATGTCTTTGTTGTTCCAATCGATAACCGAGATCTGTTAAAAATGTTTCCCAATTCTCGTGGACCGCCAATATCTCGTGAAACAACTTAAAACATTTCGCTGTGAACATTTGTTCTTAGGTCTAAAGGGACCGTTCAATTCTTCGTCTCTGTCAATGTACCTAAATTCGAAACTGGCAAAATTTAAATACAAGATATAAATTAAATTCTACCTTCGCAAATTTGTTTATTAATCTTTCAAATACATCGGATTAAGATACATTAACATTTTCGGCTATAGACGTACTAGACTTTAAAACTGACGACCCTAGGTATAACTATAGTTATATAGCCTAATATTATAGTTGGACCCTGTAGTGACACTGTCTGCAAAGCAAGGGGTTCCGGGTTCGTTTCCCGGCCGGGGCAGATGTTTCTGTGACAGATAAATGTATGTTCTCGGGTCATGGGTGTTAGTGACGTGTTATTTGTGTTGTCCATGCCACCCGCGACACAGGGGATCCTAGTGCGGGGGTATGAGCGTGTTAGCGTTCATTAATTTATTTTAAAGTAGCTCACTTGCGACACTTGAACCTATACACAAAGTTTCAAGTGAATCTATTGAAAAAAAAAGTGTCAGTTTATCCCAGTTTACCCTAGGGCGGGAACAAAAAAGTGGTGCTGCATGCTCGTTAGCTACATATCTTAAAGTCGTAAAAATATATATGTTATAAGTTTATAACACTATAACTCCAATAAAAGGACCAACGCATTTTTATGCCTAAAAACCGATTTAAGTTTTTGTCAAACGATCTCGTCTCAAATTGGCTCTAGATCCATTCCTGTTGACAACTTTATCGAGCGGTTTTCGATAAATTGCGGCGAGGGAAAACTAAATAAATCCAAGAGGGACTTTAGATAAGGTAATGGCTTCAGTAATGTCTAGCGACTGCCGTCGCCATAATGCAATCGAAAACCAAGCGAACCGCTCTACACCCAGTTTCACTAAAACGTATCTTACTGTTCTGTTCTTTTTGTATCTGAAACGTAATTTTATTTATTTCCTGTGATTTGTAACATGTGACGTACATGTATTTGATTGACTTTGGCTTCAACCCATTAATGGAAAATTATTACCCATTATATCATATTATATTATGCATTAATTATGTGAATTGCATTAAACAGGTGTCATTCAGGATATTATTTAGGTTCTACGCCCCTACATAGCTCTACACAGTAGTATAATTTTCAACAAAGACGATAGTAATATAATGTTACACTATGATCCGCAACATTTCTATATTACGTCTATTATCGCTCGGTATAATATGAAACACGTAGGTACTAAAGTAAAATACAAACACATTGTCTCCACCAAATATCTACATTCAACTCAGAATTCAACGTTAATAAGCTTTGCCACTCAACATACTTACAAAGTTCGCACCGAAGCTTCAACTGGAGAATCACGTGCAAATTAATATTGACGCCCTCAGAACAACTGGAAAGGGTTCTTCGGATACGAGTTTATCCCAACCCCAAACTTAAACTTATCAAATGTGACTCTGTAGCATTTGACACTATTATATCATATTATCTAAAGTTATCGAATGAATAACACAATGTCGAAGGTTTTACAACAACAAGTAGTGTTGTTATGTTTTTTTAAAAAAGCATTTAGGTATATAACCACCACTGACCACACACACATTTACACCAACTTGCAATGTTTGTAACATTGCAATTGCATTAACATTGCATTTACGTGGAAGACACTATATCCAAAACAGTGACCTATAAATACAATTAGATTGAGAACTCTTTTTACAAAGCACATTTTATAATATTTATCAAATTCTAATCAAAATGTATAGATAATGTCGCTTTTAGTATTTAATGTAGATAAACTTTGTCTTTAAACGAAGTACCTAAATTAACGAATATTTTAAAAGTTATTATGTGGCAGAACTTCCACGCGGGTGAAGCCGCGGGCAAAGGCATAAGTACAAAATATAAGAAAGGATAAGCAATTACGTAAGTATCTTATTATGATTACGTCTGTCTTAATTTCATGGCAAGTGCTTTTCCAGTAGAATAAACGTTATAATAGCATTTGCAAAAATTTACACTTGATTTTGTTTTATTATCTAAAGGATGAATGGTTAAAACGAAATAGATTTTAATAAAAATTTACTTAATCGCACTAAATCAGAAGCATCGCAGACAGTTAGCAAGGATGAAGGTGTATGGAGACCGCAGCAAGCCGGATTAAACTTGTTTTTAAGTTTATCGGGGCTTTAATATTGTTCGCAACGACTTAAACAGCGTACAAACTTACTTGGCAGAAGTTATGCGGTAAACAATGGTTAAATTCTTCTGTAGCGTAAGAAATAAAAAGTTTACATTATTACCTCATAAACATTGACTTTTCCAACGTGAACAAGCAATGCAAATTAACATTTAGTCGATCTTCAGGAGAGCTAACGAGTATTTTAGCACTGTCATCCAAATAAAATAAATAATCTCGAAGCTACGCTAGCCATTCAATCTGTTTTAAAAACATGGCAACGAACTCTGACGAATCTTCAAAATAAGGGTAAGTTTAAAGTAATCGCTATCGCTTCGCTTCGGAAAACCTATGCCTTAGTACCCACTCTCAGAAAAATGATTAGAGAAGAATCTTTAAATCCTTTTATTTCATAACTGACTGATATAAAACTCAATGTCACTCCAAGATTCGATCGATTAGTTATAGTTTCATTATTTGCTAGTAAAGTGAAGCTGTATAGCCTTAAAGCCTTCTTCATGCAAGTGAATAACACTCAAAATAATATTTTTTCAAAACCATCTGGCCGTTCAAGAGTTTAAACAAGTTTAAACAAACAAATAGGTTTAAGTACTCGTAATTACTTAGAACAAATAGGTATTCGTATTTACTTAGTTGTAATTTTTTTTTTTAATTAAAATCAATCACTTCATTACATCACAGAGCTAATCGTGGATTGCCATCCAAACTAAAAGTGTATACAAAATTTCAGCTCAATCGGTTGACGACTTGACGATAACTGCCTCAAAATAAGTTGCAAGATTCCACCCGAACAAAAATAGTTACATGCATGTAACTACATACAATGCAAGGTAAATAAAAGATTTTAAAAACTCTTTATTTTGATCATATAAGTATAATTCTTGATCGTATAAGTTCATATAAGATCTATAACTACATAATATTCACATTTGTTTAACGTGTTTTCATTTCCACGCGTCAGATCAACGTAGTGTAAGCATGAACCGTAATTTGCTAAGACGAATAACGTTTGATTTAATCCGGCACGTTGAGCGGCCCAGGGCAGGGCCCGTCGATTTACTTTTATTGCTATTTCGTTTTATTTCGCAAGCCCCGATGTTGTCTGATGTGGTCCTGTTTTCGGGGTCGTTAACGGCAAATGTGCTAATCTTTTTTACGCCGTGGCGTAACAATAAGCGAGTTTGATGGTCTCAGCCAACGAACGTCATTACTCTCGCTAATGGCAACGATTAACGTTTTAAATTTTTACGCGCTTGTACTCATGTGTGTAATGAAAACATTATGGAATACGTCAGGCGTCAGCTCAGAATATTTGCTTATGGGGAGTAACTTTATTCCCGGAGTACTCTCGCTACATTACTTTCCACTTGCCGTAAAGCTGATGTGATATAATAGCACGACATTCATTTTAAAATTTGCTGTATTGGACTTTAATCACACTCTCAATGGCACAAAATTGTACAGCATGCATGAACTATCCATTATTGTCGACTAAAACGATTGTATTTTAAATTAATCTTCCATCGTTCATCACCATCAATAACTTTCCGCCACTAACGAAGTTCTTTTCAGGATAAGAAGGATTAACGTAATATTCCAATACACTCAAGAGATCGAGACTCGAGTTTTTATTTCACTGAAGATATTTTTAATTAATTTAATTATATTTTATAGGTATTTAGTATGGACAATTGACAGCTGCAAGACAAGGTGGTAACTGAGTAGAGCTACAGCATTGAAGGCTGCACGCTACTTCGTTGTGGACAAACTTCACATTAAACATATACATACATATGTATATGAGCGCAGAGACTTCAAAACTCCATATAAATAAACACATCCATTACCAATATACGAGTAAGAGCACCCTATCACCCTTTTCGCTATTTAAAACAAAATTTCAACTTATCTGGCCGTCACAGTCAAACCAGGCCAGTATAATCTCCAAACACCATCTATGGCTCACGGGGTCGCTTTTGATATGTTCTCTCTTTGCATTTGAAACGCAGCGGCGAATAGTGACAAAATGTACGTGGAGTGCAGGCGAGGTGATATTCTCGTATCTGTCCCTTTTGTGACATTCAAATCCACGCGACCGTGCCAAGAGTTGTTGAATAGGTTCAAAATTATCGCACTCTTTCAGAGATTATTACAAACTTGACTATGCAGTCTGTAGTGACTGCGACATTATGTTTTCCAACATTATAAAAAATACAATATATAAAAGTAGGAATTGGGAATACCACCTACTGTATATATTTTACCAATAGTATCTAATACATCTTTCATGTCCCAGATTCAATCAATGACTGGGGATGACTTAACGCAAAAGATAAATGAGGTCTTAACATACTTAACATTACTTGGTTAGTTTGTTAGTAAGTATGAGGGCTGGGGCAGGAACTGTAAATGATAGTTAGTCCTGTTAGTTGATTTTAATGATAGTCTAGTTAGTAATTGTTATTCAGAGATTGGTTCTAATTTATGGATAAAATAATTATCACAGATGTGTTGCTACCCTTAAGGACTGAGATGGTCGCCTCTAAAAAGTGTAACCGGCTCCACACGATTCTAACCGGAACACAATTGCTGTTGAAACAATTATTACACGGTAGAAATGGTACTAAGTACCGTGGCGGGCGGCAGTTCTACCCCGGATGACCTCTAAGATCCACCACCTATACATTATACATAATATTATACGAGTATCCAGGTCACGTGGGGAATCCAAGTGTAAAAACATGGTGCGTTTTAGCATTTTTATTAAAACACTTCAAACAAACGTGATCTTCAAGTAGTAAACTTTATCTACGTTCTGGGCTTCAGTGTTACTTTCAACGGTAACTAAACTTTACCTCGAGGGGCTCCATTTAAGTAATAGTTCAACAAACATTAATTCACAGTTGTGGAGTAGTAAGTAGGGGAAAGCTGTTTCTACTCGCTATTTTAACTTAAATCAATTTCAAAGTGTCAAACCTCTTTGTGTTGGTATTTATATGGTTTTCAAACTAATATCACATATCTCTGTCTGGCAGTCTAAACACGGTATTCCCAACTATTGCACTGCATTTCATCCGGAATATTTAGGAAAATGAATGTATGGTGTTTACACATTGACTTATTACTACTATGGACGTCGGGTGCGCGCTAAAAAATGTCCGAACCAAATGAGCTACAAAACGCAAAAAGAGCTACAATTTTGCGTTCACAACTGCAATCGAAATTAAACCGTGATGTCGATGGGTTTAGTGTCTAAATTACCTTGTTAACATTTCTATTCTTGCGATGGCTGTGACTGGAACTGGTTTTTCGCAATTTTAGTATGAGACCCGATGTCCATAGTAATAATAAGCCAATGTGTTTATATAAAATTATATTTTAATATTATAATATTTATACATCTTCTGATAAAAACGTTACCGAAGAGTTTAAAAGTGTAGTCACTATTTGTGAATGTAAGGATCATGTTTTCCGAAGTAAAAACAATAGCTGTTATACACAATATAATTCATACATAACTAGTTATGAAATAGTATAGTAAGTATGTATATTACGGTATTAAAACTAAAAATGAGACTCATGATTTATGTCTATAGCTACATAAAAATATACTTATTGTTATTTCAATACGAGTATGTGCGGCCAGCATTAACTTAATAGCGGCATTTTTCAGTGACTTATCTTACGAAATGAAATGCGAGGATTATACATTGAGCTATTTAATGAAATTACACTTACAGACAATTTCCTTGCAGTAATTTAGCTCAAATTCATCAAAAATTTTAGGAATGCAGCATTGAGGAATTGTTAAAAACAATATTTTTATAGGTCAAAATAACAATCGGGCACTGATATGTATTGACGAATTTTGTCTCTGAGTAATTCTACGTACTATTAAAACGTAATATTAATACATATATACAGACATATTCAATTGAAAATCAAAATGCTCATCATCAGCCAGTCTCTTTGACGTAGAAAAGAGGTCGATTTAACGTTGTATTTAAATACAAGCTTCATTCATTTCACAGCTCCAATAAATAATAAAGTTAGAACAACCCCAAGTGGGATTGGTTACGAAACAAAACAACGATATCGAATTCAAATACAAATATCAACCAGTGTCAATAAACTATTCGATCGAATGCGGGAACAATGTAGTCCGAAGGCTATATGACAGTATAGTGTTACACGTTTGAGTACATGTAACAGAAATTCATATTAATTTCCTGTGTCAGTGTCTGCCAGTAAACCAGTTGGTCGCAGTCGATGCGGCGTGCACTGCGGTCGGCTGCCCGACATGTCCCAAACAGTGCAATGGACAACCCTGTATAAACTCACGCGCTAATTTTACCTCAACCACGGAATTTCTATTGGCACTTCGAAATGGACGTTCGCTTAACGGGAATAGATGTGTCAAACATTGACAAACAAAAATATCTTGCAATCCTTTTTATTAAATGATTGAATTGAATCGAAACGGTGGATGAATCGTATGTTTTGTAGACTAGAACATTATTTTTAGAGTGGGAACCAGGAAACGGTGATTGATCGACTTCAAGTGGAGCTACACAATATAATTTATAACTGTTGTGTTTTTGATTAAAATAATTGTATTTCTTCTTGAAGATTATTGTATTTCGAGACATACACAAACAGCAAAACTTATTTAAATTATACGGAGAAATTGCATAATTATCATGCCATTGTCGACAGTCAAAAAGTATCGGTAAAACGAGCAACAACATAACATAGGCATTCATTTCTATGGTATTTAAATCTTCTATGTAAATACTTTATGCCATGCCATGCCATACAAATAAAAATATAGTTACTACTTAGAGGGTAGAGGATATAACGTACTATGGAAAGTTAATTTTATGAGGTATTAATAAATGTAACGTGGGAGTAGCATAATATCATTGAATTGAATTTCTTAGTTAGTAATATTAGATGTTCTAAATACGGTCGTATCTGGGCATGTTCTCTAGTAGCACTCAAATGAATATTGTTGCTTATCTCATACGTTATCGATCTAGTTAGGCAAATTTTTTCATGGTCAGTAACTGGATAGATGACCACTAATATCAAAACTTCATGTTTTTGTATTTCGAAGGCACTTTAAGTCTCCAGACTTGGTTTTTATCAGAAAATTGTTATATCAGCTTTTTTAGTTTGGTATTAAATAAATCCATACTGAGACTATGTGGTGGACTATACCTAAGTCAACCAATCCAGTAAACCAGTCCAAGTGACTTCAGAAGTGACTCCTTCATTCCATGAGTTAAAAACAAAAAAAAAACAAATAATTTATTACTAAAAGTACTATAAAATAATAATGACAGGGTAAACGTGATCTGCCACACATTAATGCTACTTGTTTTAAACATGGAACGAAATTGTGTTGATGTGTGTAACAGAATTTCCATTATAAACAGAACGAAATAAAACATTGTAAAACAGAACAGCCTCTACAATAAAAACAAATGACAAATTCCAGGATATTTAAACGCTGCGGACAATGCTTCACTCGCGGAGTTCCAATTTTCAGTAAATTGTTTTCAATCAATTTAATGTTCATTACTAAAACAAACACACATGATAATGTGTAGCATCTATGCACCCTACATGCCTTTAGCATTTTAATTCCTATTTCGATCAACTGTTATGATGTGACGTAATTAGATAATTTGTCATCAAAAATTAGGTCGATTAATTAACGTTGCAGATCATTAATTTAAATCTGTTAAGGTTTTGACAAATTAATCTGTAAGGAAGTTATCGAATTATTGTGGAGCTTCAGTGTGGATCCCAGTGAACGGAGCATAATATCAAAACTTAATCTGAGCTTTTTCGTGTTCCATATGGTAGCTTGAGAGCCAGGATTTCCTTTCTTCCCCCTTTCTTCTTTCTTCTTTCTTGCCTAGCGTAGCATCGCTGATGCCTTTGGTGTTACTGATTTCCTTGACCTTTTACCATCAGGTGGCTCGTCTTCTCGTTTGTAGGCTATTAATAAAATAAAAAATGAGTGAACCTTTAGGTAACCATCGTAAAATATACCTAATTTCTGTAAAACAATCATCAAAAGTACTTTAACCCTAGATCTCGAAGACTTAACATATTAAGTTTTCCGTCTCTTTTGCGTCTCATGATACTGAGATGCTTTCAATTATCTTTTCACAATTTACGTCCGCAATGCGCTTAAGACAAGAATAACATTATTAAGTTTAAATTCAAGGCAGCATGGCATTGGCATCAACCCATTAATGGCTCACTACTGAGCACGTAGTGAGTGAGAAGAGAGGAGATTCCTCATCATTTAATAGGCCTAGAGCATATTCCATCATGCTGCTCCAGTGTGGCTAGGTGGAGGAGTAGTTGCCAATCCAAGTATCGGAATTTTTTATGCCGCCCGAAAGCCTCGGACATGGCTTAACGACTGCTATCCAATGATAAAAACCGGCCCTGAAGCATGGAAACGCTCCAGAAATTATCCACTAGGGATCACTTACCCAACTACCGACCGCGTCCGCTGTTGCTTAACTGGGTCGATCACTTAGGATCGACGCAAACCGCCGGGCTATGAGCGCTTATTCTTTCTTGATATACTTATATATAGATCGACAATAGCTTCTTCAATCTTTCAAGATTTAGCTAAGCGACGCGGTAACTCCGCTTAATACGGGCGCGTAAACTAACAAACAAGTTTTATCAGGAAGAAGTTCTCGCGCACCTTCATCCTTCACGTTCTGATCTCCACAACAATAAAGTAACATTAACTCCTTGGATTATACTTTTCTAGTATCGAGAATTTTTAAAACTTTTGTTGATGTTTTATTTACTACATTTTTATATAATATATATTTTCCAAGACCCGAGTAGTTGCAAGATAAACTTCCCACTTAACACGTTCAGTGCGTTATGAGGTCGAAACGTCTCAAGCATGACTTCCCGCTGGTGCGGCAATCAAAATCGCGTTCTTTCACTCCGTGCGGGAGGCTACAATTTTAACATTTCTTTGAGTATGACAGAGACAAATACATAAAATTGTTTCTCTTGCGAAGTAGAGCCCAATGGCTTATTTAATAAGATATGAGGTCGAAAAGCCCTCAAACGCACTGAATAGAAAAAAATATGCGCCAGTGCGAAGTGAGGTCTAATCTGCCTCAAAAGTTGTAGGCCTCATAAACGCACGGAGTGAAGCGCGGGGGGCGCGGGCGGCGCCTAGTGATGCGACAAGTTTCGATACGGAAGCGCACTTCTTGTTTCAATTTTTCAAGCGCAATTTTTTAAGTATTTTTGTTATTGTTCGTCATTGACTTATTATTTGTGACTTTGATTTGAGTACTTTGACAGATTGACATTAGAATAGAAAGAACCAACAGCCATCAAGTAATATCGATTTTCATAATATACTGCATTTAAAATCTTTCGGTATATAGCCATTTAAAAGTAAAAGTATTTTTATTGGATTTATTAACATCGATTTTTTTACTTAATAATTTCACTACTGCACTTGGTTACGTTCCTTTTCACGTAAAGTATTACGGCGAAGAGTAAGGATAGTAAATTGTAAAATTCAATAAAAAAAATCCCACTAGCTACAATTTTAAGTTTTGTATCATAATAAAGCGTATAAGATGACTCATATAAAATATAAAATTGATTACTGTACAGTCTGGTACCACTTTGGCGGACCTCGTTTCATCCTCTTAACCAAAATGACCCCTACTAATAGCCAAGCTACAGCTAGCTAGTTGACAACTAAACTAATTGTACTCAAGATAATTTTTTTAGCACGATTTTTTAACACTCATCATTTATACGCATGCTGCTTACACTAACAAATCCTTAATCGTCGCAAATCCTATTTTGCTTTTATAATCTACACAATACTCAAATAATGATAAATATATTTCAAAAGAGGAAAATCAATTTAATACTCTAGATATTATTATTTTTTTCCTACCCTAGGTGTGGGTGTTTTCAAATGTATATTGCTACAACATGAATGTGGTTTGAAATATTTGATATTTGATAAATAGCTACTCGTATTTTTAACTTCTGTATAGTTTATATTTCCGGTTTACAATACCAGATTCCTTTAGGTGAGGAAGTATATCTTCTCTTTTGTTCGTGTCTGCAGTGGTCATAGCTGTTATACTCAATGAGTAAGAGTACATACAAACACACAAATCTATCTACCCACTAATTACCATACAAACACACAACACAAACACACACACACCCAACACACACAATTACCCACCCATTCACACAAATACGCACACATCCATTCATACACATATACACACACATAAACTGACTTACATACTTTAAAACTAAAATTGGTATGTGTTGTAGGTGTATGGTACTTTAGAATCCTAATTTAAGTAAATAAATGTTATATCACCTGCATTTCTATTTTATTCCCATCACTAGTAGAGAACTAGAGACACAAATCGAACTTCTTTTCAGTGCGTTGTGAGGCAGAATCGATGGCATAATTCTTTTTTTCATTTATTCATTACCGAAATGTCACACCTACGTACGAAGCTAGATTCAACTTGAAAAACTATTTAAGTTTATAATGGTAAAGTTTCAAGCAAATATTTTCAATTTTGAGCTATATTTAAGGCGTTTTTTAGAAACAATATTTTGTGAGGTCGAAAAGCCCTCAAACGCACTGGAAAGAAGTTCAACTTTGTCTCGAAAAGACCTCATCCGCACTGGCTGAAAGTCCATCAAAAATAGTGACGCAGTGAACGTGTTAACGTCCGATAAGCCCTAATAAAAGTACAACACCTAAGCAGGTTTATATCAGAAATAGTTTGTTTTAAAATATCAATACTATACAATTTCAGCACATTAATCTGGTATTCGGATGCATATTAAGCTAAAGTTACTTAACTATGAAATTATATAATCAGCTTAATTATATTATTCTAGGTTAAAGTTTTTATAAGTTATCTACATAATGTATTTAGTTAAAGAAATATTGAGAATAAAAGATGATAAAAATCTGAACAAAATCAAGATAAAGAAATAAACAAACAAAACAAAACAAAATAAAGAAATACAAGACTTATTGGATTAACTATGAAGAACTTAGTCTTACCGTATTTTCAAAAATAGTTTCTTATAGATGAATACTTTGTAAAATTATGTCTTCTAAATGTCTTTACAGCAATTCAAAATAAATTACTTGCGTCATCGTCTCCACAGTTCTGGTTATGAGGAAGATATTCCATCAACTCTTGATCAACTCACAATGAATGTGGATAGGCAAAAGAAAATACTCCAAACAACTTAGCAATTTGTAGTGTGCGAATATAAATATACGGCCCATGTATGTTAGAGTAAATCAGTCTTAATTAAATCATCAGTCAAGCAAAACGCCTTTTAATTGAATGTATGTATATTCATACGTATACTGACCAGTGCGTGTAATATGAAAATATATTTAGGCTAAAGGTTTTTAATGTGGGGTAATGCAAATAACAAAAGTAAACACCCTTAATAAATAATAGGCATCAGATATTTATAAGAGAACACTTCGTCCCATAAAAAATTAAACTTACATGATTAATTTATAGAGATCCATACGTTTATTCTCAAACGAGTAAATTATTGTATAATTATTTTTATTACTCGATTAAAAATTTTATTAATAAATTCTTCATTCATTAATTAGACTCTATCTACCTAGAATCGATCGAATGCCTCCCTATATTTCAATACAAATTATAACTTGTTTATGCACCCGCAAGAGAGGAATATATGCATGAATTTACAAGCGTCATGAAGGTATAAGCATAATAATAATAAACTAATAAGTAATAACCAACATTAGTTGGCAAATAGCAATAATCATTTATGTGCTTAAATTCTACTCCATAATGCAACTGCGGTCATTTTCCTGTTCGTTTGGTTGCTTGCCAGGTCAATACTATTGGAGCTAAATTACGTCAGTAAATTACCTTACGTTTAAATACAATACACATTCACACAGTTATGTAGCGTTTATATGCCTTAACCCTTCGATAGCTCACTGCAGAATTTCTCCTCCACACTGCTAAGAAATGCCTGTTCTTTACTTAAAAATAAAATTCACGTAATTTATGAACTTAATTGCCTTTAAACGAAATTTAATTGAAATGCCTATTACTTAATTTAACACTTAATTGTATTACTTAAATACAAAAAACGGTAGTCCGTTGAGGATTTATACCCCGGACAGCCAAGTAAAAGACTGACACGTCGAAATCGTCATCATTTCGTCGTCATTGACGTATATGTTAGGTACATAAACGTGAAATGATTTTCATATCTCACGTAGATAATTCAAATGACGTGTATGGATACTGTGAATCATGTACTTGCACCATACGTTGTATGCTTTATAGCTTAGTGTACAATAGGGTTGCGTTGTGGGATGTAGAGCCATAGCCATATAATTTAACGACTTTCAACATACGTACTAACGCGTGCACTTATGTATGTATATGCCAGAAAAATTGTGTAGGTAATGTTAGTAACCTAACATAAAATTATATTTTTTTATTGTATGCCAATATTATCATTAGTATAATTGTGTAGTTGGCGGCCATTAAAAAATAAGTGCGGCCCAATAAAGTATTAGTGTGCCTATAAAATATAATTTTTAAATTTCTCCTTGTTCAGTCATAAATATTTATTCACCCACGACGTATGTATGTAGCTTATAAATTTCTGCCATGTACCTACGTAATGATCTTTTGAGCAACAAATTTCATATTTTTGTACTACAAATGATTTACAACTCCATACAAAATTATATATTTTTAGCAATATTGTTATTAATACAAATCTTTAAATCGCCGCCATAAAACAATTAGTACCTCCCAGCTATCTTTTAACTTATTGTGACACATAATTATGCTTAAATGTTATGTTCAATTATAATTTCTTCGCCTACGAGAATTCCAACTTATACAGTTTTCCTAAAATCCAATTACAATTCATAGAAAATTTATTTCAGTATTAGTATCCCACCCTCGCTTCATCTTGCCCCCACGTACACAAAATTGTAGCCGTTATCGAATCAATTGTTAGTCTGTTACATACTTCATTGATAAAAATAACCAAGATTTTTTCACACATCGATACACTCCATGCTTCATCAAACAAACTGTTACACAATTTGGCGGACATGGACATAATTTGAACTTCTGCTTAGTTTAAATAAATAAATAAAACGTACTCATATACATAAGTCTATAGTGTTGTTTTTGAATTATCGCGTTCAGATTGACTTTTGTTTTATATAGGTGTCTACCGTGTAATGTTAAGCATTTATGTGTACAAAGACAGATTCTGATATTTCCAATCACACCCACTGACACTTATAAAGATATTTCTTTTAATTGTATCATTCTTCTATGTCCTAATTAGCAAATCTTTACGATACGTTAGTGAAACTGATTGTACTGATTTGAACTGATATCATAAATACCCATACGAACATTCTTTACCATACGTTGTACATATTCACACTAAGTGTGTACAGCTCGATGCAATACGATTGCCTGTTCAAGACTAGAGCTATCGAACTTCACGAACGATGGAATCGAGTGAATCCTCTTTACATTGAAGCACTTATATAATGATGTATGAACCTGGTATGAACGTATTCCAGCAGTAGAAGGGTGCATAATGAAAGCATAACAACAAGTCTAAACGATTTCACAGAATAAAGTTTCATCCATATATTTTGATATAATTGTACAGAGATTTAATGAAGTATATAAGTAAATAACTAACTTTCGACTTTCACACGCAAGAATAAATTATTGTTGAAATGTTATAACCGGATAACATTTCAACAAGCCGATTATACATTAAAATAAACTATTTGATGAAATTTGAATTCAAACTGTATAATTTAACTATGTGCGTATTTTAACAATAGTAATAGTATTTTAACATTACTACACATATGAACGTAATTTTCTAGCTTCTACCAACGTTTCGCAAGAGTGCTTTACAGCCTTTGCATCTAATGTATATCATAGAGGTAAAGAAACGGAAAACTTTGTATGCGATTTTAATTTATAAATGGCTCTGATTCCTTTATTCTCAATTATGCCCTGCATCAATGTCAGCAGCTTTTACCCACATCAAAATACCTTAGGACATAAAACTATAAAAATAGTAAAATATACCAGTCTAGCAGTGTCAACATTCGCAAAATGTCTTATATTTCTAATGGCATATTAAAATGTTCTTAATTTACACGCGAGGCCGATATATAGGTACCTCATTGAAGCTTAATATAAAGTGACACAGTTAGCGCTTAGAATTGTTTTTCTATGCGTCTTTATACTCGCTAGCTAGTTATATCTGCACAGACACACATAAGGGACCATCACAAACCAAGACCCCAGAAAATAAATCTGCGAGTATCACACAATTAGCCAGGAATCAAATTGGAAACCCTCACTACATAACAGTCATGATCACTTGTATGTAGGACAGGGCGGTTCTGCATTTGTCCTCTGTTGTAGGTACTTGTTTTTAATCCACAATTTTATTTTTAATAAATTTTACACATTATTGTAGTCTTTGTTAAAGAATAATACAATGCCCAAGACTTTTTTAAAAGCCTTTGAAAGTTAGTAATAGTATTAGTCTGAGCACTTTACAACAATTTGTAAGCACTTTGTATTATCTTTAAACATGCGTAGTATCTCCCTATGTTCCACAAAGGAGACACGGCATTACAATTGATATAAAATAAAAAGATATACGTAGAGGTACATAGTATTTATACTAACATACATACGAGCACAACACGTGTTAAACTCCAAAACGGAACATCAGCAGAGTACGTCAAGTCTAGCAGCCTTATTACAAAAAAGAGTATTAGGCGCAAAGCTTTGCGAAATATTTCAGGATTGTTGTCATATAATTATGTATATAGGTACTAACTGTTAATAACAATAGATTTCCAAAGAATACACGTGATATAATTATGTACATACTTATATTAAAACATAATTCATCATAACTGATTTTCTGAGATAAACTCGATTATATTGAACGCCCAATAAAGATGATTAACAATTGTTTTGATTTTAACTAAGGCGATTCTCCAAACCTTAGCTATTTACGATTTGCAAAACAACAATTATGTAATTCCGTCTTTTAAATACCCCCTGAGCTCTTATAGCTGCAGTAACTCCAGGACTTTTAATTAATATAATTGAAAGTTAATGAATTAATGAGAAACTCACTTACCCATAAAAAGTTAACAAAACAAAGAAGAAAGAAATATTCATTTGTTTACCGAAGAATAATTTTTTACATTGTAATAATTTATGAAGCCGCTGATCCCCAAATTAGTTGGAAACCGTATTTCGGGTATCAACGTCTTCTTATCCTGCTCCCAGCTTTTATCGAGTTTGAACAATATGTTCAATAACATATTATATATCGCACATTTAGATAAAAAAACTAAGAAAATTCAAAATTAAAGCAAAGGGGGATGGCCATTTTGGTACCCATGTCCAATCAAGATGAATCATGCACCACCTAATGCCAATACACGAATGCTCTATCGCTGTAAGACAATTGAAATCAGTAAAAAAGAATAAAGATAGTGTTATCTATCCAGAAATTTATTGAGATTTTTGCGAAATTGTTTTTGTAGATAGTTGCATATTATGGTGATACAGCATTCGAGTATTGCTTAAGTAATTTTTTTCAAACTTTGTGTTGTCTGTATTTTGATCTAGCTGTGCGATATATGCAGACGTCTTGTTTAAAAACTAATTAAATTGGTAAAGATCACGTATGGAAATCAAAATGATATTTGCATCTCACTTTAAACTTTAACTACCAGATGACCTCACGTTGATGTTAAATCTATGTTGAAAGATAAATAGTACAATCTATAACTAAGCTCAGTCAACCACTTACCTACATGTTATCTACAGATACTAACAACAATATCACAAAATCGTATGCAAACTATACACAAGCATCGAAGACATTAAAATCTAAATTTGAATACATTAAGGGGAATCTGATACGGATACCGTGGGTTCCAGTAATCCCTATTAGCCAGCACTGTAGTGCACTAGGATAGCCTGTTGTGGACTGTAGAGCCATCGAACTTTACGAGCCATTCAACCGAACGAAACCTCTTTAGATCGCAGTATTTATACACCACTTCTGATTATACATATAGCTGGTTTTATGAATCAACAGGACTAATACTAGTTTATATCCTTGTTACGATGAATATTGAAGGTTTAAGAAGCAAAATATTCAACAAACCAATATTGGAACATCGCTCCGGATGTTTTAAACTCAAGATAATCTATTTACTTGTACAGCAAGACAATAAAACTGATACAAGCTTTAGCAACAATTAATCAAAATTAGCTCCAGTGACATTTTGTCCCCAGGCGATATATTAATTAGGTCAAAACAGCGAGCTTGTAACCGGAGCAGGCCGTCTTCCGCGGTACACTGTAACGCAATATCACGAGTTAATGAAACTTCCTCCGGGAACAGGCTAATACCCACAACCGTAAAACAGTCAAATCAGGTTTCCATCATGGCCCACCTAACTACCTTCATAACTCAACCCTTTCACATGCTCGCCGATAAAGACCTTTCAGCAAAACAATAAAGTAGTTTTGCAAAAAAGCTCCTTCATCCTTATGAGTTTCGTAAGTATCCAAATATACGTAACACGATTTTCTTGTTTATTGATTATATTTACATAAACTATTTTCATGCATTTAGTTGTTTATTTAATATAATATTTGTCATATTTATCTTAGTTTTTGAACATATTAACAGAGTAAGATCATGTTTACACAGTATATCTTCAAAAAAAGACAGATAATTTGAGACTAGGGAAGTGGGCTTGATGTTGTCAATATTGTCATTGAATAAAATTATTTTGGAGATGTTGCACGAGTTTTTTATTAAACATTATGCGAACGTTGTTCCGCCATATTGTATTTTCTAGTTTGTTGTGTGCAAGTGCAAGAATAATGTTAAAGTCCCTGTGCTAAAGAGCTGGTGCCAGAAATACAGGCTTTGATCCCAGTTCAGGCATCAGACAGTTTTAGATGTAACTCCGTTATTAACAAACTGGGAATTGTAACACTGTCAATAAACGATGTTATTATTTTTATTATTTATTATATTATAGATTACTTGTAGTGAATGATTTGGATATTTTTCATACAAAAATTCCAAAAGCGCGATTTAAATTTGGGGGTGGGGTAGGGGTTGGAAATTAGGGAATACGTGTATTTTTTATGCTTAATCAATAAATAATAAAAATAAAAAAAATTAAGGGGTGGAGCACCCTTATCATTTAGGGGCATTCAAAATAGATGTTGACCGATTCTCAGACCTAACCGATATGTACTCAAAATTTCATGAGAATCGGTCGAGCTATTTCGGAGGAGTTTGGCAACAAACACCGCGACATAAGAATTTTATATATTAGATATAACATCGTGGGAGTATATAATATAACTCACATACTTTCTATCGACTACCTGCAAAGATCTATTGAAGCTAGCCCTCAATCATGCTTGCAGTATTGGACAAACTACCGCCGTCGGTAAATCAGTTTCACACAGTTGACGGCGGACGAGTGGATCGCTCGATAAGCAAAACGTAGAGGCGACAAATTGCCTTAACTTCACTTCTCATATATTATAACTCTTGGTATGCGGTACGCAGCATTGAATTCTAAATCTTACATAATGTTTCATACCATTGAGTACATAATTATATTGTGCTAAGTACATAGTATCAGGTATCTCAATGTTTAAAACAAAACGTGAAAACGTACTACTCGTAATTAACAAGTTAAATTGAACTACAATAATAATAATAATTGATTGCAATGTAACAGCCACAAACAGATATTATCGGAATTATAATTCGTATTAAAATAAGGATTGTTTTAGACTAGGAAACAGTTACGATAGTAATATAATATAATAGTAATAGGAACGTAAGTAGTACCTAGAGTAGTAGCAGAAATAATAAGATAAAATAAGCCCGCCTTTTGTAACTACCTTGCTTTGGTTTATATCATAAAGTGTATATAAATAAAAATTTAACAAAATAGTTTGTATATAAAACAATATGTAGGTACCTACATAGTAACAACACTTTTGTTATTCCGATTGACTTTACAACAATATAAATCAGACAGCGTTTTACGAAGAAAAAATGGCAAACGAAAATCCGAGAACCTAAGAATAATAAATTAACCATTTGGAATAGACTTTCATTTCTGTTAACATTTTTGCTTGAATTTTTTATCGTTGTTATTTTGTTACTTAATACAAAAATAGGAAAAGGTTACCTAGTTGAAAAGTCAGTGAGTAGGCACAGACTAGTATTGGACAATTTTCATCAATTTTCCATGTCAAATAATCCGTGAAGTAAATCAAATTCAATTTGCAGCAGCAGGTTGAGTGCGGCGCTAGATAACCCGATCCAAATATTGTTTTCACAAGCACATCATGTAGGTACGTACTCGTAGATCTCTGAACTTTAATTCTAGTTTACAATTTGCTTTAACACAAGCGAAATTCTATGACGATAATCATACATACATGTGACATTAACAAAATATATAAGATAATCGAACCCGGGTCTCTTTGATTCGCAGGCATCAAATGGGTGATGACTATCAAATGGGCTACTGAATTATTATTTTCAACTCGTGCACCAAGCTATATTTTACTTATTACCACGAAAGCAGCTCAGTGGAGTACCTATTTTCAAGGGTTTCTTAATAATAATGCGAACTGAGAACTTATAAAAAACCTGTACACTGGAGTTCATTAACTTGAAATATTTATAACTATACAAAGCTGTGAAGACTTATAACACAGCTAATAAATAGTCTTCTAAAGGTTAGGTTAAACTTCTTTTCGTATTTAAATAAAAGTACTTTTTCTTCTTGGCAAAAATTAACCTACGTAACTTTTAATGTGCGCGCTTCTCAAGGAAAAGTTATTGAATATAGTAAAAGAATATAAAAGTGGAAGGTCTAGTAGGGAATCCGTGGTATGAGTGTGTTAACGTTCATATTATATGTGTGCAAACACGTATGATAGTGTATACTTTCATGCAAATAGCACATAGGATCCTCCATCCCACATAGGAACCACCAACACGTGTTTCGCCCCAAAACAAATCATCAGGGTAAGGAGACTGTACGGTGGTCTCAAATTTGCGATTAATCTTTAGTTTGCACTATCAGATAACAAGTCAGTCAACAAACACCCAGTGCGGGAGGAGCTATCAGGGGCGTCGTAAATCAGTTTCAGTTTGCGCTAGCTGCTGAGTGAAGCGCTCGATAAGCGGAACCTATACGGCTAGGAGACGGATTACGTCCGATTCATCGGCCGTACGTACTGTACCAGACTAAATTTTTGCCATTTAAGTACATATATTCAACTTGCAGTCTGCAGTTCAATAATAATCAAATCATAACAAAAAAATAAAATAAAAACTACATTTTTGCCGATAGTCTTATTATCCAGATTGAAAGCTACGAGTAGCATAGATAGAAAGATAGCATCTATATATCTATCTACTCTACAATATGCGTGTATGTAAAAAGAAGACCTGTAAATTTTCCGAGAAACTTGACTTCACATGTGTATGTCAAGAGTTTCACCGCAACCCAATGTCACTGTGACCATGATCCATACAACTGGACCGAAATATCGTTGAAACTTTGCTTATCGATTTAATTTACTATACCCTTTATCAAAACTATAAAGTTCAAAGGAAAGTTGTGGACAGACAGGAAATTGTTGTGACTGTAACAAGAACAACCCTTAAGAGAGCTACGCAATGACGTTGACGAAGATTGCCTATAAATAATGGAGTCTACTAACGACCCTCGCTTGTTGCAATATGTTCAAATGAAATCTATCACCAGTTAATCAATCCACGGTTATGGCTTCTTCGAAGTTTTAGCACAAGTTTCAATTACAAACATACATTGAGATATTATGTAGAGCATTAATAGATTACATATTGTATCCGTATTGTATATGTATGTACGTACGTATTAACGTACTTTAGTGAATAATATCACAATGATTGTATCTCCTTTGAATTTATCTATATTGATATGATTAAAGTATAATATTATAAAATTATATCAATTCTTTTTAAAGTATTTAGAAAGGATTTCTAAAAATCCTAACTTTAAGAGCACCGTGTTCCAAAACTTCAAAATATTACCAACAATACCTATTATAAAAGTCAAATACCGTGTAAAATCAATAACAAAGTTCTCTAATGTCTTGGGTAATACTTGTTATATTTAGAATTTCAAACAGCAATAAAAATTTAACTCATCATGTTATAAAAGTGTCGAACAACATTTAAAGCACTTGAGTAGGATAGGTAGATTTAACACATAAAGATTTCGTAACATACGAGAACATGACAAAAATCTTTTTACCACGCACTGCAGTAAACATGTTAAATCGACAACAAAGTTTTCAAGCAGCTGTAATGAAAGCTTTGAAGTGCTGAGGCTTGCTGCAGCTGTCGTCTGCATACAATCGCACTGATTTATCAACGCTGCATGCTCTTGTTTTATTCCCCACGTTATATTGAGACTTATCTGCAACGAATTCTCTAAAGAAACGTTAAACATTCGATAAGTACGAATACGCGTTAAAACAACACGGTGATTCAAATGGACTATGAAAATATGCTGGTAAGCTTAAAATATGCCTACTGTCGTCGCGCTGACGTACGCTGACAAATACACTGATTTATACGCTTTCCCTATGTCCCAAACATGTTTTATAGCACCGTGGAATATCGAGAGTTACACTTTGTATCAACCTATTATCTCTTCAAATTATACACTATGGCGGCCATTGATTGAAGATGTGTGCACTCTATAATGAAGCTGTCAGTACATCCAGTTTAATACTGTAATACCCAAGATGTGCGAAAAAATTGTATGGACGGCTAGCTACAAAAGGCGATTGCAAACTATGCATTGTATACAAACTTGCTGAATCAGTGAGTATAATTCAAATAGACATGATGAAAGCATTGAAGTGCTGACGCCCGTCGTCGGGCGCATAAGCGCATCTGATTTACGAGTATGTATGTATAAGTGTGGTGTGTCTCACTCTGTTGTTTTATAGCTCATCGGTATATTTCGATATACCGCACATAAGGACATAAGGACTGTACATAATGTTTGTGCCTGTGCTGGGTACTGTATATTCAAAGTTCGTTATATATAATATATGTACTAGCTGACCCGGCAGACGTTGTCCTGCAACATAATTATATTCTATAATTTTATTACCTCAGTTTCCAAGTGGCGTATTAAAATGAAACATTTTTAGTTAGTTTTCATTTAGGTGGTTCGTTTTAATATGAAGTGAATGAATATAGGAATTTTGACCCAACGTTAAAAAGCTATACTTGAAATTAGTAATATGCTTAATAAAAATGAATAACAGTTATTGAAGGTGTTAATTCATTTTTTAGACAAGAAATAGGTGTCGTGAAGTGAAACGAGAGTGGATTACTACTAATTTATAAAAGCATTGCACGGAAAAGGGAATCCTTGAATGAGAATGAATAGCAAAATTAATTCAGTAATGATTCAACAGTAATGATGAAAGCTCTGAAAGGGAAGCTCGCTGACGCTGCGTGTATTTATCTGAGCTGTGAAAATGTATCGCTTTATTTTTACACGAAATTTATTTGAGTAATTTCATTTAGCAAATTAGGTTTTATAAATATCATGTCATGTCAGCCAACTCGCACTTAGCCAGCTTCGTAGACTATGGCTTACTCTTCACATTGTGAGAGGACACCCAAGCCCAGCAGTGCTGGGACAATTATTTATATATTATTAGTATATACCTATACTCGTATAATTAATTATTACAGGGTATAGTATAATTAGTTATCCCTGATAAAACATAGACATTAACACACTAATACCCCCGTACTAGGATTCCCTGTTTCACGGGCGGCATGGACAACACCATTAACACGTTACAACACTCATGACCCAAGAACAAACATTTATTTTATCTGTCATCTATACATATAATAATCTGTGACTGATCGCTGTCTGTACATGAAAGTACACGAGCATGCAGCACCACCCTTCCGCTGCCGCCCAATACCACTGTGACCGACCTAGAACAAGACTCAAATTCTCGAAGCGAAGCGAAGGCAGGTATACTATACTCGTCGTTAGCATAAATAACGGCCCCGGCCGTCAAGCGAACTCGGGAACCCTCGTTTCTCAGGCAGGGTCACTACTAGGTTACGGGGTCGTCGTTTTAAAACATAATGTACAAAAAATATTTGTACACATAATTAGCTTCGCGGCTTCAACGTCACTTATGCTGTATGCTAGGTAATGTGACTCACTTTACCTAGCATATTTATTTACGCTAAATCAACCAAAAGCATTATTCAAACAAAAGCAGTGAAAACACGTTAGTACTGAAGCTTGGCGTCGTATAAATACAGTGATTTATCTCCGCTGCGTGTCCCACACCTATGTTTTACAGCTCAACGTTACTGTAAGACCTATCCCCTAGCACTCTCGTCACTGTAAACTACACGCTATTGAAATAATGGAACACATCCACTATATTACAAACATACAGTGTTTCCACATTAACATTCATTATGATAACTATACCATGTACTAACAGTCCGCGGTCTTAACAAGCGTACTGAGTAGGTTTTAGGATGATTTCTTTGATCGCTTTCCTATACTTCCCAAACTCACAGCCTCCTGTTACCAAGAGTATAATAGCAGTAACTACGTAAAACATGGCGCTGGCGCCGAGTAGCGGAAGCAAAATACTTCGGTTGCTTCGAACCTCAGCGCAAAGCTGGCCGTCACAAACACCATTATAAAGTGACAGGAAATAGTACAGTTCCATCGTCCAGTAAGTACTTTGAAACCTTCAAAATCAACCAACTTTAGTCTGGATCACGTACCTACGTGATGTCTAACGGCCGCATAACGTGTTCTGGATAATGATTGACCTTTGACAGTTTCTTCATCATTTTGTTGAAGAATCAGTGTGATGGGAATACCTCAACAAGACTATTTTAAAATGAGCATGTTAGTGATGTGGACAAATAGAGCGTAGTTAAGACGATAACAGGAATGTTTTAGTGCAGAGCGAACGTAAGTTACCGCTAGCGGTACTGACATAGCATAACTTATCGTTCTATGGCCACATCTAAGGGATCCTTATTTAAATATAAAAATGACTTTAGAGAAACTTGAGGCAGCTCTTTCTCCTGAGCTTATTATGCTGAGAACAATAAGATCTTTACGACTGAATTTGTTAGAGGGTTTTCACAAACTAAAAAGGATAGATGAAGTTGGGTTTAAAGACTGTACTTACAGCCTAACATGAGTTATCATTCTAAGGCCCAATAATCAAAACGAAATGTATTTCTGCAAAACCGCAACAATAAGATAATCCAAATCTAAACCGCAACAAAGTTTGACTCCCCATTATGTTCACGACAGATATCTATGGCACATCGGTTGCATTTACGACGTCCCGAAGACATTACAAAAGCCATTCCCTTATCTAATGTTCCCCGTGAATTTATTTAACTTTTCCACGCCTTCACATCTTCGAAATCGTTCGATAAAGATGTCAACAAGAAAAGGTCACCAATTCCGCCGAGAATTGATACACATTTATTTTCAAAATTAAATTCTTCTTCGTGTTTTCTTTCATAGAGCTTTAATCAGTATAGATAGGACTGTTCCTGGGGGAAGGTAGGTAAACCACCCAATTATTGGCACTTTAAGAGTGAGCTACGTGTCAGTCTGAAATCTCATTTGCAAAAGCTAGTAGGTAGACAAAACGTGTGACAGCGACAAATGTATCAATTTTGATAAGAATTTGATAATTTTTGTAAAATATGCATTGTAAAAGCACCCAATTAGATTGTATTTAAACCTCACTATTTTTCATATAGTAGCTCCCACGTAAAATGTACTCGTAGATATATGCTGTCGCAGACTTTTATTTAGGACTATTTTCCTTTTCCCATGGGAATTTAATATTATCCAACTGTAAAAAGAAGCCTATGATTCTCTTCGAACTTCCAACTAAGTCTATTCAAAAATTTATATCAATCCATAGATGCTTTACGAAGTTAAAGAAGGACAAAACAAATTATTACTGGTGATCTTACTGTTACTGTTGTGGTTCAAACAGGCATCATAATGGATCTTCCCGTGGCAATAAGATTTTTTTTGGGATAAAAAGTAGCCTACGTTACTATAATTATCTAATATATTATATATTATTAAGTTAGCCTCCTAAATATCTCCACACACAAAAATCATACCATAACATCGCTCCGTTGCGACGTGAAAGAAGGACAAACAAACACACTTTCGCATTTATAATATTAGTATGGATTGTGGATTAAGGTTCTCATAGTACATGGCTGTGCCATCTACTAATATGACTTTTATAAAAATTGTCTGTGCGCTTGTTCCCGTTAATCCAAATAACTACTCCAAATGACTGGCACAAAATGTTAGTTGTTGTTTCTAAATCGCCATAATATTGGTTATTGGAACAGTGTTGCTAATTTGTAACAGAAAAATAATACTATTTTACGTTTTTTTGCATATCGAACTTGAATAGTCTATAGTTTCCTTGTTTTTTGTAACTAAACACTAAAGTGCCAATAACTGGAGGAGTGCCAATGATTGGGTGGTTTACCCTATATTAACAAATTAAATGCCAATAATTTAATGCAAGAAGAAGAACTGTACCGGCCGACGCAGTGACTTATTCTATAGGAAATTATTCTTTAGGAAACAAGCTATCATGATTGTTGGTTATGGTTCACATTAACTCCCTACTCCAAACTATTGGTCTTGCTGGCTTCCTAAACTCCTTTAAAACACTAGTCAAAGAACATTACTTGCAACTTTGACAGTAGGCATATACATACTATGTATGTATTCTTACTTCCCACATCCCTTTTACTCACCGTTATGTATTATCTTATACCTACTATTATAATTTTATTTACATATTATTATTTAGTTTTGTTATTTAAGTTGCTAAGTTTTGTGCTTTCGTTCCAATTCATTTTATATTAATACACCCCCAGACCAGTTAATACACCAGACTGTATTTAAATCATTTGTCATATAACTCATTTAAATCATTTGTATGTAACTCATTTAAATCATATGAAGCGCTCATAGCCCGGCGGCTTGCGTCGATCTCAAGTGATCGATAAAGTTAAGCAACAGCGGGCGCGGTCGGTAGTTGGATGGGTGACCGCTAGTGGCAAAAATTTCTTGAGCGCTTCCGTGCTTCGGAGGGCACGTAAAGCCGTCGGTCCCGGTTGTTATCATTTGGTAGCAGTCGTTAAGCCATGTCGGATACCTTCGGGCGGCTTAAAAATTTCCGACACTTGGGTTGGCCACTAACCCCTCCACCAATCCGCACTGGAGCAGCGTGGTGGAGTATGCTCTAGGCCTCCTCAGATATGAGGAGAGACCCGTGCTCAGTAGTGGGCCATTAATGGGTTGTAGCCAAATCATTTGTCGATAATATTGCGTATTATTATTACTGTTAACTTTTTTTATAGTAACAGACGACACATAGTAGACTGGCCAGGTTGTGATAATTATAGTATCAGCACAAATCGAAGGCCCGTATGACGTTTACTTGACGTCTGTCCGATCATCAAGTTTCGTATAAATTATTACATAAATTTGAAGGAGCAAATTGCTGTTCTTCATTGTCAATAGTGATGTGCAAAAAGTCATAAAATTTATCGAATGTATAACTTAGGACCCAAAGTTAATTAATTACATGGATATTGAAACAATATATATATTTAAATATTATGGACTAATGCGGGACCATATAAACAAAGTATATGGTACCGCGAACAAATTCCTTCACATTTTTACTAACAAAATACAGTGCCACCTTTAATAAAGTAAGTGAGTCAATTACATAAATGAATATACTATAAATCATCTCAACCCAACAAGGCCCACTACTGAGCTCAAAGCCGAGGAGACCTTAAATATAAGGTGATTCGTAAGACTCTTGTGATATTAATAGGGGGTACTCAGTATTCGATTCTCATTCCAAATGTGTAATTAAAAAGGGTGCTTCAATTTTTTATTCCAAAAATGTATCGATGCCACTCGCACTTGACCATATTTTTTCGATACTAAATTAACATTTTTCACGTCACTATTTTAATGTGTCAAAGGGGCCTTAAATTTGTGCCTCTACCATAGTAAATACGTATTGACAACTACTAAACCAAAGGCACCATATAAACGTTACCGGCCAAAAAGAAAATGATACCCAAATCAAAAATCACCTCACTATTTATCGAGTGTCCAGCATATACAGCGATAAGAATATTTGACTGTCAGTTATTGACAGATAGCTGGTATAGGCGTACCAGAATCTGATGGCAAATGGCGAAGGAAATATTTAAAGTAAGCAACTCTCGGGATAAAATTAATAAAACCAAAGTACTTGCTAATCGTGTCATGAATTCTGTTTTATTCTAAATTTTTATCCTAAAAGGTGACTCTGATTTTAGTCAACTACTAGTAAGTAATGTAACGTTAAAATCACGTTAAAGTTCCAGATGACCTATCCAAGTTTATAACTTTTGCAGATCTTCGCTATTAGAAAAATCTAGTCCATTAACTAAGACAAAATGGACGAATGAACAGTTAAAGAAGGAATAAAATTCAGTTGAGCTATAAATTACCAGACGCCGCCGGGGGCGAGGCTCGCAATCTGCATTAGCAGAGACGCACTTCTTCCAGCGATTAAATGAAATTTCACGGTCGCTGCCTTCAGCCGTACGCCGGACAAAGCAAATCAAATGTTTGAATTGAACGCTTTCTCTGCGAAGGATTTCAAGATTGTGAACAAACGTTGCAATTTGAAGAATATTATCGCCATTACTATCATTGTTAGTATTTTATTTTTGATCCTGGTGAATTCTATTCTACAAATAAATAAATCGCTTTTATCTTTTTAATAAAAGGATATTATTTGAAGACTTATTTGAAGTTCTACTTCCAAATATAGAAATATAGTTACCGTGAAATCTCTGTTTTTGTCAAATCAAACAGACATGTGAAATAGTAGCAGTAGAGTATTTTGAGAAGGCGACGCTCCGGGTGTTTGTCGAGAAGTTGGAGACGCGTAACGCAGTGAACTTCACTTCGTTTGTGGTACGCATAGACGCATACCGACCGAACACCTGTCGACCATCTTGAAAGAGGAGTTTCGGCTGAAAGGGGTCTTGTTCCGCAAGTTCCGCGGACGTCGACCACCCCCAAAGGTCACAGGACCGCGTTTCACGTCGCCGCGAAAACATAACCCGTATGTATAAGTTTATATTATTATATGCTAGTTAGTAAGGTATTTATAATATAGAACTCTGTACACACATATAATATATTTGTATGTATATTATCTGAAATACAGATTTATTATGATTAGTATTATTAAAATATTGTTAATAATATAGTATGTCGCGTCACTTGCACGGTCAGCGCTCAGCAGAGGCATAAATCTCAAAATTTGTTCAGTTTGTTTGTGGACTGAATAACGCTTCAATGGCTTAACGATCGGAATAAAATTTTATTCCCAAACAGATTACGATTCGCTACCATTCAAACTAAAAATTTGAATATAATAAATTCGACAAATCTAATCTTCCAAAGTCTATATTTTATAGTTAGTATGAAATCACACTATTTAAATCACAATCTTTAATCTTCAATATTTAGAGCATCATATATAAAGTGATGTCTGCAAAAATCTGAAAAGCATAACCTTGTTTATGCTTTTCAGACGAACACCACAAATATAAAACATAAATGTTGACTTACATATATCACGATCCTCATTAAACCCTAAATTAAAAAGTTTAAATCAAAACACTTTTCCTACAGATACAGTTAATCTGTTTGAACTGTACAGATACAGAAGACTACAAGTTTTGTCAGCTCTTAATCGGGGATAACAAAACATATTAAAGTCCAAAATATCTCTACTATTCCAAAAATCTGAATTCGTTTCATTTATTTATTCAACAGTTACAGTTTACGCACGTTTAGGTGTTTAAAGACAGGGTTAAATTCACGACGCGCAGCGTACTAATTTATACCAAGAAGGAAATGATGATTAAAAAATCCAAATATAAAATTACCGATTTTTTAAACAGCATTGAGTCGTAATATAAAAACCCTTTGCTTCGAAATTCACTGGAAATCTATAGTGAGCATGAATGCGAAAAATCTCCGGAATTAATTGAATAAATACTTTTCATTTTTCGTGCCGCTTTTCTTAATAGCAACTCTGTGATAGCAACCATTTAGGATATTTTAAATTTAGTAACATCAAAAGTTAACGATAATATAAAGCTGTTATTATAGTAAGATTATGATTAATAATGTTAGTTTTATCTTTATAATTGACGTGTTATTAGCAAATATGGCATGCAGACCATCTCATGTTAATTGGCCTCTACTCGATATGAGTATTTTGGAAGATATCTCATACGTGTATATAACTATAACATTATTTAACATGTGTCACAGAGTTATTGCTATTCCCGAGAACGGAGATAAAGGTTAAAATGAATTATAAATACCAACATTAATATAAAATTATTTACTATTCACGCGCCGCGGACTCTGTCGCTCACTGTTGTGATATACATTATGGAATTACGTCTAACAATTTATGTGGATGGAATGGAGTGTACTAACTAGATAACTACCTGGTACTAAGTGGCAGGTTTCCCGAACCGAAGTGAGGTCGGGTTTACTAGTTTTATTATAATTATGTTCGGATAATTAAAAATGAATATCGCCAGAATCCTGAAACCTCTATATCAACAAGTGTCCATTACTAGTTCGAGTACCGTATATCGACAATATTTCACATGTATGAGGTCTAGCCTCTATACTCTCAAAAGAAAGCTTTGAACCTGATCTCCTCTTTGGCACTAATCGAGCAATGTCTCCCACGTTATTAAGGAAAAATGGGAATGTTCGCAGGCCGTTGCGTTCTTACAACGAGTTTCTTATAGACGGTATTGCATTTTTAAACAAATTTTTCGACCCGTCGACCCGGGAACCCACTTTATGTTATAGGATTAGAACGTTATTACACCATTAAACCTTCCATGAATAATTCCCACCTTCATAGTTTCAATATGATAGGTAATTTCATTACATCTTCCGAGTATCCTGTTATCGAACAAATTTATTCTGTTCGTAAGATTCTGTTACAAAACGTTGGCGCAATTAATATTCTAATCTAACTTTTACATAGACACTATTATTTTACAAAAGAAACCTTATGAAAGTTAATCTTAATCTTAATCTTAATCAACAATCACTCAACTCTTACTGAGGCAGGCAGACTTTACAGTACTATCCAGTATTTACCTCCATAGGTTTCTATTAGTATGAAAATCAAGATTTTAGTATTGTTGATTTATGAAAATATCGGACACTTTATTGATTTCCTATTAAATATTATAAAACCAGGGTAAATTACCATACCGTAAGTGTAAATTAACAAGTGTTCCAAAACTAATTTAAAGATATACATAATGCTAATCTTTAAATATTACCTATTTGTTTCAGTTATAACGGCTGTCTACCGTCAGAGATCGCTTATTGCAAATGTTGCACTACAGTAGCTGTAGGTTCCCAAACAGATACATAAATGTAACTAACACTCCCACTCTCAGCGTGGTCCAATTGTGAATCGAATCGCATTTAATACGATCTCACTCCAATTGGTACTTGAAATCGAAGAAGACGCACGATCGAGCAGTGCCTCACATGGGAGCAAACTTAGATCGAGACTTAAGATGCACACGTATTAGGATGAACATTGTAGTTTATTGGTGTTAAAACTGCATTACTTTTAAGTAAATGTAATTAATAAAGTTAGTAACAGTTAGTTTGTCTATTTTACATTTTGACACAATCCGCTAATACTATGTACCTACCTGAGATTGTATGAGTAAGTTAAAATATCTTAATAATGTGGATTGATTTTATAACGTGTATTAAACGCGATTTATAAACTGAGATTAGCAGGACATTATAATTAAGCATTATATTATTTATTGTATTCCAGTTATTTGTTACTCAAATGCTCACAGTTACTAGAATGTTAAACAAAATCAAGATTTAAACATTTATAATAAAACTTTACAGATGGCAACACTGATAATAGACACAATAAAACAAGATACTGTCTTTTAAATTAAATCGGTGCCAAAACTTGGAAGCGTAAGTGATAATTTAAAAACAGAATGAGATACGAAGATATTTCCCCGGAGTGGAGTTAATGTTCCGGTGGTGGCGTTAGCCCATTGGACCGGATCTCCGGGAATTAAGGCAGGAAAAAAGTCAATAAATCTAAGGAGCCGGAGCGCTACATAAAGTGGAAAGTCTCGCGTGCTCTTACAATAATGTCACACTACCACCCTTCCATAGTAATAGGTGAGATAAACTTGGGACGTATCGATCTTTGTTCTAATGAACGATGTTGGTGTCTAAAAAATTGTATTGTATTACTATAACTTCTGGAAAATCAATTTCTTATTGAAATATAAATTTAAATTGATAGTAATCTCTTCTAACTTATACTTAAGCTAAGTTCCGTTCGACACAGTAAAAGTTTAATAATACTTTTGTAAAAGGGCAAATTAATACACGAGCTCCATTTTACAATACATTTCTATTCAATGACAATATTGACATCATTCCTTTGTTCTTCATAATCATCCGTTTATTCTTGTAGATGGCCTGTTCGCCGGCCAGTAACATTTTGCTAGAATACCTGAAACCTATGAAAGACTACCAACTGAATATCTCTCCTCTCCGCTCCTCAATCTCGTCTCCTCTCCTCAAGCCTGCACCTCACCACTCCACACCGCGCCTCACCAGCTCACCACACCTCACCTCGTATCACCACACCTCATATGACCATTTCCTGCTGATCGTGCTCCTCGCAGTTGTTTTAATAGAGGTACAAAATTCCTCCGTAACAGTCGGCCATCCTGAAACAATTGCGTCCCGCAATTGGCACGCATACAAAAGTATCAATACTCAAGAAAATCGACATCAAACTGTACAATGTAATTACTCGTCAAGGCATACATCACCCTTTTTATGCTGAAATATACTCCTCTATATCTCCTCTATATCATTTTATAACTCTGAAAACACGCACTTAGGTCTGCTTATATTTTATCTTTCCTCGTATAAGTTCCAGTTAATTTCAATAGACGGTTCACAAAAATATTCATCAAGGAAATGCCAATTTTATTGCAATAAAATCAATCTGCCGTCATCGTCTATTCTTCATTTGTTTTACGTCTTTTGTCTTTCCCACTGACACGTTTATCTGACATTTTATAATATTTTCGACATCGCAGAATATTATTTCTTTGCTTTACATAATATCTCCAGGGCGAAACTCTTTCTAAAGCGGAATGATACACCCTTACCGGCCAATAATATAACACGAGCGCCACTAAGAACTTTTCATATATTTCATCGGAACTTATGAACTCTTAATTACAACGGCACAATTCACAACTTTCTGAACTCTTCATCAAATTGATAAATCCACATTTTATCTTTTTATATCGAGAGAACATTCATTTCTAATGCATCTGACACATAGCCATAATGTCATATCTTATTTGAAATCTCACTCCTTTTATTCGAGAAAACTTTCAATTCCGGCAATTGCTTTTTATTCTCTCCATTCTTAACACGTGGGTTTTATGTTTTACAACATAAATATGCCACTTCTGAATGTAAAAGGGCAAATTAATACACGAGCTCCATTTTACAATACATTTCTATTCAATGACAATATTGACATCATTCCTTTGTTCTTCATAATCATCCGTTTATTCTTGTAGATGGCCTGTTCGCCGGCCAGTAACATTTTGCTAGAATACCTGAAACCTATGAAAGACTACCAACTGAATATCTCTCCTCTCCGCTCCTCAATCTCGTCTCCTCTCCTCAAGCCTGCACCTCACCACTCCACACCGCGCCTCACCAGCTCACCACACCTCACCTCGTATCACCACACCTCATATGACCATTTCCTGCTGATCGTGCTCCTCGCAGTTGTTTTAATAGAGGTACAAAATTCCTCCGTAACACTTTACTACATTATAACCGCTTCATATCCTACGAGAAATTTTGTTATATTAAATTCTCAAAGTTGTGACACAGATACAAGTTGCTTAATTATAAATTAATATATGTAGGTATATAATTCACAAATTAATGTGAAAGTCAACGTAGTCAAGTCTTTAAATATCACGGACAATTATTGACACAGATAATCCTAATCATTAAAGACACACAACTAGACACTGGGCTTCCCACAATCCCCACTAATTATTGCTTAGAGCTTACTCAACCGCTTGAAAAAGGATTAGACTTGAACTGAAATTTATCTCAGTACCTACTGATAAAAGCCACCGCTTTATATTTTAATAGACTAGATAATTATCAAAAATCAACATTCACACAATCATGTTTCAGCACTATGATTCCGGGTTAAGGATATTATATACGAGTACGTCACATATACGCTGCAACCCGGAAACGAACGTATGTCACGTAAATAATAACGGCTTGACCGGGAATCTACCCCAAAACCATTCATGTCCATCATTGTACTGGATCACTATTAATAGTTTTGTTTTTAAAATGTTCAATTGGAAAAGATTTTTGTCAGATTTTCCGACGATTAAGTCAACCAGTGACGGCTGTTCTTAAGCTGGCTTCGAATTAGTTTAGGTAATAACCGCTGTCAATTACCGAAATCGAACCAAGGGTCTCCTCATCCTCTGTCCTCCGAAACAGAACAGACACTTTTCACTTTCACCTCTAAAAAAGCAAAAGAATCGGTCTCTGGCACAAGTTACCGCCAAGGGTTATGAGAGACTCACAATTTTATATGATCTGTATAATAATTCAGTAAAGGTGCTCTACAATTAATTGCCAAAGTGAGTTTGCTTATCACCGCACCGCATTACATTTATGAAATTTTTAGATAATCCTAAACTTGATACCTAAACACTATCAACGATCACGGTTAACAAGGGTTCAAGGATACGGTCTCAATTAGGAAAATAACTCTTACAAATCAGTGTCAGACCTAAGCTCATTGAAGATATTCAGCAATGAAATGTTTCTGTTAGGCTCAATTGCGAAACGAAGGTGTGTTTGTAAACCTATGTATTTATATACTTCACAAAAAGTCATGGGTACTACTATAAAGAGCTCATATCATTTTTATACGCCCCCAAATAACATTTCAAAAGATTTTTTGGGATAGGTACCTAAGAATTTTATAAAATCTAAGTATAAATAAGAATTGCATAAAGCTAATACACTAAAACTAATTTCAATCAGAATACTAAACTTGATTACTGAAGAATATTCTATAATGTAAATAAGGATAAAACTTTGCTGAATTAATTCTTATTTGAAGTATAAAAATACCAATTATTTACATTAAAGATTAAGAGCAAACCGAGACTGGATTGAAAACGTCTTAATCCTTCACAAATAAGATGCAAGTCGCGCAAATGGAAATTTTGAGTGCGACACAAATCGGATGAAGGTTGGGAAAATGCAAATTTACCCAACGCTTTGTCCCGCCGACGAACATTTTAAAACACTTATATTTTTTATAAGTCTCTCTCATTCTCAATGGTATTTTAATTGCATTATGATTATTGAATGAAAAAATATCATCTCGTCTCATCTACAAATTAATTATGAATAGGTATGTGTATGTTACTAAAAATAAAGTTCAATTGGGTGTAATAATGTTATTTATATTTATATTGTTATGAAAGCATATGTTTGATATTGCTGTTGAGAAATAAATAAATATTATTATTATTATACACAACATACAGTTATATTTCTATTTTACTAAATTTGACAACGTTATTACATTAGATTTTAATGCCATCCTGGTGTCTATGTTTTTATTACGAAATACAACTAATAGTTATGAAGATATAGACATGAACCGCATCAAAACGTTAGCTCTAGTAACTAAGCGTTGAAATATGCCATGCTCTCACATGGCGGTGCCGGTCAGCCTTGAATAAGCGCTGCAGTTAATAGGTCCTCTTTTTAAGGATTATTTCCAGCATATTTTTCATGGCTCTTACGAACTCAGCTTTTCCCGTAGTTTTGTGGAGAATTATAACTGGATCTTTTAGCAAACGAGAATAAGTTAGGTATTATATGTTATGTCTCAAGACGACTAAGTAAGATCTAATTATTATGTATGTAAAATTACAATTTTTAAATATATATACACCTATTCGTAATTTAAACATCATCTTCGCCAGAGACTAAATTAAGGAAACTTCCATCAACCCCAAATTGAGGATAATACGACACATTTACAAAATTAATAAGCTAATTAAACTTTCATAACGACACTCTTGAAACAGAAAAACTCTAATTCAATTTAAGGTAAAATAATTTTATTATTCCGCTTCATTTTTAAATTATGTAGAAGTGAATTTAGATCACGTCAATGAATATGCAAGTACTTACAATGTGACAATAGTAGGTCTATGCTAAACTTCGTGTAATAGTAGAATTACATTAACGTCTTCCATAACCATAGTGCGGGAACACAATTACGGCGTGAAAAAGTAAAATGACCGCAGAACCACATTTAGTTCGCATTCGGAACGCACCCGCCCGTTTCACTACCTACTAGAAGTTGGTCAACTAATCCAAGTTTTCCTTTACGAGCTAATGAGACGAGTTTGATTCGAATTCCCCTGGCTCGGAGGAATGGCCACTCGCTTTGAATGGTATTTTCAAACTAAGTTCTTGTTATTTACATAATATATAAATGAGCTCTGAAACGTATAAAGGAACTACCGTTGCTTCAATAACGAGCAATTACTTACTTAATTATTTGGGAAACTTTGTTACGCTAAACTGAACGTTTACAATTAAGTACTACATAATTATAAATCTTAAGCTACTTAATTTGTACGAGACCATTACAGAAATTGAATACTGGCTATGAAAAATAAGTTACAATGACTTGCCGTAAGACCTAATCCGTAACAAACGTAACTCACAAAACAGAATAGATATAACAATTTCATATTTTCTTATTTAATTCCTTGATAAAACCGTTTCTCTACTTATCGGACTGCGCGTAGACAAACAGAGCGTCTGGCCTCCGTAATGGAAATTACATACCCCGAGGTCGGAAATCAAATTGACAGAAGAGGTTAAACAAACGATGCGGCCAGGGAGTACGAACCGTAGTCCGTCGAATATTAATCGGTGGGTAAATGCGCTTTTATTTGTTTTTCCCCTCCACCGGGCCGTCGCAGGTTAGGTCAGCGGATCACGCTAACACTCGGAAGTGAACTGATTAATGACGAGCATGCAAGGGATTCTTTAATCAAAGTGTAGCCTTTGATTTTGTCCAGTGCTCGTGTCGTGATATTGTAGTATGTTCATACATTTTTTAGACCTCGTTGCCTTTATTAAGTATTTTACTGGCATGTTAGTTACATAAATATAAAGGGATGAGGAAAACATTAAAAATTAATAAATAATAATTATGCCTTAATTTTTTTTTAACAGTAACCGCCTTAGCTTTACGTTTTTCATAATTTATAAAACCAATCGAATCAATTGTGCATTGTACGTTTAAAATTGGTCCAACGCTCGGTCTAGATTTTCTGCGCAAAATATGTAGATCTCAATGAAAGACAATTATGCAGATGTAATTGCTGATGCAATACGTTACCTTATCGTTTTTTTCGAGTTACCATAACTTGTTCCAGATTTAGAAGTAGAGCAACCGCACGTACATCGAACGGAAAAACATACTCTTCGGGGCTTTAATTTTTATTCCAAAAACGATTAGGTTTTCTTGTTATTGGCTAACTATTGTTGGGTTAGTATCTACATAAATGGATATTATAGAGATAGGATAAATTTTCAGACTAAGGATGGATAATGGCAATATTTATTCTCAATTGGGACAATCTATATTTTAGTTACTTACTTATTTATTGTCAACGACATCTTGTGACAACGGCTCCGACAGTAGGTGATCGCGGGTAAAACGTATAATATTATGTCTAATTATTATTGGTGTAAGTGAAATGAAATATCCGTACGGAATTAAAATAAAATTTAATTAAAGGTAATTTAATACAATGTTAACATAAAAATCAAATAAATAGAACGAACTCAATTGGAAACCACTGAATTCATCGCATCTGTTTAAAGATGACTCCAGTTGATGTCGTAGTAAAAACCTACTATAATTTGAACATTATTAAAATGTTTAACAGTTATTATGCTGTACTAAAATAAATGAAGGAGGATGAAAAAAATCCTCGTAAACTTATCAAAAATCCTCTGACGAATGAAACTGGTGACGTAACTTGTTCAATAATATACAGAGGCAGAACCTGAACCCGATGTTGTAGATATTTCGTTAATAACGTTGTCAAAAAGAACTCGTTTGCAGAATTGTATCAACTGAAAAACAACCGAAATAACCTTCAAAGAAATAAGTGAAACAAATTATAATAAGTCTGTATAAAGTAAGATAAGAAAATGGTTTATTTAATTTATCCAAGCACACGAAAGATGGCTCTTATATAATATTATATAGTATATAAGCTATACGTCTTCTAAACGCTCGCATACTACTCTGTTTCATAAACGAATGATACGTCAAGAACCGATAACAAACATTATTTAACATGTCATATAGATATCTAGCCCGGCCTCAATCGAACCCGATATTAAGCTGAACTGAGCTGCAAGGCCGTTAACGAATAATGCAGTGAAATGAGAGATACATGTCAAGAAGACTTACAGTTACGTATGTCGTATTAAACTCTACCCACATTATACATATATGTAGTTCACGCCAAACTTTGTGGCTTTATAGCTATGTTCGCTGCGCAGTATGCAGTTTATGCCACCAGAGCTTGCGTAAAGTGTACCTATACCTAGTTCACAGTGTAGTAACATATGACGAATTTTAGTTTCGTCAGGAAGGCCTAACAAATTGCCGTGTGAACGTAAACACTTGGCAAGCTAGCTCTTTGTGTTAATAGCTCACTGATGAGCAATCAGGCCACTTATTAGTAAGTGGTCACTATCGTCTATAAACATTCATTAACACCAAACTCATCATCGCCGACAAATTGCTTATTTGTGACTATGTAATAAGCAAACTAAGCCATCTCGGTAAAAACATTTTGCCACTATACACGAGTACCGTCAAATCAAACTAAAATGTACAGATGTTAGGTAATCATAATTTTGTCCATTTAATTTGGGTTCAAGGATGGAACCTATTACATCTTATACCTACAAGAAACACAATCATAATACCCGAACGATATTGATTTCCGGTCTTATACACTTAGTTCAAACCAAAGCTATTAATTGCATACTTAATATTAATTTTGTTTACCTACTAACTTACTAGTGTAAGCAAATTTTTGATCTTTTTATGATCTAAGACCATCGTAATAAATCGTTATTATTACAAACAAAATTATATTAGGTAGGTACTTGAAATGAAACGTACCAGTTCATGGTGTTTTATAACTTCTTTGTTTAGCCGCTTTATTTCTTGTTTTACATGTGAATCATCTTGAAATCGTTTACTAATTGTAAAACAATCGCCACTCAAAATTAATGGAAGTACATATGGATAACCTAGAAAGAGATTATCGCAAGTAATTAATATCATAATTATTCATCGTAAACGTATTATATTACCGACAATAATATAGAAAATAGGCGTCGTAATTCGTTTTTGTGTGAAACGGAACGATTATGGAACATATTATCTATTGTGAGTTTCAAAAAACTTGAAAATAAAGTAAAATTTATTTTTTATTGATTTTCAAACTAAGTAGTTGAATATATATAGAGAATAGTTGACCCAACATCTTTTAGTATCTTGGAATGAAGGGAAAGTGAAGTTTTTAGAAATATTTTTTCTTATATTATATTAAAAGTACTATTTACTATATGTCTACATAAAGGTATTTAAATTATAGTACATATGATTATGATGTTAATACTGCACTACATTCGGTATTTTCATGAAAGAGCAGCGTACTTTAGGTGTTGGTTAACAATGTTTTTATCAGGTAGAAACGAGAACAATGACGTCAAACAAGCGGTTAAAAAAAATACATTGAAAATTTTGGCAGCAAGTAAGAAGTTTTTTTCTATTTAACGCCACATACTCGTAGAACGGTGTCCAGTAGAAAGAGTGTAATGCCCGGATTACACAATTCCGCTTGATAGGGCATCCGTGAGCCAATTCTATCTGGAAGACAATGAACTCGACAAATGGAAAAATTTTGATGGTCCTAACTGCATCTTTATAGGCGGCAGTTGAACAATGAAAGTGATAAAAATGTTGTCAGACCGAAGATTTAAGTAACTTGAATATTTAATTAGAAGGGGATAATTTATTTTTGTAGTTTGCTTGTTTACCTTCGGTGAGTAGGTAAGTACTTTAAATATGTATATAAATAAGTACCTACTTAGTAGTATTAAAATGTGTCAATTTTGTCAGTGGATACTCGATTATTAAAAATTATCTAAGTAATTAAACTAGGTAGGTACCTACCACAGAACAGAGAGAACAGAAAAAGAGTCTGTGTCCTCCGTGGTACCTACACTAATTAATATTAATTATAATTAATTAACTAATTATAATTATAACTAATTATAATATGAACTAATTATAACTAATTATAATTATTTATAAAAACTTCTTTATTATTTTCATTCGTAATCGCAGTCACTGTTAAGAATATGTTTGAACAAAAACTTATTAGAAACAGCTACCTCACCAAAAATCACTACGCTCCATGAAATGAAAAGAAAAACATACCTTTCAAAGTATTCATAGAACCGTCACTGATTACGCCTATGTTACGGTAAACTTTCATTTCATCTTTACCGGAACGCGCTAACCAGATGTCTCTCAAAGTTTCCACGATTTCAGACGCCCTATATATACAGCCATATGGATTCTTTAATGCAGATGTCACCACCTTTGAAATGAGTACCAAGGATAGATGAATATATTGTATAAAGATGCAGATACAAGTTCTGTCGTACAAGATTTAATCAAGTTAGCAATTGTTCTTATTCTTTGGTTATTTTAAATCAATAAAATATTCATACGAGTTAGTATTACTTACTTTACAAATAAATTCCTTTTTCAACCACGAAGAGCTGAACTGTGTATGATCTAAATTGAGTGAGTCCAATAAATCTTTGCTTATCATTCCCCAGTCACATTGCGAACCGTCACTTCCAGCGTCATGAATAATCAGCGGTTTCTCCACTTCAATATGAAACACATTGTCATTCGCAGCCCAAACAAGCACGTCATTGATGTGATTACATTCGACCTAAATACAAATGCCATTGGGACACAATGCTTTTGAAAAAAATAAAATAGTTCAAATGTTTCATAACAATAAATGATTCATACAAACGCTACGCTAGTTACTTTTCCAGACAGACTTTACTGTGCCATGAAAAACATGAAGTTTACTTTCAGGTTTTACTTCTAAGTACTTAAGTACAGCAATAAAGTCGTCGCGACAGGTATTCTATATTATATATAAACAGCTATCCTTACTTAATACACGGTAGAAAGTCTTTATACTACGTTCCCCAGTAGAAACTATATAATTACGTAGCAGTACTTAATTAGTTAAATGTACTTCATTATGACAAACACCTATAACGATAACATAATATAAGAAGATGCTCACGTTTAAATATTCCCCAAGAATCGATTTAGCGATATATGTCAATGGAGTAGGGCAAAAGAATATATCTGCTGGCATATTTGTAGACAATGATTTTAAAATATCCATAGCTACCAAACCATCTGTTATAATGATAGGTTTTATATTTCTTCCTGCTTTATTACTGACTTTATTCGTAGCATCTAATACTTGAGTCATGTAATCATTCGGAACCACAAGATTGTTTGCTATTTTTATAATGAGATATAAATCTTCAAAGCGGTCCTCAAGTTCTTTCGGAGAGTCTCCAAATATATTCGGGTTAGAAAAATTTGTTATAAAACAAAAGACATCGGCATCTGAAATACTATTCCAGCCAAATTTTCTAATGTTAATTCTTAATTCTAATCGTATCTCAATATTTTTATATGTATGCAGTCCAAACCAACATGCTTGTAGAGTAGGAACTCTACTAAACAACGGACGAGACTATGGCCCCAGGTCCATCCCATGGGGGGTCGCTGGATTTTGTACAAGCGTAGGTACAAATGATCAAACGGAATGAATAAATTTAATCAGTAATAAAGACTGAATCGTACATATACGGAATTTTGCACCAGTGCAGTGAGATGAACAGTCATCTCAGTGGTGCAAAATTGCTTCATTCAATGTGTTTTGTAATCAAACTTTGTTAATTAGGTAGGTACCTACGTTTTTTCTTATTAGAATCCTATTTTAAGGTACCTACGTTTTTTCCTATTAGAATCCTATTTTAAAAAATTAGACCACTCGGTGTCATCATTTCTGAATAGTGTGTTTTGAATAACACTTCGGTCTTATTTAATTTTGTCGTAAGATATTTGGTTATTGCTACTGTACCTTGGTAAATCCGAAGTAATGTCAATAGAATTGTGACATGAAAAAGCACATGATTCTATTTCGAACTTTAGTTTTTCTGCAGACGTGATTTCATTAGCATACACTAAAAGGCGTAAATCGACCATTTGGTATTCGCCAAATACCGCACCAGATAATATTTTTACTATAACCAGCTGTGCAGCCGGTCCAAGAGGATTTACGACAATTACTTTTATAGGTTCTAAAATTGGCTCACATTGGAAATTCATCTCTGAAATAATAAAAATCCAGTGTACCTTCAGAATGACGGTTTGTCATAGTGTTTACCAAAGAGGATATAAACACTACGTTTTAGTGTTTACGTACTTTGTGTCACCATCACAAAGTAGGTAAAGTCACCATTGTCAATAAAATAATTTTATTGTTTTACCAAACCTTTATTTGGCCCTTTTAGGTACCTACCTACTTACTTACTCAGTAGTGCGCTCAACTCAACATTAAACTTCATCGCCACTTACCATCAGGTGGGATTTTTGTCAAACACAACAAGAAGTAAAAAAGCGGGAAGTTTCAGGCCTGCAGAATCAATTTCCAGATTTTTTGAAGTATCTCTTAGCCGTGTTGGAGAAAACAGAGCAGAATAATTTTTTTAAACGAGACTACTTAATCGGATTAGAATATTAATATCCAAATATAGGTACCTATATATATATACGTACAAAATGTTAATTTTGTCTATACGCAAGAAGTTGTCAAAGTTATGGATTGTCATTGTCATTGTCAGTTTTTGTTTGTTTATCAGTAATGTCAACTAATGTCACTATTCTATTTGTCAGTGAGTTTGGGAAGGAAGCGAAGGAAGTGTGGAGTTCGTGACACGTCAAATGCCATTTAAATAATAATTAGTACAAAATGTATTTAGTTTAATATGTTAAATTAAATATGGAATCTAAAGACAAGCCATCTGAAGTGTCTCCAACTACGTCGACATCCTCTGTTAGGTCCCAGCAAGTCGATAGATCTCCATCAATCTCATCAACGAAGGATGACAAATGGCCGGAACTTTTACTATCCAAGCCCGATAAGTCCTACTTCTACAGCACAAAATGTAAGTACTCAATTGTATTCAAGAAAAACTGAAAAGTTGATATTTCATAGGATGTTGCTATACTCCCTCTGCGTTTTATTATCAAACAAAAATGAATAACCTTGCTTTTTATGAGTTTGTTTACAAAAACTATTAACCTAAATTTTTAAAATTGGCTTATTATTGTAATCACCAACAATTACCAGTTATGTACTTACTAAAAGGCTATGTAATAGGAAAAATAGTAATGGCTAGTATGTTAATAAAAACAGTTGAGTAACAGTTATAGTAAATGTTTATACTGTTAAGTATAAGTATGTATAAGTGACTGGAATGGTGATTACAAATCATATACTTCTGAAAACACTAATTTACGGCTATTATGTACTGTATAGTGTATACTGTAACTGCATACATTAGTAAAAAGTGCATTGAAGTTGGTTATGGCATTTCTGATAATAGTATGCACAAACACACAGATAGATAAAAATATAGAAATCATTGTTATGGGATTTATTGCATTAAGAAATACCCCTAATAGCTTAAACATCATCAAACCACAAACAGCTCAAACATCTTCCAAGTACAAAATAATATTGACCATGACGATTTACATATTTGAACATTTATATTAAATTTATATTAAAGATAGAAGGATGATGTTAAAAAAAAGCAGGTCTACTATGGACTCGCATAGCAAAACAGAGTTGTATGGAAATCTTTAGAGGAGGCCTTTGCCGGAAGACAAGCTGGGATGGAATAAGTACCGTTTGCCGATATTTAATTTAGTTTTTTCAATACCTAAACTTCTTGAATGGTAGATGTGGCTAAAGGAGTGCGTACATTGGGATCACTTCACACCAAAAATAGACTTATAAACTGATATGAAAAACTGTTTATTGAACAACACATTTTACATTTTGAATTTAATATATAGGAACAAGAAACATTATAACCGCATATAAAATACAATAGTTATATCGGATAACTATACATCTTACTCCTCCAAGTAAGTCTCACGGAATCTTTTCATAATACAGAATTCTTTCATAAGAAATAAATCTATTGTTCCAAATTTAATTTAATTCAAAAATAATTATAATACTTTTTTTTCATAAGCCAAAACAGAAAAGAGTTAACATCAAAAAGAGTATCTATGCATATCTGAGATTACCAATCAACACACCCCCTTAATCTCAGATATACATCATCACATACAGTTAAGTACAGAAAACAGAAAACCCAAACAAAATATCTAAACATTATCAACAAACAAACCACCAAACATAAACAACAAATACGCACACAATTATACATTAAAATCTGACAACCAATTATACTCAACTAGCTCCACTCAACTAAAAACTTCCCCTCAAATCAACCAACAACCACCAAACCAACCTCTCAAACCAAACCCTCAAATCAACCAACAACCACCAATCCAACATCAACTAACAACCACCAATCCAACATCAACCAACAACCACCAATCCAACATCAACCAACAACACCAATACAACATTAACCAACAACTACCAATCTCGCCACCTTTATTAAGAACCTTAATCTCCCTCTAAACTCGCTACATAAAACAATTTAACTAGTTTATTTACTTCATCTCCTTCTCAACTACTCAATACATAAAAAACTCTATAACTCCTTCTCAACTCACTACATAAACTCCCAAGTTTATTTACTTTATCTCCTTCTCAACTACTCAATACATAAAACCTCTATAACTCCTTCTCAACTCACTACATAAACTCCCAAGTTTATTTACTTTATCTCCTCATCTACTCAATACATAAAAACTTCTAACTAACTCCTACTCAACCCTCTACATAAACTCCTTATCTCCTTCTAAACTACTCAATACATAAAAACTTCTAACTAACTCCTACTCAACCCTCTACATAAACTCCTTATCTCCTTCTAAACTACTCAATACATAAAAAACCACTAACTAACTCCTAATCAACTCTCTACATAAACACTACAAGTTTATTTACTTTATCTACTTCTCGACTACTATAATAAACTTTAACTCCCACTCAACTGTTCACATTAACATTAAAATAATTAAATTTAAATTCACACACATTCTCTCACTCACAAACAAATTAACAATTTAATAATTTTATTACAAAACCAAAAAACAAAAACAAACAAACAATACATACATGCATATAATCACGCTTCTTTCCCCTTGCTACAATCCTTACATACCAGTTTCGCTTCATCCATACTCTTGACATGACCGTTTTTTTAACAAACAACAATTAAAATAAAAATAAAAAAACAATAAAACAAAAATTATAAAAAATACATAAAAGAATTTTTAAAAAAACAATTGTAATTATATCTGTATCAAAAATAAATAAAGACTTCTTTCACGGTTATTGTTTTACAATTCAAATATATTTTTATGATCACCCCCTTAATTGTTTAATTATCACTTACCAAATATGTTTTCTACAAACTGCTTTATTTGTTCTGCTATCATTTGTTTCGCTAAATATATCTGTTCTTCAATACTTTTCTTCTTTCTCTTTCTTCTCGATTTTCATTTCTTCCTTTATCATTTCTTCCTATATCACCTTCTCAAACTCCATTAACTTCAATATCACCTTCTCAAACTCCATTAACTTCAATATCACCTTCTCAAACTCCATTAACTTCAACATCACCTTCTCAAACTACAATAACTTCACTTCTTCCGACATCACCTTCTCAAACTCCAATAACTTCAATTCTTCCGACATCACCTTCTCAAACCACAATAACTTCACTTCTTCCGACATCACCTTCTCGAACTCCACCAACTCCATTTCTATCAATTCCTCAAATATCACCGTCTCGAACTTCTCCAACTTCATCTTCACAATTATATTCATTCGTGTCTGTACTCTCTTCATTTTCATCATTGGTTGCTATGGTTATTTTGTAGACTTTCAAACATTAAAATAATATAATAATATTTATCTATTACAATTTTCTGGGCCCATAACCTCTTGAATGGTAGATGTGGCTAAAGGAGTGCGTACATTGGGATCACTTCACACCAAAAATAGACTTATAAACTGATATGAAAAACTGTTTATTGAACAACACATTTTACATTTTGAATTTAATATATAGGAACAAGAAACATTATAACCGCATATAAAATACAATAGTTATATCGGATAACTATACATCTTACTCCTCCAAGTAAGTCTCACGGAATCTTTTCATAATACAGAATTCTTTCATAAGAAATAAATCTATTGTTCCAAATTTAATTTAATTCAAAAATAATTATAATACTTTTTTTTTCATAAGCCAAAACAGAAAAGAGTTAACATCAAAAAGAGTATCTATGCATATCTGAGATTACCAATCAACAAAACTAACAGTCATTGGTACAAATAATACATATAAATGTAACTGTCAACTGAGCAGCAATAAAGGCTTTTTATTTTATTTATTTATTATTTATTATTAAATCTTATTCATCATTACCAGACTTCAAATAGGTACTTAATATTGATGGATTCAGTCATTTGACAAAGAATTTTTCCATTCTAAAAATTTAATGTATATTTTACACTAAATTTTAAAAATATCAAACTATGTATATTTAAATATCACTGAATTATTATGATATATGATCACATGTCTCACTGATTGACAATTATACATGTGATAATTAAATGAAACCAGTCAGTCGAGGTTACTACCGGTGGACTCCTTTGATCTCTTTTTCTCTTGCTTTTTTCATCTTTTGCTTTTGAGGTGATCACATTTTATAAATTGATGAACACCGGCACCGCACACGGAAAAGTATCCTGTTCAAAGTATGCAATTTTTCATCAATGTTTTCTTATGACGTTTTCACATAAAAATTATCATCGGTAAACCAACTTATCAGACAACCATTTTTTTTGCTTTTTGCTACCTGCTGATTGATGTATGATTGATGTATGATTGATGTGATGATGTCATAACTCCACTATGTTGCTCTTTGTTGGATTGGAAGAGAAGGTCTGAAGCTTATTGCATATTGAGGTTTTCAGTTTACTTGTAGCTCGTTTTTAGGGTTCCACACAAAAAGGGTAAAAAATGGAACCCCATTAATATGGCTCTGATGGCTGTCAGTCTGTTGATACCTGAAATTATTATTTTTTAGTTTATTTTATTAATATAGTATTCAATATAATGTATATTGCAAATTCAGAACCATTCCTTACACCTATTTAATACTTATTTTTATTGTATTACTAGCTGTCCCAGCGAATCTCGTGCCGCCCTATCTATACAAATAAATAAAATTGGAGTGTCTGTTTGTTATATTAAATTAACCGCTTTTTATAATATATCAAAATCATTTTTTACAATTCTTGTCTGTCTGTCTGTCTGTTTGTTTTGGCTAATCTCTGGAACGGCTGGACCGATTTTGGTAGGACTTTCATTGGCAGATAGCTGATGTAATAAGGAGTAACTTAGGCTAATTTTATTTTAGAATTTTTCCCGTAACAATTAAAATTCCACGCGGACGTAGTCGCGGCACAGCTAGTAAGTAATAGAAGTTGTGGTAACTTATTAGCTAAAACACTTGTTATACTATCACGAAACAAAAACATGAGTATGAAAGATCTGCTCTCCTGGTTCTCCATCTCATGTCAAAAACAGTCACATCACAAAACACATTCACGAAATAAAAAATAAACCGCCCCTAAAAACTGCCATCTACTTATAAGTGACCGTAACTAATAGATACATAATTATGAATTTATGAATAACGTAACGGAAGAAACGGCAAACTTGGGAGAAGTTTGATAGTACGCGTGTTTTCCGCGTTTCACTTTTCCCGTTTTCCGACATCGTTGGCTAGATGGCAGCACTTGTACGAGTATTGATTTCCTTCCACCCCTAACGTAGGGACTCGAATAATCAATATACGTAGTGAAGTTGGTGGAAAAGCCATTTTAGAAGTATTTTCACTGTAGCACACGTCTATACGTAATCGTAACATTAGTGTGGTGCATTCAAGTGATCTTAGGAGCTGCGTAGTATGAAGTGAAATCGATTGACCCAAGTTTGTAAAAGTACGGAAGCTTGGCACGACCTTTTATTTCGGTATCTGTTGACATGCATATCGGGAAGTGATCAAGATTCACGCGGCTGTGTTTGTTATTTCGCTTCATCGTTTTTTTGCTAAATTATTATGCGTTCTCTTGCCACTGTGAACGGGGTGGATCCCTTGCCTGATATAGGCATTACATCTAACATCCAGCCAGGCGAGGATAGCGCCGATGGTGAAATGGCCGGAGCACAGGACACCATTTACCTGTGCAACTTCAGAGTCTCTGTAGACGGAGAGTGGCTGTGTTTAAAAGAACTACACGATATGGAAATGCAAGATTCGTACATTCGCCCCTCAGATCAGGGGGCGATTACTTCGCCCGATGATCCGATGCACTCTCTGATGGGTAAAATCATGGCACTAACTTTGGAAATAGAAATTAGTCAAAGATTGGGTTATATTAGTCATAGGCGTACTTAGCGCAGTTGTGTTGTGTCATCGTCTATGATGTTTAGGGTGGACAATGTCACGTAGCTAACTCCTCCCCGGCCGGCGTACTGCGCAAATATTGACATTTTGTACAGAAAATATTAAGTGACGGTATTAGTCATCAAAACCATGTAGGTACTTAATGTAATTTACCCTTTAAGTGCTGGAATGTAACATAGATATTTTCTTTTTAGCACGCGACCCAGTTGTTATAGAGCGCAGTAATCTCGTAAACATCTCTAAGCTTATTGTGAAGGAGCTAATTGAACAATCGCTGCGCTATGGGCGGATGCTCGACAGCGATCATCTGCCGCTTCATCACTTTTTTATTGTTCTTGAGCATGTAATGCGTCATGGACTTAAACCTAAGAAGGTGGGTTGATTGATTGTTGTAACATATAATAGAGTATACTTATCAATGAATATTGTACACACACAGTGTAACACACGCGTAGTAAATAAACGTTCAACCGGCTAAATATCATAACATATAGTTTAAATATTTTTATCAGTTAATCGCAATTCATTGCACAAATGAAAATTAAGCAACAAATACAAACCTTAAATATTTGTTTATGTTATGATATTTAGTTCGAATTGTAACTCTGTTTCTAGCGTAAATACAGATATAACATGTCTCATTAGTATTTTCTGTAAGTACGAGCAGCAAGAAGTAATACTAAAGGCGTCCCAGGCTTATTGGCGCCCGAAAAGGAAATGGAAGAACCCGCAGGGTGTTCCAGTAGCGAGGGTGGTTGACTTGGAATCAACATGATGGAGACTCCTATGTACACCTCATGATAGATAGACATAAAGACATAATTGGTATTCCTATTAAATACGTGTACATTTTCAGGGTCTTCTCGGCCCCAAGAAAGAGTTATGGGATATCCTGCAAATGGTGGAGAAATATTCACCGGAAGCGGCGGATATTACTGCGAGCGTCAGAGACTTACCCACCGTGAAGTAAGTCGCAACTCGGAATACAATGTAACAATATTTTGTTTAACCTTGTTTGTCACAAGCACGGGGGTTCACAGTTGGAATACTATATGCACTTCTTAATTTGGAAGTATTTCATAGTAATCTACAAGATTAACCTATGACGTCTGCCAATCTGAATTTGGCCATAGTGATAGTCTGGCTTCTATCCTTAAGTGTAAGGCTTAGGTACATTGCTATAGTAGGCCCACATCTATCACTAAGATTTGTGGGACAGCTGTAGTTTTTGATACAATTGATTACACCTTTGCGAGCGTTTGAGTAATTTAATGGTTGAAAGTTCGTTTATACTCTATCCTAAAGGTAGAAGGTTAGAAAATCGTGACTGGCAGTGATTCTATAAGTTTGTTTATTGTGCATACGATATGAATAGAGTAAAATATAGCTACCTATTATTGCTAGTCACGCAAACTAAACTTTGGCGATATCAATCTCAATTTATTTGTCACCAGAATAATAGGAGAATGAGGGATTTTTTGTTTGAAATCATCGGAATTATGAGTAATACAGATGATAACATAAATGGTGTTTACAGCATACAACTTTATCAAATCTTATCTTTTTGTCGTTTTACAAGATAAGTTTCACAGGAATGACGTGAAAATAAAATTTCACGAGTCACTGTAAATCTGCTGTGGTCCTATAATGTACCTATATAAAGTTGTATGTAAATAGTATCAACTAATGCTTTTTTGGAACGCCCATTTTATTCAATATTATGTTAAGGACGTAACAACTGCGAAAAAACTCTGGTATAGTCATAGTTCTGTGTTACTCTCATACCATAGATAACGGCAGCGAAAAATATCGTTCAATATTTAAAAATAAACAATTTTATATTCGTCTACCACTACCAGCTAAGAACCTACGGATGAATAGCCACAATGCCGCCAATGCACGTTAATATTCATAGTACCAAAGAAATAGGTAAACGTGACGAGGTGACGTTGACGAACATAAATTTCATTCAAGGTCGATAAAAGAAATGTCATTCTATACCACTCGAAAACAGGATACTGGTAATGAAAGGATGTAAAAGGACATCACTAATTCAGTACAAAAGCATACGTACTCGTACACGAAAACCATATATAAAAACATATGTACCTATAAGTAAAATTGTAGATTAAGGTAAGCATAAAAGGCAAGTTGACAAAGCGTCAATTCTTTGATAGAGATGTTGAGTGGAGATAATTTGTCGAATCAGGACTGCAATGGGACGCGCTCGCGCTTGGCTTCGCTTAGCGCTGATGCAGAAGCGACTCGCTGATTACCTGAGGATCCTGTTGGAGCATCGAGAGGAAACCCTCGAAGAGTATTTCGAGCCTCACGCGCTGATGCTGAATGAAGAAGCAGTTATCATAACTGGCTTACTGGTGGGCCTTAATGTCGTCGATTGTAACCTATGTGTTAAGGTATGTGCCTCACAATCGATTCAGATGTCTGTTCATAACGCTCTAGAAAGTTACAAGTCATGCCGATCAGTTGAGACTTGACCAGGAAAGAGGCAATTTTTTATATAAGATAGCAAACGAACATGCAGCACCACCCTCCCGCTGCCGTCCATGACAACTGACCAATCTAGAACAAGACACAAATGAGGAATAGGAAAAGTAGTTAGTCCGGTTAGGAGATGGTGTTAGAACATTAGTTGGTTAGTTTGTTAGTAAGTACGAGGATGGAGACAGGGGCTGTTAGTGGTAATTAGTCCTGTTAGTAAGTCTTGTTCTAATTCGGTCACAGATGCGTTGCTACCCTTGAGGACTGAGATAGTCAACTCTAAAAAGTGTAACTGGTAAAATGTATAAATGTAAAGGTGTTTTTTACGCCGATATTTCGACCCAGTACCGAGGATCGTGATCATGGCTTGCATATTGCATATTGCGCTTTGTTATTATATTTTGTTTGGCTACTAATTAACAGCTAATTAAGTTTATCGATCGATCGAATTTTGTACGCCAATATTTCGTTCGATAAACTTAATTACCTATTATTAACTAACTAGCTACTACAAATGTGTCATAAGTACCTAAAAGGTAGTAAAATATGTCAATCACGGTTTGGTTAACTGCAAAATTACACCTCATGTCTCTTCGTTTCGCTTCGTCCACTTTCATTATTCCCTTCATACATGCTCTTCGGTTTAGGTATTAGGTAAATGTAAATAGGTATATTGAGAAAAGATAATAGACATAATGGTAATAAGTCTAAAAGATGGTGACTTATTTAGCAATATGATTTATAATAAAGTGTTTGTTTCACTTATTAGGAAGAAGATCTGGATAGCCAACAGGGCGTGATTGATTTCTCGCTGTATCTCCGTGGTAGCAACTCGTCTAACGACCTCGCCGGCAACGGTAACGCCAACACGGAACCCAAGCAACGCCACATCAACACAATGCTCGACCAGAAGAACTATATCGAAGAACTGAACAGACATCTCAAGTAAGTTTATGTGATTTTAAATATACACAAAACAAGTATTGAACTTCTTTTTTAAGTTCTCTCAGAAATCCTTATTGTATCTTAACTTACCGTAAAGTTGTAATACAATATGCAAACTTAATGCTATTCAGTGTAGACGGTCAACCTTGAAATGTCTTCAATTAGAAAATTCTTTGTTCTTATTTGTTTGAATTCCTGTATATGCAGTTGGTAACATAAACTTAGATGTAGCAGATGTTATATCATTATAAGCAAAGATTTTATAATTATAAATGCGTTACGTTAACCCAACGCAAGTTGCACTTTTTGATCCGCTCCGATGACATTAATGTAAGTATGGACGCGAAAGATAATTACGAAACGTATGAGACTGAAAGAGATAGATAGTCAAACAAATTATGCCAAGTAGCCGATTATGATTGCTTAACTTTTCAACTTCCTTTTTACTTACAATAATTGATTATAGGCATGTCGATCTACATATAATTACTTTCAAAAACTAACCGTGATCAGGTTCAAAAACTGTCAATAACACAGTCATGACAATAACAATAATGTACGCGTCTCTACTTATTGAAGACACACATCTGAAGTTAGTTATTACTTGCCAAATCTGCATTCTTTGCCATGGTGAAGGAAGGCATTGTGAAGATACAGCGTACTCGTGTGAGGCGACCCACACTTAGATTTTGGAATAGGACAGCCCAGCATTATAAAAGTAAACATTTTGGAATAGGACAGCCCAGCATTATAAAAGTAAACATTTTGGAATAGGACAGCCCAGCATTATAAAAGGAAACATTTTGGAATAGGACAGCCCAGCATTATAAAAGTAAACATTTTGGAATAGGACAGCCCAGCATTATAAAAGTAAACATTTTGGAATAGGACAGCCCATCATTATAAAAGAAACCATTAATAACGAAGCAAACACTGTTGAGGGTGAAATGGCCAAACGTTCACATCATAAAAACCCAGAACTCGAGAATAACTTTTTATGTATTACATTTAGTATCTACCCCATCCGGAAATAGAACCCCGAACCGCACAGCATGCAGCATCCCACCAATGGGATACGGGGTCGTCAATAGCACTTGTGTAGCACGTGTGAATAAACTGCTACATACCATAAAAGGAAATATTTACGAACAACGTTCTCTTGACCTTAAAATGGTGGGTGATAGTTGGAAACTTCTATTGTTAGAGCATTCACACGATGTAATCTACAAACAATAGTATATCAACACGATAATCTAGCGGACTGTTTGTTTTCAGTGTAATTTTAAAGCTAAACTTGTATTATAATAACGAACATGCAAGATTTTTATCCCGTGAGAATGGTCCCGTTTAATCTTCTTCACGAGACCTATACGCGCTTCGCAGAAGGCGGCTAGGGTACAAACATGTTGTCTTTGGTGTGATCTAAATTCATTTCTCTAGTAGGTTTCAAAAATAGTACAAATTGTGTTTTGACTTCAAACAGTAATTTGTAAAACAACCAAATTAAATAATTAACAAACAAAATAATTTCATTATAGTGGAACATTTTATAAGAACGATTATTTTTTTACTTCTCGTAACCACAGTAGTTTATCATACCGGTATACTTCCTGTGTCGTGTCTGGTAAATATCTACTTGGGTTTATTCTTTTCCGTTCGTAACACAGGATATCTTTTTGGGGATGTGAATGTGTGGTTCTTGATTATTATTATTTATAATTCATACATAGTGGTAATTTTCGATTTTTGTTTTGACAATGTTTCTGAAGGATGCTGTTTTATTGTTCATTTTAGTGCAACGGTTGCAAATCTACAAGCCAAAGTGGAAGGATTGACAACAACCAACGCTCTTATGAAGGAGGACTTAGCTATTGCTAAAAACACTATGATCCAGTTAGTAGAGGAGAATAATCAGCTAAAACATGCTCTCGGTAAGTTTGCAAATTACGTAAAATATTTTTTATCGTGCAAGCTCTTAAAGTACCTCGTGCATGACTCGATTTCCGAGATGTAAATTCCATTTGAAACCCTAGGGATGTTTTTTATTTTCGCCCTATTTTGATCAAAAGAGTAATAAATTCGGGTATATGCGATCACATAATTAAAACCCTTTGTGATGATAATTGCACTCAATTTTATTCCTGAATGAATGAATACTGATAAAGAAATGAAATATGTAAAAGGAATATTTAAAACAAAAAGAAACGTATCGTTATTGCAGAATAAATCAATATTTACTGAGTCAAATAACGTGCGACGTAATGACGACAAATGCATAACACCAACCATGGCACCTAGTGCATCTAAGAATGCTGACTTTGATTGACGTTAGGTGAATTTACTACGAAATTATCTTTACGAAGCATAATAAAACAGTGCAAGATAAGACACCTTGCAATACTGTGAGTCACGGCTTTGTATCGTTTAGTGGGCATTAGTATGCCGGTGCCGTCGCGCGCGTCGCTACTTCATCAAAATTATAATAAACTTCGATCAAGGTCCGTTATGCACAGCCGCCCCGATGGGTAATTCGACCTCAAAGACTCGAAAAAAAACCTATTGGGCCAGGAATTGTGAGTTTGAAATATAGGATTGTGATATTTTCGTACAAAAAAGAACGACACCGTCGAACCGTTTATTTACGTATCTGAGCACGTGTGTTTGTTTTTTGTTCAGGTCAGGACATAACCAAAGACAGTAGGATGAAAGTGACGGAACTACAGTCTGAGGAAGAGGTAATAATATAATTAAAACCCCGCATTACATAACCATACGCTTTTTGAAAACACGCGATAAGATAGCAGAGTACAAGAAATTTTGATGAATTTTTTTAAAGATATTTTTTAATTGTTTTCGTTATTTATAATTTTATTATTTTTTGTGTATAATGAAACAAATTATTGTTTATAATTACGTTGTTGAAAGATATAAAAAGTGTCGTACTCTTCGTTACACTCATAACGTAATCAATGTAAATTAATTCATTTATATTTCTTGTTGAATTGATAAAATGGATGATTTCATTGTTAGATCATTACTTCACTACATTGAATCACATATTATCAGGTCATCTAGATTTATAATATTTGAATTGATAAATAATCAAATGCAAGTATTTAGTTATTTACTTACGTATAGTTATTTATATATGTACGTTATCATTTTATTATTTAGTCTATATATTTAAATTTTAGGAAAAGCGAAGCGTAAAGAGTACTTCTTCTGATAAAACCAGAACTGAGAAAGAGAGTGAGTTGAGCAAAATGTTGGAGGAAGAAAGGAAAAAGAGTTTGGAGATGCAGAAGGAATTGGATTTGCAAGTTGGTATTTTGGTTTCGTGGTTTATAAAAATGCAGTGAATAGTCAACAGTTATAAAGTGAATAAAATAGTTGTAAAGTTTCATTCCAACAATAATTAATAGTTACCAGGAAACGTTTGGCGTTGCATAATTTAATTTCAGCTGTAATTGCAATAATTTCAGATATCTCTGAAAGCTGAAATGGAAGTTGCCATGAAGCTGCTCGAAAAAGATATTCACGATAAACAAGACACAATCATATCTCTGCGGCGGCAGCTGGACGATATAAAGTTGATCAATCTGGAAATGTACAAAAAATTGCAGGTGAGACATAAGTTTTTAAATGCTTTTATTTCAAACACCAATCGCGTATCTAGTGAAAGCTAAGATGAATTCTATGTTTGATTCGATTTTATTATTATTCACAAATGTCTACTAATAAATATGCACATGAAAAACATATTGACACAGTAAATTTGTTCTTAGACAACGCGTCATATTGTAATTACGAATAATTTTATACAAAAGAAATGCATTTTATATACAATGGGTATTCACGATTATCATATTTTATGCTAATATGTACACGAAAATACAAAACTCGTAATCGCAATAAAAGAACATTAGTTACATATTTATCACTTAGTTGCGTCAATGTTTTTGGCTTAAATTGAGATAATCGTGAATACCACTGATACCCTTATACACATGCAATCTTCCTATTCAATAGGATTTTGTACCCTTTACTAATAACCATCGCATATTCCGCAACTCTGCTTATTGTGCCTTGAAATAATTTGCGGTCGAACTCCATAGTTTCATTTTTATTTCGAAATTCAGACCGATGCAGGTAAATTACATTACTGTAGGTAAATTTATAAAATATTATAAATGAAAAATATATGAATATTATAATTCTTTAACTAGGTATACTCAAAAACGTAATGCTTATAAAGATACTATAGTAATGAGTTTTACGAACAAAAGTTACAACATTCGTATGACGTAACGCAATTACTACCGATTATGAATGACATTACCGGTTTTCAATTAAATAATGACTAGTATTTTATGACTGGTATTGTACCAATGTCTGTTTGTGCAAACCTACTTTACTAGTTTTTGTCGAGTCGCCAGTGAAGCGCCGGTTGAAGGCCGTTAAGTGTGGGCGATTGAATACAGCCCATGGTCTCTTTATATTCTCATTGTTCGATGGGTTCACGCTTGTGCGTTTTTCTTGTAATATTATTTTTTCGTTGCCTTACTATGCTTTGAACATACCAATTTTCCAATCAACACTGTCCACACCTAATTCTATTCCGTATTTGTACTTAATATTGTTTTCAACCGAATTATCTATCGCCTTTATCGTGACCATCGTGTATATTTTATTTCAAATACTAATGTAATGCTGTTCACAATGCCGCGCTTGTTGTACGGAAGGAATGCGAGATGGAACTGACGCAGAAGGGCGAAATGGTGTCGAGGCTTCAGGGGAAAGCTGAACAAATTGGCAAAATACTGCACAATCTCGAGAAATATAATCACTTCCTAGGACCAGACCACGATCTTGTCAAAGCTCTCAGATCTCCTACTAACGATAGCTTCGCGGAGAACTTAAACTCGTTCAGGGCGCACAGTAGTGTCCAAAAGGGTACAAAGTCGAAAGATGAGGGCCCGCCCAGTAAAAGGCTGAACTTGCAGGAAATACCACCGTTCCGCAAACTGAACGCGGACAAGTCGGCGCCGACGCCGGACAGGCCTGCCCAGTGAATGGAATTCAATTTCTCGTATTAAACAGTGTGCAATCGTTAAGTGTCGTGTAATAATAATATTTTTAAAAATTTGGAACTAAAATTTGATTTTTTGTCAACTCGGCTTTAGGACATTAGACATTAAATCACACAGACAAGTTCTAGAGAATATGGTTATGAAGAATTTTAATTTATATTCTTTATCAGATTTTACATCAAAAAGTTTTTCTTTAGTAAAATTAGACTTAATTATTACAAAATAAGAGGACTCCACTTTTTTACTACATCTGCTCCAATCACAGACAGACTTTTGCTGTAAATACTTTCAATTAAGTAACGAGTTTTAAACAATCACGACATTTAACTTTCGTGTTTAGAACTCTTAACAAAAACTTGTTCTGTTAAATAATCTTTCATTTTATGGTCATTACGTGGTTTAATTACTGAATTATGCAAAAAATTAAAAAGTAATTACTTAGAGTTCATTAATTATTAAAAAAAGAAGTTAACGTGATTTTAAATTAATTTTCTATTTCAATTAGCTAAATGTTTTTACGAATTTCGTTCACATAAGCTCCATAAAGGCGGTTAAGCATAACCATAAAAACTGACATAAATGTCATTGTCGTTGTAGTTTTGTTAACAATAAAATGTCACTGTGATATTGTCTACGTCTTGATGTTTTTCCTTACTTCTAATATAACAATGCAAATACAATTACGACCCTCAGCCGTATGTCATCGCATATTTTTAAACGTAATGTTCCCCAATAAGAAATAAAATATACATAAAAAATTATATTCGGGCTCAGAAAAGTAAAATAAAGAAACGCTATATTTGTTTTCGGCACTCTCAAGGAAGGAAAAGAAACAAAAATTTGTTACAGTTTAAATTTTTATCCCCTATCACCTAACTATTGTAGTGAATCGTAAAACTACTTAATTGCTTATTTTAAAACCCTCTTGTGTTAGAGCCCTTTTTCTTAGTGGAACACGGCTGTAGGTATATTTTAGTACTTTGCTATCAAAAATCCTTAAGTAAAGTTTTAAAGTTTCGGTATTACGACATATTATGACGACACTTACGATTACATGCCTATCTGTATAATAGTTTTAATCCACATACATCCGTAGGGTGGTATTTCCTGTTAGAAGAATCTAGAAATATATATTATCTAATAGCTAACGTAATAAACTAGTCATGCTTATATATTTTGGGGATAATACGATGGTTAGATCGTGCATAGATTAATACCATAGTGATTATGTTAACCAACTTATTAACCTCATAATATAATAAATGGAATGCTTACAATAACAAAATAAAACTATGTATTTATACCATACTGCCATAATATATTATTACTAACAAGCTAGGGCCTCACAAACATTGTCTGCGCTCAATTGATTTTGTATAAGGATTATCATTATTATTTATTTAGCTAAATTGTACTTAATGGCTTTGTTTTAGGAATGTGAAAGTTCCTTGAAACATAAAACAGAGCTAATAGCCAAATTGGAAGCAAAGACTGAGTCGATGGGCAGCACGATACATCAACTCGATGAAAAGTAGGTTAAACTTGTTTATTATACGCAACCACCGCGAGGATCGAAAGAGTGCCTACTACATAATATGTTGACTTATATAAATTATTAATATGTAACGCTTTACATATCAAATATTCGAACGCACTTAGGTGTGAGCGACGCACCGCTTGCTGAAAGACTTGAGGTGACTCTTTGCAATCAGTCGATATTGGCAAACCCTCACAATTGACTCGCTGAATGTTGTTTAAAACTATATTTTGATAATATATTTTGGTACGACTGTTAAATGATTTTAATAAAATATGAGACGGCAATGCGCTAATGTTGCTTTGGCTTCCTCGTTGCTGTGGTAAAGCAAGACTTAGTGGTAATATTTATTGATTAATGATTATATTATTATTATTGTTGTCTTTTTTTGTTTTTCGTAATCAAGCCGTAACTTATATTCAGTAAAAAAAATGTTAAGTTTGACTTTGTTGCATAATTTTTGTTGTTCAAGTTTATCTAAACTGTCGGTCACAATTTTTTTACACATTAAATGAAATCGAATTAACAATGTTTATTAAAAATTATATAAGCAATACTGTTATTCTCATTATATAGTTGCCTTTTTATATAAATCAATTGATCCTATAGAATTACTCATTAAGAGATCGTTGAAGATGCTAGTATATGAATGTTGATAAATAACGATATTTTGTAATTTTTCCCCGTGATTCTCAAGTATTAAATTGTGATTAAATCCGTAAAATTATAAAATTTATAGAATATAATTTACTTTGATCTCATTGATGTAATTTAACAGTATTTAAATTAAATAGATGGAAAACGTAATTAACGTAATTTATAATCATGTCTCTTAGATATAGCTCCGAATGTATGAAATCCGATTTAATATATGTTGGTTTCTTTTATAGTTTTGTAATTTGGAAACAGCTATATGTAAGCATTCTTCGTAATAAAGCATTATTCAGCCGCAAACAGTTATTTCATTTAACAGGAACCGAAATCGCTCGCTTTGTATATGTTATGTTGATTGTGTAGGTTTGCCATTGTCAATCCTTGTGTTTGCATGACCTCGTGAACATATAACACCGTAACGTAGTACATACCACACTGAGCACCATTAATTATAATTGATCCTTGTGAACATTGTAGCAAACCTGCCTTTATACTTTATTTGATGGAAACACTTAGAACTCATTAGGTTTTTGCATAATCCCTTCTTTATTTGTTGGAATCCTCTTTGTAGATGGCAGATCTAGCTGACGGGCGTATTTTTAATTGGCCAAAATTATTTTAAAATTTTGAAGAAAAATACGTCTGCCATTGAATAAGTTATTTTATCTCGTTACAAGTTGTCCACGTCACGTAGTGTTTATAAATATTTGCGTTGCTTTATCCTTGAATTTATCGTCGAAAATCCCTTAAGAGATCACACACAAAGAACTTCTAAACAAATAATATGACATAATTTATAAATACCTATAATACCAGTGTCCCAACTACATGTGATGGCGTGACACAGATTCTGGCAGAATCCTTTTTATTTATGTCAGCCAACGCGACGAACAAGTATACTAACCACAAACACCTCCGCCATCGATGTACAATCATCCGAAACAGCAAATGTATCACCGGCGCGTTGCTACCCCCCAACGCACACATTTACAACAGAAATGCACAAACCTGGTGGTAGCTAGCCTGTCATAAATCTAACAACATGCACGGCACGACACTAACTGGAATATTAGTTAACAACAACTAACAGAACTATCTGTCCCTGCCCCAATCCTCATACCTACATACTAAGGCACTGACTAACTAATATTCTTAATTAAACCCTCTGTTAACTGGACTAACCACCCCAGTCCCGATTTAAGTCATGTTCTGTGTCGGTCGCAGTTGTCGCAGCGGAAGGCCATGCTGCACGCTCGTTTGCTAACTTAAATCCATAAAAGAATACATAATATCTCCATCTCACTTTTAAATCCATCATAACGGTTGGGCACTTAATATTTTATACAAATACATTCTGCGTGAAATTCAGTCATGAGATGAAAAAAACCATATGCATAATAAAAAAGTGCGTGAAGGACATTCGCAGAAAAAATGACATTTATCTCTTGGTTCATAATGTTAGAACATTGTGTCTCGAAAGGATTTTGGCAAAACGTAACAAACGCTAAAAAGATAAGTTATAATCATCAAACTATATTTTTGGGGTCACCAAAAATGTAATATCACAAATTGGTAAACACTAGGTTCCAGGAAGAGAAAAACGTAAAGAAAGGTCTAGAAGAGTCTGCGCGGACTCTGGGACAGAAGGCGGCCGCGGCCGAGACCAGAGCCGTCGCCGCTGAAGGGGATTTGAGGATAGAACGCGAATGGAGGATATCGCTGCAGGTACGATGAAAGGGATTGGTTTGCTTGGTATTACTTTAATGTGTAACAAGGTGCCGTAATGGGCTACAGAAGCCGCCTTCCCTGCTTAGTGGTGGGGTTTCGCGTAAGGTTTACATTATCAATATTTATGGCCCACTGCTGAGCATGGGTCTCTCCTCAGATCTAAAGAAACCTAGAGCATACTTCACCACGTTGCTCCAGTGCAGATTGATCTTATGCCGCCCGAAGGCTTCCAACATGGCTTAACGATTGCTATCCTGCGATAACAACCGTTGCCGACAGCTTTGCGTGCCCTCCGAAGCACGGATTTGCTCAAGGTTTTTTCTTGCCCCTAGCGGTCACTTGCCCAACCCAACGACCGCCCGCGCCCGCTATTGCCTAACTCGACCGAACTAAAATCTATATAAATCGGAAACTTCGATTTGCCACAATTTTTGTCTCTTAATGCTTACCGACTCAAGAAAATTGTATCTAAAATTTGGTACTTGTATACATGCGTATTAAAAATTAATTATCACTTGCTTTGGTGAAGGAAAACGCCGTGAGGAAACAAAGAGTTTTTTACAATGATCTCAATGGTATGTGAAGCCAATCCGCACTTAGGAGTTACTCGTAGGTTAACTGCGACCTGTACCCGTTGTCAGAGGGGACTCTAGCCCAGCAGTGAGACAGTTATTCAAACAGGTTTCGATGCGGTGGCATAAACTGTGATTTATATTTTATGTTAATCAGCTACGAAGACAGTTTCAAATTGCAGAATCGTTTTAAAGTACAAAATACATTTTCATTATATTTTTAATGCAAGCGAAATGAAAGTATAGACGAATGGAACAAAATAGGTACACTAACCATGACCCGTTTCGTTAATGGAATACAATTTATTCCAAGTTTCAGACGTGACAGCATGAATTTATGTTAAAACGTGATACTGTTGATCGCTTAGATAGTGTTCTATGTAAATTAGCAAGCGAATTAAAACTGGTAATGTTATTCATACAAGACTTCTATATTTTAACGCATTAATAATAGATATATTTTACAGGAATCAATGATGCGGGACCGAGATAAAATATCAATACTTACACAGGAAGTCGAGTCTTTGAAATGTATAGGCCAGGTAAGTTATTAGATGCATGAATATCGCACAAAGTTGCAAAATTTTGAATTAAGTATTCTGTGCAATTCTAAATATAAATTTAGTAGGTACTGCAGAAAACAATATTTTTTCTTTATGAAAACTAGATACAATAAACTGGTATTTTAATGGCTAATGATCAAGCATGTTTCATGGTATTGGGATACTGATATACTTGTTTAGGTACGGGTTCATTACACTTATTCAGCTCAAATCAGCTTTTGTCCATGAAAAAACCAGTTTTGTATGGTGATGTGTATGCAATACGCATCCGTTCAGCTTTCCGCGTCTATTCTTTTCTTTATTCTTTCAAATTTAATCTCTTCATTGTATCCTTGTAGAAATTGTGCAATTTGAGCTAATTTAAGTGGTTTTACAGAAATATATCGCGCTACAAGAAGAACAGCACCTCCTCAAAACGCAGTACAGTGAAGCACAAAAGACTTTAGAAGAAGTTGGGGCCACACTGAGCGAGAACAAGTTGCAACTGGCCGAGCTGCTCGAGAAGGAAGCTCGGACGTCCGTCAGTGAAGAGCCGTCCAACTGGACCAACGATAAGGACGCGTCTTCCTGCGCCGCCTGCGCCAAAGAATTCAACATCGCTAGACGGAAGGTGCGTATATTCTCTTATTACTAATAAAAAAAACTAAAAAATGGTTGGATTATTTCCGTAAGAGATACTATACATGTAACTTCAACGTCATGAAGCAAAATTTATAATTTTGACATACCAAAGACAAAAAAATATTGCCAGCTGGCTGATACAAAAAACTGTGTTTTTGCTGAACTGTTACTTAATTGGGTCTTCTGGAATCTTTTAATTCCTTTTTACTACTTTTTACTTAATAGTGAACTCATATCTAAATAAAGTTTCGTATAAGTAATTCTAAATGGTATTTTTACGCTTGTCGATCGATGGAAATACAATAATTACCTACGTAACTTATACATAACTTAAGTGTAAGCCAAGTGGCTTGGTTGCGACCAGCGCGCACCCCGACGGTGCATCCTAGAACTAAAACATCTCAAATATGCAGCGACATCTATCTTTGCTCATCAGAATAAAAAACAAATATAGAATAGTTATGGTCCCCAATAGTGTTTATTTACGAAATTCGACCGTAATTCATTCTGACAAAGGGTCAGTTGACATTACTTACGGCAGTGTGAGTAACCTATATTAGGGTGTGTAATGTTTTAATTATTCATTTAATGTTATTACTGCACTATTTTAAAAAAAATATTACCATTCGACACTCCTCTATATAAACTATAAGTGTGCCTTCATACTCCTCCGTCCGGGCAACTTTTGTAATAAGGTGTACTAAGTTTTTGCTTCACGTATTTATATAATGATAAGTAATATTGCATTTTATTTGTATATCAGCATCACTGTCGACGTTGCGGCTACATATTCTGTGCGGCGTGCAGCGAGAAGACGGTCGCGCTCGCCGGCGGCACCAAGCCGGTCAGGGTGTGCGACTCTTGCTTCACCGAAGTACGGCTCACGTAGCCCCGGTTCTAGGTCTAGCCTCGCACTAAGACTGATATTATGAACATGTTAACCGAAAACAAATTAATAAAATGTGACTGCCCAAACCATGTTATCTTTGTAGTAAAATGTCTGGTAAAGCGTCTTGTTATTCAAGTCTCCCGGTGACCTTCGTATATTGGTTGTCGGTTGTATGTAACTGTTTAAATCTTTTTTTAAATCCTGTAGTGTAGAGTAATGTCAAAAATCAGAATTATCTAAATCGCTACTTATATTATAAGTTTTTTGACTAAATATAATCGAAACAGTTTTTGGATAATTTAAAAGTTTTCCATGGCTCCTATTGAAATTTACTAACGATTATGCAAGTTAATTGCCATTTTAATTTAAGACTATAAAGTACATGAAAAATTTTGCTACAAAACAAGTAAATAGCTTACGATTCATCAAGCCGCAATCTGGAAAAAGTATCTGTCAAAACCAACGGACAACATTAATTTTGCATTTGAGATTAACGCCGGACATTACTCTAGCTTACGGAATAAAAAAATTCATAATATTCAATACTTTTTACTTTTCTTCATAGTGTATGCCTTTTTCGGACGGCAATAGATTGTCTATTGAATGTAAGCTCTATAGCACTCGTTTTCTGCCATGTTCAATAGAATCTCTTGTTCCCTAGCTTCTTGATGTTATGTAGGACTATATTTCATTTTCTTGGTGTTTTAGTTAAATTATACGCTTAGCTGTAAAAATATTGATGAATCTAACGTTTAACAAATGGAATTTATTGCTGCGTAGTGATTTCTTAAAATGACTATTAGAAAAAATTAAATACTATTCAAATTAAATTTTATTAATATGTAGGTAATAAATACATTGATTTTATTAATAGTGACTTCTCATCTACTTGCCGATGCGTAGATGTTATATAAAATTGGTAAATTGTACAATATTGTATTTTATAGAAATATTGAATAATTGAATAGGTACATTTTTATTTATTTAATGTACAATTACATGTCGGTCTATGCTTTATGGTTTTTAATGAAGGTATATCCAATTATTTGTGAATACAGATTTTTATTGTGTGAGCTATAAATATGTAGATAACAAAACAAAATTGTAATTTATTGTTACTGTTAAATAAATCATCAATTGAGTATTATTGTTTTGACTTTGAATTTAATTATTATATTTTTATTGTCTTAAATAGGTACCCCTAGATGATTCTTTTTTTTCATTTCACAAATCCAGAAAATTTTAATATAGGTACTTAACATAAAAATGCGGTTTCAACATTTACTATAAAATTTTTAAAAAACAGTTAATCCAATGTCTATTCACATCACAGCGTTTAATTGGTAACTAATATCTGAATGATTTATTGCATCATGTTTCATGCCATATTACTAACTTGAAGATACTTTTTGCAACTGAAAATCTTTATAAATAAATAAAATTGAAGTGTTTGTTTGAATATTAAAATAAACGCTTTTTACTATATATATACATAATGTGGATGTATACACGGTGCATATACCAAATAACATTTTTTACAATTTTTGTCTTTCTGTCAGTCTGTCTGTCTGTTTGTTTGATCTTTGGAACGGCTGGACCGATTTTGACGGGACTTTCACTAGCAGATTGCTGATGTCATAAGGAGTAACTTGGCTACTTCACAGCTCGTACTAAAATATAAACAGAACTAAGGCATCCTATCCATTACTGTTTCATTCTAAATGTTTTTATTTATTAATACCTAATAGCAAAAATAGTTAAAACAATAGCTAATCCTTGTAGATATCACTTACCTACATCGTCTTTTTTGTGAACAGATGTGTCAAATTTATCTAATATATTTTTGTTTTTATTCTGTTGTTAAAGTATCTTTTGTTGTACCTAACTGATCATAATCTGACTATTGAATGTCGGTTTTCAGATAATGCGGGATATGTTGTTACTGTTTATTTAAAAATATTATATAGAATAATAAAATACAAATTATTAAATATACACTACAACTAAGTTTCTTGAGATGTGATGATGGAAAAGTGTCGATATTTTAACTACGCCAATTAATTGGGTCTAGTTCAAGGAAATACTTGTGTTAAATTAGCTTAATATTCCTGAAATATTATACTTATAGTGTATTACCTACTTTTACTTATTGTAACAATAAATTATTATGTAATCAATTTATTAAATGGTTATACGTATATTACAAAGTATTATTAATGATGGTCACCAAAGGCGGTGCTCAGGCTACGATAAAATTGTTTCCAATAATTTGATAGTAATTGACAATGTTATTATAAATTGTAAATAAATAATAATATTAATTATTTAATTATATAATATTAAACTAAATATACAATTCATCTAACAAAGATGTTTTATTTCACCTTAAATTAATTAATCCAATATTATTCATATAAAATTGTTAAACTGCTAAAGCTAAGACATGATATATTCTAGTATCTGTGACATTGCCTCAGGATTGTCCTCTGGAACCTGGAAAATATAAAAAAAAACTCATCGCATTTAAAATAAAGTAGGTACATATTAGGTAGCATACATTTTTTATTATAGGTATGTATGTATACGCGTTGTATTTATTGAAGAATCCTAGGCTGTGTACTTCGTGGAGGAACCCAGGTTTAGACAAAAAAATTGCTTTCGGGGTACCTCCGTCAGGAACGAAGTTCTTTACGTTTTTTCTTTAACTCCATAAATTTTAATGTACCTAATAACTACAACCGACTGTTGAGGTTAAGTATTATGATAAAAAATATCGTGTACAATCCGATAGAAGTGAATCTCAAGAAACTAGAATATTAGTAGGTATAGGTATACTTATATAAACGTACAATAGTGATTTTTTGTTAAAATTAACATACCCAGTGTCCTGCGCCGAAAACAGACCAAAAGCTCAAATGTCTTGCAGTCTTGTAAAACCCATTTTTGTAGCCTCTGATGGCAGTTCTTTTGGCATTCTTAAATTCAACTGCACCAGGCCACTTCAACATGTGTACCCAATTAGTTGCACCTAATACATTTAATGCTTAATTAATTTGCTTAACTATTTTGACAATGATACGAAGTGTTGATAGATTAGCAAAAATATTTGAGTGCTTCCGTGCTTTGATAGGCACGCAGAGCCATGTTATATCTGACGATAAATATAGGTAACTTGCTGTACTTCAGCATAAGAGCAATGGTCAATTGTGTAGGTAAGTTCCTTGCTGTGCTGTGTAGCGCCATAGGTATACCTAACCAGTGTGCAATTGTGCTGACTTGGGAGTCTTCAATTACCTACATTTGAACATGGAGAAAATTTAATTTCAGCTTTTCTTGTCCCTAATGTTTTTCTTGATTATTATCATTATTTTTATCAGGCGGTTTATATCGATCCTAAATGATCGACCGAGTAAGTTGACGGTGAAATGCTTGTGGTAAAATTTCTTGAGCGCTTCATTACAGAGCAATCGTTAAGGCATAAAGGAAGCCTTAAAGCAACATAAAAATGCCTACACTGGACTCTTAGTAAGCACTCCACCGATCGGTGCTAAAGCAATGTGGTGGAGTAGGTATGCTCTAGTCTAGATCTCCTGAGTAATAAGAAGAGATCCGTGCTCTTTAGTGGGCTATTAAGTGGTTGAAACCAGCCAGTTTTATTGTAAAGTTAATAATAATAATAACATTGCAAAATAAAACGAACTAAAAAAATATGTTAAAAAATTATTTACCTGCAAGAGGAGTAACAATATCGAAATTTCCATTGTATACTGCAACTTTAAGTTGCGTATTGTTCAGTATCAGTTCAACTATAATAAAAAACAATTCTTAGAAGGTTTATTCCGCTTAGACCGAAATATTTTGTGGTTACATTAATAAGCCTTACAGCTCCAACATATTCTTTACATTCTTACCTCAGCCCAAAGGCTGCACATAATCGCTACGATACGACGATACGAATCTCAACTACAAGACTCGTTTATTTCAACCAAATACAGTTATAATTCTTATATTCATTTACGTCATACAATATTTATAAAGCTGTTAAGGAAATACTTACTAAACCCAGTAGATGGTACAAGGAAATTAGTCCTTAAATTTTGGAAGACGCTTTCAGACATATAATTCCAGTTCATGGTTTGGTTGACAGGAAGTAAAGTTGGCTTGACATATTCATTTATTTTAATTTGCAGCCTATCCAGGGATGGATACGGACTAGCTTGGTTAACATTGTTGAAGTTTATTGACATCCCAGATTCCATATTTATTAATTTGAATATAATATCATCTAAACTCTCAGCACTCCCGTATGCTTTGTTGTCAATATAATAACACAACTTCTGTACCAATTTCTTAGTCTCTTCGTATGTGTTTAGGTCTATTAGCCCCTGAAAGTAGTCATGATAATATTATCATATATCAGATAATACTATAGTAATACTACTACCCACATATACGTAGGTATAAATAAAATCTAATAATCTAATTACAATTCGTCTCAGTACAATTGTACCTAATATTAATTTATATACTTACCTACAGTTCGCTAGGATAATCTCGAAGAATTGCCAATAGATTCTTTAACGCAAGTGATAATAAAATATGTTATAGATGTTATTAAATATGTTGCTTATGAGCCCGCGAAATTCTAATTATATTTTTGTCGTTGACACACGTTATTCACATGATGGGCAATGGGGTACCATTCTAAAGTTTATAGATTTATCCAGTGACGCTCCACACAACATCTATAGGTAATCCCAAATGTCACAAAGCGAAATGTCCATTAACCATAATTATTCCCAGCATGAATATCTTACCATGTAGTAAAGGTAATGCGCTTGCACCAGTGTACTTTGTTTAGGGTCTACCCATCCGCTTCCTATTCCGATGCCCTTCAAATTCACTTTTACGTGCTTTTTTTGGATAGCCTGTAAAATGTAATGAAATAAATGTTAAACAACTACGTCACATCAATCAAAACCCTCGAAAGACCTACAGCACTATAGTAGGTATCATATGGTACCCTCTGGATAGCTTCTGGAAAACGCAATCCTTTATGCCCCATCATTTAGCAATGTGGATGTTATTTACTGTTTTTACACATTTTCTAGATTTAACGACGACCCAGTAGCCTAATTGGTAGTGCCTGCGAAGCGTCCCGAAGCGAAGGGACCCGAGTTTGATTCCCGGCCGGAGCAGATGTTTATGTGGCTAATAAATATTTGTTCTTGGGTGATGTGAAATTTGTGTTGTCTATACCACCCGCGACACAGGGAATCCTAGTGCTGGGGGTATGAGTGTGTTAACGTTTATTTATTTATAATGTACCTAAGTAATTTCTAGACACAGACTGTGTTTCTAGATAACATACCTAAATATATCATTTAATAATAATTAACGCATTGCGGCTTCGTTGATTGCAGCTAGTATTATTATATTAATGACTAATAGTTTAATTGTGATATTATTTGATACCTACTAATAATTTGTGGGTCTTTGGGTTTTTCCCATCGAAACATTAGAGAGGTTTGGGCAGAAGACTATACGGAATAATAAGCGATAAAAGTTTGACGCACCATATGCAAATAGTAACCCAGTCTGGGACATAACTTGCCTCCATAACTTTGGCCGAATAGGTACGTAGGCGTTTTGCGAAACTGCTTATGTCTTCTGAAGAAGGCCTTTATTGCTCTTAGCAAATCCTTTGCTGCGAAATAACACCAATCATAAGTTACACAATACTTAAAAAATTATGAAAGGCTATTGTTGTCTTCATAATGCTACAAGTTTACAACAATTTATCTGTCAATCCTAAATTGTTATAAGTAGGTGCATATAAACAGATAAGTTTCAGCAATTTAAGTACATTTAGGTAAATAGGGTCAAAATGCAGTGACTAAACTAGTAGGTACGGACTACAATTTAAACACAACGGCATCAGCTTATGATATCAATGCTAACTCAATAGGACGTATAATATATGTAATAACTGTACCTGCTTCTTTATCAGATTTTACTAACAGCGAGTCCTCTCTAGCATAACTGAATCCAGTACCCACGGGATGGTCTATTAATAGCACATTTCTTCCATTCACCTAAAATGTAAGTATACAATAATGTTGTAAATGTAGTAAATCAGAAGTCTTGTATTTTTACATCAATGAAGTACCTACATACATAATTGTATGGCAACATTGGCAACCAAAGATGTTATCAGTTTACTAGGTAATGATGGCAACGATAAGACTACGTATAAAATTATAATTAATTAGGTAGGTATAGTATAACATAATATATACCTAATTGGTCACTCCGCGCTATAATCTAATAGTCAGATTCACGTTACATAAACTACTATAACATTACCTTCTCGGGCAATTGACGTGGCTACAGTAGGGTAGGGTCCGAACTTATTGCTCGAATTATAGATAATGCGAGGCAGAAAAAACTCACCTACCCATGTATGGTTCCGAGGCTGCATATCCATATTCAGAGGACCTATTTCGGCGAAGTTGGCCACGCCGCTGGCAGCCAAACCTGGACCGCCCTGTATCCAAATGATAAGCGGCTTACGATCTGCTCCGTGCGAAGTGCCATCAGCGTAGTAGAGCCAATAAAAAAGAAAAGCACCCGGTCGCACTTCTACGTAATTTTGAACGCTTTTCCACTGACGATTTTGTAACGCGTCCAAATAAGGATTATGATCTAAAATATAATGGTATTGATTGTTAAGTACTTACCAATATAGGCAGGGGCCTAAAATGATCCTTCGAAACGATTGAGTCAATTTTTACGTTAATTTTCATCACTTAACTTTACTTTCACCTGACTTCTTTGCAATGAAATAACCAAGACCGTATAAAAAATTGGATCTTTTTTTACAATCTACATGAAATCGCTTACCGTAACATTGTACTTCAGTAGCCAAGTTGTACACTATTAAAAAAATAACTAATGTGTACATTTCGAAAAATATATTTTTACAATGTCTTCTGTTACCTATACGCACTGTTTTAATATGTACGTTAAATCCACATGTGCGCATTTGAAACGTCCACATTTACGAGCATGAGACGGTGATATCATCTGGGCCTCCTGTGATGTGCTAATAACAAATGAGTTAATTAAGCAATTTAACAAAATTAAACAGGATCATCTTCCATGTCCTGTACCCCGAACAAGAATGTCACGTGCTTTATGAAGTAAAAATATACATTGCGGAGATATTGGAACTGAACTTTCAATATTGACTTTTGATTGGCACACTAGACTAAATAAAGGAATGGTTTTAACGTCGCGTGTTTTGTCTCTCGGTTGATATACAGGACTAAAAGGTTCGAACCCAACTGCAATGCTGTAGCGTAAAGGTTGTCATTTGATATTTCAATGGAACCAAGGTTGAGCTTTCTAAGGTTAGATACGATAGGTAACAACAATATCAGGCTAAGAGATGGAATTATATCTAATGATAAAACCACATTAAAAACAAAACGATTTATTTAAATAACAAACTAAAAAACGATCCAATTAAGCTATCATCCTCGTTTAGTTTTTTAGGCCTCGGTCGTTTACTGGTACTTGACGATACTTGTGTTCCTTGAGGCGGGAAACGATTTCTGTTAACGTAACGTGGCACTTTCTGGGAAGTCGATACTGGTTCTGGCTCTGGTCTATTCCTGGTTACCGGCTCGTCACCTAATGAATATCTTGTCGGTGAGATTTGAGGGGCTCCTATAACTAGACCGCTCGGTGCGCCCACGAGTCCCGGGCGATAAGTGATCTGAGATTCTTCAATTCCATCGTGAACAGGTTTCACGTGAACTAAAAAGTTAAATATGCATATGGTTAAATTTTATGTTTTGTCACTTTAAACTGCCAGCGTTAGGTAGAATAAATCTTATTAAACTATCAATATTAGATTATAACACCTAGTGCACATACCTGAAGGATCAGTGGCCATCGGTGCCTTATAAACATTGCCACTGAAAACTCCTCCCGATGCATAAGGTGGTCTCGTCGGCGGATAGCTGGGCCTCACTGGGCGAAACGTGACTGGAGGTTTTTTCGTTGTCTGATACTGTTGACCATTGAACGGAAACAAAAAGCCGAACGAGCCGCCGCCATGGTTAAAAAAGCGATTTCTGCTCCCTTGTCGCCTTTGCGATTGTGGCGTAACTGTATAAGAAAAATATCTAGTCAAGCTTAATACGACGTTATGTATATATGTTATGTATATAAGTATTAATCACCAAGTCACTTACAATAAAAAGTGATACTATTAATTAATATTTATGTGACATTGTCTGACCGTCTGACTTCCGCAAAATGTAAATGCTAACTTTGATAGGTATTAGGTACCTACTTTGCAAATATCACTTTAACCAAAATACAGGTCGAACGAAAATTGCACACCCAAACCAGTTTGGCCCTCTATTTCCTTTGTCAATGCTGACTTATTATACGTATGTAGGTATACCCATGGCTCTAGATGCCTTTCTCTCCAAATTTCCGCCCGTTAGTATATAATGTATTGAAATCCACTACCAACGAAAACCTCCTAATCTTAACTTATTTTATAACAAAGTTGCTGTACTGTCTTGTGTTTGTTATGTATGCTTAGATCTTTAAAACTACGCAAGATTTTGATGCGCTTTTTTTTAATAAATAGAGAGATTCAAGAGGAAGGTTTATATGCATATTAAGTATATTAAAGTTGTGTGTAAATTGGTGGAAATATAACTATAACAGTTGAGAAAGTCGGAAAAATCGGGCAGCATGGGAGCTTTCAGCAAAAACTACCTAATACCCTTTGAGATATAATGAAACCTTGATGAAATAAAGTCCGCGATGGCATTATCCATATGTATCTTCTAAAGATAGCTTACTAGGTATGTATAACCATTCTAAGTTCTAAAAAAATGGTCACGTAGGTACAATTCGGTAATTGGAAAGCTACATATTTAGAGGTACAGACTATTAATTCTTTTCGACTTAAATATAAATATCCTAGGAGTTATCTCAAAATGAAAAATAAGTAGATACCTAACGCGCGAGAAAATATATGCTTGGCGGGTTACGTTTAACAATTTTGGAGTGATGGTACAGGTTTCCCGAAGCGAAACGAGGGCGCGTACTAGTATGTAATAAACTTATAAGACGACAATATGTAATATACAATGATTTTTTTTTGTTTATTGCCAAGGTTATATAAATATTTATATCTATTATCATAACTCTAAACGATATTTCTGTTTTCGTGTTAATTAACCAAGTTTTTAAAATAACGACGATAGTTAGAGTTACCCGATTTAAATTTACGAAATCGTAACTGATAAAATAACAATGGTTCTACAAAACGTAACTAAGTATAGATCCCATTGATAATATCTTCTGACACCTTGTATTCATAGTTTATTTCGTTTTTCACATACATGATCATAGATTTATAAGATTTTACTTCCGTTATTACTACCATTTTACCTACGATATTATATGAAATGGTCAGCCCATACCAGTTCTAGTCAATGCAAGTCAATTACAAATACCGCAAGCTCACGGTCAATGTCAATCGACCACCGGAAAGCGGAAAATAGGCTGGTAGCCGGTAGCGTAGCAAACGTCGAACAATAAAAACATTCAACTTGATATTGATCTAATAAATTTGAATGTCCGATTGACCGCAGTTATTCACTTTGTGAGTGAAACACAAAAGCTATGAATAGGTAGGTACAACAAATACCTATGTTAAAGTCAATTTAGTGTAGGTACCTGGTTATTTTAAAGCCCTAATCTTTTAACCTATAAGTACCAATATACGTACCTATAATTAACAAGCTAACAATATTGTCTTGAAATTCATGATCAAATAGTTTCAAATGTTTATCTTGTATTTTTTTTCATGAAATACAACATTCTTATAAACTCCATTAAGTTTACCATACCCAATTGTTACGCGAAATCTAACAAGTATAGGTAAGTTAAATTTATAATGCAAAAAAATAGATATCCTTAGAGGAACTTCGAACATAGATGCACTACATAAGTATGCTGACTAAAATAAGATCAGTAAACGACAATGCCATAAAAAACATATATACATAAACTTGACCAGAGGTTTAAAAACGTTTTTAAGTCTCTGAATATGGTACAATAAAACTCCTTGTAGGGCAAAAGGATATTGCGTAATGGAACTCGTTTATTCAATTTTAGCCCGGATATCAGCGGGAGGTGTGTATTTATGTGTGCAAAAAATGTGATGTAACTTTGCTGCACAATATTTTGAATAGCACGAAGTACAAATGCATTTTTATTTTGAATTTTATATCGAACATGTACATACTTATAAAAAAAAACCTACGTAACCAACCATAACCCAACTAAATTATAAATAAATAAATATTACAAGCTTAATTTCTGACACCCAAAAGTTTCGGGAAGGATATTTTTTTAATTTATTTTAAAAGCTATATAATAATATTGTTAATGATGTGACTGTTTCGGCTTGTGGCTTACTTTCTATCCTTATCTATTCCTTTGTTTTATCAAACCAAGGAATTAAATACTAGGTAGTACTTAAAAGTTTCTAAAATACTCACTGGAGCTAAGGTCGTTTTCATCGTAATCCGCAATATCGCCACAATCGTCTGCATCGTCCTGGGGCGTTTCTACCAGCTGATCATCAATCGGACCACCAGTTGGGGCCAGTAAGTTATAAAATGATCCAAATGTCCGTGGTCGGTTGTGGTCATATCGGGCTAGGCGCTTGTGAGGTGCAATTTTATTAGTAGGGCAAGGAGGAGCTGGATTTACGGTCACTGCATCTAACCGAACGACGAGCACAAACACCTGCAGATAGATTTTCAAATCACACAGTATTCTTACAACACTTCGTTATTTAACAAAAAAAAAGCACTTGAACATACTAGTAGTAATTTTATAAATTTATATTGCCATAAATCTTCCATTCTCGTATTTATTTTCGCGGTGCGTAGAAAATACGAACGAAATTATTAATCTAAGCCAGTTACTTGGCTTTGTGCTGTAAGGTCCAATGCATATCTGAATGTGATTTTGTAAAATCGCTCTTACTAAGGCTCGAGGTCTCCCACACTGACGCGAAATGAAGGCGAAAATCCTTGGGCAATGACCGCCCTGACGCAGTAAATTATTGTGAAAGGACACAAAAATAAAGTAAGTAGGTACTTAATAAAAAAAATTTAGTACATAATTAGTCTTATATGAACGTTAGAAACGTAATTAATACATAACTATGCGCAGTTTTAATGACACTTATTTCATAATCTACCTTGTCTTACGAATTACGGCGGCGAACGTGTTAATCGCCTCCTAAGGGACGAACCACCAACGCAACGGCAACTCCTAGTGTTGCATAGGGTGCGACCAAAAACATACGAAATACGACGACGAAAATATACCGTCCATACACATCTACATAATTATATTATATATAGATGGAATCTGTTACTTAACAGTAAATTTTCCTAAGATTAAGATAAAATGCCCCAAATAATGTTTATGCAATGCTTTCATTATTGATATTACGGGCCATTTCTGACGTAAAAATCTAATTTGATACTTTCTACTTTTTTACTTTCAACAGAATACTGGCCCCAGTCCCATGCCGGCTGAACAGGGTATACTAGGAGGTGACAGTAGCCTGCACCCGCTTGGTGGTAGGACTTCGCGTAAGGATTATATTTTATCAATATTATATTTTGGAAATATAAATATAATATTTTATCAATATTATATTTATATTTCCATTTAGACCGCGCATGTTGATACAAAAGGGCGACAGGGTATTGACTGCACCGGGCGCTACATGTGCTAGAGCCGCCCCTGTTAGCCGCCTTAGGGTGGCCTATAATACTGACCCAAATCCATGTTGGGTGATAGGGCTAAAGCCCGACGAAAAAACAAAATTTACATATTTAATCTAAGAAAAACCACTAAAAACTTAACTTATTCATTAGGACCATTCCAAGGAGCTCAACCACGGTATGTACCTACCTACCTACTTCTGCTGTTACTTGGTCAGAAGTTGGGTATTGTAATGATTTCAGATTTTGTTTCTACGTCACATTATTTTAGACACAAAGCACTAAATAATCTAAATATTGAATCGATCAGACCAGTGAAGTTGTTCATACCCCTTTAACAACTAGAAAAGAGCTGATGATTTCTAACAGCTAAATAGATTTTCTCTAATCATTACTTAAATTACTATATAACTAGACCTTTAAAACAAAAAGAAACTAGATAAAAATCGGTTTATCGGTTTATATGAGGACATTTTAGGAGCTACCGTCTTTATTGACGAACATACAGATGTAGGTACCTACGTTATAAGCATGTACTGTATTACTTGGGATGGTATTTGCGAAATCACAGTAAATCCTTGTAATTACCTTGTAAAATAACAAACATAATAAATTGTTTTCGATCTCCAATTGATTTCTAGATAATCTATTGATATTTTCATTAAATTGATTCTTCGATATTTTTTGCCATCCTTATCTTTAAGTTGGTACAATGATCTTGCGCATCATGAAAGATGAAATGGCAAATAGGTATAGAAATCAATCATAAATCATAAATGAATGGTTAATAATATTACTTTTCCTAGTGCTCCAAAGTTTTTATGTCTTCAATTATTATTTACTCTGCACCAAGCATTCATAATTCTATAATGCCCTTGATTGACTATTGAATTAGCCCTGCATTTATTGAATGCACCTTTTAGTATAATTATCTACCTACACTAACCGATTAGTCTATTACATATACAGCTACTTTATTAAAACAATTAATGTATTTTTTATTATAATAAAATACATTATAATAAAAAAAATGCTGTAATTCCATTCCATTAATAAAATTGGGTAAGTACTAAATATACTGACTACCAAAAAAGTTAGTCATTGTATTTTACTTAATCAATGTGTGAAAACATAGTTTTAGCGATCAAGTACCTCTACAATGATTAACTAAACCTTAATTCAAATTTACCCAGTAATACCAGTAATACCAGTAATACCCAGTAATACCCAGTAACATAATCATACATTAATCCTGTTCCGTGATTTTTACATGATACTTGCATAGACGGACACAGCCGCAGCAACAGCAGACAAAACATCCAAAAAATGTATTGCCTCCGAAACTATAGAAAGTACAATAATTTTCAACTAAAATTGCCAAAAAATAATATCGATTGCCTTAAATAGTTTCTATAAACTTGCGATAACAACAACAGTGTCTTTTATATAACGTTCTTAAATATACCTAACGAAATACTTAAATAAATGAATTAGTAAGATTTTTTCGAATCAAATAAAACAAAAACGTGTTTCTGCAATCTGTACCTACCTATCAAGTATTTTCGCTTGAACATATCAAAATTCCGATGTTTATATTGCCATTGCTAAACGTACTTATTTATAGTTAAGAAATTTATAATCACTGAGATAAATCGCTTTTTTGTTCTGTCGATAACAAAATGACGTCCGACTATTTTGATACTTGCGCAACTGCGAGAATAGGAATACCTACACAGACATGGCAATCAAGATTAACTTCTCATTACAACTTATGCTGGGCCCTTGTTCGGCCCATAATCTAGAACGACTCTACCCGGATTGTTACCTTTTTGAAATACCCTAGGTACAGTCTTTTGCTTAAGTGTACATTACATACACTCTACACTCTAAGTATGTAGGTACATCCTAAATGCATAGAGTAGGTACAAAAATAAATAAATTTGAACTGTTATATGATATTCAGTTGGTACACTACCGAACCGAACCGAAGTGACTACTTTCTTTAGACAATCTTATGACCTTTACCTGAAGTACCTAGGTATGTAATGAAATTCTGAGACTAAATTTTTTAAATTAATTGTACGGTCTACTAGAACATTACCAAACTTGTTCCTTTCGTATGCGCCAAATCAGAAATCGGTCAATCTCACAAGAACGACACGCTGAAGATATTAAAAATATAATGATCTCTTTAACCTGCCCGTCGTGATTTCCAAATCTGTGTTCATTAACCATTTATATCTTAAAAATCGCCGTCTCCAAATGTACACTAACAAAGTGACGAAACCAACTGTCATATCGTTTATTTAGGTATATTACACAACGATAAGAATGAAGTATTGTATTCGCAACACGAATCACCTTTTATGTCTTCGAGTAGAAGGCAAGCTTTTGGAATCTATACGATCTAAAACTTAAGGACGATTGGGTAAACTTACACAATTCTTAATTTTTGCCAGATTTAACTAGCCCTGAATATGTTTCAATGTCTTCTACATTTCAACACATTTGACTTATAATTTACTAGCAGGCGCCCGCAGTATCGTTTGCGTAGATCTTTCAATAGATACTCCATTAACAAAGATTATCACAACTTGACTCGTATGTCGTCTGTTCTTATATATTGTTATTTCATATTATCATAACACACACTGAGTGTTATATTATGTCGTACTTAATTTTAAAATAAACCGATACCCAAAGTAACTTTAATGAACAATTGCCCTCCAAACCTGATAATGTTGCTTTGATTTTTATACTTGTTTTATACTTAGAATGTACTTACTTATTATTATCATTTAACTTATTACGTATGTATGTACGAGTACATGCACGAATTAACTACCTACCTGATAAGTTTTATTCAATTGTCTTCATATCATTAAAACCTGGTTTCCTATTGTTATAATACCTAATAGTCAGTCCAAATTTTTCAGTTTTCTACAATTTAGGCAATATAATAAAAAAGTCAGACAAATTGCTCTTTTAAAATGTATAGGTAGAATCATTTCTTTTTTAATTTTCTAAAATCTTTTTCAGCATTTTAGCTTCTTATAGTAATCTCAAATTATTGTATTATGTAAAAAGGCCTTTAATGGAACAGCACGATTTCGCAGATGCCCCTTTGTGGTCCAAAAACAGCATTAGTGGGTGTAGGTGGGTGTAGATCAGTTTTAACTGTGAGATTACCAAATTAAATTGCTGCTCAGGTTTCCAGCCGGAATTTAGAAATGTCAGGGGCTCAGGGCTTATTTCAAAATTTAATTAATTAGGTACTGAGTCATATTCATAACTATATCAGATAATAAACTTTATTTCAAATAAATTTTAGCTCACTCTTCGGCACATTAAGTAATTAATTTAAAGTGGAAGTAATAAAATCAACGTTACAACTTGACTTAACCAAAGCAAACCATCCGTCCATCCATGCCTTTGTGCGTCCACTGCTGGACAAAGGCCTCCCCTAACTTGCGTTACTCTGACCGGCTCTGAGCCTTCTGAATCCAACGGTTGCCCGCTGTCTTCTTCGGGTCATCAGTTCAACTAGTCGGGGGGCGTCCTACCACAGGTCCTACCACCTACTAGTGGACCTGCCTTCGCATCACTTCGGGAAACTTTACGTTTACAATTAATATTAAATACTAATATCACTATTGTTGATATCTCAGGTAAGATTTTAGGGCAAGATTACCCTAGACCTATTTATTTTATGTGAACTTATGGTTCATGACCTTCTCTAATCATACGAGGAAAGTAACGATTGATGATAAGGTAAATAAAAAACGTATTGTTTTTTTACACCTTCCAAAAGTCCAAATGCAGCGATGAACAGGTTTGACCTAATGACATCAATGACTTCACCCTCTTATCCACCTCTTTAAAGTTAGATAATATTCGAACTGTCCTATTGTGGTGTTCTGACGAAATTTCACTTTTTAGGCCAGTGCCGTGCTGTAAATTTTAAATTACCATGCTCTAAGCGAATTACAATAACACACCGATACAGAATAGATAGCAGGCTTAGAGTATATATTACGGTAGTACAGTAATATAAACTCTAAGATAGCAGGTATTACACCTTCGATTTCTTGATCAAAGTACTACACCGATGTATTGTTATATTTTTTTGGTCGGATACTACTTGTAGGTGAAAGTGACCTTACGTACACTTAAGTAGGTACCTACACGCTTATTAATAGGTACAAGGTAGGCAGTGATAGTTGAGTGGTTGAACGTTGGCCCCGTACCGGAGGGCCCGGGTTCAAATCCTGCACGTTTTCACAAATTATGTGCGTATTAGAATTTAATTATTTACAACTTGCTTCGGTGAAGGAAAACATCGTAAGGAAACCGGCACACCTGTTAGTTCTCGATATATTCTCAAAGGAGTCAAAGGTGTGTGAATGTGAAGTCCGTCAACCCGCACTTAGCCAGGGTGGTGGACTATGGCCTGTACCCCCCTCCCATTGTGAGAGAAGACCCGGGCCCAACAGTGGGACAGTTATGGGTTGAATGATTAGGTACAACATAACAACAACTTTATAAGTAGTTGGTATCCAGAGTGTGTTTAATCATCATATATTATCATTACAATATACCTACTTATAAGAGCTATCCCATTGCCCAGCTTGCATTTGCATCTAAAAAACTCCAACTGGAGCCTCTCGAACGGGAAACCGGAGTTCGAGTCCTTTCAGAATCACCTTTTAAAGTAGGCTTGTGAAAAGAATGTCAATCGAACACAATGATAATGACCTAGATGCTACCCCAGGGTTCATGCATTCATTTTTTCAGAACATACAATTAATTGACACCAATTAAGATATTTTAAGCGAAGGCCACTACATTGAAATACCTACGTATCACTAATCTTCGTAAAAAATCTTAAACTAAGTAGGTACATAGAATGTTCATAATGATAAATAATACTTACCTATATAATATAATTATATTTTAAATAGCCGCCAATCCAGCAGACGAGCTACCTCATGTAAGCATTGTAAGCTATTACCGTTTCCCATAGACATTAGTAACAGTAACACCAATGCCATCACCGAGGAGTTGTCGCGCAAGAAAGAAGGCAGAGAAAAAAGGACTGGCTATAAGCTCCCAACTGGAATACGATAATTCGTTTAGTGGCTGACTCGTGTAAGAGGATGGTAGCCGGGTTTCAGGTCTACCATCAAGTAAGCGCCTGCTTCTGTTCTGTCATCTCTCACGACATCCTGGTTCGTAGGAATAGTATTGGGGTCGGTACGCTAGGTTGCCCCAACACGGCAAAATATCACCAATTTGTACCTTGTTGTGAGAAAAATACTAATAATAAAAATAATAATAAATAATAATAGGTTAGTGTTGTCAACTCCATAACCCAGTTGGTGGTGATCCTGCCTGCTAATCGAAAGGTCCGGCGTATTTTTTCCGATTTCCGACCCAGGCAGAAATAAATGAAATAGGTAAAAATGTTCGTAGGTGTGATGAGTAAAGTTGTCCATACCTCCTACCCGCGATATAGAAATTTAGAAATTAATGCCAAACTCAAAACCAACCATGCCTTTGGATCGCATTTCTAACGCGACCGAGTGTAGCGTCCTGGGACTCTTGGGTCGTCAGGTGAACTCAGGGGGGCTAATGATCCAATTTATTTAATGAATAAGCTCTGCCAGCAGAACTCTCCCCGCACTCTGTGGGAGAAGGAACAGAACGTAAATGTAAATGTAAGACTTTAAGTTTCTGAACTGAACAGACAGAACAGATGTCAATGATGTGTCAAATTTGTCACTTCACTTTGATATGATATGTCAAAATTTGATTGGTTATGTTTCAAAGAAATTTTCATATTTTTAAAGTATTGATTTAGTTGAATTTAGGTTTATGAAAAGATTATGAGTTAAAATGGCTAAACACGTAAAAGTTTATTTAGGATATGAAGATGAAGTGGTGGAAGGAAGAAGGTTGTCAACATGCAACTACACTGTCGATAAAATCGGTGGACTGCCAGTGTGTAGAATAATTTACTGAACTATTTTATTGCTTTATTGAATACGATTTTCTTTTTAATGGCTTATAAATTATTTATTTTAATTTATAGGATTGGCCGCCCATAGAAAATTTACAGTTTTCCACAAAATGTCCTGTCTGCAGTCTACACAGACCTTTGATTGTGCAATGCTGTGCTCCCATTATGAACTCTGTTTACAATCGCACACTGTATGTCTTCGCTTGCATTAATCCCAACTGCTGGAACCAATCGGAGAGGTAATTATCATGCATCAGTTAGATGCAGAGTATTTAACATGAATTAATATTTATAAAAAACGCACCACACTTACTATACCTTTAATTTATAGGTTAAAAGTTTTAGTACAAATTCTTATCACACATTTAATACATATTAAAAGTGTTCATGATCCTCTCACTTTGTACACTTACTTAAAATTGAGACAATGTTAGAGGATCTCATATTTTTTTTAAATGTAACTAACATTAGATAGATTATCAATATTAACATTGTAAATATATTATACTGTAGTAAATTTTAAATGTTCGCTTGCATTGCCTATTGAAAGAATATATTTTATGTCTAAAACTTTTCCCAGTTGGACTTGTATCAGAAGCCAAGTGGAAGAAAAATGTCAAACACCACCTACTCCTACTGTTGCTATGCAGACCACGGAGGGAAACCTGAGCTGGTGCCAAGGAGCCGATGATTGGGATGAGAATGAGAATGGCAATAATTTAATGAATGTAGACAATATTCCTAGTCCCAACAACATAGCCCATAGGTAAATCTTCGGACCATTATTTGTAGAGAAACCATTATTTGTACTGAATTGGCTGTTAATCTAGTGCACTCATGTACAGGACGACCCATCGCACATTCTATTTGGTCAGTCCAGGGCATGGGTGACTGCCTGCAAGGTCTATAATGTTTAATGTCTGATGTCTATAATGGCTAATGTCCATATATCAATAACATTTTCTTAACATTAATTTTCTGATGCAGCTAGAGACAAAATCTGTTAGGAATATGGGTCATATAAAATGTATGTGTGACTAAAATTTTAAACATGCTGTATGAAAAACATTTTGCAGGAATTCTGATGATGATGAAGAGAGTAACTCATTTGATATAGATACTGTTGAGCAGGCTCTCGGAAATTTACAAGTATTTGATGCTACCAATGCCAATAATTTTCCAGTACAAGGTATGCCATAATAAGAGTAGATGTAAATATTGTCACTTAGCAAGCAACACCACTCAAGTCCATTTTAACCAAAACCGGAGAGTCTATAAACTAAGCAGTGTTGCAACGCAAAAGGAATTGCACACAAACCCAATTGTTTGCATACTGGTCACTGATTGGGCAAACCGTCTAGAATTTGATTGGTAGTTAGATGCGCATTGAGCAGTTCTATCCAATGGCTTTTAAAATAAATGTCAAAACTGCTTAAAATCTACTTAATCACTGTTGTTTGCTAAGTCACACTATGTAATTTAATTCAAACTACACTAGAACCACCATACATTTTTTATGTGATTAGCAGATTAAGATGCAGCCCTGTCAACTGATAGTGATCACCGCTAGCCATAGTGGTCAGGAACACCAATAGGCATCACTGACATGTTACCATCATGCATTACAATGGGACTGTTCACCGTAGCCTCATCTGTTGTTCTGCGGGGTTACCAGGAGCTAGGAAAATTGGCTTCGACTCAGGCATGGCTAAAAGCCCTGTGCTCCCCAAATGTTAAATAATAAAATATGAGTCATATATTATGTACATGTAAAGCTGCCATATTATTATGTTTGTGACACATGTAACTTTGTAGTGAGTACATGTAGTCAACAATGTGTACAGGGGCTATGGGGGCGGTTGGTGCACCTGTTGCCGAGGCAGAGATAGAAGGCAAAGATGACTCTGATCTAGTTACTGTGGACACACCTACTGTACCAACTGGAAATATTGAATCTTTATTTCAAGAAGTAAGTACATTTTGATTCATATTAAATTTTATTTTTACCTCTATATTTAGTACTTTATTTCAAAACTTATAAAATGTCTGTCTCTCTCTAGTCTCAATGTGCCTCTTGGTATAGGTTTCCTCTATTTCTGTGTTCTCTCTGGCCCGTCCATATTGTTATTATTATACAATACATATTATTATTGTAACTTAAACAATAGGATTATCTTCTATGCATTTATTTATAAATCAGTAACCATGTTTGATCAATAAGCAACTACAATTCAGTTCTCAAATTCTAAGATTAATAAAATTATCCTCTCAACTGAATTCTTTATTTGAAATGTAGATTTTTTTTATCTCTTTTAATACCCACAAAATAGATCAATGTATTCTTTATTAACTTAATGATGTAAAGACGTGAACATAACGGGGAAAGGAGAAATTAATTAATACTAATTCTGCATTTAAAATTTTTAGACTGCTGAACTGCCCCCTGATATTCGCAGCCGTTTAACTTGCGGACAACTTCAATTTGTGGCCAAATATATTTATGTTGAAGAAGAAACAAAGAAGCAGTACAGCAATGATATAGAAGCACTTGAATTACTCACAAAATATAAGAGAGAGAATGGTATGTGTATTTGTTGCTGCGAATGTCTAAAAGTGTCTTTTAAGATCAATTTTTATCTGTTAATAATCACCAAGCTACCTAATGATGATGTTGATGGTGTTCTTGATGATTTTGATTTTACACCAGAAAATTTTATCGTACGGCACAACTTGGTTAATTTTGTTATGAGAAATTCTGACGAGTATTGGTTAGGATGGTAGGATGGTTCGGGTATTATGGTGGAGAGAAAGTAGGGATGTTAACTGAGTTCGACGAAACCCCACTGCATTGGGTTCCTTTTTGTATTTTATTTTAATTGAACCTAACGTGTATACGATATGTAGATGGGTTAAAAGGCATAGTGCGGGGCAAAATTAGAATTCCAGTTATAATGTTAAGATATTTGTTCAATTTTAGATATGGATGCGAGCAATGTAGCGGGTCAGGGTGGGGGTGATGAGGAAGTATATGAAGACGCGTCGCCATTGCACGGCGACCGACTGTTCCACGCGTTTCTAATGCGCTTGCGTCGCAACCCTGACCAGATATTGCGGTAGGTGTTGCCCATTGCATTCAAAAGTCAACGAGATTTTACCTCACAGTTTTTAACATTTGGTATGTAAGCATAGTGACAAATTTTACAGGTTCGAAAACTTCGTAAACACATACTGTATATCTTACCTACACTTAGAACAAACAAATAATTTGTTTTTGAATTTAAAATTGGATAATCAAAAAGTTGATAGGGTTCATTTGAAGAATAGTCCTTATCGTTAAACATTTATTTTTACATGTAGCCCCTTCTCTTCCACATTTTAAACATACATATATACATATTTTCAGATATAGCAGAGATGTTCCGCCTTTACTGGGCGCAGCCCTTACTCCGGCCGACAACGTTCCGCCCTACTGTAGCCGTTGTAACTCTAGGCTCATTTGTGAGTTGCAACTCTTGCCGAGATTCACCGCAACTTTAGTCTTAGCCCCTAACAATATATCTCTTCCTTACTTACATTTCTTGTCTGTACTTGTATTCACATGTTCACAAAGTTGCTGGCAGTCTTCTGATACTGTTGTTACAGAAACTGTGGTGTTTCAACCTGAAATCTGAAATCATTGTCAATCCAACAAAGAAGTGCGATTTGTTACTAAATATCTACATGTCTTAATTGGGAATTTTAAACCAAATTGAATAATATTTATAGTAAGCGTACCTACGTAGATGTAGAAATTAGATGTTCCGAACTATTAAAATGTTAGTAGGTTCAATGATCTTGTCCTATCTTAATCCTATCAATCAAGTAGTATTTGTCTAGATTCAATAGTAAGTTTTATTATAGGTATAGAAAGTATTAATAAAAAATAGAGTTTATTAAATTATGTAGTTGCTTCTTTAAAATACTATTTTATGATGTGACCACAAAGGTATGTAAAAAAATATTTGCTATCAATGCATTTCCACTATAAAATACAGTATACACTTAATTGTACTGTGTATGTGTGTACATCCAGTACCACAATGTTTTATTCTTCAATTAATGAAACGGGTAATAACAGATAAGTAGAATTATGTTTATTGTAGGACAAGAAATTTTTAATGAAAATTGTACACTTTTAAATTTCACGCCAGATAGATAAAGATAATGAAAATGATTTTCATTTTCATTGAAATTAATATGACAAATAAGAATTTGATGAAACCTAACTCGATGTTGCTATTATTTTGTGATGTATTGCTCCTGCTTATAATTATACTATTAACAAATACAGACTATTGTAACGGTTGCATCTATAACTTAAAAATAATATTCTTCAGTGCAATATTTATTATTTACGTTATATATAAAGCTTAACTGATCATAATAGTTCATTATTTTTTAAATCTCTTTATGTTGTATATTTTGTGAATTATTATATACCTAGTATTATGTCTTAAATAATTTAGTATAACTTAAGTGTAAATTTTATTTGAATCATGGTAATTATGTGATACTTAACTTTTAAATACCCGATTTTGTCTAACCTCCATTAGTGTCGCGCCGTCCGTTTAATAATGCTTTTTAGAACCTATTATTATATATAACATATTAAATTAAAAGCAACCTTATATTAAAAGCAACCTTTACTACAACAAGTTATGGTAATGTAGTAAGAATTTTTGTTATAATTACCTACTTAGGTAATTATAACAAAATTATTTATGTCCTCTGTAGTTCGCCCACTCTTTGCATAGAATAAGGAAGCAGTTACCAAACCATGCTACTAGGATACACTTCTAGATCGTGACATTCTTGATGAGATATTAATTTTTTTTTTATTCAAAGCGCTCCTTGTCTCAAATTAAGAGTATTTATTGCAGACATGTCATGAGAGAATGGACGACGTCTGTCGTGTAAAAAACACAAACTGACTTATATCCGAAAAAATCTTAAACTGAATTCAAGACCGAGTTCTAAACGTGTAAAGCGTAGCGCCTCGTGTAGATATTGGACCGAATAAATATTCTAAATACCTACATATATTATGCTAAATATTCGTGCACGAGAACAACCACGAATACAAATATTCGTGCACTCCCCCCCCCTCTCTCTCTCCCTATCCCCCTCCCTCTCTATCTCTCTCATCTTTCAAACGTAGATGATGCGTGCACGAATGCAGACGAAAAATCGACTTAATTATACTCTTATTGTCACCTCTTCTAGCCCAGTATCTAAACGTGGCGTGCGTAACGGTTACTAGACATACGAACTTTTTGGCTCACTCATGTGAGTTCATGAATAATACTTTGTTATTGTTGTACTACACCTATGTATACGCATTTAGTATATTATTATATAACTTTGATTATTTTTTAATTTCCAATATTACAGAAGTCTTAGTTATTAGTAAAATAATGTAATATAATAAAGTTAGTGACTAAAAGAGTGTCTGAAAAGTGTCCATTAAAATTGCCAAATAATTTAAGACATAAATTTTAAAATATATTTACTCTACTAAACTTCCTTATTGAAAAATTCGAAAATTCATGGATGAACGAAATTACTATATGAAATGAAGTTACCGCATTTACACCAGTCTGAATTTGAAAATTTAAAAAGCATCCTAAATTGAACAAATATACTACTTAAGGTAAATGTCCCATAATCCGGACTATTAAGGCACTTTTGACTTTGAGGTTGGTTTTTAGAAAAAGTAGGAAGGTTCTAGGGATAAAAATTGTTTTATTCTCTAGATTGGTATTATAAGATAAATGTTGAAAAATATTTTGCGTCGTAGCCTTTAATTTATAGGAATAATCGTTATTTTGCTGAACCTCACGTTTGTCTCTAATTCCGTACTAAAATTTGGCGTCGGAGCTAATTCCGGCAATCATTGTACGTAATTCCGTACTATCTTTAAAACATACGTTTCTTTGATCTAAAAGCAACATACGTGTCTTTAAGAATATACTTAATGAATTTAACTAAATTGTATTAATTTATACTTTTATTAAAATTATTAAGTACCATATAATTATTCTTTCGGATAAATAAAACAAAACAATTAGGTACTATAAAACTTATACGACAAAATGATAGATGCTGTTTACTAAATAATCGTTAAAATTGAATTTTTAGTTATTAAGGAATACGTCAAACACAAAAGTATAATGAATGATTTTAATATTTAAAATTACAATCAATTTTACAATACTTTCATTATAACAAAAATCAACGAACATAAGTTATGAGTATTCTAAGCAACATCAATTAATATTAAGATCAGGCCTGGTTGGTTTCAACCCATTAATGGCCCACTACTGAGCACGGGTCTCATACCTGAAGAGGCGTTGAGCATACTCCACCACGCTGCTCCAGTGCGGATTGGCGGAGGGGTTAGTGGCCAACCCATGGTGTCGGAAGTATTTTATGCCGCCCGAAGGCCTCAAACATGGCTTAACGACTGCTACCAAATGATAACAACCGGGACCGACGGCTTTAGTTGCCCTCCGAAGCACGGAAGCGCCCAAGAAATTTTTGCCACCAACCATTAAACAACCGATCGCGGCCGCCTATGATCGACGCAAGCTGCCGGGCTATGGGCAGGCCTGGTTACCAAAGATTAACCTAAAATATAAAATATAATCGAGGTTACAGTTAAGAATAACAATATTTGTAAATAATATTAAAATGTTTCAAAATCAAACAAACGTATCATTTCAAATTTTTTGATACATAAAATTGTAATTAAAAAAAAACTTGAATAAATCGAGATTTGGCGTTGAAAACTAATGTTTCTCCTTCTTATTACTATACCACGGGTATACCGGAATATGGAACATAAGTGAGAAACTCGTGTACTTTATTACGGCAGTGAAAAAAATAGGTTAAATTAAAAAAATAAAATATCTGAATATATTAAAAGTTAATATAACTATTATGTGCATAACATCGATATAAATAGTTATCCTTATTTACTTTTTGAAATAAACTTAATTTAATTTCGATAACATACTGTATTGATTCTTTAGTATAACATAAAATGTCATAATTTCAAACTCGATTTTAAGAATTATAATTAAAAAAAAACATATACCGTAATTACGTCACGCTAATCTGTTATCATTACTGAATTAATTTATGTCATATTTATGTAAGTATTTAACCCCAGTTCGGAATAAAATCCATAAACACATCATACTAATTTACCCTTATTACGTAATACAGCACGTATTTATGTTCACCGTTTCACTGTTGTGAACATAATTCCGGCAGTCATATTTTCTCTCAAAATATGGTTTGTTATAACTCGAAATAACGCTGAAACCTTCTGTTAATAAGTAACAATTAATAATATTACAAAATTAAATTAAATTAACTTACCAGTGTCACATAAGATCCTTACGAAAATGCACTGTCGCTTTACGCTCACTGTTAACAACATAGTACTGAAACGTCGCGGGGGCCGCTACTGACTCTTCGGAAGCTCGATACGGCTTTAAGAATGATTATTTATATTCAAACATCGTGTTATTTTGATTTTATATGAACTGTAGTTGTAGTGACATTCAATAAATTATGGATTTTACGGACAGTTTTCTTATTTTGAGACAAAAATCAAAATGTTACGGATTAATGTACTAGCCCGGAATATGGTACTTTTACCTTAATACTTTTTCGTATTGTTGGTATACAGTGCGAAAAACTACTTATGTGCATTAAGTAAAACGTATCAGAAGTGACATGACCTATTAAGTAAATAAATGACCCATTTCTCTATATTCGGTCTAATTCATTTAGGTGTTTAGCCGAAATAATGTATAATTATATTATAATACATTTAAAATTCGCCGTTTGAATAATGTTGCTTTTTGTGACTTGAATTCAATTCACTCCATGTTGGTATTCAAAATAATGTAGGACCTTAGATATTAAGGTAAAAGTACCATATTCCGGGCTAGTACATTAATCCGTAACATTTTGATTTTTGTCGCAAAATAAGAAAACTGTCCGTAAATCCATAATTTATTGAATGTCACTACAACTACAGTTCATATAAAATCAAAATAACATGATGTTTGAATATAAATAATCATTCTTAAAGCCGTATCGACCTTCAGAAGAGTCAGTAGCGGCCCCCGCGACGTTTCAGTACTATGTTGTTAACAGTGAGCGTAAAGCGACAGTGCATTTTCGTAAGGATCTTATGTGACACTGGTAAGTTAATTTAATTTAATTTTGTAATATTATTAATTGTTACTTATTAACAGAAGGTTTCAGCGTTATTTCGAGTTATAACAAACCATATTTTGAGAGAAAATATGAGTGCCGGAATTATGTTCACAACAGTGAAACGGTGAACATAAATACGTGCTGTATTACGTAATAAGGGTAAATTAGTATGATGTGTTTATGGATTTTATTCCGAACTGGGGTTAAATACTTACATAAATATGACATAAATTAATTCAGTAATGATAACAGATTAGTGTGACGTAATTACGGTATATGCTTTTTTTAATTATAATTCTTAAAATCGAGTTTGAAATTATGACATTTTATGTTATACTAAAGAATCAATACAGTATGTTATCGAAATTAAATTAAGTTTATTTCAAAAATTAAATAAGGATAACTATTTATATCGATGTTGTGCACATAATAGTTATATTAACTTTTAATATATTCAGATATTTTATTTAATTTTTTTAATTTAACCTATTTTCTTCAATGCCGTAATAAGGGACAAGAGTTTTTTGCTTATGTCCCATATTCCGGTATACCGTACGGTATTACGTAGTATAGTAATAAGAAGCAGAAACATTGGTTTTCAACATAAAAAGCCAAATCTCAATTTTTTCAAGATTTTTGTATTAATCACAAAATGTATCCAAAAATTTAAAACGATACGTTTGCATTTTAAAACATTTTAATATTACATATTCACAATTATCATTATAACTGTAACCTCGATTTTATTTTATATTTTAGGTTTACCTTTGGTAACCAGGCCTGCTCATAGCCCAGCGGCTTGCGTCGATCTTAACTGATCTACAAAGTTAAGCAACAGTGGGTGTGGTCAGTAGTTGGATGGGTGACCGCTAGTGGAAAAATTTTCTGGGGAACTTCCGTGCTTCGGAGGGCACGTAAAGCCGTCGGCCCTGGTTGTTATCATTTGGTAGCAGTCGTTAGGCCATGTCGGAGGCCTTCGGGCGGCATAAAATACTTCCGAAACCATGGGTTGGCCACTAACCCCTCCACCAATCTGTACTGGAGCAGCGTGGTGCTCAGGGTTATGCTCAAGGCCTACTCAGGTATGAGGAGAGACCCGTGCTCAGTAGTGGTCCATTAATGGGTTGAAGCCAACCAGGCCTGATCTTAATATTATTATGAATTGATGTTTCTTAGAATAGGTAAGTACTCATAACTTATGTTCTTTAAGATTTTTGTCATAATAAAAGTTGTAAAATTGTTTGTAATTTTGAATTTTCGTTAATTATATTTTTTTTTATTAAATTTTCACGACGGTGATTATTTAGTAAACAGCAGCTCTCATTTTGTCGCAGAAGTTTTATGGTAATTGTTTTTTTTATTTATCCGAAAGAACAATTATATCGTACTTAATAATTTTAATAAAAGTATACAATTAGGTAGGTTAATACAATTAGGTAGTTTAATTCATTAAGTATATTCTTAAAGACATGTATGATGATTTTAGGTCAAAGAAAACGTATGCTAAAGATAGTACGGAATTACGTACAGTGATTGCCGGAATTAGCTCCGACGCCAAATTTTAGTACGGAATTAGAGACAAACGTGAGGTTCAGCAAAATAACGATTATTCCTATAAATTAACGGCTACGACGGAAAATAATTTTCAACATGTATCTTATAATACCAATCTAGAGAATAAAACAATTTTTATCCCTAGAACCTCCCTACTTTTTCTAAAAACCAACCTCAAAGTCAAAAGTGCCTTAATAGTCCGGAATATGGGACATTTACCTTACCTACTCTACGTTTAGACGTTCGAAATAAACTTCATTGGTAAAAAATACTTTCTGTTTTTATTTTAGAATGACCTCTGTTTGTACTATCACATAAGCATATTATTTATGTATTGTACAAGCACCTAATGGCTATGGCACCTATGGCTTAATACTATCTGCATGTGGATGATAAGGCGTTTGTAAAATATTCAAATATTTTATGTATACATACATGCTAGGGTCACACGCGCTGGATAGCTTTAAGTAACTACTTAATCTGTGGCTTCAATAAAATTTTAACTTTTTCCTGTAGTACGTAAGGTTCAAGGTAATACATATTTTACAAACAAAAACCGCCGCGCGCCGCTGATCTTTAGATAGGAGTTAATCTTATGTGGGTATGATTCCCAAATAACTGGGACATCTCCCAACCATAGATATTACTTTATCTTTTTAAAGTAAAACTTCTATATCAACGTACTCCAGAGAAATGTTGTAGGGAGTAAAACAAAGCAACCAGTTTTGGTGCGTCTGAGGTTCAATCAGTAAGCCTTATTCCTGGGATTAATGTCGTGAACATACACTTATAAATGGTCATAAGCAGTATCTACGTATATTCAACATATACTGGTATAGGGGAGGACCAAATTATAAAAAATGTTATTCGAGAAACGATTCGTTTTGCTTACGGATAGTACTATCTACGAGGCGTAACTCAAAAAAGTTCCTATATGAAACGATTCGTAGGCGACGTTACCGTTGCCTTGCGATATCTACGGATGGGAGGGCTACCAATAACGAATAGTAGGGCAAGTCTTTGAATACCAAAATGAACATTATCATTAATTTACATCATTTATTATTGTGTGTAACGCATCTGTACTATAACAAAACTGAAATACTATTATATACCAATAAAACATTGTTTTAGTTCTATAACTTTTTATTTTAGGTTAAAATTATTATAGGTACTTAATATATTGAACACTTTTGTTTCCCGCACAAATTTATAGTTGAATCTGCATGCACCTCTAATTTTGAAGTGATGTGCTTATTAAAAGTTAATTGGATGTAAAAAAATTCCTAAAATACCTACTAATATGGTAGGTAAGTACTTAGATATTATATTGCACAATGAGATTTTTGAGTAGGTACCTACCTATACTAAATGTTTAACTTAATAATGTTACTTAATTAATAATAGGTATGTTTGTTCACAAGAGTTCTCCATAGAAAATCAACACATATGCAAGTAGATATTCCTAAATGCAGAGTTTAAAAATAATATTTTTATAAAAATGATGCTCATTGTTTACGAATATTTCACATTTGGTATTTTATTCGTGCCTGGTGAACTAACGAATTCTTTTGCATAATTAAGTAACAAATTTATTGAAATTACTTTCCAGTAAAGTTGCTATTTTGCAGTCGTTACTTTTCGAAAAATAACTAGGTCGAATTATTATCATTTGTTCGGTCAACATTTCAGAAATTTGCACATCTTAAGAGTTCTCCCATGGTTCTCTTCGTTGTCTTTGTTCCAATTCCAATTTCAATAGCTTTATTTCTATATTAATTTTTTCTGTCCGTTTGTCATAGAATCTGGCTATAGCTAAATTACGAGCAAGCCGCCCGTCGTTGTCTGGTTTGCGTTTATCTGGAATATAATAATTATGTGACTACGAGGCTTAGGCGCAAAATGACCCGTTCGCTAAATTAAAAGTTAAATGGTCCTACAGTCTGTAGCAAAATGTCCCACGGTATGCAAATATGATACCAAAACGTAGCCAGCGGCCGGGGCAAACATTTATGTGACAAATAGATGTGTTTCTTACTTTCTTAAGACAACAATACGCATATTTATGAAATGCATTAGTAAGTAGGTAATGTAAATATTTGTGTTGTGCATGTTTATTCTTATTATATTTATATTATTATTACTTTTCTTTATGTTTAGTTCTTCTGACATTGGCCAGCCAAAAACTTTTTTTGATGTGGTCGCCGTAGGAGAATCTACATCAAGAGCTTCTATTTTTCTTTTTCTTTCAAGCGGTCCTGTCGAATACACACATTGTTTGAAATACGTAAAACAAATATAAATGTAAACCTTGTACAGTTTTTTTTATTCAGTCAGATGGCAAAGCATTAAAAAGGTACTGTTCTCACATTTGGACCTCCCCAATTGTCATGTATTAGTATGTGATAAAAAACATATTTTCTACATCACCTGCATCCTCATCTTTACTACTACAGCCAACACCATCCCCACCAAATGGAACCACAAAACCTGTGGAATTAGACTCCATTATATGTGCAACTTTTTCCAAAGTTTCATCTGGTGGTATGAAATCCGTTTTACCACCGCCAGTCTATAATAGGAGAAAAATTTTACATTTGTAACTCTATTTATTCCCTGTGTCGCGGGTGGCGTGGACAACACAAATCACACATCACGAACACACATGACCCGAGAACAAACATTTATCTGTCACATAAATATCTGCCCCGGCCGGGAATCGAACCCGGGTAATTGTATCTTTTAATAAAGAGGTCTGAATACATATTAGACTTGGATTAGTATGAAAAATGAGGAAGTTAACTATCCTGTTTTTTGTACTGTACTTTTAGTAATTGACAATCATGAGTGTAGCCAGCCATGGGCTCAAGGTGGGGCAGCGGTCTAAAATAATATGAAACTAGCTATGAAAATAAATTTTCATACAATTTTTCTGTGACGACTGTCGAGTGTGAACTTTCTTATGGATTTAAGTATTGTAGTTAGAACCTAGTTAATTAAGTTTGATTAGGTGTACCTTACAGGTCAGAGGCATGGTGAGGCAAGCGCCCCACCCTGCCCCACCGTGCCTACGCCCACATGATAATATTGTTATTTTGGTTTAAATCTGCTATACATTTTGAATGCCGTAAGAGATACCCGCATCCAATTTTTGATGTGAGGATGGTAGTTACTTGTCTGCTTATGAATACAATTTTAAATGTTTAGTAAGTAGTTAAGTACTTAATATTTACTTTTAAATTATTCATTCTTATTAGTTGTGTTCTTTTACGCGCTGCCTTCTTTAAATTATCCCATTTTAGTTTTAGTTGCTCCTTGGTCCTTGGGTTGGAGCCATTATTGGCATTGAAATTAGTTACAAGGGTGGTCCATAATTCCTCTTTGATTTTATTAGTACTGGCGTTCGTCTCCTTGCTAGTAAGGACAGGGTTGCTTTGTATTAGGTCCAGTAACAAAGCAACCTCAGTTTTGCTCATCACCCTGGATTTCTACAAAATAAAATATTAATGATATTACATGTGCATTCACAAAACTATATTACAAAATGAATTACTTACCGGTGTATTATCCATGAATAAACCTGTTTTTAGAAGATTTTAATTTACTTGCAATAAAATTTGCAATTGTTATTGATATAAACTCGGTTAAAATCTTACAAGTTGTCTCGGAACTAAGTACTTCCTCTCACTCTACGGACATTAAATTTATAATTAACTTCGTATTACAAAAGCGTCTTTTTAGTTATTTTAACTATTAATTTATTATTTAAGAGACTTAATTTTAATTCCTCGTAACCTTTGCTCGTAACTTTATGTACGGTTCCTATAATCGAGAAACGATTCGTTTTACTTACGGATAGTAGAATTATTTACAACAAGGCGTAACTCAAAAGTGTTCCAATATTAAACGATTAGTAAACAAACCTTGCTAAGTTGCTACCAGGCTACCACAGACTAGGCCTGAACATGAGCTGAGATACCATAGATAGTAGCTACTTACGGAAGGGAAGCAGTGTTGCCAACCTTAAAGGAAATGAACTGTAAAAAATTGGTAGATTTGAAAAGGAAAATCAGTACCGAAAACGGGGCTTTTTGCAAGTCACGAGGCTATTTGGAATTTCCGAAATAAAAGATTTGGTCACGTGTAATTATTTATTAAGGAATAGTATGAATTATGTTTTACCACCTGCCAACACAGCGACAATTAATCTCAATGTCACAATTGAATTTTGGAGATTATTGGCGATAAACAGCGAGCAGTTTAAAATTTAAAAAGTCTCGAAATTTTGATGTATTTCGTAGGTGCATAACTTTCGTCTGGTATACAAAGTCTAGACAGGTGTGTACAAAGTGAAATAGACTAAGAAATTGTGTGTTTCATGCGGATTTCAGTGAGTCTACTTGCTCTTTTTTATCACTTACGAAATCCCATAAATTTTCTGTTTTTCGAAATAGGGCTTTTTGGTTGCTGTTTTGGGGCTACTTGGAATTGAGTGTTTCATGAGGCATAAGTTAAGGGGAAGATTTTTTCAGCACTCTACAATTATCAAATTAATTTGATAAAAATAAGTCTTAAATCTGAGAGTAATTATTCGTCTTATTTTGTAATTATTTGAAAAAAAGTAGTAGAATAACATTGAGAAACTGTGAACAGTAATTAAAAATAAAATTATTGAAATGCAATTGGGAAGTAGTTTCTTTTGAATTATAAATTTATTAAATCTGATAAAATAATCAGGTCAATGTATGTAATACATACCTACATGTATTCTGTCAGGATTTTTTCCCGTGAGGGTAGGGGGAGAGCACATCTTTCCATTTGCTACGATCCTAACTCACTCAATGTGACGACCCGGATGACGCAATAGTTAACACGCTGGATCGCCGTTACAAGGGTCCTGGGTTCGATTCCCAGCGAGGCGGAAATTTGTATGATGAGTTTAAATTTCCGTTCTTGGTCTGAGTGTGTGTGTTCTTGTCTTGTGTGTTGTCCATGGCACCAACGACACAAGTAATCCTAGTGTGGGGCTATGAGTGTGTAGCGTTATAAAAAAATGTATGTAAAGTTCTCTCATATTTATTTATTTGTAAGGCATTACATTCATGGTATAGTATGGCAGGCAAATGGGAAGTATTGACGTGATAACGTTTTATAAATTGATGCCGCTCCGACAGGAGGCATTCTCGAAAAGTTGTCACAGAGCCGGTCACGTCCAGTCACGTCCGCCGTCCGGTCACGTAACGGCGCGCGCGCGCGCGCGACATTCGAGAAAGAGGCTCGCTGGCCCGCTCTCTCTCTCTCTCCCACTCAAGCGGAATCGGTTCGGTAAACAATAAATGACAGTGTAAGAGAAATGACTGAATCTTCATTTAATCCTTTGTCCTTATAGACTTATACTACATATAAAACGTTATCACGGAAATTTCGATCGTAAACCGTCTTTACAGACAACCATTTTTTTTTGGTAAATTTGTCGAATCACGGCACCTTGAAAGTGCTCCAATTTTTTTTTCTATCGTTGTTTATCACTAGTATGTAGTAAGGCGTAAAAATACCTAACCTAACTCAAATGTCCCCCTAGCTAGAGTATTTATTCTTACTCTAGACTTAGAGGGACAGTTGGTTTAGGTTAGGTCAGGTATACGCGAAAAAAAGGGACCCCGCGAAGCGGGGTTCCGTCGACATCTGTGACGAAGTAACATAAATTTGGAGCACTTTCAAGGTGGAGCCGTGATTCGACAAATTTACCGTATTTTTCATTTATTTGTATTTTCATGTCCGGGCACTTTCATCTATCTGGTAAACCAACCGATAACTTGTTATTCACCAAGAGGCTAAAATAAAACAGACTTAGTCTTAAATATTCCAAATATCGCTTCATCCATATTAAGAACACATCAGATATTATTAACATTACATTCCAAATAACCCCAAAGCAGCAGTAGATATCATTATGAATAAATTATCAGTTGTCGTTTTTCACCTTTTAAGGGACAGAAAGGAGTGAAACTGAGATGAACTCAAGACAGCTGGTTATCCTTTTACTTTTCCATTATATTTCTTTAACGTTTCTTTTTACACGGCTTCAAAAAATAAGGAAAACCGAAGCAATAAAGTCAGATTCCAAATACCCCCATTGAGGCGATATTTGGAACGGCACTTGTAAAACAATATATCTTTAAATCTATTAACAGAAGATGAACAGTGAAAGTAGTTATTATAGGAAATTGCGAGAACTACCCAAATAAAAACATCCTATGTAGATAGGGTAACCGTCGGTTTTGTTAACAGCCGTTTCATGAAAAAATTCTTCCAAAAAGCCCCACTTTACGGTACCTAAATCTACCTAGTGAATGAATGAATGTGGATGGACGAAGGGGACGAGGACGGCCAAAGAAAATATGGATGGTGTAATAATCGCTACTCGTCTAAATTACTAGCTTTAATATTCCTTTACATATTAGATTATCACTTCATTCAAACGTGTATGTGTTGTATTTTTTTGATAACGAACAAATTGGTAGATTTAGATCTTTGTGTTAAAGGATACCAGACTATGACTCCAATATAATTCGATGCATTGATCATTGTAGAATATAACATATTTACTTACTCCTTTGGCGCAGCGACCCGAAGTGACTCTTGGCCTTCGAAACAAGAGAGAACAAGGAGTGCCATCTTCGCCCGTCCTCTGCTCTTGAGCCACCTCTTGCCAGTCTGCAACTCGCAGCTCTCGCAAGTCTGCTTCCACGGCGTCTTTCCAGCGATATCTGGGCCGACCAATATGGCGGCGGCCACTTGGGATTAAAAGATACGCTCTTCGGGCATGACGATCGTCCCCCCATACTTTGAATTTTTATTTTACGTTCGAGACAATGGTAATCTCAACCAGTGGGTTTCTAATCTGTGGTTATGGATTTTTAAATGATACTACATTTCTAGTAATCTGTGATGCTACAATCTGTATGTTGTACTGAAAAAGTTCCTACCTAGTCTGTGATAGTCTGTGTGATCCAGTTCAATTTTCAATGCGGTAATCCCGGTGGCTCGGTTATCACAATTTAATTTGTATGCGACCGAAGTGTGATCGGCCATTTGACGAATTGTGTAAATTATTTTTATATGGTTTTGTCTAAACTGAGAGCATAACCTAAACTTTATCTATCAAGATCAACGTTTAATACGTTTTACATATTGAATTGTGTATACTAAAAATGTCTAACGAAGCTCCGGTGCCCCCTCCGGTCATGTGGGCCCAACGCAAGGAAGACGTTTTTTTAACATTCAGCATCGAATCTAAAGATCCAGTTATTAAAATAGAAAAAGAATGCGTATATTTTAAAGGAATCAACGTCCCAGATAAGAAACCTCACGAGGTAACCATATCTTTATACGCTGCAGTGAATCCCGAAAATAGCGCTTTTGTCAATAAGGGTCGCTGTATAGAAATGGTGCTTCGTAAGGAGAAGAAGGATGCTCCCTATTGGCCGTCACTCACAAAAGATAAAAAGAAACCACATTATTTAAAAATAGACTTTAACAAATGGCGAGACGAAGATGATGAGGATGACACTAAAGAGGATCCTAATGTAGATCTGCTGGATATGTTGCGCCTAATGGGAAACAACAATGCAGGCCAAGGAGAAGATGAAAAATTCTCGTTCGACGTGGACAACGACTCGGATGACGACAACTTACCTGATCTGGAATAGGACCTCTTTTTAAGTGCTAAAGCCTACAAATAAATGCAGTACATTATGTATATTAAGATTTTTACAATTATAATAAACTCATGAGAAGGGGAGATGTAATTTTATTCAGTTAATTTTCGGTAAAATTTAACATGTATACATTTTGTCAAAATGGATTACCAGTACGGAGTTGTATGTCATATCTTACAATGTTGTCTTTTATAGAATAAAAATCAAATTGATACCAAATATGTGTATGTGGTTTAAAAGGAATTGTATTAGACTATAAGCCTGAACTGTAATAAAATGTTACGAGAACTCTATTAATAACAATTAATCAACATAGAAACTCTTATGGCTGACCATAGTGACCGGTTCTGTCAATGTTGTTTACAAATTTTTGAATGTGTACATTGTCATAAATGAGCCAATGTTATTACTTTAATCATGTTTTTGATTTTTTCCTTCTGGTATTTAGTTTTGTACATACTTGGGGATATTGACTGCTAGGTAGAGATTGGTAAAATGTAATTATGATTACCAAATGTAAGAGTAAGAGGCACAGAAATGCCCCCGTGAAAAATGCTCTTAACTATCTTTTCTCGAAGGGCGCTTGCGGGGACATTTCCGGGCCACTAAATGTGATTGTAATCTGTAATCCTGATTACATGTTGCCCATATCTGCCGCTAGGTAGGTAGTTTGCATGGTGGACAATACCTTAAAAATGACATAGAAGTTGCCCCGTATGGCCAGCCTAAATTTTCGAAAACTATAATATTCATTTTTATAAATGCATGTTAAATGATAAAAACATAGAATCAAATGGAATTGTTATCAGCAGTAACTAGTAGTTTATTCAAATTGTTCCATATATGTTAGATTTATTGTGTATAATAAGCCCTTGCAATATTTTATTCCAAACTAGTAATTTAATTAATGTAATTCATACTATTCATTAGTCTGGATAACCCAGCTCTAATAAAACTTGTTCAACAGATAATAAATTTCATCTATAAATCAAAATGAAATTGTTTTAATTTCCGTTGTTGGCCTTTTTCAGGGAAAGTCGACAAATAAGTAGATAACTCATCAATAGTAGCTGTAGTGACTTCAACTATGTTGATGAAGTTCTCATTTAATTCCTTGACAATATAAAATGAACAATTTTTGAAGTCGGGGTTTTAATAAGTTATTCTCTGTAAAGCTCCTGCCACTGTGCTTAATAATTATGGTCAAAAATATTCTTCACTAACACTAAGCGCTATTGCGCACTGTCGACTAATCGCCAGCGACTTTAGTGACATTACGCACGCAGTGTGTGAAACTGTGAAGTACACCAATCCGCACCTGGCCAACGTGGTGGACTATGGCCTATACTCCTCACATTGTGAGAGGAGACCCGTGCCCAACTGCCCAGCTGTGGAACAGCTATCGGTTGTGATGATGATTACTTAATATTAAAAGAGGAAGAGGATAAATAAAACTCGTACAATAATAAAACGGATTTATTTGGTTTTCTCCGAAAGTGTTATAATTACATTAATTAAGTGAAATTGTTGCCCATGTCTTCTCAGATTTAAAGTAATTGTAATGCAGTAAATAAGTCTATTAAGGCTTTCACATTTTAATACATATGAGGCACCTTGGCCTGGACAAAAGATTGGAGATCCATAGCTTTGACAATCGTACATAAAATATGAAGCACCCACCTTTCCAAATGCTAAATTTTTTCCAGGGGAAGTAAGAATACCTAGAGTGTTTTTCTCAAAAAAGTAAACCAAGGCTTTGCTCAAATTAAAACGATCTGGGAATATATTGTAAACAAAGCCGAATATATTTTCTTCAAATTTGACTGTAAATGAATAAGGAAACATGTCGTCGAATTTGGAATTTAAGTCGTTTACTGTTATTTCATGATTCTTGTTGCCGCCAATCTTTTCAATGCATTTTTTATGATATGCGTCACCTAAATTGACAATACCATCTAAGAAGCTACTCGTCCATGCACTTAAAGTACAAGCCTGGCTCATAGCAAGTGCTACGACACATGTCGCTAAGTATTGCTTTCCTCGATGTGCTTCGTCGAATTTTGTGTCCAATGGATGAACAGTCCCCCAAAGGGAATAAAGGTCTCCGGGGAATTCGATGTCCCAGTTTTTCCACATTGTGCGTGGAGTTTTTCTATCAAAACCTAAGTCGTTAACAGGACTCATACGAGACCAAGGAATATTTTCAATATTTAACCAATACATCTTCTCATCGACTATTGGTCGAATTTTTCTACGTTTTAAATATGGCAAATTTGGATTATCATCCGGTCTAAACAGTGGACTTAGTCTGTAGTTAAGAGCTGAATGTCTCGGCGCAGGTTTTACTGATGTCAGTTCAAATGTGTAAAATTCTGGTCTATCAGCATCACTCCCCGAGACACTTTTGCGTATTCTGGACATAAGGCCATCTAGAGAACGGTATAATGTCCATGTGGCAACTGGACTAGCTTTCCTAGACGAAGCAGTATCGTCGGCTTTATTTACTTCTTTTTTGTTTTTTTCTTCTGGAATGTCTGGTTCCTCACTTGGAGCAGGGTAAGGATCAAATAAATGGAAGTATCCTTCAGTTTGGCAAATCACCATACTACAGGGAGGGAAACGAACAATAACATATCTAAGCCTTTTTAGTACAGCTTTTAAATACTGCTCTAAACGTTTTTCGGGATTTTCATTGACGACAACGATTTTCTTGATATTGAGGTTAACAAATTTTCCATCTAAAATAACGTTTTTGATTACTCTTTTCTCACATACACTCAAATTCGTTGCTTTTTCTTTTATTTCTAAACCTTTTTCTATACACATATCTATCATAACATGGTCCCAGGTTCTTATAGGGTGCATTGCTGCCATTAACATGGCAATTAAACAGACGAAATGACAAGATTTAACTTCTGTACTTCGTTTATGATCTTTTAATGAAGTCGTGCCTTCTATTCTGTATATTCCGTTATATAGCTGATATCCAACAACGGTTTGGCTTTTCGGCTCAACTACATCAATCGAACTCTTTTTGTCAGCACCTTTAACCGGAGGTACTATTGACAATCTCGATTTTTTCGACTTCGGTAATCCTGTTTCATAATCGTAATCCTCTGGCAGTTTCATTCTCGTCTCTTCTAAAAGTCTCCGAACAATTATTCTGCTCAAAACAAACTGTTGATCTTCTGTTTTTCCATCTTTATTGAATAAAACCCTGAAAAATAAAGATTTCATGAAAATTTACTTAATACATTGTAACTGAGGTACCTAGAATAGGTATTAATAGATTCTTGATAGAAATTACCTAGCAACGAGATCGCGCACTGTACGGAAACGTAAAAAGCAAGCTTTTCCTTTACTTTTGTCTTTTTCTTCTCTCAAACCCATTGCATTGCAAGGACTTCCATCAAATAAATAATATAAACCATTGCGATTGAAAAATGCACAGCTATATGTAGAAGTTGTAATCATGCCTCTGTCATATCTATTAAAAAATTTCCTTGTTAATTGATCTTCTAGTTGCCACGTGGGACCCTCACTGACTACGTCGATTTTAGCATGATAAGCCTGTAAATAAAATAATAAGTATAGTACTGCCGACGGTTCTAGGCCACTCTGAAGTTAGGCTTTCGGATTAAGTGCGCAGGTACAGTACTTTAGAGAGATAGCGACACGAGCACTGAGCGTGTGACTGAAACAAGCAACGCTCAAAGTGACACCCCGCGCGTCTTGCAACCATTTCGACCCTAAAATTGACTTCTGCGCAGCGATCCGAACAAAGTTTAGACCGGCCTAGAACCGCCGGCCGTACTATAATTAACCAATTATTTATTAATTGAATAAAATCTTTCAATTTAGGCATGTTTTCGTCGCTAGTTGTCGTTAGATACCTGATGTCCAAGTGCAATCTTGGGTATAATATGAACGGGCGCAAGTTGAAATTTAGTTTGTTTATTTTCATATAACTTCTTAGCTGTATCCACAACAAAGTTCACAATGCCGACAGTCCATGAATTAATCGAATACTTGTAAGACGTGACGATAGCCATTATAGCACCGAATGGTAACATATCTATATCGGTTGAATCTAATGATTTAGAAGAGGAGCAAATTGCTGATGTGCCCCTAACAATTTGCGTATTATCCGGAAGTGTTTTAAAATTGCTCGGCTTCATAAGTTCCTTCGACGCAGTAACATCTAGTGATGCTTCTGCAAGTGGAAAGGTAATTTTTTTTCTAATTTCTCTGAGTTTAAACCGTGATCGAGCATCTTCGGTCAAAAGAATTTTGCGATCGACGTTAACCGGTTCCATTGTCTCCACTTCATCCTCTACTATTTGAGCTGGGGCAAGCTGTAAAATAAAAGCCCACATATTATTTCAGAATATCATCAAGATATTGTCTTTACAAAATATGAAGTTCCTTATATACCGGCACTTCTGGTTCTGGTTGAGGTGAAGGTGGAGGCGGCGGTAAAGGCGGTGGAAGTTCTTCAGCTTTTCTTCGCGCTTCCTCCTCTTCGGCTTTCCTTCTTTCTTCCTCTTCTTTTTTCTTTTTCATTGTTTCCTCATCTTCTTCTTCTTCGCCTACTTCTTCTTCCTATCGTAAAAGTTAGAAGTTAAGTGTCTACCTAGATGTATAAAACCTTTTGGTTTTAAAATTACGTAGTAGAATAAATAACAATAAGATTGACTCTAGGAAATAAATTTAGTATTTAGGTAAGTAGGTAGGTATGCGTACCTCTTCACCAGCTCCTTCGGGCACCTAAAACAATACAAGGAAGTTTGAAATTATAAGTATATCGGGTTTATAACGCAGGCTTTAATTTAATATGTCATATTTTCTCGTAACCGCCTTCGCTTCGCTTCGGAAAACTTATGCGTTGGTACCTGGCACACACGCCCGGAAAATGTTTCGATGAGATTTCTCTAATAGGCATGAGTACCTAATCAATTATCTTTTTTATTTGTAAACCGATTCAAATAAAGCACTAAATGTTACCCCAAGCATATGAAGCTTACCTAAGTGAAAACCGAATGCAAATCGGAAAAACCGTTTCTACGATTAGCAGGAACAAATGCAGGTACATTTTTTTTGCAAACGTAGGTACATTTTTTTTAAAGTGAATACTTCTTTAGTGTCGTTGTGATTTGGAATTCGTTGAAACGGAAATGACGCGAATGAAGCATCGGCAAAATGGCGGCTGACTTAAGCAAAGCAAAACATCAATATTTGGACTGACAGTATTCGTCGTTTCACTTCTAGCACGTGTGAATTGCACACATTTTGATTTTTTTATTATGTTGGAAATATTGCGTTATTAACTCAAATACCTTTCATTGCGGATACATACCGGCATCGGTGGCGGGGTAGGGGGAGGCGTGGGCTCACGGTCGGGGTCCGGCTCGGGCGGCACGTTGGTCTTGTCCGTGGGCTTGGGCCACGGCGGGACCACCTGCGTCACCGACACCGTCGGCGAGTCCAGGTTAACTACACAAACATTAGTTCGTCAATTAGTGAAATGCAATGAAATTTTATTCAAAATTGGTTGGGCACTGGGCTACATGGTCGTCATATTAACATAGATTTGATAATACCTCGGTTTGGTAAATACTTAAATGAGAACTTATTTTAAAGACTTATTTGAAGTGATATAATTACCGACTTTAGGCTCTAATGGTTCAGCTTCTACATTTTTGTATCGAAGCGGAATTGGTGGCAAATAATCTTCCTGTATACTGTCAACTAAGGATATGATGTCACCCATCTTCTCCTCGTCAATCTGAGGCTATTTGGTTTGAAATAAAAAAAATGTTAAATATTTTGGTAAAAATTATTTAACAATAGATGACGCCAGATGCAGAAGCGTGTTAATACTTCGGAACACTGGTTGAAGCCTTAAACTTACTTCAGCGTTTTTAACTGGAAATATTTCTTGAGACATGACATCATGAAAGATTTCATTTCCGTCGCCATGAGCTTGACTGGTACTGAGTGGTATCCTTATTTTCTTTCCTTTGCCACCAGGTAATTGTTCATCGCTCAAAGTACAAACTAGTTGCGTCTGAAATGTATTGCAATTATTTGTAAACTAGTTTAAAATGATTTTATATTTTATCTTAAAATATCTACACATTATGTTAATCAGCACCTTGAGTTCTTTCTTTTTCAGTTTCAACACCTTAAATGCGTGAATATAAAATTGCGTCGTTGCAGGCAAATAATCCCAATTCTTCGTAAACACGGCCGCCATAGTTTCTGGGTTTAGTAACATAAGGCAACATGCTTTACCCACTCTCAGGGATCGTAATCCGTCATTTGTGCGAGGATAAGGGTCAAAAAGATAATACATATCTTTTTGCCTCCAAATAGCCAACGCATAATTATTGAATTCCAGTAGACCACTATTGTATTCATGACTGAAAAATTCTTCTAAACCAGTTTTTATATTGAACAAGCACTCTTTGGTCGTGAAAAGCTGTCCCTTAACTCGTTCTCTATAAATTATGATTTCGCACGCAAACGGTCCTACTGTGATCTCGTTTGGAATGTTGTCAATTGATATATCTATCATGACTTTCGGATGTAAACAATCCACGTATAATTTGTTGCCCAAACGTAATACTTTGTCAAGTGTTTTCGAGAACCATGTGTTTGGCGGCGAGATTTTTGCATAAGTCATTGCTGCAATAGCTATTGGCAACGCTTGTCGGAACTTCGCATCTTCAAAACATCTATCACCTAAGTGCATATTAGCGTTCACAATAGCACAATTTTCGCTTAGGATTCTGTACCCCATTAAAGCTTTTTCAGCTTGTGTTAATTCTTTATCCGATTCAAAGTCTTCATCGCACGTTTCATCCACCATTTTTAAGACTTTGACTGGTGCTAAAATAAACTTCTGATCTTCAACTACGCTACGTGCCAATAACACCTCGGCTACTGATTCCAAATCTTTGACGTTTATAATAGCAGCGTAGCCATTGGTAAAATTCGAATATGCCCTTGAATCTCTACCAGCTGGGTCGAATATGTAATAACAGATTCTGTCTTTCCAAATGACTACTTTCAACACCCTAGAAATGAACTGTGGTAATTAAGTATATGTCAATTAAAGTAAAATTAAAGATTCAAAACTAAAAACAAACTTACCTAGTCAACATAATGCCTGCACGATTTTCTTTGAAGAATGCTTTAAGTCCACGACATAAGTTATAGACGGTAGGATCTAATGACATCGTGTAACCCACGATATCAGGTTCGCCTAAAAGTATTTGCATACGTTTTTTGTTGAGTACTAAGGTCTGTTTCTTTCCAAATGGCAAAACTTCGCACATTCCTTGCACAGCAGAATGATCGTGGACTTTATCTAAACACTGGATGTACCTATAAAACAAGAGTCTTATAGTGTTCACATCAGCAACACCAAATTTTAATTTTAAAGCCTGTAAATGGAAAACATTTATATTTAAAATAAAAGAAGTAAATGGCTGACTGTCACTTTAACATCTAGCCCAACCGAACTCTTTGAACTATAACGATTTCCAAATCTAGGAGAGCGATCTAATTACTACTTACCAGTTACCTACCACAAAATTACTTACCATTGATCACCGGCATCTACTAAATTGTCAATCAATTTCATAGTCCATTGTTTAGGATGATAGTGAAATGCTAAACAGTATGCCATTACACTCATTGCTAGCGCCTGTCTTCCTCTGGATCTGCCACCTGAATTCCATGACCATGCTTCAAAATATTCGTGTATGAATAAATTGTATCATATTAAGATAAAAGTTGCAAAAACTTACTAAACTTTGAATCGAACAGGTTGAACGATCCTGTTAATATACCGTAGTGGATATCCGGTCTTCGTTCTTTAGTGCAAGGCAACACTGTCAACGAGTGCGTTTGTAACATGCCTTTTTTTAGATTTGCGGGTATGTGTACCTAAAAAATATTTTTGGAATATACACACGTTTTAGATAGGTACAATAAATTACTGCTTTCTGTGTCATCTTCTTAATAATATTAAGACATATTATGTCCAAACTGCATGCAAGTAAATTCTTCTATCATCCGAGTTGTATTTACCTATTCATTTATTGCGAGTTACATTGTCAATAATCTATAAAGATACATCTCACTCACATGTTCTGGTTTTGGTATTTCATCGAGACCACATACAGAGTCATCGTCCTTTAAAGGTTTTTTCATGGATCTTGCTCTGGGTTTTCCATCTGTAGCCCCCGAAATTCTATAACGGACTTCAGATTGTAACCTGCAGATAACATAGTTTATTATTAAATACAGATTTGTCTAATATCTTAACAGGACTACAAGTCTCTAAACACCGAACGGATAAAGATAATGTAAGTTTATTAAATACAATGACATAATACTTATTACAATGAAAGTACCTTGGCATTGACCGTCCGCTTTGCCGTCTTTTCATTGCCATATACTTCCTGTAATTTGTAATACTTTAAAGTTTAAATTATCGAAAATAAATAACAAGGTACTGTAAAGAGGACCTTCATTCTGGCAGCAGCTAGGAACACACACACGAACAGAAACACTTCCCTATCGATAATTCATTTCATAAAAATATAAACTCAGGCAGCACCTTTCCATACACTTTATAAGCTATTTATTACCAATTTATTTTACAAGCATGAACTCGGGCAGAATTTCCGTATAACTGATACAACAATAAAGTGTCTGAACTATCTTGGATCGCAACATTGATATTCTTCCCTCAACCCCACTTACGATATAACCGGAAATCAAGTACCTACATAACACTTTCATAATCTTAAACAATAATTGTAGTTGTCGATATAATTCGTATTTATGAATTATTATTATGTATATAATTATAGGTATTATTGTAATTTATGATCATTAACTTATGGATTTTGGAGTATATTGGGGCGCCGCCCGGAAGTAATTGTACCTAACAGTACCTACACAATTTAAACTAAGCAACTTCATTAACTCACCTACACTTAAATCTTGTGCAGGTTTTCCGATTACATATTCTGAAACATTTCATAAAATATAAATAGGATATTTCAATAACTAAATGTTGATACGAGAAATGTTTCGATTTCCCGGCAGATCAACGCTGTGTTTAACTTACCCATTTACTTAATTTGGTTTTAAATTTTGGCAGGTCTATCTTTATCATTTTGATAGCATAATTAGCATACCTAACCTACTGCTGAACAGACTTATGTAGGTACCCTAGCCTTATTGAAATTAAAAGATTAAAAGATTATTAGTAGGTATATTCCCAAATATATCGTGCCTACCCAATATAAATTTCGAAACCCAAACATATTGTAGTGTACTGTACTGTATATTATGTACCTACTTACCCTCCTCTATGGCACCCTTTCTTTAATAGTTTCTTCTCTCTAAAAGCAAATAAGGTTTTGTTTGTCAATTCATCAATGTGTGAAAAAAGTATAATAAATTTAGAAAACTTAACTTTACCTTGGAAACTTTTTAGGCCCTCCAGGTATATGAACTACATCTGGAACGAAACCCGCGTCTTTATTTATCACTATACCGCTATGAGGCTTATACAACCTGAAATTTTATTACGAATATTATTCATTGCTTGCAACTCACAGAAACTGGAACCTTCCTAGTAAATGTTCCTTTCGCTTACAATATTGACGAGTTCGCGCTAAGTTTTAATTTAAATTAAATAGTTACTTCAATACCTATGTTGGTAACTTGCATTGCGGAATCTCGTCGCACGATTTCTTTCCTAGAAGTTTATAATCCGGGTACTGAATCCCAAAATAATTCAATTAAATTTCTCGCGATTTTTGTCAGTTTCCACCTAGTTCTCCCCACACACGCCGCACTTCTTTTCATGAAGTACAGGGTCAGTACGGTCAAAGGCATATATCTCCGTAGTGCACAAAGCATTAGAAGTATTCGCGCGAATATAATCGCAGTGCGGGCTGGTTCTTCGACATAACACTTATTTTAAATATTTTGACGGGAGATTATTGTAGGGCAATACTTTTCAGCAAGTGCGATAGATTTATAAAATTTCCATAAAAATTTCCATAATTATGTCATAAAATTCTGCGGAAATAATCGTGCGGAAAGATCCGCATTGCGGACATTGCTTAATAACATACCTACTGCTTAAATTGGAAGCATAAATACTTGGGTATATATTAATATTTCTTACTGGAATGCTGATTTTGGTGGTATTGGAGGTTTGACTTCCTGTGGTTTTACTGCAGCTTTCTGCGCTTGAATAACTTCTCCACTCACTTTAGGACTAGGAACCTTATAGAAATATTCAAATATCGTTATACCATAAAATAAGGCCTCAATATCTTCCATGATTTACTTATTTAGCTGTATTCAGGGCGTCGCATAAGTTGTATGACAAACATAAAGGGAAGATAGATCACAATCAAGGTCAGAATCTCGAAAACGACGACACTTTTACTATTATAGTGATTATGGTAAATTCAGAGCCAAGATATCTTGCCTTTAAGTTTGTGGTGCAACTTTAGGGACACCGTATACCTACTCGATTCGCAAAAACTGAACTCGTATAAAACAATAAGCTTTTTTGTACAAATGTATGATCAATTAAGATACTTACGTTCAATATGGACTTATTGGAAGCACTGTGTTTGATTACTGTCATTGGCGTAGGTAGCCTTATATCACCGGGAACTAGATCGTAATAAGTAACTTTTTTCTTTCTTTTGGCTTGTTCTTGTCTTGTTTTATCAGTTGGCCAGCTCTTGTTCGATTTAGATCCACCGGGCTCACCAAATCTCTTAGCCGTAAATGATTCCAGTTTACCATATTCCTTCCTTAATAAGTTGAAAAAATACGGACAATAATTTGTATCCGACACCTACTTTAAAGATTCAAGTTTATTGTATTTAGGTACATATGAAAAACATGAGTAAAATGAATACCTTTGAGGTTCAACAGGGCAGTGTCCAATGTAACGTAATCTGCAATGTTTAAAAGTGAAGAAAATAAGAATAGATAGGTACCTATGTACTTATACAAACTAAATATAAGGACTTTAATTATTATTCTCCATCTCCAATTTTTAAGAAGATAAGAAATTTTGCCACTAGCGGTCACCCATCTTACTTGCTAACTTTGTCGACGCAAGCCGCCGGGCTATGAGCGCTTCTACATTCTATTGATAGACACGGAAATAATAGCAATGGGTACCTACGATGAGACAATTCTAATTTGTGTTTTACAAGCCCATACCAAAATTTTTAATATATTAAACGGAGAAATATGTCTAAGTTTGTAAGACTTAATTTACCTTGTTTGCAACGATGGAACCATAGGTATGCATGGCTCTTTATAATGTCGGGACACAAATGATTTAGTTTTAAATTTGGGAACTTTTGGTTTCTTGGCTTTCCGTGAACCTGAAATGAAATAAACGTGTTCCACGATATACCTTCATACATCAATCAATATATTTGCAGATCATAGCAGAAGGTCAAAAGAACAAAAGGGGCAACTGTTGGTAAAGACCATAGATTTCATGAAAAGAAAGGCATCATTGACGAGTTGACAAGCAACATCGAAACGGAAAATCTGCTTGTTCTAGGTTGTCCAATCCTATCACCAAAACGCCCTAAGGCCCCTATCCCACTGGCGTTATGCGAGCGTTGGCGTTTCTCCAACGTCTGCGCAGCGTTGTCGCGACGTTAACGCTGCGCATCCGCTGAACGCACCGTCAATGTCGCGCACATGCTCCGATTTCACGCGTACAATCAGAGACAAAATGGATTCCGACGAGGAAACAATAATGTTGGCTTTGCTACTTCGACGAAAATTACGTAAAAGAAAAAAGCCAGTGGGTTAGGGGCATAAAAACTGGTTGAAAGGTGGAGGGTAGCGGCCCCCTACAGTAAGAACTTTACGTCGCGCATCGGTTACTTTACTTGGGATGGTGCACCACGAACCATTCTACGCTATGCTACGCCAATATAATAATGATTCCTTAAAGTTCAATCTCAACTACGGCTGCATGGATTGGCTGGATGGGTTTGGTATGATCGAAGGTTCTGGAATGCGCTGGGTACGCTGGGTATTTGGTTGGTAGCATTTAAGACAAATGATTAATAGTTACATTCATCTTGGTATGTTAAAGCTTCAATTATTTCCGAAACATCTTTACAGTCGATAGTTTTTGTATGTTTGCATATTCCCTGTAAGTTTGGAGGACATTTGCAAGTTCTGAAATGACGCAAATAATAATAAAATTCATAAATGCGCTAATATTTTACATTAATGCACTTAGGTATAGATTACTCTAGATTGAGCAATGTGGAAGAAAGTACGGTACATATAATATGTAAGTAAATTATGGGTAAGTAACTAGGTAATTTTTTTGATGAAATATCAACTTAAGTATTCTTAATATTGATATTTAAGAATTGGCTATTATTAACACCCATGACTGGAAAAAATATATTTACTGGTCACATATCAAATATCTGCTCCGGCCCGAAATTGAACTCGGGTCTCCCCGGGAACCCCTCGCTTCACAGGCAGGGCCACTACCAACTAGGCTACGGGGTCGTTACTTACCTTTTATTCATAACTTTATTAATTTCGTGTAAAATCAATAAATGGAGCTATTTGACCGCGGCCCACGATTTCGCCATACCATACCTCTGGTTTTTTTGCTTCAGGCATCCTGCTCTACCTACATACCTATACCTGTAGATGCTACCATGTTCGTTATGTTCGTATAACAAATACATAATTAAATACTCAGAATACGGTCTTAAAATAGTCTTTTCGTCTTTGTGATGGTATTATGTACTGAACTCACTTCTTTTTCCTATTCATCTTGGTTTTTTTACTTATTTACACAATTTTCATGTTTTTGTATTTATTTTCATCTCAAACAATTTTGACTAACTTGAATTTGACAAGCTGCGTTCCTATTTTGAAATACGTTTGCCTGATGTAGCGAGAACAAATGTCGTGGCTGTAGTGATATTGGTGATACATCTTAATATAGGTGTATGTACATGTTGTATGTAACTTCAGACAGAATTTTGTAATTATAAAGTACTCCCTACGATAAATTTTCTACGATATTCCCTTGCCCTTACCTCCACTGTGCGCCATATCCACGACACGACCAATAAAAGCGTCATATTTGTAGGTAAGTACAATATAGTAATTAGTAAGTAGGTACGTAGGTACGTATTCTAAAATTATTTACCTACAGTATTTTTAAATTTAAAAGTAGGTAATCTGAGCTGTTAGATCACAAGCGAATAAATTATGTAGATTTTTAGTAAAAAGTAGACCTAGCTAGGTACGTGCAGTCGCAGATGCATTATTAAAATTGTGTACGTTCTCACAAGTTTCTGCCTGTAATTTCGTGTGCAATCTGCATAGACTTCTTTAGGTTCAAAGAGAAATGAAAAGTGTATGTATAACAAAATATTAGGATACCTATTGTATGAACCTATTCATATAAAAGCGTAATTTCAAAAATTATTTGACCTATAATGATGCTGACATTTGGCAGGGTTTATAGTATAAAAAGCAGTCATCAAAAAAAAATGGATTTTGCGAAATTCAATATCATAAACTGAGTTAACTCAGAATTATTTTAATCAATTTAAACACAATATACCTACCTTATATACCTGTTTTCCAAAACTGAACAAGGTTTTGTCGAGATTCACTATTTTCTTTTTCTTCTAGATTTTGCAACAGGTAGGTACAATGCAGATAAAAGCATACAAATGCTTTTTGGGTTTTTGCTTTACATAAATGTCTTCTCCGTTTTTGTTATATACAAGTTATGCACAGCGTAACTGTTGACTACAGAGCGTTCAAATAAGAGCATCTTAAGTGTTTAAAAATATATATTTTCATATTACTATCATAGTTCAAAAGGAACAAATTCCATTAGTTATTTATACAAATATTATGTAACTATAATAATTTTATCAATGTATAAATATAAAATAAATTAAAATTTATAAGTATATCTGTCTGTACTTGTAGACAGATACGTACATGTTTTAATAAAAAAAAATACATAAAATAGGCAATTTAAAAGATACTGTACAAATGTACAGCTATTGCTGTTAAAGGTATTTTAAAAACAGGAATGTTCTAAATGAAGCTTAATTTAGTTTAAATTTGATTTGAGTGTTTCAAGCAAGTGTGTACATCATCACACCCATAATTGTCCCACTGCTGGGCACGGGTCTCCTCTCACAACGTGAGGGGTATAGGCCATAGTCCACCACGCTGGCCAAGTGCAGATTGGCAGACTTCACACACCTTTGAGAACATTATGGAGAACTCTCAGGTGTGTAGGTTTCCTCACGATGTTTTCCTTCACCGAAGCAAGTGATAATTAAATTTTAGTACACACATAATTTTTGAATATTAGTGGTGCGTGCGGGGTTTGAACCCGGACCCTCCGGTTCGGCAATCCAACGTTCAACCACACGGCTATCACTGCTTAAGTGTGTACAAACTACACTATTTTAACAAACAATCTAAATCACTTCTTACTCACAGATCCTAGACGACCCCGTAGCCTAGTTAGTAGTGACCCTGCCTGTGAAGCGAAGAGTTCTGGCTTCGATTCTCGGCCGGGACTGATGTTTATGTGCCAGATAAATGTTTGTTTTCGGGTCATGGGTTTCAGTGATGTGTAATTTGTGTTGTCCATGCCAGCCATGACACAGGGAATCCTAGTCCCCCCGCACTAGGATTCTATTGACTTTGACTTTTATTGAGTTGACTATTTATTTATAAGACATATTATTATTATGATTTTCTTTTTTTCTTTCAGTAATAGCCATCGAGCAAACAGACTAACCACATGCTGATAAGTGGTACACTTCCTGGCTTATGGTAATATATGGTTTACATAAGAATTACAATAATTACTATTTTACCCTCCCTAAATATAATAATTTGTGAATGTTAAAAATATCAGTTTACATCAAATCTTTTGTAAATACAGGACAAGCCTGCTATGCCATTGAATACTTGAGAATATTATCACCCATAAGTCATGTCGAGAAGTAACTATCATAAATAGGTTTTGTGCGGAAGTTATTATCTAACCCAATATCCATAATTGATTAATTTAACCTCAACCAGTACAATTTGAATTTAAAAACACTATTTTATAATTTTAGGAAATTCAACTAAACATTGAGTTGTGTAGAGAGTCCAATTCTTCTTGTCTTTGTTCAGAGCGTTTCTTTTCTTTTTTAAATGCTTCATATCCCTCATCATCAGTTGGAAGTTCATGTCGACAAAATGGACAAGAATTTGTCTGAAACGCAATATAGAATTTGAATTACTTATGAATTTTTATTAACTGGGAATGTTTATTATATGGGTTCACAGATTCAATGCTTTTAGTGAAAGGCTTTCAAATAATAAACTTCACAGCTAAAGATTGAGGCAATCACATCAGCAGAATTCCATAAGAAAACTTAAAGTAAGCTCAAGTTATTGTGCATACATTTTTTTCACACGGCCCAAACCTAGCATTGAAATTTAGCTGATAGATGACATTATACATTAATTGCCATTACAAAGCACAGGCTTTTATAGGTGTAATTACTAAATGCCAAAAATATATTAATAAAATACCTGTTTTAGCCAAGTCAGTATACATGTTGCATGAAATACATGGTGACATGGCATTTCTTTAGCTTTCTCATTTTTATTGAACTTCTTCAAACATATTGGACACTCTCTACCTTCATTTTCAACCACAATATCTGGCAGATTATCTACTGCTTCTTTTGATGCTGGTGGGGGAAGCCTGAAAATTAAATATATAAAGACATAAATTTAGATTAAGATAAACTACTTTAACACTAATTGAATGAGTGCAGGATATTCAGGCCTCACATGGAATACTGTTCTCATCTCTGGTCGCCACAATACCAGCTTAGCCATTTGACGCCATAGATAACCCGTGAGTCACTGACAGGTTAGAACACCTTAGTCATAAGAGAGATATTGGATATTACGTCAGCCCTTCAGGCTATAAAAAAAAGAGTACAGGATATTTTATAAAATATTTTGACACACGGTAGACAGCGTTTTGAGTTGAATCGTCCAGTAACCCCTTAACTGTCATGATGCAGTTCTCTAAACTTGATAGGTCAGTCAAAATTAATTTATTTTACCATTGACATATTTACAATAACATTGCAATATTATTACGAATAGATCTTAAATTACAATATAACTCAACCAGTGTATGTACATAATGAATAGTGATGTAATGTTATGAAAGTCAAGAAATCTATATAGCACATCATTTACCTAGGCCATTCTCCGGATACTCCTTCAAAAACCCCCATATCTAAAAGAAATCTTGCCATATGAAGAAGATGATCTGGTTGTTCACCTTCGCCTAGCTCACGCCATCCCATTTCTTGAAAATAATCGGTCATTTTTCTTTGTTATTTTTGTAATTTACAGTTTATTCTCCACTACTGTAACGCCGCCGCCGAAACTTTGAATACTGTACGAATACGAAAAAAATTGTGAATATTCTTAAATTCATAAAATTTTGTTGGTATTTAGATCCGGAAATTATATTTTTAACTGAAACTTATCGTACAACAGCCACAATAACTGAATTAAATAGATTTACTGAAATGAAATGACTGAATTATACTATTTATTTATTTATTATTTTATTTAATTAAATTGTCAACTGACAAATTTGCTAAGTATTTCTGAAAGCACAAAGTGTCAATGTCAAATCCAATCTACAGACTGAGTATTACAGACTGGAACACTATGCTGAGTAGTGACTAGTGAGTAGCTGAGTAGGTACATAATTATGTAGGTATAGAGTGAGTTCTAACTGGCTACAACTTTTTTAGTGTGTACTGTGTGTACGTATCTCAAATTAGGTCAATAAGGTCAGTTTTAACACTTATTTGGTATTTTAATTATTTTTCGGGATTTATTACCTCTCTTTTTCACTTAATAGTAATTAGGTAAGGTAGGTATTTTTTCTCTTATTTTTACAATTATATAAAATTCTCATGTCACAATGTTCATGTGACAACATTTTTTTTGGTTATTTTTTTATGGTGTGGCATAAAAAAATACACATAATCCCAAATTTTCACTTCCCTACCCCCACCCCTCAAATTTAAATCGTTCACTACTAGTAATCTATAATATGGCGGAACAACATTAGCTAGTAAAAAGATAAAAATATGCAGTAATGAGTTCATGACTCATGACGCCTGTCGTAATAATACCTAATTATGCTGCACTCAATATCAATTATTTGCTCACGTAATGTAAAAATTATGACTAACTAGGTATACCGAAACTCATCCGAAACTACAGTATACCACTTGAATTACTGTTGATAGGTTTACGCCGGCACGTAAGTATACCACCAACGTACATTCTAAATAAATAATCAAATCTAATCTCTAGCCAGCCAGAAGCAGAACTCAGAGTCCGTACTCCGTAGTAGTAATAAGTAGTAGCTTATTAGAGCGCAAACTGACTAGTCGGGTGCAACGAAGTGTGTTATCATCACATAACAGTGAAGTTTGTTTGGACGTAACTGAATAATAAATTAAATTAGGTAAGTTAAATATTATAACACTTAGTGTATCTAACTTATTTTTTTAAGGTCGTTTATTAACATTATTTAAATACTTATTACACAGACCTGTAATGGTTCTGCTACCTTTCTGTAAACATTTTACGTTACAATTTGATTTTTATGGCTTAAGTTGTTTTAAGTATTAAATATACCTAATTATTTATTAAAAAATAATATCATGTTTATGTGGCATGAAATTAAGCAGAAGTTACCTTATCTGCTTTAGTAAGCAGATAACAGTTTTTACCTACTAATATGTAAATAAAGTTTGTTATACGCATTGCATACATTAAATCAGGTATTTAGCCAAATAACTAGGGTTTCATTAAGCAAGTTTTCATATTTTGAAGTAGAAAATCGTAATATGTAATTTTTGTTGACGTTGTTTTTCTAAAGGTAGGCCTACGATTGTTAAGCCAATTAGGTCAAATTCGTCGTGCATAACAATAAATATAGTTTGATCTATTTTGATCATCGGTTAATTTACCGGCCCATCAAATAACTTTTCAAAACCCCACAAAATCTAAAGTTACCCTTAATTACGACTTACACACATATTTTGAATACAACATAACACTCTCATAATGCGTGTCTGACGCACATTAGGTTCGGTACCGGTTTGTATTAGAATTATTAGATGCTCGACGCGTAGCTAGCTGCGCACCAAATAAGAAAAACATACAACGCATTCTTTAACTATAAACAGAAGATTGATGGGTAAACTTTCACCGATATCGGTGTGCGGTTCTACTAACTCACCTACTCAAAAGTAATCAACAAAGTAGGTGTGTAAGTAAGTACTTAAACTTAATTTTGTTTGTTCGAATTCGAACACTTGGGTATTTAAACAATACAATAAATATGCAGGCACAAAGTAAATGTTCATAATTACATTCCGCCATAATCTCGATAGCTTATCACAATTAAATAACTGCTTGGTTCACGGAAGACAGACAGAGTTGGTTAATAACGGATAACATGATTTTTGTCGTTCCAAAGTAGTTAGGTACAATACTTACTAATACTTGGTGAGAATTTTGAGGCACATACTTAAATAATACAGAATATATAATATCGTACACTAGTTAAATACTGCCGATTTCGGCCAGTATTAAGGTGATAAAAATTGGTGTCGAATCGATAAGATAATGTACAGACCTATGTTAAGGTTGTCATAACCTTCATAGTTTTATGGACATAACATAGCAAGAATGCATAAAACTCCGTCACGAAATCTAATTATTAAAATTAAGGGCTTGCTTTAAATATTAATTAAAACAAGATTGTAATGCCATAATTGGATGTGTCGCGGGTCCCGTACCCTTTGTGATGTGTGTATAGTACGGCCGGCGGTTCTTGGCCGCCCTGAAATTTGTTCGGATCGCTGCGCAGAAGTAAATTTTAGGGTCGAAATCTTAGAGTATATGTCCAAATGGTGACAAGACGCGCGGGGGTGTCACTTTGAGCATTGTTTGTTTCAGTCACACGCTCAGTGTTCGTGTCGCTATCTCTCTCTAAAGTACAATACCTGCGCACTATATCCGAAAGCCTAACTTCACAGCGGCCTAGAACCGTCGTCAGTACTATAAGCGACATTAATTAAGGTTGGCGAACAACTTTTGCTTAGGTCCTTTGCTTTATTTTTTGTTTTTTTAATTAATATAAGGCAGCAAAGGAGCATTCAGCACCACCCTCTCGCTGCCGCCTATGATGTCTGTGACCGACCTAGAACAAGACTCAAATGGGGACTAGGATAGGTAGTTAGTCTGGTTAGGAGACGGTGTTAGACAATTAGTTGGTTAGTTTGTTAGAAGTACCAGGACTGGGACAAGGACTGCTAATGGTAGTTAGTCGGATTAGTTGTTTTTAGTAATACTTAGTCTAGTTAGTAATGTAAAAAAAAGTATGTTAGGCCAATTCGTTTCAGACTCGATAAAATAAATATTCGCCAACCCTTAGTAGTTGCAGCGTATACAGAGAAGGATATAGACATCTGGTGAGCCGTGGCCAACATGAGATAGCACGAGAAAGTAAAATTGAATGTGGCACAAGAAAAGTTCGACATCAGCTGTCAAATTTGCTTGCAAGTAACTGTGCTTTCATTGAAAAAACCACACTGTGAGACAAAACACCTATGATTCTGTCTCGTTTTTTTCGTGTGATTGGCTTATGTAGTTCCTTTTCTTGTTGAGTGCGATAGATGGCATCCATGGGTCTACACTTTTCTCCGTCTACGTGTTGCGGAGACTGTCTGAGTGTCTGCTGACAATGCTGACATTGAACGTAGGAATGATGCGTGGGCACATTGTGTTAATGTGCCAAACTCAAACGTGTATGATGCAATAGACCAAGCATGAAATCCTAGTGTAGGTAGGTAAACTACATTATTACGTCAACGTAGGTAAATGTAGGTAACATTAGAAAATTATTTCTTTCTTTTTCCTTTAGACGTCTTTTGTATTTCACCTAATTACGTTAGATAGATTCTTAGAATATATATTAACCTACTCAATTATAAATGGTTTGTAGTTTATAACTCTATCCATCAAAATGATCATAAGAAATTTCGTTTAGTACCTATGTAAGTATTACATAATTACATACTACTTAGTTGAATTTTATTACACGTAGGTACCCACGGTTCATTGTAGGTCCTGTAACATTAGGTAGGTATACATACTACCCTTTACCGTGGACCAAGTCCAAGTAGTTGAACCACATACCTACGTTGTACTATTATTTATTCTGTGGTGGAAATACGGGCAATGGAATTGCCAACAAACTGCTAATTTAACGTGTATACTTACCAAGTTCATAATTTTATATACTTCCTACCAAGTAGGTACCTATATTATCAAGGCTATGATTCAACATCACTAGGTATTTTATCTTATCGTAAACGAAAATATCAAACTTCGTAGTAAACAATACATGCATATATTTATATAGGTAACTTCTTACTAAAACGATTAGTTGCGTAAGATAAGGTAAATAGGTGACTAACATCCAACCACCAAGGGCTCAAAGTAATTTTTTATTTTGGTTAATCCAGATAATACGATAGTTGGTAGGCTTCCTATAAGTGAATAGCTGACAAACGCTTTTACGTAGCCACCTAAACCACCTGACGGTAATTAGTCACCAAAAGTTATCACTGAAAGGAAGGCAAGGAAGCAAGAAACCCGCTTATTAGGTAATATCTTTCCGAAGCTATGTATAATCTAAAAATATAAGACGTATCGTATCACCGTGGCTTATGGTAGGAGGCACATAGCTAGCCAGGCGGATGAAAATATCAATTGGAGGTTGCATTCTTGTTGTTGTTGCAGTCATTATTGTACTTTGTATCGTCGGGATTATATTGGTAACCAGCGACTCGCGAGTTCGCCACGCCTTGTCCGTAGTCTAGCCCATACATTAAAGTAGGTATACATGTCTAGCCAAGCCAATCACTAAGGTATACTTTAATTGTCTACCATAGGATCGGGTATTTTCTCAAGGTTCAACGAAGTACGCGGGTCTTTTATTTACGCGTAGTAGGTGAGCGTGGGATCCCGGGTTAGATTCCCGGCTAGTGCAATTATTTATTATGACAAATTAATTTTTGTCCTCGGGTCATGAGTGTTAGTGATGTTATTTGTGTTGTCAATGCCACCCGCACGGAATCTTAGTGCGGTGGGTATGGTGTTTGTTTTTATAGAGTCAACCCGGAAACATTGAATTTCACTACCCTAAATTGAATCTATTTTGGTTTTTATTGAAACTAACCTTACCTAGCCCATTTATTGTATGTTATTAAGTGAGAATAATGTTTCGCAAAGCGATGCGTCTATTTCTAGTATGGAATAAATTGTAGTTATAATTTTAATTTAGTAACGCTTTGATCAACAATATTTATGGAAACAGTAACGCTTGATTGATATGTATTTAAGTTATATACTCGTATTTCCTGTTTTAGGAATCGGCTATTTACCTTATAGCCTGATATCTACCAAGTACCTAATAAAATATTATTTTTTTATTTTCAGAACATGGGCAACATAATTTATTCAATAATTTGGCTCATTGTATTAATATTTCTTGCCTTCTGGGTTGCTGGCTTAGCAGCGGGTATATACATTATTGTCCTACCCTTCACAGTATGCATAAGTGCATTAACGGTAAGTTATACTAGTAATCATTAATACATTACGTATAATATTATTTACCATTCCTACTTATTAATTTCCCATCGGCATCCCATCCTCTTTCAATCATGACTCGACGCACTGCGAGTAGATAAATGTCGGTCGTCGTAATCAACCTTACGATACTGCAGACTAGAGACCGCTCGATTACAATTCTTTAAGAGATTTTAAGTAAAGACTACATTTGCTTTGGCCGTATTGAGGCGGCCCCAAAATACTGACATCAATCAAGACCACGGTGACGTAAAAGGCGACCCTTAGGTACATAGTGGGAGGACTGAACCCCGGCTAGTTAGCTATACAATGTTTGAGTCAGCCGCCAAACGACGTGTCGTTTACCCACCGAGGGGCTGAGAGCCAGTATTTCCTACCTTACACCACATTGTCATTATTACAAAAAAACAAACAAAGAACCATCTATTACTTTTTTTGTAACACTAGCCCGTTTTTTATTTCTTATTTCCTGTACAAAAGGTTGCCTGGAAGAGATCGCTGCGTAGCGATAAGGCCGCCTTTTTTGTATACACTGATGTTTATTTTGAAATTCTTTGTGTTTATTCTATTTCCTTTCTTGGCCAGCAACTCATCGGTGATGTCTTTGTGAAGTCCATAGGCGACGGTGACCATTATCAGGTGTCTCTTCTGCTCGTTTCATTTGTCGCTAATAACATAAATAAACTAGTTCGCTTTACTGCTCGAGACTACATTGTCACTTACCATCAGGTGGGATTGTAGTCAAGCATTGCCGATATAAGGACGCGTTCACATAGAACGTCAATTTTACAGGATCCGTTTTAACTGATCTGTCGCTACTGGAGGTAATATTCACACAGCATTTTGGGCGCGTTCACATAGAACGTCCGTTTTACTGGATCCGGAATACTGTATTCTGTTCTGTGTGAAATCGCTCATACAACTACATACGCTAATAACATATCCGTTTAAACGGACCTGTAAAACGGACGTTCTATGTAAACGCGCTGTAACATAGATATACACACAGGACAGGTGCTGACCGTAATCTGAAAATAATTAAGTACTTATAAGAGTGTCTTATCGGGAAACTCTGCACAAGGCTGATAGCTCGCATCCGTGAGACACCGAGCTGTTGCCTAGTGTCTTTCCTAGGGAGTATTTATACCGTTTCTCCCGCGAAAACCATTACAATAAGGATAAAGCATTGGCGTAGCTTTAATTATGTACGGTATGAAGTCCTTTCAGAAGACCTTTACTAATTTTTATTTGAGATTTAATACAAGCTATAATCTGTCATACCTAGGATTTACCTACATTTGAATTTCCTTCACCTATGCATACAATTATTATAATTATCAGTGCATCATTGTATGCAACACACACGCAATACAACATATGGGAGTTATTTCTAGTTGTATCAACTTGCACAAATACAGCTGTGCATTTTAATGAACGTCATTAGAATAATATTAAATAGTCTATATTACACCTCATAGCCAGGTACATGAGGGGCATACAATGAAATACGCATTAAATAACACTTACATGTTTATATACTCTTTGTAACACTTCTAGCGACAGTACCGTAGTTGCCGGTTAATACCTACCCAAATTAGAATAATCACCTTTAAATTTACATACCTACCTATATTTTTATTTTCATCTATAAACCAATCCAAATGATAGAAACGCTTTATGTTACGGCGACCTTTCCTACCACATATTACTGACAAACAGATGCATAAAAATTCCAAAACCGCCGACATGTCCACTTTAGATTTCTTCGTTTCTTCATTACATGAAGCCCTATCACCAAGCAGAGGCCTTCTATCGCCTCTCATTAAGAGGCTCTTATGACATCCTGGTCTGCGGGAATGGAATTGGTATATTCTAGACCGCAACAATACGACGCATATATCCGTCATATCGGTTCAACACTTACAAGTTGTTTCATGAGCTTATACTTTGATATAATTATAATTACTTGTCATTTTTGTTTCAGGGGCTCACGGACTTTCTACTACAATGCATACAGTTCCCACGATTCTGCGCTCAAGCAATGATGGACGGGAAACCATTATTTTAGACTAAGTACTGTGCATTATTACTAAGTACTGTGCGTCTATCTTATTAATGTTTGTGAACACACAATGCACAATAACAGAGAGAAAAGTACTTGACTTCTTACCATTTTTTGTGACGCACATTTAAGTGCCATAATAATTGATGCAATCACCTGTTCATGTTATTTATTATGTTAATTGCTATTAAATTACTAAATAAAGAGAATGCCCAAAATGGACAAGACACGATTTTGGTGCATGACGAAAATCAAAATTAGAAATTGCCCGTTTTATTAGAGAAATTAAATGATTAAATCATATTGAAATGATATACAAGCAAAAATGGTTATACCTACTGCAATTTTCGATCCGATACCGGAGATTTATGTGTATAATAATAATATATATTGTGGTCCAGTATTTTGATGTCGAGACTCGGTGCCATTGCAATCCACCATTTAAGAAACACTGTCAAAAAACTGTTAGAATATTTAAATCGGACAAATATAAATTAGTTTTCATTTTGTGTATGCTCATTCATTTTAACTACTACTTATTATTGTTTTTAAAAACTAATGTACCTAATTATGAAAATATTTTAAGATATTAAACTTTTAAAGACTTCCAAATTGTTTCATTTAGAAATACTAATCCGTAATGAAATAAATATAGGTACATTGCAAGAAGGTACACAGTTGGTAAATGTGAATACTTAACTAGTGAACCCGCCCGCTTCGCTTCGCTTCGGGAAATATGTCCCTTAGAACGCACATTCGGAAATTGTTAGGCGTGATTATTTAACTGATAAACTTTATTTCTCAACCGATTACTTAAAATAAAACAAACATTTCGTGTTAATTGAAGCTTACCACAATATATTAGTGAAAACCGCACCCAAATCGGATGAGCAGTTTCGGAGATTAGCGTGTATAAAACCAGAAACAAATTTCTTATTTGTTATTCTATTTCGTTAATAAAGACCCGCAGTAGGTACAAGTTTGTCTCAAATATCGTCTTAGTACAGACAGCGACCAGTTATAAATTTATTATTAGTATAGATATAATTATGTATATATATAATAAAACTAACTAACTAATCGATGTCCGTCTGTAGGTACATGAAGGTGATTTGAGAAGAACTGGCATTTTTGCCTGTTAGACAGTTTTCTATTTCTATGCGTTTGATCCTGCTAATCTCCTAACTAAATTCGAAGCAGTTTTTACTGATGTAATGTTTGTTTTATTTTAATAGATTTACAAGTTAAAAAGATATAATTAATCAATTTAAAGAATCCCGTTTAAACATGTTTTGCGGGACTCACTAAATTTCCCCAAAGCTAATGAAGGAAGTAATAGACTATTGACTATTGTATCTAGTCAAAAATAATAAACATATTAGATTTTAATCACACTTGCTTCGGTGAAGGAAAACTTCTTTAGGAAACCTGCACACCTGACACTGACAGACATGCACACATGCACGCATGACAGATCTGCATAATGTTCTCAAAGGTGGGTGAAGCCATACTTGGCTAGCGTGGTGGACTATGGACATTTACCACTCACATATTATGAGAGACCCGTGCCCAGATGGGACAATTATGGGTTTGATAGCACATAATTATTCAATTACTCGTAATTACTAATAGTAATGATATGAACATGATCATAAATTTAAGGTAAGTTTTTTCAAAGGTGATTGAACATAATTATACAATAGATAGAAAAAACCTTACATAATGATAATGCACTGATCAGTATTTTGTTTGAAGATTTTTATTTAAAGCACTTATACTTTTAAAAAGTCCTCATGAAAAAAAATATTATGGCTTCATTTTTTTAAGTACCTAAATGATACTTGCATACAACATAATTAAAATAACATCATTAAAAGTCCATATTACTAAAAAGAATAGCATTCACTGTACCGCTTATTTTTATAACACGAATATTTACATGCATCACATTTCATTTCTTTGATAAATTAAATAAATTATTGTCTAAAAACACAGCACTCAAAACGAAGAAATTGCTGATAGAACATCTACAAGAGTGTTCTTCAAATCATTGGCGTGCTCCAAACAACTCGTTATAAAAGTCCTAAAAACAGAGATATTGAATACATCAATAAATAATATTTAAAGTGGGTAACCTATGACCTATTAAATAAAAGATAAAAAAAAATGTGCACGATGTGCGCTTATTTAAAGTGAAACTTCTCAATGTTTAGATAGTTAAATTCATATTTCATTCACTTATTTTGGTATAAGGATCTTTATACACTTAATTGTAAGTGTATAAAGAATGGCATAAAATACTGTGTACATGGCTATAGATGAGTGCCGAGTGGTCAACGCCCTATCTCGAATGTCACGACCTTGATAATTTCAGCGCGACTTAAGAAGTTTCACTTCAATATACACACGAGTATACACAAGATTAGCTGGGCTCTCACTACGGTTTTTGTTATGGGTTATTTTATTACTTACCCATAAGCTTCCAACTGATCCTCGTCTACCAAAATATTGCTAAATTCGGTGTGTTCTAATAACGCTTGGACATTGTTACCGCCATTGGCATCCCGCTTAAGAATGCTGTATAAAAAATACAACAGCAAATTAAATGAAGTAGTTAAATATTAGAAATCAGTCAATGGTACATCATTTAGGCAATAGAACATAAAAACTGCAAAAGATAAGAAAGTGGTACTTAAAAAGTTGGTTGTTGTTTACTCACTTGGTTAAAACCATACTAATTTTATTGAGGTACAATAGCGCTTGTTCAACTCTCTCCTGTATGCATTTTTTGTCTTGTGATGTAGACAATGATCTCAAAACTTCAGAAGAATTCTGACTGTAAAGTAAAAATATTCTCTTATATATAAAAAGATACATAATCATAATATTAAAAGCGCACATAATTTGAAAAGCAATCTCCAACAATCTTTACTCGGCAGCTCAGCACGAGATGCGAAGATGCGATTCCGCAGAACGGCTGATGAAAAAAGGCGCTGACAGACAATATTTTATCATCATTAGCAACATTTTAGCATGCCAGAATTAATTTCTATGAAACCAATTCCGACACACAACTGTACTTGTCCCGCAGCAATCGATTGAAAGTCCGTTGTAATCGTAGCTTTTAACTAAATTATATTAATTATCAGGGATGTTATGAAGCGCAAATGTCCGCGGTAAAGCTCCTCTGTTTTAAATAAAAAGCGCGGGAAACGTTGCAGCAAAATGATTAGAACACTGTTTTTAAAATAAAACTGTAACATCTCAAAACATATTGAGTGACCCTCAGTAGTATAATTTCTGATTATTATTAACCTTTTTAGTTTCATCATCAAGAGGTTGATACCGCCATTGTAATGTGTGTACATGATTTACGTAATTTAATCGAAATATCGTTGCAGAATACAAGAGTGTGTGTCTGTGTTGCAGATAAAATGTACAAAACGTAATTACCCAAAAGTATAGACTTCCGATGACAAATCTTTTATTTCTTCTGCAATCCTTCTTACAAAGTATTTAAAATTTACTTCGACATACTCGCTACTTTTTTTTATCTCGTGATCCATATGGTATCCATCGACACTGTCATGGTATTCTGGAAACTCATCAACGACATGTTTTCCAGAACAGTCTAAAGAAACGTCTTCGTCTAAGTAATTCGCTTCCATCATCTCTTCTTCAAAATCTAATTCCTCCATTTTATCATGTGTACGTCTTTTATTTAAACGGTTTTCAAACTTTGAACATATTACAAAGTTTCTAACGACCTTTGGTTCATTAGATATTGTGATCTCTTGCGCCAAACCTGAAGGTCGGCTATCAAATTGATAGGAACATCCTACGTTACTTTTCGTATAACCGGAAGAATCTACATTGTCAGTAACATCCTCGGTTGTAATATTTTTACCAAAATTTTCTTCACAGTTATAAGGATTTGATACATTCGTTTGAAGAGATAAATTGGAAAAGAACGAACTTTTAAATGGATCATCATTTGACAAATTTTCCGCATCTGTTTTTTCCTGAAATTGTTTGTTAAGTATCAAATTAATTGAATGTGTATTGGTGATATAAAAATTATCAACAATACACAAAACAACAGTGACCAAGTGGTTTGAACGCAGGACTCCTGAACCACGGAGAAGATGGAATACTGTATGATACTATTACCGTGCCCGTGCCCAGTAATGTGACAGGTATTGGTTGCGATGATGATGATGACACTAGCGCCATCGGATCATGACTGATTTTAAGTTGGGTTGACAGAAAATGTCACAAACTTTACCATCCACATTCACGGGCTCGAGTTTCTACGCACAATTTCATATTAAGGCCTTAAGGTCATCACGAATGATCGACAGTTAAGGCACTTGCTGACGAAGGTTCTTCTTCAAATAATCAAATAACGTTACTAGTAATATTTAAGTAGCAATTATAGAGGATCTCTATTGACTCCTAAAAGACCCTCCTGACATTCTTTTTCAATCTTAAAAACTGAATACTCCTCATAAAGTCTTGCCTTGCATGTCAAGGTCTGCTGTTTTGTTAGACAATATGCATACTTACTGATGGCATCGTTCTCCGTTTAGATCTAAGATTGTATTTATTTGGCGAGGTCTCGGGTGTATTGCATGCATTTTGTGTTTTAGTAAAAATAGTTTTGCTATCCTCCTGGGATTCATCATTACCTGTTGATTTTACAGAATGATAAGTATATTTAAGAACATAATTATAGAAATATTATAATTACAAAAATAGTTTTACGATGTCACTGGTGGTCCGCCAAGGCAACATTTCAATTCACGAAAATTAAAAATCTAAACAATCCATTCTCATCATCACAATTATGTCATACGTGACACGAAGATGTACTTACGCTCGATATGTCTTATTGCTCTTAAGCTTGAGTTTTTAGTGGTATGCTCTTCATTCGCGTTACAATTTTTTGAAAATTCTGTATTAGTAAAAGTTATCTTAAACTGGTCGAATTTTTTTGATCCTTCAGAATTATTACATGATAGAACATTCTTGCTGGCAACTGATTCAGATACAATTGGAAAAAAATCAGTACTGTTCTCATTAGAATGACTTGCTGTTTCAACAATCATAAATACTTCAATGTTATCATTGTTGTCAGTATCGTTATTAAGATGTTCTTCTGTAGATTGGTGTAATGATTCAATATTTGTCATGTCTGTTTCTGGATCCTGAATATCATTCAATAATTTGGACAGAGACTCTGCAGCGGACTGTAGATCTTCACATTTACTAAATATACCCTTTAATAAATAAAAAGTTTTTCTATCACCATTATTGCACTAACATTAGTTAAAAAAAATGTCTAAATTGTTGCATTACGCAAACGTACCTGCAAAGCATCTATCATATATACTCCAAAGCTATACATTTCCATGTACTCTGATGGACTTATATTACAATTGATATTACCTGAAAAACAATACAGCTACAAATGATTCAAGTTAATTTTAAATGTAAATAAAATATTTAAAAAGCTTCATTGGCTCAAAATATATGTATTTAAAAATTGAAAGTCTAACCTTTTTTATCACATATTCTGTTTAAAATATTTAAAAACTTTTTTGACGAATCTTGTACATCCTCGTCATTGTGGAATTTTTTTTCAATACATATTGCTGCTTCGTACATATTCCAAGGAGGCGGAAGATGCAACGTTGAATTTTTCCTCAAAACTTGCGTTAAGGCTTCTTCCATTATTTGTACGAATCTTGATACAAATTCATCAGATTTCGTTCTTAAATTTCCATCCATCGTATCAGTAGTTATTTCAAACATAACATTTTTGATTTCAATATTATCCTTGTATGAGTTGGACTCAAGATTTGTACTTTGTACTGATTTTAAAGGTTTTTTAGGAATTTCATTACTTTCATCTATTTTATGTTTCAAAGTGTTTGATGTAGTAGTTTTATGAGGTTTAAGATTTTTATTACTATTTTTACTTTGCACCTCTACATTTTTATGAAGTAATAAATTGTTATTAATAGGCAAAATATTTAGAGTACTACTTATATCGATTTCACTCCGAACTATGTTTGTCGACAAATTTGGTGCGGTTTCTTTAAACATCTTCGGTCTTTTTAATTTTAGACTTTTCCTAGAACCTAAATTACTATTATGTAGCGACGATTCACATAAATTGTTGTTGCTTTTAGAAAGCTTCATTCTCCTATTAACATCGTCATTTTGATTAGGCCAATCTGTTTTCATATTAGCGTTTGCGATTGTTTCCATTTGTTTAGGATGAAAGTCAGTTTGTACCTCAGCATCAGCAGTTTTAGACACATCACACAAACCTTCAACTTGCGTTCCCATGTCGTTACATATTACTGAATTTCGAAGTTTTTTATTACATTTTTCTGGATTTGTTATTATTGACTCATGTATGTCCGCTAACTTATTACAAAGAATATTTTGTGTTACTACATTGGCGTTTGTGCTTTGCGAGAGATTAAATGTGGGCTCAGGAGAGTTTGCTGTGTGATAATTTTCATCAATGTTTTGTTTCAAAGTGTTTAATGTAGTAGTTTGATTAGGTTTAAGTATTTTATTACTATTTTTACTTTGCTCTTCTAAATTTTTATTATTTAATAAATTGTTATCACTAGGCAAAATATTTAGAGTATTACTAATATCGTTTTCACTCCGATCAACTATTTTTGTCGACAAATTTGGTGCGGTTTCATTAAATATCTTCGGTCTTCTTAATTTTAGACGTTTCCTAGAACCTGAATTACTGTTAGGTAGCGACGATTCACATAAATTGCTGTTGCTTTTAGAAAGCTTCATTCTCCTATTAATATCGTCATTTTGATTAGGCCAATCTGTTTTCATATTAGCATTTGCGATTTTTTCCATTTGTTTAGGATGAAAGTCAGTTTGTACCTCAGCATCACCAGTTTTAGACACATCACTCAAACCTTCAACTTGCGTTCCCATGTCGTTCAATATTAGTGAATTTTGATTATTTTTATTACAATTTTCTGAATTTGTTATTATTGACTCATGTATGTCCGCTAACTTTTTACAAAGATTATTTTTTGTTACTACTTTGGTATTTGTGTTTTGCGAGATATTAAATGTGGGCTCAGGAGAGTTTGCTGTTTCAGAATTATCATTTTTGTATAAATATTCTTTTAATTCCCCTACTGTAAAAATTGGAATGTATACTTTGTTTCTATATTTTTGAAGATCTATATCATTTGATATAACAACCTGAAATAATAAAAAAAATATATACCTAATATAGGAAGTTATCCAATTTTTATAATATTTCTAAAAAGTGTATTATTCAAATCTTACCACATAGAAATTTTGTTCTCTTAATTTCGAGCAACTTTCTAGTATATGTTCTTCGTTAGTCTTATCTTGTATACAGTTTGAAGAATCGTCATCTGTAATTCACATTAAAACATATATTAACAAATTTAGAATTTTAAAACTTATTCAAATCTTACATACCTACTCTGTAAATATTTACCAATGAATGCAAGCCCCAGATCAAACATTTTGTATATAAAATAAATTGCACAGTGAGCTTTAGTCCTAAGTTCGGTTTTGGTAGCTTTCTCCAATAACATTTTGACATTTTTTGGCACCATCAGGCAGCATTGTTTATCTGAAATAAAGCACATTGTACTCTGGCAATAATAAAAATATACTGGCACACACTATTTCTCCACATTGTTGCCTCCGTTTATATTAGGAAAAATCTCTTGGAATTTCAAGGTTAACGAATCACTAAAGCGTAGACGAGATAATAATACATGACGTTGAAGGCCAGGTGAATAAATAACGTGAATAATTTCAAGGCATCGATTTCAATTAATTGATTTCTGTAATGGACGTGACATAAGACGACACGCCGCCAGCCAATGTAGGCCTTCAACGCGTAGCCTGATAACGCGTTACCGCCCTAGTCGCTCCTAAACCTAAGCCAAAGCCAAGCTATAGCTGTAGTCGAGATAAAAAGTAAAAGCACGTACTTTGTAGAAATTTCAAATGTCTATCTCGAACGGTTTAGGTTGGGAGATAAAACAACCCCTTTTTATGGTTACTTGGATGAGAACCCCCTTTGGAACCTAACTATTTACCTTTTTATTATTTATGTTATAAAAGGACGTGCACAATTGAGTCAGATAAAGTTTATCTGACAAAAATGTTTGTCAACCCCGGAATCTTCCTTGGGTCTTCAACTTAGCTATAAGAAACCTATACTTATGGGCCATGCAAACCCAGCTAGTTCACGCTGGGATGTCACCCAATATTCTAGCTATATCCTAGGAACTATGCCATTAGCAACACGAGAAAGACAGTCAGCCACCTCATATTATAATTATTACAAAATGTACAAAGAATTGCAAAACAGTTAACTTACCAGAATACACCACAGATTTTAAAAGTGTAAAATGTTGCAAGTATACATCAGCATCCGCTATAATGTACCATTTATCTTTAACTACACCATTTTTTGCAAACATTTTAAGTTGTGTTAAATCTAAAGTTCCAAAGTGGTTTGTGTTGCGCTGTAAAAATAATAATAATAATGAATACTACATAATTATTTAAAAAATATAAAAAAAATCTACTAGTGTTGTTGGTTATAAGGACAGCTAATGGCAAGATAATAGTAAAGGATCCAAACTAGACACGACGTTCACCCATCTGTTTAATGGATGAAAACTATTTTATATCAAATGTTATATATTAGAAAACATATCTCCATTCCACTCGAGATTATGTTTATTTTGAGATCTTAGACTATAATGGCAAACCATACTCACATTATGGAATTCGTCAATGTTGCTCTGATTAGTTAAGCGTTCATTATGAGAATCTGCAAACAGAAATATGGCTATAATAAGTCTAATTGTTTTTGTTAGGCCCCAAATTGGAATTAAAAGCAATAATTGTTAAGGAGGGCATTCACATTGCAACGGTCGCTAATACAGTCGATCGGACTGGCGCTTTGCTTAAGGTTTTATGGCAACAGACCTACAATATGACTTTGATCGTAAAGTCTGTTTTACGAACAAACCATTTACGATGGAACTTCATACGACCAGACGAAGTTCGTGCGACGGTCCGTGCGAACGTTGCAATGTGAATGCCCCCCTTTAACTAAATCCATCTAGTACTGTATGTCCATATGACGACCCCGATGGCGTAATGGTTAACACGCCGGATCGCCGTTCCGAGGGTCCTGGGTTCGAATCCCAGCGAAGCGGAAATTTAAATGATGAATTTAAATTTCCGTTCTTGGTCTGGGTGTGTGTGTTCTTGTCTTGTGTGTTGTCCATGGCACCCACGACACAGGGAATCCTAGTGTGGGACTATGAGTGTGTAGCGTTATTATTGTTATTGTTATTATATCATCATCTCCCTAGGCTACTTAGTTAGGGCACTGCATCATCAGAATAAAAGAGTAGCGACTTGAAAACTGTTAAGTTATCATTATTTAGCCACTTAACATCAGGTGGGATTGTTTATATTGTAAGGATTAACTTAGCATAGTGTAAAAAAAAGTAATCAATATTAAATACATACCAGTCTATTAAAAATTACAAAACTAATACAACTAATTTGAAATCAGCATTAGACTATACCCCTGATCACAATAGTCAAACCTTCTTGACCTGAAGGTTGAGATATAAAGAGATGTTATTGAGTACCCAATTGGAACAAAATTTCTTCCACTATAATATTATTATGTCCCGACAGAAGTGGTGCATGTAAAAAATATGATACAAGATCCAATACTTTATCTCTGACTTTGACACCTTATTACAAATGACTACAACCCATTAATGGCCCACAACTGAGCATGGGTCTCTGCTCATACCTTAGGAGACCTAGACCACGCTGCTGTAATGCGTAATTGGCGGAGGGGTTAGTGGCTAACCCAAGTGTCCTAAGTGTTAATGACACCCGAAGACCACCAACATGGCTGAACAACTGCTACCAAATGATAACAACCGGGACCGCCGCTTTACGTGCCCTCTGAAGCACGGAAGCACCCAAGAAATTTTTGCCACTAGTGGTCACCCATCCAATTACCGACCGCGCAAGTAATATAAGGCTAAAAGTTTAGTCTAAAGTAAATCATGACGGTGAAATAAAAAAACAAAGCATCACAAATAAGCCAAGATCATAGAAAGATAATGATATAGTCATCTGGTAAGCATGGCCAACATGAGATAGCATGAGAAAGAACAATTGTATGTGGCCCCAGAAAAAATCGACGGTCAGCTGTCAAATTTGCTTGTAACTGTGCTTTCCTTGACAAAACCTGCAGACAAATCGAAACAAAACATAGTATCATTTTGTCTCATATTGTTTGTGTCATTAGTGTAGGTAAGTTGTTCCTTTTCTTGTGTGAGTGCGATCGATAGCATCTATTGGTCTATACTTTTGTCCATCTATGGCCAAGGGCCAAGATAGATTGCTATAAATTGCATTCTGTATAATTAAGAGATAATACTAACCTTCAACTGCTTTTTCAGCAATACTTCTAGTTCTATTCAGGGCTCTTTGACTTTCTAACAAATGACCTACATTACAGTAGTCCTTTTCTAACATTGAGCTATCTAAAAATGTGGAAGCAGACTGAATTTGACTGTGTGTGCGACATGCATTATCACTTTGTGAATTACATGTAGCATAAGATGATCGAAAATTTACTGTGATGAGATTTGTTGAAGAATTTTCTGTATCAAAGCAAACATCACATGTAAATCCTGGCGTGTCCGCCAACCCACTGTTCAGACATTGTTTTTTACAGTTCACAGATTTATTTGTTGACATTCTTTTGTTGGGTGGAGGTTCTTCTGGCTCCGGGCAATTTATATACAGAGATTGGTTTTGATGAGATTTCATTGTGTGTTTTGCTCGATCCATCTATAAAAAACAGTTAACTTAAACATATTTTAGAAAACAGCTAATTACCAATACTTATGCATTAATTTGTTATTAGAGTTAGTATTAGTAGGATAAAATTTAAGTAATTACATCTTCCCGGCTGATATTCCACAAACTGACACCCGTCACCGTATTGAAATAATATTTTAAACCGGGGTGAGTTTTCGAAACACCTATAATCCAGATATTTTCTGAAATAGCTTCTGTATGTTGACTAGTGTTCACGGGGACGAGTGCATTTTTAGTATTATTACTGAAGTTCGTCATAATGTTCATGTCAGACATAGCTTCATTCAAAACTTTACACTTCTAAAATGTAAATATTTATGAAACTATTAAATCCACATTTTCAACTTATTATATTACGTATTATTTATTACATGACAGTAATAAAAACACAGTTGATAAAAATATGGGTCTATCCCAGTGTTGCCAACCTAAATTTTAGAAAAGTGGTAGATAGACAGCAAAAAATCGGTAGAATTAGGTAGATCTACCTATTTTCTACTATTTTCTATGATTTGATTTTTTTTTGGGATTTTATGACCTGGTATTTACAATCTTTAGGTCAACTCTTATTTTTCATAACACATTCATTTAGTTAATTTGATAGTAGGTACCACAGATCACTAATTAATATAGCTACGCTGTAGTCATAGACAATTAAGCATTTCCGTTTTATCTACGATCATGCTTATTTTAGGGTACCTGCTTCAATACTTCTCTAAGTACCACAGAGTACTTTGATAGGTACTCTTAGCCATGGACGTATTATAGTAGGGACACGACATATTGTTCTATACTTACTACTACTACTACCTAATGAGGCCGAAAATCCGCCATGTATAACGACCCAAATGTCATTGTCAGTCAGTTCAGCCGGTACTTGTTTTGTCAAAAAGTCGTGGTCGAAGTCAAATCAGCCATCTAAAAATATTGGTTATTGTTAATGTTGCCGGGAAAATAAAGGAAGATTTACATTATAATTAGCAAGATTCTTATGTGCAGTTTAAGGTCATGAGTTATAGGTCAGCACTAAAGCCGCCATCTTTGGTGGCCAGATGACGTAACAGTGGCACGCATTTTTTGACTTGACATGTCATTCATTTCATTTCCATATGTTTCATACTTCCATGCTCTAATCAAAGTAGTTTACGAGCCGAATTTCAAAAACAAAAAAGGGGCAAAACTTCGAAAATGGTGACATTAGTGATTTTTTGACATCTGGTAGGTTCATCCCCAAACTATCTCCTTACAACTTAGGGATATATGTACCTATGTACATAGATATAGAATTTGAATATAAAAAATACTTCTATATTTCTATTTTCTTTCCCTGGAGGTTCAGCTTAAGAAATTCATCATACTAAAACAATGAAAATTTAGATTAACAATGATTTATTTTAACATCTGAGAACTTGTCTTACAAGTAACAAGTAAATACTAACAAGAATATAATATAGAATCTAACAAAAAAAAATATTAAATTTTTGTAAATATTTGAAGATTATTTAGATACATGGATCAATCCACGAAGGATAAGGAATTCAAAAAACTTGGTACATTACATTCTTTGCAAGTAATGCCTACCCACCTTCAAAGTTTATATGTAACTATTTTGTTTATTTTATCCCAATAAAAAGGTCTATGTTTAAATGTAACTTTACATTTTGTTACAATTAAAGCTGCATAGATGTTATTTATGTTTATTTACAAATATAAAATTATTGATTGAAGTAACAATTTTATGTAATAAACATTATTTTAAACTGCATTTACTTTATATTTTTTTTAATTCATAGCCTATTAAATGAAACTTATTACATTAATAAGCTATAAAATTAAGTGGGATATCTTCATGGATTGAAGCATACCACAATTGAATTTCGAAGTTAATATGTTTGCATTGTTTGCTGTGGATCACTTTATGTTTTTTCCATAGAAAGCTGTTTCCCGCAGAAAATGTGTCAAGATCATTACCAACCTACAGCAATAATACAATTATAACTTTCCAATGCACATTTGGATGATGCATTTAAAGGAGGATTATAGCTTAACCTATTAAAAATGTATAACATAGAGACTAGATACATCTTAACCCTTTTTACTACATTTAAATGCAGGAATTTGTCAGTTTATTATCTGTTAGGATATATTGCCCAACATTTCAAAAGTAAAAGAAAAAGTAAAAGTAAAGTTTAGTAGTAACTAAAGATTAAATCCTATTATTGAAGAGAGCTGAAACCCCTATAATTACCTATTATAAAGCAATAATACCTACAAAGAGATCATTTTTTTACTAGCTTTAACAGAACAATATCAGCACTTCTGTAACTACTGTGTTGCTGTTCTTCAGGTATTTTTTCAATATAAAAATTGTTTGTAAGTTTTTCATAAAAAGTTTCCCATAAATTCCTTTGAACATCTGTATCTCTGACTTCTTGGCTTAAATATATTATCGGTTTCTGTGTAAACGCATTTGTTAACCTGTGCAATGTTTGAAGGAGTGGCTCCACTGCCTGCAACAATATAAGTTTTAATTACAAACAATTGTGTCTGTTAACAAGGGTACAGAATAAAAAAAACTATGTGGTCTTAGACAAGTTCATACTTCTTCATAGTAGACACACTCAGCTAACAAAATAATGTCAAATTCTTGCTTGTATATATCAGAATTAACATCATCCCACACAAATGTTTCTGCTATTGCATATCCACCCATGCTTCCAATTTTTGCTTTATTTTCTGATATATTTAATCGCAGTAAAGACAGCCCTTCAGGTAAGTCTGTCATAGTTACTTGAGCCCTGGAATCAATGAATAAAACTATTAGAATTGGAGTTAGTATTCATACATTCTGAGTAATTATTGTAATACAAACCCCAATATTGCAGCTGTAAGTCCAACCACTCCTAAGCCAGCACCTAATTCTAATACTTTCATGCCACTCAAAAAGTCTGGATTTTTATAGCACATTGTTTCAAGATATTTTGCCAAGACTAAGGATGCATCCCAAAGAATGCTGTTTACGTCCCCTTCTATTTTTTGATAAATTACTAAAGTTTTTAAACATACTTCAATATCTATTTCTCTTGGGAACAAATCATTCGTTTGTATGCTTGATCTTCGGTGGGACATATTTTATTTTGTGCGATTTTGGCTAGCCCTTCAAGGTGGTAAACAATGTTTATAAAGTGTTTATTTCAATTAAACGTGTTTACCAACTATATCAAACAAATATTTATTTGTTTTGTTATAGTTAATCTATGAAATGTCTGTAATAACTGTCGTCCACAAAATTCTTAAATTTTCACTAATATTATTTTTAAGCGAATGAGGCATCTCAGTCCTCGTCAGCTGGTCACAAATCAAAATCACAAATCACAATCACATTATTCAATATTATTGTTTTAAACATTGATTCAAATTGTTTATCTTTGACAACTTCGTTTTTTTTCGCTTCATTCGACCACAGAAGAACACTCATTCGTTCGACAGTTGCGACTGTTGCGAGTTGACTTGAGAGTTGAGACTAGCGGTGCGCGACTTTGAATGATTCCAGTCGAATTATTCGACTTAGTAAATCATTCGACTCAGTCGAATGATCCATACAAATTAGTAACTAATTTGTTTTTTTTTGGGATTTTATGACCTGGTATTTACAACCTTTAGGTCAATAACTAATTTGACTTAAGTCGACACAGAGTACTAATCGTGTAGTTGTATTTCATTCGACTCGGACGGAACTATAACGGACAGCATATTTACAAGTACATTTTACGTGGGAGCCACTATATCAAAAATAGTGAGGTTTAAATACAACTAGCTGTGTCCGCGACTTCGCCCGCGTGGAATTTAACAAAAAGTTATTCCATTTCTAATATAAAATTAGCCTAAGTTACTCCTTATTACATCAGCTGTCTGCCAGTGAAAGTCCCGTCAAAATCGGTCCAGTCGTTCCAGAGATTTGCCGGAACAAACAGACAGACAGACAAAAATCGTAAATAATTTTATTTTGATATATGTACCGTGTACACATCCTATTATGCATTTAGTAAAATGCGGTTATTTTAATATACATACAAACAGACCCTCCAATTTTGTTTATTTAAATTGGGTGCTTTTTACGATGCCCATTTTACAAAATTTATCACATTCTTATCAAAATTTATTCATATGTCGCTTTCAGTATTGAACGTAAATAAACTGTACGAATAGTTTAAAAGTTATGACGATATAATTGAACACTAAGTGACAGACCAAATTCCACGCGGTCGAAGCCGCGGGCAAATGCTAGTATCCCAATAAGCGGTGAACGAACCATGGCTACATAATTATTATTCATTCCAAACTGACTGAGTGAGCGTCGAATGAAATGAAGTCAAATGCGCGACTCGCGTTGCGAGTCGAAACGCTGAGATTAGTTACTAATTTAGTAGTCGTCATTCGTATTATTCATTCCAACCTGACAACTGAACCGACTGAGTGAGCGTCGAATGAAATGAACTCGAATGCGCGACTCGCGTCGCAACTCGAAACGCTGTTAGATTAGTAATTACTAATTAGTAGTCGTCATTCGAATATGAACATTAGTATATTACTAATATTCAAGTCGAATGCGCATTAGTAGTTGTAGATTATTCGAATAGTGAGATCATTCGCTGTCGCGCACCTCTACTTGAGACTTGAGTCGACAGTTGAGTGTATTGAGTTGACTTGACTCACAGACTAGTCTTGACTTGAACAGGATTTACCTTGACAATCATAGACCGCAAGGGCTGTCCCACAGAGGCCACAGAGTACTTAACCCACGATAATTAGTTATAATGTTTATTTATTAATGTAATACCTAGAATATGTATTTCATTTATAACCACACATTATAAGGTCGTGCCCATAAAACTAAAAAATAGGAAGTTCAGCAGTTCAGCTGATAAATAAAAACCATAAGACTTTTTTCCCCAATATGGCGTTGGCGCACCATAGACTGAAAGGAAGTTTAATTATATTATTAATTATTTTAATATATTATTATTAATTTTAATTATTTTATTTTTCATAGAGTTATAGAGTAACTTGGATTAATTTTTTCTTTGATATGGCAAGACTTTAATCATATGACAATCACCAACCATTGATTTGATTGACCAATTCAATTCAACTTGGTCGTACAAAAAGAGTAACTATGGCTCTTTTTTGGTATATTTTGGCTGTTTCGGTGATTGGTAAGTGTTTGAAGCTTATACCTTATATGAATCAATCAGAATTGTTCCATAATGTATGTAATATTGTTCAGGATCCCATGCCACGGGTGAATTCAGCGTATTACATAGTCCAGATTCCCTGAAGTTTTCGGGATCAAGTAAGACTTTAGAGAGCCTCCTAAAGGAAATCTTTTCCGCATCGCTCGGCCTGTCTGTTGAAGAGGTAAGAAAGTGTTAATAATAAAACGTTAAACACCAATAATCATTCTTGCATCCCTTATTTGTAGACAGTGCCTACTTGCTATGATATTGTAATGATGTTAATTTTATTTTTGTTAGACTACTCGGCTTTCTTGATGCGGGATAAAAATCATGCACTAAAGGTAATTTTTCTTTTTTAGAATTCAGACTGGAATGGTTTATCAATTACGGACCCCTTCAATACACCCGAAGCAGTTGTGGAAGTGTATGTAGATGGTGTATCATCCCTTGGCAGTAGTGTGAGTAAATTACAGATTCATTAATTATTTGTTATAGCTCTTGTTCAGAGATGAGATGTAGAAAATATTCGTTGATAGTATTTTTAAATTTACATCTACCATTGTGAGTAGATAAGGATTATTTTTATATTTAATTTTTTTTAAATAAAAATCATCCTTAACTAGATAGGTCTAGGATGGTTGAATTCACATGAGAATAAACCACAAATTGTGAATTGGTCCACAAATTGTGATTTGGTAATCTAAGTCATTAATTTAATTTTTTTATAAATGGCTAAACAAATATCACGCGACCATATGATACGGGGTCACTGTCATTCATACACATTAGGAACACACATAATGTTGTTTGTAAAAAATAAGCAAGGGGACTGGCTTTATTTCTTATTCTTTCAACACTGCAACCAATACCACATCTAATGTTTGGCAAGGTGCACAATGAGCATAGGAAGTTGGCTAGAACTCAAAATAGATGGACCCTTACACCCCATTATTAATTTTACAATACAGAACTTAATATTTGCAATTGTATCATTGTTATATTGCATTATGAATGTAATTTGACACTATGAATAAAGAGCAATATTGATGTAACCTTTAAAATTTAACCATTATGTAATTAACAGGCTGCTTCAAAGGCTCAAACTTTTCCATTAACGGTTGATGAGTATGAACCAGATACATTTGATGCATTGAGACACAGAATAAAGCAGCGTTTCACCAATGGTGGCAACAAACTTGTCAACATCAGGCTCTCTGAACCTAGTGACGTGAGTATATTTTGATATTATTATCTAATAAATAATATTATTATAATAATTAAATCAAAATTACAAAATTATTGATTATACAATTGTTATTATTGAATATTTTTGTATGTATCTGTATAGATACATTTTCTGATTTTTATATCTGGAACTTCTTTGTTTATTTTTATATAACGATTCTGATTTTCTCATTTTTGTAGACTTAGACCTTTGTTGAGTCCACTTATTTTCGTATATTATTTAATAGACAATAATTTAATTAATGTATATACTTTCAGTTCACCGTGTATGCTGATTTATTTGGTGAAATCATTCCACCAAAGGTTACGAAGCAGACTTTACAACACTTGAAACTCACATCGGAAGAAGATTCACTCTTCCTCAGCGAGTTAGAAGCCCTAAAAGCTTTGACTGGACAGGTAACATCTCAGAAATGGTTGTGTCAAATGTGTTATATAATATTTTTGACACAAATCAAACATTTTTAAAGTACGCCATAATAATTTGAAGAGTGTATAACAAGAGAAATATAATCATCAGATAGTACTTATCAGTACATCTGGTACACATTATATTTTATGTATTTGGATCAATAGAAAAGCAATTTATATTTTTGTACAAATATTTTATACAGTGCTCCATGCATCGTCGTCAAAAAAATACCAACCGAATTGAAAACCTCCTCCTTTCAGAAGTCAGTTAATAAAGGGAATGTGACACGGAGCAGTCTTACATTTCATTCTTCGAATAAAATATAAAGATAAGAGGAAACAAAAAATGATAACTGCCAAAGTAATTTAATGCGAACATCTTTTTACAGGTCAGAAATGGTGCCATCTCTGCTGATAACATAGTTGATTTCTACAACCTCAGATTCCGATCCCTTCATGCTTTATCTGATTTCCACGGCCCTAATTCTCTTCAAACTAAGGAAGCTAAGAAACTGTTGGGTATGTTTCCGAAGATCTCTTTTTAACGTAGATATATTTAGTTTTATTGACAGCACTTACTACTGATCACAAATAAGTTACTTGTGGTGTGTAGTTTTGCTAATGCAATCCCATTTTGCAAGGAGACATACACAGCTCTGTTGAAGTTTACCAGTCATTATGTTTTGTCTTTTTTTTATGCAAAGTAATATAAATATACCTCAGATGTCAGTTAGTCACTTGTCGACGTGTCCTGTTTGTTACCATAAGTAGGCTAGCTACTGTGAGATTACTTGAGAAATGAAACAATGCTGAAAGCCTACTTTATGAGACAATCTGAAATATAATAATATTAAACAATTACTTCTTGAGTCTTTTAAATATAAAAATCTATGGTTAAGTCAGGTGTTTTAGAGGAATTTGTTACTTTTAGGCGAGGCACTTCAACAGTTGAGCGATGCGTTTGTAAAAGCTTACGATGGGTCGGTGCTAGTGACGGTCGTGGCCACTGACGTCGCGCACACGCGTCGCGCCGTCCGCTCCGTGCCTTCTGGACGACAAAGCGTTGTGGTGAGTTGATTGTGTTCTTGGAAAAATTTAAATGATTTCAACCCATTAATATACCACTACGGAGCACGAGTCTCTCGTCATTGAGGAGCGCAGGAGTATTATATACTCCACCACGCTGCTCCAGCGCGATTGGTTGAGGGGTTAGTGGCCAACCCGTGTATCGGAAGATTTTTATGCCAACCGAAAGCCTCGCGTAATTGCTTAACGATTGCTATCTAACGATAAAAACCGAGAAATATTTTCCTCCAACTACGGAAGCAAACATAAAGACGTACGATTCAAGAAAAACATTTTACTTTTTAAAACAAATTGTCAGGGTTGTCTATCTTGGAACGTTCAACAAAATTGGTCGATGTTTAAAGGACGGTGATGACGCGCCGCTCCAAGAGCCCCCTGCAGAGTCAGCCCCATCCCAGTCGGGCGGCGGCACAGGCGGAGACGTTAGCTAAATTTCACGATTAGAAATTATATCAGTTTCATTAATTTCATAATAAGGTTAATCTACTGAAGTAGTATTCATACATAAAACCGACTTCAAAAAGTGTTCATTTTACATAGACAAGAAATAAACTGAGAACGTCGTCAACGTAATCGAACTCAGTTAAATAATAATTATTAGGGATAACTCACAGAAATGATAACTAATAGAAATAGGTCAATGGGATAACTCAACGCTATGACAAGCACCAGCTTCCAAATATAAAAAGAATCATCAACATTGGTGCACACAGTAAAACGTAGTAACGTATAGATATAAAATAATACAGTCGAATTCAGAACCTCGGCCCTTTTTTGAAGTCGGTTAAAAAGAGATGATTACACTATTGTATTGTAGATGTTATATTATTTTCGTAGAAGGTTCATCATTCTTTATTTTATTTTAGTTATGTACGTAGTTACTAGTTACATTCATCATCGCAACCCATAACTGTCCCACTGCTGGGCACGGGTCTCCTCTCACAATGTGCGGGGCACAGGCCATAGTCCACCACGCTGCCAAGTGCGGATTGGCGGCCTTCACACACCTTTGAGAACATTATGGAGAACTCTCAGGTGTGCAGGTTTCCTCACAATGTTTTCCTTCACCGAAGCATGAGATAATTAAATTTCTCTAAATACACACATAATTTTTGAATATTGTTACATTATGTAGGTAGAAACAAGTAGTTAGTTGTAAACGGTTTTATTTGGAGTTCTTAATGGGTTGCCGATTTGTAAATTAAATTACCAATTTCTCGCTTCGTTCAGCCCCTGAATAAGAAATACAAAAACAAACGCAGAATGTGGTATCTTAAGCGATCACGGTACGTTTAGCCCGCCGGCTGCACGATTGCATCGATCTATAAGCGCTCAAACTTTAATTAAATATTCACTGTATTTTACATTATTTTGCAGACTCATCAGGATGACGCGTACACAGCCGATTACGCTGCCATATTTAACATAATCCTGTGGTTCGGAGTTGTGTTCACCTTCACCTTAGTGGCCATCGTGTACGCCATAATGGATATGGACCCCGGCAGAGACTCCATTATCTACCGCATGACCAGCACGAGAATGAAGAAAGATAACTAAATAAGTCTATGACTTTGATGTCTCAATGTTAGTAGTGAATCTGCTATTTTTTTAGATGTCGTCATAGTTTAATTCGTCATCTATTTATTGTTACTGTTCTGCTAATTATCGAAACGTTCTTTAAATGCAATGTTAAATTATATTTATAAATAAATGCAGAAAGGTATTATGGATTATTTTCGTGAGTTTGTTTCTAAGTGCGACACTCGTAGCAGGAGATTTATTTCTGATTGTTGATGTGTTTCAAACTAGCCTGTTTGTAGTGAGAATTGTAGGATGTTATTGTGTGTATTGATAAATAAATAAAACAAACTTATTCAAGGTTAATTTTATTATTTAAGCACCGTTAAATACAATAAGTTTTGTTAATATTCTTGTTACACTTGTTAAAACAATAATATAAATGAGTAACATTAAACACAAGTTTAGTTACTTTCCTTGTGCAATACAACAATCATTAACTTAATTACTACCAGTTAATGCACTTAATTAAATACTTAAAAAACTAAGTTATGAAATAAACTTCAAATCAATATATAATAATTTTAAGTTTTTTTCTTAAAAGTACAATTGTATGTAAATTCTGTAAATTAAAAAATAGAACATAACCTTTTTTATTTAAAATTTGATTTGTTAGGGCAACCCAACCTTGTAGAGTTCATAAAAAATAGTTTTGTGCTAAACCTATTGGTCAAATTATGAACTACAAAGCACCTGTTTTGCATTTAGGTAATGCTTGTGAACAATATCTTACTGTGGAAAATATCAACTTAACTATGATATAATGCATATGAAACATCAGTCATAAAACACAATATTAAACATGGCATTTTTTTGTTGTTGTTATTGTTTACGCTCCGACATACGTAATTATATAATCTGAATCTCAGAAACGGCTCCAACGATTTTCATGACATTTATGCAGGGGGTTTCGGGAGCCATAAATCGATCTATCTAGGTTTCATGTTTAGAAAACGTCGTTTTATCCGTGGTTAAACATAAACTGAAAAAAATGACTCTTCCTGACATCTATTCCGACACAGCAACACTAAAGCTACTTCAGTAAGTGGCGTTGTTACCGAGGAAAGCTCGGTCAACCAGGTACTTCATAATAATAAGGCACTAAGGTTGAAAATACTATCGTTAAAGTTATATTAATAGATAAAATTACAAATTTAAATGGATTATTACAACTTTCATTGTTATTCATTACTACATTTTCTTTATTCGTCGTATAATGCCAGCTATGTGAAATGTAAACGCTAAACTATCTTCTGCACTATTAAAAATGTAAATTTTTAATATTTTTACATTTCGGATATTTTCGTGTTCCGTCTTCCAGTATCGACTTGCCGGTGTACAATGTCTCCTATAGATACACGGCGAGTATAGGCGAACCGTACGTGTACGTCCAATTTTATCGTGTATATTCGATAAATAGACACCAAGATGTGTCAGCGAGATCTATTTTATCCATGTTTAAAATTATTCGGCGAGAAAGTCGACGAATATTTCGGCGAGAGTATCTAAACCAGGTGTAATTAAATAGACGTACCGTGAAGAGAATAGTTCCAGGGGCTCTATTTTTGAATCGCTCGACTGACGGTAAGCGCTCGTTTCGAGTGTTTTTCGTTCAACATAGCAAATTTTTGAATCGCTCGTCTAGCGGCGAGCGTTTGTTTCCGTATTTTGGAGTCGCGCAACTACTACGCATGATTTCAAAGCCAGGTTAATATCACTCGAAACGGGTGCTCGCCGCTAGACGAGCGATTTAAGAATAGTATAGTACGGTCGACGGTTCTAGGCCGCTCTGAAGTTAGGCTTTCGGATATAGTGCGCAGGTACTGTACTTCAGAGAGAGATAGCGACACGAACACTGAGCGTGTGACTGAAATAAACAATGCTCAAAGCACCGACCACACAGCCACTAGACTCCTAATGTTTGATTTTGCGTATGGAGAACATTCAGACCACTAGCTGAATTAAGACGAGCGGGGGGACTGGCTAATTCAAGGCCACACGAAACGTTGGAAAGAAATAGATTAATTTAAGCAACGGGAAAGAATGAGATGGCACGAATTTATATCGGTACTATAATACTGATGTGTTGTTTGAAACCATTCGCCTGTTATTAGGAGTCTAGGGGCTGTGTGGTCGGTGGCTCAAAGTGACACCCCGCGCGTCTTGCCACCATTTCGACCCCAAAATTGACTTCTGCGCAGCGATCCGAACAAAGTTCAGACCGGCCCAGAACCGCCGGCCGCACTATGGTATAAATCGCGGCACATAAGTTGAACCAAAATGGCTGCCGTTTGCGCAGGTACTATTGTAGACAAACGGGTGGAGAGGGACGGGAAGCGACTGAGCGCATGCGCGTGAGCGAACTGAGCGAGTGACGTACCGCCCACGCGTCCCGCGCTTCGATTGAGACCCGAAAATGTGGTACTGCGCACTCAAGGACATAGTTCAACTTATACGCCGCTTATTATAACCAGGTGTATGGTATTAACTGCGGCGCACGGTGTAGTGGTGCGCGCGCCGCAGCCGCCGCCGCAGCTCGGCGGGGAAGCGCTCGTAGCAGCGGCGGCACGCGGGCCGCTCGTCGTACTCGTAGAACTTGCTGCGCGTGCTCAGCGCGGCGTCGCACACCGAGCACGCGAAGTGGTGCACGCACCACGCCTTGTTTAGCGCCGTGAACACTGACACAACGACAGTTTTCATTATAAAATTTATATAACCAACAAACGGGCAGGTTGATTGTTGAATGATTTACTTCTTTACATTTTAACTCGTAGGAAAACCATCGCTAATTGTCAGCAACACCATGGTTTGTCCATCAGGAAATTGCATTAGAAGCAATGAGATTGACATTTCATTAAATGGTCGATGGATTAATAAGAAGCAAAAATTTTTTTGTCATTGGTGAGAAAGAAATTGGACTCGGAGTCTCGCTTCAAAGCGACTAACGCGTGTTTTCAATAAACGATCCCATGATGGAAATCAGAATCAATCCAACAAAGCTTATCTGGTGCTTATCGATCTGTAGATTTTCACAAACATCAATCCATAGTGTCAAGTAAACTCACCATCACCCGCGATAACCTGGTTGCAGACGTAGCACAGGTTGCCGAACAACTGGTGGTAGTGTTGCTCGCAGTACGCCAGACCCTTCTTCTCGTAGTGACGGTGTCCATGGAACGGCTTCTCGCATTTGGCGCACACGAAATGCTGCATACATAAAAAAAGAAATTAGTTCTAAAACGTAGCTAAGCTACTAAAATATTGTGCAAACATGGCATCTCCAACTACTAATACCCGAAAATATACATCTATTGCATAAATGCCTACTGGAAACGGTGGCTAGGTTAGCTGGCTAACTGCCTTAAAGATGTTCAATCCAAATGAAAATTCTCAATTCAAATCTATTCTACAGTAAGATGTATGTTTAAAACCCAACAACGAAAAATCACGCTATTAAATGTTTATTTTGTACACAATAATATTTACTTCAATTTTATTCTTATTTATGACTGTCTTTTAAAATTAGCCACATTGAATTTAGTCTGACGTCATAAGGACGAAGTAAAGGAAAACGAATATTTAATTATTTACCTCAACATGCCAGTGCTTGCCGAGAGCAGTTACAATTCTTTCTTCGATGGGGCGGCGGCAAGCACCACATATGGGAATGCCCATTTTATCATGACAACGAAGGCAAAACAAGTTATTCTGAAACAAAAACCTATGAACATTAACAAAGAAAAAAATTAAAGGGGTTTTATCAGTTATGTTAACTAGAGCTATAAAAACAAGAGAAATACTAAAACAGAGAAAATATTATGTAGGTAATTGTATAACATAACACAGGAAGGAAGATAAAAAACAACTGTAATACACTATGAAGACTAGAATTTCAAATTTTAAGGACTATACATAACAGCTTTTTACTAATTGTTAAATTAATTTTAGTATTTGTAATTCAGTTGATTTATTATAAATTTTGTAATTATGGTTTTCTTCTTTTGTTCTAATTATATAAATAAATAAATAAATGTGATACGAACCACATCATTGGCAGCGTATCCCGGGCGGTTCTTGACCTCGCGCGCGGTGTGGTCGAGCTCCACGCCGCACGTGGCGCACGTGAAGTGGTACCCGTGGTACACCTCGCCGCGGTACCGCAGCGGCTCGCCGTCGATCACGCCGCTACAACCATATCATTTTAAACTTAAGGACTTCGCACATTAGATGGGATGGGTCTAATTAGATGGTCCATCACGGACTCTTCGACAAAACTCAAATTTAATTACGAGCTTTATTATCTTGCGATGCAAGGTTGAATTTCGAATGTATACTTGAAAGATCGGTCGGAGTCGGAGTTGAGTCTCTTGTAAATTTAAATAAATGAGTTAGTAACTAACTAACTGTTAGTTGACAGATCTTTTACTTCTGTTCTTTAGATGTTTCTCTCAGTTTTAAAATTTCACAAGCGGTTTTCGGGAAACTTCATATCACAGACTGGGTACCACTACCAACTAGTCTATGGCTAGTCTCGCAGTTGGCCGTTAGTAGGTAGCCGAAAACACACTCCCAGCAATTTACTACACATTCATGAACTCACTGGCATTTATGGCACATGTAATTCTGCAGTCCGTCAGCCTTGATGCGTGCGTTGCAGGCATGGCAGAGCGCCCGGCCCGCATGCTTGATGAAGCCGGCGTCAGCTAACTCCACACTACACTCCTCGCAACGGAAACAGCCCGGGTGCCAGTTGGAGTTCATCGCCTTTATCACACGACCAATGACAAACTCTCCTGTCAAAACAAATGTAAATATTACTTTTTGTTCTCTGCATTTAATATTTTAAACATGCAATTAGATAAAAATAATTTCTTTTTTCTACCTAATGGAAATTTCTACTAACCAACATAGAATGTTAACTACATGGAGCAGGTGGAATATTTGGTAATTATTTTGGTGTCAGTGAATAAAGCAATGTTATGAGTAAACTGTATATATTATGTCATGTCATGGACACCATGACATGAAATCATAACAATCGGAGAACTTAAAACCACCACTACTACTAATTCTTAAGAAGTGTTTTTGAGTAAAAACATAACAAATTTAGATTGCTGGGTAGCACAGACTGTTGCTTAATTAGTTGTCTTTGTATAGGTGTATTCAACTTACCACACTTATTACAGCATGGTGCAAATAGCACCTGGAAATCACGCTCACAATACTTGCGCCCTTCAAATTCATAAAACACCCCCTCAGGGAATACTCGGAAACATTGTGCACACCTGTAAAATCACATAATATTATGATTCTCATGACTCATCACAGAAGAAAAGAAAGATAAAAGAAGCCTACATTTCTATAGGTACCTGTTATTTGTCAATAAACATTATAAATGTTCTTCTAATAGTTATTACATAAAGTTGTTTGTGCAATATGTAACCAATAAAAATCAAGGGTTAAATCTCATAATATATAGCTTATAATAATTACTAGCTATCAACAACAAATATATTATTATATTATATATTATTACTCTATAATTATTTAGGTACTTACACAAAACAATTAGTATGCCAAAGTTCACCATTAGAATTAACAATTTTTTCATTTGGTTCAAATCCATCACCGCAGCGGGTGCAGAACATATTGTCCAAGGACATGGTGGCTAATCTGAAATTTAAATGAAATATAAATAAATTATTGACATGTGTCCAGGATGGAGTCGCAAGTTCATGTGAAAATATCCAAATACAAAATAACAGGAAAAGGAATGATTATTTATTGAATTTCCTTAAGTCAATCAATAAAATCCTAATAGATATTTATTCATAATATATGTATAACTGTCCTTAAATTGCCACTGTAATAAACTCACTACATATTTTGTAATGGAAAATAATTTTACTAAACTAATCTACTATTATTTCACTTTGGAGCTTTATTAGGTATAATCAGACCCTTTCAGTTCATTGTGATAGAAAGTGCCGAACATATATGTCAGTATTAAAATAGGTTCAAGTGTTAAGGCAAACTAATGGGACAAATCCAGTAGACGGGCAGCAGCATCTCACTGTGTATTATCAACACCAACTGCGGTCACCAACTCGCAATTGCCAAGCGCGGTGACTATGGCTAACACCCCCGTATGGCAGTCACTAGAAAACCCCGGCCCCCAGTCCCCGGCGGCCCCGCTATTCCTGGCTATGGTAGCGGTCACGGTAACGGCGGGGCAGGGGGTGCTAAGAATCTCCGGAAGAGATCGGGCTACCACAACCAACGACCTCTGCACCTGGCAACGTACAATACCAGGACACTGAGGACCGATGACAAGATATATGAGCTGGAAGAAGAGATGGACAGGTTGAACTGGAGCATTTTGGGATTATCCGAAGTCCGAAGACAGGGGGAGGACACGATAATACTCAAATCCGGTAACCTGTTCTATCACCGGGAGGGCGAACATCTGTCCCAAGGTGGTGTCGGGTTTCTCGTCCACAAGTCCCTCGTTAACAATGTTGTGCAAGTAGGGAGTGTGTCGGCTAGGGTAGCGTACCTTATACTCAGAATATCGCAACGATATTCGCTGAAGGTCATACAGGTATATGCGCCGACATCGACACACCCTGAAGATGAGGTTGAGGTGATGTATGAGGATATAAGCAAAGCCATACACACTTCAAAGTCTCATTTCACAGTTGTTATGGGGGACTTCAATGCGAGGCTAGGCACGCGAAACGACGACGAGGAGAAAGTGGGGCCTTTTGGTATTGGACGTCGGAACCCCCGAGGCCACTTGCTGGCTAACTTTTTGGAGAAGGAGAACCTCTATATGATGAACTCCTTCTTCAAGAAGAAGCCCCAGCGCAAGTGGACTTGGATAAGTCCTAACGGTTCCATAAAAAGTGAGATAGATTTCATCCTGGCTGACAAACGGCACATTTTTAATGATGTCTCAGTGATAAGCAGGGTCAAAACCGGAAGCGATCACCGAATGGTAAGAGGCACATTAAATATCAACGTTAAGCTTGAAAGGTCTCGCCTGATGAAATCTATACTCCGCCCAACATCTGTCCAAATCCAAAGCTCCGAAAGCTTTCAGATTGAGTTGCGAAACCGTTTTGCGTGTTTGGATTCTTGCGACACAGTGGACGAGTACAACAACAGGATGGTAGCAACGGTCCACGAGGTAGGGTTAAAGTACTATAGAACCCGCCCCAGTGGTAGGTCTCGAGTTCTTTCAGAACGTACACTCGGTCTTATAAGGGATAGACGTGAACTGTGTGTGCAGTCTTCAGCTTCTTTGTCAGAGTACAGGCGCCTCAATAAGCAGATCTCGCAGGGTAGGCGACACGACTTGCGTGCATATAACACAAGTCGTGTCAAACACACAATAGAGCGAAATCGCGGCTCAAAAGTGTTCGCCAAAGATTTGAGTATTGGGCAGAGCCAACTGACGAGGCTGAAGACCGAGTCTGGCACCATAGTTTCGTCTAACCCCGAAGTTCTGAGAGAGGTCGAGGCGTACTACGGACGTTTGTATACCACCTCATGCGCCCCCGTTCCCACAGAGGTGAACGACAAACGAGCCAAACTGACCCGACACTATACCGAAAATATCCCGGACGTCAGTCTGTACGAGATTAGGGGAGCCTTGAAGCAGCTAAAAAACAACAAAGCACCGGGAGATGACGGAATCACAACCGAACTGTTAAAAGCTGGAGGGAAGCCTCTCTTGGTGGTTCTCCAGAAGTTGTTTGATTCCGTTATCAACAGCGGAACTACCCCGGAAGCGTGGAGCAGAAGTTTGGTGACACTGTTCTTCAAAAAGGGAGACAAATCCCTTTTGAAGAACTATAGGCCCATTGCACTTCTGAGCCACGTTTACAAGCTGTTCTCAAGGGTACTCACAAATCGCATTGCGCGCAGACTTGACGACTTCCAGCCTCCCGAACAAGCCGGTTTCCGAAAAGGCTATAGTACCATGGACCACATACATACACTGAGGCAGGTTATACAGAAGACCGAGGAGTATAACCTGCCATTATGTGTTGCGTATGTGGACTATGAGAAAGCCTTTGATTCTATCGAGACCTGGGCGGTGCTGGAGTCTCTTCAGCGGTGCCAGATCGACTATCGGTACATCGAGGTGTTGAAGTGCATATACAAATCGGCCACCATGTCAGTCCGATTACACGACAGAAGCACGAACCCCATCCAATTGCAGCGGGGTGTCAGGCAAGGGGACGTTATCTCCCCGAAACTTTTCACCGCTGCATTGGAAGATGTGTTCAAGCTAATGGAATGGAAAGGGCTCGGCATTAACATCAATGGCGAACACCTCACACACCTTCGATTTGCCGACGATATAGTGATCTTGGCGGAAACGCTGGAGGACCTCAGTACCATGCTAGGAGACCTGAACAGCGCCTCACAACGGGTGGGTCTTAAGATGAACATGGACAAGACAAAAATCATGTCGAATGTCCATGTCACACCCGTACCGGTTGTTGTTGATGGCGCTGCTCTCGAAGTTGTCGACGAGTACATTTACCTGGGACAAATGATCCGAATGGGTAAGTCCAACTTTGAGAAAGAGGTCACTCGAAGAATCCAACTCGGCTGGGCAGCGTTCGGGAAACTTCGACATATCTTGTCATCCAATATACCTCAGTGCCTGAAGTCGAAAGTGTTCGAGCAATGTGTGTTGCCAGTGTTGACATATGGATCCGAGACGTGGTCCTTTACTGTTGGCCTCATTCGGAGGCTCAAAGTTACACAGCGCGCTATGGAGAGAGCTATGTTAGGTATTTCGCTACGAGATAAGATTCGGAACGATGTAATTCGTAGACGAACGAAAGTTACCGACATAGCTCTCAGAGTTAGCCGGCTGAAGTGGCAATGGGCAGGCCACATCATTCGAAGGACGGATAACCGATGGGGTAGAAAAGTCCTCGAATGGCGACCACGCCTCGGCAAAAGGAGCACAGGTCGCCCCCCGACCAGGTGGACTGATGACCTGAAGAAGACAGCGGGAAGCCGCTGGATTCAGAGGGCTCAGGACCGGTCGGAGTGGCGCCAATTAGGGGAGGCCTATGTCCAGCAGTGGACTTCAAAAGGCTGATAGATAGATAGATAGTTAAGGCAAAGGTTTATTATTTTAGATCATACCATTTATGCAAAGCCTAATTGAGATGAATATTCATAAATCTGATGAATGTAATTTTTTTTATGTAATTATTTAATAATAATGAAGTTGTTGGCAGTAAAGCTACTTATTTTATTTAGTAGTTACTTTTGGTTATTTAAAAATATATTTATTAAAAATGCTTCTGACTTTTGCATCTCTAAATTTTTGGACAGTCAGTTAAGTGGAAATCAATTTGACATAAATGCCAATGCTCAGGCCTCAGTGATGAAATTAGTAAACAGTAATAGCAGTGAAGTACTGGCTTGGAGTTAATTGTGGATGTTAATAGACGTGATGTCAGAATATATCTAAATATGTCTGTCTTGCTATGACTGATCCTCAAAAAATGTTGTATGCATGTTTATAACTTTACTGGGTGATAACATTATATTTCATAATGAAATCAGTGATTATAAAAGCTATGAAATGAGGTTCAATAAACATCGTTAGGCTATGTAGTGGTTATTACAAAATGTGTAGGCTGATCATATTAATTGGCCACTCCCACATTTGAATCTTGCTTACCCTGGCATTTTCACCTTTTATGGAATAGACACAGAGCAACTGAGCAACACGACCTTTTAATTTTCTGTTGAAAACAAAACGAATATCCATAAACGACAATGTAATAGATTTAACCTCATCTGCAAACAGTGCAAACACAGAAGAGGCTATGCATTGTACACATGATGTCATGACGCAATGTTCTCAAAAATAGCTTTGGAGAATCCGAAAAGATTTCGATAATACTCACAGAAAGTACTACTGCAGTAAAAACTTATAACTGTAATCTCGAGTTATAACTATTGTTTCACACTGACATGTTTATTTTGTGTTTCAGTTTCAATAAAATAGACTTGTAAAAATAATATTCTACTGAAAGTTAGGGATGTTAAAAAATAATCGATTTTTATTTAAATCGATTATTTTTTTATTATAATCGATTTTATTTCGATTTTTATTATAGTAATATTAATCGATTTTTAAAAAATCGATTATGTAAATTACGTGTTTTAATCGAAAGTTGATTGACTAGCATTTGCCCGCTGCTATTCGTCCAATTTTGGAGTGTTATAGAGAAAGTTTATTTACATTCAATACTGAATGCGACAAATGTATCAATTTTGATAAGAATTTGATACATTTTGTAAAATTTGCATTGTAAAAAGCACCCAATTTGATTGTATTTATACCTCACTATTTTTTACTTTAGTGGCTCCCTCGTAAAATGTACTCTTAGATATATTATGTTGTCACGGACTATTTAGGACTATTTTCCTTTTCCCGTGGGAATTCAATGTTATTCAACTGTAAAAAGTAGCCTATAATCTTCTTCGAACTTCCAACTAAGTCTATTCAAAAATTTATATCAATCCATGGATGCTTTACGAAGTTAAAGAAGGACAAAACAAATTGTTACTGGTGTTATTACTGTTATTGTTGTAGTTCAAATAGACATCATAATGGATCTTCCCGTGGGAATAATATGTTTTGTCAGGATTAATAAATTATAATTAAAATAGTATAGTATGGATAGTATGGATTAATTAAAAACGGCGCCATCTGTAGGCATATGATTATATATGCGTGTAAAGCAACGAGCTATAAAGTATAGAGGACGCACTTGACAAGTTGACACTTCCATACAAATATTACAAGTTCTGAAGTTCCATACAATCAAAAATGGTACCAAATCAGCCACGTGACTTAAACCGCTAAAAGTTCACAATTGGTTCTTATTTTATGTCGACTAACACAAGACCAGCCGTGATTGGCTAATTTCAGTATCAGTAAAAAACAAAAAACGGAACGACGAATGGACTGACGTTGCCTAAATGCCTACTAGGCTGCTTAGGTGCTTAATTATCCCGCCCACCCCAGTCTATGAGCCTAGTCGGTCGGTACAAAGTACTCTACTCTGTGGTAGTTATAGTTAATTAGTTACAGTTACATTCTTACATTACATTACTTAGTACATTACATACACTACACTTCTATTCTAGGCTAGGAATCTAAGTATTATTTTTCGCTGGTGTAAAGTTACTAAAGTAGTTGTGTTGTGGGTGTGCAGTGTTGCCATATATATGCACCGTAATAACGGTAGATTTGCCGTATTTTTGATATTTGTTTTTAGATCTGCCACCTACAGTAGTCATAAATTACGGTGTATGTAAGTTACCGTATTTTTTCGAACTTTAACCGAAACTAAGTATCCAAGCAACAAAGTGGCCGGCAGTTCCGCCAGTCAAGTGTAAAATTGTACATGTCTTCTTCTTTCTTCTTCTTCTTCTTCCTGGTCCTCCTCTCGGATTCGCTTCCGAAACTGAACTGTCCCTGCGATTGTTTAAGATCGCCTTATATAGGTACCCCTAATTTGGAACACAGCTTTCCAAATTTAAACGTTTATTTAAATTTATTATCGAGAAGTCGAGAACATTCCAGAAATTCTATTTTTAAATTAGGTACTTCTATCCCGCTCGCACGTGTCAATGCTCATGTCAACAGATGATCATTCTATTTTTAAATTAGGTACTTCCATCCCGCTCGCACGTGTCTACAGATTAATCTACGCGACGACAATATGAAAAACAAATTGGCTTAAATAATACAGAAACATTTCGATTATTAATCGATTTTTTTAAATCGATTATTTATTAGAAATTAATCGATTTTTGACAAATCGATTAATTTTGAACAAAGAAAAATCGATTATTATTTAATCGATTCTTTTCCACCAATGTCACATCCTTACTGAAAGTGAAAATTTTGTTCAACCCATTAATTTGATTGAGATGAGAATTAGGGATGTTAAAAAATAATCGATTTTTATTTAAATCGATTATTTTTTTATTATAATCGATTTTATTTCGATTTTTATTATAGCAATATTAATCGATTTTTAAAAAATCGATTATGTAAATTACGTGTTTTAATCGATTTTCAAAAGCCACGGATGAATAAATCTTGCAGTAAGTTTCAATTTTATAAACAGCGCCATCTATGCGTTGGATGAAAAATCGCCAATTAAGTTCATACGTATAAGTTGATTGACTAGCATTTGCCCGCTGCTTCGCCCGCGTGGAATTTGGTCTGTCACATAATGTTCAATTTTATCGTCAGAACTTTTGAACTATTCATCCGGTTTTGGAGTGTTATAGAGAAAGTTTATTTACATTCAATACTGAATGCGACAAATGTATCAATTTTGATAAATTTTGTTAAATTTGCTAAATTAAAAAGCACCCAATTTGATTGTACTTATACCTCACAATTTTTGACTTTAGTGGCTACCTCGTAAAATGTACTCTTAGATATATTCTGTTGTCACGGAGTATTTAGGACTATTTTCCTTTTCCCGTGGGAATTTAATGTTATTCAACTGTTAAAAGTAGCCTATGATCTTCTTCGAACTTCCAACTAAGTCTATTCAAAAATTTATATCAATCCATGGATGCTTTACGAAGTTAAAGAAGGACAAAACAAATTGTTACTGGTGTTATTACTGTTATTGTTGTAGTTCAAATAGACATCATAATGGATCTTCCCGTGGGAATAATATGTTTTGTCAGGATTAATAAATTATAATTAAAATAGTATAGTATGGATAGTATGGATTAAATAAAAACGGCGCCATCTGTAGGCATATGATTATATATGCATGTAAAGCAACGAGCTATAAAGTAAAGAGGACGCACTTGACAAGTTGACACTTCCATACAAGTTCTGAAGTTCCATACAATCAAAAATGGTACCAAATCAGCCACGTGACTTAAACCGCTAAAAGTTCACAATTGGTTCTTATTTTATGTCGACTAACACAAGACCAGCCGTGATTGGCTAATTTCAGTATCAGTAAAAAACAAAAAACGGAACGACGAATGGACTGACGTTGCCTAAATGCCTACTAGGCTGCTTAGGTGCTTAATTATCCCGCCCACCCCAGTCTATGAGCCTAGTCGGTCGGTACAAAGTACTCTACTCTGTGGTAGTTATAGTTAATTAGTAACAGTTACATTCTTACATTACATTACTTAGTACATTACATACACTACACTTCTATTCTAGGCTAGGAAATCTAGGAATCTAAGTATTATTTTTCGCTGGTGTAAAGTTACTAAAGTAGTTGTGTTGTGGGTGTGCAGTGTTGCCATATATATGCACCGTAATTACGGTAGATTTGCCGTATTTTTGATATTTGTTTTTAGATCTGCCACCTACAGTAGTCATAAATTACGGTGTATGTAAGTTACCGTATTTTTCCGAACTTTAACCGAAACTAAGTATCCAAGCAACAAAGTGGCCGGCAGTTCCGCCAGTCAAGTGTAAAATTGTACATGTCTTCTTCTTTTTCTTCCTGGTCCTCCTCTCGGATTCGCTTCCGAAACTGAACTGTCCCTGCGATTGTTTGAGATCGCCTTTTAAAGGTACCCCTAATTTCAAACACAGCTTTCCAAATTTAAACGTTTATTTCAATTTATTATCGATAACATTCCAGAAATTCTATTTTTAAATTAGGTACTTCTATCCCGCTCGCACGTGTCAATGCTCATGTCAACAGATGATCATTCTATTTTTAAATTAGGTACTTCCATCCCGCTCGCACGTGTCTACAGATTAATCTACGCGACAATATGAAAATCAAATTGTCTTAAATAATACAGAAACATTTCGATTATTAATCGATTTTTTTAAATCGATTATTTATTTGAAATTAATCGATTTTTGACAAATCGATTAATTTTGAACAAAGAAAAATCGATTATTATTTAATCGATTCTTTTCCATCAATGTCACATCCTTAATGAGAATGAGTAGTTTGATTGACAGTTGATTGACATTGACACCACAGATTGAGATAATTTGAGACTTGAAGTCTTAGAGTAAAAAGTAATATAGGTACTCTAGTCTCTAAGCTTGAAGTGAAGTTCGAGTAATTTTATCGTTGATAGATACAGATAAACCATAGACTAGGAACTAATCTGTATCTATCTTCAATTATAATCTTTACTCAAACTTCAAAGTAAATATATTTTTTTTAAGAAAGAAATACAATTTGTCGGAGATTATGGTAAATCGAAGGTACAGATTAGTCTATGATACGCCTGAATTGATGGTATTCGTTATCTATGGTTCCTGAAGATCGCGAGGTCTGTCAAGTTGTAATCTGTTGTGGAACGTCAAGCTGACAGTAGTGACAGCTTGGCGAGGTGACGTCATGCTCTGGGGTGAAGTGTCAAGATTTGGCACTTGGGCAGAATAAACAATTGCGGAAATCGCGGGAATAGCATTGAGGGCTTGAAGGGTCGGGAAAATACCAAAAACAGAGCTTGTATGTCAACTCGTCGGCATTTCATAACAGAAGGGCTGTTTGCGTGATTATTGTCACCTGCGAGAGACTCCTGACTCGTCAAATATATTTCTTTCCTTAGAGTATGTATATACTCTAAGTTTCTTTCTTTCTACCTAGTCTATGGTCTATCTATTAAGTTAATGTACTGTACACACACAGACTAGGTAGACCAGGTACATGTACTGACCATGGAGAATCTTCTAGGGGGCGTTCCACTGAGCGATCACAACGTATGTATCGAACGTTTTGATCACAGATCACTATAATGTAGCTACGCTAGTTTTGATCGCCTATTGGAACACAACCTAGATCCTAAATTATGGGCATCCCCCGCATCCCCGTTACCGATGTTTTAAGACTGGTGGAAGACAGGGTGGCTTGGAAACAGCTCGTCAGATCCACCACCAAGGCTTACCAGAACGGGCACGACCTTTAGCAAAAATAAGAAGACGGCAAAGAAGAAGTTGATTTTTGAGCATGCTCAAAATAAGCATGCGTATTTTATAACGAATGACCAAAATTAAATCTGTGGATCAAATGTTAATGTCACAATCTCACAACAATCAATCACAAATTCACAATAAATGTCACTGTCAGTAGTGTCAGACTCGGTCACAATGTCACAAATGTGACAAATGTCACAATCTCAGAATCTCACAATAGTCACAAATCACAAACACAAGTTGCTCTTTCTTTGTAATTTATCCGTAATACTTAATTTTTCATAAATAGGTAAATTGTTAAGCAAATCGTGAAGATATATTTAAGTAAATTGAAAAATATTATTTGACTTTTAATTCAATGAAAAGAACTAGAAACGATGCAATTAAGGCCGCTGTTACTTCCTACTTAGAGCGTCGAAATTATCCTGTGAGATTAATATTATTTAATTTTCTAACTTGCTACGAATACGATTGAATACTATGCTAAAAGTGGTTTATTATTCTAGGAAATAGATGTCTTTAATCATACCACTTCCTCATGTCGGAGTGCTGAAGAAATGGCAGTTGCCACTATAGTTCAGTGCGAGGCGAGTCGTGCTAATTCGATTCTGTTTTCTTGCATAAACAATGATCCGGGCCAGTATGATGTTCAATATACTAGGTAAGCATAACATGTTAAATCATGAAAACAAGTAAAGTGCTAGGTTCAAAAATTATTTCTTATATTAAGTGCAGATATTTAAAGTGACCATGGCTTAATAAATAATTATTGTTCATACTAAATCTCCGGGGGTGTAAATAAGCATATTTTAAGGGTCATAATATTCCACAAAGTCCCAATTTCCTTCTTAGCCAGTTATACCATAAAGCTTTTGATAGCCTTATAATGATAAAAAGACAATTAAAAAAATTGATAATTCCTCGACTCTCAAGATACTGGGCCACTCCTGCCTATATCTCTTTACTTTGCATCTTTTATTCTATTATTTTTCTTTGCAGTTATTATTTGCTCTTGCTTAACATTGGTGAAAAATTCTTGGTTGCAGATTGGTGAATTATATAAAGGAGATTGAAGACGACAAAGTTAAAAATGAATTATTGGGGTTATTAACACCATTACTTTGCCATTTGTATTTGGAGATGTTGCGTGGAGGACACGGTGGGGCAGCTCAAATGTTTCTCAAGCGGCACTCTGCGACACTGCCTCAGAAAGAATTATCATTCCATCAACCCATTGATGGAAACTTGCCCTCTGCCTTATATAGACCGAATAGTCTTGAGCAGTTATTTAATTCACTACAAAATGGTACAATTGACAATGAAACACCTGATAAGGATTATATGAACCAATTACTGGATGATATTGGAACTGTCTATACATTGCAAGAAATAGAAACTAGACCTACAGTAGCTGCATTCAGGTAAGTTTTTAAATCTTCTAATATGACTAACTGGAGAAGTTCTATAGGACAGAATATCAATTTAATACAGGGACTATTCATAACAGATAATACTCGCACATTTATTGTTCCTATTCTTTAGTTGTCAACCAGAACTTAGTATTTCCTTGAAAATATGTTTTTTTTTTCAGATCATGTAAATATGACATTTTCTTGTCGCAAGATTCCCTCAATACTTTAAAAGCTTATTTGGCTAGGCATGGCCATGTACTCTTGATACAGGTTCTGCAAACATGGTTTCACATTGACATTAATGATGATGATAATAATAAAAATTTGGTAAGTTTATATAATTATAAGACAAATAAAAAGTTTGTGATTCATAAAAACAAATACTATGTGGTTACTTATGCTCACACAAATTATAATTACTTATGTATATTATATTTTTTTGTATTAAGAACTAATATTACATAACTAAGCAAACAAGCAATAGTGAAAGTACCTTCTATAAATTAAAATTTCTTGAAAATATGAATATTTTTGCATTAGTATTGGGTATATCAGATACCCTAACACAAATGACTTTGTATTTCGCGTAGCTGCAGGCCTGTTAATTAAAATATTAATGTCCATATTACTTTCATTTAAAGGAGGACGATGAAGACCAACTTGAAGAAGAAGTCAATGCGGCTACTGCAAACTGTGAAGACAAGACAAAAGATACTAATGGTAAATAAGTTTACAGTTACTCAATTTCATATACGAAAGGTATTTTAGAAAATAATTTTGTATTCTCATTTCAGATATATTCTCAAAGTGCAATGGCCATGCAGAGTATCAATCTGTCGATAAAGAAATAAGTGATTTGCAAGATGCTATAAGAGGAGTGAGGGAGTCTTTGGCCCCACTTAAATTGTATAAAATTGCTACACCTGATTCATAGTAAGTAGTAATTCTCATCAATCTTAAATTTTTTTCTTTAATTATATTACAACAAGAAGTTTAAAAATATGCATCTTTATTTATATTTTTTGAGCTTTCATAACTAAATTGCAATATTGGACACCTTGTATTATGTTGTGTTGTCTGCCAGTTATTATACTTAAAAAAATATTTGTATAAGATAAATAAAATTTGTAAGACATAATTTTCCAGAACCACAAGACTGGAGCATTAAAATTATGAATAAAATCATGTTTACTTTACGGATGATCTGAATATACTTATTATTTCCAAATGCATGTATGCAGTGTATTAATAAAGCCATTGCCTTTTACAGCTTAGTTTGTGCCAAAACAGATACCAATTGTAACATGTTATGTGGAGGGTTCAGTAATTCAGAAATCCGATTATGGGATCTTGGACAAAACAATTTGAACAGAAGAATCAACAGAAATATATCTGAAATTGAATTAGCATGCAATGTAACATCAGACATTGACATGCCTACTCAGAATCTCTTGTAAGTGTAATGATAAATACATATTATTACTTTTTCATCATTATCAATAACACAACATGAATGGGCTACTGCCGGAATCCAACACACTGGCGAAAGTCCACCACACTGGCAAAATTGCAGATTGGCAGATTTCACCCATACGTTTTCTACAAAGTCTTGCAAAGCGAGTGATAATATTATGTGCATAACGTACCCTTCATTAGTGGTGCATGCGAAATTTATACCAAAACCGCCTGTGAAATCGACATTTAGACTTAAAAAGTGTTACTTAATACATTTTATTGTTATAGAAATGATTCATAATTTAGTATTTATTACTTTCAGCCAAATAGGTACTGGTATTGCATTAAGAGGGCATTCAGGTTCAGTGCAAGCATGCAGTATATTGTCTCGAGAAAAATTAGTTCTTTCAGCATCCCATGACAACACTATGAGAGCGTGGAGACTCTCAGATTACTCTTGTGCATCTATATACAGGTAAAATAAGAATTTCAAGGTGCACCACCAGTTTAACAATGATTGCTTGGCATACTAATTAGATAAATTAAGTGATTGATATCAATTTTTGAAACTATTTCAGAGGCCACAACTACCCTATTTGGTGTATGGATGTCACAAAAAATGGTCTATTTATTGTAACCGGATCTCATGATAAAACTGCAAAGCTATGGTCCCTGGAAAGAACTTTTCCTGTTAGAGTATTTGCTGGTCACACTTCCGACGTCACTGTAAGTATCTAAGCTACAAGTATGTGCATAAGGATTGTACGAATATCATCAAGTCAAAATCTTCCATCCACCACCAATTCACTCTTGGATTGATCGGATGTAATACCAGATTAGAAGGAAGGTGATAGCTAGACAGAAGGATAGGATAGGATAGAAGCAGTTATAGCCGGGTGGTTAGAACGTTGGAATCCTAAACCCCTGGGCCCTGGTTGAAGTTCTGTGCATACCTCTAATTTTCAAAAATTATGTGTGTATTAGGATTTAATTATCATTAGCTTCGGAGAAGTGAAACATTGTGAAGAAACTTGCACATCCGAGAGGTCTCTATACATTTGTCAAAGGTGTGTGAAGTCCGCCAATCCGCACTTGGCCAGCATGGTGGACTATGGCCTGTACCTACCTCTCACATTGTGGAAAGAGGCCCCTAAATAGAGATAATATTAATTAATAGAGCTAAAAAATATTGTAGGTGCAAGTTATTATTATTTTTTTAGACTTTAGAGATTCCCAAAGGTCACTGCAACCAAACTATACCTATTTGTAGCAATTTGTAGCCAAACCCATTGTAATATCTGGCCTCTAAAACCTACCGTAGCTATAAGTTGTGTGAATTGCAATTTTAATACTTATCGTAATTTGTTTTTAGTGTGTAAAATTTCATCCTAACGAAGCGTACATAGCGACGGGCGGTGCCGACCGTAGCGTTCGGCTGTGGACAGTGTGTGACGCTCGTTTCGTAAGAGTCTTGTACGGTCATCGAGGAGTCTTGAGGACATTAGCTTTTTCGCCCTCTGGAAAATACTTGGCTAGTGCTGGTAATACTTCACATTATTACGGTTAGAACAATAAAGTTAAAACAGGTTAGGTCAGATTTTCGTCGTAAAATTCTCCAGTAAGGACGACGCGCTTTGCTTCGTCATTTTTTTTTTTTTTTCATAATAATAATGTAATAAATACTTATAATTAACATATAAATTAGACTAAATTATTAATAATTAGACTATTATTATTAATATTATTATTATTATAATTATTTTATAATTAGACTACTTTATTTATTACTGCTAAATTCGTTCACATCTTTGTTCACAGGTGATGAGAAAAAAATCAAAGTGTGGGATTTAGGTGCTTGCACGTGTATAAACGAATACAAAGGGCACCATGGAAAAGTTACAGCTCTTGATTGGTCTGCAGTGGGCAAGCCTAGTATTACTAACAGAATAGCACCAGACCCCAGTGACAAAAATGTAGACACTTCAATTTTGTGCTCCGCTGGAATGGATGGAATTGTAAAAATTTTTTGGGATAGCAATATGAAGAATAAGTATGTTTTTATTGTATTGATTGTGAAAATTACTTTTAAACTAAAATGTAAAATATGTGACATCAAACCAGGGCCAGAGGGAGTAATTAATACCTGTATCTGTATTTATGGATATAAAATTATTATTATGAATATTTCTTACAGACAGGGGTTGAATCAGGAACTATCCACATCAACTTACAATACAAAGTGTTCATATTTAGTGGATGTACAAGTATATCCAGATTGGATGGTGGCGATTGGAGCAAAAAGATAATTTAAATGGAAAATAAATATTACAATATTTAAAAATATGTTTTTTATTTCTTACTTTTTACTTCTGATTGCAAGGCTATAACAAATATCATTAACAATACATTATTTGCACTATGTTAACATTGTAATCCACAGTAAAGAATGACAGGGTTGAAGTCTCCATGAGATCTCTCATGAGAAATAACATCAAAAAATAAAATCTTAGTTACGTGTAAATAGACAACATAATTTCCATTGGTCATCATGTTACTAAACCTTTTTGAGAAACCTGCAAATAATTATTTATGATTAACTTTGATAACACAATTGTTGCAAAATGAGAAATAAAATCTATGATCTCAGAAATAATGTTATAATTTCTTAAAAAAATTTGTTAGTGGAGCTTGTTTGCCTTTCTGTGGTGGGGAGACCTTCTTCTTAGATGCAGTAGTTTTTTTCTTAGGAGAGAGCTCATTTTTAAGTTCTTTTACTGGTGGTGGTTTTTCTGGAACTTTGACTTCTTCTTCATTTTCAGAACAGCTTTCATAAACTTCCACTTTCTTAGTGAGAACATATCCTTCTTCATCAGTGTATGTCTTATCAACAACTTTACGCCGTTTTTTAGGATTCATAATACCCGATTTAATTACAATATTGTTAATAGTAGGTGTTGGAGGTATTTCATCTTCTGAGTCATGAATAACAGAATCTTGTTCTTCAACACGTTCATCTACAAATGGATCATTATTTTCATTGTCACTCTCACTGTCTGATACATGTAGTACTCTTTTCCGTTTTTTATCCACCTTTGAAGACTTCTTTATTTGGTTCAAAATTTTATTACCATTTTTAATATTATCTACATCCCTAACTTTGTCTGTGGATATTGCTTCTTCAACTTCCATTTTATCACTTTTTTCATCAGTTTCCTTTGTATCTTGTTTTGTTTTGTTAGCATTTAGTAACTTTTCTTTTACTTCTTTATTATTAATACTATTGTTTGTTTTGCTGAAAAATCCAGCTATCCCTTTTTGTGTTTTTTGGCTATTAGCAGAAGTAACTTTTGGTCTATTGTTAGCTACTGCCTTTATATTTTCTTTTTTTGGTGATATTATTTCTTGTTTTATATTTGGTTCTGACTTTGATTCCACATCTTGTTTCGATTGCATTTTAATTTCTTTGTGAACATTATTAGTAGTAGCTTCTTGCTTGATTTTCTTTGACGGTAAAGGTAAAGATTTGCTTTTTTCGGGCACAATTAGATCTTGACTGTTCGATTTTAATTCCCCTATTTCATCAGTTGTTCGTTTATCACAATGCTTACTTTTTATCAGACCAGAGCAAAGTGTAATGTCCTCAAATTTATTAACAATAAGATATGCGGCAGTGTCAATGCTAGGGCGGCCTTTTGTAACACTGTAAATGTGTTCAAAAAACATGTTTTTAAAACATTTCTTCTCTTTAGGCAAATCTTGTTCTGAGCATACTATTGTTCGGGCGTTATTATTATCAGTGGAACCGCTGATTATATAGCATACATTTAGCTGTTGATCTGAATTTTCTTGACGAACATGTTCAACTAACCGCTGAAGCATTATTTTGCTAATGTTGACATGTATGCATAATTCCTTACTAATTGAAACGTAGGTAAGTAACTTGCCTTCGTCTAAAAGCGTGCTTTTCAACAAGCTTTTATTTGCTTGAAATAAATCCTCCATTATTTTTCAAATCTATAGACCGCGTAATTTCAAACGAGCCGGAACGGAACCTTATAAGAAAAAATTAGAAAACTTTATTCATTAAAAACATAAGGCGACCCTAAGCCAAACCTAAACCTTCTTGACATAAAATTAAAATCCAATCCATCCTCTGTCAAACTCAAGTCTGTCATGTCATGTCAGGCTGCTGGCCAGCTGGCTGAAGCTCTGACCATAGATTATACATTGCCGATGTATCTGCGCGCTCGGCAGTAACAGTAACAGGGTGACGAATAACCTAAACACCAATGATAAAAGAAAAAAGAGGATATGCCCTAAGGTCACGTGATCTGAAGCCAAAATTACTCTAAACTGGCGCCGGCACAAAACCGTGATGTACACCTTATAATACAACACTTATCATGTTAGGTATTGCTAAATTAACCTTATTAACTCTTAAGAACACATTAAACGCATAAATCTAAAGTTTTTATCTGAAAATAAAGTTCGAACAACGCTTTGAACGCTTAAATTAAATGACAGTAGACAAGTCGAATAAAAAAATGGCGTCTCGTGCTTCAAGGCGGATCTTGGGCGTTGGGCGATATTACTAAAAATGTTACCAGTTTAATGAAAGTGAAATGTGCGACATATTATATTGTACTTTGTCTTCAAACGCAAATTGTGACGTGTAAAAATGAGACAGATATATTTTTGGTATTGTGGGCCATATTTGCATGATATTTGTATAATGAAAAATTATATATGCAAATTAGGGCCTATCCTCTCTTTTCTTTAAACACCAATGTTAAACTTTAATCATTTTGTAAACACTGTAATAATCATAATGACGGCACTGACAACTGCGTAGATTATTTATCACGGAGAATAGAAGTAAGGAGCGTCATCTCTAGGCTTTAGAATTGTTCATCGAATGATATTAAATAAGGGTGGCTACTAAAGCAAGACTGTAAATCTAACAACACATTTTGAGCTAGGGACGCTATTCATCATCTTCATCACAACCCATAACTGTCCCACTGTTACGATCCGGCTCGTCTCTTTTCACAGTGCCACCTTAGCAATAGCCTTTCGTCTTAAATTGGACATGAGTTTTAAATTTACAGTAAGTACGGTATTAATTTTATTTGGACTTTGTACGATCTAAGTCAATCCCGAAGGTACCTACTCTCGGTTTGGTGGACGGTCTAAATCCCGGCAGGATAACTACCAACCCCTTGCGTGATGCTTTTGTGGGTACCTACAGACCTAAGTAGATACGTATTTATAATCATACTCCCGCCACTCATCATCATCAATCATATTGAGAGCTCCCCGCACTACAGGCCATGGGTCACGGGTGACCCAATCCGAGTAAAAAGGTGGATGATTGAAAGATGCCACGACTTGACTCGCATCCGGGACCTCACGCTTTGTAGACCGAATCATTATTAGCAGCTAGGCTTCGTGATCGTCATAAAATAATTTATTTCGAAAAGCCATAACCATAGTACCTAGGTACTATATGGCTTAAAAAGGATATAATGAGTCCGACAAAACGCTGTAAGTGATTCTTCCTTATTACTGTAAATTTGTGTCGTTAAATTTATCAACCGACACGCGAAGCTTCTATTTACGAACGTAAGATTCATACAGTACTTGCCGGGACATTTAGATAATACACGGCTGTCTAAGAACAAACAACGTATTTAGAGATATACAAAGTACTATATTACAAAGTTCATTACTTGATTACGCAATCATCTCTTGACCATTTAAAGTGTATTTTCAAGTAAAATGGCTGTTTTAATAACTATACTATTATTGTCCTCTGTACTCGGATACATTTGTACAGAACGGCCTACTTTGAACAAAATATTATTTAATGGCAATTACGAATTTATAGATTTAAGTTATCCATTTAACGAGAATACTATCTATTGGCTCGACTCAAAAAAGTTTGAATTTACTAATAAAGTTCAAAAATTTCAAGAAGATGGTTCATGGTGAGTGGGTTTATTTTATTTTTTTATATTTATCATACCTGAGTACTTATGTGGTTTATTACCAATATTTTAAAATTCGAACTGTGAATTTAACTAATAATGTAATAACTGGTGGCCCTGGTGCTACGATTTCTTATAACCATTGGCTTTGTTCGCTGAGTCTGTATTGTCTCTACGTGATCGAATACGCCTTGGAGGCCTAACACAAAATCTTTGGGGAAGAAATAACTTGAAATAAGGTTCTCTAATGGCAGCAACGATTTGGTAATAAATCACTTCCTCAGGTAGTTAATGAAAGGTATTTAGAGAAGCTAGCGGGTATCCGATGGATATAGTCATAGTGGGCAGGGGAAGCAGGAGCGGGCCAGCGGCTCTAACACATGTAGCGCTCGGGTGTAGTCAATCCCCTGTGGCCCTTTTGTTTCAAAATGCGCGGTCGAAATGGATAAGATCTAGGTGTCGAGAGCGGCTCTCGGCGCCCCCTGACACCCGGCGCCCGGGTGCACCGCACCTCCTGCACTATAGGTAAAGCCGCCCTTAAAGGGAAGATAAGTTCCCAGGACCTCCAAAACGAACATCTCCAAAAAAACTCCATTCCGTATAAACAAATGCTGATATTTGTTTGTATGGAATGGAGTTGGTATTTCTATTTGAAGGTACGCTTCAAACGACTTTGCTGCCGGAGAACACGGCGGCACTCATATCGATGCACCCCAGCACTTTAGGAGACGTGGTAAATACGTCGGTGATATAGAACTTGAAAAGCTCATTGTCCCGTGTAAGTATTTTTTCGTAGATCTTGTGTTGTGGATATTTGGGAGAAATAGAAAAACTTTGGTCAGTAATCGACTAATTTGGTAATAATTTACTGTTATTACCTACCAATACAATAGTGGGTTGCTACCTACTACCTTTTTACCTACCTAATTTTGAAATATTTTCTTAATTTCTAGTGATAATCGTGGATATAAGCTCCAGAGTGAACGGAGACCCTAATTTTATTCTTTACAAACATCATATGGATTATTTATTAAACGACAACATCGGAGAACCCTGTTTGATCATATTTAAATTTGGATGGACCCAGTTCGCTGGCGACAGAAACAAGTATTTGGGAATCAATAAAAACGGAACATTAAATTTTCCTGGTGAGTTCGATACATACAATATTGTGCAAAGTCTCCTGTACTTACTTATATTACAGGTTGTAATGATCAGACTCTAGGCTCAAACTAAGGACTTTGTAACATCAATGTGCGTGTTGAATTGTCACATTAGGCGCCTAGGCGGTCTTAAATCTTGCTAAACTCTTTATTACGTTCCAACACGCGAATGCTCTCGGTGAGGATGTGCCTTATGTTCAGCTATTTTCTCGTTAATTGTATATAACATAACAAAAATATTACTTACATCTTTTTCATCCGTGATTTCACTCTACAATTATACACGTACTTATTGTTTTATTGTAAGGTCTGAGCGGTGAAGTAGCGGAATGGATAACTACGTCGTATAAAAATGTAGTTGGTATAGGTGTGGATGTTGCTTCCGTTGATCCGGGTTCAAGCACAGATTTTGCAGTCCATAAAATAAGTGCCATAGCTGGCCTCTACAACATAGAGAATGTGAAATTGGACAGGCCAGTACCCGGTATGTACCTACTTATTTTTGAATTTTGAAATTATAAACTGTAAAAGCTTTTGTAAGGCAAGTAGGTCGTTGGAGGGATACGCTTGAGGACGGCGAGGTATAAGTGCGGCGATAACTCGACTAAGTACAGGGACCTGGTTGTTTCCGGGCTTGTCTCGAGGCGAGAGGATGCCCTTACACTTACGATGCTAATAAGTGTGCGTTGTTATATGAAGTTTTACATTGCAAAGAATACTCACAACTCGAGGCGAGGAAATGACGAATCGTTTTCGACTTGATAATTTTTTATCAATTCTATGTAGTCCACATAGTTTTTGGTGTTTTATATGAACATATTCAGTGAAAATTTAATCCTAAGGAATAGGGTTTGGCTAGCGAGTCGTGTCACAAGGCGTTTTTTTCAGATTTTTGATGATAACAATTAAAAAAATTTGTAAAAAGTTGCATAGATACAAGAACAAAGGATCGACTGCGACTTCATTAAATAATATCGTTTCCGTTTCATCTTAATGTCCTATCAAAATAAAAACAACGCTGATACAATATGTTTACTTCATGTGATATTTCAGTACAAAGTGTATTTTTTTATTTCTTAGACTATTACTAATATAATCAATTAGGTTACTATTCTTGATAATGTCAGTTAAAGATTTTTTAAATTTGCCTCGCTTTCTTTTTGACTCGATATCGAAGACTATGTATCATATCTTCTCCCCATTTTACGTGAACTCTCGCAATGGTATGTATAAAGTTACAAAACCTTTTTTACAGAATACGGGTGTACAGCTTTCGCTCTGCCTATGAAAATTGCTTTAGGGACCGGTGCACCACTGCGTTTGGTAGCAGTATGCCCTAAACTGGAAGTCACTCATTTTTAAGAAGATAATTTGTTGGGAAATGATTCTTTGTAATTTTCTTAGCTTGCAGAATACATTAAGAAATTGTATAGTAGGTGTTGTATGATAGAGGAAGTGTTTTATTTAATTTACTCATTGTTACATCCATTACCTCACCAGGATGGCATGCATGCATGCATGGATGTTTCGTATGTAGGTACATCCCTTAGAGTATACTATAGTTAATATATACTCTAAGGTACATCCTGTAATATAACTATCTTGATTGTCGGTTAATATTTCGACTTGTCCTAGTTTTTTTTCTCATATGAAATGAACTTTGTGAAATGTTTTACCTCGGCCGACCTACGGTGATTAACTGCAAATGCATTTCTAGTAGTTCTGTTCATAGGATTAGTGTTTATTTGCACTGACACAATAATAATATCGCATGTATGTATATATTATCAGGAATTGGGTTAAAATCAAAACAATATCTAGATATAACAAAAATGTATTTGAAATAAAGAAAAGACAGATTGCATATAGCCTAAAATTACAGAACTAAGTTCGCAGGTCAATGCGAAAATAAAATGAAGCACTAAACAAATTAAAAAGTAATAATCACAGTTTTATTCATAGGAGGAAAAAATATTTTTCTTAATAAGATCTTCATACACCAGTTCACCCTTATCATTTCTTAATTCGACTTGAGGAATAGAGTCACGATAGTCCACGATTTTACACTGGAATGGCCCTTTGTCCAGGAATGTATCTGTATACTCTCGGGTGATAATACTTACGTCAATATCTGGGTTCAATTTCACGTTATACAAGTTAACCGATACAGTTGCCGGAGGCAGAGTTCTATACTCCTCAGTGATTTCATTAACATCGGCCGGTGATATAATCTCAATGTTGCCGTAATCAACGAATTTGACTTTGACCCGATTTTTCGCTTCACTGAACTGCAAAATGCTTGCTCTGTACCATTGATTATCTTCTGGGAACACGGCGATACAGGCTTTGTTTTCAAATATACCATTCAACGGAGTCATATTGACAGCGTCGTGTTGGAGTTTTTCAAACATATCTTCATATAACTTAGCGTGCTCGTCATCGTGTAATATGGTAAGCTCCAGCGTGCTTGTATCATTGATTATTGTTATATTACAAGGAAAGACATCCATAACCTGTTTTGGATAGGTGAGAAAACGTTTTTCTGTTACGTCCTGTTCTAGTTCGTCGACTAGTTCATTCCAGTCTTTTCCTCTCATGGATTCCATATTAAAGGAATCATTTGACTGAGCAGTATCATCTAATATGTAATCGGGACCTGAATCCGATTCCACTTCGTAAGTCTCTTCCCGAGCTTTCTTTTTAGGGGAAGCAAATTTACGAGTAACAGCTTTACTGCCGTCTGTGTAGGCCGCCATTTCAAACTCGACGAGATGATCGTTAATCCACAATTTATTGAATTTCAATTCAATCGGTATAACTCCGTCGACCGCCGCGCCGTTTACTTTAACGAAACATTTTTTTTCGACTACAGACTTATGGATGTAATCCAAAGTTTGTCTGTCCCATACGTTGTTAATTGGTCGAATACGATCCAGGACGCATTTGTTCGCCTGAATAGGAATTTGGTACAGAGCGATACTTTTCCGCATATTAGTAAATGCACAAGTTTCTTCGTTCCCGTAGTCGATATAATGAATGAGGCAAAATGACTCTTCTTCGTTGACCTCGAGTACTCTGCCCCTATAAAATTTGTTATCTAAGTAGTAGAGAGCTATGCAGGGTTCACCCACGGTCCATTTTGCAAATTTTGCTTTAGGGTCTGGGTTCTTGAAACGAACATCGAGAGCTTTACGGATGAGGTCCAATGTGTCTTGTTGTTCAACAGCGTGCAAGTAAATAATGCCATCATTGTCGATGTATCTAAAATTAAAGATTAGAAAATTAATGAAAACATGAAAAAATAAATGTAATTTTATCATAGAAATACGCAATAGTCTTATGCAAGCTTGTATATAAAAGGCAATTTATTGTTATTAATGTAATATGAATAGCCGACTAACGATTCCTAATACTAGTTGTGGTAGAAGATAGAGAAACATCTTCGTCGTTTCCTCGCGACTGAGGGTCGTTGTCATCACAAGTGGTTTTGTCGACTAAGGTTCTCCGGGCTTCTGTGTTTTGGAAAAGTTGGATGGATGCGTGAATGGTGGTTTTAAGTTTGGAGACTTCAGTGTCTATTATATTTACATAAGAATATACTCGTACTTTTTACCATATTTACATAAGAATATGGTAAAAATGATTTTGCCCAAAATTCGAGTTACGACGTATCCGCTTTCTGCCGTAGATATAAAGATAGAGAAAACAAGGGCGCGCACAACGAACAAACATAAAGAGTGACAAATACATTTAACTTACGTTGGCATCCCAATAAACTCGTTATTTGGCAATGGTTCAGCTGGTTGCCAATCAGATATAAATATGGTATTTTTATGGCTATCTTCAGTTACTGTATCCAAGTCACAGTTTACTGGACTGGACGAGTGAGAACTGGTATTGTCATCGGAGGTCAAACATTTTGTTTTGTCAAGTGGTTTCATCGGTAGCTGTTCTAATTGCAACCACTCATTGATAGATCCTGTTACATTCAGAAATGACAGCATGTTCTCATCAGCATTTTCAGATTCATTTTGAGTATCACTTGGCTGTAAAAAAAGTAATCTTACATTTTTGTCAACTGACTTGTAGATTATTACTCGTAGATAGATAATAGTATTGTGTGATAATATGTTAAATTAATATGATAAATATAGAATTTGTTGATAACTTAAATATGCACATGCACTATGGATTATGCATAGATATGAAAAGCAATTTATAACACATCAATGGTAATGGATGCTTATTATGCTATTCTGTAGGTACTATTACAATTCATAACTATTATTTGACAAAATCAGACAAAAGTAAACATTGAGTAACTTGATCTTAATTTTTGTAGACCACCTATAAAAATACTCAAAATACTGAAATGATGAGATGCGCTTAGAATTAACACACAAGTCTCTTTTGTAGACAATCAACCTTAAAAATCTTACCTCGTGGCTTTTATCGGGAATACCTAAACCCTGTTGGATAATTTTCTCGTTGAGACACCTCCATTCTGATGTGTTGGGCTCCAAAGCGCCACCTTGTACCGTGTGATACACCCAAAGTTCCACCGGCATACTTTTGTCCTTGAAATGTCCATGCTTCGTGATAAATATCCTTTTGTAAGCGTCAATAAGTTCTTTTAAATATTCCTTCGAAAGGGAAGGCCAATCTTCACCCACGGGAACGACCCCACACAAATGGCACTTGAAAGCCGCGTCACCAATGGACGCAAAATCCTTCGTCAGCTCTCTCAGACTCGCAACTGGAACAGTTTCAATGCAGGCAAAGTCTGAATAGAACACTTTGGCCGTGTCCCCGTCTATTTCAAGTATGGCAGCGCGGCGCCAAGTCTGCGACTGTAAACAAACAGTGCAGCATCGATCCCCGACTTGCCAATTTGTTTTCCCGTTCACATTGTCCAATCTTTTCGAGTAGTACTTCTGCATTTTATCAGACAGTTCGTTGAACGTCTTCTGTTGGTGAATCAGCGACACATAAAACAGCGACGGCGATTGATAATTTAGGATTTTGATTTCCAATCTCAATGGACCCTTATCTTTTGCTTCCAAGTCTTCTTCTTTAATCTGTTGTTCCTGCGTTGGTTTTTTTTTCAATATTTTAATGGCGCCTTTATTTGGCTCTTGAGGTTTCGGTTTGTCCAATGGTGTTTTGTGGGTGATCACTTGATCATTGATGTCATCATTCTTATTAAACTTGAAAATTCTGCAAGATGAAAACAATTTTATTTATACAAGCTGAATAACTAGCTAAATAGATGGTACGTCACCACCCATCACACACCCCACATTAATTTCCACGACAGTCCTTAATTTGACGTGGTATTGTTATTAATTGTATTGTTTTTTTCTTACTTGTAATAATTATGGTGTACAATAAAGTGTAATAAAATAAATAAATATAGGAACACATGTTTAGGGACATTATAACTATCCTAGTTCCCACTTGTCTTGTTCTGGGTTGGTCACAGTTGTCATTAATTCTATAAAAAAGGTGCTCGGTACTTACCCAAAAGTGACGGCAAATTTCTGTTTAATCATCAGTTGGTTAATGCAGATAACATTATCCGGGTCGCTCTTGTCATAGAGGATTACCCCCAACGAGCCCCGGTTGCGACTATCTTCCACGTGTAGGTCCAGGAGACGGTTCTCGAAATGTTTCAGCAGCTCAACAGATCTAGGACTCCATTTTTTGTTCAGCGGCGTAACCCCAGCCAGGTGACATTCGACAGACTGCAATGAATTATCAAATTTATTTTAATGTAAATAGCCACGATTATCCAGTATTTGCCTGCACAGAGTTCTCTCATATTTTGGACACACCGTAAAAGGAACCACATTATAATATGGGGAATTCATGGCAAAATTGTGGTGTGAGATCTTGAGTCTCACGACTCAAGGTCTCACACCTCAATTTTTGTGAGACTCAAGATCTCATACCACTCTTGTGTCGCGTCTTACGATACGCTGGCCTGCCGGCGTGGGGTTCAGTATTCTAGGCCGCCCCAATAATTTCCATCTCTTCAAGATATAAAAAAATCAATGTGTGCAATTCACACGTGATAGAAGTGAAACCTCAAAACAACGAATACTGTCAGTCCAAATATTGATATTGTCTTTCTTTGCTTACGTAAGCCGCCATTTTGCCTTAAAAGGTATTGCTCTAGTTAAGTAAGTCTAAGTGATCACTTCAAAAGCCCAAGCGGCAACGCACCAGCGCCCGCTGCGTGGTGTACTGCGCGGCGAGGCGGCGCAGCGCGCGCCAGTGCACGAGCGCGGCCGCGCCCACGTCCGGCAGCCACGCGCGCACGCGGCCGCGGCCCGGCGCCTCGCGGACCACGCCGCGCGCCCAGCCGCCGCCGCCCACGCTCGCGGCCAGCTCGCCCGACACGTGCACCGCGCACACCATGCCTGCCACACGGTAATGGTATCATACAGTATTGTGACTCGGCCCGGTCCTTGAAATAAATGCCTACAGCCCCGCGCGCTAGGGCCGCCTGCTGCCTCTAGTGAATAATAAATAACGCTACACACTCATAGCCCCACACTAGGATTCCCTGTGTCGTGGGTGCCATGGACAACACAAAAGACACACACCCAGACCAAGAAAGGAAATTTAAATTCATCATTCAAATTTCCGCCTCGCTGGGAATCGAACCCAGGACCCTTGGAACGGCGATCCGGCGTGTTAACCATTGCGCCATCCGGGTCGTATGAATGGTTGGTGAAGTAAGGTAAAAAAGGTAAGTAGTAGGTAAATCGCACGCTTCCCGATTACAAACCCACACATTTGTTCGTCCCTATGGCGCTTCTGCGGCTGTTGTGTACCTAGTGTATACTAAACTCCGAGGCGCGTAGGTATGATTCGCGTTCCGATAGTTTGTATGAAGATGGAATACTGTATGATACTATTACCGTACCTGCGATAACGTGTTACACGGGTTCAAAATGTGGGCGCAACTGAAAAAAGTACATACTAACGGCCTTTTCAATATTTTATTTATCAAGTCAGTTGTCTGTGTACCATAATGTCAAGTTATTACTTTACCTAAATATAACTAGAGATTAAAGAAAACAGACGTTCAAGGGATAGAGGTCTCACGTCAAATATAAATAAACTTTTTCCTGAACTAGAGAAAGGAAGAACCTAGTTAATGTAATAAATTTGAGTGCAGGTATTGTTTGGTGTAGGTTTTTTAAAGCGAAGTCGGGTTACAAGTTGATAATGAAATAATACCAATTTCCGGTAGATAAATGCTTCCAGTGTTTACGCTCAAGCTGTACTCCTGGTCCAAATCTTCACAAAGCTTTTCAAATACACTTTGCTCATGTTGCTACAAAAAATAAACATAATAATATGCATTATGTTCATGTTATTATATATTGTAATATTTTTTTAAGACTACAATTTAAAAATATATTTAAGTATTTTTTTTTAAACTTGAATATGCCACAAAAAGCGAAACATATCCAGAAGGCTTTTTTTTTAATTAAAATAAGTCAATGCTTAGGCAGGGCAAAAGAAATAGACGATAGATATGGGCGAGCTTTTTAAAATTCTGTTGTTTCTTATTTTACACTACAAATGAAACACATACAATTTTCACAAGAAACTTTATATATTTTCATAACAAAAATATTTACCTTTCTGACACTAAAGTGGTCTGGGCTCGTAGTGTGAGTGATATAAACTTCTTCAACTATATTTGGCTTGAAATCATTATGGCTCACGTATATTTTGGGTCTTTCCACACTGCACATAAATTTCGGGTACTGAAACATTAAAGCACATTGTATTGTAACACTTTTTTTGGTAGCTGCTTACGTGACGTGTAGTTCCTCTATATAAGACGGACACAGACGGATGAAACTTTCGCTATAGAAATGTGTGAAATGGAACGAGTACAATTTTGAGATAAAGCCTGAACGTTTCGCTACATATTTGCTGACCTCCATCGATTCGTATTTCACTGGATATTTTCCTTTGGATACACATTTTCACTTATCGTGTCATTTTTAAAGCGAAACATTTAGGTTGAGCTGTATACATTTTGATGACGATATGAGCATCACTCACCGGCAGCCTTGTGTCGGGCATCTTGGCGCGCTCGTGGAACACCAGCGCGTGCGCCAAACTCACGCCGTCCTCGTATGTGGTGACGTCACAATAGTACGTCACCGTGTAGTTGGAAGTCGAGCGGATGCCCCGGATGTGTATCACTGCTTGCTTGCTGAAACACGATTAACATTACGCCTCTTTGTTTATATTTGAATTCAGTGATAAATGGCACGCTCTATATAGTTCAGCCACGTTCGCAAGAGAATAGATATAAACAAACTGATATCAAGGTCATTCAAATTCTACTTAATACGCCGCTTCGAACGTGAGATAAAAATGATATATGTTGCAGGACAACGTCTGCCTTGTCAGCTAGTATTGAATAAATCAGTTCTTTAACGGAGCTGCATAGAAAATGTGGGTAGGACAAAAACTACATTAAATGACCCTCACTTGTTAATAATGTTCTGCATCAGAAATGCATCCTCGCAGGTCCAGGCGCGGTTCTTCGGCTCACAGTTGGCCAACGAACAGTTGATGGCGAACGGCGGCGGCGCCTGCACCCTCGCCGGGGGCAAGTAGCGTAACCTGTCGAGTATTAACACATTGGTACATATTGTTTGTCGATCAAGAGGCACCGCTGTGAGATTTAATATCGTGCCATATCAATTTGCTTTTGAGGCCAATGACCAAACAAAGCTTTTAAGGCGAAGCCTTGTCCGTTCTACAAACGGTGTAAGTATAGGAAACAAATAAAAATGTATGTAAAGGCACGTCAGGGTTTCCCTGCGACTTATCTATAATTTACGTGAGTAGGCGGGCGAGGAGATCAGGCTTTCTTTAGAACAAAAATACAATGCAGATCCAAAAGACAGTTCTTTAAATCATTAAAGTGCTGTATTTTGGTACATTAATAATTGTTGATTCGGTAATCATACCGAACAATTATTAATCACAACACAACAACAATTATTATTAATCACAATATTAAACGATCAATTTTTAACGGACGTTCCACCGGAACACGTGGGGCGCGTGCGCAACGTCCATACACCCTGACGGCTCAATCTCAACTGCCGGACAGGCTGACTGACTGTGACTAGACATTTGTGTCCACTATAGCAAAACGTAACTGAAAACGGTTGACATGTCTCTAACGTACCACAGCGGTATTGATATAGCTAGCAGCGGCTATGAGATATCTAGGAACAATCAACTGCCAACTGACATTTAACAATTGACAATATCACAATATTGATGAATATTCAGTTATTCACGATTCTCGTTTCGCTAGCGCTGCTAGTAACCGAACGAACAATAATAACCATGATTATGCCTTCTCTCTCTTTCTAAGTGATTCTTGGCGTACGTGCAAAACAGAGGAGCGAATAATTATTAGCTAGCGAGCTTCTTATTAAACAGAACCAGCAACATTTCACGAAGATTGATACAAACCAAAAACCACCTTATTTCTATTACGCTAAAGCTTAACTGCAATAAGCTTTGATAGATCAAAGTATGATGGACAGTGGTGGCGACAAAAGCCGTTCAACTGTCAAACTATAAAGTTTGACATATGAAAGGTAATCATAGTTATTTAGTTAAACTCTGCGGTAATAGACATAAGGTCGTGACTACTTTACGAAGTTTGCGATATTTACGACGTGTAGTAACGTTGGTTTTTTGTGAAAATTACGCGTGCAGGTATCGTGTAACGTGTTTGTTTTGTTATGAGATACTTACTTCAAATTAAGGAGTGCGCACATTACACCAACTCGACGTCAACTCCACTCCGACTCCACTCCGTTTCAACTCCGACGTTCCGTTCCGCGATCAACGCTTCATCGACGTCAACTCGACTCCGTCTCCACTCCGTTTCAACTCCGACGTTCCGTTCTAGGTACATTACGTCATTGTGTCGGTCGACGCGTGGACTACTCGTCTACGGTGAGTCGTCAACGCAACGTCGACGCGTTGGTCTCGAAACGGAACGGTTATGGGTGTAGGGCGAGCAGTACAGGGCTTTAAGTATAAGTTCGAAATTCAACCTTACCTTCAAAGATATAAAGCTCATAATTGAATATTAGCTTTGTCAAGGTTTTAGTCGCGTTGGCGTCGGTCGGTCGTGGAGTTGTTGTAATGTGCGCACTCCTTTAGTCATTGGAAAGAAAGCTTTGTTTGCGCGGTGCGGCTTTATTATTTTTCTGTTTGTTTTAGACTTTGATTGGAGTGTCGGGTGGCCGTGACATAATGTAAAGTGAAAATAAATGAATGTAAAATTATATAACAAAATAATTTTAAGTTTTAGGTAGGTAAGTAATATTAGTGTTGAGCATAACTATAAATAATTTAATATTTTACGTTTTTGTTAATTAAAAAAATGTCTGACAGAAAGGGTATTGTGTGAACTCATTTTGATTAAAAAGACAATTTTCTCACTATCTGTAAATATTGCAAGAAAACATTGTCATACAAAACATCGACTGGGAATTTGAACTCTCATTTGAAAAAGGCTCATGCGTCTATTTTTTGGCACAACAAAGTGACTTTAGGCAACCACCTTCAAGTAATGGGGTCGCAGGCAAGCATTAACTGATAAATAAATAAAACCAATACAATAAGTGACTCATATACATTAAGTAATACATACTTTTCGATGGACACGACTTCTGTGCTGCCAAAATCGACACAGAACACGTGGAAGCGGGGATTGTTGGAGTCCTTTCTCTCGATGCTCATAACGCGGCATCTTTGCCACATGTTGTCGGCTTTGTTGAACACCAGATAGAATTTACCTGCAAATGATTCACTATAGTCACTATACTATATCTTACCCTCTATACCTTCATACGACCACATATAAATATTCTCTTCTCTCGCCGTGACGATAATCCATGCAATCGAGATATTGACTATTTTTTAGAAAAAGGATTGAAATTCACGCAATAACACCTTGTTATAACCTACAAAGCTGAAATGTCTGAAAATAAACTGAATTGTCTCGTCCAGAATCTTTCAAAGGTGAGCTCCCAAAAAACTACCGTTTTGAATTAGACCATTACATTAATAAAGGTGCGATAATTAAGCGTTAATACGGAACCAATTAGTTCCCAACGTTCCCCCCCCCCCCCCGTTCCTCGCTCACCCTCGGCGACGTGGCTGAGCGGCGGCTTGGGCAGTGACACGGCGTTGCGGAACTCGCGCAGCATCTCCTGCACCAGCGGCTGGTGGCACGCGCGCTGCACGAAGAAGTTGTGCGGGTCCACTATGTGCGACACGTAGATTAGCTCCTGCGACCCTGTGCGACACACACACCACGGTAATAGTGTCATACGGTATTGTGACTCGGCCCTGTCCTGGAAATAAATGCCTACAGCCGCGCGCGCTAGGGCTGCCTGCTTTCTACTTGTAGTGAATGTAAGTAGGTAGGTAATAAGCACGCTTCCCGATTACAAACCCACACGTTCGATCGTCCCTATGGCGCTTCTGTCGCTGCTGTGTACCTAGTGTGTACTAAACTCCGATAGGTATGATTCGCGTTCCGATAGTTTGTATGAACATGGAATACTGTATGATACTATTGCCGTACCCATAGTCACGCCTTAGTTGACGAATGTCTCTTAGTTGATGAATGAACTGTCGCTAATCTATGTTGGAGGCCTTCATTCGGAATAAATACCTCCGACACTTGGGTTGGCCACTAACCCCTCCACCAACCAGCACTGGAGCAGCGTGGTGGAGTATACTCTAGGCCTCCTCGGCTACGAGGAGAGACCCGTCTGTAGTTGCCCATTAATGGGTTGAAGCCCACTTGTTTTATCGACATCTAAGTCTTCATAAGTAAAATTTTAATTGTACTTTTTACACTGTTATTTATATTCTTACAAAAATTAATTAAATTAATATTGTTACCCTCATAAAGTTGTTTAGGGTGCTGGCTCTCAGGAAACGGGCTGACAGAGTGTACATTCTGATTATGATACATTCCACCTGGAAGGAATATGTCATATTATTGATAGCGAAATAGCATGGCCAATTAGTTAACTCTAAGCTACATTTTTAAATTTAATCTTTGTTACACACAATACCTGGATACACAATAATCTGGATAGAAAAACAATCCTTAATAATCCTAAGGTAATTTTTTAGAGTTCTAACTTACTTTACTAATTGGCCAAGTAGAAAAGCACGTTGGAACTACAAAATTACCCGTTTTCTTTCGATATGAAACACTACTAAAGGTTATGAATTACTTCGCTTCTGGCACTTATTAACGTAGAAGAGTATGAATAATAATAAATAACTTATGAATAATATTGCTACCCATTTATTTGAGCCATTATGTACTAAATGTATATTTACTGGTATATCTTATTTGATCGATTTCGGAGAAATTTTTGTCGATCTATAATAATTTAGAAAGATATCAATAGTTGTTACTAATTTTTTAACAGACAGACGGCTGGAAAATAACATAAAAAATTGTCTTAGGCATTACTTGTATAATTATATAGATAATTATAGCCTAAAAACATTAAAACAAAATCCAATAAAAAAAAATCGGCCCAGTAACAATTTTATATTTATTAAGTATTAGTATAGATAAGAAGTATGTATATTAAAAGATATAATTACCACTTCTGTTAGAGGTGCTGCTACTGATGGAGTTGAGTGAGGAACAAGATCCGCTCTTGCTGCGGTAATGGGGCACTTGTGTGTAAACCGCTGGCTTCAATTCCCTCGCCTTCTCCGGTTTGATTTTATTTCTTTGGCGCACATCTAACGAATAAATTGTTAATGTGAAAACTTCTATAGTATCGTTGTGATTTGGAATTCGATGATACGGAAATGAAACGGACACGAAAAAATGACAGACACAGTCATTTTAACGTGGGAGAAAATGAGATAGGAAGTTTCAGCAAAATAGCGGCTGCTGCAAAATGGTCACTTTTACTTTTATCAGATCATGTCATAAGATTTTCTCAGCAGCTAATGTGAAACATTATGTATCTCACATCACTTAAAGAAAATAAAATAATCATTTGTGTTAGTATAAGGTGGAATTTCACTTATGGAATCTAGCCTAATTAACAACAAGTTTTTTAAAAGTAATTCTGTCTTTGAGACATCTTAACGGATAAGATTACCTTTAGGCAATTCCGGTGGATGCACAACGGCAGGTGGAGCGTTGGGTATATCAATGTTCTGCTCCTTCAGTGCGTCGGTCGTTAGCAATTTATACTTTGTGCTAGCGCTCCCTTCCAGATGGATGTAGTCACTTAGCAGATTGACCAGATCTTCATTCACCGTCACCCTAATAAGTTAATTTTATAAAGGTACAATTGAATTACACATATTAATTACAAATTCTTCTGTTTGGGAAAACTAAATTTTTACAACCTAAAATCCAAATACTTATAGGACTTAATAATATAATAGTCTATAAATAGGACTTCATTTAAAACATATTCAGTTATAAAAAGTCGGTTAAATATAATACTCACTTCAAATCTTTTTCTGTGACATCCTTGTTTAAATACCATGGGAGTGCAACAATCTTTTTAGCTTCCTCCAAGATTGAAGATAAATTCGTCTTAAAAAAACTTGTCATCAATAATATTCATACCCAGGAACAAATTAGATTAAATCTTTTTAATGTTGTATATAAACAAGTAATAGAAAAAAATATATGTATGCAATTTAAATAAAAAGGAAAATAGTGGTTTTATTATACTACATTATTACTACAAGGTAATAACAATTCCAAGAGGTACAAACCTGTTTTAAACTTTTCTCATCTAAGGCTTTTATAGAATTTATAATATTTTTTGCCTCTTTTATACCAGTGACAACTGTATTTTTTGCCGTGTCCAAAGACTCCTTCTCAGCGGATTGTAATTTTAAGATAATATCCGTTATTTCATCCTTGTGCTTCTGTATATTTAATAACAACTTTGAGAAATGCTGATTTATATCATACAGAACTTGACTGAGATCAGACGTTGCAGTATTATTTTCCATGTTGTAGATCAAGTTTCCAATGTCCTAGAAATATATTAAAGCTGCTGTTGGTATGGGTACTCGGAAACATAAACCCTTTTGTTTAACATAATTATACAATCCTTACTATGTGTTCACAATATAATATTATGCTAAGTTATAAAAACTGTTCAAAATACTTACAACAGCAGTTTTAGTCAATCGTCTATATGTTTCATCAACTTTAGGTGTTATATCGGTTAACTCTTGTAGAAAGTTTTCATTCTGTAATAAAGTACCTTGTACTTGAAGTGATACTAATATAACATGAGGAATATTAATTACAGGTACAGTTTAATATAAGCAATGCAATTTAAACTATTTGAAGCTTGTCCAAATAAGCTACAATAACAAAAAAGGTATGGTACTGGTAAACAATTTGTAGATATAATAATTATTATATTGTGTGGAATTGGAAATATAAACACAAAGACTTACCACTTCTTGTATAGAAACCACATTATGACTTTTGCACGATTTCTCTCCACCCACCATCAAACAATCCATGCAGATACACTTGGAACAGTCTTTGCAATAGTAATCTAAAGGCTTGTCACTATGACTTTTGCAAGTAATTGTGGTTACAATTGTACCTAAAAGAAAAATATTTGTTATTATTATATTATTCGTTAATCCTTGACTGCAATCCCACCTGATGGTAAGTTATAGCATTAAAAAAAGATGTTTGAATGTTGGTCTTAGTCAAAAGTCATAATCAAATTATTCTTGTGTCCTCATCAGACGATGTTAACCAAATGAAATTAATAATTATTCATCAATTTTTTTCATATGACTAGCTAAAATATTTGATTTTCAACCTTACCAATGTTCTGTAGGGTATGGTTCTTAAAAATAACAAAATTCTTGTGAATTTTATTGAAGCAATTGTTGCACAGTGTTGTTTCACATTGCTTGCATACTTTGGTGGTAGGGTTATGGCACTCCATACACTGCACTGTAAACAGAATTTCAATAGGGTAGTTGACAGTAAGAAAATATTTTGAATATTTCTATTTTTTATGGTAGCTTAATATTTACAAATGCGAAAAATCGATCTTATTGATTAAATAAATCATGATTATTTAATATTTTTGAGAAATAAAATCCCGAAATTACGGTCACTAGTCACGTGACAGCGAACGCCAATACGACGCGTGACGTCACACGTTGCAAAACTAAACAAACTTGACATAGCATTTTGGTCTTTCCGCTCAGCCAAACAGCTATTCGTTTTCCAACATATGACGTCACGCGAGTCGCCATGACAGTTTGACGCGTTTTTTGACGGAAACGTCAAATAGTTCATGAAAATATAAAATAAAATATGTTACAGTTAGTATTTTACTGAAATATTAATATTTCAGTTAAATTAGACCATTTGACAAACTATGATTTAGTTTTTCAAAATTAGTCAACTAGCCTATTATATTATAATTTCTATGCAGTAATAAAATATCCACTTTGAATTTCCTAGAAGTAGTATAGGGAATGAATTGCTAACTTATTTCGCTTTAGAAATGAGAATCATAGCAGTTTCAGGAAACCTGAAGTTAGAAACTGCAATGCAATGAGTAAATTAGCAAATCCTCTTGGTTAAGGTATAGTTTGCGAAACAAAATAAGGTGAGAATGCTTATGTGTGTGTGTGTGTGTGTGAAAAATCATAATACTTAATACAAGCAAAAAGAAAAATAAATAAAAAATTAACAACTTGGGTCATAAAATAATTATATTAGTGAAAAAATTTGGGCTTTGACAACAATCCTCACACAATATACCATGTTCCCATAAGTCAAGTGTGACTATAATTTCTATTGGAACCATAGGTGGAATATCTCTAATGCAAACTAAGAACATGCCTAGGGGTTCGAGGTTCTAAAGGTGCACCCCTTTAGAGATATGTAAATTAAACTTAGGAATTAATTAATAAAAAAATGTTACAAACTAAATAGAGTTGTTAATCACAGATACTTAACAAAAGCACAGGAACAGGCTGAATTATTTTCTAAATTATAATCTGTCAGTCACCATTAGCCTTTTATTATGTTGATTTACAATATATCCATACATATTTTCAGTTCCTTCATAAAAATACAACTTACCTTGTACTTTTTCGGCACCTTGGATGATATTTTTAAGCTCAGTAAAATAGTCATTTTCATTTTTGTATGTTTTTTCAGGCTCTGGCTGTAAGTACAAAGTTCATTTTACTAATAGATTCTCTTATGAATTTTATGTTGATGTAAAGCTTAACATCTATTTATGACATTTAATTTTATGTGTCTGTGCCAAGTATTTGTGTGTGTAATAGTGATTTACTATTACTATTATCAATATTATTATGTATTCAAGAAAACTTTGATAACTAATATTGAAAATCATTTTAAGTACCTCTATTTGTTCATAGGCAAGTTCTCCCAGCATGAATAAGTTAACTGGAAATAGATTAAACAAGTCCAGCTTGCCTTGAAGTAGAAGAGCTAAATCAGCCGCAGATATCTCCATGTCCTGAACACATACTTTGCATTGGATAGGCTCACCAAACTTAATTATGTTCCTGATACAATTTTCACACATTGAATGACCACATTTGAGGAACAATGGCACATTTCCATGGACTTTCCGTGACAATGCTAAGGAATGGGTAGAAAAATATTTAGTGATGGGTAGAAATGTATTAACAACATGCGATTTTTATTGTACGCCCAATATATCAAGCATTGGGAGTTTTATTACTTACTGTGTTAAAATAAATTTAGAAGTTGCGAAATAACAATAAATTTATAAAATAATCGACTTACATTTTAGAAGATAGAATTGACTGCAATTGGGACAACATTTTTTATTTCTTTCGTCCATTGTGAGATTATGTTGTCTCACAATTCAATATTTAACTATTCCTAATTATATTTGCGCCGGCACAACAAACAACAAAATAACACAACAATGGCGGTTGCGGTTGACTTGACGGTTCCAGTCTTCCTTCCCTTCCGGTCATTTGGCTTTGGGTTTGGTTTGGTTTGGGTTGGGCTTGGGCACAATGTTGCCATTTCCCAGAAACAAATGACAGATTGAGATTGAGATGTCGTCGTTAGGAACTTAATTACCTACCTACCTCGTTTAAATATTTAGCTGCTCTGCGAATAAAATCTGCTTAATTTTCGTCGAATATTCGTGTACGAATGGACCATGATTAGGGCGTTCCACTAAGCGATCACAACGCTCAAAACGACTCTTTTGACGTGTTAACGTCTTATAAATTGATGAACACCGGCAGCGCGCACAAAAAGTGTCGCGTTCCGCCTGAGCCTGTGCGTGCAAGCGAGAGCTCGCAACAAGCGATTAAGTGGCACGATCGGCCCAAGCGTTGGCTTGCAACGCATCTATGTATGTAGGTATCTCTCTTCCAATCAAAGTATGCGATTTGTCATTAATGTTTCCTTATGACGTTATCACAGTCGTAAACCGACTTTACAGACAATCATTTCTTAAGTTCCATTCGATTTCAATTGAACCCTATAAATTCTCAGCTAGATGACAAGTTTAAATCAAGAAGTTTACGTTTGTGTCTAGCTGCCACGGCTTTTTAATTTATCATGATAAAATATTTATTTTCCTCGCACTATTAAAACATGTGAAATGGTTGTATGATTAAATTTGCGTCCAAAAATATGGTAATTAGTCGTACCATACACGTACAATAATGGTAATCTGGCTACCCTTGTTGTTCATTATGGTCGGTCATGGCCCTAAAATGAAAACCATGATTGGCCGCTATTAAATGAGTGGCTATGGCAACATTCACTTTTTGGTCGAGATGACGGCAAGGGAATAGATAATACCACAGAGTACTTTGAATTATTTATACGGAAAGATAATACGCCTAACAATCCCATGTTATGCGTATTATCTGTGAGTTGTGACTATGATTGGTAGATATAGATTTTGGGAAATATATAAATTTTCGTTAAAATCATGAGGAAGCAAGAGGGTAGTACTAGAAGCTATCCAGCCGGACTTCAGTCCTACCGCTATGCAGAGACCGTCTTCTCCTCTCCTCTTACGAGGCCCTGGTCTCTTTATCACCTTTTTTGAAATAACCCCACGTCAAAGCGCTCTGGGATTATAAAGTGGAGGCACTTGAGACTGAGAGGGATTCGTTCGGCCTGTGTTAAATCATGTCCGAGGCCTTCGGACGGCTTATTCTCCGACACTTGAATTGGCCACTAATCCCTTCACCAATCCGCACTGAAGCAGCATATTGGAGTATGCTCTAGGCAGGGGCGCCGGCTTTTAGAGAACCTCATGGTTGCTCATGCTCATTTGATGACTCGAAAAAGAGGCGAAGTGTGAGAAGAGAAATGCACACTGATCGACCGACAATTATATAAATGTCCCACTTACATACTGCGTACTTAATAATAGCGGTATGAAATAAAAATGATGTGTCGGTCAGCTCTTAGGTTGAACACAACAATTACTGATCTGTTTCTTGATGTCTATTCTCAGGGGTGCTCGGCACCCACTGTTTATTTCTCATGGGTGCTCGAGCCCCCGAGCACCCACGGAGTCGGCGCCCCTAGCTCTAGGGCTTCAGGTATGAAGAGTCCCGTGCTTAGTAGTGGGATAGTATCACCGCCCGCCACGGTACCTAGTATTATTTCAACCGTTTTTAACAGCAATTGTGTTCCTGTTAGAATGGCGTGGATCCGGTTAAGTACACCTTTTAAGACGCGACCATCTTAGTCGTCACTTGCAGCAACACATTTGCGATCGAACAAGAACGAGACTCTTACTCAGATCTTAATAACACCCTCTACTAACTGGATTAACCATCCTCGTGCCGATTTGAGGCTTGTTATAAGGTAGTCATCTCATATTTTATTAAATAAGTGTAATAATCTATCTATGGGTCAGTCACAGTTGTTATGGGCGGCCGCTGAAGGGTGGTGCTGCATGCTCGTTTGCTATTTTAAATTCATAAAAATTACAACAGGCTCATACAACAGCTTTCATAGCAAATGGACATAATGTAAGAAATGTGTTGTAAAAAATACAAACAGTGGGAAGGAAAGAAGTTATCCCTTTAGACTACTTTAGAGGCTGGAGTGTGAAAGTTACAGATTTCTTTATTTAATTTTGTTGTAAATTGTATCCAATCCAATTTTAGCCTACATACTTAAGTACTAAAATTCAGCTTTCTGGGACTTCGGGACGGACCGAACTACGTGACCATGTACTTCTTTGCAAGGGGTTAGAGGGTGAAAGTTACAGATTTCATAATTCTCTTTTTGTATGAATGCAAATCTTATCCTACATATCAACAACTTACCGGACTTCGGAAAGTACTTACCCTAATTTTGATGGTATGTAATTTTGATGGGCGAGTGAGTCAGTCGTAAACTTTTAACGTATTTTAGGTATTTTTAAACTTTGGAGTATAAGAACTAGATAAATGAAACAGGACAATTTTAATCTTGTGGTTGTTGTTGTTCAGATTGTAATTTTTGTAATTGTTAAGCTCTTCCATTTCAATTGAAAATAAAATAATATTAACTACTCGTATACTTACTTAAACATGTATACTTAAACTTACACATGAATAAAGCAAAAAGTTGCACGAGGTTGCGATTGGTAGGCTTGTTTTAAGAAATATCCTTTGTCATGAATCTTGACAATTGATTCATTGCTAGACATGGTTAAACAGTGCTCTGTTACCCGTCGAAAAAGTTTAGAGGTCAATCTAATTGTGTTTCGTGTGCCTTCGAGTTAAGTTAAGAGGCTTGAGTATGTGCGATTGTGCGAGTTGAGTGAACATTGCGCGTTCGGTTGTCCGCAAAAGCGCACGCAAGCACCGCGTTCTTACGTAACTCGGGTACGGTCTAACTGTGTGACGGTGCGCGACGACGAAATTAAATTTGAATGAATATTCCCATTATGTATCTAAGACCTTTAGTAGATTTCAATGCTGAATAAAATAATAAACGTGTTTTGCGCTATAGTGTCCCGATATGCTGTGGTGATTCAATATGATTGTATCTCTAAGAACTTTATGTAGGTTCACGATGAGTAAACTAAACTTTTTCAGTGTTCTCTCATTTATTTTCTTTTCAATACTGGCTGCAACTGGTTTGTATATTTTTTCATTATTTTCTAACTTTTAAACATTAATGTATGTAAACAAAAATGAAATTATTTATATCCCTCATCAATCAAATAAAGCAAATCTAAATAAAAAAAATGGAAATGAACTATTATAATGTTTTTAAAGGATATAAATAGCATTTACAAGAAACATTAATCAATTAACAAATCAATTTATTGAAAAACGTTTTGAATGATTAAGTTCACTGCAGTCGTATTGATACGAAAGGTAAGGAACTCATGCAGCATCAGTTTGTTAGCTGAGGAGATAAAATCCTACATCATGTCACTCTATATCTATAGGTATAAAAAAATAACAGTAGGTATCTACATCCGCAATATTTAACAGGTTCTATGATTAAATATAAAAAAAACGACATCCCCGCCAAAAAATGCCAACAGACTTGATTAAATCCATTGCAAAAAATGAATAGTTTGTTTTGTATGTATGTATCTATACCCTACCTATGTAAAATTTATGCATAATGCATACCTACTTATTATAACAAAACAAAACTGGTACCGAGTTTTGTTTTGTGCTCGTCATGACCTTTTTTACATTGAAAATTTCCCCCATCTGAAGTCGCCATGTTAAAAAAAATGAAAGAAACCTGTTCACTTGGGATGATGCTAGGCTAACGATACCAAATTAACAATAACAACTAACAAAAGACTATTAGCTGCTGTGTCCGGTTGGACCGTTGGAGGCGATTTTGTTTGCTGATCGATTTCCGACTGGGCCAGGCATTATGATGTTACAGTATATTTGGTTAGTTGGTGTGTAAGAAAGTTGTAGGTAAACTACTTTTGTTATGCACGTTCCATTTTAGGCTCCGAAAATGGCAGCAGGGTGAAGCGTGTGCGCGCTAACAGTGCCGCTTCCCACGAGCCTGCTCAAGCGCTGGACGCGCCAGAGCCAGCGCCCGCCGCGGTGCCACCTGCCTTCCTCAGCCCCTCCGTTAAGGAGTACCTTGAACTTGGCGTCGCCATACCTGGTAAGTCGTTTGACAGGTCTTATCCAACTTTAAGGAGCTTTACGTACTCAGGTTCATTGCTATGTTTATGTTTTTATTTTTGAGAAAAAATGCACCGGCTTGCAAACGCGGCGCATCTTTTTATGTTTTTTTGTATTGGGCCGGTTTAAGATTCTGCTACAAATCTTCTCAAGCCTAAAGTAATGACGCACCTATTTTTAAATTAGTTGTTTTAAGGACGACGGTGAATTATGATGCTTCATCTGCTGATGCTTATCTTTTAAGTTAATCATTAATCTCCTCGAGATACATAATATTTTGTCGTATCCTGCTTAGACTAATAAAAAACGTGGTTGATGTAACTACTATTGATGATATCAGAAACTTTGACATTCCTATTTTTAGTTGATCTTAAATTACGTCAGAAACATTATTAAATTTGTCGTAGGTATCCTACTTATAAAACGAGTTGTGTGAAACTTGCATCTAACATTAAAACTTAATAATATTACACGCCTTATATGAAATATAAGGCATTTTCTTAAAATTAAATAAGGTTACTCATTAAGTATTTAATAAGCAATATATGCGATCATGGACTTCAATTTTTTATATTAGTAACCAAGTAGGTACCTACTCATAAATTTTAAATTAATTCTGCACATAGCCTGACTAACCAAACATTATTAACTAATATCTATCTACAGTAATAAGGTAGGTATTATCCAAAATTGAGTAAGATTCCATAACTTATTGAGGTATCCTATAAAAACTATACAATTTTAATCAAAATACTCGTACAGGGTCTTCAGTCAACTTAGCTGGTATTATAAGCAGATTTGATTTGTCCTACGTTTTCAATTGGTCCATGATGAACTCTTCTTGAAGGTCACATAGCAATCGCTTAGCGTAAATGATTTTGCTGCAGTTTCAAAATACATAACCAATATGTACTTATATGAAATTACCGGGTCAAAAGTGACCAGCCTACACAGAATCCTGACCTCTTACGAGTCACTAAAATAATCACAATTTATAAACTGTTCAAATAGGATAAACTGAACAATATATCGGGTATAGGATCTCATGACCTTTTAACAAACGGCTAGAAGTTAAATGTATAATGTATTTAAAGCACCCGTTTTAGAGTTATCACACCGCTCTCTTGCTCTTGTAGCTTTGTTCTATGTAATTTTAATTGTGCTAACAATGGCTCATTAAGTGCTTGACGGGCAACCATTAACTAGGTGGGGGATTTTAATATGTTGATCACGGGAGTCACTTGGGCATTGCAACAGCTCGAGGTTACTTACTTGTACTATCTTGAAGTACAAAAACATTACTTAATAAACACAGCATTCCTAAGATCATATTATGCCATTATGGATTAGAATTCGTTTGATGTTAGATGCGCCTTTGTATAGTCATCTATCGTAGTAAGCAACCCCATATAACTACGGTGTTGAAGTGCGTTTAAGAGTCGTAGAAGCGAACGCGAGAATGCGACCTGTGGTTTGGTTTTGTTTTGCCACAGATGACCCCTAATTTTTTTTCTGATACATTTGAAAGTTATTGCTTAGAATTTACACTTCTTTGACCTGAATCTTTTCAGTTATTAATCACTACATAGTATAAAACAAAGTCGCTTTCTCTGTCCCTATGTATGCTTAGATCTTTAAAACGTTTATATGTATAATATATTAAAGTTTTTCGCAAACAATTTTGGACTTGGGTAAGGGACAGGTTTCCCGAAGCGAAGCGAGGGCGGGTTTACTAGTCTTATTATAAACGAGCAGAAAAAGCATTATTAATTTATTAGATATATGTATGTGCCACAATTTTTTTTAATCAAATTAATTTAAAAGGTTTTTTTATCCATTTACCTATTTAAGTAATTCAAATTCAAACATAATTTTAGATACAGCATACCAACAAGTTAAATTACTTACTGGCTTAAGCAATCAAGATTTGAGAAGCAATTTGATAGCGCGTTGCGATGCTAACGGTATTTTTAATTGCATGTCCAATGACTTTACATCGCCACATTGACCTGACATATCATATAATATAACATTATCTACTAGGTTGGTATAGCAATTAGCGAAAAAATGAAGCGATATATAAACGACCGATCGAGGTGACTCGCTTACAAAAGAGTTTCAAGTTCATTACAACATTAAGCGGTTTTTTAATTACTAGCATTGGAAATACAAAACCCGCATTCAGATCGACTGATAAATTTCGACGTGTATACATAAATATTAAATATTTCTACATTTGAAACATGCAGAGATCTATTCAGTTTGAATCTTACTCGTAGACTCTACGAAACTCTACTCTCCTTTCTGATTCATACGTCAGAATATCATAATCATAATGTACCTACATATGTATTTAATAAAAAACTACTTACATAACTACTATAGTAAATTATTAACACTCATTGTCTTGACCATAACGTAAATAATATTGATTTATGTAAATATTAATAAACAAAGTGCTTGTACATTATATCGTCGCAGTCTGTCTAAAGCCTATTGTGGGCATTTGCGTGTGCAGTACTGCGAGTGATTAAGAAACCAGTAGTGTATGTATTGGCACTGTACACAATACGTCTCCGGTAATAAATAAGCACATTATGTAAGTCATCAGTTATTTAGATATTTTTTATCTGATTTTATGATACATGACAAGTATTATATTATGTTAGATACTGCTTATAATATAATATACTAGAAGGTACTATGTAGGATGTATGTACTCTACTTATATCATATACTGTTAATATTTAATATTGAACTTAGGAAATAAAATTATGTTTAGCATTTAATTTTATTTTGTGTATTTTACATTTAGTAACATGAAAATGTGCATATGAATTTGGTTGGCTTTCGAAAGGCACGAGTTTTATGAGAGAATGGCAATTCAAAGTAGTGTTGTCATTAGATAATTTTATACAATCCAAAACGGAGAGACTAGCATTACTTGCGAAAGAAAGAAGTGTGCGATGGCTTCGAATATCGATGTGTAGTTTTAAAGTTATAAGAATCTTGATTCCTTGTGATTCCTTTCCAAAGCCAATGTATTATTTGTAGTTTTATTCCTTTATATATATATTATTCCTATTATTCCAGCGTATATGTTTCGTTTCGGGTAAACTGCATCAGCTTCGGTAGTTGGTAGGTACTTAGTACCCTACCTACCCATACTTGGAAAAAAATGTTTATAAGGAATTGTTTAGATTAATATACCTGTTTTAATTGTGGCCCGATTAAAATAAAACAAAGATTAGTGAAAACTGCCCATAAATCGGTTAAGCCATTTTTGAGATTAGCGGGAATATATTATAATTATAAACGCTCAGATAAGAAACAAAAAATTCGAGAAAAACAGTGTAATGGAATCTATTTGGTTAATAAATGTCTGGTTAATTAATAAATATTTAATTTCTAATATACGAATATCGATTACTTACAGTTTTATTGTATGTAAAGATATTATTTGTTACATGGTTTATTTTTATCTTGTCTTGTTGTATAATATGGCTGGTAACTGGTAACTAAGTGTATCTTCAAGGTTATTCGTTTATTTTGTTAGATATTTCCGTGATCACATTTAATAAAAGATGGAGCCATAAATTTTACTGATACATCTCGATTTTATACCAGACTTAATAAATCTTAAAGAATCTCGATTCTTAAAAGGTTTCCGCCAACTGGTTTGAACTTTTAGACCAATTAATTTTAATTCTAAGAAATAATGGAGCATTACATTAAAAAAACTATAAAGTTCAAACCTTTAGATAGTTTAGATGAATCCTAGATTGTCGCTGTTTCGTTACGGAAATAAGCAATATAATAGCAAAATTATAAAATGAAATCCTTTTTATTTTCCATCTCGTGGGAATACTAAATATAAAATGGCTAGTATTACGTAACGTAGCGATTCTAATGGACCTAACTTGTCAAATTTAAGCCAAAATATAAATCTGTATTACTCCATATCCCAGGGGAATTAAAAAAAAAACCCTAAAAAATAAGTTTAGTGTAGGTGATGATGGTTAGAAGGACATTCGAACTTTGTCATCTGTAATACTTGTAGTTATGGTATTATAGGAACTTTATAAATTTTTTTTATTTCCTTTTCCGTGCAATTACAAAAAAAAAACATCTTCAGTAGGTGCGTATGGCATACTCGTAGAAGCTCCCCAGAGCCCGAATTTTATTCGAGTGTGTAATATTGAAACAGTTACAACTTACAACTGACTGTCCTGACGGACTACAGTTTTTATGTACCTATTAATAGGAAAAGGATATGGGTCATACATATATTTAAATTGATCGTGTATCTTAATTTTATTTACTTAATGCTAATTGTTTCCTAGTTATCGCATTTTATTTTGAATTCATTAACCTATAAACATTATTTTTATCAGCACCTAAAATATAGGTGATTATCACGCGATTTATTTTATTGACTAGTAGCTATAGCAGAATTAACACTTTTATTTTTTTCATGTTGCATGTAATTTTTTATTTCAGTAATTTAAATTTGTTCCGTAAGGTAAACTTTCCACACTTTAATGGTTTACATATTATGCAATTAACTAAGACATTAGTAAAGGGGGTTACGTTCCCTTACACCGATAGATCAAATTTAAATCATTTCTTTGGTTTCGCGAGTCCTATTCGAATAAACGAGTATAACTACGTCGTGTGATAGCAACGGAAGGCCGATGTAATATCTGTTAATATGTACACATATTATGCCTTCGCTAGTGTCATTCGAGTAACATGATACACCAACATTTTATGATTTTAAACTTAACTTACCGTAGATTGTGCACATTTTACTATGCAAGTGTACTCATTGTACATTTTGTAGGCCGATATTTAGACCTAGTTTCATGGATAGTAGCCACGGTTGAAATATTTCATTTTCAAATTCGTGATTATAGTAAACTCTGTACACCATCATTCGTTTTAATATGTATAGAAAATCTTAGGTATATCTATAATTAATCCAAAGATAATAAAAATATCTTTATTGTAACTGGCATCTGTCAACCAATGTGCCTGTTAATCCCTTATTTCGCAAATTGAAAGTTGTGTCGACATTGCAAATTCGATACAGTTTTGCTATTATTTCACAAGGCTGATCTTCATTGCCACTTGAGCCATTTACCATGCAAGTATATTTCTGTTAATAGTTTGGTTTTGTACAATTATGTATAGTAATACTTTTCAATTCAATCTCATTGATATTAAGAGGCATGATTATGATTGACCTCAATGATGATATAGTAAAAAAGGTGTTTACTTATAATGTCATTGATTGACCTAGTACGAAATAAAAGATCTGCGCAGAAATGTTTATGAATAATGCTAAGATTAAACGTTTATTCTGTTTTTTCTTATTACGGGTATTGGTTTAGGTTTCTGTAGTTAAATAATGTAGCTATGTCACTTATTGTATTATCATCTAGCAGCTATTAAACATCTAATAGATATTTAACTGATTAATAAATAATAAACGAAATAAACTTATACCTCTCCCTGACCCGAGAACAAACATTTATCTGTCACATAAATATCTGACCCAGCCGGGAATCGAACCCCGGACCCCTCGCTTCGCAGGCAGGTTCACTACCGACTAAGCTACAGGGTCGTCGGGGTCGTTAAGATATCAGCAAGGCAAAATTTTACTAAAACTATGTCTAACTAGCAACTGTTCGTTGCGACGCTATGTTCACGTGAATTAAAACATTGCGGTAATTTTGTTGGAATAAAGGAAGCTAAACGTTGACTTATAGTAATAATAAGTCAATGAAGTTAAAACATAAATTATACTCTGTATTCCCCATCAAGTAGGCATTTCGAAATTATATAGGAGTGAGGTCGTCCTTAGTCAATACATACTCCGTTTTTATTTCTTGGGCTTATTCTATGGTCAAAATTTTAATGAAATAGTAAACATAACACACTACCATAATATAATATTTTATGGATGAACGAACGAGCGAACAAACAAACAATAGGTAGGGTAGGGAGGGGCTAGTTGAGCAATTTTTCACTTGAGCTGTTATAGCAAATCAACTATAAGTCTTAACGCCTTGTTATGCATACTGATGGATAACTCATTTATTCCTTTGCAAAAGCGACCTTAGTAATTTATTTCTAACAAGCCCAATTTAAAAGTTACAGCTGTTTAAATATAGAATGTCATCTATGCTCAACGTACCCCATAGGTGAGGTAAGTTGAGCAAGGGTATGGGGCAAATTAAGCACTTAGAAAATATAGCCAACCTATGGGTTCAATGTTAACTAGACATGGAATAAAATTTCTGTTTGACAATCAACTTTTTATTTACAGACTTTTAGTGACAAAACAACAAAGTAGACTCAAACTAGGATCAGATTCAGTCTCTCTCTTTCTTCTGTTAGTTTTGGTTGCTATTCTAGGGCCTGCCTTTGAGTATGGGCGGACAATTTTCAGGGAAAATAAATGTGTTAGATCAGCCAATTCATTTTCTTTTATATGTCCGCATCTTCCTAAAAAAATTAAGTTCTATATTACTCTTGTTACAAATCGTGGGGATAGTTGAGCGACTATAGCTCAACTAACCCCAACCCGAAATTTTAAAACAAAACATAGGTTATGAAAACACAGTTACAATTATACGCAGAATTTTTATATATATCAAAAGTACAATAAATGTATGCAAGTTTAACACTTACCTAATTGAAAACGGATAATATTTGACTAGAACAGACGAAATATTCCCGTTTACAATTATTTTACTTTTTAGTCACAAAATAAACAATGCGAGCTCGTATCTCACTCGATCGACAAGTCGCCACTGGTGGTCGCGCTATGAGTTCCCCTCCCGCGACCCCTTCTTTTCGCTATTTGATGCCATCGCGTGCGGTGTATAGTTTTCGAGATATTGCGATTGCCCAACTTACCCCTATGCTCAACTAGCCCCTCCCTACCCTACATATACCTACATGATGTATTCTAATACCTACCATAAAACACAAATTATTTTTTACAAAATACCTACATATAAATATAAAATTCATAATTTACTCGAACTTAGCCGTTATATTTGTAAGAAAAATTTATTATAATTACATACTAATAGGTACTATTTTTTTTATTAGTGTAGTGATTACGTAATCCAATTAGCATGGTATTCACTTCCTTTTTAACTTATATTGATTCAACTATATAAACTTACCTACATATAAATTATACTTATACAAGTTCAAGTATAAAACAATTAGACAAAAAGTGACGACGCGACCGACATTGTAATTTCTAGGCGCACACACTGTTCTTGCGCCATGTCCCACACATTGCGCCACGTATGACTTAAATAATAACCGCTTTATCTTTCCAATCTAACATAACGTGATAAAACAATAAAAACTTTAGTTGTTAGCCTTAGCTTCACAATAAACAAAATACTCAAAACATTTCCATAATGTTATTCGTTTACCACAAATAGAATTGAAATCCGGTCAAGCGGGTTTGTAGCATTGAAGACGAAGCTAATATAAATAGTACCTACCCATTTTCTCATTTTGCTTGTTGTTTTATGTGAATCTATAATATATTAATAAATAAAACTGTAAAGAAATCAAATCCGTTACTTGTAAATTTAAATGTAGGCGTTCTTGTTAACGCAGAGGTCAGAACATATCACGAATATTTAACGCTTAGAGTATTATATATTTAATGGTTGAAAAATATAAATTGCGACTATTTAAAAAACGGGGATAAAGGCAGAGTGTGGAGCAAACCGACGGGGAATTACTAATATTTTACAGAACAACTAGATTTATCATTATTAACCGATAAAAAAATGGTCATCAATTCGCCTTGTATGTAATTATGTATTCAATACATATAATCGGAACTGCAAAATAATTGCATAAAATGTACAATACTCGTACAATACAATATCACTTTATTGTACACCAATAAGAAACAGTAACAATATTAGAATTTGTAAAATCTATATTACTAACAATACAACAAATTAAAAAGATATGGTGTAGAGTTGTAGACAATAGGCGGACTTATTCTTCCAGACGACCAACCAGTCTTATGGAGTTTATTATAGAATAGTCAAGAAAGGTAGGGTATGTAAGTATTATGGCTTTTAAACAAACATACCTACTTGTCCACGGATTTCTAGGAAACAAATACATGATAACTAATAAGTCATGCATGACTTAATAAAAAAAAAAAATTAATCCTTACCTGAAGCCCTACCACCATGCAGGCTGACTACCGTCGCCTCAGCATTGGGCTGGGGTCAGTATTCTAGTGCAATGTTTGTTTATTACTACATATCGCAACATTAATCAAAACAGTACTAGTCCAGTCATAAATGTATGCTCTGAAACCAGTGTTTTCAACTTCTCGACCTTTTGATGTCATGTACGATTGATTACCTTTCATAAGGTCACGCCATAAAGCCTCGAAAGTAACTGCTCTCGTCGAGTCAAATCTTACAAAGGATATAATTTAAAAAGTCGTTGTGTAAGTAAATCTTAAAATTAGTATACCTATTTAAAGATATCAACAAAATGTATCAATGTAAATAGGTCGTTATTATTGTAAAAATAACATTATGTAGCTTTTAAATAAGTACCTCATTTGGTTGGATTACAAAAAATCTGATTTTTCTGTATACTCATATTATTGTTATGCGAAACAAAATAAATAATTATATCGTCAGTATTATATTATAATGTATACAAGTCATAAATAAATTTCTTTGCCTGTAATGCAATTATGTTTTTATACTACAAAATATTATATAAAATCAATGGAGTAATGATCTATTATTATACTCCGACAGCTGGATATGAATAAACAAGATGAGAAGGTTATAATATGTTCATTGCCAATGTTACAAAAACCCTTTGATTTAGTAAATTGTGGACATTGGAGCCTCATCTCAAATTATTACATAAGCGTGGCTCCGTTGACCTTGTGTCTGTCTGTCCCCGCTGACCTTACGTGTGGTTGGCTCATTTTTATACACATTTTGCGCATTGATCACTTCGCTGTTTAGAACTTTAGATATGTTTACTTGTAAGATATATACTTGTAATACATACAAGTTTATTACCTATCATTTAGTTGTTCTAGGGTTGGTAGTAAAGGAAAGTCTAGTAATTTTTTTAACGCATTGAGAAATTCCAGTAACGTATTTGGCAAAAAACTACTTTCTTTAGTTAATTAGACAATACTATAGCTCAAGCTGATAATGCTACATAAAAGGCATCACCAACGCGTTGTCGACCGAAAAGAAGCGAAAAGGATAAACGATTTGAAACGTTAAAAAATTGTCAAAGGACCTTCAAGAATAAGGGATGCTATTCTAGTTTTTATGAAATGTTGGTTAAATTAGTGTACAAAATTGAATTTGACGTTTTTTTTTATAAATAAAAGAACATAAGTATCGATCCAATGGGATTAATGCAGTTTTGGGTTTTTATTTCCAGTAAGTCTAGGTTTATCTGCAACCTTAATGATTAGGACAAACATTAATAGGGTCGCTAAACTCTATGTATTAAATAAATTTAATATATTTTCATCATACATTACATATTGTGTAAATGAAAGCAGTCACATAAAAACGACATATTTTACGAGTTATGCATGCAATTTAGTCCCCAAGAAGAATTTTTAGCACTACTTTACCGTATTTAGACAAAATACTAATGTCAATAGGGACAACTTACCTAACACCAGGCAAGCTTTATGCTCGGGTGCTACTTATAATTAAAACTCACACAATAAACACTACGCTATATATACATATAATGTGTAAAAACTTTACAGTAATATAGCTTACACATAGCATAGGATATAATTTATAAAGATGTAGTGTTAATTATCCAAAATATATAACTAAATCTTTGTAAACCGAAGGAATAAGTTTCCCGAAGCGAAGCGAGGGCGGGTCGCTAGTACAAAATAAATGTATTTTTATTTTTTAAAGGTGCTAAAATATTCAGCTTTGTTGTGTTTTGGAACACTAGACGATGCAATGGTTCAGTTCCCTTGTGTCGTAGTTATTGCGATATGCATGATTATTAGTTTTTACACCAATGCTTGTAATACCGAGGTACGATATAACAGTAAGGTAGTGTTATTAACTCATCTTGTGACTAACCGAGTTGTTAGCCACCAAAGTACATACATACATACAGTTCGTGTACAAAAACGTAATTATGGAATTAGTAATTCATTACTATAGTTAGTACACATACACTGTTTTGTACAATTGGCAAAATGAGGTAATCAATACAATTACGCATGTTGATTTTAAGCAGAACTTACTAACCGTGCCTTGCAGTGTAGTTTGTAACGGTCCTGTGGTTTGCCCGCATTGCACCGTGAAATGTAAGTGATTGACAGATTAGTGTTATCAACATTCACTGTAAGAGATAATATTATGTTTATATGATGTATTCAATTAAGAGTAATTCCGCTGGTCAGTTCTTTAGACGACTACAGTACTGAGACAAATAATTCTAGCTCCGCGGTCGAAGTTTGAGAGTAATTTATTTTGTCAAACAGTTACTTCACAAAACAATGACCTTTTTATTTACATTAATAAATGTGTTTGTAAAACATGCTATTTATAAAACTTAGCTATCTGCTCTTCTTCTCCATGTAAACATTTTTTATTTGGTGGTCCTGCATTCCTATAATATTCTTAAGTGAATAACCTTGCACAAAACTTCTGGGAAGGTGAGAAGTAAGTTTTAAATACATGCTTATTTACTTACATTTTAGTTATTGATATATTAGTATAACCAGGAATACGAGTATGAATACATGTATATGTGTACGTCTTGACCTAAATTGAAGTGCAGGCCTCTCATGTTTGAAATGAAATGAAAAATTTCCTTTGTTATTCTGTTTGTCAGAGGCTCCTTCGAGCTGAAATATTAAGACGCTTGAGGTAATTTGCGTACACAAAATAAGCAGGTGCAATATTGGCTATATTTTACGTGACGCATCGTTGAAGACGTCGCCATGTTTTGTATGCCTTATATAATTTGTAAACACGTGCAATATGTACTTGCGCTCGGTTCGATGAATTACGTCATGCTCATTACGACAGCTATGCGAATGAATTTACTGTTCATGTCATAATAATGACATCTGAAATTCGAGAAGATTTAATGAAATAAAAATCAATTTTATTGCTAACCTATGTATGTATGTGCTATGTATGTAAAATCCCGGACGTAAACTTCACACAACATAGGTATATTTACCGTCAAATACGTGAATAACTTACAAGTGCCTATAAGCATGAACGCGAGTATTTTCGTAACGCATGCAATGGCTAAGTAAATCTACCGTGCAACCAATAATGTGCGCAATGCATAACCTTTCAGAAGGCTGTCTACTGGTTCAACTTAGCACAATTTTGCTTACAGACTTGGTGTCTTTATTAATTAATGGGAAAAATTATTGCGATGTGTGAGTCAGTTCATTTTTAATATGAAGGTTAGCTAATATAAACTACGTAACGTGAGATTATTTGGGTAGGGTAATAAATAAACTTGGGTAGGGTAATAAGTGTAAAATATTATTGCGTAAAATAATAATTTATTTTACCAAAGAAGCAAGCGTTTCCTTTGTAATTTTAATACTTAATCACGTAAATTACGTAATTTTAATAATTTAATAATACTTAATCAATATATTATCATATTATTACTAGTTGAGAAATATTACAAAAAGTCGCTTGTGTGTCAATTTGAGTAAAAAACGTATGAAGTATTGTCCGAGGTACCTTTAAAATTTAAAATATTATCAGTGTCATTATGCGAAGTTCTGAAATAAATTTCTCGACTTGTATATTTAACATAATGATTGCAATTATTTATGAAATTATTGGGTTATTTTCGGTACTGAAAAGGTAAATAAAATAAAAAAAGGACGATTGGAAGTGAATGAAAATTACACATTCTAGTCACGTGTAGACACGTATTTACACAACACATACATACCAATGAAGATAATATAAAGCGTGTTATAAAACATCTCGGAAGAGAGGTTTAGTGTCAGTGTAAACGGCCTACACTCAATGGTTTACCTGTTCCAATAGGTCGCGACGTTAGTTTATGGTTTGACCGGTGAAAGTGGTTACTGCGGGCTAACTTTCGTTATCGGTACTGAGATAACTACCGGGATTCATTACGAGAGACCGTCTTGTCCATCGCGCAATTGTCTCTGATATCACGATTCCTGACCGCCTGAATGCCCGGAACAGCGGAAGTGAACTATTATGTTTTTTGTAACTGTATAAAGTGTCAATCCGTACAACGCGAGGCAGCTTCCTCAATGCTATGCAGTCAATGCAATCCGTTTATATATAAATAGATGCGAACAGTTACTTGGTCGACTGTTCAGTTATACTTAGAGTAATTGCAACATCGTTTAAACGGCTATCGTAAACATCGTCGTTACCGTAATCGCAGCTATAAACCTGGAAATGTTATAGATAGTAATAAATATTGGACCTATAGTTATAATTAGATTAGATAAATAAGTTTGTAATTGGATTATTTTGGGTTTATGTGTGGGTTAGACATATTGAATATACTACGTAATGAAATAAACTTTATTCGTCATTCGTCATTCAATATTAGGTCACAATATTTCTTTCGTTCAATAGTGTAACTGTTGCTACAAAAGACTTCAACGCGTTTTAATTGTCTAACTGCTACGAAATACTACGAGCGTGTTGTGTTATTTTCTACGTAATGTTATGCATCAAGACACATTCATTACTTTTAAAATTAAATTAAATATTGATTATGGCTATATTATAGCTTACATAGACGGTAGCGACCTTGCCTGCTAGACGAGGGGCCAAATGGGGAGGACGGATACAAACAAATATTGTTCACAGCCCCCTTATTGCAAAAGCTCTATCAACACCTAGTGACTGTCCGAAACCAATTAATATTAAACCAACTTAATATGTAATACCAACGTTTGATGAAGACATTATATATGACGCAACATAGACTCTATGCGTGTTTGGATTATTGACTTTTTTGATTATCGTATCAGATTTCGAACTTTGTTAATGATAATCACTGCTGCCAAACGAGAACAATAAAACAAACAATGTACTAATAGAAAACTTAATAGAGGGGCTGGTTATAGTATATGCTTGTGATGTGCGATGTCTTATGCCTCGCTACCACCGGTCCACCACCCGCATCGGCATGTTGGTGTGGTGTTCTTTACGTTTGTATATTCATTTATTCATATTCATAGAGTCAGGTGAGCCGCCCGACCAACCTGGGGTCTCTGCGACACCAGCCTGCTTAACGGACTGAAACGACCCCCTCAACAGCAGGGTTCTACCCCTCTTCTGGGACCCTCTTTCGTGAGACGCTTGCTCTCCTGAGTTCATGTCCGGATAAAAAGGTGACCCTTGAGACTCGCAGATCCCTCGCCATAGTCCCCGCAAAGTGTATGTTTGGTTTTAAACGCGGCTGTACTGGACATCACATTGAAACCTTATGATGTATGGACTTCTGTTCAGAATATTGTATTTAATATACGATTTTTATGTATGTATTTCAGGTAAGCCGGGTACGGACTATCCAGTTCTCGGTGCGGTGCCTTACACTAATTTCTACTGTGATGAGCAGCCTTATCCGGGCTTTTTTGCGGATATGGAGACCCGGTGTCAAGGTAATGAAGTTTAGTTCAATCTTAACAATCAATTGACTGTGATTAATGCTAGCAATAAATTTATGGTGTTATCACACACACGTTACAATGATTGGTGACGTCACCACCAGCCTGAATCACGCTATCGAAGTTTTCCCACTGTGAACAGTCGGAGCGCGGTCGCACGCCAGACACCTCGCGGTGTCTAGATTAAATTTAATCATAATTAATTTTTAAGCAGTAGCAGCAGTTTTTTCCACTAAAATCTTCAACATCCATTAGCAGTAGCTAATAAAATGAAACGATGAATGAAAATTGTCCAGAATTGGCTGTATGTTAGTTAGCATTATCGCCCTAAGGAATTTCTCTCTGCCTGTCTTTCCGTCTGTGCAAGCACCATGCCGAAACCATTGTGCAGATTTTATTGACACTTGGGAGACTTCATACATCATCGTGAAAATTTTAAATATAATTTATTTTACACATAACTTACTTTTAATATTAAAATTAACATACCACTTATTTTATTTACCTCGATATTAGTATATTCGATTCGCTTTACATACCTATAATACGTTCATTACGACATTCAATAGACATCGGTCAACTTTCAAATAATGAAGCAATAAGCATATTGAGACACGAGATGAGATAATATAGCAGTAGTTTATCATATCTTCACAAACGTGCACGTAGATATCCCACAGTCAGTATTGAACATACATATATCGCCTTGACTTTATCATCGCTCCTACAAAATAGAAGTCTAGTGTAAATGTTAAATATTATAAAGATTTAATTCGAATGGTTGCAAATTCAATGATTTTAAAATGTATTGTAGCCGTTTTATGAATGATTTACATGTATTTGTTTAAAAAGTTATAATTACAAATTAAAATAAAACAAGACATCGTACTAGATACATAGATTGTTGCTTAAATTACTGTTTCAAAAATGTGTTTTATCGTGGAGGTGAAGTAACGAACGCTTTTACATAGTCGTACTCATCTCATACTTGAGTTCAAGCCAACCATATGATACAGTTATTATATATACGTCATTAATTGGGTACTACACTTGTGATGAATATTCAAGGTGAATACGGACAAAATTGCCATAAAGGATGAATAAAGTACCTATCTTTACCTTTTAAAATTCAGAGGGCACACATAATACACCACCTTTTGTACTGTGTCTAATGTAAGCCGATGTGAATATTATCTTGTGTGTGCATTATAGAGTATTCTATCTATCTATCTATAATATTATGCCAAGTGGTTTTGATGCTTCGTACTCGTACATATAAAACAAAAGTTTAGTGTGAAATGTTACACCAAGTCCCCTTATAGTGGTAGTTTTGGTTATAGAGGTTTCATTAATTTTATATTTATCATTATTACACAGATAGTCGGTATCCTATTAATATTATAAATGCGAAAGTTTGTATGGATGTATGAATGTTTGTGGCTCTTTCACGCAAAAACTACCGAATGGATTTTGCTGAAAATTTACAATAATATAGCTTACACATCAGAATAACACATAGGCTAAAAATTATAAAGATATAGTGTGAATTATCCAAAATATAAAACTAAATCTTTGCAAACCGAAGGAATAAGTTTCCCGAAGCGAAGCGAGGGCGGGTCGCTGGTAATGATATAATTTTTCATGCCATCGTCTTGAAACGATTAATAGGTGTGTCTATACTTTGAATAGCGTTTCGGTCGCAAACTGCTTTCAAGGCAGTCTTTTGTCTAACAATACTTTGATTAATGTTTTTACTACAAATTATAATGAAACTGAATCGCTTAATTTATTAGTTGCTGAAGTTGTGGGCGTACTTCGTGATCTATTCTTTGACAAATGATTTTTGGAACATTGTGTAGCTACCTACATTGCTTGGCTTCCACCCATGGCCCACTAATGAGCACGGTTCTTTTCTCATTACCGAAGCAGCATAGAGCGTACTCCACCACCTTGCTCTATTGCGGTTTGGTGGTGCTTTACCTTATTTAGACTTATAAAAGGCCGGGTTTCTTTTAACAAATACATTACATATAAATGGTTTGCACTGGATTCTTCAAATGCAACTCATCTTTTATGATTATGAACTGATTTAAATAAACTAATGCTAAATATTATCCTAAGCCACTATTAGGTACGTTAGTGAAAATCACATCCACCGTTCTGAGGTACAAACGAACAGACAAAATTCTACAATTTTTTTCTCAAATCTACTTACCTATATCGAAAAGTAACAAGTAGTAAATGTATGTATACATTTCCTTATAGGTTCCACACGGTTCCTTATAGGTTAATTTTTACAAAATTTCATGGACGATCATACAAAATGTAGGTTGGTTGGTGGTTCCGTAAATCCGTATGTGACAGAATTTGTTCTCCGGTATTGGTTGTATGTCATGTTTCATTTATTTGTTTGTTTGCTATATAGGTATGTTACAACTATGTGTTACATAGGGGTGGGATTGTATAAGCGTTTATTAAAAAAGGGCACTCGTATACACAGACACATCACACATTTTCGTGTCAGTGTATTTCGAGGATGATTAGTTTGAAGCAAGGTCACTTAGTAAATTGGAGTCCGTTAATTATGACAAAAACTGACCCGGAAGCCGCGCGATAACACATAGGTCAACAGCGTGAGATCCTGTTTAATTTAAGCAGATGTGTTATAAATAAAGGTTAATACTATTATTTTAAAATTACTTGATTTAAGCGTCTGGCAAAAGAGGTCTAATTTATTTGGTATAAAATAACATACCTAATGGACGTAAAAAAGTATTATAAAATTATATTGATAGTGTTTTTCATTTCCGTCAGTTGAAGATGTAGATATGAGTATGTAGTTGACTAGCAAATAATATAGTAGGTACTTTTATGGAACTAGATTTTTTTGTGTTTTACGTTTAGTAAAAAATTGTCAACGGTGGTAGACTTAAATCTATGTGGAATCTAAAACACAAGTTAGTCCTGATTCTCAATGCAATATGCTTCAAATGGGGTATATAATTTTCTCTTCGATATTAATTGCGTTACCTATCTAGGATATTTGCGTTATCTATCTATCCTAGTATTCTATTAATGCATACCTATAGTACGTAATTAACACTAATACAGATAACATTTTCATTCCAGCATGGCACTACTGCGACATAGACGGTCGGCAGGCGTCGTTCCTGTGTCCGAACGGCACCATCTTCTCTCAGGGCGTGGCGTCTTGCGACTGGTGGTTCAACGTGCGCTGTGCGCTCTCGCCCGCGTTGTATCCGCTCAACGCACGGCTGTACCGTCGACGCAAGAAGCAAGCTCGCCCCAAACCGCATCGCGTTATCGACAAACAACTTGTCGATGAAATATTTTTGTAAATTATGTAGATGGTGTTAGGTTGTGTAGTGTTAAATGGTGCTTTTGTTATATGTGATCTGCGCTAGATCTGTTCCCCGGTGTAAGACCTATGAACGGTCTTATACCGGCCTTAAACCCAATCGATCAATTAAAAACAATGTAATTTTAGTAATAATAAGTCAATGAATTTTAGTAATTATTTTTGAACTTGGATAAGAATGTGGTTGGTTACTAAGTAGTACAACAATACAAGGTTATAAAATTCTGAAGTGAATAAGTAAATACAATAAATAAAATTTTACATATTACTTAGGTTAATGTTAAGATTTTACTGTAGTATCATGTAAAGAGGTTTGCATCAAAATCTTTTACACGATAAAGTGATAACCATGTGGTATGTAGTTTAAACTTCAAACACGTTATATACAATACTAAACATTTTAGAATACACACCCTATCTCGTTGCCTTAAGCGAATCTTTTTCTATTACTTGTCATGTATTTTTACCTCTATATTTGTAACAACTTAGTAATATTTACTAAGTACTATCAGTTCCTTTATGGTTACCTTGTCCTTATACTGCAAGTGGTCTTTAAAATTGAACGCCAAAATATTCTACATCCTGCCTGTCATGTTTGTTATATTTATCTTATGTTCTTAAATTTAAGTGTTCGAGTCGATTTTATCGATTAAATAATCTATACATTGTCGAGTCATATCGTGACTGCAATAATATACAAAGAGGTCGATTAATGTATGGATTTATTTTTGTAGTCATCAACACCTCAATTATTTTTCAAATGATGTCCATACCTCGGCTAGAAAAGCACAGGAATAGCGGAAAGACAATAGTTCTAGACTGTTCTAGAACTATTGTTACCTTAGTATGTATAGTGTTATCTGTGTAATATCGGTGAGGTTCACATCTATTAAGAGCGGTTTACCCACAGAACCGAGACACAAGTTACCTCTATCAAGCAGTTGACTTGGCTCGCTCCCGAAAAATCTCAATCAAACAAACAACAAGCCACACGTTTCATAAATTTCATAGTTATCTCATTAATCAATTATTTTAAACTTTATTTTTGTTGTTCACTACTTAAAGGCATGTTAAAAATTGTTCTTTATCTCATACCTATGTAATTTTTCTATATAATTATCGAATAATTATCGAAACCGATATATTATTATGTGACCGATAAATATTTCTTCTCGGATTATTTATCGGTGTGTGTGATCAGGGGTGAGTGTTAGTGTTGTTTTGTCTACGCCACCCGCGTTACAGGGAATTTTATTGCGGGAGTATGATTGGGTTAACGTTTATTCTGCCTAAAAGCACTTTACAACGTAATTATTTAGTGGTGAGCGGTGAGGGTTAAAGTTAAAGAGAGAGCAACAGGAAGTGATTGAATAAGTAGAGCTTAGTAGAGCCGATAATCGTGCTCAGTAGTTACTTAAAGAACAAAATTCAGAAGAGGACTAACGTTAGCTGATGATAGTGATAAAGATGAACAACTAGTTGTTAGCACAAGTATCATCATTGTTAGCACAAGTATGACGAATTTGATTTGTGAAGGTATATACAGAAAACGTTTACTATTACTAAGGAGGGTCACGAAGTCACCTCATCGAATAAATCCATCTTTATTTCATAACCAGCTGACCCGGCAAACTTCGTACGGCCTCAGAATCAATAAATAAAAAAAGCTGAATTTTTATATTTACTCACCCTTTCAACCTTCCCTGGACTTCCATAAAAAATTCAAAACCAAAATTCGCCAAATCAGTCCAGCCGTTCTGGAGTTTTAGCGAGACTAACGAACAGTCATTGATTTATAATATATAATAAGTATAATAGATTATGATTTACCTAGTCGTGATTATATTCGTCAACTAAGACGGCAAAAATTGTGTATCTTGAAGCGTTCACTGTTTTATATCACTGTCTGTTATATAAATGTGTGTTTCTATACAGGTTAAATAATTAAAACTATGGTTATCAATTAATGTTTATCTTTCAACAATATTTATATGATAGAATGAGGTAAATCTGAAATTTGTAATTATAATGCCTGAAATGAACATGTAGCAATGTTTCGTAGGCGAATACTTATGTGAAAAGCGGAGCGAGGGCGGGCATAGTCACGAAAGAAAATCATTCCCGCAGTCTCAAAATTTCCAGTCTGTTTATTATTTTATAATATTAGTATTTAATAAATTAAAAATTATTTTTAGGAGTAAGAAATGTTAATTTCAAAAATGTTTCCATATCTTCAACATTAATGTTTATACGTGGTCACACTCCGTACCTAATCGTATGTTATGAAAGTTGTTATTAGTAAAAAATGGTACGAGTATTCAGTGATGATTTGTACCACTACCAAGTATTTCGTTTTTGTTATTAAACATATCTGATTGTGAATATATTTTTACAATTAAATTTATGAGTAACAAACTTTTAAAAAATATAGCAGTTCGGATGCAATTTATTCCTTAACCACTCAAACGGTAAAATGATGATAAATTAAATATTGATTGATACTAGATACCGGTAAATTGTGCCTTATCGATACAATTGTTATAAAATAAATGTAAGTGTGATTTGTTTATTACAGGATAATTCTTGTGGATTGTTTGTATGTATTAGATATACCTATCTATCAATAAACAATGTAAATACAATATTTTGTTTTCGTACACCTACCTTTATCCATACCTGATATGCTACAAATATATTGAGGGGTCATTGTATAGCCCTTCCTACCGTATCCTGGTAATATTTTAATTTTGGATATAAACACTTTTTGACATATAATATATCAGTGAATCGTTTAGTATTACAAATAATGAGCGATGGCGACCACCTAACATCATATAGCCTTTTTTTTCGCCAGGTCAATAAAGTTGTTGTGCATTATAAGTAGGTACTTAACAAAGACTATTACTTGTGCTTACAATGACGAACATTTGAACAATGATCCTGAAGATAATATCTATTATGCTTTGAATTTTCAGTAAGATATTTTAAGGATTTTAAAGATTCTTCTTTATAATGTTGTGAAGTATTATTTTATTATAAACCATGTTAAGTTATTCGAACTAAGTTTCATTTAAAAATCGTGAACATTGAACTTTACTTAACCTTTAATAATTTAGCAATTTGATTCACTATGTTAATGTTTTATTTTTTAAATTACTTTAATGAGAGTTGAGAGAGCAAAGCACTTTGGAGTAGGTACCTCCATTATATAAGGATGATGAATAAAAATAAGAAGTACAAAGTAGGTTAATCTCTCTGAATATAATGACTGACTTTTTGTGGTACGAAGACAAACAATGCCGATTCATAGCGATGCGACGACGTCATGTGTAAGGTATTGTCCATTTATTAATTCATACGGTGGGAACCCAGCTCGTACTTGAAAAGTATTTTCTTTGTATGATGCAGGCGAGCAAAAGTAAGGCATTCACGTTCGGTCGGAAGTGTGCACGCAGGGGATTGACCGTGGCCACAACTGTTAAAGAGTAGAGACACTCAAAGTCTCATTTCTTACGCGAAGCGAAACGCACGCGTGTTTAAAGTCGTTCGCGCGAGCCGAATTGACCAAATGTGCCGGCTGTTTACGTAAATTCACTAAACATTGTACGGACAGTTAACGTATTCGGCCTTCATTTTTTATGTAAAAAATATAGTTTTCTATCAAATAATGGAGTATTGGATGTTTATTTTATGTGGTGAGTATAATTTTATTACTTTTAAAAATAAATAGGTACTAAAATAGACGCTGAATTATTTTACACAAAAGTTTAAATTTGTGCTGAAATTTATTTTACGTTATTAAATATGGACGTTTATTTACATTATACGCTGCATTAAATTTATTATTATAAGATGAGTAGATACGAAAATTGATATTACTTAAATTCTTACTTACAACTGCTTGTGCTTTAGGTTATACTAGTAAACCCGCCCTCGCTTCGCTTCGGGAAACCTGTCCCTTAATACGCAAGTCCAAAATTGTTAAACGTAACGTTCACGCGCGTTATTTTTCATTTTGCGAAAAACTTTAATATATTATACATATAATCTTTCCTCTTGAATCATTCTATCGATTAAAAAAAAACATCAAAATTCGTTGCGTAGTTTTAAAGATCTAAGCATACATAGGGACAGAGAAATCGACTTTGTTTTATACTATGTAGTGAAGAATAAATTTTAATATTGCGTTATTATTTCAATGTAAACATTCCTATGAAATAGGTATCACCACTATTTTCTTGTCATCCACTCAAGTAGCGTACACTTCAATAACTATTTCTATACAAGAACGTATTTTGCCTTGTCCTAGTTAACTTTTTTAACGGGTGACTGAATTAGATGTTTTTTGTGTTTAATTATGAAGATAACTAAATCCAGAATCATCTGGAAGACGTACCTACCTACGAGTACAATTGCTAGTAAAATGTGGTGGGATGCGCTTCATGCCCGAATTTGGAAGAAATACCTGTGCTCTGTACCTTAAATAGGTTAAACAACTACTACTTAGATAGAAACTTGACCTGAAAAATGAAACATGAATGAGATAGTATCCATATCAAATAAATAGAAATAGCCATTCTATTAACATTCTCCGTAAACCGTAGTTTCAATTCAAAGAGTTTCCAACAAGTATTTGACGTATCAATTTCATTCTTAGAAACAGCAATGCAGTTGCAATTCACTGAAATAAGTAGGTACCTACTTAATGATATTACAGTCCTATTAGAGTTGTATTGCTACTTGTCTACTAGGACTTCACTTTGCAGACATCATTATTAAAATTGATGAAATAGGGTTGTCAAAGATAATAATTTAACAAAACAAAAAACCGACTCAACATCGTCAATTAAATATGCAATATTAAGGATAACTCAAAAACTACTCGTACGATCTCGCTCTAATTTATACGGGATGTACCTACATGACAAGCACCAGCTTTCGAATACAAAAAATGGTTCACAAATGACGGAAAAATCGCTGGGCATACATAAAAAATATATTTGTCGAACACATAACCTCCTCCTTTTTTTGAAGTCGGTTAAAAATAGAGTAAAATAATTCTATTAACTAATTCTAATACACCGGTTTCTTGACGGGCAAAAGGAAAACTGGGAACACGCTTTTTCACTGACTCCAATACCTACTGCAAATGAAACACGGAGGGTTGTAGCTAAATAATTGGATAAAAATTCTATCACAATGTACTTACGGGGTTAAATTGGCCGGTACAGAGTCAAGTTGATTTCAACAACAGAGGGACAAGTTGCTATTCGTAGTCTTGTCTGTTATCCCGCGGGATGAGATCGAGCGGGATGAGTTGACCAAAGACTAGACTAGACGTGTTGCATGGACTACGAGGAGTGGAAACTTATTGAAAAAATTCATTTCTTGTGCCACCCAAAAAAGGCAATTGCACGTAAGATATAATTCACCAGATTTTTTATTGAATATCTTTATCGAATTTAGAAAAAATAATAATAATTACAAATGCACATCTGGTTGACGATCTTTATTATCCGTCCTCATATCGACTAGTTCAGTTCAGGGCTCTCTGAATCAAAAAAGGTATGCTCATTTTACAAAAAATCTAAATTTTCACTATTGTATTTTAATTGTAGGTGATAGTGAAAAAAAGAAAATTAAAAATTTAGACCTCTGGAAATCAACAAACAAGAAAACGAATTCTATAACAAAATGTAGTAAGTAATATTAAACATACGATTTTTGGCAACCCTAGCAAGTAAGAATTGGTAAGTTGATGTTAATATGACCTATTCAAGGGGAATACTCAGTGGTCATTAAACTTGTTTTATTAAAATAAGTTTAACGTGCATCTTACATAACTGTTATGCCGTGAAAATGACGAAAATGCAAAAGATTTGGTAATTTAGAAAGAGTCTTATATTGCATCAGGAACCCATTTTTTCTTTTATTATAAGTAATGCGTCCACATCAACGTCTCTTCTAGCCACTTTAAGTTTTTTTGTTTGATACGAGCTGTGCCCGCGACTTCGTCCGCGGAGAATTTAACTAAAAAAATCTAAAATAAAATAGCCTGACTTACTCCTTATGACATCAGCAATCTGCCAGTGAAAGTCCGTCAAAATCGGTCCAACCGTTCCAGAGATTAGCTCAAACAAACAGACAGACAAAAATTGTAAAAAATGTTATTTTGGTATATGCACCGTGTATACATCCATGTGCATTAAGTAAAAAGCTGTTATTTTAATGTTACAAACAGACACTCCAATTTTATTTATTTGTATAGATTTAATTATAGTAAATAGTTCGTTATTTGCGCAGGAATAAATTATGCTGATGATTGCCGATAGACGTAATTTTTAATTGCAATTAATCTTGCAGAGAACCATTCCTTTGCTCGCACTATTACGGAATACATTACGCCTGGGTAATGTAATAACATGTTCTGTTATCCAATCCACAATTAATGGCAATGCGAATTTGGGCATGTAATATTTCTGAATAAGTGCTCCTATCAAATTGTCTAATTCATTGTCACGATATTCAGAAGATCTCAGTGCGTGTATTTTATATCATAGGTACTTACCTGTGTTATAAGCTTCTAAAAATGTTACACAGCTAATCTTGGCGCCTATATTTTTTATCCCAGAAAGCGGATTTATTCCCGCGGGATCAATTGTATAGAGGATCTGTCAAACGGTTGGTAATTAATGTTTTGGCAGCATAACGATTTGTGTAGGGAAGATCTTTATTTTTATTTTTAGAATAAGGAAACCCTTTAAATCAATAAAATGAGGTAAACATGAAATTGATATAAACGCTGAAAGAAACAGGTATCAACGTTTTAGGTGCATAAGTAAGTAATTAATTACCAAATATGTGGTTTGGGTGTTAGATTTTTTTTATTGAATAAATATTTAGGTACCACCAAAATATTTTGTTACTACAATCTATTACTATTATATTCGGGTTTTGTACTCTATATTAGATTACATGTAGTACACGCATTGTGTTGCCATCTTCACTATTTGAGATATTTCTCTTTTTTTTTTTTTTTTTGTCTACCCCCTTGTGCACCGATCGCCATAGCGTCATTCACGTTTTAGTGCTCTGCCACTTCGCACCTCTTTTAACAGTATCGCGTATTAATAAAGTGTTCCTTTGATAAAAATGGGGAAACGAACGCGTTCTAACGGGGATAATTGCGACTATATCGCAAAAAGTGAAAAAACTTAATTGAATATTAATAATGCGTGCACGACATAAAAGAAGACGCCGGACTCCGTCTCCCTCATCAGGATCGGACTCATCATCATCCTCATCGATTCCAACATCAATATCAGCTTCACCTCTACCAGAGCCACGCGCGCAGCCCTCACCGACGCTGAGGGATGCGTTATGCATTGAAGGTTAGTTCCTATACTTAGATTGTGTTTGAGAATAATAATGCGGCCTATTATTAGCTAACTATTTAGTAGTCTAAGCAATTTTAATGCCGCTAGTGTTCATAGTAAAAAACTTCGTTGAAGAATAATAATGCGGGTATCCTGAGGGGTTATCACTTTATTTATTAAACGAATTATACAATCTAAATATTAAAGGATGCCTATAGCAGAAACAAACTATTCGTTGGAGAATAGTAATGCAGATAACCTGAGGGTTATCACTTTATTTATTAAACGAATTAGGCAATCTAAATATTAAAGGATGCCTATAGCAAAAACAAAGTATTCGTTGATGCAGATAACCTGAGGGTTATCACTTTATTTATTATACGAATTATACAATCTAAATATTAAAGGATGCCAATAGCAAAAACAAACTATTCGTTGGAGAATAGTAATGCAGATAACAGGTTATTCCTTTATTTATTAAACGACTTATACAATCTAAATATTAAAGGATGCCTATAGCAAAAACAAAGTATTTGTTGGAGAATAATAATGCGGGTAACCTGAGGGGTTATCACTTTATTTATTAAACGAATTATATAATCTAAATATTGAAAGGATGTCTTTAGCAAAAGCAAACTATTCGTTGGAGAATAATACTGCGGGTAACCTTTGGGGTTATCACTTTATTATTAGACGAACTAGAGTAAGTATTATGCATCCTTACGGGTAAATTTGCTATCCCAGACGTACCAGGCCACGCCTGTGAGGGCGTCGTGCCAGTGCTATCCACCAGCACCGCTGGCGACCCTGCGCCGTCCATCGGTGTGCATAGCCAAATATTGTTCGTTGAAAAATAATACTGCGGGTAACTTTTGGGGTTATCACTTTATTATTATACGAACTAAAGTAAGTATTATACATCCTTACGGGTAAATTTGCTATCCCAGACGTACCAGGCCACGCCTGTGAGGGCGTCGTGCCAGTGCTATCCACCAAAACCGCTGGCGACCCTGCGCCGTCCATCGGTGTGCATAGCCAAATATTGTTCGTTGAAAAATAATACTGCGGGTAACTTTTGGGGTTATCACTTTATTATTAGACGAACTAAAGTAAGTATTATGCATCCTTACGGGAAAATTTGCTATCCCAGACGTACCAGGCCACGCCTGTGAGAGCACCGTGCCAGTGCTATCCACCAGTACCGTTGGCGACTCTGCGCCGTCCATCGGTGTGCATAGCCAAATATTGTTCGTTGAAGAATAATACTGCGGGTAACTTTGGGGTTATCACTTTATTATTAGACGAACTAGAGTAAGTATTATGCGTCCTTACGGAAATATTTGCTATCCTAGACGTACCAGGCCAAGCCTGTGAGGGCACCGTGCCAGTGCTATCCACCAGCACCGTTGGCGACCCTGCGCCGTCCAACGGTGTGCATAGACAAATATTGTTCGTTGAAGAATAATACTGCGGGTAACTTTAGGGGTTATCACTTTATTATTAGACGAACTAGAGTAAGTATTATGCGTCCTTACGGGAAAATTTGCTATCCCAGACGTACCAGGCCAAGCCTGTGAAGGCGCCGTGCCAGTGCTACCCACCAGCACCGTTGGCGACCCTGCGCCGTCCAACGGTGTGCATAGACAAATATTGTTCGTTGAAGAATAATACTGCGGTAACTTTGGAGTTATCACTTTATTATTAGACGAACTAGAGTAAGTATTATGCATCCTTACGGGAAAAATTGCTATGCCAGAAGTTTCAGGCCACGCCTGTGAGGGTGCCGTGCCAGTGATATCCACCAGCACCGCTGGCGGCCCTGCGCCGTCCATCGGTGTGCATAGACAAATATTGTTCGTTGAAGAATAATACTGCGGTAACTTTGGGGTTATCACTTTATTATTAGACGAACTAGAGTAAGTATTATGCATCCTTACGGGAAAATTTGCTATGCCAGAAGTACCAGGCCACGCCTGTGAGGGCGCCGTGCTAGTGATATCCACCAGCACCGCTGGCGGCACTGCGCCGTCCATCAATAATCATAATACTAATAATAATAATAAATTTTTATTTCAGACCATATACATACATACGAATACAATGCATATGTATGTATGTACAGAGGTCCATATCATAAATACCTTACAGACTAAGGCGATTAACACACGGCACCGCGCACCGCCGCGGAGGGCGGTGGCGGTAAAGCGGATTTGGTAGCGGTGCCCCGCGCGGTGAGGCGGTTTACGCGCCTATACGCGCGGATGGATTTAACGCGGTTTTGAACAGTTTGATCACAGACACTCGCAAGAATGGATGCTGAAGTGGTGGCAGCAATCTGGCTTTTATGGTGTAGAAAGAAAAAAAAAAGAAGATATTGGGTTCATCCATTTTTACGAAGCAGAACTCTAAATGGGGCATTCAAGTTATTCTATAAAAGTTTGAGACAACATGAAGATAAATTTTTTAACTATACGCGAATGTCCACTCTTTCATTTGATAATTTGTTAGCAAAGATAAGGAAAGCAATTTCTGGAGTAAATACGAACATGCGTCCTTGTATTTCACCGGAAGAAAAGCTTCTTGTGACCTTGAGGTAAGTGAAGAAGAAAAGACACATTTTCTAATTTAATATTTTTATTACTTTAGTAAATCAGTCAGTCATTCTGATTATTGAATCTGTCTCAGTCTTTTTTTTAAATTCTTATTAACAATATTCATGTTTTTGTACCCTCATAGCCTAAAGAAGTATTTTTTTTTTAATTTTTGTAGATACTTATATCTAATTATAATTAGTTATTTTAATATCTTATTTAGTAATTAAATCACAGTTATTTTCTTAATCACAGATCAATCACATATTTATATCTACCTAAAACTAATTGACATAATCACAGCGTTCTATCTTCCGTACATATAGTGTGTTCATTACACACTATATAAAAAAAAACAATATGGTTTTAAAATAGTGAACACACCATGGTTTTAAAATAGTGATAAAATCTCCGATTCATCAGTGGCTGGTGTTGCCGGTATAGTTTCTGTAATTTCGACAGCAGAGGTCCCTTGTTCATTTTGATGGTTATACTGCTCTTCATAGCGACTGGAATTATGTGCATATGATGAAGAATTCGTATAATAACCCTGATTTTGATTATTAGCATAGGACATTTCAGCATCACCTGGTTCTTTATAATTGTACATTACATCCTGAGCTTGTGATATGCATTTAATTATATTTATTTTCACGATTGACTTCAATCGATCGGGTACTTTCTTGAAATCAGGCACCAACGAGAGCATAAATTGTCGGTCAGGATCTTCTTCGTTTACTTTTTTGCTCATTGAAGATTTCAGGGCATCGATTAATTCTCGAGTCATTTCTTCAGGAGGATCAGATTTCTTTCTTTTTGTACTTAAGGATCTGTCTTCATAATAAGGTCCTCCAACTGATTCATTCCCTTCCCCAACTGATTCATTCCCTTCCCCAACTGATTCATCGTCTCCAGCAGGCAAACTGTTCTCAGTTTTATTTTTTCCAGCGTAAGGTTTTAAAAATAACAATTGATTATAAAATCGATATTGATTATTTTTCTTAGCTCCCGCTCCGCTCTTAATATTTTTTTGCCTTCGGCACTCCTTCATGAAGGCGTCTCGAAGGTTTTTCCACTTTATTTGTAGCGAGCGCCCTGTAATTTAATAAAATATGTTTCAGATACCTGGCGACAGGGTGTTCCTTTACCGACCTGCATTACAATTATCGACTTGGTATATCAACCATACGAAATATTGTGGAAAAAGTGTGTGATGCATTATGGGATGTCATGAAAATTGAGTGTTTTCCCGAACCTACAACAGAAATGTGGTTAAATATAGCTGAAGGATTTGAATCAAGAGCCAATTTTCCTCATGTTTTAGGTGCCTTAGACGGCAAACATGTGCGTGTTATTAAACCATCTCTAAGTGGATCGCTGTACTACAATTACAAGCATTATTTTTCCATCTTACTTCTGGCTATTTGTGATTCTAATTATAAATTTCTATATATTGACATCGGTGCTTATGGGAAATGTAGTGATTCTACAGTTTTCCGTGATTCTAATTTTTATCAAAAACTTCAAGATGGATCTCTTAATATACCAAACTCCTCTGCAATTAATGGTATCACCAATTCCATGCCATATTTTTTTATCGGAGATGAAGCTTTCAATATCTCAAACAATGTTCTACGACCCTATGCAGGCCACCACTTAAATTACACTAAACGAGTTTTTAATTATCGCTTGAGCAGGGCACGTAGGTATATTGAGTGTGCGTTCGGTATTTTAACACATAAATGGCGTATATTTCAACGCCCTTTGAATGTAAATAGAAATTTATCTATAAAAATTATTAAAGCATGCTGCATACTTCATAATTTTGTTAGGGAAAGACATGGCGTTGATTTTAAAGATATTTTATACACGAACAATGAGACAGAGGGAATAGTTAATATACCGATAGACCATAATTGCAGAGGAAGCACAAGTGCTGCAGCGATCCGTAATAATTTAGCTGATTATTTTGTAAATGAGAATCCGCTACCATGGCAAAGTAAATATGCTTAAATGTAAAACAAATATATTTTTTTAAACTTACCAAGTTCTTTTTTATCTTTGTCAGAAGTTTGTCCTGGCTCCAAATATAAGGTAACAATTTCTTCCCATTGTTTCATTTTAAGGAGTCTATCACTATATTGTGTGCTTTTCATGTCCCAGATAGCAGAGCGACTTTCGATCTCCGCAATAAACTTTTCGACATCGAATTCCATTTAAAAATTGCAACACGTCCTGCACCAATGATGATCCGCGCGGTTATGTGGCGGCCCGTGTGTGAGGCGCCGCCCCTCCGCGCGGACGTCAGCGCGGCGGGGCGGTGGCGGTGAGAACACCGCTCGACCGCGCGGTCGGTCGGTGCTCGTGTGTTAGGCATCAACGGATTTATAAGACCCCAATACGACATGAGATCCGCTTCACCGCCTACCGCGGCGGTGCGCGGTGCAGTGTGTTAAACGCCTAACATAAATAACAATATAAAAACTTATAACTACGTTTCACAATTTTGCGGCGACGCGCGACGTGAAGCGCGGTCCCGGTGACCGATGGAGGTGGTCGACGTCCACGGAACTTCCGGAACACGACCCCTTTCGGCCACAGCTCCTCCCTTAGGAAAGTCTCCAGGCGTTGAGTCGGTGCGCGTACCACGAACGAAGTGAAGTTCACTGCGTTACGCGACTCCCAACTTCTCGACATACACCCGGAGCTTCGTCTTCACCTCCAAGTACTCCGCGACGTCGGAGGCCTTCGTGGTGTTGTGAAGACGGGAGACGTAGATGTGGGTCACTGGTATGGCGGGACGCAACAAATAGTTCGATCCAGTCAGTGCCGTACCACATTGGTTCCGACACAGAGTTTTTCCTCTTCTTTCGTTCCACTTTGATGAAGCCGTCTTTGTCCTGTTGACCACCGGGCGCAACACTAGGAGAGGACTCGATGCGGAGGTTTCCGCTATGCCTCTCGGTCCTCTTCTTGGTCCGCTTCTCGGTTTTGCTGGCGGCCGGCAGCTGCAGCTGCAGCGTAGTCACGTTGAGGGGTAAACGTGACGACAACCGCTTATGCGTGCAGGTATAGCAGTCGGTGTCGAGTCCAGTTTCGCTGACGCGAAACTCGGCGACGAGATATTGCATGCCCCGCGACGCATGTTGACATTATTGACCTCCGGTGACCTACATACTGTTGAAGTCGTAGCTCATCGATGCTGTTTTGGGAGGCCTCCAACTTCTACACCACTTCCGCCATGTTTGCCTTAAGGGTTTGTATGTCTTGCAGCAGCCTGGTGACATCGACATGATCGAACGTGACGGGCGGTAACTGGTTCAGGTTCCTCGCCACGAGAGTCGGCACATTATCAGGATCAGTCACCTTAAGTAGATTGATGATGTCATGTAGTCGTTTCTCTCCCTTTTCGTCCCTCGTGCATGACGACATTCGGTCGATCTGTCCGAGCGACTCGTACAGGAGCGTCTTGGCCTGGCCTATCTCCTCACAAGTGAAGTTGGTCCCGCATACCTGGATGATGCTCACTTCATCCATTGTGTCAATAGCGTGCTGTAGAAACGCCAACACTTCGTCGGCTATCAGTTGATCGGAACTCATAGCCATTTATTTCCGGAACTAATAGCCATTATATTGACGACCCCGTAGCCTAGTTGGTAGTGACCCTGCCTGCGAAGCGAGGGGTCCCGGGTTCGAGTCCCGGCCGGGACAGATGTTTAGATGACAGATTAATGTTTGTTCTCGGGTCATGGTTGTTAGTGATGTGTATTCGTGTTGTCCATGCCACCCGCGACACAGGGAGTCCTGGTGCGGGGGTATGAGTGCGTTAACGTTTATTTATCTATTTATTATTTTACGTGCAGCGGCCGTCACCGCGCGAATCGCGAATATACAATATTATGTTTATTCATAAACGCAGAGTTCACATCCGACAGCGATCGCGTACGAATCGACATTCGATTCGTACGCGATCACTCGACACTCGACACTCGAGCCCATTACGAATACCAGCGCCACCGCTATGCTCGCTCCATCTAATGATATGGACACTTGTCCCCCGCCAACAGTCAGTGTCACTACTGACATACTAACTGACGATCTCCTTAAAATATTAGGAGATGACCAGTCTATACAAAAATGATACGGCAAAGATATACAACCTGATCTTGCCGTTCATCAGGAAAACAGCCGGTTGGAGTTATTATAAAACATTCGGTAGATTTTACAATAGAAATATATCCGAGGTTGTTAGTCATGATGATGCCTTTGCCAGAACTATTTTGCAAAGTGATTCAGTACCTATATAATATCAATACAAATCGATTTTTCGATCAAACTTATAATATAAAATGTTTACGTATAGACTTATTGATTTAAACACAATAATTGATGATTTGGATAAATAGAATCATGATCACATCACATCATGTATGAGTGCTCACTGTTGATATTTTTTGACATAATCTCAACATCTACATGTAATCTAATATAGAGTACAAAACCCGAATATAATTAGTGATTAAACGAACTTACCTTAAGTGAAGTTCTATCATAATTATGTGAGGGTTTTGTACGAATATATTAGAACCCACCCTCCCTAAATTCCTTTCGCCCAAACCAAAAAATATCAAACATACATTACAGGGTGATTTTTTAGTCACTTGGAATATTAATGGGGGGTACTCAGTATTCGATTCTCGTTCCAAATATGTGATTGGAAGGGGGGCTTAAAATGTGACCTAATTATCCATTAATACCCCAGAGGTATGGTCTCACGCGCGTGGAGTATCGCACGGCGACTCAAAGGTCACTAACCCCATCAATCGCGCGGTATTGACCGCAGTATTTTGGGCGTGTCTATACTTACCGAGGATTTATGGATATCTTTGAGTACCATTTTTAAATAATGTATCGTGCAGAATTTTGATTGCAGATTTTTAAACATTACTTAGGACCATGTACTTTCATGTCCTCGAGTATAACAAAAAAAAAAAAAAAAAACTCACCCTGAATAATGTCAGATGACAGTTACTCTAAACTAAATGACGCTATGGCGATCGGTGCACAAGGGGGTAGACAAAAAAAAAAAAAAAAAGAGAAATATCTCAAATAGTGAAGATGGCAACACAATGCGTGTACTACATGTAATCTAATATATTCGTACAAAACCCTCACATAATTATGATAGAACTTCACTTAAGGTAAGTTCGTTTAATCACTAATTACATGCAGTAACAATGTATTTATAAAAACTGGAACGCTTTAGTCCGATGATATAACCAACGTTTTGAGTGTTTAAAGTATATACGCTGTATCGTTTCGATAAAAGTAACAGTAATATAAGCATTGCCTCGCTTTGTTTGTAGGTACTACCTTTAATTTATTATACTCGCAATCCAGATCCAGTCCACTTTCGATTTTCGATTTGATATGATAATATTGTGAAGATTATCAACAATACAACTACACAAACGAAAAAGTGTTAAGTATTTGTTTTATCCATTGAAAGATCTTTTACCTACAAGAATTATTTTATTTACTATTTGTTCGTGTAACAATAACCGATTCCAAATTCCACACACTAGATTTTATACAATTATCGTGCATTCAATTATGTATGACTTCTTTTTATAATGGTCTCAGCCAATTATACTATCTGATACAATTATCACGTCTAAGGCAAATATGAAGTTTCACTATATATAGTTATAGTAATTTATTTATTACTGAAACATTCGATTACTTTTAAACAGGAAATTATTTATATAATAATCTTAGTGGTTATTATACGCATTCTGCATCGATAAAAACTTTTCGTATTCGTTCAACGTATGTAAATAGGCCTTATAAGTCAATATCTAACATATATAATATTACACAACTATGTATAATATAATCATGAAATATTCAAATGGTGTACTACTGTGCCGATTATTTCCATCAATAGGTAACAATTTGTTTAAAACACAGAATATTTTAATGTAGTCATTAGAATATAGCTTAGGTGTGTTATGTAAATACAAAAAAAATTGACAGCGAAAATATTTGGCCGTATGATACCGTACCTATAAGTAAAAAAGGAAAAATTTTAGCGTCTATAGCTACCTGCCGCCGATATTATTGTCGTACTTTCACCTTTTACCGTCATTGGTGACCCAGACGACCTTCACAATGATTACCACTGATGGAAAGCACCATTGAGAGTTAAATTGATATGGCAAATTAATTTTATAGCCTCCAGGCCAAGTTTCAAAGTTAGCCTCGAGTGTTTTTTTAATGATCGATCCAAACATCAAATAAATTTGAAGTAACGAACATGCTCTCCATTTCCTTTTTTATTATACTCGTAGCACCTAACTATGTACTATTGTTCTTATCCCATCATATGGGATCAGGGAAATATGTCTAACTTCTTATTATTTCATTTCTTAGTTATAATTGTTATTCGTTTATTTAACAGTTATAGATTTTTTAGTAGTTATTCTATTACATTCAAGTCTGTTTTGTAGGCTCAATATACATACATATTCATGAGCCTACATACATATTCATGTATTGATAAACTTGGAACAGTAATAATATATTTGTTACCACTTCCGTGTTTCGATTTTAGTTTTTTTTACGTAATAACCGTGTGTTTTATCATGTAGTAAAATCTACTATCATGTAATGAAATGAAAAATAAAACACTTCATTAAATATATACATATATATATATATTTATACATACAACTACCGTATATTCCTGACTGCCAAACTCGAAAAGCTGAAATCATTAAAATAAAGTATAAATAAACTTTACATATTTATCACACTAGATTTGTTGTAAAATCGAACCCAGAACACTTCGAACGATAGTTCAGTATGGTAATGCGCCATACGCCATACTGATCGAATAATATTTCTAAGTATTTTAATATACTTTTTATTCCGAAATAACCCTGGAAATTGATATATCAAGCATTTTGGATAACTCATAATTCGGAATAGCTCCTACTTTCGCTGTTATGGTAATCGCTGCCACAGCGAAGCGTCGATGGGTTAAACTCATGCTGGGTTAAATCTATAACATTATAAAAACATTCTCTTCAAACAGTTAGGTACAACTAACCGTCACCGATGATCCAATCCAATCCAATAACTGTCCCACTGTTTGACGATGGCTCGGGGCGCATCACTGTCAAAACTGCCGAAACATAATATATGTTTAGATACCTATGTATCTTAAAAAACACACAATTAATATAATCATACTTATTTTAAAGAACATAATGCTATGTAAATAACATAATATGTGGAGCACATGTACATCTATTAGAAAGTGGGTTCAATTGCAAATTTTAACCATCAGCTTTAAACAATGAATGTTCCTAATGAACACGATTTTAATTGACCATAGGTAATCTTGGCATTTGCTGGTGATGAACTTTTCTATTCATGTTTTTGTAATTAAATTAATGTTAGGTAACTTATGGTAAAACTTTTTATACAATGAGAACATACCTACTTACCTAAAGCCTATGGCAAAAACTGCTGACTAATAATAACAATGCTTGCATTAGGATATTACATCAGAGAAGGTCAACCGAAAGATTTTATCTTTGTCTCTGTAACTTGATTATTCACTCTGAAGGTGAATACATTTATTTCGAGGTAATTCTGCTGCTGTGTAGTGTATGTAGTTGGCATAGTTTTCTAAAATGACTGGCTTTTACACCACTCACAGAATACTTAAACGATAAAGTTGATGTCGACAAATGTGAGTCGCTTTTCTGGTGATTACCTAAATGTATTTATGTCTTAGATGTTTTAATGGAAGACGTTGTATGTGCCTTGAAATTTATCGCCCAACGCTGGTCATAGAAGTCGAAGTCATCACGAATCATCATCAGTGGGCGATTTTTTCGTATTACAATTAGCGTTATGATATAGCGTTTAAATTCATACTTCATAGTTAACTATTTCTTTTTGGTCGCAGTAATATAAAGTTTAACAATAACAGTTTCGACATTGACTGCTGTTCAAGGTTAATTAAAACAACGCATAAATTTGCACTTGTTGAAATTGTTAAACTTACAATTGCATAAATTCGCTACTGGTTACTTACCGCAAAGATTATAATTTTCTGCATTTGGGACACGATATTCGTGTAACAGATTTAACTTAAAAGTATTGAAGACGAAATAATTATTCGTAATCAGTTCCTGTTGTCTGTCGTTCGTTTTCGCGATGTTTTTGCAATCTACCAATCATCACGTTCTTTATAGGTGTATGGTAGACGTCGTAGTAGATTATTATAAGAGTAATTATTACTTTAAAAGTATTACTATCATCACGCATTTTGTATCCTTGAAATGTAACAGGTATTTAAAACTCTAGTGTTTTATGCCGATACTAGTAAACGTTTTCGCTACGGGAAATCTATATCTTAATCTTAATACCCACGATCCACACTCGAAATACGGCGTAGACGAGATTACTTAAATTGACATACTTTTATTTGTGAGTCGTTTGAAGTAAAAAAGCCTGAAATACAACCTCATCACTACAATACATAATTTAAGACCTTAGAGACTCATCACTAGAATTATAGTTACATCAGTTAAGACCGCATACAAATCGGCAATTTCGGAGATCAGATTAGCGAGACGAAACACATAGGTAGGTACATAGACAAACTGACAAACAGATAACTAGATATCCTGCATTAATACAATCCCAAACAAGAGGAAAGCTCGCCATTAAGCTCGCCATTTGTACAATAATATTTTTATATTGTGGTCAATAAAGTTTACATAAATAAATAAATAAGAGATAATTTTTCTCAAATGTCTTCCATGTTGAGATCGATATATAGAGACATACTCGTAGATAAGTTACTCCGTATGTACAGATTAAAATCTTATAAGTAGATAAAATTATTCGTGCTTTGTTACCTTTGTATTACAAGTAGGTATTTACATACCAACTTAAAGTCGGGGTTTTTGATTAAGAAAACCCGAGACAATTTGCTAGTACAGATCATATAAATAGAACGAAATATTGACAGCGTAAATAGTCGATTTGTAAGTTTGGATCGAGTCCAATTATTTACATCGACCATGTTTAGAAATTGCTTTAGTGGTTGCAAGAACCTAATTGCATTAACTTACGACACCCTTAGGAGCACAGTTCGTTATTATGTACATATTTTATCGCTGGGCAAGTGTCTTTTTATAAGTATCATGGCGTATTCGTCTATGACTCTACATCGAATGCAAGAAACTTAGGTATTTCTGATTATACAGTAACGGACAAAATATGTATGTGCATTGGAAATTCCTAAGTATAATTTGGAAATTTTAACTAAATTTGACACACAGGCAATTTTTTTTGGATTATTGTCTACTTACTGTCTATTTTTGTGTGGGAGCATCACGCGAATAAAATAGTTTTAGATTGTAATAGACATACTCGTACGAGTTTGTAAGTAACACATAATCAATATAAGATACTTTACTACAACCCTGGTAATGGATTTGTTCCCGCGCGATATCACATGCATAATATTTTAAAATATTCAATGTTTATCTTGTTTATACTTATAGCTACAAAGGTAAAGGTTTCATAAATTAGGCTACGTTTAGTGGAAGTTTAGTCGGAAATATAGGATAGTAGGAAGGTTTATGCAAAAAAGAATACATAGGTACTTAGTTTTAACGAAATTTTATGAAACACGTAAAAACCGGTTAGTATGCAACTTTCCATAAAGGTTTTAGGTCCCTTTTTAATTTGGGTTGCGGTATTAAAGTTGAACGCGTCCTCGACTCGCTTCTGAACTTTCAATTACTGTTTGAGTATGTTTAATATAGTTAGTTGCCAGTCTCTCAATGTATGAGTACGTAAAAACATAAATCCTTGTGTGACATTATTCTAGTGTGTGTTACGCAACCTAAAATCTATCGGATAATGTTCGCTAGACCACTGGTCTAGATTGTACACTGATGTTTGATTAATGTTCTCCTGAATATCTATGTATGCGAACATAATTACATGCGTACCACAGTACGCACCAATATTATAAACATCATTAAATTATAAGTACTTAATGTTGTTATAAAATTATCTTATTTAAGTAATAAACAGTCTTCATTAAAGTAGACGGAAGGTATTCCCTTGTAAGTAGGTATACCTAATTACTTATCTATTAATGTACGCAGAAAACGTGATTAAGTAAATTAAATTACTAATAGACAGTATCAAAGACCTTAATGGTACCTAAACGTATGGAATAGGGAATGTTATATCGAATAATGTGTTTAATTTGTAACATACAGTACGGACAGAGTAGTAGTGTAGCGTATATTTAACAATTTCCACTGAACAAACCTTGAAAGTCAGTAAATGTACAAAATCTATATCGAACGACAACAGTAAAAAAGTATGAAAAGTAAATGAGTTTGGTTTATTTGAGTGGCTTACAACGAACTGACTATTCATGAACATGATACATGTATTTAAAATTAAATTTTTATTATATGTATAGCAGCGTAATATGCAAATGTACCTAGGTATTTTAAATGTAATAAAGGATTTAATTACAGGAAAAATTCAGGTACAAACTAGAGTGGTGTGGTATTGGATCCGTGTTTGCATACTTAAGTTACTTTCATTCTGTGCACTGCGGTACTAATATTGGTGTGTTATAAGTTCTATCTGACCGAAGGCCGTGAGAAACTAGTGACAAATAAGGTCGTGCTTCGTGCGGAGACGTAGGCCAACTACTGGAAATCGTTGGTATAACAAATGGCACGATGTTTTGCATAATAACAATGCGCAGGGCGTATTCTCTATAATTTTTCATAAATTGATCGTTTACCTCATGTATCTATAATTTTTCGTAAACTGAATATTTTATTATTTGGTAACTGTTTTATTACCTATTAATTTATATATATTAATGGACTACGGTGATCAATTACTATGCAGTGGTTTGTCCGATCGTTAATCAGCTTTTTACAAATAAAATCAATAGACAAGTTCATACAGTGTTATGTTCGGGTTTATTTTAAGTTTCTCGTGCAGTTCTACTGGTCAAGGTCGGGTCAGCCGACGTATTAGATCCCGTTGGCGCCTAGTCATTTTTATATTAGTAAACAGTCGAAAAAGTAGACAAACTGACAAATAACTTAAGGGTCAGTGATCACTAACGCCTACTAGACTGCGGTAACTCCGTTGCCTAATCCTACAAAATATTAACACTACATTAATATGCCGTTTTACCGTCTGCTGCATTACCTACGAGTATGTCGTTGAAACATATATTTATTATAATCTGGTTTGGTTGTAGAATGAATGAGGCAGCTCAAAAAAGGTCACGTAACCATCCTTCATTCTCCTTTTGTCTTTTGTTTGAGCTGGTTTCTCCTCCAAGATATTGCATCTATAAAAATAACATGTCGATGTCAATATACCTAGCTCGAATCGAATATTTACTTTAAAAATTTGATGCGTTATAAATTGCTGTCAATAATTTACAGATTAGTAAGTAGTACAAGTGTTTCGCATTAAACAAACATCACCTTGAACTAACATCAAGTTTACTTTGATCTTCACGTCAAGCAGTTACACCGTAATTGGCGTGAGATAAATGTAGAGACACTTCAAATAACGAGGCGCAGGGTATGGTGCATTTTATTATATAATACAACGTTGTCAACGTTCTTTTAATAAATTACAGTTGTTTAAAATACTACGATATTGAATTGAATTGTCATAATAATTATGAAGTGGCAATAGTAATATGTCAATGAGTGGCAATTAACGTTACCTATAAATTCAAATGCAATCTTGTAAATATTCTAAACGTACAGGTATGTATTATAATTACTTCTAGCCGTCCTATTTTTAATATAATGAGTTTTGTAAGTAGTATTTCGTCGTAAGTAGATATTTGCGCCATGTTGAGACAGCTTATTCGTGAGTACCTACTACGAGGTTAATTTAACTCGTTGTTATGGTAGGTAAATGTTGTTGAGAAATATATACCAAGCCACAGTAAAAGTTATCAAGTATAAAAATATACATTTAAATCTGTTTTAAGTAAAAAAAATCAAAATCAGCTGGAACTAGGTCTTGGGAGGAAGTATACATGTAAGTATGTAAGTGACGACGTTTCTGAAGTGCTATGTAGGCCGACCTGACGGAGCAGTAGGCTAGAACAATGTATTAGTCTAGGTTGTATCAGTTAAATTATTTTTTATGTAAGTATTAGTTTTTCCATTATTTTGTGATTGCTGTGATTGTGATTGATTTGTGATAAATCATCTCAAGCGTGACTTGACAATATTATAGAGGCAGTAATTTTCGGACTTCATTTCAATGAGCAATATCGGATGACACCATCATATCATAGGCCCACCAAGCACTCTGAAGATTAGATCTTCTTCCGAGTCAACTTTCGCTTGGGACATGTTTTGACCGGTTCTTCATGATTTATTTATCGCGACGAACGCTTCCAATTATGTATCATGCAGGATACATTTTTAACGATCCGTCATTAATTTCTGTCGCGAATTTTAATCTCTTCTTTGTACACAATTATTTTATGCAGTCGTTGAAGAGTATGCATAAGTGACAAATTGAAAGTTTTTTTTAAATTAGCCTAAGACTTAGTATAATTATTCAAAGTGTGAATTACATTCATAGTTCAATTATGTATCTACTAATAATTTATAATAATATTGTGTATTATTAAGAAAAAATATTTGAAAATGAAAATTAAATAACGATGAATCACCATTACAATTTATGAATCATTACCCTAATACCTACCTAAGGCACGATAAGGACTTTCTCTTTCAAACTCGATTGAACAAACGTGTCTGTTATAGAATTCGATACTGTAGTCAAATGAAATGACTAAACACAATTCGAAATGTTAGGTTTCAGCCTAGATCTAGATTATAGAAGTAATTTAATTTAAAGGTTTGTTGCTTACTTTTACGTAGTTTATCGTGACCAATGTCGGCTGAGCTGAATTAAAGTCTGAAGAGTTTTAGATAAAGTTAAATGCTGTTTAAGCCCAGTAAGATTTAGGTTTCGCGCAAATTGGCCACCGGCGCGGTGGCCGGAAGCAGCTACTTACTTTTTATAACTAAGTACCACAAAGTAGATAAGTAAAGAAAGTGTGCGCGTATTAATGTAAGTACATGAAACTTCTTCCAAGAAATTTATGTAGTTTTTTTCGTACTTAACGTACGTTTTTTTAACCTTAACTCCGACTCCAAGTCTGACTTTATTTTGTTGTTACTGTGGTAAATTCTTCAGCCTTGACCTGACGGTTTTAAATAAGAAAACGACAATTTCCGGTTTAAGAAAACAAGTTTCAGATGAGACATTAATTCTAAAAAACCTTTTGACACGTACGAGTATATCGACAACAAAGTGTACCTACGCTAAAATTTACAATAAATATTCAATGTAGGAATGTACTCTAATGTACAGATTTCACTCCATTGGCTACTGAACACGGGTCTCCCTCATACCTGATTAGGCCTAGAGCATACTCCAACGCGCTGCTCCAGTGCCGATTGGTGGAGGGGTTAGTGGCCAACTCAAGTGTCGGAAATTTTTAACGACAATCAAATTTTCAAAATCATCCGATATGGCTTAATGATTGCTACGAAATGGTAACAACTGGGACCGACGGATTTACGTGCCTTTTGAAGCACGGAAGCGCCCAAGAAATTTTGCCAGTAGCGGTCACCCATCGAACTACCGACCGCGCCCGCTGTTGCATAACTTTGGCGCAAGCCGCCGGGCGATGAGCGCTTCACTCCATTACAATTTTATTATCAGAATAAATATCTTTTGGCTTGAATAAAATGTCATTTGAGTATTCCAAGTGATTAGAACATAAGAATGTAGCACTTAAGTAATAAATAAAATTAATTATTAAATTATTTAATATGAAAATATAGTACATACCTGGTATGTATGATAGGTATAGATAATTAGATAAAGAGCCTAAATTAATTAACATTTTCTGTCAGGAAATATATATTTTTTAATATTACATAGTTTATTTTGGTGAAGTATGGCCTTATTAAGGTGGTTTATAAAGAAAAGAAGTGGCAGTAAATTACATTCTTTAAACAATGGGTAGCATAGGTACGTAACAACCCGATATCTCCAGTTTGCGACACCGTATGCGACCAGTTAGATTGTAGACCGTTCGTGGTTTATATCCTCGTTCTATGGACATTTAGCACGTTATTATCAACAGCGCAATCATACGAAATAGCTGTTTAGCTTTGACATTTAAATTTCCTCCTTTTTCGAAGTTTGTTAATAAGAGCATATTTATACTTACTTATAATTACGTAATTTATTTTCTGTTTGTTATATTTATGTTAAAAAACCTTTAATTAAACGACGAAAGTATTGCAACAATATCAAGCTACGCCAGCTTATAGCGCAAATATTAAAATAGCTATTTAATATAGCTATAATGTGCGTTATCTTTACTATCAGTTCCATCTTCATCCATTCCATTTAAGGTACCTAGAAGCACATAAAAGTGTCCACTAGAATTTTCAATATAGGCCATTAATTATAAGCTAGTACTTACATTGGGCTGTCGGGCCAATGAAATATGTATCAGATAAAGGCAGAGCGGGCATTTCTGAGGTGGTGACAGTGTGGAATTGGCCCAGTTGCCGCAGTTAGCGCAGTAGTCGCGAGTTGCGACACGACACCCACTGGGCTTGACGACTCACCGCTCTCCAGCTATGGGCTTCCGTCCTGCACTGTTTCATCCTGTACCAATCTTTTTTATAACTTAAATCTAACGAATATTTAATATGTATTAATGAATTAATCAATATCTTAATATTACATGTAGTTAATATTACATGACTTGAGATCACGTTGACGTTTGTAATTTGCTTGGCTACAAAGCGCACTGAATTTGAAGAAGCCTATGCCCTTTTAACTTGAATACACTTCAATTAAATATAATCGAATGAAGTATTTTAGTGGCAAAAGAGACAATTAACCCATGTAACTAACCACAAACAAACCACCCAAATAACCCATGTTCTGGATGTCCATATAGTCCATGGTTAGAGGCGTGACCACATAATAATATGTCATACCCTTGTCGCTTATTACATAAAAATATTGTGAGTTTTGGTACCATAATTAAGTACCCCGCTATATAATAGGTTCATTAAACTGGTGTCAAAATATTTACGCAACAGTAGGTATTCAATTTACGATTTAATATCTATATTACCTTGTTAATAAGGTAAGTATTATAAAATATTATTTATTATCATCTTTATAAATATATTCCTTTGTTCCGAGTTAGTGGAAAGTTATAGATATATCTGGGTTCCATACGCCACATCGAATTCCATTACATCGAAGTTCATGACATCGAACACGTTACATCGATAGTTTATTATATCGAACTATCATCACATCGAATGTTTATTACATCGAATGGTCATGACATCGAAAGCTTTTAAAATCGAATGTTCATTGAATCGAATTTATAACATCGAAGCCTTATCACATCGATAGGTTGTGACATCGACAGCTTTAGAACATATAGAACAGACATTTTTTTTTTGATATATTAAATGAAAGAAAAAAATCATTTTTACACTAACGTTTAATGTTATTCATACATACATGTATGTATGTATATGTATGTATGTATGTACATGTATGTATGTATGTACATGTATGTACCAAAAAAAATGTCTGTTCTATATGTTCTAAAGCTGTCGATGTCACGACCTATCGATGTGATAAGGCTTCGATGTTATAAATTCGATTCAATGAACATTCGATTTTAAAAGCTTTCGATGTCATGACCATTCGATGTAATAAACATTCGATGTGATGATAGTTCGATATAATAAACTATCGATGTAACGTGTTCGATGTCATGAACTTCGATGTAATGGAATTCGATGTGGCGTATGGAACCCGATATATCTAACACAATCTTTATTGCTAGATAGATGATTATGATTGCGTTCCAATTGTTATTTCAATTTAATTTCTGAGCACGAGTCTGACGTTTCTTGACAAATTACGCCTGAGGTAGAATAAAAAACGTAGGTAGGTACTTACATAACATCAACGGGATAACAATAATCTTGTTACGAGTAGTGCAAAATTAAACAGAAAATCATATTATTGCAGGTATCTAATTATTTAATACCTATACATATTTATTTTTTTGCATTCATTAATTTCATACTAACAAACATAGTTATATACATATTACATATAACATTGCATATATATTATGAAGGTAAGTGCTTGTGCAAGTGTGAAGATGTACTATCAATTCGTTGCAGACAAATTAATTAATATACTTATTGGGTGACTTACATGTGTACGAAGCATAAAGCATTTCATATTTTTAGATATTATGGGGCCTGACCTTCGTCAGGTTTGGTCCATTTTACTGTCCGAGGCCCTAACCAAAGTATTAAGTCAGTCTTTTTATTCTTTTATACTTTAACGCTTTAAAGACAATCTAAAATAAAAACTAAATTAGAAAGTTATTGCTGTACTTTTCGAGGTTTATGTTTTGTTTTAAGGAAGTAAGTATAATATATCTAAATTTAAAATCTATTGAAATAGTGCCTAACTACCTAAATGCTTATAATATAACTAGTTATCTCTACCTACTTACCGTGAAAATTGTACCTATAATTATAATGATACAAAATTATCATTATCTAGTTATGCTTATACGCATATGATAAAAAGAAAAGTTGTTTGCATGCTTCGTCAAGATTCAGTTTTTTTGACGACCGATGTAAAGTTACGTTTATGCTGCTATAGAGCAAAATACATTCCTAATTACTTCTCTATACAACTACAAAATAATTTCTGGCATATACAGATACACCTATTATAAGAGGTATATATTATGTACATACCTAACCTTTTGTGTGGGTAAGACAGTCGTCTGTATTAGATACAGTTAATTGTGCTGTATTGTTTTACGATCAATTTATTTCCATTTAAAAATAATAGAGTTTCACAGCAGTCGCGATAAAAGGATGTGAAGAAATAACACTATATTTTAACTACATAGACGCCCATACCAGCAATTATCTCCAATTAATGCCAAACATAAAATCCATTCATCATGAAAATGTGCATTGTGTTATAATTACAAAGATATCCATGAAGTATCAATTAGAGTAGGTGAGTGAAACAGAGATACGTTAAAACGTCTTATAATTTACTAGCCGTTACGCGCCCGCATCAAATGAATGTTAAAATCATTGACATAGTAATTATTATTATTAGGTATGTCAATGGTTAAAATACAAAGGTTTCCAACTGCCGTCTATAAAAAGCATAAAAGTAGCAGTGAAACTCTCTAAATAATAGTGATGAACCCACATTAAAATTATTGTATAATTAAAAAAAAAGCACAGAAGGAAATATTAAAAAAAACTTCTTATAGGTAGGTACTACGTACAGTTTTGCGTAACGATATATTATTGCGATAAATATTACTTGAAATAAAACTGACATATTATCTAGTTAATTACATTTTGTTTTGAGGTATGAGTCCACTATTTGGAGCTAACATATTGTATTATGATAACATGATATGTTCGAAACATATTGAGTAATTGGTTCAGTATGTAGGAAGGAGAACACTAAATACTTGAGTATCGGATCTGTTATAAACTACCTTGGCCCAGTAAAATACTTTCGATGTGTCTGTATTGTGTAAACGATAGGTATATTTTTATTAGATGGGAAAGATGTTTCAAGACGTTAAATACGTTGATATACATTACATTATATACATATGCATTAGAAGTTAGAAGGCTAGTGAAAGGAAAAGGGATTCGAATGGGAACAGGACGGCCTCGTTTCTTTAGTAAAACACTCAAAATAGGCGAACATTCGGGTCTACCTAATATGGTATTGCAGACGCTGAATGTGATTGCAGATAGACTTAGCATAACAATTTTTGCCAATATGAAAATATAAAACAAGGTTGAGATAAATAAAATGGACTAACATTACTGCCCTATCAAATTATATACATGTATGTTACAGTGTTTTTATACAAATAAGTAGGTATCCTTTATTAGGTGTATTATTTGTAAATAATCATTGAACACCTATAGGTGCACATTGTACAAACTACATATAATATAACATAAAAGAAAGTGACGCATGCTTGATTTTACTTGGTACGTACAGGAAATATAAATGAAATCGTTTTATTGCGTCTTGATAAAAAGTACGTAGGTAGGTAGGTATGTGTTTGTCATAATGTGGCAATGACGTATAACGTAAGCAGTTTACTACTATCATTTTTTAGTAGGTAGTAGCGGGAACTTCGACACTTATACAGAATACATACCTATAAAAACTATGAAACTCTCAAATTATGTTGATCATTCCTTATATAAAGATCAGAGAAAATATACGGAAACTCAAGTCACGTACCTATTAGGTAAGTGTTTTTGTCATCAACTGACAAGCTTAGTCCTTTGTAAAACTCAACACTAAGTTAAAAATCTATTTGTATAATCATCAGTATAATATAAAGTCGAGAGTAGGTAAGTAGATGTTATCAAAGATAATTGCTTTAGCCTTGCTACAGATTGCTTATTCGCGATAATTGTGCATAATAGCACGAGACAGGCATTTAGTTTGATGACAAGTTTTAAAAGTATTCCTGTGTAATATAAATGTATAAGCCTTAAAACGGGTATCATCTCCGTCCGATATCACTTGAATCTCACCTAATCAGTAAACACGCCGCGGGCTTACATAACGGCTAAACGTCGCATCCGCTGGCTATGTGGACGCGTTTCGCTTTCACTGTAATAACGTGCTTTCTATATTTTTGGGTGAACATAAACAAGTGACAATCGTGTTGTATGTCACGAGATGACCTGTACAGCCTTCATCATCACGCAACACGCCGTATCATAGCACACGCATTTAATTTGCGCATAATTAACCAACCGGAACCCTCTTAACTCTGTTTGAGATGATTTGTAATTTTACTTGATTAGTATTAAATTTAACTTATCTAATACTAGTAAACCCGCCCTCGCTTCGCTTCGGGAAACCTGTCCTTTAGTACCCAAGTCCAAAATTGTTAAACGTAACCAGCGCACGAATTTATTTTCACGCGCGCTATTTTTCATTTTGCGAAATCTCCCAAGATATTCATTTAAATTATATGGTGTACAGGCTAATCATAATGTGCCTGAAATGCTTAAGGTGACTAACATATTTAAGCCGATAAAGATTAATATGTATATCCCTCTAAATAGCTTTCCCATTACCGCATTGTATGTGACCATTTTTTAAAAACTTAGAATGGGTATAGTAAGCTATCCTTAAAGGATAGACATATGCTATAGCTGACTTTATTATAGACCAATAAAAGAGGAATATTCCACCAATACATTGTTTTGTTACATCTCAAAGGGATTACACGGCGTTTTCGTTAAAAGCTCCCGGACGGCCTGATTTTTTCCGACTTTCTCAACAGTTATCGTCATATTTCAACCAATTTACACAAAACTTTAATATATTATACATATAAACCTTCCTCTTCAATCACTCTATCTATTAAAAAACCGCATCAAAATCGGTTGCGTAGTTTTAAAGATTTAAGCACACATAGGGATATAGGGACATAGAAAGCGACTTAGTTTTATACTATTTATTGAGGTAGCGAAATGGGGCAGCAAACAACAAGAGAAGCAAATAAACCTCGATATGATTGTACTATTTAGTTTCGTCGTGTCAAAGGCTGAAAAAAATTGTCTCTACTAGTATTAGAAATACCTACATAAATTGCTTCGACAAAGGCCAAGTTGTTTTGGAACTTGACTGTAACTTATTTCCAGATCTAAGAATTGTGGGTAATTATCTTGAAATATTTAAATCAATTAAAGAGTGATGCGACTTTCGTCGTGAGTAGCTTTAAGAAAACATAATTAGCTTTCTAACATCCCAGGAATAGATTAGAAAAACATTAAGTGATTTGATGGTACATATAAATATGAAGTGTTCTATAATTCACTCGTTTGACGGAATAAATAATTGATAGGGGACCACACGGGAAGCATCAGCTGTCAAAAAAAAGAATCATTAAATCGGTTCATCCATTAGAAAATTGTGAGGTAAAAACATAAATAAATACAGTCGAATTGAGAACCTCCTCCTTTTTTGAAGTCGGTTAGAAATAAGAAAAAGCTCGAAAATAGAAACCAATTTGAAAATAAAAAACAAAAATTTTATTTAGCTATGTAGTTCCAAAACTTCAATTTCAAATCAAGGTCAGTTTATCGTAGAAAGCTTCTACTAAATCTAATATCCGCCTTGATATGATTTGTACAATTAGTTATATCTAAATAATTTACACTTGCACGTTATTAACAAAAAGTGGTCTAGACGGATATAATGATAGATAAGTAGGTATAAGACTAGGTATGAGTTATTAATCATTTATGAATTCGTGTAGCAGGTAGGTACAAATAATATTTATGTAAACGCAATTACGAGTAGGTACTACAATGGTGAATGTTAAAAATTTATTTAAATGATATCTAGTACCTAAATATAGGCACCAACTTTTCTAAGATACGTAGGTACCTACCTAGTATATTTTTGACTGTAGAAGGTATACCTAAGTAGTTCTGAACCCACAGAAATAAGATACACGCCTAATCTAGCGATACACGTATTAATCTATCTAATACTTAGATACACATATCAATATCAACCTCATAAGTGGCTAGTCTTCACCAATTCTCTGAGCAATATAGGCAGGTACCTACCTAGTTATCGCCTCAATACTGAAGTGAAAAGTATTAAATTCGAGGTCAATTCTTATATCAACTTTGTACATAATTATGACTTGAAAAGTAACTGCACATTATAGTACGACTAGTGATCAATATCGCTTGTATTTGATCGAATTATTTTTATAACCCGAACGGAAAGCCTTGGCAATCACGTCAACGGTTTCAATTCCGCCATTCACGGATAGTCCAGAAAGGCGCTTATTTTATATCCCATCCAAATATTTACACCTGATTTATTTTTAAGTACATACCTACATTTTTGTACTACATTGAAGTACCTAGGGTATCTAGGGTGAGGATGATTTGTTCAAATGTGTAGGGTAGATTTGGGTAAGTAGGTGCGGGATATTCTAAACGGAATTTCAGACGATCACAGATAAAAGTTGGGTAGGTAACCTATTATATTGTTTCTGCTAGTTGATACCTTAGTGTAGGTAAAGTAAGTAAGAAATAAACCTTACATAAAGAGTTAAATGAGGGGCTGGTATACCGTCATTAAGACAGAAACGCTCAGAATTGTTGATACCTTTGAACACTGTTACGATAAGTTACGGTCTTGCGGTTGCATCAGTATTATAATTTCTTACTTCCACGTGCCATCATAGGTATGTAATATTTTTCCTAGAACTACATTATTTACTTTATTATCACAAGTAGGTATCATATTCGTTTTTAGGCACTTTACTAGTAGATAATAACTACATATACCTACTAGTAATTTAGTTACAAACAAGTATCTAGGTAGATACGTAGGTACGCCGCAAATGTCTCTATTTTAGTTAGCCGTTTGTAGTCACAGGATGCGGATCTTACACAGCCAGTCACTTCTCCAAGGTTCCACACGAAGGTATTCGAAACGGATCAAACCTTCGCAAAAAATATTGATTAGTCAAGTAGATTATTAACCTACAATGTGTGCTATACTGCCAAAGCCTGCATGAAACCTAATTTCTCAAATGGGACAGACTTCACTTGACTAAGTATAAGTTATCGCTGCTAAGCCATTTAAAGAAATTAAAAATTAAAATTGCCGGACCGGGCCTTTTTTTCTAAGTGAGGCAGATAATAATGCAACCTTAGGTACTAAAATGTTGTACCTAAGGTAAAAGTACCATATTCCGGGCTAGTACATTAATCCGTAACATTTTGATTTTTGTCTCAAAATAAGAAAACTGTCCGTAAAATCCATAATTTATTGAATGTCACTACAACTACAGTTCATATAAAATCAAAATAACACGATGTTTGAATATAAATAATCATTCTTAAAGCCGTATCGAGCTTCCGAAGAGTCAGTAGCGGCCCCCGCGACGTTTCAGTACTATGTTGTTAACAGTGAGCGTAACGCGACAGTGCATTTTCGTAAGGATCTTATGTGACACTGGTAAGTTAATTTAATTTAATTTTGTAATATTATTAATTGTTACTTATTAACAGAAGGTTTCAGCGTTATTTCGAGTTATAACAAACCATATTTTGAGAGAAAATATGACTGCCGGAATTATGTTCACAACAGTGAAACGGTGAACATAAATACGTGCTGTATTACGTAATAAGGGTAAATTAGTATGATGTGTTTATGGATTTTATTCCGAACTGGGGTTAAATACTTACATAAATATGACATAAATTAATTCAGTAATGATAACAGATTAGCGTGACGTAATTACGGTATATGTTTTTTTTTAATTATAATTCTTAAAATCGAGTTTGAAATTATGACATTTTATGTTATACTAAAGAATCAATACAGTATGTTATCGAAATTAAATTAAGTTTATTTCAAAAAGTAAATAAGGATAACTATTTATATCGATGTTATGCACATAATAGTTATATTAACTTTTAATATATTCAGATATTTTATTTAATTTTTTTAATTTAACCTATTTTTTTCACTGCCGTAATAAAGTACACGAGATTCTTACTTATGTTCCATATTCCGGTATACCCGTGGTATAGTAATAAGAAGGAGAAACATTAGTTTTCAACGCCAAATCTCGATTTATTCAAGTTCTTTTTTAATTAAAATTTTATGTATCAAAAAATTTGAAATGATTCGTTTGTTTGATTTTGAAACATTTTAATATTATTTACAAATATTGTTATTCTTAACTGTAACCTCGATTATATTTTATATTTTAGGTTAACCTTTGGTAACCAGGGCTGCCCATAGCCCGGCAGCTTGCGTCGATCATAGGCGGGCGCGATCGGTTGTTTGATGGTTGGTGGCAAAAATTTCTTGGGCGCTTCCGTGCTTCGGAGGGCAACTAAAGCCGTCGGTCCCGGTTGTTATCATTTAGTAGCAGTCGTTAAAGCCATGTTTGAGGCCTTCGGGCGGCATAAAATACTTCCGACACCATGGGTTGGCCACTAACCCCTCCGCCAAACCGCACTGGAGCAGCGTGGTGGAGTATGCTCAACGCCTCTTCAGGTATGAGGAGAGACCCGTGCTCAGTAGTGGGCCATTAATGGGTTGAAACCAACCAGGCCTAATCTTAATATTAATTGATGTTGCTTAGAATACTCATAACTTATGTTCGTTGATTTTTGTTATAATGAAAGTATTGTAAAATTGATTGTAATTTTAAATATTAAAATCATTCATTATACTTTTGTGTTTGACGTATTCCTTAATTACTAAAAATTCAATTTTAACGATGGTGATTATTTAGTAAACAGCATCTATCATTTTGTCGTAGAAGTTTTATAGTAATTGTTTTGTTTTATTTATCCGAAAGAATAATTATATGGTACCTACTTAATAATTTTAATAAAAGTATAAATTAATACAATTTAGTTAAATTCATTAAGTATATTCTTAAAGACACGTATGTTGCTTTTAGGTCAAAGAAACGTATGTTTTAAAGATAGTACGGAATTACGTACAGTGATTGCCGGAATTAGATCCGACGCCAAATTTTAGTACGGAATTAGAGACAAACGTGAGGTTCAGCAAAATAACGATTATTGCTATAAATTAAAGGCTACGACGCAAAATATTTTTCAACATTTATCTTATAATACCAATCTAGAGAATAAAACAATTTTTATCCCTAGAACCTTCCTACTTTTTCTAAAAACCAACCTCAAAGTCAAAAGTGCCTTAATAGTCCGGATTATGGGACATTTACCTTAACTGTTGAAAATGGCACCTATGAAGTTTATTTTTGTTTCTCAAGTTCGTATTGGATTATCTATTGTTTCCACCTATGGCGTGCTCATTTGTAGGGAGATGATTACAAAATACTCTTACATTGGTCCCTAGTGGTCATCTAATGTACCTAAGTACCTACTATTTACTATTGCTTATTTTTGTCCATTAGGTGCTTCTGATTTGACAATTAGGGATTGTGTCTGTGTGGTTCATTAATGCAAATGTAAGGCTTAAGAAGATACTTCTACATAGCAGTTGCTATCGTTGTATAATTATATAGTCTTGTAGTGATGGATTCACGAGTCCGTAATGCACTAGGAACTTCGAGTTTGAGTTATTGAGCGTATCGGTATTAATTATAAGCTTCGTATGTGGCAAGTTAAGTACCTACGCAATCCTTTCAATTACGGTTCCGGTATTTAGTTGAATTACTCATGTAATTAATGACAGATCGTGAATCAAGCAGCCCTATGACATGACATTAAGCTGTTAGGTAGGTATATTCTATTGAGTTTCTTTATTTGTATTCCACGGAGATATACCTACTTATTCTTCGCTTTTCAGTGCTGATATCGAGCATTAGATAAATTTGTAATTTAATTAGTGAAACATTTTACTATTCTGGATTACCTATAAAGAGCAACAGCGACCACTTCACGGGTATTATCTAGGGACTGCCTTGCTAGTTCTGACACAAATACTCAAGTAGGAGTTTGTTAAATACTTAAATTCAAGATTTATTTTCCTTCGGACACAGTAGTGAAAGTACAATGTTGCGATGTTAAGCCTAAGCATGTAAGCATTGCAGTTTACTCGACTTTATCCGTATAACACGGTACACAACGCTTTAACGTAAATACAAAGAGCCATTAAATTATAAACAGAAGTAAAGGGTGGTTGCTAGCCAGCCCGGCTTGTCCGTTAGCAACAAGCTAAGAATACTTTCTGGTTTAAACTGGATAGTACAGGTACAGAGCACAGAACAGAGACTTCCGTGGTACAGGGTCCAGTGACCTCTGAAAAGAGGGACCGGGCGCCGTAACCTCTTCCGATGTTCAGCAGGGTGCACCACGAGCAGGGGAGGTTGGCTTGGACTCAAAGATGGATGGAGCCCTCCCACCTCAAATCTATACTTACTTACTCCTCTGGCGCAGTGGCCCAGTGACCTCAAATCTATATATAAAAATCAATTGCTGTTCGTTAGTCTCGCTAAAACTCTAGAACGGCTGGGCTGATTTAGCTAATTTTGGTATTTAATTATTTATGGAAGTCCAGGGAAGGATTAAAAGGTGAGTATATTAAAATATGAAAATTCAGCTTTTTTATTTATTGATTCTGAGGCGGTACGAAGTTTCCCGGGTCAGCTATAAAGAATATTTCTTAAACCATTTCAATAATATTTTGCATAATGTTAGAGGAGAGGTCCATATTATATTTAACAGTGAATATGTAACCAGTAGTACGTATCTAAATATACCTAACTATCGCTTATGGTATACAAAAAGTGTTAACTAAATAGCCGTTATATCGTAGCATGTCGAGTCCAAGCAATAGGGGATAGCAGAAAGCGTTTTTAACCGACTTAAAAAAAAGGAAGAGTTTCTCAATTCGACTGTTTTTTTTTTGGGTGATACCGCATAACTTTTTACCGGGTGCTCTGATTTTATTTTATTCTAAAGCTGGTGCTTGTCATGTGGTGCCATTTAAATTTGAGCGAGATCTAACGAGCAGTTTTTGAGTTATCCCTAATAATGCGTATAGTTACCTAATTGACTTCGACTACGTTGATGGTGTGCTCATTTTTTTATTAGGCGATGTAAAATGAACAATTTTTGAAGTCGATTTTTTTTCGATAGTTATTACCTAAATTCGAGAATGCTATTTTAAATTGTATTTTTTGGTTTGTTTCAGTCATTCCAGCAATAGCCGAATCAATAACAATCTCACCAAATGGTAATAGTCCAGGAATTAAGATGGCAGGAGGGATGGTATCTGACACACCACCAGAGTTAGTTCCTGTAAAAGCTGTATCGTCGAAAGTATCGAGAAGTGAAGATAAGTCCAACAAAATAGCAAACATAAATTCAACCAAGCTTGCTTTAAATGAAAGGTATCGGAGGTTGATACCCTATATGACTTTTTATTATGCTAATGATGCAGTAAATCCAGCAACGGAGCAAGATACGAAGAATATCGAAGTCGAAAAAGCGCAAATTGTAGAGGCAGGTTCATTGGAAGACAGTAATCGTCATCCTAAAGTTATATATTCTCCGCATAGATACAATAATATTCCAAGATATCAAGGAAACCGACTAACGCAACATAATATTGCTTCAGCAAATCCTACAAGATTTTATTATAAAGATGTTCCGGTTGTATATCAAAACAGACCTCAAGTGTCGTCTAATTACAATCCATTGTTAGATCACAATGTTTTGGACAGTCAGGATAATCAATTCGTGAAATTTATTCCAAAGCCATTTAAGTCACCGAGTGCTCCTTTTACAACACCGAATAGAAAACCTAATCAAAATATCTACCATAATAACGATGCTCCCAATACGCAGTATTATATTTTTGAGAAAGAGCAAGTACCAAAATATAAATTGGTCCCATATGAACAAACTCCACCCATTAAATATGCGCCGGAAATTTTTACCAGTAATTTAAAACAACATCCTACAATAGATTTACCTAAAGAGCCAATTTACATACAGCCAAGACCTGTTAGGCCACAATATATTTATGATAGTGTTAATGTTCAATCTGCTAAAACGAGAAAGCCACCAACAATTATTTCCGAAAGTTATTATGAGAAGAGACCATCTACGTTAGTTCAGCCTGTCATAGAAAGTGGTTTTCGACCTATTACTGGCTCACCTATATTAACAACGGAAGCACCTACGTATACGTCATTAAATCCTACAAAGTTAGCTGAAAACGACCATAGAGTACCGTTAAACGAAGCTGTGGCCACTACGCCGAGAGACCAATTACAATATCAATATGTAGTTGATCAACCTACATACACACCTACAGAGAGTACGCCACCTAACACAATTAGTCTAGCGGATCTTCTCAATTCTTTACAATTGAATAAAGCTATTCCTAAACCGATAACAAGAGAAAATATAGGTGCCTCCATTAGAACTTTATTGCAAGTTCTTACTGCCTTAAAGCAAACACCTCCACAAAATGACGATATCTCAACTCCAGTTTTAAGTACGCCAAAGCCGTTTGAAGCTCCTGAAATATTAGAAGTAACTACAATTAAACCTGTTCAAAGTACTTTAGCATCAGACCCTGACGCAGAATTTCACGAGGAGCCATACCTTGCACCTGTTATCACGCCATCTCAACACTTAGATGGTAAGTAACTTAATGACAATAAAATTCATACCTATATTGTTAGTTAGAAACGTTATAAGAAGTGAGACTAACAAGAATTATCTTTTTTCAGATTATCCCTTGGGTGGTAGCACTAGTCAGCGATTTCCGTTGCCGATTACGTCAGACGATGAAGGCGGTACACCAGGACGACCAGGGGTTGACTATCCCATTTTGACTGTAATACCGCCGACGAAATTCAACTGCAAAACTCAACGTTACAAGGGCTTCTTTGCAGATCCTGAGACCAGATGTCAGGTATATACAGTAGACCAGAATTTACACTTTACTGATATTGTGGGTTTTTTAACATGCAGGATGATTTAATTTTTAAATCCCTTCATTATTACATCTGTTACAGGTATGGCATTATTGTGACTTAAACGGAGGTCAAGCGTCATTTTTGTGCCCCAATGGTACAATATTCTCCCAAGCTGGCTTGACTTGCGACTGGTGGTTTAACGTGAGGTGTGCATCTACTACGCAACTTTATGTGTTAAACGAGAGCCTTTACAAATATATATTACCTCACTCCCCAAAGTTTCCGGAAGATTATAGTGGACCACTGGTTGACAAGTAAGTATTTAATATCATAATATCTCAATTTTTTAATAAACAGTTGTAATTTAAGCAGGTAATTAGGTATACTTCCACCAATCCGCACTGGTGCAGCGTGGTGGAGTATGCTCTAGGCTTCCTCAGGTATGAGTACCATTAGGAGTATGGGTAGAGACCCATACGTACCTAATTATAGAAATTAATAATGCTTTAGGTACTAGTTTACGAAGAATACATATCGCGTACCTATATCTGATCAGGCCTTTAAACTTGATGTGTAGGAGAGGCCGTTCGCCAGTGTCGTGCGTTTTTCAGCTTCAGTGATTAATAATTTATTTAGTTTTAACATTGAAACGTAAGTACCTCGATACTTCATTTATGAATATTAATTATTCCAGATACTTAACCCTAAAATTCAAAGAAATGGAAGAAGAGTTTAAAAAGAATAAGAATAATCAGACCGTGTCCGAGAAGGCAGATTCCGATGAAGACGATTCTAGTGAAAATTCAAATGAAAAAAGTTCTGAAACATCCGATGAAAAAGAATCAGTTGCGAGTGGCAATGAGACAAACGAAAATATAGATAAAGGTGAGAGCGACGTAGGTAAGGGAGATGTTGTAATTGAATCGCCAGGCACCAGTGGGAATGTTGAGAGACTACGAGACGAATAACCTGTTGGAACGTAACTGTTTCTGTATAACAGTTGTAACATAAAATACGCTGATGGCGCAGCTAACCTGTAAATAAGTAACTAGAAAGGAAAACTAGTATTTAAACCCGATTCTAAGATACTTTTTATATAACTTAATACCAAATTAAAAAAGGTAACATCTTGGCTAATGATTTTTGAACACTGCCTGTTTGATTCAAAATACCTATGAAGGTACTTAATTAATGTCTGTAAACTTACGTGTGTGCAATTTTCACTTTCATTTTAAATGTTTTGTAGATACCTTCGTTTAAAATTGTTATCGTGTAAATCATAGGTGTAAATAGAGAAATCTGTGATAGTGTCATTTGTTTTCAATATCATTGTATGACTTATGATTTAGTGTTTGTGTGACGAGAAATACTTAGAACTTAATGTTCAACAGTTTATTACTCTCTAAAACTAAATAGTATCGTATCGAGTAAGCGTAAGTAAGTACTTAGTGTGTAGCTATATTTATTGAATGTGAACTGCATGCATTAGGTATGTTCATTGTGTGAGTTGGTACATCATGGAGTACGAGTAAATGTAGATATTCTTTACTTAGATTTTAAGGAATTAAACTTGCCATAATTTGCCATGTTTAATTTCAACGTTAAAAGTGTAGGTACCTAATATTAATTTTAAAAAATAATGTATTACACTGTTCGATGTTATAATGTTTTTATTTATGTAAGGATAAACATTTCACTATATCGATGGGTCCTACGTATAAGGGCCAAAATGCAAAATGACAACTTTACAGGAGAGGCTTTCAAAGTTTAAACTTGCTGTAACTTAAGATTGATAAAACCGAAATTTATGAAACTTTGCTTGTTTACTAAGACAATTGTCCTACTTATATATACTACACCATTTTATATATATACTAAACAGTTTTTTTTTACTGCATATTGGCCCTTTTACGTTAGTTTTTGTTAAAATTATTTGTATTTTAAAGCACCATAAAAGGGCCAATGTGTCAAATTGGCCAATATACGTGTATTATGCCAAGTTGCATAATATAAGTATTTTTAAATATTTTTGAATTAATTATAAATTTACTAAATTCTGACTTCTACTAAACTTAGCACGATACTTGGATGCCATCTTTCAGTTATTAATCTAAATTGTAACGCTAAAACACAGTAACAAGATTTAGTTTTGATCACAGCGCGGGCGTTGCTCCGTCTGACGTATAAGTGTCAAACTAGCCGATTGGCCCAAACAACAAAACAAACGCGCGGGAAGTCCCCGCGTATAAGTCTCAAATTACTCTTTGGACCTTATACGTTTAAATCCACGCTACATATGCCGTTATACTTTAATAGAAAGTCGTGTTTCCATGCAGTTTTTCTTTTTTTTTAAAAGCTCACACGATTAATCATATCGATAGGATGCGTTTATCATAAAAAAGTCAAAATCGTCAAATTGTTAGTTTGGCCCTTATACGTAGGACCCATCGATATAGTATGAAACTATGGACGTATGTACTTCAACCTAAGGTCTAATAATGAGAAAGTATGTCAGTCTTATAAAATCTATTATGGCGAATAATTTTTTATTTAGTAAGTCAGTGGACAGTGTGGTAGGTACCTAATCCGTTCATTATGATTGAGATATTAAGTATTTCAAGTAACAATAGCAAATGATAACCAATTACTCAATAAGTCAAGTTAGTGTAATTCATTGTTTATTTACGTAGGTTTTGTTTTGTTTGTTTTATGTATGTTACCTATTTATTCTTATGGATTGATCTAAAATACTTAAATACTTTAATTGAAATTCATAATGACATACTTACCTTCCTTGGACTTTGACGGCTCAGATTTGAAATTCACCATGCTGCGTTGGACGCATTTGTGTGTAAGTAGGTTAGGTATATAATGTACCTAGATGTTTTATGTTATGCGGAAATTTCACATCTCTCAAGTAATTAGGGTTCTGTATTTTTGATTTCACTTTCAAAAAATATCGTTCCTGTTACCTTCCACTACCACAGCCTCAAAAAGCTAGTTAAAATTATCAACGGCTTATATTATTACTTCATCTACATTTGTATACAATTAGTTATGTGCAATTTATAGATTAAGTAGGTATGTGTATATTGTAATAATTCTTTATATATGCATAAAAAAATATAATGCTTCCTGGAAATTACCAACATGACATGTGTTTGTAGTTCTTTATTATCCTAATGTTCTAATCTGATGTTTACCTTACTTACTGTCGGTTTTAATAACCTATCTATCTGTTACTTCCGATAAGAGATCATCCAACTATCAGTACTGCGTGTTTGCGTTCCAATAAAGATGAGTTCCAACATGAAGATATCTTAGGATTAGAATAGGTATGAAGGCGCAAAACATCGAGAGCAGTAGGTATGAGTAATTAAACTCATGCTTATACGAAATATAAATCCGGCATATACAAAAATGTGTGACGCAGACAAATTAAAACTACGTAGGTACCCATACAACTAAGCAGTTATAGCCAGGTGGTCTGAACGTTGGTCTCCCGAACTTGGGGCTGGCTTTCGAATCCCACACGCACCTCCAATTTTAAAAAATTATGTGCGTATTAGAAATTAATTGACACTTGCGCCGGTGAAGCAATACAATGTGAGGAAACCTGCACACCTGAGTGCATTCAAAGTACTTAGACAGTTTAAATTGTGTATATGTAAATAATGACTGTTATTTCACAGTACCTACTCACTAAGTCACTGAAAAATGCAACGAGCTATGAAAAATGTAGGTATTTTACTTTTTCCGTTATGCCCTCCGTCGTCAACCCATGTATTAAAACAATAAAAATTACAAGAGGATAATGCTTTTATGATTTTATTTACAGTATTCTTTATACTACTTGTAATATAATTTTTTGATCGGAAATTCTTGGGTTTTCAATAGCATAATTTATCGGCTTTACAAATTATTATAAAGTGAATGCTGTTAAATTATTATATTGAAGTTCATAACTATAAGTAGGTAGGTTACTAACAAGGGAAATGAATGTAGGTAGCTATAAAATATTTAGGAAATTCACTAAAATGTTCAGTTTTTCATGACACTGATAAATCATTTTATATACTAATTCTTAAATCGAGACGTAAACACTGTTTTGATTCCTAACTGAGCTGAATGTAGACTGGACTAAGCTAACATTTATTTGAGGATTAAAGTTGAAGAGTTAATCACATGAATTTTTGAAACATTATTTACAAAACAGTATGACACACAATGCGATTAACTATACATGTTAATAATTATACATTTTAGGTTCTCATATAATGACAATTAGTTGGACCATTTAAAGCTAATACATCTAAACACATTATTAAATGTATATAATGTTAATTTACGCAGACAATATTTATACAAAAATATAATTTGGGGATGCAATAATATTGTAAGTATAGGAAATAGATTAAAATGGCTCCAATAACTGCCACGCGTGTTCCTTTTTAAGTATAACTTTGAACACGTTTCTTTGGAGCTATGATAATTACGTACTTATTCTTAATTCTTATTTAATTACGATTCGCCTTCTGTACAATTTTCATGTCCACTTCACCAACATTATCAATCACAAGTTGTTGCCTTTCAGTCTTTAGCGTTACCTTCCTTAATTAAGTACACATTGTTTGGGTATGTACTTCATGTATGTTCTAGCCTGGTAGGGTTGCCAGATACAAGCAAAGTACAATTTCAGAATAATTGTACTTTGGTAACATAGTCGGAGCGTAGTAATAAACATATGAAAATAATTAAGTATCTATTTCACATTTCACTAGGCCCCGATAGTGTTTTGTTTTATTTCGAAATATAAAATGCAAGTTAAGTTCAAATAGACCTCATATCAAAGCTATCTACTTACCTTAAAATAGATACTGTGTAAATTGTGATTTACTATAATAATTCAACAAAAAAGATTGAGCTCGTTACTTATTATACCTACGTATACTTTATTTATAAAGCAAACTTAGGTACGAAATCAACACGATTTATACCCAAGTAAAAACATGAACCGAAGTAGGTGTCCAAAATCCAGGGCAGTATTTTTTTACCTGGACCCGGGGCAAACTTGAATAATCGGGATTTCCCGGATTTCTTTGCCATCTAGCAACCCTATTGCCGAGACGTTTAAACCTCTCCCTCCTATAGATGATAACACATAGCATTATTAAGCAAGCGTCCATTATTCCCATTAGGTAGACATATCTATTTTTTTAGACACACAATGACACATACAAAGATCTTTTATTATTTAGTAATATTTCAGAAATTTAGATTCACCAGTAGTTCATGATGTGAGATTAAAATCATTTTTACAGTTTACATAAGAGAGCGTATGGAAGTATTTACAGGCATGTTTGTAATTTTTACCGAATTCATTCAATTTACCCTGTCAGTGATAACATATCAAATACGATACTTAACTACTGAACAATAAATAATGCACGAAAACGTGCAGTAAATAAGTATCCCTAGTCATGTATAGATAAATGTAAATGCGCGTCAATACAACGACAAAACTACGTACGTACACTTACAAGAACGGAAACATACGAGTGGGTACTCGATCGACTTTGTGAAGAACACTGGTCTCTATGAATACACGAGATAGGTTCTGCCACATTCATGTGGCTAGTCAATGCAACGCCATCTGCAATTTCGAAATTTAAATTTTTGATTTTTTCATTTCCTCATTACCCAAAACTCTAACCCAGTTAAAACCAATGCAATCGAGCAAAAATGGCGCACATCAAGTAGACACAAAGTATATAGATAGGTATTAATAGACTTGAGAGCCTATCGAGGTATTTATATTAGAGATCAATGGTGGAAGCGTCGCGCATGTTCGAAGCTTGACAAACGGTGCGTAGGGGTCGGGTGGGTCCGTCCGTTCAATGCTTGAGCAGCAGCGCGGCGTGTTTGAGGCGCAGGTGCGAGCGCAGGGTGTCGATGCGGCTGTAGGTAGCGGGGCAGTAGGGGCAGAGCGAGCGCTGCGCCGTGTGCGAGTGGAAGTGGTGCCAGCGGTTGGACACCTCCTTGCCGCACGACTTGCACCGCCAGAGCGCCGCGCTCTCCGCCGCCGCGACGAACATGCTGTGGTACGAGTACTGAGGCGCCGCGTGCGCCCGCTCTGTAACCAACCGGCGATGTCACCGCTCGCTACCCGCACCGGGCTAAGCGGCTATTCCGTACTCTCGCTTGGCTAGAACGCAACCTTGACGTGCCCTGGCCACGAAACACACGCCCCGCTTTTGGAGGCTTTTAACGCTACAAGCGTCATATCAATATCAGTCTCAAATTGCAAATTCAAATAATAACGCTGCAAATTGCATCGCAATTTCAGGGTCTTAAAATGTGGAACACACGTTTGTTTTTAACGCTGGACGTTGATGCTTGTAGCGCAGAGCGAATTAGCTTTGAGCGTTGCAGCTCGTGGCCTTCGGGTAACTGAGAACGGCAGTCAAGATAGTTCAGGGGAATTAAACAAGATGGCGTCACTAAATCTTAACCCGAATCACGCAAATTACTCTTGTATTAACAAGTGTGTAAAATATTTAATTGTGAAAGTTCTCTGTATTGAGGCTATTCCATTGTTTTATTTAGGCCTTTCAATAATACAGCCCGTGTTATAAAGTCCCTGTCGATACGGGTTTATGTAATTACTGTACTTCATCTGTAACTCTCAGTTTGTATCGAATCACGAACAACTCGTTCGTTTCATTTGCAAAAAGATAATTGGAGCCAAAGATTTTTATACTGACTAATTTAACAAGATTATTTGGCAAAATAAATAACACTATACAATGGCTCATAATAAACCGGTACTAGAATATGATGTCATACACATATTATCAAGTTTGCTAATAGTAACAGCCAGCACTAATACATTTGGTACGCATCATTACAATAATACAAATAGCAACATTTAGTTCCACATATATTTTAAAAACTACTAATTTTGATGAGTATCATAAATAGTTCACACATAATAAAAGCAGCAATCCTTCCAGTGAGAACTTGTTCCAGTGTGAATTTATTCGAGAAGTTGCCAAGTTCATCGTAAATGTTTAATACTGAATAGATGACTATGTATGTATGCAGCAACTAGAAGCATTGCTGTGAACGAACATTGACGGCAAACGTGTATAAGGCTGTTCGACTGCCGTGCATTCCTACTACCGAGGTATATTGCATATAGGGATAGAGCGCATGACACGCACAACTGAAACTACACGAATTGTAACATACCACAATTTAATGTAAAAATTAGTAATAAATACAACAGATAAATGCAGGAGTTTGCAACATGTTAAAATTGCATTACATAACATCAAACAATGTGAAAAAAAATTGCATTAACTGCTTGCATAAAACAAAAAAAACTATTTAAATTAAACTTTTAAGGGAGGTATCAAACCAAGACATTAAAAATACTCATAAACAATAAGTCGTCCATAAAATTCATGTAAAAATATAACAAAACTGATTATCAGTTGTTAGGTACACGATTTGACACCCCCTGCCTATTAGTAACACTATTGTGATATACGACACTATAACAAATTGGCTAATGTTATAAAGAAGAAACAAAGTAAACAAAATTAGACCATCGCTATCCTGACAATAACCATAAAGCTCATCCTGCACTCCATTGATTTCAAATTATAAGATCACATATTTTGTGATATAAAGATAAATTTCATTATTTTATAATTTTAATATACAATAAATTGGAATATTTAATTAGATTGGCCAAATTAGTGACTAGGTCCTCAAGACCTCATTTCCAATAACACTAAATTTAGTAATTCGTTAACCTTATGTGTAAATTCCATATGGCATAAGTTAGCTTTCATTAAGTCCGAAAATGCGGTCACCGTATAATTATTAAGTTGCATACTTGTTGAAAGCTGAACAGAGATCAAGGGGAGATATTTTCTGAGCCAAACGATGTGATACTCCAAAATATTCTGGCCAGACACTATCATAGTATCCTAACCTAAAATATCTAAATAATATTCTATATTACTAATCAATTAATTTGCTATAGCAAATTCAATATTCAAAAATTGGTCTCAAGTGATAGTAATTTACAAAAATGCATTGAAGTTTAGATGAAGCGCCTGACGCGGTCGTCCGCGAACGACGACGACGGATACCGGATAGCTATGATCTATTTCAACAATAGACTTACTTGCGCGACAATAAATTATTAAACAGTACATAACTATTACGATTGGCAGAGGTAAACAAGCTAAATCCTTAATATTACCAGCTATAAAACCTGTACATCACCGTAACCCAAACTGCTTTCGCTAGGTAGAAATAGAAATTAGGAGTAGTCACTTATGTAAATACAATTAGGTAGTTACTCTCTTTCAAAGTCATTAATTATTTTAAAATATCCTTTAGTTTGGTTACGTAATTAAATAACTAGTAATATTGCACTGAGTATGAAATGCTATCAAATAATAAGCGCCCACTTTATTATGAACGATACGATATAAAAATCTTTAATATACTTAAAAGTAAATATAAATCTTTGTGGAAGAATGTTTGGTGACTATATTATGTATTCTAAAAGGAACGTAGGAGCTTGATATTTAAGTGGGCTCCCATATTCAATAGACAATTGTATATATCTAGTATGAGTTATGACTATTTTTAAAAAATTGCACAAGTGAAATTGCATGTTCACAGCTACTAAATAGCACTAATGCCGCAACTTAGACGATATGGGAAACGATCACGGATTAGGTAATTGGATGGTCACTGTTGACCCGATTGACCCGACTCATCTCGCCGGCTTGCCCAGTGGTCTCGGACACTCGGCCTACTTAGGTATATCGATTTCTTACAACGGTGTTTATCATTCTAGACACATTAGTAAATTTAAAAGGTATAAACAAATTAAGATAAAATCTCGAGTGATACTGTAAACTCTAGGTATATAGCGACGTATGTATATTACCCGTGGACCAGACAGATGCGACCTCTGGATGCTAGATGCCTTACATTTATGCAAAGTAACTAATCATTAAAACATTAACATTACAAATAGGAGTCGAATCGTAGCGTGTTAACACTCTGGTTCTAGCACCATTCCATTTTATCACATTTCAGTTACCGTACCACTCTAAAGTGTTTAGCTAAAAATGTAACAATCTTAAATCTTAATTGAAAATTACATACGTAAACGCTAGGTTAGTCCCAATCGTAGAATGCCAATATTAGTTAACTAAATGCGCAACATCGAATCATTCCTCCACGCCTAGAGTATTCGACGGGTGCCTCGCTCGGGCGCACACGCGCACGCGCACGCAACTCGAGCGGGCAGTTACGACAACTAAACAGTAACACCTATCAACGATAAAATAATAAAACTTGTTAACATTTAACACGTCACTTGTAACCTAACCGTCACATGTATATAAACGAAATCATTGTTACTATATGATGAATCAATAAAAACAAACAACACTAATAAATCATATTACATAAGTATATAAATATAAAATTATTTAAATCAGACAATAGAATATATCTAAGTATAAAAAAACAATCTCCGTAAATAGATCAACTAGTCTAGTATAAAAATCTTTTCGTATGTTTCCTTAGGCGCTATCCGTTAATACATCACAAATCCTTAATAATTATCCATCTTGCAAAGGCCTCATAGAGTTACAAATGCATCTACACTGAGATTCAGTCAATATTTATATGTCGTTGACCAACGACAGATCACATCTCTTGCCAGTCCTCAATAACCTGTTCCCATTCAGATGTCAATCCGCACCACCCATAGGATATAATGAAATAAATATAATTAGCTACAGGAAACTTAAAATTTCCTATCTAACGAATAAATATAACAAGAAACGTGGGCCCGATTGGGGGCAACCGTTAATAGCCAGCATCACTTCGCGGTCGCACCGCTACTCAAAATAGTGTATATTCTTAAATAGCTTAAGATTTCTATCGATACAATATAAAAATAATATGGTAATAAAATTAACATCATATTATTGCTTTTGCCCGTTCCCGTATAGCGATTGGTATAGAAAAAAAAATTTGCTTACCTACTTACATACGCTTCGAGTCGTATCTTTAGTAACGTCGACTTATATGTTACATCTTTATGCGGAATATTACTAGTTTAAAATTTCCTTACGCGGAATCTTATACAAGGTCACACTGGGGCAAGTCAAATGCACAACCGAGACAATACTAAAACGAATCGCCCGTCGGGGGCTACGTTAAGAACTCAATTAAGGCCCGCTTAAGTAATAGCACTTGAGCTTACATCTAAGTAGGAAATAGTTTCATCGGTCCGTTAAAATTTTGACACATCAACGAGAGTCTGACTGGGTCGGGGCGCTCACAGAGCGTCGAGGCCGAGCCAGTACATGGACAATCAGTCGAACGCCCCGTCGAGGTGGTTGGCGAAGAGCGGCGCGTGTTGCGCGTGCGCTGCGTGCGGCGCGGGCGCGGGCGGGGCCGTAGTCTCGAACTTTCGTGTGTCCGGGTTGTACGCGGGGTGCTTGAACTTGCAGTGCGTGCGCAGGTTGTCCGACCGCGTGTACGTCGCACGGCACAGCGGACATTCGAATCGGCCAGGGAAATGCACGTGATAATGGTTCCGGATGTGCGTCACCACCTTGCCGCACAGCTTGCACCGGTGCAGGTTTAGCGCGCCCGTCACTCGCTCGAACGTCAGCCGCATGTGCCAGCCCTTCGAGCCTGCAACCAGCGAGCCGTCACACTCTCTCTCGCACCAACGCACCTCTCACGGCGCTTTTGTGACGTGACGCAAACGTAGAGATGCATTAGGCGGTTATTTAGGAGCATATTAGCGTTTAAAATTGTCATCGAACCAGATTTGCGCTGACATCCTAATCGAGTACTAAGTACACTAAATTGATTCTGCAGCATTTGTCTCGAACTAAAGTTGGCAGGCCTAGTCATATTGAAATACTGATACATTATCACAGTAGAACCTCGATGTTGAAACTTATTAGAACATGGAAATTTAATGATGTTTAATTCTATTAGTGTTTTGAGTTACGTTGTACTGTAGATGTTTTTATCATAGTACCGTCATGTTGTGGAAGTGCCAAAATTAGAGTCTATGAGTTTCTCCAAGTTCTACTGTAATTGGAAACAAGGGCCGACTAGAAATAAGGGCTGTCTCAAATATTGTATTAAATTAGCACTATAATGTATAATAAAGAAAAAGCTTAGATAAATTATTTACTCTATGCTATTATGCTCATCCTAGAACTATTATTAAAAGCATTTATCAACGAGAAAGGAATTAGTTGAGAAATTATCAAGTAGAACGGAATTCCGAAAGAACTTATTACAAAAAGTAATAAAAGTCCGTAGATTTTCATGCATAAATGAATCGATGGTATCGAAGAAATGGTGTTTGTTAATTGTCAGCGTTGAAACTTTTGCATGAAATGTTATTGAAACTGTCACCAAGCCAGTATAGAAATTGCAATTTTTGAGATATAGGTCCGCTTATATAAAGAAAGCATGGAAAAAGGATGAAAATGAAAAAGAAAAGAAGTAAAATAAAAGGATATATTTGCAACGAACACACAGTAACGATAGAATTAGGTACAAACTAAATTGTAATTTAAAGTTAAGTAAGGAAAATAAGTTAATATTAGAAATATGAAAACGCATGTTCCTTAAAATACATTAGTAAATCAGTCTTTCAATCAGCGGATAAGTAATATTGTCACCTTCATACACGACTACAAGGAACATTGAGATCATTAGCTTGTATGTTAAAATTAGTTGGCCAGATTTTATTTAAACCTCAACATGCCAGTTTAGTTAGTGATCTACAAGGATACAGTGTAAATATTCGAGTCTGTCATCTGTAATAAGATCAGACATGTTCAAAGTAAATGAAATCTGGCCCTTATTACAAAACAAAATACGATTACGTAATCATTATACACACAATGTTAAGAAAATTATGTAACAATATAACAATCCTAATTGTTTGAGCTGTGAACAATTCATTAATTATTTCTTTCTAAAAGCGAAAATCCAATACATTAGATACGTTTCAAATTGAATTGTTGAATAATGTGAACTAAATAACGAGTGTTTGAAAATATATAACATGATTTTCGCTTTTATTTAAATGGTGTAAAGCCAGCAGAGTACTTTATGTGCAATTTTGTAACTTAACATTAAAATTAATTCATTGTTTAAATAATGGAGCATCTAGATTACATTGCGATTATTAATTAATCAGTCAATATATTCACAAGCGATTAGCAAATTAAGGGACAAATATATATATTTCTGCAACTTTTTGGACGTATCTAAACGGAATATTTATTTAAGTCTTGACTTACGACTTTTATATCCAATACTGCTAGCTTTTCACCTCTATATTGATTCCTAATGAGTATTTATAACTATCACAGAAATGATAACTGTGACTTTTTATGTGTATTGTTCGAACACAACCGTATGATTATAAAATTTATAACTAAAAATGTTAATCCCAACGCCAATTGCAAAAGTAGTTTACAGATTTTCGCAATTTTAACAATTAAATAGCGCAAGGAAGTTGCAAGTACCATGATTCACCAGCTTTTTTTAGATGAGTATTTTTAAACTCGGAACATTAATATGTCATTAAGATACACACACCACACCTTACTTCTAATTACAAAATGATAATAGTTAGAATTAATGAATAAAGCGTCCTATGTGTTAGATTTGTAATATTAGTAAATTAGGATTTTTTTGGTCTCGACTAAGCATACATACATATTAATGGTTAAGATACAGAGCATACTTGTTTACAAAGTGTTCCCTATTGTAATAATTTCCAACCTACTAATAAAGGCCTTCAACATTTTGTATATTGGACAAATTGCTCGATCTCAATACAGAACAGTGCTTCATTCGAAGGTGTCTTTTCAAGTTGTCTGCCCTGGTCAAGATTATGGGACACAGGGGACACTTGTGTTGATCAGGATTATGAGATTTCATGTGTTTCTTTACGTTGGTTACGTGTTTACCACACACCGAACAAGGCCTGGGGCCATTATAAGATTTTCGATGCAGTCCTATTTTAAAACATTTAACTATATTTTCAATGTTTGCTACGTTGTGGCAGAAAGGGTCCAGTGGTTTACTGTTTTCATCATCTCCATAATTTTCACCTGCAATATATGTATGTACGTTCTTCACTCCTCATAAACTTTAATAATTATGACATGCTATGTCTTAAAACTTTTATAACAAACTGGTCAAACCTACCCGTAATTTTTTTTCTGATATCGAATATTTTACATGCAAACCACATTCCGAACTGACGTTCTTTACATTAAATAATAACCAGAAAAACATATAGTTAGTAAACTTTACGCACGACCTATGTCCCGCAGGGGGCGCCAAATCATTTCTGAATAAAATTTATACCTCACACCGATTTCTTCAAAAACTTGGGAAAATCTATACAAAAAGCGTAATGAAAAATTAAATTGGAAAAGCGTTAATGTATGATCCATTAACTTAGAACAGAAAACGAAGCCACAATACTCACAGCATGCTATTAGTGTTGTAACATGCAGTTCAGTGTGAAGCTCAAAATACCAAGGAATGGAACATATTTATGAATTAAAATTGTGACTGCAGTGAATTCACTGTTCCTTAATATTTTTGAGTAGTAAGTAGTTGTTAATGAATAAAAAGCAAACCAAGTTGTCAAAAAGCATTTCAAGGGTTCAATTCTATAAACACCAACTTCACCAATAACTATTTGCAATCAAAGTTATGCCACAACTACACTCCAGAGTTGAATTGGAATACGCAAGTGTGTTATAACTCTGATGCACTCCATTCATGGCAGCTACCAATAACTTTTGTAAGAAAAAGTGAATTTACAGTTCAAGAGAAAATTTCAAAACTCAGATAATTAAATGTTCTCTGTGGACCTATTAAATAGTTTTAAATATTATGTTATGCCCATTGGTAGCTGTCAAGTAATTGTGATAAGACTCACCATCAATGGTGTCGGTTTGGTCGGGGTGTGGCTGAATGAGAGGCTCACTTTCGTTGCAATCGTTGCTCATGTTGTGGCTCAACATTGAAGCCATGTCTTGCACTCCCATTCCCTGAAATTATGTAATGGTTCATGACTACTATTACCTTACAATTATATCAGATGACGGGCATTCCGGGCATTGAAAAATGATTACTAATGTTTAACCTTTGGATTATCTTGTACCACAAGAGTTTTTGAGATTTGTTATAAGCATAACTTCAAAACAACTTGTATGAAGATTCACTTTATGTGCGAATTACAAAAGGGTACTTCTAATAAAGACCAACCAATCAACCATCTGCGGGCCTGGCAATTGAACAATGGGTTTATTAGATATTTATAGGATTTTGTTAAATTTGTTTTTAGTACGGAGTTAGAAAAGAACACTTATTTAAGCATTAATGTTTATTGTAATATTGTTTGAATTCTATCACAACATGCATTCATGACTAATTTTGATTTTATACAATTTTAGCTTCCGAAAGGTATTCTATTTAATATTATTGCTCGGAAAAATAACAGCACCATCGAGCATTTCAAAATCAGTAGTTGCATCTTCTGTATCTTTCAGTTGGTTTAGACATGATTCTCGTTCTTCACAAAATTTGTGTGACTTGCTTTTTCTATGGTGATTTAATATTTCAAGCCTGAAGTTAGTGTTGCCATCCACAAATGACGTTCTATGTGAATTAAGTTCATGCGACCACTTCCGACAGTACCGACAATACATTATGTTTTTTCTTTTGTCATAATCTAGCCACGGATGTAGCGCCAACCAACTGGTTCGAAATCTGCCAGTCTTCTTTAATCCCACTTGATGCTTAGGAATTGGAACAGGGTACGATGAAAAATTTGATTTTGAGAGAAGCGTCGAGAGAATAGTATTGTCAGGTTTCTTTGTGAGATCTGTTCCATGGACGTAGCTGGTATCTTCACCTTGGGCAGTGTGTTGCCCACCGGCAGTCTGCCAACAGAGAAGGAATGGATCTGCTTTACTCCAGCGATTTTTGAACAAAAGCGCCATCCATTATGATGAGTATTATCAGACAGATCCCTTCCTTTCTGTTACCTTTCATATTTTAACACTAACAGTGAATTTAACACAATAGTAGGATAAGTGACAAAGTCAGAAGAAAAAGATCGTCCTCATGTGTAGTGAAATACCAAAGTCATGATTCCTAAACTTGAAGTTTTAAATTTATCACAACATTGAAAATTTTGTGTAGTCTGAGCTAATGAAGATAGATGATGATTTGGCTCATTCCAAGGATTTTTCACATGTAAATTTAAGTATACAACATCAAGTTTGCATCAAATTGATATACAGTCCAGCGATAACTGTAAACTTTATGTTTAACTAGTCTATCGTGTACGAAGCGGTTATGTACGAAGATTAAGGTGTTAAAGGAAATAGCCAATAAAGGAATAGACAAGCTACACGGTCAGTGGTCACCGTTGCCCATGGACATCAGTAACACCAAGGGCCTCACTGATGCATTGTCAGCCAAGAAACTATGGGTTTAACCCATTCATAGGCCACTACAGGGCACTAGACTCTAGGCCCTAGAGGGTACTCCACTTTGCTGTTTCAATGTGGATTGGCGGAGTAAGAAGTCCAGTAGTAAAGTGGCCAGTATCCCCGCCTGTCAAGAAACTATAGAAAAGAAAGAAGAGAGACGAGGCCTACCGGCAGATGAGTCTGTTCGAAGGTCGGCGGCTGGTGATGCGGCGCGAGCGTGGCGTGCGGCGCGTGCGCACCGTGCGGCGCGTGCGTGTGCGCGTACGGCGAGTCGGGCTCCTGCTTGACGTGCGGCGCGAGCGCCGGCGAGCGCGCCGCGCGGACCGGCGTGTGCGCGGGCGGCGGCGTCGATGGCTCCGACCCGGACCCCGTCGAACCGCTCTTGCTCTTCACGTGCGCCTGCAGGCCCTGCTCAGATTAACGATCATTTTTTTACATAGGGAGTAGTGTACCGTTACTGTTTAATTTTAAATGTAGTATTTGCACAGCAGTTTTAATATTAAGTATGTATGTGTGTCTTTTCTCAAAACTAAATATAATGTTCTTAAACTAGTTTGTGCCTGTCTATATGTGACCTAAATTTATTTTATTTTATGCGTTGTCCTAGTTGAGCAAAATAAAACAATAGTAGCGCAACGCGTTGCTACTTATTATACACAATACTGATACGCGATAACGTATGCCAAGTGTAGACATAGCTTCCGTTTGATATTTCCATAAGGTGTCGCTGCGTTTCACCGTTCGTCGCTCGTCAAATTTGAAACGGTGAATTTACAAATTACACAAAGCAACATGTTATGAAAAATTCAAATATTACCAGTGTCTACCCTCGGCCTATATTATCGGGAAGATCGGCATTGACTTTATAATGAGTCGCGTTGCATCGCGACTTGTCGCTTTCCATCGCTAATCTAGGACACCTAGTAAGATACCTCATAGTGGCGATAAGACAGGTCGACGTCCTCTCTAGGCAGCGCGGAGTTCTTCCTGCGGCGCTTCTCCGGCGCGTGGTGCGCGGGCGCGGGCGGCGCGGGCGGCAGCGGCGTGAGCGCGCCGGCGTTGTGCGCCGCGGGCGGCGTCGCAAACTCAACGCGCGACGATAGGTTCTCGGCACTCACTGACGGCGTCGATCTCTCCTCCGACTGCGAACGGTCGGTTACACGGGATATTTTAACATACCGAAAATTTAAAAAAGAGATGTCATGGGCATCCAGGTCGCAATAAACACCATTGCATGACACAAATCAAAGACACAAAGTTACAAACGTTCAAAACGCCTGAAAATACGAATGAAAATTATTTCGGCTGTATTTAATATGTATAGACATAAAGATTAACTTTGATGACATTAAACGTATTGTTTAAGTACTCCGTGTATGAGACCTAATGGTCAAATTGACTAGGTCATCATGAACACACGACACGACAACAGACGATTCCTACCGGTTATCTCCTTCCGCAACTACGATCCAAAAAATTCTTACATCTATTGTGAAAGTTCAATTTAAATTTGGATTCCCTATATTAGGAACGAGTTTGGGAGGAACAGGCTAAAATTTAAGCACGTTAGCTAATTTACCGCCGAAAAACAAATTTACTTTTTGTTTTGATGGGTGTGATTGCGAATAAGAAATGAGGTTCCATCTCAGTACACATGAATAGCAAATAGCAATCCAAGTGTGACTAACTTCACATAACAGTTGAGCTTGTGATTTCATGTTATGTTATAAATCCCTGGGTGTTGCTGCTAGATACTTAACGTGGTGGCGTTAAGCTTGTTTTCTATTTACAAATTAATACGATAAATTCACTAAAAACATAATCGATATTGGCAAAAGTAAATTTTAATTCTTAAAAGACGCTAATCGTAATAAAATGTCTAAACTAGTTTAAAAACTAAACGTCGAAACATTGTAACGGGTATTCGATGACGTTGTAGAAGTTACAATATTTATTAGTGTACAGTATTATTTATACGGAAAACTAGCGTGATACACCCATAAGCCAATTTAAATTTGTTGATATTTAATATTATTGACTGTTCTAATTTATAAGCGCGGATATTCAACACTAACTAAAAATGTGCATAATCTTGTTTATACGCAACCGGTTTCGCAAACTCGTCCACGAAAAGGGTGCACTAGCAGAAAAGTTTTAAAATATGTTCGCATAGATTATTGAGGCGGTGAAATTAAAGCGTTTAATAAGAAAGTCAATCGTGCGGTATCGGGGTCCAAGTAGCGGTTTTTGCTCCCCGCGTTCCTACTCACACGTAAATGTACTTTGTATTTATAATGACTACTGACTCCCGCTCTGTGATCGAAATTCGACCGTAATTCGTTTAATCCAAGGACTAATTTACATTAACATTAATAAATATTTCTTTAAAAATGTATTTGTAGCACATCTTAAATTTATCTTTCTGCTTAATTATTTCAAATTTTAAATTTTTACGTAATTTCAAACATAATTGAAATTACATGTTATGTGAATAATTTATATAATAGGTATGTATAATCTGTTGAATAATTAAAAAAAGACGTTTTAACACAAATGCACCTTGACCTTTATAGACCATCATCAACTTAATTTATAGATCTAGCTTTACTTAACCTTTAAGGTCTCTTCGTGATGTGGCTTAAAATCTTTAAATTATTATTCTCACCTAGTTTAAGCATTGGGTATTCAGTTTTCCTTATCTAGGATATTAATATTACAAATTATGAAGGTTTTAATATGTTAAGTTTGTATATTTGTACCAGGTAATCTCTGTACATCTCTACTCAGTTAACTGCACCATTAAAGAGGATGGCCCTCTGAACGGTGCATTTTACAGTTATCATAAATATACCGGTCAAAATCATAACTCCGTTTGCTTCACCATAGTCGGGTAAAAATAATACGCAGTATTATAATAGTTTGCAGTATTAACAAAAAAATATATGAATTAAAATATCAATTTGCTGGCGGGCTTTAATCGGTTCGATAATAAGAAACATTGTTGATTGCAAAAATATTGCTCTTAAGCTGTCTTATGTTGGTATAAAAAAAGTTTGATACACCATAATAGCATACCTATATAATCTAGATTTTTCATTTTATGTCACAATAACGGTTTTCATTCGATAAATTACGAAAAAATATATACTGCGGTATATTCAGTTAGTAAATACCTATATCAACCCATAAAATAATAAAGAGCTTTGATAAAAAATTAATAAAGATAAAATTAGCCCTTTACAGCATAATTATGATTTATTTGTATAGTATCTATAATATTACAGATTATATAAATTTAGAAAATTATGAATATGAACGCAAGAAAATACACAAATTGTCCAGCGCAACTGCAACTGCGGATGTCTAATTAAATTAACTGCTAAAAACCAAAATATACAACAAATACTTTAAAAATTTTTTGTCTTTATCAAATTTTCTTCAAATTAGTACTGATATCCATAAAAATTAACAGATTAAATTTTTGATGACAGGAAAACAGATACGGAGAGCAGATGAAATGCGCAAGACCATCGAGAATAAAATTATAAGAGAATACTGTAATGTCACATTATTGCATATTGTATTAATGACATTAGTTTGATGAGCTGTGTGTACACTGTACGTCATACAAGATGCAGTTAAAAAATAGATACCTACACTCTAGCAACAAACGGTAATATTTCACAAATTATTGATAAGATAAAATAATTTCAAAGTATCTTAATCTAATGTTATCTTTATCTAACATAAATTTTTAGTAACATTAACTTGTAAAATTTCTGGATCAAAGATTGATAAATTTTTATTTCTATTTCTGAATAAATACTAATGGAATGTCGAAAAAAATATTAACCTTATTTTTTATGTAATTATCTATGTTCACACTATATATAAACAAAAATAAGAAAAAAACAATCTATTAACTTACCTTAGGATTTAATGTATTGTTTTCTGTCAAACCCCTTACTTGTAAACTTTCTGCAGTCTTTAGGAACATCGGTAGCATATTTTGGCCAACATTAACCTCACCCTGGAAATAAATCATTTATTGTAACAAGTAGTACCACAAAAAACATTAAATATTAATTCCAATTTTCCTTACCTTATACATAAAGTCTAAAAGTGACTTCATTTCTGACAACCGCACATCTTTCAGAAATATAATTGGGTGTGGGTGCGAGTTCTGCAAGAATATGCTTTCAAAATATGGGGAACATGCAGAGAGAATTGTCTGGTGTGCCTAGAACAAACAGAGCAAATATGTATTATACAAATATTTTAAATTCAACCATGTATAATAAAACCAATGAATGCTACTCTATTTCAAAATCACTACATACACTTTGAAGTACCTAACATAAATTGCTAACTTTTGTTACTATGTATATAAATTTATGGTAGTATACTTCCAGATTATGTCACGTTATTAATTTTAAAGTAATTATTGTAAAGTCAATTTAGTAATGGAAGTTTTAAATTAAAATTAAAGATTTTTATTGACCAGTAAATAAATAATGAAAAGAAATATTGATGATGTTATGCAATCTGTATATTAAAGGCTCTCCAAGTAAGTTATGGTTTTCAACATTTTATTTGTATATCAAGTTATATTAAATTTAGTTAAATGATCAGGATTTATTTTTCCTACTTGTCCTAGTGCAGTAAATTTACATTTGTTTCCCAAAAATATAAGCATTCTTCTATTTCACTAATAAGGCAATAAATTTAGCTTCCAATAAAAATTTGATCTATGAAACCAACAGCATTTATACACTAGTTTACATTTCTAAACCCTAAAACTTGCCAAACAAGTGCCATAAAAATTAGAAAGTTAAAACATGCAGCTCTTCTGCAGACTCCTACCTAGACTATTCACTGGCGACCTACAAAGTAAATTGCATTTTATTAGCATAAACTTTAACTTTCATAATTGTACATTTTAAATGAAAGGTGAAGGAAGTGTCTGGGCCACTGTTTTGACCTTTTACTTTATCTAACGCAAGGTGTATTAACAAACACAAAATGCAGTCTCTACAAGTATGTAGTCATATGTCAAATCTTCATCATCATATACATATTTCTGGAATTTTATATTTAGTGCAAATAATTAAGTGGAAAGTTTTCAACATGCATTTAACAAATGCATTGAGCTATTCAAAGACAAACAGCCACAATTCATCATAATTGTTCTTAAAATAAGTAACTTTCTTAAAATTTATTCCAAAATTCCATTATCATTCAAAGTGAATTGTACCAGAACATGAGTTCAATTCACGAATTATGATGCGAATTTTTTTAATTTAATGAGCATTATTTAATAAGATTATGGCATTATAATATAATCAACAACTTAAAACAATTTTTATATGCTTGAAAAGAAGCGCGTTTGACAGGGATAAATAGAAATTCTTAAGTGTTAATGGATATGTGGATAAATAAGTCACTGGAATCTAAGATACAAATTTTTGGCGAATGATGCAGCAACAATATCTGAAGCGTGGGTATTTTGATGTTGAAATAGTATTGTAAAAAGCAAGGTAAACTTCAGCACCTAACTCTCTAGTAACGATGGAATTCATAGCAATGAGGGCTAAAAATCACCAGAATTTCTGAATCTTCATACACAATTAAGGTTTATAAACATAAATTTGGCACTGAGTTTCCCAACACAAAGCAAGGTCATGTTTCTAATATAATAATTAGTATTGTATGTCGGTTTTTACATACAAACTAAGTTATTATAAATGGTAATAGCATGTAATATTTCTAAAGTAGACAACAGAACGTAATTTAAGTAAGAACCTTGTAAAAATTTGCAAATATTTAAATATTCACAATGTGGACTGCCTTGGCTTAATGGCTCATAAGAAGGTACATTTGACAATTTATTTTAGATCTTCATATCTATAGTATGTTATCTGACAAGTCCGTTTTACATTAGTGATCTAACATATTATAATAACAACAATTAGAAAGGTAATAATCAAAGCTATGCAAGTTTTAATTGTATTGTTGATAAAATAAGATTTGATTAATCAGTTATAAATTTAAATATCAACATGCTCAAGTGAAGCATTCCAAATAAACATGAGACATTAAGATCATTACTTCAGATTGTTTACGTTGCATAAAATTTGTTGTGACATAACAATAACAAACAAAGAACATAATGTTAAGTGATTTTAAATTATATGAATTAGGATTTAATTAATATTGTCGCAAAATTTATTAAAAGTTTGTAGTTATTTTTGGGGTACATCTGAACCTCCAAAACCTATTGGCATACAAACTCAAACAGCTTTGGTATCGATCTTGAATTTGTGATACCATTTCAAAAATTACCCTAGGCCCAATAAATAATAATTGTAATAATTACAATGAATTAATCCATTATAACCCCAGTTAACTGCATTTGTATTTGTTATTTTAATAACATCAATAAATAAAATTGCAATGCTTTACTACCTCCAAAATTAAAATCGTCAAAAAATTTTCTGAAATAAAAAAACATTAAAAAAGTATTTTGTAACATACATGAATGTTTATTAACTTTAAGCAAAAAATTACCTTAACAGTCTCCCCGTCACAGGCAAGTGTGACATCGCAGAGAGCCTCCCGTTGCAGCAGGCTCGCAAGCACATCAGTCAGGTTGGTTGGGTGGTTGTTCCAGCGCAAGCAAAACTGCTGGTCCATTGTTGGTGCTAGTGTCAACGACCGTGCTGAAAATTATAATTTCAATAATAAAATTGTTTTCATTATGTCAAGTTTAAAAACTTGCTTGCCTGATGCAAAAAAAAAATATGTGCAAAAATTTGCAATTTTTCGCGAACGCCAGAACTAGAGCAAAGTTGAATAACTACATACTCTGCTTCACTAGACGACCAGAAGGTAAAATTTACACACGTGCGCCTTTTATCAAAATTTACATTAATGCCATTATGGACAAAAAATTGGCGGCCATAGGGCCTAGATAGTAGAACGCAGAGATAAGTGACATCAGCGGCTCGAATTAATAGGGGCCGCGGGCAGCGAGCTTACTGTACTCCACATTGACAGTTAGCCCGCCGAGCACCGACACATATCTACTTGTTGCATGCTTTGAACGAAACCCATACATTATGTAATTTAACTTCAGAAGGCAGACGGCGGGGCCACCGACCCTACGGGATGCGAAAACCTCTAGTCGTCTATAAAACGAGTTTAGAAAAGTAGTACCGCTGGCCAAAAAAATCGCAACATGCTGACACCGTTATAATCGCCAAGCTGGATGTGCCAGTTGCTAATTCCAAACGCGTGGTTTCAGGAATGTGAAGATGCACCATAATTGTCATTAGAGATCACTCCGTGTGCCTGCAAATTGACGACCGAAGGACGAACGGGATTTCTAAACGCGTAGTTGTGTCAAATCTTGCAATTCGTAGCGCCATTTGCCGATTCCGTATCGCAGAATCTTAAAATTATCAATCAACAACGAAATTTTTCTAATACACAAATAATTCACGAACACAAACAAAAATAAACTTGAAGCACGTTAGTCAATAATTCCTAACTCACCATTTGCAAAAATTTTGCCATCACAAACGCCACCCGACCCCTACCTTGCACTGTCTTTTTGACCACACACACATCTCGATTTCCGTGTTCACTCACGGCACCTCACGGCCTTCGGAATATCTTTCACATCATAATCGGCCAGTATTCGCAACGCGAACTTCATACGCTTCCAGACGCGGCAAATTTAAATTTTGCAACACTGACGGATAAGTGGATTTTTACTATTTCACACTTTAAAATAAATATATAATGCAATAATTATAATTGAGGTTGTTAAATATACGTTAAAAACACCACGCCGCTGTAAATATTTCAAAGGTTTTCATTTAATTTACAATACTTCCTTTGTCCATAGATACCGGAATGAGGTTATGAAGCGAAAATAATATCTGCTTTACGATAATATTTAAACAAAAACAAAAATAAACTAGTTTTAAATGCTAGACTAAAACTATACATTTAATAATTAACAAGATTTTGTTTCATTTATAGTAAAATCTTTAAACGTAATTTAGGTAATAACATTGGCCTTGACATTTTCATCGTTATCACAGATTCGCACGTCCTTCTATCATCAGCAGCGCCATCTAGAAAAGTTTCAATGCGGAAGAAATAGCAATGTTGTTGCGATATTGTTGAGCTAGATGGCGCCCTATACCGCCTAGTTCTTGAAACCGAATATAAAAAGTCTCACTTCGTCATAGCCTAGGACAACGACCTTACATTATTTTACTGAAGAATGTACGAAACCTAAACAGGTTATAATTAGTGAATGTAGAGAATCAATCGTGTTTAAGAATTTGTTCTTCTATCATTTTAAATTCCCTTTAATGTCTTTATTATGATCTTATCAACTAGTTTGTTGATTCCATACCTACTCGTAGGTATAATCAAGAATTCAAAAGTAAAAACATAATATTTTTAAATTTACATCAAGGTTATTAAAAAAAAATGGTTGTATGTAAAGTCGGTTTACGGAAGAACGTCATAGTTATGGAAACATTGATGACAAATACATACTTTGATGGAGTCGAAGAGAGCTACATACATAAACGTTGCAAGTCAATTGGGCCTACCGTGCCTGTCTATCGCTTGTTGCGCGCTCTCGCTTGCACGCACAGGCTCAGGGGGAACGGGACACTCACTATTTCGTGCGCGCTGCCGGTGGTCATCAATTGATAAGAAGTTATCACGTCAAAAATTTGTTACAATTCAACCATTATTCGTACCATTGTAGGACAAGAGGTGGCCTTAGATATCTGGAGCGTAGAGGTAAGTCACTACTTTAGATTCGATCGGGTTGATGTGATGGGGTTGGTTTGGCGACCAAAGTAAGTCAAAACGAAGGCCCGATCACTTGTTATAAAAATGGTGGCCCGATCGACCAACGCAGTAACGCACGGAAGTGATTATAATGTTTTCCCCACTTGTTAGTAGCCACCATTGCACAGAATAAGTAATAGTACTTACTCACGTAACCATTGTGGTAGCCACCTAGCCACCATTGCTATTCATCCAATTCTTTACCGGTGCGTTCGTTACGATTCACCAAATGGAGGATTAACTACATAAAAGTTATAACTTTATTTTACAATATCTGAAGTAGGAAATTATTTTATTATTGTTTAATTATCATTTATCTATTATCCTGTTCGTGTGTTCGTGTAATATTAAAGGTGTAAAGTCCAAACTTCCAAAGTAGACCGATTCGCCAACTGACAGACCAGACTTCACACGCTGGCAAAGCATTAAACAAGTTAAACTGTCGCGTCTCTTCTGAACACGAAAGACGTGTATCTCTGTTCTGTACTTATGAATGCTTTCCTTTCATTGAAGGAAGATGGTGGCAAGTGGCAATAGTCAATAATCCTTAAGTAACTATTAGTATTAAGTAACACTTTAAAAAAATAAAGAAGTCTACGTAATTACGTATTCTCCCGTACGGACGACTAAGGTTCAAATTACCTCTCGTTGTTCAGTCTGTTACTGTGACAATAATAAAAATTTAAAAATTATTCATGTAAAATTAATTATAACTTTAATTACATTCAGTACTAAGGGCAAACCTGAAAAAATACGGTATTTTCATATTGGCAGTGTTATTTTGACACACTTATTATGGCGGTACAAAATAATAACATGTTCAGGTTTCCATGAAGTAAATTTAATGAGTGTTGCATAACGAAATCCAAATTATTTTCAATTAATTTATGAATTTAAATACTGTCAGTTACTTACTGTCTAGTTACATTTTGCACACTTTGGTAACTTACTTTATATTTGGCTATTAAGAAGTTGTTTTGAATTTATTATAATATAACATAATTTTAATAACTTTCATGAATATTAAAGGAAAAGGATTCTGCCTTCTGTTGTACTAAGCGTGCCAATTTAGAACCGTGTAACAAATTCGGCGCCTAGATATAACGAGACGCGCGACCTCATAATCAGTGGGTCATTGAACTTGGCAATAAATCGGTGAATTTGGCCTTCTGTTCTTCAATAGAGCAATAATGTACCAACTACGCTTGTCTAGACATCACGAAAACATTATTACTTTAGGTACTTAGTTTATGATGCGTGGTTATTATGCGTGTGATAGATAAATTCTATTACCTACCTATTGTGTTACCTACTCAATGCAGCTAACTGAATGATTTTGTTTTCTGTCCTACAATCATTATTATACCTCCCTACTTATTGCAAGATTAATTATTTATTATTTATGTTAAATATTGCAGGTACAACAGGTTTGGTATATCAAATTATAAACGTGTTAGGTAGGTAGAGGTACCTACATCATATTAATGTAAATGGTGACACCCATAAAATTTGCTTGAATGCTTGCAATGAAGCTCTATGCTAATACTGACAGTTTATATTACCTAAAATTAATAAAAGCGTATTAATTAAAAAGGTAAGTAAGAAACGAAAATTATAGGTATTGAAATATTTCAACTTTTAAATAAACTCTATATCGTAGTTTTACTTTTTAACATTTTATTAGGTAGATCCTCGTTGCAGAAATTCACTTGTTGCGTTCTGAAACTACCAGGCGTTTAGGCACAGAGGGGAAAGACGTTCACTTAGGTACTCGAGTTAAAGTGATTTATAACATTAACTCATTGCATTGCTTGCACTGAAGGAAAATAATATTTATCACGATTTACGGGTGTCTTAAATTTAATCGTATATTAAGTGTTTTGTGATTTCAACATAATTATCTTATTATGTCCAGACCTAACACTACGAGTCTCATGGCAATAAAAGGTAATAATAATGTCAATTAGGACATCACGCAACTAAACGGTAAAATATAATAAAAGATAGTTTAGTTCATTTTAATTTCTTAAATGTATCTGACATATTGACGTTACTACCTGTTCTCTACCGGAGTAGGTATATCTGTACTCTTTACTCTACTTTAGCTATAATAATATTATGATATAACTATAAGGATCGGCAATATGTCGTGTTAAACTTCCAGAGATAAACAATGGTAAAATATATTTCACCCTGAGTATTACACAAAATATATTAAATTCTATAATAAGACATAATGAGGATCATATCAATATTTCTAAACATGTAATTATGTGTCAATTAATCTGAAACGCTTTTTCAATTAATTGCGCAGAGTAGGAGGCCTCAATAAAATATTTCGATTAATTCTAAGTAAGATATTCCACGAATACTACGTGTGCATTACGGATGATGAGAGTGGTTGGCGCTGTCACTCGGTAATGTAATGCAGTGCAAATGAGTCAATCTCCACGGGGCCGGGTGGTCACAGTGCTATTACGAAATCGATTTATTCTCAACCCCATCGACATCTAAGCTGAGATGGGATAATTGTACTGTAATTGAAAACGTTATTTTAATTAATTAATCTGTATCTCCTACGCAATGTTGCTGGGGAACTTTATATTAAATTAACGAAGGCAAATTACTTAAAAATACACTTGGCTCATGTTCCAACTGTACACACACGAAGTACGTAATTATCATATTTGCGTTTTCATGAAGGTTTGTGAAGTAAAACCGTTTGCAACCACAGAAGTCAAATTCGGTTATGGCACATTTGAATTTAGGACGTTTTCATAACGAAGTATAGCAATATTTCCTGGTATATTTGTCGCATCACGGAACCGCCAATCTAATAATGACGTGAGAGGAAAGTCGTTCACGAGGCACTTAGTTTTCCAATCTAAACAATAGAAATTCAACGGGTGCGCGGCCCGCGGGACACTGATCTATCTCTATGTAAATTATGCGGGAAATAACAGAGACTTGCGTTCATCAGGTCGTCAGGGCACGTGGAATTGAGTAGCGGTAAACAGATCATCCGTTTTTTAAATTATCTTTCAAACGTACTTTAAATGTTCAAAATAAAATGAACTTGCGAATTCCCAAAATAAAATTAATAGATAATAACCATCAATAGCTATATTTTATAACTAATCTTTTAAAAAATGTGTTTTCATAACACATCTCTTTTAACCACGCTTTTGTGTATAAAAAATATACTTACATATAATTCATAGTGCAATAGTCAGATTATGGGAAAAGTGAACCGTAATAAATATTACTTACGATTTTATAATTTATACCGGTAGCTTGGATCTTGGTCACAGATGCACTGCGGTGGCGGGGAAAAACTTTCGACAGTTGACGTAAACATAGACATAATAAAAGATACGTAAAGGCCTGTAAATTCGCGGTTTAAAAAGTAGCTTAAATATTTTTTTTTGTTTATTTCCTTTTCCTTCAAAACCTAACACGGCACCCTTTTTAAAAAATAATTTACTATTGTTTTCAATTTAAATTTTATTGTTCTTCAGATGGCGTCATATCAAATTCTAAGATGTTACAAAATTTCATCCAATTTTAACATGCATACGAACTGAAATTATAATCTTAAGTTCGATTGGTTTCGCCGTAGTTGGGTTAAAGCAGATAATTGATTATTCCTCTCATTGTATAAATATTGGAAGCTAATTGCTGATGATGCACTCTGTTATAAAAACGATGAAATGACATCGCATCCCTCCTTCTGGAAGTGGCTGGATTCCATACCCCTCAGTCGAATTCCGACGGAAATCATTCATGGTAGTGGGGTGTTTAATTTATAGACAACCGTGGTTTCAAAAATCGACAGAAATGCTGAAAAGTTAACAAGCAGGTTTACCGATTTATTTTTGGTCGGTACCGAGCACAAACATGTTGCACTTACAGTGGCCTTCCTTGCTTGCTTAGTAGCTAACTTACATTAGGTCAGTAACATTCGGAATTACGATTGTCTGTTACAGAGTAAGGAAAGTAAGTACAAAAAGAGAAACTTACCGAGGTTTTGCTGAAAGATGATATTCGCAGATGCATCGCAAGCACAGGAACGGTGACATCTTGCTAATCACGTCGTTATATTCGGACGTGGACATTATAAGTTTATGACCATCTCAATCCAATTCCGTTTCCTTTTCCTGTTTCTATTTAAATAAAATTATCGCACAGCTTTTTCAAACTATTTATGAAATTGCCGTTTCAAAATATTCGGAAAACCTGTTAAAGCTGAACTATATGTTATAATTTAAGCTGTAGCTGATAGCTACGATATCAGTTACTAGATATTAGATATGTTTTAAGTAAGATGTTGTAGTAAAGTTCAATCAAATGGCTGAAGTGGGCTGAATACATCTCAAACCACGCCTGAGTCAGATGTGGCCTTTGATGTTACTGATAAACCACTACATTAATTAAGGCCAAACAAAAATCGGAACATGTCTGTACGGAAACCAGTTACAAAGGCAAAAGGTAACAATACACTTATGTTTATGGAATGGATAATTAATCGTGTTGATATGAGAGATAAAATTTCAAGTATTTTTTATATATAAAACGGAAATTTCATAGATAAACAGGTAACAAATAAACAAGACAACAAAAGGCTCTACCTAAATAGTTTTCATGTATATTTCTAATAACAATATTATGTTTTATATTATTATAATCAATAACCATGTACCTAGGTACTTTCTTTTGCCGAAATTTTGATTCACATTTAGGATATTTTCAAATTGAATTTATATTCTTTATTCTTTCGTTATATATTTTTGTAGTAACTAAGAAAAATGTTGTAGAATTTTTTTAAATCGTCCTATGAAGGTACGATATTTTGTACGATAGTTGTAGGATTAAGCTGTGTTTTAACTTCTAAATAGTCCTTAAGGTGTCATAAGTAGCGAGTTATTTATGAGTTATTTTAAACTTGTCTCAATTAAACATTTGCGTTTCACTTCAGAAAATTATAACTCGGTTTTATGAAAAGTGCCTATTCGTGTCATTATTATATCGTGATCAATGTATTCCATAGAGGAGAACAGCTGACTACTCAGTGAGTGCATTTATTTTGTTTCAATAAAAATTATACGACAATGAGTCACTTACTGAAGGTAGAATTCATAGGGTTAAGATAATAATAGAAGTTTGACACCTATTCTTCAAAATCAGATCTTAGACATAACGGTGTCTCGGCAAAATTTGGACCAAGTTTGTTAATTTTGGTAGTTTAAAATAAAAATAAAATAACTTTACGTTAAAACGGGAACTCTTTATTAAGTTGATTTTTCGTAGTGTGGATTTAAGAAAATCGTGCTTTTGAAAAGTTTGTAATAAAATAATATTGGTAGGTATGTATAATAATAAAATGTTTGTGATTGAACAATATTTTTTGTAATTGCAGTATTCGCTTTGCATTTCTTCGCCATTGTCATCGCCAGAAAATCTGTAAATAAATAAAATATATATTCAGTGTCTATCATCACACATCAACAATGTCCACGGATATTTTATTTCTTTACGAATATTTTAATGAAGATTTCATTGTTTTCTGTTTTGAAAAATTTTAGAATTTTGTTTCACACAATTTTCATAATTTGTGAAGGACCTTAAACAAAAATGTAATAATACTTAACTAAATGAGACAGTTTAAATCAAGCAATACAACGACAATCCTCAATAAACGTCGAAATCCAACTGGCCGTTTTTTGTTCATCTGTGCAACTGGCTATCCACGTCTAATGTGGGCTTCATGGTAGTCACGATCTGATCGTGATATCAGGTTGATGTAAATAAAGACAAGATTCATGCATTTACTTGATACCTGCCCGTTATTATATTTATTTAAATTATTTCAATTATAATTAAGCTTGCCAATTTTATTATTTAATTAAACATTCAGTGCTATGAATAGAAAAAAATTAAAGTGTAGAAAATCTTTCCTCTTTCTCCTCTCGTGTTGTCATTTTGTGTAGTTAACACTAACGTTAACAATAACAACGTTGTTGCTATATTAGAAAGTAATAATATCGTATAATAATAATAAGTACTGATGCTGACTGAAGCTGAATTTAAAATAATTATTTTAAATTTAACTTAACATTTGCATAAAATGTATGTGTCAATTGTCTAACAATTTTTGAACGTGGACGTTGACAGCTCATGCTATACAAGTAAAAAAATAAAAATAGAAATTCTGGGCACGGGTTAATAATTTTATAAATTTTGCCCGTAAGTTACATCTATATTTATTTATTAGTGTCAAGTCAAATATTGAGGAAGGCTACCTGCCTGAAAGGTGAGTTTGTAACCAACGTAGTACGTCATATACGTATATCGCATAGGTGGTAGGGCTTATAGTTCGCCCGGGGTAGTACTACCGCCCGCCACGGTACTTAGTACCATTTCTACCGTGTAATAATTGTTTTAACAGCAATTGTGTTCCGGATAGAAAGGTGTGGAGCCGGCTTCACTAACATTACTAATAGGACTAACATTCACTAACAGTCCCTATCCCAGTCCTCATACTTACAAACTAACCAATATAATGTTCTTACACCGTCGCCTAACCGGACTAACTATCCCAGCCCCCATATGAGTCTTGTCGGATTCTAAGTCGGTCACAATTGTCATGGGCGGCAGCGGAAGGTGGTGCTGCATTCACGTTTGCTGCCTTAAGTCAATAAAAAAACTAAACTGCCTCTTATTAAACACATGCACCTTTAGACGTTGCTTCATTGAGTGTTATACCATAACTTTTTGCATTCAAACTATGTTATTCTTCATAACTTTTAAAAGTATGTTGAATACAATGTTAAAGTAAACAAAGAAGTAGATACTTCGGAAATAAAAGAAAACGCATCCTCACGTTTAAAGTCACGTCATCATAAGATGTGATGTGAGACTTAACAAATAGTTATCTACAACCTGCGGACAAAACATGAGTTCATGTTTATCCGTCACTCTGCTGATGTAGTCACTACCAACTGGGATACAGAAACGTCGGGTAATTTTAAAGTATCTACCAGTTATAATATAATTGGCTACATAATAACAATACGACCCGTATTACTGTCTTTCGAAGTTTCCATAGTTCGATGCCCATTAAGTAGTTTATGTAATGTAGATGTCCAGCCCTGGATCCTGGAGACATTTACAGCTGTCAACCTTTTCCTAACCAAGTCTGATTCAGATTGGTGTGTCTTTTAGTTTTCTAAAATATTTTTATATCTACGTGGTATCAGACTCGGGATATAATCCGTAATGTTGACAACAACGGCAATTGAAATTTCACAATAAAACCATTTTGCGAACACGAACTGTCGTCTGTTTGTGTAACATTTCATTCAATTCAATTACTTATATCAGGCGTGCGCATTCCTACATCGATAACACATGTCATGAGCTGCTAAAGTACGTAAATTCTCTTGAACATGATTCAAAACACGTCTATAAACAGCTTGTACACAAAAACTTATTTATTTTATATACAATATTTTTCATATTATATTATAGTAGCAGTAGAAAATGAAGGCCCCTATGACGTTTACTTGACGTCTGTCCGATCATCAAGTTTCGTATAAATTATTACATAAATTTGAAGGAGCAAATTGCTGTTCTTCATTGTCAATAGTGATGTGCAAAAAGTCATAAAATTTATCGAATGTATAACTTAGGACCCAAAGTTAATTAATTACATGGATATTGAAACAATATATATATTTAAATATTATGGACTAATGCGGGACCATATAAACAAAGTATATGGTACCGCGAACAAATTCCTTCACGTTTTTACTGACAAAATACAGTGCCACCTTTAATAAAGTAAGTAAGTCAATTACATAAATGAATATACTATAAATCATCTCAACCCAACAAGGCCCACTACTGAGCTCAAAGCCGAGGAGACCTTAAATATAAGGTGATTCGTAAGACTCCTGTGATATTAATAGGGGGTACTCAGTATTCGATTCTCATTCCAAATATTATGTAATTAAAAAGGGTGCTTAAAATTTTTATTCCAAAAATGTATCGATGCGACTCGCAATTGACCATATTTTTTCGATACTAAATTAACATTTTTCGCGTCACTATTTTAATGCGTCAAAGGGGCCTTAATTTTGTGCCGTTACTATAACAGAATCTGTACTCATTATAATTAGAATTTTTTATCAATAAAAAAAAATATAAGGTACAAGTAGGATAGGATCCAGGAGTGGATTCTGCGGTATATTGTAAAATATTGTGTTCGGTATACGGTATACCGTGGGTAGCTATACCTACCGTATACCCACAGTTTTGAGGTCGATGTCCGACTGGGGCAGCAATATTTATACAGGTAACATTTTGCGTAGGTATGTCTATGCCAAACGTGATTCAGAGCAACTTAGTAGGTAAACACTCATATTCATCAGTGTTCTATTGATATTGGCTAAAATGATATAAACAATCTAATGAATTTATTGTAATGAAGTTCATTGTAACGAAACCGAGAAATTCACGTAACGTCATCCTATTAAAAAATCATTAAAAATCAAAAACAAAAAAGTTGTCTCCTGTCCGTGATTATCTCAAAATATTAAATACATTTGAATTCACGTATCGACTATTTCTTTCGTGTTTGAAAAAATATACTTCACCACTTAATAACGAGGAAATCGCTATTTCTATTTTCCCGTTTCCATTCCATTCATTTTTGTGAATAAAATTGTAAGCATAATACACTGAAAAATTATTTTACATTTTGATAACTATTCTAATTGTATTAACGAGTTCGTGCGTTTTAGTTCATTTCTTCTGTTTTGTTTCTTCTTTTTAAGTCTTCTTCTTTTAGACTTAGAATAATTTTTGCACTAAAAGTTCCATTGCGTTATAAATGAATATAACATTTGGACAATCGTCGTATGTACGAATCTCTTAACTTACCTAATCACTTTACTTTTTATCAGTGTAATATCAAACATGAATTCAAACAAATATGAATTGCCAAAATTCTCAATCCCTTAGGTAAGTCTGACCCTTATTAATGGAATATAAGCATAGGTATAGCACTTAATCGTATTTTTGTAAATACTTAGGTCTAAAAATAACAACTTAAAGATAACGTTATCTCAAACCGGAGGCAAGTACCATATTATTAAATCGAATTCGCGCTACATTTTACGCATGTCACTACACTTAGGTACATAGTAGACTGCATGACTACAAGAAGACGCGTTGCACTGTTGACTATAACTCTCATAACGGATTGAATTACTGTCCCACGGCAATATTCTATCTGTTTTTCTGGAGGAATCTTTGATATCAACCTTTTTTGTATTGCTCTTCTGTTACTTACCTGGTTTAAGGTACTTAGTTTTGGAGCTATGGACATGTCTTAAACACTAAATAATTAGGTTTTCCCAGAGTTAGAAATAAGTCATGGCTGGTTGGATTTTATAGATTGCGTAAGTCAGAAATAGTACCTTGTACGTACATAATTAATACTAAAAGTAGCATTTCAATGAGCCCGTTACACCTACCTGAACTAATGATCGCGGTTTATATTCGCGCGACAAATATAGGCTGTACGTAATAAAATTGTAATAAAATATTTTTAACCAGTATATTTAAAAAAGTAGACACACCCCTATTAAAAACTACTTATAATTGTAACAACCAATTTGTTCTTTCTGATTAAATTTTAAAGTGGTAAGAAAGACATTAAAATGTAATTCGACGCCGTAGTATTTAAAAATCGAAGTGAAGAAAAAAGAAATTTAATAAGAACGCCGATGACGCTATAAGCTGTGAGGTTGAGACAGTTTCTTTTTTCTTTGTGAAAGAGTTCATTTAATATGAGCCCTTCCTCTTTTAATGACGCGACGGAATATGTGGGACACGCTTTGTCCACATTTTATAGAAACTGATTTAATTGTAAGATATTTTTTTCTAATCCTGATATCTATTATGTATTTGTATTTCTAAATTTTGTAAGTTCAGTACAGTAAAATAGTATTATTTAAACATTCTCGATTTTTCCAAATAAAATAAGTAAATCTTACATATTTATCTAATAACATACAAAAGGCATTTGCAATTAAATAACTGCGTGTTCAGCAAGATAAAACGTATAGACAAAAGTCAAAGACGAAGGATCCTTCGTATGAAAAAAGTTACGAGTGAAAACTAGGTAGGTTAGGTGTAGTAATGTGTCGTCGCAAAGCTTTGCCGGCACCTTTGTGTAGTAGGCTGGATAGCTATCACACACTTACTGGCTCCGCCTAGCAATGCACGCATCGCGTATAAGAGCTGGGTAATTACCTACACAGAACCTTCCATCTGCACTTTTATGACAAGAAGGTTGTAATCAATTTTTATGGGATACAAGTACATGCTTTAGGTATTCATATTGATGGATTTACGCACTAATGACATTGTGTATGTTGGCTATGTCAACATTTTATTGAATGAAATATTCTACTAGTAAACCTAGCACACGTCGACGTCGTCTTATCACTAAGTTTACCTTTTATATATACTTTTAAATAATATGTTGTACCTATGTAATGTTTCTGTATAGGTAGTTGACTGCACGGACGCTAATTTCAACGCAATTAAATAAACTACTGACATACAAATAAAAAACCAAACAATAGAAAATTTTCTTTCTTATCACATACCTTCTTATATTTACCACTAGCGCCATCTAGTGGTAGTAGTAGAGTGGTGAGTTACAACAAAAATAATTTTAAAACCTCCATGAAATAGGTACCTAATTAGTACGTACATAAGTACCCATAATTATGTCACATGTCTGTACGTCAATGTCAATAAAAATATTAAACAAAGCATACCTTTACTAACAGCTGGCGAAACATTCTGAGGACATTATGCCTAATGTACCGGCGCGGGCGCCGCGATCGTCGTCGTCAAGAGTTAAGGATTTTAGTTACATTACATAAGTAATTAGGTACTATCTTAAATGTATACTGATGTTTAACCTCATGTGATCACATTTGTATACATCACTGAAGGTACAACATAATCGAAGATGTTATAAGAGTTCATTATTTATACCAACTCTTTGTTGGTATTTATAAAAATATCATAAATTATGGTTCCATTAGTTTCTTACTCTAGCGGGGTTATATAACAATCCTTTGTTTACCAATGCTTATTTGGTAATTCATTTCGTAATATTAAACCATTGACTTATTATTAATTTTTCATTTACTCATATAAAAATCACATCGCTACTATTTATTTATTTACTACTTTTACGGTTTCAGTTTTATTAGTAGTAGTACCAGTATTACATTGTTGTTAAATTGAGTTTTGAACTTAATAGTGTAGGACTACAATGGATAAATGTAGCGAAATCGGCAGGCATGCGTTGCTATTCCCAACATTTGAATGGACACTGTTTAAATACCCTGCGGCATTTGTGCGATTATTCAAAACAGACGGGCCAACATGAATTAGCCAGTCGTGCGAATATTTCGGTTAGATTCGACTGACTGATTCTGACTTGACTTGAGACTTAAGTTACTTTTCAGTAAGTCGAAGCGCTGTCACCAAGCACCTACGTGGTAAATATAATATAATTTTGGATCCACTTGATAAAGTTGTGTTAATTTCAAGGAGTTTGTCTGTGTCTTGTCTTGTTAGAATATAACTTATTTCGTATATCTGTAGATACATAATAATTATACCTATATTGTTCCTATCTCAATAATAATAAAAGATAAAACTTATTATTGTAGATTGTATCTTTTCTTAACACGTAAGACGTAATTTGTACAGGGCACAAAGTAGATAAGTAAACAGAGACACCACCTCATACAAGAAAATGGTATCACTCTTAAAATGGCTATTCAACTGGCTATTTTGCTTTGCTTGGTACAGGGCAATACAAGCCTGCCCTAATTATGTAGGTAACTATTATCTTACCTGCATTAGTAATATTTTGTTTGAACAGCAAAGAATATTTGAACAAAATGATCACTATTAAAGGCGTGATATTTAAAAGACTAGCTGGATATCGGATGTTCTGTTAAGTCTTGGCGGGCAGACGCGAGTATCATTTGGGTTACACGTAGGTATGTGATTAAACTGTAAATGTATTCGAGAGTATTTTAGAAATGTATGCAGGTTAGATTATATTATAATAAACATAAAAATAAAACTAAAAACGAAAAACAGCATCCTTTACAATAATTATAAACTGGATAACAAATATCAGTGATTTTATAATTTTGTCATTAGTTATGTTGATGTGTGATAATGATAATATTTAGGTGTCGCAGGGAAATCATGAAAACGAATATTTCATCAAAACTTTAACGGAGATAAATTTTTAAGATGATAAAATCGTAATCGTTACGTTTAATTAAACAATCAGAGTTCGAACGGTCTTAGCAATTACCACTCCCCCATTCACCCTCTTTCATCCTACCCCAATTTTCCAACGTTTTGACTTTCGTGTTTAATACCTACTGTTGAGGTTAGGATTTTAAACGGTTAGAGACTGATTTCATTATTTCACTAATAAAAGTTCAGGCATTTACTCAAGTCACTTTTTTTAGGGAAGTCACCTCACTGTGGTGGTGGTCTATTTTAACTTTAGGGATTTGATTTCAAATTTTTATTGTCATCAATTCCCTGCGACATACATACCCATGCATATATACGCGGAGGCTCACTAATACAAGCGTTAACTTACCCCTTGTAGTTAAATTCATCCGCACCTCTTCAGTTTGCAGCCAATCGTCAGGAATTAGCACCGGTCGTAGGCTTATTAGTTTTGGTATGCCGACTAATTACCTGTGAATATGCATACTGATCACTCGAGTGCAGGGAATTAAGTTAAATTCAAGTACTGGTAATGAAGATAAGCAGGTGATACTCAATTAACGATTATATTACGAAGTTCATCATTGCAACCCATAACTGTCGCGATGCTGGGCCTGGGCCTTCCACAGTCTCAGGGCACAGACCATACACCAACATGTTGGCCAAATGTGGATTTGTAGACTTCACACAGCTTTGCTAACATTATGGAGAACTCTCAGGTATACAGGTTTCCTCACGTTGGTTTCCTTCATCGAAACAAGTTATAATTAATGTCTAATATGTACACACATCGTTTTTGAAAATTAGAGGTACTTGCTGGATTCTAACCTGGGCCCCTGTTCCGGAGTCAAACGTTCAAACCACTGGGTAATCATTGCGGAATATTGCAAAGATGGGTACTGAATCAGTTTCCTACTGTTGGAGGCTCTATTATGCTCGGGCCACACTAACGGGAAATGCCGTTAATTATGGCGATGATCGTAGGTGTAGCCACGACTTCAACGCGATAATGTCACAACGGCATTCACATTGCCGTGTTAATTTTATCGCAATAATTATGGCGATGTTCGGCATTGCCGTTGACGTTGACGATTTCGTTAGTGTGGCCCGAGCATTACCACGAGAAACTGACGTTTAAACTAGATACTATGCTTTCACTTATAATGATAATGTTGTTAGCAGCAAATCTATCCTTTGGATTTAGACAGCCCCAAATGAAGCAAAACGAGCGGCAATACCAGATCCACACTTAGCAGCGGTCGGCATCAAATTAAAAAAGAGACACAGGATTTTTTATTCCATGCGAATCTCAGGTTGGTAAAATAATGAGACAAATTTTGCAATTGTGGATTGGTTTAATTTTGTAGAATTCGAATTTGAATTTAGGGATGTAGGTAGGTAGCATTGACTTATGTAGGTAGCTAATAAATCTTAGTTTTAACAGAAAAATCATTCTAAAGAAATACATACGGATGCTACGGGCATATACAAGTATTAGTATGTAATATTACGGTCCATGTTGTTATTTTCCATAATTAAGTATATTACTAACGTTATGGTGCACAAACAATAAGGTTTAATTATAAAAATATAAGATACATTAATAGATGGCCCTGAGGAAGAATTACCTACTATGAAAAATCATTAATTCTATTATTGCCTGAAAGTAAAAGAAATTGCCAGTATCTTTGTTTTAAGTAAAAGAACTGAAAGTAAAAGAAATTGCCAGTATCTTTGGTTTAAGAAAATGCGAAAAATTGGCGTGAAGCGTGCAATGCTTTTAATCAATTGCATCTTTAGGCCGATATTATCCCGTATTTGGCATAAGTGAATAGGCCTAAGTTTGCCAAACGATTTCATTGTATTTTATTACGGAAGATTCACAATACACGACTACGCGACCGATTCGTTCGGAAGGTGTAGCGCTACCCTAGCAACCTCCGAATCAAATAATCAAAACTCGATCTTCCGGCTGAACTACCAAAATGTATCTATAACTCTGTAACATCAACTATATCCAGAGACTCGTTACTTAAGCACCTAATACTGATTTATAGAATATGCTTCTTTATAGAAAATGCATCTCACCAATAGTTCCATCCTTTAAAACGAGAGTCGACATAAAGGTATAATTATATTCTAACTGTAACAGGTCATCAAGATAAATGTATTTTACATTGATGATCCTAACTGATCCTTGGGGGTGGGCTCAGGTCTAACAATCTTAAGAGTACAGGCTACAGTCCACCACGCTGGCCAAATGCGGATTGGAAGACTTCACAACAAGTTTGTGAACATTATGAAGAACTCTCATTTCTCTCATTCACCAAAGCAAGTGAATAATAAATGAATTCTAATACGCACATAATTTATGACAATTAGAGGTGCGTGCAGGCTTCGTTCCCAGGTTCTCGTGTTCGGGAGTGCAACATTCAAACAACTTTGCTATCACTGCTTTTTTTTAATTTTATAAAGATATTTTGACCGAATTACATGAAGCAAGTGCCACCTGTCAAGTTCCTCCCCGCCATAACTGCCTCGCCATGAACATGATCCATGCAATAAGGTCGAAGCCATCGAGATGATAAAGTTTATATTCAACATTATAGAACACGACACACGAATGTTGTCCGGAAACATTAGTAATAAAATAGACTAACAGTACTCATGCGTTATTTTAAGAGTCCTTGATGACGGTAAACTTATCCATCAACAATTCTACAGTACCATCCGCAGAGATCTGTTGTTGGGGCTTACCCCATTCGAGTCCGCATAGTTCTAACGAAAAGTTGTTAGTGTGTTTCCACCTGGTTTTGTTAAACTTACCAAATGTGGCTGCTACTATTCCTAGAGTTGATATGAGTACGATCGTTGTGCAGGAATTTTCTCCGATGTAGCTCTGCTGTTGGATATCCTCAGTAGAAGTTATCTGAAACAATACAAATAAGTTTACTATTCATTGTAATTTATTGTTTATTTGATTTTTTGGTGTGGAAAAATGATTCATGAGGTCATCTGATGGCAAGTGGTCATTGTCATCCAATGGCTATGCTATTAACGTGGTGATTTTAGGAGGGTGGTAGTAAAACAACCAGGTAAAGGTTTCCACCACCCTGCTTGAGTACCATTGCCATTGTCTACTTTGTTGTTGAGCGTGCAGAACGAGGGGGGTTGGCAAGGGTGAAAAAACGAGCCCTTTACATTGCCATTTCGATACATTTGGGAATTTATGGTAATATCTTTTGTATTCAACATCATTTTCATCCATCCATCAGCCCTTGTGCGTCTCTACTCTTGGACATAGGCCTCCCCTAAATTTCACCATTTTGTACTAGTGGACCCGCCCTCGCTACGCTTCGGGAAACATGCCCCTTAGTACGCACGTTTGGAAATTGTTAGGCGTGTTTCTTTAAACTGACATAAACTTTTTATAACCGGTTGAAATAAAACAACCAGTTACCACAATATATTAATTAGTAGTAGTTTACTTATCTACTTTGTGGTAGTAGTTAACCCAAATCGCATAAGCCGTTGCGGAGATTAGCGGGTACAAAACCACAGGCAAATAGACAAAGTTTATTAAAATCAGTAGAAATCACATTCCAATCGATTTCACCGTTTCGGGAATAAACAAGAAGAAACGCACAGACAAACAGACAATTTTTTAAATAATAGTATTTTTCAAATATGTTCCATGAATAAACATATAGTTTCATTATATTATTATGTATGGTGAATAGACACCGTTTCATGCAGGTCATGCGACACGCAGTACTTTTGTGTGCTGCACAGACTTGTCACGGTAATTACTATTTACACTGAAAATTCTAAGCACAAAGTAGAAAGGGAAACTTGGTATAAAGGATGTTTATTTGTCTGCTATGAATTAAGAAAACATATTTAACGTTTTCCGTCGAATTAAGAAAACATATTTAACGTTTAAGGTATCCGTAAAATTTTATAAATATAAGCCGAAATTATTCATTTTTATATACCTACCTACTTCTGTAAATTAGTATAGTGCAACACCTATTCGACCGGATAGTAGGTACTTATGATATATTTTTTTTGTTCAAGATGACCAAACATTAAACCAAGTAGGATTAGTTAAAGTTAAAACTATCTTCTAACAAATTGGTTAACCAACAGCGCTGATCTGAAAAATTACTTGTTTTTAACCTACAGGTAAATCCTATATGTATTCTTCCTTTTTGTTGGCTTTAATTATATATGTATTTTAATTATATAAGGCTTCAATTATATATTTTTGTATCAATTACAACAAAATGTTATCAAACAAAATAGTAAAGTTACAATTACGTAATTTCAAAATTGGTTATACATTTACTTCTACAACACGCTCTGTGATAGAACGGAACAATCACGCATAGTTCAATTTTCATAAAACAGATATGAGATAAACAGTACAGATTTGTTTGTGTCAATCAATGTTGCATGACAAAGGTGTTCTCAATAGAATTAGCAGGCTATGATTCCGCCGTAGGCACGTTGTCCATTCGTGCCACGCGCCACGGGCTAGTTACATCAATTTGCCAACATCGGGTCGTGTGTATACTTCTCTGTACTAGATTTAATAGTATCACCAAGATTTGCATGTCACAGGACACAAGGCACCCGAGGCAAATGCCGTTATGCTAGATTTCGGGACAGATTGCGTTGAACGTGATATCAATATTCGTGTACCTGGATATTCGTGTATAATATGATTTTGTATCCATTGTCAAACGAGGGATTGATAATTTTGTATGTCCGGTACACATTGCATGTTGGCGACTAATCTGAAAGAGGTCCGATCGATAAACACTATGAATATTGTCACTTCATTATTTGTTGTTAATGTTTCTGAAAAATGCGATCTACGTCCGATCGCGGGAAAACAAAGTAAGCGCATACAATAAACTTAAACGCATATCGTGTGAAATACTTAATCGTGCCTGTATATGAAACATGGATGATAGCCAGGAGTGTTAAAGTTACAGCGGAGGGTGTAACAAGCTCACTGTATCTATATTATATCCATGTAGGGCTAAGTTTGGCATAATGCCAAAAGCCAGGTATAAACCTGGTTTAAATCCGGGTATGTTATCTTATATATTTACTCTAGCGAATTAAATTTTGACCGCTTCAGGATAACAGAGTAAATCGTAGCACAATTACGTGATTAGGTTAACACGTTGATGATGCTGGCCAAAATTAGGTTTCCATCCATAGTTCGCAATTTGATACTCTCGGTAATATGAATCAATGAAATATGGGATACCTAAGGACGGTGTCATACAAAAAAAAATCCTAGTACCTACTTACAGTTACAATAGACAGTTATTGATAATATATAATGCGATAACAGTGTTTGTGTTCGGGTGAGCCCGATTAGTTTCAGACCTATCCGAGGTCCTTGTCCTAAATGATATGTTCAGACACTTACAATCCATTCAGTGCGAAAATAAATCATCATAATTATTGATGTTTTTACAATTGATTTATTAGCGGGTTATCCTTAACTAGCAGACCCGGCAGATGTTGTTCTGTAACATATTATTATTTATTCTTACCGCCTTACTAATGAAAATGCTATGTATAATAAAACGGCTTTAACGTATCCCTTAGGGTGCCACATGAGTTACTCTGGACCTCAAATTTTATGTACCTACTTTTAGTAAATTGGTACTCTTCCAATACAATAAAGTTTACTATGACACCATTTCGATATCATCATCGTCACAACCCATAACTGTCCCACTGCAGGGCTCGGGTCTCCTCTCACAATGTGAGGGGAACAGGCCATAGTCCACCACGCTGGCCAAGTGCGGATTGGCGGCCTTCACATACCTTTGAGAACATTATGGAGAACTTTCAGGTGTGCAGGTTACCTCACGATGTTTTTCTTCACCGAAGCATGACTGTGATAATTAAATTCTAATACGCACATAATTTTTGAAAATTAGAGGTGCGTTGGGATTTGGGCCCCCCGGTTCGGGAGTCCAACGTATAATCACTCGGCTAGCACTGATCTCCATATACTACTAATCTTATGTAATGTTTGACTGATCTCCCTTATGGTTCCAAATGAGTTACTTCGGACCTTTAATTTTATGTACTCTGAGTAAATGCTCGTCCCATATTTTTTTTACTATGGTGGCATTTCGATATCTCTAATAATTTCGCTTATTTATGATTACTAAATATTATCAGCAAAACATTATTGTAGCGAACTCGTTACTCTAGGAACAAACGTTTTAAGCCATTCATTCTTTCTTTTTTTCAATTACAGAGGAGAGATTACATATTACTAAAGAGGGGTCTGGACATGAGAAGGAAGGGTGCTTGCGTAACGATGCATTGTAAATCAAAGGGTTACAGGGGGTCGGCTAGGAGTGTCTCGAGACTAGGGCTTACACGAGTCGGTACTCATTAACACTCGAACGAACCTAGGAAGTATTTTTAGATTTATCTTACGTTATAGTTTGCGCTGTATGTTTATTGTGGTAATATTTGTTGAAGTGAAAACTTCTTTAGCGGCGTTGTGCACTTTTTGGGATGGGGGAAAAAATGTTAAACTCGCGTACCTACACGTGTCCTGATCGTGAAAATTTGTAAGATTTATTTTAGAATCAAGAAGCTACTCAGATGCTTTGTAATAAGGTTCCTTTTAAACTGTCAGGTGTGACTGTTATTTATAATACCATGGCAACGTACTGACACTAATGTCACTGACTGACTGCAGTCCGCGAAATGTTTTTCGAAGTTTAGAATTAGTATTTTTACGACGCCACTGCCAATACAGGACTTCTTGTAAATATCTTATGCGTGCTCAATGAGCCTTGGAGCGCTTCGACCAGACCCTTGACCTCAAGATTCACATGCATGTTGCTGAAAATGCTGACAGGGCACTATATTTCACATAAGATTCAGTTCGTGTAGTTAAAATAATACGTTTTCTGGATTTATTTTTAACCAACTTAACCAACTAACAAGGAGGTCCTCAATTTGGGTATTTGGTAGCGTAAAAAATCTATATTTTCGAAATTGGTATCATTTTAATCATAATCCAGTTCTAATTCCCGATAATTCATGGAGATTAATACTATTGTCTTAACTAGGTTTTTAGGTAAAACCAGTATTAACTCACATGGTGAAATGTTTCATAACACAAGTATCTACATGTGGAATGTGTTGAATACCCAGGCCTCTACACTCTAGGGACTTTCCACGCTCCACTTTCGTTGCTTAAAGAATTAATCGCGTTAATTTTGCCGCTCCAAGCATTAGAGAAATCAATGTAATATTACTAATTGATAATCTAGTTGGTAAATACTCGTATAACTATTTATGATATGAATACGGTAATATAATTCTAATACCTACCTAATTGCATCAAGGCGTGAGGTTCAGTGTTGGATAATAGAACATATCGGGGGTATAAATTTACGTAATTCACAAAGTGAATCTCTACGATGCGATATTTGTAAACAGAAACGAAATTCTGAATACTGATTACTTACATAATTCTCCCAACTGTAACAAAACATCTCTGACTCATTATCACTTATTAATTAATAATGTTTTACTCGTAACCTGATGGTCGGTACAAAAAATTGTAATAGGTATGTTTAAATTTAAATTCAAATTACTTTATTTGTCAAATTACTTTGTTAGTTCAAAGTCAATTTTCTTTTATCATGGATTTAAGATAGCAAACAAGCATTGCACCATCCATGCTACTTACTCATGACAACTCCGACCGACGCAGAACAAGACTCAAATGGGGACGAGGATAGTAAGTCCAGTTAGCAGAGGGTAATATTAAGAATGTTAGTTGGTTAGTTCGTTAGTAATTATGAGGGAGACTCGGACAGGGACATGGCATGGGTTAGTGATAACTAGTCCTATTAGTTATTGTCAGTTCTGTAAGAAATACCCCAGTTCGTAGTTATTAGTAAGAGTTTCGTACTCATTCGGCCAATGATGTGTTGGTAACCTTAAGGACTAAGATTTCGCCTCTAAAAAAGTGAAACCGGATTCATACTTTTCTGACCGTTAATAAAATTATTATACGGTACAAATGTACCGTGTAAGGCGTCGTCCTAATTGGCAGCGATCGTACGATGGCGCGATGCGTTTTCGTCGTGCGATGGGTTCAAACATACTCATGATTTCATCAGAGTGTCCTATTTTAACCTCGCAAGTAATTGTATTGAAATACCCATCGCACGACGAAAACGCATCGCGCCATCGTACGATCGCTGCCAATTAGGACGACGCCTAATACTACGGTACGGTACTAGGTACTATTATCCCTTCTATAGGCTCTAACACCTGTTAAGTCAACGCAATGTAAAGTTAAATTTCGTTTTATATTTTAAAATAAAGTCATAATGTTGTTGTTGAACATAGTTGAAAAAACCACATATAATGGAATTGTACGTTTTAACTAGGTACAGTTTATTGCAATCGTTGAACATGGTCGTGGTATATACATAACAATATTCAGTTAATTTTATTAGTAAGTTATAAATATTGGCTATTTTAACATTAAGTACTTGTTAAACAGTTCCCGCTACGGTGAATTATGTTTTGTAATTATTAAGTTGTCTGCAATAAAATATTTTATGATATATAGGTTTGTAAAATACGCGGTGCGGCTGACCACTAACTACCATATGGCCCGTCTGCTCGTTTTCCAGCTATTGACGAAAATATCTTATTATTTAATAAAAATAAAACCGATTCCATAAAACAACAAACACAAAAGAAGATATACCTATTTCTTATGCTTAAATTCCAAATCTAATTCGTCATAATTCCTAAATGATAAATCTAAAGCAAAAATAATAAGAGAAACCTATGGATGATTTTAAAATATCTATTCAATGATATCACCCCAAAAAATTGCCCAATATTTGAAAGGTTACTAATATCGATGGGTCCTACGTATAAGGGCCAAAATGCAAAATGACAACTTTACAGGAGAGGCTTTCAAAGTTTAAACTTGCTGTAACTTAAGATTGATAAAACCGAAATTTATGAAACTTTGCTTGTTTACTAAGACAATTGTCCTACTTATATATACTGCACCATTTTATATATATATTAAACAGTTTTTTTTTTACTGCATATTGGCCCTTTTACGTTAGTTTTTGTTAAAATTATTTGTATTTTAAAACACCATAAAAGGGCCAATGTGTCAAATTGGCCAATATACGTGTATTATGCCAAGTTGCATAATATAAGTATTTTTAAATATTTTTGAATTAATTATAAATTTACTAAATTCTGACTTCTACTAAACTTAGCACGATACTTGGATGCCATCTTTCAGTTATTAATCTAAATTGTAACGCTAAAACACAGTAACGAGATTTTGTTTTATCACAGCGCGGGCGTTGCTCCGTCTGACGTATAAGTGTCAAACTAGCCGATTGGCCCAAATAATAAAAAAAACGCGCGGGAAGTCCCCGCGTATAAGTCTCAAATTACTCTTTGGACCTTATACGTTTCAATCCACGCTACATATGCCGTTATACTTTAATGGAAAGTCGTGTTTCCATGCAGTTTTTCTTTGTTTTTAAAAGCTCACACGATTAATCATATCGATAGGATGCGTTTATCATAAAAAAGTCAAAATCGTCAAATTGTTAGTTTGGCCCTTATACGTAGGACCCATCGATATAGTATGCAGCTTTCATACAACATTCATATTAGGTAAATTGTGACTAGTGCCGTTAAGAAGCGGATTCCCGAGGCAAAAGAACCGCCCGTGTGTATGACCCTATAAATATCGTGACCAAGAAAAGTTTTCTTAATATAAACCGATAAACATTCATAAATAAGTGAAAAATCTTCTACTTGACTGATCAATTTCACGGCTTAAGTTTATTAATATCTAAATACAATAATATATATAAATTCATGGTAATGTATCAATATGTGTTATCAAGAATGCAGCAATGGAAATCATGATAATATCGCAAACATAATTATAATAACGAAGTTGAAAACAAGCGCAATGACCACACGACCAACAATAAGTCATCAAGTCGAAAAAGTTGTTGCACGGTAATGAATAAAATAGTTTTATTTGCAATTGCAATGATTAACAAGCGACATGTAGTTATATGTTAATTAAAAACCGCCGACCAACTTTATAACGTAGGTACAATTTTATTGTTATTTCGCTCACGTCCTACTATAATAATATCTACTGGCTTCGGATTTCAATATACATAATACATTCTAGTACATACGTAAGGTTATGAGATCTTATTATTGTCTTAATATGGGCGTTTTATTATTCTTTGATTATATAATATTATAATACGGGCCCCCGTCTCTTTTTCGGCTAGCAAGGCACCGGTAACGCCATTTGTCCATGGGGAAAGGTGACCACGTCGTGAATAAACGATTTATTTATTAATTTACTTATCACGGGTGGCTTGTCCACTCGTATGTCCACTAAAAATGAATTGCAGTTATAATTCGTAATGAATTAGAACTTAATAGCAATCATTGTCATTTGTTATGCTTACAGAGTTCTAAAAGTTATTGGTCGTTTTAATGAAATGGAATTGAAATTTGTAAAATGATCTTATTACCATTTTTTTTACGTAATATCTGAGTTTGTTTTCGGAGAAGGTAAATTATAGCAACGCATCGACTAAGAAGAGACAAAATATAAATATTCAAAATGCAAAGTTTTAAAAATGTGTATTAAATTAAAAGGTCATAATGTTATTCATAATATTAGAAATATTCTGTCGTTACTAAAGGTGCTCATAATGTCTAGCGGAACCGTACTAAATTGGTGTAATATTTTCCATACAAAACGTTTCCATATCGTATTTAGAATGTATCTACCGTGCATTACTAATTCGTCTTTTATGTAAAAATAATAAGGACCCAAGGTATATTATAAGAATCCGACGCCGAAGTCTACGACACACGCCTTTGTTTGGTATTTGTCGTGTGATTTAGAATAGAAGCACGCTCCGCTACTCCATACATTGAGCAGCGGAACAAAATTTCAGCACATATGATCTAAATGTTATATAGAATTTCGGGCAAATTTATTCATGTTTCCGAATTACAATGAAGGTGTGTATTTTGTAACAATGGACCAAATTGACCGGATGCACCGACCGGTGAAACAATGGGCACAATCATGAATCCAGTTTGTCACTCCACAACGAGACTGAAAACAATTACATTAACTACAAGTAAAGAAAAAATGTATATTTACAGGTGAAATTACCTTAAAATATTGATCTATTAGAATCATATCAAATAATGAATCAATTGCCTCAAATGGGGACTAGGATAGTTAGTCCGATTAGGAGGCGGGGTTAGAACATTAGTTGGTTAGTTTGTTAGTAAGTACCGACTTATCTAATTTGGATGCAGTTTTCACTGAAGCATTGATATAAGCCTTGAGATATAGAGCGATACAAAATGTACATCGATACCAACTAGTGGTAATAGATACTATAATATCAACTAATCATAAATTGTTTTGGATTCTGGCGCCATAATGTAAACGTAAGGAATAAGATACGAATCTAAGCGGGAGCTGGTTTGTTAGTACTTATTCAATAAAAGTCATACTAAGGTTCATTTAACACATGCCTGGATAAAAAGATTAAGTTTACGCATAAAGCGATTTAGCAACGCGTTCAACCGGACAACGGCCGTTAACGATTCGCAACATGATTTATAACAGTTATACTCGTAGTTACAGTGCTGACACTCAATTATGGGAATACGGATAAAATATCTGTTTGGCAATGAAACTAGAAATAGCGTGTTTGTACTCAACACACTTGACGATAACTCAGTGATGATTTACTGTTTCTACAGAATGTGTGTTGACATGTTCATAGCTTAGGTATTGGCATTATAATCGACAATCATTTTAAAAGTACTTAACAAAAATCGCTGACCACGTTTAACTTCAACCCAATAATGGCCTACCACAGCACAGAATATCAGTCTCTCCTAATACTCGAGGAAGCCTAAAGCATACACCGCCACGTTGCTCCAGTGTGGGATCATTAAATTGGGTCCCTTTAATAACAGTCCCTATGTTGCGTCTGGCTTAAATATAATAATATACAAACGAAACACCCAAGATCCCAATTTTTCTGTGACATAAGTGTTAGCTTCCACTGCGTGTCAAACCCGATAACCCTTGCATAGCTTGCAGGGTCATTACCAAGTACAGGGTTATTTGGTCATAACACCGTAATACGGCACGAAGCATTAAATTTATGAATTTGTATGAATATGTATAGATTGGTCTTTACCAATTTCAGATGATTTTTCGTTTGTTAATTCTGTTTCCTTTAATAAGTATGCAAGCATGAGCCAGTAAAATTTTGCGTGGGTGAAACTATTTAATACCGTATTTTGTTTATTTATTGTTAAAACCTAATGCTAGGTTTACAAAGGGCGGTCTTTTGGTAATCTCTACCAGTCAACCCATGGTGACGAGAACATTTGGTATATAACAATAAATTGATCTATTTAGTGTATACTTTTAGAATTCCATAGCACATTAAGTGAACATAGGTAAATTATTGATTTCAATTTATTATTACACATTAATATCCGTAATATTACTCTATTCATACATGTCTATAAATACTTGATAAGAAAATAATAAAAATGTATATATTGCAGTAAACTAGAATTGTCCAACAAAAATTTGAGTTTTGATTTAGAATTCGATACACGTGACGACGCATTCGACAGTAGGTACTCATATGTTACGCCTAGGTGCTATATTGTGCCATAATTCGCACGTGAAAATCTGGTAAAAACTCTAGCGTCCATTTCCAGTTAAATATAAACATTCCAAGCAAATTGTCTTTAAATGACATGTGTTTAAAAGGATCTAAAAATTCTGATTATGATATTTCAATTCATGCATGATATTTTAATAAAACTGTTGTTAAGATGACGCTTAAAATGATGAAACGTTAATTTCAGTCCTAAAAGTAGAAAAACATTTTGTATTTGATCACAGAAAGGTTTATTTGATCCTATTTGAGACATTGATCTATTTGAAGTTCATTACGCATTACTCATGCCCTCTGAAAGATGCATTAATTTATGTCATCCTATTTGGCTGCAGTTATCATGTTGCTAGTTGTCGCTGAACTTAATAAAAAGATAAGTCTCTATATAGTTTAACGAATTGGACTTGGATTGTTTGGTTCATTTCTCCGCCATTTGTACGTGAATCCTTGTCAAAACTCAATAAAATTGCGCCTGAAACTACGCAAGTGTGAATAACCATGCCTCGAAGGGCACGTTAAGCTGTTAGGCCTAGTTAGCATTTGGTCGGCAAAAAATCATCCGACATTTGGTTGGCCACGGACCTCTTTACCAATCTGTACTGGAATAGACCGTATATACTCGTATATTAGCACAGCCTCGTAAATATACTTCTTACTACATAATATAAGTTCTTACGCTGTGATAGTAGGTTGAATTGAAAAAGGAATTTTATCAAATAAGAACTAGTCACACAAATAAATGAACTAGTAGACAAATAAATGAAACCTTCAAAACAGAAGAATATACTCGTACACTAGTATGTTTGTAGGAAGGACTTCTATTTTCATTCCACTTTCAGTTCATTACTTAAAGTTTACTGAATATGAACCCTGTTCATTGTACATTGATTGCGTATTCATGTTATGCAATGAAGTTACAGAGCCAAATTGTCGATAATTTTAAGATTTTCCAGTAGTCGTTTACGGATCTTTTGTATCTTTATTGTGACAAGCAATTTATATAGCGTGGTACTTTTTTATTGCTGTCACACATTTCAATTTTGGACATTTTGACAAAATCAATGTTACTAATGGTTGGATTATTTTTACTTGTTAATTGAATGGATTTAATTGTAGGTAGGTACTTGTAGATCCGTTTACTTTCATTATACTATTAAAAACGTCACGTTTAAATACCAGCGACGTTTTAAGGGTCTTGGCAGGGAGCCTGGATAATAATTACGAATATATAAAATACTAGACTTTGCTGGCGGCTTCGCCCCCTAGGGAGTCGTGAAGCGACCATTGTATTTCTAGCTCACTATTTTGGATATAGTGGCTTACACATAAAAGGTAATAATTATATTCTGTCGCGGACTTTTCTTTAGGAATATTTAAGACAAACAATCTAACGATGCATTATCTTCACGTAACTCGAACGGTTAAGGCTGTGCACGTCAATATAGCTCTCAGAGGGCAGGATTTTTCCGACTTATAGTTATGTCATGGCCAAATTACACAAAATCTTTATAAATGTTATTCCGATGTATAAGCTATATTACTGTTAAGTCTAAATACGTTCAGTAGATTTTGCGTGAAAGTGTAACAAACACACACCCGAGGCCGCACATGTGATGTGCGGCCTCGGGAGCGAAATAATACGAAGAGCGTTGGTTCTCAACTGAATCTTTATTGAAGGAAAACAAGGGTTTTTATAGTACTTTCTTACAAGGATTGTCCGCCGCAGTTTACCTTTGATGTTAAAATTATTTTAAAAAAATATTAGATTACGCTGGTATTAAATGTTATTGTACACATTAGAAACCATATTTGGTAATGGATCAAGTTACAGTTATCCGATATTCTATGTTTATAATTTTAAAATACAATATTTACCTATTTTCTTTGCTTTGCCATACACCACACACACACATACATACTTACACACACACACACACACTTGCATTTATAAAATTATTAAGGAAGTAATTAAGGATTGTCGCAAAATTCACTCATTCGAAACTTCCATCACCATAATTCTCAATGACATTCTTTCGACCTTTCATGCATTTCATTTCTCGATTACCATAGAAAAAGTACTTTTTCGTATCCCAATCGTCACACTCAATGATTCCTCTGATATGATGTTTTTCAAATAATTTATAGCGCTTTTAGAGTTTTTGTAGTACTAGTTCATTTTTATATTCAAAGCCCAATGTTGATGCGAGTTGTTAGAAGTATTAACAGACATAGAAAAAGTTTTGGCTTGGCCCTCACATTACTCCCGGACAAAGTTCGGTTTGATCTATTTGCAATGAAAATGTGTTGCGTAGTAAATAAAATATATACGAGTATATATTTACGGATATGCCGCGGCGGTTCCCCGCATACTGGCCATCGGACAGAATTTGCCGACTATGTGTAAAAACTATAACTACCTATGTAATGTTTTATTCACTATGTGCGATGTAGAATGGGCACTTTGGCGGCGTTTCAAGAATCAGCCAGAGGGTTCACACCTTCATTGAACTGGAAATACAATGTGGATGGTTCAATTCGTATTTATTTTATAAAAAGTAAATCATATTTTGGTAAATCTGTAATACCGGATCATGTGTAAACCGCATTTCTCACATTTAATTTAACAAGAGTAATAACGTGTTTACCATAATTTATATCGTCTACCTATATGACTACAGAGATTTTATTGGACTACTCACAATCATGACAAGGATAATGTAATAGAAAAAGTGAATGAGGTTTTCTCTGTTAATCTTATAATAACGTTTTCATTGGTTCGCCTGTTAGTATCGTATAACTTTTGAACGTTTTGAGCGATTGAGTTCACAATGGTGAAGAGCTCTATTGATTTGGTACAATGAAAATGTTACTTAGGGCATAATTGTAAACGGACAGTCGAAGCGGAAAAGAGGCAAACGACGTCGTTCATTTAATAGGAACGATTGTGTTGCGCTACTTGTAATCCGTAAACCTTGACCTTTGGCCTAGACCAATGAATATATGTACTTACCAACTCATACCTCTGCACTGTGATTGCCTGTGTCGTGGGTGGCATGGACATAATTACTAACAACCACGATCGGAGACCAAACATTATTTGTCACAAAACATTAAATGTCTGCCTCGGCCGAGCATAGAACCCGGGATTGTTTCCATCGCTGGCAGGGTCACTAAGAGGTTACAGGGTCGGCGGCGATAGGGGAATGTTTGGGTTACCTACTTAACCGTAATCAGCAGTAGATGATAAGCACCTTATGACATGTGTTCATCGTTGCCAACACAAAAGTATTACCGACGACGCGATGCCGACCAAAAAAACGCAGGGACCTGAATTATTATAGGCAATCACCGCACTGAAACAAAAAAAAAATCCTAGTCGATTTTAGAACTAGTTTGGTAGCTAGCCAGGCGGGTGAAATATCCTAGCACGCCAGTATAGTCGACATTATATTGGGTGGTACAGAGCCTAGCGACCTCCGATAGGAGGAATCCAGCACCACAGCTTAGTCCATTGTTCAGCTAGTTGAACCAAGACCAGGGAAGTTGATAGATAGGCCCTCCTAGGCATTGTACACCCTGTAATATTGCAAAAAATAAACAAATACATGTGCAATTTTGTTGTTTATTTGCATCACTATATTCTAAAGAGAAAAATACTTTTGCGCAAGACACTTTATTGCAAACGTATTTAAATTTATTTGAGGCAACCCTAAATTTAACCTGACAGCGTCGTTACAGTATTAACTATTATGTAAGGCACGATAAGATAGTTTCGTGCTGTACATAAATTTACAGCTTTTATATTACAAAACACAAATTTATTCTTGTGTAAAAGTAAACGGCGCTATTTTCTTTTAATAGTAGCAGGCGGCAAACGTAGACAGGCCACGTGATGGTAAGTGGTAACATCTTGTGCAGATGACGGTGACGCCTTTGATGTTACAACATCGCGTTGCCGGCCAGATAAGATAAGGTGAACCCGGTTTTTAATTTGCTCTTCAACAGTGAAAGGAAAAAACTTTACAAACATTCGACGCTTGTTTTTTAGAAGGATTATGTTGGATACAGTCAGATCAAGTTTCGTCATAATGCATGATCACGGAGATTACGTAGTAAAGAACCCAGTGACTTGGAAAGGTGTAGTTGTTATTTTGCACACCGTTCAATTGAAAATGTTTACAAGTGCGTCGTGTAAATTCTGTTATACTTGTAAGTAAACATTTTATTCATAGATTCGACCATTTCATCTTGTTATGAATTTTTACCTAGACCTTGTATCAAAGACCAAATATTTGAAAGTTAAGAGTTATTTATTATGTTAGGTAAATTTGTACAAGGTTATTACTTAACCCAGGCTAGGAAGTATGCTACCTATGTAGCCTAGTATCTAGGTTGACATCGTATAAGCAAGATTTTTCATCGCTTTAGAATAGTTCATGCAGCAAAATTATCTTGGTCCAGGAAAGTAAAGGTAAAAGTTCAGGAAAACTCGGTAATGATCTTATTAGAAACTGGATTAATTTCTTGCTTACCTACATATACCGAGTATTCTCGAGGTTGCTGTCAGATGAAGTAATTGGATGAGCATGCTTATTAAGTTTAGTTGTTTACTCAAACTTTTTGCTTTACAACACACACATACGTACACACACACACACATACACACATATACAAGCACGCATACGATTGCCAGAGGGCAAAATTATTTCCACAATTATCTAAAATTGATTATATTACTGAACATTACAGAGAGCACGACGAAAGTTGGGTGTGAGGTCTTAGCCGTAGCCGCGTAGCAACGCGTAGAGGGGCGCGCCTATGTGGTGTGGTTTGGTTTACAGATTGGAATTGTATAACGCGGATTCATGTTCGCATGGAAGTAATACGATTTTAGTACATGCCTCTATTGTACACAATATTATTATGATATTATGTTGTTTTGCTTTAACTATATTGTTAAATAAAAAAAATCTCAAAAGACTTTTATTTAATAATTCGTTATACTGCTTTTAAATGTTGTAATATTCCTTTGGTATCTCTGTTGGCATTTTTAGTTTTACTTAAAACAGAATAAAATTGTAGTCAATTATACTTATGCTAGGGTTATATTGCAAGTCAAATTATAATAACTTGTAATTAATTACTTACCCGTACTTTTATACCCGTAGAATCTCACACTTGTTTCAAATAAATCACTTTTACCACCGATACTAATTTTCCGCTTCCTGAGTTCACGCAAACAAGATCGTTTACAGCGCAGAGAGTAGGGTACTAGGAGCGCAGCGTTGGCGAGAAGTCGACCGAGCTTACACGTGGCACTCACACAGCTGCGATGTTCGCGATGCAACCCCTTGTAGGTATTGCACACAGACGCAGGCGTGATAGACTAGGAAACGCATTTAGCCGGTAAAGATGAAACAGATCAATAAGTTTACTATAATTTGCTACCTGTAAATATTTTAATTCTAGACTTCTTGAAATGATGGCGATTAGGAAAAGAGTTTATTTAGGTCACGTTAAAAAGCTTATTATTAACATAAAACGAATAAAATTCTTTGAGCCTCTGCTAGGGCACCTTTACAACGCATAGGAAATGTGTGCGAGTGGCAACCTCTTCTAGACTTCAAATGAAATGAAAACCCCTCGGCAAAGGTCTCGACTTTCTTTCTAAAGCTTAGTTAACGACTTTCTAGCGCCGCATTTCAGGTTTTATTAAGCAATGTAAGCTGACGGAACGAAACCTGAAGACTAATTAGTAATTTGATTTGAAAATATTTGAGCTGTTCAAAATTCCTTCCTTTAGGAACTTTATCTAACTTCATTCAACTTTTATTATAATTCCACAAAAATATGAAGAGGAGTAAATTTAGTGTAACTGATCAAAGAATTTAAGTTAGTTACATTAAATATTTTTTTTAATTTCTCTAATTATAAATATAATGGGTTCAATGTTTAAATATTGAACCCATTATATTTATAGGTTATATATTATAGGTTAGGGCAATTTAATTGACACAAGTTTATGCGACGAATAACTAGGTAGAGGTAATTTATTTTTTGTATCTTTCTGTACAGGAGAATTGCATTTTGTTTCTCTAATTGTTGGAAACGGCACTCTTCCAGGCAGCGACGATTCGATTACGAGGGTATCCTACGACATCTAGTTTTACGCAACAACACGAGGAATTTGAGATACTCTTCACCTTTTTCGGTAATCTTGTAACGGAAATTCGATGCCTATGCTAAAAATGGTTCGCTGAAAAGAATGTAGATTCGCGTCACAGTTTTCTGTTACTTTCCTTTATTTGTAATATGAATAATTTGTGTTTAAATAATATACGAGTACTAGGAGTAATAGATACAAGAATGGTCTCTGATTGCTGTTTACTTTTAGTGTTTATTGGTAGTGACTTTACGAAGCATCTATGAAGTTAGTAAAAGAAAAATATAAGACTTGTGTAACTAAACACATGTTAAGTTATTTATTAACATGCATTTTCTGACATTCAGTAAGAATTTTACCTCATAATTATAATTTTGTACCTACAGTACTACTACATTTGCCAATGGGTTAGTTATGTAATGATTGAAAATCATTGATTAAATGCTATTTTATCCGGTGAAAAATAATGAACAAGTAAAATTTCCTTTTTGTTGTTTTTTAGACAAATTCTGAAACAATTAGCTGTTAACGAACTCATCCCATTAATAGGTTTTGAAATTATTTTCCCTTTGGTCCACTCCCAGCCCTCGACCCTCAATAATCCCCCTAGGTTCGAGAGTGGACTAAACGAAAAAGGGTTGATTCAGTTTATTTTCGAACCTCAGAGTACATTAAGTAAAAATAAAATGATTGGGTACGAGAATTTTTCCAGTGAATATTCGACAATAAATTTTGTCTTTCTATCTGCATGTTTCGAACATATTTTCTACTACATATTTTTTACTAAATGCATAATTATACTTAATGCACTTTTTTACAAAACAAAAACAGCTCAATACCATAATAAAGAAATAAATAAAATATTTAATTATTTAAATAACAAATTTTAAAATACAATTTTATCTCCGTATCAAATTTCATCTAAATCGGTTTAGCGAATTAAGCTTGATAAGGCAACAGAAAGACAGTCACAGCTACTTTCGCATAATATTACTTATTATGGATTAACACTCGCAAATGATAACTTTCACATACAAAATATTTTTGTATAGTGAGTAAATAAACAGTTGTAACGAGCCATTTGAAATACAACGCAGGCATTTTTGTCAAGCAAATTTATCAGTAGGTATACAACCTGTCCTATTTATGTGTGATTCAGAAAATACGTAACCAATATCCGTGCCAAAAGAATTGTTTCTACAGTATGAGCGCACATCCGTGCAATGGAGTTCTCCAATCTCTCAAGTGTATTGTTGAATAAAACATTTAAGTTTACAGTGTAAATCAAATTAAATCATAGGTTTTATTCAAAAACTAGTAAACTCGCCCTCGCTTCGCTTCGGGTAACTTATTCCTTCTGTATAATAACAGTCACTGCGTTGACCATTGATTTAAAAGTTAAATGTTATACCAATTGTTATACCAGCAAGAGGTAATAATAATAGACCAGGTAATGTTATATGTGTAGGTAAGCAAGAAGTAAATTACTTGCAACGGAATTTAGAAGCCGCAGATTTTTTGGAATCTTCGTCATCATCATCGTAACACATAACTGTCCAACTGTCCCTTTGATAAGCACACTAAATTTAAAAATTGCTTTCCCACGTCCACCAGGGCTGAGGGTAGATATTGAAATTAGGGATTCAGTTTTTGCCCTTGCATACCCTGGTATAAGGTAGTATAAAATGAAAATAAATTTATTCCAAACTATGTCGGGGCGCATTTGGAGTTATGTTGTTTAATGTGCTTTTCAAAGACGTTTTATTTTACAAGTCGCGAGGCGACATGGCATGTTGTAGCTACCTACACACCCGCTGATGTAGCAATTGTGACAAACAACGCGAGCAACAAAATTAACAAGTTACAGTTAACAAGCCCAATGTTTGTGTAAACTCCACTAACTAACTGGTTTTTATGTCTGTCTGCATGGACCGGAGCGAACGGAACCAGAATCTCGGCTGTTTCGTTTTCGTAACTTTTACACAATTATTCCTGCGTCCCAAAGAGATAACAAGGTCCAATATAAATTTAAATTTTGTTTAAATCTCTATTTATAAACTTCGAATACATTTTAGCTATTTTTGACTCTCTTTTTTTATGTATATACAAATATATAAAATTGGAGTGTCTGTTTCTAATATTAAAATAACTGCTTTTTACGAAATGCTTATGGATATACATACCTATACTTACACGGTGCATATACCAAAAAAACAATTTTTTTACAATTTTTGACTGTCTGTCTGTCTTGTCTGTCTTTCTGTCTGTCTGTTTGTTATAGCTAATCTTTGGAACGGCTGGGCCGATTTTGACGAGACTCGCACTGGCAGAGTGCTGATGTCAAAAGGAGTAACTTAGGCTACTTTTATTTTACTTTTTTTTTGTTAAATTCGCGGACAAAGTGCGGACCAAGGCGCGGGCACTGCTCGTGTTATCTATGTTTTACAGATCAAAATGATAATATTATGGTGTTTTAATTAGTGTTTCATATATTTTTGTTGTGTTTATCGTATGCCACCTACGAGTACTACGAGTCTACATAGCAAGAGTATAAGGTAAAAGCCCGATAGTTGCCATAATAGGATAGTTGCCCTGGTTGCAAATAGTATGCAGCGACATACTTATAGTCTTAGTTTTTTTTTAAATTGGAAGCATTCCACCCGTAGTCCTTAAAATGCTAACAGAAATAATGCGGATTCCCCTATTCTTTATTGGTAACGGTAGCGCATCGGTGACTGTGGCCAGTTACCATCAGGTGGCTCGTCTGCGCGTCAGTTTGACAGCTATTTAGGTACCTAATAAAGGCAGATTTTTATGAATAATTTTTGTAAACTTCACTAATTTACAAACGGAAACTTTTTTTTCTGGTAATTGTGTATCAACGAGGAAACAAATCCACATCTACTGAGTCGAAACTACTATCATCGCAAAGTTAAGTTAAAAAGCCCAATAAAGTAACTTAACACTGTGTATAATTTGAGCTCAATAGTTCATTGTTAACTGTGCGTGGGGGTGACGGTATATATTTAACTTCGCGAACTATAATTTTATTGCCTCTGTTTGTTTTAACCCGTACGGCGTACGGAAGGGTAGCTTTATGTAGGCCCCTGGTTGAATGTTGTACTCAATTTATAATCTGATTACATAGTTATTCTCTGCGGCGATACCAGTAGCAAATTGTGTCTACCATTTGCATTACATGCCGCATCGAGATAATGGTCTCGTTATCAATCAGTTTTATCGTTAAACTCTCTTAACTTTTTATGTAATATTGTGGGTGTTGTATTACAGATACTTTACACTTGCAAGGAAAACACATTTTAAATATTGGAATGTAGGGATCAAAAAATATACTGTAACAATTTGAGTGTTAATATCTCTATCCTGTCTTGAGTCCAATGTCACAGCAATACGAATAAATATTTAATTTAAGGACACAGGCAATATAAAAAAATGTAACGCTTACAATTCATAAACTTGTTCAGTTGAAAGACTTCAAGCACCTAAGTGGCCTGTACCAAATCCTTAAACTACACGCACAAAAGTAGCTTTCTTATAACTTTCATGAATTATATTTTCTAATTTTGTTTTTCTTGTTTATTATTTAAGTATTTTCTCTATTACATTTTACACAAAACATGTTTAAGCATTTTCATTAGAATTTTCAATCAACTTTTTCATGTGCAATCCTCCCGTCGGAAATTAATGTATTTTGCTTACACAAAAACGGCCTGCTTTGCAGTTACAGCTAACTCTTTGAATGAATTACTTTAGTAATGAAAGGTCTAGAGTATAAACGTGAATGAAAATCATTTTACTAATAACTTTGAGGCCGTACTTTTTTCAAAAAGGTGGGCTTCACAATTTTTTGTTTATATACATAATGCTCATTTATTATTATTACAAAATAATGTATATGAATAATAAAGCAAATTAGTAATCGTTAAATGATTTTTCTTTTTATAAAAAAATATTCATTAAGGTAATATAATTAGTTATTAATCAAGACTATAGTACGGATCAAAAATTCACGGAAGATAAAAAATTATCAACAGGTTTTTTGAAAGGAACACTGAGAAAAACAATTTTAATTAGGCTGTGCTGGAAAAATACCACACATCTTTTTATCGAATATTAGTAACTATCGAAAGTGGTTTATTATTAACCTCGTAACCTTCGTTAGGTCGACACACGATACACTCTATAAATTTAAATGTGTAACAGGATTGGTTTTTTAAGATATCATTTTTAAACAAACAAAATATCAATATTATCAATACTGCTGAAACAGCAATGCGCATTAAGTTACGTCGGTCAAAGGACTGAAAACCGATAAGGGAGCATGGTTTTTGATTTGCGTCCGCAGCATTATCAAGGATCATAATTAACATGCCGATTAAATTGATTAATAACTTGAATAAACAAGATGAAAAAGCTTAAAAATATCTTAGTAGGTGTAGCCGTGCACTGTGTGTGGATGATGTATGATACTGTCGTGTAGATTAATCTGTTGACGGGTTTCGACGTGTATGTCAGAGCTGTCATAGCTCTGTGGGAAATGTGCGAGCGGGATGAAAGAATTTTTAAAATGGAATTTCTAGAAAGTTGTCAAAAAAATAAAAAATAAAGTACAGTACAGAAAATGTGTGAGTAGGATAGAAGAAAATTATAAATATAATTTCGAGAATATTCTCGACGGAATGGGAAAATAAAAGTTGAATGTTGGTGTTCGAAATTAGGGGTATATAAAGCGATCGGAAACACGGCGGGGGCAGTTCAGTTTCGGAAGTTAATCGTAATGGAGAACAAGGAGGAGAAGAAGAAGAAGAAGAAGAAGAAATAAAGAAGAGCTGTTAAATGCATTGTGAAGTAAAGTGAACAGTGTCGCGCCGCAGTAACGTTGTCGCGAGTGTTACCCTGTGGAATGAATTAAACACATTTTTTATGGAATTATGTTAGCAAACGAGCATGCAGCACCACCTTCCGCTGCCGCACATGACAACTATGACCGAACAGAACAAGACTCAAATCGAGACTGGGATAGTTAGTCCGGTCAGGAGACGGTGTTGGAACATTAGCTGGTTACTTTGTTAGTAACTATGAGGACTGGGACAGGGACTGTTAGTGTAAGTTAGTCCTGTTAGTTATTGTTAGTAATAGTCCAGTTAGTAGTTGTAAGTAAGAGTCTCTTTATAAATCGGTCGCAGATGTGTTGCTACCCTCGAGGAATGAGATGGTCGCCTCTAAAAAGCCGGCTCTATACCTATCTATCCGGAACACAATTGCTTTTAAAACAATTATTACACGGTAGAAATAGCACTGAGTACCGAGGCGAGCGGTAGAACTACCCCGGTACATGTATTAAAACCGGCCTTATGCCTATCCTTTTCCTATCCTTTACTCACTCCTGTGACAATATGCTCTTTATAATTTCTTTTATAAGTTTACTAACTTGGACATATAATCATCGCAAAAATACTTGTTGATTTCAGTGTGATTTTTCTGTGACGGATTTTACACAGGTAGGAACTGGAATAATAAAGTTTAATTTGAGTACTTTACTTTGTAGTAAAATATATAAATACAATTGTTGTACCATAACACAGTAGTAGCCTCAGTAATATAAATCTGCATATTAGTTATTTTCTAGTCGTAGTTTTATTTATGGATAACTAGTGGGCGAACTATACCTTTGATACTCTGTTAAGCAACGATCTATCGTCCAAAGAACACATCAAAGCGTAAGCAAGTAGAAGAATCGCAATATACGCATCTTCTGTTCTTTAGTAGCAGGGCCGACGACGCAAAGAGCTCAGAGAAGCGGCTCTGTATTCATATGTTTGTAAACATCCCAGCGGGTGTAAAAGTGGGGCATTACGTAACGAATTTCATTCTTTGGTCTACGCTTTAGTGGGCACACATAAAACATTCCGCATAGCCCGACTTCATTCTCTGATCACACGATAGGTTTATGAAGGGATCATTGTTGCATAACATTTGAAATATTGAAAACTGAACCTTGGCGACGCACATATATACGTCATATGCAACCGATATTAACTTTAATTTTACAGATTGAGCGATCGATGTGCGGTATAATTTTAAACTTAATATTGTTATCGCGTCTCAGGAGACCATCTGATTGATGTTATTTTAATGTTTAGGTTAAAATATTAACATCGGATGCCACGCCTCACTGGCATAGAACTATAAAATCATTCGATTGCATACAACTGTTTCACCTTTTACTTTCATTAGATAAAACTTTTTAAAATATGTATGTTTTAATTACAGATTAAAAGTTAAAAGTTTTTAAAGGATTGCTCTTTCTCTCAGTTTTATCAGTTAGATTTTATACGTGTAGGTATATGTGAATTATAGTTACTAGAAAGACTTGCGACTGTAATGTTTACATCTAAATAAATAACATACATAATATAGCAACACCAATGCGGTTTGCATAATGATGTGATGGTTTTTCTTTGTGTGTATTAGGTTTTTAACAAGAATAATTTAAAATTCAATTATTTTATCATAGGTTTCTTCGTGGTTCCAATTAGATAATCTAAATGAATTTTCAGCATACAATAGCAACAAAAAACCTTAAAATTCAAACAGTTTAGTTCTTGGGTCATTTTAAAAATAGTTTGAAGTCAAAGGAAAGGAAAATAGGAAATGAAAAGATATATTAAGTATTGGACAGAGCGCAGCGAATTGAAAAATGCTGGTGCGGAAAATCACTTTATAGCAGCAACACGTTTACAGCGGCGGTAAGCTAATTGTCTGACGTCCGCGCGTCTAACGAGCACACCTTTTCAGTGTATGGTCAAACAGATTTTATAAATAAAGAAAACACCGCTGAATGTGGAAATATCTGGGCGCCCTAAACAATGTTATGGTTGTATTTAATGTAGGGTTAAGTTTCAAGTACGATAACCATTGCACGTTAGGCTGTGTCTGACAGACACATTATGTTTTTTAAAGTTATTTTGAGTAACAATTACTAAGTAGGTTTTATCTTTGCCTTGGCTATAACGTGGTTAATATAGACGAGACGCTAATGCGAGATCTCAAATTGATGTAGATGCAGTCTGAAGATGGTTTTAAAAATAATAATGTATGTAATTAAATTTTACTAATATATAAATCTCGTGTCACGGTGTTAATGGTCAAACTTCTCTGGAACGGCTCGACCTTATGAGAAGATCTGTACAACCCACGACGAATTAGGTTCATGAAATTTAAAATCATATTAATCACAAATTGGATAGTCCTGGGGTCTCAGATGATTAACTTTATACGTGTTTTGGCCCCATTAGTCTTGAGGAGGCGTAGAGCGTGCCCCATATCGCTGTGGATGGGTGGATGGAATTAGTATTGCTATAAAACAATTTTCATCAGAGAAATAGTGAATAATTTACCACATTCACTCAAACTAAATGAACAAAACTGTTAGGCTAAAACATAACGTCAGCAACTCTGAAATATGTTGAGCCTGCAATTGAAATATTAATAAGCTTGTTTCGCCGGCTTTTTCGTTTTAGATTTGCATCCGATAAGCTCTTTACATACTTTTCCTGGTGAACTTTTTCATAATTTATACAAACTTCGTACTTGAATGTGCTCAGTAAATGCTAGCTTACAGCCTTTGCTTACCTTACCTATGGTTAAGCTTATTCATGTTCTTTAATTCCCTGCGGAGCATGAGGCTCAAGAGGAACATTCCACCGCCACGACTTTTTGTAACGTTCATAAAAGTACAGGTTCATGCCAGTTTACTCATAGGTTGACGTAAGACTTATGTTCATTTACCATCCATTGTGGTTTTATAGCATACCAGTAAGCCGCCAGCGAGCGGTTTGCTGCGGAAACATTAAAATAAATAATTTCTTAAGTAAACGTTCAGAGATTGATAATCTTGCACCAGGAACCCACTTCGTTGCATGGTTTCTGTGTTGCATGGTGGGTACAAAATGGTAAGTTTTAAAAGTTTGTTATATTTACTCCACACACTTATTAAGCGCCTTAATAGTTATTAGTATTATTTTTTTAATTAAAATTGTTGTAATGGTTTTTGAGATCTTCGAGTTCAAACTTTGTTTTTTTTTTCAGAAACTGTGTTTTATACAATGTAGTGAATGTAGTGAAGCTGAGTGGGAATGTCACGTTTTATTATGATTGTATGTACATTTGCCTTCTAGTTGTTTTTATGACATGAAATCTAGTATCGTTCACGAGAATAATGTAAAAGAAAATCTTGCATAATAGTTCTCTAAATTTTAATATCGCGAGGAAAGTTTGCATAAGCTCTGTAAACTGCCGCGGGAAAAAACATGTCGTTATTAAAATTATGTAACTTGCAGTGATGTAATAACTTTATCGTATTATCAATAATATTTGTTTGTCTGTATAATTTTTTTGTAATTCGCTCTTAGATCATCATCAGTTTCCCCAGTCAATTACAAAATACATTTTTAATCAAATGTATGTACATACATAATTATATTCAAATTTGTTCAATTTATATTCAAAGAATGACATGATATACATTATCTATATCAAAGATAGGTTACTTATTGAAATAATCGAAGCCTTGATACTAATAAAGTAGATAGGTCATAGTAATTGGCATTAATTAAAATTTTGAAGAATAGATGTCTTCGAATTTCAGTAGTCGCATGGTGATATGGCAATGATGCGCTACGTCCTCTTGACGCGGGAATTTATTTTCGACATTACAATACGTACACGTACATACTCGTAGTGTACCCCAACTGACACGCGATTGTTTCGCATCGTTACGACAATATCGAATGTCTGTAGTACCTACCTACATCTATATTCGTTATATATGCATTGGTGGACAGTGTTTTGCATTGATGCAATATAAAGCACTGATTGCTAGTCGAATTCGGTAACGCTACAAGGGTTCCAGTTCGTGTTTTGAATCATGGCTTCAACCAATTAATAGCCGGATAGCCCACTACTGAGCACGGGTCTCTCCTTATTCCTGAAGAGGCCTAGAGCATACTCCACCACGCTGCTCCAGAGCGATTTGGTACTTAGTTTTTATGGTTCCGCGTCGCATGGGTAAAAAACAAAATCCTATTACCCTACCTCCGATGGCTGTCTGTCTGTCTATCACAGGGATCTATCTCTTGAGCGGAAATCGGTAGAAAACGGAAATTTTCACAGAATGCGTATTCAAAGACCACTAAAGTAAAGAAGCGGAAAGAAAAAGCTAAAGGGAGTCCTTATGCTAGTAACCTTAAAAAAACGGGGTATTTACAATATGCACCCAAATATATTATAACATGACTTAGCGTCGCCTGTAAATTAGGTAGGTACCTACGTCTAAAAAATTAAGTTACTCGGTATGTACAAAAGTATTGCAGTACCTAATAAAAAATTGCCGTTTTTTCAGGTTCTATGACAGATTTAACGTCTTTCAAGAATACCGGTTATTACCTCTAAGTTATTTTAGTACTATACAAATTACTTATTTCATATTTTTAATGTATCATGTTATACCTTCAAAGTAAGTGCTCCGGGCGTTACATAAAGAAAAGCTCTGAAGACATTTGGATCAGAGACAATAGCAGACGGACGGCTTGATACTGGCTATTATACTTTTATGTTGTCATTGTAGACAATGAAAAACTCTTCATCCTCTTTTATGGACACCACAGGTAAACTATTGTCGCAATATATAATGAAGTTTATGAAATTGTTTTAGAAACACCTTGCGAAACAGTAGGTTTAATGACCGATAGCAATATTGCAGTGTTCGGTGCAATCAATTCAGCACTTTAATTTTATTGTATTGTAATACACTTGTTTGATAATTTTATCTATGTAGGTTTACAGCGAAAGAATAGAGGTTATTTTAAGTCTACATTAAATTCAATAGTATTATTGAAAATCGGATGATAGGACTTCGATAGACCTACGATTTAAGTATTCGCATTCGAAAAATATTAACATTGTAAACTGTCATTTTTTAATTTGTGTCAAACCTATTGCCTGATGCACTACGAACAAGTCTTCAGCTTATCATTAATAGAACAGTCATTATGATAATGAAACAATTAATCTAAGAAAAAGTGGAAAAGAAAAGATGAATGGGCAAATGGACCATTGTAAATTACAAAAGTATAAAGGTTTCAAGCGCGGCTGGAAGTCAATATCCACCACAATACTAGGAATGATTAATACTTATTGATTAATGATGATTAAGTATAATAATGTTTAATGAACTCAAAATGTGCAATCAAGTTATTTGTTATTTATCTTGATAATTGTACATACCATCTATTGCTTTTGTAGGTATTCGAATAATTTATCAATCAAAGCAGAAATGTCGTTTTGTAAAAAAAAATATTTTTTCATTAATAAAAATATTCAATGATTGTTTTTATGAGATGAAAAAAAGTGTTTAGGGGATTCTTAAATTTTACGATTTTGTTACTTCTAGGAGAACAAAAACAACAAGAGGTATTGGTCTCTGAAGTACCTAACAATGTCATGAAGTCTACGTTATGACATGAATTTGCTAAACTGAAGATTGTGCAAAGCACGTGAATATTCTGGAAGTTTGCATCATCGAAAGGAAATATGTGCAGTTAAATTAGGAACAATCGCCGTTCGCGCCAACCCGACGTTTGCCGCAGATTCACAAGTTTGCATACTTGGCGTGACTTTTACTAGAATCTCGCGCCGTCAATGACCACTTGAAATACTTTGACGCAATAAGTACTTAGATATCATAGGATTATAATTTTATAAACCAGCCATTTTGATTAGTATTTCTCGAAAGTTTTGTAACGATATTATGATGATGAAGAAGACTTATTTACCAAATACCATATACCTATTTTGTTTTTGTCAATGTAATAGACATTAACATGGAGTATTTTGATACATACGCATAAAATCTATTATTACAATTTATTTCGTCTTTAACATGAATAATAACATTAAAAAAATATCTTTCTACTTTTCTAATAGTTATACAAAATGTATAGGTAACCTTTTTGTTCGAAAGTAGCTTCGCTTTCCGTACAGGGGTCAGTAACTACTAACAAAAAATAAATTGTAACATCCCTTTGCATTCGAATGCGCTCATGCGTTTGTCTGTTACAATATTGCTTTTCTTTTTAATTGGTTTTGGTAGTTCGACTACAACAGAAATAGTACTATAGCAACTATAATTTAAGGGAATATTGGTCACATAATTCTCTCCATGATAGGGCTTTAAACAATAATTAGCGCAAGCACGGTAATGATATCTATATACCATTACCGTGGTAAAGTTCACAAGTGTTCGCAGTAATCACGTAGGTATATTCTAATGGCTTGATCTATTGCGGCGATATTCACACAAAGTATTTTTCATTTTGACATGATAGTTAATATATGGTCAGATGTGATAGGATGCAAATGCCTCTTTAATTTTATTTAAGTTTAAATGATGTTAGTAATAAGTCATGACTATTACCTGTGTATGCTATTAGTACAGTTTTTGGAATATATTGATAATATTCCTTGTACTCGTATTACTATTACAATATCGATCGTATGATCGTAGTGATTATTATATTAATAAATAATACTCGAAAATTACATAATTTAAAGTATTAAAGTAAAATGAGATGCCATTTCCAATTTATACATTTGGTCATTAAAATTTCGATTCATCATCTAAATTTTTTATGAAACAAGTATTGATTAATATTATAAATGCGAAAGTTTTTATGGACGTAGGAATGTTTGTTACTCTTTCACGCAAAAACTACCGAATGTATTTTGCTGAAACTTTACACTTATATAGCTTACACATTAGAATAACACATAGGCTATAATTTATAAAGATATAGGTACTTAGTATGAATTATCCAAAATATATAATTAAATCTTTGCAAACCGAAGGAATAAGTTTCCCGAAGCGAAGCGACTGCGGGTCGCTAGTAACAAATAAAGTTTGAAAAGTTTGAAGTTACATGCTTGTCTATTTATAATAAACTTCTGTTCATTAAACAAACCGTTTGCAATTAATTTCTGCACATCATCACAACTTTAATCAACAGTGCAATGAAATCATTCATATCCACGATATACCTAACCCGATTAGCTTTTAATGTGACATAAGCATTATGAAAATATGCTATTTAAAAAAACATTTACTGAGTAGGACTTCTTTAGCATTTTAAACTCAAACTTACAAGCAAGCAAGTGGTAAATTTGAGAAGAATTCAAATTCCGTTGCTAAGTATACCAATAGATACCTAACTTACGTTATTTTAGTTTCATGTTACTACGCAGGCGAAAGTTCCCCGTTGAGGGAAGACGGTTAAAAATATCCTGTTTTGTCTGTGATTCCAAATGAGACGCGAATTATGGTACGGTTTGGGTAAACAAGATGTTATTTTATGTATTTTTGCTAGATTTTAATGTCGGTAGACATGATTTTCATTTTTGACTTTATTGGTTTACAATTTTAAAACGACGCAGATGGAGGAGCAATTTTGTTACTGCAGTGGTGATTTACATTGGTTTATAAAGTTAAGTTTAGTATGGTCGGTGCTTGATCATGCTAGTTTGAAGTAAACTTCAACCAAACCAAACCGAAACCAAAATTGTCATTATGTCGCCACATTTATGTTATGGTAGGAGTATTTTTAATCGACTTCTAAAAGGAGGAGGTTCTCAATTCGATTGGTATTTTTTTTCGATGTATGTACACAGATTACGCAGAGATTTATGATCCGATTTACGTGATTTTTTATCAAAAACTAATTATTAATTACAGTAACCTATGAATGTAATAGTGCTGTTCTGCTTTTTTACAAAGAGTTAATTAAACAACTTGTAAAGAGAGCATTTACAGAACATTTCAGAGAGTTTACATTTTCTTAAAAAATAAAATAAAAAGCGTGTAAGGGCCAGTTTCACCGGTTACGGATAAAGTTCCGGATAGCCCTAGGAATTTATCTGCCACTTAGTGACTTAACAGTTGACGGAGCGGCAACGTCGCTTTTTTGCGTTTCGTTACTACTACGTAAATTATTGTCATTTGAAAATTATTTTGAAAACTTAATTAATAAAATACTTTTTGTTCAAAATAATCCAATTAGACTTTTTTTTAATATTTTCAAGTATAATTTTATCATTATAGAACGAAAATAGTAGGATTCATAATAATATGATTTATTACAGTTCAAATTCCTAATGTGTTATAGAAACGCCACTTGAAACATTTTTTTATCCGTCAAATAACGCCTAACAGCCACTTGAACTGGCAGATACCTTAACCAACACTTTTCTCTGTCACTTCTATCAGATTACCTGAGATGCCAAAAGTTGTAGTTTATCTGGGAGTTGAGTTCCTAGGGCTATCCGGAACTTTATCCGGAACCGGTGAAACTGGCCCTAAGTATGCCAGCCAGCTACCGGAACTAGTGTCTCAAAAGTTTTTAACATAAGATTATTTGAAATTAGTATCATTAATTGGAATTCTAATATTCTTAAAACTAATTTTCTATTATTTTATTTAAAACTATTATAGTAAATAAAGTTTATTTGATATTGCTCACCGTTATTTAACTTAGCATTGCAGTAATAGTGGCCTAAAATCCTATAATCCCTTAAGTGGTTTTAAAACCCGCGCAACAACTATGACTAGATATTCAAACATTTTGTGCAGGAATGTTTGTCAAAATCAGAATATGTATGTGAAATAGGTAAACTGTCGTTGCACCGTAATTATAATTTGGGAAAATCAGAAACCGCTTTAGGAAATTTCCTTATGTGACTATGATACCTATCCTCAGGTTTTAACGAGATTTTGGTAATTAATTTGAATAGGTTGTAAACATTAATAACGTAATAAATGCATTGGCATTAAAATTCATCAAACTGTGAAGTGTATTACATTCACTAATTAACTAAACAAAACATATAAATATATTTCTGCCGTACCATAATAAAAATCATAGGTACTTATAAAAGGTATAGATTAATATTTATTATTAGTCAAGAGTACCTACAATAAAACCTTGTTTGTGTTAGTTAATAAATGATTAGAAATTTTGAAATAACAAACATACACTACAACGAACCTACCCTTGTAGATAAGTAGATAATTATGTTAATTTTACACAATGAAAGGTAGTTGGCAAATCTCCACGTCTGGTGGTGACTTTTTGCTACGAAAGGAATAAAATTTATCGAACATCCGCAGAATATGTAGCATATATCATAGTATTATGTAACACATATTAGTTAGTAACTTACTTCAACATTTTACTGAACACTCATAAGCTCATTTAACTGATTATGATTTATGTTGATACGCAGAATTTATTGCAGCATTTATCATTGAATAGAATTGAGAATTTAATAAATCTAGTCATAGTACGTAATAAAAGTCTAGCAAATTCCCGCTCGACTCGCTCCTTTTTTCAAATAAAGTTTAATTTTCGAAGTTAATAAAGAGGCCACTTAGTGTTAAAAAACCCAATTAAAAAACGTTTTAGCCTCATATCTCAGCAAATTATTCCAGCGAACGTTATAGTTATTCAGGCTTTATAGACAGAATTGGCTGATGTCTCCCTGAACAATAAGACATTTTCATCCAGCGTTTAAATGAAGTATCTTGGAAAATATACCTAGATATAGTACGGACATCCATCTTTCCATGCAGTTCTCCGACGCGAGTAGAGATTAGCTCTAGTGGGTTTGAAGGACAAGACTCTAAGGCTTGACAATGTAATCTTTGTAAAATCCCATTTCAAACAAATTTCGCTTGCTTTTTCAGTTTCCTCGTATACTATTCTTTGCCCTCAAATATGTTTCATAATTTGAGATTCAAAATAAAGTTACTATTGTTCAGTAAAATAAAGGCAAAATTGTATTGAAACTTTCACTGAAAAAAATTATAACCTTCCACAAAAAGAGCAATTGACTGATAAACATAATATTTTTAACCAACTTCAAAAAAGGAGGAGGTTATATGTTCGACGACTACATATTTTTTTTGTACATATATATCTAGCGATTTCTCCGTCATTTGTGAACCGATCTGTGAGAGTGTGAGTGATCCCACTGGCACTGCCACCAAGTAGGATTTGATGATAGAATCCATCATGGAAGGAAATCGAGCGAAACCCTCAGTTTTTTATTACTTGTCGATTTTGAAGTCTGTTTTCTGTTTTGTTAAATTAATTAATTAATTAATAATATAATAAAATAAGTATGTTGTGTATTGAAGTAGAACGTAAAATGCATTTACCATTCATACCTCGCCAACCATTCACATGAAAATTAAAAAAAACCATTCACCTCTTAGAAATACTATGTACATTTTATTTGGTTGTTATAAACGTCTAACTGACTGTCCCGGTGACGGCATACATACATAATCTGTTTATTCACGTAAGTTTCACGTGCTTGGTAATGTCGTAAATTGTAATAGCGGCCGGTAGAAGCGGAAAAGCAGCATAATTTATTACAAGGTATTTTAAGTGTAATTCTTATGTGAAGAAGTGAGTTTATTAGTAAGGATATTTACATCAAAAATTTTATTATAAGTGAAATAGAACTTCATTCACATCGGTGCCGATTTAATTACGTATTTATAGAAAAAAATATTATTTTTAATATAAATTAAAATGTGCAATTCTAAGCAACAACCGTATATAATGAATACTTAGGCTATGTATACCCACCGAAATGGTAACTGTTCATGGAGATGCAAAACGATTTTCTACCTGGACTTATATTATGAGAAGTTTTTAGGAAGAACACTTGCTAATAAATTCTAACAGGAACCTTATGGATTCTGTATCATAGATAAATATCATTAATACAATTTACGCTTATACAGGTAAAATTTTATTGTATTTCTTAAAATCTGAATATGGCGTACGTACCTACTATTTTATGATAGTACCTACCTAAATTACCTTAACTTTAGATTTTGATGTTGTATATCATCACATGTTTAATCTACTTAGCGGTGGCATGCTGATATTTTGTATTAACATGTAAGTTATATGAGCGACAGCTAAACTTTCAAGATACCTGCGGCGTAGGTATCAAACCAAGTTTCAATAACTTTGTAAGTTCAAGAACAACTTTTGTCTCTTCTTACCGTAATATGCATTTAAATCAATTTGCCTCACTATGCACATTATATTCTCTATAATCTAGTTAGATGTATACTAATCATAATATATAGGTATTTTACGTGTATGTAGCAGATATCAAAGCCAATTTACATTACAAATGTCAGTCGGTTGAAAACGCTCGGAAGTCAAAGTAGGTACCTTTGCATGTTTCTGCTTGTATAGTCGAAAGAAGTGTAATTTCACTGTTTTGCACTACAACTTAAAACGTGATGTTTACAATATGAGTTTTAGATCATAGGCATTTCTTAATACTGGCCTATTACATTTGTCCACTATTATTAGTAATACTGAAGTGTCAATTTTTTACAGTATTGTACGTAATGTTTTCAAACAAATTAAGGAAATTGTTATTACTGCGAAGATAATAATAGATATTTGATAATAATGATTAAGATCACGAGCTACTTAATTATGAAAACGTAAAATTGTGTCAAATGTAATTGCCTGTTCATATTTGCTATAAATTGATTATATTATACGATATATTAACAGTTTTCCTAACTGTAACATTGTTAAGAATACAAGATAGAAAACAAAAATTTATTTACATTTGATTGATCAAACTCATATGTCGGCAAAGAATTAAGTTAAAAATGTTAGTATAAATGGTAATTAACGTTGGGATCCCCACTGTTTGCTGTAAGTGAAGTTATGCGTGCGTGTCTAAAGATGCTTTACAGATGGTAATTGAAAGAGCTCTAGACGGCAACTTCGTCGGCGTTTGACAAAGCCTGCCTGGCTTTCACCGTGACACTCGTAAATATGTGAACACACACGTTTGACTGATGGTTGGGAAAGATTTTGCTTTCCTGACATTTTTCTTTTACCTTACATTAAATATTAAATTTTACAGAACTTTACACTTTGTAGAAAATTATGTTTTTTGTACTCAAAGTTAGTAAAGACAATAACAAAAAATTAATTTGTCTAACTTGGGAATTTTAATAACGAGTTTTGTAAAAATTAAAAAAAGTCCGGCAATTTTAATAGCTCGGTAGCTGGCAACGCGTCGGTGATATTTTTATTATTACGGACATTTACGGACGGTGGTATCCACGGATTTTATGGGCGAGGTTGTTCCAAACTCGGCATGGATCGATAATGATGCAAACCTTTTAGTTGGTTGATTAGTTTGCTCTCCCAAATACCCATTGCACAGAATAAAAAATTACCTTCAATAAATAGTAGCGACCTGTCTCGTTAGAACATAAGTATTTGTTGTCTCCATTATTGTCCTTGTTTCCTGTATAGTGCTATAACTTTATCGATTATTTTTATAAATATTCTATCTAAGTATCTTTGTACTCGTATTTTAATTAAGTTGGACTTCCATTTAGAAATAATCGGACCTTTGAAGTTAAAAAATCATGGGCGAAATCTTTACAAAAGGTGCCCACGGCTGGACATAATTTATATCCTTTTTACAATGCTTTTTAGATTAGATACTTTTATCACGGAACACGGAGAATTCTGTGAACATTAAAAATAGTTATATCAACAATATCGCTCTTAAACTTACGCCCTCGCTCTAGAAACCTGTATCTTACGGCGTAGGCTCTATTAATTGTTTCATGCCGGTGAATAAACGCTAACAAAATTTGTTCTCACAGCAGCTTTTCCGAGCTCGTTCATTGATAAATCAATTACACATCCTTAGAGTATATATACTAATATATGCACATCCTTAGAGTATATATATAAATATATATATATATATTAATATATACTCTAAGTGCACATCATTATCAATGTTCATCACTGTTATTGAAGAAGTCTTGTTCGATGGAACATACGGTACAACACTTATGATGGGGTCTGATGTGTGTTGTGTATATGCTCAACTGCGGATTATTAAAACATCTGTGACCGAATTGGAACGAGTTGCTTGCTAACAATTACTAAATGAACTAAGTATTACTAACAAGAACTAACAAGACTAACTATCTCGAACAGTCCCTGCCACAGTCCTCATACTAAAAAACTTACCAACTAATGTTCTAACACCGTCTGCTAATTGGACTACCTATCCTAGTCCCCATTTGAGTCTTGTTCTAGATATGTTGAAATTATCATAAGCGACAGCGGAAGGGTGGTGCTGCATGCAAGTTTACTACCTCAATTCCATAAAAAAAAACGGTATGGGTAGCGTCCTGTCGAAAGTATAAAAGTGTTCCTGAAAAATTTTCACTAGTAAGCCTTCAGTTTTGGACTGCACCCGAGGGAGCTTATTTGTATCAATTACTTATGGACAATTCATTTTATTGACATAAGTCCTCAAGCTATGAGGAATTAATTATCAATATACTCCGAGTGTATGGAATGAAAATTTGTGATTTATTTATAGCATAAAAATGCCAGCGCTGCGGCATGTTTAGTCGGTGCCTCAACTCAACTCAAATAGGTAGGTATTCTCATATCATAATTATCATAATATTCCGACTCAAAATCTAAAACAGTCAATACACGGCAGCTGTACACGCGAACCGTCCTCATGTAATTATGTAAATTTTATCATTGACTGTAGCGTTCATATTTGGTGTTGAATATGGTGAGAAATTTTGATAATCATCACCATATCTAATACTATTTATAGAACTTCAGGATGGAACCATTACATTGTTTGCAACATTTGTATTCTAACCTTAAAAGATCAAATTCCATCAACCATCCATAATCAAACTACTGCATGGATTTATAAACTATTTTCTTTATATAAATATGTCACCATTCTCCACTGTACCAATATAAAACGCTTTACAGCCGGAATAAGACAAAACAGAAAGTGTATAATAAATTGAAATAGATGAAGCTCCATGTAAAGTGAAATATTTTTTATTCGTTGGTTCGTTACCCCATGTTGCGCGAACGGATTGGTTAAAAAGCGACTAAGTTGTTCTGTAGTCCAAGCACAATGACAAAGTATTTGGCAGAGCCGCTGCAATGTAATGTTAAAATCAGAGAGCCGTCGACGCGTCGGCCCAAAATCCACGACGCTACTCCGTGCGAAGAATCTTAAATTCATTGTTTTCATAATGATAACAAGCGACTTTATTATCAGTAATCTATTTCGTTTTGTCAACGGTAAGTATTTTTTTATTTAACATCTGTGGTTGTGTTATAAAAAGTGAAGGTTAAGCTTAATTAGCTTAACGTTAAAATTAATGTTAGAGTCTAGGTGATATCGTGGTGAATACGGGGAAAATAGTAGTTTTACCCACGCTCACAAACTATATTAAAAATATCATTATATTTTATTGTAAAAGTAAAATATATATTGTAAAAGTTCTCGAAGAAGCTCGCGTGGTGGCGTTCCAGTAGCAGAACTATTCTAACTGCTAGCTCTGACGTCACGCAGAGCATGACGTCAGCGGAACGAAAAACTTTTTCGTGCGCGCTGCCCATACATTTTAAAGACGTTATCATGACAAAACATCATTGCGTAAAATAATAAAATATATGAATGCCATATTTTCATTTCATAATAATTTAATTTTTTTTACATAATAGGTACAAGGCACTGACTGACGTCTATCGTTGTATTTGATTCTATAAGATGAGTATGGCTGACTGATGCATGTTGTTTTTAATAGTCATTGTCATAAGAACTTATTATAGGTACTTTTAATGCCTCAATCGATGCACACTGGAGCAGCGTGGTGGAGAAAAAATTTCAGACTTCCTTAATCTCGAGGAGAAACTCATGTCATGTATTCGGTTGCTAATGGTTGAAGCCATGGCACTACTACATAAGCCCATTTATTCGTGTGTGTATCGAGTATAATTCAGTAAATCGGGCGAAATTCAATTAGAATCATTTCAATGGCTCTTGCTCCGTTCAACTCTGTAACGTACAGGGTAGACAGAAAAAAATAAGAGCGTACAAGTTGCTATTTTGACTTTCCTTCTCAATGTGAAACACTTAGATGACTAACTTACAGGGAAAATTAGTTGTCAATTTATTTATATTATCGCGGATATTATAATATTTGATTGTAAGGAACAATTTCTAAAATATGAGCAATTTTCACCAGTACCTATCCGTCCTTAAAATTAAAACAAGATTGATTTTCCGATGACACACTAATCACTTTCCAATATATATAATAATATCTCTTGAAATATTCTATACTTAAAGAACAACAGAATATAAATTGATCAACCGAAGAGATTCAGAATATAAAGTTCTACGTTAATCAATCAGTCATCAACAAAAACATGCAATAGGCAAGCATGTGAAACTGTTTTCAATACTCAAATCTGTTAAAATATTATAACGACATGTCGAAATGGAAATCACATGACTGACGTGATTAGTACTTAGATAACAAATGCGAGGATTGGGGAATGATAGACGCAATGATTTGGTTTATTATTGCTTCATAGTAGAGCGGGATCGACAAACTTTTCAATTGATATCATTTGATTAACGAGCAACTCGAGTATCGCACTAATTGTGGATTTCATTTTATAAACTAGATCTTTAAAGCACTAGAGCTTCAATGCAATTCATCCACAAATTACGTAAAGTCTCTGCGTAGACTCCGAACCACTGCGTACTGATATACACATCTATAACTAGATGGTCGTGTTCGTGTAAATGAGTACAGCCTTCACCGGTGCAATGTAACTATGCATCTGCTGCGTTTATGTATATCCGGCGCGTGTAAGATCAGGGACGTCCACTGCCGCGACTTTATGCGCTCCTAGTACTCCCAGTGGCGACATGTACTGCTAAAGCTCCAAAGCTAAAATGGACTTTCAGTCAATAGTAATACGGACAAGATAATCATATTTTACAGTATTAAACAGACACGTATGAAATGGATTGTATTTATCATTATTGTGTCCAATTTGTAACTTAAAGTAGATAATGTCCTTTATTTTATACGAATGTACCAAAAACATATTTTATTGCCCGAACACATTAATCATGCAGTCGTTGATATTTTCACTTTACACTGTTGTGTTATTAAATTAGTTTGGAGGATTTGCCAAAATTGATTCGTTCATTATTTTAACAAGTAAGGACAATCAGAGCGCAATTCCAATATTAAGTTAACACATTCATGTTATTTATTTTCCCTTTGCATGCAGTTTGTACTGATAAACGTGAGTCACAGAGAGATATAGCAGCTGTTTGTTGGTTTTGAAAGAATCGTGAACAGACCGTCACCTTTGTGAAGCGGAAGGCGGGTAAAGCCGATTACACACGGACTACATTCCTTCCAGAGTATTTTATTCCCATTGTTAGAGGACCCTGGTGCATCACGATATTTGAAATGTAGGCTGCATTGGACTGTTTCTAGTATTTTACCGTTTTATACAGACCTACCTACGAGTACGTTAAATTGAAGTCAGTGCTATTTCCTGTGATTGCCGTTACCCGGAAAGGAAAATTTTTAAATAAAATAAGGAAAACGATTTTTATTAGAACTCTTTTTATTTATATCGATAACCAAAGCTCTATTTTCGGAAGGCAAGGCAAGGCAAATCTCATAAACCTCTCCGATTTTATGTAGCTAGTCTTATTACCTAGTATAAAAATTTAAGAAAACATTTCATTACCCTTAATTAACGTATGATATAATGTACAGGACAATATAAACTATTGCAAAGATTGTGATGACTGCAATTTATTTATTTATTTGTTATTGTAGATACGGTAGTTACCTATGTGGGAATATCTAATTTTTTGGTAATAGCAGTTGGTTCTTTATTTTTTATTTAATTATAGGTATAGACTTATTTTTAAAGTTTCCTTAAAACTCAGCAAAGTTAACCCTAATTATATACCCAAACACATTGCAGCACATTATTTGTGGGTAAAAAAGAATACATCGTAATCTGTAGTTACGTATAATTATACAGATTCGCACCATTATGTTAATAATATGAATTTACAATTTGTAAATACAAAATAAAATACAGTATGCACACTATGCACACTATGCACTATGCACTATGTCGAATTCGGTAACATTGAAAGTATACTTACATCACTTTTCTTAGAACTCATTACAATAAACAAGTAATATTATTGAACATACCGTATAAAATAGAGTTAGAATCTAAATATCTTTAGAGAATAAAATATTGTATTTAATGTAAAAGCTTTATATTAAAGTTTCTTGGAACTTTGAAAGCAATGTCGACACCAACATAATTATGATGGATTTCGAAACAAATTGAATCCTCGTTGAAATAATGTTCGAGTTTTTATAATACTTAAGATTAATGCTATCGTTATTAATATTTCATACAAATTATACTTTATACACACAGATGAAACAACAAAAGGTTTATACAGAAGATAATTGATTAAAGAGGTGATCATTAATGCTGTAATAATGCGTTAATATTGTCATTATAATAGAAGCATTAATAGAAACCACATCAAAGTCGTACGTGGGTAAGGGATAGGAAAGGATAAAGGCCGGTTTCAATAGTCGATGTTTTTATTAGGACCACAGGGTTACACTCGCGACACTGTAACTGCAACACAACACTGTTTACTTCACTTCATTATTCACTTTACTGCTCTCTTGACGATTCTTCTTCTCTCTTCCGTTTCTTCTTCTCGGCCTCCTTCCGGATTCGCTTCCGAAACGGAACTGCCATCGTCGTGTCTCAGATCGCATTATTACCCCTAATTTCGAACACCACTCTCTATCTTCTATATGAAAAACCATAAGCTTTCTCTTGTTTGTGCAAGTAGCAACATGTTTATGACGTGAATGGCTTGATTATACACACGCTATTAAAATTCTCTAGTTCTCCTGTATGTGCTCGACTATGTGTGTGAATCGATATGTATCGGTAAGAAAGTGTAGGATGTACGAGTACCTATATGACTGTATAAAGTGAACTGTTCGTATTATAAGTAATTTACATATCTCATTTAAGGCTCGTCACTTGTTAGATTTTAGGGTACCGTTTCCATTTTATTAAAATATCTCCGCTGTCTTTCTGTCTGTCACAGGGCTCTATCTCTTGAACGGAAATAGGTGGACACTGGATTTTTCACAGCACACACACTATCACTACAAATAATAAAAAAATTATATCCGGGGTATCAAGTAACTACATTTCTACATTTAAGTTCTACATAATTATGTATTTTTATAGGTATTAGATATTATTAGGTTATAGGATATTAAAAATGATTATAATAAAATCAAAGAATAGGTACAGAAATGAGTCCACATTGTACAATATTTTCAATCAAGTATCTATGTATCTACTTATGTTGAATGCAGATGGTGTAATATTTTATACCCATCGCTGAATACAAACCGTCATCGAATCGGAACGCCTACACAGTAATTTACATGGAGTGCGGATGATTTAAAAGACAGATATTGAAGCAGGTACGGCTTATTGCACTGTACTGAATCGATATAATGTGTATATAATATATACATGTAACTAAAGTAAAAGATCTACTAGTTATATAATAATATAGGTGATCTTTTACTTATCGTGTAACTTCTGAACGCCTTAAGCTTTGGGTCATATTTATTTTGGGTCATGTAACATATTAGGTCGAAGTCTCATAGCTATATTAGGAATATTAGGATCACTACTGGCATCTTATGGGGAAAACTAGTAATTCAGCAGACACATAATTATGTTTCCTTTCAGCGGGTCACATATAAAACGCCGTACCGAAATATAGACTTACAATAAATTGGTAAGATTTGAAACAGTATTAACTTCTAATACTTCGTACATTTTTGCACTAGGAAAATAGAGGATGAACAATAGTTACTGCGTCAGAAGAAAAACATAGAGTAAAGAGAAGAGAAGCTGCATTCAGAGAATTATAATCGTAGTCACAATCATTGCATCTCGGGCTGAAGGGCAAAGCCAAACATTTTCTAAATTAAATCAGATGTTGACATACTGTAGGTACGTAAATAATGCCGATAATAGAAGAATCTTTATAAAGGAAGAAACAATCACGTTTATTATGATTGTTTTTTATGTTAATACCCGACAAAGGAGAAGACGAGCCATCTGACAGCGAGTGATCACTGTTTGCCCTAGACAGTAGCAATATCTCAGGCATAACGGATGCGTTGCGAACTAAAAAAAGAAGAGGAATGAAGAAATAAAAGAAAGAAACACTCTCTCTCAAGCCACCACCGTTTCATGGCAAGTCGTATGGCGGCTGACTCAAGCTGGTGGTAGATAGCCAGTCGGGTTCTAGAAGTACTTTCAAGATTAAAATGGATGTACCATCCACTCTGTACCACAGAGTCCAGCTAGGTTGCTGGCGGTAGTTGGTTACGGCGCCCGATCCATCTTTTAAGAGGTCTAAAAAAAATAATTAAATGTGGCACTCGGAGACTGCCGCGGTAAACCTATTGCATAGCATTTTTTATCAACTTATGCAATTATAATTATTAGAAGTTATATAGTTATATTAGAACAGCGCCATCTAGTATATAGAAAACATACGTACCATACCTTAGTATTAAGGTACTAGATGGCGCTGATTATGGGTGTGTATGCGTAAATAAAACGTTGAATTTTCTTCATAAGATGTAATCCGAATAGTAGTTTTACAAAATATGTCGATTTGATGATGTAATTTGATGACAGAATGATATTTAAATTATTACGGCACTGTTTCACCGTTCACGAGATACGAGAGGTCTGTCCACTCAATTGTCAAAGTTTTTTAAATGGCGCGCGCGCCTCGGCAATTGTCGGCAGCCGTCGGTTGCTGTCGTTGATTACGCGCGAACAAGCGGTGTTAGGATTTTTTCGTTACGGAATTTCTGGATTCGGTCCCCACGCTCAAGGCCCGCGATAAAAGCTATGCAATAGCTTAAAATATACCGGGCACCGTAACCACCGGAATAAGTTCATGATCACATTTTTGTCATGACACACATAACTTTTCCAATGTTTTTTTGTCTATGGATATTGCAATAAAAACGTAGGTATAAGTTTAACGTACCGTGAAATTTAAGGGTATTAAGAACATATCTATGATTGAACAAACATAATTATCAGTTAATTGTGGCGGTACATCCGTTCGTACTCAAAGGTAATTTGTTTTTGTGACCATCCAATTTAATCGAGATCAAACTATAGCTTGTTAGAAAGGTTTTTGATTTTTTGACTAATGAGTATCATCCGTAAAATTTGCAGTAAAAGTGTAGCGTAATGTGTGCAGAAAATTTTAATTCTTACAGTTCTTATAGTGGTAATTCCTACTGTTTTTATATGCGTAATTTTTTTATTTTATTAAAATACACAAGTCCTATATAAATGTAAAGTTAAGTTTAACAAATTTACGCTTCATAAATATTTGATATTCCATTTACTTCCAGTTATATAAACCACGCAGTATACCGAAGTTAATAGAGGTTAACCGAGTTTTAGTCCCATACCTACGGCGCAGAGATAGTTTACATTCAATACTAAAAGCTGTGTAAGTGCTGCAGTAACTAGCGCTTTGGCACTAGTCAAACTTTTTCCAAACTTCTATATTAGGTACGTATACCATCGAAGTGATTTAAAATATCTGTTCGGAATTCTACGTTGCAGAATTTATTCTCGTTTTTTTATTGGTGCGATTAATAAAATTTGTACTGCATATCAAAGGTTTTTATCGTGACGATTTTGATTTAGCTTCGGATTTAGCTTAGACGCAATAAACCTAACAGATACAACTTACAATAGGTCAATAAATAATAAATAAATAAAATGAACACTGCAAGAGTTTAATAGGAAGTCGGAATAACTACTTTAACTACAACGCTACACAATTCTGTTGCTAAATCTCTACGGCGTAAAAGATGTCTACTTACAATTAGCTATTGCTTACCAATGCTATTAGCTTTTCTGTGAAAATATATTATCCTAGTAATAGTATCTAGTAGAGTATCGTAGTAGTAATCTATAGTGTTGTCCATGCGGTACAGGAAATCCTAGTGCGGGGGTATGAGTGTATTATCGATTGTTTATTACTTATTTATTTTTTATTAACATTACAAAATATTTAAGTATATTTTGTTTGTAGCGAATAATTTTCATCGACGAGATTAAAGCACAAATCAGTTAATCATAAAAAAGGGTAGTAATACCACTCTGTCGAAAGAGTTTTCGAAAGGGAAGGCACAAATAAAAAGATCAAAACAAGTGGCAATTAATGTCGTATAGAAAGATTAAAAATTATTAAACTTTTTTGTTCATGTGAATAGTTATCAAAGGAGCAGACGAGGCCTGCTGGAGAGTGGTCAGTCACCGTTGCTCATCGGACAAAAGCATCGCCGATGCATCGTCGACCAAGAAACAAGAGAAATTCACAAGTAAAACGTTCGTCAATCTGTCTTCTGTCCGCATCGTAATAAAATTATGGTATTAACCCACAAAAACAATAACATTATTGCACAATGAAAATAAAATGTTAAGTAATTGAATAATGACATTATTAACCTCTTTTTATTTACTTAGACCGCAATTCTTTAAAAGCTAGACCAAGTAAATCGACTCGACTTCCCTAAATTTCGATGGAACTTCATAGGACTGGTTTGAATCCGAGCCAAATTGTGTGATGCTAGGCAACGTGGCTGTGTTTTTAAACATACCCATGTACCATTTACTAATTCATTACATCGATTTGTATAATCTTTTTCTAATACTAGTAGGTATCCTACAGCTCGTAAAATATTTCAGCGAAATTGCTTATAAATTTAATTCTTATAGCATAATCCGATTTAGAAAAGCTCGCAGTAATTTGAGAAAAGAAAGGCGGAGGGAATTTTGGATGTAACCGTCTTCATTCAGTTCAAGGAAGTGAGTTTAAGACAATCTCCCCGACCCTGGACCCCACTGAACAATAGACGAGGCTAGGGAGCCAGATCTTTCCCGTTGGAGGTAACTGGGCTTTGTACCACTCAATATAATCCTGACGGATGGTGTCTTTTTAACTGACTTCCAAAAAGGAGGAGGTTCTCAATTTGACTGTATTTTTTATGTTTGATACCTCAGAACTTTCGACTGAGTGAACCGATTTTGATGATTCTTTTTTATTTGAAAGCTGGTTCTTCCCGCGTGGTCCTGTTTAAATTTGGTCCAGTTTGGATAATGCCATCACCATGAGAAAACCATAAGTCTTAAATTTGCATTATTTTGAAGTAAATTTTTTACTTGTATGATTATTTACCCGCCTGGCTAGGTAATACTCCCTTTAAAACAGACTGGGAAGTGTTTTTACATATTTAGGTCGCAGTATCGGAGAGCCAGAAATAATGCAGGTCCCTGCTTATTTTTTGGGTGGCGACGTATCTGTGATGGCTTGGGTGTTACTTAATTAGAGTGACGGACGGCAACCACTTACATACCATAAGTTGAATCGTCTGCTCGTGTTCATTACATCAAAAGGGTAGATTTTCTTCCGATAGTAAGAACAATCTTTCGAAGGGGGTTTACGTACTAATCGCATTTAAATATTATGACATTATAGAAAATAACAATATGTAAGTATTATGGAATCAGAATAATTAAATATTATTGTAAAAAGTTGTTATTGAAAATAATGGATCTCAAATATTCGTATTATATTTAAACGCGTCGATGTCATAATTAATTCATAACTAATTTAAAGCCAGGCTTTTTCTACTCAGAATATGTTGTATGTTCTAATTGTACTTAATACATAGTACCTACCTAATCTGTACCTTTAATAAAATTGTATCCTGAATACAATATACAATAAAAGGATTGCAATAAATTTTATCACTTAGGAATAATTAGCGTGCAGATTTAATTGCAAAATCACGCGAGATTCTTTTTACCGGCTTTGATATCAATTTCATTAAAAGCTTTCGACATTATCACCTGCTCCCTCACAACAATCGCATCAGGTCGTAATGAATTAAATTGCGAAGTAATAACATTATGCGTTGTTGGAATTAAGTGTTAACCGCAGCCAGAATGACATTTAATTTTAAACTATCGACGGGTAAGAGAAAAACTGATTTTCGTTGGGGCTATAGACCGTGGTTAAGTTAGGAGTGTGGGTGCGTAGGCGGGTGTTTCGTGGGGCGGCGGAGTGGGTCGCTCCGAGCGGTTCGGTCGTGGCCAAGTGACGCGATGCCTGTAACGGATTTCTCTCTTGGTTTCTGCTCGCCTGGTATTATTTGGCATTGACTCGACGAGATATTCAAAGATTTGTCTGATGGACATGTTTTAAAAAAATAAAAATGCACATACCACGATTTTTCGCTGTATCTGATGTTAATATGTGTATGTATGTATGTATGTTGTTGTTTCAGTTGCGATATTTAGCTCGATGAACAGTTTATGACAACTCTTTCATATTTATAATAAAGTGAATGAATGTTGTATACTTTTGTAAACTTGGCTGGTGATTCATAACTATATACTCCTTCATAACTCGTTGACGTAGATGTTTTTTTTTATAAAATGATATTTTTTTATTTAATGAGATTTTTTTATTAACACAATATACAAAATAAACTCTTAATTTTTTTAATAACTTTAAAAACAACTTATAAAATCGGACTTTTTACATTTTAAGAATTTATGAGCAATTAGTGGGATATCTTAGAACTTATTAATTATAACTTTCCTGCCAATGAGATTATTAATAAAACAGAGACACACAATCAGTTACGTAGTAGCGAGTCCACTCTGTAATTTTACGTAACCGGAAAATGCGACTGAGCGCCCAGTTACAGAAGTCACTTCCAGTATTTCCAGTATTACAGAAATTATAACAACCAAAATACACTATTAACTTTATGTAACTTAGGCACTGCTATTACCGAACGAACGACCATAATATAAATATTCTCATTAGACAGCTTTCAGCGATTATGAAGCGGTTACAAATTGAAAGAGAGAGTTGGGACACCAAAACCCGATTTCCCACATTCCAGCAATAAAAGGGAAAACCGCGCTAACAGCGCTCCGGGAGAAGGGGATGGTAATAAGAAATAATAACGTGCGAGAGTGTGAGGGATAGAAATGTAAGGGCGACTTACCTCCTCGGCAAGCCTGGTATCCTGGTAACTCGTTACAGGTCGCGTAAAGTGCCCGAAGGGTAACGACAAGCGCAGCTAGCGAGTAGTTGCGGCGGCACGTCGACGCGAACTGCAATTCCAATGCATTTCGCGAAGGGGGTGGTGCACTTTGTGCAAGCGAGACTGCAGCGCCCGCCCATTCGCCTCGTGCCTCACTTTCCCGCCCTACTGTTCTTGAAATTTCTTAACACTTAACTGTTGGTGCAAAGTGTAATTATACACCTAAATTAGCACAGTCTGTATTATCACTTTCCGACATTGACTTTAGTACTAATAAGTCAATGCTTCCCGAGGTTCAATTTTTATTTCTTAAACTACACAATATAACACATAATATTAAAGCTGGCTTGTTTTCTTACGAATAAATACACTCGACTCAATTCAATTAAAATGGTTGTATGTGCCCTCTACGACCTAATCGAATGTTCGAATAGGTCGTAAGCTAAAATAAAAATGAGCTTTTAACAAAATTGTTGGCCCGACGCCGCCTACTAGCGGTTGCCTTGGAGACCGCCTGTCGCTCCGAGATCCACGTGTCTGATACCTTTTGTAATCTCTAATCAGGTTCATCTAGCTGCCTTCAGTATAATTCTTAATAGGGTAAGAGCTCCTTACAAATCTTCTTATACATAAACAATTGTAAATGTACCTTAAAAAACTTGTTTTCATCAATTAATTTCATTAAAATAAAGATGTTGTTACTTAGGTTGGCCACAGACTCCTCCACAAATCTGTACTGGAGCAGTGGTGTGGAATACCCTCTTATAGTCTCCTCACTTATAAGGAAAGACTCGTGCCCTGTAGTGAGCTATTAAATGGGCTTTTTTTTCTTTAGCTGAAACCGAAGATGTTTGTTTGCTTTATATGTATATAAATCACCTGACGTTAATGTAACAAATCAAAAATGAAATGTGAACAGTCCGACTTGTCGTACTAACTTTTCATTCGACTTTATCTTCTATCTAGACGTCATAAATTCTTTCATTCATTTTCACATTTTCTAAACGGAGTGAACCCGGGATGGTAGCTAGTTATACCGAATAAGCAAAACACAAAGAAAAAGTTTTTATCCGTGCATTAGTATTGTGAGAAAAATATGAAGGCGGAACTTTAGACATAAGTATATTATTTGTATTTGCAGCAAAGTGCAGAAACGAATAAGTTGTAACTTTACTTTCGAAGTTTCTGGTCAGTCATATTTACCAAATGCTAAGTAAGGATTATTTTATATTTTCTGTAAATTAGCTTCAACATAAATTTAATTGATTTCTAACACAAAGTAATACTACCCTATCCTACTTAACTACTTTTTGTTTTGTTATTAAATATGTCATAAATAAAACCACATAAAAGATATCCTGGTATTTGAAATATTGTATAATTATATGAAGTTTTAAAACGTATGTTTTTTTTAAAGTGGGCTCTATGTACCTTGAGAGTATATAAATAGACGAAGACCCTCTCACACCTCCGCAATAGCATTCCTTGTGACGCAAGTGACATTAATATACACAAATAAGACATCACTAACACCCACGACCCGGGAACAAATATTTACATATATGTCACATGAATTGGCCGGGTATGAACCCGAGACTTATCGCATAGAGGTCACAAACAACTGGGCTACGGATTCATTTGGAATTCCAGTAGATAAATATCTTAATTTCTAAAATTGTAAGTGTCCATTTCAAATTTGGGGCCAAAAGCATGGCAATTGATTTTATTCTGATGGTGTAGATAATAACGTACACAACTGAAATTATTCTATACCAACTAGTACCATCAGACGGGTTCTATACATATATGTATAGGTCTGTTTATATTAAGGAAGCTCATCAGAATTATACGACATTGATAAATAATTAATTTATTAGCAGGAAAGCAAATCACGATATAATGTCGTGTTGAAATATGCTCGTACAGTACCTTCGTAACAGCCCTTGATAAGGATTCCAGTCTATAAGCTGTATTTAATGAAATTCGATGTGGCGTATGGAACCCATGTTGGGGTTCCATACGCCACATCGAATTTCATTACATCTAAGTTCATGACGTCGAACACGTTACATTGATGGCTTAAGATAATCAACCAACAAAATAGAATAACAAGTAACAGAGAAACACCCACGTTTCTATCTCGTATCATGTAAACTGAGGAGAAATTAAGTAATGAAACGATTGAATAAAATCATACCTTGATATAGTATAATAAAAGTTTCCGTTAGCTACAATAACACGCGAGGCACGTGTAACCCACATAGCGACCGACGAAGTAGTGACTTGGTCGCAGTCCAAATCTCTGGTACGGAGAGAATATTTTTGTTCAGCAGTTACATTGTCCAAGTCTCTTACTTAAGTCGCGTCTTTAACGCTATCTGTGTACGATACGTTGAAAATTTTTAACATTACGGTACGCTCTGCGGTAACTTTAGGTTAAAACTTTCATTATTAGTCATCTATTGGCATACGCCAGGATTTTTTCAATGTCTATGTTTCAATGTTATAGCTACACACAATTTAATGTAATAACAGAATGTTAAAATACTAATAGTAATTTTAGTTAATGCGGGAGTCGCTATTTAGAATAAAATGGTAGTATGAAATCAAAGATATGTACATAGAGCTTTGTTATTATTTTCATTTGTTAAAACGTACCTACACAAACACTTCCTCGTTTCTAACGCAAAACGTAGTTGTTATAAAATAAGCACCTATGTATGTATATATAAAAGAAAAACGTTCAATCTTGTTACTTTTCATAAAAGTTTCAATAGTTATATCACACAATTATTGAAGTTATTCGGTCGGCAAAGAGTTTAGCTCATATTCTTGTCGTCAAGCGTAATTGTGTGCGGCAGAAAGGCAAGGTAGGTAAATATTGCACAGCATATTTCATACAGCCTCATACTTACGACGTACCTACTTCGTTACCATAAAGTGAATCGACGGTGCGTAAACCATCGATATCCAGGGGAATAATTTTAGTTATACATTCGAAGCGGGTCTGCTGGGTACATTTTGTGCCAGTTGAATAAATCTAAAATGCTTTAAATGGCAACAAAATTGTATTACCTGCTGAAACGTTCTGAAACGTTACCGATATTATTTGGTCAGGCAAACATAAACGATGTACTTGTTTCATGAATGCTTCGTGTTTTTTGTTGTGTTTAAATTTTGGTAATATTTTAAAATTTAACATTCGGACATTTGCGACATTACTTTGCAATTATAATATTATAGGGATGATATTTTATTTGTATTTTAAAACACAAACAATATCCATAGATACTATAATATTATAAATGCGAAAGTGTGTTTGTTTGTCCTTCTTCCACGTCGCAACGGAACGATTTTATCGTATAATACGAATATATGTATATAGTTGGAAAGTCGAAGAGGGCCTAAGGCTACTTTTAACAGTTGAAATTCCCATGGGAAAATGCATTAATTTGTGCTTTCAATTTCAATTTGAGTTCATGGGTTTAACCCCATTAATGGCCCACTACTGAGCACGGGTCTTTACTTAATACATCAACATATTATGCAATGATATTAATATAATATCTTTGGTAGGGAGTCTTATACCACGCCGCCGCCGCCACGCCGGCCGTCGCTGTGAACATTTAACAAAAAATGTTTTGTTTTTGCTAGACGTCAAAAGAATGATCTACAGCGAAAAAATTTGGCAAGTAGACAATACCATCACAAGTTATAATATATTTTTATATATAAGATTTCATTGTAAAACGTGTTATTGTTTTAAGCTCATTTCTGCATAGCTAAACTACACTCTTATTATCATACAATTGTAGCTCTTGTTTGTGTATAAATCTCATTCTTAGGAATCTGATGGAACGGTTTATTTGTTTTCGGTTTACCGGTGCACTGAACTACTGGTGAAACACCTGATATTAAGGTTACCTACACGTTGCCAACAATGAAGGTTTTGGTTATTCACCAAAACTAAGCGAATAACAATGCTCAGTGGTATACGTATTCAGTAGCTAGTATTTGACGACCTGTATGGCGCAATGGTTACCATACCTGACCACCGTGGCGCCAATCCAAGGTTCTTGGGTTCGATTCCCAGCGAGGCGGAAATTTAAATTGGCTTCAACCCATTAATGGCCCATTACTAAACCCTGACTTTCCTACACCACGCTGCTCTAGTGTGGATTGGAGGAGCTAATTTTTTATCTTATAATTTTAGTTTGCAATAGGTTCCCATGTAGGGTTATAAAACTTCGTATTGAACCAGACTTTCAAATAGCTTGCTTTCCTTAACGGTCCTGCTGTATTATTTTAACTACATAGCAATAGCTTAACTTTTGTTTCCTAATATTGTTGTTTTTATATGGATATTAGGACCTAACTATATGACAACGTCATCTCATCTCTCACGATCATGACAACGGCGTATATAAAAATCACACTTTTTTGCGTTTGGTTACATTAAACCCATTAAGTTACAAAACACAAACTGTTTTGTGTGCGTCCGTGCGTGTGCGTGTGCTTTGTAATCTTTAAATATTATGCATACTTAAATAAAATTTTGTGAGTACTGTAACATTCAGCCCAATATCAAAAGCACCCATAGATTTCGTTCCAGGATAGCCCGCCTGAAATCGTTACATAATTTGTAACGCCCCGTCAACTTCCATTTATTTTTGTTACCGATTTGAATTTTGCGCAACAATAACGAACAACCTTCTTTTCTATTTTTAGTATTATGCTAAATAATTATGAAGATAAAAAACCGACATAGTCTAGACATTTCATCATTGAAGAAGGGCTTATACAAGATACAAAATTATTGCAAAATGTTAAAAGTGATTGTAATGTGCTTTTCCTCCTTGTTCTTCGAATGCTGCTAGAGTTCTGGAAATGCGTATCACCCTTCACGTCCTACAAGATTGACTGGTCTCCACGTATCCGTTGGCGGACTCCACACAAGAGTTCCTTAGAGAGCGACGTCAGTCTACGTCGAGTTGCCGACGGCTTGTGTGAAGTGGTCATTGACCGACGCGACAGTTTGTGTAAAGTGCTCATAGCCATGTGTATAGACCCTACATTTGTGTCGATCGGAAATTATTTACCGAGTATGGTCTGTGGGTACGTTGGGTAGATGGAAGGGTGATTGATAGTGACCAAATTTCTTAGACGGTTCCGTGCTACGAAGAGTGCTACGAAGCTACGAAGAGTGCTAATAAATCTCTCCACTGCTCGTGTTCACCTTATTTATCGAACGGTCCCTTCGGTTGAAGGTAGCTAGGCTATACCCACTGCCTAGATTCATTATCTTATTAACTATTAAATACTAGACCGGCTACCACTTTCCTTCTAAAATCGATTGTGAAATTAAATATGAATAATTATTTCACGGATTAAAATAAGTACTCAAATAATTATGTTACATATTTTACTGTTTCAACGTTTTTGCGGTTTGTTTTATTCTTTAGGAATTAGTTATTTAGGGTACGAGCAATTTGGCTGCTGACCACATCCACAGGTGGCTAGCGGCAAGCAGTTCGCATGTTTTTTCATACATTTAGTAGAGACTCGGCGCAAATTTCAAACCTTGTCAATTACTTATTGCTGTTAAGAGCATATTTTATCTACATTAAATACCCGACGTAACTAACTTATTTCAACCATTTATAAAAATCATAAAACTTACTCATAATTGTACCTAGTAATAGTGGACTCAAATTCAGTTATATAATATAGCTCTCACAATCTCTCATGGACCTGCATATTAATCTTTCATTAAAAAAATAATTTAAAACAGGATGGAGCATTTTTAAAAAACATAAAGTGCGTCGCATTCTGCTATATTATGTCATAGATTCCCCAACAAGAGTTCATCGTGTAATATTGCGCATATATGGTGAATGACGTAGGAGCGCACTTACATTGCCCCTTGTGACTGTAATTACGATCTCATGGCGGGCTCTTTACATTGAAACAGACACGCATTGATTTTATTTTGCTTCGCTGTATTCCTATAATGTAATGTTTTGTATGTAGATTTTGTGTCGTTATTTTTATTTTAGTAAAATAAGTTATATAATTATAATTTAATAAACATTGACTATAATTTAGATAACATATTGTTAAGTAATCCCTAAATAATTTGCATACTTTCTTCAATTCATTGTTAGTTATAAATTAACTTAATAACAAAAAAAAAATACTGTAATTACCCGAGATTCCAATACTAACATACATACATGTATGGTACTTAAAAATATAACCGCCCGTTAGGAAAGTGAATAGGCTTTTTATAAGTTAGTGCCACTTACCATCAGGTGTCAGGGTCAAGCATTAATTTATTTAATATATAATATAATAAAATGGAAGAGTCCTTATAAAACATCCTTAATGGTCGAATGCAATTATAGTGAGCCAACCACATCTATTCATTATTCTAGGTCTATGACAAAGCAGCTTAAAGATAACGCGTTAGTAAATTGGCCACTGGGAGTTGCTCGAAATTAAATTGGTTGGTAAACAACGCGAACGGGGATTCGAATACGTGTTGGGTGCGGATCACACAAGACCCAGCCGACTGCGTCCCAACCGGGTACACTCTGGTTCTTGATCGTGGCCTAAGTGAACTGTGATCGAACAAATATATAAATTATATAAGTTAGCAGAGCAGAGGTATAGTAGATACCTTTTTATTTTACGTAATTAGCCATCAAACGAACAGATAAGCCACCTGGTGTTGTTAACGTCGCCCGTGGACATCAATAATACCAAAGGCGTCTCCAATGTGTTGTCGGCCAACGAAGAAAAGGAAAGGAAGAGGAATATTATTCTTATTGCAATTGCGTACCAGGATGGAGTCCTGTTTGTGTCCCTATCAATAAAAGTACGTAATAGACGTACGAGAAAATGTTGTGCGTTTTACGCTAAAAGTTAATGAAGGCACATTATACGTGTAATTATTACTTAGTTTATTATATTTAGAATTAGTTAAATTAAAAGTAGTATAATTAAATGGAGTTAATATTTATTCATAATTATTATATTATATTTTATTATTGAAAAAATTAAAGTTAATATTACCCTGTCCATTCCACGTGACTTTTTGATCAATTTAAAAAATGAGGTTATTGTATATTACTTACAAGTTAAAATTTCTTCTGGACACTTTGATTTTTCCATGTAAACTCGACAGCATATACCTGCCGAGGGGATTTAGTGGGTTGAAATCCCACATAATTCTCAGCCTAGATTCGAGCAACTTTCGAAGATTTCCACCTCGGAAATCATAATATTTTTATAATGTTGTCAAACAGTAAATATTTGTTTATAAGCGCAGCTACCCAGCCGGGTCAAGGAGCACTCGTGATGACGACTGCGCAGTTCGATCGTAAGGTAAAGTATAATTTAGCAGGGTATCTGGATGTTTGGATAGCAGGGTATTTGGATTAATGTAGCACACAAATTTCACCATTACAAGGCATTTGTACAAAGATTATATGATCACTACACCGATAGAGCGATCTTGTTATATTAAAAACTTGTTTGATGTGTGTTTTTCTGAAACCATTTATTTTAGGTAAATAGCTGACTTACGAACAGTCGTGTCACCTGTTTGTACGTGCTCACCGCTGCTAATGAATATGCTTAACGTGTTACAGGTCAGAATGAAACAGAATCCACGATTGTTTCTAGAATGAAGATGGTGGAAAGGGTGACCGCTCACTCCTAGGTTACTAGGTAGAAAAATAATATTACTTATAAATTCATTGTAACTGTAGAAAATTAGATTTCTGTTAAGCCTGTATGCTGTTCAAAGAAAATCCTTGCACTTCAGTGACAAGGACATGTCGAGATATCGGGCTTTATTACACAAATCGCAATAGAACAAGAATACAATAATGTCGGATGTAGTGAAAACAGAATTGCAATTTAAAATTATACGTTGCAAAGCTCCCTTAAGCCTCATTTACATGATACCATTTTCTTGTACATGCAAGAGCAATAATGGTATGAAATTAAATACGCGCAAGAATTGCCATTCAAGAATTGTAAGCGGCTGTTTACACGCAGATTATTGAATGCGATAATTGCATGCAATTCTTGACAAGATAAATTTGCCAGTGTCTTTTGTTTACACCAAGGCAATTCTGTTTATGAAACAATTGCTTTCAAGTTTTGCCTTGTCTAAACACATACTTGTACCATTTTTGACGTGTTGCTTCAAGTATTGCACGTATTTGCATTGGTGAATATTTAGTAGAACATTTTATGCGCTAGCTAATTATTTCAAATGAGCCAAATAGTCTTAAAGGTCGGTTCTGCTGATATAATAAGGTTCATTGAAATTTATCGCGATAATTAATTTTTAAGGGATACTGAAAATAAAAATTTATTTTAATATCTATAAATTATTTATTTATATTTTTACGTTGTTTTCTCAATATTTCGTGCCTCAGAAGAGCAGCAACGATCAACACACCCTCACTCACTGCACTCACGTTTGCAGATGCAGAGAGAATATAATAAAACTGAATACAATAATTGCATAAGAAATTATGGTATATGCTGTTTACACCAAAGCAAAACTTGCAACGCAAGTTGAGCAGAAGGTCAAGAATGTCACGAGTTGTTTAGATGATACAAGTCATTTATTGCTCCAATTTTATTGTATGCAACAGGCAAGAAACTGGTATCATGTAAATGAGGCATTACCCTGGTGGCGATGAAAGGACCTATCATTGAGCGAGTTTCAGTCGACGTAGCACTAATTGGAAAGTGACAATCCTATTTCGATGATTACTCACCACCGTTTTGCAATGATTGTTTCAATTTGTATTTATTAAACACCGTTTCAAATGTAGGTACACTGTAAATTCAGGGTAAACGACACTTAAAGTGAAAATTAAACATGGATACGTTCTAATTCGATCATTTTCATAATTATTAAAAGTAATATTTATTATTATTAACAACGCCAATTAATAATAATTCAATATAATAAAATAGATGTTAGGTTCAAGAAAACATTTTCTTTTGAGTATCATATTGAGAAAAAAATTGTGTAGTAATCGAGTAAATGGTCCATTTTTAAATTTTATTATAATCCTAAAAAACTATAGTCCTTTAAAATAACTACTGCTGCATGCTGTTTTATATTGTACTAGTTTTCCGCTCGCGGCTTCGCCCGCTTTAAATTCTTAATTTTCAAAAATTCTTTCTTAGTTCTCACTTGCGGCACTTGAGGAACCAATGTAGGAATGTTTAATTTTTTCAATAGTTTCAATTTCATTGAAGAAATAAAAATTTCAGTTTATCCCCTTTTTATCTTCTTAAGGGGGGATTTCCAAAAATCCCTTCTTCGTGCTCGCCTCCATTCCCCAAGGAACTCACATGCTAGAAGACAAATACCTAGCGATAACAATTGGAACACTTTAAGCAAAAAAGAGTCACTACCAACTCACCTATAGGGCCGGATAACAACTCCACGTCCGTATATCGCATGTAATTACTTCGTACAGCCTAAATCGCATTGGTATCTGAGCGTTGTGTTGATTGGCAATGCGACTATAAACACCAATACTTATCATAGAAGGATTGTGATGGCGGCAGGTGATCTAGTCTGCGCTAATTAACATTCAATAAAATTAACGAGGCGCTCTCCGTGTTATTGCCTAATCAAAATCTGAAATAATTTTATTGGTAGGCAACGTAATGAAATAATGACTGTTTATAATCATGAGATACTCGTAAATACTAATAATATGATTTTTCTTTAATTACAGATTACTTTAATTAGTAGCCTATTGTTAATTAAATACAATTGATGAGATTTTGATTTTGAAGTGAACGTTGATTTATTTGAGCCTATTGGTGACTAGTGTATTATTCTAAAAATAAATATGTATCTAAATAAAATAAATGTGCTCAATATTAAAGATCACACAAAATAATAAATAAAAAATTCTATAGAACGCCTGAATAAACGTATATAATGGTTCCGTGTGCAGTACTATTTGTAAACGTAGGGATCATGTGTCTTGAAGCGAGTGCTAGTTATTAGTTAGAAACATGAACATCTTGACCGATTGAGGGCATACTCGCACAATATATTTGTACAGAGATAGGTGGCGCTGACGGCTTTCGGTTTCGATACAACACATTCATAATAATAATATGTGAATAGATAGGTAACTTCTTGAGATTTTTCAAAACCCTTTCTTAAAAACCAATCGTTTACCGCTGGAACTCAATGCCATCAAGAGCTTAAAGTGAAAACTGAAAAATTCGAGGTTCTTGCAAGATTTGTAAAGATTATTTGAAGTATTATTAAATTTTACGTTATCCTACTATATTATACGTATCAAATCTGGATCCAACTGGCGCAGTTTTCTTTGAATACGAGTATCTACAGCAGTCATACGTTAGCGATCATTATTGTAAATAAACACTCGCGAAGGCCGGCTCGATGCTCATGATGCTTACCAATACGTTTACATTGTGAGATTCTCATGCAGTGTTCATAATTTTCCTGTTGTACTACTTGTAAATTGTTGACGACAAATGTTATGTTTATGGCATTTAATGTTTATTTTTTACTTTTTGGTGGCATAGAATATAATTGTGTTTATAGTTGATTAAGCGCCAAATATCGATATACAATAAAGCAATAAATCGGAACTTTCAATATCAACAAATTTGTCACTAAATAAAACAGGTAAATTTAGAATATTTACGAACGAGTAACACTTTAAAATTAATTATTATTACACCAACATATTACATGAAACTATTTATTATTACGCGACTTGCATATCTAATTGGTAGTTTCATTGTAATACCATTTTATTATGATAAAATGTTCAAATTAATTTCAACTTTAGTCTTTAGTCAAACACACTTCAACACACTTTAGTCAAACAGCTTATTCCGAAAACCCAAATAGAGTAATGTAACTTACATCAAATATTTACATATTATATAAAATAGTGTCTAATTAGAGCACACGTAATTGCAAAGCTACGCCTACATTAACGTACAATTTTTTAACTCATATCGTATCCAATTAGAAGCAAAATGTTTACACCAGTCGTTTACAGCTCCGCTCTACCGATAAGTTCATGTCTAAAAAAGTTTTAATTGCGCATCCGTGTAGCGGATGATATGGCAGTGTACCCGCTACGCGACTGCTACGTAACAGCTACACGCACGATTCTATTCCAGTACCTATTACATTACACCGCACTTACATCGATGAATGTTATTTTATATTTACGTTAAAAAATCTTATAATTATTTTCATGCCGTTGGTATGAAACACACTAATAAGATATAACAGAATAAGCCATTTATTTGTTACATGTTAGGAATCGAATCCTGGAATTAATTTGGCATGTCTATCAATACCTACTGGGCTGTAGTGTAATCAAAGGTCTACTTTAATTACATATGAAACATACATTAAGCACTCTATAATTCACAATAAACATTTCATTCTTTAGATAAACGTTATCTAATAAAAAAGGCAAATTAACCATGTGAAAACTAATACATCTAAGTATCTCTAATACATATTAATTATTTAATCAGATAATATTATCCCACTTTGTTGAGGTCAACCGATTATTACTTTTTCCCTTAACAGTAAGCTCTTTAGACCCCTTTGTAGATTCTAACAAAGAAGACCGCTTTAAATCTCGCACACGGTTCCGCTATAAAGAAAATAACGCGGTTTTTATGAACTATATTCTAACTGCTAAGCAATCCAATTTCCGGGTCAAAGTGGACCACTCTTTTAAATGTCGGTCAAATCTAATAAAGTGTAATTAGAATCCAATGTAGCGCTGGCCTTTGTTCGATCCAGACGCGTTCGGATCTAATTAGCCTGGCATACGAATAATTTGTGGGATTTCGGATAACACCATCCCTTTCTTACTAGATACAGTATTTATACCCTGTTTAAAAAATTGTATTAGTTTGTGGCTTCAACCCATTAATGGCCGACTACTGAGAACGGATCTCTCCTCATACCTGAGGAGGCCTAGGGCATACTCCACCACGCTGCTCCAGTGCGGATTGGTGGAGGGGTTAGTGGCCAACCCAAGTGTCGGGATTTTTTAAGCCGCCCGAAGGTATCTGACATGGCTTAACGACTGCTACCAAATGATAACAACCGGGACCGACGGCTTTACGTGCCCTCCGAAGCACGGAAGCGCTCAAGAAATTTTTGCCGCTAGCGGTCACCCATCCAACTACTGACCGCGTCCGCTGTTGCCACTTGAGATCGACGCAAGCCGCCGGCGCTATGAGCGCTTCCCGACTCAGCTTCACAACTCATTTATAATTTAGAATATTTGTTTTAAATGGTTTTAGAATATTTGCTTATTTGTCGGTTTCTCAGTTTGTTCATATTTATTTTCGTTAATCTTTGAACCAGCTGACCATTGAAATAGCTCAATGTATTATAGTGAGCTCGGGATAAAATTTAGGATATGTTTTATATCAATAGGTTCACAAATAAAAAATATATGTAAATTCAAATTATCAGCCAGGTATATAAATAAAAGCAGCAGTGAGATCACATTCGCACCTCATGAGGAATTGGCACTTGCGCGCTACGCCGGAACCTTACACCGCTAGACAAGGTGCTCGTAAAAACTTTTAATTATTTCGGTGGAAATGTTCCGAAAGACTGCAAACATAAACCCGTGCGCATTCTTTCTTCCCTCTCCGTGGCCACAACCCGTAAGTGCCTTGTTTAAAAGTGTTGTAAAAACAAGCGTAACAGACGCTTTGCGGCGCTGTATGTGCCCTCTTAAAATAAGAATATTTTAAAGTTGTGCATCTTTACCCGCTTTATTTTCATAACACGTTGTAAGGATTCCGATTTAGCGAAATATTTAAAATTTTAAAGATTTTTTTTTACACAGCATGAATAATAAAATTTATATCAAGCATTTTTCAACATATAAATAAATGTAGTATTTTTAGTTAATATTTTTTTAGTTAATGTAAAAAACAACAAAGAGCATGCATTGATTGTCTGGTGTGGATACGCAACGAAGACACGTAGGTAGTGTGTCACTTCATTTTGGGCTGTGAGGTGGCTGCTGGCTTAAAAATTCTAGTTTCCCTACTGGGCGTATTATGCAATAGGCCTCCGAAGTTCGAAGCTCCGAAGATCTTATAATACTTATGTACTCATCTACTTCGCAATTTCATAACTTGCAATCTCGTAGGTACTTTTCCCCTTAGAATTTTATGAAGGTCGCAATGCATAACAACGTCTACATAAATGTACATTCGCTGATAATAGAAAATCATGGTGTGTCCATAAGAAAAGGACGAAAAATGTGGCAAAGTAGATCGAAGACTCGTTTTGACAGTACCTATCTTAAATCAAAACATTTATTTTCATTTTTTATAATTTATGTATTTTTAACTGATTTTATTTTTTGGTTGTTATTATTACGATTTTTGTTAAATACATTAATTAGTTAAATTATATTATTAGTTATAGTGAATATTTTGGTCTCTTCAGATTTATTTTCATAATAGGCACATGTAGCTGCACCGAGAGATTATGAGATGTGGACGAATATTGGCATCAAATTTCCAACATCTATCTACCTTCGTCATACCTAGCGTGCAATCCAATCAAGTAGACATAATATCTGAAATATGCCCAGGAGAATCAAAATTCGCCAAAGTCCAAGAGTGGCTCCAACCTCGTGCAACAAGCGATGATGCTTGTCAATAATTTGTCGCGCGCAGCCTCGCCGCCCCGGCTGCAATCACTGAATCTCTATACACTGACTTTAAATGACCTAACCGCCGATATATTCACCGATTATACATGTACTAAATAGCATACTTCTGAAGTTTACTTCGGGACTTGAAGTTAATATGTCAGTGAAATCCAAGATGATATTGATAAGTAACCAATAACCCTACAAATTATAATTTGATTCTTCTCGAATATTGAACTTTAAAACAATCCTTTGAATTCTCGAACCTGCTTGAATCCTGATAAATCTACGAATACTCTAAATTATTATTAAAAACAACAACCAAAACTAACTAACAATAGCGTCTTAGACCTATAACAGAAACTTTCAGAACGAGAATTACTACCTGTCTCAGAATACTATTCGTCAAGCAATTAAATTCTTGTCGTAATGCAAATTAAAATTTAATTTACCGATCTCATTACAGTCAGCATCTCGTTCAGATTGTAGTGTTCGACGGAAATGATCAAAGAGATCGTTCAGTGACACTCAGCTGTAATGAAACCGTCATCTAGCCGATGCAACGCAGTGAGTTACACAACGCACACAGACAGACGACAGACAGAGAAGGCTTGGGGACGATACTGATTTTCATTTCTTTGATTGGGGACGAATTACATTCCATTTACCAACTTTTTAATTTACGAGGAACAGGAATAAATGAAATATTCAGTCGAATTGAGAACCTCCTTCCTTTTTGAAGTCAGTGAAAAAGATAGGCATGTCATTAAGCAGTCCGTTTTAATTTATACTTGACACTAAAAATAAATCATCATTAAAAGTATTTCTGAAATTAAAATCATATTCTTTAATTACAGAAACTTAAACTTAATTATAAATTCTGTCGTTGATAGTTAGTCGTATAATAAATACTGGTTTAATTGAATCGCAAATTTTGTAAGACAGTAAACTAACGTGATTACCTTTCTTGCTTACAGGTAGGACTAGAATACAAATATTGTCCAAGTATGTAGGTATATCCTATAACTAATGTTAACAAAGCATTTTATTAATGATTCTATTAGTAGTAACGTGATCGTCTTGGAACATCAGATTGTAAATCAATAAAAACTTGCAATTAAAATGTGATAACAAAGCTAAACAAAAAGTGTGTATAATGTATATTTAAAAAATTATCTTTTGAACGGAATATATTATTGATATGTTTAAAATATTCATCTATACCGATAATGAATCTTATGGAATGATCATCTCATCACATCACATCTCCAAAATTTAACAAATATTGTTTGATTGAGAGGGTTCTAGTTTTCATTTATGTAATGAGATCATCCCTAACCCTACGGGCCGCTTTTCACCCTCCCCAGCCAGACGAACCCCTTTGATTGTAAAATTGCAAGCATATTGTTGTCTGTAACGGGTTACAACTCGAAACATTTTTCATAATGTTTATTAAAAGCGCAATTCCGGCCCGATATCCGTAAATTGAGTTTTCATCAAAATTTTTCTTTCTAAACAACCTTGACCTTCATTTTGTTTGCGAATAAATTTCGCTTTCATTTAATCTCCGAGGACTTCATTTTAAAACCATATTTACTCGATTAGTTTCGCATCGACCACGTTGCAAATATAATTCCGGTGTTATTGTATTGTTTTACAGTTATAACTATAAACTACATATAATTATAGGTATAGTTTAAATTTTTATCATTGCACAAAATATAAGTCATTTTTACTCCTAATAAATTGTCACACATAATTCTCCATCGAAGTAGAATTCCAATTTGAATGATTTATAAATTCGTATAAATTACCAACTGAATCGACCGAGAATAAGTATAAGAAATAAAGGAATGACTATTTCTAATTCAATAATAATTATGTATTTTATTCATTTGCAAGTGATTCGAAATTGCATTTTAAAAACAATAAAAAATGACGTACTGTTTTACGATCGACTCATTTGCTACAGCAATAATAAACTCCAGTGGTACATTGAAACGAGTCTCCTGATAGTACATTTAAAATATTTTTCTGCAAATGCTTGTAGTTTAGCACAAAAAGAGTCTGTGAAAAAAATCTAATAGGAAATTGCAGATTTTTAGTATAGAAAAAAAAATGCGATAACATCAACGCTTTGAACTATTAAGGTTCCAGACACCGGTTTTTTTCTTTTCACTACTATAAAAAAAACTTTATACACACTATATTACACAAACCTACAGTAGACGCGACGTACAATTATACACTTCGCGAATCTCAGAAATGTTTAAAGTTACTGAATTGCTAGCATACAAAATTGTACAAAACTTTGCAATAGCTTTTCAAATAAGTAACTAGCTCGTGTTAATATTTTGCTCTTTGTGATTCCACTCACAGCGAAACTGAAGTATGAGTGTATATGACAAGCACGTCGAACTTCTTTTATAAGTTAATTCCTGCTCATGCACAATTCGTAAACTTTCGAGTGCTATCTTGCGATAGTTAAAGCACCGCTTGCCGTGAATAAAAATTTTACTTGAAAACATTTTGTTTTCATTTTAGTTCAAAAGTTTTACTTTCAAAGATAACACAATTAAACAGTTGTACTTTGACTCGATGGAAAGAGAGGCGGTAATTATTGAAAATGACCAGGAGACTGAATATTGAAACAAAGCGAATAAATTAAAATCACTTGGTTATAAAAATATTTTATTTTGAGATGGGTACCTATTTCCTGATTAAACTAAAAGAAGTCAAATTATCTTGCTGTGTTGTAGATTATACACAAGTGACGTTTAATACACCTTTGTTAAATCCTTGTTCCTGTTGTTCCCAGTAATGAAACTACGTCTTGCCGATGTTACCTCCTTATCCAGATTAGAACGTCTGTGTAACCTGTTCCGACATTTGAATTCTTATTAACTCGATGCTAGAGCTCTATGCAAGTATATCGAGAGGAAAGATAAGCGCAAACAATTTGTTTTATCTATCTGATCAGCTTCTATTTGCATTAACAAGTCCACTTTGTTAGAAAACTACTTGTATCACTCTACTAATAATAAATACAAAATAAAAAGCCTAATAACTAGTTTTTAGTAGTAATATAGTTTTTCTCAGATATCTTCATCAATCAGTTACAGTTTTTTAAATATATTATTATTATAGACATAATTATATTGTTGTGGCTTCATTATCATTTATCAGCGGTGGAACTATTTATCGTCGAACTGTTTTAAAATTTTTGTTTACATTTTATAACGTACCTAGAATAGAACGAACATGAATAAAAATAAGGCAATAAGTATCAAATTTTGCTAAAATTTTGCATAAAGAGATAAGCACGATCAAAGGATTGCTTTCAAAGTGGTTTACCTGGCAAGCATATTTAAGTTTCATGAAGTGGGGAAATGGAAAATAAATTGGATTTATATGAGTTTCTTAGTGCTACATGAGACAATATTTACTTTGTTCTCACTAGGATTGGAAGTACGTCAAATTCAAACTTCGCAGTTTATTTGAAAAATCACACAACTGCGTAAATATGAGCTCACTCCAATACAAACAGGACTCTGCTATGAGTAATTCTATTTGTAAAGCATTATTATGATAAAACTGTCCACAAATAAAAGTTTAGATATAATAAAGTAAGTAAAATGTGACCGGGAAAAAAACTATGGCCTATGTAATAGAAACTTAGCTACTTGATTTTCTATTTTTATAAAACTCCGATCAAAACTGGTATTCAATGCTAAAGCCTAGGAGTTAGATACCTTGTTAGTACTCGTCACACCCCTTAAACACAGGTAATTTTTATTAGGTTACTAGGTTATTAGGATAGAATAAAGGATAATGTACCTACATATTACTTGCTTATAAAAATTGACTTTGGCAGAAACTGGGTGTATGAATCAGACACGAAATACGTATTGTCAAAGGTAACAAAAGTTATGAAGTTAATCAAAAGCTATTCGGAATTTGTTGAAAATGTGTAGAGCACAAGGCACATACCTACTTAGTTTTGCATAAAACGTTTTTGCACGTGGAAGTTTCAAATAATCTACTTTATAGAGAGCACATAAACCTCTTAATGCGCTAGTGTGTAGGTTATGTGTTCGACGTACGTATTTAACATGCAGACAATTCTGATACAAAGAGGAAAATACATTAACATAGCAACTTCACACAACGCGTTTCCGCTGCGAACTTTGAAACATTTTCACCCAAACTTTTCTATATGCGAAGCTCTATTGAAAGCCCCTCGTACAGATTAGCAGGTACCGTGATAATGCGTGAACTGTTATTTTCAATGGGAAGTGTTATTCAATTTATAACACGTAATATACATACGGCGCGTGATATTTTACTTATACAAGCCATTTTTTAAATCACTACTTTAATACACTACGTGACATGTTTTAAAAATTTTGCTCATGATTAGTCACAAATTAGATTAGATTAGAAAGCTATTAAAAAATAATTGTCACAAAAATTATAGCTCTTGTTTATGAAAAAAAAAACACATACATAATTATATCGTCGCAGAAATACATATACCTAAGTGATGTACTTTTACCAATGTATATTTTTATGGTTAGATAAAAATATACATTGGTAAAAGAATGATAGGTACCGAGAAACGTCCATGGATGACAAATAATCTCGATGTACCTAATTTAAAGCGTCAAATTATAGAACTTCAAATCTTGTCAAACTTCTCCTATAGGTGTGAACCTGTCGGAATCTGACATAAATCGTAATTCAACTTGAAAGTCATAAATGAAAAGTGTTGGCCGCAATTTAAATGTTGTAGGTGTTAACGCAACGGTCCCAAAGCATAGCTCTTGGTTAAAGCTACTTACATATTGTCCGCGCAATCTGTGTGCAATCTTCATCGATGCATATATTACCTATACTTTTAATATTTATAATTGGTAAAATAAAGGAAGAAAATTAATATGAGTAATGTTACAATGTTTATTTTACTTTTAATACTAAATCTTATAAAATGACCCTCGTGTGCATTTGTTCTATCTGTGTTATAAATTTGGAAATATTAGGATTTTTTTATGAATAATGAATGATAGGTACCTAAATTTAATATGAAACGGAAATTATATTGTTTCAATATACCGTGTATTTTAGTTAAAGTTAACTGATATAATAATTCAATTATTATAAAGATTGAAACTGAAGACCTACTTAAGATGTCGGGTATTATTTAGTTTAGAGTGTATAGAGTGTATGTACACCATGGAGCAAATACAAAGAGGAGGTGGTGTATTTAGATTTCCTTAAGAAACAGTGCGTGACATTTTGCGGAGTGCGAGGGGAGTTACGCCCCTCCCACATTTCTATTTTTCACCTACCGGCCAAAAGCAAAACTACTTTCTTCTTTACGTTACGCAAAACTACGTTGTTTAACTACCTCACACTAGATGTCATGTCGCTAAACGTCGGATTTAACAGGGACGTACTCAGAATTTTCGTAACAAAGATATTAAATTGCTTTTTTACAGCATTTTTTTCATATTTATTTATTATGTTATATGTGCATTTGTTGTTCATTAGATTTTTTTCATTTATTTCATAATTAAGACGAGAATTGAGTACCAAGTGCTCTCTTTCAATATCGTTAGTGACTCACCAGTGACTCTGTATAAACGTTTATAATTATGCCACTATGGAAAAAAGAAACGTTTTGTTTTCAACCGATATGTTCATGCATAGGAGCATGGGGTATATAGGGTGATCAAATAACAGACACTATTATAACATAATTTATTTACAAAACTTAATAGGTGTTATTTAAAAAATAGGTTTAGTCAGAAGCAACGGAACAAACTCCATAAATGATTTGCGGATTCTTTTAACTCTTACTCGATACGTCATTCCCGTAATCTCTATTCGGTACGTCATCGCGGTAAAACTCTACTATATACGTAATTGCCCTAAAACTCTACTCGTTGCGGCGTCTTCATGTGCTCCATCCTCAAGAACTCTTTACCAGCGGCAACACATACTTAGCATTGGAGATAACCTGTAACAACAAAAAGAAGGTCATCTATATAATTAAATATTAAATTAAACAGCGACTACGTAAGCAAAGATGCATCGATAGCATGGATGTTGACTTTGATTAACAGAAATAAAATTGTTTTTACAAAGAAACACTAACTTATTTCGTACAAAACGGCAATTTCATAAGTAATTAATCTAATATTAATAATACATAGCCGTGTAGGTATGTATTACCACGTATTTAAATTTGTATATAATATTATAATTTATATTATATTACCATTAATTGATCTCTAAATGCGGCTCTGTCTGATGCACTCTAGTGCCACCTAGTGTCTAATAGATTTAAATGTATATGATAGCCGACGATAAGCGAGTTTTCTAGAAATATTTTAATTAAATTACGTATAAAATTACTTACACCTGAAATGTGATGCTATTCATTGCATCAGAACGTCTATCCGTGTACTTTTTGCACGATAAAACACAACACTTCATCGTTTTTTTCTTGATAACACGGAAATATGATTTATTTTGGAATGACAATACAGTGCACCCCATGTGCACGAAGTACGAACGCGGACAGGGTACTGACTAAAGCCACGCCCCCTGTGATGACATCAGGACCTAGTTGATAATCACAGTGCACAGTTGCTTAGGCCGACTCCTCTTTGTATTTGCTTCGTGATGTACACTCGTCAACTAAACCGTCCCCCATCCCGCAAAACACTGGAAGGGTCTAGTTTATAGTGGTATAGTAATTACATAGTTTGTCCTGTTATATAAGTACAGCAGAGATTCCATGGGCACCGCATCCCATTGACATCATTAATACCACAGTTATTGTGGTCATCAACACTACAACCGAAACTCGTACATCTCATGGTGTCTAAAACTTTTCATGGAGGGTGATAACTGGCCAGGCATTTAAAAATCCAGGTGGGATCACCTTTACCCTTTACTTTACTACAAAATAATCTTGATATTATAAAAATTATACATAGAGAACAAATATATCGAACGCAGTTAGTGCATAACCCGCTTAATAATTTAAGAAGAACGTCATCAACGCATCACACTTCCCGTGAAGATACTTTTAACTTCATCGGAGCGTTACAACTGAAGAGCAGATTAGATGTTTCGCATGTTACATATTAAATAACAGAAAACAGTTACGTTTTAAGAACTTAAAAATCTTGGAAAATGGCAGAGATTCCCTACGAAGAATAGTTATCTTAGATTATATGAAGAATCACCGTGACTGAATTAGGACGAGACTCTTACTAACAATTACTAACTGGACTATTACTAACCACAACTAACAGGACTAACTATCACTAACGGTCCCTGTCCCAGTCCTTATACTTATTAACAGACTAACCATGTTCTAACACCGTTTGCTAAATGGACTATCCATCCTAGTCTCCATTTTAGTCTTGTCTAGGTCGGTCACGGTTATCATGGGCGGCAGCGGAAGGATGGTGCTGCCTGCTCGTTTGCTACGAGTACCTTAATTCCAAAAAATAAATCAATCAATAGATATTAATGAATTTAAATACGTAATTGAAGAATAATTGTTAATTAATGCCATGTACCTACTTATATGTTAAATATGACTAATAAAAAGCGGTTTAGTCAGTGTTAAATTAAATATTACTATTTAACAATACTCCTAGTAACACTTCATTACTGCCATAATTATTATATTGATGGACTGATACACAAAGCTAAGATAACTTTAGTCATGACTGTTTTAACAAGATCGTTGAACAATTTTGAATTGTGGATGGCCTCTTTGTTTCGGGCTCAAACTCGCTAACTAGCTGCCGGTGACTAATAACTACATCGAAATCGCGTAAACATTAAAACCAGATCTAATCCAGGAAACTTTATTGGAAATAAACATTCCTGTTGTATAAAGGCTTACGAACTACATTTCCAGGTAATTTATTTGCGAAAATGTTAAAATATGGAATTGGCTGTACACGGTAAGCTTTTGTCAACGCCATAGGCTTTATACCAATGAAAGCTGTAAAATGTGGAGAAATATGACGATTCATTTCAACGTTTTGTTTAGATGGCATTTGATAAGATGGCAAAAAATTGTTATAAATTATTTCAGAGTTTCTATACTGGAAGGGATATGAATTCTCATTATCCAATAATCCATTATTTCTGTGCTGTATTTCTTCCCCTGCCATTCGGCCTAATATTTCGTTTTCATTAGTCATTGAAAATGCATGGTCGTCCTGTACTTTTTGTAGTAAGTTTTGAAAATCAGGATGTATAATTAACTGATTTACGAATTCTCTGGAGTTATCTTTTTTCTTGGTAGCGATTCCTCTGTCTGATTGTGTTGGTTTAAATTGTCTAAATTCGGGCGACTTCTTTTCTTGTTTTGACTTAACTGTATCATTATTGTGCTTTGTGTCTTCTCTTGGTGTTAATTCCAGAGGTTTAGTGAAATATGTCTTTTCATAAATAATTAAACCACCTGTAACATTGTCATCTTGTTTATTTGGGAGTACTATTTCTGTTCCACTCAATTGTTGTGTAGCCCATGTCAGCCACAAATACAGGCAAGAATACAATGTAAACAAAACTGAAAATAATAATAAAAGAAAATTAAATACAGGTAGCATAAATAAATTAAGTACAGAAAGTGGTGTGAGGTTATTATGCGAAATATAGTCATTTTGTTATTAATAGCCGACAAATAAGCAGACAGCCCGCCTGATGCGAAGTGGTCATCGTTGCCCATTGACGTCAGAATAACATATCATATCATCGATGCTTTGCCGGCCAAGAACCAAGAACTTTTTTCAGTAGTATGACCACCCGTAAGTAGCGGTAAGTCCAAGATTTATTTTTAGTCTCATTTAGAAGTACATAATTTTTGTTTATAATACATATTTATACATTTTGAAAGTGAATTTTCACCACAAAGGTTTAAAGAAAAATGGACTTACTGTATGACATAGTCGTCTTAGAAGTTTTGCACGATTAACTAAAATCTGAATAGGGATTGATTATATATGGATGCTTATCTATGGTTGTTACTACATGTTTAATCAGGCATTGAAGGAATGATTAACGCTTATGTGAATCGAATTAGTATGAAAATCTCTGACTTCATTAACTAGTTGTTGATTGAATCCGCATTAGAAATTGTTGAGATTGGGTTACTGTGTAAAAAGAGAAGAGTAACTAGGTGTGACAGAAATCCATCAGTATACTTGTAATTAATTATACTACTATATATTTGTATATACCATCCTATATACTTATAACATGTAATACATATATCTTCTTAATATTAGATTCGGTGTTCCCATCTGCGTATTAATATGGGAGTCTTCAAGAGGAGAGTGAATAGGCTTTTAATAAGTTAGGGCGTCCAACATCCTCGACTTCATCGCCACTTACCATCAAGTGGGATTGTTGTCAAGCGTTAACTTATGTAATGTACAAAAAAATGTATAATTATGTATTACATGTTTACACAACTAATTAAATTTGGTTCAGAGTCAGAAATACCATGACATTGATAATAGTGGAATAATTAAATTGGAAGTATAGGTTCTTCGAATAGTAGACAAATGAGGCGGAAAGGTTTGGTAATTATTTTAATATTTCTTACTTTCATATACCTAATTAACAAAAATTATTGGTATTGAAATCATATCGAATTTTGAGTAATAGTTGAAACTATTACGTACTGCGAGGATGTTCATTGTATACAGGATTGGCTCTCAAGTTTTTAATTTGCGCAATAACATTTTACAAATGATTGGAAACTGAAAAAAGCAATCTTGGTTATCGTTGCCTCGGTCGGCACCGGAGCGGCATCAAGTAAACAGCCCGGTTCGTCCTGCATTTCAATCGACTCTATTTGTATTTTATTGGAGACGACTCGAGTCGAGGCCAAACGCCAGGGACCAAAGCTTTATGTTTTATTGAGTTCTCTTTATGAGGCTTACTCAATAATAGACTCTGATATTAACAGAAAAAAGCTCCGTTTAATTGGCGCTTTCATTGAGTCATATTTTCATATTTTTATAAAAGTACAGCTTTTCAAGGTATGCTACTTTTTATATTTGACTGACATCGTGATTTCGCAATGTACCTACAGATACGCTAAATATTGAGTTATAATCAAAAATAGGTTAAATCACTTTCCAGGTCCTTTCGAGGTCTCACATTGCCGCTGTTGAATGTAAGTATTGAGCATAATATCAAGTTGAGTATTAAAATCAACTCGCAAATGCATCAGTAAAAAGGTTTCTAATAGTTACATATCCACTTGCCAATGTAGGTAGGTGTGTTGCGCAAATAGCCAACAAAGAAGGAGACCAGACACCAGATGGTATGTGGTCCTGGTCACCTGTGCCCATTGATACAACAATACCAAAAGTTACACCGATGCGTTGCCGACCAAAAAGCAGGTAAATTGTAGTTATGTCTATAGATATGTCATAGTACATATTTACATTTGTCATAAATAAATTATATAGTATTGATTTATTGCTCTAAGTTTATATTTACGTTACTTATATAATAGATAATAAGATAAGATTAACATTTGTTATTGTAGGTAAGTCATCACTAACATCATTGCAGTCCTTAAGTTCCCCACTCGCCCATCACCATGTTAGGGTCAGGTCCACAACGTTGGCCAAGTGAATTGGCAATCTTTGCACATCTTTGCGAAAATCACGGAAAACATTTAGGCGCGCAGGTTTCTTCACCATGATTTCCTTCAACGCAGCAAGTGATAATGAATTAATTTGTAACATAATATTCTCCCCGTGTGCGGGAGACCAGTGTTCAAGTTACTGGGCGATAATGACCTACAATGAAGGCATTACGTATTGTTGATTTAAAAACTGTTTTATTAAAAAAGAATGAACTTATGCATCTGAATCTGATTTCTATTACACGAATAAAACAGTAGATTATATTAAAAGCTTAAGTAATTAGAATGTCCGACTCTTCCCTCATTATTACTATCGGTCGTGTTGACACCTGGCTATTTGTCCACACGCGACTGTTGGAATAATTGAGGTGCAAATTTTCACTTTGTTCCGTTTCCATTCGATTAAAATCGTTGTACCTCACTTGTACACAACCTATTCGGTGCTTACTAAACGATTTGAACAGTTCGACGGTTTACGCATCCAAGCACAGGATTTTTAGCCACAAAAAATTGTTTCGTGGTTTCGTACACGCGCTTTAGGGATTATTTAAAAATTATAAGCCTTTGTTTTCGCTTTATACATATGTACGTAGTTAGTTTGAAATGAAATATGTTTAAAGTATGAAATAAAATAACGTTATAGAACCAGCACATACTCGTAAGTAACTACTAATATAACTATTAACGTTATAAGTTTTATGAAAGGTCGGTTACAGCGTAGTTTGAAATATATTGGCTACTGGGTCTCGCGAGTCGTCTGAGTACACTTTATGAGCATCTAATAAAAATTTTATCGTGTAACAGTAAAGAAGCAATCAGTCCGTTGGATATTGGCGTGCAGGGTCCGTAAACACGTACATTTTTATGTTCCTTTGCATTACTGCGATTCGTTGATTCGCGTATGCGCTTTTCGCATTCATTATCCGCTTGACGCTTGAGATAAACCCTATGTAATGTGTCAAAAAAAGATTTCAATACAATACAGAACTCCATTTGAAAGGCCGTTGTCATCGTATTTTAGGACCGCGAGCAGAGCCGGCATCAATGAGTAGGTACACCTTAAAACGTTAAACATTGATATTTTTACTGTAACGGGTACTCACGATTTTTAATATTTATATGGATATACTTTCACACTAACATTTTTTAGTTTTCTTTTAATTATTATAAAAGACCATAGCATACAATGCAATGGCAATTCGAAACAGTTAATTTACCTACGCGTTAAATAGTTTTTTTTTTCGAAAATGGTAACGTACCTATTATGCCCCCCCTGAAATTTCTCTACGCCTCCCAAGGGGGGCGTAACCCCTTGGTTGGGAAGTCCTGCCTTAAAGTTTAGAGACGCAATTTCGATCACACCACACAATTTTTAATACGCTTTTATTTCATAATAGTTATGGAAACCGATTTGGTGGTTATGCAATATAAACTACGTCGTACCTACAAAGAGATGGCCTACTTAGGAGATAAATATTATTTTTCAATTTCATTTATTTCTTAAGTCCTTTGACGACGGACTGGATAATTATGCGATTGCTGCATGCCAACAGGCCACAGATCCCGATGATTCAGCTTCGATCACGCGCGCTGTTCCATCCGTTTGACCAAAGCTTACTGCGTGTACTAATATGTTTGGAGGTCTTGCTTATGTTTATATAAATAACATATATACTTAAAAAATCTTTCAGTTAAATATTTAATTTGTACCACTTTGTACCTAAGCAGTTTAGTCAAAATTTGCAACAATTTCCATCGTATTTATATGATTATCTATGAAATCATCAACATCCAAATGACTATTGAGCACTTTTGTTTTTTTGTAAATATTGAGATTTCAAAAGGTTAAGTTGTATCTTTAAAGTACGATTTAAACTTTCTGTAACGTGAGAACCCCCGCGTGGTTTTGTATTGGGTCGTTACTTATGTAAATGAATACCTGTAACGAGATGTATATACGAAATATATGTACATGGACATACGCTTAAACATCGAAATCTTTAACTAGTTTTAATTAATAAAAATTATAAAACTGACAAGACCATCCACGGTTAATTCAATTAGATATTTAGTATACAAAGACCACAGCCCTACAAGTTAATATCATTTAACATTACCATCTCGTGCAAAATGCAAGGCCTGCTTAGCTTCAACACGTTAATGGCCCACTACTGAGCACGGGTCTCTCCTCATACCTGAGGAGGCCTAGAGCATACTCCACCACGCTGCTCCAGTGCGGATAGGTGGAGGGGTTAGTGGCCAACCCGTGGTGTCGGAAGTTTTTTATGCCCCCCGAGGCCTCCGACATTGCTTAACGACTGCTACCAAATGATAACAACCGGGACCGACGTCTTTACGTGCCCTCCGAAGCACGGAAACGCCCAAGAAATTTTTGCCACTAGCGGTCACCCATCCACTTACCAACCGCGCCCGCTGTTGCTTAACTTTGTCCGTCAGTTAAGATCGACGCAAGTCGCCGGGCTATCAGCGCTTTAATAAAACATATTACCTACCTGTAGGTACCTGCTTACTTTTAATAATAACTTTTATGACTTTACTTACATATTATTTAGGTACATTTGTATAAAGTTACTTCAAAAATTCTCTCCTTGTATACACATAGAACAATATGACAAAACATTTCTAACTTTCAATATTGTACAGACCTTTAAATGAAAGCGTTAAAAGCTGCGGAATGGCCATGCATTTTCTGCGTAGCAACAACGGCTAGATCCCGACGATCACGTGACGGTCACGCACATCGCGACCCGCGCTTACCGAGGCTTACTGCGTGTACTAATATGTTTGTCGTTCTTCCTATTTATATTAATACACTTTCATTTTTTCACTCTGCTTATAACGATGAGCTAAAAAAACTAGAATTTCAAACGTGGAACAGTGGATAGAAAATATTTTCATATTCCGCAAAGATTCTTTGAAACACGTTAAAATGTAAACGTTATGATTTAATATAAAAATGTTTTTTAATAGCTGAGTAATCCAAGATGAAAGTAGTTTTCGAGCTAATTTGTCATAATTAGCACCTGCGTCATGGTTGTGACATTAAAAAATATGTTTTATTAAAATTCTGCCTGATGTCAAGGCCGACTTCCATCTTGAAAGAAAAACGACCCTACGTAAAACAAAACATTATTGTTATTGCGTTGTTACACTTGGTTCCGGAGTATTTCGCAGAGGTAAGTAGATAATTTAGGTGCTATAATCTTCTAGTCTTTTGGAAGTCATTGACCGAGTAATCAACACGCGCGCTCAGTCGGAGATTGGCGGAGCGTCTGTTAGAAGCAAACATTTAACATTCATGGACGCTTTCGTGCTTCCGAGGACACGTTGAGTAATCAATTGATTACACAACGTGTATTATCGCGGGCTACTAATCCGTTTGCTACTCACTTGTATACCTCTACCTACCCATCTTATCATTGAGTTACATTTTAGGTATCCACAGATTTGATAGAGCCAAAGCTAATTAGCATAACTCAAGTTTAAAGGTGCTTACTTTGTGCCAACTTCCGATATATTTTTATAGGTACTATAATAATATACTAGCCATGTATAACCTACAAAATAAATAATATTCATCGACAATTTTGTTTGACCTACTTTTTTGTCGTGAGATTAGAGTATTTTTGTTATAATTTTTAATAAAAAAATCAATAATTATTATTTCATTACTATATTTCTTTATTATTATTATTGTTCTTTGATTATTTTTGGACTTACCTATTAATAAATTTACTAAAAAGGTCCTCGACGCATTTCTGCAACAAATATTCTCCCCATAATGATCGAACACATCCACACCGAAATAGGCTATTTTGTGTGACTGTTCATGCGTGTGTCTGTGGAAGGATATGGACAAAATCAAAACTCAAGACCTCATGGCGGGATTAAAAATAAGAGAACTATGCTGCCTGTAGTCAGCCACTACAAAATACAAAAGACAACTACAAAATTAATCTAAAACTCAAAGCTACGTTTAGCGTTACTTTGCATAACATATTAAACAATGCTCAGTAAAAACCCGATTTCAATTAAAATTTTCTCAACAGACTTTGTTCGCAACACCTACGAAAGTAGTAACAACGCTAAACCAACTTCATATGAATTCTAAAAACAGTAAAACAATGGCCAAACTTATAATAGTGTGTTCGATGCTATTGGCAGCTAATTTCTTGCTACAAGAGCAACTCTGTACGTTGTGGCGTTTTTTGTGGTTATGTTTTGTTAAAAGCTATTCTTCGGACATAAAAAGAAGTAAATGAATGCAATTTTGAAATTAATTATGACTTCATGCGTTAAAGCACTTAACCTGTTTATCGACTCCATATTCTCATGGAAACCTAAGATCGTAAAAGTTTGAATATCCCTCCTTCCAAGTAGTTCTGGGTATCGTAAAGAGAGAATTAACAGTCCTGAGGTAAGTGTTATAATAATATCCTCTACGGTTTCGAAATGTGCTTGCACCCGGATCCTGTCCACGTCCGTCAGTAGTGTAATAAAGTTCGTCCAGTTATGCCATAATGTGCATGTGTGATGAGATGAACTCGCGTAGGATATTCAGAAGTTAACTATACAGTTAATCTTTAAAATAAAATTCCATGTGAGTTAACGAAACTGTCATAATATAAATTTAAAGGAATATCAAAAGCACTGTTGTTACGTAACGTTTAAATGAATTGCATGATTATTTCAAAAACAAGAATCATGAGATATTTTTTTCATTAATGATAATTAAAACGGTTTTTTAATAAAATGTTTTGTTTACTATGAGTAGGTAAATAAATGTGTTTCTTGTAAATTATTTCGTCGGGGCTACTCGTGAGAGACTTGAGGAAAACTATTTACGACCGTTTTTAAAAACCTATTCCGAATTCAAAATTACTTGAATATAGCATAATTCTGAATTTTAAATTTGAAGTTTGTAAATGTGGCATGGCCTCTGATCTGGTTTGTTTGTCGCAGGACCAAATTGTGGCATTAGTGTTGAGGGCGGAGACTCTTTACAACTCAGGCATTCGACATCAGTCTGTCTTCGAAAAGCAATATTACCTATCTTTGCTTTGACTTAAAATACTGTAATTCTATTTGAGATCAAAAACTGCAGTGTTCACTCAACATCAGATAGATTGCATGTTCAGTTACTACTTTTATATCAATAAAAAATAAGCCGAATCGCTCTGGTGAACACTACTAAAAATATATAGCGTTATGCAACACGCTTTTCTGACCGAAAGCTTTGGTAAACCGTAACAAATTACCGACATCAAAAATATATCTATACCTTTTATCAGCCCCAATACCGGTGAGTTGACATTTTTAACGAAATCAATTAACCGAATGGAACATCGCTCTGCAGCCGAATTAAAAGGGGCGCGACGATAACTATTTGAAAGCATAAATCGTCAGTAATTCATACACTAACTGATCCAGTAATCCAATAAAGATCGTGGGTACACACTTCTCTGATACAGCGGACATGTTGTTTTTGCGATTGGAATTAATTTCATAAATAATTAATAGAGCATATTTGGCTCGGCGAGCGCAGGACACAGATGGAAATGCACTCGGCAAATTGACTGAAAACCGCAATCGGGAAAAGGCTAAATACCTGCTAATGATGGCGCAATCGAAGCTTAAAATTTGTTTCTTTTTATAAAAAATTTGTTATCATGAAAATTGTTTGAAGGGAAATAAATTATATTTTTCAACAGTTTCATGGTGTAAGGCTTATAAATACTATACCATCATTCATCATCACAACCCATAACTGTCCCACTGCTGGGCACGGGTCTCCTCTCACAGTGTGAGGGGTATAGGCCATAGTCCACCATTCTGGCCAAGTGCGGATTGGTGGACTTCACACACCTTTGAGAACATTATGGAGAACTCTCAGGTGTGCAGGTTTCCTCACGATGTTTTCCTTCACCGAAGCAAGTGATAGTTAAATTTTAATACGCACATAATTTTTGAAAATTAGTGGTGCGTGCGGGGTTTGAACCCGGACCCTCCGGTTCGGCAGTCCAACGTTCAACCACACGGCTATCACTGTTTAGGCTAACATGATTGGTGTAAACTGTAAGGTAATCATTCCATGTCAACGGTGTAGGTCATGTTTTACATTTTGGTCAATACAGTTCATTACAAACTCTTTGGTGCAGAAAGAACTTATACTTTCCATTCTGTACTTGGTCTGGATGTGTGTTGTGGTCTTCATGCGTTGTCCGTGGCACCCACGAAACAGGGAATCCTAGTATGGGGCTATGAGTGTCTATAAGATGTCTATGAGTGTGTATGAGATTTATTTACTTAAATCATGAGTAACTTAAAATTATAGAAATACTTTACGCCTATTTTTACGTTATTTTGTAATTTTCATTAATTAGAAACGGGATCATGTTATGAATACAGGTCTACTAAAAACATCCAAATTGGTGGATTTAATTTGCGAATAAATTAGACAGATACGCTGGGTAGTTATACAGAATAACGACAAGATTTGCGATTGATGCCGTTTGTACTTGTACATACTTATAAATTTATTCGTATCGTGTGAATAAAATATTACGAAAAGGAAAATCTAAGAATGTCAAAGGTCTGTACACACTACAGTAGTTTACACTGCGTTAGCTCACGGCGCGGCGCACGGTGGAACGAAAACTTGCTAGTAGAGGGTTACATGAAAATGAAATTGTTTTTTCTGAAATATCATTATTGGATCGGGTTTTACTTCCTTGTGCGAACATAAAATACCTGTTGAGTATTTTCGATTAAAACAGTATTTTCAGATATACATATAGCGACTTGAACATTTTTTTGTATACACCAAGTGCGTCACACTGCGTCAAGGTGTACATGTACCTACCGTGCATGTGGATTTTGATCCAAACAAATTACGTCATTAGGGTGGTGTGGATGAAATCATATTTTTACAAAAACAAATGACATCATAGAATCATGTTATTTTACAATCTGTTAAAATACCATCAAATGCAGTTATGTTTTCTTCTACTTTATTTCAGAAAAATCGTCGAATTGTACATTTACGAGATGTACATTTTTTCATCAAACTTTATAATTTTTTCACAAAATGTACACAATGTCATAACTCGATAAATGTTAACCATACAAAAAATGTAGAATATAAAAATAACCATGTTAGTTAGTACAATCCAATTCTAATAAATCCCTTAAGGCCCCACTTTCTGTTTTCGTTCCATAGTGCGGCGTAGATCCACAGACACATTACATCGCTTCATAAATCGCACATTTGTCATTAATCGCCTTGAATCGGTTGAAAGTTTATTGTCATAAACCATATTATTTAAGTACCTGTAGACGGCTATTATATTTTGTAGACGGTTAGAGAAATAGGTACTTATGCCTTTTCCTTTTTATAGAGATTACCGTTCAACCGTTGTATTAGAAGTTGGTTGTTAGTACTTATTAATATCATTATGATTACAGATTTCTGTCTAAAATTGTAGGTCACTTTGAAAGATAGAATAATATCATGTGACATCCCTGTGCATCTTATTTAGTAATATGTAAAATTTCGGTATATCTATCTCGTATATCTATCTCGGTATATCTATCTCGTATATCTATCTCGGTATATCTATAGTACGACGTAGCAATTCTAATTCAGCTTGCGATATTCGACCTACACAAAATACAGCAAATATTTAAAGTGAAATAAAAGCTCGGAGAATACTATACGAGTATTTTTTTCTATTAGAACGCCTATTCAAGTCAAAGAAGTATTATTTTTATTGAATTAAGATAGCAAACGAGCAATCTATAAATAACATTATTTTCCAAAACATGAAAGAAATAAACACAACGAAAAATAAAGTACTTAAATAAGTAAAAGAAAGGCAGTTTGTCTTTAAAAGGTTTCTAATTCTAATTAAGCAGATAATAATGTTATTTGGTAGATACCTACTCTTAAATTATACAAACTGTCCTTTTGCTAGAAAATTGACGTTTTAGGTATAATATTTTTCCCATTCGTTTACGTAAACTAAAAACAAAAAAAGATGAGTAGGAAGTGGTCAGATGAGGCTGGGTGGGTACTCGTAGTAGTTTCTTCTACTGTAATATACACATAGGGTTGAAGCCAATATGGCCCACTACGGAGCACGGATCTCTCCTCATACCTGGGGAGGCGTAGAGCATACTCCACCACATTGCTCCAGTGCGGATTGGTGGAGGGATTAGCAGCCAATCCAAGTGTCGGAAATTTTTAATTCGCCCGAAGTCCTCCGACATGGCTTAACGACTGCTCACAAATCATATCAACCGGGACCGGCGGCTTTACGTGCCCTCCGAAGCACGGAAGTGCCCAAGAAATTTTTGTCACTAGTGGTCCACCCATCTAATTACCGACCGCGCCCGTTGTTGCTTAACTTTGTCGATCACTTAAGATCAACGGAAGCCGCCGGGCTACGAGCGCTTCAGAAGCCAATATACACATTGTAATAAATAACTAATCAGAATAAGCTAAACACTGCACGCTTACACACACATACCCCGCACTGATTCCATGTGCCGCAGGTGGCATGGAAAACACAAATAACATACAATATCACTAACACGCACGACCTGAGAACAAACATTCATCTATCACATAAATATCTGCACTGCCCGGGAATCGAACTCGGGCCCCTCGCTTTGCAGGCAGGGTCACTACCATACCACCTAGGCTGCAGGATCTTCGTCAAGCAAGTTTAAAATTATTATGTAAGTCCCGAGAGCGACTAAAAACAAATGTCGTCATTACGAAAATTCTTATCAACACTTCCAATGAGGCGCAGTTTAACTTTAAATGTACGTTTTCCATGTGGCAGAACTAGTACTGCGGCTATAAATCAATCTGCACGTAGACTTGACGCTTCGCCGTCGCGACGCGTCGCTAATTAGGCCGCACTGGCGCTAATCAGCACTCATTACGCATATTGGCGTTTCGGTTTCCATTTACAATTATTTCTGTTTGATATGAAACCATAGGAAACCTCGTAGTAGTTATGGGGCTACGTTGAATAAATGAATATAGTACATTTTTGAGGAAGAAATATTACCAGAAACGGTTTTTAACATGAATTTACGAGGTGTTTGCTTCTAATCTAAAACTAATGATTTAAACGCAATAGATTAGACCAAAAGCTTTACCTATTATACCTATACAGATTATCGACTATTGTCTAGATGGAATAGAGAGATAAAATTTAATCGAATCGTTTGTGGGCACTGCAAAATTTGTACAAACAAATTAACGCGAGGTGCAATTGGAAAATCTGTACAAACGCTAAAACAAACTGTATTTAGTTAACGCATCTAAATTTAGTTAGGTATTTATTTATTCACCATAACGATTCAAATATCATTAGTGCAAACAAATAATGCCTAAATAAGAACAATTAACTTACATTTCTCTAACAATAATGTTGACAAAATTTGTAGGTTTATAAGGGTGCATTATAAGCAATCATGAATAGTAGATACACGTAAATGCAAATAAAAAGTCATTTCAGACTCATTGTTATAATTTTTATTTGCCCGTATTAAGAAAAGTTTCATCGAAAATTCCTGCTCGGGACGGTGTGAACACATACGACTACGTATCTGTGAATCCATGTTTTGTATTGTTTGTAGGAACGAAATTTTAAAAAGTGTCACAAAACGAGAGGTGCCGGAAAACAATTCGCTGGCACAAAGAAAAACTCTGAACCTAACTTTGCCTTTCTGCGACGAAACAAGCGAGTTGGGAAACAAAAACTATTAATGTAGAGGCTCTCACGGACCGCTGAGCTGTCGGTGCGTTTCGTTTGATAATTTCCGTGTACAGCAGGCTTTAATCGAATGAATCGCGCACCGCGCGCCGCCCCTCGCCGCCTACCGCACCCGCGGGCACAATAAAATTTGTTCACCTCGATTATCGCAACAACGGAAAGACCATGCTCGTTTGGGAAATGACAAACCTGTAAACAACCACATTTCGACCAGTTTAAAGTATTATCGATGTACCGTATTTTATATCTAGTTTAAGATAAAAGAAATCAACCGGCCAGCCTGGAATCAAAATTAAGCCCCGCGGCAGATCCGCATCCGTCGTAATAAAACACATGCAAAGTTTTTCTTTGCCGAGCGCGCACTGGCCGCAGCAAACGGAAGTGAAGCAACAGGCTTGATTAAAATACGTGTTTACACAACGCACGTCCTCTACGTTTAAAGCAATAATACTAGTTCGTTGGTTTTAGAGTTGTTGACAGCGGCTTACTCGACTGATATCTAATATCACCAGCGCTCTGGGCATTCGCTACCCTAAAATGTTTTAAACAAACTAACTCAAAGCGTTTTGCTGGATGCAATCACATCTATCTGGATTTTTTATGAATTTTTCATATTTTTGTTTTTATACACACAAACGATGGGGGTCTTTGGGTACTGATTTAAAAGAGATAGAGCTGAAATTTTGCCAGCGTAGATAAAGGGGTAGATAAATTTTAAACTATATAACTTTTTTGCCAAGCACGTACAAAGGTAGAGTAGGGTAAATCGGGAATGGTTAAGTTTAGAGGTAGGATGACTAATTGTCATAAACCTTATGTCATAAGTAAGTCTATATTATCCAGACCTTTACATGAAATAAAGGCAACCTTTTGGAGGTTACATTTATCCGAATACGACAAAGCAAATAAACCTTGTAAACTGAAATTCATTGTTTATGGTATAGACGTTGTAATATAGACGTTTTAATAGGGAATATCATTGAATTAAAAGGGCATACCTTTTAATTCGCTCAATGATATTCCCTTCATAATAATTTTTAAAACTAGCTTCTTAGCTGAAATTTTCCCCAACCATCCTGGTTCCTAATTAAACCTACCCTGTCATCAAATACTCCACCAATCATAAAGTGGTTGAAACTTGGGGTAACACACAACTCAGCGCATTTTTACGTCTGTAAATTATAGTTTTACGATCGAAAATCATTTTTATGTTTTCACAAGGAATTTAATATGACGCCAGCTATGCTCGGCACATTCGCTATTTTATTGCGCTGTAATTTTATTGTTTTCTCAATTTTTATTAACTATCAACGAGGTACAAAACTCTTTCGATTTCGGTTATAAAAAATTCAATAAAGTTCTAACTTCCGTGTCGTGGAAAGTGAGGATTCTAACATTATGAAAGCAATTACACAATTATTTTTAAAAAGGTTTTTAGGTTAAACAACATTATAGAAAAATACTGTTAGCTTATAATTCCTTGCACTACGTGCAAAGCCGTTAAATATTATCAAAGGAGTTTACAGCTTTTTAAGCTTAGCAAGTTATTCTTTTTCTAAAATACTTTATACAGAGCCGTGCATCTTCAGCACACTTTAATTCCCAGCAAGCCCCGAGGCGTTCCCAGTATTTTCTTTATGATTTAAACCCAATGAAATATACAAATACACGCGAATTCAATTTACTAAATGAACGTTAAAGAAACCAATTTTGTAGGTGGATGCAAAAGCGTTAGTTTGCATAACAAATATTCAGAGTTCTTTTTTTCGAACCACAATCACTAGATACGACTACATTTATAATTTAAATATTAGGTAGATACACTTACTTAAGTTGTGATATGACGGTTTTATATTACAACAAGTATGTTCCAGCAAACTTTGTATCGCTCTATAATTAATAAAAGTTTGTATAATTAATACATATCCACAGCAGCGCCACTACGGGGTCCAATTGTGAATCTAAACAATTCTCGGATCCACCCGAAGACAAACAAAAAAAATCATTTTAATCAGTCTGGCCGTTTAGGAGTGCAGTGACATAAACACGCACAGAAGAAATATGTACAAGACAGTGTACGGAAATTATAAAACGAATAGGATACTTGTAGTAAATTAAAAAATATACTTAATGTTCGAAGCAAAACTTTTGTGCTGTAAAAATCATCCCTTCTACAGCCAATTATCTACACCAAAGCTACTTATAAGCAATGAATTTACCCACACGCATCAGCACTCAGTGAGCGCTTGTCTTTCGACTGTTTGTAATTATGTCGACTGCCGCATACAGAACGCTTTGACTTTGACTCCACGATGACTGGGATTTCATTGCGTAATCCTTTAGCCCTTCCTCGGTCTAAGCGAGAGAGAACATATCTATCCACGCACGGTACACGCTACCAAAGTAGGCCGTGCTATGTCAACAGAAGTAACACTATTTTTCGCCACTTATTAATATGGACTAGTTATCCGCTCTGCGCTCAAAATTCGACCGTAATTCATTGCCAAACGGTAACTTCGTCGTGTCAAAGCAATGTTAGTGTGCATAGAGTAACTAACATTAGTGTGTGTACTGTAATATTTATCAATTTAATGTGTTTCTTATGCATTATTTTTAAAAAATATTAGCATTTTGCATTCCTTCTTTATATAAGTGCGCCAAATTTAATAATCCTCCGTCCGCGCAATTCGCAAAAAGGGGTACAAAGTTTTTGCTTCGCGTATTAATATAATGATTATGTATAACTATTAAGATTTTTAATTTTATTTTGAAAAAAATAATTAACAGAATTAATTAACTAATGAATGTACCTACGTACCTACTCTCCGATGTAATCATTATTAGGTTGCAAATCAATTGGGCGATGATTTCTTTGTTGCAATTTTTTATCGTACAAGTAATCACCTACAATATTATTTTTTAATTAGATAGAACAGATAATAGACAATAAGTGTAAACTCTACGTACTTATATCTACTTAAAACCCTTTTTGAAACCAATGTTCATTAATTACATTTTCTTCTGAATGTATTTACTGGTTTCATCACTGTATAAAATGTCGTCTTTTAATCGTAGATAATAGGTAAGTAAACTTTAATACCAGTGGAAATAATGTTATCAATACTGTTTTATTAAGTCGCTACCTTCTTTGGCGGGCAATTAACGACATCAAAGCGTGTTTACGCAATCAACTTACACAAGCAGGGCAGTAGGTCGCGACACACTGGGCGTAGCAGTCGCACATCTTTATATGGGTCTGTCACCAATTCCGACCGAGAAGATAAGCTTAGGTCCTAGGAATAACAGGGATAGTAGTAGGTATATATGTACCTATATTGTAATAGTACGATCTTGGAGCCCTATGTCTAACTACCTTCCTGTCGGGTAAACGCTTCCCATTTAATTTCCCGGTTTCAGACAAACATTTATTTGACAACTTAATATTTCGTCCCTAGCTTTTCGAGATCTTAATAATAAAATGATTCATACTACCCGTGATACATGGAGTCCTAGTGCTTTGATATATAAGTAGGGTCCTACTAGTATGTATGTAAATATTGATGTAGATAAGTATTACTTTATGTATAAATTTTATAAAAATAATCAGTTAATCATCGCAACCCTTAATTATTCTATAGGTGGACTTAGGTTTCATATTATTCCCATTAAAACCAAGGCCATTACATATCGCATAAAGGAGTGCGCACTTTACAACGACTCCACAACCGACAGACGCCAACGCGACTAAAACCTTGACAAAGTTAACATTCAATTATGAGCCTTATATCTTTGAAGGTAAGGTTGAATTTCGAACTTATACTTAAAAGCCCTGTACGGCTCGCCCTACACCCATAGCCGTTCCGTTTCGAGACCAACGCGTCGACGTTGCGTTGACGACTCACCGTAGACGAGTAGTCCACGCGTCGACCGACATGACGTAATGTAACTAGCGTCGGAGTTGAAACGGAGTGGAGACGGAGTCGAGTTGACGTCGATGAAGCGTTGATCGCGGAACGGAACGTCGGAGTTGAAACGGAGTGGAGTCGGAGTGGAGTTGACGTCGAGTTGGTGTAATGTGCGCACTCCTTTACGCTGGCCCAATTCTGGTCGGCAGACTTCACACACCAAAAATTTAATATAAAGTTTAGGTATGAGTACGTGTTTTCTTAAGATGTTCCTTTACCGAAGCGGGAAATAATTTATTTCTATTGTAGCTTAACTGAAAAATTACATGTGCGTGCAAAAGTCAAAGCTTTTAGTTACAGCTTATATGGTGTAAAAACAGCAAATTTTCACGCAAGCAGTTCAAACAAGCGCCCCCTCTCGCGCCAGTCTTTCAACTGCTTGTAATTATACTGACTATTGAACACAGAGCCTTTGACTCGTCTGATGCCCTGCTGCTGTAATCACCGCTTTGTATTGTATAGCTCATTTGGGTTCATTGGTAGGTCACTTTGTGTTTTTCATTGTTGACAGTTACATGGCTATTTATGTCATTCGGGCCAGTTTCACCGGTTCCGGATAAAGTTCCGGATAGCCCTAGGAACTCAACTCCCAGATAAACTACAACTTTTGGCATCTCAGGTAATCTGATAGAAGTGACAGAGAAAAGTGTTGGTTAAGGTATCTGCCAGTTCAAGTGGCTGTTAGGCGTTATTTGACGGATAAAAAAATGTTTCAAGTGGCGTTTCTATAACACATTAGGAATTTGAACTGTAATAAATCATATTATTATGAATCCTACTATTTTCGTTCTATAATGATAAAATTATACTTGAAAATATTAAAAAAAGTCTAATTGGATTATTTTGAACAAAAAGTATTTTATTAGTTAAGTTTTCAAAATAATTTTTAAATGACAATAATTTACGTAGTAGTAACGAAACGCAAAAAAGCGACGTTGCCGCTCCGTCAACTGTTAAGTCACTAAGTGGCAGATAAATTCCTAGGGCTATCCGGAACTTTATCCGTAACCGGTGAAACTGGCCCTAAGTGTTGACTTCACCACCGAAATGTTTAATAACTACCTTTCAAAATTGTTACGCCTGGAATGCCTATCACAGGAGTGATCATGTAATTTTGTAATGATTGTAACGTTTGAAAATTATATATAATTATACACGTGTCAGCAAGATGAAATTTGAAAAAATATTTACAGGAAATAACGAATATTTTTCATGGAATCAAGGTAGCAAACGAGCATGCAGCACCACGTTTCCACGCCTTTCTAACTGGAACACAATTGCTGTTAAAACAATTATTACACGATAGAAATGGTACTAAATAAAAACGTTAAACTTACTTCCGTCTACAAAATTCACGGAGCTCCTATAAGTTTCATTCAATTACATTCATTCATTCTTCACCTAGAATTACGACAATAAAATTTAAGTAAAGCACGAGCATTTCGAAGTGTAACTCCGAACTTTAAACGAATCTTTTTATTGAACTACTGAAACGGTAAAGTAATCACCGTAAATACTAATATACCTGCCTAATGTACCTACCTAATATACTTTGTGGGGCAATACAAAAGTAGTAGTAGAGAGAATCTTAACAATCCGACGCACACAAGACATCAAAGCGCGAGCCTCCTTCATCTCTGACAGTAGACATCATGTCTCGAGGCTTGACGCCGTTACGCCGTATAACCACTGAGTTTGATGCCTGTAGCACACGTTACGTTTTCGCTTTCAGTTAGTAAATAGCTCGAATACTTATATAGACGTAAGCCCTCCGTTCGTAGGCAGGCCTCTGATTCGTTCGTCACCAACGAATAATTATTTATTTTTTTATTCTCAGTAGGAAAGTCTCAGTTTTAAAGATGATCATAAACTTCACGGTTAAGTAAGTAATTGTCGCAGAGCATTAAACATAAAGAAGGAGTTATTCACACCAACAACACTAAAAGTATGATTTACTTAAGTTAAATTACCCGTTCAACAATCAAAATCTTATACCAAACAAACTAACAACATTAAAATTTTACCTAACAAAGTTTGGGAGATTATTAGAAAATTTTAACCTTAATTTAAAATAAAAAAAAAGCCAAGTAGGATCTGAAAATACCATACAAACTAATACCAAACCTAGAAGATTCATTCCTGTTTTTACGATTTAGTGGCTTACGCTTTCTCTTATTGCTTTACAATAAATAACTTAAACTCGTAACTGTAAGCAACGCAAATACACACGCACAACATCAAAGCAACGCGGCGACTACGCCAGTCTCCTTCATCCAAAAGTGGGACACATCTCGCGTTCTTGATCGCCTCTCAGAGAATAAGCCTCAGAGGCTTTTTAAAAGGTTTAACTGATCGTCTTCCCTTACTTTCTTTCTTTTTGTGATATGCCGATTCAAGAACAATAACCAATTTCATAGTTGGTTGGTCTACAATTCCTACATGCTTAATGTTATGTGATAACTGATAGTCTACTTACTAAGTTTATGGAGTTCAGTGTAAACTCACAAAACTTACCACTTTGGTTTGTTAAATATAACTTTGCTATACTATAAAATTTACACAATATTTGATAAAGTATCAAATCTATCAAATCTGTTTGTTATATGAGTAAACTTATTATTATGTTTTTCAATAACTCTTGGATTTCAACGAATGGATCTTATGATACCTTTCTCCCTATAAACGTCTATCCGGTGAAAATCACAAATTAATATAGGTAGGCAATATTGGTGCCTGGTAGGTAGTATTCAAATTTGTCAATTCTTTCAGTACCTACCTACCGTCAAAGGGTTTTCGGGCGTCAATCATTAACAGACGCACTAACGTCGCATAAAAATTATAGTGACCATCTCATCCGTCGGTTGTAGCAACTTTTAGTGCCTACACACGAATGTTCTACTTTTAAAAAGGGTTGCAATACAATAGCACTAGTCGTAAGTACTCGACAACGCAACGCACGCACAACATCAAAGCGAATCTCCTTCAACTGTAACACTAGACTCGAATGTCTGCTGCTCAGAGCTGTTTCATGTAATGCTGGGTTCATTCATGCCTAATTCGCTTATTTTTTATATAGTAATTGAGTTTTATTTATGTCTTATGTACAAGGAACATTATTTAAAAAATATATACTCATTTTGTAAGATCTCAGTTTACTTAGTAAGTACCTATGTATGTTATCAAGTCTTGAAACAATGTTTGATGATTCCATCCATCCATTACTGTTTAAAAGTGTGCTCGATTTAGGCCTTCCCTAAAAGGCCATCTCATAGACCATCTCCCGATTCCAATCGACGGTTTCCTTCTCAACCATTTAAGTTACGCGCGCGCGATCTCGCGTTCGATCTGACACTATCAATGAAACAGCCATGTCCGGGGAGTACTTGTCCTATAAGGCCTATAAGGCTGCGCTCCTTTCTCCTCAACCAGGTTTCCATCTGTTTTGTGATCTTTACGTACTGTCTGTGGTCAGTGACATTATAAGTAAAAAGAGGTCTGTGGTTACAAGAAAGCTACAGACACTGATAATCACAAAAAACACAAAATATAGGTGCAAACACATTGTCAGTCAAGAATGGTCGCATAGCAACGGTCGCTCAGCAAACAAACATTGATATAATCAGTTTCTGTCAACGCTATACAAGGTTTTTGTAGATAAAATGAATCTAATTATTTCTGCTTTGTAAATATTCACATCTATTTAAATCTTTGTTTAAAGGAATTTATCTGCAAAGAATTATTTTGTGATAAAATTGTTTACACAAGGTGAATCATACAAAATGGATTTAAAGCGAACGGTTGGCATAGCTCCTAATCCAGACTGTGTTAAAGAAGTGATAGCGTGTCAGTGCGAACTGGGTCGAGAGAAGTTGCTTACAGCTCCACCTTACAAACGAGTGTCTTCACCTATAGACGATGAAACGAAATCTCGAATTCTCACTGCACCATGCGCTAGGGAACTCGAGCAATACAAGTGTCCAGTTAGTCACATCTTAATCACCTTCAAATCTCCTCTTCACCCTCACGAAGTGTTTACTAAAGTATTTCCCGCAAACACAGCAATGAAGTATATAAAGAAAAAACTAGCAAAATTACTGTCGATACCAAACAACAATCTTCTACTTACCAAGAACCGAACAGTGTTAAAAGAAACCAGTATATTGTCAGACCTAAAGCCTGACGCACTTGGTAATTTAATCATCGACGTATACACAAAAGACTCTGAAGACTTCTCGTTATCCTCGATCCCAAAGGAGTCGTATGTCCAGGAACTCTTGCAAGCAGTAATACCGAAGAAAAAGACGATTCCGTTTATTGCAATTAAATTTAAATTACGCAATCAAAATGCATCATTTACCCGATCCTACCACTCTATTATGAAAATACATGAGATAAAAAAGAATTTGGCGGGGTTATTTCAAGTGGATCCTAGTAACTTGGTTTTTTTGCGTGAAGATCGCCCGTTAAAAGATCGCATGGCTCTCATGGATCTCGATTATGATAAATATGGAATAGTGGATGTCGAACTGTTGATGAAAAATAACGAAAAACTTAATTTGGAAAGGTTATACAGAGAAAATCCTTTTAATGATGTATTGACAGTTATGGTTCCTTTTGGCACTACTCTTAAGCATATTAATGTAGAGATTTTTTCGGAGCCAATAGCCAAACCTTTCTTGGGTGGTTATAAAAACGTTTATACTGGTAAATACATATCAGATTTCTAACCACTCTAAAATTTAAGATGAACTGGGCTAAGTATTAATATATTTTTCTTTTTATGTTATAGGTACTGTTTATCATCATGCTTACACACAAACTCCTCAAAAGCCAGAAAAGTTGCCACCTGAGAAGAAAAACTGTAGAGATACCCAGACGGCTGAGGAACGGGAAAAAATATATGTGAGTTATACATATATTACACAATTTGTATACATGGTAGAGCCTATAATTGAACCTATACTGGTTTTGTATAGAGTTAGCCCGGGATAGTACCACCGCCCGCCACTCGACTTAATACCATTTCTATCCAGTAGGTAATACATAATTCTGCATACAGCATGCTTCATACAGCAATTTTCTGTTCCGGTTGGAAAAGTGTGGATCCGGTTACACTTTTTAGAGGTGTGGTGTGAGGTGTGTTTTTAGATCTTAGTCCTCGAGGGTAGCAACACACCTGTGACTGAATTCGAACGAGACTCTTTCTAACAATTACTAACTAGACTATTACTAACAACATATAACAGAACTAAACTACCGACTCCGTTGTCTAATGTCAGTCAAATCATAAAATATTTTTGCACACATACACGCGCTTAACGCCCCTATCGTGTTTACGACCTTACCCGTTCATAAGTTAGTAGGAAAAGTGATTGCAAAGATTACAACTATCACCGTAATGTCTGGGAATTTTTGACAGTTGCTAGGCAAATTACTGAGGATTATCGATGGATAGAATATTGAAAATGGCCACAAGATAATATGATACCTAACCTGGGTAATAGTTAAGTATAGCTATATGAGAAGTAAACACTATGAATTGAATTCCGATACGGGGAAATAGGTTACGTTTGCGAAGGGGTACCGCAGTGAAATTTAACAGATGTATAAAGATGACCTAGTTCCGCAGGTGCGTGCTCGTAATTGAAACGTTGTAATTGTAAATCATATTGAGTGTTTTGATTGAGTGAATACAAAATCCTTGTTTTTTATAAGTTAAGAATTAATTAAACCATGTCGGTAGCATAAGAACTGCCGGCAAGTATGTTGGCCATTCAGCCCTCATCCTATCCGTACCAGAAAGCATAGTTTAACGTGTTCTAGGCCTTCTCAACACGAGAAGCAGAAAGCTAAGAAATGTATTTATGTATTATCTTTATGAATATGCATAAATGGATTAAAATATGATTATTAAAAATAACAATACACCACCACCACCACAAAATATAAGTACTGGAGAATATAAGAAAACTGTCAGCAAAATCATGATTTTGCTGACAGTTTTCTTATTTTGCGACAAAAATCAAAATATTGCGGGCTAATTTACTAGCCCGGAATATTGTACTTTTATGTTAAATGAATGCAAGAAACCCATTCTAAAATTGGTGTCTATAAATACACAGCTAAAAAATGTTATTCTTTGTAATTTCAGGATACGTGTTACAGTAGAGCTACACAAATGAACAGCGTACAAGCATACATCCCTAATGTTAACGATAGAATCATCGTACCAAAACCGTATGAGACGTACGAAGAAATGATTAGGCGGCTGAATCATGACCATTACGCCAGCATCATACAAAGGGCCTTTAGACACCATCAGTTCAGACAAAAAGTTGATAAATGGCTTAGAATATGCATGTGAGTACCTACCTGCTTACCTATAAATGTACGTACCTATGTAGATATTGTATACATAATATTTTTATAATCCCCATCCAGGTGCACACAGCGCTCCAGTCCAGTGTACCTAAATCTTAAAACTACATTTATTTTATAACCTACTTAAATATTAATTAAACATTCAGTAATAAATAACAATTATTGTTTATTAAACGTCTTATAGTAGTTGTAGGTATTATTATGAGTAATTTTGATACACATTTGTATTTTTACAGGGAAAGAATAGCCAGAATGAAAGAAGAGGAGCGACTTGAGCGAGAAGCTATGGAGAGACGTCTACGTAAAGATCTAATAACTAAAACGTTTCCAAAAACACGTGAAGATTTTGATCAACTCTACGCAATGGTAAATCATATCGAGATATTTTATTACAAAAACAACATCCAATTTAACTAAGTTCATGTTTCTCATCCCAAACACTTCGCTTCTCGAAAGATCTTTTTCTTACCAGGAACCAACCCCTGCACATTCTTCATTTTATAAAACTAGTTATTGCTTCTACCAACTATTTGCTTCATTCTATTAAGGCAGTTGTCCCACCGCCGGCGAGTGAGCGAGGAACTATCGGCTATTTCCTCGCTCAAGAACGTGCATTAAGATACACATTCCGTGTAAACAAAAGAGATGCATTTATATTAATAGTTGATCGCTATTGTTCACACTGCCGGTGAAGCGAAGACTCGCTGATTCGCTGAGCGACAAGAACTATCAAAGATAATACTCTCTCGGCGACACTCGCTCAGAGACACTTGCTCGGCGATCTGAACACACAGCCAGTACACATAGTATCGCCCCGAGCGAGTACTGCGAGTACTCGCCCCTCAGTCTGTCACTCGCTGACAGCCCAGCGACAAAACTATCGGAACTACACACTCGCTGCTCGCCAACTCGCTTTCAGTTTCTAGCTCTACTCGCTAGTCGCCGGCGGTGGGACAACTGCCTAACGATCATGCTTGTGAGCGAACTTTATCATCGTCATCATTCATTTCAGAACAGGTCGTAGAATTAGGTAGGTCCTAACTTACTTGTTGGGTATCCTTACCACTATACCTACCTATATACTCGTATTACCAATCTCTCTATAAACTAAAACTTGTTTAAAACAGGTGGATCGCTGGAAACACGCTGAAATTGCAAGAATTTCACAACTTCATTCCAAAGGCCCCAAAATTGCTGAATTTACATTGCTACTTGATAAGGAAGTAGAACTTCTACGTTGTATCGAAGCATACAGGGTAAAAGTTAAAGAGGATAGCAAAAAAATTAAAGAGAAACTATTTCTCGAAGAAATATCAAAACCTGTGACTTGGTACGGACGTGACGGCAAAATAATATTTATGGATACCATAGAAATACAAAAAGCCAGAAAACTCAAAGAATTGTACAATTCGTTTCTACGTGAAGATATGGAAGTTAAAGAACGTATTGAACTGTTAGTTCAAATGAAGTTTGCTCTACAGGAATTTCGACATGCGCTCGCAGAAGACATTATAACGTTGCTGGACCGAGAATGCGATCTCCTCGTCAGGAGATCAAATGACTACCAGTTAGAATTTCTCAGACGCAGAATAGCGGCATCCGTCTTTCAGCTTATTAAAACCTCCGAACTGAACTCTAATGTTACTAAAAGAAATGAAGATATTGACTACAGAAAAATGGAGAAAAGCCGACTGCATTTGTGCGAGATGTGTCATCTGGTAAAAAGTTATACAGATTTCCCTTTAAATGCCAAGATGAGTGGTTTTTTAGTCTGCAATTCATGTTCATGGAAGGACGTCACGGAACGAAGCTGGATAGATATGACACCGTACAAATTTATTCTACGGGCGGTCCAACGCGACGAACGTCGAAGAAAATGTTGGGGGTCTTTAGCGTTCGTTCTTCAAGAAAAGGATGTCTTTTTTATTGTGGAAAAACTTTGGCATTCTCATTCTGCAATCAGCGAATGTCACGATATGTCGGAGCTACGATTGTGTCGTTGGCATGTTCACGTCGACTGGTCTCCATGGAACTGCTTCCTGGTCACGGTCCAAGAAATGAAAGCTCACTTAAAACTGGAAAATCCGGAAGAAGTTTATGATGAAGAATTGGTTCAAAAAGTCCGCAATAAACATAAGCTTGCTAAGGCTACTTTTGAACAGCTCATGACCGTGAATAAACGATTTACAGAATCAGGAGATTGGCAAAATATTACAGTACCTGCGAAAACCAGAATGGATGCTATGGACGGATGACTAATGACGACGACGGATGATAATTTGTTAATGTAGTAAGTACCTGCATAATAATTTGTGTATTTTATGCATATAGTGTAGGTACCTAATACAATGTGTTGTTGAAACCTTATACCTATGTACGTATAGTAACATTAGGTACTAACGTCAACAAATAAGATGCCCATTACTTTCAAAAGCGTACAATATCAATAAACAATGTTCCAAAATTGGAAAACACTAAGTTATAGAAATTTTCGCGTCACACGTATACCGCATTCAAGAAATTCAGCAATCTATCAGTCTATCATAGTATGTAGAAATGCATCCGGAATAGAACAATACTATCAGCTTTTTCATTCAGCATAAAAAGGTCTTTACGTCACCGATACATTTCCGAGCCTTAATTGTTATATTTTATACTATAGTCGTGAATTATGGTACATATGGTACTACATATTTATGTGATTATTATTGATACGTTTCATAAATAATTATGCTTCTTTGTATGTATTGTTTGACTGGTTATCAGTCGATTGTAATAAAATCACGTAGTCCATCATAAATGATGGTCCTTTATTATTTGACAGATACGCAATTATGTGAAATTGATACAATAAATAAAAGCTCACACACCACTGCAGCAGCAGTGATATCTTGCGTGAGAATTATTCCAAGTCATAAATTGTTTCTTGTGCGTCTGGGAATCGAACCCTTGAGACGACAACTGACTGACCAACCGAGACGTCGAAGCTGTCTCACCGTGTTCAAAACCAATCCAAAATCTGTCCAATAATAAATGAAAGATTTTCATCATAAATATTATTGTTGGAAACTGTTAATCATTTCTTAATGTTTTAAAATTTGTTACACATTTTAGTAATACCAAAATAAATAATGTAGCTTATTGTTAATATTTTAATAAAAAGGAATTGAAGTAAAATAATACTATCTGTTATTTAAATTGTCCTTCTTTTAATAATTACACGTAATACTTTATAACATAATTACACGGTACATTTACAATTACAATAATAATTTCTCGAAATATTAAACCCTCGTGAGTCTCAAACACAATAATATTGTTAGACTCCCAAACACTAATGGGGACACTACAGAATAATTTAATTTGTTCTAAAAAAAACTAATACGAAAATAAATATTTCGATCACCAAAAATAGGCGAATTCGAAATTTTTCACATTTAAATTCTGTAGTGCCTGACACTAGTTTCTCAATATCTATTCAAAGAACAAAAGTGTGATAAAAAGTAAGTTAACACAAAATGCATACGGAGCTAAGCTTATAATATTCCTAAAGGGTCAATAAATTACGTAAATATAATTTAGGCGATAAGGATTAACTGTACAACAAACACAAATAAATCGAAATAATAATAAATCTACAAATCCCAAGGTCACCGGCTAAAATAATTATTATAAAATAGGTACATACATACCAAGTGCAATACAAGTGATAATTATACAGATTATATCGAAACATAAGTTTTAAGTAAAGCTATCTCGAAAAAAACCGTTCAAGGTGAATGCTGTTTTCACAGGATTTAGTGTAGTGTATAGGTAGTTGTGAACTCCCAAGTAGTCTGACCCACTGCCAGTCACGATGGGGAAACGGCACCAAATTTTACTACTAGGTAGCGCTACTAGATTTTGTGACATCGCGTCTCATATTATCGATTACATATTAGTAGTAGTCTTTAGGAACTTAATTATTTCTAAAAACTTCAGTGGGAATATACTACTATGCATATATAATATATAAATAAACATCGTGCTACGAAACAATCAAGACCATGCACTGAATGCTTCATACGTGAAGATTTCAAAACAATGTTATACATAAAATTGTTTTGAAATCAAGTTGTCTCAAGTTGTGAGAAACAGTTGTCTCAAACTGTTGTAGCGCCACCTATTCACAGTTTTGCGCCGCCTGTTTCATTCAATAATGTGGTTATAAATTAGCACACGCAAATGCATACGTATAGAAGGTCCCTGAAATATTAATTCATTTCGTCATGACACTACTTCTTCCTACAATTAATAAGTTCTACTATTATGTTACGTGAAAACCGTACAAAAGTAACAATAACCAGTTTTATAAACTGTTTCATTACGTCAATATGATTTCATTCACAATGACCCCGCAACGGTTAAACAGTTTGTTAGTTATTGATTGCGTTTAAATTAAAAAACAGTTATCAAAACAAAAAAGGTCGCTAAACAACAATTTCAAAAAGTAACTTACACAACATTGAGGGCTTGAGGATCAAGAATAGATCAACGTATGCTACGCACACCATCGAATGTGTAAAATTTAATTGTTTTATTACACAATAAAATAAGCGTATATTAATTAGTACACGTGGTACTATATAATTTTAACAAACGAATATTTCAATAAATGTTGAGTTGAGCTAGTCAGCATTGTAAAGTATCGACAATGGTAGAAACGATAATAATTATTATTTCTGGGACCAATATAATCGATATAATTGCAGAATGTAATATCGAATACATGGTATTGACACTATGGTCTAGTAACTATCAAAATGCCTCATCAATAGTTATCAATTTTATTTTCACATAATTATAACATTATTAAAACTACTACATTCGATATTCGTAGACATAAATATTGAATGGGCAGTTATTACAAAAACAATTACGTTTTATTTTAATTCAAAAACTGTTAGAATGCTTTAAAAATTATTACTGTTAAGTTGAAAGGAGAATGTTGATATTTGGGCTACCTTTTTCTCTTGCTTCAGTTTTATAATGATACAATAATTATTATTTTTCGTTTTCATCGTCGTTTAGGCGTCAAAATAAATATTTTATGATCTTTAAAATGTAATAAATGCAGATTCAATAGTGTATGTAGCGCAAGCCGATCTATGGTGATCCTAGTACTAGAGAAAATTAGGAAAATCACATCATACAATACTCACAAAGTCAAGTAATTTGAATCCCACATGTTTCTGTGTTCAACATCATTGGTGCTGTTTTATTGTGTTCACCAACTAATAAGCAATAAGCGTTCTCAGAAACACAATATGAGACCCAGCCATTCCAGTACATGTTTCAAATAAATTATTAGATACTTTAAGTACCCCCTAGGAACTACACAGTATCTCATGATTTAAGATTTTTTTATTTTAATTTTAAACTACAGGCGGCTGTTTTTGCTATAATCAGATGCAGTTGCGTTCCAAATGCAATATATTATTACGTAAATACATTTTTGACCATGGCAAAATATTATGCAAAATAAGCATTGCTTTAACAGTGGGGTATACAGCTCGTTGGGTATACACAATAAAATCGCATCTCAAATGAATACTTAGTCTTTAAATAATAAAATAGCAGATCAAAGGACACTTTTTTATCCTACAACGAAAAAACATCTTTTTATATATTTTCTCTTATATAAATTCACTTATCAAAATTCATATTGCTACTTAATTTTCACATATTATTTAATTTTGTAATTTAAAGTAAAGTTACGTTCTAAAATAAAGCTAAAATTATTATATGCTTCTTCAGTTATTACCAAGTCAATACGTTACAATCACCGACGCGTCGGAGACGATAATTTTGATCACCGTTTTTGTACCGTGTTTGATATTTTAGTGTGAATCAATAAACCAATTTATAGAGAGAGCGTTGAACAATGTTTTAACAGAATTTTTAAAAGAATAAATCAGTCAGGTTTCGAAGTCTTTTGCGCATCATTATGGAATACAAAATAAACACGAAACAAACCCACAATGCATTCGCTGTATAAGTTAGTCCCTATTAGATATTGATTAAAAGTCCAACATTATCTCTTGTTATTTATTATTAAATATTTAAGCATAATATATAATTCTCTCTGTTACCAACAAGTGACGACATGTACATTTGTACATTATGTGTTAACATTTCGATAATGGCGCGCGGGCAGCTCGGTGTATCTAATCCACCTTTCATCAAAACCGTTGTCAATTCGTGTTTAACATTAATCATAAGAACACTCAAGGACTCGCTCAATGGAAATCCAGTCAACACGTAAAATGAAGTGTTTAGGAATACAAACAACAGTCAAGATGATCGTTGGATTATCACCTCTATTTGCTTGTCTCACGTATTTCAATACAAATAACCTCGTCTATACTACTTTACTCAACAGACCAACCTATTAAAACTAGCTAATAATTTATTTACAATAAAGAATTGTGCCTCAGTAAAACAATACACGATAATTTTAAACCCCATCTGAAACACTATAATACAAAAAAGTGCAGACACAATATTCACATAAAAGTATATCTATTATACACTTATCCGACTATTTTTGCACTTTTGTATTGCCAGTTAAGTGGCTTAAACTCGAAATATCTCAATTTAATTAAGATGTCATAACCCATATCAATGATTAATGCGACTAACTACTCCTTAACAATGGCGAACTATATTTACACAAATGATTTAGAGAAGGAAGAAGTATCATTACAAAGAGTTGAGGTAACCGCGTGCGACAGACGACCTCCTACCAAAAATTAATTTATCTAATAAAGTGACGTGTCTCGTGCTAATGGATGCAATGTACAAGGATTGTTTCTGTTTTGGCTTATATAAGTTATATACAAGTCTTATCGCATGTGACCCAAAGATAAATAGAGGCTATTAATTTTATTTTAATACACAATTTTTTGCAACGACTGGATTTGTTTGATATCAGCAAAACGTGTCCAAACTCTTCGTTTTACGCCCCTTGTATCTTTATCAATTCGCTTAACAGAACTGCAAAGGTCAACACGCAATATATATTTTTTAATTCCAAACATTTTTTGGTATAACGAACAGACAGGCATACTGCAATAAGTGATGCTTCATTTGCTTTCATACCCAACATACAACAATTTAGTATGTTGCTAAAATACATGTAAATTGTCAGACAAGCCTTTCTGCGTACAGGACGCGACCGCACTGGAATGAGCGAATTCAACGCGACATTTTATTTTAGTAATATGGAAGTAGTCAAGGGAATGTAGTTCATCTGGTGGTCATTAAATGCAGGCTTTACGTAGCTCATGGGTATAATAATTGTAACTAACGTAAAATAGAATTAAAGTCTTGTCAGCCACAATGTAAATATTGTTACAGTTAAATAAAGAACTTCAAACACGGAACACAGTGCATTATACCCAACATATCGGCAATGCTTGCGGGCTCGTTCTGTGTATGGAGCTCCTAATACAACTCTATTTGTATTTTGATTGGAAGTAAACATCAAGATGTCAATCAAACATTAGGATGTATGTCAATTTACTTTACTGCATTAGTAAATAAGAATAACAACAAATCAAATAACTCAAATGTAACGTCAGATAACACCAGAACTACATTTACACGCTTCCATATCAATAAAAAAAATATAAACATCTCATTACCTCATCGCTCTGACGACATTGCTACAGCAACCCAGCACCGTCGCGGCCTGTCGATTATTCAGTGGTAGCTGTCGACTTCCATCGAGGATATCCTGTCCGAACTCGACGAGCTGTAGTTCATGCTGTAGTTGAGGTTGCTCAGCGACATGTCCTGCGGCACGTCGGAGGGGGACGTTTGGTAGTAGCGGCTGTACGCGTTGACGGAGTAGGGCGTGGCCGGGGAGGGCTGCGATGGCTGCGCGGGCGGGGACGGCGAGGCCTCGGAGGCCTGGCCGGGCGCGGCCGAGTCCTCCTTGTCGCTCGCTTCCATGAACTGGATGATCCGGTGCGTGGCCTTCACGTGCGCCATTATTGCCGCCTCGCCCTGGAATAGTTCAGATGTTACAATTAAAAATAGTAATTACCGGGAATAAGTCTATCTATACTACAGATATACTCTGGTAACAATTTCATTACGATACATTATTCCCGAGAAATAAGGTTCCCGCGGTAAACAGGATGAATTTAAGACTTATAATATGGTTTTCTTATGGTAAACTTATGTCAAAACTGAACCAAACTTTAACGGGACCACACTTAAACACCAGCTTTCAAATAAAAAAAAAACATCAAAATCGGTTCACCCAGTCGAAAGTCACGACCATAAAAAACAACAAACATAAAACAGTCGAATTGAGAACCTCCTCCTTAATTAAAAAAAACAACTCACGCTGGCGGTGAGCTCGAGGAAGGCGTAGTACTTCCGCAGCGTGGGCAGCAGCGGCGCGTAGTGCGGCACGCGCGCGCGCACCGCGCGGTGCAGCGCCGCGCCGCACACCGCCGTGTGCCCCAGCAGCAGCGCCGTGTATGCGCCCACCATCGTGTGCTCCATGTGCGTGCCCGCGCGCGCCAGCACTGCCCGCGGCATTGTTATATGGAATAAATTATATTTTAATTATGGATATATAGTACGGCCGACGGTTCTAGGCCGCTCTGAACTTTGTTCGGATCGCTGCGCAGAAGTCAATTTTAGGATCGAAATGGTGGCAAGACGCGCGGGGTGTCACTTTGTTTCAGTCACACGCCCAGTGTTCGTGTCGCTATCTCTCTCTAAAGTACAATACCTGCGCACTATACACGAAAGCCTAACTTCAGAGCGGCCTAGAACCGCCGGCGTTACTATACGCGGCCCTTGAAAAGTTATATCAAGGGGTTCTATAGGACTAAATAAAAAAAAGAAAGCACTGCACGGACAGGGTTAGTTAGGCACTTGGGTTACAATAATGTGAGTAACTTTGATTCCAGTGTAACTTGACTTGAAACTATAACCTATTTCTGCTTTGTTTCATGTAACCTAACCTAACTCAACTTTGTTTTTTTTTTTCAGCCAAATAAAATATTGTGTTCAAACTTACAATGACATTGAAATTCGAACTTACCCAGGCTGACTGCATGTAATTTATTCTAATTGTGTTTGACAATTACCACACATTTGTCTAATGAATGTTGAATAGAATAGAATACAGGGATCCTTCGCTGTCTGCAGGGTCATTGAGCTACTGAATATAACCCAATATGTAGTAAGATGATATTTTCGAAATTTGACTAAACCTAATTCTTACTACTTAAACTTTTGACCTTTAACAATAAGCGTTTTAGTCATCTCATAATATATTTGTCTTACTTGTAAGAAAACAAATAATTTGAACATACATTTAGCGACTGTCTCATCGATGTCGTCTTGTTGTTTCTTCTTATCATTAGCGCCGTCGGTTTCTTTCTCGCCATCTAATAGCGCGTCTGTGTTCTCCTCCGCCCGCCTGTAACAAATGAAAATACGTAAAACTTTTTAACTGTCAAATAATGGAGTTTGAAAAATAAAGTTTTATAATTTTACTTGGATTGATCAATGAAACATTTAACATAATTATTATTAGCTTCATTGGTGATGTTTACAATATGATCAAGTCAAACGCAATAACTTACGATTTCATTGAAGTGAAAGTCGATAAAACGGAAATGACGCGCAAATGAAACGGAAACGAAACGAAAGACGGACACATTTTAACGTGGGAGAAAATGAGATAGGAAGCATCGGCAAAATGGCGGCTTACGTAAGCAAAGCAAAACATCAATATTTGGACTGACAGTATTCGTTTTTTTTAAGTTTTCACTTCTAGCACGTGTGAATTGCACACATTATTTTATTTAAAAACCAATTTCAACTTCATTGACCAAATTAGATAATAGTACGGTTTAACAGCCTATTCTGAATACAATAAAATTACAATCGCCCGATAAACCTACGTAATATCTGCGTCACGCTCATTAAACACACTAAAAAGTATTCACATAACATTACATTAACTTCTTATGCTATGCAACGAATCCAAGAAATTCATCAAGAACACGGAAATATGAGCGAAGCTAAGATGTTTTTCAAGTAACAAACGACTGACACATATCTTCAATTAAATGACAATTACGGGCGGAATTTTCATCTGCGAGGCTGCTCACATTGGACTATAACTGTTTGATCTGATAATTAAAAAAAAATCGAGTGTGAATTCACACGCGCTATCTCATTTTCTTTACACTTTCTCGTTTCATAAAATCCAATTCACACCATCCCAAAAGATGTTTCACTTCAAAAATTGTCATCACTCACCGGGCAAGGTCCTCCCGCTTGTAAAACAGATCCACAATGAGATCGAGAGCGGAGACGCTCCGCGATATGACGTCGTGTTCGTTGTCCACCCGGATGCGCACGTTCAGTAGCCGCTGCGCGTTCGCTTCGTTGTTCTGCACCAAGTTTATTAGCAGCAACAACACCTGAAATGTGCATACAATATTAATAAACATGTCATGAGTGTGCGGCTCATAAAAAATGTACGTTTCATTCAGTGCATCTGCTTACAACCATAATGTCATGTCAACTATCAACAAAATTAAATGTATTAGTGACATATAAGTAAATTTCTACAAAAATGAATGTGAGTATTCTTCTTGGCTCACTAACTAATTGAAGAACACATTCATATAGTGATACAATGTTCGCAATTGATTTTATTGCAGTTTACTACAACAAGCATTTAGATTGCTAATACAAGTGAATGTTTCTTTGTTATATAAAATTACTTACACAGACATTGAACTCAAAGTTCTTGTTGTCAGGAATGAAATTGCCTTGATTGTTAAGAATCATTAAGCAGATTTCCATTACAGACGGTTGGTCTCCAACTACTTGTGCTCCAATTGACGCTGTAACAAATTATCATTGTGATACATTAAAACCACATGGCACTTATTATTAAGATTCTCAGAATAATCTAGCGCAATTTTTACACAATGCATTCAATCCATTAATGGCTCACTAGTGAGCAAAGGTTCCTCCTCATACCTGAGGAGGCCTAGAGCATACTCCACCACGCTGATAAGTCGGATCGGTGGAGAATATTTCTGTAGTGTATCAAAACTAGGGAGTATTATAGTATTAACAAAATAGAAAAACTCTCTCTGACCTCTGAAATTCTGACAAAATTTTCACAAAAAACGAATAGCTTATTTATGAGCATTACAATATACTATTACAAGTGCGGAGTTTATGATACAGTAAAATAAGAACTCACATTCTTCATAGCTGTCACAAGTACCATGGAGCAATAATTCGCCAGTCTGGGCGCCTGCATGTGTGTAATTAATAAGTAATTACACCTCAAACATAGTTCCACCCAATGATATTATAATTAAAAAAGGAGTGGATATTTCACTAGCATGCATAAAGTGGGTCAGTCAAACTCTGCCAACTGTCGTACTTTTAATGTCTTTATCTGGGTATGAGTTACCTCCTTCCGTCTCATACTTTCCGTAATTTTTTTCGGATCCACAATCACAATAATTTCATCAGAGCGGATGCAATAGTGCGATTCGCGTTGTACGAACTATAGTTTTAATATCTTTGACTAGTAAACCCGCCCTCGCTTCGCTTCGAGAAACTTGTCCCTGAGCACCCAAGTCCAAAATTGGTTGCGAAAAACTTTAATATATTACACATATAAACTTTCCTCTTGAATCATTCCATCTATTAAAAAAACCCCATCAAAATCCGTTGCGTAGTTTTAAAGATCTAAGCGTACATAGGGACTGAGAAAGCGACTTTGTTTTATACTATTTAGTGATAGTGATTAATCACGTCACTCACCAGTGGTCCCGAACGAGTGCGACAGGTTGAGCAGCACCTTGACCGCGGGCAGCGCCGCGTCGAGCAGCGCGTCCCGCAGCGCCGCGCGCGCCGCCCGCAGCTCGCGCGCCTCGCCCGCGCAGCGCCGCAGCACCGCCGCGAGCGTGCCCGCCGCGCCGAGCGACCCGCTCACCAGGTGCTGCTGGTTCGCCTCGTTCTGCTGCGTCACCTGTGGAGAGGGAGGCGGTCGTTAAGGTGGCCCTAGACGATCATGCGTTTAAGTGTATTGATTAATGAGAATGACATGCCAATTCACTTCAATCAATACAATTAAACGGTCATGCATGCATGACAGCACGTAAGGCATGTCATGCCGCATGATCTTCTGGGGCCAGCTTTAGGGGATATGCATTGATTACGTGACGACCGTGGCGCAATGATTACCACACCGGACTGCCGTTCCAAGGGTTCTGGGTTCGATTCCCAGCAAGGCAGAAATTTGAATGATAACTTTAAATTTCTGTTCTTGGTCTGGGTGTGTGTGTTCTTGTCTTGTGTGTTATCCATGGCACCCACGACACAGGGAATCCTAGTGTGGGACTATGAGTGTGTAACTTTTTTTTAAATTTATTATTATTAATAATAACGTCACGAAAAAGGGAGGGGGCAACAATTTGTAACTGAGGGAGACACGTAATAATGACTATTACAATACAAAATATTTCCCAGTCGTCAATCATCGCAAATACCTACAACTACAACTTCTACAACAATGTCATGCTAAAATTTAACAAACTATTAATTTAAGGCAAATTAACATATATCTATCATAGTGTTCAATATTAAAAAGCAAGCACTATCACTTACATTTTCCAAAACCCGCATACACCTGTCAGCTTTTCTGAGCACATCAATCTCGGTGTCAGTCCACGTGCAGGCCGGGGATTCCAGCCGGCTGGCGCAGTCCTGAATAGTCCTCACTATGTGATCCACACCACCCAGATTCCTCAACTCCTCTTTGAACCATTCACCAGCGCGCTTGGACGTCAGTGAAAGTAACGTCTCCATTGCCAAGTGGCCAACCTAAGCAAGTAATTATATCATTATTTACATTATAATGATCTAGCTAGACTGTACACAATATAGCTTATTTTGTCAACAATACTTTGAACTGTTTATGTATTTACTTCTTTTAATACAACTCATAGCTATCACTATAAATGACCACATCTTCCATCCATCAACTATAGAACTAATATAAGAAATGATGAAATTACTTACAGTTATATTATCTAAATCTAAATGTGTAGCTTTTCCTTGACTTTTGATCTCAGCACACAACTCTCTCACTCGTTCTTGTGTTTTGGTCAGTTGAGTTGTTGTTAGTCCACAGTCGTCAAGGGCATTTCTGTGAAATGAACAACCATTTAATAATGTTACACAGTATAAATGAAATACTTTAAAACGTTATAGTAAAACTTACTTGTGTGATGCGTCCGACTCTAATAAGTTCAACATTAATTCTAACGATTCTCTATCGAGATCCATGTTCAGTCGGTCTTGCGATAGAACAAACATAACAGTAGCAGTACATAAGCCCAGACTCTGTAAAATAAAAACCATTCATTGCAATACACATACAATATGTTCAATATAATGTAAATGCTAATCCATCTAATTCTAATCACCTTCTAAAGCTTGTTTTAATTTTAGCAATACAGAGATTATAATTGTAATCTATAATACTGGCCATTAATAATAATATAACTAAGTGATAATAAAAAATAAAATCAAACAAGAAGAACTATTCTATCAAATCACCTGATCATTAGTAGCATCGTGTAACGCACTAAAGAACTTCTGCACCGTGCCATGGGCTCTTAAATGCATGCGGAATGCTGGTGCCGTACACTTGCTAGCCAACGTAATCGCTGACAGGCATCGCGTTGATATTGGATTGTTGCCCTGCGAAGTAAAATATTCATTATAATTATAATAATATATTGAATTAAAGTAATGAACTTGAGCATCCATATTAAAAATTCATATCAAATAAATGTCTGTCTTGTCTGATGATTTTATGAAATAACCAAATTATACTCTATACCTCCTATATTCCTTACCTGCAGGGCATCTAGTAGATACTCCACATCATCATTAAACTCCTGGAACTCTCCGAACTCTTGGATTTGATGGGCTTTTTTCACATTTCTTACAACTGTGTAATACTGTTAAAAAAGAAAATACTTTGATGAAATATTAATATAAGGTAAATCTAACTGATAAATACAATAGAAGTGTCTGTCTGTAAATTCCTCCAGTAAAGGTTATTATTTACTGGCATGCACTATTTATGCAATACCTAAACTTAATTAAGTTCTCTTAAACGTAATAAGGTCTGTCTGTCAACTTTTATTTAGGCAAAATTTTGAAAAAGTGAGTTTTTATAACATAAACTATGTTTCATCTTAATATCTGAAAGGATTATAAAGTCACAGATCTCAATGCATTACTTGGCGTCACATAAACCAAAGAACTTTCTAAACAAACTGCTTACAAAATTACATACCTCTTTAGCTTCCTTAGCACACTTTACGCTAGTATATGGCTTAACAGCCTGCGAAGAGTCTAAATCATCCATAATAGGGTCCGGTGGCTTATATCTTGTCACTCTTGTGAGCTCCTCGGCGACTTGTGCAACAGGATTGCTGGCTTCGGCTGGCTCTGGTCTAGGTGTTTCATTTCCTTTCTGAAATATTACAGTTTATAAGTTATTTGGTTGTAATTGCCACTTACTCTCTATCCTATCATAGTTATGAACCATATTCTTATTATAATATTGTTCTGTGTGAGTATCAACTTAATCTATCATGTTGTTCGAATATTATCCTTACAATTTTTAACATAATTATGCCTATTAATCGACGACCCGGATGGCGCAATGGTTAACACGCCGGATCGCCGTTCCGAGAGTCCTGGGTTCGATTCCCAGCGAGGCGGAAATTTGAATGATGCATTTAAATTTCCGTTCTTGGTCTGGGTGTGTGTGTTCTTGTCTTGTGTGTTGTCCATGGCACCCACGACACAGGGAATCCTAGAGTGAGGCTATGAGTGTGTAGCGTTATTTATTTATTTATTTATTAATACTAATATAACAATAATAATAATAAATAAAATGTGTATCCAATGCCAGGTATCTACTATTACTAACCCTTACAGAAATAATACAGGTAATAAAAATATAAAAATGTTAACTTACATCATTTGCCCATTCGTGTCTATAAAGATGTCTTCTCTTTCTAGCAGGTAGTGGAGAACTGGAATTGTCACTCATGAGGGACTTACTCTTAAATATAGACCCTTTTTTCTTTGTTATAACAAGCTTTACACTAGGTTTTTCCTCAACATGTTCCTCAGATTCACCCATATTATGAGGTGATTTAAAAACTTCATCCGGTTGACTTTTTTGTGATTCTTCTTCAGAGTACTCATTGTGACAGCTATTGTAAGCAGAATCTGATGATGGAGTATGCGTTTGCATTGGGGTTTCTAAAGTGTCCTGCACGTTTGTTAACCCATCCATCTGGTCATCTTGTGGCCCAGAATCAGTGTTGGATTGCTCTACGTTAGAGTTCTCTTGTATGACTGGAATTTCTTCAGTGATGGAATGCTTATGCTTATTTTTTTGTTTTTTATGACTCTTCGACTTCTGACTACCAACTTCCAACTTACCACTGTCAGTTATGGGAGACTGAATATCTATTATATCGTTGTTCTCATCATGAGATTCTTCATTTCCAGTTTCTTGATGAACCTCTGACAATTCTTCATTAGTTGGAGTTTCTGAAGTTTCAAGTCTTCTTCTTGTTTTTCTTGTTTCACGTTTAATATCACTCACAGTCTTTGTTACAGGTTTAGCAGCAACCTTAGATGTTATGGCATCTAGATAGTCATCATTTTCACTGTAATTTATATTTGGTCTGTTTCTCCTGGATCGACCTGTGGAACTTTCAGGAGGTTTAGGTTCAGGCTGGGGTTCTTTTAATGGTTTGTCTGATGCTGGAGATTTGACAACAGGTCTCCGTTCAGTTGAGTCCAACTTAGCCAATTGAGCTGCGATAACATCTATATTTTTACTTTTTCCTTCTTTCTCAGGCTCTGGTGGTGGAGATGCTAAAGTTTTATAGAGATCATAGACATTAGAACCAGGTTCTGGTGTGGTAGCTCTTTTAACAGAATCATCATCATAAATTTTGTGATGCCGTTTATGGGATTTATGATCCTTTTTGTCTTTTTTCTTTTCTTTCTTACTTTCTTGATTTAGGCCTGGACACTTAATAGTTATTTTGAGACCCTCATGTTTAGGAGAACATATTGTTTCTACTGATGGGCTCTGTTTGTGGTCATTTCCCAAATCCAAATGCGTGTCCATTGAAGAATGTCTATCGGAACCGGGAGATGTAAAGCCCTCATTAGAGTCAGTACTTACAATTCTGGATGTACCTTTGGATATTCGAAGAACTATAGGTGGAGGTTTGCGTTCTTCACTGGTGTCTTTACTTGTATCTTTACTCGTTGAAGGACTGACCACCTCAGCTTTAGGTGAGGAAGGGCATGTAACCAGTGGACTAGCCTTGGGTGAAGGCACTTTAGGAGGATGTGATTCATACCTAGCAAAGTCCGGTATTGGACTATTGCTACCATCTTCTGCATAATTAACAACTTTATCGCGATTACGGACTAAGTACCGCTTGTTAGGAGGCTGAGAATTTTCAGCATATGGATCTTCTTTTCTAGCTGCTTTGGTTGGTACATAACTCTTCTTAGCTTTAGTTTTTTCAGAATTACGCCTAGGAAGCTCTGGTGACGATGAATCTCTATTGTAAATTCTACTCCTCTTATTACCTTTCTTTTCTTTAGAACTTGATGATGGATGTTCCGGTGAAAGAGGCGCAGCTGGCACAGGAGGTGCATATGTTATCTGTGGTACTGGAGGATAAGGTTCAGCATTTCGTGATTTGAAAAATTTTTTTGGTTTGGGTGGAGGTTGTTCAGTTTCTACTGCAGGTACTGTCAATGGACTATTTTGATCTTGTACAGGCTTTTTAATAACGTTGTTTTGATATGCTGAAAATAAAAAATAATGTTTTTACGTTTGAATACATGTTGCTTAATATGCTGTAATATTTCAAAATAATAAAGAAGTATTTATAACAAAGTCGTGAACGGTATATTAGTACACAATTAGTTACTTTCACTGAATAAAAGAGATTTAACCAATAAAGCGTGAGAAGTTAACTTTAAACTAAATGAAATAAACACAGTCATGTCTTAATTCAAGGTCAAAAAAGATAGTGTTTGCATATATTTACCGTACGGAGCGCTTCTGATAGATGTGAAGCTCGTAATTCCCCATTTGCCCACAGTGCCCGCGGATCTAGCCGCTGTGGGGCAATTGCTATTTTCCCTAAAGAGGGCACTGTCCAACGGCACGGCCACGCTGCCGCCACGGCCTCTGCCCCAGCGTGCCATGATGATAATTTCATCAAAAACGATGACACCTGTGCCGTCTCGCCAAATCAATCACCTTTTCCAATGTCAAAATAACAAAAAGCACATGCTTCCTCGTAACGTTTTAGACATCACTTGTAAAGGTAACAGTAAATATAACAACTACAATACCATTTATCGACTTTCTCCCGATTCCTAATGCAATGAAAACACAACCCATAAAGATAACACACCCGCCATTTTTACGGTAGCTAGGTACTTCTCACGGACGCATTTGAATGTGTAATCCCAAGAAAACTCGTGTCACACTTCTTAAGAACTTACATTACAATTATAAAATTTCTTTGAGCATTAGAGGTACCCAGTTAAATAATGTCGACTTTAAAATTAATAAATGACAAATAGGGCACAAACTGCGATGTTGTCATCTCATAACACTAGCAGCGCCATATTGGCAAAGCAAAACAAGACGAAAATGTTTAGCCAATAGGAATAAGAGCTGAGTCATAGACAAAATATAACTTATCTTCAGTTAACAAGTGAAGATTAACATCAATAAAATCCACGCGATTTTAAAATGACTGCAACTAAAGGCATTTACAATTATTTAAACTAAATAATTTATTTATTGAATCGTTAATCAACCACGAAATTACAAATAATTTAAGGAAATGTGAATGTTGCGTGTGATGTACAATAGGTACAAAGGAGAACCATATTTTTTACCCTATGATTCATTCAACAGAGATGGTCTGTGGTTCAACTATAGCGCACCGTTTAGATTCTCGGCGAGAAGAGATGAGAATGTGCGAATAGGACTGTATGTAAATGGCTTAGGCCCGATTTCACCAACATTGAATTTATACTAAAGTAGCTATCCCAGTAAAACTTGACTCTGTCAATTTATGCGATTGTTAACTTCAAATTCGTTTCACCACGTTATCTTACTCTCACATAGGTTCTTTGCGACTTTGAACGAATGAATTGAATGAATGTGTACTAGTACCCATGTAAAATAGACACTTTGACGTATACTTCTGCAATAGCGCTGCGTATTCTTTTATTTACTCGAATAATACGTACCTGACAGTTGAGTTGACCGTGACTAGTGGCAGAGACAGTGACACTTCATAACTACGAATATCAGCTTACACGGCCGAATTAGGCGGTATATGATTTGACTAATATACTTTAATATAGAGATTTTATATTATGTTGGTGAAACGTAAAATGGGCTTACTCGCGAGTAATTGACTACATAACCCGGGAATAAGACTTATACGTCATTGGTGAAATCGGCTCTTAGTCGTCCATCTATGTTATTCGTTACGAGTATTCGCTTGTTTTCGGCTCTGTGTCTTTGGCTTTGGTGTAGGCGCGAATGATGAGAATTTATGATAAACATCGGTTCGATAGCGAGTGCTCTCGCACGAGAGTGTACAGCCGCTATTAGATTGTGACGATGCTAGGGTAAACTGACAAGCTGACAAATGTGGAAGTTGAATTTCAGGTGTCTATTTGTCTATTTCCGTTCAAGACCTGTTTAAAGGCCTGTTTATAGGGTTCCATTTTTTACCATTTTGGTACAGAACCTTAAAAAATGGACGGTTTGAAAGTGTATTTCTAAATAATGTACAACATACGTGAAATCAATGATTTGAGTTGAGTTGAGTTACCTATGCCTATTACTCGTACCTATACGGGTAACATAAATTAATTCTGAAATTGACAAAAAAATACACGAATAAACTAATTATGTTATGTTCTTGTGACAAAATAATTTAAATTATTTCCATGGAAAAAGGAATAAAGAAAAATAAAAAAAATATGGGGTACGAATAAGGGCTAAGAAATCGAAAAATCGAAAAAAAAATCGTGCAGACTCTTGCACGTTTATTCGATGCGGCCATCGATATTAAATTTGTATGGGAAAATCAATCATGAACTTCGGGACTTTCGGTACCTTATAAAAAAAGCCTAGGTACACTGAGCCCCACAAGACAACTGAACCCTACGCAAGCGGTTCGAGGGAGTAACTAAATGGTGTATCTTATTTCTTGTTTGCCGATTGGTATTATTAAGCATTTTTGTTTGTAACAACTCAAAATTTTCTTGATAAAAATTAAGTTGCTATAATTAGCTACATTGTGAAGCTACTGTTAGGACATCTATTTCCCTGAATTTGTCACGCAGTAATTCGCGTGATTTTAATTTATAAATTTCCTAGCTATTTTCTTTAACATAAAGATTGTTTTGATATCCGCTAATTTACCCCAATGTAAAATACCATAATTATTATGACTTAGGTAATACCACAGTAATTCCCTTACTCTGTGGTAATACTATGAAAGTTGACAACATAAACACGCTTTGCTGTTTCAACGTCACTAGGTAGATAAATTGTCTTTATTTTTCTCATAGCATGAATATCCTTGCTAAGTTTATCCGCAAGAGTTGCTATATTCTATCTAAGTATCTAGGTAATATAACAGGAGAAGCTGACTGACTGACTGATTGACTGACATATCAACGCAGGGCCTAAACTATAAGGGTTAGAAACTAGAAATTACACCCCCTTTGACCCCCTTAGAGGATGATTTTCGAAAAAATATACCTACGTGTTTCATGACTTTCAATGAAAAACCTTCATACTGAATTTCATTCGAATAACTTCAAAAACAGCAAAGTTTCATACTAACTTTGCACCGCCGTTTTACCCCCTTAGGGGGTGAATTTTCAAAAATCCCGTCTTAGTGTTCCCCTGCGTTATAAAAGGAACCCCTGTGCAAAATTTTAAGTTTCTAACCCTGTGTAGAAATGTCAGTAAGTCAGTTAGTTTCTCCTTTTTATCCTACCTCCTACCTTTTTGGCGGGCGAAGCCGCGGGTGAAGGCTTGTGGGACAACAAGTATGGGTTCTCCACTGGAGCTTACAGTCTTACGTTATTCCCAATAATACTGTAGATCTTTCCATGCTTAATTTTCTCAATTATTCAATATAAATTATTCAATATTCCTTTTTAAGTACCTACCGCTTTTAACATTTGGCAAAGCAAATTCTACACAAAATATACTTGTGTAGAAAACTAGTATGAGACTCATATGGGCGAGAAGAAAATTATTTATTAACATTTTTTCTCGTTGTAAAACTATTGATTTTCACTAAATAATTACGTAGGTAGATATTTATGTACCTAAGTACCCAGTTTTAGGTACTATGTGAACAAAAGACACAAATAAACATTAAACAATATCTTTATTTAAATAAACTAAGTAGGTAGAGATAGGTATATTTAACTTGACGTTTTCATTAAAAGATCATGCGTAGGTACTTACAGTAGGTAGTTATTATACTTCTAGATTTTCTTTTTCTTATATTATTTCTTTTTTCTTATATAATATCACAATCTCTATAATATCTAGTGTTATTGATGTCCAAATTTCCATGGATGAGGGTGATCGTTTGCTATTTTTGGTATAGGTACCTAGGTATAAATACAAAAAATATGAAGTTTTAGCTAAAGTCTAATTGTTTAATATTGATTAGAAATAAATAAAAACAAAAATACATACCAACTTGTTTAATTTCATAACTTATATATCTATTTTAACACACCACCGACATACCTACGTATGTATGCGTGACTATGTTTATTTCATGTCGTAAACGTGGGGTGCCATCTTTTAGCAAGGCTCGTGAAATTGGCGGGGTTGTAAAAATAGCACGTCGCCATTCGTCGGGATATAATAAAACTGGAAGGTCCCAACGACCCTCGCCATATCCCCCACGAAACTTTAATAGTTTTTCATTACTCAAGTAGACCGTCCATAAAAAGGAAATAAAGGTCCGTAAGAAAATTGCACATCTTGCATAATGTTCTATACCCATTGTGCTGAGGTCGTAAATTGCGTTTGGGATTTGTCATTCAACATAATTTATACCACCAATAACCGCCATGGCAAATAACATTCTGAAAATAACAAGCTGCTGTTATTTTAGTTTGACGACCCGGATGGCGCAATGGTTAACACACCGGTTCGCCGTTCCGAGGGTCCTGGGTTCGATTCCCAGCGAGGCGGAAATTTGAATGATGAATTTAAATTTCCGTTCTTGGTCTGGGTGTGTGTGTTCTTGTCTCGTGTGTTGTCCATGGCACCCACGACACAGGGAATCCTAGTGTGGGCCTATGAGTGTGTAGCGTTATTTATTTATTATTTATATATTTACCTATGTAAAAATAAGTAGATATAGAGATATACCTACTTATAACTGCGAGCGTGAAGTCTGAATGTACCTATTGTATTTTAATTAATGTTACTGGTTTTGTACCGTTTTAATTAAAAGTTTATAAATAATAATATAATAACATATATTCCCAGGTCAATTTTCTACAGTTGTTGTTGTTTATTGTTGCATTAGATGCCTGCTTACCGTTTCGTAATAACCTCTGGATAATCCGCGTTCAAGTTCATGAAATTGTAAACTGGGTTTACTGGTAGAGAATGCCATTAGGCATTAAGTTCGCCCATTGTACACCCTTATTTTTAAGGTTTACAATGAAGATTAAATAAATAAATAAACACACTGAAGCAATATTTATTAAAATTGAAAGGACTTTAAGTACATACCTCTCTGTTTTTAAGTAACTACCTATGTAAGTACTAGCTTCCTAGCTACTTATGTAAGTATTAGCTTGCTAGCTAACTATGTAAGTAAATAGCCCGTAAACGAGTAGAGGAGTCATCTGATGTAAGTACACCGCCCATTGCCATTATTCGACAATGATTTACAAAATTATATGTTTTATGAGTTACAAATTGTATTTTCTATTCATTTTATTATGATACGGGTACTCACGATATGTATGTTGGTACGCCGATATGTCGACTCGGTTGCATGGATCGTGGTCACGGCTGAACTGCGGTGGCGCGGAGAAACTTTTGACAGGTGACACTTGACTTGAGGTTTCTGAGTGAAAGTCCGGTCAAAATCGATAGTAAAAAGCGGTTAGGTTAATATTACAAACTGTTGTAAAATTAAAATAACCGCTTTTTAATGTTAATGGCTTTTTACTAAATGCTTTTATGGATGAAATTTTTATTTTTTTTATTTTTGTCTGTCTGTTCCGGCTAATCTCTGGAACGGCTGGACCGATTTTGAATGGGCCTTCATTCTCAGACAGCTGATGACTGTAATAACGAGTAACTTAGGTTACTTTTATTTTAGATAAATGTTTAAAATTATAAAATAAAGTAGGTACTTACCTAATGTTGCAAAATTCCACGCGGACGAAGTCGTGGGCACAGCTCGGAAGAATGAAGTAGAATCTATACTTACCTACAATTAATTAATTTGGCTACAACCCATTATTGGCCCACTACTGAGCACGGGTCTCTCCTCATACCTGAGGAGGCCTAGAGCTTACTCCACCACGCTGCTCCAGTGCGGATTGGTGGAGGGGTTAGTGGCCAACCCAAGTGTCGGAAATTTTAAGCCGCCCGAAGGTATCCGACATGGCTTAACGACTGCTACCAAATGATAACAACCGGGACCGACGGCTTTACGTGCCCTCCGAAGCACGGAAGCGCTCAAGAAATTTTTGCCACCAGCGGTCACCCATCCAACTACCGACCGCGCCCGCTGTTGCTTAACTTTGTCGATCACTTGAGATCAACGCAAGCAGCCGGGCTATGAGCGCTTCTAAATAAATAAATTAATTAATTTATTTATAGATTCTACTTAATTTATGACCGACATAAAATTTAGATTATTTTATAACTCTACTTAATTAGTCAACAAATTGTTGTTATAAATAATTTCAAGTTGGAGCTTATCTAAATCTAATACGTACCTACCTTTAAACGAGTTATAAAATATAATGTAGTTATGAAGCGGCTGAAAAAGCGAAAGCTTCTAAATACAGGGGTCTAGGCTCCGAATAGGTACGATTTTGTCCCATTCGGTGTCGAGACCCTTGGTCCGTGGGGTCCTAGTGCTATTAAGCTTTTTAAGGAAATAGCAAAAAGGTTAGTCGACATCACAGGAGACCGAAGAGCTGGCAGCTACCTCGGACAAAGAATTAGCCTAGCTATTCAAAGGGGGAACGCTGCCAGTATCTTCGGAACCTTGCCTAAAGGGACTCCTTTTAATAATATTTTTTAGTTATTAAGTTTTTTTTTTTTAACTTTAATAGTTTTAGTTTTTGTGTATATTCGAAATTAATTGTTTGGTAACACTTTCTTCCCCGGTCATAATCGGTAACAAAGAAATTGCGGTTTTCAACACGAATTTTTCCATGGTGTTTGTCATACTGTGCGGTATATAATTATGTAATTATGTAGGTATATACTTATATAATCTGAATCTTCTTCAGATGAAATTTTGTATGCTGGGGTTTCGGGGGCGATAAATCGATTTAGCTAGGTTTCACTTTTAGAAAACGTCGCCTTATCCGTATTTTCAGGCAATGGAAAACCACTGTTACATAAATAAAAATAAATAAATAAGAAGTTAAATTTCGCCACCATCTACAAGATTATAATAGCTGAGGTCACAGGGCTCAGGTGGGAAATCGTGCGGTCCTGAAACCAGAAGACCATAGTTCGACTCCAGATGTTAAAAAAAGCGACGAAAACGAGCAAAGCTCGGTCATCCAAGTAATGTCTAAAATCCTAATGATTATGACGACCCCGTAGTCTAGTTGGTAGTTGGTAGTGACCCTGCCTGCAAAGTGAGGGGTCCCGGGTTCGATTTCCGGCCGGCGCAGATATTGATGTGACAGACATTTTTTTTTCTCGGGTCATGGGTCTTAGTGGTGTGTTATTTGTTATTAATTTATTTTATTTATGTGTAATTTGTTTCGTCCATGCCACCCGCGACACAATCAATCCTATTATAGTGTGTGGGTATGAGTGTGTTATCGTTAAAAAAATCCTATCTATCTTACCATATAAATACATATGTAATATTCCAAGTACCTACTAGTAAAATTAAGTAGGTAATATAGGTACTATAAAGGAGTGCGCACATTACACCAACTCGACGTCAACTCCACTCCGACTCCACTCCGTTTCAACTCCGACGTTCTGTTCCGCGATCAACGCTTCATCGACGTAAACTCGACTCCGTCTCCACTGGGTTCCATACGCCACATCGAATTCCATTACATCGAAGTTCATGACATCGAACACGTTACATCGATAGTTTGTTATATCGAACAATCATCACATCGAATGTTTATTACATCGAATGGTCATGACATCGAAAGCTTTTAAAATCGAAAGCTCATTAAATCGAATTTATAACATCGAAGCCTTATCACATTGATAGGTCGTGACATCGACAGCTTCATAACATATAGAACGGACATATTTTTTTTTGATATATTAAATGAAAGAAAAAAATCATTTTTACACTAACGTTTAATGTTATTCATACATACATACATGTACACACATACATACATGTACATACATACATAGATGTACATACATACATACATACATGTACATACATACATGTACATACACACATACATATACATACATACATGTATGTATGAATAACATTAAACGTTAGTGTAAAAATGATTTTTTTCTTTCATTTAATATATCAAAAAAAAATATGTCCGTTCTATATGTTATGAAGCTGTCGATGTCACGACCTATCGATGTGATAAGGCTTCGATGTTATAAATTCGGTTTAATGAGCTTTCGATTTTAAAAGCTTTCGATGTCATGACCATTCGATGTAATAAACATTCGATGTGATGATTGTTCGATATAACAAACTATCGATGTAACGTGTTCGATGTCATGAACTTCGATGTAATGGAATTCGATGTGGCGTATGGAACCCGTCTCCACTCCGTTTCAACTCCGACGTTCCGTTCTAGGTACATTACGTCATTGTGTCGGTCGACGCGTGGACTACTCGTCTACGGTGAGTCGTCAACGCAACGTCGACGCGTTGGTCTCGAAACGGAACGGCTATGGGTGTAGGGCGGGGAGGGGCCGTACAGGGCTTTTAAGTATAAGTTCGAAATTCAACCTTACCTTCAAAGATATAAGGCTCATAATTGAATGTTAGCTTTGTCAAGGTTTTAGTCGCGTTGGCGTCTGTCGGTCGTGGCGTCGTTGTACTGTGCGCACTCCTTTACCGTGGTAAGCGCGTTGCGACACCGCAGCACCGCACCGCCAAAATCGCCAGTGCCGCCTTCTTTACGCCGAATTTTGCGATTTGCACCGCACCGTACATTCCTGCGATATGTGACAACGTGCAGTTTGTTTCTAACACCCTTGTAAACAACTGAGTTTATTTTTCAGTATATGTGAGGATAACTTGTTTAATAGCTCTTCAAATGAAAATACCTTCATTCTAAAGAAGTAAAAAAAAAATTCATCTAGTTTAATGCTTCGTATTTTCGAGAAAAGTACCCCATAAGGATTCATTGCCTCACTAAATGGATGTATCCAGGACTTTTTTTCGTCTATTTAATAATATGATGTAATGTCTTCTTAACAACATACGTCGACCAACATTCAAAACTAATAAGCAAATGGTTGCCCTACAGTACGGCAGTAGAACGCTTTGTTTTGCGGCACCATAATGCAACGATATGGTGCGTTGCGTTGTAGTGCGGCCCTAAGCAACACAAATCAAATAATTATGTTAAATTGAAAAATAAATGCTTTCTGAGTGTGAAAATGTGTTACAAGTTCTTACATCTAGGTAAACCAAATTCAAACGCAACACCGCCGCGTGATCAAGACGGAAGGAACGTATAGCCTCTAAAGTGCAGCAAATTCGCAATATCTAGTTCCACAAAGGAACGAGGGTAACCAAACTACCTCGAAGAATTAGCAGGTGAAATTACAATGGGCTGGCCACAAAGTTCGTAGGACCGATAACCGTTGGGGAGGAAAGGATTTCGAATGGAGACCACGTCTAGGAAAAGGAGCATAGGGTGCCCCCCGACCCCCGACCAGGTAGATTGACGATCTGAAGAAGACAGCGGGGATCCGTTGGACTCAGAAGGCTCAGGACCGGTCAGAGCGGCGCAAGTTAGGAGGTGCCTATCTCCAGCAGCAGTGAACTTTTTAAAGGTTGGTGGATGGATTGATTTTATACTCTCCCCAACTCAACTAACTATAAAATCGGTTACAAAATTTGACCTAACACGCACTTTTCATTTATGAAGTAGGTACCTACCTAATGACTAAAAATATATTCAAGTCAACTAAGAATTAAGATTTACGGCCATATCTTGAAGTTTCCTTATTACAACAATAGGTAGGTATTAAACAATATTTATTTACGATATCGTAAATCTCAAATTAATGTTTGATAGCATATTACAGAGGAGCGTGTAAGCCTGAACTAATAAGGCCATAAATCGATATATTCTCATCACAACATTACAACCCCAGTGTCGTAGATATAGTACATAAATATATGTACGTGCAAATAAAATAGTATCTAAGGGGGTCCGGTCCGCCACATCGAATTACACTACATCGAAGCTTATAACCTCATGGAGGGTAAGATAATATAATGCCGCTATAACAAAAGCCAGTATAATGCATTTAACAGATTGACTGTAATAAATGCAGAGACGAAAGAGCCTGGCTTGTGATTACCTAAGTACAAATAAATTTTAGTTATAAAAAAACAAAAACTAAAAAATAAGAATTAAACAGTAGAAAATAATTTTGAAATACAGTCATGGTCAGTCATTTTATTGTAAGTAAAATGCGTGGGTGGGGTGTTTAACAAGCCTACGTCGGACTATCCTACGCGAATGGATAAAGTAAGAAATGTGTAGGTATATTAGAGGAAGTCTGAAAGTAGCACCGATTACAGATAAATTGAAAGGAAGCCGAATGTCGTGGTATGGGCATGTGATGAGGCGAGAGGAAACGCATGTGACGAGAAGAGTGATTGATATGAATGTGGATGGACGCAGGGGACGAGGACGGCCAAAGAAAAGATGGATGGATTGTGGGAGAGGGGATATGAAAGAAAAGGGAGTCAGTGTAGAAGTGACGTCAAATGGGAAAGAATGGAAGAGAGGAACATATTGCGCCGACCCCAAATAAAATTGGGAAATGGGCAGGAAGATGATATTGTAATCACGGAAATAAAAATTACGTTTTCTGGTAAGAAATGGTCATCACCCTTCCGTTAATTCACTGATTACGTAAGACCTTGTAATTTTATAAATTTATAAATTTTACTAACTGGACTACTAACAACAACTAACAGGACTAACATAACAGTCCCTGTCCCAGTCCTCATACTAACAAACTAACCAGCTAATGTTCTAACACCGTCACCTAACCGGACTAGGTAACTAATATCCCAGTCCCCATTTGAGTCTTATTCTAAGTCGGTCACAGTTGTCATGGGCGGCAGCGGAAGGTAGTGGTGCATGCTCGTTTGCTGCCTTAATTCCATAAAAAAAACAAAGATTTATTGTTTGTTATTGATATTTTTTTGCGAATGCTCTTCACCTAATAAATCAGAGCGGCCAAGGTAGTCGTTAAAAAATAATTTAGGTACCCACTTGACGCTCGCGAATTATTTAGCGCGCCTTTCTCTATAACTCTAGTATAAACTGCATGGATCGAAATATTTCAGCCGTCAATTTTAGAACGACTTTTTACGCACTTCTCTATAATGCATAATTATGTTCTTCACGTTTAAGTTTTCTTTTATTCATTACAGGAAATTCTCGTCTCTGACGACTGAAACTATGACGTCTGAAATATTGAAAACAATCAGGAATGTTTTAATAACAACACGATACACCCGATCATACCTAGGTGCAGGCTGAAAATATTATTTTCTGTTTTCGCCATAGCAATTATAGTGAAGAGAAAAAGCCATGTGTCCCTGTTTTGTGGAAAAACCTACAGCCAAACATAGTTATGCCCACGCGTTTTATGTCGGCTTCCGTATAGCTTTTTTATTTTTACTGCGGACGTGTTCTGTCGCTATTGCTATCGTCTCCTTCAATTAAGTATTTATTATGCCCCGTAAACCGTATATCCTCTACGAGACGTAAACACGACATCGGTATAAAAGTAAACGGGGTAGGTAACGTAACGTTAAATGTAAGTAGGTACATTATGTACGTAGGTACGTGTTTATTTATTTATTTAAAACTTTATGCAACATACAAAAAGTACAGAGACGAAGGCGGACTACACCTACAACACTACACCTTACCCAATGCTAAAAGGGTTATTATTATGCTAATACCTACGTGTTATATTGGTATTTGTATGATCTCTTATAAGTCTTATAACACAACATTCATCATCGTCATCAAAATTAGTCAAGGCTGTTTGTCTTATTACAATATAGGCATACGTAGGTAATAGAGGTAGGTATCAACACCTTTTTAATCGCCTTTAAGAAAGGTTATTATTGGACACTTAAGTATGTAATACTAGTGACCCGCCCTTGCTTCGCTTCGGGAAACTTATTTAGCCAAAAAATTTGGATAATTCACACTATATCTTTATAAATTAAAGCCAAGTAATTAAATTAAAGGTAAGTATGTTATGCTTACGATGTGTAGGTACCTAAGCTATATTATTGTAAAGTTTCATCAAAGCCCATTCAGTAACTTTTGCGTTAAAGAGTAACAAACAGACATACTTCCATACATCCTCACAAACTTTCGCATTTATAATATTAGTAGGATAATATTAGTGGGATTTTTGGATCTGAATTATTCACTTAATAATAATAAATCTATGAGGGCTTGAAAACAAATATTCACAATTTCTAATGATGGACATCGGCAAATTGTGACGACAGATCGTGATCTACTGAGTCTAAAAGCAACACGGGGCAACACCATCGTCACCAATATAATTGAATACTATGTACATATAACTAAATACTACCTATTATAGAAAATAAGTGGGGCGTATTACCGACTTTTCCCCTAAACATACCTAGGCATTAAGTCCGCCCATTATAATTTAATTTACTACTAATTTAGTTTGCAATTCAAGTTAACAATTAATAAAGAGTGAATAAATAAAATTTATTTTATTTTATTTATTTATAAATAGGTAATTAAATAAACATTCTGTCTTCAATTTTAATTGTTATCGAATGTACCTAAACTATATCTACCGCAAATTGAAAGCTCAAGTAAGTGAACGTTTGAATATTTATTTCAAATTGACCTTGATATAGGTAGGTACTTACCCACATTACCTAAGTAGGTACTTAAGATATAAGAGCTTTGTTTGGACATACATTCGCTTGTCATGAACAAGTATTTAGTAGGTAGGTATGATTTGTAGGTATATAATTTCCCTGTGACTATAAAATATTTCTTTTGAAGATTTTTCTTCTCTTTTTTCGGGAATAAGGTAGGTTAGGATTTGGTGAGTCGATGTCGTTGAATTTTTATTTACGAAAAGTGTTTGTAAAAATCCACTTCAAATAGGAATTCACATTCGTTCATTTTATTTCATTTTGTACCCAAAGATTTCCTAAAAGAAATTGCCACTTTATCACTAAAATCGCGCTTTTTTAGTTGTGGTAAGGTAGGTAAGGACTACATACCTACCTATTTATTACAATAAAAATAATTTTTGAATTAACGCTAACTGATCAGTACCTATCTATGTATGTAAGTATCTACGAACATAAGAAAAATTAAAACTATTTATTTAGCAACAACAATATTAATTTTGAATGTTCATTTCAGACATTATCAGCTAACAGCTATAGGTAAGTATCTAAAATACAAACCAATGAATACGAACCCTGCGAGATCAAAGTTTTCGCCCAAAGCTTATCGATCTCAATTCAATTGCTTTTTGCCCGCCCTTTAGCAATGGCGTCGGTGAAAACGATCTCTGATTCGTTCACGTCCCCGCGCTTTCTTTATGTCACACTGCGCATGTGCAGTAAAAGCTCGATACAAAATGGCTGCCGAAATCAAGAGTGCTAAGTTGATGTGAGAAAACATTCAACTTTCTTGTTTTTAAGTAACTACTGTGACACTGTCTAACCTACTTATTTATATTTACCTACACCTAGGTATCAGGGAGTGCTAAGTGACTTACCTACCTATGTACAGGATGCTATGGTAAGTTATGCCTATTCGACGGTCCATTTCTCTTGTGTTTAATTCGTAGGGATATAGGTAATATATAATTATGTAGGTAAGCAGGTACCCACTCCTCGGGACCCAGACCGGACCAGCCAGAGTGTGTTCAGCTACTTCAGTTAATTATGAATACATAGGTAAGTACCTACTTTTACGACTTTCATCCTATTAAAGACTTCTATGAAAGCTACGCTGTTTAGGTATCTAATAGGTACTTATCTACATTGGTAGGTAGGTATACATAAATTCACAGGTAGGTATTGGTCCTGCTTCATTATAAGATGTTTTAAGTACTTGATTGCATATCTACTCGATCTACCGTCCTCTAATTAAATACATAGGTATAACTACCTACCAAGTTAGTGAAAAGTTTATAGTTTTTCGAGCCGTATAGCCAGCCAGCCGCCTACTTTCCCATAAATACTAAAAAAATATTAGGTATTATGTTACTTACACGTAGGTATACGTTTTGGATTTCTTTTTCGGAACAGCGACTGATTCGTATAGGTAGGTCAGTCGGAAACTTGATATTAAAGTTTCTTATGTTATTACACACATCATTCTAATGCACTAACACTGATACACACCGACAACACCGTATCTAAATTGTGACTGATCGCGTTATGCATGGTTCTATTCGACAGCTGTGTCGTTTTATATTATATCTAACCCTTTTTGTGCAGTGCTAATAAAATTACGGCACAAAGAGTAAGAAACCAAGGCCTTTGTCCAAATTTGTTTCTTAGCCAGATGAGGGTTATGTAAGGGGTAGGCTAAACCACGGCTAACCTTCGCAATATTTTAAAGTTTATCGGCAAATGAGACATCTAGGTTCGTTAAGAAAATAGCAGTTTAATTTTAATGTTTTATTTTTATTGTTCTTGAAACAAAATTCACAGGTTAATTTTTTTTAAGTAGTACATACTTACATACTTATTTTATACTGAGTTATTTTATAGTGAGAGACTTTTATACTTTTATATTTTATATGAGTTATACCTAGTCGAATTGGTCAGTAGCAGTATCTAAATAGAAACACATAGGTATGACACAAACCCACCCTGTCTATAGCTATCAAACACATCCCCAATGTAATTGGATAAAGGTATATATTAGGTAAGCTTACATAGTACCTAAATATCTACTGATTTAAAGTAAGTAGATATTAGCTACTTTCCGCTAAGTACAACTTATAGAATGATTATTGGTCTTAGAATTCAACTCCAACATTTGATATAGGTAAGTAGCGACCTAAATATAATAATTAATACCTAAGGTATAATTGGAGATAGTTACATGGATTGTATTAAATTTATTTAAGTTACATTATACATTATGTAGTCATTTTTAAGCCCCTAAAAAACTTATCCAGAAAAGGGGCGGAATCTAACAATACTTAATCGTGTTTTGCTTCTAAAATCTGTTTTCTATTAAAAACGTTTTATGAGTGTACGGTGTAAAAAGAAATCAAAGCACATCGTTTCTTTACAAAAGCAAAGTATTGTACACAATGCAAGCAATGATTACTATTTGGGACGACTGAAGGGAACGCTCTTTACAATCGATTTTACAACTGCAATAAACATCAGTTCAGTCACCAAACCTTAACTTTTATTGGTGTTTTGTCTGCAGACTCCCGGGAACTAAGGAAACGATAACGAATAGGGCCCTACGCAGGAGCGGCTCTGCCCTGGCGCCCTTTTGTATCAAAATGCGCGGTCGAAATAGATTAGGTTTAGGTGTCGCGTGCGGCTCTCGGCGCCCCTTGACACCCGGCGCCCGGGTGCACCGCACCCCCATCACTAATAGGTAAAGCCGCCCCTGGAGGCCTACTACGAAAAAAGAAAGTCGACGTTTCGGACGACGGATCGTACTTTTTCCTACCAGTCACGTTCGCCAAATTATATTTCGTATGAACATATGGAATTTTCTTAAGAAAACTCAATGCGATTTTCGTATATAAATTTATAGGAATAGAAACACGTAACAGTAAGAAAAAGTACGATCCGTCGGCGTCGTCCGAAACGTCGACTTTTGTTTTTCGTAGTAGGCCTCCTCGCCCTACGAGTCCACGCGCTCTACACTACACCTACTACACCTTTCCTTAGACATTTACAAAAAAGCGTGATTCAAGAAAGAATTTAATCCCTTTTTGCTTAGATATGCCTACAACAAAAAGCTACCTACCTACCTACAATATTATATACCTACCTACAATAAAAAGCGAGATTCAAGAAAAAAAGATTAATGCTACTCGTTCAAATAATAGCACGAATATCATACTATGTACGACTTAAATTAGGTATGAATACCTTATGATTAAGAGGGGTGTTTATTGTGGCTTGTGGGACATATTATATCATTCGGATGTACATATAAATGGAGGTAGCTACATGGTGAAATATAGATTTCTCTTAGTGGACAATGCATACCTAGAGCTTGTGTCTTGGTGACCTATTTACCTAACGTGCAATGTTTTTGGTGGCATTTCATTCGTTCACGGAGCCCCTCAGTCCTGTTGTAGGTACACCGAAATACGGCACCATTATCATTCCATTTATCTCAAATTAAGTAGGTACTTACCTTGCATTTCTGTTTGTGTTTCGATTAAAATAAAACAAACACTAAATATTAAGTGAAGCTTACCGCAATATATTTGTGAAAACCGCATTTAAATCGGTTAAGCCGTTTCGGAGATCAGCGCGTAAAAACCACAGACAACCAGACAAAAAATCAAGTGAGACTGTCTCGCCGTGACCATGATCCATGCAATTGGGTCGAAATAATTATCGGTATAAAAAATAAAGATCGTAAGAACCCTTTACAGTTAAAATGTTATAGTGTCCGCGATGATAAAGTTTAAAATCATATTTTCTCAATATCATATTTTTTCAAATATCTCCTATGTACCGACATAAACCATTTAGTTTTATTTACGCGGCTCTTATGCGGAGATGAGCAAAATAAAATCATGATTACGGATTGCGATTACATAATATCGAAGCACGGTAATGCTAGCCTCTTGAGAATAGGTAGTTAGAGCGTTCTTGGCTGGTAATCATGATTACATTTTGTCCATCTCTGCATCAGATATAATTGTACCTAATCTGTAATCATGATTAAATTCTGCCTATCTCTGCATCAGATGCAATAATGATTACTTTTCGTATTCGATTCGATTTCGTTCTTTGGTTTTAATAGATTAACATTTACGACATCTAGTGTTCAAACGAATAACTATAATAACTAGTCACTCAATGGTAAAGATAGATGGTTTTCAAGTTTGATAAATTTGTTAAAGTAGCTGACCAAGCATTGTAAAAGTTTCACGTTGAAATGGTAGATGGCGTTGAACAACATGTTATTACTAATTAGTTCTAAGCTTTGTCCATAGATGGCGTATACGTGTTACCTAGATAAGATAAGCACGAGAAATAATAATTATGAAAAGCAGTTTAGAAAAAATATTAGAAACTCGCTTAGCAAAATTTGCTAAGCGAGTTTCTAATCCATTTAATGGTTTATTTGGTATTTATCAAAATTACATAATTATTATAAAAACTACAGCGCCATCTATCATGGTTTACCACTGCTCGTTTCGAGAAAACGTGAATGAAAATTTGCTTCGTGATGAAAAGTAAGTTACTTACTTACGGTTAAAATGCCCAAAAATATTGAGAGTTTCACTATAGTTACCTACTTGACAATTTATATAATTGTCAACAATACTTTTTATATCATGCTATGAGAATGTTTTTTTGCAATGTAGGTAGGTTCTTGAATATTGAATTTATTGAAAACTGGACGACCTCTATAAGGTACAACATCCAAATTATAACTACATACCTACCTACCGAGCCGTTTTCAGATATATTTTAATAGGTAGGTAGGTGGGTATGTGTTGCCGATACTGGTTATTCTTTTTCTATAGGTAGGTATACCTATAGGCATCCTTTATAATACTTACATAGGTATGAGAAGATAGAAAGTGCCTACCTATACCTATTACGGAATAACAAAACTGTGCATTTTTATGTTATCCTGAATAGCCTAATTGATGTTATTTAAAAAAATCGACTGAAAAAATACCTTAAAAGCATCTACATGAATTGAAATAAATTCGTACAATTATTTAGATAATTTAAATATAATATGTAGGTACTCAGGTAAGATGAGATAGAACTTACATTATGTAGGTTCTGAATAAATTCAACAAAATGCAGAGTGCATACATATTAGTGTTATCTTAATTACATAACCCAATACAAATACTGTTTAACAAACTTTCTCCCCTCTAAATAAATAACGGAGGACCCTCAGGTACGTGCCTATTGTCCTGTGACTAGTATTAAGAACAATATCCTTCGACCTCCCATACAATTAATTTATAGAGCGAGATAGGGGTCAATTTGTTTGGGGGCGACACCCTCGCCCTCAAGCTTTAAATGAGATCCAACTGAATGTAATGAATATTATTTGTATACGAAGATCGTAGACCTTTGTCGTAGTCGTGGTTTTCATGTTGTAGGTAGGTACGTACCTATACTTACTAACACCGTCTCCTAACCCGACTAACTATCCTAGTCCCCATTTGAGTCTTGTTCTAGGTCGGTCACAGTTGTCTCACGGCAGCGGAAGGGTGGTACATTCCATTATAAAGGTACGTAAATAAAAATGTCAGTATTGTTCTATAATATTAATAGCCGGCAAACGAGCAGACGTCCTTGACACAGTGGTCAGCGACGTCCATGGACATTAGCAACACCTATTAAGACATCACCGATGCGATGATAGAAATGATGACAGAATAGGATAGGTGGTTTGACGGAAGCCTCAAGCAAAGAGGGTGGTAGCTACCGTGCCGGAATCAAAACCCCTTTCGCCTTTTATAATACGTACTGCAAAGGACTGGAATAAGTTGCCTGCGACGGTGCTCCAGGTCGATACCATCAGGTGGGATCGTAGTCAAGCGGTAACTTATATTCAGTAAAAAAACAACAACCAACAAGCTTACAGTTAAGTTACCTTTGGGATTAAACAAGGTGGTAAAAAGTTCAGCGACCTCTGAAAGAAGACCGAGGGCCGTAACCGTTGTTCAGCAGCCACCACGAGTGTCTATTTATTTAAATTCTCTATCTTATGTTTAGTTTTATCTAATCGTTTTGACAGAAATATAGGTGTTAACCTTTTCTGTCGAAATGATGCAAGTAATTTAAATATGGTTGTAGTTGAATAGGAACAATGTTAAAAGTTAATTGACACGTTTTCTATTACAGATAACATCTATCTAGGTTTTAGCTTCAGTTTAATACTGTGCTACAAATGTGTAGAGCAGGTAATCAAGCCGAGAGCCGTTAAACCCCAGTGCTCACTAATCAACCTCTTTATGTGAGGGGCAATGCGGGCTCAACACTTGGTAGACTATAAAATTAGCAGCGAACGAAAGATGCGAGTAAATTGTAGCGGTGTGTCTGAGAAACCTGTAGGTAATCGTCGATAAACATAGGTACAAAAAAACATTTTCGTATTCATTTCGATTTATTATAAAAAAAAATTCTACTTACATTTTTTTAGGTTCTATACCTATTCAGGAGGAATCTAGGAGAGTCGTAGATGTATATCTACATAATTATAACAATGCAATTATGCAATTCATATTTTTACATGGTTTTTCAGAAGTAAATAAATATTATAAACATTAATTAGTAATTACTAAGATGGCATGGATAGAATAGACACTCACAAATAAGAGACGAAAAATATCTAAGACAATAGAGCAAACTTTTTTTCACACAGTATTTTTTTTACTAAAGATAAATAATAAGTTATTGAAAGTTAAATTTTATTAATGAACCCTCGCTCCGTAGGCGAGCTCACTACTGTACGTACTACGTCTACATAGTACCTACGTGTAGTGGATGTTGAAGTGCTTATAAATAAAGATACATTTATTGAAAGGCTGTAAGTAAAAATAAGTAGCATAGAAAAGTAACAAAATGTACGAAATGTCTAGATTTCGTAGTAGATACTCGGCATACTCGTTGTCATTAGGTACATGTCTTATTTAAATCTTAATTTGGAAAGTGTGATACATTCTGAATTAGTTTCTAAGAGGTGACTTCAACTTAATTTCAATAACATACATACTAAGTATTAAAAATAGGTACAACAAAACTATGAGTAGGTATTAATATATTGAATGAAGGCAATCTTCGTGTTTAAAACTTTACATCAACCAGTCCGTAACAGCACTGCTAAATATTGATTACATCCCTCCGAATTTTGCCCTTAAATTCGTTGTTCCCCCGCATCGCCCCAAACACCCTCCGGAAATCGCTCCACCCCCGCAACCCCCTTGCAGCATCCGCCATGTTGGGGAGCGAGTGAGATGCACTTATTATCTACCATTTGTGAAAGTGAAACAAAACATTGGAAAGAATTTGAATCGGGTCGAATTGTGATGCCAACGGGAACAAAGGGCGAGAGCAACTGTATATTGATTGCTCGATTTTTGAATCGTTTTCTCTTTTCACAAAACGTGATTCAATTTGTATCAATTCCGTGGAAAATCTGTAATGAAAAAAAAATGAAGTTTATTAAATGTGTTTTTGAACATCATAAAACTAACTGGGCTATTACTAACAGCCTCTGCCTCAGTCCTTCTACACTTCTACAGACCAACTGACCCACTAACCAAATAACACCCTCTGCTAACTGCACTAAATCCTATCCTACTCCCTAGATCTTCTTTCTTTGTTTCGCGTCTTGCTTTGTGTTGGTCACGGTTATCATAAGCTGTAGCGGGAGGGATAGGTACAAGCTCGTTTGCTATCTTAAGTCCATAAAAACAGTAGACAAATATTGATTATAACACAATTAAAACAAAAAAATAAACGAGTGTGTAAAGCACACCTAACTGCGTACACTTAATTGTAAACTTGCGTATCTTAAGAGCAACTGAACTCGTGTCTTATGAACGCCGATCACGACATATGCCGTGACGTCACGCTAACGTGGGCCATGCTTTTAAAATTAATCACATATTTAGATTAGACCAACAAAAAGTATCCGAGCAGACCAATTCGATTTGTTTGTGATGTGAGGATGTAGATAGCGCGATTGTGGTACAATTTGTTTAAAAGATGGATCGCGGATTATACCCCCGGGTCTTAAGCAGTCACTATACGTCTAATGGATTATTAATCCTTCACATTTGCATAACAACCCTGTTTGTACAGTAGATATCGCTGTTAAGCAATAATAGAGCCTTTTTTACTGTAAGAGTATATATATATTTTTACTGTAAGAGTATTTTTTCTGTTTGAACATAAGGGTGTCATTGTTTCAAAAAGCACTTTTATTGTACTATTGTATTCGGCACTTGTAACTTGATGTAGATAGTATTATTATGTACATAGGTGTGTAGGTACACCGTCTAAAGCAGTTCTGTTTGATACAAATGAATATATTTGATTCAAATATTATTTGTATCGCTACATGAATATTTTTATTATTTTATTTAATCTTATTTTTCATGTATTTATTTTGTATATTTTTATTATAGTATGTGGTTCATATATTTTTCTCCCCATATAATTATGCACGAAGCATTCGTGAAATCGTAGCGCACCCTAGGAAAAGCACTCAAGTGAAATTCCCCACGAGTCAACTCGACACAAAGTTTATTGCTCTCGTTATCGAGGCCGTTACTTTTCGTTATTTGATCGCATTAGGGAGTATGACGCACATTAGTGCGGGCATAATATATTTCGGAGATTTTATTGAACCCTGTCTCAAAACGCCGATGCACGTAGCGAGCATGTATTTTACAATCTCAGAACTAACAAGAAGTTAAAGAAACGGTAAACTTTGATAGATTTCAATTGACTGCGAAAGGTAGGTTTTAACAAAATGTATTCTTTAACATAAAATTATATTAGGTTTAGTGAACAAAGCAATTTTTTAAAGGGACAATGTTAAATCTCCGCCCTATCCAGATTATTTGGACGCAGGCATTTTTGTAGTCATGCATGATGTGAGGTACATTGATTGGAACCCCTTCGACAGCCAGACGATACATAGGCTCCGAGATCTACCTCGATCGATTTTCCTGGAAGCTACAAGCCTCCATCATCAATATCTTCAAAACGTCTTCAGTCTATCTAGGATCATCATTGTATGTGCCGATATTCTAAGCATTTCCTAGTTTTTTCCCAGAACTATTCGACAGGATGCCTTAAAGCAAGGTCAGTCAGGGCCTCTCAAGGACCAATGAAGAAGATCATAGTTTACCTATCACTATGAACTGGATAAAACTATTGGGTATGTTGATATTTCCATACCATAGTAATAAACGTAGGAGCACAATAAACATAATACACGTAGTAGCATAGCTCTCATTTGTTACTATGAATGGCAACTACAACTGTTACGCCTCATTTAGATATTCGGCTGAATATTCGGTCTACTTTCTCGCCGAATATTCATGTACGAGAACCTGAATACTGAATAATATCCGTTTACATATTCGTGACTATTCATTATTATTTTATATCTTCTTATCTTCCCTCTCATAGATTTTTTAAACAAGGCTGATACGCGTACGAATACTAACGAAAAATCCGTTGATTCGCGCCAAAATACCGACGCAGGTCCAAGAATGGCCAAATACCATAGAAATATTATAATAGAGCAGGCAAGCTAGGCTTCCAACTCTTCCTCAGTTAGAAAGAGAAACAATATTGCGTAGCCTTCTCTATTTGTCTCTCTATTTCTTCTCTATTTCTAGACGTTAGTAGAGAGAGACAGATAGATCTTCTCGCTCCTTCCAACCGTTGAACGTTTCCGCTTACAGGTAGCCGTATGTTTCCCCTACTCTAGTGTAATACTTCTAGGTATGCCAAATACTCGGTACCAAAAATTACCGAATAAGCCGTTTGTATTCGTGCGCCTTTATCGCCGAGTATCTAAATGGAGTGTTAATTCTCAGGATGTCACGTGCCGTTAATAATCCTTGGAGATAATCATATCATGCGCAAGTATTATCTTAATGACTTTTGGGCATAAAACTACGACTTATTCCGGCTTGGGCAATTGATATGAACACCGCCTTATTAGTTTATCTTAGCGAATAAATTACTTAGTATGAGTAAATTAAGCTCATTTAAATTTTATGCCACAGCGTACTACGCTTGTGGCAATGAATTAAAAGTTATTGTACTTATATACAACGTATCTTAATCTGATACGTAAATTTAGTTTTAAATAAGTTCATTATGATTATTGGTAAGCTTATTAATTAAATATCTTATGCTCGTCCACAATTAAAAAAATGCTAAAGCATATTATTATATGACGTAGGCAACGTGCTAATAAGGACATAAGTATGTTTATTGTATCATTTAAAACATTGCAAGATATCTTAGTTTTACTTAACGCCTAATTACTATTTATGAATGACTTTGGATTTTCTGCGTTACAGGTGTTGTTAAAATATATACGAGTAGTGAGTACATAATATTATACTTACCTACATTACATATCCAGATAAAAAATAAACATTCTCAGACAACAGACAGATTATAATTTTTCAGAAAAAGACTAACTAGGTACCGTCAGTTGAAGAATGATTGTGATGAATGAATGTTGATTAAATAAGAGTAAAACATAATATGTATACCGAAAAATAAACCGATTATTTTAAAAAATTTATTGTATTTTTCTAAATACCTATCCTCAAAAAGATATATATCCTCATAAATTCTAATCTAAGCTAGGGTTTAGGTTAAAATTGTTATTGTTATAGTGTCACTATAATGTATCAATAAAACTGTATCTACCTACCTATTTAAATATTTTTTTTGGGAAAATCAATGTGTAAAATCATGGTAATTATTAAGATAAAAATAACCTAACGTAATATTTAATTCTACACAAATACATAATTATTTAATTGACAATACCTAGGTATTATTGGTTAACAAGATGACATATCTACGACGCGTGTTCGAAAACCTTTTATATTCTAGCTCTGCCATAGGCATGCTTTATCGTTTTTGCGATAGGTTTACGATCCCGTCGGCTCGAGCTGAGTGCAAGACGTACGAGTATCCCACTATGTCAGTATGGAAAGTAATGGTCCCAGGCAGCCGCCCTTTAACGACCTCGTAATTGCGGAATGAAATTAAGTGTTATTTTTATGGTGATTTCCCTACTACTACTTAGTTGCTTTAAATAGGCGTAAAACGTTTTATTAATTGGAATAAATGCTTTTTCAGTTGAGGATCGGAATATATTATAGTTGGTTCCTTTTTTAGGTAACAAAAGAGAAACAATGTGTTATAGACGACCCTGTATTAGTAGGTAGTGGCCTTGCCAGCGAAGCCAACACCCTTGTTGGGTAACAAGAACACACATGTTCTTGTTTCTCTGTTCTGTGTGTGTTATTATTTTCTTAATTTGTGCATTGTTTTTAAGCGTACATTTAGGTATTTGTGGTTTAGATATATTTTTATAGTTTTTATTGTATTACCTACAGGTGTACCTTCATTCGGGGTCGACTGGTGGATTCGGACTTTCGGAGCGTTATCAATGAATACTTATAGCATTGCAAATACTGGCTTGTTCTGGATTAAATTCTAGGTTAAAGATGTGATTACTTATGCTTATACTACAAGCTTGAAGTTACTTAAAAAAATAACAAGCAATGAAAATGGTTATCAATATAGGTTTATTCGTATGTTACAGATATGGTAAGAATAATTCGCGCCATATTAGTGATATTAGTATGTCACTAGGAAATTTACACGTTCTATCTAGGCAAATTAACGTATTTCAGGTCGTTTTATAAATTACATATTTTGGATAGGTAAATAAGTTTAAAATTTGGTACAATCAGCTTAATTGGCTAAGCTGATTGTACCAAATTTTAAACTTATTTATAGGTGATCGCGCGTTTAGCGGTAGGTGTTTAGTTGTAATAAAATTCCGTTTCTCTCAATAGAAGTGCCTTAGTAATGAGTGTTTAAACTAAACCTCGCATTGCTTCGGCGAAAGAAAACACCATGAAGAAACTTGTACATCTAAGAGTTCTCCATCTGCATGATGTTCTAAAACATGTGGGATGTCCGCCAACCCGCAGTTGGCCAGCGAGGTGGCCTGTATGCCCAGCAGTGGGACGGTTAGTAATGTTGCGATGACGATGAAACATAAATAATGGGTATTATTCTTAAATGTTAATATATACTGGATTTCTAAGATGACATGCTTGGATATGAGTTATATAATCACAAGTGTTATAACTAAACAGAAGGATATTTTCCTCTTTTTCTATTCTTTTGAAGCCTTTAATTCCGGGATTGGGTATGGTACGACCTTACACCCTCTTTGTAAAATTATAGGTATTTTACCTTCACCTTAGAACCTTTATTCGGTAAACACAGTTACTATAGTACTAATAATGGTACATGGGACCATGGGTGTCGTTGGATTTTCATATAATGACCGGCGGCATACGAGGTTCATGTTATATTTTTTGGAACTTATTGTGCATTGTTCAAGGACTATAATTAACTTTACATCAAAGCATATATTAAATAGGAGGTACTTAATCCGGTATATAATAAAACATTGCAAACGTTATCTTTGTAGGAGACGGCCTGTGGCAATTCCCTCTCTACATCAAAGGGGGACGTTATCCTTTCTTCCAGGCGGCCGTAAAACCTTATCTGGGAGAAAGCAAGGCGAGTGCGCAATCTACATAGCGCTGATACTGTATAACCAGCGTAACTTGGCACCCAACTTTCCAGTAGAAGAAAACAAAATTGCTTCCAGCTATTCCTAAACTGTTCAGTGGATCACGGTCAACCTGAGCTGTTATAACGCCGCATATCTGGATCGTTAATCATAACATACAGATTGAAAATCGGTTGATCGTTTGAAAATCGTTTAAAGATTCAGTAATATTTGTGGCAAGTACAACGTACGTGGAGGTTTTTTGAATTCGAAGTCCTTTTGCCTTCTCCTTTGGCCAAACAAGTGTGGTTTGTAGTTAATGTAACACGTCAATAAAGTATACTATGGTTGTACTTATCAAATCCTATCATGTTACTTAACAATATTAATTAATTTCTTTTTGTTTTTTAATAACAATCTTATTAATTATATTATTAAAACAAAATACCTAGTTTTGTATTTTTAATATGACCATAATTATACTGATGGTAAGTATCCTGCAATTAATTACTCATTGTTTATTTTTCCTACCCCTTTGAAGCATCCAGTAGAATTATTTAATGTTCATTAACACGAATTGTTTGCTGTTTTGCCGGATTTTTTAAATAAAAAAGAAATATTTATTGTGAAACTATTTTAATTTTCAGTCAGAGTAAATTACAGTTTTCCTCTCAAAAGTTTCAGAATCACTGAGCTGCCGCAATGAAAACTGGGAGGTTAGATTTTCCTGGTCGCGATATAAGTAATCTTGGAGCGCAGTGGGCGGTTTACGACTACGAGCGGAGAAGGCTTTTATATTTATTAAGTAAGTTGGGCTTTCGGCAACATTAATCCATCTACTCTGTAGAGGGAGTTTCTCTGAAAAGGGGGCCTCATTTGAAGGGTATGCTTGGCACATATACGTTTGCTTATTTTCCGTATGAGGTACCTAGTCGAGGTAATAAAATATATGCTCAAATGTCGTGGGGATGTGACTGAATTTGCTTGATAAACAATTTTATTAACTAGCATCTTTCGCTTCGTAAATGACGCTCTTACCAAAATTAAATGTTTCCAGTTGAACAGTTCATTATACTGAGTAATACTGTAAGTGTTTGTTTACCACTTAATTGTCTAAAGGCTTGAGGATGGTAACAGTGTGTATTATGGTCAGATAAGTATTAAGTACAAGAAACATTTTATTGAAGTGTCCTTAACTAATTTAACGTACGAGCCACCTGCGACCCAAGTCTTCTAATTTATTGCGTCGTGTAAGAATACTTTGTCAAATTTCATAGGTACTAATAGAGACAAATTATCCCTTGTTCCGGTATTCCGTTTAACAGTAAGTACCTACCAAATTTATCAAACTATTCCGACCCTACGCAATGGAAGCACTTGACAATGAAAGACTAAGTCCTCTGATCGTAAGTGGTTAGTTTAACTATTGCCTATAGGAAACGCCACACCACAGCATTATTGGCCTTCGTAATATGGGCCGTGAAGAGCTCTATACACCTTTTTTGCTAACACAATTATCTGTGGCGCAAAACGTGCGTATGAACGCTGCTTACCGAGTACCTCCGTGAACGTTATCATATTTTTACGGGCTACGTGAAAACGTGCACTTTTATTACGGGGAGTTTTATTACGTTTTCTAGATTAGGAGTGGGAACGCGGACGGCGGAAGGCTATGGAATTTGTATAGACCAGATATGGGGCACGTTATGACGTCGGCCAAATAACTTTGAGGCGATTGTTCCTTTATTGGAATATTTAATTGAAATTCTTAAGGTTCTTTATAAACTACTTATTGAATATTTAGGATGGCATGAATGTTATACATATATTTTAGTTACATATCTTGTAATTTGAAGTCTCAAAACTAAAGACAGCTTAGTGCTATCGCATCATGGTAGAGGTCACTCATTCAAGTTTTAATTCGTATTTATAAAATTCCGTAATTATGCCAATAATTATTGAAATGTTCAAGGAAAATCTAGGTAAGCGAACTCGTAGGCAAGGTTTTTATAAAGTTGATAAATACTTGAATGATGAATGAATGATGAATGTTAGAATTATTGACGCAAGTTCTGTATCCAGTCCCATTCAAGTTTGAAATCTGTTCCCAACAGATAAGTAATATGCAAAATTAAATGGTTTCTTTGAAGATGTGTAGAGGATTTTCTTTCGCTATTTCTTCTTCTCAAATTAAACTGCGAAGTTTCAAAATGATACCTAGTACAAAAATTTGTTTGCATATTTATGTATACATATATATAGGTGGGTTAGTTTGACGTAGGATCATATTTATTACGTCACGTAAATTAACGTTACGTACGTTTACGTAAATTTGTTTGCATATTTATGTATATAGGTGGGTTTGTTTGGGTAAGTTGGACGTAGGATTATAATTATACAGCATTCAAAATGCTGTAATGAAATTGTTGGACTTACTTTCTTAAATTAAAGTTGTGGATACCTATGGCTAAGAAATCTGTTAATACCTACCCATTTTTAAAAACTGCTAATTTGATCGGAAAAAATCTTTGAAGACTTTTATTATTTTATTCATTTTATTGTTGTAAGTAGGTACGTAAGTAGGTAGTCATATTAATTGACTAACTTTGCGGATTTAAATTAATAGGTACCTACATCTACTTACTGATGATTTATTTCGTTACTAAAACATCACACGTTATCAATAGAAAAAATCCACTCCAAGTAAATTAGTAAAACGACGGATGCAGTAGATTAAAGAAAAACTCAAGTAGCTGGTATCGTAAATAGCAATCACGATTTCATTGTAAATAAATACTCCTTAAAATAACACAAAGGAAGGTATACAAAAACAATTCGCTTCGGCTTTTTTCATTACGTAGGAACCTACCTACCATAGCAAAATTCGGGTGGGCGAAAGAACCGGCGCTATGACGCGTGAAGAAATCGGGTCCGTATTTATGGGGAGAGTTATTGTTTGAAACGTCTAAGTCGTAATTCCGCGGCATAAAACCAAGCTTCACTTTGGACCCCCACCTCACGGGGAGTCCCACCCCTAGATGCTGTTTTTCCCGTGCGAAATGGCCCGTTTGAAATTGTTGTTTTATGGAACTTTTTAGTAGTTGACTTTGTCCGGGAAAATATATAGAACGGCTATCTTTATGCCTTTTATATATTTCTAAGATATAACTTGGACTTCAGGTCCAAGATATGCCTATAGAATAGGTAGTCTACCTAAAAATCAAATTTGACGTGACTTTATTAGTTATTCTCTATTTTAAAACTTAATAAAATTTTAGCTTCAAATTATTTTTCAAAATTTCGGTATAAAATATTTATTATTCACCTGAATACTAGATACCAACGACTGTATAATACGTCACAAAAACATAATTAATAATTATAATATAATATTAAAACCCACCCTCGCTTTGCTTCGCTTTGGTAAACCTATTCCTTACGCTTACAAATATTATATTGTACAATAGTTAGGTACCTAATTTAATTAGGTAACGCCATCTACTTATACCTATTACCTACACATTACCTTATTTGATTAAATATTTTTCCAGTTGAAATGAGATCATATCATAACTTATCATAACATATCTTCTTACTTTTCTGCGAAAAAAGGTACCTTCCTACTTACCTGGATATAATAGACAATACAGTAACAAAAGAGATGTGATAGGTCAAGTGATATGAAGATTTATACTAACGTAGTAGGTACCTACAATTTTGAACATTTAGTAAACTATTGGACGAAATCCATGTAAAAACAGAGAATATATTACAAGTAAAGTGTATGTAAAGGATACTGCATTGAATCCCTATATACCCAAAAAAAGAAAAAGAAGTATCGAAGACGGAATCTCAACAAAATATTGAAAGCACAAACCGATAAAAATTCAAAATAACGACCTGTCACAATATAATGTACAATGAAATTATCTCCACCATTTTTAAACTCCGAACGCGCGGTTGGTTCTCGATTACGATTGGTCGGCGTCTGACAGCTGGGTGAAATACGTCGGTTCGTCCGCTCCGGCGCAGCGGGTGACAACATGGAGCCACTAAAATCCCCTAATGAAATTAAATTCCGTACGTTTTCGGCTCCCTCGTAAATAATCCGAATATCTAATCTGCTGATTAATGAATGCAAGAGCTTATTGTCATTTTTAATCTTACTAAGTGGTTGGACTATTGTCGTATGTAGGTATCTATTTAAAGAGATATCAAGGATTACGTTATGTTAATTTTGATATTAAATATTTGCTTCAACACCGAATGCATATTTTTAAGTATCCAATACCTACAAAGACATGGAACGTTTCGTTTGATTTATTGAGGCCTACACACCAAGATAATGGAAAGAAAGAAGCAGTTATGTTTATAGTAGACCCGCTATTCCATAACAACAATAAATTCAAGAGACGATTGCCCAGACACTTTTATGACAGCAGATAGCTTACAAATCAGGGCCATATATCTGTTTGGAAAACCCTATCCTTGCTCACGCGATAGAGGGTCTGGTCCGTAATGCCGTAGATACGGGACATCTTAGCACTTTAAAAGCATTTTAGATAAAAATGCGTGTTGGATAGGTTTGTGGATTTAGTTTGAAGAAAAGTACAAGTTTACGACGTACGATATACTTGTATGGACGACTTATGGCTAGAGTTGAGCCGGTATTAAGTCCGATTCGATTAAGTTCGTATAATTTATTTTCTCTTCGATGAATTCATCAATATCTAGCTAGTAAATTGTAAAGTTATACATAACAGTATTTTTTAACTTCAGAACTATTGCTGTACCTACCTACCATAGGTTCGCTAAATGTATTGCATTTTACCGTCTTTTGACGCGGCTAGTTTCATAATAGGTAAATATTATTATATAATCCGGGATTTTTGGTAAGTATTCTTCTTATTCGTCAAGTACTTTTTCTTATTCTTCATACTACTTTAAGTTCATGAAGAAAATAAAAAATACATTATATAAGTATCTACTTATAATTAATTGCAGTGCCTATTAATACAACTTATACAACCCAATTAATTAGGTGCTTAAATATTTTTCACATCTTTGTTTTTAATTTACACAGATTTCACAGAAATTCCTGTCTATTCGATTCAGTGCGCGAGTTGAATCACGTAACTTGAGTCGAGCATCACTACTGGGACCACTCACTGTACAGTATGAGGCAGTAAAGGGTTAGTTTAGTATGTCTGATGATTTACTAGTGCATTCCTGAGATGGCGGCGCATACAATTTAAATGGTTTAGATTAACAGTGACGGGTTACTATGGAATTATTGTCCAGCTATTTATCTTGACCCTTTGTGCCGTAGAGGAGATTTCTCGCATCCATCCCCATTGCTGAATATGGCAACAGCTTATTATCGAGTTATAAAAAACGCTAACACACTCATATCCCCACACTAATACCCTGTGTCGCGGATGGCATGGACAACACAAATAACACGTCATTAACACCCATGACCCGAGTACCTACAAACCTTTATCTGTCACATAAACATCTGCCCCCGCCTGGAATCGAACCCGGTACCCCTCGCTTCGCAGGTAGGGTCACTACCTACTGGGCTACGGGGTCGTCACGAGGTCGGTTTAGAACGAGCAATCATAATTGAATGCGTATACCGACCTAAGTACCTAGGTATCGGCTCTTGCTTATTATAAAAATGTATTGCTGTCGGATATAGGTAAAGTAGTATTGTAAATTTCCACGTTTATCTGCTGGGTCCTAAAGAGTGTCTGAAAAAGGTTGCTTTTTTGTAATAGGTAAAGATTATTTATAAAACAAATTGATACACGTGACCTCATTTTGTAGTTGAAAAATGAATAAACCTACCTTACCTACCTATCTTTGAATAAGAAATGTTAATAAGGAGTTTTCCCTGTAGTCATCTGTAAGTTCTGAAGTAGTTTTTTTGTAAATTCTGTATACCAAATTTGATACATTTGGTACACAGAATTTGTCTATTTATAAATAAGCCGACAAGACTTGGGCCCAAATTAATTATTAGGTAAGTTATACTCTATCTAACTCTACCTAATTTGGTTTATGAAAAACACAGAAAAATGAATCTGAAACCCCCATCGCTTTGTAATAATTGAATCCCGACTAATAACAAGCAATGGAGAAGGCAAAAGGGTCAAAATATTACTATCAAATACACCTAAAATCCGAGCTTAGGTCATATACATTACATAACTTTTTATTTCACTTCAATACATGCAGTATTTCCGAAGTTATAAAGACGAGAATTTCAAGCCCTTTTTTGAATTTCCGCGCTTACGCTATGACGTCACGATTTAGTTCGGCCGCGAGCACGATACGGCGCAAGTATAGAAAATATGGGTCTATGCAGTTCAAAAATCTATAACTTTCTTATTTCTATAGATACAGACTTGAAATTTTGCATAGATGTAGTAGATAGTATGTGAATTATATAATGTTATTTTATTATTGATAACTAAGGTTTGCTCGCGGCTTTACTTGAGTTTAAATTAACATTTCGGTCAAAAATCCCTATCAACTACGCGCGACTACTGAGAGATGACGTCATCGAGTAGTGACCGCCCGCCTGCGTTTTTAAAAAAACCAACGGCCATAAATACGCACTTTGATCGTTAATATCTCAGCCATTTATTGAGATATGGAAAAAGTAAAAACACAGTTTTTCTTGTAATTTTTTATAGATTTGATTTGATTATTTGACGTGTAAAAAAAAATTCGTTTGCCTGGTCCATTCCAGATATCCCTTAGCGCCGCGCTACTCCCGTAGAGCACTAAAGGTTTATGCTCTCAGATAATTTACTGGCGCATTCCTAGGATGCCTCACTATGATGTCGGTGTAAATGTTCGTAATAACGGCGAAGGACAACAGGTAACAACCCCATTTCGGTAAATGTAGAGAACAGAGTCAAGTGAACTTCTTCTTAAATTTTATACTTATACCTATGTGCCTAGTAGTACAAATACCATACTTTCGGATAGGGGGTATTAAAATAACTTCTTCCATTAGTTAAGTCACATAATTTGTTACACCTGCAACAAAAAAAAACTACTATTTAACCCAAAAAAGTAACCACCAAATTGAGAATTTAATTATTTTCAATATATTATGTACGTCATGATTGGGTTTATACATTATGTACCTACATAAAAAGGGAAATGTAATGTGTAATGGTTTATAAAAAAAAGCGATCAATGGGTAAACAGAACACATGAGTTTCATCTATGGTACGGAACCCTAAGAAGGAAGAAACCTACAGATGAGTCAGGAATTCAAAACGAGATCTCAGTAATTTAGATCAACGGCCGTAGAAGCTTTCAGCCCACCCAGGCTGTAAAACAATAAAACGTGACTCGTATCACACATGCGTTTCATAAATTATGGCAAAGAAAACTGATATTCATTGGCACCGTCGTAAATTACTAGTGAATAATTTTGAAATGACCGTTGCTACAAAATATATGAACGGCTCCAAACTTCAAACTTAATGAATTAAATGAAGGTGCTGATCGTAACGTGAGTGGATAATTTACGTTCCGTAGTATTAATTTATGGAGGGGTCTTCGAGACCCCGGTCCCCATGCGATCCCAGTTTCTGAAACTGGTTAGCATGTTTAATTAAATATTATGGCGGATGCGATTTGCATATGTACAAGGTTGTAAATAAATAATGCAAGTTGTTACGTCTTACGGACAGAAGGTAGGCAGTAGGTACGCACCTTCACTTACCTACCTATCCACGAAGTATATATCTGTAAATTATTCTAAGCAACTAGTAACACGCAAAGCAACGAACTTTTATAAACGTGAAAGTCTAGTGAAAAGTTATGAAATTATTTGATCTCTTATATAGGTAATTGGTATAGGTAGGAATATATTGTATACGATTTACATAAATCACATTTATAAAACCTTGTATTAATAAATCGGTCGTGTAATTAGGTATTTTATGTATCTACCAACTACGTGATTCACAACAAATAATATTAGTGATATCATACTGGTAACATTAGTATATTGGTATTCTCACAGCTGAACGCCGCTTACTCGTTATGAGATTTTATGAAATTACAAAATTAACTTAAATTTGTATCATGTTAACGACGCTGAAAACTTTAACAAAATGCCACAGATTATGATTTTTACGCAAAGTTCTTTTAACTCGTGCACAAACTTTTCCTAGATAAATGTAGATATGAACATAGTTGTCGGGACGAAATAAATATTTGAATTTGAAATTAGGTACCTACCTACCTATTAGAAAAGCCATAATATTAAGCTTCCAATATATTATTATACATAAAATTCGCTTTCACAATTCGCGCTTCGTTTGCGCCTAGGTACATTAAACTCTACACTGATACGATTTAATATTTTCCTTCCACACATGCGCTCGATCCGTCCGTAGAATTTACGATCAGATATTTTTATGCAAAGTGCGTCGCCAAATGTGGCACATCGGTGCCGAAAAAATACACAGCTTCGTCCTTTTGCACGTAAAAAGGATGTGACAGAATAAATATACATGGAGCCACCCTTTTCGTCCATTAAACGAGCGAAGCTTTTTTCTGGTGCCTCCATAAAATGTGCCCCAATAAATATGTAAATCTACCGAAAAAACGCTACGCAGCCGCCGCGCCGCGCGGAGAGTCTATCCCTCGGTTTTTGAGTTTCACTTTCGACTGCTCGACTTTATTGGAGTTTTAAAAACATTTTGGAGACATTTACTCTATTATAATAGAATATTATATTGACACTATTATTTGAAATATGATAGACAAGCTGCCGTAACTTTTAATAACTTTAACTTTACGTAAGTACGATAAATATTATAATTATATTATAAGGTACTCGTAGGTCACGTCTAATATTGATTGGATTTGAATATATCAGTTTTTTTATTCCACACAATTGTAGGTATACTTAGGTAGTACTTTGAATGAGTAATTTAACGTTTAATTAGGGAATTCAAAGTAAGGGAAGCTTTTTCATAAAAATAACTTCCCCAGAAAATATTGTTACCTATTTCTTGTTTTTGTCTTTTTCATAAGTAGGTATCCTAGGGATTAATCCTAAGAGTGGCGAGCGATTCTAACAACCGCCATACAAAATTTTGATCAAAACAAAAAATAAAAGAGTCACTGGAATAGATTGCTCGTGACGGCGGCGGGCGGTGCTTTGTCCCTCCTTAGGTAGTGAACGGGTGAATTGAAAAAAGCAAGTTTTACTGAGGCAATTTTCTTACTAAGTAACTTTAATTTGTAATTCATTATAGATAGCGTCTTACCATGAGGTCTTACGTTATAATATGTAAAGTAACCTTACCTTAAGCTTTTATTAGTTCTAGGAATTAAGTGTAGGTAGGTATTTACCTATCTATATTTATTTATTTAGGACAGCCAATAAAACTTACACTAATACATGTACCTACTTTATGAAAAAACATCGGTTAAGTATTAGCTAAGTGTACTAACTCTTAATTATAGGTTGCCACAGCACGATAGCTACTTATAATAATTATAATATACCTACGCAATGTTATCTTGGTTAGTGTGAGAAAGTTATTCAACTAAAAGAAAACGTACTTTGAGTAGCAACGTAGCAACAGCTCCATCGATCGGCCCGGGTCCTCCCTCCGAAAAAGGGAAGGCCTACATCTGTCTCTACTCCACATCTACTTACAATAGAGTTACGTTCTACAGACTACGTCCGTAACAGAGTCAGTACAAGGTACCTACCCATTACCAGATGACCAAATTACTTAAAAATAGTAAACAAGTATTGCATGAAAATTAACAATAATACAAACCTCTGGTATATTCAGTTTTAGATTAGATTCGTAGCAAATAGATTAAAAGAAAATGGTTTTGGTCTACAAATATTGACGACCCCGTAGTCTAGTTGGAAGCCGTCCTGCCTGCGAAGCAGGGCTCGGGTTCGGTCCCGGCCGGTAAACATTTATGTGACCGATAAATATTTGGTTTCGGATCGTGGATGTTAGCGATGTGTTATTTGTGTTGTCCATGCCAACTCTGATTCAGGAAATCCTAATGCGGGGGTATGAGTGTGTACCTAAGCGTTTGTATAAGCGTAGATACAGTATTTACAATATAACTATACTTAATTTCAATAAAATAACCTTCTCAGCCATTGACATAAATAAATGTTCTCAGCGCACATTGCTATGAATGATATTTTTTTTATGAAAACTGGTATAAATCGGCATTAGTCGCACCTATGTATGTATACTAAATATGTATTTGTATAGCAATTCTCATTCGATGCCTCATCCGATACCTGCCCAGCATGTAAATTTAAAGTAACGGATAAGACAAGACTTACCGGCCATGATTTATGGTCGTGTATCCTCGAAACAGTTTAAAACCGCGAACGATCGATACGAAAAACCTTTAAAGGATACATTTTTCCTTAATGAATGGTATTAATCGCTTGCTCGGGGCTATAAGCGTGTAATTTACGACTGCGTATATCCCGAGGTTCACTTTGCGTGCATCTGAAGGTGTGTTATTTATACCCCCTTTTTTATTTATGCCCCCTTTTTTCGCAGCTCGTAACGGCTGGCTATAAAGGGGACGCAATTTTAATTTCATGATTGGAAAGCTCGATTGGCCGGTTATGTGACTTAATGAGTTTATGACTGCAATGAGTAGAATAGCGGTCTTGGGATCAGCTTGACTTGGGTCATATTACACTGCAGTTCCGTTTATAAAATGAATTATGGCAAATAAAATTTATGAATGCTAAATTCGACTAGCGATTTGATTTCGGTTTTTAGGTGTGATCTATTTTTGGTACCTTACCTACCAATGAAATCTGAACTGGAACCTGTAAAATACAGACTAAGTATAAAAACCATGATAAAAATACCAATATAGCTAATAACATGTACCTATCTTAGTACTTATTTGAGCACATTCGGTTCTTAGGTGATATTGAATTTTGCACCTAGTATGTACCTACATCTCTCTAAATCTCGTTACATTAGGTAAGTCCAACTTTTGTATAGTCTCTAATTTTATAAAAATTAGAGACGTCGTATTTTTCTTCAGATAGAGATATTTACACCTGCTTGATAAAGTTCTACGCTAAAAAAAATTAAAACTGAGAGATTTAAGGGCTTTTATTTAAAAAAGTGCAGGTAATTATTCAATTTAATGCAATGAACTGCGTTACGTTTACGAGCGGAATTGTTTTTACCTACTCACAATGTAATGCAATTTTTAACGACGCAATTAATTACCAACACCATAAAATGTCCAGCTTTCGCTACCACACTCACTATAATTAAAAGGTATTATTTAAAATCTTACCTTGAGTAATTGTGAAATATACCTATTACTTTATAATATGAAGACTCATTTCACGCTATTTTTTTGCAAAAAGCTTAAATTCGAAATGACTTATATACCTACCTAATGTATGCTCGGTATATAGGTACTTAACTTTATTTTAAAACAATTTTATGATATGAAATAAATAAATAGGTTCTTATAACAAATAAAAACTTAATATTAGGTAAGACGGTATACTGGTACGAACATTACCGTAAAAATCCACTTGACAACCCAAAGTCGCCAATGATTTTAACCATTTCAATGCGGCGACTCCTATAGGTATATTTATTCCCACGCCATGTTAGAGATTTGGAAAAGATAAATCTCTGCTACACCCCGCCTCTCTTTCGTTTGGAGCTTTTTGTACATGTACAAAAAGGTGTTCGTAGGCATCTTTTAGGCATGTAACTTTACATACGAAGCAATAAATAATGCTTCGAACACAGAACTGGTTAATTCCTGAGCACTCTGAAATAAATTAAGCAACTATGTTGCCTCTTTTATATTCATAACGCACATTTAAACTCGAACTTGAATTTTATTTAATCTTACAATAAAATATGTTCGTACACTAAAGCTTTGAAACGAGGCAAAGGCAGAAACATCTTTGATTTATAAGCACCGCCTTTAGCGAGGATTATGTTCGCACTTACTCGTTTTACTTTTTATTTCGTTTATTATTTGCAACAATGTTACATACCCTCGGAGTCACTTAACGAAAATATGGCGTATTAAATCGCATAAAGAAAACACTGTTTTCAGAAAATAGTTGAGTATAAAAGGAAAGCATAAGAATGTCGTAACTTTGGACATAAATTTTGTGAATGGCTTGAAAAGAATCTATGGTGAGAGAATTGTTAATAAAGATATAGAGCGAACGATGTATTACGGCACATTAGTGACGTTTTATGAGTGGAATGATGGCCGATTCAATGCACCCGTAGGTCCTGCGATCAAACAATGAAAGGCCACAATTTATCAAACAGACATGCTTGTGAAATCAACACATTTCATATCATTATACTCTGCAGAGAGGCGAGCCCGGCTGTTCTCTCCCTCTGGAGTAAATAAGTCATTCAATTAGATGCAAATCATAAGTACTATTAAAATACCTTTAATAATAACATGTTGTATATGTAACACGGTAAGAATTTTGACAGTAGGTATCTAATGTTAAGCTTACAGTACCTTATTTTAAATTGGTTACATTAGGTATACCTACCTACCTATCTATGAGTTTTGATATTTAGTAAATATTATTTACATTATCAAAAGAAAAATTGCCAGTAGGTTCATTCATTCATCCTGCGACCAAAGCTGGTCCTTAACGGCTGCCTATTGAGAGGAGGACAGATTTGTATTTCTTTTTACTAATAATCTTATATTAACACATTCCGCTGTAGCTACATTTACCAAACGTATAGCCTAAAATATATATGTACCGCTCTAGACATGTTTCCACGGCACCTATCTCAAACTGGTCATAAATGTCTCGGGCAGGATGATAATATTTCACGGCGGCTTAGAGGCGGGGGAGCTGCCCTTATCTCCATACCTACACATGTGGCCCGACATCCAAATTTATCGACTTAAAAATATTCAAGCAGATTAGAAACGAGATATCGAGACCGATTCGACTCTTGGAAGTGGAAAGATATTGAGTGATGCAAAAAATGGTCTGTTTTAAATACTGTTGTATCCATTTTTATATACTTATACCATAGATAGGATTCAATATCAATGTTAAAGTGTTACGATGAAGAATATATAAATAAAATATTAAGAACTCCACAAATAAGTAGGTATAATACTGTTTTATTAAATTATGTAGGTACTATTGAAACTAATTTTCATTTATATTCTGACATTGAAATATGCGAGAGTCATAGGTAGGTACTTCTAAGATATTGCGATAGTAGTTCGCCACTTACGATCTTACTTACTATTTATTTAGAATTTTCTTTTTTTAGTACTTTCTTCGAATTACTTAAATTAAAATGCAACGCATGTACCTTCCGTTTGGACAGTCTCTGTTTACCTTACAAGCAGTCGCTCTGTTTTTGGAAACTGTTAAAACTAGCACCGCTCGAATTCACAAGTAAATAACGAGCGTCTAATAAAATGCAAATAAAAATGTATCTCAAATTGTCTGAAGTATCTCAGTTAGAAATTACGATATTAATCAATGTTAGGAGGTTTCTTTTTTTCAACATATAAAATTAATTTCCTTGCTCTAAGGAAGCAGTCATTAGTTTCTTTGTTGGTAACTTCAAGATAATATATAATTATATATTTCATTACTATTTTGTATAACGTCTAAGTTTCTATTTCCCATCTTCATAATAATATATGTAACTCTGTCTCAAAACGATTTCACACGATAGTTGTAGAGTGAATAAGCTTTTACTAAGTTACTGAGCTTTACCATCCAAGATGTCATCATCATTTATCACCAGTTGGAATCGTATTCAAGTGGTAACTTATAATTGAAAAAAGTTACCTACATCACTGATTGTGCCCATAGCAACAAGTTTAAAATACTACGATAGAAAAAAAACATGTTTAAATATACATTGTACATACAAGGCTTAATCTATAACAGCTCTCCCAGTTCACGCAATGTCCTACATAATGGAATTTGTTCCTGAAATTCTCCCAGAAGCCACTTTATACATTGTACAGAAAAAAGAAAGTCCATGTAACGTTTGTGTTTTTTCTACATTGTTGCTAAAACAACACGAATAGGTATTCAAGCAAGATTTTGCACTTAGGCTTACTTCGGCTCGACTAACAGTACGAACCTTTTCTCTACCTACTCTACATGTTACTCATAATTCGATCCTTTCATTTTAAATGAAAATAATTTACTTACTAATTAAATGAATTAGTAGATTTAAATTAAATGAATTAGAAAGAAAGTTAATAAAAGAGAAAATTTTAATTAAACTTAAAAACCTGATTTACTTTTTTATCTTAGGTATGCGTATTTTAATATAAATTTTATGTATAATGTATGTATAGCATAGAGCTTGACTAATATCCCTCCTGAAAGTAAGTGGCTACGTAGCATTTATATGATAAAACGCGATTACTTAGAAAAAATATATTTACTCTTGATTTCAACACGACCACACTGTAAAGTAATTCTTGTATCTATTTTAAAGAGCAAGTTAGCTTTGAAGATGGTCCCACCATGGTAGTGGGTACCACTAAAACTATTGAATTATTTCTGAAAAGTTCATTGGCAATAGATTTACAGCACCCAATAGATTTTACACTTGCATAACAATTAAATGCAATATCCATATATTTCACATTATTGTAAGTTAACGCGTGGCCACCACTCTGATTCTCTGGTAACATTACGCGGTAATGAAGTTTTTGATGGTAAAATTGTATGACAAGTTACATACCACAATCCTACGGTACTTAAGGCTGTTCCAGTCTACACGAACCACGTTGTACTTTCACATTTTCACAATATTTTAAATGTTAAATAAGTTTGATACGATGTCTACACTCGGATGTGTTTCATATTGAACTAACAGAACTGAGTAGTATTAGTGAGCTCGGCTGAGTTATTTGAGGCGTCAATAAACCAAACCGCATCTATTATTCCGCTGGCCAAGCCTCAATTTAACAGCTGACGTTGAATTTTAAAATCGCTTTATGGCCCAAATTAAGGCCGTTGCCCTAATTCTGTAGTCGTATGAACCGTTCATTTTTAATTGGAGATTAACGAACTTTGTTGCCTTTAATCAAACCTTAAGTACACTGGAATATAATTGATAAATATCTTTGAACTCCGATCTCCTCACAGGATAATTATGAAGCTATGCGCTGTAGAATAGCAAACTCGATTTTGAAAAAATTGTAAAAAATGTTTCAGGTCACTTCAGTATTACGGTGATTTTATTCATTGAAGTACTTACCTGAGCAAAATCGTTTTACAATGCGTAATTTTCCAATTATTCGATTAAATATAAAATTATAATTTCGATTAACTACGGAGTACTATTACTTCAGGTACCTACATAAGTACTCGGTATCCACACCCAAGTTCCCTGAAGACTCGAATCCAGGTAGTATGGTATATTTCCAGTATCACTAGGCTATCACTGTTAATTTGCTACGTACTTGATAATGTATGTACTCACTACAGTAATCTTTACTAAGGTAATCTTTTGTGATTAATATTTTTATAATATGGAATGTATGAAGTCCTGGCCCGATTAGAAATGATTATACAGACATACGAAGAGGTTAGGTAGGTATATGACGCCGAAACTGCCAATAGGGTTTTAGATTATATAATAGTAGCCTCAACGTCTCGTTTATTTCGATACGATAATGGAGCTAATTGATTATCCTAATTCGTTATTACTTGTAGTTACTTAAATAAGTAGCGCTAAAACGAAACGCAATAAAAATCCGACAAAAAGGCGATAACATTAAAACATTGATATTTCGACGTGTAACGGCTTCGGCGACTCAAACATGTGAGCAATAAACAAATATTTGATAGTAAATATCGGTGTTAAAGCTCCATACACACTAAATATTGGAGCGCGAGTTCGTTAAGCCAGCTCAAAATGATGTAACAAAACGTGCAAACATGCTGTGTGTACCCGAATTATTAACAGGTCCTCACCACCCGCGACCGAAAACATCAAAACGTCGTATGTAATGATGAAGTTTTATTACAAAACCAGCTTTAAAACGTACGAATTGAGCCGAAATTCAAACAATAGTTTCTAATACCTTTGAAACTACAGTAAGATGATCCAGGCAGCGTTTATTGCACCCACGAGTACCTAATTCATTCCGAGTTAACGTTTAACTAATTTGTGATATTTTGTGGCGATGTCATAAAATACCAGATTGCTCCGATCAGCTGATAGATTTATTGTTAGCTATTGTTAGTTAGTTTTTAGTTAGTAGTCCGACTAAAAGGTTTATGAAGGATCTGATAGGTAGTGACTACTGTATCTACAGCTAGACTGGAACTTCCGTTATATAGGTACCTACAAATGCTAAATTTTGCCGTAAGCCAAATTACTAGAAGCAAATACACTTTAGCTCAATTTCATTTACAAAAAGTCAAAAGGCTCGTCTTTAAGTATAATCATAAGACTATATTATACTTAGTCTTAACTAATACAAAGGTAAGTAAATATCCTGAATATCACAAGTTTTCTACAAGGTTTGAGTACTGTATTGCTTGTTCACTACTGGGTTCTTCACATATCTTCGAAGACACAAGCGCCTATGAAATGCCATTAGCGTTTACCTATCGAACTCTCAACAGCATCCGACGTTGAATTAACTAACCTAAGTAGGTAACTAACGGATTAACTTGGTGATTTGAATGAAATACTGTTATAGGTAGGTTACAAAGAATACAATCATTATCAATCATATAATTATAATGAGCAATACGATTTAATAAGTAATAATAATAGGTAAAATCCAAACCTTTTCTAATTTGATGAAGGAACAGAATGTTTCTGCTAACGATTCGTCATCTGATTTCACTGCTCAAAATGAAACTTAGTAGATATATTAACTAGTTTAACTAACGAAACGTGCAAAGCAACACAAACCAAACCACAGACTGACCAATAACACCAGTATTCACCTTGAACCCTGTTTTCACTTTTCGCGTTCAAATAAACGCGTGTTTTATTGTTTTGTACACTGTTATGCAAATGAGCATTGCCAACAGTAGCACATTTATGGAAGGGTTTCCTAAAATATGGAAAAAAATTGAAAGTGAAAGCCAACTGCAGACATATTGTGTAGATGGTCACGCTTCCTTCGCTATTGTCGGGATCAATATTTACGTTACGGCATGCAAAAGAGGTTTTTGTACAGCGACTACCGAATTGACCTTTTTTTCGAACAACCCTTTTGGCAGCTTTCGGCAGCTTTCGGCGCTCTCTGTTTGTATGCGATATCTATTGACACAGCCTCATGTTTGATGTGTCCAATTGGGTGTTAAGACTAATAAAATACAACTTTGTTTTTCGATTCTTTGAAATTAAATTCTAGTTTGAATAGGTTACGAGAGGGAGATTAGAAATCAACTTATCAAAATTAAATATTAGTATCACTGCATTACATACAATAGGTGGCTAGTTTTTATAATACCTATCATATCTTAGACTTGGGTAAACAGAGAGCCCTACATTTGGGCAATACACACATACCTACTTATAGCTATTGTTTTATTGATTATTAATAAAAATCATAGTTACATAGGTAGGTAGGTACCTACTCTGAATTGCGCAGGCCTTACGATGTTTTCTTCAGATGATAGTTATTCTCACCGAGACAATAATTATAATTAAATTTTCAGGCTATTTGTATACTCCTTTTTTAATCCATCAATTATGCCTATAATATTAATAAAATAATAATATCAATAATAAATAACGCTACACACACATAGCCCCACACTAGGATTCCGTGTCGTGGGTGCCATGAACAACACACAAGACAAGAACACACACCCAGACCAAGAACGGAAATTTAAACTCATCATTCAAATTTCCGCCTCGCTGGGAATCGAACCCAGGACCCTCGGAACGGCGATCCGGCGTGTTAACCATTGCGCCATCCGGGTCGTCAAAATAAAGTAATTCATGGTAGATATTTATGGTATTCCTGCTTTTTTCAATCTGAAACAAAACCGGAGACTACCAAGAGATTAGCTGTTACGAGTTACAACAAGATTAATTTAATCATTGAAAAAAACCCAAAAACTAAATTACAAATGAGTATAGCGAGTCTTGAGCAGTAGCTGGTCGGACTCGGCATAAAGTTTACGACGGGGATGCGAGACGCCGTAAAACTCGAAATAAATCCAATCGGGACCCAACGAAAACAATCCACTTCGCTCGGGATTACTCGGGATAGGGACTGACATTATACATTGAAATGAGATTCGTAAGACGTTGTATTTAATGTTATATGGTACAAACCTTTGGGCTGCGCGAAGAATGTAGAGTTTTATTACTATTATTATTAGGAATGTTTTGCTGTGAATGAATGAATGAATGAATGAATGTGTGCTATGATGAAAATTATACCTTTTACCAATCACTCAATCTCCTGCAAATCAATGTAATATTAGAATTTTTTATTAGCTAACGTTCACGCATATTTGCTTCGTGGTTATTCGACATATTGCCCCTCTAAGACATACATATTTGCTCTACCTTCTTGGAGAATAAGTTTAAATATACCAATCATCTTCAGTAGCTGGTAGATACATCATCGTCATCATCATCACAACCCATAACTGTCCCACTGGTTTTCTCCTCGTTGCTCTCCTCCTCTTTCGGGTTTCCTCTCACAATGTGAGGGGTACAACCCTTAGTCCACCACGCTGGCCAAGTGCCTATTCACGGATTGGCGGACTTCACACAACTTTGAGAACATTATGGAGATCTCTTAGGTGTGCGGGTTTCCTTACGTTGTTTTCCTTCACCGAAGCAAGTGATAATTAAATTCTGAAACGCACATAATTTCTGAAAAATTAGAGGTGTTTGCAGGGGTTTGATCCCGGGCCCCCTGGGTCGCGAGTCCTACGTTTTTCCACTTCCACTTCCTACGTGCTTCCTACTTAAATACCAATAAAACATTAGTCACATGGGATTTTATTTTCCTTATATGATATAACATTATAGGCAAAGTGGATTATGCAGCGGAGTGCAGCGATATGCACAGTGCAAGCAGCCACGAGAGTCGTCAGCAATTAGCGCGCACTGCGCAAACACCGCCATTCTGCGCAACACCATGCTGGGATGTACTGATGACAGAATAATTTTAATGATAATAAAGAAATTAACTTGTAATTGCTCAGTTTAAAGACTATGGCTAAGGTGCAATGGTTATCATGCCGGACTGCCGATCAAAGTCCTGGGTTCGGTTCCCAGCGAGGCGGAAATTTTAACGATGAGTTCAATTTTTGGTCTCGATCTGCGTGTGTGCGTTCTTGTCTTCGTTTGTTGTCCATGACACTCAAGACGCTGGGGAATTATATTGTGGGGCTATGAGTGTATAAAAAATGTCAGTCACAAGTTACGTCAGGTCCCTGCTGCTGAAAGTAAAAGCTAAAGTTTTTGCTTAATCCTGTCGATACTCAGGCAGGATGAAGAGGTAGAAGAAGAGAGAAGATAGGAGGAATAGTTTATACTCAACCGTTTTAAATATCAGATTCTCTGAATGGAAATTCTCTGTACGATCTTATGTTATGTTATGGTAAGGTGGTTGGCGGATTTGATTTGTAATATTTAGCAGGGAAAAACATTTTTTATAAAAAATAACATTCTTTTCCATGATAAAACATTTAAACGTGTTTACAATCGACAGTCAAAACAATTATTCATGTGGCTGCTGAAAGCTAACAAACAAGTTGGTAGGAAAAATTTCGTATAAATTAAGAAGATTTATTTTGTTGTCTGTACCAGGTTTGCGTAGAAGCGCGGGCTCATCACAAGTGACTATGGCGGAGCGCGCGCGAGTCAACAGCGGATGGAATGTGGTGTGGCGCGTAGCAAGCCGACGGGCCAGCGGCCAGTGCGTCTAGTAAACCAGTAACACCTACGTATGCTTAAGTGTTGTTACCTTAAACACACTTTGTGTAATTATATGTGTTATGCCGACTGCGCATGAGGTCTCAACTACACATTTGTAAAGATCATTATACTAGGATCCCCGATTTAACAGTCTCAAACGCGAATTTAACAGCAGAATTCATAGTAGAGAGTTCGGAGAGAGATAATAGCAAATTGTATTTGCTATTTTCTATTAAAATACTATTATTACCTACCTACTTTTATTTTTCAGTAGTAAATATCCTATATCTTGAGCAATACTAAAAAGAAACTTAGATATGTTTATGTATGTAGTAACTTAATGTAGGTACAGTTCAATTTACTTATTGGTATAGGTACCTACCAATGTGGATGACAGCTAAATTCTGATCTGTTTGTCTACCTTTATTATCTGACCTCTTCATTCGGTGCAGAGATTATAACAATTACCTAACTATGGCGCCCTAAAACAATTCAGCTAGTAGTATGCCAATAAAATAATTATCTGAACGGTGGCTCCGTAGTCGAGTCATTAAAACAAAAGCTGGTCATTAAAACAGTTTAAACAACACCTAAGATTGGTGAGATGTGAGATAACAATGGTTTATAAAGTAAATACGCAATTATACATTATAAATTTGACGCGGCCAATGCCTTTGAAGAATTCAAATCAACATTCCGTGCCTATGGAGTGAGAGAAGGGACGCGCGGCCGAGGTACGGCGACGGACAGCTTTTTTTTGTGATGACAGACCTACTATGAACGGCTTATAGTGATAGACTTTGGTCAAGGATTACTAACGTTGTTATATCTGCTGCTTATTGTAAGGACACTAATTTAACACTAATAACAATACAAATAAGAGCTGGTAAGAAGCTAAATGAAGACATCGCTGTCAGCCATCAAATACATTTTTATGTCAAAGGCTACTCAGGCTGGGAATCGAACCCTAGGCAGGGTCTGTACCAACCAACTAAGGTACATTGACGTCGTCATCTTTAATATACAATTTAATATTAAAATTGGTTAATAATACCTTAAATTGTTAACGAAGTACTAAGTATAATAAATAATAATTATCTGTGAATAAGTAAGGTACTACATATAGGTAACCTTGTACATTCACTTTCTATTTCACTTATTCGCAACCCATAACTATCCTATTGCCTATTGCTGGGTTTCGGTCTCCTCGCACACTGAGAGGCGTACGGTCTAACAGGTCCACTATACTTCGGCTACGCTGGCCAAGGGCGGATTGGTAGACTTCACTCACCTTTGAGAAGGTTAAGGAGAACTCTCAGGTATACATACAATGTTTTACTGGTATATTATGTATTATAATTATATAGGTATAATATGATATTTAGAGTACAACATTGCGCAAACCTGTTAAAGCTAACCTAACACTGTGAATTCAAATAGTAAATTGGAGAAAAAATCGTGGGTAATTCTTAAGAGGCCTATCTCACAATCTTTTCATATTAGGTATTATTTAATTAATTAAAAGTACACAGAGTGCGGTTGGAGGTACCTACGCACTAGCGAGTGTAAACACATAATATAAGTAACGGCATTAAACAGTTATATTTAGCTGCCTCTGTTTAAACACGCGTAACTGAATAAATAACTAGTTGAATATTTTTCTTTGAAGCAGCAGTTATCTGCCCTTTAGAAAACATATCTATCAGCTTCAGGAAGTCCACTGCTGGACATAGGCCTCCCCTAATTGGCGCCATTCCGACCAGTCCTGAGCCCTCAGAATTAAAGGGTTATCCGCTGTCTACGCAACCCAAGAAAATATTGTAATGTTATTAACATTAATTCTCTTATGACTACCTATTAGGTAATTAAATTACCTACTGGCGGCTCCCGCTCTACGATCAAATTAATATCTAATATTTTTTTCAAATGGTCACGTATCTTTACAGTGACATAAATTAATGTTTAATTTTCTATAATAGTTAAACATATTTGTAACTCATGTTAGGTTTATACAAAATTTAGCTTTCTGCATTTCTTCTCTTAAGTAAACTATAACTTTGCTAAAGCTCACATAATTATGTATGTACATATCATACAAAGGGGTACAAAGTTTATGTACTCGACATCTACCTACCTAAAATCTTAAATACCTAATTACCTAATTAAATGCTAAATAGCTATCTCTGCGCGATATTTTGGTCTTGCGGTATTTTTTGGGTGTGTATACTTACCTTATTTATTAAATAGGCATGACAGATTGAACAATGAACCTTCAAAGTGTGCTTATTCAGGTAAAACTTAGAATAGGTATCTACTATACTACTACTACTACTAAAGTACTAACCAATAACTCAGTGTCATCTATAAACACAATTTAAATAGGATTTCATTGTTATTTAGAAACACACTTCAATCATTTATTATCTGAACTGTCACCGAACATGTATTGCCTAAACAAATACCCTATCATCGTACGCAGCAGTAAATAGATCACAAATGAGATTCGCGCGAGGGCTGAAGCGAGCGGCGCGCGCTTCGTGGAGCGAATTCATTCTGAGGCGAGTCGTGGCTCAGTCGCCCCGCCCGCCCAGCCAGCGAGCGCATACCGCCGCACGACGCCGACACGATCGGCCGCGCTCGTACCGCGCTACGACCATAAATAGTGCCCATAATTAATTTACAACATCAGTAAAAGTGATGATACCAGTTTATCTACTATAAATCTGTGCAGTGTTGTGATCGCGTGTCGCAGGTAAGTGATAATTACTCAGTCGCATGCCGCACTGTTTGTGAGCAAACACGGTCGCCGTGTGAATCGCGTTCGAAAACAAAGCGTCGGGAACTCTTTGGGTGTCGTGTTCGTGTTGATCTGTCATAATTCGACACTTTTCGTTGAATTTTAGCTTGTACGAGGACCGTTACGAATGTACCTACGTTCCTTCATTGTGATATTTTTAATTGGATAGTTATCTACATACTCGTACATAATTATGATGATGATATGATGATATGCCTTTGTCGTGTAGGTATTGCAATGTTGAGATGACGATTGAAAAGCAACTGGATGTAGAATAGAGGCTGAAACTCTTAGAAAAGTGGCAAAACCGAAATCTTCCTTCAGCTTTAATGTAGACTCTATTGTAAGGGTGGAAATGAGCGCTTAAGAGGCCGAGAGATTCACATCATGGTTAACATCATATACCTAATGGTTTACAATTATCTACTGTGCATTCCACCTACAAGTGGAAAGGCAGGGAGACCGTATTCTTCGGTTACATATTTATGAAGCAGATTAAGAAGCTCTCTTTCGGATAAAAGTTTAGATGTTCTTTCCTTTTACGGAACACAATTTCAGGGAGGGATTCTAGCACAAAAAATTTATGTACCCGCGGGATACGATATAGGTATAATTTTTTAACTTCATTGTTCGTTAATTTTTTTCAAGTTCACCTTCTTAAGCAAGATGAAGAACTGATACTTAATAGGTTCTGGAGATATAGAGTGGAACTCCTCAATGGATAGGAGTAATTTACCGTCTTTAAAGTTGTTGGTAGGTAATATTAACACGGCAAAACCAGTAGGTATATCATTGACCTTCTGAAAATTAAAAAATCAGCCGTATTTGAAGCAATCTTTATGAAAATTTTTGTTCAGCCACTTAACTAGAAAGAACTAGAAAGGTTAGAAGTACTTAATAAAAATGCGTTTCAACGTTTTTTTAGAAATTAAGCCCCTAAAAGTAAGGAAGGAAAAGTCAGGGATGATTTCGAAACGCAACAGAAAATTCAATATACTTACATATACTAAGCATTTTGAAAATATCGCGCTCTTTTCTTAAAAATTGTTAAAAATTAAAAAAATTAGGATATTAAGCGCGGGCGAGACCACGGGCAATGGCTAGTTATAATTTAAAGATGATTTAAAGCTAGAAAAACAGTTTATTTAAAATATATAAATTTAAAGCGAAAAATTCTCAATACTGGTAGGTACTACGAGTAATACGGGGATGCCGTATTAGAAAAGAAAGTCCGGTATAATACCGGTATTAAAAAAATCCGGTATTCGAAAGCCCTTTTAACCTACTAAATTTGAGCGACAAGACGAGTAGAAATTGTTGGCTCCCCTTGAAAAACTCAGTACAAAATTCTGTAAACTTTAATGACTAAACCGTCACGCTCTTTATTTAGACGAAAAATGTAACCTTAGGTCCTATTATATGTCTACTAAAACCCCTCTCTTTTCTTCCTGATAATCAACTATTGTGTTAAGAAATGAAGGATTACGCTGAAGATTTTAAAATAGGTAGGTATTGGGCATTATCTAATTTAATACCTAGTATATGTAGGTACATACCTATTAGATGTCTATTTGTGCTTTATTTATAACATGATGTCTATGTTTATATGAGTAATGTTGATATTGTTTTTAGAACTGCAAATCTACCTACATCAGTACGTACTGTAAAACATTAAATTAAAGTAAACTCACTTTTAAAATCCTTTTTCACAATTTTTCACTCATTCGAGTCAAACGCGTTCAATGACAACCGGACTTCCGTTTTTTAGTGATGTCGCCCCAGATTTACGCGTTGCTAGGGTTGGGACAAAGATCTTCATGATTAGATGATTTTCAACTAACAGTACCTACATATCAACCTTCAGTGCAGTCTTCTGAAGTTTCCATCTCTAGATATCATCATCCCTCATTCTCTTCTATATCCGAGAACAAACATTGTCTCAGTTACATAAATGTCGGAGTTTTGGTTGAAAAAGTTAAAAAAAGAGTCTTATCTATCAAAGATCTGAACACAATGGTATTGGATTCTTATTTTTACAAATTATTGAAGCGAAGAATCAAAAACCAAATGAAATTAAATATGTGCTAAATCATATTAGTTTATTTTCCGTATAGATAAATGAATATCATACCTACCTATGTATTTGTATTATTTGTTACCGTGTGCCGACAAGGAATATAATCCAAGCCCCTTACTTAAGTAGGCGGAGTCACGTCCAACTGGGTCTATACAATCCGGTGGTATTATATTTTAACTAACAGTAAAAGATTTGATGTAGTTAAATTTGTCCGTCTCAAATACAACGGTCTCTTCACAAAATAAGTAGGTACTGGGTACGTGCCGCGACTTAATCATGTTTTAAAATTGTGCAATCATACTAAACAAATGAAGGTTTGTTGGTTTAAATCTATAATATTTATCACACTAAACCAGTGGTCGCCAAAGTTGCATGGACCACAACCGCGACCCATCATAGATATAAAAACATCCAAACGTAACGCTGCCACGAACAAAAAAACAATTCAGTTGAAATGAAAAAGAAAACATTCGCATGCAAACTTTTTCATTCATCTAACTTTTAGTCCGCTCGATCGATGCGTCCACCTAATTTAGAGCCCATGCGACACAGATGGGCCTACAGTTTGGGAAATACTGCACTAGACACGTGAGGTAGCTCTATAGTAATATATTGTTTTATAGCCGGCCATAATGCGTGGTAGACAGAAGATAAATTCCAACATTCTTTACCTACAGTTACGGAAATGAGATTGATGGCATGTTATAAATCAATGTAGATTATGTTACTAATAGCTTTTTATCAATTTGTATGTGATTAGTAAAGATAGTATTTCTCGTATTACCGTATTACCCATTAACATGGCCCACTACTGAGCACGGGTCTTCTCATAACTGAAGAGGCCTAGAGCTTCTCTCTCTGTATTCCGTGGGCCTAGAGCCTACTCCAACACGTTGCTCCAGTTCTGATTTTTTTAAATGGAATTAACGTAGCAAACGAGCATGCAGCACACGGTAGAAATGATACTAACTTACTAATTACCGTGGCGGGCGGTAGTACTACCCTGGGCGAACTCTAGGCTCTACTTTGTTATATAATGATCACAACCGGGACTATTCAAGAAGTATTAAGTAATTTATAGAGACCTAGATTAACAGGCGCCTACTAAAAATCTATTTAAAATCTTGAATCAATAAGTTATATTTACAATAACTTGTTTATGTATACCTTTCATTTTTCTTTCTACCGTTCATTGTTTTTAGTACCTACCTATGTCGATTTTATTCTATTAATTCTACGTTCCATAATTTTATGTATGTGATTATTACTATAAACTGGCAATGCTGTAATAAAGCTCTTTGAACAAAATCGAATACCTAAGTTTAGTGAAAGTATCGTCTCTTCACTGGTTACTGGAAAGGAAAATGAAACATGATTCGCGGAAACAAGTTTTCTAAGATTAACTACTTACATATTTTGCACTTTCTCCCTCCAGCGGCAATAATACGAAAGTTCCTATGTAACTATATACCCTCCTATTCATATTGTAAGTTCTATCACTTTACAAAACCACCTTTTATATTACTACTCGTTTACCCCATACACTTTTCATTATAATATTTACACAACAGTTTTTTATAATGTTCATTTTATTTTATTTGTATTTCTTCATCATTATAAAGAACCTACGCATGTAGTGAATTCATTAGAAATAAATGTACCTAGGTACCTACTTTAATATATAAAAGAAGAAAAACACATTACACCATACCTACTAGATGCCTACTTTTTATGGAATTAAGGTAGCAAACGAGTATGCAGCACCACCTTCCGCTGCTGCTACGGTGGTCGCATCTAAAAGTTTAGTCGGCTCCACACCTTTCTATCCAGAACACAATTGCTGTTAAAACAATATTATTATACGGTAGAAATGGCACTAAGTACCGTGACGGGCGGTAGTACTTGAACATAGACTTCGCACATTACACCGACTCGACGTCGAATCAATCAAATAGCAATAGAAGTTTTAGTTATCTATGTTATAATATATACGTTTTTCTGTTACTTAAATTAATGGTGTCCCTTTTAGGCCGCCTTCCCCGAAAGTTGCACAGGTACCTACTTATTGCATTTTTATTATATTCTATAATAATAAGTCAATGTATTCTGACGTAAAAGTGGACACATTTCCGTAACATTTACAACCGCTGATTGGAGATCTCAGCTTGCAACACAAGAAAATATAGGTCCGTTATTACGTCACGTCAATGATTCTTAACACTCTTTCAAACAACGAGGAAACCATTTTAGCATTCTCCTCGTAAATAAAATTAGATCATTACAATTATGTCGATAGTAAAATTCGTGTTGTAAAACACTTCTGCTAGTAAATAAATAAAAAGGTGACCATGGGCGCTATTTATACGTATAAATAAATTATAATCTTTAATTGAGGCTCCGTAGCCTAGTAGATAGGTACACTGTCTGCTAAGCACGGAGTCCCGGGTTCGATTTGCGGCCGCCGCACATATTTAGGTATGTGACAGATTGTGATGTCGGGTGATGTGTTATTTGCGTTCTCCACGCTATGCGCCCGCGCAACTCTACGCTAATTCAAAATTGTAAAGAGATTTTCTTCTGCTGAATATTTTTTGGTTTAATCCCTACTACCTACCAGCCTTTGTTGTTACGGTACGTTCAATACACACTGAAAGTAACTGAATCAAAATAATTATACGTAAAAATACAACAGTGGATAATAACAACAACATAAACGTTCTCTTTAAATTGACCTCAGTCTGAACGAAATAGCTTTATGGTTATTAGGGCGACGTCACACGCGTCGGGACGATTAGTTCACTCAGACTGTTTGGCTGGCTGACAAGCTGTCTTGAAGAAACGGAACATTTAAAAGTAGAAATATCTCTGTTTATTATGTTTTATATTTAGTTGAATGAACTATTATAAAATACGTGCAGTATAAAAATGAGATATTATAATGGGTATTCATAAAATTTCTGTATAATATGATGAGATGTAGATTATTTGTCATACATATTCTTATACATTAAATAGAGACTTATGTTTGTATGGAAAAATTTATCTACTTCTCCTGTGCTGCTCCTTGTGCCTGAAGCTGTAGAGAAATATGATTCATTGTATTAGGTAGGGTTTCCTACTCATATATATCCAAGCTTTTGAAGCTTCAAGCATTTAATTAATATGATTAATCAGAGACCCCGTGGCAATTGATCATAAACTAACATTTTAAATTTAATTTCAAACAATAAGTTAATAGAGCCTATAGTTCGCTAGCGTAGGGTAGGTACTACCGCCCGCCACGGTAGTTATTACCATTTCTACCATGTAATAATTGTTTTAACAGCAATTGTGTTCCGGTTAGAAAGGTGTGGAGCCGGTTACACTTTTTAGAGGCGACGATCTCAGTCCTCAAGGGTAGTAACATATTTGTGACCGAATTAGAACGAGCCTACTAACAATTACTTACTGGATAATTACTTACATTAACAACAACTAACAGGTCTAACTAACCGTCCCGGTCCCAGTCCTCATACTAACAAACTAACTAATGCTCTAACGCCGTCTCCTAACCGGACTACTATCCTAGTTCCCATTTGAATCTTGTTCTAAGTCGGTCACACTTGTCATGGGCCGCAGCGGAAGGTGGTGCTGCATGCTCGTTTGCTGCCTTAATTCCATACAAAAAATATTGAATTTTTTTATCTTACCGAGAACAAGGTAATAATGATACTTATAGGTACCTACATAATAATTATAATATTCGTCCCTCAGTTGTACCCAATAAGTAATAAGGTAATTAGCTACTATAAAATAACACCAATATCAATTTGTACGAGTTACTACCTTAGACAATTTATGTTATTATTACTTATATTAATATAATCAATTTGTCAAGTAATAATAAAGCTGTCAACTATTAAGTATTATTTAGAATGACTTGCATTTCATAATCTAAATTCTAAGATAGGTATTGCGTTCACTTGGTGCGAGTATACTTACCTATATGTGTACCTAAATGTAAATGTATCTTTTAAAGGTCTTGGCGAATAATTATAATGTCAGTTGGTCTGGCTACAATAGATCAAATTTACTTCCAGTTCCCAGTGACCTTTAGGAACTTAACCCTTAACAACTCAGTAAATGATCAAACAGATGTTAAAATCTTATGAATATGATTAGGTAGGGAGGTACTACTTGGTTTTGTAAGGATTGGCCAAAAACGGCCGTTGATCAATTCTTGAAAAGTTCACTAAATTGGTAAAAAAAGCTATACGAATTATTGTTTCATCTTTCACCTGCCCAAGCGCTGCGCTGCCCATTGGCCCCATTGAGATATAATTCATATCTCAATGGGGCCAATGCTTTACCTACATTGCGTAACAATGCTAAGGACGGATAGCTGGTTAATCTACCACTTGGGTGTCTAGTTTTATGTGGAGATACATAAAGCATAATAAACTGTCTCCTTCACTGCAGTTTCAAAAGAACTAGCGCGCTACACGAATTTAAACCTTAACGCCGCGCAATAGAGCTCCTATAGAGCAGCGTTTTAGGCTGTATGGCCCTCGCACGTGGGTGAATCGAAGCTGGACTGTTATGGCTTTATGGTCCCCTGTCATTCATTTAGCGAATGTGAGGCGGATTTAAATGATTTACCTATATACATTAGAATAGGCTTTTAAGCATATTTAAAATAGTTTATAGTTTGTTATGCAACGAGGAAGTATAATAAACTATACGGCTTGAACAAGTTTGAATTAGACTCGCGTGTATCTGAAATGGGACTCGTACTGTTCGGTTTGTCAGTCGGAAATCTGAATTGTATCGTAACTTGTAGGTACTTAGGTAATCAAAATGTATAGGTGTAGGTAGGTAGGTGCCATACAAATGAACAAATGAACCTGTCGCGAATAGGTATGTAGGTACCTATATCTAAACCTTACTCAATAATCTTGAATAATTTACATATTCAGTAAGATCGTTAAGATCGTAATTGCATATAATAATGAATTCATTAGGTATCATTATATTATGTATTTATACAGGTCAAGTGAACTGTTTACCAGAAATTTTTATTTAACAATAGAAATAGCTTGGAAAAGTAGATTCCTATTGCTATCGTACCTACAATATTATTATTAATAAGTATTGAATATGAACAAATAAGACGGTACCTACGTATTTTTTATACTGGAACGGCCTGTGTAAGGTGCAATCATAATGCTAGTTAGTTGTTGTGGAAAAGTGTGTGAAATTAGTGAAAATAGAGCTCTACTGCAGTTATATATAGTTATAGGTACCTATTTCATATACACCTATGATGAAATCAAGGAAATTTAATATCCAAAACTACAACCAGTTAGGAAATGTTCTGTCATCATAGAGATAGTTAGGTAAGTACCTCTATGGTAGGTAAGAGGTACCTACCTACCTACCCATGTTAGAGGAGCTTTTACGACCTTTGTTCTCCTTCATGATATTAAATAAGTAGTAAGTAGGTGGGTACTGGGTACGTACCTAAGGTACCTACGTACCTACCTAAGTAATTTAAGCATAAAATGACGAGCAAGTGAAGGAATATAATAAATTTTAATTCTGAAAATATCTGGATCTGTCTTTTTAATAGGTTAAATTTAAAATTAATTTTAATATCTATTAATCAAATTAATCTACCGTTGAGGTGTTTTACAAAAGACAAAAAATTAGCCAATTGAAAGGCTTCGCTAGTGCAGTTAGTCGAAAGGTTATTCTACCTACCTACCACTTGGAAACTTCTGGAGGCACCCAATCGCTGCCACCTACATTATAACATTATAATGTAAAATAATGTTATAGGTAGGTACTTAATGTTAATATTTATATTATAGAATTGTCCCACTTGTGATCACTGGTCACCCATTCCAATTTTGTAAATCGTAAGTAAGTATGTTATACTTACATCTGATACATCGGTCGGACTTGAATTCTAAAGTATCTACCTATTTAATTAATTAAATATAATACTTTGTAGTCCTTGTTAGTATCTTAATTAGTATTCTCGCTACGCTTAAAATTTAAAAAACAAGTTGTTTGGGTAAGTTATACAAAAAAATAAAACAAACCGCCGCGCCGCGCTGGATCATATCTAAATATTCATATTGTGGGTATAAATTAAATAACTAAACGTGTCTACAATTATTATTTGAATTTAATGCGTTATCATTGCGATTTCCACCATAAAACGATGTCATGCCATGTTTTATTTAATCAGGAGTGGTCGTAAACCCCACACAGGTAATTACAATAACGTAGTGAGTGTAAATTTGCGGTGGGACGATGTTTTCTGAAAAGAATTACCGTTTAAAGTAGAAAACGGCGGATTCTAATCAATATCCAATCAGCGGTGCGCAGTAAAGTTAACTAAGCGGGAAATTAACAGAGCCGGCGCACAGTGGGACGAAAATCAGCTTTCATAGACATAGGAATGTTAATTCATAAATATCGCTGTTTTTGTTGGATATGGCTTTTGTTTACAGTAACTAAGCCTACATATGTAAAAAAAAGTAATTGGGCATTTATGCGAATGATTTATATTGTTTTCGAGAAAAAATTGTATAGAGCTTTCTTGAAAAATCCGATTTTCTACGGACCTGCAAGTCAAACCGTAATATCCTTCTAGGGAGTGTTACTACTAATTATTTGTAATTTTTTGACATATCACATACAACGGTTACAGCTGCAGAATTTTTTTTAAAAATCGTTAAGTATAATGTACATTTTTTATTTAGTTTAAAGCTTAATTTTTCGGCATCCACTCTAAATATTCTCTAAATGAGTGATAAAAATTGTGTATTATCATTTTGTAAGAGCATGCAACCCAGACACGTTGTAGAGTTAATAAGTTATGAGAAGTGAGGGCAGTAAATAATTATACTTTTGTTCATTTATAAATATCATATATTTATTGTTGCTAGCTTATTAAATTATTTAAATGAGCTTAAATATCAAATACTATGACAAAAAATATCAAAAACACTTGATTAAAAAAATGAAAAAATGTATACTATATAACATTTTCCTATATAATATTCAAATAAAAATAAAGAACTATTAATAAAAAATTAAACTCTCCTACTACACACTACTTATGTATGATAATACTATACAAAACAATACAAGAAATAAATAAATAAAAATGTCTATTTATCTCTACAAACAAGGCCTCTTAAAGACTAGAGTTACAAAAGAAAAAAATAACATTACTAACTAAAGTTTGTGGGAGGGGAGCTGATGCAAGTCAACAGACCCCATGTTTTGTGATCAGAAAAATTTGTACAGGGCAATAAAAAATTTCCTTAAATGATAAAAAAATGTATAAAAAATAAAATAAAAATACAACAAGCACTTATCTACTAATTAATCAAAATCGCTTTCATCTGATCCCAATTCAGAATCAGGTTCCAAATTGGACATATCTACAACTTCAAATGGAGATTCTGGAAACTTGATCAATTCTAAAGTTTCAGCGAAGAAATCCTTACCTTTCTTAGTTTCCAATTTCGGTCTTTGAGAAGAGATTAATGGATCAGACGAAAGAATCAGCATATTTAATATATCGGCATTTGAAGCTTGCCTGGACATTTTTCGCGAATTATGTTCCCGAAATCTCCTAAAGTCTTTGTTGCGGGCCTCTGAGGCTTCTTCTGAAAGCTTACCTATCGGAACAATGTTATTATTGGCGATTATGTCTGCACCATGTATCAGCAGCTTATGAACGGTCGATGACATATGGTACCAATCATATAACTCCACGTATCTTTCTGCAGTTTTACGTGCATATTCTTTAAATTTCATTAGCTCAATTACCTCTCCAGATGTTATTGCTTGAAGAATAACAGCAAATCTTCTGACTAGCTCTTCATCCAACCCAGTGATGGCTGCAGTTATATCGGGGAACTCGAAGAACCTTCTTGCTGTATTCCCGTCATTTGTTGTCCCTGAGCCTTGTTTCACAATATCAATCAATAGATTGAGTTCATCTTTGAATTTATTTTGAACTAGCGAACCGCCCTCGCTTCGCTTCGGGAAACTAATTCCTTCGGTCCATATAAACTTTCAACCTCTATTTCAGCCTCTTCATCCCTTTTTTTCGCAATAAAAGGTAGCCTATGTCCTTTCTCAGGGTCTAAAGATTGTCTGTGCCAAATTTCATCAAAATCGGTTGAGAGGTTTAAGCGGGAAAGCGTAACAGACAGACAGACAGACAGACAGACAGACAGACAGACAGAGTTACTTTCGCATTTATAATATTAGTAGGGATTATTCTTTTTCGATTCTCTAGCAAATCCTTGTGCTCTTGTCCTCGTGCAGCCCACTTTTTGAAGTCCAGTCTGTATGCAATATGTAAAAGGCATTCCATCGTATTTATACGAGCGTGTAACGATGATAGTCCAAATTCGTATACATCACTGTTCACTGTTTTTGACGTTGCAATATCCAAGCGGTTCATCTCTGTAGGCTTAGCTAAGCAGAGATAACACGATGCATTCGATCTGGCTTCCGAAAGATACGTACAAATTTTAGCATCAATCATTGTCATCTTAAGTTGATGGCTCACCTTGTTTCTGTTGCAATCAGTGGGGATAAGCAACTTAATTTCGTCGTCCATTTGCTTTTTGTGACTGATGACCACTTCTTCACTTTCCTTAATAAATGTGAACTGCACTGGACGACAATATAACGCTGAGCATGGCTTGGGATTCAACCACAAAATTTCGTCTCCATCAGTCAGGCTTAATGGCACCAAGGACGTCATAAATATGCTTGAATCTTCTTGTTGTCCATCCATTTTCTGTTTATAACGACTTTGGTTCGAAGCACCATCAAAGCCCCACTTGGATATTAACTTTAAGTCCTTATTTTGCACACTTTCAGGAAGACTTTCCAGGATCCTCTTCACTGTGATGTCAAGCAATGCTTGAAGCGTAATTCTTGCTGATGAATCCGTTACAGTCACTGATTGCTTACTAGGGTAACACTGTTTTTTTACTTGCTGTACTTTATAATATGACGGATAAATGTCAGTTGCACCCTCTCGGATGGTAGTCTCTCTCAGCGTCATATATTGCCACTTTGACAATTTCAGCGAAAGAAGCAATCCTAGTGCTTTTTCTGGAGTAAAGATAACTTTTTTAACTGGTTTGTTAATCATTTCGTTAAATTTTGTTGCTGCTTCTGGATTCTTCAACATATATTCGATAACAGATGCGATATCTTCACGACCTTCTTCCTTTAAAAGAACTGCAGCGGAATATGCCAATTCATTTGGATTTTCATTTTTGTGATCATCAGACCTTCTCTTCTTTTGTTTGCTTCCAAGATCTTCAAATGCTTTCCTTGATGTTTTTGTCATTGTCCCAATAGATGATGTCGATGGTCCTGGACAGATTGAAAGTGCACTAGGTCCTGGCTGTTCTTCTTCACTGGATTGTGGCATGACCATACTGATTGGCACGCAACTTGGCCAATCGACATTAGACTGAAGCCAATTTTCGTACTGCTTTCTGAATGTATCCAGAATGCGGTGAGATTTCTGCCATCTTTGTGATGCAGCACGTGTGAATCTTCGACAAAATTCCTTAAGTGTCACCCGATCTTCGTCCGAAATGCTATCACCAAGTCGATTTACAACTGCACTAAACAATACTTCATAATCGAATGAAGTACCTTCCCTTCTCAGCACAACAAACAAGTCTAAATTGGTACGCAGACTTTCCATTTTAAATATTTCACAGTTCGGGATTACGATTTAATGTTAACAGCACAAAAGTTTGAAATAAACTGAATTATGTGTTAAAAATATTGTTCATTTATAGTTGTTATAGGACTGATTTTAAATGATTAGCAAATTGACGATTTCTTAATTACTCTCTTTAATAATAGTTAATTAGTGCTCATATCTTTACTTCTTTATTATTACTAGAATTCATTCCTAATTAGCCAATCACTTTTCAGAATAACCTACCTAATTACCTAATCACTTTTCAGAATAAAATAACAATAACAATTTTTTTTGGTATGTTCTATTAGAAAATATAATTGTTTACTTAGTTAATATCACTTATTCACACCAGAAAGGTAATAAAATGTAATTAGTACTTAGTGTTTAAAAAACTCAATGCAATAAAATTAAATAAAAAAAGGATCACACATATCGATTTTTAAAAAAAATTCTGCAGAAGTAACCGTTGTATGTGATATGTCAAAAAATTACAAATAATTAGTAGTAACACTCCCTAGAAGGATATTACGGTTTGACTTGCAGGTCCGTAGAAAATCGGATTTTTCAAGAAAGCTCCATACAATTTTTTCTCGAAAACAATATAAATCATTCGCATAAATGCCCAATTACTTTTTTTTACATATGTAGGCTTAGTTACTGTAAACAAAAGCCATATCCAACAAAAACAGCGATATTTATGAATTAACATTCCTATGTCTATGAAAGCTGATTTTCGTCCCACTGTGCGGCGCGAGGGAACCCTCTACAATACCTACCTATAGATGCTCAGTGTACGTGTGTATGTTTACTGGTAGGGTTGCCACCTGTAGGTACTACCGTAGTTCGCTATCAAATGTCTCGTCCAGAATCTTTAAAACGTCAACTCCCATAAAACTACTTTTTTGTATTACGCTGTTAAATGTATTACTAACGGTGCGATATAGGTACCTACAGTTATCTATTTTTGTTGACTTTTAAAATTAATCATGGATTACTTATTTATTTTTATCACTTTATTATACCCATAGAAGGAAGTGGTGGATGAAAGGTTGACTCTATGCTAAAATAATTCTCAACCAGTCAACCTTTGGTTTAAGTAGAAAACAGTGAAGGCGGTAGGAACAAATATAGGTATGTAGGTATTCGTAGGTATACTTCCTTACCTAGTACCTGGTACCTAGCATTTACATAAATATTCTTAATTCTTCTTCGTTAATAAGTATCATACCTAATTAATATAGGTACCTAATTAATATAGATATTAGTAGGTAGGTATATTCATTGATTTCATTTAACTAACTGGTCCAAATTGGCGTCGGTTATTTCAGTAGGTTCTATGGTAGGTATATAGCTAATGATATGAGCATTGGACTCGGGACTTTGATGTCATGTTCATCCAGCACTTGGCTAGTAGATATTACTAGTATACCTAAAGGACCAGACCTATGGAGTTAAAAGAACGACGTTGAAGGCGTCTCCACCGCTTGGCATAATTTGAAGAAATACCTACCTACCTAAGCTCGAGTGGGTATTGAGTGATAGGGACCTTCACCTAAAGTAGGTACTATAACAGATTATGTTCTATACCCAGACGTTTTTAACAAAATAAGAATATTAAGTACCTATGTACCTACCTGTAGGTAGGTAAATTTTACGATTCGCACATTTATTTTCATGTCAAGTCTTTGCTGATTTACTCTACTTACGTTTGTTCGAATTCAAAGTCTTTTAACTATGTAACAACAAATACTCGTTTGACAAATTATTATTTGATATCAGTACTGAACGATTCGTGAGTGTCTGAATACATTTTACGAGTAAGTATATCACGGCTTACCTCACGTGTTTTAATTGTCGGATTCGCCCGAGTCTGAACGCGCTCGGAACCGCGCTCTCGTCGGCGACGGCTCTTGATAAAGGACCTCGGAATGGTCCGAAACTAGTCGGGCGAATCCGACAATTAAAACACGTGTGGTAAGCCGTGATATACTCGTAAAATCTAATATCAGTATGTACTTAGATATTATCGTTCATGTATATTTTTGTACTGCAAAATATACGACAGTTAGCAGCCCTGGCAGCTGGCCACGTAGTAGGCAAGAGTGTAGTCGGTGCGCCTGTGCGGTATTCCACGCGAGTGGCGACGGCGGCGGCTCGGCGGCGTGTCGTAGCGGATGGTTCATGCGGTTTGCAGCTTCGATGCTAGGTTTATTGTCTGTACCTCACTATTTTTTTCTCATTTCCATTCTTCGTAATACTTAGTTATTAAGACCCTATTGTGAGAGCGAATAAATGTATTATTATTATAACTCTTCATTTTTTATTAGGCAAGGTATTAGCCTTGGCATTAAGGTAGCAAACGAGCATGCAGCATTCCCTTCCGCTGCTGCTCATGATAACTGTGAGGTCCCAGTTAGACGACGCGAAAGTTAGCGCCCAGTGACCGCGCGACGGCCGTGCGGTCACTGGGCGAAAATTTTCGAGAACGCATCGCGCCATCGTACGATCGCTGCCAATTAGGACGACCGCGACGCCTTAAAACATTAGTTGGTTAGTTAGTATGAGTACTGCAGGGACTATTAGCGATAGGTAGTTAGTTCTTTTAGTTGTTGTTAGTAATAGCCCAGTTAATAATTTTTAGTAAGAGTGTCGTTATAATTCGGTCACAGATGTGTTGCTACCCTTGAGGACCGAGATGGTCGCCTCTAAAAAGTGTAGCCGGCTCCACACCTTTCTAAACGGAACATTGCTGGTAAAACAATGGAGAAGGCAAAAGGGTCAAAATATTACTATCAAATACACCTAAAATCCGAGCTTAAGTCATATACATTACATAACTTTTTATTTCACTTCAATACATGCAGTATTTCCGAAGTTATAAAGACGAGAAGTTCAAGCCCTTTTTTGAATTTCCGCGCTTACGCTATGACGTCACGAGTTAGTTCGGCCGCGAGCACGATACGGCGAAAGTATAGAAAATATGGGTCCATGCAGTTCAAAAATCTATAACTTTCTTATTTCTATAGATACAGACTTGAAATTTTGCATAGATGTAGTAGATAGTATGTGAATTATATATGTTATTTTATTATTGATAACTAAGGTTTGCTCGCGGCTTTACTTGAGTTTAAATTAACATTTCGGTCAAAAATCCCTATCAACTACGCGCGACTACTGAGAGATGACGTCATCGAGTAGTGACCGCCCGCCTGCGTTTTTAAAAAAACCAACGTCCGTAAATACGCACTTTGATCGTTAATATCTCAGCCATTTATTGAGATATGGAAAAAGTAAAAACACAGTTTTTCTTGTAATTTTTTATAGATTTATTTAACGTGTAAAAAAAAATTCGTTTGCCTGGTCCATTGGCCTTCAGTTACCTACACTACGAATTTTACTGACGGGAATTAGTTGGAACCTAGTAGATACACTAGGTTATTATGTTAGGTAGAGGTATAAGAGTTCACAATGCTGACCAACTTTATACTTGAAAATATTATAACTAACTCCAAGGTAAGCTTCCGTAATTTGCTCTTAAACTTTCTTAAAACCTCATAAAATTCAAGCTAATTTAAAATGTAGATTTTCCATTAACTACTGTCCACCTCATCTGTTCCGAAGTTCCCGCCTTGTGGATATTATCAAAGATGGCAGAAACGTAGGCGGGCCCCTATTGGGCGGTCGGTGGGCGTGGCCAGTTTGAGCTCAGCCCTTTACAAATGGCGTCAAATTCCACCAATAGTATCTCACAGGTATTACTTTCCATCTTTGAAAGCTCCGCGGATGCCCAACCGCGCAAACAGAGAACCCCAACCGCTTATTCGCATTTGTAAGACAGAGACAGAAATACCCAATATGAATAATATCTCTAACACCATTCGATACCTAGCTAATTATTTGTGTAATTAATTATTCCTATCAAGTGCACTTTTTTATTTTCTGTTTGTGATTTCAGAAAGTTTAATGCAAAATAAAAATTAACGTAACATTGGTAAAATTAATATACCTACCTAAGTTGATTATTTTTAATGAATTGGTACAATAGGATAAAAAATATACCCTTCAGTGTATTAAATAAAAAAATGTTGTATCCATCCCTAAATAGGTATTTAAATTACTTAAAAATATCTAGATATAGTAAATGTTTATTTTTTCAAAATGATTCTGATAATAATTTCGAATAAATTGAGAAAGCATTTGATACACTATAAATTAGGGCCATCTATTATATCAATGTGAAAGTATTTTGTAAGGAACCTAACAAAAGAAGAATTTCTCCACATCTCGTAACCGGTGATTTGAGTACCTTGCATAAAAGTTTGTCTTTATGAAAACAGATGTCGCTAGGAGTTCGGGTACCTCCTGCTACGGTTGTTGTTTAAGAAGTTCAGATATTGTCACATAGATGGCGTTATACTGATTAGTGATGTCGACGCTACGGCGACGTAGCCCCCCGACACAAAATATAGAGACTAACCCCCGGGCTTAAAATAATAAAGAGCATAACAATAAAATAAAATTTACATAGTATCGTTTTACTACTTTTTTTAGAAATAAGTAACTTGACCGAAAAACGGTCTCAACCTCACAACTGAATAGGCAATACTTACTAATAAATAATGACTAGTAGGTATTTTATTTCTCTTCCACATAAAAAAAATATAGTCAAAAATCGAAAACAAAAAATATAATTTATAAATAACTTTCCTATAAGTATAACATTTACTATATAAATATAAAAATAAAATGCAACTGCTACACAATTTATTACAGATAGTTTCAAACGTAACCGCTAGAGGGACTTTGTACTCTATGTTTGATATGGAATACATTTACGATAGTAATCAGAAATTCATTACTGGATCCATTGGGAATACTTCGAAGAAGTTAAGTGAAGAAGTATCTTCCGCTCTAAAAAGTCTCATGTCGTTGCCTTGTCCACTTACTAGTCGAAGTAGGAGGCTCGTCGAAGTATGTAGCCATTCAGGTAGAGCCGAATCATAATAGGTATTTAATAGTAGGCATGTAGGTCCTACCAAGGTACATTATTTTAGTTCAAGTAGCAAGATCTCGTGCTCATTTGTTCCATGATACCCCCCCTAACGACCCCGCAGCCTAGTTGGCAGTGGCCCTGACTGCGAAGCGAGGGGTCCCGGGTTCGATTACCGACCGGGGCAGATGTTTATGTAGCAGATAAATGAACAGTAAAGCGAATAGTGAAGTGAAGTGAAAAGTGTTGTGCAGTAGTACAGTGTCGCGTGTGGTTACCCTGTGGTGCGAATACAAACATCAACTATTGAAACCGGCCTTAGATATTCTTAAAAAATCAGAAGATAAAATCAGAAGTTAACCGTGCAGATTGCGCCGTTTTAGGGCGGCCAGGTGGGCTAGAAAACTGACCCTAATCCCATGGCGGCCGACAACCTGGTAAGAGCCCGCCCTGCTTGGTGTTAGCAGTATCTTGGGCTTTGCGTAAGGATTATTTAATAGAAATCAATATTTTAAAGAAGTAGCTAATCAATATTATTTTTTATTGATTTAGACTTTTTTGCACCATACAAAGTATAACAAAAGGCGGACTTAATGCTAAAAGCATTCTCTGCCAGTCAACCTTTGGCCATCGGGAGAACAGTGAAGGCGGTCCCAAAAATGCAAACTTAAAATTATTATCTTTCTAAGCTCGGCTGGCTACCTTCTACCCTCTTGCTTCAGACATCCGCCAAGCGATTGATTTGTCGCGAACACCGGTCACACAACCAATAGACACCTAATGTTTGATTTTCCGTATTGAATGCATTCTGGCAACTAGCTGAGGTAAGACGAAGCGGGGTGACTGGCTAATTCAACGCTGCGATTGGCTAATTCAAGGCCACACGAAACATTGGAAAGGAATAGATTTATTTAAGCAACGGGAAAGAATGAGACAGCACGAATTTATATCGGTACTATAAGCCAGATGTGTTGACAGAAGCCATTCGCCTGTTACTAGGAGTCTTTTGACTGTATGGTCGGTGGTCGCGCAGCTTGAGAGCTTTTTCTCATTCTTCTTTCTTAGCCTGAACGCATCGGCGATGCCTTTGGTTGGTTATGGTGACATCGCTCTACCGATGTAAATGTACGACGGTGGTTACTCTCATGGTAGGGGAGCCCAAGAGGGGATTTCGGGATTTACAGAAGCGCAGCAGATTAATATACAGGGCGATACCCTGTACCCGGTTAAGTAACTCCACCAAAAATGAGCCTCATATATAAGGCCGCCCGTGAAGGATACAGGATCAGATTAGTAAAAAAAAATTGATCATCAGACATTCTCGAGCGCGTCAGATTAAGGCAGGGTGAGTTAATTACCTCCTAAAAAGTGTATATTCCACTAATCTGACAATTTGAGAGTGACGTAAAGAAAGGGGAGAGCAGCAAAGTTGTAAAAAAAAAAACGTCATCTTGACATTCTCGAGCGTAGTTAATTTTTTTTTTATTTTGAAGGAAATAATTCAAGAATAACGAAAAATATATAATCTGACGATTTCCGCAAGCCGAAATAACAAAAAAATCGTCGATAAAGTTAAATGCGTGCAGCTGCGTGATGCCTATATTTCCTTCTCCGCGTTTCTATTCCTCTCTCACTCTTTCTCTATCTATTACTCTCTCACTCCATCCCCACTCCAGTTTCTGCTGTCATGACGCCATCACCATATTCCAGCAAAAATTTTTTTGAAAGTGGTTTTTTTGGAATAACTTTTAAACGGCTTTATCGATCAACTTCAAAAACTAATCCACCCTTGAGCTTGAAAAACCACGTCGATCGCCACCAAGTTGGTCAAAATCGGTTGATTCATTCGAGAGATATCGTGAACGAAAGAAACCCGAAAAAGTGTTTTTTCGGGATTACTCCGAAATTTTTGGTTCGATCAATTAAAACTTTTAAATTACTTATGAGGATGATAAAACTGCGTCGAATGCCGCCAACCGCGTGAAAATTGGTTGATCCATTCAAAAGCTATTGCGGTTTGAAAATTCCAAAAATAGTGTTCTATGAAACTTCTATCAGACTTTTGGGCTGGGAGAGCTCAAATGCATAGAAATATTATTTCTTTGAACTCCGCGAGCTCAAAATAAATGTCATAAGTACAATTTTAAGCGCCCAGGAATGGAATTAGCGGGAAATTGCAGGGATGGCCTTTAGGGTGAACCGTTTTTTTGTCAGATTAGGCGAATCCCTCTAGATAATCGTCAGATTATGAGACAGTACGTTTAGAACATAAAGATGAACCATATATATCTTAATCTGACGCGCTTGAGTATGTCAAAATGGCGAATTTTTTTTGCATATTATGAGAATGGCCACGAGTTGTCGTCCCATCGAAATCGTCAGATTAGTGAATGAGAGCTTATTTTTGGTGCACTTAACACCCCCTTAGAAAATCTGACGCGCTCGATAAAATTTTTTTTTTTTTCATTTTCAACCCTTACATACAACCACCCCCACCATGCAAACGGTCAGATTAACATACGTACATTATTAAAAATACGTAGGGCATTGATGCTATCAATATCTGACGCGCTCGAGGATGTCCATGCATCAGTTTTTTTTTACATATTTAAAAATCTATAGCCGCTTCCCCCACCGATGAAAAGGTATATATCATATAACATTTTTTTCTTCTTATCATCTAAGCTTTGCAACCCAATAGGTCTCTGTGACGCTCGAGTAAATCCCCATTTAGCACCACGGGCTCCCCTACTGAGGTGGTTCATCTATGCGTTTGTCGGCCATTTAGGTACATAAAAAAGTTACAAATCTTATTGAAGATACGACGTTGATGTTTAAATAGTACTCTTTGTAGATTTGTATACCAAAGTCATAGCTATTATAGTCCACTTCTATACTTACTTCTACACAAGCATATCTACTACGGTAAATATCTATCGGATACAAATAGAAGATATCAGCAAGATGTTTGCGTCATGCGAATCCCGACCTTACAGTTAGCCTGTAGAGTATAATTTCCCTTAAAATATCATGGATCCCGTTGGGGAGAAAGGACAGGGTGGCATCAGTATCGATCGGCGGCCATGTTTGTCGCGCATGCGCGTTCCGAGATTTGAAAGGTTCTTGCCGAAGAGTAGGTACAAGCTGATGCAAAATACGCGTGGGTGATTAGTACCTACCTACTAATGTTGTAAACATTTTTAAATTCCAAATAATTTCCTGGATGTACCTAAGTAGGGATCTCTGAGAGGTACACTTAGCCACGTCATTTCTTTACTCTAGGTACCTACGAAGCCTATTTTATCATGGATGTGGAAACGCCGAAAAAACGTCAGCACATCAAAAAAGTTTAAAAATCAAAATCTGACTAAGTAAACATGCTGGGACGGTACGTACTATACAAATGTTACCTATTTGAAATGTGTTAAGCAAGCACTCTACAACATTTATGGACAATTTTACTGTCAATTCCGTGTTATTTTACTCTGCTTTACCTACCTACCTAGGTTTTCTAAAGGTAACATGTGAATAAATAAACGAAATATAGCTAAGTACCTACAATAAATAATGTTTAAGACTGGAAAACCTTACCTACTTCTTAAAACAACTTACTGATAAAAATAAATCTCCGTCGGCAAATTCTGCTACAACCCGACGGCATTTTCCCGACGGTAAAATGAATTTGATTTTCTCAACTGCTATTCGCTTTCATATTTCACTTTATTTAATCATTTTAACTTTTTAATAGGATTTTACATAAATATCTCATTACTGCGGGCGATTGCTTAGAGATAGGTAGGTAGGTATACCTAATTACCTAACAACATTAAATAGAATTGGAGTGAGATACCAGTAGCATAAGGATGGGTACATTAACATTATTTATAACCATCTAATCCGAACTATAACTATGAATATTGAATTCGAATACTTATTTGCAGCTCGCATTCTGTCAATGTTAATGCCATAATGTTACATTAGAAAAGTTTACAGTCAGAAGCGCTAAGGTTACATTAGAAAATCATTAGAAAATTTAATATGGTGGTTTATGTATTCTTTTTCTTAACCTTTTCTTTCATAAGATTCTTCTCCTGACAACAAACACAACAAAAAAAGAATCCATAGGACTTTTAGGTAGTTTTTACGGAAATCGAGTTAAACCGTTTTTTACCCTTAAATACTTCCCGACTTCAGATCACCCGTAATTTATTTTTCCTATTATTAGGTTTGTTATATTCTCTTCCTTTTCCAATGTGTTTTACTAAATTCTACTATATATATTTTTTTCAAAAACTTTTCGACCCTTGTCTATATTGGGTAGGTAGGCACGTAATTATACCCTGTACAGGTAGTATATTGTGTAGTAAGGTACCTAATCCGCGAAATTTTATTCCTTGTGACCGTTATAAAATATGAAATCTTTGAAAATACGTGTCGTAAAAAGTTAAAATATGTCGCAATAAATGTACTTTCGAAACGACTACACTTGGTGTCCTTCGTTGCAAGGAACTGGTTTTTCAGCTTTAAAAGCACACTAAATTCATTCCGATTACCGTGTCATTACATTTTTTATTCGCAGCACTGTTAACGTTTTAGAATTATTTTCGAATGGTAAAAATTACTTTTTTCACAATAAATTACGAGTTTTAATACTACCTACTTTATGGTTTACTTGCAGTAGTTCCATTGATAGTCCGGTTGACCAAACTAGTACGACTTTTCAATCGCAGTACCTAGTAAATAATAAAAGGTAGGTAAAGGTAGGCACCTGTAATAGTATAATATATATACCTATTATTAATTATAACATTTTATATACCTAATATACAATGTATAATATCCTGGAATTACTTCGTCGATTGTTTAACGGGACCTACAACGAGCAGGGGTACTAAATTTGACCATTGGATAAGCCCCTAAGACCAATGATATGATAGATATTAAATTATTACTTATCCCTCCAAGTTTCAATTTTTTTTATCGAAATTTAACCAAAATAATATTTTTTTATGAATTAAAATTAAAATATATCTATTTAAATGGGCAAAGACAAACCATTGGATTGGATTGACTACATTTAGATTTACTTATGGAATTGCATCTATCATTGTTTTTGTATCCATTGCCACTAACATACCTACATTCATTAGAACCTAATAGGTATTACCTAGTTGCGTCTAAATAGAAATCTGTAGAGATACCTAATAACAAAAAATTACTAGCCCTAATCCGTACAGAACATTGTTGACTTTTCAGAATTTATTATAATTATTTATTGTACACCAAACAACACTCAAACAAAAGCATTTTGTTGGTATCGATTTGGGTTGAACGTTTATATCGGTACCTGTATAAACTATAGCAAAATGAGAGGATGTCGAACGGTTCGTCGCCCTCGCTGTAAAAATATCCCCCCGACTGAGCAGACGCGCCGATGTCTACCGAGCACCAACAAAGACGACTGCTACATTTATATTCATTATTTCTGCCCATAAAATATTGCATTCATATCAGCTGTATGTGTAGCAGCAAAACTCAGTTTGCCTATAATTGTAGGGCCGTCCGTGTAATTACAAAGTTATACTAGAAAACGACGATCTTTTACCGAGAACGAACCATAGTTATATTTACCAACATGCCAACTGACTCATTATTATCACTGTCAGTGTCAAGATTTATCGTGTGAATTAAAGAAATGTTCATGCACTATCTTCGAAATTATTTTATTCAATAAAAACGTCCATTTCCTTTTCTATTGTTATATTAATCGCTTCACCTTACCTCTTCTCCATTTCTTACCTCATCTCAGTTCACCTTACCTCACCATCACTTTCTGCTCCTCTGTTATTTTTGATTCAGATATAAAATCCCTAAATTACAATAGTGAACATTACAATATGGGCAATCAAATAGAGGTCATGAACAATTGATTTCTTCTTTAGGTAGCTCAATTCACAGATTAATAAATAAATCTTTATTTTCCACTTAGATACTTATCTACGAGCAATATGTTTCCACGACCTATGTCCCAAAAGGATTGGGACAATTGAAATATAGTATGTATGTAGCTACTTCTGAAGCTAAGAGCATTCCGAAAGAGATCGCTGTTCTCGTCACGTGCCCGATGCGAGTAATAAAAGACAACGGTGCCGTCCGGAGCGCTATCCCAGGGAAGTGACTTTCTTTACACTTTTATACTTTCTTTTTGCTTTTATACACTTTTCTTTTTACGCCCCCGCCGGGGACGCAGACGTGACGGTGATATTTCTGAAGAAATTCCTAATATTCCTACGCACACAGGGCACTGTTCGTCAGACCTTCTTTTGATGTAGGCTCTGCCTCGGTTTTAGGTAGGCTTATACGTGGATTTATGGCCACCCTGAAAGAAAATTCAAGTATGAACGTCTTATTGTGTAGGTAGGTAATAAAATTAGAAGTTTACACACATCTCGCTGGCTTTTCGTATGATTCCGTTGTCATCTTGGGACATGTATAGGTAATAACTAATTCGCTTCGTCAGTTGAATTGAAGAATGGGTTGGCTATATTTAAATTTGCTGGAATTATTTGGCACTAGTTGTGACTTGTCATCATTTTAATCGCAATCTATAATTTTCCCATTAACGGTCTCGGGTCTCCTCTCACAAAATGAGTGGCAGATATCACCAGTCGGACCAAGTGCGAATTGGCAAAATTCGCAACACGTTTGAAAATGTTATGGAGTGATCTTAGGGGTGCAAGTTTCCTCCCGATGTTTTCTTTCACCGAGACATGTTATAATTTACTTGTAATATGCACATAATTTTCGAAAATTAGAGAAATCCGGTCCAATGTTCGAGATTCCAACGTTCAAACCACGTGGCCATAACTGTTTATAAGTATGCATTGACTTATATGTAAGTACGTGCAAGTCATCAATTTTGCTGAATCTTTACTACCACTTCTAACATATATTAATTACTTTTTAAAAACATTATTAGCAAAAACATACCTTATTCCCATACCTTATTCGCTATCCATCATGAGCTCATTCCGATCTTCATCATCATGATCATCATCACAATCATCATCATCATTGATTATGCTGATGTATGTTACCCTGATCTAAATGAAGATCTTTTGGACAAACTGGACCGTCTCATCAATAACTGTATCCGTTTCATCTTCTGTCTTCGTAAATATGATCATATTTCTTCTTATCGTTCTCAGCTGAAATGGCTTCCGATTCGCCAACGTAGGCAGTACAGGATACTTTCTACCGCTTTTTCAATTCTGTTTGATAATTTTGCACCGGAGTATCTGAAATGTAAATTTCAGTACCGGTGTGACTCTCATGACCGACTGCTCCGCTCTTCACAGACTCTGGCTCTGTCTACTCCACTTAACCGTACTGGTTTCTCTTTGTACTCGTTTGCAGCCCAAGCTATACGACTCTGGAACGCTCTACCCAGACGATTAAGAAAATCATCCAGCAAACAATTGTTTAAGAAGCAGGTTCACGCTCATTTGCTGAACTCAGTAAGACAAACTAATGTTTGATAATGTATTATAGGTATTATATTACTTTATGTATGTTATTATTAGTAATTACATGTATTTTTATGGTATGTATAGAATATGTATCATGTATATATGTTTATTTTATGTATGTATGTAGGTAAATTTGCATTTTTTTTGTATGTAACCGCCTTCGTTGTTTTCCCAATGCCCAAAGGTTGACTGGCAGAGAATGCTTTTAGCATTAAGTCCGCCTTTTGTTCTTATACTTTGTATGGTTCAAAAAAGTCTAAATAAATAAATAAATAAATAAATAAATAAATAAATAAATAAATAAATAAATAAATAAATAAATAAATAAATAAATTGATGCCCCCCAATCGTTCAAGTTTTTCAGTTCACTAAAACGCACCAACAATCATCTACTTATGTTAGACACGTATAACGTGATACCTATCGTAGGTATCTAAGGAAAATTGCGCAGGGCAATAATATTCTATCTAAGAGGAAGGCGGGAGATTAGGGTGCACACAGTTTTGTTTTATTCAAATGATGTAACCCTTTTACGAGGAGATCAACGCGGTGGGTCGAGCTGGGATGCGATAATTAAAACCTCTACACCGAGTGACATTTATGCTGATGCGAGGATTCTGGCTTAATGAACGAGGGCGGGCTCTTTCTATGGGCCCCCTTAATTAACATTTTCCATTCTTGATCGGAGTTATACCTTTTTTGTTTTTCTGAATCAGGGAGTTGTGCGCCGTGTGTTGACTAATCAGTGCAACTTATGGATATAATGCCTATGAAACGTGATATGCCACTATAATGTAAGTAGTAGTAGTAGTAGAAAATATTTAGTTTACACATGTTTCAAGACTTAGGTACAATAATATGTATCTACTTACAATAATTTGAATTCGGTCCTTATAATAGCAACAGACCCAAATAAAGCCTATCCTAAGCCTAAATTTTCCATATCGCGCTATAAAAAACAAAAATGTTGTTAAAAAGCGATACAGTCTACTGAAATAAAAACATTGTTATTGCGCGCGTAGCGATGCTACGCATGCAATTAGGTATGAAGCTTGGTGACAGTCCCTAATATTTCTTTGATTACAACAAAATTAACAGATTGAGGTTTATTTTAAAAATATTTTATACTAGTAAATAAATAAATAAATTTTAACGAGTAGGACAAAAAAGTCATGAAAATATTAAAAACGAAAAAAATGTATTATCAAAATATGTACATAATGAATGTTCAGCAACAAATTTCATGTAAGTACCAAACAAAAAATAAAATACAGCAAAAATACTTAACAATTTAAAAATAAACACTTTACAATTTAAAACACTCTAAAATTTACATTAGCATTTAGGTCTTAGCATGTTAGACCAACTCAACTTCGGCTACATTCCGACACAACTCAAAGGAAAGTATGTAATATGAGCTTTTATAAGTTTTATTGTATACTCTCTAAGGTTTAATTTTCAACATTTACTCGAAAGAAGTGGACGGACTCCGGCCAAATGCGATCGAACCGAAAATTTAACGGTAAAGAACACGACATACAACTCTTAATTTCAGTACTTCCCTTATGCAGTTGGAGCGGACTTAGCGTTGAGTCAGTGTAGTGTGCGCAGACCTTTACCCATTTGTTTAAGTTATCAACAAGTCTTCAGATAATCGCGAAATGTATGTAAGTAGTTGAGAATAGTAGTTTCACGTAGTCTATTACATCTCATCTTCATAGCTGTTGATTACCATTATGAAGTACAGCCAGACTGAAAAATAGACAGATACCTAAGTTTGTACAAACATCCAAACTGTTTACCTTTCAATTCAATTGTAGGCTATTTATAGGTAAACAAAATTAGAATTATGTCGATTATGTATTTAGTGCAACGACGACTTTAATTATAATGCCGACGTAAAAAGAGACTTTTATGTAAATTGATGCGCTCAGCCCGGCGGCTTGCGTCAACTTAAGCAACAGTGGGCGCTGTCGGTAGTTAGATGGGTGACCGCTAGTGGAAAAAATTTCTTGGGCGCTTCAGTGCCTCTGAGGGCACGTAAAGCCGTCAGTCTCGATTGTTATCATTTGGTAGCAGTCGTTAAGCCATGTCGGTGGCCTTCGGGCGGCATAAAAAAATACTTCCGACACCATGGGTTGGCCACTAACTCCTCCGCAATATGGCCAATAACTCAATCCGCATTGAAGCAGCGTGGTGGAGTATGCTCTAGGCCTCCTCAGGTATGAGAGACCCGTGCTCAGTAGTGGGCCATCAATGGGTTGAAGCAAACCATCCCTCATGCACGTCAGTACCACCAAAGAGATTTCCAATACATTCGGGCAAACCAGAAATGAGAGCTTTTATGTGTTAAGGTTTTGAAACAATTAATTTATTTTATAAACATGAATAATGACTTAGGTTAGAATAATGAAAATTACTTACATATTAACGTCACAGTAGATGAAATAATACTGGACCAGGGGCTACATGGTATGTCCATGAAACTTAAGACAACGCCCGTGATTATACTCACTAGGTGTATCAATAGGGAGAACAAAAGTGTGTAACTGAATATTGTCGCCGTCTCTGGTATGCCCTGAAACGTTGAAAGATTGTACATTATTCATATTTGAACCGATAGAAAGTCAAAGTACACTTTAACTCTAAAAAAGTAAAATATCCAATCTACACAGTTACACACACACAATATATTATTACATTATTGGTTATTAATGGCCAACCAAGTGTCAAAATTTCTGATGCCATTGAAGACATCTGATAATAACAACCGAGGTTGACGTCTTAATGTTACCTCTAATGCAAGGAAGCTTCCAAGAACACATTTCTCATAACTGAAATATCACCAATATAATAAACTAATTGTGTCGTGGGACACCAGCTAGGAACGAAGTTCCTTCGGCTACTGTCGCGCCTGCGCACGTCTCATTTAACGGTTTTATTCCACGCTCACCTTTTTTCCACGCTTACGGTTTTACTATCACATATTTTTCAGTTCGGTCGCGCAGCAAAATCCCTATCCCCTCCAAGCCTGCCGTAAGGAACTTCGTTCCAAAAATGAGCCATGTTCAAGTTTTGAATACTTGTAAAACATTTGGTCCCTCTGCGCGATTTACGACTATTGACATAAACAACAAATATGAATAAGAATACAATATATTTTACCTTAATGACTCCAAAGAGGAATACTATACTACCTATTAAGGTAAGTATACTGGCTGCCCACATCGCATACATGGTTATGTCCATTATGAGTGCGTAAACACCCGTTGCTATGCATGCTACGAGGTACGACGATGCGAAGGCCCATCCACAGTTTAACTGAAATACATTAAGTTTCTTCAACATTGACTTACAGTTACAGGCATTGATTTCACCTAATGTTTCGTGACACACCAGTTAGGGCCTTAAACTCTTTGCGCGGTGTTTTAGGTACACCTACCTACCTACTGTTTTAGGTACCTAGTTATAAATCGCTAGTCGGGTGGTTGTAAAAGATTACCCGTCTAAAGTTGCCTGTCAAGTTATACGCTACCGCTGTGCGGTTAATAACGAAACATATCGCACAATAAGTACACAGGCCCAGATACCGTGGCTATTGCGAAACAACCCATACAGATTGGCGGTATTGTTACCACAGTTCCGCGTCATACAGAATAGACGCATTGGATGTTTTGTATTGTCTAGAGTGTACGACAATCAATTTAGCTACTCATAGCGGTAGTAATATTCTCTTCGGTGTGAACAGTAGCTTACTCTCGGATACTCTGCCACCGACAGCCAAGGATACCGAATAAGCCCTTACTACCTACTGGTAGGAACACGAGCAATAGGTAAGTGCCATTACGCACTGTCGACTAGTCGCCGGCGACTCGGTCGATGGCGATTGTGACTTGCTATAGTATAAATAGGTGCTTACGCACTTGGTCGTCGGTCGCCCGAGCGACTTTGCCTATGTCTTGGTCGCCGAGAGCCTGAGTCGCCGGACGGAAGACAAGAAACTAGTAACATACCAATGTGCAGACGGCGATTATTATAGCTCCCCATTGTAGCGGAATACAGAAGCAACAGTTTTCAACTGTCGGTAAGAAACCAATAGCCATTATGAATTTTTATATATGGTAAAATTGTCCACGACTTTTTGTTGATAGAAGGATGACAACTACATATTATGAAATGACATTCGCATCTTTACTCATAAAAAGAAACAATTCAAATTTTAACTTTGGTGAAACAACTCATGGAAAGTCTTAAAAATTCATTAGAAATACGAAAATAGTTAATTTAATGGCCGGTATGGAAGTTGGTTGGGCTCTTTTTCATTAACCTATCAATTGCAAGATCGTTATCTCGCTGGGGGGGCTCGGGAACCAGTTTTTCGCTCCCTCCAGCCTCTTCTTTCTTTTTGGCTTGGAAAGTATTAATGATTCTTTTAGTGTTTCTGATGTCCACAGGCGACGGTGGCCACTTCTTATCTAGAGGAGTCTGCTCGTTTGTCGGCTATTAACATAAAAAAACTAAGCATGGACCAGCTTTGTCGCCTCTTACTACACCCTGGCGTGGGATTGGGGTCACGATCTCTTCTAGGCCGTCTCTATATCTCTGGAATTTTGTTATGAATTTCCTGTATAGATTGATTATCTTTTAGCATTGAGTCTAAGCCAAGTCCTTTGCTCGTGATGCAACAAGCTGAACTAAGAACGAAACTATTGTACCAGCTGTCTCCTGTAACTGATCGCTGGACGCTGTACCTCCCAGTTTGATCACCACTACCACCTTTCGGGGCCTTTTACCAAAAGGAGTAAACCACTAACTCCTTTTGGTATCTAATGGCTAAAGGCAATGACGGTAATTAATCGCTTTCATAGTACCTATTGAATTGGATGTTATTTTGAGTATATTCATTTCGCTAAATTATATCTTTCAATGATGAAATTCAAAAATAATAAATTTTGAGGTATTTAGTGGTCTGTGATTAGCCATCACTTAAGACCTATTTATTCTTCTCCGCACGTTATTAAATTCAATAAAAATCATACATAAAATGAAATAAGTATATTTTAAATTACAAAGAAAAGAAATTGTGAATGATGTTGCTATACAATGATCCTATATTAATATAGGTAAGTACACTTATTTTCTTCCGGTTTTTTATTTAAAAACATAGCATTAATTTTCCATCTCATCTCTATATGTGTTCATAACAAGCACAAAGTATGTCCACACTGAAATGCAAAACAGATATATGTAAGTCATGGTAAAATGTGCAGTAGGTACATATTGCAGTATTTTTATCGTTACTCAATCTATGAGCCTTTTGAAGTTTTTGGGGATTGTTAATAGGAATCTTGAAAATAATACTTAAAAGTTAATAGGATGGGAACATTGGGGTGGCTGCATAATAAAGGCCAGGCGAGCCTTAACTGTAATTCTGTGAGGTCCCTTATTTTAAAGCTAGGCTTGGCTCTCTATGTGCCACTCTACCTAATCCCACGTTTAACAGTAAAACATAAAGTGACAGTAATTAATTCAATATAATGCTACATAGGGGAGGAGTGGCATGAAAGGGACACGTATTGAAAGGGACAATTCAAATAACTAGTAAAATAAAAACAATTTCGAGACAACACTTTTTTTGTCATATTGCAACCTTGATGCAAGTTCGTTCGCGGCTAACTTCAAACTCCTGTCATTTCAAACATGGCGGATTCATAAGAGTGTTGATAATAGGATTGAACAGTATTTTTTCTGTTATAATTGTGAAGCGTCTTATCGAGTGCTGCGAGTTAATTATTTATGTGTGAATCACTGTTTAAGGTAGGTTGGACATCCACATATACAAGAACATAAGGTCAGTAAACTTTAATTTAATATTGTAGATTTTGTGGGTATGTTTTCAATTTTTGTATGATATTTATGAAAGGGACACAACAAACGGTTATGAATGGGACGTCCCCTTCATAACTGTCCCTTTCAAGACTGCTACTTTGCTATAGGTTTCTACTATTTTTTTTACTTTTCAGATTAGAAATGCCACATAAGAAGCGAACGCGTGTCGATGCAAGCAAAATTGAAGAGGCCGTAATAGAAGTGTTAGAAACTCCTGAAAAAGATAGTATAATTTTAGAAAATGTAATCGTTATTTTAAAAAAGAAAACACCCAAGACTGAGAAACGAAATTTAAAACATGTGAAACAAATTCAAAAGCAGTTTAACAGATCAGGAATCAAACAAAATCAAAAATAACGAGAAGGTTAAAAAGAAGAAAACCGATATTGGGAAAAATGCTAAGACTAGTCAGAAGCAGAAGAAGAAGGTTGGACGAAAAATCGCAAGCAGTAGTAGTAGCAGCAGCGATGCGTTGCCAAGATTCTAAAAATGAAGAAGTCACTCCAAGATTATGAAATCGCAGCATTACAAAAGGTAAAACAGGACATGATGTGGTGGAAAGCGCTGAAGATTGGTTTCAATGCAAAATTTGCAAATGGGCACACGAAACCTGTGGCGTTAAAGGTGTTTTTAATTTTTTTCTTGCTCACTATGTCAAAACCACAATGATTAGTATCTAAGCTTACTTTTATAAGACTGTAATTAGGTACTGTCCCTTTCATAAATTACTACGTCCCTTTCAATACAGTTCATTTATGAAAGGGACAAAATAAACATTTTTTTAAGATGCGAAAATAAACAACTAAGAATTGATTAATGACAATTATTTCATTTTATTTCAATAGTTTAATAATAAACGCTTCCTATTCGACTCCAACCTGTTCCAAATATTTTCACAATAACTTACTAGGACCTCAAAATCAAAAATGTCCCTTTCATGCCACCTCTCCCCTACTTATAAAATATACCACAAAATTTAGCACTTCGGCTTGAAATCCACAATCTGCGAATGCTCCTTGTAACAACTGAATACTAGCAAATATAATCGACGTTATTGCCGTTACTATAGCAAATGAAATGTAGATATCCGCTGCGAGGGTGAGTGGCTGCAATAATAAATTAAATTAAAACGAAAAATCGTTATAAGTACGATTCGTGATAAATGTACTGGAAATTAAATGTAATTTTTTACTACTATACTAAATGTATTCATGTAATTTTTAATTTTTAAATTGTATTGTAAACTGTAGTATCACTACGAGTAAGTAGCGCCGTCGATGTCATTGTTTAAATAGTTTAGGTAACGTTTGCTAACGAAAAAACAGTCATGCCATATGATGGTAAAAACCCACCGCTCCTTATATGTGTCGTGTAAGATATAAGGAGTTGCCAATGTGTAGGTATCCTTTTTTGAACTTTCGGCATTTTCGATTATTTTTTTATGTATTAAGTAACAATGAGGGTTATACAGACGGAAAGAAAGAAGAGACTCAATAATTAAGGCGACCAGAAGCATGAAGAAGAAAGAAAGATAATTCCACAGTTTTTTCATAGGGTGGATTGAACAAGGGTTAGAAAAATCAGTTCATGAAGGTACGCCGCTAATCCCATCGACGTGGATGGTACGTTTATAACTTGTATCTAACTTAATGATCTAATACTTTCCTCCTGTATAATATACAAGGTGATTTTTAGTCACTTGACATTTTAATAGGGAGTACTCAGTATTCGTAAAAAGGGTGCATAAAATTTGACGTAATTATCCATTACAAACCCATAATGATGACAAACTGAGTGCACGGTTTAAACTACTCCACTAAAGGTCATTAAGCCCTGTCGGTCAGCCGCCGGTCGGTCGATCGCCGTACCGCACAGCTGTTGACCATACATTCCGAGTATTTTTGATTGCCCTTTTTGGAATAATTATCGTGTAGAATTTTAACTTTATAATAATATTTTTAATCATTATCTATGCCCATCAGTCCTCGAGTATGTCAAGTGAAATGAAAATCACCCAGTATAGATTATTTCTAACGCTCTTCATAATTTTGTATTCATAAATAAATCGCCTTTCTAAAACGTACTAATTAGATTAAATCTTGAATGGAATGTTAAAATGTTCAGTTCCCTGGTGAATTGATTTTGATAATTATCTGTAAAACTTTAAATTAACAATGTTTTAATAAGGCGTGGATAACAAGAAAATAATACACTTACTTTGAAAAATATGGCTAAAAGTAAAGCGAAACCACTCGTTAATAGCAATAGTTCAAATATGAAAAACAAATACAAAAATACAGTAAGCACTATTAATATTGGATTTTGGTATTTGTATAAAGTATGACACATTGGTCTAGAAATAACAGAGATCCGATGTATGCTTGATATCTGAAAATGTCAATTTAAAATAAAACGCATAATTAAGATACATGATTTTTAATATTGACACCCTTTTTATATCTGTTCATGATTATTAAGATTGTCATGATAGATAAAGAGATAACAAATAGAGAGAGAGAGAGAGTGATAGAGAGAAATAAGATCATAAACGGATATTAAAAGGGTATCAATATTAAAATACCTAAATTTAATATAATGACAAAAGTAAACATTAATTGGTTTATTATGGATGATTATAGGACTGTATTATTGACAAGTAGGAATGAGGATAATAATACAAGTTCTCGGAATTCTTAACCAAGGACATCATAGTGTAGGTACTTACACCTAATTATTAGCACTACCTAGATGAGTTTAGTTGCTAATAAGGTGCTTACCATTCCTATTATAATTATTAAAACAGCAGCGCATTTTAAGTTTCTTGTGCAAAAGCAGAATCTATTTACTTTTGGAAAAGGAAATAATGCCATATTCTCATAGAACTAATATCTTTTGAAGTTATGTCATACGTATAATTCTTATTTATATAATCTCAATTTTTCAGTTAAACTTCACAGTAAACACCACTTTTCGATTAAAGTAAAAACGTAATCTTTACATACTTCATGAACAGGACATTTTGAAATGACTGGAAGTGACTTAAAAATATAACAGATAAAGCTATGAATACCTACATTTAGTACGTAGGTACTTTAAATATAGATTAACTAATGCCCCGCTTTATTTAATTTTATTTTATGGAACTGTAGATTATAGACTTTTGAAGTGAAAACATCTTTAGCATAGTTGTGATTTGGAAGTCGATGAAACGGAAATGACGTGAAAAAGCGACAGTAAAAATAGACAGACACATTTTAAATAGGAATATAGGAGATAGGAAGCATTATCCGTTTGCGTGCTCCAAGGTGGGGGTCCTAAGAGCAATACCTTTTACGGCAAAATGGCGGCTTACGTAAGGAAAGCTAAACATCAATATTTGGATTGCACACATATTTTGTATAATATCCATATACATCCCTATTTCGTAGCGTCCAGTCCACAGAACACATAACAAAACATAATGGAGAACTTTCAGGTGTGCAGGTTTCCTCACGATGTTTTTCGTCACCGAGCAAGTGATGACTAATTTTTAATACACACACGATTTTTGAAAATTAGAGGTGCTTGCAAGATTAGAACCCAGAGCCCCCTGTTCAGGCGCAAACGTTTAAACCACTTGGTAATTCTTATTAAACGGCTATACCTATCGGCGACGGCTCTTGCGAATCTTTTTTCGGTTCACGAATTCCACTTCTTGTACTTCCACGGGCAAAAATTGCCAGTTTCGCTACCAATATTGCCGAAGTTTAAGATTTTAGGTTAGGAGATATTCCATTACCTATCAAATACCTACTAAAATACGAAAAGTAAACGCTTTGCTAAAAAATTTAACTCTTTTAATAAAATACTCTGTTTAAAAACGTCATCTTCTGCTTTGGCTTTTATTTGCCCTTTTAATTGAACGCTTCCCTTAGCCAATAATGCTCTTCTTCGTTACGGTGATTTTCGTCTGTAGGAATTAACTACTATTAGAAAGTAGGTCCACACTGAAAATAAAAATGCAATTGAAATTTAACAAAACTCAGTACCCCGAAGCTAGCTGCGAGATCATAGAAGTAATTGTAAAATCTCCTGAAACATGATGGAGGCTGAGGACGCCCGTGATAATATGACCATAAGACCCATAGAAAATGGATCCATGACACCCAAACTGAAAATTAGATTGTATTCTTAATATCTCGTATATTTATTTATTTAATCTTATTTGCAAAACCTTAAAAATAAGGGTGTACAATGGGCGGACCAAACGCTTAATGGCATTCTCTACCAGACAACCCAGGTTGTTATGGGCTTAGAATGAAATTAAAGACTGGATTTTTTTCAATGGAATTAAGATAGCAAATGAACTAAATACACCACCCTTTTGCTGCCGAACATGACAACTGTGACCTACACAGAATAAGACTCAAATCGGGACTAGGATGGTTAGTCCGTTAGCAACCGGTGTTAGAACGTTAATTGGTTAGTTTGTAAGTAGGTATGAGGACTGGGGCAGAGACTGTTAGTGATAGTTAGTCGTGTTAGTTGTGGTTAGTAGGATTCTTGTTGCTATCCGTGAGGACTAAGATGTTTCCCTTTGAAACAAATGTAACCGGATCCACGCCTTTCAAACCCGGACCCAATTGCTATTAAAAGAATGATTACACGGTAGTTTACTTATCTACTTTGTGACGGTAGTACCTAATGGTACTAGGGTACTGTGACTTGTCGTTGTACTAACTCGGACGAACCCTAGGCTCTACCACCTAGCAAAATTGGCAAAATTTATCGTACTAAGCAAGATCATAAGAATAAATTCACAATTTATAAAAGTACTCACTAATAAGGTCTAAAAGTGAGAAAAAGAATTCAAAAATAGGGAAGGAGCCTCCTGTGTACATGCAAGCCCCAACAAATAGCATGCCGTATATGAATGATAGAATAATTGTCAGGAGAGCTGCTATCATAAACACTTTTGATGCGCTCTTATCTGACCCCTGAAAACAGAGTATTAGTTTTATTTTCATAGAACTAAAAATGCAAACTCCAGCTCTTTTCAATTAAAGGACTGCACAGACAGTTTGCACTTATAAGAAGCATGGGCTCACTATTTGTATGGGTATGTTATCATTGATTTAGGTGTAGAAACCTAGTCAACACGATATGAATTACACTCACTACCATCTTTCCTGGCAGTGGACATTAATTTTGAACCATAGATTATTATATAATAAGTTCAGATCATTTACTAAGTTAATTAATGTTGACTATGACAATGGCATGAGTAAATAAAGTGATACCGGAGTATTAGAAAACATACCTTGAACATCTTTACAAGAAAGTGTATACTGACTAATAAGAATATTAAATCCATTATTAGAACAATCCAACCAAAGTATTTGATTACGGTTACTAAGGTCGAGTCAACTGGCACTTCTTCAGATTCTCTTAAATCACTCTTTGTAACATTCCTGGCGAGGCAAGACGGACCGAGTCCAGCATTGGCGCCGAACCCAAAACTAAGCTGAAAAAAATACAGTAGAATTAAATTCATAAATAAATGATTGTACTTTTTTTATAGCCTGAAAGACTGCCGTAAAAGCAGACGAGCCACCCGATGGTGAGTGGTCATCGTCGCCTATGGACACGAGCAACACCAGGGGAGTCGCCAGTGCAACGCCGGCCCTGAAGGAGAACTTTTTTTACACATTTTTTGAAGAACTCCCATGTCATATCGCTCCGGGAAAACCTCAGAAGGAAGCTCATTCCACAATTTGCACGTACGTGGCAAAATAGATCGTGAAAATCGGACCGTAGATGTTCTCGTCGGGTCCAATTGATGTGTTATTTCGAAGCATTATAGGACTACGGCTTAATTATGTTTAACTGTGTAGTTTAGTGTAGGTTTAAATTGCAGATTTTAAATTTACTTATTCATGTAGCGATTCAAAGACAATACCGAACACTTTGTGTTCAGTTCTAACCAACGTTTAACACCGTTTGCTACGTGACGCGCCATCCTAGTCCCGATTTGAGTCTTATTAAGTTATCATGGGCGGCAGCGGAAGGGTGGTCCATCCTCGATTGTTATCTTAAATCCATAAAAAAACTTCGTTCTAAAAAAAAAATCAGGTGTAGTTGCTTACTACATTGCTAAGGTTGATATCGACGACGTCGGGTCGCGTGGCGCTAGTCGTCACGACGCACGATACTCTTATCACATAAGCGTGACGCACCACTGCCCACGATAAAGCCGGGCTTGTCACCTGAAATGACACATCATACAAAGTTTTACAATATACGGTAATATGCTGCCACATTTTCTATATTTATTTTATCTCTTTTATCTATTTCTGATGATATTTATTTGTACTAATCGATTGGTAGGTAGGTAGGTATAGTCACGAGCAATAATATATTTGTACATTGTCACGTTTTCTAAAATATCTTAACTTGAACAACAACAACAACAATTCGTTCTAAATTGTATATTATACGTTATTTTGACATCGTTTAATGGTTTTTTAATTTAGAACGAATTGTTGTTCACTTCTTTCTAGATTAGTAGGTACAAGTTAAAATATTTTAGAGAACGTGACAATGTAGGTAAATACATATATTATTGCTCGTGACTGTACCTACTAGGACTAAATACCTATCATTCGAACCCTATGTATATACGAACGACAATCTAGGTACTTAGAAATTCCTAGTGTGTAGGTTGGTATATTAAGTATGGTATCGTATCGTTTCATTCGCATCGTACACGTCGCTGACAGTATCTAGGCTAAAAATCAATACAACTTTAAATATCTAAAGTACTACCTTAAAGTTAAGTATTCATTATACTATACTTAAAGTTTAAAAAATACTTTTAAAGATGATAGGTTCTTCAATATCTCTGTTATGAAAGAGAGGTTAGGAATATCTTCCTTTTGAAACTAGGAGTAAAGCACTAACAATTCCCAAAACAGCAATAATAGCGGCGGCAGTTTTCAAATCGGTAACACACCCGCAGCATTTAGACACTTCTGGTAGCCTTTCTATTATCGACATTTCGTTAAAAAAAGGAAATAATCCCTGATTATAATAAATTAACATTAATCGAAAACTGTCAATTTGACATGACATTGTACGTTGATCAAGAAAGGTCGCTTTGAAAGAACTAATAAAGAAGGTCAACAAACTAGGTATCTTTCTTTTAAGTTTGTACTTAAAAAACACTATTCATTTTCAGCTTATATTTGCGTCAGCGAATTTTTCAGTTCGAGACAATTTATTTGACTAAGATTTCATCAAAAGACGCGGCTTAGTTTAAGCTTGGAAAACCGTGGATTTCAGCATTATTGCTGCAAAAGGGCGAGTTTTGGGGGAGGTGCGGGGGAAAGCCTCTTAACAAGATTACATTGGAGATAAAACGGTTCAGATAATAGCGCCGAGTAAGCCCGGCCCGAAGCCGGCTCTAAAACAAAATTAAAATTGAACGAAATGTACGAAGTTAGAAAGTTAGGTATCTACGTATACCTACCGACTTCATAAACTCTTTTTATATACATTCTATTAGATCTTAAGCAAATTTAATATCTATACAAATAATGAAGTGTCTGTTTGTAATATTAAAATAACCGCTTTTTACTAAATTCATAAGGATGTATACACGGTACTTACAACAAAATAACATTTTTACAATTTTTGTCTGTTATAAGTGGTACCCACTTACACATAACTGATGCAATACAATAGGTATAAGAGGTATTTTGGTAAAAAAATTAGCAAGTGAATGAGTGCATATGAGAGCAAATAATTTATTTTATATACCTACCTAGTTACATACTTATTTCGTCTTAACTTCGTATAACAATACGAAGTTAAGACTATCTCTGTAAACGTCTGGTATCGATCGAGCGATTTCGCTTGTTTCAAATTCAATTCGTGGAGTGGGAATAACAATAAAACTGTCGGACGAACGTTTGGGTATTTGCACTTCGCGTCACCTGCGACTCACACGCCAATGGAATATTAATCCGAAGAGAATTGATGATTTCTCCGTAAAACACAGCATTGCGGATTTTTCCTGCGTTCATTTCAAGTTTAAAGTTTTCAATCAAAAAGAGTAAATTACGTATCTGTTATTATTAAATGCCCTTTTATCTCCGATTCGATTCAAGAGATTAATATATCAACTTTATTTTATTTGTGTTCGTAGCATAGATATAAATCACATCAACATTTACGAAACCCATTCCGCGAAGGAACACCCGCCATCCGAGTCGCCGCAATGCGCCATCGGGACCGGCTCTACCGAGAAATGTCAAAATATATCAAACGTGGGCATAGCAAGCATAGGACTTACGAGTTGATCTCTATGTTATATCTATATTTTTTACAGTTGCGGTTCCTATTATTGTTCCTTAACAAAAACACGCCTCCGGGCTAAGTCACGAATCGCAATATGGGCTTCGCGATAAATCTTCCCGAATTTCATTTTATTTATTAAGTTGTATGCTGTTTTTACGAGGCTTCACCGCGGGGGCGCTCATTACGACGCAGCTTCTACAAGTGTGATGAAAAAACTTTCCCTGATGTCTTCCTACAACATTAATTGCGAAAGTCGAATCGCCGCGCCCACCGCTCCCTGCTCTTAATTTTGCTTTCTTTCGGGCGCTCTGAGTTTACGATTATTTCCGAGGGAGAATGAGAAAAAATAACGAGGTCTAGTTCGGGTAGAACTGATAAGAATATATCGAGTAATATAGGCAGTAAAAAGACTGAAGACATCACGTAGCAAAACAGGTCTCGGAGTTTTATGTCGGCAATTCGGGGCGTGCACAAAAGAAATGCTAACGCGGTCGGAAACGTGACGCAGCCGCGAGCGATCCAAATGTCCCTCGGAATGCTATATACTATAGTGGGTATCCACAGATAACATAGTTACTTTAATATTTATTTTCGATGTATTTTTTCTTATTTAAATTATTTATTTAAATGACGCCATTACATTTTATTAGGTTTATACCTAGGTATTACAAAGCTAATAATTATTTCTAGTCATTTTAATCTCGTTAATGTTTTGAGACTCATTTATTTATTTAATTCTTTTTTGTACACCGAGAACAGGACATCTATTATATAAAAATAAGTCAGGTTTTCCTTCCTGACGCTATAACTCCAGAACGCAAGAACCGATTCGGTTGAAATTTTTTGTGTGTCTTTAGGTGGATCCAACAATGGTTTAGATTCACAATTGGACCCGGTAGGTGGCGCTTCTGTCGATATGCCACCATATTTGTTTATTAATTATAGAGCGGTACGAAGTTCGCTGGGGCAGCTAGTTAACAATATAAAGATAGACATTTGGAAAGTACAAAGGCGGTTTTATCGCTATCTAGCGATCTCCTGCAGACAATCTGAAGGTATGAAGCGAGATACAGAGTGAGTAAGTTGAGACAAAGTGCACAAGAACTGCAGAGAATTTTAAAATTAACAAAACAAAAAGGTATAGAAAAAAGTGGAATTTTGAGGATATTGATACAAAAAGAGTGAGGGGTAGGGGAAATATAAATAAATAAAATAAACTATGGAACCTGGTAACATCAGAAGATTGTGGGCTTTGACTAGATTTTTATAGGAGCGAAGAGTTCCGTCGTGGGTAAAATGGAGAAATTGGAATCGGTTTTTGAGGTAAGAAGGATAGTTTGGATGGAATAGCACACAATACTAGAGAAGATAAAGAATGTGAGCATTCCTGAATGGGGAGGCACTTGAGCTTAGTGCGAAATTCAGATGCATTTAGTTTGATTGTAACATACATATGTAGGTATAATCTTATATCGAAGTTCAAAAGATCAAGTTTTATTTGAAGTGCCACATAAAGTCATGTTTTTATATTAATTAATATACATTTATATAACTAAATAATAGCGGAATAAAAATTGTGATATTTTATCACCACATTAAAAAAACACTCATATCTACTATATTTTATCCTAAAATTTTACTGCGCATAAAAATGTTAATTTCTGGATAAAACACACACATAGTTATTTAATTTATTATTGAGTATTTATGCCTCGATTATGAGCTCATTAAAGAAAAGTATAACTTATTTTGTATCCACTCAATTCAATACCAATGTTAACTAAGATTATTCACGTTGTTTTACTTATTGATGGGGTATACATTATTATTTTAGCTAGTATAGGTAGGAAGGTAGGATTACTTTAGACACATTTATCTACTGACTAACATATGAGTAGCTAAGTATTAGTAGCTAAGTACATGACATTATTAGATAGATGTTTACCTACTGGGAAATGTAGCGTCAGACGTCAAGCTGAGAATTGGCCGAGGGCGTATCTCTTGCAGTTAATTTATGTTACTATAACTCAGGCTGTCTGCCGCAATAGGTAATTTAGATGTTCCAGCAACATTGTCGTAATGAGAATGGATCGTTGCAGGGCACAGTTTATTGGAACGCTGAGCAGACTCGCTGAAAGTGGTGTTAATGAGTTTCAACGTATCAATTTTCTTTCTCTTCGTACCTATATTGTAACTTTTAAATCTTCATTTTAACATAACGTACTGATGTCTGTAAAGAAGTACCTATATATAGTTTAAAAAATATTTTAAATATTTTGCAAATTACATGCCTAGTAGGTACAATAAGATCAACTTATTACTTTTCAAAATGGTTATTATGTTCCTACCTACCCAACTACCCATACCTAATTAAACTTATTAATTACAATTTTAAATAATCTCCCTGATGCGTAAAATTGTTTAATCAGCTCCTATAGGGATAAAATACTTTTTATATTGGTTACGTCGACGTGTAAAAAACTATGTCACTCAATTTAAATACAACATCCAAAGGGCCGATGCCGATTTTTGGTATCCATTCCACCAGTATTATCTATATACCTTTCAATGGTAGAAAAATGAACTGTATCACCGTGTAAAAGAGTAATTTTCCATTTGAACCCGTTCATCTACAGTATACGGCTGTCTTGAAAGGGAGCTCGGGTCACTTTGGCTTAAACGAAAAAGCTCATAATGTACACAAGATATGGCGTCATGTGGCAGTTTGTTATGAAGTTTATAGTGTAGCCAATACGGTTCTAGTTACAGGCTTATTGAGAGAAAAAAATATAAGGCGGCAATCTTGGGTATTATGTGTAATAACTTAGAGATTGAATCTCCACGCGGTTAAAAAGAATATCTTCTACCTGTATAACCAACCAAAATTATGGATGAAAGCACATCCGACGAGTAATTGGATAGTTACATATTTTACGTTTATGAAATCGTGGGTGGGGTTCCGTTATGATAAACGCTCTGGGAACACGGCGTCGGAATGTTATTAGAGATTTTATTTAAGCTCCAGTCGTAAACTAGATCATACGGGTTGAGGAAGATTATTTTATAAATAAAACCTACTATTGTTCAATGCATCTTCGCCTTATGCTAGGTGCACACGCGTGGTTTTCATTACTAGTTACCTACTTCATTGGGTAGGTACCTAGCTACTACGGTAATTAAACACAAGTAAGTAGTTACACCTGTATTTATTTGGAATATTCTATAGAGCGTACTTCGTACCGCATTATGATTAAAAAATGTTTTGGTGATATATCGACAGCAACGCCACCTACCGGGTCCAATTGTGAATCTAAACCATTCTCGGATCCACCTGAAGACACACAAAAAATTTCAACCAAATCGGTCAAGCCGTTTAGGAGGAGTTCAGTCACATACACACGAACACAAGAAATATATATATTAAGATAGGTAAGTATGTAAAAATATATATAAGAGTATTTTATGTGAGGCAATCAAATTTGATAGCAATCGAATGAGCACGATTTGACTGTAGCGGTAGAAATAGCGACATTACCTACTTCCGAATTCTCGAATCGAATCGATACTCGATACCATAAAACAGCGTCGATTCGCGAATACATAAAACGTCGGATTCAAGTCTTGCGCTCGGTGTATAAAGCTAGGAGAAGGGTTCCCGCTTTTATTGCAAGGAATTTGCATATAAAGTAACCATTGAAGAAAAGCGATCTCCGTTTTGCTCTGTGCTTTTTTCGTATTCATTGTTGCGAAGGCCGTGGCTCCCCGTTCCGTTTTATGACTCATGACATGATGCTTTCTTGGCATATAAATAAATACTGGCATAAACAATTTAATTGTACGGGAATTAGTCGAAAATTATAACGGCTTTTGTTACGATACCGGTCACAATATTTTTAAGCGTGACTAAATGCGACTGAGTAGTTTTTAGTGGAGGTGACAAAGCAACTTTAATATTATTCGTCATACGTTATTGTATTCTTTTTTTTCAGGTACCTACGAAGACACCAAGGATTCAACGTACCATGTAAATAATCCTGGTAAGTTTTTTGATTTTTGTCATCAAAAAATGCATAATTATAGTAACGTCAATGAGGTCATAAATAAAAAATTGTACTTAAATAAGTACACCAAATGGTGTACAAATATAAAATGTATTTTATTGTAAAATCAATTCAAATTTAGTATTGAACTTAAAACGCAAGCGTAAGCGTAGTCGTAAGTATCAAATAAAAATCTCTAAAAGCGGACCCATTAAGTGACCACAAACTGGTCGCATAATGTGCTGAATAAAAAAGACTAAAATGACCACGGGGCGTTTCGAGCGATTCCCAATAAAAATGATATTTAATTGAAGTCGATATCGCCGCACGCCGAGGTGCCTAATAAAGTCTCTTTCTTATTACCGTGTTAGGTCACCGCGCCACACGATAAAAATTCAAAATGGACCTCGTACAAGTAAACACCCTTATGGTATGGCGTCACAAACGTGTTTTAGGTAGGCATTAAACTCGTCGTATCGGTGTTTTAGGCGTCTTAATCTTTCAAGAGGTTGGAATAATAAAAAATAATTTTATACAGCGATTTAAAAATCTATAGCTTTTAAATGTTCTTACAAAATTCCGAAATTTATAACAATGATTAAAAACTAAAGTCTTTGGTGCACATTGTAATGAAAAATAGGTACTTACCAACCGTATGTTGTATATGTAGGTACTCTCGTGGGTATTACTTTATAGTCGGTTTATAAATTATTGCTGGTTATAAATTATTTATTAAAATTCCAAGGTATTCTTGTTGGTCCAGTTGGTGTCAACTGGTCCATAAATTATATCAAAAGCTTTCATAGTCTATAATCATTTACTTGAATATGAAAACTTTACCTAGAACATTGTAATGGTTGTCACACATTGTTGCTACTGCATCTCGCCTACAGTAGAGATAAAAGACGGTGCAAAGCACAATGGCGTTTAAGTGATAGTTATGGCAGTTTTTATAGGTAGTTAGATTTATTTTTACTGCACTATTTGTTTTAATGCGTATTTCGCAAGTCGAGAGGTCGCGACAATTGCTTTCTTATTCATTTATCGTAGTAATCTTTCACACTGAGTTCATTTTGCGCGCTCGTTTTACGTGTCTTTATTGGTCGTATATTTTTTATTATTGAAACGAATAGTGATTTATGTGTAGCCGGAATTATTCGATGGTAAATTGTTTGCTTAAATATTGAGGCCTCCGAAAATGTTGATAATGTTCAGGATCACATTTTTTACTTTTTTATATCACAATAGAATGACCTATAGTACGAATAATAGATACATATTTAATATGCTGTCTCTTAGATATATACTAAAGTGACTTACAGATGGTAGAGAGTTGGTAGAGACAGTTGGTAGACACCATGCTTGCATAGCGAATGATCTCGGAGTCGTTTCCCGGCCAGGGCAGACATTTACCTATCTGACACATATTTATTATTGAGTAGCGGGGGTTGTAACGAGATATATCCATGGATTTTCTTGAAAATAAAAACGGTTATAAAATTACATCTCTTATCTGGGCTTCTGGATATTACGAAAATACTACTAGTACCTACTTGTACATAATTATTACCTTTATTACTACGAAGTTTATTATTCAAAATATAACATATGTAAAAGAATTATAATTACTACCTAGGCATAATATATTAGGTTCTTGAGAATTCAACACCTTTACAATGTCTCGATTTTGTTTGTGGATGCCATTCGCGACAAGGGGAATCCAAAGGGCATGGGCACAAGTATAAGTATGTAAGCATTTATTTATTCTAATAATACCATAATTGGAATACCAAACTGGAATTCAAACCTTCAATGCTTACGTACGGAGACAATTTGATGGTCAATCAAGGGGGTTGTATCTGCGAATAATCGGCCCAATCCGCATTTATTAGAGGCATCGTGGCGTACAGCGGGCTAATCAGGAGATATGGGGCAATAAAACGACCCGGTGGCGAGCCGACTTAATCAAATTGTCCAAATCACCAATGGAGGCCACCTATTTCACGTGAGCGAGGCTTATCTACTCATAACGAAATCAGTACATAGTACACACATCAAAGCTACATCTACTTTCAGTAGTATCGACTTTTCAGTATATAGCTGATAACTGTTGGTGGCAGGAATGTTTTACAGTGCGTCTTTTTAAAGATTTTTAGGTATTTTAGTATTTCTGAATGCGAGAACATGACAATACGAAGAATTTAAATATAATTATTTACATGTATGTATATGTTTTTGTACGTCGGGTGTTCTCTGATACATTTTTCTTGATTCTACCGTAAAGATCTCTGCATTAAGTTATATTTTGTGTGCATTACATTTATGTCTATGATACCTACCTACTCAATATGGCTAATGTTGAGTAGGTAGGTAGGTATCATACTCAGGAATATCTAGAAAAATTGTACAGATGTGAAATCAATACAGTATATATATGTATGTATCTATCAGTATAGGTATGTATCTATTGCAATTTCAGTCTGATCTAAATATGTGCATGAGTTTCATTGTAGTCACTTAATGCAATTTGAACTAAAACTGACCTATTATGTGTTCAAATTATTTTTATGAAAAACTAAAACACCCTTTTATGATGCGAAGTGAATTACAAATGCAATACAATAATTTAGTCATTATGCTGTTAATCTTTGAGAAGATCTTTTGTCTGGAGCTTATTTCAAGGGTCGTAATCGGTCATACCTACTTGTCATAAAATTGCACTGTCATCGGAACTATAGCAATACCTATGCAAAATATGCTTGCAAGATTTGAGCCAACATACATACTTACTTAAATAAATAATTGGATATACCTACTTACATATAAACATTACATGTTGTAAAAAAGTCAAGTCACCTGCTTTTGATATCTTCATTGAATACCAACAAATTTTATCAGATTATCATCATGATGGTTATTTATGAATACTTTAATCAGATAAAAATATTTACAAAGGTAACTAATTAAAACAGTCATTTTAAAATATTTTGTTAAGCGCTTTATCAACCTTTTTCGATCGTCGCCGATAATAATGACTCAATACTGTTGTGTTCATTCGTCTATTCGTAGATTATCTTGAAACAAAGATCTTTTCAAAAATTCAGCATGTGACTCCCGGGATGTATCCAATAAATCAGTTTTACAGCATTCCCGTGTCATTTCAGTCGTCGAACGGCATAAAATGATAATTTTATTGCGCTCCCCTTCCGTCTCCAAGAGTTTACGACAATTGTGAAATGTATCGACAGTTCGGGTGTCACCTCTAAGGTGGACCAAATTCTGGGGCCGAATGGGAAAAGTCTCCGCCGACCTATTTTCCCTGAACCTAAGATACATATTGGCTTGAAGATCGGCACTGTAACGTGAAACTCAGTATGGTTCATCAACAACATATGGTACACTTCCCTATGCTCCTGGCCCCGTTACCCGCCTGATATTTTAGGAAAGGTGTTCCAGAACTCATCAATCTTTCAGGTGACTTTACTGTTTTAACTACTATGTCATGTATTATTTGTAGCTTTATGAATCAATGGCACTTTACTTTTTGTCAAGATTAGCAGTTGTCTATATAGAACATAGTTACATAGTACCTAATTTTATATACCTATCTACATTGCGTTTCTATATTAGACCTTACTTATCTATGAAGAAATTGGTTTAATAATGCATTGGATTTTTATAGTTAAAATATTTTATCAAACTCACTTCTTCATTATCATCATCAACATTACCACATTCAGAAGAGTTAGCAGCATTAGTAGGTAATTATCATCTATTTTAGCAATATTATCGAATTATATCATGGCAGCTTTCTCATCTTGTTGTTTTCGTAACCTAGTCTCTTTTTAATCCTAAAACCTCAACTTCGATTTCCATTGAAACCGACACTAAGACATTTGTTAAGTTACTACTTTACGGGATAGCTCACTTTACAGCCATTACACTTTTACTGCACGAACAGTAGTTGTAAAACTGATTGTTCCGTCAACTGTAACTTTAGCACTTCTTGATAGGTGTTGAACTTTGATTTAAAAGTTATAGAAGTAATAACGGGAATATACTTGCTAATGAATCAAATGAATGTTAGTTGATTCAGTGGCTATCAAGAAAACTTTTTGACATAATAAGTAGATTTGCTAAATTTATTGATTAAAATAATTTAATCGGCCTCATTACTATGTTCTAGGCTTCCTCAGTTACGAGAAGAGACCCGTGCTCACTTGTGGGCCATTCATGGGTGGAAGCCATTGACAAGGAGTCTGCAATTATTTCAATTATTACAATTTTCGGAGTGTAACTATGAGCTCTACGTAGAGCGTAGTACGTACATAATTTGAGAATACTCGTAAGTTTGGATTCCCTATTCATGGACTATGAATATTCTTGATCAGGAGATATGACTTGAAAAATTAACCTTTAAAATATTTTAATGCACCTATTTAGGTATTTCGTTACAGCGAAGAAATTATTCGACAAGACCTTATTTCGACAAATATTTATGTAAATTTTCTATAATTACCAACTGCAAATAACTACGAGCCAAGATTTTCACTCGTTTTATGGCCTAGTTGTTGAACAATATTTTTGAATTTGCAATAAAACCGTGCGTAAATACACGTGTACGTAACTACATAGCAGTAAATACAATGGGTTCTGTAATTATGCTGCGCTGTGCCATTTGCCTGTCTCATATTTAACGAGGGTCGGTAATGAGGGATTAAGACGTGAAGATAGGCCCTCACCTATTATCCGGCCCTCATGCATGAGGCACCCTAAGAGTACCCTCATTACAGATACGTGACTACGTTAATGACGGGGCGAGATATATACTTATGTACGTCGAGTAGGTATACCTACATCGTCTTTAGTTAGCGTACCTTGTAATTATGTACTTTTGCTACTTAGTTAGGTAACTAAGTAGGTACCAACTTATAGGTGTTATATATAGATGTTTGAAAAAGTTAAAATATTTAATTTTTAATCAACAAAGAAAACAATAAATTATCTATGTGTTATACCTACATGCACTAGATGTACTAGGTATTATTATGAATAGGTTATGTTATCTTGACTACTATTTTAGATGTCTTAAAATAAAGTAATGAGATTTTGGATCAAATAAGTACATCTTATTTGATCCAAAATATCCTCATTACCTTAACCAGAACTTCAAATTTCTCCACTTAATCCACGATAGATCTCTCCGCTCCCCTAAAAATCTCATCCTCAGCACTCCTTCCCATTCCACGCCCTTCTATCCAAATTCTTTCTCAATTACTGCCGTCCACCTCTGGAACTATCTTCCTCAAACCATTGGTCTTGCTGGCTTCCTGCACTCCTTCAAAATACAAATGAAATAACTTTGCCTGCAACTTTCACGACATATTCCTATTTCCCACAACTCGTTTTACTCACCGCTATCATTCTGTTCCTCTATGCTATCATATTTTCATTTATATAGATTTTTGTTATTTAAGATAAGATTTAATTTTTTTGTTTTAGTTTCGTAAATTAAATTTGTATTTTTACCCCCTGCCCCGTAGATTCTATTCTAACTGTAACTCCTTACCCTAAGATTGTCTAGAAATCGCTTTTTAGCGATAAGACAGCCTGTTGTATAACTTATTATCCAAATGTCTTTTTTGTTAATTCTGTGCATTAATAATGTACAATAATAATAAAAATACGGTTTGTATTATTATTATTACAAAGAGCTCTTATTTCCAAAACAAAAAAAAACCGTTTTTCAGTCTTTATTTTGGGATTTGCTATAACAGACCTTACATTCTTCATTTTGGATCATTTAAACATTTTGACAAGGATGGATAATTTTTAAATCGCCGACAAACGGGCAAATCCTTTCGAAGCCTGGGCTAAGAGTGTACCTACTGTCATGATTAAAGTGGTAGTACAGAGCCCTGAAATCTCCAATAAGCGGGACCTGGTCCAATAACATGGTCAGCTATACAATTGTTCAGCCGGCTGGACCTCGACCTCCTTATCCCAAATTAAAACATTCATAGTAAATTACCAAGGCCTTTGAAAATACAATGCAGATTATGATAATTGTTGCCCATGAGACTTGGCAATAATACAAATAGTTAATACATAATAATTTATATCCAAATAATAAGAATCATTCTCGCGCAAAGTGCTGGCAACCTAATGATATTCCTCTACTACGGATAAAAGTGTGTAGTACAAGGTACAAGGATGGGTCACGCACACAAGCGAACACCGGTACCGGTTCTGGATATGGATTAACGCGGGTTGCCGCGCGAGCGAACGTCACAAAATGGCTGCCGTAAAAACAAGTGAAGAGTGAGTTAGTGCCGGGCGGGGGGGTGTGGGGCGCGCGGGGGGCCCCGGCCAATGGCGGGCGCTGAGCGAGCAAGCCGTTCTCCCGCCAACTCTGCTCTTTCTTTTATGGTCCCTAGTTGTTTTTCTCTGGCGCGCTTTTTCCTGATTTTTTGCGGGAAACTGTTTTGTTTGCTTTGTAAAGAGCACATTGCGGCTACAATGTGTCTTTAACTGTTTTACTCGGGCACTGTAAAATTTATCCCAGTCTATTTAATTTTGTCACGTGTTGCGTTGAGCTTATGTAGGAGGTAAAATTAAATATCTAGGTAACCTATTGTTTACGATTTTTAAATTTTAAACATTATTCATTAAATAATTTTAAAATTATGACTATGATAGACCTGCACTAAGGTACCTACGCATTATAAATGCTCTATGCTCTACAGAATTCTCGACATTTGTATTTTTGAGAACAAAGTGATGCATGTCAGGAATTAATTAATTAAGGCTTAGTTAATTTATGAAAGAAACGTACATTCGAGAAGTTAATTCCTGGATTCTGTCTTGGTCGTGAAGTTCTGACCTCAGCCGTATTTGAAAGCGACTTGATTGGCCATAATCTAATGGCGAAACTGTGGCGAGTCAAATTGTGACGATAAAAACCAACTAAGAACTAAAAACGTTAGAGTTACTATTTCTATTTCGTGTTTTATAAAAAAATTGGTTGTCTGTAAAGTCGGTTTACTGACGATAGTTGAACGTGACAACGTCTTAAGAAAATACTGATGGAATGGTAGCATTTTTCAAAAGAAAATTTTAATTTCATTTGTTTAATAGATTTGTCAATGTCAATTATAGCATAACCTACAATCGCTGCACTAGCGGACCGATGCTATTCATTTTAATGATGAAAGCACGAATACCTATTCGACAATATATCACTGAATATATAATTCATATCGAAAGAATCATTACCTTTATCGCTGTAATTATCGTTGCTATAAACAATTGACACCACATTCACTTTTCACTGCACTTGATACTCGATCAAAACATATAAATGTACTATAGTATAGCAGCTGTCCACGCAGACGCATCGCTCACTCAAGTAGGAGAGAGACGGATGTCGGACGCTGCCGAACGCTGCCGAACGCAAAGGCCGATTGCTACGCCGTTACGGTAACGCATGAGTCATGTTTTTTCATGCGTGCCACCGAATTATAAGACGTTGTCACGTCAAAAATAACGTGTCCAACCGACTACCTATTCGTATAGGTATGTACTTAGGCACTACCTAAAAATACAGCAAGTAAATAGTATCTAACACATGTAAGAAAATATGTAGGTATTAAATTAAAATTCTGTGACTCATTATACTTACCAAAATAAAACAAAACGACGGTTCTTAATCCTACACGGTAATAAAAGTGAAGTTATTTAGTGCAAGAAAGACGGGAACTCATCAGAAAAGTTGCGATGTAATAATTTACTTGAAGAAGGAGCCCACGTCTCAACGACTTGTAATATCTCCCACTGACATATTTATTGTCTCATAGGGCGGGGGTTGGAGCTGCCTTGAAGGGGAACTGTATCTTTCCATCTACATACCTCTACAAAACGACCTCTCCGAACAAGGGATGCTTACAAAACGTCAGATAAAGGCCACGGAGTGAAATAAAAAACTAAACACGTTTTGGACCTAAACGTTTCTTTTTAATTTGACATTTGAAGCAAAGGTAAATTAATTAATTGTTTGTTAAATCGCTTAGCATAAAAACTGCTCGTAACATAATTAAATAATATACGAGTAGGTAGCCTACCTACTTTAATATTATAGAATATTCGGTAGTAGAATTTAAATAAATAAATAAATAGAATGCTAAGCAAACGAGTATCATGCGTCTATTATCGAGGTTGTTATGTGGAAAACCACTGATATACAGAAGAAAAATGAATTACTTTTTCTATTTAAACGTGGTATGTCTACGAGTGTTTACTGTGATTTAAGTATGAAATCATAAATCATAGTAGGTTTCTAAATGAAGTAATTTTCATAGTACGTAATTACCAATAAATTAGACGTTTAAAACCTTGAAATAACATTTTTATTTGGACTCTACCTGCGGGGATTAAGACATTTATCAAACCTTATGGCCAATTAAATATTCTAAATTGTTGTTTAACGGCTGATGATTTCATCATTAGATATGCACAATTTAGTTAAAATAATGCCTACAAATATAATATATCATTTGCGTTTATAATTAGTATCTACCTTCTTACCTTATTGACTTACCTGTTGAGTGTTTATGGTACTACCGACATAAATTTGTTCATTCAGTTTGAGAATTGAGGTTTGAATTCTTTAGCATTTTGAAAATTATTCGCGGATAATAGATTAATTACCTATTATGTGCTTTGGTGAAGAAAATGATGTAGGAAAACTTATATGTAGAGCTAATATGTAGATAAAAATGAAAACTTATATGTAGATATTATGTTGTTCTCAAACGTATATAACTAGAAGTTTTTTAATCCGCCTATATGCCAGATTAGTAAATTCTGGCTATAATAATAAAATGATTTTCTATAATACCTTGTTGCTTTGGCCAATGTTAATACTAAGACGAAACTTGTACGAGTATACTATAGAACTCTCTATTATGCTACCTACATAATTATAATTATGAACTCTACTTATTTACCATTAATTCAATTACTTACGTAAGATTAGTAGGTATGTCGCTACTTATATTATGAAGGAAGGTACCTACCTACGTATACAAAATGTTATTCAAATATAACATACGAATTTTAGCAGTTGTGTACCTTTGTATTTATGGTATGGTTAAGGGTGTGTTTATACAGGCGGCTGTCAGCTGCGAGGTAAAATTAAAAAGTGGACAAGAGGAATTCTTCAGGGTTGTTACTCTTCAACTTTAACTTATATTTATTTTAAATATATAAGAGTTAAAGTTTAAGCAATTTAAACTTCAATGATGGTCATGATATAAGAATTTTAGAATTTTGGCACTCCTATCATAAAACAGTATTTTTGGTTAATAAAGTAGGAAACTAATAACGTGGATAACTTAACTTCTCAATGACTAAAAATTCATAATTAGTGGTTACTAAAATTTTATTTTAATAAACCCTATTTCGTAGGTGCCTTTCCTGAAAATTGTTTTAGCTAAATTATATTCTGGGTGCCTTTTCCTAACCCCAACGGTTTTTAGCAAAGAATAAACGTAGGAATAGCTTATTTTATGTAGGTATTACCTACATACATATAAAACCAGAGGTTACTATAATACTTAATGTCCACATTAACTGAACTACTTACTCATATCTGCACAGGACCCGATCACAAAACCTATCAATGTTTGCCCCAGTCAGCGCTGAATCCAGAACCTGTCGCAAGACAAAGGTCTTTAATACATAACAATACCTAGTTTGATTGCACACTGTATTCCAAAACTTGTCAATGAGAGATTAATTTTACTGACGTAAATTGGACTGTGAGCACATTTTGTGACGTCTGACAACCCTATATAGCGGAATGGAGGCGTGGGGCGGGCGTAGGTCGACGACCGGCCGCCCGCTCTGAAATATCGTCTTGCAATATCTCGCTCGACTTAATCCCGACCAACGTCTACGCTTAGCTTATAAAATATAAGCATACGTCGTGTCTATTAGATGGCATTAAGAAGCTTTAAAAAGACAATAAGAGAAAATAATAAAACAGCACGAAACTCCTGGTTTTCAGATACTCTCTCTTGTGTTATCTTGCACGTAATTTTCAGCTTATAACAAGTGGTAGCTCAGCTATTTATGTGTACCTATCCAAGTGAGCGCTCATAGCTCGATGGTTTATGTCGATCTAAAGCGCTTTGGGCGCGGTCAGTATTTGGCTGGGCGATCACAAGTAGAAAAATTTATTTTGTTTTTCCGTGCTACGTAGAACATGCCTAGTCGTCGGTCCCGTCGTACCTATTCGTCGTTAAGCCATGTCGAAAATTTCAGGGCAACTTGATAAATTTCTAACACCCGGTTTGTTAACAACCCTTCCCCCTAGTGTGGTTTCCATGCTGCGCTGTAGGCCTCTTCGATTATCGAGGGCAGATCTGTTCCTTGTAGTGGGCTGCGTATAAATCGAGCTCTACGATATTAAAATTTGTTTAGCGTGATAAGTAGTACTTAGTAGAAATATTTTACTGGACTGGACTGGAAGTAATTTATTTTTATGAACTCCTAGTATGTAATTGGGATTGTGAGTATATGTAAGTAGGTAGTTATATGATTTAGTATAAATTACATAATTACCTACTTAGACATGATTATTGAGATATCATATTGTAATTCACGCCGTTCCCACAAGTAGGTACACTTCGACTGGGGAGTTGAACGAATTAAGACGTTTTGCAAACCACAAGAAACGTTGGTCCGAGGTTGGTCGTTCGTTATATTTACATAGCTACTAGCCTATAAATAAATACCGGCTCTCACGCACACGTGTACAAAATGACGTTGTTTTAAGTTTATTTTATTTTTACACGCTACAGCGGCGAGCGCGCGCGGTCTGTAATTTCGCGTTGCTCGCGGCGCGTAGGCGCGTACGCACGCCGATCAAAGATGGCGGCGGGATTTTGCTAGTTTGAATAGGATTTACGAATAACAGTGTAATTATTACAAAAGAGACGTTTACAAATGATGTCGCTATATAGTGTAAAATGACTGTCATCTGATATTCCCGCGGATTTATGTCAACTTTACAGTGCTGAAAGGACATTAATTTTTGTTGTGCATCAATGCAATCAACAGTTGTTAATGTATAATTAATAAATAAGGTAGAAGTTACTGACATAAATGAAACTTCGGAAATTATGGTGTAGTTGGTGAGTATAGATTTTTTTAATAGTTACATAAAAATTATGAATTTCAATTTTATTACTTTTATATTACCATTTTATTCACCAATAGAGCCTCTTTTTTCATTATATTTGCCTATACGAGTACTTACATGACGAATGTTGGCATGTAGCTTACATTATAATTTTTAACTAGGTATCTAACTAATGTCAGAGGTTCCATGAAATTCACGACTGGTTGTACTGCAATTAGCAATTCCCTCAAGCTCGACCATGACACATAACATCATTTATTTTATTGCATGTTTAATATCATATCCTATATATTAAATTCCTACATTCCAAAATCATTTTAAATCCTAGTTATGCTGACTCTACATCTTAATACTGAGGAGTAAAAAAATCAAGTTTAAAATGTGCGTGACTAAGATGTTATACCCAACTACTTTAGTAAGTACCTAGCTAATACCATGCTTTGGTAAACACCTTTAGAAATCAATAATCTCTCTGTAGGTAACGATTTATATTGTATGTACCTAACTATGACTGTCTAACCTACTTACTTTTAGGTGTCTAGATAAAACCTATAACTACATTCTATAAATTGTGATCTATAGATATTTATTATATTATTAATTATTAAAAGGTATATAATGTCTAATAGCATATTATTTATATAAGGCTACTGAAATTAAAATAATATATTAAAATCAATGTAATTAACATAATAATCAAACTATAGCAATATTATAACGAGAGAGTGTGCACATTATGTGTTTGTATGTATCCGAAGGTGTTCTACGAAACCTCATTGCAAAACCACTTAAAATACTAGAATCTAGAGCTATGATGATATTCTTCAACCAAGTCAGAAAAAGTCATTTTGAAAGCTTCCATCGTCTTATATCCAGGGCAAAGTGTTTATACTTGTATATACAATGTAGGTATATATATACCTAGACATGTCGGAGGCCATTGAGTGGCATAAAACATTACCTTGTATATACAAAGTACAAAGTAAGTACATAGACATGTCGGAGACTTTTGAGCGGCATTAAACTTCTCAAACTTGGGTTACTAACTCCTCCACCAATCCGCAAAGGAGGAGCGTGGTGGAGTATACTCTAGGCCTCCTCATTTATTTGCAGATCCCCATGTCGTAGAGGGCTATTAATGGGTTGAAGCCACACATAATACACAAGGATAGGTACGTAGGTATAAGTTTTTTTCTATGCTACATAGAAGTGTTAGGTAACTGAAATAAATTTATAATAATAATTATTAATTGACGACTCAGATGGCGCAATGGTTAACACGCCGGATCGCCGTTCCGAGGGTCCTGGTTTCGATTCCCAGCGAGGCGGAAATTTGAATGATGAATTTAAATTTCCGTTCTTGGTCTGGGTGTGTGTGTTCTGGTATTGTGTGTTGTCCATGGCACCCACGACACAGGGAATCCTAGTGTGGGGCTATGAGTGTGTAGCGTTATTTATTTATTATTTAGTTACTATAAATGTTCAACGATTACTTAGCTGTCTGCACTTGATACCTATCTACTATCACCAAGAAACGTACCTAGAGGTAGTCGTGAACATGAAGTTGTATGACGTGAGTAGTTAATTTCTGAATCTTCACGAGTTTCGTGCGCCTAACTCAGGACTATATTTCGTGTGGCACGTTTTTTTCCAACTTTTACCCATTTCTTAGTACGAAAGAGGGATTGAGTGGTGTGAGCACAATAAGTGTTTATTTTTTATGTTGACAAAGAAGTCTACGGGAATCACGGTACCTACATCGATAAATCGTTGTTGCGATTACAAGTAGGTTCCAACACATTCTTTAGAGAATAACTAGTTAATTAACTAATGTTCTAACAACGTTCTAACTAAAGTAATGTTAGCAGACGGTGGGCTGAATACTCAAATAGGATTGTTATCATAGTCCCCATTTGAGTATTTTTCTAGGTTGGTCACAGTTGTCATGGGCGGTAGCGGAATGAAGTGTGGTTCTGCAGCACCACACTGCAAGCATGCATGCTTGTTTGCTATGTTAATTCCATAAAAAAAATAGGTAGTATGCTAGGTAATGCTAGGTGCATAGAAGTAATACTACTTACTTCTAATACTCATACAATTAAAAATTACTCGTAGTTTTTGTTCTGAAATGAATTGGGGTAGGTAAATATAACCGAGCATGCACGGCAATATCGCCATGCATTGCAAATAATGTGGCTACCTACACGTTTCCTAGGAATGGCAAAATTTTTATCGCAAGCCCGTTATCGTGGCCGATCATAAATCTGTTTTCAAATCGTGAGTTGCCAGTGCCGCCTGACGTTGCTGCAAGCTTATGTTCCACGTCTTTTTCAAACGAAATCGGACCGTTTCTTGGGAGCCATAAAGCGTAATTTATGTTAGCCGGTGACCTTATTTACTGCGTTCGGGAATTCAAAGGGTTTATTGTCGCATTGTACCTAAGTATTTGCCAATGCACGTAAAATACTACGCGAGGTGCTCAAAATGCCAGACTTATTTACGGTCTAAGAGCTTCGCGCGCTTCCAGCGGTACGGCCGGGTGTAAGATAACGGCCATCTTGAAATTTTTGTCTGAAAGTATTAGTTCAAATGTATCTTCTTACATTTATTACTTATGTGTATAAAATTTTTCCTGGAGTAACCTAGTAAAAGGCTTGAGCTACATGATATCATGAAATGGAGGATAAAAATAAGTATAAATTTAGGTAAATAATTTTGTAGATTGAAACTAGTAGTAGGGAGGTAGTAGGTATCTACATATAAATGTTGTGTGTATTTAAACACTGATATTTTTTTCTGTAAGTAGTAAAATTATGAATATTTCTGATAATATCATTTATAATGATATTATCACTTCAGCTAATCAATAGTAATAGGTGTTTACCTGAATCATGCATAAACAATGCCGTATGTCGTCACAAAGAAACCATCGAATTCTTGGTCTATGACGCTTTCGGCCAACGAACACTCGAGCAGTAACAAAATAATGTTTGCGATAATACAACAAAAATTCCTACCACGTACGTGCATGGAATACGTTTTTCTACGTAAAGATAAGAAGTATTAATTGTATAAATTTATTGATGGCGTCAATACTAGTTTATGGCTTCTCCGCGAGAGTCAATTACGAGGGATTAATTCGCCGATGAGTTTGTACGTGTCAAATTACCTACATAAGTATAAATCGATATCTCTCATTTTATTCTCTTAAGTGCTTTTTGCTCAAGTATTTGGTTATGAAATGAAAAGAAAGTAAATCGGTCGTAAAATTGATACAAGACAATAATACCGGAATTAAATGCATTTACTGCATTTTTCCTAATACACAAGTTTGTAAGTGGAACCTATTCATGTTAGATATAAATAATAACTTGTCATCCTGTGACGAATATAAATTGATAACCTTAGTGTTCACACCTTTTTTATCCTTTGCATGAACACTGTGCCTACCTAGGCACTAAATAATAATATAATAAATCAATTTCTTTGAAATATAAAATATTGATTTTGTATTCATATGTATTGATTAAATAACGCTACACACACACACTACGATTCCCTGTGTCGTGGGTCCCATGGACAACAGAAGACAAGAACACACCCACACCAAGAGCAGAAATTTAAACCCATCATTCCGTTTTCCGCCTCGCTGGGAATCGAACCCAGGAACCTTGGAACTGTGATCATTGCGCCATCCAGGTCGTCAAATGTTTTGTAATTGTAAAATCGTAAAAGTATCTGATTCAATGTTTTGTAATTTAAAAAGATTCTACTAAATATAATAGGTTACAGCGAAGAATTATACTTTTTTAAGTTAGTGCACTTTACCACATCGCCACTTACCATTGGGTGGAATACTAGCCCTGCACTTCCTTAAAGTTATAATAAAGTAAAAAAGGTTCACATATGAAAGCTTTTTTATATAGGTACCTATATAATCACGAGCCAAAAGTTTCAATGTGTCATATTTTACGAATAAAATGGAACAATAAAATGAAAAATTGTACCCGCAGCCAAATGTTTGATTTATCGCATTTGAGAGAGATCTAGCGCAATTAGAGCCGGCCTGCGGGCCTCTGCGGGTTTGATTTACGATGATTCACAGTAATCATGGCCGGACAGCCTGTGATCCGTCGTCTGTTTCTCTATTTTATGACACCCCTGTACTGCGTGCGGTTGGGCGCCATCTTGGATTGAGTTAGGAACTGCGGTTGATTTCATGACAATAATATTCAAGACATGGAGATGTGGCTATTCTGTTTCGATGACTCAATTTTAAATGTTCTAGGAGAACATTTTATTGTACAAATAAAATATAACAAACATTTTACATCTGTTAATTTTGTATTTAGAACCAGGATTTCCATGTAACCAGTGCTTGACAGTATTTAGTCGTAGCGATGTTGTATCACTGTTGCACGTGTAAACAAGCTCTTAAAAGCTCTCGTTGAATGAGTTTTTAAGTTCAAAATATTATTTTATGCTAATACCCGACAATTGTGAAGACAGACCACTTGATGGTAAGTAAGTGGTCGCCGGTGCCCATGGATGTTCGTGGCATTAGTAGTAGGTACCTATCAACGATACGTTGGTAGTTAAAAAAGAGGTGGGGAGTTTATTTTTAACTGGCTCTTCGAAGATTGACAAACAATGCGTGTTAAAACCATATCATACCACTTAGGTAGGAGGTATACAGTGTCCAGTGACCGTAAAATGAGAGAGCCTAGCGCTACTGCCTTGTTCGTGTTTAGCATGAAATCAAGGATAGATGGAGCCCCTTAGGTACACCACAAATAAAACAAGGATATGACTCAGCGGTTCTTATTATTGCTAATAATCCAGGGGTAGGCTATGACAGTCTAGATTAGTTCCATAATACATAACAAAACTTAGGTGCCTATATGAATTTATTTTCACAAACTTTAAGGACTCGAGGGGCTTTTGATGATTTAATTTGCAACATCATTAGTTTAATAAATTTTAAGTTATTAGTTCTTTTAATTAAGTTAATTAAAATTTTCTAGTAAATTTAAAGTGATTCAATTCAATTAATTAAGTGCAAATAGATTTTACTAACGCCATATAAGGTACCAAATCCTACCTTTTAAGAAAATCTATAGACGCTTCGGAGTTACTAGTCTATGTAGGTACTACAGCCATTGCCGCTGCCTTGACGCGACCAAAAGCTATAAACGAGCACTAAAGGTGACACTTACACATAAAGAGATCGGCGTTACACGGGGCCGATACGGTGTCATCGTCTGTCGTCACCTCGCTATAACCGATAAACAAATCGTCGACTCCACTCACTCGTCCCCTCTATCGTGACCGTAAAAACTTAACTATCCGGTAACACGAACACACCTCGATATAAATCACAACGACTGGTAAACTACTTATCAAACTGTGTACGACACGATCGCGCTTTATGAATTTTCTTCGTGCTCGCCCTCGTCAATGGGCCCTCGCCTCGGGCTTACACGCGAAAATCACGCGACGGCCCACTCCGCCCTGATGCCGGCTCGTGACTATCACAAAACTATGCAAATGTAACCGAAAATCAGAAAGCAAAATCTAACAAAATTACTTTCCTTTCCCACAAAAATCAAAATATTGACCAGAAAGGCCACATTATGCAAATCTACCATTTAAAGCTTTACAACTGCAAAGATAATAAGAGCGATGATTTCGAAGTTTATTGTCTCATTCAAACTGGTTTTTTCTGGTTCACGTCGAACTTGGACTAACAAAAGAGGTCGTAATTTAGCTAATGCGGATCGACTATTTATGAAAAGGTTGCGCAAGTATTCATCCCATTGTTTGGTGCTACACTTTCGGTTTCAGCGTACTGATTTGCATAAGAGGGTGCGGGCACAATACCGGACACCCTTTCGTAAATCCTTTTCGTTTCACTTTTAAAGTCTTTTCATTGTTGACATTTCGTGTGAGTTATAAATAAATCAAGCACAAATTTGTACGGTCCGGTGTGTGCGGCATTCTGCAACATTGTTATCTTGGTATATAACTAACAGGTTTAGTGAGGTTATGTGTAGATACATCTTTCAGTATATAGCACACCAATACACGATGTATCAAACGAGTATGTACCTATGTACGGAAGTGGTTTGGTATAACTTTTGGAGTCTTTACTTTTTGAATTACGAATTACCTACCGTGTTTCTAAGATATAGATAAGTAATAAAGGAAAAATATTTTCCAACTTCGTATAGTCACGTTTCCATGTTAATACTTTATTAAAATTAATAGCTATGTGGGTTATTCGTTGATTAATATTGTCTAATTTGTTTTTAATTAAACAATAATCATAAATTTTATAGAGGTGGTCATTGATGTTAAAATGGTTGAAGTAAATACCAATAACACACGTCATTACTGCGTGTTATATCGTTTTACAACTTTAAGGCAGTAAATAAATTGACTGCCGTTAGTACATTTTATTACGATTTAAAAGTCGATGACTGTTTCAGACGAATAATTGATTTATATCGGTTATTAATTTTAATTCGATGTCGAGTTTAAACATTAATTTGTGTGTCGATAGGAAACACTGGAAGCATGTTTTGAAATGCGTGTTAACTTTTGTATGTTACGAGGTGTGAATTAGTATTTAAATAAGTTTGTTAGGAAACATTGCGCATGTATTTGTAGGCGTTCCAATTCATTTTAATGTGATGTAGCTAAGTGACAAGTCTATGTACTCTTATTAAGTTAAAAAGGTATTTGTAAAGTTATTATCATTAACTCCATGCTATGTGTCGCCGCCAGTATTTACTCGAATGTACAGTCTTACCAACAGATGATACATACTTCGTGTAACTTAAGTTAATAAAAGTTATGAAAAGTAAGAAATAATGAAGTGCTCTGTAGCGATAAATTCTAAGTAGGTACTTACATATATAGGTAGGTACTTGTAGGTGATTAAAACATCATTGATAGTGGCTTTATTCGCTGATTTTCCATCGTTAAGATTTTTATATAAAGCTCCCTAAAGATCCGCTTAAATTAGTAAGTCATACATCTAAAAGTAGCAAGCTATACACGAATTGGCAAGTCGATAACAATCTTCACACACTGAAAGAATCTTACAATAAGCATAAGAGTTCTTGAATGAAACTGTGTTGTTAACATAATTTATTTACAATGCAATGAAACGATCTTAAACTTACGTTAAGCGGCAAACTTAACGTTAAATAATATATAGCGCCATAATTAGTGGGTAAACCATAATCGGTACCAAAAATAGGGGCTGTATAGTAGTCCATCATTCGTATGTTAATGATCGGAGTTTTCTACAAATGTTTTAGTCTTTTAGTCGTTTAACACGTGTTAATAACCAATAAAACAGTTTAGTGGTACATAAAAAGTTGGGATTTATAACGAATAGCTTATGCATTATGAATGCCCGGCGCGTGCTCAGTTTACAATGTGATTAAATCTAGGCATTTATTTTCCGGTTCGAGTTTCATACACTTCAGTCTTAGTTATTGTGACACGCGGGGCTCTTATATTACGTTAAGTTACGTTTAAAAGTCATTTCTTTTTATTTATTACTTATTATTTATTTATTTATTAAATTCTTGACAAAACGATGAAGTCCAAGATGTTGAAAGCACTAGACTATAAAAGTCTATTCACACTCTCCTCTTATAGACTCCCACATCAAACGCAGGCAGGGACAGCGCTGTAGGGAAAGCTTTAAAGTATCGTATAATATACACTAGAATGTTATGTGCCGTGGTTGACTAGTTAAGTTAATAATGAGCTACTTTTATGGAATATTAACTGTACATTATTCATTATTTTCAATTATCGTACACATTCTAGTTTTTATTTTGTTTATTATTCTACTCACTTGTTTATTATTGTAATTAAATTCTACGCTTGTCTAATAACCATACGATAAGATGAATAAACCTGAATCAAAGTGTAATTCGAGTTACTCACATAAATTAGTATAGGTAATTTAAAGAAATAAAGTCAGTCACCCACATCCAATTAACAGATTAAACAATCTAGGTTTTATTATGAATGATTCAAGCTTACACCTAAAAACGTTACCTCTTTACTCACACAACCATACCTACGAGCGAAACATGATATTTACGTAAGTAGGAATAATAAATAAAAACGCCACAGTTGGCCTTACAAGATTATCCACTTAAGCTCTGCTTAAATATTCTCAGGGCCAATCGGAGGCAACAAAAACACTCGCTGGGAGAGAGCCGAATCGATAAATTTTATTCAACGTTGGTTGTTCCGATAATACTTCGAGTATAAAGCCGTGTAGGTGGAAAGCCAGGTAGTAAAAACATTTCATACGATAACTTGTGAGATTCTTCTCAACGAGATACGTAGGTACGTATGTAAGAATTCCAATGCTTTATCTTATGAATTATTGCCAAGGGAATTTTCAAAAGGATGGAATAGATTATGTATGGAGGTCTATCTTTTAATCAATTTGATTTATACTTACAATTTTTTATCAATGATTAAACTTAATTTATACCAGAGTCTATCGGAGATCAAGTATCATTTAAATTAAAAACCTTTTAAAATTGATTGCAAATCATAAAGTAAATCAAGGTAGTCCCATACCTATTTCTAAATTTAAGTAGGTATGTTATAACGTTTTTTTCGTCATGATATAATACAGAGACGTGTTACTCACAGTACGAAGGGACATCGCGGCGTGGGAGCGGGCTCTGGAGTTCTGGCAGCCAGTCGTAAACATACCGAATTAGTGCTCCCACTAACCACCTCGACAAAAAACGAGTTAAATTTAGACAGGGTCAGATGATGAAACATCAGCAGCTACAGATTTAAAGTTTCGATGTACCTACGTTTCAAAAATCATTCGGTTTCAAGTCGTGTCGATTCAGCTTGTGTGTTATGCTAGCGACATCTCATCAAAATGGCTAGGTTTGTTATGTTTGTGATATCATCAATTATGATTTTTAATTGGTTTTTTAAAGATATGTTGGGGAAGTCTACATTGAGGTTTATACTAGGTATGTGTATATTACTAGCAACCTGCACTCGCTTCGCTTCGATAAGACCAATTTTAAGGCTAACATAAAATTGTAGCTTTCCTCATTAATGTATTGGTTATTAACGGACAGTTAGGTACTAACGGACTGGCAGTTTCAGCAATTAAACGCATTCAAACAAACAAAAAAAATCCCTTTAGGTTTATTAAAGTAGTATATATTATGTACTGGTGACATTTCGATTGAGCTGATACATCATACTGACGTACCCATTATTCCCATTTAATTCATGTTCTTGAACTATCCAATACTGCAATATCCGATTAATATGTGTAGCAATAGTGGCGTTCTCAAAGGTAAGTTACTGCAATAATCTAGCATCACGGCCATATATACTTCACGGCCTAAAGTTACATGATGGCTACAATAATCTAAATCATTGGCTCAATACATCCTACAACAAACGCTCCACGCTACAAATGCGAGTAGATCGCTACCCTTTTATTTAGCCTCTTGTGACCAATTTGACGGCAATTACAATTTCATACCATCAATTATAACTTTTCCCATCAAACTATGAGACCCCTATATAAAATTGTAATACCTACCCCTATTTTTATATTTGGTCTTGATTTTATGGATTATAACTTAGTTTATGAACGAAATGATTAGGTACCTCAAATTAAATATGGGATGATGTAAAATTTTAAAATGTTACAAAAAATTGATTATACAGTCATATACGAACGAACTTTCATGCATAAAAGTAGGTAGGTATGCTAAATTTTCAGCCGCTAAGCTAAACTGAATCACTTCCACCAACTAAAAAGTACTGCGCTAAATTTTCTACCTAGTACCTAATGAATATATAAACCTCGAATAAGATAAAGTTCATTTGAAAAGTAAAAGAATATTTAAATAATTTTATAACTAAATTTTCCATACAAGACGAAAGCTTTAACTTCCTTTGACAATCATTCCAAGCTTTTATGTACGGAATATGAATAATGTATGACGTTTAAATTTCCCAAGCATCATGGGCCATTTCCCCGGAACTATGAGCTGGCCAAAATTATATCAGGGAAATAGGGGACATCAAGGGAAGATGGACTGTTTTATTATTTATGATACATTTTGCAATTTTTAAATCAGAAGGGTGGATCCCCTCGATAAAGGGTGGGCCGGGAATGAATGAGTTTATAGTCCTTTGTAGATAAACATATCAATTTGTTAGTGTTTTGTTGGCGACGTAAATATGTATCTGCTTCAATTGGTCCGCTCACATGGCCTCAGTAAGCTCGATGACTCTTGCCCGGGTACTCGCTAACGGAATTATCTTCATGACGACTTAATTTTAGCTTAAGTTTCAGTGATTAAAGTTTTAAGTGCTTATTTTTATAGTGGACCCTGAGAATAGTGTTCGGTAAGTACTTTTAATAGATTAGGCTGGTTAGTTATCAGTTGTCGTTAAAAATTAATTAGTTTTATTTATGTATTAATTATAATTGTTTTATGTCATAAATATTTCCCCTCAAATAGTTATAGTAACTCCACTATACTAACCTACTCAGGTTAAAATAATTATGTAGTTGTTTAATATCACTTTGAAATATTTTTTTTAGTTTCCAAAGTCTTGTTACAAAATAAGTACCTATTACTTTCGACAAGTGAGACCTAAGAGACCGTTATAGTAATGATAGATAACTAAATATAGTAACGTATCGTTCATGTTGTTTACCTACTTCGCTGCTCCATCCTACCAACCGCATCCGCATACCACTTCCTCGAGAAAAACGCCAAATACAACAACCTCGCAACAAACGAGCGACTTTATCCGTGAATCGATCAAAAATCAAGCGAATAAAATCGATTTTCCCCCAAATTGAATACTCGTAAAACATAGGTAGCATGATTTTAATGCCCGGATTGTTTACACGGCGGCGTCACGAGTGTAAACGGTTGTCGATAATTGATGATTTGATTTACAACATTACTAAACAACCGGTGTTTGGGCGATCTTTGCAGCCTTTGAATGAAACGGTAGGCACCACCTTCTGTACAGATCGCGCCTTTCATCGGTCTATTCCAGTATGTAGGTTATACTTACTTAGGTACGTGGATTCTTTTCCTTGTTCCGTATAACGCGACTTTACTGTCAGATTAACGACTTAATTGAGATCTTAATCCGTAGTATTTACTTAACGTGTCTTCTTTAGTTTTAGGTAATAATAGATTTCGCTCTAATCCGGGACATCTATATGTACCTATATAAAAATAAATTGCTATTCATTAGTCTCGCTAAAACTCGAGAACGGCTGGACTGATCTGGCTAATTTTGGTTTTTATATTATTTGCGGAAGTCCAGGGAAAGTTTAAAAGGTGAGTAAATATGAATATTCAGCTTTTTTATTTATTGATTCTGAGGCGGTACGAAGTTTGCCTGGTCAGCTAGTATATAATAATATGTAAAATATATAACTATAATTATACTTAATCTCATTTTAGGAAGTAATCCGGCTAATACGTAGGTACTATTTGTATAGAGTTTAATCGGTCAACGTAGAGCCAGTTATACTAAGGTAATGGATGCCAAGCTAAAACAAACATACGTATTGTTAATCGGTCATATAAAACGCGTTATCATGCTATTTAAAGGTCAATGCCCATACTCGCAAGTGCTCTCATAAACCGTAAGTAGTAGGTACTATAAATTTTATTCGATAAACAATGGAACAATCGGCGCACTTGTAATGTCAAACTTTTGCGGTAGGTTACGTAGGAGCATTGTATAGGCGACTCCTTCCGCGTGCTTTAATGGCACTTTATTTCCTTCAGATTTCATTTAATTGTGTAACAAATTAGGCGGATTTTGTGATACTTTCTTCTTTTTAAACTTTACCCTAGTAACCGACAGTAACATATTCTTTAATATTGAGACGATTTTGGCGGTCTATTTCTCCAATTGTTGTTAGGTAATCATACCATAAAATATTTTTTGATGTAATTATGTAGTTTACGGTTATAAGTAGGTACCTATTCGGAATGAAAAAGGCTAGACATTTATATATTTTAATCGAAAACAATATATTTCAGGTCTGTTTCTCAACTAATAACGGATCTTTGTAAAACAAAATTAATTTCCGAAATTATTAACCAACCTAAGAGTGGATATAATTCCTATTTCCCTTGGTCACGGCATCACGCGTGAACGGCTGGACTGATTTCACTAATTCTTTTTTTGTTGTGTTTGTAATTATCGGGAGAAAAAGCTTATAAAAGAAAAAAATTAAGAAAATTGCTCGGAAAATTAGAAAAATCAAGAATACTTAGCTACCATAAATACATTTTGTAATGATTTTCTAATAGAAACTTTTTAATGTAACCGTATGGCGTTTGACATAACATTGATAGAATGCGTGCTGCAAATATTCGAATTCAACATTCATAATTAAGACAGGACCACGTCTGTCGGGTCAATACCAATATACATATATAACGCGTTGGTGACGCCCTGGTGTTGCCAATGTCCATGGCGACGGCGATCACTTACCAGCAGGTGACCCGTCTGCTCGTTTGCCTGCTTAGGCTATAAAAATTATAAGAAAAACAGAACACGAAAAGCCGTGCTATATTATTGTGCTATATAGTAAAGGCATATAAGGTCTACATAATTATAACAATGGCCAAGTGTCTGTTCAAAGCATTAAACTTTTATCACAGTGTTGTTCTTTCAAGTATTAGGTATTTGACGGCGTTGATGTATTAAATCGCGATTAATAGATGATTAGTTAGTCATTCATCGAGTTTATGGCGGTCTCTTAATAAATTTCTTTTATTGCGAATCAATCACTCATTGATCGATTTCACATCTGACGAAAGTACCATACTGCGTCAGGACAAGAGTGACATTTAAATATAACAATATCTGGATGACCGAGCTTTGCTCGGTATTTTTTTTTATAAATTGTGTTTTTTGACTTCGTGTTACTTAACAACGCCATCTGCTGTTGTGTCGTTAAAGCAATTAGTTGCTCACAAAAAAGTATTATTATACGCCAATAGATGTCAGGAAGAGTCATATTTTTCAGTTTAAATTGGGACTACAAAAACACGTAAATAAAATGACATTTTCTAAAAATGATTCCTACCTAGATCGATTTATCGCCCCCGAAACCCCCTATATACTAAATTTCATAAAAATCGTTGGAGCCGATTCCGAGATTCCAAATATGTACAAGAATTGTTCGTTTAAAGGTATTACATTAGATAGTGACATTACATGGTTATGTTGATGTCAACGTAATTAAATTTTTTTATCATTTGTCTGGTGAAACAACACAATTGTGATCGACGCAAAAGGAACTATGGTTTCACCAGAACCTGAGTTTGGTTAGTTAGGTATTGTTACGGTTTCAGGGGCCACTTAAAACCATGTAAAATTGTATGTTTGCGTGTTACTGCTATACTAGTTAATATAAAATACGGCTCACACGGTCACACCTAACCGTCAATCCGCGCTTCGTGTTTAGTATGTTATACCTAGATAACTATTTTCCAATAAATTTCCATTTCACCAAGACAACTGTTTCAATATATCTGCTTTTCCAAGTTAATGGATCTCTTGAGGGGAACCACACTTCGAGTTAGATTTAAGTAGAGAAAGTTGAAATTCGATTTAGCTTTACATTGGTGTAATTCACCAACCTGTCCTAGCGCAGCTTGGTAAACAGTGTTTTAATTGCTTTATCTAGGCTATTCCTACGTTCCTTCTAATTATTGATTTGTTTACATAACTTATGGCTATGTACTATTAATTATATAAGAAATATAAAACCAAGACAACTTTATTGCACAATATTAGTACTTTATAAATTACCGAAAAATGTTAAATTAAAAAAAACGATCTTATCGCTAAAAGTCGTTTCTGCTACATAACCCAAGTTATATTTAACATTGATAGACAAAAATATGTCTAAATATAACAATAATTAAGTATTAAAAGTATTATTGTATTCTATTTGTAAAAGGACACGAAATAAACTTAGTTGTGTCTATTTTTTTTCATGACAAGAAAATAGTAAGAATATCTTAGAACATTATCTGTATGCTGCATACACTTATCGTCCACAATGACTCTGGAGGGGCCGTAAATAGTCTGTCATTAATATTTGCTTAACTTACCATAAAGTGAAGCCCGTGTTGCTAGTAAACGTGCACTTAGTAAAGATTACCAGATATGGCTGTAAATAACCGACTCTCCCACACTACTTGCTCTGGAGGTTTATTTACGAAAGGTTTAGTGTTATCACTAGTAATCATGTGTACTTAGTGCTTACCTTACATCTTGTTGACCCTAAGGTGCAGGAATACTTATTTATCGTGTGTTTAAATATTCCTGCACCTTAGGGTCAACATGATGTAAGGTAAGTAAGTATACTTACCTTACATCATGTTGACCCTAAGGTGCAGGAATATTTACCAATAACTATTTATTTAATGGACATTAATTCTCACATTTTTTCACATCTATTAAATGTAGAGTGGTGAGAAGAATAGGTATATAATTAAATGATTATACATATTTAAATACATAGGTGTATATTTACATACATACATACATAGGTACATATCCTAGATACCTACCCATGTATCTTTACAGAGGTAACATCTTTAAGAATACTCTGGATATTATTTTTCTTATACCTATCTCGTTTCGCTTGTTATTTTAATAATTTTCTCCAACTTCCTTTAATATTTTAACCGTAAATATTTTTCTTTTTGTGCAGATAACTTCAACATGACGTAAGAGGAACTTCACAAAAAAAGCTGCAACGTCTTGCAGCTTAAAGGTCAGTATAATTTTAGGGAGATAGGTACCGACTTAGATTCATTAACCTTAGTTTAACTACAATGAGCTTTTATGTTTGCTGTGATATCATTAGCACAACCATCATTAACACGCTGGTGTTACAAGTGACGGCTGTTTATATAAACAGTTTTATAAATATAAAATAACAACAAAAATGCCATAAACATGGCCGGCTACTTCAAGGACTGCTTAAGTGCCATATTGTACATATCATATACGTATATACATAGGTACATATATGTATATATACCATTATGTACCATAAATATTATTAAGGTATTTTATAAAGAGGTACAGTTTGAACTTTTGTAAGTTTTTATATAATCACTGAAATGACGAAAAACGGAACGACGAATGGGCTGACGTTGCCTACCAGGCTGCTGCAGCCTAGTATTCATTATTATTCATTATTTTCCTAGTATTCATTAGTTCAGTAGTAAGGTACATATATTTTCCTAGTATTCATTAGTTTAGTGGTAAGGTATTCCTAACGCGAAGCGAGGGCGGGTTACTAGTTAGTTATACACTCAATAAGAGTAAAACATTTTTTTATTTTTATCACATAACTAATTATTTTAGGTAGGTAAATGCTTACCTACATCAGAAGTACATGGCTGCTGAAACATACATTTACAAAACGATTATTAAAACTGCTTTTGTTTTGCTTAAGTACATAAAGACAAAACACACATATAACAGATTATAAAATATACCGACGACTTAATAAATATTCATGAAATTATAGAAATATGAATCCAAATAATCAAATTTCATTCGCTACACCCCACCATTATGAAAATACTGCAATATGTCCGCTCAAAAGCTGACCTAAGTCATACCTCGAATAACAATGCGACCTCCACCATTCCACTTTAAAATGTTTCACTCCCCTTCTAAGATTAAAAGAATCCAATCTCCTATCAGTTACTGCTTAACTCTTCTGTACCATTAGTATAAAAGAGATGGAGCAAAATTCTACCTCTCATTCAACATAACTTATCTTCGTCAGAGTAAGTGAGATAGCAGATCCACAATCATGGCGGCAGTTCTTCGAGAACGGACACTGTACGAACTAAAATTCTAAAACACACAACCAAAAGCTTTCAAGTGTGCGTTAAAAATAATCCTGTTCATTGGGGAGGGTCTAGGACAGGTGTTTAAAACTGTTGGCTAAAATATTATATTGTGCATATCTTATAATTTTTGATACTTTTAAAATAAAGTTTTGTTTTCCATTTTATTACAGCAATTCCGCTTAATAAATTTTGCTATGAATGGTGACACAAAAATGTTTCAAATGATCTTGGTTATTAATTAATTTTATTGGCACTTATTAGAAATATGTAATAGGAATAGAAAAAATATTGTATTATATAACAGCCAATTTTTTTAATAATATTTCAGAAAATATTTTTTTTGAAGTCTAAGTAAACATGGAAACTATTAGTTTTTACGTAAAACATTAAGTTTAGTTCTGTTGAAGCGATATTAATTAAATACTCTTTAATTTTCTATCAGATGGCGTTAGTAGTACAATAACATTCTATCCAATGTTCCAATCCAAAAATGTTCATGTTATAAAATTACATTTTTTGACAGACAACACATCAAGAAATGAAGATAAATTACTATGGTAAAGTGTACCTAAAATTGCTCAGATTGTGGGATAGTGATAGTGAGTTTAGGCAGCGTACGCCATGATGGCTCTCAGAGCGCAGGATTTTTCCGACTTATTGTTATATTATGGCCAAATATGTGTATACATATATGTAATAGGCATAGTAAATGGTCGCAGCTGTCCATGGGCATCAGCATCACCAAAAGCATCACCGACGCATTGCCAGCCAATCAACAAGATAGTAGAATAAAAAAGTCGCCACTTACCATCAAGCGGGACCGTAGCCAAGCGGTAAATTATATTCAGTAAAAAAAAGTTCCAAACCTTTCAGTTACGTGGAGATTTCATGCTTTGCAGTGAGCCTCTAACGGATTGTTGTTTTATTTCGAACATGAAAGGTTGCTTACACCTGACTTTTCAGAAGCCATTGTTTAGTTTAACGAATTGGTCAGAGATGGCGTTGTTCAGCTAAACTTTTAATGTAGAGTCGGAATTTGAATTGTTTGTAAAAATAGTTATTTAATTAAGTAAATTCTCATATTTTTAATTAATACCTGCTGAAAATAGCAGGTGCAATATATCTGGTAAGAATATTATGACAAGTTTTGATTATACCTATACCTAAATAAAATTATCAAGAAACATATTTTTTACTTCAGTAATAACTTCAATAATAACACATAACATCTTTTGATTATTGAAAACTTATCCATTGAGTATGAATTGCTATAAATATATTGGGGTATTTTGTAAAAATGCTTGTTGTCATTGAAGCTTATGAAAGCTCTGTCTCTCTTAGTTTTGACAACGCTTAATAGATGGCGCTGAATCGTATTCTTATTTTCCATAATAAGTTACAACAAACGTTATGTTATACTTACTTAATATACTTAACTGGTTTAATAATATTGATTTAATGATTAATATGAGAAATATATTTTTTTATTAGTTAAGTATATGATGTTTGTTTTATTTAAATTAATTAATTATAAATTTCGCGTAATTACCTGCATGACACTCGGATGAGTTTATACGTTTTAAGATTTATATGTCATGGTTGTAAATAAAAATGAAAACAGTGTAAACGGTAGGGTTTATTCAGTAATTTGATACTCATTTTTGCTTGCGTAATTAAGTACTTTGATAATATCTAACTGCTTACTACTACTAATAAGATACCTGTTATTAGTAGTGGCTTTATAACTTCTGAGGTAGGTGCCACTACGCATTTTTATTAATATAACTTTGTTTTACACAAAATTTAATGTCATTCGGTAATTTGTTTTTATTTTAACCCATTTTTTGCATGTGTAGAGCAGATTCCACAGTTAACTAGTTACAAAAAATTTTACAAGGTTGACTTAAAGGAAACAAACATTAGTTCCATAGGTCATTTTGTTGAAGGAATGTCAAATTATATGATGTTATGTAAATTTCTATACAACAGATATCTAAACAACATGCTGCGACAATAGTTGCGCTGTCGCTTCTAAGAACGCTATGACCCAATTGTGTGTAAAAATTCAAATTAGTTTTTTGCCGGTAAAGAGAAAGCGAACTATTCAGTTGGTCTGTCAGCCAGTGCAGTTTTAGATTTTACTCGTGGAAGTAGTGTTGCGATCGTCATGTCTAGTATTTATAACATCTTTGTTTTAGTTGTAAAGATTAAAGTCGATGTAAACAAGTCGCGGATGCGATGCGACGGCGACTGGCAGCGTGCCAAGTGTTTCAGGACACCAAAAAACAGATGGCGATGGCGGTGAAAAACGGTATGGAATCATGTTTTGTATGGCGACGTGCCTAAAAAAATGTTTTGAGTGTACCGAATTGTATTAGCTGGATGGTTCTCTGAAAATATTGTTCGTGAAAATGTTGTTACAACAGGTGTTCTTGTTATTTTTAAGGATTTTTCGTCTGGTAGAAGCGTAGTTATCTTGTTTGATATTAAAAAGTAACACTAAATAGTTCAGTTAATATCTAGGAGTCTAACCTCGCGTTTATTCAAGTGTTTGTTAAGATAATTTTTTTCTTTTGTACCAGCGCTAGCGTTACAAATCGTTACAAAGGTGATATTACTATTATATGTTATCTACCTACAAATTATAGCTTATACTACTTAGATTTATTTCTAATCGACCGTCTTATAGGTACGCTCTTATAACTTTTATAATCTGTCCATACGTTGTCATTCAGTATTCATCCATGATGTCTTGAACATTTGATAGCATTGCATTCAAGAGTCATTAAAGTTGCCTTCTCGAAACAGTTGTTGATTATACACTTAATTATATCCTAGCGAGTAAAAATGTTTTGTCGGTTCTTGCCAGGTGATTTTAAACCGCTAACATTAGATATGTATAAGGACTCTTATGAACAACTAAGCATTATCCCTTCTATGTATAAAGTAGATGCGGTTAATAAGGCCTAGAGCAAAGGGAGATTTGAGATTAATAAAATAAACTATTTAACCAAATCAACGAATTTTTATGTTCATTATTACGTAGGTAGGTAGGTAGCAACTTCAGCCGTACCTAAACATAAACATACGTACGGATAGGTGCGCTATTTCATATTTTATTACTATAAAATAGTATTCGATTTTGTTATTAGATTTGAAAAAAGTTTCATCTTATGAGATTTACAAAGGAATGCCATGAATTTGCCTATCGATGGCTAACAAGAGGGACCTCTACAACCTCGACCGTTGTGTAAAATTTATTGATCTTACACCGGGAATTCTTATAGACATGTACCTACATAATATATAGGTTAGGTATATGTCATTCTACACCTACACCTACTAGATGGTCCGACCAACTGAAAGATCAGAAAACACCTGCATTCTACACAGTCGCCAGTATTGCCACAAATCGGAGCAGATGGAGACAATTTGTTCACTCAAGACTCGCTTCCCACCATAACCACGATCTTCAGTCATGAAGGACCGACCAGAGAGAGAGATATGTCATTCTTTAAATAAAATTTGATTACAAAGCTAAGGCAGTCGCCAGCGCTTTGTGTGGTCTCATGGCATCATAATACCAACAGATACGAGACATTATCGTATCGAAACACTATCGTAGTATCTGTCTCTGTTCTGTGGTAGTATCAAAACGTATCAAAATTTAATGCGATGTTAATTTGGTTATAGTCAGTATTTAGGTACATAACTTAGGCAAATTTAATTGCCTCCTGTTTTACTAAAATATAAAATAACGTTCGAAGTGGTTATCAGAATATTTAATATGTTTTAGTAAGCGATGCACCTGGTGGTAAAAGGATATTGTTAATAAAGCAACTGAAAATTTAACTTTTTGAATTTTTGAAGTTTTAAACGGCTGCAAAATCCAAGTAGGTAGGTATAACCTATTAAACTGGTAGGTAGGTAGGTACCTATTAATTGGTCAGTTTTAGTCGTAATTTATCTTGTAGGACTTGAGCTGGCCATAAGCTCGAATATAAATGTTTAAAACTAATTGATTCATTCAAACTTACATAAATTAAACGTACTTTTAGTGATCAGTTTTACCTTATTGGACTTCGGTTTACTTAGAGGCTTTTGTCTGCAATGTATCAATGTGGTAACATTAATACAAGTCATAAACAGAAGCTAAGTAAAAGGAAGCCTAATAAAATAATAGTCATAACATCAATACCTACAATGAAATTAAAATATCGACCTATTCTATATTTCTTAAGAATATGATGTCTTGAAAAGCTATAACTTATGTGTTATATAAAAATATTTCATAACACCTATCGAGATAATGATCAACCGTTAACATTAGTTCTTAGAAATCAGCTATAGACAGATTTAGTGATTACATAGCAGTATTTATATTACCCATTAAACTACCTGATTAAACTAATGATCTGTGTAATAAATCTTATTCTATGACGTCATGGTAGTCACGTGTTGAGGTCTATTATTATTGGATGATGATAGCACGTCAACTACAGCGTGGTTGCTACAGAAACTGATAGAACAGGAATATCGTAGATAATGCTTCATGCAATTTAAATGAACCAATGTTTATTATTCTGTTTGTCACAGGTCGCCATCTTTGAACCCACGTGGGTGGCAGGATGGCCTTGCGTTTTACATGTCCACTATTTAGTTAATCAATTAGTTGATAAAAATAAATTTATAATCGTTATTAAGCCCAAATTGCCTTCGTTTATTTGAATGTTTATTTGCATACGGTACCTATCTTACATTCTTTGGATTACAAAATCTTATCACTTCGATACGTCGTAGACAACAATATGTATAAACTTATATCTACAACACTGAAGTCTTTTAATTGACTGTTTGACTATGAAATTCTCTAAATAAACCAATCAGAGTACATTTTAAGAGTCAATAAGGTATTGAGGGCAGTAGCGACGCGGGTGTTCCCTCAATGTGAAATATGTGTCCGGCCGACTCCGACTAACGAAGCTCCGTTCGGTTTACGGCCCGCGTTAATAAGGCCGAGCGTTTCACTTCGCTTCGTCTGTATTATATATTTATCCTTAATATTATAAGTACTCTTGTGAGGCTATGTTTAAGATATTTAAAACATTTGAAAGAACTTAAACACTATAAAACAGTTGAAACAAGAACATGGTTTTAAAAATCTTTCGAGAGGTTTTAAGTTTTTGTTTTTTTCGATTTAACTCATTGTTTCACTTCATTTAACAAAAATGTATTTCGACTATACCATTTAGATACATTATTATATTTTAACTTAGTTTAAATACATTTAAATTATGCTTATTTCACTGGAAACAAATTGTAAGTTTATTGAAGGTAGAGTATGGTATAAATTTGTAGAGTAAGTACAGGAGGTATCTACTTCTCCCTGTTGTGTCTAAAATAACGTGGAGGAAATTTCGGAAATAAAGAGATCTTTTGGGTTAACGATGAAAGGGTTTGATTTCATTAAATTAATAACAACCTACACCTACTTAAAGTAACGTTGAAAATATAAATTGGAAAATTATTATTCAATATAATTTTAGTCCTTTCACTTTTTAAATGATATCTCTCATTAGGTATGCGGTATCTAAATTGAACCAATGAACTAATGTTAGCTGATACCTACAGTTGATTGTTCGGTCGTTCTTATCATTACAACTTAATTTGATTGATTTGTTTTCATGTCCGCATACCCAAATACACAAACCGCGGGTACATTTAGACATATTATATCAGAATAACAAAGAGTAGACCGGGAAATACACTGGTTTTATGTTTTTATTAGACGCCAATACAAACGGAGTGTTGGGGGTGTCTAATTGTGTCTTGTTTGTAAATTGTACAATTCAATTTAATACGATATTTCGGCCAGATTTTTACGAGTTTCCTTACAAGAGGGGTGTAAGTGAAAACACGACCGGAAGCGGGGAAATCCATGCAATAACAATAACTCATACGGTTTCGCCCACCCCCCGCTAGATGGCGCGCCGTGGACATAAGTAATCCATTTATTCTCGGGGCGCACTTTATGTAGCGAACTCTTAAGTAACGCTGTTATATTGTTTTATATTAATACTCATACTTAGTTACATATTGTTTGTACGTGCTCTTAAATGTGTCTAGCAGATTATCCAAGTACTTGCCTACCTTAGACTTTGCTTTTACACGGCAAAGGCAACAAAACTGAAAGTAATAGAGTAATTTTGTTTTTTAAGCAGGTACTAACTAAGGGTATATAGATATAGATTAGTAGTACTATATTAAGTAGTAGTATTAAGTAAAGGTGCGATTTTGCTTTTCAATATTTTAATTCAAGATTCGTGTTCCTGAATATTTAATTTCATGATAGTCGTACTCGTAAATATTTTTTTAATCCATCTTTTGACACGTGACACGTCACGATACACGATACCTAACTTATTAGCACAGATCCAAAATGTTTTGGAATCATTTTAAAATTAAAATATCATTAGGTACTTTCTAATGATATTTTAATTTTTAAGGTACTTTCTATAAAATATCGTAGCTAGGTAGGTAGGTAGCAATATTACAGAGATCGCGTCGGTTTTCCTTCTGAACAGAACATTTTGCCGACGGAGATATCCAAAGAATTCGTCGAGTCATTATCTGGCACGGAGCGCGGAATCCGCAAAGTTTCAACACCGAGCGGAATTTTGCGGATGAATGTTTTAATTAGATTTTCTCGAGAATATTTTGTACCTAATTGCCGCAGCTCTAAAAATACGGGGGTTTCATTAGTGTGAAATTTCAGTAGAAGAAGATAATCATTTCCTACAATCGATTTCTGTATGTACATTCAAGACTAGGTACCTATATAAGCAAAACTATGAGGTACCTATAGAGGTTAGGAAACCTTTAACCTCGACCTCGATCTCGAGGTCGAGGTCATATCTGATTATTACTCTAATCAGATATGTAAAATAAAAAAAAGATCAAAATCTTTCATTAAAAATGAAATGACTCAGATGTCCACTAAACCGTTCATATCGCACAACTGATTTTCGGAGTTACATTTTTTCGTTTCCTTTGTAACTTATAAAATCTGATTCTTTCATTGGGATATCTTTAAAACTTATGAAACGTAAAATTGCATTTAGTCCAATCTTATATAAAATTTAATTTAAAAAGTTTGAATAGCGTTCACGAAATTGATTTAATCTGCTGCTGCTAGGTAACTTTTACAATTTAAATTGTAAGGATTTACTTGCTTTATGGCCTTTAGAAAATTATATTGTAGGTAACTGAACTATTTATGTAAAATCAGACAGACAGATTTTTTTTCTTAATACACAGTGTCATTTAACCCAGAAAGTAAGGAGTGATTTTGAGAGAAAATAAGAGTAAGTATTTGACTTGAATGGAACAGTTCTTAGCCGATAGTATCAGGTAACAATGAAAGTTTTTATTAGCCAAGTTCGTAGCGTAGATTCGAACCGTGTCTGCTTTTCCAATTTGAGAAAAGGCAGCAGTAAAACTTCTTACGTAAACTAACTTCCTGATTTTATTCGTATCGTATAGTTGTAATGTTCGCTTAGGCTTAGTGAAACAATTGACGATCACAATTATGTGCATTTTCACTGCTTAACTAAGAAGAGCGCTAAGGACCTGAATTAACTAAAAAGAAAATTACCAGGTAGGTTAGCGTTGCGCCTAGCCTAGCCTAGACCAAATTAAGGTAAAACTCGATTAAATAACAATGTTCTTTATTAATAAATTAGTATAAATTAGTTGTAACCCTTTATAATTCGTAGGTACTCTAGCTTTGCGTCACAAAACATTTCTGATGTTAATTACATTCGGAGAGAGATTTTGCTTTATAGACATTCCAACTGCATACCTTTAATATGTTAATGTTTAATTGTGGTCATAAAGAGCTGGCTGATGAATGAGTCTATGATTTAATTCATTGAACTAATGAACTAATAATATTTTTAACGAGCTGTGGCCGCGACTTCGTCCGCGTGGAATTTAACAAAAAATAATTTAAAATTAAAGTAGCTTAAGTTACTCCTTATGACATCAGCATTCTGCCAGTGAGTGTCTCATCAAAATCGGTCTAGCCGTTCCAGAGAGGCAGGTAGATTAACAAGTATTACCTATCTAAGGTACGAAAATTTGGTCAAAGAATGGAACTAGATAGGTTTTATGTACCTACCTACATATAAAATAATTTTTTTATCACGTTATTCGATTCTTAAATAACACCTGTAAATTTTGATATATTTTAAGGCAGGAAATTGTTTTTTTCTTCAACAACACACAATAACAAAGGTTATCCGTCCACATTACACTAGTGAGATCTTTTCTCACCATCCTAACAAGGAGAGCGAACGAGTAAACGAGTAGCGAGTAGAATACAGAGTACTTATATGACTAAAGTAATATTCATGTCAGTATTTACTTATTTAAAGATGGTAGATGGTAGAGATACTATACCTACTCTGTATTTATTTTTGTACATTATGATTATCGTATTTTGATTTATTTACTTAAAAACCAATAATCTACTTTTATCGCCGCCTACATCGCCGTGAGAAAAGTGCCTTCTGTTTGAATTTAAATTGCTACATTTTATAATAATGTCTTTTGAACACCGCCGCATTCGCCCTATCCCCTCGTTTCTTTTCACTCTTTTTATAATGTAATTTTCTTAAATCACCTCCTCTTGTACTCCTGAGCCCTCCGGCTGTCTATTAACGTCCCAAAATTATATCTCTGAAAAGCAAAAAAAGAAAAAAGAATTTCTGTTTTTATTTTTTCTTTTTGTAGACGGCCAGTTTCGAAGGTAGAGTAGGTATTTATTTAGGTGCGTTTATACCATTATTTTTTGTTCAGGTATATAAGTTATCTTCTTAATATAACATAATATCTTAGTGGGTAAATAATATTAAATAATAAGCAATGTATTGTTGTTACTGATGTCTACGGGCGACGATGCCCCTTACCATCAGATGACCCGTTTGCCCGTGTGTCGGCTATTAAAATAAAAATAAGTTTAATATAGGTAATATTATATTTGACTAACAAATTTTAATTGAAGGACACGGCCATTATTTTATCCTAATTTATAAATAGGTACCTAATTGTTATGATAATTTATTCAAAATCATGCAGAAATAACTTCCTACGTAACAATAATGACTTCAACACTAATGGATAATACATTTATAAGTCATTAATATGGTAGCTTGTTCCTATAAATCTGTCGGGTACTGAAAGATTAAACTCGCTATAAATCAATTAAAACTTTGTCAAGTTATCTTGTTGGTCTTGGCTGCCCAATTAAAAAAATCTTTTCACGTTGATTAAATGCGCTGGCGCATAAATAAATAAATCAAGATGGAGTCGCTCCGGCGCATTGGGGTCGTTCACCCCGAACATCTGTTCCAATATTTCAGTGCCGGAGTTATCATGCGCTTCCAATGTAAATATCTGTTCGCACTTAAACTTGACTGTTATCTCGTAATATGAATAAATTAGCTTATGGTTAGAGTCGCCCGATTCTCTAGTTATCAGTAGCGCTATATCGTGGGCACTGAGTCACACGATGTAATTTAAAAGTTGTTTACCTACTATGTCCACACACCTAATTATTAAAACTATTAAAAAGAAACTGATTATACCAAGCTACCTGCAATTTTCAAGTAGGTACTTAGGTAATTTCAATATCTGAAATAACATAACTTCATCATCATGAATTTGCAAGATAATATTTATTTTACTCAGTACAATTGCCTAAATTTCCATGTACGAAATAAATATCATTCTTAAATGAAATGGAAGGCCTTGTGTAAAAAGCTTACTTTACGCGGACATTTACGTATTTGCAATTTGTTATGCAATTTTGGAAAGGTTAAATGCTGAATGCAAATTTGCCAGCCAGCCATAGTCGATGTAATAATAGGGAGTGATAATGGCCATAGGTAGGTGTCCGCCATCACTTTCCTTAGCACAGGAATGCTCTCTGATTGGCGCGCACGGCAACATGGTTGCCGCGTAGTATTTATAAAAGGCGCGCGTTCCAACTTCGAACGAACTCGTTTTAAATTTCGAATTGCTGTTATTCAAACGGTCTTTTGCTTTTGTACTTTATATTCATAGATATACGGTTCAATATTAATAACTTTTATAATTCATCTGTTTTTTTTCTATAGTAGGTCCTACCCTTGTACTAGTTGTTTTGGTTTTTTGACTTAAATCGGTGTAGAATGATAATGAGAAATACTAATTGCCTATGATTAGTAAAATATTTGAGAATAAGGCGCAGAATAAATAATAGTACGTACTCACGTAACTAAGGTCGTTGTTTGAATAAATATTTCAAAACTTGAAATACAAGTGTTTATGTACATGTATGTATACACTAACTTTTCTTAGGAGTTTCACCTTTCAAATCATAATATTTTTATGTGCTTCAAATTAATAATAGGTGGTAGGTACCTACACTAATACGTATATAATATATAACAGGTACATACATTTTTTGTAACCTACTTACATAATGATTGGTTCCTATTTTACTGCTGTCTTTATTTGTCTAAAGTTATATCTGTCTTTGAAGCGCTCATAGCCCGGCGACTTGCGTCAATCTCAAGTGATCGACAAAGTTAAGCAACAGCGGGCGCGGTCGGTAGTTGGATGGGTGACCGCTAGTGGCTAAATTTCTTGAGCGCTTCCGTGCTTCGGAGGGCACGTAAAGCCGTCGGTCCTGGTTGTTATCATTTGGTAGCAGTCGTTAAGCCATGTCGGATACCTTCGGGTGGCTTAAAAATTTCTGACACTTGGGTTGGCCACTAACCCCTCCACCAATCCGCACTGGAGCAGCGTGGTGGAGTATGATCTAGGCCTCCTCAGGTATGAGGAGAGACCCGTGCTCAGTAGTGGGCCATCAATGGGTTGAAGCCATATCTGTCTTTGGCTTTCATATATTTTCATAGACAGGTACATTCCTATTTGAGCTCTTCATAATACGTTTTTCTAGAAGAGAAAAAATCTCATTTTGAATTTATTTTAATTTCATAGTGTGTTTTTTATTATTCATACCTAAATATATTTATCTGTATACCTACCTGTCTATAGTAGATTTTTTATGTTCATTTATTACATATTTAAAAACATTGAATCCTAATAAAACACCTGGGTAGGTATATCTACTTAATTAAGTAGGTAACCCGATTTTATTCCCTTCAAATGACTAACACTGAACTACTATAGGTAGTACAGACCTATTATTACTAAACATTTGACTGACCATCTCAACCTGAATTAGCATAATTATTCAAGAGATTTGGTATCGAGTTTCATGGAGCCAGTGGCTTATTTTGAACCAACGAAGACGTAAGATTTACGATCACTTTGCCGTTAAGCGATTCGGCACATTCAGTATCCACAAACATAACTGACAATCTTGTGTCTCGTAATTTAAACGAATCAACTTGATTCATTTCGTGGTGAACGTTATTTTGGAAAATACATTGGTTCTTGTTTTTAACTGGTTAAATTCTGTTACGATAACATTTCAAGGCATCTATCTATACCTGTCTTTTATTATCTTTATTCTTTATTATTTGAATTGTATTGTACCTAATTGGTCACCTAGTTTTAAAATTTATTTATTATTATTATTTATTTATTATTTAGGTAATTACCTACCTACCTTAAGTAACACAATACTTTGTTCTATTATTATTACCTACCTACCTAGTTTGTGGACTCTATATCAATGATAGGCGCCTTTGATATTTAAGTTAGAACCTAAAACTTCAGTCTGCCTATTGACATATTCGACGAGTCCTCTATGACCGTTCTATCTATTACTCGGCTCTAAAGTTTTACTGCCATAGTGATTCCGGCTGCGTAATTTCCCGCTTTCCCGCATTCCCTGATTTAGGCGGGTATTTATTAAATTGCTCGGGCAAGGGCGTAACTCCGAACGGACCACGGATTAAGCCCGGCCGTACCTAAATAAAGGTCTAATATGACTTGCGCCTGCAATATCGCCCATGTGAATGACTGGAAGGATGAAGGCTTGATTAATAATTAAGTTTTGTAAATCTTTACGGTATTTAATGTTGATATCCTCAGTGAGATTGGTGTTTTAGTATCAATAAAAGTTATTAGTAGGTACTTACTTAAAATGTAAATCTGATTTATGATTAGATATCAGTCCGTAATTAAATTTATTGTTCTTTAATTGAGTTACAGACAAATGATGAATAAAACGTTTGTAAGGTATATTTATGTATATAATAAAGGTATGTATTTAAAAATCAGTGTATTAATATATCTACTAATAGGTAGAACTGTGAAAGGTAGTTAAATGAAACATAGGGTATATTAAACGCGCACCCAAAGGCTCGAACTTTGTCGACATGCCATCTTAAGTTGAAATGAACTCCTTAATTTACTGGTGGGTTGGGTAGGTATAGGCGTAACATAGAACGTAGATATTTAATCTCAATTTCATTAACCTAGAAATTTAAAATCTTGTTAGTTTAATACCTTGGAAAGTTAATATACTTACTAGAAAGGAACTTATGTGATATAAAAGGTAAAATCAAAATTTTATTGGTTTGTGACCACCTACGTCATTTGAGTTTTATAATTTTTGATTTACAATAGATACAATTTGTGAATAAGTTGGTTGTTACAGTTACAAATATAAAGAAGAAATCGTATTATGAAGACTACAATAAAACGTCAGAAAAAAATAAGGATGGAAGTACAAAAGTGGTACTCAGCGTGCCCCAATTTCACCAAGCAATTCATTCATATTCATACCTCCTTTCACCCTTTGTGCTATGTTACGCAACTGATGCTTTGTCACCCTTTTTCTCCGATTTTATAATTATGCACGACTCCTCACCCTTTTGTAATTTACTGAAAGAGCTAGAATTCGTCAATGTCAACATTCCTGCATAATAAGTGTAAAGATTTACGGCCAAGATACAAAATATGTAAATTTTTGTTTGGTTTTTACTAAAACTTGTAGAGAGCTTTCATATCGGAGTTTTGACTAGCCTACATATTGTTGTAAATTTCTATCGAAACTTTTGTTAATTTGATTAATAAACAATGGTAAACTAACTTAGACATATAAATTGAAGAATAGATAATCAAATAATACATAAAGGATAGGTAATACTTGGTACGACACCTAGCTACTTTTTAGGTATAAAGTTAAGAGTACCTACCAATTGTTTAAGCAGCTAACCTATGCACAAAATGCGTAAGGTACCTACTCATTATATAGCGATTGAAATGAATAGAAAATATACCTAAATCATTTCTCCGTATTTCAAAACGAAAATCTAATTTAATATTTGTCAACAAAATAGATATTTTTTATGATGGTAGAATCTGAAAAATCTCAAAAAATGCTCCAATCTAAGATTTTTTAGGAGGACATTTTCGTGGTATCTGTATAGAAATGATAAAAGTACGCTGACTGTATAAAACGGCTGATTTACATACGAATGTTAATAACTTGCTTGGAGCAGCCTCTCGTCCCAAAACTGGTTCTGACGCTTGACTTCGGTTACTCAAGATAATCGAGATAAGATAAATTTGTACGAGTATAATATAGTAAATACATCGCTGGTGTTAATTATAAATACATAATTTATCCCTTGATCAACTCATGTTAATATTTTTCATTTTCTGTTAACAACGCGGTATAAAGTCTAAAACTCTACAAATTCTTCATTAACTTATTTAAACAAGAATATTGCGGATAATATATAAATCATAATATAACACATGTTTTAGTTTAAATCAGTCGAATTGTTTAACTACAAATCTATATAATTTCCTTCTGCACCTTTTTGTGTTTGAATTCTGTATCTCATTTAAAATATCGTTTCAAAAAACAAAATACATACTCATAAGAGGTACCTACAGAGACTAGGTACTAGAATTTGACATAACTATAGTTAAGTAAGAACATTTCGTTAAAGCATGTCGTGAGGGCCCTCTAACTTCATGAATCCCAATGTTCTGGAAAATATAACAAGGCGATTTATATTCGGGAGCGGTTTGGGTCTCTCGTTTTTCTATCAGAGAAATCTGGCCGAGATGTGCGTGCACCATAAAATATAGAAAGGTAACCCTCGCTCTTATTGGAGATATTTGTAGAATTCCAAATTACTTAAAATACGCGCCCAAATGTTGCTATGAAATCAGACGAATTCAATCGTAGATAATATTCAATTCTTTGTTATGAAATAAGTAGGTAAATCTGGTTCATTGATTTTAAATGACATCAAATATGGAGCTATGTTTGGATTATGTTATAGAAATGATATTTCGATTAAACTTAGTGCCTACCTACATGTATTTACTTTTGATCTACATTTTTGAAACACTTTTTTATGGGTTACCTTTATACTTTATTTTGACATGAAATTATGGAATCTCATTGATAAGTGGGCATTAAATACAAATGCAATATCTGTTTATATACCGTATATGGCTTAAAATCAGGTAGTTAGTCAGCATCTAATAAATTAATGCCTCATTACTTACCTGTTATTTGGAGTTTCGTCACGGAAAACAGTTGCATCCTGCTTAAAGCAAGCAGCGAATGATAAGCAAGAGGGTGGCATCGAAATAATTTCTGTTAGCAAACGGGGTCCGCCCGAGACAAAAGGTTTGCCTTAAGGGACGCGTTATTTTTATACGACACGACCGCTGAATAACAACACGGCCAGCTTTTCTTCGTAAATATCTTAATAAAAGTCGGAATTGTACGATTACATTCTGATCATGCGCCGTCTCGCTTCCTCTGTTACTAAAGCGTTAGACTAAGTGATTTTGATACAAGTGATTTATATTTATTTATGTAAACAAGATTTATATTTTATTTAAAAGGATGTTCATTGTTTTATACCACCTAATTTGAGTGTAGGTCGATACGTCTTCCTATAATCGTTATTCAAAAATCCCTGTTCATATGCATGTTGTAAATTTCTTTATTTTACGAAGCTTTTTACATTCCCTTACATTTTGTGCATTCACTTCAAAGTTAATTAGACTTTATAGAGCGTTCCTTCCAAATTCCGTTTTATTCTGACGCACGCCGAGACTTATTCATTGGAGGGAAGGCAGGCGGGGGGTGCGGGGCTGTGGGAGGGGGTAGCCTGCCCGAAATAGCAAATAAATGAGACGAAAATGTAAATGTTGCGCTTCAAAGATGAAAAGCGCGCCGCTCGCTCGTTCTTGTTAAGCTCATCGCAAATGTACCAGAATTAGGAGCGCGGCTAAAATAATTTTCAGCCCAGATGTACCGAAAACACCAAGGCTGGGGGAGAAAATATATTAAATTCTTTTGTTTACAATCTTTACATTCCTGTAAATCATATAATAAGAAAAATGATTATCATAACCAACTCGTAATGAATAACTGTTCATTATATCTATGCCACTCTGAGATTGGCTGTTAAATGGATTATAATTAATTGGTTATAAATATTTGATTATTATTCATGTTTATTGCAAGTGTTACTCAGTTATTCATCGACCACGTTATTACGAAGTAAACAACACTGTAAACATTTTGAAATCTTGATGTACACTCGTGTTAATCTATTAAATTGACAAGGTCTTTGGTTACAATATTTAATAACATTAAACAGTGTAACTCAAAGGGCCCTGACCAATTGTGTCAATTACGACCTTCAGTGTACTTATTCGTTATAGGCTGTTAATATAAGAAATAAATATGCTGCATCGTTTATTTCATTGAACGATACAATTTCATGTTTATATAATGTGATCGTCTTAAAACTCGTAGCGATCCAGTCCAGCAATGGTTCCGGGTTCAATTTCCGAATAGAGAATACATTTATGATACAGGTGAATATGACTCTTCTGTCATAATTAAAAGGAGCTGTAATGGAATCCTTTCTGAAATACCTTATTGCATTAAAAGGCAAGACATAGACTTAATTAATAATTATGCACGAGTGCCGATAATACTAAAAATATTTTTACGTCAAATAGGTAGGTACTTACTTGTACGTAGGTACGTACGTACCTATGTATATGGTGTATACGACCTACGTATATAATTGCCACGCCTTATACGTAGCCATGTCGAGGAGAATGTCCGGATACTTATATCAGAAATCGTCTCCTTTCTTGGAAGGCTGTTTAAATGAGAAACACGTCTCGCGGTATACAATGGAATCCATAACCACGCAAATGAGCCCTTTGCTACGATATGCTTACTACGAGTATATTCTATTGATAGAGCTCTCAATAAGCTGTCGATGTATAAAATGACATCGATACATAGTTACTTCAATATTTTTTTATGTATTTCCTAAGTGCAATTTCTACATAAGCAGGTAGGTATATACCCTGCAATGCAGGTATGTTACATAAGTCACAAAAGAGACGGTACGAGTAAAAGCATTGGGCACAGAAATGATGCGGAAATGGTCACGTTATACTTTCACATTAAATATTTTTGGTAGTGGCATTATTTTAATTAGGTTAACTGGTCTAAAGTGGCTCTGTTAGTAAAAAAGAAACACTTTTTATATTCGCTTCGTCTTCTCTAGATTACAATTCTATATGATTGTCTTCTTCGTAGTATAAATCGGGGCCAGAAAATTAAATATACACGCTGTCTCTTAAGTATTTATTATTATAACTTGTAATTTTATACATATTTTAATAAAGGGGGTACAGAACTAATCTACATATAGATAAATTCGGTTGTTAGGTTTCGAGTTCAATACATATTATTCTAAGACAAAATATGTTAATTTATAGGTACATATATCTTTCAAATGCTATCATATCGATTTAGCTTAAATTTATTGTTTAGGTATCTCTATTACTGGTTAGAGTTAGACTTTTTTTTATTACGACTGCAATGATGGGGAGATTTTGCTAGTATAAATTTAAGTATGATCTAGTGATTCTGTCAACTCACAATATACATCAATATGTCTCAGTCAACGTATTATGTTATCTCGAATAAGTTTAATATAAGGACGAAAAATCTCGGCGACATATGTCGCGTCGGATTATATTGAATCATTGCGGGCGGTCGTTCCCCCGCTCTCTTATTGCAATGGATCTCGTTGGGTAAATATCGTATAGATGTAGTTAGGTGAATAATAATAGATTGATATAATAGATTGTTGTATTATAATAGACGGATTGTAATCTATTTTTTTAACCTACCTAATGTAATTACAAAATGTAAGGAAGGTAAGTGAAATTACATGAAGATAATTGGGTATCTGCGTGCCTACTCCTAGTTTGTATTTTGTTCATTCAACTGTGTAATCATTGAAGAAATTAACGGCTACCTAGAATTCCCCATGGCTTTGGTATATTCTTAATGCAGAGGGATTGAAAAGAACAGAGAGAGCGTGGTAAAATGCCTTTTCTGGTCTCCTGAAGGAATGTAGGACGAAGGAATGGTGAGAGGTGATGATGATAATTAAAAAAAATATATTACTATTAAATTTAACTAACCTAACTTTTAATTGCCTAATTAATATATTGAACAGGTAACTGGCGTAGGTAACCTACTTACGAATATGTTGAATAACTACAAGTCAGACTTATAATATTAGATACGTAAAGAAAAAATTAATTAAATTTTTTATCTCATATATTTAGTGATAAACACAATATATATAAATATTATTGTTAATTAAAAAAAGAAAAAATATATTAATCTTAGTTATTAAGATAAACTAAAGACTAAAGCATCATGCAATTTATTGTACATATTTGGCTAGAACTGACGCAAATTTATACAATATATAATTCTTAATTTGAAAATAATATAGGTAATTGTGAATAATATTTACAGATAGGTATGAAAAACTTATTTTAATTTTAAATTATATTCTACTTAATTAAATTTAAAGCAATTATGAATCAGGAGATATAAAAGGTACATAATATATTACTGAAATCAGCTTTGAATTAAGATATAGAAAAATTTTTCTAGAGGCCGGCCGGCCTTTTTTTGTCTCTACCTGTTTCATAAAAACTCCGTTGTGATAAAAAGTGTGATGTTTTCTCACGTCGCCGAGCAGTATTAACCTAGTATAATTTAGCTTGCGTCTGAGCTCAGATATAATTTAAAGTGAGTCTTAGGTTATTGTTTAAAACAGAATGTTGAAATCCGTGAAAAGTGAATGCGAAGCTTAATAAATCTATACAAACACAAACCTTTGCGTTCGCGCAAGTTTCGTAGCCGCGTTAGACATTGCTCACAGTTTCCGCGGGTTGTAGGACAAGTAATTTCTTCAGTACTTACCTACCTCATAAAATAAGTTGATACCTAAAACCGATTTGTTTTATATGTACTTAGTTCTCGGGCGGGCGCTATAACTTATGTACGAATTGTACTTAGTACGAACTCCTTTATCTTAATCATGCGGTCTCATTACACGGCAACAGCTACAGACGGGGGCGTGCTATCTGAGAGTGCATCGTGCAGTTGCATCGTCCATAACCGCCGTGCGCCGTGGAGATTGCTGATTGCAGTTCTGAGAAACGAATGAGCTGCACCGCCTTGTTTTTGCATCCTTAATGCTCGGTTATATACCTTAGCTTAGACTGTACCTTGGTAGGTACTTCACTTTGAATATAACATAATTGTTCTAAATTTAAATTTTACAAATAAATTTATTCTTACATGAATTCGCCGCCGTAACTTCAAATAAATTCTGAGGATTCGACGTAATAAATTAAGTGGTATCCGAATCCGCTACCGATGCGAAATATTGTTTGTTTGTGGAAATGAATTAATTCGGCAAGTAAAACGAGAGGAGGCTCACGAATCCACTCCTGTATTCATCGTAACACCGTAAATATTTTATGGCTTGAAGAAAAAATACGCGGACAAATTACGGGAAAATATTGGAAGCATTTTTCAATCTTACCTATATTCCTTAAGTGGAACAGGCGATAAAAATAAATTTAGCGCTTGTGGGCATTTATTGCTGAGATTTCTAGGGTTTTTATGCGCATTTTCATTTTCCCTTTTTGCTAATGGAGTTGCCTCGTCGGCTTTCACCCTATTACAGTATAGCGTTCACAGGAACAGCTTTACTGCTCGCTATCGTTACATACATCTACTAAATGTGACTCAAAAAGGTAGATATAAAAAAGTATAATTAACATACGTTAGATCCAAAAAGCTAGATATACATACATGACTAAACTATTAGATATAAAGGTGCATATATAATAGTTAGACCCGCAGATTTTAATTTGCAATAGAAATACAAAAAATTTAGGTTTAGAGCATAATTTGTGTTTTCCAGTATCTACGAATTATTGTCTTGACAAAACTTAAGATATATTGTGTGAATTATGCCTTTTATCGGATCAATGTATTCCGAAGAAAACGTTCAGAAAACGACGACGACTATAATAATTACATATATAAAATATTTTATTATACTTATCTACATAATATGTAATTGTAACATTTAGTAAGACCGATACAATGAACATTTGTTCCAAGACTTCATTACAATGTAACGAACAAAGAAAATAGTTTCAAGTAATGTTTTACCAACCTACGACTGACATTAAATACCTTATTTTATATCATTTGGACCAACGACTTGTTCATAAGGCAGGCAGAAAAAAGGAAGTCTTGTTCATTTATTGTTTTGAAGTAAAACCACAACACTATGAAGGCATGTAAATAATTTATGAAACAAAGTAAGTGAATGCGTGGGCGTCAGTTATACCTATCGTAGTCCTTGTTATGTATGACTGAGCGAGAGTATGATCGAGTTAATAGCGATTGAACTAAATACACATAATCACACAAAGGTAGGTACTTAGTACATAAACCATTCATAAAACCCAGGCCTTTTATATCTTAACTATATAAGTAGGTAAGATGTAAATAATCTAATTTTATAACTAATGAATTGTTACAGAAGTACTGCGGTAAGGTTCGGACGCGGCGTCCCTCGCGGTCGACCTTACTAACAGGTGAGGCGGCGTCGCCACACAGACCATGATACTAAGGTTTGAATTGAACTTTATTTTTATTCTATTCATCATCATCAATTTTTATTCGTAATCATTATCGCTTGGTTGGGTTATCATGCTTCACTCATTGCATTATTATTTATCATTTTAAATACTTTTAGATTTAGGTAATTAATTTAGCTTTTCATATCTACCACATATTATATTATTACCTATTTATAATTTTTAACTAACCTGTATAGGATGGGTTCTGTATATGGAAATGCCTATTGGATAGTTACCAAGATATTTATGTATCTATAAGTATCTTGGTAACTACCTAATAGGTAGAGAATTTGAGAATTCACGCAATATTATAATCAAATTTGATTAATAAATTTTTACAGTAACAAATTTCAATCAAGGTTATTAACGACGACCAAAAATATAACCTAGGATTTAATCATAGAAGGGTTACATTTTACAACAAATACTAGTTTTTGTCTACAGAGGTAACTGAAATAACAATAGATAATTAATTTATTTATTCACAGCTCATTGATGCGTGTTCATATTTCAATTCGCGGACGCAATTCTGTTTCACTACACGCTAAAATACTTTTTATAGCACATGAAAACTTGTAAAAGTTTTATATGTCAACATTCGGTGTTTCCCACGTTCCTACAAGTTTACCTGCATAAAAAGGAATGTTAAGCGGTCAGATACGGACCTCGTTTAGGTATAAACCTGCATAATGTGCATTCAGGACAACGACGTGCCTCCTTTGTCAAATTTCACGCAACCACGGACGTGTTTGCACTTTATTGCAATAACCCTCGTGTCCTTTGTATTCGTGACCCTTCAATAGACAAACATCATGAAGTTTGTACTCGTATCTCTGTTTATTTTAGGTTGTAGGTACATTATGCCTTGTTATAGTTTGGTTAATCTATTGTACTATGTAGTAGGCAAAATGTCTTCATAACAGTAGGTATTCGAAAGTGTTCCAATTGAAACCAGCACAGTTTTAAATCGACCGGTCTATCCTTTTAAAACGTTTTATTAACTAATTATTCTTATAGTTAATGTCCTTAATCTCATTATTTACGTTTTTAATAATATGAAATAAGTCGCGCTTTATTAATGAAGTGTTTTTACCTTGCCGCCCGTGAAATTAAATTCGTTGGCTTAATTTATCGCCCGACAAAGTCACGATGAGGAACAAAGTTGCGATTAACATGTCCACCGCGATGTTTTAATTTTGTTCTGTATTCAAATTTATTTTAATATTATATTTAGAAACTGGTTTGACAATGAGTTTTTATACCATAAGCCATTTATCACATTCATTATGCACGCGTTTCAACACATTAAGGTGCTTTTCATACTCGTATCCATGTGGGCTGTTCAAAAGTTAATGTTAATGAACAACTAAATTGACTAATGAATGCAAACTTAGGAAATTTTGCTATAAGTCTATGAAATACTTAAATCAAGTATATGTGACCATATAAAAAATACCAATTTTATGAAATAAATGTTATCACGGATTCTATGCGGATATTTCGACCTACAAGTATCATGGTTGTACCTATGTACCTATATCACATGGTTACAGGCAGTGCAATTTCTTTATGTACCTACCATGACTTAAGCTTCTTAACATAAAAACTGACATTCATTATTACCCGGAAGTTTATATTCCTGCAGAACAGAAAACCTATGCAAATGATTTCGTTTGATTTAATGCTAGTAATAAATGAATGTTAAATTCTGATTTTCTGCGCTGGGTATTTACTATGGTATTTACGATACGGTGAACTGCTGAGTTCCTTTGCTATTTACTCGGTTCATCGCAGTCCTTCATATTTATCGTCCGTCGTTTGGGCAAAATTCGTAAGACGCATGAAACGTTTTCACGCAAACGCAAGCAACAGACATTCTAATTCATCGATCGACGGTTCTATCGTCGACTCGATCTATTCCGGGCCGAGGAACGAATCACAATATGTGTCCTTGACGATAACATCGAGCCTATGAGAATGAATCGAATACTGAATAACAAGGACCACCAACCGATCAATAGTTCGTATGTGGAACATGTGAGTCGTTCAAATCAGTACGCGTACCTACGCTGCTGTTTCGATGGGAAATTTCAATTTTGTTATTGTTATCGATAACACTGCCATACACGCAAATTGAAAATGTAATTGGATGAATACAACTATAATATTGCATGGGATATTACGTCATTTCAAAATCTTGCCGCATGGTTTTACCAAATATATACTTACATTTCGATTAAGGTTGTTTACTTTGCTTTAGTTTAAAAAAAATGGTAACGAATATAAATTCAGAAGCATTTAAAATGGTTCTTTGACCGGTCGTTGACTTCAAATCGACTGTATTTTAAATTTATCATTGTCTTCAAATCCATTCGATCTTTGAACTTACTGCATTTACCTATAGATTCTTCCTTGAAACAATACACTTTTAGAATATTTCTAAGTCGCTCTAATTTCAAGTAGGTATATTGAGTTTCAAAGTAGGTACATAGAATCACGGATATATGTACAATCTCGGTTCTTTTACGATTTTCTATTTATTTGCATAAACTGAATTTGCATAAAAAGTTTGATATCACAATACATGCAAAACTAGTAGGACTAGATTCTGGAATGTATTTGATAAAATAAAGCGAAATAACCACCCATTTCGCTTCATTTGCTTATCGTTCCTATAAAACATCGCGTAATCCAAGGATATCTTTATTAGTTTAAGGCACTAACTTTGTCATCGAGTTTTTGGATTGTATATTTTTACAATTAAGAACGTAATTATCCATCGGAAGTTTTGCGTTTATTGCAAATTAATTTCGAGTTTTTGTGGTTACATGAAGGTTAGAAGGGGGGGGGGGGGGGAGGTCTTTTGGCGTGGAGACAATTTTACTATGTACATTTCAGATAGGACATAAGAAAGTTGTAGTACCTACTTATAGTTGGCGCTCATTTTAATCGATTTTATTGATCAACTTGACGTGGGTGATTTATACCTACATACAACCTACTACTACAATATGTACAATACCTATACTACTACAATATGTACAATATATGTAGGTATAGTCGGTGAAGGAAAACATCATTAGTAAACTAGGAGATTACCTAATTGAGTGTTCTAACTTGGTCAATGTCTTTAGATTTGACTGTAATCCCTCCCAATCTAAGATAACGCTTGAGCCTTCGGGACTGTAAAGGGTTATGTTATGGATTTATCATGGCCCTGAAAGAAACTTCACAAAATGTATGATTTCAGGTATTTTTTTGAACCGCAATAAGACTGAAAATTTATTTACTAGACGTTTTGCACATTTACAGCGGTATAGATACGATACGATAGTGTACTTTAAAAATTGTAGAGTAGGAGTGGACTCATTGTATTTATCTATTTCTTAGAGATCCATAGTTAATTAATTCCTGGCAAATCATGGCGTTTTATCAATAGATTTGCAAATCATTTTGATACTTAGGTACCTACCAACATTAAATATTGTGTTGCACAGAGTCGGACTAAGTTCTATCATTGTGTATCTAAGTATTTCTTTAAGTTACGTAGTTGTTTTGGCGTCGGACAATCGCTGGCGAACCGTTGCTAAGTCGCAGTTAGAATTGCAAATGAATCGGCCGTTTACTCTCGTGTCGTAAACCCTGGGATATGATCCAGTCAGTTTTCGCGCCATTAAACTCTCGGACGGACTCCCACTCCCTATACTGTTATTGTAAATATGTCTTTATGTTACGTAAACACATCTTAGATATGGATTTAAGTTTTGTAGGTACCTATCTTACGAGTTAATACCAGCAAGTGAATGTCTCGAATGTATAGTAGGTGTGGTTTTATACAATACTAGCTGACCGGGTAGTCGTAACATCGTAACAGTAGCAACATTAGGTTCTAAAACAGAGGTTTTAGAACCTAATGTTGCAAAATAACCCTGTCAGCCCTACATTTTTATATGCCTTTAGGAAATGCTTATCAAATTCAATATCTTATAGTACCTAAATCTCGACAATAGCTCCAACTCCCGATTATACAATTGTGAATCTAAACCATTCTCGGATCTACGTTAAGACACAAAAAATTTCATTACAATCGGTCCAGCTGTTTTTGATTAGTTCAGTGACACACACACGCACAGAAGAAATATATAATTATTATTATATTAAGACTCGTACCTGTCAATCTAACCAATTGTACTTTTATCAAAAAAGCCTTCCTCATGAAAGTTGATGTTATATGGAAAAAAAAAATTCAGATCTGATCGGTACTTTCGCACTTTAGTTTAGAGATTAGCACGTTGAAGCAAACAATTATATTATAAGTATGAATCTATCATAATATATGTATTGGACTAATGGCACGTGTAAACGGTTTTTATAGACACGTAGGCGTGGCTTAAAGCATCTGCCTACCTACTCTGTGCGTATCTAAATATAGATTGACGGAAAACTTGTAGGTGCGCCATAGCAGAGTATAAATTTATAAATGAAGGTATTACACATAAATTATCACCAAAACAGGTTTGATTGAGACAGAGACCGTTGATTATTATCGTAAATAAACAACCTAATATACTGACGACCCGAATGGCGCTGTGGTTACCATGCCGGAACGCTACGCGCGCCATTCGTAGAGTGCTGGATTCTACTCCCAGCAAGGCGGAAAAACGAGTTGATTTCTGTTGTCCGTCTGGATGTGTGTGATCTCGTCTTATGTATTGTCCATGGGACCCACGACACAGGGAATGCTAGTGTAGGGCTTTGGGAGTATCGCGTTTTTGTTATATTAGGTTATGAAACCATTAGCGATGACATTTATTTATTTATTATCCAAGTGAACTATAACAATAAACAAAGGTGAGAATATCTACTATTTAATATTGTATTGAACCATTTCTCCTAATCTAAATAACGTAATGAACGGTTTCAATTACGAAACTTAATGAGTCCCGAAGGACCGTTTTGTCCAATCAACCGTGGGAGACGATCTCGTAGCACATACATACTTGTGCTACAGATAACACAACCTGACAGTTACTAATGTATACGAACTTGTCCTGTCATCGACGCTTTTGAAACGAGTCGACCGCCAAAATAAAGAGACCTCTGAGTTCAGCCACATATTCCCTGTTGTTTCTTTTTTGATGAGAATTAAAGAGGTGGGGTAGTTCTAATTTAAATGGCGGCGATGCAAGAGCTTAACCGGCCCGCGGTCTCTGTTTCGGGATTGAGTCGTAAATGTCGTTTCGAGTGCCCTACGCAGTCGTTTTGTTGCTATTTACTCATACTCGACTAAAAAGAAGAAAACAAATGTTCGTAACAAACTGTCCGCCCGGATTACGATTCCCGATAGGACTTTAGCCCGAGTTGGAATGGATATAAACTTAAATGAACGTCGACAAAGTTTCGGTACAGATACGGGTAAAGTTATCCGAGTTAAATGAACTTTTAGCTGCGTAACTTGCTTCATTTAATGCTTCGGTGAAAGTTGAAATAGGTATCGTGGTCGGTTTTGCTTGAATGTATGTAAATATATGTATAGAGTAGCTATATATAATGCACTTTGGTAGTTGAATTTGACTGAAGAACAGTATAAAATCAGTTACAACTAAAATACGATTGTTACACAAGACACAACACAAAACAGAATTTACGATCGCTAACACGTCGGTGTAGCTTGGAATCGTTAAAAGAAAAAGCCTGTAAACATGTTTTTTTGCGTTCAAATCTAAGTGGGTAGGTTCCACACCCCGATGGAAGTTGGAAAAAACCGTGGCATTCGGCGCAAATCACCTATTTTATGTAAACTTCGTGACTTTGCGCCGTATCGAATGACTTAGAAAGGATTTATTTATATTCGTATAGAGCGGAGTGAGGCCAGGAAATAAAATGGTAGGAAATTGAGCTTTGTCAATAGGTCGGTGGCGGCTGGGGCGTGGCGCGACTCAAAAATAACCCAAACGTGTGCTCTGAAAGCGTTAATAGGTGCCTTAAAACGATTGTAATCGAAGTTTCAGTTGCAGTTGCTAGCTAGTAACCACACCAATGCTGATACAACTGTTTTTAAACATCGAATTTACTTGAAAAACAACTATAACATACAATTATGTTCACTGGCCTCCATTAAAATGTGGTGTAGAATAACAATAAAAAAACACCAATTCACTTCGATTCCCAGCAAGGCAGAAATTTTAATGATGACTTTAAATTTGTGTTCCCGATCTGGGTGTGTGTATTGTTTGAGGGCGCCCACGACACAAGGAGTCCTCGTGTGGGGCTTTAAGTGTGTAGCGTTATATGTACATTATTAATAATTTTATTTTCATATCATCGTCTGAAAATCAGCGTCTTTTAGTTTACCACCTTTAGTGCATCTATTTTATCTTTACTTGATATTTTTTTCCTCTGTACGTAATTTAGATAAGGTGTTATGTGGGAAATAAATATATTTTTTATGTAAATGTACTCTATACAAGTTTAAATTTGTTTACAGGTTACCGTGCCCGTTTACACAGACGTCGCTAGCAAGTTTACGACAAGGTGAATATTTACGCCGACATCTTTTACTCACTTGAATGGGAATCATGATTATTCAATTACAAAAAAGTTTTTGGATACCATAATATTATGCACAATTAAGGCATTGCGACTCTGTCCTTAAAAGATAAAACCTCTTCCATCTTTTAGCATAGCTAAAGTCATATTTGAGCTTGGGTATAGCTACTTATAGTCTAAAGTTTATTTGTAAAACCGTGCTGTGTGTGCAAACTGAGAGGCCCCGGGTTCAATTCCCGGCCGGTGTAGACATTCATGTGTCCGATAAATAGGTACATAATTATGTCTTATAAGTGTTGTCAATACCACTACACAACATAAAATCCTACTGCGAAGGTATAAAAAAATACGGAACAAAATAATAAATAAATAATGTGTGTGAATGTTTAAAAAAATAAAACTTCATTAGATCGCTACCTACATCATATTCGTCACTTGTTATGACTTTAGAGAAAATGCTACCGTATACGATCTCGATCAGATATCTCCAACAACTTTATACTCATTGGAAGATTTTCGTGGAACAAGAGCGATGAAATCAAGTCCAAGTATCACGAGAGACGCCGAGGTATGTTTTAATCTCGACAGGGATCGATATTTTCAGAGTAAACCGGTATCGTACATATTCAGTGCATTAACGACATACAATTTATAACTTGAGATCAGAGAAAGGCGCCGCCCTAACGGAAATCTGACGGCTTTCATTTAGGACATGTAGCGATAGGGTAATATTACCACAATGTTGTTGTAATATTACACACGCTGTGATATTACACGTCGGTAAATAATATATTTGTGCTGAACTGTGAGTTGCTCTATCATTACAGAAGCATTTAATACAGTAGTAGTAAGTACAGTTACGGTTTATACGCTGTTAAATCTGTACAATTGCGTTGTTCCGTTATTCACAAGTAACGATTTTTATATATAGTTTATAAGTTCTGAGGTAACTTATAAACTTGTAAGTATTGCTGCTAAAAAGCTGGAATTCTTTCAATAAAACGATAGCTTTAATAATAATTTTAAGTTTTTTTTCATTAAATGATTTTTATAAGGTAGGTAGGTAATGTAGTAAAACAATATTAAGTTACTGTCGTCAATTATGAATAAAGGAGTTTCAGTCAGGCGTATTTGGAAATAAATTGTGACAGGTGTTAAAATATTAAAAACCAACAAACAAACATTAAATTTTAATTGCCATAATGTATTAAATTAAGTTTTACATCACAATAATTGTGGTATCAAAACAATGACGGGAGTTTTATGGCGCAGTTCAGTAACATTAATTGTCATTCTTGTGCGATTTACGTTAAAATGTCCGTAGGTGAACGTCATTAATTATCGATAAATAGCAATTTATTGTCAAGAGGTGCCTTATAGATATTTAAAACTTTCCTTTATACAGTCAAATTCCGATTCGCCTGTGAAACCTGTAACTTTTTATTTAAAGTAGCAACTCATAACGGCGTCTACAGAAAATTACGAGCGTGTTGATTACTTAGGTATCTATTATAGAGCGTAGAAGCCATTTTAATGTAGGTATTTATTGTTATGGTAACTAATACCTAGGAACACAATATTAGTGATTAGACATAGAATCTGTAACGAAGAGATACTTAGTTGCAGCATTACGAAATTTTGCACATACATATTTTGTACATTACACTCCTCTGATCTGACTGATTTTAGATAATAAAAGATACTGTTATGTTCTTCAATAAGTAGGTATTATCTTTTATTTTCCATTAGGTAAGTAACTATTGAAAATTTTCAAACAAACTGACCTGCCTAAGTAGGTATATTTTCTAAAAGCTCCCTTTGAGAACCTGTGTTATTAATTGTATTATCTAAGCTTTTCTATCTATCCCTTTTACCATATAAACGGCGCTGGTTATTTAATGACTATATAGATCCTGTTAGTAACACAGTCCCTAGTCAAACATATCGCGCGCAGAGATGGCGTTTGCGCAACTCGCACACATGTTCGAGATAAGAAAGCGTACTTTTATCCAGCGTATGGCCGACCATTGGCCTGGAGAGTTTCCTAACGTAAATATTTATAGACGGCCGGAACGCTCAGTTGTTCCTATGTTTGTGTCTGTCATTCAACGCGCCTGAGTCTCGTCTGCTCGTTTGGTGTTTGATCGGACATAGATACAGTTAGGTATTGTAAACACTGTGTTCCTCATGTGTAGCCGGTATAGTCTAATTTTGATGTGTAGGTATATTATTTTTAATTTTTTTTATGTTGATAGCCGAAAAACGAGGAGACAACCCACCTCACAGTCCCGCCAGACGCATCACAGATGCGTTGCCGGCCAATAAAGAAGCGAGGATCCCGCGTTTTTACTACCTATGTACGAATAAATTTATTTCAATTATTATTTCGCAATCATAAAATTTTTGATTCGATGATTTGTATGAAACTATTCGTAGGAGTATCATCTGAAATGTCATTTTAGATGGGTCGTTGTGTTATTTTAATGAATTAGTTAATAAATAGAACGTTGCACGTAAAAAGTACCTACCTACCTATGTATAAAAATTAAAATTATTCCTATATACTCCTAGGTCTTAGGTATCTACTACTCCCAATGTACGAAATAGTGACATTAAATCGCAGTGACCTACTTACTCATAATTATATTAAGTCGTCAATAACCTACCTACTCATGTATTAAGTCATAAATAACCTACCTAATCATATATTAAGCAAAACAAAATCTTTCAAATTTCTTGGTGATTATTGTGCAGATTGTTCTTTACTACACTAGGTAGGTAGAGATGGGGTGTAAATGTAAATGAATTAAAAATATTTCTGTTCTAATGATCGCCTATAATTTGTAACAAATACCAGATCAACTTGGGTTAAATTGTAAAATCCAGTTTGATAGTTGCAATGGAATTAAAGCAGGTAGGTAGCTCTGGCAATTGCAACATTGATATATAATGGTAACCGACGTATAATCCTCTCCATTAATTTCCTAAACACGTCCACACCTTGCAAAATCACATAATCTATCTCGTTGACAGTTCACCATTGTCGCCAGGTAATTACATTGTATCAGTATGGCTAAGTGTGGGAAATTTAACGTGTTGCCCCATAGATCCCGTATTTTATTTTGACAATTTGGTTTCAATTACCATATTACCGTGTAAAGTAGCAATGCTAACAAGAGTGGAAGCATTACGCGTCGTGTTATGTATGTTTTTCTTTTGTTGGCTGACATGTTTTACAGCCGTAACTTGTGTAAACAGAACAGGCCGGTTCTATAGGTGTGAAATATTGTTGGCAAATTTATAGGTTGTAACGCGTATTGTTCCTTTCAATCGTTATGTATGGGAGGGTCTCGAACTTACATGGGGATGTCTTAAGATTATATTGGGTCTATGAAATATCTTTGCGTGCATTTTAATTTTTATACTCATTTATCAATGAAGATCAAATCGCGTATTTTCTGTCTATTTAACAGAGTTGAAATTACTGTTATTGATCGTAGGTGGTATATTTCAATAGTTCGATCTATTTATTTTAAATATGTAGAGTAGGTATAGCCCGTGTTGAATGACCCGTATTAATTCATCATAAAATTATCTTTAGATTGATAAAAATGGCAAAACTGTTAGTAAGGCATTAGGCCACGACCTTGGCGTTGACATAAAATTATATAATCTACTTACATATAACCTATGATTATTTGTGGTGAAATTAACAGACGATAAAATTAAGTTTATACTCACAATAAAACGTGAGTGAGTTGCCGTCATAAAGTCTCGCGTTTTTTATTGGTAGCAACTCGGCGATGGTCGAGTGACGCTTGCAGTTTGGTTAAACGGCAGTTTATGGCTATTTTACCTCCATTAATCGCTTTACTACGCACCCGCGCCTCCGCTGTCACACTGGTACGCAACCCTTTACATTCGCTAATGTTTCTCTCCTGTTAATACCTCTTTAACTTCATAAAGATTTTATTTGTGAACCTTTTATTCATAATTGAATACAATCTGGGTACAGTACTAAATTTTGTATCAGATAATAATATTGTTGTTCTGTTAATGATTATTATTAATTACAAAATTGCTTACGTATTGATAAAAGAAATGCTGTAGGCATTATAAATATTGAGAAAAATTGTAATGTACACAAGCCAGTTGAAGATCACACAATTTTAATGAATATAACACAGTCGGTGTGAAAAGCAAATGTTTGTCGGGCGGGCGGGCGCCTACGAGATGCCGAGTGCGGCGGGTGCGGTAGTGCGCTCGCTGCGTCCTCCCGCTGCTAGATGGCGCTGTGCCGCGCGCCTGTGTGCGCCGCGAGCCGCACACCGCCGTACGCCGCGCCGCCACTCCGCGCTCGACCGCGCCGCAGATCGCGCGCTTCGCGTCCTCGCTTTCCGTAGCGCTATCACATTACGATACTCTCGCGACTTCGTATTCATCTCCGCGAACTACTTCACTAAGTTGCCGCGGGGCGATAACCACTTTTAATGCACTTAAATAGGCAGCTCTAAAAGCTGCGGGACTCTGATTAGATCCTCGAAATAGACCATTTGTGATACTTGGGCTCGATTTACTCCGAAGTATACTGTGGCAGAGCTCGTCACTCTCGTGACGCTCGGTAGGCCGGCAGATTCCCGGTAGCCTCGGATAATCTTCGAACCGTTGCGGTCGTCTCTCGTCCGGTCGGCTTTCTAAATCGGGAATCGCGTTTTGACTTTCATGTGCCGTCGCCGCGTGGTGGTCGCGTGTGCGCGCGGTGCGATGTGCCCGCGGCGCGCGTGAACGTCCGGTGACCCTCCTGTTCCCCCGTGGCTTGCCCGGCCGCCACCCTGTACCCTGACAATCATGTCGGGGGCATCGGCGCGCCCTGCGACGCGGCTGCCGCGTCGCCAGCGCCCACCACCGGGCACTCCGCCGGGCCGGCCTGGTGGACCATGATGAACGGTGTCGGCGGCGCGCTGTACGAGGAGGCGCACGCGTCGCCCCCCGGCGGGTCACCCCCGGCCGCGCCGGCCGCGGCGCCGCCGTCCGCCTCCAGCGCCTCGCCGGCATCCGTGGGCTCCAACCCGCCGCAGCCGCTGCACATCCCGGCCAAGCGCTACGAGCCCGAGCCCGGGGTCATCCGGCACGCGCAGCAACCCTGGGGCTATCCGCCGGACGCGCCCGGCTCCTTCGAGCACCAGTATCCTGCCGCCCCGACCTACTACAACTTGCCCGTCGAGAGGGAGCGCAAGTCGGCGTTGCCGTTTTGGCCGGCGAGTGGGGGCGAGTACAAGCCGTACGCAGATGGAGGCTGCCACCAGAGCTTCTCCCAGCCTTGCTGGAATTACCCATACGGCGCTCCGCGGGGAGAGCAACCCCTGCCGTACGTGGGGGGCGATGAGCGGCGGACGGCCGTGTCGGAGACGTCGGGCTTCTCTCACGATGCCTATGGCTTAAGGAACTATGCACCGGAGTCTGTTTCCAGTGGGCCGTATCCTCCTCCGGGTGCACTTCCCGGTTAGTAATACATTCATTACTTGTTCTACTTTTAATGTTTGTCTTGTTGCTCCTCGAATCTTGCACTCACGTTTTTTAACATCACTCACGAAACACTGTTTGTAAGCATTGCTCGAAATTATCGGTAGCCGAACATGTGCAGTGCGGCTAAACATTTCTAAAATTTGTAAACAACTTACACCATCGGAATTACTTAGTCCGAAACAATTTTTCGGTGCGATATTTGAGGACACAAGTTCATCATACTTATGTTCGATATTTTTTTGTTATTAATTGAAGACAGATGATCTGGTTGGTAAATAATTTTATTATGAGTTTGTCAACCTTGACCCTAGTATAAAGTAATTTCTGCCGCCTGCTGCTAGATGGCGCTGTGCTGTCGCCCGCACACACGCGCCGCTGGCTGTCGATGTGTGCGGCACGCACACTGCTAGCGTTCAGAAGATGCGGTTGTGGGTGTGTCATGATTGGCACGTAAATGCACATTGCGTGGTGCAGTTCTAAGTTCTTGTATATTTACAGGATAAAATACTGGTTTTTTTTTATTTGGTCTGATAATATTAGGTTTATTGTATTTTAAGTTTGAGAAAAATCTATTGATTAATGTAATTTTTTTATAGGTTACGTTATTATGCATTTTATGCTTAAGGATGAAGTAGGTACATTTTTTTAACACGAAAAAGGTTATTTTGTTTTTTTCAATTTCGTACTTAATTAAAAATGTATTCAAAATTCAAATCTTGGTGTAATAGTTTTTCAAAAAACTAGGATTTCCTATAAGAATTCCGAAACTTCTCCCCAGAAAATCCTTGCAAACAATATATCTACTAAATCATAAATTTTCAAGAAACTGGACGCACTAAGCCTTAAAAAGCAATCGATACTCAAATCAAAACATTTTCCCACAGAGCACCATAAATTTGATGAATGAACGAAACACGCGCTACAAATGTTTAAAAACGGACCGTAAGCACCATTTTATAGGCAATGTAAACGGCGCTATACAACCGACAATAAATTAAAGTTTACGTAAAATAAAGCGCCAATAAAAATGTATAACTAATAAATAAACACGATACCTGAGCGCTAAGACAATAAACGGCGATCTTTGAGTAGTAGCAATAAACCAAATATTGCTACAATAAACACATTATAGACTGATGAGCTGACGATAAAAAGTAGTCTAAAGAGATCGGTGTCTTGTGCATACTGACTAACCTCTGTCGTTTGTATATCAATTTTATGATATCATAAAACCACGCCGCGTCAGACATGCAATAATACCGGTTTCTTCCCCAAATCGTAGTAAATAGTAATTAGGAAACAAGCATGTCAATATGAGAGCAATAAAAAGCTTCCATTCATGAACCCGCGCTAGTTCGTTTTTGATCGGTGGCTAGCCATAAAGATGGGTTTATCGCACCTCTGTTACGGCAGACGTGTAGCTTGACATAATTTTGCGTAAAACGCGAATATAATGGCCCATTAAAAGGAAACAATTGTTGAAAAAGTTATACGAGTGTTCACGTCACTTTATGGTTGTGTGTTTACAGCTCACCTGGAGTTGACATTGACTTTGATTTGTGCATTTACGGCTTACGAACGATTTGAGAAACAGTTAGTACCGAGTTCAACGAGACGATACATTTTCAATTAAGTAATTAATTATATTATCGTCACTTGACCCTAATATTTTTAACGTGATAATGAGATATGTTATTAAATAATTACGTTAATGATAAACGGTAAGATAAACCTATAAGAATTATTTTATATACATACAAAAGGTGGATACAGAAATCGTCTTTAAATTCATACTACTAAGAATAATATCATTAATTGATAAATAAAGTTCCTATATTTTACAACTTTAATTTTGATTAGGTACACATCAGTAGAAAACTTCATATTATTAACAATAAAATGAATAAAAAATTAGAGTAATCCACAAATATCTTACAGCCTTAGAATGAGCAGACGTCTAGAGCACTGAAAAATCTTCACACAGTACAAATCGATGTTAAGGATTCACAAAATGGCACTCACTTAAGTTGATATTGCTCAAGCGATTGTCAACCTTGTCGCTAGGCAATACGCGTGTCGTGTGCTTTGACAGTTGGCAAAGTAATGTTGTATACGAAATAGAGTAAGCTCGCGGTCGGGTAGGTAACTTTTATGGGCGAACAGAACCCGCACTTTTATTGCCACTGATCGCTACCTATCCCCTCATAATTGACAACTCAACTTGTCATTATGTTCTCTTTAAATAATTCGTGTTTCTTTGACGAAAATACGATCCAGTACAGTATGATTTGGAATTCAATTGTGATGATGTTAATAACCTTAGTCAAGTAAGAAATGTTTTTTATTTTATTATTTTTAACTTTTTAATGGCTTCTTCACTTTTAAAAACTTTTCCCAAAAAATATAGGTAGAGTTCGTTTATTTTCATTACGATGTAAAATTTCTTCCTTAAAGTAAAACTACTTTAGACGTATTAAAATAAAGTAATAATTCAGTTAAATTACAATTGGTAGTTTCATAATAATATACCTAATTGTAAAAACTTTTGTTTAAACAGAGGAAGAGCGAGCAATTATAAGAGTAAATAACAGGAGTAATTAATATTTAATTCTGTCAAAATTGTTTAAAGAAAATATAGTAATTAATTTAATAGTTAGGTAGGTATAGTAGGTAGGTTAGGTAATTTAATAAAGAAAATATTATATTTATAGCAGTTTATGCAGATAAAAATCCAGTTTACTTTTTTAATGCTGCAAGCAAGCTGTCTCAACCTTGTGATTTTGTATGAAGATTGTTTGAACCGATGATGCTCAACAATGAGGCATTAGTATTAGAGACATAGGTCCTTAGGAACTGCAATATAGCTGCGACCCAAAAACAGGATTATATTTTAGGGTTATAAAAAAGGACTAATTGATAGTGTAAGATGTGCATGTTTTGGTAAACATCTCATAAATAAGTACAGAAAAAATCGAGGAATCTTTATAACCTCACGAAACAATTTAAAACGAGAATCTAAGTTAAACGGGATCGATTGCACAGTAGTAAGCAATACAGGTGCCAGATGCCCTATTTTAGCTAACTTCGTGATCTAGTAGGGCTGCTCTACAAGCATTCCAAGTTTTGTACACTATTAACTAAGTTTAAAGTTACTAGTGTTATAAAAACCATTTTAAATTATTATAAGTTTGTGATCACTTTACATTTAATTTCACATTTAATTGTTATTACTAAACATTTTATAACACTAATTAGCCAACTTACGACGGTCTCGGTTTGAATAGGAAATAGGTAGGTGCAATTGTTTCAAAAGAAATATTGAGTAAACGAATAAATACAAAAACAATAAAATATTATTACTAGATAATACCAATACTAACAAGTTGTGCTCAATTGCGTGCCGAGTTAATGTTTCCTTTCTAAAGATATAATTCAAAGCACTTAGATACTGCGTACTAAGAACGATTGACGATTGAAACCAGCATGAGACGTCAGCTTTCTTGAATGTCGGAGCGAGATGCGAGTATTACGACATGGCTAGCGCATTATACTCTGAACAAAGAAGCATCTATTTCGCAACGTTCGAAGTACCGTTTTGAATAATAGGAAATGGTGCAGTATGTTGCTTGCATCGAATATCGAGAAGGTCGCGGGTCGCATACAAAGTTTCCGCTGATGATCTCATCAAAAGGACCGCTCACATAAATAGCGCTATGCTACTCCTAACGCTGCGACGGAACAATTGTTTCTGTGAACACTGCATAGAAATAGCTAGTTAAAAGCCACACTGCGGTCCTATGGTGTATAATCGCGCTGGTAGGTATATCGAGGTAATTAAAACCAGCGGTCGAGTGCATTTGTGCTGTAAATTCCTAGGTCACGTATGAAGTTATGAATATTTAACACAACACAGTAAATAGCTGTTGTGTTTAGTTATTTTTAGTGCCAATGTGAAAATAAATATAACTTCAAATTTTGTAAAAAAAAAGAAAAAAAAACTTATTTCCTTATTTTTATTACTTACATTAATATTCATAAATTTCATAATATATTATCGTACCAAATAGAAATCGCCACATAATAGTAACTTATTCATAAGACCTGTTCACATATACTTATAATATGATGTTGTAGAAGATAGTGGCCTTATTTCTTCAGATTCAGGTTTTGGGTATATAACGTAAATAAATACATATATATTTCTATCACTGATATTTGTTTGATTTGTTAAGGGTATTTTTGCAATGTACGTAATCGAAGTGAGTTAAAAAATTCGCAATAAATTATCATCACAGAAGCAAGTTAGCTAATGATTTCATATCTTCTTGTGAACTGATCCGAAATAAGTCAAATATTATCGGAGCTATGTTAAAAATCAAAGTAAGGTCTAAAAGGGATATTGGTGAATGTAGGTAATCTGAATTTCTGACCTTAGTGACCTCTTAGGAGTTGCTTAAATAGATTCAATGCGCATAGTTTACTATGATCACGACTGCTTCCACATTGCAATTCCCCTTAATAAATTCAGCATCGAGATATCTTTCATTCTTTAATTCAGAATTTAAATGGTGACCCCGTGGTACTGTCAAGTATAACAATTGTATCACTACTCGTAATTAAGAATGTAATGAAACACAATATTTGCTAGGTTCGCGTACTTATTTGATTAATTTTCGCTGTTGCTTAAATGATTATTTTTTGTACAGGATCCCTATCCATGTCGGTAGGGGTGGGCGTGAGCTGCGGCTCATCTAACCCCCTCGACTGGACCGGCCAGGTGACGGTGCGCAAAAAGCGCAAACCTTACTCCAAGTTCCAGACTCTCGAGCTAGAAAAAGAATTCCTCTTCAACGCCTACGTATCCAAACAGAAGAGATGGGAACTCGCCCGGAACCTAAACCTAACAGAGAGACAAGTGAAAATATGGTTCCAGAACAGACGTATGAAGAACAAAAAGAACTCTCAGCGGCAGGCGGCGCAAGCGGCGCAAAACAACAACAACAATTCGAACGCGAACAATCACAATCACCACGCCGGTCATCACCACGCGCCGCATCACGTCGCGTTGCATCACGCCGCACCCGCCAAGCACCATCAGTGACCCGCGCCCTTCTCTGGGACTTACCCCCTTCACCACGGTATAGCGAGCTAAATCGGTAGGAGGACGAGTTCCGAAAGACTCCAGTGTTCGTGATCGATGGTCGTACTTAATAAGTTGGAAAAGGATGCCGCGTCCGTGGTTCCGATAGACGTGATTGCTGTACCGTTTCGTACGTAAATGGACGCTCAGTCGGCTATCGCCGGTGCGCCGCAGGTCCCAGAGAATCTCGTAATAAGATAATTGTGTTGTCGATTTGTGTATAGTATTAATTACGAAATTATGTTCTATAATTTTACCGAGACTAAGTACATGAGTAGTAATGATTCCTGATATTATTAATACCTAGTATAGCGCTGAGTATGTTATGTACTTGAAATTATTTAAATATCGAATTACGAATAAACAATGACGTCACCGATGAATTAGTTACTAGATAGTTTATTGAGAAAATGAATTTGTAAAATATTTTGTGAGACTGCTTTGTTGTTGTATTCGTGTCGCTGTTTGGAGGGTGGTTAAGACTTAATCAGTTAACTTTTATTTTCGTTACCAAATTGTTGAATTACTCTGGTTGCTTAGATGGCAGTTGTAGAAGCATCATTTTGCAGCGTGTGCGATGTCCATAGATTAAGTGAATTGGCGTAAAGATAGCCAGTGTATAAAATGTTTATGTACTTGTAGCGTGTCGTAATTCGCACGTAGGCAAAGGTAGAATCCATGTCATGATCAAATATTTATTACTGTTTAATTTCTTATCTCATTATTCATAAATTTTGTTATTTAAATTATGGATTTCTGACAAAGCTTTAACTCGGTTCCAGTAGAATTATACATTAAGTTACTGTTATGACTTTTTGAAAATATTGAAGTTGATGTTACTTATAATCAATTTAATTAGGTAATATGGGCAAGTGCATTAATGTCCCCTATTAACTCATTGTACTATTCGCTTAGGCCTGTCTATTGCTTTTTATTTTTTGTTTTAGTTGAATATTTTATTATTTATTTATACATGAGTAAAACTGCAATCTATAGAATTAATATGTTCATTTGTATCTTCGTATTGAACATCGAATCAAATTATTAAATTAAGGTAATTTTGTGCAACAATTACTTAAAATTTTGTTAAAGAAGGTACATGTGACAAAGTAATTGTACCTTAGTGACAGATATTAGTACTGTCGTCATCTGTGTTATATTTAGCATCTCGTAATGTCTAGCTCCCTACATCTTCCACGTCTTATCTAATATTTATCTATGTAATATTTAAATTTGTATCGTGAACTTAGTAGTTTACTCGATTACCTATTTCCTTAATGTCTATTCCCAATATTCTGTCTTTTCATAATCTCTGGACTTGGAGTATTATTATTAAGGAGGAATATCACTGTGCATTAAAAAGTTTCCGTCGAAAGGTATTGAATAAGGATGGCGCTACTCTAGTAGCAGTGTAAATTTAACGGAACTTTTTGAAGTTATATTTACTGAGTTATTTTGAACTAATGAAGACTACAGGTTTTGCATACAGCAGTTTAACATTACAGTAGTTAACTAAACATCGTCTGTATTAATACATTTTCAACTCGGAGCACACTTTACTTCGCTTACAACAGCTGAGTTCATACCATACACCTGACATGACCTGACCTCTAGCACCGTTTTGGTCGGTTTTTGAACTATTACTTACCTACTGCTCGCTACTGGACACTTTTTCAATTTGCCACCTCTATGAGATGGCGCTCCTTACTTCTATACTCCATGTCTGTGGCAATGTTAAGTAGCGTCTTTTTGACATTGCTAGGATACTTAATAAGGATTATTAATAGATAGCTTATTGGGAACGGCGGAAAATCTGTAATGTCCCCTAATATTAAAGATGTAAATTAGTGTTTTATACAAAATGGCGACCTCGTCTAGGTAACCGAATTTCTACATAAGTGCAAGGCATATAAGAAATCTGTCTGTGTGTGTATACAGCAAACTAATTACGTAGCCATGTTTATTAAACGATGTTGTACTATGTACATCTTAATATCTTAATATCGCTACATATAATGTGTGTAAAGTAATTACAGTTACATATATAAGCAACAAACAATAAGTCATTAGACTTCAATTAGTTACTGATCCATTATGTGAACTACCAACATTGACGTTTTAATAAGCAAGATCAATCACCTTTCAATCATTGTGAACCCTTTTCATGTAAAGAAATTGCCAACATATTTGCTGTATACACAGATTTTGATATCGTTTAAGTTTTCCGCAAATACTACGTCGTTTTAATACTAAGCATTTTTAAACAAATAAATTCAAATAGCCAATATTTAGCCGTCTGAAAAGCAATTTTGTTTTGTTTCAACCCTAACTTACAATTTGTTAAAATATCTTAGGGCATTTCAAACAAAATAACATCATTTTGCATACTGTTTTTTTATAACCTGCTTTACTATCGACTTATACACCCATAATACCGAATAAACGACCCTTACGGCGCAGTGTTTATAGGTACCGTCCGAAGGATCCTGGGTTCGATTCCCAGGGAGTCTGAAATTTGGATTAGTTAAAATTTCTGTTCTCGGTCAGAGTTGTGTTTTCCATGGCATTTGTGACAGGGAATCCTAGTGTGGGGCTCCGAGTGTATCATTATTAGTATAAGCCCAGAGTATTATATGTACCTACTATCACAGAACCTAGATACATTTAAAACAAATCGCTTTTCAGATAGCCATCTTTCGCTTTCTCTACTACATTGTATATTTAACTATCTTATTAGGATAGTATTGCTATTAGAACTATACCTACTACCTTTATGTAATTGTAATAAATTTAACTTAAAGGTCTCGTAATTCAATGTACAGTTAAATTAATGTAGTGAATCACGCCAGAGTGTGAAGTTTTGTTAAGTAATTATGAGTAATTAAAATGATTGTGCTCTCGACAGTTTTATGACGAATTTAGAAAAGAATGTACGAAAAGGGGAAAAGATTAAATATTTCGTCGTGTCTGGGATGCTTTTATTTTGTAATCAGCAACTTGGTATGTGACAAAAATGGATTGTTTTTTTCGATGTAACATTACTTAGAATCACGAGTTAATTTAATTTATTCGAATCACTTGCAGTTTAAATCTTCGACGACAACCTAACACCCTGTAGGTTTCCCACCCAGTACCTAATTTAAAAAGGAAAACAGCAAAGAGGTGTAGTGCTTTTATAGTTGGTATGCCAATTGCTCGGGTTCAAATCCTGCACGCATTTCAAAGTTATGCAAAGCTATGTTCATATAAATGAATTATCACTTGCTTCGTGAAACGGAAACATAAGAAAACCTACACACCCGAGTTCAACACAATGGACCATGTCTCCCATTTCGCCTTTAGCCTTTCAAGAGGAAAAATGGTTTATAATGATGACGTGCCTACAGCCCGAAAAAAGTTTAAGGTAAGTGACTCAGGAATCAGGAATATCGATGCTTAAACCACCTAAGGTTTTCTGTACATATAATTTTACTTTAAATATACATTTAATTAGTCTTCAGTTATCAATGAGACTCATTTTCTTCTCCTGTAACACGGTATGACCAAAACTAATACCTAAACGTCAAATCGATTGCAAATTCACTTTAAATTAGAGAATAAGGAAGTAGTTTAACTTGAAAATTAACGTTAAATGTGGCAATAAAGTTAGTACTTGTGTAAAATATTTTTAAGTCACGTGATATATATGAAATTTTAAATTTAGTACCTACTGATTGCTCTGAACCAATTTGCATTGATGCAGCGTACTGAAATTAGAATATAGTCTAGGTCATCGCACTCATAAGAATACACCGATCAATTCAAATAGTCAATCAATTTAATCTGAGGATCAGTCAATCTAAGGATCAGTTGGATTAAAGTTAATATAGGAAACAGCATGTTGGAATTACATGACATGTATTGGTAAAGTGCGGCGAGACGAGACGAGCAAGAGATATAAACTGACCTGTTTTCAGGTAACTGGACGACTAACTAAACTAAGTAGGTATTTGGTTTTGTGTTATGATTACATAAATTAAAGTAAAGAATACAATCAGAAAAATCTAATGGAATAATATTACAATAATAATGTTTCAGACTCTACATACTAAAAATTATTATTAATTTAAGACTATCATGAAGCTGATAATTATTTATATTTTGTTAATGATTTTGTTAATAAAGTATGGACCCCATAAGGTTTGTTTACAATTTCCCGTTTCGGTGACACGTAGATCACAAGCGTATTCGAATTATGTTGCTTTACTTATTGTAGGTACCAACTGCTGAAAACTAAGATGTGTGCTATTATGTCAATACCTACCCAAAAAACGAGCAGACTTACTTATGTACCTACCACCTGATGGTCAATGGTCACTGTCAACTACACATCCTCGATCACGTTTATTGTTACGAATGTAAGAGTGTAAGTATTTACTGAACTGACTGAGTTTTTATGGCCCAAATGTTTTTTTCTTTGGTTTCAAAAAAAATCTTTCTATTTCAATTTTCAAAAAATTGGTTGACTTTAATTTCCAATTCCTTTGAAAACTACTTACATAGGTTTATTGGTTTCTCTGAGTAAATAACTATGTAGTTTATATCAATTCCAAGCAAAGGTTGCCTGGAAGACAGCGCTGAATTAGTGACAAGGCCGGCAATTGTAGGTAACCTTAGTTACTTGACTTTAATGTTTGTTATTATTTAACTACTTACAATAAGGATAATTTATATTGTTTTCAAATGTTACTGGTATGCGTAGGTGGTATACCCATGTAGGTAGACTAGGAGGCACTTCCTGCATCCTTGTGAACATGACATGCAGTCGGACAGTTCCTTCTTGGCCGGCATCGCGTTACTCCCCTGGCGTTGCTGTGGCCCTTGGACTCTACTGGCTCATACGAGTAGCATCCGGTGACCTTCCTGCTGGTTCGCTTGATTAGGGCATAATAATAGAAAACGTTTCACAGTCGATCTTTGACGGAGGGCAATAGCTAAATGAAATAATTCTACTACGGCCTATGGGAGAGGCCTGGTGAGTACTGTTTTTGTTCTTCTGAGCTAAATTAAAGGTAAGTAGCCTGGCTTAAAATTTATTTCAAATGCTAAATGCTATATTTTATAATGAGAAACTAAGCGTATGATAATTATTATGACCATTGAGGCAATTACTAGGTAGCTGCAGATAAGTTTTGTTGAGCAACGTAGCGCCCTCTAAGAGTTTTACCATGTCTCGAAGTTACGAACACGGTATAGTTTTTGTTCTTTATAGTAACTTAAGTGTTTTCATAAACTAAAATTGTAGGATAGTTTTGATAAGTATTACCAAAGTAAGTATTCAATTATAGGTATACCTAGTAGGTATATTGTTTCAAATATTTAGTACTTATCACTGACTACTTACATAATGATTAGGTAAACAACTGGGTACCTAAAAACAGATATTTTTAAAACACGGTTTATTATTGTCATCCGTTGAGGAGTTCTACTGTTCATTCATGATCAGATCATCAGCAAATTTTACTTCGGAATGCAAAATGCTTGATTTGTTTTTGAAATTAAGTACTTCCAAAAACTTCTATACTTATCCTCAATTCGTTTTGCTCCCATTATCAGAACTGAATTAAAAATATTAGGTTAAATCTGGAAGAAGAACCCTTTGAATAGAAAAATAATTTTATTCCTTTTTTTAAAGTCTGTTAAAAAGAAGGTTCACAGACTTTGTCACCTTTTACTTTTGACAGCCCTGAATCCAAGCGTTAGTAATTTTTAACACGTTTTTCTTCTATCGTATGGTGTAGATAAGGAAAATAACGGAGAGAGAGATCTCTCTCTATAGATTGTAAAAAAGGAGGGTATTTCATTGTATCAGACAGGACCTCCTCGTAACATTTAAGGAAATTTTAGAGCGCCCTCTGCCGGAATATATACCCAATATCAACCTACCTTATATGCTTTTAGTAATGTGCTAGTCGCTACAAGGAGCATTATCGCTATATACAAATATTGTCTACTAAATAATGAGCAGTTACTGTTACATACATTAACTACTGACTACCTGATCGTGCACCGTGCTGTACACCGGACGAGGCAATGCTGACCAATGACCAGTTAATCCTTTGGGATGTAAAAATATAACCGAGGTATAGGTACCACAATGTACCATACCTCCTACATACCATAATGTAATGTATGGTACCTTACCATCTATCCTTATACTCTACATCATCTGCCAAAGTGACAAATGAAACGACTACATTAAAAAAGCTCCACCATCAGTCGTATTCGCTATGAATTAGGTCATATAAAAATTAGTTGTACCTAATAAAGGCTTGAGGATCATTGAAGTGAGTATTTACTTTTATCTATTGGTAGTTGACTTAATAAATATTTGTGAAATGAAAAAATATTTTTTTTTTCAATTACCTACACCATTCAAGTATTTCAAGTATACCTACCTAATATCTAAATCCTTACGTGCGTTTCTACACCTACCTAGAGGTAGGTAAACACAGTATTTGTTTTTTCAAATAATCAACTCTAGTTTATTTAAGTCTATAGGTAAATATATTCGAAAACCTTTGAATAACTAACTGTTTCTTCGACCTTCCAATCTAACAAAACCACTATGAATCTAAGATACGTATACTGTAGCTTACATTACCTCTATCGAAGCCCATTACCGGTTATTCTAGAGCAGGCCGCCTGCCCGCATATTAGCATATAAATGAACCAACCGAACCTATTGTGTGGGACTTTACTGGATCCGTAGGAACCTCCTTCTGCAAAGTAACAAGCTGTGAACATTGTTATTGTTATTATTGGTGTACTTCGATTGTGTTATATTGTATTGTATCCCTTTATTCAGATGGTCGCCTTCCACAGCTTAATTTAGATTGGCTATACCTAGTGATGTTACTAAAACCTGAAGATACGGTATCCGAACATTGAATAACTGTCGTATATGTGGGTACTATTCCTACTTATTGTTTGAAGTAATAGGCGTGTTTCTTTAATGACAATTATTAAGTTAAATATTAATTTTGGTGAACCTATTTATAACCTATATGGAAAAAATAAAACTTTATTTCTTCAATGGATTCATTTGAAAGTTCTATTATAAGAAATTAACGGCCGAAGCCGCGGGGGTAAGCTAGTTTATTTATAAAACGGAAGAAATAGTACCTACTACATGAAAAAGTATCCATGCTCATATTAGGCATTCAAGTTTAAATAATAATAATAACTTAGTCACAAAATGCAAAATGTATAAAAGCGGACAGATCGATAGCTCCTTAATAAAAAATAAGAGATATTACCCACTTTTACTTTTTTTCTCGCCGAGGGCTTAAAATACACCCGAGGATTTGGTTAATGTTACAATCTTATATGAAAAGATCTGAAACCGGTATGTAATAATTTGAGTCTTAATAAGCGCGACCGGGCGTCGTAATAACTAAGGATAAAATATCAACAATATATTAAACTTAAAACCACATTCTCATTTTGTTGTGATAACTTGAGCATTGGTATTTAAAGCAACATTGTAAGCCTTGGACATCGTATAAATACGTAGCAGCTGCCATGAAATCAATAGTTTAGTGTTATTGAAACTACATTACTGGTATCTTGCTACGACTAATGTACCTAGCGATATAATAGGCTCTCTACGTCAGCGAATAAGCTGGTATCGGTTAATCGTTGGTTACTTTATAGGTAAGAGAAGGGAATAATTTTGAAATTAAATTACGATCAACAGACTGACACGCCCATTTTTGTTTGCGTCTATACCTGCCTGTATAAACCACAGTTATTATTAGTAAATAACTGCTTGTAACTTCAGATACTACTACTAGATACTAATACTTACTAACGCGCAAGCGCAATTTTGTTATTGCACTTGCAGCTAAAGATGAAAATATTACAGAAACTAAATTAATAACCTAATTTTTTGTGGGTTACTGCTAGAATGATTCGTTAATAGAATTATCAGAATATACATAAAATCCTGTACATACTTGATTGAAAATCATAATGTAGTAGTAAGTACACCATACCATAGTTACCATGCTGGTCGTGGTCTGCCATTCGGAGAGTCCTGGGGTCGATTCAAGGGAGGCGCAAATTTGTGTTTGTGTGTTATCATTTACAGAACAAAGGAAATTCTAGAGGGTTATGAGTGTGTAGCATTATTATAGGTACCTAGACAAACAAAACAGCGTTGTTAATGTTGTTATGTACCTACCTAACTATAGGTATTACGTATTCTACCATTATTAGACAAAGTGCGTCACTAGACGTCAAAATATATTCTCAAACGAAGTAGGTAAGTACCCATTCATAATTGAGTTTATTACGGAAATATATTGAGGCGTGTCGTCTACTGTTGTCCTATTGTCTTGTAATGATATCTCAGCGTGAGGTAGGCATCGTGCTGTTTTATAAAACTAAACAACTCTACGCCTTAATAGAACACAAAAAGAATTAAAATTATAACCTTTAATTTATAATAAAAGTGCAGCCAACCGTATAATATCTGTATATTAAATGGGCGTGTGGTCCCTATTTGCATATACAGTTTATTTACAATTACTTAGTATCCAGTGGTGTGCAAGCTAAGGAATAAATATATATAAAAAAACATTACGTAATCTTATTTATTTATTTATTTTATGATTTATGTACACGTAAAAAAACATACAAGAAAAACCGAAAAAAGTAACAATCTTCATGTTCATTTATTCGTAATTTTTAAGCAGACACTTGGAACTGATCCTACATTACACCTACATTACAGGTATTGGGTACCTACCTACCTGTAGGTACTAAATATTACCTACAGCTAAGTAAATGCTCGGATCACAGACCACTACCAATCTGTGGCTCGGATATAGGTAGATTACTTCATCTAATACGTTTTGTCGCGGATAGTAGCAAAGTAGGTTGTTATTTTAGTTTGTCCTACTTGTCACCATGATTGTCATTTCTAAGTTGCTAAAATCCATCTGACTGGCGTTTCAGAAGTTATTTCATTTCATTAATAGCCCTTAAGTTGTAGGATTCTTGAGACTTCCCTAATTAATTTTTACTCAGTTTTGCAAAGTAAATTACTTCCATTGTCAAGTGTTCTCAAGATGAATACCTACGATATCCATAGGTATATTATCATCTTAAGAATAGATCAGATCAGACTATAGAGAAGAATAGGAGTACCAACATAAATAAGCTGTTATCCAAGTGTTGCTTAAGACTAAGAAAAGAAGTTCTAAAATCTATTTGTTAAAGCATATTATGTATTTGGATCAATATGTAAATTATCTAAAGTAGAATTATCAGTCTAATTACACAACATAATTATGAATAATCAATTTAATTACAAATAGGTGTTGAGCTAAGAGGTTGTTTAAGCCCAAACTTTTCAACACTATTTACCTACCTATAATGGTTCGTTAAAAATATAAATTTTGCCCATCATGAATTCAAAAGTATCTTCGAATAAAACCCAATTATGAAAATTCTAAATTTAAAAATTCATTCCACGAAAAAAATAAAATCCCAGCCTATGCGAAATAATAAGCTTTTCAGGAAAATCCGCTAAGTGCGCTCCACTGAAATAGCTCTCAGAGCTCTAACCGTTTATCAGATAATGTAATTATGTACTGAGTGTAACGGGACACCTCGGCTCACTCTACGTAATTGAGTGCGCCCTCCCAGCTCACTCCTGCTATTAGGCAAATCGAATCTCGCCCCTCCCCTCTTCCCCTCTCGGATGAATATGTGAACGAGTTTCCTCTTGGCCCGGCACCAAGGATTCAATTTGCGTAAATGTAAATAAAATGCCTCGTCAGAGCTTCGCACTCGACGTATTTGTGTTACTCAATTTACTCAAAATATATAGGTATGTGAGATTATATTATAAAGGTTTATAGCCTTCGTCGATTTTCTTGAGTTTGGTTTCGTTCTTAAATCAGTGAGTCGTTTAGATTGCTTTGAATAAATTAATTGGATTTGCGTAAATGGATAAAATTTGGTGTCCTAACTACACCAAATAGGTCTCAATTTTATAGTCTAGTTAGGTGTTAACAAAATAGTTTGTAGTTTGTACAAAAATAATAAAATTTTGACGAGTAACAAGTAGGTACCTAAAAGCCTGAAAACTTACTTCTTTGTACCTACACACAACTTACTATCATCGCAAAATTATTCGATAACTTGATTGTGATGTATATATTCAATCGGAATATTTGTTTGTGTAGCAAATAATAAGAGTTCGTTGCAAAAGTAGCCCATCTCTCTTTGTCGTATAAGTCTGTCTCTATCCTTTCGGCGGCCGTCAGCACGTCCGGGGCCCATAACGTCGTTTGATGTTCTGCTCTCCAATGCTGGCAGAGGCGATATAAAGCAAGATGTACGACTGCGCTCTGGGCGACGCCTATATTTCCTAAACATCTTTCGGTGAGATAATACCCGGGGTTGTAACCTTGTACGAACGTCTCTCGCATATAGACTAAGTTTGGTGCGCTGTTTGATGTGAGTTAAATTAATTACGTTTATATAAAAAGATATTATCTTGATCATTTTATCTGCGTAATTGCTTTAAAATTAGGTACGTTTTATAATAAATAATAGCACTCATAAATTTTTAACGTAGTGACTTTGATGACTGACTGTTTATTTTATGGAAAGTTATTGCTTAGCTAGTTTACGTAATTAACTCATATTGCCCAAAATTTTAAACGTAGTCTGTGAGGTATTTCTTAGTGAAATAATTTTGATATTAGGCTAAGATTAACTGAATGCACCTCCAGACGTAAAAAAGTAGAAAAATGGGAATGATAAAACATGATGGAATATATTAGTACTTATTAAAAACTACCTACTCTAAAGAAATATTTTGAGAGTAGCATTGTTTATTGTTAAACATTGATAATATGAATACTTGTGTAACCTTCATTTAAAAAAAAGTATTATACTGTGTATTCATGCTTTTAATTTGTATAAGGAAACAAAGAAGAAGGTACCTACCTACTGTATTAGTTCGTCAGTTTATAACATAGTAGTTCTTCGGAATAGTATTGCAAGTAAAATAAATCATTTATTTCACATTGTGGCATTCTTTACTCTACGTCCTTACGAGGTTATTTCACATAAAAATATGCAACACGGCGGCGGTACGTTACGGAGCGGATACCAATTCTATCAACAACCCATAAACCGCAACCTTTCTTTGTCTCGCTTCTTAATATTATCATGTCGGAGAGTGAGATAGAAATCTACAAGTTAAATGGGCCGTTACGCGAGAAAAAAATCAGTCCGCATTCGGAAGCGTAGATTCGCGAGTGATAGTAGCAACACGGAAGAATTTGAAGGCTAGTGCAGGGTGCAGTGATACCGGCGTGACGCGTCGTCCCGACTTGTTGCTATACGACGCACGTGAGTATCTAATCTAGTACTTAATAATACCTAATCCTAATATTGGAGTACTTCAAGCCTACTGGGTTTATTTTAGACTCGCTAATAACTTCCTCAGCTTTTCGTTAACGTTGTTCGCGTGGCTTAGTAGCGTCTTTACAGTATGCGTGATTTAGTAACACTGAACGTAGCAGACGCTTCCACTCACATGGACCGGTTTAGATATTGATAGCCGGCGAGCTCTAGTCCACGTATCATTGTTGATGTGATGCGATAACACATAAATATTATCGAAGTAATGACTGTACCAGACAGTGCATAGCTATTTTGTAGTGATGTGTGTATGTAGCATGTACAATTTTATTTAGGTAAGTATACGTTATTTACGCAGAGAATAATAAGCTATCTTAAGATGTACGTTGACGTAGGATGGTTCATCGCGCATGCGAATTGACTTCTTACGAGTACATTCACACCATAGGTTTATCTATCTATGTTTTAGATAGCTGTCTGGACTACATCTTAGAAAGTACCTAGTTATTTTAATATTTAGATAAGTATAAAATACACCCATAGAACCTACGTAGAACTAAAATGCATTGAATAAATGCATCGGATAAATGAATTATTATGTTACTCGTTGATCCACTTGATGGTAAGATTTACCATCGCTCATGGACATCAGTGGCATCAAAACCATCACCAACACATTGCTAACCTAAGTGCATTGTTACTGTCTGTCCAACACTGCGACTGAAATACTTACGTATAAAACATTTCAAGTCGATCTTAAAAGGAGGATGGTAGGCTGCAACTCAGAAAGTAATAGTAGTAGGCGGCTAAAATACCCTACCACATCTGTGTGCATTTTCATATGTATTTTAACTTAGACCTTGATTTTTATTTATGACTATAATAAGGTGCAAAAAGCCTGGCGTTTAGACATAGACCAGTGTATTGGGATTAGTATTCATTTCGTAATCTGGTTGGCACGTCTTGTTACTGGCTTAGTTACAGCTTATGTCTTATGCTAAACTTCGACTGAAACTTATGACATCAAGCTTCAGCCTTCATGCCAGAAACGGTAAGAAGGTATACAATATAGTAACTCCCTCTACGGTATGAATAACTACCTACGCTAAATAAATAACTACTCCTAATAAATATCAACTCATCGTCCGATTATGCAACTGCTCGGTTATCAAATTATTAACATAATTGTTTTATGATACCATTATCACTTCATTATTCTGGACATCAAATCGTCCATAATTTGGAAACCATAAGAAATACTTATTTCAATAAAAAATAAACTTATAAAAGTCGATTCGGACCACCAATTTATGACCTAATTATGTAGTATCGGGTATTTTAAATACTAATATAAATATATTCTTATTCTATTATAAATGCCGCATTTATAATAGAATAAGAATATATTATTCAATTATATATTCATTTCTGCGCATCCAAATTCTTTTTAGCTACATAGTAATGGTAACATTTAAAGAAAATATATTTTAATATAGCCACCTAATTAAATGTAATTATATATGTTGAAAATTGTGCCCCAGTAGATAACTTCTTGATGTTGATGATGTTGAAGATGTTTCCTTGCAAACTAAACCTCCTATGTAAAATTTGTGAGCAGATGCGGTCAAAGTTCGTAAACTGAGGCGCTTTGAAGTTGGGACTTTGTTTAATGAAGCAGTTCATAACTTCATTCATAACTTTGTGATGAAGGTTTTCTTCATAATGTTATACATGACGGTAATTATACTCAAGAAATCATCATCTTTACAATCCATATAGTCACTCTATTGTCCACTATGCTGGCCAAACGCAGTTAGGCAGACATAGCAAACTTTAACTCATAGGTGTAAAAAAAATCTCAGGATATTTTCTTCTGGCAAAGCAAGTGATACGCATATACCTTTAATTTTCAATTAGGTAGAACACCATGCAGGATTCGAAAATAGACCCCATACTAAGCTATCGCATACTATATAAGCCATGCAACCCCTACTTGTGTTACTTCTGATATACTTATTACATACAATACCTACTTAAAAACAAAGATAGTCATTCGGAAATATTGAAAACATCTTAAACAGTACCTATCCAATATTATAACAATCTGTCGGGTTACACAATTCAAATTTTGTATAGAAATTCAATTTAAAGGACCACGTTTCTAAACTTTCTCCTGATTATCATAACAATACAAGTATTTTGTAACAAAACGCTCAAACAAATCCAATTGGTCTCCATATTGTATCGAGTTTTCAATGTTGGAACCAAATTTTAGTCTTCATTTGCATATTTTGTAAGAATTGTATTTCAGTATACCTATCTTAAAGTATCAGGTTGGTTTTGGTTACTAAACTAATGAAACGAAATAAAGTAAAATAATTTAAATGAAAATGATATCTTCATAACAAAGAAATACATTTTAACCATAATTAATGAAAGCCTATATAGATAGATGCCTACCTGTTTATATGTATACCTACCTACCGACTCTATTTTTTTATATTTAACAAATACCTTAAAAAACATCCAGCGTCAAAAAACATTTTGTATTATAGTAAGATATGTAAATTGAATACGAAACAATGCAAGAATTTCGAAAGTGGGTCGCACGTTGTTTTTGTTTGGCGGAGGGGCGGCCTGTCATTTTCATGCAAATCAGCTAAGTTCGGCCATGGCCTTACTTTTAGTGACTGTTCATACGTGACATTCGTTGCAAATACAATGCACTATACTTACTATTTTTAAAGTTAATTAAAGGTAAAAGTAAAACTTAAGTGTCAAAATACGTGTTTTAAAATTTCGTAGCACTTTCGTAGCACGTATGTGTAATTAACTTTGTGTTGTTTTGTTCGCTACGTAATATTTGCCTGATTGAAAAGTGAATTGATGTCAAAAGTGTCAAGTTTATACGTGGAAAATGACTTATGTTAGTATCTACATTGTTGTAAAGCTGAATAGAAAGGTAAAGGTCAAATAATTCATAAGTTATTACCATAACTTTCATGTTGTAGCGTTTCAAATACGGCATGTATAGGTACGAGTATAAAGTGCAAATCACAGTTTATTTTTTTCAAACTTGAGCTTGATGTTAAGTTTTAGTTTAGGATAAAATGTAATGCAGTTTTTAGGAAAATTCATCAGATTAAAAAAAGAAATTAAGTAAAAAAAAATATGATTTCTGATTGAAACAATATATATAGCTACTTAGTTCTTCTTCACTTAGAAGTATTTATTTCTCTAAGCTTTGTAATGGGTAGGTGTATACCTAATATGTGATAACTACCCAATTTGAATGAATTGTTAAATTCACCTCTTGTTTACAAACTTGGAAGTTTTCTTGCATCGTTTAGCAAGATAGGTATATTAAACCAAGAAAACTTAGCTCGTTTTACTTACCTACTTCTTATGAATAATCCGTTAACTGTGTATCTAAACATGCTCAAAGTTCTAATGAATTATTTTCGTAGGTATAATATTATTTTATGCCGCTAAATTAATCACTGTATTGTGGAACGAAATTAATTATTTAAAATAATATAGATATAAACGTGCAATTTATTTCTTTAAAATTTATCGTTTACCGATTAACAATAAAATTTGTATGATTTTCTAATAGCTGCATGTAAATCCAAATAAAACTAGTTTCAGTTGGTTCCTACTGATTTGACAAAATACACAGGTAGGTACTCTAAAATGCCCCAACTGCCTTCCATACCCAACCTTAGACCTGTACTCCCAACATTAGATCAGTATTTAATAAAAATTGAAGTAATTTTGAAAAATAAGTCTAAACTTCTCCACCTATACGCACTGGAGCAGCAAGGTGGAGTATGCTCTAGGCCTCCTCAGCAATGAGGAGAGACCCGTGTCCTGTATTGGGCCATTAATGGGTTGAAAACAAGCGTCAACGCCGTCATTATTATGCTATAAACATACTAAGCATGCGTAACTTCTTTACGTGCTTCGGCGTCGCTGCCATAACCTTCACATGTTCCCGCAACCATCTATGCTACAAAGTTGCATTAACTAGATTAAGTACACAAGACTACTTGCATATTAATACGTAAATCCACTCAGTAATTAGCAGGCGTTTAACCAGTTAATTATGCAAAATGGTTCATTCATGCGAGAACTCCCGCGTTGATATTTCGTTATTTTACTTCGTTTTGCCCTTGAATATGTTATAGCGTAATATTTTATTCCTTACTTGCATATCTTGTACTCAGGTATTATTAAAACATCCTGTACTTTTGCATGTTTACATATATATACCTCCTGTGGTTATTGGAAGGCTTATTTAGGTATATGACACGATAAAAAAAGTATTCCGTTTTAAAGTTTTAAACTTAAGATACTCATTAGGTACAAGGATCCAATTATCGAAAGCATTCAATATTATATGTATTTATTGCATCCAAATTCTTGTAAGTAGCCATTTAAGGTAGTCAACAGAACTTCAACCTCTTATCATAAAAGCATCAGATTAAATAAAATGTCGTTGAATTTTTCCATTTGTGACCAGTACCTACTTAAAGTGTAAGCATATAATAATAAGGAACTTGTTTGATTGTTGTCGAGAAAGAGCAAAAATATTTAACGAATAATTAGTAAAAAAAAATCTTGTTTCACCTTGTCAATCTTTCTTCACAAGTAGATTATAAGGATGTTATTAGGTACGGAGACTAAGTATTAATTTTTGGGTGGGTTGGTTTCATCGAACCAACTGAACATTTGAAATCTGATATACGCATATGCGTAAATATTGGTTTCATGCACCAAGAAGTTAGAAAATGTCTAAAATAAAACTACCCTAAAAGTTACTCCTTATTACATCAGCTATCTGCCAGTGAAACTCCCGTTGAAATCGGTTCAGCCGTGCCAGAGATTAGCCGGAACAAACATACAGATAGACAGACAGACCGACCGACAAAATTGTAAAAAATGTTATTTTGGTATAGGTTATTATAACCTACCATGTAGGTATACTTACATCCATATGCATTTAGTAATAAGCGGTTATTTTAATATTACAAACAGACACTCCACTTTTATTTATTTGTATAGATTTCGCTAATAAGTAAAAGCCTACTGACACTAGCTCACGAATAAAGGTATCTACTTACTAACTCGGGCAAATAATATATATTTCAACAAACTTTTTCCTGGCGTTAGATAACGAACATCCTTTCACAGTCGTCATCCCATTATATTTCATATACTTATAGATACTCGTATATATATTTTTTACAATAATTTATTATTTATTATTTATTTATTTATTTAAACTTTATTGTCCACAATACAATATTACGGTACAAATGGCGAGCTTAATGCTAAATGCAATAATATATTATTATATATATATTTTGCAAAAAGTTAGTCGTTTACCTCTCAGATATATAAATAAGTCTTAGTATTAACTTTTGATATTGAGCCTTTTAATATCAACAACGACATAAAATCTACATCGGAGTGCGGCGTGCAATATTGTTGCAACTCCGGATTGCACAATGTCGTTATTGTCTCCTAAATTATCGGATAAATGCCATTTTCGATACGCTTCTCGTCTCCACTGAGGCTAACTCCGCCTTATGATTTTATTATTGCGTTACTTCCATTTGCATTTAGTATTTTTACAAGATTTAATATATTTAGTTGACATTTTATGTATGCATCTATAATGTCATAAGGATTTTAATTTTCCGTAATAAGTTGTAAGTTGGTAGGTACTCTGTTGGACTGAACAGCAATGCTTTATAAATAAAGTATTTCTCTATGTTATATTGAAATTTTAAAAAGAAAATATACACGGTTTTTATTAAAAAAATTACTAAGTATTATATGTCGGAGCGTAAACACGTAGCGCCATCTTTTAGTGAATAATGGAAGCGTCAAGTAGTTCACTTGAGCGAAGTCGATAGCACGTGGTCACACTTTGACTTTGACAGAAAGACAGTGTGGACGGTAGCCATTGCGGCGATGGGGCATTCAGATTCGGAACGTCGTTGAGAACGGTCGTGTCCACGTGATATCGAAGGGCGTGTCCATGTGATATCGAAATCGCTGCGTTTCCAATATTGTTTCGTTAATTTGTAATCCGAGTATATCAGTGCAATCAATTGTGATTTTGTAAAAGTAACTTGATAGGTTATTTGTAATCCGTGTGTATCTGTGCGATCCGTTCTTATTTTGCGAGAAGGTTGTGTACACGAATGATTAAAAGGCTTAGTTGAACCTGAGTGGTATTATTTTGGATCCTACGCCATGACTGACCATTCTGACAGCGAGACACGCCCACCTTACCCTCGAGATCAGAAGTTGGGATAAAGGACCTATTTCAGCTTTTCAGGTTACTGTGATAATGTGATCCACAAACATCTCTTTACTTGCTGGAGATATGTTGTATCAGGTTGTGGTAGAACATAAGGAATTTCAAGTAAGACGGCGAGTATCGGTATGGCATAATTTTTATTTCACTACATCTCATGTGATAAAAAAATCTTAATTAGATTTTTGGTTAACCGTTATAATTGGACAACAATCTGTATTGGCCTGCCAATCCGCACTTGGCCAGTGTGGTTGACTGTGGCCTGTATCCTGTATCTCATTTTCCTTTTTTTTTTTACTTCGCTGTAAAGAAAAGAATCATTCAAGGCTAAGTAGCATCAAAATTAACTCGTGTTAAAGTTAATGAAGGTAGATTTGACTTTTCAATCGTGTAGAAAAAGGAAACATTTTATTTAAGGTATTTTGTTCTTCCGTTCTGATTTAGTTAATTTTCGGGTAATAATGTGATGCAGTGCAGAGAAATAACTTTTATTTCACGCGTTGCTTATTTTTCTTTCTTGATTATTTTGTTTCTTGATTGCATCGGATTTGGTGAGCCGACGTGGACCTGCGATGACTACATGGGGAGCGGTTAAGTGGCCGCGTTTTGTGTGGGACCGCATCGTCTGTCACGTGCTGACGCTGATGCTGGCGAGGGAGGCCGGGACAAACGCCATTTCTCGCGCCTCTGGTGTCATGGCTCACGGTTGCGAGTGTGGTGTGACGGGTGATTTGTATCATTTTTTTTATCGCTTTACTGAAGAATAATTATTCTCTTGTTTTTGAGGTCACTTGCAAATGAGCTTTATATCAAGCGGTGGTACATTTGACAATTACCTGTTTACATTCACATACTATAGCTATTTGGTAATGACCGATGCGGGTTGTTTTAAAACTTTATGTAGTTACTTGAGTTATCTTTTGAGTGTTACGTAAAGTGCTTAAATAATGAAATTAATGAGGAATATTTGCTATTGGTTTTCGGACTATCCGCGTCAAAACGTATAAACTACAAATTCGCTTAATTGATCAAAATAAAACTGTACAAAGACGACCTTATTGTTGCTCGCCAGAGGAACGAAAAGTAAGGCTTGAGCGAGTAAAGGAATTATTAGATGCCAACATTATTAGACCTAGTAGTTCACCTTTTGCGAATCCTGCGTTATTTGTTGAGAAGTATGACGGAGATCGTTAATTCGTATTTCGTCTTTCGTAATAGGAGCGTTAAATTCAAATCGTTCTTACAAATACGCGCATGATAGGCTTAGAAAAATGCCAGCAGGTCGCGTATCAGTCAAGATCGAAGTTAATGATATTCAAATTTAAGTTGTGGTAGGAACTCGAGTAAGGGGACTCTAGGGCCATAGTGAGTAGTGTGCGACCGAACCAGTAGCTATTACGTAGTCGCAGCCTGGTAGAAATCGGTATCTCTTGGGGCAACTCAAGTAGTCCGTGGGTGAGCGGTGAGCGTTTGGCTCTGGCAGAGGTCGGGGTCTGTAGAGACCATACGTGTGGTTACCAGGGGGTGACACACGGGTGATCCAAGGGATCTAATCCATTCGCTGGATGTGAGCAATGTGATTGCTGGTCGGCTGGGTAGCCGGGGCACTAGATGTCTTACTCGGAAGTTTTTAGAGACTTTGTTAAACCTGTGTACAGTTGTACTGAGTAGTTTTGTGATTTGGTTCGAACGACTGTGATGCGTGGCTCTGGCTATTCGTATAGAGAATTTTGTATCCCCTATGGTCTAATTTGGTTAAAAGAGTTAGTGACAATTAAGTTGTTTTTGAGATAATCTATAGTGACCAGTTAATTTATTTTGAGTACAAGCTGTTATGTTTTGAGTTGGTGTAAATTAAAACTATGACGTTATAAGTTATTACAAGTTTATTGGATATGAGGGATATTGTTTAACCAGTATGTTTGTTTGACTTTATAATTCTTAATAACCGGGTTTGGTTTAATGAAGGCTTTTGTTAGCCGTGATATTGATGATGAAAGTGCCCGAAGGTTAAGTTGTTATTGTTGAATTTTATGTGACGATCAATTATGAGAAAAATTAAGGCAGACAGGCCTAGAGATAGTCAACACGATGTTTAGCAACTGGGGAATGGTCCCTTGTGTTATGGGTACCGATGTTATAGCTTGAGAGACTGTTTTGTAAGTACTAAGTAAAGTGATGTTGTTGACTAAGTTTATTTTAATTTGAGTTAAACGACCTTCAGCCATTTTTGTTCAAGAGTGAACTGTGACAAATTGTTTAAATACTGGTTGGAATTGGAACTTGGAGTGGTACAAATACTGGTTAGATAATAGCTCAAAGTTTTGCACTGGTTGGTCATATGAGCTCCATCTCATAATATCTCCATCTTTTAATAATTTTGAAACTTAATATTGGTCGGACAGACTAGCTATTTGAGAATTGCTTTATTGGTCAGGAAGGGCCGAGCTTGGAGAGATACTCGCATTTGTGTTTTGATGTTACAGGTAATATCCAATGCCGAGTACGTGTTGCCGCTGGTAGAGCGTTTGTGAAGATAGATCACGTGGAGACGCCGAATCACGTAGATTTATACGGTGACGACGTACCGATTAAAAGTTTACAATCGCGCAAATAATTGATTGGTAATTTTGTTCAAACATGTGTTGTAATGTTATGGAGTTTGTTCCGCTGCTTCTTCTCCATAGCGACACTTGGAAGCAGTGGTAGTTTACGGTACTTAGGGATAAAAAAAAATGCAATACAAAGTTAATTAAAATTTACTCGCACTAGTAGCCATTTTTCCTATGTTTTGAAAGCTCTAAATAGTAACCTTGTGCCACGTTGACAGAGCGACAATCAGACACCAGATGTGGGTTGTCTTGAGATTATCGGACGCCTGTGAAGGGTTGTCCTGAGACTATCAGACGCCTGTGAAGGGTTGTCTTGAGACTATCAGACGCCTGTGAAGGGTTGTCTTGAGATTATCGGACGCCTGTGAAGGGTTGTCCTGAGATTATCGGACGCCTGTGAAGGGTTGTCCTGAGACTATCAGACGCCTGTGAAGGGTTGTCTTGAGATTATCGGACGCCTGTGAAGGGTTGTCCTGAGATTATCGGACGCCTGTGAAGGGTTGTCCAGAGACTATCAGACGCCTGTGAAGGGTTGTCCAGAGACTATCAGACGCCTGTGAAGGGTTGTCTTGAGATTATCGAACGCCTGTGAAGGGTTGTCCAGAGACTATCAGACGCCTGTGAAGGGTTGTCTTGAGATTATCGGACGCCTGTGAAGGGTTGTCCTGAGACTATCAGACGCCTGTGAAGGGTTGTCTTGAGATTATCGGACGCCTGTGAAGGGTTGTCCTGAGATTATCGGACGCCTGTGAAGGGTTGTCCTGAGACTATCAGACGCCTGTGAAGGGTTGTCTTCAGATTATCGGACGCCTGTGAAGGGTTGTCCTGAGACTATCAGACGCCTGTGAAGGGTTGTCCTGAGACTATCAGACGCCGGATGCAGGTTGTCTTGAGTCTTGACTTTTTGTCAAGTTAAGTATTCCTAAGATTGGTCAGGTTGGCCGAGCGACTATTTTGTGAACTATGACTTTTGCAATTTGCGCACGTATTTCGCACGGGGACGTGCGAAAGGTCAGGACGGCCGTGTCGGAGCGTAAACACGTAGCGCCATCTTTTAGTGAATAATGGAAGCGTCAAGTAGTTCACTTGAGCGAAGTCGATAGCACGTGGTCACACTTTGACTTTGACAGAAAGACAGTGTGGACGGTAGCCATTGCGGCGATGGGGCATTCAGATTCGGAACGTCGTTGAGAACGGTCGTGTCCACGTGATATCGAAGGGCGTGTCCATGTGATATCGAAATCGCTGCGTTTCCAATATTGTTTCGTTAATTTGTAATCCGAGTATATCAGTGCAATCAATTGTGATTTTGTAAAAGTAACTTGATAGGTTATTTGTAATCCGTGTGTATCTGTGCGATCCGTTCTTATTTTGCGAGAAGGTTGTGTACACGAATGATTAAAAGGCTTAGTTGAACCTGAGTGGTATTATTTTGGATCCTACGCCATGACTGACCATTCTGACAGCGAGACACGCCCACCTTACCCTCGAGATATATATTTCAAGGTCCCACCTATCATATAAATACCTATGTTAGGTAGGTATGTAAGCATACAAGCATATAAACCATTTAGTTAATAGTTTTAATTTAATCCTATCATTTAATTTAAAAGCGTCTTCTTCTGTCTCGCAATGATTATGAAATATTGTATGCCTAATAAAATTCAATTAAGCATATGTGCTTTGTTGTGGGTAAAGGTTGAGCGGTCGTTGAAAATAATTTGTTGTTCATAATCATAAGTAACAGGGGTACCTACCTACCTACGTAATATCGTTGGATACATTTGTAATTTATTATGAATTATAATTCATATCTGCAAATAGTTCTTTTTTTACAAAACCATATACCTAGTAGGTACCTACAGGGTAAGGTACCTAATTCCGTCCATCTTTTAGTCTTTAGTTTTTGAAACTAAGTTCTGGGCATAGACCTCTACTAACCGACTCTAATACGACTGTATCCAGCGTAATGCCCACTATCTTCAGTAGGAACATAACTACCTAGGTGAATAATTATGTATATTTGTAAATATAACCGTTAAAACCGCAACCCACTGTCTTCAGTAGCTACATAAGTACCTACCGAAGACAGTGGGCATACTCGTACGCTATACTTAAGTACACCTGTACTTACAAGTTGCAACCATAAACCGTTCATCCATAAACATTCACGTAGAATGTGCCTATCTATAGCGTATGATAATTATATCTATGAACACATCGTCCGGCCGCGAACGCACGCTGCGTCAATAATTCGATGCAAATTCTAGACCTGGGCTAGCTGCAGCGCGCATGAGCACTCCGTATATCCGATCGTAAAACTGTTACAGCCGTACTCCCGCCCCCCTATCCCCTCCCCACCCCCTCATCCGTCGCAGCCTTTGTTTTTGGAAATACCAGAGGGAACTACGGGACAAGTCTTAATACCCCTTAATGTTCGTCTCTGCGGTATTTGAGACGCTCCCTCGTCTTGGAAGGGTTGAGAATTTTAAGGCGGTTCACGAATAAGTGTGTACTTAGTAGACACTAAAGCTGTTTTGGGTGGTGGAAAATATTCACAGAGATGAATTTAAAAAATTAAGTGTGAATTATTTGTGGTCAAGTTGAAACTCACATTATTAATATTTGCATATTATACCTAAGTGGAATTTGAACGATTTATACAAAGGAAATATATGTATAGTAAATAAAATAGAAATATATGAATACATAAACAAATAAATTTGATGATTATTATATTTTTAAAATATTTGCCTACAAGTTAATCAAAAACTATAAATACATCAACTCTACCTATGCATATATACTATATACCCTATACTATATACCCCGAAAGCATTTTTTTTATATTTTTGAAAACAAAGGTTTTATTTACAAATACCTAGGTATCTGTTACTATTAATGTGTACGTACACATATATCTATATACCTATAATAATAATATGAATTAGAGAGGTCACGAATAGTTATTTGGCCGAATATTCGGCGAGGCTCGAATCTTGGCCGAAGAGCCGAATATTCGGCAGCCAAATAGCAAATAAATGTTGCTGAATAGCCGAATACCGAATAGTTGCCGAATATTCTTAGTATCTCTTTTATACATACTTAAATTAGTGTTTATAGATTATTTACTTTTGTAACTGACCCATGCGGTCAGTTACAAAGTAGTTTAGTAGAACTCGCTAAGCATGGGTAGGGATGTATGTACCTACATACCTACCTACCTCTATGTTGTCAAATTGAAAATAAACCTTACAGCGGACTGAAAGCGAAGAAGCAACAAAGCGAAGCGATAAAAATGATGAACAATCGTAGTGGATAATAGAGTTCTTGGCATAACGAACTCATAACGAAAATCCAACGACTTTTAAAATTAGAATAGCCGAGTAACGAGAAGACAGTAAGTAGGTACTACCTGATGATAAGGGGTCATCGGATCGCATCGGAAAACCAAATGGGGTGTAAACGAATAGTGAACAATTACAGCCTAGAACTTTACTGTATTCGCTCATTCTTAGTTCTTTTAGGCATTTTTATTTACTATTGATAATTGTAAATTTAACTACGATAATTCAAACTCAGTTCATTCAATTCACGAGATTCAATAAATAAAATTAGACTAAAGTCTATCTTGCTCTGGCGTTGTTCTCGTAGCTTTTTCGTAGCACACTAGGAACAATAGAAACCTCGCTTTGTTCTCAGATATCAATGTGTAATTTATGAAACGAATAAAAAAAGCTATAGCAACGCTCGCAGTTCCCTGTCAGTGTTTCATTATCTGCGGAGTACCTGTCATGTCACGCGCGGCCCTCGGGTAAAGTAGATACGTGGCTCAGTTCAAAGATGGAATTTATTCGTCCGAGAGTGTATAACGCTGGCCAAATTAAATATACATTTAATTGAATACTGAATTCATTATTTTCTTATTACCGTCCTGTTCTTTGGAAACAACTGTTTCTTCTGTATTTGAAGTTTTAATTACATAGTCCGTTGAATATCGATTTTTGTATTTTTTATTGCGATATTAGGTATCTATTAAGAGACTTAATGGCTGATCAAGACTTTTAGTATGGTGCTTTATGTCCAGCAGGTAGTACCCATTAATCACTGTATGGAAAATATATTGAAGGATGCACTTACCAAGCTAAATCGCTTGTTGTAGGATGGTGCTCCTATTTGTACTTTTTATTTCATTTACCTATTTGTCGTAGTTTTAGCATATGTAATTTAATTATGTAGAAAATAAGTTAAAAATTCATGATTATTACGTTCAACTATTTCTTCCCTTCTACATTCTTTACGTTTTCAAATATAAAAGGTAGGAACGTATGTAAATATGATTCTTGACATAATATTATTTTAATACATGTCCAATTTTTTGATCCTATAGTATTTCCTACTGAAGGCAATTCGTGTGAGCCGACTACAAATGATCTCGAAACAAGTTCTGTAGCTACGTTTGCGTCAGCGGCATCAGTCTGACAAAGAATACATATGTATCGTATACCTGACTGACAATAAGTTGTGCTGATGGCCATAAATATAGAAAAGATCTATGAATTAGCTATATAGATATTTTTTGTTATATTTTAAGATGCACGGTTCATTGCCATGTTTAAATAGAACGACCAAAATGAATAATATTAACATTAAAGTAGGTATATCACTGATAGATAATTTAGTCATAACATATTTTACTATATTTTATGTACTTATAATAATAAGATATTAGATACCTATAAGTATACATTGTTATTACCGATTCAAATATTAATAGATTTATGTATAATATTAAATATAAAACATTACTCAAAATAGTAAGTAGTAGGTTACCTAGCGGGTATGAAGGTTTTAAAGCAATCGTAGAAATTGATTTAACTACCTATTTATTTCTCTTTACGTATTCAAATGTGTTAATGTATTACCTATGTAAAGTAGGTACCTAAACTGTATTTTTTATTACCAAGCATTAATTGAAATAATTAACTAAAAGCCAGATAGCAGAATGTAAGATTTTAAATAGGCACATTTTTTTTAAACACAACGCTTTCACACCCAACATTTACCTATGTACATGTAAAAATGATACTTACCTACATCATTAACGTCCACGACAAAAGATATTTATCAGTCTCCTACATAACTATGTGTTGGTCGGAAATAGATCCTGAGACCCTTCACTCAGCAGCTCTTCACTATTTTGTTACAGCGTCGTCAAAAAATCGTATAGGATTAAAACTACAATATCTCGGAGAGGATAGCTCTACGTTAATTTATTCAAATACGGAAGACACATATTAGATAGGAATGAATTGGACTTGGCTACCTAAACAGTATTTTATTTCTTTTATACACCGATCAACCTACGCGATGCATTCTTACCTTAGAAAGAATTCCAATAGGAATGTTATAAAAATAAACCGATAGATAGGTACATCTATACATTATACCTAGTTCAATGGCCAACACTTTTGTATACCCGCATATTTTATATTTCCCTACCTGTTTACACTAGATAATAAAATGTTTTTCATTATTAAGATATTTTCTGTACCTACATTTATTCTATAGGTAGGTAGGTACACTTCTTCACTTGGCAGACGTTGTTCTGTAACATATTTTATATTCTAATAGAGTTAATATGGTATATCAATATACCTACCATAGAATTACCATCACCTGAGTTACCTCAGATGCGATAACTTTTTCTACGGCAGCACTTCGATGTTAAGAACTCCTAGTAAATCCTTACAACAGCGTCATCTACTGCGTCCGATTGTGAATCTAAACAATCCAGAGGCCAACTTAAATTTATATAAAAAGTTTACCAAAATCGGTCCAATCGTTTAGGGGAGTTAATGACATACACATGGACAGAAGAATTATATAGATAGGTATGTTTACGTTTGGATACAGGATAGGTAAAGAATATATTATACCTATAGTAAAAAATCCAAGCAGAAAACCGAGTGCGGCATCAGTCTCACGTCACACTGCATCAATTAGGGTGCGCGGAATAGCCAATTGTTGATCATTAGTTACTAATCCGTCTCATATTCAATCAATACCCAAAACTTTACCCACACACCTCCCCCGCTTCGCCCCTCGTCGCGCGACATTTAATGACACCCGTGCACCACCGGCCGCGTGCCATAATGCTCCTTAACCTCACCACGTAAGGGCCACTGTTCCTCGAACACGCCCACCGCGTTATATAGCACCGAGGATCTATAAAAGTTACGTCTGTAATCTAACATAAAACTCGGGCCGTTTAGATGCGAACGCGGCCACGGACGACACATCTCGGCTCGCTCCGCACTTTTACCGAAATATGAGGTGTTTTTTGTGTGAAACTATGTGTTTTTTCGGTCGGAAAACGCGCGTTTGTCAGTGTCCTCGCGGAGTCGACGTGCGGCGCGTGCTCTCACGCGATGTGTTTTCTCGCGAGTTTGACGTTTCGAAGCCGACTGAACTACGACAACAAACGTAAGTACCACATTTAAATATTTGAATGAGGAACGAATGAACTTAGCGGATAGTGTATGCGTGTAGAACCTCAATTAGTATGGTAAACAAATTAAGTGCTCGAAAGTGTTTGAACAAATGCTGCTGAAAAGAGATCCATGATGCAGTTCATAAATGTGTTAAAGCTAAACTTATACGACTAATTGTACATCGTAGGTAAAGTAGGTATATATGCGACTAAGTTAGTCGCATATATACCTACTTTACCTAAGTAAAGTAGACAACATACTTACCTCAGAACATACTTTCTTATTTGCATAGTTATTCATGGGTAAATAGGTAAACTATTTGAAGTCGTCCTCTGATTTGATTGCTGAGTATCTGTAACACAGAATACAGGGCGGGATTTCCCAAGGGCCTGCTTATTTTAAAGTGGACCGACTTATTTAGCAAAAGCTAGATCTTGTTACGCTAGAATATATAACCTTTAAAAGCACCGTAATATTTATTTATTATTATTGTATACGTAGGTATAGGTATAATAAGTTGTAAAGTGAACCAATTTTGCAAATAAATGGTTGTTTAATTCACGAATAGACTTTATGTATTATCAAAATAGAGTTTGAATGTTTATTATGTCTCTTAGTTGGCGCCACTATAACCGGTCTTGGCTTTACGGAGTCCGATTTTGATACCTAAATGGTAATTTCGTGATATAGGTAACCGTGATATAGCTACCTAACTTTTTCGACTCACAAGATAATATAGAGCTTTATTTAGGTGTGTAGTGAATCATGTATTATATTAAAAATATCGATTTATTAGGTAGAGTTAATGTAGAGTCGTTTCTTCAATACATAGTTAAGTATAGACATACTTTATAAAATTATATTATTTGATAAGTAGTGTACCTAATATAGTAATTAGTGCCTAGTACTCGTAGTAAATACCCATCTAAGGCTTAGTAACCCTATAATATTACCTACCATTTTAGTTGTATGGGTGTTTGTAGGCGGTATTTATGTATATAAAAAAGAAAAATTGTATTATACAAAAAATATTAAATTATTTATAACCATCGTGTGTTACATAAATAAAGTGTGTCATACATCGTGTGTTAAAAAATAATTCTGAACCGGAAATAAGTTATGTTAAAATAACTATTAAGTGATTATGTATCTAGGTATAGTCTGTAGCAGTACTACTAACGCCATCTTTCCGATGATATTAAAAGCGGGGAAGGAGAATTTGGATGAAACTTTATTGCAACAAGTCTCATGGATTCGACTGTTCGCCATTACTCTCTCACATGCGCATTTATCATATCTCTCACCTTGTCTAACCCGACGATGCTGAATATGGGGATATTGCAACGGTACAAACTAAATAGAACCCTCTGCTTCAGGTAATAAGACTGCACATGCAATGCAAATGTTCCTATTTAGTTCGGACTATAAAAATACCTTGGCTTTGTAAGCTGCAACTCCGAGTATAGTTATCTCGCTCGCTCATAAGAAGTTATCTCTGTTTGATGCATGTTGTTTTATATATTGATATCTCGTTCTTATGGAGATAAATGGACGTTTCGTAGTAGTGACAGTTGGTATGAGATGTCGCGGCAAAAGTACCACCATGATGAAATAGGCGGGGCCAGTAGAGTCGAGCTTGTTTATTTGAGTATGACCAGTGTGTGGATTACTTTAGTTTGGATAATGTATTTTTTTATGAACTTAAATTAAATAGAACAAAATTTTGCTACTATTTTTTTAGTACTTAAATACTTATAATAAATATAAAATAGTCACAGTCATTAATATTTGCAATAAATTCCAGAAGGTAGGTACTAGGTACCAAGGCACTTATTTAAATAGGTAGATATTCCTTATGCATATTATTGCATATTTGTTACCTATTGCTATTTATTTTAATAGTAATTATTGTGCCAATCATTAATAAATAATTGTTTATTAGTCCATCTGTTTGTGACGACGTAGGTAGGTAAACTCCTGGACAACTTAATCAACAAACTAGAGTTCATATTCGAACAGTGTGTAGGTACTTTTATAATAGGTATAATAGTACGTACCTACCCGTTTTGTGAAAATATTGACTGTCAATTGTATCCTAATGATACCTAACTAACTATTACCTATCTCTTGGTAGTTATTAGCGTATTAACAAAAATATCTACCTATACCAATTCAAATAGCACCTACCTACTACCTATTTGCTCTGAGAATTTCAGTAGATATTTTATGTTGGCATCTTGTTAAGCTTAATGGATAAACTCACCCCCAGTGCCTACATTCCTGACTCGTTCAATGCATTATAATATTATATTTATAAATTTAATATTTATGTTGATAAATTAATTCTTAAAAAAATATTGGTATACTATAGTCTACTACTACCTACTTTCTTAGTTAAGTAGGTATACCTACCTACATATATATCGTATAAGGTATTGTATTGTAGACATTAGTCAAAATAGTTTATGTACACTTTATAATGTAGAGTTCATGTTAAATAAACATACCTATGATTGCTGAGGTCTACTTAATAGGTATAGGCTACCTGACTAGGTACCTATCACAAATTAAATAGCTACCTAGATGTTAAAATATGCTTACACTTCTAGTCACTTATCTACCTAATAACTTTTCTAGTGGGTAGGTAACCTACCTACAATTTGCCTTGTCTATTCTTTTAAATAGGTATTACGAGCAAACCGGTGAGTGACATTAATCTGCCTATAGGTAGGTAGGTATTTTAAATTTACCTGCCCTTGGGTCTTTTACCCTAAAATAAAACCCTAAAACTCAAATAGAAAAAAGTTAACTTGCGGCATGCATAGGTATTTTCTCTTCAAAGTAGCTCTACCACAATCAGTATACCATAACCACTTTTTAACTTTGTATTGGGTAATTGAATTTCTGTTTCCGAAATGTTATGAAAAACTTTTAAAAATACAATAAAATTATGTATCCAACCTATAGGTACCTATTCTAATAAATATCTTAGGGCATTAGTAGCTCTACCAGCCAGCTCTACCAAAATCATCTCTTTAAATTTCGTATCAATTTATGCATACAAAATAGTATGAAAAACCCATTTAAAATAATATACCTACACATAATTACACATGCTTATACGTACATAATTATAACCTAAAATGTAGGTAGGTGTATAATATCTATATTTAATAATGTTTAATAACCTATAAAATACCATTTCTTAATTATGTACATACCTACATAACATATTGATATGCAGCTATCATCAATCATTCTTGTATCTAATCATGAACGATATTTAATAACTAAATTTAGCTCAAATAATTAAATTATTAGGAAGGCAATTAGGCATGTCAAGTATCGATACGTGCCTATGCAAACACAACACTTAAACTATTAAACATTACACAACACTTTAACAATTAAAATTGTTTATAAAATAACCACAAGTTACGTTGTTCAAGGTAGGCACTGTTGTTACAGTTATTTTTACTGAGTTAGGTCCAGGGCTAAGTCTAGATTGTAGAATAAGCTTGATACAAGCCAAGCAGGTTATACTGATACAGTGATTTCGTCCTACTGTTATATGGTATTCGTAATATTTTACCTACCTATAGATTTATCAGATGTGTAGGTAGGTTAGACTGTAAGAAATATCTATAAAACCGTATTTTTTTACAAAACGTTTCAAAAAGGATACTTAGGTACATATTATTTAATACCTAGGTAGTTACATACATACGTCCACGAATGATAACCTTTTCCAGTGTTAGGAAAAATAAAATTAAAAACATACAGTTACTAACTTTATTTCATTTAGCATAACTTATCTATTAATATTCCACTCCTTAAAGATCAATGACTCTACAGATCGCCTGACGCACACCATTATGTTGTTTAAATATTCTTTCCTTGTACATAACCGGAAATTGGTGATGAATATCATAGGCACAAGTTGTTAACTGAATAATATACAACGTGCTGTCATTTCAGTTTGATACCTCTTAAGATGTTAAAAGTACCTACATATATCGTACCCAATGGTCATAATATATGTTGATAATGTAAATTTGTTTTTAAGAACTTGTTAGTCAATTTTTAACTTAGGAAAATCAAAGGCGGCTTATTGATATTTTTGGCGGTGTTTGCAATTTTGATAAGCAGTGAAGACTCTAAGTACTTACCAAATAAACTAAATTATATTCTGGAATTGTAGAAAAATAAATATTTAAAATATGTGCTCATTTGTGGACCCCGCAAAAAAACTTGTTTATAAGAGCTTAATTTCCAAAAAATAAAACAAGGTTCAAATCTCTAAAACTGATTTTTTTGACATCTGATAAGTCACAAGCTATCTTACATTTCAGTTTGTCGTACAACTTATGGGACACCCTGTTATTGTATAAACATTAGTGTATCCAAATAGTTGTAGGTACTTACTTTTACTAAATATAATAGATAGTTACTTATGTTCTTGACTTGCAATAATTACGAGGAGGAACGAATGTTGTTGTTGTTATTGTACAATAATAATAAAAAATGGGCATTAAGCTTTATATTGCATTATTAATTTAGCAAATACCAGGATAATACCAAGACATAAAATAACACACTCAAGATAATCATTTACAAAATTACATACAAACTTACAAAAGGCGGTATTATCGCTAGACAGAATATTATAATTCCAGACAACGACGACGTTCGTTGGGCAGAAGACGACGATACGAAATTAATAAAAACCAGGTTATTTTAAAAAACTATTTTATTTTTATAAACATTAAAAACAAGGTATGTGTCTGAAACTAAAACGTGGTACAATATTCTGACTGTCCCCTACCCAAATAATTATCTACATTTTGTTTGCTAATTAGTAATGTAGTGGGTAGGTATAATAAGTATTACTGATGATTGAATGAGTGCTCAATTATTTCGATTCGACATCGTAGTAAGATTTCAATTTCATTGTCTACAAATCTATAGGAATATTGCAAGTAGATGTTGTATGGATATACTTACGAATAAGAGGTATTAAATTATGATTCGTATTAAAACACCCACTCAATAGGTATGGTTACAGCGTCAACCTCTCCTTATATTCTTCACAGTTACATTGTGGCACACCCACACTATACGGCTAGATTGTTACCCTTTTCTAAAGAGTTTTGAGTTACATTGCCGTCCAGATTAGATTCTTATAAGCCCATTGAACGAAGGAATTAATAAGACTGGTCTTTGTAAGATTTTTCTAGAATAGAAATTTCAAAGTTACTTTATCCACGGACCATTTTCCGATGCGTGCGATGAATGGTGATGATAATAATATCAGTAGTTTTTATTTTGATTATAATTTTTCATGGAAAATCATAATCAAAATCTATAACCATCCCATTGCCAGAACCCAGCAGTCTCCTCTTACCTACTCTCAATGAGATCATCATCACTGAAGCTTTTTTTATGAAATTTGTGTCAAAAGCAGCAAAGTGTCAAAGGCAGCTAGTACAACCGTCTTTAGGCTATTAACGAATAACTACACATCTAACGTAAGTCGTACCTAAGTAAATCTATTCAATTTCGTCATAAAAAGCATGAAATATATTATCTACTTCTAAATAGGTACTTAAAATCTATAAGATTGTTTGGAAGAAATCTTATTAGAAATTGGTATAGGAATGAAACACAGTTTGTGTGTACAATTGTAGTACTTATAGTAGAGATATCAATACGCTTTCGCTTCCCTTCAATCAGCAACCTGTCGGTGCTTTATGTGTTAGGTACTGATGTCCATAGGTGACGATGGCCATTTAATAAATGATTGAACGGAGAATTAAATGACTTCAATTTTTTGTTCTCGGTCTGGGTGTGTGGTCTTGTATTTGTGAGTTGTCCATGGTATGGCAAAAATCAAAATCGTTTATTTCTCCAGAACATTTAACATCAATAAACACTGTCTGTCGCTGACGAGAGTTCTCTTTCGAAAATTTCGCTAAGGATACAAAACAAAATTACAGAATATCTCTTAGTTTGATAACCATTAGCAAAGGCCTTGTTCAACGATTTCCATTGCTGCCGGTCCCTTCTCCAGTGAGAGGACCTCACATCTGCTCACGTTGTCAATTTTAGTCCAACTGCCCACCTGATACGATGTCTTCCTGGTCTCCTTTTGCCATCCCTTGGGTACCAGGTCGTGACTCTTGATATAGTTGTGGTTTATTATTTTTATAACCACTGGTAGAATATACAGATGATATGGAATATTTTTCCAAGTATCACTGTAATCATTACTGTAATCTATCTATCTATTTTACACTATTTATAACTGAAGAACGGCAGGACCAATTTTTATGATTTTTGTGTTTTTGGATTCTTCTTCGTCTGGAATAGGATAATAATTTGAAAAGTTAAAGAAACATTTTTTTGGTTGTCCATACAAGTCGAATTAAAGACAGTGTTTAATTTTTGTTTCGTGACAGAGTTTCAGTGAAGTTCGCCGGGACAACTAAGTAGTTTGGAATATTAATTATCACTGTAAATCTATGTCTCAGGTAGGTTGTATTACTTTCTACCATAGCATCGGTAACGTGTTAGTCGATTCGTGCCTTATTCTACTTTTATTTTATTATTTATTCTGTTTTGAGACAAAAATGGAAAAGTGGCTCTACTGAAATGTCTTTAAATAAGTGTACTTATTCACTTCTTAAAAAAATAAAATAAAATTATAAGATTAATAATTAAATCCGTTATTAATAATTTACTGCAATATAAACATGATCTTATTATCTTATCTATCTGTTACAAATCTCTGATTCTGATGAAAATGTTTTGATGTAGAGTTGGCGCGAAAACAATTTACTTGGTCGTAAAAGGAATGTAAAACATTAAATATCAACGAATGGGTTACAGTCACAACCGACTGCAGTGTTACCGGCATAATAGTTCTTATTTGTAGGAAGTTAAGTTTTATTGCTTAACGCAATTCGCTATGGCATAGGCCCCTTTGACTGAGATTGAGGCCTGTTAGTTCCAGCAAATTCCGCTGTGTTTACGGGCAGCACTGTCTTTAGAGATATACTGTGCATATTTTCAAAATATTGGAAATAAATTTTACGAACAATTATACAACTTACAATACCTATTCCTTTTTTGTAAAAAAACGTTTTCTTTTTTGGTATTGTTTTTAAAAATATGCGTATTTTACATATAAAAAGTAATAAACACAATTTCCGCACAACAAAATTAATTCTGTGTACTAGATTTTATCTATCAATACTTTCAGTAATAAAAATATTTTAAAATTTAATTATCAATACCACATTAAATAAATATCAATCAATGATTAAAAAACTTATAATTTCATATCCAATCCAACATATTTTTTAGTCTCTACATTTTCTAGTGAACTTCGAAACGTACAGCGCCATCTAGTATCGAATGGCAGTACTACGTGCTAATCATACTCACACATTGACAATTCCCCCTCCTTACCAATGATAACGAGTCCTACAAGTACAAAAAGGTTTATATAGAAATATACAACTGTGATAAGCGCCGGTGAAGAATTGAAAATATGAGAGGAGAGTTTTTTTTAAGTAAGGAATATCTCTTAAGATATGTTGCCAGGAGAGGTATTAGTATGAATTGTATGCTTTAACTCAATTGTGGAGATTGCAGTAGTAAGATATAATTTATTCATTAGTTACGTCAACTTTAAAAATATGATATGCCACTTTGATTTGTTACTTACCTAGATACCTACCTATAGTTATCACCAACTTAAGTGTAGGGATACTGAATCGTTAGATGAAAATAAAAAATACCTATGCCCAAGCTTTTATATTAAAGAAAGGCGCCTTATCGTACCTTTTGCATAAGTAGGTAGGTGTGATAGGGCCAATTGAGGCATTAGTGGCCAACAACGTGTCAAAAATTCTACGGCGATGCCTAATGACATAACGACTGCTAAAGAAAAATAAAGATTGGCTTTGAAGGGTCAACGTGTCTTCTGGAAGCATAGAAACTCACTTGAAAATTAGTTACTGGCGGCCATCCACCTACCAATCATCTGGAGTTGCTTACTCGTTCGATCACTTCGTTTCAAAATCCGCCGGGTTATGAGCGCTTCTTGAACGCTATATCGTCAGATACCTATCTATCTATAAAATGTTTTGTGGTCGGTAGGCAAAAGTAGAGGCAACACTTCCAGCATCTTACAATACCCTAACGATCATTTTGTATATCATACTACTTCTTTGTGGAAAACCAATTGAGCAGTATAGATAGGTATGCCTATGTAATGTTATTATGTTAGATAATTGATACTTCATGAGGTAATTGATACTACAATAGGAACCTGAATCAATGTGGAATACCTATTTATCAACAGGGTTTAAACGGTAGGTACTGTATATGCAGAAAAAGAACCTATGTAAAACAAACCAAATTTCCTATGTGGTAAAAAGTTGTTCAAGTGATAGAAACTCGTTCAAATATGTAATTATACTGTTATCAAAATCATGCTTCAATAGTATGACTTCTACTATACGAATATAACATAGGTAATTATTATCTTCTAATGTTAAGAAAACGCAGACAAGTAAATTAATTTAAAACACTTATAAAGTAGGAAATGACATTTAAACCACACACAATTTTAATCAATGCAAACATACATATATACATATTTTACGTTGTTATTTTAATTTCTACGTGTAATTTTTTGTTTATATTTCTAGATTTTTTTACAAATTACTAAAAACGTACAACCCGTTACACGTTATAATTTCCGTAAAAGCAAACAAAAGTGTTTAGGAGAATAGTTTTTTTGCGTGACTTTTTGCGTGAACTGTAATAATGACGGCCGCTTTGTTTTGGAACTGTGGTCACTCAAAAACTAGAGCAAAAAGGTTATTTTAGACCGCGGCTTTTTATACCTAAAGGGTTGCGGTACAATACGTTGGGACGAGTCGTTTATAGGGTAATATAAATTTACAATAGTCATGTGACATCGGTTTCTTATGCTCTATAAAAATAGCTGCGCGACTGCACGCTAAAGAATGCTTTAGTTCTGATTTTTGACTTACAGAGTAAAGTCATATTCTTTGTGATTAATTAATTGATAGTTTTAAAGTTATTAAATATATTAATGTGTTGTGTGATAGTGATAATTGTGTCAAAGGTTGCGTGTGATAACAAAGATTTGTGTTGAAACACTTCAGATGTGTTAAGTTATGGCGTTTATTGTTATTTAATATTATGTTGAATACCATTCATTGAACTTCTATTTATGGACCTCAATAAATATAGGCGCCTATATTATGAAGGTTAGTTGCTTTTTTTTCTTAAATCTTAAATAACGCTACACAATCATAGCCCCACACTAGGATTGCTTGTGTCGTGGGTGCCATGGACAACACAAAAGAAAAGAACACACACCCAGACTGAGAACAGAATTTTAAACTATCTACTTAAACTTTAGTATTAAACTCGTTCGGGGCCTTTGGATGAATAAAATAATAGTCTTAATAAAAATAGTCTTAATAGTAGAATCGGACGTTAGAAGTCTGTGTAGGTAAAACATACTTCTAACGACCGATTCTAATTATCTGTCTTACCATAAACTCTGGATAAGTTAGTGCCTAAAGGTTAGTGCCTAGGTAAAGTAAACACTACAATGTAGGCATGCGACTTCTCGACAGCTGCTACGTGAGTAACTGAGGATTAAGATACATAGAATATTGAAAAAAGAGTGAGACAAATTTTGTTTTTACATCCATTTAAACATGTTAAATTTTTAACATTTACCTAGGTGTTTTTTCTTATTCCAGGCATAACATCCACAGTTTTCACACCTTTTTTAGAATTATATTTAAATCGAACAAAATTCATTAGATAAGGTCTCGAATAGATAAGGTCCCAATAGTTAATTTTATAAATAATTATGCTATAAATTTTAGAAAATATTTCGTTTTTTATTTTATGCTATTTACTTTTAAGTGTTTATTTCCTATAATTAAAAAACCATTTAAAGTAGGTACACTAATAGATTGTTAGCCCTATTTTAGCAAAAATAGGGCTAGTCTAGCAAGACAGAAAAAAGGTATTAGGTTGGTACCTCCTCAACATTATGAAGTAAATATTCAAGCATGATAATAAGAACTCGTCGAGTAGTCATGAGCCTTTTGTCTATGTTTGGAATAACAAATGATTTTCTCAAACATTTACGCAAGTCGACTTGTTACATTCCGGTCACACGCAAAGACATCACATGGAATAAATTAACTCCCTCGATCGAAGCCAATTATCCACGTCTGAGTTGTGACTGCCACACTGGGAGATCATGATTGGGCGTCCGCATAACGACATGAAATACCAACGATTCTGCGTTAATTGGAAAGTTAAAGAAATTCTAAATATTTACTAACAAGCCTATTGAGTTATGATAAAAAGTCGTAAAGGATTTTAACTTTAATGTCGACTTAACAAAATCTATAATCGGTTTTGATTAAGATAATATTGAATGGTGAATAATTCTATTGCGTGATTATTTCAATTATTCCAATTCACTTGTTAATAATAGTAACGTAACTGTTTTCGATGATTATTGCAGATACGTATTAGAAGCTAGCTATTTTATACTTACTTATACATATTGAGATGCTGATTACGTACATATATCGGATTAGATAACTGGATTGTAGTAGTATATTGAATTGACAAGTTTCGCATCTATGGGCTAGTATCTAGATAATATAAAATTACGATAATTATTTATTAAAGTATTTAAGTGTCAACCTTTCTATTATATTTTTCCAAAAAAGAGTAAGTTTAGCTAAGTACATTTTGGTTGCGGCATCAATTGCATCAGAATAGATAAATATTTCTGATGTCATCTACATAGGTAGGTAATATGGTCGCGTTTGCATATAAACATGCACAAAACAAACATTTTATTTTAGTTTAGTTCTTACAATGCGTCGTATAAGGAGTAGGTGCCGATTTCGATTTCTATAAACGGTTCAGATGGATGCTTACAAAATAAGTAACTTGAGTAAGTGTACTTATATACCTTCTCGGGTGGTTAACTGGCATTGAATATAAAGTAGGTACGCACCTTGTGCGGTGTGGGATTCAAGTTTGGTTACGGAAATACAGTGTGAATGCATAATTTATACATAATAGAAAGATTATGCTATCTGTTTACTGAAACGGGTGCCGTAGGTATATTTTTCGCTCAATTTACTGCCGAGTATTATCTACGGAAATGTTACTTGACTTTAGAATTTTTCGTTATCAAAATAACTATTCGTAACGTAGGTAGGTACCTATGTTAAAGGAGTTGCATGTTGATTCCCTTAACTACGTAATTACTTGACGAGAAATGTTGTTAGGTTCAAGAGAAGGACCTAATTATAACAAATTAATTTTTCATCCATCCTCCATCCATCAGCCTCTAATAGTTCACTGCTGGACATAGGCCTCTCCTAACTTGCGCCACCCAGACCGGTCCTGAGCTTTTAATAGACAATATTTAATTTTACTCTTTCTTCCAAAAACATTTTAAGATCGTCAATAACGGGAAATATAGCTAATACATACATACATTACATTAGATATCTAGGTACCGTTTTTTATGAACATAATTATTATTAACCTAATGGTAAGTAGTCACTGTCTATATATTCCGTCTATTCCTTTATGAGACCTGATAATTAAGTAATAGTTAAAAAAAACTAAAAACACGTTTTAATAATGCTAAGTGAATAACAAACGCAACGAAATAACTTTAGTCACTGTGCTGCTAACAGTTCCCTTGTCTGGAGCAAATCCTGAGCGTAGTATCTGATCAAGCTTATCATAAAGTTGCATTTTCATCGGAACTGAAATGAATGAACTGAATATTGAAAAATTTCAAGTCCGTAGAGCCAGAGAGACTAGTTCTAATTCAGCTTGATAGATTTGACCAGAACATACAACCATTGCTGGTAAAATAAAAGCTAGCCTGTAGCAGCCTCGTTACAGAGTTTCACGACCTGGATATCGACATTGTGACAAACTGTCGTTGTTGTCTGTTGGTTACATCTGTTAGCATAATACTGAGGAAACAGCAAGGGCGGGGCCACGTCGGACACGCGAGATTGCGTGCCGTCGGCTATTTACTGACTACGAAGCCTACATCCATGGAAAGTTTTCATCTAAAAACTATAATTATCCCTACTTTTCTGGGGCGTGTGTTCAGTGTATGTAACTATGTCGCGTTCGTTACTTTAAATGGGCATGCTAAAGCTTTGTAAAGGTATTAAAATCAGAATAATTCTGACATAATTTGGTCTATTAGGTCTACTAGGCATATTAATTTAAACTCGCTAACTTATTGATATGTCAATGTTTTTCTTCTTTGTAACGTGTTACGGTTAGCTATAGATCTATAATTGTTTAAACATATTAATATTATAGATAAATTCACACAAATATACCCTAGTTACGGATTGTATTGACTTACCTATCAATATAGTTCCAATTCCAACACATACCTACACCTGACATATAACAAAAAGTAATTCAAGAATACACATTTTAATAATATGTAAATGTCTGTCATGGCTCAAAATTGAACTCGGAGGCTCTCGCTTGGTAGACAGGGTCACCAACTTGGCAACAGAGTCGTTATCTATTATAGCCCCGGTTTTCGAACACATCCTCACCGCCCCATGCGAGTCTACAATTTTAAAGCCCCCTTAAAGTTATTATACCTACTGAGTTGTATAATACTAAAAACAAATAAAGAGTAAATTATGTAGTCATCTAGTTTTTGTTGGAAATTTTTATTTTAAAATTGGCAAAAAATAATATTTACTTTGCTATTTTTGTTAAAATTCCCTCAAGGTCTCCAATTGACAATTAATTAACAACAAGCAAGGGGACATTGTTACTAACACTGTGAAAGACATAATTATGTTATGTTAAAAGTCTATATATAATTTACGGCACATTGATTAACACTTAAAGGTGGTATCTATGTAGGTATTTAATTAACATTATTATATTTTCTGTGTGTATAGAAAGTAACAACAACTATTATAATTCAAGGAAGACCAACTCTACCATGATGCTCCAATGTAGGTATCCATAATTGTTGGAAGGGTTAGTGGCTAAACCGAGATCTATTTATTACCGTGTTTCAGATACGAAAAATATTTTTCACCAATACTACCTATATCCTACCAAGGATACGGCTACCGAATCGCAATTCAAATTTCATGTTATAATCCAATTATCCTTAATAACATAAAGTTGTATCGCTGAAAGTCATTAAAAAGGGTGCAAAGTCAGTAAAATCCGTTTAGGTATGACTTTATTTTCGTGTATTACACGCGAGGAAATCTCTCTCTTAATATTACTATTATCATTGTCATATACAGTAAATAATTTATTTTTAACACACATACGTAATTCAAACAAGTTGAATAGGTACTCTAAGTTATAAAATAGAATAAATATTAAAAACATCGAAAAAAAATTAACATTTCGTACAAATAGGTTTACCTACGTACTATTATTCCCAGTCATTTAAACCCTCTTATCTTCCAAATAAAATTATACTACACACTTGTATTTTGTGAAAAGCGCACTCGAAAAAGATCTTAAACCGATAGAGCTTAAAATCATGTAATTCATATAGAGCCTCGGCACTGAGGTGACCTTTCTATATTTTATCTCGAGTGCGTTTAATCGTCGACCCACGACGTCTTTTCTTGAGTAACTTAAACCTTTTCCAATTTATCTTGACACTTACATCCACTTTGACGGTCAAGAAGCGGTCGGAGAAAGTAGTTCTACTTTCTTCAGGCGGACGATACTTCAGGCGGTCTCCCTTAAATGGTCATTGTACAAGTACTCGTACCTAATATTTCGTCGGTACAACACTTGAAATATATATTTTATACTTAAAATGTTTTGTTGATTTATTTATAAACCAAATAAGAATGAATTACTAAAAATATATTAACTCTTGTGTTATTGTACAGATCTTTGTCATGAATTTTATTCGCGTTTTCATCGTAAATTTATTGAATTGTCTGATTGGAAACAATCAGGATTTATGATCATGGTTATTCGTTTGATAAGTTTAATATTCCTTTATCCGATATCATCAATGCAATTTATAAAATTAAACTTTATGGTAGGTAGGTACCTCGTACATTTTATATCAATTCATCAAAAGATGCCTTAGTAGAAAATCCAATCATGTGACGAAATATGGAGATAAATAAATACCGCTTCAAATCCAGAGCCCACACTAGGATTCCCTATATCGTGGGTGCCAGAGACAAAAGATAAAGACAAAGAACACACCTCCAGGCCGAGAAAAGAAACTTTATTTTCCGCCTCGTTAGGAATCGAACCCAGGACCCTTCGAACAGCAGTCCTTCATGACAACCATTGCACCATAATGGTCGTTAACATGAAGATACAATTATACTTAATAAATATTTATTTAGTAAAAATACTTCCTCTGTCTTACTAAATCTGTCTTCACAAAACATTTACACCAACTTACATTACAATTCACGCATATAATGAAAGTAATCTAAAAATCTGAATAAACAAAACAAGAGGTGGGGAGAGAAAAACTTTTTATTTCCAAATATACCTCAACTCCTTTCCAGCGGATAAACATCCTCATTTGCATTGACCCGGAAAGCTTTATCCAGTTTATTTAAAAAAAAAATCCACATTCGCGAAGAGTAGTGTTTGTAAATTTTCCCTTTGACCTACTTGACGTTGGACCGAAACGGGATGATCTGCCTTGCCCCTCCCTTTTTCGGAAGTGGAGATAGATAGAATGGGTCAGGGGGGATAATTTCGGGGGTCTGTTTAGGCTGGTGAGGTTGGTGGTGGATCGATAGGTCTCTGGCAGGTCGCCCAACTCGGTTCCCGCATTATTGTTATTGCAAACCGTCTGTACGTACCTACCGATCTCGCTCTTCCGCTGTGCCGTTGCCTGTGAGCCTTCAGTAATACCCGAGATAAGATACGTGCCACGTATAGGAATTTGTGGATCCGATAGCAGACCTATAAATTTATACTGAGCCTTCAGTTTTTTCGGAATTACATATTTTGTTTCTTGGGCATATTCGCGATGGTTTTCCTTCATACGTCAATCTTTATTACTCGATGGAAAATACTGGCTAGTGTTGCGTAGCAAGCTTTTGTAAGTCAATTATAATATGCATAAAACATACAACAAAAAAATAGCGATTCAGGAAAGTAAGAGAAGTAACAGAATAGGAATGAGTTTAATCAACCTTTCAATAAAGAAAATTGTTATTTATTAAAAATATATGTATTTAAGTGCAAACTATACATTTAGTGTTATTTTCTGCTGAGTATGTAAATACCTAAACTATAGATCTTCATCTACCATTTAGGTGAAAAATAATGCAAAAATGTTCACTTGATTGAACAAAATATAAAAAGTAATAAATAGATTGCAATATAGAATATGAATTCGGTGTTAATTAAATAAAGCTATGCTGTATGTATTAATGTAGATTGTTAATTTGTTTAAGTTCTTGATCTGAATGATACAAGTTTACAAGTTCATTTGCACTAAAAGTGTTACATCGAATTCCTTGAAGGAAAATTATACTTTTAAGTAGCTAAATAATAATAAATAGGATCTACGGAAGACCTTAATGTCTTACTAACAAACAACTTTAGCATGTATGTGCATTTTTTATCTAACAATTTATTACTACGTAAACAAATATTATTAACTATTTTCAATTTCTTACTATACGGAATATGCCTACTTACTCTCGTATATGAATAATGTGCTCTAAGCAACCGTAAAATTGCTATCGGATACTAAAAATGATGCTTGTATGACATGGTATAGCACCCGCTCTATAACAAGACAAGTTATACATAGAATATATCATATTGTATGTAAATGAAATGAATAATGTATTTATTTATATATTTATGTATTATTACGCTCATAAATTAATATAAGGTGTCGGTGGTAATATGAACCTTCGTATATTTTTGTTTTAGATTTTTATTTAACTACCTATTAGTTAGTAGGTAGAATGCCAGTTACGATTAAATGTCTATAAAATTTAGTGGTGGGAGTGACAAATGTTTTTTAGGACATGTCTGAACACAATTTCAAAAAACAATTTTTAGTGTTGGAGATTTGGACACTCTAGGTACCTATTTAATCATTTTTTTTCTATTGAATTTTGAAAGAAGTATGAATGCATCCGATTTTACTCTAATAAATACTATAATAGGTATAGTATACCTATTAATCGTTCATTACATCAAAAGCATTTCCTAAATTCAATTGCTAGCTGATATTTACACATTTTATACTTTACGAGATTGTAGATTAATGTGCACAAATATGTATGTATTTTTTGTATTGTACACATATAAAAATTTGTATTGCATTGTAAATACATATATATATTATGTATTGCACATATTATTATATTTTATACTCTTTTAATTGGTTGAATGTATCAGTATTTTATAAACTTATTAGTTTTGTATTATTAAGATTCTTAAAATTTATTCTCATATTTATTTTTAAAAGACACATTTTCTTTTCTTCTTGCTGTTTTTAACACTTACCATGTGCCTTTTCTACATCCACCCAGGGCTGACTGGTAGTCAATGCCATAAGCATTAAGTTTTGTCCTTGTATACCCTAGGCGTTACAAAATAAATAAACAAATAACAATAACAATAACAATAAATCAATAGCACAATTTGAAATGAGTATAAAAATGTGCAAACTCGAATAGCAACATGATAATACGACTCAATAATAAAATAATTTGCATTAAGTAAATATTATTATCAATCGCCGAAGAGTTCAGCTGTAGATATAAGGCCTTTGCTCCAGACATACTATATTGTATACGGGTACCAATTAACATATCAGCCAGTGTAATGTATGCATGCTTTCTTAATTAAACCAATCATCTCCCTACAATGTTGCTAGAGTCGTGTTAGTGTTTAAATTAAAAATGATATCTTCTTTTTTACATCAACATAACTTCATCAAAGCTTCTTAATTCTGACTTGCATATAAAACCTATTACTTGTCGGTACGCGACCGCATCAACGCCGTAAAATAGAAATTTCTTTACTATTTTTAATATAAAGTAGGGAGGTAGGTACCTACTACGTTATTATAGCTTTATTATAAGCCTTCCAAACGAAATTTTTCAAGTGACGGTACATCTAAATTAAGATTAGAACCAAGTAGATGGGTATTACGTAGGCGTACTTACTCATGTATTAGGTAGGGTAATATAAATATATGCATAGTTATATAATAATATATAATAATATAAATATATGCATAGTTATATTATATGCCCAGCTTAAGTCATTAAATTTGTCAATTAATATAGTAGGTACAGTAATATAATGACGTGAACAAAAAGTTTATTTCTTCAAATTTGTCCGATTGATACTTAAACATTTATTTATGTGTGTAAGTGATTTTGGCAAGTATTGTACAGCAAATAAACGATAATACTCGATGGTAAGTGACGTTAATGATAGTAGTCAACGTTAATTCACGACATTAAAGCGTAGACAGAAAAAAAGGTACATCGAAAATAAACCACGTTGTGTCTTATGAAGCCCCGCGGCGTGACGGCATCTAATACATGGATAATATTTTGTGGGATAGGTACCTACATTGTTGCATAAGCAGGCCCGTCACCATTACCGAATGAAGTATAGTGAAGGGCCTTTGATGTCTTTATACTTGTTGGTATTATCAACCACAGATAAACCTTACAATTTATTGGGCGAAATAGTGGTAGGTGAAGAGAATTTGGGTAAGCATTAGATACGAGTAGGAAAATAAATTTCGTGCAGTTTTTATCAGTTCCTGTTACGTAGCTGCTAGGTAGTTTACTGCTATATTATCATTCGTTTCGCTTGCTGTCTCAGAAAGGCATTGTAGGCACTTAGTCAAGTTGTCGATTTTCTATGACGTAAAAGACATCTCTTTTCGATTTTCTAATCAATATGTACTTTGTTGCCGAATACGCCGTGTGTGTTCGTTTACTACTCTCCAGAATTTACGTAAGCAAATAGCTAGATCCACTTTCATTTATTGGTATCGAGACGCGAAATGGTCCGCGTGTGGCTAATACTCGATGTAATTTGATTAAAATTTGCAGTTTTATAGCTATAACTACATGAGTACAAAGTGTAGCGTTAACATTTATTACTAATTATGTTACTGTTAATTTACTATTAGCCATTTGCTGTTAGACACTATTAGCATTATACCATAAACTTAGTTTTACTATTAACTATGTTCTGTTAAGTACAATATTTTAATGCTGTTAATTAGAAGCGCTTATAGTCCGGCGACTAGCGATGATTGACCGAGTCAAGCAACTGCGGGCGCGGTCAACAACTGGATGGGGGACCGTTATTGCCAAAAATGTCTTGAGCGCTTCCGTGCTTTGGAGGGCACGTAAAGCCGCCGGTCCGGGTTTTTATCATTTAGTAGCTGCCGTTAAGCCATGTCAGATGCTTTCGGGTGGCATAAAAATTTCCCCAGTGGCCCAAGGGCAAAGCCCATTTTCCAATAGAAAATATGCGGTCACTTTTCACATTAAATATATTGACGCCATAATCATATATTTTATCCTTCATTAATAATATTATCATTCATAATCATTATAAATGAAGTAATATACTAACTTATAACTAATTTGTAATCAATCTGAAGTGGTTATAGATTCTAAGAAGTTAGAGGATGAATGAAATGAAATGACTATCTCTAAATCACATCTAGAAATAAAATATTATCAGTAGGTACCGTACATATGTTGCAGTCTCTACTGTAACATATGTACTGCAACATAATTTCATTTTAAACCGAATTTAGTTTTGTATGTGCAAAATTACCAACCAGAGTGTGGCATTTCAATATTGAGTCATTTTGCATGAAGGCACCTTTTTATCCCGGAATTCCTACAGGATCGGGATTACGCGAGAAAAACTCCCACGCGAACAAAATCGCAGGCTTAGCTATTACGTAATATATTCTAAGTACGTCACACAGACAGCCAGTTCAAGCTTAACGGATCCAAAAACGATTATGATATAATTGAATGGTATGGCGTCACGGTTGTCACCTAAAGCATCATGGAATCTTTATAGTAGGTATGTTTTTCTATGCCTATGACGCGTGGTATGCCGCATGAATACTAATTAGCTATACGAGTAGATAGAATTACCTCCGCCTACACAATTTTCCTATGAAATGAGTATCATGTCAATTGCATTTAAACGTCATTGATACTGACGTTTGATATGAACGAAGATCATTAACACAAGACGGGTATGTAAATAGGAATATATTAAATGTTTGGAAGGTGAACAAGCTGTTTCATAAATGACTGATTGTGGCGTGTCTTTCAGATGATTACATAATCTATAAATGAATACAGTCATGAAGAGAAAACTTATTACCCCTTAACTAAGTAAATTTAAAGTAGGTATTCATATTTACAGAATAAATATAGAGAGCTGAAATTTATATAAAATGTGTGTTATATATAAGCATTTATTACTTAGAAAGAAACAAAATGTTCACATTCAGAATGTTAATGTCAAAGGGTTATTAGTCCTTTGATAAAATAAACGAACGGTAGAATTTTGAGTGCATAGCGGGTCTTTAGTTTGAAAAAATGGAAAAAGAAATTGTTAATTTATCTACTTTGTACTAGGTAAGTAAGGACCATAGTCTATCTATCCAACTTAAAAAAAATACTTTTGCATTCGATGCGAATGTTAAATTCGAATGAATTCTTTCTTAAAGAACAAATTTAATCACACAGTCATGTAGGTACCTACCTACCCAGATAATATGAAAGATCATAAGGTTATTCACACTTCAATATTTAAAAGAAAGTATACAAGTACATTATGGTGTAATAACAAATGTCTCACAATTTAACTTTAATAGAAAAACAATAACTTTGAAACAATTGTCTGTATCCACGGCTTCAATTTGCGCGTTCGCTATAAAGCTGCGTGCATCTGGCGCCTCCGAGAATTGTAATTTTATCGTTACGATGACATTCTCGCGCGGTTCAATTAATTTTTATGGCGTTTTGTTGAGACAACCTTATGGGACTACTGTACGCGGTAAACGCATTACTGTTTTTACCTCGTATTTTTGGGTTTTATCATCATTAACAATAGTGACAGTCCCGTAGGTAATATTTAACACCTTTAGGTACCTGTGATAGTACTATCAATGTAGTTTTGCTTATCTAGGTATACATTATCATAAATCTGTAACTGATCGGTGTCTGTACGTGGAAGATATATGACAAAAGCTTTTACTACGGTAATAAAACTCATAACAATGATTTTTAGAATTTTTGTCTGTTAGGGTGTGGTTTTGTATGCATTTATTAGATATTGCATCCTTGAAAGTGCAGTATACCTACATTTAGACATTACTGCAATACGGGGTCACAGTAAGTACTCAAGCGTCCGGTCCTTGTATCCGCTTGTAAATTGAATGAAATATCTACCCGACAATCATAACAAACGCGACTGCAAGTCCCATCAACGTTCCTTACTTTCTCATTTCATACGTCACAATTTTCTCATTTCATTCCAAGCGACAATTGAATTGCTTAAAACTCGAGGTCATTGTCCGAATGAATACGGGTTGGATGAAAATGGCGCACTCTATATGATCAAACGTATTTTCAAATCCGAACGTATCATCAAAATAAACCTGAAAACTTTATTATCTGCAAACGTCGTTTGAATTCAACGGTACTTTAATTAATATTTTAATTTTGTTACAGGTATTTATCGCGGGAATTAATGTCAGTAAGAATTGATTGCGACTTGCAGGTTGGTCTGATTGAATAAATCTGTCAGTCACTGGGTCTGGGAGATGTTTCTTTAATTAAAAATTTAACAGATACGTAACTAAATCCATACATAATACAATATAACAGTCTCGAGATAAAGGCAAGTTGAAGGAACTCTAGGGTACTATATTGTGGTTTCATTACAAAGACCCTCGCGTTCATTAAGTAGACCGTTGTATAAAAAGCCACCTTATATAAGAAGTTAATTCGACATCACACCTGTCACGATCGTAACTTTTCCCTCAGAATAGTTTTACAATGAAGCTTTATCCCCTCCAGACATTATTATTTTGCCCTTCGCCATCCGTCTTCGCGGTGTCTTCAAAGAAAATATTATAATATAAAATCTTCATAACGTCGATCTTGACATTTCAATTTCTGAAATAGCCGAACCTGCGGGTCGAATTATCTACGCCCTAATTTAGAACCAGTTCAATAGGAAAATAAATTGCCATTTATACATTATGATAGAGTTTCATCTGTGCTGTGGGTGTTGTCTGTGTGAATGGTTTAATTAAAACCTTCTATTTTCTTAGTAACGGAACGGAGAGCAACGTTAATACCTACAAGTTGTTTACAACAACTTCACTTAGGTTAAAACGTAATATTCCACGAAAAGCGAAGCGTAAATACAGCAAAACACGCTGCAAGAATATTATTTTATTCCATTCCCCGAAATTGTCTTAAATGGTACCTAACCGCGGTAAAAGTATGATGGTTGCCGAGCTAAGTAAAGCGTAGTGAGATGCAAGCGAATTTTCTCTGAAAGTTTCTCCGCAAAATGCTCCAATTCCATTTCGGTAACAGACTAATAATACTTTTTTTCGTCTTTTTACTCCTTACTTCCACCCTTTACTGTTATATAGATGAAAAGAAATACGTAGAGTCGGTTTCAGTTTTATTATTTTTACATTATAACCAAAAGAGAAATACGTAAATGAATTGTTTTTTTTCACACTTGACTACGATCCCACCAGATGGTAAGTGGCAACGTAGTCCTAACGTAGGCAATAAAAATATTTTTGGACTTAAAACACCCACGTTGACTAATTAATGATCAGTTTTATTTATTTAAAACTGTTTTCTATCTATTAGGTACATATATTTTCATGCTACTGACGGAGTATAATTTTTTTATAAATAATATCATAGTATGTATATATTTTGGATATAAAAGTTTAGAAAATTTGGTGGGTTTTAAATTTTCTGAAACAAAATATCCTAATAATCATAGTTCTAATAATCATAGTACTTTCTAAATTATCATAATGAAAAATGTTATTTGCAAACTAAAAGATAATTAGTAAAATTATAAACACGTCATTTTATATTCAATTTATAAATAAACGTATTGTCATTTCTAAGCGATAATAACACTAAATACTTAAACATATCTGTATTAAAATACAATAAATCAAAACGAGCGTGAAATTTGTAATCGGTATTATCTAGGGTCAGTGTTTTTACTTACATTATTACATGGTATAACGTTACAAATGCGTCTCTACGCATTCCCTCTTCCTTTCTCTGCGAGGAGTTACGAAGTCTCTTGGACATCGGACCCTGTCAATTATTTAGATTGGCGACGGCGACGAGCAACGTCGCTCTTGTCCTACGTGACGCATTTGACGAAGAATGTCTTCTGCGCTTACAAATTATCTAACTATTCACTAAGAAACATTTACTTTAAAACTGTATCGATCGGTCGTACTAGGTGAAAGCGAAGCTTAAATAATGATTAAAATTATTATACTATTTGTCTTTATAATTATATTTCAAATTGTTGTATTGGATGTGGTTTAAATAGAAAAAGTTCTACATATATTTTTAGTAAGAGTATGTATAACAACTTTCAATCGTTCGTATAGAACTTTGAAACGGTCGGTGGTAGCATTTGTTTTTTTGTTTTGAATAAGTGGTGTGGACGTTATAATTAGTTATAATCACTATTTCATCAGATTGTTTGATTGTTGAACATAGTTTTCCATGTTTACGTAATGCTCTGCACTAATGCAGAACATTTTAATATCTAAATATTGAAGTGCATATCTTGAAATCTTGGATAAGAAGTCATGTAGTAACCTTCTCCCTTCTTCATCTATTAAATTAGCTCGAAATCTCATAATTATTCTCAAGAGTCAGAGAGAATTTTATTCCATACAAACGATCTTAGTATATCTAATTATACTTTTTCTAACCTGTCACCTAGTCCTATTCACATAGTACCTAGGGAAATCACCTTCGTCGTATCGTCTTGCAGTAGTTGAAATAAAATTCGGCGACAAATATTTTGCATCCATACTGAAACCTATAAACCACACGTTGTGATTTTCTGTAGAAGGGTTGTCATTTCAGTGAATCTCGTTTATTTTTGTCATTACAAAGATATGTACCCTGAGGTTCATAACTAGGATACCGAAATAAATTTAGAGCTTACGTAAAACTTTCACGTTCGTAGGTAGGTATTCGTGTAGCCCTGCGATCCAAATCAGAAGCAGATAGCAGAAAATAGAAGATTTTTTAATATATTTAGGTTCTCAAAATAAATACCCAACCTTTCGGAAATCTTAATATATATAATTCGAGTGTGAGTGTGTATGAGAGTGAACTCCTCCTAAACGGCTTGACCGATTTGGTTGAAATTTTTTGTGTGTGTTTAAGGGGATCTGGGAATGGTTTAGATTCACAATTGGACCCGGTAGGTGGCGTTGCTGTCGATATATCACCAAAACATTTTTTAACGACTGAACCGATTTGGATGAATTTTTTTGTGTGTGTTCAAGGGGATCTGGGAATGGTTTAGATTCACAATTGGACCCGATAGGTGGCGTTGCTGTCGATATATCACCAAAACATTTTTTTATTATAAAGCGGTACGAAGTACGCCGGGACAACTTGTTATGCTATAAAAATTAAACGATAATATTAAATACATATTATTATGTAATTATATAAATATGTATAACAATTATTTATAGAATTACTTTATTTAGGTTTAGAGATTTTACTGACTTTATAAAAGCAATAATCAATAAAGCGATTCTAACATTAATTGGCAGATTGAGTACCTATTCAATCTACCTATTCTGACTATTCTTATTCATTAATCATATTGCGCAACTATTTAGGTATTGTGATTGAGATAAATATTATTATCATTCTTGATGATTATTCGTTCTATTGGATAATTATGTTCCATAAAAAAGTGCTGGTTTAATTTCACTACCCAATTTTATACAAAATTTGTTACAAACAAACTAGGTAGATATATATTTACATTTAGCACTTTTAAAGGGTACTGACAACATTGGATCGCCACGCAATTTATTTTTTTAACACGCCATCGCTTGTTAACTTAAACCATACTTAATGTACAAACCAATAGTTGTAAGTCGGCACGCGTTTGCTCAGCGTATGTCATTGGCTGTCGACGCCTGCGAGCCTTCGGCTTATTTGATATCTCGTCCGTTTGTGTGTGTTTGTGAAACAAAAAGAAAACGTTACGTAGCCTCACAGTTATTTCAGTTGATATTACTTGCTTTATCGACGACAACACGTGAATAAAAGCTTCGTTACCGTCACTTATTGAAAAATTTACATAGGTGTACGTAAGCTTTTGACGTTTTCTAAAATGATAAGTAGGTACCTAAGATACATTTTCTAGATGTTTAAAGGTTAAGCTAGGGTGTACCTGACAGGTTTGCCTGTACAATGAAACTTATCAGGTAAAATTGAGCTACATACCGGGCAGACACGCACAGTCTTTATGCAACATACATATGTAGGCAACATACATACACTCAATTTTTCCTCTACGATTCAACTGTACTGTCAAATCTGTCAGGTACAGTGTACCTATATGGCCTAATGTTTGAGTTGATACATAAAGATTTTCAGTCCACCCGTGTGTACGTAATTGAAGAATTTACATATCACAAAAATGTACAATTACTTTAGTAGTACTTTATAAAAACGATTTAACAGTTCAATAGTCTACAAATTTATGGTTTTTATAAACTTCGTTACGAAATCTTATAATTTAAGTTCTCCACATCTCTTTCACGTTACACCTACACGTAGTATCTTGACATACCATGCTTATTTACGGTCTGGAAGGTTCTCGTAATATTGACATTCCTATTCGACCCTTTGACAGTTGTGTCTATTTATATGATAGGGTCGAGTTTTCACGCGATGTTACGTCGGATGGCATCGAGTTGTTTCTTTGCATTTATGAATATTTAGTAAGTTCCTATGTTATTTTTTCATACCATGTGATATCGAGTATCACCCAATACAAGTAGGTATACATTACTTTTTATTCCTTTATCTTATGACTTAGATTATCCGTAGATAGCTAGATACAATTAACATTTTGCTACGTAATGTACCTACGCACCTACAGTATGACACAGAAACTCTTATAAACGTCGTATGTTTTTATGACATTTACCCGACTTTGTATTACCATTGAGTAGGTAGCCCTGCCAGTAATTTTACCAACCAACCGCTATCCCCAGTAAAATGTATTTAAATAAACTCTCCCACTGGGGTCCTGTTTCTCAAAATTCATTAGGAAGCCGCCGGCAGACATTTGCATTGAAACTGTGGTACGAGTCAATTATGCAAAAATAACGTTGGTACCAAATGAGCAGTCCCAATTTGCAGCTCATTTTGCTGTGCAGTCGTTGTGCGTAACGACATGTCACTAATGCTAACGTATACCTACGGTTGTAATTGGATTAAGGTTTTGCATTTTTTTACGCCAAGCTTAATACGGAAGTTAACTGTGTTTTGTTTTATAGGCATATCATAAAATATAATATTGGTATTGGTACTTACATTGCAAACGAATGATATTGATTTCATATTTTTAGGAATTTTCAAAATTGCATGTAAGACAGATTTTAAATAACTTGTTTGGGTAACAGTAAACCTTGTGAACTTAATCTGCATAATGTGAGTTAGTTTATTTTGTAAATCGTTTAGTAGGTGTTATTTAGCCTTTAGGACTAGCATTAATTTAATGGGTTGTAATAATAATGTTTATAATTAAACAACTTTTTAAACTTAAAAATATGAACAAAATCCGAATTACAAGTGTTTTCTTTTGATAGCGTAATTTACTATCGGAAACAAAGATTCAGTAGGTATCTATCGTCCTATCTAGAAACGCGCGTAAAACCTAAACGAGTTTATAGATATGGGTATTCTTTCTAGATATCTCCTTACTTCTTACTATTTCTTTTATAAACATAGAAAATATAAAAATAAAAATCCAATTTAATTCAAAATAACTCCCAAATAAAGAGTTCTTTGGAGAATTAACTACACTAGCTGTGGCATAATACGTTCATAAATAACGGACCATAATGGGAAGTTTAATTTTCAAATCAAATCGATGAACATAACAATAAAAAAACTAAGTATGTCGGCTAATTAAGACATGATAACGTTTAATACGTATGTATGTTAATAAGAACTCTATTCAGTTAGCAAGGTTCCGTGTTTATTTTTTGAAAAAGTAGAACCACGAATAAAATGTGAATAGTCGTTTCTTCTGATCTTCTGAAAATTTCTAAGTCCATGTTGTGAAGTGATGTGTCTCATTTGTGATGTAAACACCCTCATTCCGAGAACATTTGTCTATCACGTAAATGTTTATTATAGCCGGGAACCGAACCTTTGACCCCACCTTGTGTAGGCAGAGTCCATATGGAATACTAATACTACCTACCTAGTTTCCGTTTATGTTGTGAATGAATATGTAGGTAACGATGGTAATTTGAAATATGTAAAAGATTTTCATAAATAATAAATATTTATTTCCGACGTAATTTGTAAAAAATGTGATAAGTGCGTACGGAACATTGAGGACGTTTGTTACTTACGCATGACCGGCTCGTTCAAGAATCATAGTTGGTTTTATAGCATAGGAAATAAATGTGTGGGTTTGTTTTTTGTCTGTAGAATGCGCAACACTTTTTTATTTTCTGTGGTGTAGGTGCAATCGGATTATTGATACATAGAATGCAAAGATTACCTATTATACGTTTTTAAGGATTTACGTGTACTCAGAGTGATTTTAAACACTCGTTTAAAACCTAGAATCGGAACCAGAACAGAAAATTATGAGAAAGCATGTAAAAATATGGGCTGCCAGCTTCCTTTTCGATAGGAAAACGCATCTACATTAAAACAAAAATTAAAAGGTGGTATTTGACAAGACCAACCAAAATGTGTGTTGAATAAAAGTATGTGGGTACTCGATACATGACCAAAACTGCTCAATTTACAAGGTTAAAACTCTCGCCTCTTTTGCTGGGACGCCAAGTTTCTAACAAAAATAATTTCTTATTATCTAATTTATAAACATTCCCTAAATCGATTGACATTAGCACAAATTATCGTACTTCTGTCAGTATTTTTTTAGGTCAGAGGAAACGTGGAAAACAAGCGGAAAGGAAAAAAAATTCCCCAACAACTGGACCAAATCCGTTGTGTTGATACAACTTTTATGTCTGTAACTTATATCGTAAGAATCTCTAAGTGCAATATAAAAAGTTTTTAGCTTATATCAACGATGAAATTATTCAAATGGAAGCGAGATACTAATCCCTCGATCCGGGAATAGAAAGTTATTAAATTTGGGTAACGGACCATTGACGTTTTTCCGATTCCCATTTCTCTGTCATCTAGGGATGTGCTTTCGACTAATTAGAATAAATTAGTAAGGCTTTCTCTATGCTTCGGAAATAAAATTAAAAAAATATATCTCAATAAAGACGTACAGTGCTACTTTTACTTTTTTACGTAACATTATTAGAGTAGGTACTTTTAATGAATATAAATCTTATAGGTAGATTACTTGTGTGTATGTTTGATATAATAATGTGTAAAGAAAAAGTTAAATGTTACAAGCGTTACATCTACCTACTGTAGTATATAAATGAACTAATTAATTACGAGCTGGGTACGAAAAAAACAGGATTGACGACATAAAAACAACTTTTATAACATACCTAACTGAATACGTGACGAATCAATTACGAATAATTTTCTTGCCATCAGCACATGCATGCAAATGTTATTATTAGATTGAGGCCTTATATATCTTACGTAAGTATTTACCACTTTAATATTGAAACCGAGCCAGATTATCTGAAAAATCTGCCAACGACGTGCCTCTATCCGAGACTGTTATGTGTTGGAAGTTCAGGCTGATCTGGATACCGAAGTAAATGAGTGCAGTGCATTTTTAAACATCAAAGCCCGGGGACCGTTGGCTTGCTTTTCATTATTTTAAATTATTCAGTTGTGTGCAATGTGCCGTGGGTTGAGCTTCCCTGCCGCGTCCCGGTAAGTACATTTTTTTTCCAGCTTTGTTTACGATATATGTACCTATATTTCGATATCTACTTACCTAAAGAAACTGTTATAAATGTATGGAATACCTATGTAAAATTACTTGTTTAATGTTTGTGTATTTTCATTAGGTATCTTCATAACTCTACACAACTTAATTTTTTTTAATTTGTAGAATTAATGAAATGTTTTAAACGTAATGAAAGATGTAAACCTACCTTTCAGTAACTGTACCTACATAACCGTTTCATTTAAACAAGGACAAAACAATATTCTGTAAAATGCTCTTCTATAATAACCATCAAAGTTAATCGTCGACTCGTAAACAAAATTAAAGTAATACCCGCTGTATATTCACAAAACAAGTCGAGAGACCCATCGCCTCATTAGTTCCCATCGTCGCTTTTACGAAACTCGTTCCCGAGATAATATTCGTCCTTGGTCCAGCACAACCTAAGCATAACACGGGACCAGTAAAACGGAGGCTCGACGAAACCTTACATCAAGCGCTCCCAAAGTCTGTATCCGCACAATTATTCCCTAAAGTGAACCCTTCAGAACGAAGCCCACAATTACCTTCCATTCGGCTAGAGGCGCTCCGCTCAGTGAAATAAAATAAAATTGAGGCGGAAAATAAAATATTGAGAGATCCGTTCCAATTACCGTGTATTTTCGCTGTAGCTTGTGTAGTATGAAATATTACGTAAGTAGGTTCAATATTTTGCTAGGAATTTTTTTATGTTATGTTGTTGTGTAAATGTAAGAGTACCAATAATGATTTCATTTCAATAATCACAAAGTACATAATAGACAGGTTATGGATTTGAATAGGTTTTGGATAATTCAATAGGTACCTAAGTAGGTAGGTTGTATGTCTAACTAGGTAATACCTACTTAACGTCATACCTACCCATATGTACGTTTTTTTATTTTGCTTTAGGTAGGTCTATATTTTTTCTCATATTTTTTTGTCCAGATATTGTAAATATATACCTATACCTGCTACCTATTCATAAGTCCTCGAATTTTTAAGGATATTTTTGCCAAAAGTTTTAAGTTCAAAAGAGCCGAAGTAGTTTAATGCTACATACATTATACCCACCTATTTTTGTAGCCAACCCACACACCCGATGTCATTTGGGTTGGCCTACATTTCACATGGCAATTAATGTGCCAACGCTCACATGTAGAGTGCATTAATGCACTCAAATTAAGCTTTTCAAGAGGCCAAACCTCACAGAAGTAATTGCACGCTTGGATCTCATAATGTACCGATCATGCCTTTATAGGAGGGTACTAAAAATACCTACTTACATTGATATGTCCATAGGTACCACAAACTCGTATAATACATATATGTAGGTACACCGTGAAAACCGTGGTACAAAATGAGTGCCTAAAGAAATACAGTGGCTTAATACTGTTTATACTGAGCCAAGGCATGAGGGTCTCTCCTCATGCCTGAGGAGGCGTAGAGCATACCACCACCCTGCTCCAGTGCGAATTAGTGGAGGGGTAAGTGGCCAACCCTTACGTCTCGGAATTTTTTATGCCGCTCGAAGGCCTCCGAATGTTAATACCAAATAATAATGTTGATAGCTAAACAAATGATCTAAGACCAAAATTTAAATATAAACCCATCAAATTCCTAACAACCTATTGTGCGTCGCACCTGATCACGGACAACAGTTAGTTTTCCCGTGAAGATAAAATGAAGGTAGGTAATAAAGTAATCTAAAAATTAATGGCCTTTGGCTACTAGATGCTTTTACCCGTAAGATAATACTCGGTGTTATCATAAGAAATTTTTAGAGTCTTAAGGTTTAAACCCGCCGTGCGTCACAAGTTTTTCCTCGTAAGCTCCTTGAACATTAAATTTATTTCTGCCCGGGAGCGCCGAATTGAGAGCCTCCTTAATCCTTTCTGAGGAACTTAACCTAATATCATAAAGATGGAATAAGCCAACTTGTACCTACAGAGTTCACTCAAATATTATGCCTTGGAGAGATTATAGAGTTATTAAATTCACGTAGACCCGTGTCAAGTACCGAACCCGCTCGTTCATCACGAAATTGCTTCAGAATAGGGTACCTACCTATAAGGTGAGGAAAAAATCTTTAATGTTATATAAATGTGTAATTATTAACATTTTAAAATAGCTTTTTAATAAATACCTAAGATTCATGGCTTTTAGAAATCATTTCGATATATACGATTGTATATTTATATGTGATAAGGATCTCTTAATATGTAGGCATATTTAATTAATAATATCACATATTGGCTAATCAAAGATAATTTTATGTAACACGGTCATCATTTTCTCCCAGGATTTATTGTCAAAAATAAGGATATATGAGGCGCCATCTTTAAACAATCTGTTCAATTACCTTTAGCTAAGCAACCATTACCATTCTACCACGCTACCATTACCTACTATCAAGCTACCATTACCTAAGCAATTGTAACAGCGAAAATTTATCCTATTATATCATCTTAAGGTGATAAATAATTAGTAGGTACCTACTTAGTTACTAGATGACCAGAGCAATGTAGGTACCTACATAACAATATTACTTTCTTATATCTACGAGTATGTTCGAATACTTACCTGTTACCTACATTTTTTAATGCACTTGTTATTATTACTATAATGCTTTTGATTGCACTTTCTGCAACACAATGCAAGCTGAAGTAGAAGGTAGAGATAGCAATCATTTAACTAAACCTTTTATTAAATAGTGATATCATTATTATATAAGTAGGTAGTACGGAAATATTATTCTTCGCATAATAATTTAGATGCAAATAAAAATATTCACACGGAAAAAATATTCATTTCACAAAACTCTACCACATACCTTCTCGTAGGTACCTACCTAATTAAGTTATTCATACATATAAAATATTACTTTTGCAAACTCGATTGTCATTCCTAAACTTTGCATGTTTGCAAACAATAACACTGCTAGTCTCCAGACAAACAAGAAATAACATTGTAACTTTATCTTGGAGTGCATCCAAACTGTCTTCATTTGTAGGATTGAAATGGTCACTCTGAGACGAAGAAAACAAAGTCTCGTAAGTAGGTAAGTGTATGACATCATCACAAATAGTAGGTACTATTCAGTTGTTGAATATTTAAATGACTTTCGAATATAAACTAGCATTGTTATTGTCAAAAAATGCTTATTCATATTTTTTCCGGGCTGTATTACCTACATTTTGATTTTAAATTAAATCTCAGCTCCGGGAAAAAACTTAACAATGTCAAAAATTAAGAAGTCGTTTTTAAAGTCGTAATATCCGTTATTGAATATCTAAAATGTTTACATAATTTTATTGGAAAGATAATTGGCAATTTTAAGGCTAGGTGGAATTCAATTTTTTATTTGTTGAATCTCTCACATCTTAATCTCTCAGTTATTTAAAGGACATAGAATTTTGCAATTTCTTTGTTGAAAATAATCACAAAGGTGTGCATCAGATATATTTCTAAACCGTTAGTTAGCGTCCGTGAGTCCTGTTCAAAATGGTCGGAATGCAAAAAGTAAAGGAGCCGATCAGCTGAGTGAGCGTCGGCCATTTTGGAGCGAGTCGGGAAGGGGCGGCGCGATCCCGCTTGATTTATGAACCGATATCAGGGACGTTCGATTCATGGGTGTATAGAGCGATTATCGTAGCAGGTTAACGATGAACAAATTTTTACTCGTAAATTTGAATTTATCATTTTTAAAAATAACTATGTTGTTGAGATGCTAGGTATTATTATTTTTACTGTTCCTAAATGATGATTCGGTAGCTTTTGGACTCCAGGAAGATGATAGTTTTTTGTGGCAAGTAGGAAGAGTGAAACAATTAATGATCCCAATACATAGCAGTCTTAAGAGCGCGATTAAATGCGAAATTATTGAATTTAGGCCAACAAGGAAAATGTTTAAAAAATATGAGGTACTTACATACCTACTTTTGAAATATTATTTCACCCATGCCTACCAATACCATACTAAAACTAATTATACCACAAATAGGTAGGTATCTACTTACCCACTTCGATATAACAAAACCGTAGTCTCTGTTATGTAGGTAGGTATTCCTTCATCGTTGATGCCTAAACGTTATAGAATGTTGTTTAAAAATGGGTAGATTCGTTTAGATCGATTTGTTGCATTATTATTAGGTATGAATTCTTTCTACTAAAATAAATGCCGATGCCGGCCAATTAAAGTTGTTACCCCGTAATTTCGTTATCGCGATCAACTGCGGTAGGTTAATTTGTTAAATAATCAGGAGTCGTAAACAGCATTTTTTATCAATCGAGTTTCGTGAGTTTCAATATGAATAATAAGTGAGAGAATACGCAGAATATGCGGCGCGACATTTCCACTTGTCACAGATCATACAATGTAAGCAGTTACAAGTGTTCATGTGTATTTGCTGATAAATATGCGGTCGAGGTGCATATTAATCCTTCTGCTGATAATTTAAGGTCTGGTTTCGTTTGTGGAACTCTTGAGCTTATGCCCTTGTGCATTATTTGTGTTGGGTTAAGACGCAACATTGTTTCGTCTCGATTACTTAAGTTGTGAGTGCACCATCCTCTTCCAACCCAAATAAATATCTTGAATTCTGATAGGCCTCTCTCTGCCTGAAGCTTCTTTAATACACACACCGGTAGGTACCTATGAAGTTTAAGTATTGGAGTAAAATTACGACTTCGCTTTCGGAAAATTGAAAATAAAATAATACTTATTGTTGATATTCTTAGCTTATCTACCCATAGGTTACTCGGTAGTTGGTATTCAAGATATTATTGAGATATTGATGTCCACAACATTTTTAGTTTCTTTCACTTCGATTAAATTGGATACATATTATATTATATTTTTCCGCGAAAATTCGCAGACATATCCATAATATCCATATATACCTACACATAATTTACATTCAAGTTAGCTATTAGCAGATATGAAAATTTTTACTCTTTGCAGCGCTGAGATAAAACACTCGAGCAGAAAATGAAGCAGTATTTTGTGTTTCGTCGTCCCGGTAATTTCACAATTTCACGCTGAGGCGGAGATCTCGTTACTCGTCCGGGATTTATCCCAGCCCCGGGCATCGCTAACGTTCCGGAACGAATCACCCCATATGTGAAAAATAATTATAAGGACATCCGTTCGATCTACCCGGTTAAGTATCGGTGTGAGAATTATGTTTTAAACTTAAAGCAGACATTTTGGTTTTATTTAACTTTTTATAGAATTGAATGAACCATGAAAATTGTTTTTACCAAGTAGGGTACATAGGTACATAAATATAATATAGTTAAGTGTAAATAATTTTTGATTGAATATTCTTAATTGTTAATGTAAGTAAAAGCTCATCTAATTACGTAGGTAGGTACGTAATTAAATACGGGCAGGGAGTCAAAGATTAAGTTACAATTACGTTTTATGTGGTAAATTTCCGTAAAATTTTTTGTCGTCAACTGACTATAATCCAACGCTTAGTCGTCCTCTCTTTTGCGTAAAAACTTTTTCTTTAGAAGATCCCTCTTATTTTTCCGGCCGACCATCTTTATTCATGCCGCTGACGTAACTTGAACAGCCTTAAATGAATGGTTGTTCGCTGTTTTACGCCTCTATTCACAATGCTTTAGGTCGAAAAGTTAAGAGATTTGGCATACGAATATACTTACATATTTATACCTACAAAATTTTGCCACAAAAATATTTAAGCGATAGATGTATGTGCCTATGCGTCGTGTGGTAAACAGAACTGAACTTCTGATTTCTGTGTTTTTTACGTAATTTCTTTTAAATTCTAACACGTAATAGGTAATTAAGAAATCTGTGTTTTACTGTCTGTGTGTGAACTATTTAAGCTTGAAACAAAATTTTTAGGGGGAAATTCTATTACCTATCTTTTTTTATTTGAATATCTAACATCGTAGTAGTAGTATCATCATAGTAGGTATCTAAGTCTTTAATATAAAAATAAATTGTAGAAATAAAAATAAATCCTACCCACGCCCTTTTTGTCTTAACGCAGCAACTACGTCGTATTTGCCTTTAAAACAGCAGGTGTACAAATTAAACATAACCGATATAATTAAATTTAAACCTTAATTTAGGCTTCAACCTCTTTTAATAGCCTTAGTGAAAAATATGTGATATCTTTAATGAAACCAGAATAACGATAAAACTTACTTTCTTTACCAATAAACCATACGTATATTAAAATTAGCTGATTAAATAATGGTATTTTAAAATCGTTGAAGCAAAGTTGCATATCTTTATTTTATCTACTTACATTAACTCTTTACATTCAATGTTAATGAAATCAACAATTTCATACATTTTGAGACTTGATATTACCTGATATTACTTGATATAGTCTGGTAAACCTTTAATTTATTTGGTATTTTTTTAAGTTAAATAAGGAAATGTGTATAGAGCGATATAGAGTATTGTTACGTGTATCCAGGAACGTAAAGTTCTACCTATAGGTAGAGTTCCCACCAGGTCTACTCAGTGATATTGAAAAAGGATTAAAATGTTTTTTAAAGATTAATTTGCCCTTGATAATTACAACAGAAAAACAAAAAAAATATCATATTGACATATGATCACAGATTGATGTTTAAATATTTGAGCGTGCCATTTGAATCAATGAACTGTTGACACTGGTTTTTTTTTTATAAAGACTTGTAGACTCTATTATGTATATGTGGAGAGAATACAATGATTGGAGAGCAACTGAGTATGACAAACTGGGATTTAAGTGGGCACTAATACAAATAGGTATAACCATTTTAAGTAATTATCCCTAGTGTCATTAATTTTTTCGTTTTTTAAAGTAGTGTACGAATATCAAAATTTATTCAGCTCGTGTGATTGAGAATTTGAGATATCTTCATTGTCGGGCACTTGTGGCCAATTTAAAAATTATGCCGCTTTATATTTATCTGATGCCTAAAGCCAATTCAATTATCATAAACGTGCCTGCATTTCAGTAGGCACTATAAAGCCATTGCTTGAGTGCTCGCCTGACACGAACACTTTGTACGTTAATTAATGCGTTAGGCTCTTACATTACAATGTCCATTTGCGTGGTGTAGCGGCTTTGGCATACAATGTAAGCTGTTAATTAGTCGGTAAGCTCAAAGCGCTTTATATACAAGTTATTGTAAATATGTAGGTTGTATGTAGGTACATATTACGATTCACATAATGCAATAAATGCCAGTAGCGAAAATGAGGCAAATAAAAAATATCTGCATCTAACCTCAAAGTACTTAAGTTAAACTGAGCTCAAAAAAACTACATTTTACTGCATCAAAACATTATATTTCGTATACAAAAGCATTATTTCAAACCTTACTCACTCACAGACGAAACGTCAGACTCATATAAACCCGTATCGTTCTAAATAAAATTCATCTCGTATTTTATATAAATGTAAACCGTTAAGGTAAGGTTGGGTGATAGTCTGGCGAAAAATTTGAATATAGATGTCGCTACAAGTTTCGTGGCAACGGGCCTGAGATCCTTCGCTTTACGACGGAGCTAAAACGCTGCCGCTCTCGGTGAAAACTACGTCAGTTTATTTGAACTGGAGGCGGAGCTGGGCTGAAGCCGAATGGCCACCTCTCCGAGCAAATGCCACAGGCGGCCGTTCTAACAAAATAGAATCCGAGGGACTTATTACGTGTTAAGTATATCGAGTGTTATACTCATGGAGACTGATGACAATCTTAAAACTTATTTAGCAATTTATGTATGTATTTTTATATGGTTTGAATTAATTACTTACCTACAATCACAATGACCTTGTGGCGTAATCGTTACCATGCCGCACTGCCGTTATAAGGGTCTTGGGGTCGATTCTCAGCGAGGAGGACATTTGAATTAAGGTTTATTTTCTGTACTCGGTCTGCGCGTGTGTCCTTGTCTTTGTGTATTGTCAATAGCACCCACGATAGAAGCCTACAGGGTATCCTAGTTTGGGTCAATGAGTATCTAGCGTTATTTATTTAATTTATACCGATGTGTCTAAAAGTTAATGTATATTTAGCTTTATATTTAAAAAATTATAGCACAATATTGATGCAATCCGCCAATCCACACTTGACCAGCGTGGTGGACAATGGCCTGTACCCCTCACACTGTGAGAAGAGCCCCGTGCCCTGTAGTAGGAGAGGGTGGCGATGACAATGATTGATTCAATGTAGCAAATGAGCATGCTGACCACTACGTATGTACGTAGTGAAGTACTTTCTTTCTTTCTTTCATCCCTTTTCTTTCCTGGCTGCAATGTCGATGATGCCTTGTTGTTATTGATGTCACTTGCTTATCGGAATAGAAGACTTTGTGAAAGTAATTGCTAATTGCAGACTTAGCATATTATATAACAACCTACGTATGTAGTACCTCCGTACCTTCTACATTGAAATAATAATAAAATATATTGTGCTATTACCCATCTTACGTAATACGTACCTACATACACCAGAGTCCAAAGGAAACTTGCTCAGTTCGCTACATACAAATGCCTTTCATTAACTTGTAAATGTCTGAGCCGAGATAGAGTACTAACTCTGGGGAACTTTCCCTTCTTCCAGTTAATATTTTTGACGTAGGTATTTTCTTTTCCTCCTTCTACGCCGCTGTAGGTACTTTATAAAAATGATTAATACCATACCATAGAGCACGATTTTTCAATTTCCATCCGTTTATAAAAATACTTTTAGGTGCCTCCACTTTTATATATACCTACATATACATGTGCATTACTTAGAAAATAACTAGATTTTTTTGATTGGAAGAATTCAAGTCTTTGAGGTTTAGTAATGAAAAATATTTTTTATCATTTATTTTTCGAGTAGCTAAAACAGCCCGGCTTTAGTTTCGCCTTCGCTGATATTATCAAAATTACAATAAAGATGTTAAGTACGAAAATTCATTTCTATGTTAATACTTCAATCTCCTAAAGGAACTAATAAAGAGGCGAGTGCTGAGTAGGCATTAACAAGCTCTCAACTCAAAAGCGGCTCTGCACATCTAGCCCGCCATCAATATTCCACCGGGTCGTTTGTTATTTATTCCATCATTTTCCCCGAACGCTGAAGAAAACAAAAGGAACAGAATAGGTCTCTTATTTAACTCGTTTCCGATACGGCCTCTGTCGTATCGACGAATCAAATTTCCTTTTCTATAGGAATAAGTTTCTCGAAGCTCCTTCGTCTCACAAAGATGGCTCGAGCTCGGGGAATAACAATAGGTAAATTTATGTAAATGAGGGATCTCTACGTAACAAAAAGGAAATGAACCGACGTAGAGCACACAATTTGATCGGGGAACGGTTTTGTCAGAAATACTGCTGACGTACAGGTGGATACCTGTTTTATTAAATATGCATTACATAGAATAGGTACAGTAGGTATGCTTATGAGGGAGTGCTCAAGTGTTCGTTAGTTAGTGGACCGTGTAAATTTAGGTACCAAAGGTGTTATCTATGTGTGCTGTAGTGAGAACAGTATGTTATTAAATATACAAAATATACAGAATGATGATTAAATCCAGTACTTGTATAAATATACTTATATACTTACGTTTGTAATTTTGGCTTTAAGTTTTGTATTGTTTAATGTTTGATAAACTTTCAACTTTGTTTTTTACCACGTCACGTGTTAATTTAGCATTTATTAAGCTTTGAGTTTAGATGTTTGAACACCATTTATTGCGACGAATAAAAATATTTTTCACTTTAAACGATATTTGAAAAGGTAAGTATGTTATTTTGTACGCAATTTCCCTCTGATAAAATACTAGAACTTGTCTGAATACTCTTTTACAACCGACAAACATGGTTGTTTGGTTGAAAACATCAGACGTGAAAAATAGCAACTTTGTCGTCGAGAAATTCCATCTACTTTTAACTTTACATTTTATCTCTATTTTCAATTAAAACCAGTCAACCTATGAATTCGGTGGAATATGTTCAAATATATCTGTAATTTCTCTAAGAACCTTAATTGTTTTGCTCAGATGCGTAGTTTAAAATATTTGTAAAGCCAGTAAAATAATATAATTTTTAGCTCCAGGCCCATACAAGGATTCCCTGTAGGTAATATGAGGTCTCGTCTCTTTTATTTGGTAACATGAATGCTTTTCGCTTTTAAGTGTTTCTTTTCAAAAATCTATAAGCACTTATGTAAATAGTTCATGTGTTATGTTATTAGCTTCAGTACTTTACTTCCTTTTGCAAGGGTAGGTATATTAATTTTCTTGTTGTCATGACGTCATGTAGGTACACATCTGCTACAGTGTCAAAATATCCATCGGTCTCATTTCTCTGGTCTCCAGTTTCCCTCGAGTGTAGTAAACACCTCAGATCCCACTCCCATGTCCGCATTCATCTTACTGATAAGTCACCGGTACCTCGCACACGTACGACTAGATTGGTATTATTTGTATCTACATAAAGGCTGTGTCGCGTTTTTTACACGTTTTCATTCACCTGCTGTTATAGAATAATGATGTAATATAATTGTATGAAGTACGTTAAGTTACGAAAAGTTCATTTAAATAATATTAAGGGAGGAGTGGCATGAAAGGGACACGTATTGAAAGGGACAATTCAAATAACTAGTAAAATAAAAACAATTTCGAAACAACACTTTTTTTGTCGTATGGCAACCTTGAAGCAAGTTCGTTCGCGGCTATCTTCATACTCCTGTAATTTCAAACATGGCGGATTTGTAAGAGTGTTGATATTAGAATTGAACTGTATTTTTTCTGTTATAATTGTGAAGCGTCTTATCGAGTGCTGCGAGTTAATTATTTATGTGTGAATCACTGTTTAAGATAGGTTGGACATCCACAGATACGAGAACATAAGGTCAGTGAACTTTAATTTAATATTGTAGATTTTGTGGGTATGTTTTCAATTTTTGTATGATATTTATGAAAGGGACACAACAAACGGTTATGAATGGGACGTCCCCTTCATAACTGTCTCTTTCAGTACTGCTACTTTGCAATAGGTTTCTTCTAAATGTTTTACTTCTTTTTTAGATTAGAAATGCCACCTAAGAAGAGAACGCGTGTCGATGCAAGCAAAATTGAAGAGGCAGTACATAAATGAAATGTTAGAAACCCCTGAAAAATAGATTAATTTTAGAAACCCAGGACCCTCGGCACAGCGATCCGGCATCTTAACCATTGCGCCATCCGGGTCGTCATACGTGTTTAATTTCTTGCTAATTATAAGGAGACTGAATATGTGTCTTCAGAAATGCTATTAATAATTTTTAAGTTCATTATATCTGAGAAAAACATTTTAATATCGTTGATTGCTGTTTAAGTTACATAAAAGTGTTTCATTATATTATTTGTTAAGATGAAAACGGTAAGATTTAATAATGACAATAGTATTAGTCACTTTTTAATTTGATTTTTATCGTACCTAGTTATTGTATAGGTACATGTTTCCTCGAAATTTGGTACTGTCCCTTTCATAAATTACTACGTCCCTTTCAATACCGTTAATTTATGAAAGGGACAAAATACACATTTTTTTAAGATGCGAAAATAAACAACTAAGAATTGATGAATTACAATTATTGCATTTCATTTCAATAGTTTAATAATAAACGCTTCCTATTCGAGTCCAACCTGTTCCAAATATTTTCTCAATCGCTTACTAGGACCTCAAAATCAAAAATGTCCCTTTCATGCCACCTCTCCCCAACATAGATTCAACGTTTTTAAAATTTTTATTACTAATATGCAACACATACTTTAAAAAAGAAATTTAAAAAAATATTGTTTTATTCAAATAGCTATTGGTATTATGCAAGTTATATTTAGTAGGTACACGAGAATTGTTTGTGTCAACAGTGTGCGCTGCACCTAAAACAATATTGTAGTACCAATTTACTTGGACCCTATCTCCCGGCAATTTTGTTGCCACTCTTCCAGTACCGACGTCCAGCAATCACTTTCAAAGCTCTTATTAAACTGGTTCGAAATATTTTGAACAAACACGAAATTGTCTCGATAGTAGTGAAGTAAGACGTTGCATTAGGACAGAGTCAAGTTGAACTAAGTCTTTATAAGTTTATACTGCTAATGATTTCGATAAATTTAACGCAATTAATTACTATAAAATAACTTAGAAGTTTATTTTAGAAATCTAGAAATCTGTACCTATCTAGTAATCTAGTATTTACCTACTGGTATTTCGTCACAATTTCTTCGTAAATAGTCGTTCATGAGTTACACAATCACTATTTACTACGTAGATAATAGTCGGTCATTTTTACTAATCACAAAACTATAACGAAGCCTATTCTACACTTTGGTATTTTTTGGAAAATTTAAAGTAGCAGGCGTAATTTTTGCCAGCTATACAGATCAAATCACATTATGGTCTTGTAAATTTTTGTCTATTACATAGGGGCCACAAAGCGAACTCACTCTTCGCTTCAAGCTTCAGCGATTAGCGTTAAACACAAATGTATGTATGTGACCGATCTTATCAGGTCACGAAAATACGGTGCAAATTGTAGCGACGTCATGTAAATTTGCGAAATGGCATAGGTGGCACCAATTCTATTGAAAATAAAACAACGTTTCCACATAATCTCTTCTGGCCTGTTTTCATAGGTACAACAATAAAGTAAATACACCTAATAAGGTCTCGTGCAAACAATCGAGACAAGTGTTCGATTGCAGCCCTTATTGGCTACAAGGGCTCTTCGCACTCCATGTTTGCCTGGTCTCATTAAGTCTGTTTGTCTGATCCGTTATTTACGACGTGTTTACTTTCTCTAACACCCTGCTAATTGACTGGTCGCTGATGTGGGTTAGATGTGTAAGAAATATGTTTTTTCTTGGATTTAAGTAGTACCTACATTTATTAATATTGTAGAATGTTGAAATCTATACATGCTTTAAGGTAATAAAACTGTAGATACCTAACTTCAACTTGTGTAGTGTTATCCCAAGGTTAGGATAACATTGAAAGTTTATTTCAATTGGTTTACAAATAAAAAAACAAATTTATCTAAAAACTTCTGCCTAAATTAAACTTTAGGGTAAAACGTAAGAATTAAGTTCCCCAAAGTGAAACCAGGGTGGGGTTACTAGTATATACAGCATAAAAATATTTTAATATTTAATTATAATTATATAATTATTTAGCTGAAATTTTAATGCTATTATACCAAGTACAATATAAACATTTAAGTAACATTAAAAAAAAAAAAATCTATTTTCTTAGTAATTGTTTAAACAGAAAATGAAACCCATAGATACATTTTGGTTGATAAAGAGTCAGTTGGTATTACTTTAACGAATCTGAAAGTACCTATTTGATGAACAACCCAAGACGCAACTGTGGGTCTTCATTCAAACTTGGGCGATATAGTCTTTGAGATGGTGTTTGCCAAACTTCATGTTTAAGGGCTTTGCTCAGAAGAAAACAAATTCCTGTTACGCATAAAGTTTATTGATAGACTTTATTTGGTACTAAAATGTTTGAAGTATGCCGATGTTGAGAATAGGCTTGCGATTCAAAATGAAAACGCGTTTGGTAGTAAAGATAGACGGCGAAAATATATTCCCTTGTGACTAAAGAACTTGTTCTAGTATCTTAACAATACTTACTTAGCCTTTTGTTTATGCTTTTGCTTTGTTAATATAGTTACCATAGTTGACATAATTATGTAGTTACATTTCAAAGTATGTATATATTTTCATGTAAGTAATATAAATAGGTATCAAAAAAATTTGTAGCTACATAGGTATGTAGGTACTCACATTGTGGAATAGGTATATTTAAAAAATGAAAAAAGATTCTGAACTGAAATTTGATCTGTTACGCATAAAATTACGAATTGCGTTTTTAGCTAATTAATGTGATTAATGTACTAACTATATGAGAGGATATCAATGAGAATTTTGTATTTTGCTGCAATAAGAATAATAATATCGAATGCGTAGGTAGGTACTTAACTATTTAGTGACTTCTAATTCTAACTGTTCATATTTGAATAAGAAACGTGTACGAGTATTAAGAAAATATAATCAGAGCATGTTATACCTACATACAAATTTATTCACTTTTTATGATGAAAACTTAAATTAAAAAAGTTTAATATTTCTCTTAATTAGTTACACAAAATAAGGTCGAGCACGTTTCGTCAAAGCAAGGAACCCATCACGTTACGGTTGGTGGATATCTACTACATAAAAGTGACGTTTCCCTGCGTAATAGGACGGCAAATTCCGGGTTCATCGTTAGTTGATCGGGTAAATTATGTAGGAGTAATGACGGATGGCTAAATGAAGGTCGAGCTCGGGTATAGCCCCAAATTCCGGACTCAATATGGAATACCCTTAAGGCGTGGACACTGCTTTCAAAAAAAATTAATACAAGCTTTATGATAATGATTAATAAGAAGAATTCAGATTTTCATAAAGTTACAAGAGCCCTGGAGGTCGTTGATTGTGAAAGATTACCGACGGCCATAGATATCAGGGAACAGATGCGTTGTTGGCAAAAAAAGGGGAGTGCGTAACCGCAATATTTTAAATGAATAGATATAAATATTTTAAATCACCTATATGTGCATATATCAGTTATATTATATTTTATTTTCCTTATCCCTTTTGTTTACGGTTACAATTTATCGAAGGATTATCGTGTCTGAAGTCTCTTTCGTCGTTTCTTCTTCAATGACGTACTAGTGTATCAGTGATAGTACTTATTTATTCGAATATACGATTTTTAATTTATGATTGCCTTAGGATTATACCTAATGTATATGGACTATAATTTTATAAGAGTTATAATGACTACTTATACCGTAGGCTCCGATAGCATTCAATAATATTAATTAAACAACAAACACTAATATATACCAGCACGATTTAAATTTCTCAATCTATACACTCTTTTTGTAAGCTGCTTCGCTGCTTACAATTTGATTATTTCTAGAAACGGCTAGACGGGATTAAAATACCGCAGACAAGATAATGCACTTACCTACTGGTAGAGACTTTATCTTTTAGCTCATAAATATGTAGTTCTCCGTGGTTACACATCACTAGGATAAAATTTTAAAGTGACTTCGTTAAAACATTATATTCACTTAAATAATTGAATTGAAGACACTTAGACGATACTTGCGGTCGTGTTAAACATCACGTTGTTAGGTACAGCGAATTAATTATTTTATATAAATAATATTTTTTACAACAAACTTTACTAAAATATCAGTGATAGTATTGTTGTTGCTAGTATGTAATAGTTCAGTTATTCGTAACTCGTAAATTATAGTAAGAGTCTTGTTCTAATTTGTCACAAAGTCGCATCTTTAAAAGTGTAATCGTAAGTATTTTTATTTAAATTCAAGTTTGTGAAAAAATCACGAGATGACACCTTAAGTTATCTTACCTAAGTAGTGAACTAAATACCATGTCGCCAATATTCTGTCCCTTGGCGTAAGCTTCCACGCGTATATTCTGTGTGACACCTCACACGCCCAAATGAAACCATTACCCACCGTAGAAGGTACACACGATCCGGAATGTAAACCTTATCTAACGCATTTAGAGCTCAGTTTCCTATAATTAAATTATACAAGCCTTAAATGCAGAGTCAGACGATTCAAGCAGAATATGGTTCACATAATAACGTATAGGTTATACCTATTCGTGCATTTTGGACTAAAATGGACTTGAAATGAAAGGAAAATGTAATTTTATGTATCGTAGTTACGAAGGTAGGTTATTTAATGTAGCTTAATATTTTGGCTGCGCTTCATATAGAATAGTTTTTAAACATATATGTATGTACGTATATTCGTACCTACCATACCATAAGTACCATGCTAGGTACCTTTATTACGTTAAATCTACCAACTAATTTATGAATAGGTTCAACATCTTTCTTTTTCATGCAAACAGATTTTTCATAATAGAGGTACTAAAAACAATTTATGGTACATTTATTATGGTATCCGTTAACTCAATACATGACCATAATGTCATCGTATTTCTGTCAAAGCTTCATTTATTACTTTTGATTACTTCACTTCAAACACTTGCTCTTGTTTTTGCAGTGCGTAGCGTGTCGAGTGAAATGTTGGAGCGGACATAACTTAAACGTTTGAAACAGCATACACTAGTGATTTTTTATTTATATTGTATGATGTATCGCTAAAGAACTTTTATTAATGTAGATAAAAATGCTCCTCGCACACGATAGATGTTGTGTCATATATTTAGTTGTAAAATGTTAAAATGGCAAGAAGCTCCTGGGTTCCAAAAAAGTGTTTCAAATAATTTTATTTTACAGAAAAACCACTGCGGTTGTTAGATTCAATACGAATTTCACTACAACTGCATCCGTGATTTACCCAGATCATCGTAACTAAATGAATGGATTGGAATGCGAAAGACCTCACTCAACAGAAAAAATAAACTTCACCAATGATAAATATGGCAAGTCGGGTCGATAATCATGTCCTCAAAAAGTCTCTCGTCTGCGAGAGAGCTTAACTTAAAACTCGTGGGTAAAGTAATGTAGGTAGTCTACATTACAAGCGCCTTTATCACTGTAACGGAGATAGTCAAAGCTTTAAAAGCCGTAAAAACCTACACGATCGTAATCCTTAATCCAGAAACTTCAATCTTATTTGCTGTAACAAATTAACGTAATGCATTCGAGGATACGTCCAGTTAAATTTTATATTGATCGCTTCAATCAAACAATCTGAATAAAGCCCCGTATATCGAGTTGAACAAACTGTCATTACGACTGTTTTACGTCTATATATTTGATGTATAAATCTTACTTCTATCCAACCGACATCACGCGGGTCATGGCCGCTTAAAGCCCTTGAAAGCGATTAGGGTAAGCCTTTATTGCATGAGCGAGCGACTACGCGTTAAGGGTATAAACAAGAAAAAAAATAGGTAGCGCTTATTATTATAATTCAAGAGATGTAAAATGCATTTAAGCAAACTCTGAAGATGTAGTTTATTTGTTACAGAATGGTAATATTTTAATAAAAAAATAAACGTCCTTGGTGTGCGGAATTCGGATACGTATAGCTGGTGCTAAGCTATCTTCCATTTATGAGAACTCTACTGTATTGTTGTATTAATTTAAAAAGTTTGTAAGACTGAAATATAGTCTGAAAGACTGAAAAAAGGAGACGAGTTGGGTAGAGGTGATAAATGATCACCGTGATCTATGGACATCAGAAATAACTTAACAAAACTCATAATTAAAATCTATTAATTTTTTTTTTAAACAATATGCAAGAGATTAATTTCGTGTATCAAAACTTAATTTAGAATATAGAAGTAAGGGCAGGAAATTGTTACAGCCCAAAAGGCGAGGGCTTAAATTATCCTAATATTTGTAAGTACCTATCTACATACGTTTTGATATAGTTATAGAAAGAACGGAACACTTGATACGTTTCACCTTAATATATAAAAATATAAGAAGAGATATAAATAGAATATAATCGTTGGCTGTAAGCCTATCACGAAGCACGTGGCTAAATTTAAAGCTCCAATCGCAGTGCCGCGAGATCGTAAATCGTATAACGAGTTCGTGATTTATGCGCATACTCCACGCATATTTTTAGAGCATTACAAAAAACATCTTCAGTCTGGTGTTGGTAAAACAACGATGGATACCAATTTAAAAAGCCCTAGCAAACATAGCACAGGCAGCCGTATGAGTTGGTAAGGTTTTCCTAAACGATGGTTAATAATATTTATGTAGATTAAATACCTTTTTCTAAAATATAGGAGGTAATTATTACGCGAAAGTTTACGCTTGTATGTCATTGAATTCATTATATTAACTACGATAACGTTTTAACGGTTTTAATAATATTAAACTTATTACTTTGTAGGTAAAAAGTAGGTATAAATAAACGATGAACGTCTCATCCATTATGTGGAATTAAAATAATGTACGTATAACAACCTAAAACATAAATATAATTTAAGAGACACTTAAAATACTTATTCACAGTCAAACATAATTTTAATTATGTTAATAATTTTTAAAGTCAATATTTTATTTTTATGTAAATAAAATATTTTTATGAGACAAAATGTTTTGTACTAAGAACTGTTTCCTCCTAGCCGTTTTAGTATTTTACTTGAGTTTTACAGAAACCGCGATAATTTGTAAATGTCAAAGTTTAATGTTTTATCCTCGTCTTATTTCATTTTAAGGTCAAAATCGGAATATGTATATAGTCTATACGGGTTTAAATTCATTTTTACCCTGACCTTTTGAAAGACTTTGTTGAATAAGTAAAATCATATTTCTAGCCAATATAATTAATGATAAGCGCATCCTTTATCTTTTTTCTAACACCTAAAAATATGTTCTGTGCCTTTTGAAATAAGGCGAAGAGAATGAAGGCGAACTTGGTTAGCTTCATTCAGAAATGTGAAAACTTTCATCGGATTTTTTTCATAGAAAACGATATGAAATAAGTATAAAATTATTCGGTCCAATAAACAAATACCAATATTTTATTGTTTCGCGGAAGAACCTCATCTATTTATTTTTATGACCAATTACCTTAGGTGTAATACCTACATGAAGTGGATGCGCTTCCCTACCTATGATTTTATGTGGTTCATTACAGGGGACTGAGACCTTTATTATCGTAACGGATTTTTTTTTTTCTCTTATAAATCGTATTTGGTAGGATATTTTATTGATAACTAACAAGCGTAGCATAGTGAGTCATTGTTTTGACGGAAAAAATAAAAACCTTTTACCTACTTTAATGTTGCACTTTGTTGTGATTCTAATCTATCTATGTATACTATATATTGAGTAGGTAAGACTAACGATATTTTTATATTTGTCGTATTGATTAGCAGAAGATAGAAGCCGCCACCCCTATACGGTGGTAGATAGGGGATTAGAGGATTACTATATGATCAGTATTAATTATTTATTAAATCTTTAAAACAACATGACGACGTAGCCTAGTTGGTAGTGACCCTTACTGGGAAGCAAGGGGTCCCGGATTCGATTCCCGGCTGGGGCAGATGTTTATGAAACAGATAAATGTTTGTTCTCGGGTCATGGGTGTTAGTGATGTGTAATTTGTGTTGTCCATGCTACCCGCGATACAGGTACCTACCTAGTGCAGGAGTATGAGTGTGTTAACGTAAAAAAAACCATGAATCCTTATTGTAATAGATTATAATTACCTTTTAGATACCGTTATTATTTTCTTGCCGTGTAACATTCACCCTGTTTGGACCCATGAGGGTATGAGAGACTGAATTTTCTTTCTTTCTTCTCTCTTCTTTCTTAGCCGATAACGCCAAGCCGATAAAGGTCAAATAGACTGCTAATTTTATGGCTATTTAGATAAATGTACACAAAAATATGACCTATTGTAGTAGTAGGTGTAGGTGCAGCTTTGCTCATGTTCAATTCAACGCATTCATTTAGCACAAAGTAGATAAGGTACTCATGTGCATTTAGATCTGCATCAATAACATTCATGCATGATGTGTCAACCGCATCAAAAACAATTGAATGGATTCTTACAGTTCAAAGTACTAATAATGTTGTTCTCTTAACAGAGTTCACCTTTGTCATAAACATTAATTGCAGATATTGCATTATGGGGATTGGCCTTGCTTTAGTTTTCAAGACAAATCTCTTGTTAAAAAGAATAAAATAATTTCAAGATTATTTGTGTTGGTGATAATACAGATTATTTGTCGGTACTTATACTTCATATTTATTTGTATACCAGTTATTTTCAATGAGTAGATGCGCTACGCTGTGGCCACTAGGCATTAAGTCCGCCCATTGTAATTCCTAGCTTTAGGGTTTTCAATAAAGAGTGAAATTAATAAATTCTTTAGCAAAATAGTAGAAACCATGTCAATATACAGAGATATATAAGATGTATTTATAATGTAAAAGTAGGTACCTAACTAGATACATGTCATGTACGAGGTTTGAGTTTTACAAAATCTATGTATTATTTGTAACATTGTTTGCCATTTGGCATTTCTTGCTTGTTTTCCAAAGATATGAAGGTTAAAACATGTAATTGAAAGTAATAGACATGTTTTTGTGAGTTTAGTGTTGTTTGGTAGAACTCATGGCTGTACAGAAAAAAAAATATCCAGTGCTTTGAAATTGGAAAAAGCGCTGGCGCATATTTGCCTGAAATAAATAAATGATTATTATTATTTTTTTTATTATATTTTATATCTAAGGGAGATCGCTTTGAAGGGAAAAAAATAAAAATTTATAAAGAAATGTAATAACTCTCCTTTTTTGAACAAACTATGTACCTAACTACATTCCTATTTCAAGTTTCAATGTATTATACACTAACAACATTACATTAAAAAATATTTGAGCATCTGCGATATAAGATTCAAAGCAAGCAATTCAAAGAAAAAGATTCTTTGAAAAATGCATTGCCTTACAATACCGAACGTCATATTGTCCTGCGATTGCATATCTAACCCTTTTTTGCATATAATTGCATAACAACAGTTTAACGACTTCCTTGACTTAAATTTGGAATGGGAATAATGTAAACTGGAGCAAAAACTGGATGAAAAACATTTAACGGACTTTACCTAGAATGGGTTTCAACATTGCGGTTAAGTGTGAAACAATCGGTACAGTTATTGTGGAGGGTTTATGGTCGGTTGTAAATCATTTGGTGAAAAAAGACGCCTTGGTGACGTCATTGGCCGTAAAGGTTTAACGGCGACTGATCAGCTGGCCTGGAGGTCGTTGCCTTAGTGACCTCCGGTTGCGTATGGAAAACCTACATAAAACTAGCTAACCACTTAATATAATAACAATTTAGTATACCAATAGCGTTATCACATCGATAGCGAATTAATGGACTCACAAACCAAGGATAAGTATGAAAATAAGTAGTTTTGGGTGGAATAATAAGTCATAGTAAAATCATAACTATATAAAGTTTTGACTTCAATCCTCGTATAACTATAGAAATATATATTATGATAAGATAGATAAGACAAAAACACAGAACATAAAATAAAGTAAACTTTTTATGAAAACATGGATAGGCACATAATAAATGCAAATTTACACGTTATGCAGCAAAAATAATTATGGAAAACGGCGCAGCTAAGTAGTCTCAGATGTTAGTTTAAAATTAGAGATTTTTATGGAGCTACCCGTTCATAATCTCCACAGGCCATATACAGAACACAATAATAATTTCTGAGCAAGCCCCGCGATAACGAAATGGAACAAGTATAGGTACTCAGATAACCGGTGCGACTTTCTACGCATATTAAACTCGATAAACGCAACGATAACAGACGGCCATTGTTGTACAGAATTGCTAATCAAAGATCTCGATTGAAACTCATTTGAGACTCAAGATAACCGAATATCGATTTTGATTGATCTTAAATTCCATTGTTGAGCTAAACGGGATGTTCTTGAGCCGAACTTAGTATAAATAAAATTGTGTATATAAATATTTCGTGTTACCTACAGCCTGGCAAATAATGCAATCTGATAGTGACTATCCCCATCACTTTTGAATTCATTGCTGCATGTTTACGCTTATTTATGTACTTATAAGTAGTTTAATAGTGATAGTACGATGATATCTTCATTATGTAAATTAAGAATTTACGTTCTTACATACCTACTGTATGTATCTACAAGTGTAAATGCTAAACATATAAATAAGATGGAGGGAGTATTGTGTCATTTTCACTGTTTATTAGGGATTTGTTTACGTTACCTATTATACACCGTGATTATTGCCAAAATGAAAGGAAAATATGAACCTTATATTTTCTTAATAAGTAAATATGTATATTGTGGTATAGTTTGAGTAAATATTGTTCTGATTGAAAGGCTCCGTGCGCGCTGGTAACCCACTGAGCGAAGTGTATATCGGTGCGCTCTACATATCGCCATTAAAATCTGACTATAAAACCTATTATAGCTCCTTTTTATCGGTAATGCCTCAATAAAAGGCGCAAGTGTGACTGAGCCGTATAAATCGGCAAACTAAACAATGGTCACTGCAGTTTCGCTTCACATTTCTACGCGGCAAGTTTTTTGCTTAGTGAAACAAAATTCACGCTATTTATCACAGTTATGAGAACACCACGCGCTGGCCAACACGTCTTCATGACTTTAATTAAACTGAAACAGTGCCTCGTGTCTAAATTTGTTTCTGGACCTACATAAGTATTTATATACTGTGCCTCGCTCTGAAGATTGTCCAGACGTGTTTAGTTGTTTAATGAAAACATGTGTGAAAAACGCGCGCAATCCGCCCGCCGCATATTCGGTGAGTGTTCAATTCAAGTAATGTACTGCAGATATTTACAATGTTTACAATGTACTTCACACGTTACACCCAATGCCATCTATCTAACCAATAGACAACAACAAGAGAACTCTACCGTGATACGACCGAAGTACTTACATGTATAACGCAACACATAAAAGCCTACCACACGCACATTCAAAATGGGAATCGTGCGTGAGTGTGCGTACAATTTTCGACGCACACAGGCGCTAGTGTACTCCGTAAAACCTGCAATTGAAAAGGTTCAGCCGTTCGCCGCACGGTGGCGTTGTTCAAAGGTTCGTATCGAGGTTTGAAAGGTTCGTGACTGTTTCGCGTGTTAGCGCTAGTGTGCTAGGGTTTCAAACAAGATATATTTTTATCGCTGTCCTCGATTAAGAGGAGTATTATTATCAACGTAGTGATGTTTATGGCATCTTTTGTTTTTTAACTGGTGCACTTTATTTTTCTACTTTTTGGTGACAAATTATTAAAAACGGGCTAGGAATTGCTAGAAGTTGACTTAAAAATCGGAGCTTTGTGGATTTAACTTGTGACCTTATGCCACCCAGATAGTCGTGAGTCACTGGTGTGCAGACACGCGTGCATAATTGATGGTTATGAAGGAAGCGGGAATGATGCATTTCAATGTTGATGTTTGTAGAGTTCGTTGCGTAGCTAAAGATAACTTTAACATAACAATAAAATATATACTCGTATGTTTGAATATAGATAAAAATATATTCTATTTTATTTTTTATTATTAACGGACTGGTCATTGCAGGCCATAGACGACCTTCACCAATGATTGTAGTTGGAGACAGGTGCATTGGTACTGATGAGGACTCATTCTTATGTTTAGCAATTTACGAAAGTTAGTCGTAATAAAGGCAAAATCGTTAGGTATCGGAACTACCAATATATTAGTAGAGGTAAGTACACAAAAAATACTAGTTAAATATTACCTATATATTTTTTTAATTTCAACGAAACTTTCATTTAAATTAGCGATACATAAATTACATGTCATTTTAAAACAATCTATAAACATCTTTGTTTTACTAGATTTTACTAGACATAATGTAGGTAGGTACCTTAATAGATAAGTATAACTGAGAAATGTAATGGAAACTTAGCTTAGGTATCTTCAGTTTTCACTATCAATCCGTCACGTCTTTCATTTCAAATTTGTCTCGATACCTACATATAGAAATCTAGTGCGTTCCCATTTTTAAAATGATCTCCACCGGATTTAGTCGAAGTTGGAGGTTTAAGTCGCGCGGAACTTCCCCCTGCCCACTCTCATCTAACTTCTGCCATTACGGGCTCTTCCATTCGTTCAATTTGAAATTTGAAGCTGGTGCCGCGATATATGGCACCACAGTTTAGACGGAACCCGTTGCTTTGAGGCTTGGCTCTAAGAATATCATCTTCCGACTCTCAACTAGGTACTTACTTAAGTACAAAAAAAATACTTTTTTTTACTACTTAACACTGTTACGCTTTGTCTGTTTATTAATTTTATATGGTCATTAGGTATTCATTATTACTTATTGGCAGTTGTAAAGGTCAATTGTTAACTTAGTAAACGAAACATATAATATACATAAATATATTATTATGTATGTAGGAGTCATAGTAGAGGTAATACTTTCGTAGGTATTTATAGTAAGCTTGTACCTACTTCTTATTTTATGACAAGTACTGATGTAAAACATGAAAATAACGTACCTACACCAACGTCTATTCCACAAGATGTAGATATGCTTCTCCGAACAGACTTAAAAATAATTTCTTTCAGTTGCAGGGCACGTCCGTGCGTTATTTTAGATGAGCCAATTCCACCGTCTCGACTACACCAATGCTGAAATCTGAAATCATTCCTTTCGACACAAAGACGAATAAAACTTCATGTTAAATTTGAAAAGAATTTATTTTCCTCTTGTGCAGCTATCATTTACATTATGTATATTCTCTACTGCAGGTGGCAATAGACTAGTTTCTATAACAAGACTATTGATGAAAACAAAACTATTCGAATCCATTATTTGTCATAAAAGAAGCGCTTCGATAAATTATTCCATAGGCGGCTTAACGTTTACATAATTGACAGCAGAAATTTTGCCGCTTCGGAATAATAACTTCGAGTAAGTCGACAGGCTTCATAAAACTGGAATATTTATTTAGACGCTTCGTATGTATCCGAAGCCAATCTCTGTCTACTTACGACGTTTTAAACACGCGATAGGTATACAGTTTCATTAAAAACTTTTGTAATTTCGATAATACACCTAGATAAACACACTTTATATTTATTTGTATTGTTTACGACATTAGTGATAAAGCCCTAAATATTGTAAACATAGGTTAGTCAATCTAAAACCAATATCCATCCAGCTTCAAATTGTTCCTCAACGAATCCAATTTCGTCTTCAAACTTCCGTAATTTCGCTACCCCTGACACTCCGCGTGCTGTTACAGTTTCGACCGTTTTATTATAGGAACATAGTTTCGAGAGATCGCGCGTGTTTCGTAGAGGTACGAGTATTGCCATCATATTGCTGAAGTGTGAATGAGGCAGCGCTGTATCGATCCATGTGAGCGGCGTAGATACATACCTACGTAGTTTTTCTAGATGTACATATTATTCTGTTTGTTTTCTTATTAATTAGGTAAAAAGGCATAAAGATCTATGGTAAATTTTAAGCATACATACATACATATATGAAACGACATCTTTTATAATTAAGTAAAACAATGACATACTTAGTACCTATAGGTTTTCCTTTTCTTGTTGTTATAAAAAAATAAATGTGATAAGTTTCTTGAAAAAATCTAAATTTGATAGTCATTAGGTACCTACCTATAGAGGTTTTTACCTGCTAAAATATCAAAATAAGTAATCGTTTGGTAAATGATGACAGCCAATTGGATAATTGGGGATCCCAGCAAAGCCTTTTAAACCTAAATATCACTGTAACATACTTACATAAAATTTAGTATAATTATAATGTATGTAGTTATAAACTATATAACTAGTACTGCTAATATTATACTAACTAGTAGGTACTACCTACCTAATACTAAATTGCCTACCAGAACATCACTACATTCCTGTTAATTTTAGAAATAAATCAAGAACATTTTGTTAATATTTACGTGAACAATACATACTCATGTCATATTTGAGTTAGGTACAAATATTCGTGGCTATATTGTATCTACGCTGATATCAAACCAACATGTTGTATAAATATGGAGGCGCGGAGCAATATCAACCAATATGACAGCGGGAAAGCCGTCCAATTTTCGCGAAACTCTCGAGGCATTCTCTAGATTACTTGTCACTCTTTCTTTTATTATATTCTTCTAACAAGCTACATAAAGAGTGTTATTCTAGTCAATGCGCTTTATATTTGGCTTATTTTTTGGTTTATTTTGACTTTTTAGTTAATATTTAAGGGACATTATTAAAGTACCTATCACTTAAAATCATAATAAACATGATTTATTTAATGTTTATAGTGAAATATAATAGAGCGAATGCGATATAAAATGTAGAGTCGGTAATTGATTTTATTTATGAATGGGAAGCTGATTTAAAAAGTCTCTTTATAATACGAATATTAGCAAACAAATCAATAAAATAACACTGACATCAAATATTTAAAGTGGGTTTTTTTTTGGTTTATATATCTTTGGTTGTTTAGTAATTTTAATAGTAGGTACTTAGGTACCTACTTAACAAATAAAATGGTGACTTATTCGCCAAAACTTATTGCCTACTAACTAGTATACAAAATCGCCCTTCGAAACCCATCCTCGCAAAAATGCTAAGACATGACATTTTAATTCACATCAGTTAGGTGAGTCGTTTTTCAAAGTATAGCGAAAACAAAATATAACAAACAGATTATTATTGTTAATAAATAATTTGTCTAATATCTTCCATGTAGCCACAAACATCGACCAGCTACAGTTTTATTATAATACAGATAGATTTATGAATATTTCCATAAATAAAGACATAATGCGGGTATGTTGAAAGCGAAAGGACTGTTGCCAAATAACGCTAAATGTTGTCTACGAGCGAGTGCGCGTACCAATAAATTTCTTAATTTAATTAAAACGATTCGACTCATGTGACGCCAATGATGCTAAAAGTCCGCACACATAAACAGGATTCGGTGCTGCAACATTGTCGTACTTGCACAAAATTAATTTATTTGTTCCACTTAAATCATAACTCTCTATCATTGTAAGTAGAAATTTTGCTGGAAATTAATTGAATATTCAATGTTCGTATTTATGAAAAAAATTATGACCAATTAATCTTATGCATGAAAAGTATTGCTGTCAAAAATTATTTTAGTACTGAACGATTCGTGAGTGTCTGAATACATTTTACGAGTAGGTATATCACGGCTTACCTCACGTATTTTAATTGTCTTGTAATTAAAATACGTGAGGTAAGCCGTGTCAAAAATTACTTAAAATATATTTTTGTGTTCGAAGTTTAAAAGTATGAATACAAATGTATGCCTAAATAAATTATTTGGTTCGTACAAATTAGTGGACTGTTGTATTTTTTACTAATAAAAATGCCTTTTAGGTATAGGTATAGAAGAATTTAGATGGTAGGTAGGTACTTTCTTTTGTATTATTATATTAATTTTAAAATGTTGTTGAAATAGTAACAAAGATTCCGTAGCTCAGTTGGTAGTTACCTGCTGACCGCGGACGGTCCCAAGTTCCCACCGGCCGGGTCAGATATTTATGCTTTAGATTAATGTTTGCTCTCTGTGGTTATTCATGATAATTCCATATTATAAGCATATCCTAAAAATAAATAATTGCAGACTTTCTTCGAAAATCCAATTTGGTTTTGAAGTTAAGATTTGCTTTATGCTTTTGTAATAGGTATGTTTTTATGCGAAACTTGTGCTTGCTGTTATTATTGTCTATACTACTGCTGCTTGGTATAGATTGGTACCTACTTTATAATATAATATAGTTACATAATTAGAGCACATAATGCTCAGAGGAGGTAATACAATTTATTTGAGTTGACGTAATAGACCCAACAGTGTTTTGGCTCATGTTTCTGAATAATAACAATCGCCACTTCAATCAACTTTATTATATGTATTTTCTGTCACAGCTTATATTTACAATGTTCATTTATTGTTATTAGGTGTGATTTTTTTATTTATAAACTAATAATATTTTGATAGGAACTAGATACAGCACATGTAGGTAGTCCTATTATCTAGACTCTATGAACGATAACCTCAATGAAATCCATAGGGAATCAGGTAGGTATGTCAATATGATGTCAAATTAAAAATCATTTGATCATGTAGGTATTGGTCAATTGGCTAAGCTAATAAAAAAAATAACTAGACAAGCAAAAATTTAATATTTTAAATCAAACCATTGAATTACATTTTTCGTTTTGTTGTAAGATGCACCTGCTTCATTAGTAAATTAAGAACCAGGTAGGTAAATTAATATATGATAAAAGAAAATAAATAAATATAAGAACCTGATCTACCTATCTACGTGATTTTCATTCTGATAAATAATTAGAACATGACTAGGTCCCTTAGGAATAATAAAAAATATATTGAGACAAATATAAAATTGTATACTTCATGCTTCGTTAAAAGGTATATTTTAACCTTCACGTGTATCTAATGATCTGATATCTAGGTATTCGTTTTCAGCACAGTCCTAATTGACTTCCATGATAGCCCTTATTGGATTCATATAAAATAAATAATGAAAACAATTATTATATTAAAAGTGTGTTAGTGTCTTCACTAAGTACCTACTTACTACCTACATGCTCTACGTTATTCCTGTATAAGCTGCAATGCAAAAGTAATAGTACCTACCTACCTATAACATAAATATATTCTAGATATCGGAATTTGCAATTTTCTTTCAGAAGTAAGATCCACAAAATATCTGAGCCATCCGGAAGGCTCATGCAAAATGTATGCGAGCGCTGGGTTGCTTCGTAAAATTTGTATCCGAAAGGGAATAGTTTGCGGTGTCCCTCTTCAAGTGTCATATTTTTCATGAATGTGTATCAAAAAGAATTCCTATTTGGTCCTCGAGTAGGAAAACAACTTAAATTTGTTTATATTTATATGCCTTGTTTGCCTGAATCTTTATAAAGGAAACTAGGTTTATATTTTTTGTTCACATTATATACAAAAAGGAAAGTATTTGGGAAGATAGGTAGGTATACATATGTATATAAGTAACATTGTAACACGGTAGGTAAACTAAAACACATAATATTCATATCTAAATAGATACAGTGTTTGTGTCGCTGTTGATTGAATTTCCAGGCTGTTATGCCGAATAACACGCAATATTATTAGAAGCGACATAAATAAACAATACTGTCAGACGCAATTGAACAAAAATTAACTTTTATAGCACCTGAAAAACCTCGGAAGCAAAACACGGAATCCATACAAAAACATCCCATTGTCATCACTGAAACGGTCGACCTAATTTTAGAACCTTTACCTGGGGACAATGATTCAGTAGCGCAATAATTTTATGGGGTTACATTAACTCGTTGAAAGATGTTTTTGTTGAAAGTGAAAGTGTTACTATTGTCGGCTTTTAAAACTTGTTTTAAAAGTCGTCGCGTAACTAGTTTTCGATAAAGAATAAGGTAGTGAAACTGAAAAACTGTTACGATTTATTGAATCTTCCTACCTAGTCCTCGCATTTATAACTAGGTACCTGTAGGTATCTAGAGACTCACAATATCTAAGTATAACAACTTAAACTACCATAGGAATAGCAAGACAAAAATCCGCGTTCCCTAATTAATAAATTAGGCTGCAAACATAATTATGATCACAAACATATAAGAATCAAGATTATCAAAAGCACCCACCATTGCGTCACTTAATTATTGTTGTCGTGGATAGAATACAAATACACTACAATAACCAGCATCTATATATCGAGGTACCTACCTACAGTTGTGGATAAATTTGTATTTATACCATGTTCCGTGCGTGACAAGATAGAACAAAAGTATTTCCAAAGGAATCCTCTACGTCGGCATCCATTTCCATTCCTCGTTCGTACATTATTTTACGTTCCAGTTTTATCTCACTCCACCTTTCAGCGAGGTCTTAATGTAAGTTCACGCTCTCACATAAACTGTCCGCACTCATTGACACGCTCAATCAGCAGCTAAAGTAAATCGACCAGACTTCGGTCCAGTTTTCGGTCTGTGATCATTACAATTAAATTGTTTTTAGCTTAGACAAATACCAACTGATAAAATAAACATAACGTCATGTTTTTACATGAGCATAGTACGCCACACTTTGTTACACATGTATAGCTCTACCCCTTTTGGTAGGTATATACTAGTTCACATTTTTTTTAGCTTTTAGTTTTGCTTTTAAGCAATACGATCGCCCATTGTGCCCTAATAATTTAAAACTTTAAAACACTTTTTGAAGTGATATAACTACTATTTTTTTATCAATGAATACAACCTACTAATATGACTATGTGAAAATAAAGTGTGAGCCTTCAAATTAAATAAAACTGCAATGACTGTTTGTACTAAACTGCAGTAAACTAAACTTGACATGAAATGAACTGCAAGATTGTATATACATAATACATATACATACGCCATTGAAAATAAGTATCTATATTGAAATAAACCATATAAGTATATCTTCTTACTATATTTTCTTACGCCGAATACATACCTACGTAAATACTTTCTCGCTTACGCGTCTTACCCACTCACATTGTAACAAGTGCCTAAATCAGACGTAAAATACACTCACCGCAAGCCATGTTATTAGTAGACCACTCTTGGTACACTCAACCGCAATTACAGCCTCCCTACTTGTGAGATAAGCATGAAACTTCTCTAGCCTGCAGGTGAATGCAAATATCTACTCGAAACCTGCGAGAGCTGTTTAGATAAAAGCCCCTTTGTTTTCTCTGCATCCCTTGGCGCAGAATAATAAAATACCTAGCCAACTTCAACGCTAAACCTAACAACTGTTTTATTTCTACAACCATTATGACTGAGCTAGTGCACTCAATATAGTTTTATTTATGCAGTGAGCAGGTCCCTTTTGCCAGTTCAAACGTATCTTTTTGTTACAGGTGATAAGTTTATATTATAATTTTATTCATTTTGTTTTTGTAATCTTCGACAATAGAACGGATAAAAATACAAAGGATAAAAAAGAACGAAGAAGAATAAAGACAAAGTTTTGAACAAGATATTGCCCTTCAAAAGGTTAAACAATTTTGTAGACTAAGAAACAACCCAAATGTAAGGCGAGGCGTCGTGTTGTCTGACGCATTATGTAAATGTGTGTTTTTAATCTTCATGAAGACAATTCGTCCAGTAGGCCTGGTAACTAGATGCGAGTCACGCATGGTTCCAATATCTACATGTAAAGTAGAAAAAATTGTAAATAAAACTGTGGGAGCGCCGGGCGGGTAATTCATTTGGTTTCCTCGCGATGAGCCCTGTAAGAGAGAGATTGATTTCATTAACATGTTTGCGATGTCTTGCTATTTCCTTCAAGGGTTGTTTATCTTGAACGCAATCCAATAAAGTTACACTGGGGTTTGTCTCATATAATCATTGAACGAATATCTCCAATCTGCTTATTAGGTTATGCGTTTCCTTCCTGTTCTACTTATAGATAAGTGAAGCTTAGGAATTTTCTGGATTTTCCTTATTACGAAAGTTAGATTGCTTGATATTGTATAGGATAGTTGTATTGTAATAACATATTACGGCATCCGTAACGTGTCGTATAAAGAATTGTATGCAAATAAACTTATCTTGTTTACGTAACATCCGATAATAATTCTGCACGTCGCGTCGACTGGAGTTGTCGGTTAGGACAAAGTCATAGTAAGGACAGGAAAACACATGTCGGTAATTTCACGAGTTTTATGTGTCTGCATTTGCGTTGTCTCGAATTAGTGCACCTGGAACATAAAAATAAAAAAAATTGGTATATAGGATTAACTTTAATTTTCTTCCGATGAGGTAGGTACGTATTATATTTAAAATTAGTTGCGTATTATTTATGGGCGTGTCTAGAATAATATCATAAAATTTTATTCTTTATTATTTGCATCAAAACAAAACCTAAGTAGTTAACCTACTTTTAAGTAATCTAAACACATTAACAAGATAAATGTCAACTCAATTACAATTCCTAATAACATTTTAAAATTAATAAAAAATGACCATTTAAGTGTTGTAATATATGATGACATTTCAACCTTTTTGATCAGTTTAATTAAATAAACGCGGAACGTTTTTCTTAGGACACCAGGTGTTTTCTCTTGACGTTAGAATAATAAGCCTGTAAATGTTTTTACCTACTATTGTTGCCAAACTGTACCTAGGACAAATCGATTTAAATATTTATGTAGCGGCAAAGAAAGGGCCTTCAATATTTATGAATAAGGCTAAACTTCACCGATTTCGATGCAAATTTAGTAGTAACGATGTTCTAAACATTGATCATGAGATTTTTAACTCTTTGTTATATTCTTCTTGCTCGGTCTTTGTAAAAAGTTTAACTAAGAACTGTAGTAAAGCTTAAGTAAGTAGGGAAAAACGAACAAGTTCCATAATATAATCCCGTTAATCCAAAGTTCATATTTCATCTTCTTTCTCCCCCTTATTAAACTTTCAAGATATAGGTAAGTCATAATATTTCCTTTGAAAACTCTTCGAAATATCATAGATTTGGTGCATCGCATAGTTACGTTAGCAAATATTATGTAATTTCATTTCAAATTATAGACTTTTACGGTAGTGGCATAAGTCACACAGTGACAAAACTCCGTCTAATGAAGAAAGATAAAAATATATACCTACATTATATTAAAGACTACATTATACTAAAGATAAAAAAATTAAAAACATTAAGTAGGTAGGTGTGTAGGATATTGAATTTATGTACGTGTTACCTAGGTATAGTACAAATATTCAAACATTTTGTATGCAACATTGTATCTTATTAAACTACAGTCAATAAATATACCTGAAACAATAAACATGCCTATTACACGTATTTGCATTAGCCGTTCATTAATATAGGTGCTGTAAATTTCAAATTCTCGTTCCACCTTTACCATAATTTCTTGTTTCATACACTTTACATTTATTTTAATATACTATTAAATGAGAACAAACTACCACACTATGTTGTTACGTTATGTAAATGAAATATTTTCGAGATATCAGATGGGAGCAAAATGAATGCCTCCACAACTGAACGGGTGCAAGAGAAACTGTTATGAATATTTTAATGAACCTGGTATCCGTAACTAGGTGGGCTTTAACATTTGAAAAGCCATTCACTTAGATAGCGAGTGACCTCGTTTTCAGTTGGAGGATTCTACGACTAATTCGCAGGAAGCAGACCGATGCAAACGCGCGGCTTTTAAACCTTAGCGTATTTTATTTAAACTGCCTTAGTATAAAAAACTTTCATATTTTATTTGTTTGATTAGACTTTCTTTCGGTTTTAATAAAAATAGACATATTGTAGACATCATATTATAAAGAACATCGATTTTAACTGAACTATGAGCCACCAAATGTGACAAACCTAAAAGATGACCCAACTAAAAAAATATAGGTAGTATCCATTAATCTCTTCTTAAATCAAGTCATCCAAAAGTTACGCAATTATATACCTATATACATATTATGTTTGCATTATACAAATAATTTTAAGTGACGTTTTCACTTTGTTTTGTATGGTAGGTAATTTATGATAAGTACTTTTACATTATGAATGCAAAATAAACAGGATTTTGTATTTTTATATATCAGCAAAACAAGTTTTTATCAATGTGCTAAAATACGAGCCCGCCCCTTAGTATTCGAGGTGCTACTGTCGTGATAAGAATTCAGGCGATAAGTAAATAAAATGAATAGGCAATTGAATAGCACGTAACTATGTAGTAAATCTTATCCATATAACCATATATTAGTTTGACAAAAAATACCAATAGTAGGTAAGTATAGGTATCGGTCATTACAATACATTTATATTATTAGGTAGGTACTTCTATAGTGATATCTAGGTGGGTTTCCTAACAAAAGTGATGTCAAAATCGATTTTCTATTTAGACAAAGTAATTACATCGGATGTGCAAGGTAAACGATTAAACGTATTTGCAGTTTAAGTTGGTTTTTGGGTAACGTTGTAAATAAATTATTTCTGCGTACAAATCTTGGAACAGTAGGAAGGTTAGTCTCTTGTCTGTGAAGACAAAAGAGAGGACCTAACGTGAAATTAGAAGGGAAATAGGACGAGATAATTACCTCCCCGTGCTTCTGCCGGCCCTCGCTGCCAAGTTTAATCTATTTAAACTTTTATTTGCCTACTCCGCTTACGCAGAATCGCGGTGATTAAGGCCGAGTCGGGCAAGACGGCTTTGTTTAATGTCTAATATTTGAACTTGCTTAGAGAAGGTCACTAATATTAAGTGGAGACAAGTTTGAATTTATTCCTAAAGTAGTGACGGCAACTAACTAGTTTATACATAAATAGTGGTAAATTATTATTGAAAATTATGAGAAAATGTAAAATCACAATTAAATAAAAGTAAAATATAAAGTTACCTTGTAAAAATTTAATTTTATATCAGATTTTGATATATTTTAAATTTAAGATACTGCGAAATGCCTACCTATTAATAGCTTGTAAAATATATGTAGGTACTTAGGATATTTCATTTATTTAGATTTAGAAAACTAAAATGAATGAACATCTACACTACTATTACATACCTACTACACATTTTATTTTAAACAGGTAAACTTAAAATAGTTGAATGTAGAATTTGCTGAGTTGGTAGGGACGTTTAATTAGAACCGGCTCCGGGCAGCATCGCAAACATTTGGCACATTACGCTTTAGTTAGAGTCCGTCCGAAGAAGCAAAATACTTCTACCGTCCAAGTTATTTGCACTAATCTTTTTACAAGACAAATTTCCTAAAGGTACAAATGATTATGTCACGTTATACTACAGCATTTATGGACAATTTTAATATGGTTACCTACCTAGTACCTACCTACATAGTAGTTCCGTTTGAAGATAATTTCAAATTAAACTTCATAGGACACATAAAAATTGCTTGTTGTCTACCTTCCTCTGCGTGGCTCAGATAACGTCTTATGTCTACGTTTATTTACGAGCATAACCTTTCAATAATACCACATCGCTATAACATACAGTACGTACAGGTAGTATAGGTATACTATATGACTTTGCTCATTTTATTCATGTTTATACTGTACTTGTGCAATAGTTATATTATTTGGATTATAGGTATAGGTATGCTAGGTACTAATAGTGATTAACATTAAAAAATCAAGATTTTTTTACTCATCAAGAGTACTTCTAACTTTCTTATAACGCTGGTTTAAATTATTTATGTAACCAAAACAGAATTGTCTTTAAAATTGCATTGCGAACGAATCCTCCACAAATGTTGATCAATGCACTTGCGGCAGGTCGGCCATGTTACCGACCTTTCTGTCTCGAAACAAGTTTCCGTGCAACACATATCTATCTCCCTCGCTCTTACCAAGTGCATATCGTTATCTCTCATCGCCGAGCCCTCTGCACCCAATTAGGACAATACGCATGCGCTCGGCGTCAATGTCAAATCAATCCTCGTAGGCTGATGCAACCCGCCCAAAAATAATCTGTATTCTGATTTTGGAATGACATAATTTATCTTTTGTTACAGATTTATAGCTGGAGATGATGTTGCTTCAGAAAAAAGGTATGCAAAGATATATTAAAATGTAAATTGGAATGTTTGGCGATTATTGGTGAACTAGATTTGGTTAATTTATTTAGATACATATTTTTTCGTTAATAGCCATAATAAAATTAACAAACTAGGTAGATTGACATTCCACTAAACAATATCAATAACATCAGGATTAGTATACGTACCAAAGCACTTTATAAAAACAGATATATCGATACAGCGTTCTTTCTTCAACATTTTTGGGCTTAAAATAAGAACAAACAAAAATTAGTAGGTACCTCTATGTATGCACCTACGAACATAGATGCCTAATCAACATAACATAAAAATAAATTAACCAGAATATATTAATCAGTAGGTTCAATTACTTATTTAACTATTAATACGTATTAATTATCTATCTAAGTAATGACCTAATAAATAAATTAAAGATAGGTACATCTGTTCAATTATCGATATAGGCCCTTGTTAAATATTTAGTTATAGACGGTAGCGAGTAGGTACATATTTTACGAGTAGAAACACGGGCTCATTTACTATCTTATTACCTACATACAGTGTCGGCTCGGGATGAACCCAAACACATCCAATTTCCTACTTCCCATTTATTGATATTGACTCGGAGAGGACACTTCGTAATCCCAACTCAAGGTGTCATCTTACTGGAAGAGACATTCTCACCACAGGCATCCCCGCGTTTGTACTTCGACGAACTATGTAGGTGAAATAAATGAAATAGAGATGAAACTGTCTTTTAGTTTTACAATATTGTCGGTGAAGAATTGATTTAAAATCTGTACCACTAACTTAACATTAATTAATGGCTCTGTCACACTCTGTCGCTCGGTCGAGTCAGTTTTGTTTCCGAACGGTCCTCTATTCTACTCAGTGGTGACTGGTGGTCGGGCCAAACATTTGTTATATGTCTTAGTTTGTGTTGACCTTTACACTTGTATGATCATATCGAGATGTGAGTGTGTAACCAACTCTTTTATGTAGGTATATAATTTTATCATGTCAAATTCTAAATTATACGCAAGTAGAGAGTTCTATCAAATTAAACGCATAGACATCCCAAAATATCAGAATAATTGTAAAGATATCCAGATACCTAACTCTGTGGTTTTGATATTTTGCGGTATCACTTATTATCATCAAAGCTAAAACCAGATAAGCCGTATCCGTGACGTGACTTGTGAAAAATACTCATTGCCTCTAGACGTGCAATTTGTACACAACCCGAGTAGATATCGGGGGAACTATGAATGCCTAAATAGATTCATTTGTTACTATACCTATCAATATGTAAGTGGTGTCTTATTTTTAGTAGGTACCTACGCGTATAGAACTTTTGATCTTAGAACGTGCTGGGATGTACTGTATGCGAGTCGTTACATTTTTATTTCGTGATACATTTTGAGGTTAAAATTTTTTGTAGCATTTTTAATCTAGCAGTAGGTTTTTAAGCAGTGATAGCCGTGTGGTTGAACTTTGGACTGCTGAACAGGGAGGGTCCGAGTTCAAACCCCGCACGCACCACTAATTTTCAAAAATTATGTGCGTATTAATATTTAATTATCACTTGTTTCGGTGAAGGAAACATCGTGAGGAAACCTGCATACCTGAGAGTTCTCCATAATGTTCTCAAAGGTGTGTGAAGTCCACCAATCCGCACTTGGCCACCGTGGTGGACTATAGCCTATACCCCTCATACTGTGAAAGGAGACCCGTGCCCAGCAGTGCGACAGTTATGGGTTGTGATGATGATGATGATGATGAGGTATTTTAGCCTATCATATACTTAAATTCATTGATTCAATTCATAATTATTCAAATACTTATTTATACAATATAAAAAATTTACTTAATTATAAATCGTCATTTGAGTGAAATGTTTACAAGACTTAACGTATAAAATAATTTAGTTCCGATCCAAACAAAACCAATCAACCAGTCAGAGTAAGGCTTCTTGCGGTTGAACGTGAAAAAAAATACAATCCGCTGAGTCGATCGCGTGAAACTCCTAATATGGTAATGAAACGATACACGAGGCGGACCAAACTCGATATCGCAACTGGTTCCGCCAAAGAATTGTATTCATAAGCTTAAACAATATGGTATTTAAAATTTGCTGTTCGTTTAAAACAAAATATCGACTCATTTTGAGAATTATATTACAAGCCTAAACAACATGATATTGATTGAATTTTTAGAAGCATTTTTAATTCGACAACATTAGCTACACTAAAGTGAATAAGTAGTTTATATTTCATTGTTACTTAGGTAGTAGGTACCTATTTGTATAATATCAACTTTATTACTATCATCTTTGTTACCTATTGTGATTTGAACTACCTTCATGTTAACTCTACAACTCTATGATATACGCTGCATAATGATAATATAAAATAGGTAAACAACCTACATATTAAAGATCTCTGCAATGTTAGGTCGTAAAAACTGTTATTTTAAAATAATTAAATTTAAACGTGCCCTCATAAATAAATACTAATTTGAGTATACAGTTTTTTTTACATATAATTAATACCAAATGGGGTTTTGAAATAAGTGAGAAAATATAGGATAAAAATATTTGCGCATTACAAAATTAATTACCTTTACATAACAGTTAGGAACAGTTATTTTTTAAGCAGCTCCCTCAGTTAAGCAGGTACCTAATTAAGATTAAACTTGTAAAACTTTGATAGCGACTTCATTATCCGCAAATGGTGACCTTATTTGAAAAGAGGGTCGGAGAAGCCGGAACCTATCGATTTTACGTGGCACAACTTAGTGAACTACCTAAGTTCCGTCTTTTGAAATAACTTGAGAGATGAATTCTTAAATTGTTTTTCAATAGACAAATGACATCATGATTACATTACGTTAATATTATACAAATATTGGAACTTTTTTTGGGTTTGATTTCGCATATTTTAAAGTGACAAATATCAAGCGATAACTCCCAACATACCATTACCTATTACAGTCTCGGTAATTACAATTAGAAAATTATATGTAGGTATATAGCTATTACTAACTGCATTTACTAAGTTACTAAAGTACAATTTCGTCGACTCTAGTATGTTTGAAAGCCTGTCAATGGGAGCTACACGAACCCAATCAGAGATAAATAAGGGAACCATCGGTCCCACGAGTCCTGTTTCATTTACATGTCAATGTGGGGGTGGGGACAGGCGGGACAGTGATGGCTACTCACCTGTAATACACGAATACTGTGATTGCTTTATTGATTTATTATATCTAACTTCTCAAATAATTAATATTTTTGCAGGAAGGTTTTCAAATATTTTTTGACTTATTATTCTCTGCCTCAATCCTGTTTGTATCGGTGTTTAATATATGGTTAACGTAATTATTTCCTGTATATTTTGTTTACTTACCTAAGTAATTTGAAATTTTGAAGATTTTATAAATAATAATATAATACTTAATACCTCATAATTATATTATCTGACTTAGGTTCCTCAGTAAAAAAAATATGTCAAAATGTATGAAATTTTAATGAAAGATTACATTTAGCGTACCTACGCGTAGCGTAAGTACCTAGGTACTTACGTCTTTTTGTTTTGTCCTGTAGTTTTTTTTTTCACTTGAGCCTTAAATATAACTTAAACTACCTATCCATAAAAATATATCGAAACCTGCGTTACAGGATAACATGTTTTGAATAATAAATCAGTGGTCGTATAAAATCGAATAGTCTAGAAATATAAATATGATTTGTCTACAACTACGATCGTGAACTTTATAAGGTTGCAGCTGCAGTACTACGAATAAAAATAAAATATTTATTTCCAAGGAGAACCTTGTATTGGAAATATGTCCCCAGCCGTTTTGTAAAGGACGACCGAAGATTTCTAGATGTAAATATGTAATGTCGTCAAAGCACGAAACGAAATTTTAAACAAGTATAGTCTATAAAATTTGTGGGTAGGTAATGTAATCCTAGAAAATTTTGTCGATATTTCATCTATAATTAATTTGTCAGAGAAATATCGCCGCGTTACCCAAAACAGTGTTGTTACCTTCTTAACTTTCAATACCTAGACAAAGTCAGACGATGTCTATATTGGGCGCCAGAAATTCATTAGATAACAAGACTGTATCTAACAAGTTGGTTCGACTGTTTTTGGTACATAGAGATAAAGGTAACCATGTAATCGAAACTACAGCACTCAGGATTTTTATGGAGACGTCATTGATTTATATATTTCATAGAGATTTTAATATATAATTGGATTGATCGGGAAGCAAAAAGAAGAAGCAATTAGACCCCGATCCCGGGAAATAATAATGTTTTTAATGTTTATTTTGACAAAATAAACCAAATAAAGTTTTGTATTTTTCTATTAAAGAAAACTGAATAAAATCATGAAAAATTAAAATTGTCGTAAAATTCACGTTATCATTATAAAAGATCTTTTGCATGGTTCGACGATATCATGTGTATCTGCAACTTAGTAGTACTAAATACAAATTCACGTATAGATTCTAGATGCATAATCTATAGGAATACTTACTGGGGCCCGCTCACATGTAACGGAGACCGAGTCGTTCCGCAGCAATTGGTCTCGCACGTGACAAATGCCCGCGTCAGCAGTCTTTGACCAGAATTCTTCCTAATAATAATATTAGTAAATGCGTTTAATGTTGGTTTGTGAGCCAGTTTACCTTATTTCCAATTGAGAGACAGTACTTAATTTCTTCTGGCAACGCAATGGTGATATCTTTGGTGTAGGTCATATCGATGGGCGACTATTACCTCTTACTATCAGATGGCTCGTTTGCTAATTAATTTCGTTTGTTTGTGTAAAATCACATAGACGGATTCATTTTATTTTATATATTCTTATACGGGCTCTAAAATCACTGCTCCCAAGCCCGCGAAACGCGTTACACTTGAGCGGAGAATAAAGCACTTTACATTCGCAATTTTTCATAACGCTTCATAGACTTGTTCGCGCCAACGTAACTCAATTAGTTACGGCTGAAAGTCTATATTTATAAATCTTTTACAAATAACATCTTGGTTTTAAAATTGGTGAAATATGTTTTGAAACTTTTGCAGAACCTAGGTAAGTACTTACTGAATATAAAATCACCCCAACCTCAGAAATATATAAGTACTTTTTTAATTACTTAGATACCTATTTTTGATTTTGAGAAATGCGTTTCGTATTATTCACCCTTAAAATGTAATATAAAATATCTAGTATCTATTATACGCCAATAAAAAGGAATATTACTATCAGATAACACCAACCTTACAAGACAAAGAAACGTCCACAAATATACCTACCCAAATAACTCTAAAAATATAGTAGAGTAGGTACCTTTACCTTAGACGCTATTACGATATGACTGTAGATATAGAAACATTACAACGTCAATACTGTAGTTCCATTGACCGTTATCCAAAACAAAAAGAAATGTCCCGCGTCTTATCGAAACGAATTGGCCCCGAGAGATGGCGCGGCTACCGGTAAGAGCGACAGACATGCCTATAGCGCAGGTGGGCGGGGGCGGGGTGTGGGTACCCACGTGGCCGCGTGGAGGCGATATGGGTGCATGTTTTATATTATTGGAGCCCGGACGGTAACCAGTGTTTTACCTTGCTTACAGACAAATGAGAAGGGAGCAAAAAGCACCCGCTGAAACGGCCTTTGTTGTGGAATTTCACAATGCTTTCATTTTGTCTGTAATACAACGTTTGCGCGATATCTGCTGCTACGTACAGTGTTGATTTTAAAATTCTGTACTGTAATACAAATAAAAACATGTTGCTTTACTACATGTGCGATGGAATGTTTTTGATCTTTTAATTAAGTTTATTGAATCAGAAACAATTTTACTGATGTCCCAACTATAAGTCATGTTAGAAAACAAGAACGTATTATGTCAAATTGGATCTCTTTTAAACACAATATATTGTGAGGAGCCAACTCAGATATATTAAGATTTAGGGTGAGGATAACCCGGTTTCAATATTATGTCAAATATGTATATCCATCGGGCCGAAGGCGAACAATATCTCATATAAGTTGAATAAAAACAAGAATGTTGTTTGGATAAAACTCGCATCCCCGATTATATTTGAACAAAATATTCCTCGGATCTCGTGTACACAGTATAATAAGTCTCTTGGGCCGTCAAATGGAGCCGAAAGAAAAACCATCGTGTCTCGTAAGATATTCTTACGTTTTACGTGATCCGTGTCGAGACGTACGTGAAATGGAACGGACAAAGGAAAATCTCTTGAGCTGTATTAAGGCGTAAAGGTGGGTACCGATTCCCAAATGGTTAGGTTATTTCGTCCGTATTGTGACGGGATATCCAATGCAGCCAAGAAGAAATTGAAAGTCAACGGCTAAATGTAATCATAAAAGGAAAATGTCGACGCAGCGACAAAAATGAAAGCGCTCGGGTGCACATTGCCATCTAAAATTTTTCCTGACATATACTTATTTGCAGGGACGTCTGACATTTTACGTTGTAAACAAAAACATCGGCTAGGTAGGTAGAAATAAAAGATTGAATAATCATTAGGCTACATTTAATAGGTTTACCACCTACTTGAAAATTTAGACCAGATAATTCTTGACGCAATAAGTAAACAATTGGTAATATCACAAAAAGGTCGATTGCAAAGATTTTCAAGAAACTTTCTAAAGTATTTAACTTCTGTTGTAATGCCTATAATACTATTTTATTAAAGGAGGTTATCATTAAATACAAATTTGATTAGCAATTTACGCCAAATGTCACTTGAAAGAATTTATTTAATCCAAGTTGTTACAAAACTGACGCCGTGACAGTACAGTTTCGTAAAGAAATTTTGTTTGAAGTATACCAATGGAGGCCTTCGTTTGTTTCTCCAAAAAGAGCCTTGTTGTTGTGTACCGAGAGTCTAATATCTTTGATTGGTATGTAAGGGAACTGGTTATTTTTCTTGAATTAAAAGTGAACCCTGTATTATTCATCCTAAGGTTAAAAATGTCTTAAGAAATGTCTTATGTAAAATTCAGTACCGTACCCATCGCCCGTGGAGATGGGACCGCCAAATATTGCGGGCTTTATTTATGTCCACTTGAAGTTTCCCGTAACTATAGCAGCGGTATTTTTGCAAAACAAAACCCGTATGTATTTATAAGGTTCATGTCGTTAAAAATTTTAAGCAGAAGTTATGAGGAACCTATATAATAGAAGTTAGGCATTACTTCTTTAAGGATTGTATTCTTTCTTTCCCGTTGATTTTAATAAAGTATAATAAGTAAGTAAGCTAACTAAAGCTAAAAGCAATGTATCTTTAAATATTTTACTGTAATTTAACCTACCTTGCAACATTATGCTACCTATATGCAAATAACCGGCGAATAATTTTATAATTTTTATGTTACACACATGATATTTTAATATTCACAGCTATAATGCTACATACAATAGGATATACACAAAAGCAGGAGCATATTACGGGTTCAGCATATATTCGTGTGGATGTACATACGATCTCCGCCCGCATATCCTTAAGCCTACTCTACGTCTCAAATAAGCCAGGAGGCTTTTACCTTAAGATCCACGGAATTGCGCTGATCTATCTTCCGCCTCCACTCTGATTACCATATACGCTTTCAGAAGCCTACATTCTAAACATGGATTCACGAAAATATATTGTTACCATTTAAATAATTAATTGACGAGAAACAAACTGATGATTCTAAGATTTTTGTTAATTCTATGCTAAGTCTAAAAAGTATTCTAACGAAAAATTAAATCCTATACGTAGTGCATTGAACATCTGGTAGTAGTTAGGTCATCTTTTTGTGACTCTGACGAAAATTTAAAATCAGTGTCATACAATTAAAATTCTAATCAGACAAGAGTTAGTTAGCTAGTTAGGCCAAGTGATTACGTCAATATATAATATTATTATCATCTTCTTTATTATATTGTTTATTGAACTATTAACGACAGGTGTTCTGCTTTGGAAGATTATTCTGATTGTTTATTAATGAAGTCATATTTTTGTATTTATAATATGCAAATTTCTTAATCAATTAGTTGTTAAAATATTGTCTTCGTAGATCACGCGCTACAACAAGTTATTGCAACCCACCTCAGATTAAAACAATATTTGCAGCACCACACTGGGAGGGAAACGAGTCTTGTTAATTCTCAGCCTCTTTGTACTTAATTGGATTAAATTTAATCAACTTGGAACTCTTACCACACGCATTTCCATACAAAGTATGCTTACCCTACAATTTCTACTTACGGTTCAAAAAGTATCTATTAATTAAGATCACTTTTAGACATGTAGCCCGCAAAAGAGCGGAGGAGCCAGAAGATGGTAGTGACCACCGTCGTCCATTACCGATGCATTGCCGGCCAAGAAAGAACAGAAGAAAGAAAGATTTTATAGACTCTAGCCTAAGACTAGACCTAGACTCAAGATAATACACATTTAAGATTGCTGGCACAGCAGGGGATTTAAGATAAAATTATAATAAACAAACAGTCCAGAAAAAACATTTGTCATATAAATATCTCTCATGACCGTAATTCGACCTCGCGACCATACATAAACAGGCAAGGTCAATATCGACTGAGCTGTAGGACTACAACGAATAGTTTTGCGTTTTTGTACTTTTTACTGGAACAACATTCCAGAAATACTCGTACAAAATGGATTAGTGTCTAGAGAAAAGGGCAATATTCTAGATGTTTAAATTACCTTTCTTCGTTTACTTCAGGAAATTAATGTTACAGAATGGTTATGAACTATTATTCTTAAAAAGCTAGTGTAACTATTTGTCGTATTTCAATGAAAATCATTAACCTACTTCAGACTTAACTGATAAATAAAAAAAACTTTTTCAATTTTATCTTTTACCTTAGATATGAGGTTTCGAAATAGTATACCCATGTATCACTATCCACTTAACGGTGCATCTGATATAATGGTCTGTCGAAATGTAGGTGTGATTGCCTTAAGTTATTCGTCGCGATAAGAACTCGACAGTTCTATACACGCTTGGAGTTTGGTCTGTCAACTAAAATAGGCGACTTGACTGATATTGTCTTGCCTAAAAATGCACTCTTATAGGTACCTACAGTTCCTAAAATTATTTGATTTGTAATAGTTTTCTTTCCTTGCAGAAAACTACCTACTGGTAGAGACGTACGCTGATAAAATAATCCTGTTTATTTTTGCGTTTAGTTATGGAAAGCGGTCTTCACAAAATATAATTTACTCCATTTATTGCTACGTTAGTACATGTTGGTACGGTCCAATTACATATTATATAGGTACCTAATTTGGGTTTATTTCGGAAATCACTTTACCACAGATCCTAAGAAATAGCCTTATAATCACATAAGACCTACTTAAGATTTCGCTTCGCCTCACATTTTATATACTTACTGAAATAAAGAAAAGAATCTTGTTAGCCGATAACAAAAATAAAGGAGTCGCGTGCCATTTTACTAAATTGGATTTCGCTAACTTGAAACCGTAATCAAGCGGCTGAGCATAAGACTTCCTGCGACTGAAGATTAAACCCTTAAAACTTACGCTTTAATATTTAATTTAATTTAAGTGTAATCCTGGTTTAACTTTCTATACACTTTAACATGATGAAATTTAAAAAGCCATAAAATAAGATATTTATTTAATTGGTAGATTAGCACCATAGTTGGTACATAAGTAGTAATCATGTTGCTAAGAGAAGTGTGCCGAGTTTGACTCCTGACCCAGTAGATTACGTGATAGGTAGGTATATAACTGTTTGAGCAGTAATCTTGGTTGTTAATGCCATCCTTACACGAGGGTCTTAGGGTGAAGATCGGAGTGTGTCTGCTATTCGAAATATAGGTATAATGTCAATAATAAAATCAAATAGCTATTTTAAGATAAACATTACACACCAAAATGGTATTCTCAATGCAGATACGTAAAACTTACCTTTAGCATTTCATCTCGTACCTAAGTACATATAAAACTGATTTATCAAGAAACATAAATTATTCAGTCTACGAGTGGGTAGAATCCGATTAAGATAAATATGACGTACGCAGCGGTTTCTAAAATAACTTATCGTTTAAGGGTTCAACGAGCATCCCGCACGCAAGCGGCTAGACTTCGAATCGTACATCATTGCGATCGATCAACAAGAGAATATACCGTTTGTGATATTATGATTTGTATAATTTGTGTATAACTTTAATGTTTATAAATGTTTTTTAACCTAACGCAACGGCAACATATTATTATACAATTATACACTATGAAACACAATACCTTTGGTACACCTAACTGTTCTCAGTTGTAGGCAGTAGGTACAGTAAAAAGGTAATATGCACAGTAAAAGCGAGCAAGACACCGAATTAACGTAAAACCGGTTTAAATTAAACTGTAATGCATAATCATAAATCGTACATTGTGTACGATACAATTATACCTATAGATACGTATATTTGTTGGTAGTTCACGTTTCAATCGAAATGAAAATGGTATTTTTTGCTGGGATACATAGCGATTATAATGCCTACATTTTAGACATTATATTTTTTTATTATTTCGATCTGAGATGAATAAAAATAAACTTCTTTTCGAGTCTTCACAGATAAAAACATTTGCCGTAATTGGAGCCATTAACTTTACTATTGCTTTCAACTCCAGAATGTGAAGCATTTCATTAGGTAATTAACATCTAACAGCTATCAACGACTCTCGGAGAAGTTATCTCATACTTTATTTAACCTTAATCTACTCCATATTCAATTTATAATTAGAATATTAGCTTTTAAACTTTGATATACCTAGATAATTAATCCATAAAGTATTCTTATTATCTTTTTTCAGATAGGTAAGTCTATTTCCGTGAAATTTTTATCTTGCCCAATTAAACTTTATCATTAGTCATTACATTAAATTATTTCATTAGTCATTTGATTTGTTTAAATATGCGTTTATATTAATGGCTTGTAGACAAATGACACCTTATTTTGTACTTTTAGATACCTATTAACTTAAAAAATATTTTGCGTTATAACTATTGGTACCTACGGAAAATTATCAGACAATTGACCATTCTAAAAGTCAGTAAATTCAATCTGATAACATTGTACTGACCGGTAACAAAAAAATAATTTAAATAAAATGAATGAAACCGGCTCACCTGTGCTGCTTCAGTGATCACCAAAAAGTGTGGATGAGTTCGTTTAGACTATCTGAGGTGTGGAAAACATCAGAAGTTATAAACTCAACTGACCAAGTACAGCTGCATTTCAAACCGAAGAATTTATATTTAGAAGGGGCTCAAACAAAAAATGGGGAAAGCTAAACTCCATTGTGTCACCCCAATGTAAAAACTGGGCCAATGGGGAAGGAATACAGCGTACAATTGATTTTTTTCCCACCAATCGATATAGTTTCACAAAATGGCCGCTGTTGTCAGAGCTTTTTTTCATTCCTTTTTTAAGTTTTGAAATGTGAAAGGGATGATAGACGCATACATTCGGTGACATGACAGATACAGCTACAATCACAGAATTTCTTACTTTGGTAAGTACCTAATATTGTATATAGGCAATTTCGCTGATTGAAGGTAAGTAGAATCAAATTTTGAGTATAAAAATTAAAAAGAAGGATATAGCAGAATTCAGCAATAAAAAACAATAATAAAAGTAATTATATAAAGACGTGTACCTACCTAATTTGTTTATTTTAGCTTAATACCATCAATGTACAAATTTCTTGCCTTGCATACTTGCAAGTATAAAAATTTCAATTCCGTAGAATAAGAGGTGTTAGTTCTAATTCAACTTGCAAGATTTGACCCAAAAAAAACCAAGTAATACATATTGCAAGATAAAAAAAAACTTGTACAAACGCCTTACAGTCGTGGCTTGCTTACGTACGCAATACGCTCGCTCTACGGTTGATATTATCTCACGTTTTTTGCATTAATATAATTTTATAATCTTACAAATCAAATTCACAGCGCAAACTGTTGATTTTATTTAACGGTTAATTTTACCATAACACGCAATATTATAACAAACAGTACCCTTATAGAAAATTAAACTGTTTCGAACGTATGAATAGGAATGTTATCATTCATCATTCAGTTGAAGTTGTCATTTTATGTTATCATAAAATGACAACTTCTTAGGGCGAAATCAAGTGTTAATTTTTTATTTGCTTAGTTAATAGAATTATTGTGCAAGTCTAGTCAATTGCTAGTGCCTTTATTAAAGTAGCACTTATACTTAAAAAAAAAATATTGCATAAAAAATTGCCTATGTGACAATAATATCTTGCTATTTAGTAGGTATTTATGTATAATTAAAGATTGACTCTACAGACTAAAAAAATATTAAGAGTTTTATAATAATTGTAATTTTATATGTAAATTCGAAATTTTAGCCCTTTGATATTTTTAGCTGGCTTTTACTTAACACAGGTACCTACCAATAAAAAACAGAAAAAAATCTTTTACTTATGACAATCCCGTTAGTACTCATATCTAAGTAGGTATTTGAAAGTGGCCATACTCACTTATGATACTTGGAAGTCAAGTACAGTAAATTCGTTTGCCAAACCGCACTTGAACAGCGTGGTGGACTTGGCCTGTGCCTCTCACACTGTGAAAGTTACAGTTATGGGTTGCGATGATGGTCATGATAGAGTTACCTGCCTGATTAATTACCCTCCTTTCTACAAGTCCGTTCTGAAATTTTAAGCTAATTATGTAAATCTACAAGCCGTTTCTGCTATTGTGATATGATATGCTAAAATCTTTAGGCGAGCGTATTAAGGAAAATGCTTATTCAGAAAAAAAAGAATAGTAGTGACAAAATCAACTCAATTACTTTCAAATTCATTATTTTATTTGATAAACGTTAAAATGTGCAAAACCCCCCAAATTAATTATATATAACAAAAGTATTTAAAAACAGTTTATGTAATCGCGCGCAACTTTTATCCCGCTCTAAAAATATACTCTGATCTATCTCCCTAAACGAAAAATAAAATAAAAAAGTTCCCTTAGGCTATATTATTTTCCCTACTAATAAAAATAATTATTTACAATTTATAATTCCAATAATTATTTACAGTCATATTAGGTACTGACGTTATCACCATACACGCAGAACCATGTGTCACGGCTATATGCGTTGACCTATAATTTATTATCTTTTAATCTTTAACTCACTAAAGTTATTCTCTATTACAGAAAAAATCTCAACATCGGCATTGATAAACTAGATATAGTACCTACCTATATTATAAGTACGTACCAACTACTAACTACTAAAAGACAAATCAAATAGAAATGAATTTTACTACAAAGGGCACCCCTACCACTAAGTAAGATGAATCGTAGGACGTCCTTACTTTCTAGATCTTTGACTCGGTAAATAAAACTTAATTGTGTTGAGTTTGAAGTAAGACTAAATTCTGTTAAAAGTAATAATAAATATAATAACCTACAAAGCTCAAGTTTATAGAAGTTAAAGACTTACCAGAGCGTTAATATTAACCAAACTGTTTGTCTCAGAACGATAATATTATTATACTAACTTACATGAAGTAATGGAAGCTTAATTCAGAACGAGGAAACTTACGCCATCTATCGCGAGAATAGAGTAAAACTCGTTTGCAATGTGTGCCGTAGACAGCATGTTTTTACTCACACATCGCAACAAAGTGCTACGGCTACGAGTTTATTTACTACGGCTCGTCACGTCTTTACGCTACGACTTCAAAGTGTGCGTGTATCCCTATTTGTACGCTATCCGTACACCCGTCTACATCTGTGTGTGTTATATTAGTAAACTTGTACGCACACATCCAAACAATCCTTTGTAACGAGGTAGAGAACAAAACTCCATAGCGGGACATGTAGCGACATCTAGTAGGTTTTTAGTGTAACAATAGCTCCACAGACGCATCGTAGAACGACGTAAATGAGTTTTCTTGTTAGAATTATTTTAATGGTAACTAGTTGTGAATTATCTTATAAGACGAATATTTTGAAAAGATTATTTTAATATTAAAGCAGAAAATCTTTTTTTATTCACTTATATTCACTGATTTATCATCAATCATTGTAAGTCTTAAATAAAAGAAATAATTTTATTCTAGGGAATTTCATGTCCGAGTTTTCTCTATAGGTAGGCCCTACCCAGTGGACCACCAACGACTTAAAATAGACACACTTAACGTGAAAATTATGTTACCGCCAATCTAGCTATGATAATACGACTCTACAATATCTAGCTATTTATTTCTCGCAATTCTGGACCTTTAAGTTTTTTTTACCCGTCCTACCTATAAGTAGATACTTGTTTTACCTGACCTATAATTATATATTATTTATTTTATATTGTTTTAACATAACACTGGGTCAAAATTTTGATTTTATAGATTGATTAACAGTTTTTATATGAATTGTTGGTAGCCGAAAGATGAGACGCCAAGGGGTCACCGTCGCCCATGAACATCAGCAAAACACAGCAAGTGGCTAGCTGGCTCTGGCTCTCAAGCCCTCAGCTAAAAGGCCTTCCCAATACGGTAAAAAAATGAACATTGATAAATATAAACTAATAATAAAAAAGGGGAATCACAATTCATGCCAATTTAATGAAAAAGACAATGAATAGTGCTATTGAGAAATTAAACAAAAAAATTGGTTTACCCTACAGGCCATCTCTGAAATTTCCCGCGAAATTTATGTGTCACGAAATCTTGAAGTTATGTTGAAATAAAAGTTTTTTCAAAATTTTTATCTACGATATCTCCCGAACGGTTCAACCGATTTTAAAGCGCCTTGCGACATTCGAGGCCGTTTTTTGATTAGAAGAGTTGATTACATTATAGAACTGATTGATACAGTAGTTTAAAGTTATTTTTAAAAAACTTCGTTTTAAAACCTTTTTTCGGTTTTCAGGAAGCGGTTTATATTTTCAGGAAATATAAGTTCAGTGGAACTCTTTGGAATGCCGTCGACTGCGTTTCGATCGGTCAGGCTGTTAAAAAGTTATGAGAGGTTTACACACACACACACACACACTGATACCTTCACGTTAATAGTCAGAATAACTATTAATATGCACAGTTGCGTTGCCTGTAGGTATATAACAATAACACTAATGCACGATTTTGTTTCAAATTTTATTCTACCTGCTACCCACTTATACGACACGTCCACAAAATATAAAGATTAGAAGATAATATAAAGATTAGAGAATTTAATAATCTTAGTAGTAAATTTTATTACTACTATGAATGTAATATTATTTGATATCATGAAAAAAACAATTACCCACAAAAATTACATTTAAAGGTATTTTTATATAAATAAATAAATTTTCACTTACACCCATTCACCTCGAGTGAGCGCCGCGCCTAAAATAGAACACTTTATCAAAGAACTCCTTTGCGTAGAACGAGACTCAACTCGATGTTCGACACAAATATATTTAAACTGTGAAAAAAATTGTATTATTCGTAACTATTACAAACCTCGTTTCAGACAATAACCTCTTATAACATAACATTAGCTAACCCTGTGGATTGTTTTAACTAATTTTGAATAACGAACAAAAGTTTAATCATTCACATTATAATATTATTCTAATAATTTTTAATTTTATACATGGACAAATAATATCGTCGTAACGAGAAAAAAGTCATAGGTACCCATTATTAGGAAAGCTTCATTAATCGTCATTTCAGATATTTACATTAAACATACAAAGACAATATAAATTAAAAAAATATATAAATTTGTTTACCAAATACCTAAGTATTATTTTATCATCTTAAATTTCCTAACTAGGTAATACCTACATTTTTTGTATAATAGCCTACCTACTTGTATCACTTTAATAAAAATAAAAATTGTTATCCATAATTACTTAATAGTAGTTTTTAACAGAATTAAATTATGCAATATTAATGGATAACGTAGGTAAAATGATAATAAATTTAATATTATCTAAAGCGGGTTTTGGATAAAAACTTTTTAATATCGTAGGCGTCTTTTAATTTAAACAACGGTACTACGGCGCAGCCGATAGAGACAGAGCTGCATTTGCATATCTATATTATTTCCATTTATGTAAAACATTGGTCAATTTGAGTATAATTTTGTGAACTACTTACTCAATTATAATAAGTGTTATTGCGCCCTATATCATTTTATTAATGACTGAATTTACCGTCGAGATAACTATGATAATATGATAATTACAATTATGTATTATAGAATTATTTTATACTTTATTATTATGTCGCAATAAATGTGTTAAAACACTTGCCGATATGTTTATAAAATCAGTCACTACGAGTATTAACCACTTCTTGACACACTTGAACATTCTGGGATATTATTATGGTGTTGTGGAAGGAATTTGTTAAAACGATGTCAATTTACTGTCATAAATTACTGGCTTGTTATGTCTGACGTAGTTCAGTATTTTTGAATTTAGAACGAACATTTTCGTGTCCCAAGGACAGACTCGGACACCTACATTTTGTATCGTAGCCAGATTAGTTCATTGACATTTCGCGTAGACACGAGGGGATGTAGGGGTCGCGCGCTCTGTTGTTTATTTGAGTCGGAGCGAGACGGAGATAATGAGCTAGCAAATTGTCGCCTGCGTCTCGTGGTAGCAGGTGGCAATTATTGGTGCTCACGCGGCCGGCTGCGTTTGAACTTTTGAAGGTCGAAATATGCCTTGCATAATTATGTATTTAAAGAGAAACGTTTTAAACAGACAGACAAGTAGATTAGATGTCATTTGACCACTAGAAATAATGACAATGACGTATACGTATAATTTAATGGAGGACAGCCTCATCGGTAATAAAGTCTTTTTTATAGTATAATATTAAAATCGGGTTACAGTAATAGGTATAACATAAAAAAAATATTTCGGTTAAATTAATATATTAAAAATATGTATTATATAAATTTTGTATACTATATTTAAAACGGGTAAAGCTGTGTCGGGACGCAAGGCCCTGTTTTTACGTGAAACGTCTCATTGAGTAGGTACCTACCTACAATATAAAATGAAATGAAATTGATAAAATCAGTGGCTCGATCTGTTGTACAAGTTGAACAATATAAATTCGTCGTTCGTCGATTTGTACTTTTTAAGCGTTTCTCATTTTTGCAATCTATTCCCACTTGACTGAAACGAACCATGTACGTCACAATCAATAAATAGATAGTTTCTTGTATGTCACTAAATTAAATTAAACAAGTCTCGACACTGATAGATACTAATTGAAATGTTTCATACATTTGGCGAGCGGAGACTCCAAGATAGGAGTGAGGGGCGTGCGGGGTGGGACGTGTAGATACTATAACAGCATTCCGGGATAATTTATACAATGCACCTGAATTCGTAGTATCTATTTTGTTAAATTGTTTGTATCCTTATCATGAAAACTCATCCTCACTCCACCGAGTTGAGCAACAGCTGGCACGCTAGTAAAATAATTCATACTTTTTTGTTATCGATATCTGCATGATAGCTGATGATGGCATGTTTGACAGTCGTCTTGTTGACTTGGTCAGCTAGTTGGCCATGGGTGGCATGACATACCTAGTTATTCGTTTCCGAGGTCACAATGGAGTAACGTGGTAGAACGCTGCAGACTTCGTTAGTTATAAGAATGAAATGTGCCTTAGGTACTATATCCGCAAATAAATTAAACCCTGTATTGTATAGGTATAAGTAATTATACCTAAAAGTAGGTATTATGTAAGTTGTGTAGGTATTCCTTAAATTTTTACTAAATTTTGACATAATTTAACGCAATACTAGTAATGAATATAGAAGAAAGTACCTAAACTATAACAAGTTTGAATGGTTGGTTTATAATGATTATGAAATAAAAACACACCAGCATAGTGACGTCATCTACTAGTAGCTTTATTGGTCAAGATTTCTTCCGTATTTTAATATTTATGAGCAGATTAATTAAATCTATCGGTCAAAAAACTTCCTACAACCATTTGGGTTGCATAGTAATCAAACTGGACTAAACTGGTTCTTCAACAAAAAAAATAAAATTATGTAGGAGTGCTTAATTTTTAAAATGTCTATCGTAAGACGATACTATGAAAATGTTTATGAAGTTTTCCTACTTTTTTAAGATTTATCATTTTCCATTTTTTTATTTAGTGTTTCATTTCGTTCTATTAACTTGTATTGCACGGTAATGTACCTACCTTTCCTACGCTTCTATATTGTACCGCACCCTACCGTAGGTATTGTAACTTACCGAATCCTACCTAACTTTACTTTGGTGTTGCTGTGGTAAATTCTTCTTTATAATAAAGAAAAAGTATAACGCACTTTCCCATTCAATAAAACGTGATTTTTTCTTATTTTACCCCTTACGAAATTTCTTGTAATGAGTATACCTACTGATATAGGTACCTACAAGTTTCACTTCAATAATTTATATTATTTAAAAATTCTAATTGTAGTCACTAATTAGGTAAATTCGGTAACCGTCAAAGATATCCAAAAATAAACACCAACAAAATACCTCTCAAGTTTGGAGAAGCTAATTTGTTGTACCTTAACTGTTAAATAATTTAATTCAGAACCTTAACTTAAATCGTAGTCATAGTATTAGCTTAGCATCTCTCTGTTTTTAAATAAAAAAATCAAACGATTAGGTACTAATTTCCCATCATAACTTCACTAGATTAACGGCTAAACAAGCTTATTAAGGCTTCTTAAATATATATTGTTATCTCACTCTAGCATACATTTAAATAGCACTTGGAAAAGGACGGATATAAAGAAGGTCGAACGTCCTTTGAAAGGTTTTGTCGGAAAACTTGTTTATATCGAATGCTTCGGGACGTAGTTGAGTGTATCACGAGAAAAATATTTTTTTCGTTTCATTAAATTGATTGAAAACAACCAGTCAGAAATAGGAAATGTATCATTTATAATTATGGAAAAATACTTATTGTAACGAAGTGGTGAATTTATTTGTAAATAAAAAATGCCTAAATATGATTTTGCTGTATAAAGCTGCCTAAGCTATTACCTACTGAGTTATGGTTTATTTTTTATTTATAATTAAGTACATTAATGAACTATCGAAACGACGTTTTCTTTAAACGTGACATTTAATATGCTAGTGATGGCGTAAAAAAATTAATGTTGCTATTCGGTATATCTAAAAATTAATAAACCTTTTTTGCAGCAAATTGTAATTAATACTTATTTTGTTTTTGCTAATTAAAAAACAAAAAATGAATTTATAAGTTCTTCCTAATATTTCGTGTTTTCGTGATTTTCTTTTATCTGCATTTCTTTAAAACGATTATTCAATTTAAAACAAAATTCAATGTTTCAAATAAATATTGAAATTGAATTTTATTTATTTAGAACTTTCTTCACCGTCCCGAAGCATTCGGTATGAATCCAAAGAGCCTCCAAGGATTTTCGATAGATGGCGTTAGGTTTCACCTAATGGCGGTCTTTCTTTTGCCCAAAAAACATTGTTTCAAACAATGTTCAAATTTTCATATTCTACTTGGAATATTATTTCCTAGGACTAGGCTTGGCCAGAATAATAACTGCTCCAATTTTAAGATAGTCAACGCGTGCAGCCTATGAATAAATTTGAATAATAGGTAACCTTCGTTCAAGATAACAAAGAAACTGTGGGAAAAGGCCTTTTTGCTTGTTTCTATTTTCCTACTTATTACTTCACTGAAACTAAAAAGCTACGTACGTACTACGTAACTACGTATATTAACTTGTTTTTCCTTTTATTTATTTTACTAATCTAGTTACCTAGTAGCAAAATTACTGAATTTGCGAGTAGATAACCTATACCTGCCACTAAAATATTTATCTAATAAGAAAAACTCGTAACTACTTCTTAGCATTAAAAATATAAAAATCTTTAAGGTTGCTTATAAGAATAATCGTACCGTAATCATTGAAGACGTGTATCTACGTCCTAGAAAATATCAAGCAATTATGAACAGTAATCCTGTAAGTAGGTATTTAAAATGATAAAGACATAATTCCCGTTGCTTCTAAATCAAAAGGTATTGCATAACCGCGGTCGACTGGGCGTCCCGTCGCTATATTTATACCGACTCACACATGGACAAATCTCCACGCATGCGCACCCCATCCTAGTTGTTTGTTAGTAAACAGCAATTGCACTGTTTGGTCGATAATTCTTACGCTCCATGGACGTAATTAAGGGGATACACTACGATTGAGGGGCAAAGGGAGCTGGCAAGCTTATTAAAACATTCGCTGCCTTTCTAATTAGATGTTAGGTACCTTCCTGCTTTTTAATGGGTACGCGGTACAAGCCAATTGGTTGAAACAGCCAGCTGTGATGTTTGATATTGGATGTTTTGACACGATTATAATTAACTAATTATCATAAATACCTAAATCATAGACCTTGTTTATAACGTTGAAGATGTGTGAAACTGTAAAATCCTATTAATGATACCAATATAATAAGGTACCTATTACGTAATTCAGCTTTCAATCACTGAATTATATAAAAAGTTTTAAAGGTGTTTAACATGAACATAAACAATTTATTAAACATAAACACCTGAAAGGTGACATGTGTAATTTTATTATCTCAATTAAGTTTAATGGCTATTAAAAGGGTCATAAAGGGACGCATATTTTTAAAACCTAATTAATAGTTATAGCCCATACTGTGGTTAGTGGAGAACTAAATATTTGGTAAACAAGTAGGTAGAGCAGTCTTTCGAAAAGTTATCGTGAATTTTGAACTAATAATTAGTTTAAATGTTGATAAATCATACATTAAAAAATTATTATCCTAAAGTACCTATGACTAAATTCTACCAAAGCATAAAAATATTGGTATTTAATCGAAAAAAAAATAATAGTGAACCACACCTCTTAACATAATTAATATGACTATATTATCAGTAATAAGTTATGTTTTATAGTTTTGTATGTCGATGAAAAGAGCTGTTAGAAATAATTTACAAGTTCGACATAATATAATCATGATCATATCACTTACACGATAATTTATACGAGTACTTAATGCCGTGAGTGATAAACTCTAGTCTCTAACACGTTTTCCGTGATATCGAATATCTGCTTAATGGCTGACAACACGCTTCACACTGAATGGAAAATGATGCATAACGAACATACCTACTCGTAAATAATGATCTTTTATAAATACAAAATTAGTTAACAAGTATTATGTGTGATTTTAATGTTATCATTAATTAGTTCAATATCGTTATTTTTTGTATTAGCTATATCTATCTATATCAGTTGACTATTTACTTATAACCGAATTTAAAAATTCTATAAAATAAATAATTATTTACAAAATAAATAAATTATTGATCTACACACCATGAAAGATAATATACTTACCTAAGTGTAGGTACTAGCATTTCACATGTAGAGCAGCTTGCATGCGAGTACATACTCGTAATATACATGTCATGCATGCATGTCATGTATATATAATGGGTACAGATGTATTACACGCCGATCTGTAATAGGTACCTACACAGATTAATAAACTAGAGACCCAGAGCTGGCAGTTTTCTCGCTCAGCATATTAGCATTGCCATACAGCCAGGAAATGCTGCCAGCATCTTGGGCACTTGGCTAGTAGCACCGTAGGGGTCTAGCTACATTATTTTATTTTAATTGTTATGATACTTTCATTCTATTTATTTTAATGCTTTTATATCTGTTGTAATTTCATAAAATAAATAAATATGTACTTGTTAAAAATTGTTACTTCAGTCAAATGTCCGTACACCTAATGTTTGTTCAATAGAAATTTAAAATGCCAGAAGTTAATATTGAGATTTATCAATATCTATAGGTAAACAAAAGCTGTTAACCTACGACTTTTGTGGTCTAAAGTTGATAAAAGTATTAGTTATTAAGCGTCAACAGTAGGACGAACGGAATGCTTTTACCATGCGTTATTTAAGTACGAAACATTATGCGTTGTCGCTATCTATGACGACTAAGTATCTTTGTTACGTAGGTAGGTAGATAAGTCGGCAAATTTCTTTTGAAAATTGTTCTATTGTGTATGTATGTAAAGTAAAGAAAAAACTAGGGATATCTGCGACATTTACATTAATTAATAAATATCGCTGCAAAATAGAAAATTTCACCGGAAGAGCCGATAAACTTTTGAGATTTCATTAGACAATGCATAAAAAAAGGTTAATTTCGACGCTGTTCAAAATTTTCTATTGGTTGTAGAGCCACGAGTCTCGGACCATTCGACGCAGATTATTTCTGATTCCGAATCTGCAATAAAATATTGTCATATGTGTGGATTACAACGTTTCCGCTTGTTTGCATCGATATAGGTACATTATATTATTTGCTGATAAAATTTTATCATCAACTGATTTATTTAAAATTATCTACCTAATCGAAACCGCTGTATCTAGAATTCATTTGGTATCAGACAAAAAGAACCATCACTAGCCATAGCACCCGTACAAACGAGATGAGCTTTGTGTAACATTGTCACCGACAGGTATCAAGGGGTAGGTACCACCCCTTTCGCCCCTCGAAGGGTGCACTAGACCCCTTGCACCGCATTTAGGGTTGCTAGATTAAGGCTTATCATTTTCGGGATGTTTCTAGGGTACGAAGTAGGCCCATAGTAATAAATACATTAAATTAAGTTGGTATTTAACAAGACCTCCAAAATGTTTTAGGTACCTATAATATTTTTAAAGGGACGATTAAACAGAAAGAAGAAGAGTCTTTATAGATTTTTGATAAGATAAACTTTGGTGGAAATCTGGGAATCAACATAAGTTTGCGAAAGAAACTGGAAGGCAGAACAGTAAAATTTACACTAGAAAATTCCGCAACATTCCTGAATTTCCCAGCTATCTGGCAACCCTGATCGCAATATACATGTAAATGACCAAACTCTCTATTCGATAATGACTCCGCTGCTCAGTGTTTTCTGAAGAGATTGCGATCGGGAATCTTCAAGTTATTTTCGATTTGCACTAACGAACTTACATTGTATTTAGTCAGAGGCGTGTCTTCTTAGTACCAAATACATACTAATATAATTAGTACTAGTGATTCTTAGTAGTAATTACAAATTTAAACTCAAATGAATATCCTCTTAACAAACCTGAGTTAAGTTTGTATTTACCAGTAATTTATAAAAAAAGGAAATGGCAGTACGATGATAATATTTTTACTTAACATGATATTAAAATCCCATCATTGTAAATAATTCATGACGAAACGAAATAATAAGTATTTTGTTCGAAAAAACAAGTAGGTATAATTACCCATAGTTTTAAGCGTTATGTACTCGTAGGTACCTACACCCATTTCTCAAGCATTTTATAAAACTTGAAACACCCAAAAAAGAACATTTGCTAAAGCAGGTATACGTATCTCAAACACTTAACGAATGTCATAAAAAGGTATCGCAACATTTACTGCATCGAATTACCTAAATTGGTTTAAATAAAACCGGCACCAACACCACATAATGGGTTTGGAAAGAAAATAAGTGGCCGGCGTCTAATTGCAAGTAGCTTTTTCTGGAAATACTGTCATGTTGGCTACATTGAACCTTACAGTCTGACGATTCAGTGCATTGCATCTACGGAAATACAAATTAAACTTAAACCTTGAATGTTGGTGGTACCGCTAAACAAGTCTGAGTGCCTGCTCGTAGAGTCGTAGATCCAATTTATAGGCGGAATCGGGTTTTGGTAAGCAGTCTAATTTTGATGCTATAGACGGCTCTTACTTAATTTTTTTCTATGCCAGTAGGTAATTAAAATTTGTGTACCTATATGTTTTTTGTTTAATTTGGGGCTCAGTAGTTCAGAATACAAATATATTAATTGTTTGTCATTCACCAAACGATTATTACATAAATATGTCTGTTAACCTATAGGTGTGTAAAAAAATATTCAGTAAATGAGGGGAATATTCGCATACAAAAAGTACCTAGGTACTCAGAATGCTTTATGTCCAGAACTTTAAGAAAACAAATAATATAGGTAATATAGTAAATCGTCAAATACCTACTACGTGAGGCCATGCAGGCATGATGAGAACTAATCGGCACAACAATCTTTAATTTAATAAAAATAAAATGGCTTATTTAATTTGTTCATATGTAACTTATATATTTTTTGACGCTTAACTCTCATTAATTATACCACTCACGGTCTATACTTTTCAAAGCTCTTCCACTTCGTTACCGTCCCATCGGCGTCGCTCCGTTAAGACGTAAACACCGTCCAGACTACTTACTCCAACTTTGAAAATATTTCAAACTAAAAAATTATGACTTAACCAACCGCTCCTCACTATTAAGCTTCACCAACTTTCATCGTTAACGACAACACCATTTTGAAATATGTAAATATTCTTTTTAAAATTAGATTTATAAATAGAACGTGGCTGAGAGACGCAAATATATTTTTGTAGAAGGAAAAGTTGAAAATAACTATTCGAATATATGAATATTATATTACTTTACACTTCAACAGCTAGAAAACATTACCATTTTATGGTAATTCCCAAAACAGTCCCGATGAGGTGAAATTCATTGTAAGTATACTAACTCTACATTTTTAACTTAACTTTACATTTAAATTTATAAATCTTCTCCCTGGGCCCTCCTATTTTAATGGAATAAAATTTCTAATTATCTTTTATTTTCTTGGGTTCGTTCTTGTTGCTAAGCAGGCTTGGTGCAGAATTTAGTATTTGTATGCAGCATAGTAATAAATATACATAATTATATGTAAGTATTTTCTTTCGAAAAAGATTTCTTTAAAATATTTTTGTAGCATTACTAAATATACCTTAAACCAAATACAAATATTATAGCAGGTTAGTAAATTTACAAGCTATTCACCCTATAGTTAAACAAATTCGAAATAATCTGTTGGGAAGTAAGTTTATTTAATTATTGTTTTAATTGCATAATTAAGTAGTAATTTCAACCGAGTCCCTAAATGAAACCCAAAACACCCCGCCCCAAACAAATTAGGCGGCTGCGATATCACAAGAATATTAACAAAATAATTAACCAGTTATAAATTCTGGCCTTCATGGCGTTTGGATAAAATGCACAACTCGTTGGAGGCATCTGCTTCATGACCACAAATGAACAGCCAATCCCACAGCTCTTGCAAAGATATTCATCTATCTAGAAAACACAACTCTAACCTTTATTGCCACACCATAAGAAACATTGTCGAATAAGAAATAATTTCAATACAGTTGTCTAACTTTTATGTTGTTCTGTTCTTTAAAATTAATTTAGGCCTCTTGAGATTCCACTCGTCTGCCAGTCGAGATTACGTCTATCTCAAGTTAATGAAATCGACATCTAAATAGGACAGCTAACAAGAACGAGCAATATTTAAACAAATGTACAAAACAAATTTATTTTTTTGGTGTATATTTTTAAAGAATTATTTACTAACTTAGTAGGTATAAATAACAATAGTAAATTAATAAACATGCACACACAATCTTTGTGTTCAACACGTGTTGTAAAAACAATTTCCGTTTTATGACTTCAATTCGTATTATTAAAAGAGTACCTACAATTTAAATGCTGATCAAAAAATATTTTATACCCTAGCACTAAGTACCAAATAAAATTCCTTTGCTTGACAAAATTGATCTTTTGCTCACCAAATAAGTGGGTTAGGTTAGGTTAGGATAGTTATTTTTACGCGAAAAAAAGGGACCCCGCGAAGCGATTTGGTGAGCAAAGTATCCATTTTGGTAGATATTTTAAATTTATTGGAAGTAATTTATGTGCATTTCTGACCTAAGCCATGTTAAAACATCATAATATTCAACATAGCGCCCCGAAACTGTTCCATCGCTTGACTCTGCTCCGCTTTCACGATATAAAGGGTATGGTATGAGTATGACCACGGTTCACCATGCTGGCCAAGTGCAGATTGGCAGTGTTCTCGCACAACTGTACTAATATAATATTTACTACGAATATGGTTAACAATAGGATTTTGTTGTTCGTGTTGAATCACAATGGAGTACTCTAAGGTATTCGGTCTTTCGGAACACCTACGTTCAAATCGCTAGGCTATATTTTAATGAATAAGAGTTACAAGTACGTACAATAAGTACGTAAAATAAATAACTTATTGTAAATATGTTTTAGATACGTGGGTCGTACCGTATTAGGTAATAAATAGAATCGAAAACTATCAATATCGTCCATATCTACAGATAATGAGTTTAGTCAAATAAATGTCATGTTATCGTATTACTTAAATAAAGAGATTTAACATATAGTGGAGTAAAATATAATTTGTTGTGGGGTTTATTCTCGTGAAAACGATGTGATAAATAACATGACCTCAATTTTTCCAATTACCAGATCCGCGATCCGCAGGTATCCCGCCAAATTCCAGACATAAACTATCCAATTTATGAGAGGTTAATTTGCCTTTACTCATGTAGAATTCTTTTTGCGTATGAAAATATTTAAGAGATACGACTGCGTAAAATAAGACTGCTGTATCATATTACATTGTAAGGAAATTTCGGTCGATTAATTTGAAACGCGTTAAAATCAAGAATTTATTGATAAATCGATATTTTATTTGTATATAACATGAATATTCGTATATCTATGTGTCGAATATACCCTAATGGTCCCTGACCGCACTCTTGAGATTAGTATCGAATAATTTTCGCTTCACGCTGCGATCTTTTTAAGGAAATTTTATTCCTCAATGCATTTAAATGCAAGATAATCTGATCGGTTCTACTGAATCTCAGTTAATGAGATTTCGTGACTTGAAAACTTTCCAAAATTTACGCTATATTTCATGGAAACGGTGTGTTAAATATTAAATAAATAAATACATCTGAAGATATCTCTTTCCAAAACTCACTAAACGATTGGTAGTTTTTTTTTAATTTGACTGATAAGTTGCTTTAGGTACCTACCTAGGCAGGTAATTAACTAACTATCTACTTTCTTACTAACTGAAAACATAATTATGTTGATCGTTACCTACATTTACCTAAACTGTACCGGGACGGTTTATAAATAAACACATTTTTATCGCTGTATTCATTCAATAATACCTAGTCTAGATTACTTTAAGAATGAAATCGTTATAAACTATTAGTTAGACAGATATACATTCTAATATTTTTTTTCAGTCAATATGAATACATTTAAAAAATGTAAACCGATTAGAATTCAAGGTGACTTGCAATTATTTCTCTACTTTACTTAAAATTAAATTAAATGTCTATTAGTATGATGTGTTGTATTATATAATGACGGTTTTATAGTTATATATAATAACTGCGGCACCTCCACTGATGCCATTTGTATTTAACCTTGACAGGTTAATAAGTTGCCCAAACCGAATCGGCCATTTTCGAATCGTATTCCAAATGTTTGAATTTAAACATGGTACCGAGTGCACCGAACCCCATTCCGATATCGATGCTCTCGTCCGATTTATGTAGAGCCTGCGTTTTGCCTGCGTTTCGTTTTTCTCGCCTTGTGTTTAGAGGACGGCGAGAGGGTGGGAGGGTTTAGTGAAACTGGTTGCGTTCGCCCAGCCCTTGGGAGTGGGGACGCAACGGTACAACACGCGAGGGCTTGCCGACATCTATCATGCATTTTATGGCAGAGGCTTGAAAGAGCCGCTCACATGCGACTCATCCACCTATAACCTCATTTTAATAAATTCAATCCATAAATACCTACGTTTATTTAGGTACTTTCGTATTATTCTCAGACTAGTTGATTTAATGTTTCTGTTTTAGTATTGAAATATAATTTGGAATGGTAATATTTGAAAATTTTGGTTTAATAATTATACTAAAATCAATTTTATCCTCGTTTTTTAAAGGGTGGCTAAATTGTGGTACCTAATATAGCAATAATTTGCATGTAATATACCTACCTACACAAATGCTACATATTAACAGTTTTAATGGTGAATAAAATATGTATTAAATTCCTATACAGTTTTACATGCGATATGCTCTGAAGGAACGTAGGTCGGTATACCTACTCGTATAGGTTTTATAACATGCTATGAACTGTTAATGTTTGGGTAGGCGGTGCTACGGTCCATGTAAATAGCCTTAATAAATAACATATAATAGCCATAATATATACACTCTTATCATCGGAAAATGTCAAAGCACCATGTGATATCTAAAGTAGGTACTTATTTAGTAGTTTACGTCTTGTTAATCTAAGACTTATCTTAAAGTAACGTAAGATTACATAACCAAAACAAGGACTAAATTAGAGGTAAGAGAGAGGCTTATTACAAAAAGGATGTGGCATTATAAAAGTTCCAGTCACCTTTTGACCCTTTTAAATCGAAGCTCCATTTTACACCATCAGCTCAGCACCCCCGATCTGTGAAATTGGATCATTTTCGAAGTTTGTCGGTCGCGTACCGTGATTGCCCATCCGAGAGTATTCAAAACTTCGATATTTAATATCCTGAGTTCCATAGAAACGGTAGCTTATCTCTGGTTCTATATACAAATCCTACCTAAATTGAACCCCGAAACTTCATGAACACCTCGAAGGCTGATATGCATATCGAACCTGAAAATACTGTTATGTTTTACCGCAGTGATGTCAGATTGTGGAATGTTGTGAAAGCAAAACAGAAACATTCCAATATCAGTCATGTATTTACGTAAGTTAGGGATCAAAATGGAACGGTAACATATGAATAGTTGTTACTTTTTGAAAATAAATCTCAATGATCCGCTATTTTTGTGGGCTAAATTTTAACCCCTGTTCAATTTGGGCCGAGTCTATTTCTATATGTTTCCGTATACCTTAAGTCGGGCATCAAAACTTTCTCCGCATTCACAAACTTTTTTCTTTTATGGCGAGATTATGTTAAACAGGTCTTACCTACATCATCTTAAAACTTTTCCAGTTTAAAATTACATTTAGGACTGCGCATTAATTTGTATTTTAAGATTGCAGCATTGTATGCTTAAGTTACGTAACAATTTCTGTAATCTGCACCCAGCAGTGCGTATTTGGGTCCCCGGCAACAAACATAACCAAACTTAAGGCAACATAATGAGGTACGAAAAGAAAATACCAGGAGATAATAACAGAGAAACACAAGTAATAACAACGAATGCCATTTGCGACAACGTGCTACGCCTAGATATGTGACATTTGACACGCCAGTTGACACGTTCGACAAATATTGTGCTACAGACTCGGCAAATAGAAGCAAAATAGTGTGTTCTAGCAGTATAAACAACGTCGGGGCATTATCCGAGCGAATTGTACACGTCCATATAAAACTACGCGCCGTTTTCAGCGATTGTCTCCGTCGTCGGCGTCGGATCACGCGCGAGTCTTATTGCAGTGGGTACATCTTTCCTGTCCTATTTCTATTGTATAGCATTATTTTTATAGTCGTACTTATTGGTCAGCTGATAAATACAACCAAAATATGAATAATCAAACCCCGTCCTTACACTTATTGCTAATTTAAAACCCCCCGTGATCCGGGAATAAATATTTATCTGTCTTGTATCTAAATGTCTGCTTGTGCCCAAAATTCAACTCGGAATTTGAACTTTAATTCTAACATTCGGCGAGTACTGAGGCTGGGCTAGGTACTGAGGGCCAAATAAAAATAGATAAATGCAAATTAACACACCTCTACGAGAAACCAACTTTAAGATACGAAATTACTCTAATTTAGGTATACATAGGTATTTAATATTTATAGTTTTTATTTTTATGATATATGAACAAAATTAGTTAAAAATCTTTCGTAATTATTAGCTGCAACAAAATATTTTTAAACAAGAACTTCCTTATATCCCATAAGCCTTTACACAATTAGGTATCATTAATAATGAATTATGATAGACTAGTACAAACCTTTCGCTTTTGTATTTTCGTCGACGCTTTATAAAAGAAAGCAATTAAATTTACCGCGTAGACAAAGAAATCCATTATCACAATAAGAACAAACCACCTTCACTATTTCACCTGTAATTTTGTACTGAACTCACCTTGAGCTCTACAATTGGCGCTATGCGGAAGAGTTGGATTTTTTGTTTATGCTCTAAATTTTTATGGTACACTAAAAGGCCAACAAAAGTATAATGGCCAGTAATTTAACAATGCACTCTCAGTTTCTATATAAAAGTGGCAAAGTCCGACATAAAGGATGGGTAAGGTGTTTTTTGATACGGAAAAGAAACAATGGGAAGTTGTGCAACTATTGTTGAATGAATGTTACATTTTTTATTGTTTCAAGTTAAATCCAAGCATGTGATGCATTGCACCAGTTTTCTTAGAAGTTTGTTAATAAAAAGTGAGTTTTAAATGTTTGTAAAAACTTGCAAGTAAGTAGGACAATATTAAATGTCTCAAAGTAAGATCAGTTCCGCTGAAACTAACGTTTGTAGATATCGTCTCAAGCCGTAACCAATTGTTCTCTACCTACTGTGTATCTGATGAGGTATGAAAAATTATCCTCATGCGTTAAGGGTGAGTTTGAAAAATTTATATATTTTCAATAATAATAATTATCACGGTCTCACTGATGCAAGTAATATAGTAAAATTATTTTGTTGCATTAGTTTATCGCATTAGGGCATCTTTCCAATCCCTGGTTTATTTATTATAGCCCCAATTGTATGCACATATAGGGTACATATAGTCTATAAGAGTGCAGTACCTATTTTCATTTCTATTCGAGAATGCAGAACATTTTCAAAATGACTCAGAAATCGTTTGATAATGTTGCTCACGGAATTAACCTTTTTTAAATTTAAACGATCGAATCAGAATAAGATCAAACATTACGTTACATACGAATTACCTGTATATGTATTCGATTCGTGGTTCCATCGTAAACAGTTCAGCAGTCATTTAAATTACCCCCATGTCGTATGTCTGAGAACAAACCTTAGAAGTATTTCGGTGAGAATTTTGTGTTCAGTGAGTCGTATAATCGGTTTCGTGACAACGACTAGTCGTGACGTTTTCATTGTTTGTGACTTTACCGATTAAGTATTTTTTAATTTATGCCTCAGATTTCTTACAACTTTGCCTCTACTTTTAGTTACTTAAAAGAAACATAGAGCGTTTTATCTGTCTAGGTAACATCACCACTTACCATCAGATAGGATTTTACTGCAATCACTAACTTACCTAGGTATAATACGTTAAAAGGTACATAGGTATAAAAATGTGGTGATAGATACATTTAGTAAAATTGAGCAACCCCCAAAGACCGTTAATGGGTCATCAACGCCCAATTAAGAATAACAAACAATGACTTATAAAAACTTAAATTTCTCTGATCATTCGATGAATTTCCGCATAGTCCATACATAGCCGGAATGGTACCTATAGCATGCCATTATAGTTTCTCTTACAAGAAAACGCTCTTCTCGAAACCATCACTCCATTAGTTGAACGTCAATATTCTTGGCATATACATAAATGGCATCGTATTAAATAGGCGAATAACGTCCCTCCTTCCCCGGGGGCCGGTCTCGGTCAACAAAGAGAGTATCCCTTCGACATACAATTTGTGCCAAATTGGAAAGCGGCCAATACATAAAAGGAAATTGCACTAAATGACGTCATGTCTTCATTTCGCTTCCGAAAGTTGTATATTTTGAACGCTTATCATAAGCCGCATTTTGTCATTATGAGAATTCGTTTTGTAGGTACGTGTAAAGATGAAAGGGAAAAGGATTTTTGTTTATGATAACTTGAATAATTTATATAAATCCGTTGTTGATGCATATAAACTATCTATGTTTTATATTTCCTCAGACTTCAGAGTTTCCTATTTTAAGAGAAACGTCTATATCAAAATTATTAATCTTTTCTTAAATACACTTACACTTACATTGGTGTGTTAAATCGTTATTATTAGCCGCGTTAAGGAGTGCGCACATTACACCAACTCGACGTCAACTCCACTCCGACTCCACTCCGTTTCAACTCCGACGTTCCGTTCCGCGATCAACGCTTCATCGACGTCAACTCGACTCCGTCTCCACTCCGTTTCAACTCCGACGCTAGTTACATTACGTCATGTCGGTCGACGCGTGGACTACTCGTCTACGGTGAGTCGTCAACGCAACGTCGACGCGTTGGTCTCGAAACGGAACGGCTATGGGTGTAGGGCGAGCCGTACAGGGCTTTTAAGTATAAGTTCGAAATTCAACCTTACCTTCAAAGATATAAGGCTCATAATTGAATGTTAGCTTTGTCAAGGTTTTAGTCGCGTTCTCGTCTGTCGGTCGTGGAGTCGTTGTAAAGTGCGCACTCCTTAAGGCTTATTACTAGCATAACACAAGAAAGAAGGTAGCAACAAAATAAGTAGTTATAAGTTTAAGGCAAAAACTGATAAGTTTTATCCAACAGTTTTATCACAAATCAACATAATATCAATACTATGTGAAGGACAAGGAAAACGTGAGTTCTCTAGACGACACCCCACTATCCTCATCAATTGTATCACTAGCATGCTTGAGAATTTCCTACTCAGTCGACGCGGAACAATTCAAGTAGGTACCTACGCCCAGTGGTTCGATTTATTTTGCCCCGATATTACTTTGTATTTTCCTTTTCGGATACCACGATAAGATTAGGCGGTGTATAGAATTTCTTGTTACGGAAGATTTTTATGGAAGTTACTGATAGGTAAAATAGCATTAGATCGTAGTTGGGTAGGTATGCAGGTTCGATAAAAAAATTCCGAGGGTTGCGATGACCACATAATAATATATTAAACACGTTTTTATAATAATGTGTGTGATAATAAAAGTGAACAAGTTGTCAATGAAAAATTCATTTGAGAATTCGAGAACCCCTACAATTTCGTTAGCAAATCCCTAATAACACATTGAGCACTGATTTTTCATGACTGTCAATGCTAGTTTCAGTCGTAAGTTAGGATGATGTAGAAAGTTCATTAACTTCCTAAGAGCCTAGCTAATCAAATGAACACGCTATGATGTTTGTTATATGTACATATTAAACTTGGAAACTGTTTATATACCGTTGTTTTAACAAGTAGGTAAGTACTTTCATAACTGCACAGTTAATAGGCGATGCTGACAATATTTCATTTAAGAAGTAGTAACTAGTATTTGCTCCACTGCCGCTTAGGCAACAAATCAATTGACTATCTTTCATTAAATAAATACCGCCTTGGCCGGCGGCACTTCCGCGCCACCAGATTACCATAAAATATGATGGCGTGATTAATCTGACAAACTATATTGAAAATATCATGAACGCAAACTACTGAAGTATTTCCCGTTATAACTAGGTATAAATATCTATTCTATTACATCATAGTAATCATGTATAACTCGTTAGTAGGGCTATGGATACAAATTTTCCTTCCGCTAGACCTACTAAGATTGGTTAAGCGACCACATTAACAACGAACATTGGACAAAAATGTATTTAACTAGCAGATGTTTTCGTTTGTTTTATAAATAATAATATTTTATATAGAAAAAAATTATATACGTAGGTAGGTAAATACAGTGAATAAAACATGCCGCTAATTTCTGCGCAAGTAGACACTAATTGAACATTTTTAGGACCTTTACTACATTAAGTATGAGAAATAAAGACTGTAGGAAGTAACATTGGTTATGTATTATATTTTTTGACGTTCTAATTCTATAATTAATGATCACTGCTATCAGTTATCATGTAACAACAAAAGAAAGAAATAAATGGATAAGTTGCACTGTATATTTAGAATGAAACTAAAAATCTCAGTCTCCAAAAAAATGGAACATAAACAGTTATGTCAATAAAAATGGCTCACACAAAAATTTCCAAGTCACATGTTGTCGCGGTTACATACTTAGTTACTGGCGTCTAGCCAGTAACAGTTTGAGCTCCGTATTTTAATATGCTCGTGGCATCGAATGTATTAACAAGGCTCCTTGTTACTCTATTTTTGATGTCTGAAGCTTCGCTCTTACACCCAACAGAAAGCTCTTTGAAATTTCGAAAGTCGAGATGGCAGCTCGTTAGAAATTATGGCTTTATGAATTATTACCGTTTTCAACCTATAAATTACGTTCTGTAGCGGTGCAACAACCTAAAATTGAAGTTGAAATGTTTAAAATTAACAGGTTATTATTTTTGAAAGCAGATTGATAATACAAATCTTGTTACAAAATAATGAGGTTCATACATAGGTAGGGCATAAACATTATATTTAATTTAATTATAGTACCTAAGGGTAGGTACCTATACTAAGTATGTATGTATGTACATGTGAATGTACCTACATAAAATTGTTGTAGAAAACTTATATTAGTTAGGTATAAAGTTAATATTCACACCCAATTGTAGCGTAGTACTTCTTGTTAGAAATTTCTTAGAAAATATAATTCTAAAAGAATATGATATAGGAGATATAATACTGTGCAATTACAGATAGGTACCAAACAATTTCACTCCATTACATAAATATATGACTACCTATACAAATCTAATAATATTCAAAGCATTTCAACCATTTACCCCTCTACATTCGTGCCAAAATACCTTCATTCCTCATAGCGTAGCAAAATGCAGCCAATTTACAGGAGGTAACCCGGGGCATACGAATGACGTTTTCATCTGACGCCGCGCCGGGAAGAGCTGCATTTCCTACGGAGCTACGTGTACTGTTAGCAAAACTATTTTACTGAAAATAGTAGGAAGATTTTAATATTTGATGTACAATAACAAATATTTAATGAATAATTCTGAAACAATTGGGTACAATTAAATGGATTAATACAGGCAATAAACTACTTCATTAAAATATGAGGCATTTAACTACTATTTTATAGGTAGGTAATCATTAGAAGCAAAAATACTCCAGCTGATACTCGGTTCCAGAGAAAAGTTTCAATAATAAAGGTCACATAAATGTCTACTATCACATACATACGTGCCTTTCGATAAATATTTCGAGTTCAGGTATTGTAAACTCCTTAGATACCTACGTAATTACTTATCAAAAACAAGATAAATGGCTAATTGTTGTTTATAGTATTGCTAATGATTGTAATGAAATAGGTAATTAAATGATTTAAATAAATGGCTCTATTTGCATTTAAACACGTATAATTGACTTATACATATTTAATTAACTAAATTAATACCAGCTGATAGTGCCTACACTTATGTACCTAAGTATAATGTAATGAAACCGTTGCATTAATTGTAGATGTAATGGTTCCGTACACAATTAGACTAGTTAATCAGAATACAGCCACCAAATCGAGTTAAAGTTTTGGAAAAAATGTAACATGGCTGCTGTTTGTTAGGGATATCAATCAGCTATAGGTAGGTAAACTTATCAGGGAATCCGACTTTGCTCTTTATTTTTTTCATAATAGGTATACCAGGTAAGGTACCGGCAGTTTGACAAAACTTGCAAGTATGATGCAATGTAGGACTACTTCATAAAATGTAAAAAATACATGTCTTTATAAGTAGCGTTCATACACTTCAACATGGAATTACACGTTGTGTGTTTGCGTCAAAAAATATTGCTTGTAATTTGTACGCTGTCGTTACTTTGGCACTCAACGGCTGCAATCTCGGCGCCCCATCTCGCGAGATAACAACGTGTATCGACTCAGCTAAAAAATACCAAACAAACAAGGGGCTAAACGTAATGAATGTGAAATTTTACTCGTTTGCGGACTCGAAAAGACCCCAATACGAGATCACAAGACACTCTGTCACATAATATTACCGATTTTATTAATATATTTAAAGTTTTCGGTTCATTCGTAATGCAAGAACGGTGTTAACATTGCATTTTATGCGCGCAGCCCGAATCGGTTGATTAAGAATTAAAATTATTGTGAAATTCGTATAAGGCTGCAGGTACGCGTTTATGTGGGTAGGTAGGAAAAGAGATAATTTTGTAGGCACTTACTTCGGTAGGGTTGCTAATGTGGGCTCGGAAGGGTTTTATCTCGACCCATGCATGTTTACCTTCACGACCTTACGTGCATTAAGAACTAAGATGGAGAAAATTAACTTTCCAAGGAAAATAACTGCTCATTGGCAAGTAGGTATAACGATTTTCTAGTTAGTAGTTGTATACACTCAAAAGGTACTTTGAAATGCGATATTTCTATGAGATGTCTTAAATGTGCAAGACTAATTATAGAAAGTAGAATAATTTTTGTACAGCACATTGTGTACCTACTACCTACTCAAGATTTAACTGATTACGTATCAGGTAGTAAACAATTATGGTAGAGAAATCAAATTAAAATTAGACATCATCATAACATTGAATAGTAGGTAGATACGTAAGAGATACGTATATTATGTAGGTATTTATACCTACACCATATTTTAGAACACGTCATTCCTTTCAATCCAGTTTTTAAATTTTCATACCTACTTCGTGATACTTCTTACCATATTTTATTTTAATTTGGTACCTATTTTTATATGTATCGCAACTACTGCAGTTTGATGTAATACTACTTATGGGAGCCCGAAAAGTTCTTGGTGGCTTGAAACTAGGTATCTAGTGAGGCACAACAAAATACAAGAAAGTCTTACGTAATTTTAGTCCCATTTCAATTTCCATCTAAACGTAGACCCCCTCGTAGCTACAGAGTAGAAAATAATATGTAATAACAAAAATATTTACCAAAGCCCAAAGGGAATAGAAAGATGTCCCTTAATGCGGCCTCAGATGTATCCGACCTATTATTTGTTTCCGCAAGGTTACCTTTCGAAAGAAAATATGAATGCAAATTTACTTTATACGTAAAAAGATCGATTTGCTTTGCCCTCGACCCAACGTAAAAACACCCGAGGGAGCAATGTTACTAAATAGAGATAAATAGGTAAGGTACAGAGTTGGGGAAGTTTCCGGCCCCACAATACCCGGGATACACAGGAAAATTGTCCGTGAAACGTGGATATCGTCCTGCAATTTGAGATGTTACATGAAATATTTAAATACGCAAACGTATCGCGGCACGAAATAGAAATAGAAAGTAACAACGAACGTATTAAACAAGACATGAGTCACCGGTGGCCGTAGCGTACCAGCTTCATATAAACCACGTCACACATTACGACACGCTCGTAAAATTCGTCCGTCCATTGAGCAGAACAATAAAACGCGATTTGGATCAAACGGTGTCACTAGCCCGCAAGTTCAAGTGCGCTATTAAGTTGCACAACAGGCAATAAACAGATGAAATAAAAGCGTAAATATTCACTCGTCGTAAAGGCGGTATCATTTATAATAATAACGTGTGTACGCAGTTTTATACGAGACGGTTATTTTTATAGGCATCGGTGGTCGTAAAAGCAGTAGACTAGTGGCAGACGGATTTTACGGTGCGAGACGAGCGAGTGTTGGTGACGGATCGGGCCCAGGTGATTAGGTGTCGTGTCGCGGGTGGCGTGCGACCCCACAACGCTTCAATGTACCGTCCATGCCTACAAATGAAATCCAGTGTCGTCGATATACCTACGTCTCAGCTTGTATGCACTTGCCGTTTCATCAGTATTTGTACGGCATACAAATCGATCTTTAAAATTCGACCTGTTCACCGGAATAATATTTTTTTTTTGGTTTTTGCTGTTTTTATGTCTAAATTTTTTTTTTGTTTTCAGATATTTTGGATCATACGGATGACAGCGTACGGATTCAAAGGCAGGTAAGAATTAAAGTTACTTTATTTTAAGCCTCAGAAGGCTAAGGTAGGTGACTCTATTTGGAGGTTATTTAGCGGACACGAAACCAATTTGTAATTTTAGCTTTCTAATTAACGTCAAGTTAAAATCCCACCTGTTCCTATAGGTTTTATACAAACCCCATTAAACTATAGTGGTTTTCATCTGTTAGGTTGTATTTACATACATAGGTATATAATAATGTCTTTTAGATGGGACAGGTGATCATTAATAGACATACCTGCTCCTTCAATAGGCAATATAAATTGGCGGATTGCTCATGCAATGAAATGACAGATGCTATTAAAATATTGAATGGTCGTTACGTGATACGCGGAACAGATTGATTAAAGGTGATGAGTTTACTAATAGTCCGCCATTAAAAGCCAGTAGTAAGTAGTTTATGATGGTTATAAAATTTCACACAGAAAACAGTTTTAGTGTATTAGATACACCTAGTAGGTATCAATAGAAAATAATTTATGATACCTACCTAGCGCGTTCATTGAAACTTTTTTGTAGGGTAGGTAGGGGAAGGGGGGGCAAGACGGGGACCTTAACGTTTGAAGCGGAATAAAGCGCTCAATTTTAATTATTTTGAATGATTATCTATTTAGAATAACTTTTACATTATTAATCTCTGGGATTTAGGAACTTAAGACACTTAACTTATGCCATAAAAAGAAAAAAGACATTTTTTCCTCAAAGACACCCAACACTCGATTTTAACAAAAGGTAGGGTAAGACGGGGTACCCCATGGGGCAAGATGGGGTACGGGGAGACATGTTTTAGTTTTAATTTAAATACTCGCAAATAAATACATTAATTAATAATATATTATTAATATGAATCAATAATACATAATAAATAAATACATTTGATTCCATGTATCTTCCGTTGCAGTAAAAACAAGGGATGTTATTTTCGTTGTCATCCTATTCTGGTGAAGCGTGGATCTCTTTATTCTTCTTATTAATCTTCTTTTACTTTCTTTTCCAAAGTAGTTAGTGGCACAGAAAATGTTTTTGATGCTATTTTATACCCCATTTTCCCTTCAATGGCCATAATTATCGCATTTTTCTTCATTCCCAGTCTCTCTCTCTACGTATTACTTTTATAATTCTTCACCATCCTAAAAGATATTAATAAAACAAATAAGTTATTAAAAGTTAATCAAAACATGTATTTACTTAAGTCATTATAAAGTCATATTTTATTTTGGAAGGGCAAGATGGGGTACCTTACCCCATCTTGCCCTTTCATGCTTTTTTCAATGAAATAACATACCATAAAAAAACAAATCAAAATATTGAAACAAACATATTCTTACCTGCTAGTATAATTATTGATGAACAAAAATAACTTTCAGTGAGTCCTTGATAATGCCTATTGAGGTGAAAAACACATGCCATGCGCAACGCGAAAATGACAAGCAATTTGACAAAAACAGAGTTTTTGGGTCTAAATCAAAAATGCGTAAACTCACAAACCTATCACTGTGCTGATTGATAAACAATACAAAGTCGCGTCATTACGAGCCAGAGCTGCTGAAATTGGTGGTTCGTACGACACGTGAGGCCCTTTGCCCCGTCTTGCCCGCTACCCCGTCTTGCCCCCCCTTCCCCTACTAAGTAATTATACCTAAGTTAGTGAGTGACTACGATATCTCTTGGTGGTGGTAGCGATGTATTCTTGCGCACCAACTTAGGTAATAGGTAAAAACCCATTCTTTTAGGTAACTTTAAGGTCTGATAAAAAGGATCAAAATCAAAGATGAAAACATTTTATTTATATGTTATATTTTTTTATTATTTTTTATGTTATATGTAGCATGCAAAAAATCTAATTCATTAAGGATCAAAAACATTTTTAAAAAGTTAGCAATACCTAATGATATTGAGGCAAACTTATTTTGAATTTATGTTAAACTGACTACTAGGTACTATTGAACGTTTGCCAAGTAGGCTAACATTTTTTTTGTAATATACCGTTATCTTGTTTTTAATTCAACGCTCTTTCCCTTGTAGCCAGATGATTAATTTAATTTTACATATCATTACAATGACACACTGCTTATAATAAAACAATGAAGCTCGTTTATTATGTTAATCAATGCTTTTGTTTTCTAATTAGTGTACTGATTTATTTCATTGTCTTGTTTTTGCAATTGTAACGTACGTTCTTATCTTAGGTTATTTATTAAATCTTTAAGAGCATTAACATGGGTAAAACAGCGAGAATTAGAATAATTTATGGTGCAAATGCTTCTTGTATTCATCTATCTTTTTAAATTAGTTAAATTCTTTCGCAAACTGGTTATCTGCGAGTACGGTGGGCATTTCAAGTCCATGAATAATCGTAGTAGGTACTCGTACCTACATAAATAAGTAAACGGAACGAATGATATTTACCATTTGATTATCGAAATACTTTTGGGAGCTGTCGATAGAAACGTTTAACGTTCAGGGATATTGTTGTAAGATGGAATTGATGTTCCCAGTCCATCGACAGGTACCGGTATCAGTCACGATTGGTTTCGGTTCCTGCTCATCTGTCTATTGTCGATTGCTTATTTAAAATTAGAAGTCTGCTTATTTCTAACAAGTTAAACGATAACAAAAGTATATAAACAGAACAAGAGATTTCCAATGTCACATTAGTTTTTATTTAAATACTTTTTCTATTTACATCGCAGTCGGATTGAAAAACCGTCTGTTAGAGCGGAATTTATTCATAAAGGTTGGTACGTAGCTATCTACCTAACTATATTTTATTATAATTTTCACACTTTAATGTAATAACTTTAGAACCTAGGCACGTTACCAATGTTAATAAAATCTTTACTAAACTCATTTTAATAGGCTGTTCTAAATATCATTAGTTACCTACGTCATATTTCAATAAACAGTTAAAGAAAATGTAGTAGGTAGGTATATGCTATTTTGATATATGAGTTACCTATGCATGATAAATGTATGATGATCCATACATTTATCATGCCTCCATCTATCTAGCATACTGTCTACCTTTATTGCATTGCATTGCAAAACACAATCAGTATTCTACTTTGTACCCACTAGTTATTTATTTGCAATAGTTTCTTATAAATATTCTTGTCTAGTGATGGCATTTCACTATAAGATGCATAAAGAATTCGCACTTGGTAAGCATTGTGAATAGATATTTCTATTTCGTATGCGGCCGAATATCCGGTTCTAATACCTATCACCATCATCATATCACTTTAATACCAAGTAATTCATTGGTACGTGCTTTGAATCTTAAATGCGCATTTTTATATCAGTAAATTTTATGCTTTTAACTACGTAAAACCTTGCAAGAAAATTACAAAGGCTAAAAATTAAGGAGCTTAGTTAGTGCGCTCAATAAAATTCATTCTATTCACACAGATATTTTCAGTAGGAACAGACGTCAGCGAAAATATAATAAGGGTGTAGTAGCCGCAGGCCTCTGCTGATGGGGACCCTGGGGATAATGAGCGCAGAGCATTTTGTAAATTCTTGTCCCATCCCGTTGTTTTATTCCAAGATATAACCAGAAGCTAGTTATCTTTGTGCCTACTACCTATACATAAGTTAATTTTGCGTTAAAATAATATAGACTTTCTTGTAAAAAATATAGCACTCATTTATATTGCAAAATAAATTTTGCCAAAGTAAAGTTTCTAAACGTAATGAAAGTCTGTTTATTGAACGTCTAGTGGTCCAAGGTACAGGGAAACTAGAGGACGTGGCAGATCACCGAGACTGGACTGACCAAGACTGTACGAACGAAGTATTGAACGAACCCCTGCATCAATGCACAAAGAAGGCTGTCAGAAAGGAGTGGAGACTGATAGATAGTTAAGCGTGCCACAAGTCGCGCGTCCACGACCGTGACGACTAGGTAAGAAAAAGAAAATTATTTAGATGCTCATTTATTTTGTTCGGTAGGTTCGGTAGATACTAGGTAAGGTAAAGTAGGGCTTTACACTGTATACAGTTCACAAGAATGTTCACGGTTTACAAGAATGGAATTAAGAAGGTACCTTTCTTAATTCCATTCTTGTAAACAAGATCAATATAGGTAGGTGCCTATTCAACCAGATAATAAATTGTGCTATATTCATTAATTCTTTAAATACCAACGGTTATCTGTTCGTTTACTACCTTCACAATAGACACTGTAAAGGTATCATTTAAGTTATACCTACTATCATATACCTATTTAGTGAGATTATGAACACCTTTTATCTCTGAATAAGGTCAAAGTCATCCACGAAAGCTAACGCGTGCGAATATGTCACGTGTGTTCAACATTTCTGGTAATTAGGTACTGTTCTTTTATTCGTAATAATGCACTCGAGTCCAGGTCCAGGTGTTGTGATCTGGATCTTGATTGTTTCATTATTGTCACATCGTGCCTGCCCTCACTCAGACTGGTTAGAAAATGAAAAATTTCAGTAGAACAATACTTAGACCAGTACCTACCTACTTACTAATAAGTTTAAAAGACCGCTAAAATGCGAGTCGCACTCACACATGTAGAGTTCCGGACTGTTAGAAATCGTAGTCTGTATTTTCTTTCGCCTTTGTCTATGTTACTCTGTATCTCTTATAAGAAAAATGTAAAAATAATATGGCGTGCCTGTCCAACTGTAATGTGTGTAAAATTAGTATTCAGAAGAATAAAACCCATCAATAAAGAAATCGTCTATATTATTAAAAGGTTATGTGCCCAGCGATATTAACTCTACTTAATTATTTGGCAGTAACAACATAATATATCTGTATTGTGAAAATCTCGGAAAACCCTTCGGGACGTTGTTGTGATAGCGGCCACAGTGAAACGCATTATATGGTGAAAATTTCAGGTGTCTACCTATTAACGTTCAAGAGATAATAGTGACATAGAGACAGAAAGCGGAGGCATTATAATAGAGTTACGTGTCACCCTTCGGATAGGTACCAAACCCTTATAAACACCTAACCTAGGCAGGATATCTGTAAATAATGTGCAGAGATTTGCAGTTACTTATGAATATTACCTATACCTACACTGAGCTGTGGGTTAGGTCGGTATCTATATGTATGTATGTATACCGACGCAAGAAAACGGAACCGCTGTAACTCACAAAATAGAAAATGTTCACCAAAGCCGATAAACTTTTGACATGTACGAAACTAGAATTAATTTTATCACTGTACAAAATTTTCTATTGGTGGTAGAGTCACGAGATTTGGACGCATTCGACGCGGAATTATTTCCTGATTCTGAATCTGTTATAAAAAATGTCATAAGTGTGAGTTATACCTAACGATACCGTTTTTTTGCGTCAATATGGTCACGTCAATTATTTACCTGTGAACTAACTCATAAATCTCGTAAGGAATCGACGTCATTTGAATAATCGTAAATATTGGTAAGATAACATCCCGGGCGGCCCCAAACACCCGGGATTCCCCCATTAATAGCACCTGTTCAAAACGTCATAAAACTAAACAGGTCGTTCAACTACAATGTTCTATTAACGGTTTTATGAGCACGGCTTCGTAGCACGCGCCTCGTAAACCCACGGTCACCTGTTGTGCCTACAATGTCCCATCATTGCTCCTCAATGGACGGCTTTAATGCCAATTATAGGCTAATCCATTCATATTATTTACGACCAACTTAATCTTTAATGTTTACTTTTATTAACATTATAAAACAATGCAATTGAGATATCTTTCATCGTTTATAGGTTACACGTAACCGGGTTTTGAGTAGATAAGTCTACTTAAAGTAGAGTGACATTTGCTATTCATCAAATTAATAAATTAGTAGGTTTAGTCGATAGGAATAATTACCTAAATATTTATAATACCCATACTTACTTCTAGGCATGCCTTTCTACCTGTGTAGCTTTTATAGGTTAATCAAATGGACCTAGGTATTTACAATGAAACACAATCTATAGTTATTTGAAAATATATTCTTTTCATTTTAAGAAATTTTGTAAGAACTAGGTTCTTAGTATTAAAAAGTTTTAATTTAATGGGACAGTGATATCTACCTATATCTACCTAGGTAGGTGTACCTAAACGTTTGTGACCTATTTTACCGAGAGTAGCACCTACTTATGTAGAGTCATACAGATAGACATAAACTTGGTAGGTATTGTTTGATGCAGCAGGTAGGTACCTACCTACCCTATACCCTACCTAAACCCATGTTGACAATAAGAAATGTTATTCATGACATTAGATACTTACTTAGCATAGCAACTCTATTTATTTTATCATTCCTATCAGTAATACAAGTCTCAAATCAAAATATCAATATTCTAATATTTCAATGTATTAAACATGAAGCCGAGAGCTTGCCAGATAATCATAATATATTTCTTGTCGCTACCAAATTGAAGAAAAGATACACAAGTCGATACATACATTAATAATCTGTGAATAAATCTGCCAAACTCATGGTATTTGATCACATATTTTAGCAAAAATATTGGGTACAGCGAAAGCGAAACTCAGCATTTTTCTTAAAATACACTCAGCTCAATGCTGTGACGCCATGAACCATAACTCAAATGACTGCATACGTCAGGAATATAAAGGAGTATCTTAAGCCAAACTCCGCCTTTACCAACATGGCCGCCTATTCTGCACACACCTTCCCACTTTCATTGGTGCAACGGAGAAAAACAGCTGTCTGCACTTGTTTTTTCACCAATCAGAGACCGGATGAAATTGTAAAAGTTGTTTGGTAAATTAATATCCAATATTCACCTCTCTCTCAATACGTACGAGAGAGAAGAGCACGAAGAAAAACTTAGATGTGGTGAAATAGTTTCGCAGATGTGCAAAGAGATGGCGCTATTCCGGATGTTCGTAGTTCCATACCTTGTAGATAGATGGCACTAAAACGAGATATCACAACAAATGGAAAATATTGCTACAACCAATTTTAAATAATATGTTTATCCCTATTTCATTTTTCAAATTAAAATCGTAAAGACAGTACTTTTGCTACAGCTCCTTAATTTTTTGGATAACTAAAAAAAAAACTTTAATTACTTAATATTAGATCAGGTGCTTAGGTAATCTAATATTTGGTAAGAGATTTTAGGTACTTAGGAGGTACATTGTCTTATAGCTACCTATTTACCTATAATTTAACCTAGTTTGTAACCTAGTTACCTGTTTTGTAACAGTTTGGTATTTATTATAAGTTAGGAAAAAAACAATTGCTCAAAGCAGTCCATAATTAAATCTGTTTTTATTGACTGCTCTGCTCTGTTATAAAAATACCTACTTTCTTATTACCTTGGTACCTAGGTATACCTACCTAAGCTATAATATTACTTACCTATTATTATTCTATTAGTTTACTTTTCTAATATTTGTTAATGTTCTTCTATGTATGTACAAGCATGTACTATGTACAATCATGTACAAGTACTTCTCGTATGTACAAGTAATAACATAGATACAGTTACCTACTAGGTATACCTACTTACTACAGATATATATAAAATAAATATAAATATAATATAAATATAATATAAATATTTATAAATGTATTCAACGAAGTAGGTATGCACCTACCTACCTACCTATCTACAATTTGTCTCTACACACGTGGGTGTCGTGTTTAGCTTTACGCAGCTAGTTTTCAAATTGTTACATGACCTACCTAATCTACTTATTGCAAATTCTATGCTTCCAGTTTGTTCATGTTTTTTCTTATTAGAATTGCCACACGTAGGCTTACCTATAAGAGTAGGGAAAGTAGGTAGGTATCTTTTTTACTTATACTTACCTAGCATAATAGCAGGTAATTTTTAACTTAATGACTTTTTCCTTAGTTATTTTTTACATTCTTGATAGGTAAGCAAGCAGGTTGGTAGGTTGGTAGGTTGGTAGGTACCTACCTACTTAGATAGATAGTTACCATACCTAATATAGTATCTAACACACAGCACTTCAGTAACATTCTTTCGAGTTTCTCGATTAGGATGCATTTGCATTTTACGCATCAATCGGCGGAGCTTTAAATAGTCCCAATTTAAGATTGGAATTGGTATTTGTTTAGTAAAACGAACCAATATATCTTATGATGAAATCGTTCTCCTATGGACTAATCCCGCTTGGCAGCCATTACACTGCTTCTATTTTTCTAATAATAGTTTCCAACTGCCTGTTAATAGTCTTCTATCGAAGTTTCGTTTTCTCAGTATCAGTCTATTTGTCACGTGGTAAAAGGTCTTTCTATGTGTTCGGTTGCAAAAGAAGTGTCTTTGTTGTATTAATTAATTGTTATACCACCTGGTAAGTCATGATTTCTCTAGTGTTATCTTAACGTTCACGAAATATGTTGATCACGATAATGTTCTAGAATTAGAAATCTTTTATTACCAATAACTTTAACAACATTTTTATTGTATTTTTTTTTGTTCCGTGTTCCTAAAAAATTGCCAGTGTTTATCTAGTAAGGTTCTCAGAATTATAAGAGGATCAACCCATGTGACTATTGAATGAGATCATAAAATATTTACTTGCGTTATGTAGGATGGAAAAATAAGCCATTTAGTATTATTAGGAAGACCTACTTTTGCATGAGTATTACAATGCCGTGTTTGACTTTCGTGAGCATTTTGTTCTCGAATTTGAATTCAAATGATATCTAGCAGCAATGTCACTACCCAATAATCGTAAACCGAACGTTTTAAACTCTGAATCTAGCGAGGTTCGAACGAACCTACCTTATACCTGCTTCATTGAAATATTAAATATGGCCTGATCATTTAATATTGCTGGTTGGGTAATATTTTTAATATAGGCACCCCGCACACTGATAATGTAGGCGATAAGAACGGTTAACGAAAAATTATACGGCTTTTACGATTTTTAATATACGTAATACCTACCTACTTATTCGTTGATTTCCAAATAAGTACTTAGGTATCTGTATTTAGGTAGGTACTTACCTGAAGTTTAAAGTTATATATATGTGTTTGCGCATGTGTGATTTTAAGTAGGTAAGTAGGTAGGTTGTAGCACATTTGAGGTACCTAGTATTACAAGTTATTGTTAATTTATTATTAATAACTTGTTTATTAGGTGAATAAGTAAGTAGATACCTACCTATACACCGGTAGGTAAATGTATCTACTTATGTTAAGGAATGAAAAAAAATAACAAGTTAGGTATTTTTCTGTGACATTACGTAGACATAAATCTAATAGAAAATCTCAGCGAATACCTACCTTAAGCAAGTATGTGATTAGGTAGGGTAGGGAGGGGCTAGTTGAGCATAGGGGTAAGTTGGGCAATCGCAATATCTCGAAAACTATACACCGCACGCGATGGCTTCAAATAGCGAAAAGAAGGGGTCGCGGGAGGGGAACTCATAGCGCGACCACCAGTGGTGACTTGTCGATCGAGTGAGATACGAGCTCGCATTGTTTATTTTGTGACTAAAAAGTAAAATAATTGGAAACCGGAATATTTCGTCTGTTCTAGTCAAATATTATCCGTTTTCAATTAGGTAAGTGTTAAACTTGCATATATTTATTGTACTTTTGATATATATAAAAATTCTGCGTATAATTGTAACTGTGTTTTCATAACCTATGTTTTGTTTTAAAATTTCGGGTTGGGGCTAGTTGAGCTATAGTCGCTCAACTATCCCCACGATTTGTAACAAGAGTAATATAGAACTTATTTTGTTTAGGAAGATGCGGACATATAAAAGAAAATGAATTGGCTGATCTAACACATTTATTTTCCCTGGAAATTGTCCGCCCATACTCAAAGGCAGGCCCTAGAATAGCAACCAAAACTAACAGAAGAAAGAGAGAGACTGAATCTGATCCTAGTTTGAGTCTACTTTGTTGTTTGGTCACTAAAAGTCTATAAATAAAAAGTTGATTGTCAAACAGAAATTTTATTCCATGTCTAGTTAACATTGAACCCATAGGTTGGCTATATTTTCTAAGTGCTCAATTTGCCCCATACCCTTGCTCAACTTACCTCACCTATGGGGTACGTTGAGCATAGATGACATTCTATATTTAAACAGCTGTAACTTTTAAATTGGGCTTGTTAGAAATAAATTACTAAGGTCGCTTTTGTAAAGGAATAAATGAGTTATCCATCAGTATGCATAACATGACATTAAGACTTATAGTTGATTTGCTATAACAGCTCAAGTGAAAAATTGCTCAACTAGCCCCTCCCTACCCTACATTGGAGGTAGGTAGGTAATAAAACTTCGTTTTTTTATTTAATATTTTTTTATTTAGGTAGTATAAGTATATCAAGCAGTGTCTGTATCTACCAACTGTTTTGAAGGATAAAATACATAAACTCTATACCAAATTACAGGAAGGTATACCTACTTTTTCTATTAATACAAAGTAATCTTCGTCGGATATCTACCTACCTGTGAAATTCGTAACAACTCAGTAAACCCCCTCGGCAGTTAGGTACGGGGGAGCAAACACATAAGGTTAGTATCAGCTGATTGTCATGGGAATACGCCAGTTCCTTCCGTGAGTAATATCCAGCGGGCTAGCTCCGGGAGTCTCTAGATATTTTTCTTATTTCACTTACCTACCTACGTTAGAACGTTAAATATCTACGCTTGGGTAGTAGGTAGGTAAGTATACCTACATAATAAAATAAACTTGTAGGTTATAATAGCAGGTAGGTACTAGATAGGTCTAAGATATAAAAATAGTAGGTAGGTAGGTAGCAAGTAGGACCTATTATGAAGTAATGCTATTACACTTCTTTAGATAATTGCGGATGTTATAGTAATGTACATTTAGAATTAATGACGAACTTAATAAGACCATGATAAAGGTACCTGATTACATAATCATGTTTAATAATCATTACCTTACTGAGTCCAAATATTGACATAAAATAGGGTTAATAGTTACCGGTTACACGCTTCCTAAACATGATGGTCCCAGCTAATCAGCGGTTTAGTTATATTGCAGATAATAATCTATAATTATAGGTACCTACCTATGCTTCGTTAGATTGATATAACATATGTTTACATGCTTTTGAAATTGTAAAACTTTAGGCCAGAAAGTAACCCGTAACCCGTATACCTACAATTTCAACTTTTTACCTACGTTACCTACTTACATAGCGAAACAAAACCACTAGAAGTAGGCAAGTACATATATTTCATTAATAAATAATTTCAACTTTGACGTTCAATTTATTTTTACGGCCCATACCTACACATTAAATAGTCAAAGAGCCTTGAGCGGTCGAAAGGGAAATGATTTAAATTTATAGCTTAAGCCATTCACATAGCCTGAATAGATATTTCATAATCAATTCAAAATAGAACGTTTTGCTGGTAGTTTTCTGGTAGTAATTATATGAACCATTATTTTGTTACGGGTTTAAATTGGTTTGCGGCGTCTTGAATCTTCAATATAAAATTCATCTAAGTACTTACTTTGATTACGTAGGTAGAAATAGTTACATGTGCCTACAGAAAACAAAGGGTAAGAAAATCATTTTTAATGTAACCTCAATAAAAATAATAGACATTTAATACAGTGGTTAGGACGAGCGAGCTTTTTAAAAAAGGCGTGAAAACATTCCGTCACGGTACGGCGACCATACGAGTGTTGGTGGTATTCATTATCGACAGTGATCGTTTACCGGGCACGGCTATTTCTTCGTCAGCTACAAAAAATGTACTGTTAAATTAAAAAATACAAACAAAATAAGTATTTCAATAAGACTATAATAATTGGATCTAAAATGTTCTATCTCTTTATAATGAACGTCTTAGGTACATACCTATCTACTTTATTTTGATTCATATTAGATCAGGGCACCAGCCTCTACAAAGTTTCCTTTTAAAAATAGCAATGCGTAACAATAATCACAACATTTATGTGCACTTGTAACATCAGTAGGTTCTGAATAAATAGTTGGTGTAGTTTTTGGTATTATGTACACAGATATAAACAAACACTAAACTATACAAAAAAGGTTAAAAACTAAAACGACAACCTAGCATAATATATACCTATTCTAAACATACATTTGCTCATTTATTTGATACACAACACAAAACTTTGTTTTTTTATTAAGTCGATATGTTATTGTTAACAAGCGGACGATAAAGACGATTTTAAAAAACCTACCTCATTTGTCGAATTAGGTTTGAGGTATGATAAGTTAACATGTACACATAACTAACTACATCCCGGGCTAAAACCACAACCCTCAACCCTCATTTTGGCTTCGCAGTAGTCGGGTAAAATATTTAACCAAAAATGTAGACATTAACTCTCACTGTAATTTAACTGTAATGAGCTTACAACCTCATTAAAAGTAAACACTTATAAGACTATTTGAATTAAGTTCAAATGATTTTCTGTACCTAAATAAGCTACGTTTGGACCATTTACACGTCATTAACGTGCTTTATTAAGTGGCTCTACCGTTAAAATATTCCGAACGCGCTAAATAGAGGGTTTCTATTTCGGAAAGATTTATATTATACCTATTGTGCTACAAATAGAAAAAGAACAACTTATTATGGAAACGAATGCATGGAATGGAAAATTATACGAATTAACATTAACATAGTGTATATAATTATGCAGTTACAATTAATTTGTATAATAATACAATAATTACGAGTATTCTACGGCTGCAAATTATTTTATTTTAGGCAAACGAGGTTGTTCCTTAACTATTTTATGTTAATTAAAAACCTCAAGGAAATATAAATATAGAAATACATTCAAAGAGGTGAGTGCCTTTACAAGTACGTATGTTTTAAGTAGTAAATAATTCATCATCACAACCCATAACTGTCCCACTGCTGGGCACGAGTCTCCTCTCACAATGAGAGGGGTATAGGCCATAGTCCACCACGCTGGCCAAGTGCGGATTGGCGGACTTCACACACCTTTGAGAACATTATGGAGAACTCTCAGGTGTGCAGGTTGCCTCACGATGTTTTCCTTCACCGAAGCAAGTAAATAATTAGGATATGAAAAATAATTTCCGTAGGTATAAATAGCAACATTAAATAGATTTTTTAAATACTAAATAGGTTTATTATTACAATTTTGGTTTATCAACAAATTAGAACCATAGGGATGGGTATTATTATAACAAGGTAACTCATACTTCATGCAGGTATTCTTATAGGTACCTACTACCTACCTACCTACGACTATAATATGTACGATGAAGGTATATAAATCAGATGTAACACAAGTAGTGTAATAAAATATAGATACAAAATACCTATAAAATACAGATGTCTATTATTTCTCGTTCGTAATATAAAAAATATATTTAAACATATAATTGGTAGAGCCATGGTTTTTCCATAGCGATAGACCGTTAGACTAACATGATATTCTGTAGCTGTAAATCATAAAGTCATGCAATTAAATTTTTCATATAATTATGTATTTTATAATATAAAAACCATTATCTGACATAAGAATACAGTTGTTTAATATTGTAAAATTTCTGATACTTTGGTAGAGAATGTGCTAGTCTTCAGTACCTATTATTTGCACAGTTTAATATCTCCGAGGGTTTATTATCCCCTGTCATTACAATACTTATGTATACTTATGTATACCTAGGAGTGTTCATGGTGTATGGATAGTCCAGTGGTGTGAACGTAGTTCCCCCACATTTCCCCACACACAACGCGTTCAAACCTGCTTGCAACTTTATTATTTCAAAGATATGTATAAAAAACATTGAGTCCCCTACCTCTACTTGAAATAACATCGCCAGTACCCAGAGTGTATATGTAAAGTCTGTCCAACCTGCCAAATACCTGGCCAATTGATTTGCCAAGCTCAGCAGGGGGTCATCAATGGGCTACGAATTATGAATATTATCTATGCATTTCTTAAGTAAATAGCTGAAAAAGTTATGATAAACTCAGTGACAATTTCATTTGAATTGTTCCCACTTACTTTACAATTGGCTTTTTGTACGGAAATACTTACTGCGCGGAATACATTGAATATCTCAATTTAAGTTCTCTGCAAAAGTAACACAAATGATGTTATATTTGTACTTTGTGTCATTTATCAGACATTTGTTCATCCTTACATGAACTGTGATCCTTGACCTCAGTTGAGGATGATCATAAATTTTAATACATCGACCTTCATCAATTAGGATTTATACTACAAGGCTGTCATGCATAATAATTATGTTATATAGTTCTTATCCCATGTTATGCTTAAGCTTTTTAATATAATATCATAGAAACGTATCACGAGACGACACGTAAATATTTCCTAATTCTGCATACAATAAATTACTCATAAAAGCACTTAATATTAACGCGATAATCTTATTTGCTTAATTTTTTTTGTTAACTAACAGCGTGAAAAATGCAAATTTTATAACGCCATAAACTATTAGATTTTTATGAACATGTGAGCAGAACTCGAATTATGAAACTACTATTCATAATTTTCCTAGATATTTATGTTTTGAATATTGATTATGTACCTATTAATTAATAGCTTCCGTTTTTTTTATAAGACAGATAAAATATCCTTACCTAATGATGTGTAGGTACTAATTTAACATTTTACATTAAATAACGCTACACACTCATAGCCCCACACTAGGATTCCTGTGTCGTGTGTGGCACAGACAACACATAAAGACAAGGGCACACCCAGACCAAGAACAGAAATTAAAACTTTAAATATCAAATATCAAAAATTCAAATATCTGCTTCGCTAGGAATCGAACCCAGGACCCTCTGAACGGCAGTCAGGCATGGTGACCATTGCGCCATACGGGTCGTCAGGTTCATATAAAGGGTGAACGTACTGACCTGTGGGTACATATCTCCTAACCTTACATATACCTACATCTGATCAAATATAAAGAACTCTACAATCAAATCAACGTGAAAGTACTATCTACACGTGTTTCGTTTCGTAAGTGTGAGTGCGTGACAGTGTGGTGGTGTGAGTGCGGCGCTCTGAAGTGCAGTTTGGGAATACCGCACCGACTGATACGCCGTAAACTACGGTCGGGGCCATTGGAGGTCGAGTGTTACGGAATAAATCTCGAGATAACAGAAGACTGAAGATAAACTCAACACAATATTTTTTCAAACTCAGTAGAAATTAAAACAGTGACTAGATAGCATGTTTTGTACTAAGGAACCTACTGCTAATTTCTAAAAAACTTGATAATAATATAGGTACCTTTCCTTATTCAAAACCGCATGAAATTATAAATTATTTCTTTTGTAAACAGCGATACATTTGTGAGCTATTAAATTCTGATGATTATATGCTTAGGTACGTGCCTTACATAATTGAATGATTTGAAAACAATCATTTGTCTACTTTTTGTATTTTGTGTAAGGTTCGATACCAGGTAAAAAGGTGTAATGTAGGTAGATAATTAACGTGAACCAAGACACTCAAATCATTCGAGCGTAAAATTGGTCGGTACACCTATTTGTAGACTCCCAACGTAACCTTACGCCTTGATAAATAAAACAAAACACGATCAAATTATTTATTTACCCCACAAGCTTATTTATTTTACATACTCAAACCATTTCATATCTGAAGATTGGTCCCGATGTTTTCAGTTGCCGTGTACGCCGCGGGGTCAATAAAATATGTAGGCAGACGCGTCGTGTGGGTCTCCCGCCTTCCTATAACAAGAGAGAAAATTTTCTATGCATTCTATTTTCTTGTATCGGTCAGAATATTTAAGCGAGTTCCTTCCTTTTTATACGAAGTTGACCGGCCCTTTAAATCATTTGTTATCGCCGATACAAACACAAAATTGGACATAATTGAACGTTAGGTGCCGTAGATTCGTGTATAAATGTATTATTATTAGTGCGTGGACAATGAATAGCCTCTTTTAGTTTCTTTCTACATCTTATCGTTCTGATATTTTATATGTAGGTACCTACTCTGGAACGTACCGAACAGGTCATGGAAAATACAAAATATTAAAATAAATGATAACACCTATTTCATTGAATTTATTCACGAGGAAACGCATTCAATGATAGTTTACTCTTGCGTAAATTAATTAAGGTTTTCTAAAAATTCCTAAATACATTTTTTAATTCAACAGATTACGAAAGAATAGGCAAAGAATCAATCACATAAATTTTTGAAATTCACACGACATCAAGAGTTCAATACTACAAATTCAAGTCATAGTGTTTAAATAGTTATGCAATAAAGGGCGTGGTCGGGTTGCTTGTGACACAGGGTGAGGTGACCACTATTGGCAATATTTAAGAGCGTAATAAAGAACCTACATCAAGGAGTCCCACCGGTTATTTCTTGGTAGGTATAGCTTAGAAATAGGCTTTATATTTCCATCCTCCTTACTTGTAGTAAGAGACTTCAATTAGACTACTAACGGAAATAACCTACAAAATTACACAATATATAGAGTACACCAATAATAATTGTTTAAGATAAACATACCGTTGGCCTCAGAAATAAAGTGATTTGTATACGCATTGCGTATAAACATAAACATGTAGCTGACATTTATCAAGCGATAGAGCCAATTACTAAGAGTTGGCAATGGACAGCATGAACTACTAAGTATCTCATTCGAAGATGCTCAGAATGTATTTTGAGTGACCACAAGTATCATTCTCGATTACAGTGTAATAACACAACAGGTTTCAATTGATTTAGGGCTGTGTAAGCAGTTGCGTAGAGATCCTATTATTACGCATGTGATCGAACGTACAACTCGGCACAATAGTTAAATTATTTAGTATTTAATGCATAATGGCATTCAAATTCAAATTTATTTGCTTAAAACTTGAGTAAATACAAGGCTTATGGGCGATAAACAGTCAACTTATGGGTTGACTGGTAGAGAATGCCAATAGGCATTGCAATCCCTACCTTTAAGTTTTTCAATAAAGAGTAAAATTTAATAAATAAATAATTTATTGCTATACCTAATTCAGGTATGTAATATAATTAATTGATACTTAATTATTATTTAGTAATGATTGTAAAAAGCGAGCCATTAATGGACTACCTTGAGGTTTTTTGTTTAAGGAAAACTAAGTGTGTTTCGTCAGTTGCTTTTTACTGACAGTGCTTATATTATGTGTATCTAATAGGTAGCGCTTTAAATTAGTACCTAACAACAAATTCCTTAATCAAAAATTATTCTTTTTGAAACATTTTGCAAAATTGTTTCCTTGCTAGTATCTTCATACACACTGTATATCTATAATAAAACTATATTTATACTTTGTTGCAAAAATTTAATAATTTAAATATCCTTTCATCATCATCATCATCACAACCCATAACTGTCCCACTGCTGGGCACGGGTCTCCTCTCACAGTGTGAGGGGTGTAGGCCATAGTCCACCACGCTGGCCAAGTGCGGATTGACGGACTTCACACACCTTTGAGAACATTATGGAGAACTCTCAGGTGTGCAGGTTTCCTCACGATGTTTTCCTTCACCGAAGCAAGTAATAATTAAATTTTAATGCGCACATAATTTTTGAACCACACGGCTATCACTGCTTATCCTTTACTTATGACTTATAAAATTATTTAAATTTAAAAATTTACCTTATTTTTGCTTAAGCCCACTAATTACGTTTATCCCATATAATTTAGATGCGTAGGTACTTATATTGATTTTTCCCCATGAAAAATAGACAATTCTAATTATGTACTTCAATACCTACTTATTTTCCTTGTTTAGTAGGTACTTGTTTGAAGTATATTTTTCTAATAAATAATTAACTCCAATCACTGGATTTTACCATGGAAAATTAATTTGTTATTATGTATCTCAATTCACTGTACCTAATACCTACTTCTTTATTATTATCGAAATTGTCCATTTGATTTCTCCACAATTTATTTCTTAACTGCGTGAAGAAGAAACTTTGTCAAATCATTTTATAGGAAGAGCTTGCATTTTAATGCAAGGCTTAGATTTCTACTTTACTACACTTTTAAATACCGCTTTTCTTGTACCGCGCTATACTTGACACTAAAACGATAGTGTCTCATTAATGGAGAGCCAGGGCTCGTAGCGGTAAGTTACTGGCGACTTGTGGTCATAAAGTACGCAACTTGATTATCGGTCAAACATGTACCGTGTAACCCGCAGGGTTCGTAGTAGGTAGATACATCGATCGATTTTGCGAATGCGTTGTTGATTTTACCCAATTACAGTCCACTAATGAACAATATTAACGAAATCTGTATTGGCTCCAAATTACTTAATTCAATCATAATGTCTAAAAGGTTCGATCCGGGAGTTCGCAATATATGGCTACAACCCATTAATGGCCCACTACTGAGCACGGGTCTCTCCTCGTACCTGAGGAGGCCTAGAGCATACTCCACCACGCTGCTCCAGTGCGGATTGGTGGAGGGGTTAGTGGCCAACCCAAGTGTCGGAAATTTTAAGCCGCCCGAAGGTATCCGACATGGCTTAACGACTGCTACCAAATGATAACAACCGGGACCGACGGCTTTACGTGCCCTCCGAAGCACGGAAGCGCTCAAGAAATTTTTGCCACTAGCGGTCACCCATCCAACTACCGACCGCGCCCGCTGTTGCTTAACTTTGTCGATCACTTGAGATCGACGCAAGCCGCCGGGCTATGAGCGCTTCCAATATATAAATAACAGTTAAAAGTTATTGAATATTCAGTGCGATTATATTTCGAGCTTTACCTATTAAGCACGTGTAATGCGGTTTACAAGCATCTCTTACGATTAAATAGCCTTTAATGGAATAAAGTTCGTAAATAAACTTGCAAAATTCGATATCGTGCTGATTTTGAAATGATATTTAATACGAATTGACAAAATTCATCCCTTTATCGTCAATTAATACATTTTTGGTAATGTAATTTCGCAACGGTTATCGACTCGAGTTTAATTACGTAAACTCTGCAAGTTATAGACGCGAAGACGACTCAATTAAATGCTGAATAATAATTAAGCATAAAAAATTTGAAGTCTGATAAGAGCGGCTGTAGTCAAGGACCTTCAAAGCGGTTGTCAGTGTGTGGCACTAAGAGAAGCCAGAATGTTTGCATTCCTGTATTTCCAGCTACGATAATAAGGTGTCAGGTGCACTCTAAGGGGTTTAATACCTACCTACCGGCTTCATGTGAGTTCGAATCGCTCGAAAACGGGTCTGATAATGCGCACAGGCAGTTAGATACTAATTTTATGAGACATTTAAAAGTACCTAAGATAGTGCGCCTTTTGCCCGCCGTCTGCGACGCCTACAGCTATTGAATCTTTCTCTCCCGTTTACATAATATCGTATCTTTATCACAAATTACTTAATGCATATCTAAAATCTGTTTGTTCATGGACGTGACAAAAATATTACGTAAGTAACTTTGGTAGATAGCTGCATGTACCTAATAAAGAAATAAGGTGGATTAAAATTTGAATTCAAATTTAAACTGATTGTAATCTTTGACTCAATATAATATATTGCTTATTTAAACTTTAAATTAAACGGGGCTATTAATAATTTTGTATTAAGGAATGAAAGTGACATTAAATACAGAAATAAATAAAATTAGGCAATAAGCAGGTTCATATGTAGGTACATACATACTTATGTTCTTTATACGTGTGGGGTGAAAATTAAGTATTCTAATATTTTGAAACAATGTATTTACCAACTTACCTATGTAAGTAGGTATAGTTATTATCAATAATTCTGCAGGTGTAAAGAAATTGAAATTTGTATAAAGAAATGTTTGAAAAAGTTCACTTGAACTTTTAAAATTCACCTACTAAGGTGCCACGCAACAACCTGCGGCACTCAAGATAAGTTGGATTGTTTTCATTGGGCAAAAATTTCTAATTTGTATGATATTGAATTTTAAAAACTTAACAAAGCTTTTGTTCGCGAAGAGTACATCAACTCCAAGTTCTCAGTGACATAAATCTGGGTCGAATGACTCGTGGCTCTGGGTATCTATCTACCTACATATCTACAACCAATAAAAAAATTGGAAAGTAACCCTATTTTATACATTTTCTTCTGAAATCTCAAAAGTTAATCGGCTTTGGTGAACATTTTCTATTTTGTGGGTTACAGCGTTTCCGCCTTTTTCGTCGATATACAAATATAATTACGCTTACACTATCACACCCCCGTAATAGAATACCCTGTGTTGCATGAAAACACACAAATGATAATCTTATACCTATGTATACCGTACATCCACCACCCAAGACTAAACATTTATCCGATTGTCGGAATCGAACATGAGACCACTCGCTCTACTGGCAGGGTCACTACCAAATGTACAATAGGGTAGTCAATCTTACTGAAGGAAATAGAGGCAAGTGATACAAATTCGTATGAAATATTTATACCAGAGAATGATATCCATAATTGTAAAACAAGCGTGAAGAAAATTGCTATTTCCAGAAAGGGGTATGACGAAATGATATTTACGCCAGAAGCAAAAATATGCCACCGAATGAGCATCGCTTTCGCGCTCAATACGGCGAAACGCAATTCTATCTTTCGATTCCCGAACATATATTACTCGGAAACCGAATAAAAAAGATTTACCGTATAAACGAATACGGATTTTTAATTTGTCAAGCAGAACCGAAAGGCGCTTTTTCTTTAAAAATTATTAACACATAATAACGTGGTTTTATGTTTTTTGTAATGATACGTTGGGGTTATCGGAATGACTTGCGGTTCGAGATATGGCTCCAATAATACTTGATGTTAATGGTCTGCATGAGTTATACATATAAGTAGGTAATAATATGTACATATATACCTACACGGAAATATTCTTCTGCAGGAACCTACCACTATTTCATTCTGACGGTATACCTAATTATTAAAGATTTTTTACCATAACTTAAAGGTAGGTATAAACTGGATATTTATCTGTAGGTACTTAAAATAATATAAAATAAATCAATTATAGATAATTTTAGGAGTGTCTTTGGAAAAAGTATTTTTGGAAAAAAAATGATAGTCAAATTTGTGAGTACCTGCCGTTAAAATGTTTAGTGATGTTATGATGATATACCTAAATTGTTTGTTAATGATGATTAAAACCATATTTTCGGATTAATTGTAAACATCGCTGAGTGAACCAATGATGTTTTGCACTTATAAAGTAGTCAAAGGTGTGTAAACAAATACCTAAAAATACCTAAGATACGTTTCTTAATATACTAGCAGCCCCAGCGAACTTCGTACCGCTCTATAATTAATAAACAAATAATAATATGGTGACATATCGACAGCAGCGCCACCTACCGGGTCCAATTGTAAATCAAAACCATTCTTGGATACACCTGAAGACACACAAAAAATTTCAACCGAATCGGTACAGCCGTTTTTGAGTTTTAGCGTGACTAACGCACAGCAATTCATTTTTATAATATATGATATAGCCTATGTCACCCGGGGATAGTGTAGCTTTCCAACAGTGAAAGAATTTTTCAAATCGGTTCAGTAGTTTTGAAGCCTATTCGATGCAAACAAACAAACAATCAAATCTTTCCTCTTTATAATATTAGTATAATAGATAAGTGGTTACGGTACTGCGGTAATAAAGAACGAGGCTTTTGTATTCCTTTTAATAAAACATAACTGTCATTTCTTTTTTAATAAACCTTTTAAAAATCCCTGGTACCTATTTAATTCACTTGTCCTACTGGCATTAAAGGCCATGAACTTTTGAAACCGGACTTGTAGGTAAGGTTATCAATTCTGAGATTTTACCCCGACCAGGATATTATACGGTACGCATCTACATTATTATTGTTATGATTTTAATGAGTAAGTATGTATACGTAATCTACAATATTACATTTTTTTATCCGTTTCTCAGCTTATTGGGATTGACCTCGTTGACAAACAATCTAAAAATTATATTATTGTTGTACTTAGTATCTATTGCGTTACGAAATAAGTATTTCTATTAATACTTAGTTTTTCTCTCTTCCACTCTCACTTTCTCTTTCCATCTTCCACGCACAGACTTCGATCAGTTAGTTTTATTATAGATAGGTACGTAGATTTAGATAATATATTTTTCTGTGTACATTTCTTTAATGTATTATCTACTAGGTAATGTAAATACTTATAAATTAGGGTCGAGTACCTTTTGATTACTGTATTTTCGATTTTTTCTCAGGACAGAATTAGGTATGTATTGTATTAAAATTAGGTATTTTTTATAAAATTAGTATCTATTATTTATTTTGTTAAATGGTCAAAGTAATTATTTTTTGCAACAAAAAGATATTGCGTCTAAAGTTAAAGGACGTTTATTACATTATTGTACTTTTATGATATTTTTCAAAGTATTATTTTTAAAAGGCTTTAGACTGCGACCCTTTTCTTACTCGCCCGATATTACGCCCGCGCCGCTAGGTAGGTACCCAATCTTAAGTAAATAATTATTTCAATTAAAGTTTTGTGTTATGTATATAAAAATATCTAACCGTAGTTAAATTTTTCTGTCCCAAATAATAGTTTTAAACGTGTTTGTTAAAAGAATAATAAGAAAATTACGCACAAGCGTAGCTGGCCATTAACAGTTTATCTAAGGCGACTAAAATATCGAGATGTTGTTCTTTTAATATCCTATAATTCAGCGCTACGCACACCGCACCAATGGATCTTGAAAAACAACCAGTTATTTTGACAAGCCATCTTTTGTATGATACCGTAAATACGGTGAAGTGTAAGCGAGAATGCTCCCTGTGGAATAGAATTAAGGCGTTATTTCGTCCGACGTGGTTTGAAAAAATATAAGATTCTTTTCATTAGTTACGGTAGACCTTAATTTTAATTTGGAATGAGTTTTTTATAGAATACTTGAGGAGAAACGATTTTTCATAAGTGATGAGGCGGCACCGTTTGTGTATATTGGATAAATATTGTTATGAAAAACGTCCTAGGTCGGAAAAATGTGGAGTACAATAAATATTAAATCGAAGCCTCGTCGACACGTGTAACTAATCTTTCGATTATACATGTTTGTAATGTATTAGTTCGGAGTTGTATAATGTCGAAAGACGGTTGTGAACTGTATGAAATATGGCCGCAGATGTAATCGGTATAAGCAGGTAAACGTTTTCATGGGGTGTAGCAACAATAATCACTCACATATTTTATTACTTTCTACAGAACGGAATTTTCTTTGCCATAGGTACATTTTTATTCTGTTTGTAGATGTAAAAAAGTTAGTTAGGTACCTACTATTTATTTCTCAATAGACAAAAGACAAGTAGACTCTCTATCTATATAGTAGTAATACTTATTAAAGAAGTCACTGACGCGTTGCAGGTAGAAGGACACAGGGCCGTCATGTTTTACCGGCTCTACAATATCACAATAATAAATTTGTAAACAATAAAATAAATTGTATCTTATCTTAGTTACTACTTATTCTGTGTCTTAGCATTTAAATAACATAAAGTAGTAAATTCCATCTAAAAACGGTATGTACCTGGGTATATTATATTGACAAAACCCATGATCCCATTGGGTTGATTTTATCAATATATTCTCTGCTGTGTCTGAATTAATGAGACTTTTAAAAAACCAATTTAGCTCTAAATTTTAATTTTAGCGCGTAAAAGTACTAGGGAAACAAAGGTATGTAGCAGTTGCGGTACATACAGATTCCTAATTGAACCGGAACTCGATGAAAGCTTCGTGTGAGCAGGTGTTGGTAATGACTTAATTTGGGCAAAATCGCGCAATCTCGGCAGATTGCCTCTTGAACGCCTAAATTAATCTTGTTACTACGCAATATAAATTTTTGTTGCTGAGCAAGTTTATACCAAGGTTTAAATTATATTTAGATATTAAAACCGATTTTTATTAATGACTTTTAGGAACCGTGACCTCCAAATCAAACGTCAACGTCGGATATGACGTCAATTTAATATAAAATTATCGTGGTTGCAATTACCTACTCTATAAATAAATCAAATCGGACTAATTTTATGCTCAATAAATACTTAGTACGTATAAATCTGACATAAAATTTAGAATATTTGTGTCTGTACGACATTTATATGACCCATTAAATAAATTAATAAGTTATAAAAATTTTACATCACAAAAAAATATGTTATTTAGTAAATACTGATTTGTGTTTTACCTAAGTTGTTTCCATAAAAGAAGAACATATTACACCTTTATTTATATATTTACTGAAAGCTATGATATTATTAAGATGTTTATTAGTGGTTGTAAGTATAGCATAGGTACCTTTAATTAATTAAAGATGACATTAAAAATAATTGAAAGTGTTGCTTACCTAACAATACCTACTATATAAGTATCACCTATCAACGAGCTATAAAGTCTGTCACCTATAGATATAATTGAAAGTGAAAATTATGATGAAATTATTTTAATGCATATTCGTATATAATACTTTATGATAATGACAATAAATACCTCATTTAATGTTCGGGCTGTTTGACATCTTGCAGACCTCCTATAGGTTGTAATGTAGTATAGTAAATTAACTTTCAATTTGCATTTTAATAGCCTTGGACTCTTCACACACATATTTTGCTAGAATTTACACGAACTCGATTGTCAACCGAAGGCAATTGAAAAGTCGTAAAAATGCTATAAAATTGGATCGTAAAAGAATTGTAATTCTCGTGTATATTTTTACCTTAAATAACATAGCGGTTCCAGCGGGGTCTATAATTGAATATTTACGTTAAGCTTTAAAATATTATAAAATTTATAATATCATTTCAGGAATATATTTTTGATTAGTAAAAGTAAGTTTGAAAGGGTTCATACCAGTATTTGTTGTCTTGAAATGTTTTATTGATACCAAATTTTAAATAATTTATCGTTTTCTGTTAAAAACGGTGTGAAGACATAAGAATACTATAAAAATAATCAATTTAAACTTAAATATTTTTCATGAAAATTTGTTTATAATTAGGTATTAAAGAAATAAATTTACTTATAATAGTTTTAACTCCGACACTATAATATGTCATAATAATCACAAAAATAATTACTTACCTACTACAAGTTTAGAAATTTTACAAATTGTATTTTTTATTTGACACTTCTATTTTTGAATCAAAGATATCTATCTGAAAAAGAAACTGAATGTCAGAACTCTTCAAATAAAAGAAAAATTGTGTGGCACAAGTTAAGGAACTTCTATGTAAATAACTTTCAAAAGAAAAAGTTTTTAGAATTTTATTTCGGAGCGCACACCCGTTTGTCAAAAACTTTGCCTTCTCTTGTAACGTAAAATGTTGAAAGATCAAAAGAAGCCGGGTTTATATTTACAAATTAATTATAATTACGTTGACTTTTATGTAGGTACCTACATACCAAGGTAGGTAGGTATATATGCTCCAAATTACTAATTTAGGCATGTACAATACAAATGTAACAAAGATGATTATATTTGATGAAGATGAACACAAGTTTTAACAGAGATAAGCAGGTTGATATAAATGTCAAGACAACCATACATAATTACATACATAATACATCACACATAGATAGTAAAAAACCTACCTCCTACTACTTATTTACGTAAGTACTTACTACTTATTTAAAAAAAAAATATAGTGCAGATTACTTTCATACAAAATTTAATATTATATGGGTTAATATTATACATAATATAAGTATGTATGTATATTGTATATACATATATTTAAGCTTTCATAATGTAGGTAATCTTAACATTTAAAAGGCTTAACATTTGGTCAGTGCTTCACAGTCACATTGGTTTTGGACAGATAAATAAGGGCTTTAAGAATAACATTATTACTTTCTTCTTTATCGATTAAATAAACAAAACGGCACATTTTATTAACATCCATATCATCATCATCATCACAACCCATAATTATCCCACCGCTGGCCAAGTGCGGATTGGCGGACTTCACACACCATCGAAAACATTATGGAGAACTCTACAAGTTTGCAGGTTTGCTCGATGTTTTCCTTCACTGAAGCAAGTGATAATTAAATTTATATTTATATCATACCTATATTTTTTTTATATAAATAGAGCAGAACAGCCACCTGATTTCAAATGGTCACAGTCGCCCATGGACATCAATAAGAAAAAGGCATCGTCGATGCGTTGCCGTCCATAAAAGAAACAGTGTCCTCTTTCTTTTCTGGCTTTCCGACACTGCGAATTTCACCAAACAGGTGAGGCTAGGCAAGTGAGTATAACCATTAAAACATGCAGGAGTTCCGTTATTATTAAAAAGGCTGTTAAGTACAGCTATAAATACAGACATTAGACCGCTCTAAATAAATGTAGATGAACTATCTTAGACGTTTATAATACCTACTGTTAAAAATCTGCTACATACTTAATGTCAATTGATTAAATAAGATTAGGTACTTATACTTTTCTAATCTAAGTTAACTTAATTGTATGATCCTTAATTATTGTAACTGGAACTCGCTACTAAAGTAACGTACCTACCTAACTAAAGAAATTACACGGACCCTGAAACTTCACCATTTCCATTAGTGGGATTAAAGAGGATCCGACATGATACGGTATTTAACTTTTAACTAGTTGTACACACCTACCTACATACACAACCATGATCTTACGTGCTTCGTTCCGCGTATCACGTGCCTACCTTTACAAAACGTTCACAAGATTTTTTATTACAAAACAATCGTTATAAACTCAACAGTAAGGTTCAATTTCAAGTCTAGGAATGTTATCTTACGCCTTTATGGTATTAAAGTGTTGCGTATCGATTAGTAGTGGCTCAGAACCGATACAACCGCTTCTATTTACGCTGTTTACCTATTTATAACCGAAGCTATCTGACTCCCTACCTGCGATCTCGTGTCAGTTCAGAACTCGATTCATTTGATACTACAATTTATATCTTGTTGGTCATGTCTGTTTCCTGTAAGTAATTGAGAACATCGTAGAAAAAAATAATAAAATATGAGTCTGAGGTATAAATTGTTTTATTAAATTTGTTAGGTATATCACATCTTCGTACCTATTTACGCTTCGCTGGGCGCAGGACACGTGTTTTTGTAATAAGGTACCTAAATATATGTATATCAGGTCTAAATAATTTAATTTTTACACATAGGTGTTCTAGAAGAAAGTATTAGGTACTGACGGTAAACAAAAAGTTTTGCTTTAGAAAAATAAGACTACTTTTTTCTAATATACTTAGGTATCTATACCTACTTGTATTATGATATTGCAAGATACTAACAATTACTAAATAAAAATCAACTGTATTTTATATTAAAATTAAATCGTAAGTAGCACTGTAATAAAATAATCACAACGACTACCTAGGTACTTAACTTGAAAAATACCACTGAGTTAAATAAAACCATAATTGAAAAATACATTATTATTTACTTGGTTCTATAATAAGAATCACAAACATCCAACATATTGAGGAGTGTCTACGTACCTACACATCGTTTCTTCTTAAAGAGAGATTATAATAAATAAGTCATCAGATGAACATGAAAATTTCTGTGTAGGTACTCAAAATGGTTGGCTTTGAGGTGTGAAGTGTCGCACGACAGCTGACGCGTGCCACCAAGTTTACAGTCCATAAAAAGTCGCAGTTAGAGCCCATCTTTCTTTTTAACGATCGTTGGAATCGTTGTTATAAAAAGTAAAACATCAACAATCCCGATCGGCCATTCATAGTCTAAAAATATTAACGGTTATAGCACAGATTTTAGCGGTAATTGGCGGCCACTCGACTGGCGTAAAAATATGCTCTGAGTACACTCATTTATATGACTCATCGAAAGGATTATTGGAGGTTCAATAACATTTTTTTTTTCAAATTTACGAGCGTAATCTTCAAATAAAGTCTCAAGAGTAATGTGAGTACGTAGGTACAACGTACGAAAATAACCAGTTAGGGAGTCAAAACGCAATTGATTGAATAATGAGGTCAGAACTTACTAATTGTAGATAACTCAGGTGACATTCTGAAGGTGAGACGTCTGGAATATGAAGGTCAATTCACTAATTATTTACTTAAAGAACGAGTTGACAACTTAGAAACATACAAAAACACGAGGAATATTTTTTAAAACTTGCGCATAAACTTAGATAAATGAAGAACTATAGGTGATAAAGCATCTCCAAAACACCGCGTCTAGATTCAATATTTGCGTTTGTGTTCGTTTAGGGCGAAGCTAAAGAAGAATTACGCAACGCCCCATATATTATCAAAGTCGGCCATAAAATGCTTGAGTTACCGATTCCATCGACATTTAGTGTTGAACAATCGACCGTCGGTGAGTCAGTTGGCGCCCGAGGACGGACGTCGAACTACGCCTACAAATCGAAACATAACCCTTACCATGTGTTATAATATACCATCGGAATGGGCATGGGGCCCACGCACACATGTCCACTAAATATGCATTGATTATCATTCGTTGCCCGTAAATTAACAGCCTTTAGGAATATTCAGTGAAAGACGCGGAAGGATCGTAATAGAATTTTGATTAGTCGAGTTTTATTCAAACGTGGTTTGTTCCCTGGAAGCGCAACAATGTTAGCCTGAGAAAATACAGATGGGGCGTCTTGCGCAACTCATTCCCTTGGATAATACCCCTACCTACCTAATTGGATTATTCAATATTAATATCTTACATTTACGCTGTATTTTCATCTAAGTACTCTTTAAGTAGGTAGGTTTTTTCTCGCAGTTACATTCAACAATTTAGGTGATAGGTATACCTAGTAATCAGTCAGTTTTAATAAATTTAAATTCGTATTTCCTCTAATTAAGTAGGTATTACCTATTATGGTAATTATTTAATAAACCCGAAATAAATTTTAGTGTCGTAGATGGCTTATTGAAATGTTGAAATAAAAATAGGGTGTTAACCTAGAAAAGCACCTTAAGCAATTAAATAGCCATAAAACAGTTTCCCACCGTAACCATCGTGTAGCTTGACTTGTTAGAGGCACCTACTACGGGATGATAAACACGGCTCTCGTGCCGAACGTAAAAACAACTTTTGTTACCATTTTATGACAACAATTACGACCAATAAAACGTGTAGCGATTATTTGTCGTAGCGATTCTTGCGGTCGCACTGTCATCAGCCCGAGTTCTGGTGTTGCTACTGTATTCTCCTTCAACGTCAGAAAATCTTAACACACTTAATAGCTTTATTTAAAATTCAACTTTAATACCTACGTCAAAAAAGTTACATTTCTTTTGCGTATTTGTAATATATTACAGAGGTTGACGCGGCAGGAAGGTGAGTCTATGAGCCACAACGGGCCTTGACTTTGTCCGCTAGTGTATTTATAATTCATCTGTGGGTTTAGATATACTTATAATATTAACGATACTTATTCCGTTTGTTTTTGTTCTACACGCGGTTTTATTACGTAAACTCTAAGCAAATGCCACGAGGGGCGTGATTTTTCTCTTCGTAAATGTGACGGTTATTACAGAGGGCTGTTTTGTTTTTGTTTTTCATTGTGAGTAGTTCAACCTACAAACCTTCATGAAACACATAATTTATTATAACAAGAGTTCATTTCATTAAGATATATCAACATTATAACATTTTATTAATTAAATATAACGACGTATTATAAATATTTAACAAAACATAATAAAATGTGTTCTTAGTATAACAAAAATGAAGTCAGTTTACAAGAATGCGAAACATATTTCTATTCTACGAATAGGTATCGATACGTTGTAGTGTACAATCCTCTTATTCCAAGAAGCGGTATTATTATACATTGTGTTATAAATAAGTACGAGAGCACAATAGCGGAATAGCTTTGGGAAAATATCGGAAGGAGACAGTAATGAACGGGAAATGATCCAATTTAACAGAACCCACAACGCCTCTGCGCCGCTCGCCGTCTCTATCGTATACGTAGGATGTCCGTAATTGTTGTGGTATTTTCGGATAAACACTTTTCAAAGTAGTTTTTAACGCTGCATACTTGAAGCCTAATATACTAGGATTCACTATATCGTCAGTGCCATGGACAACACACAAAAGAAGTACACACCCAGACCGAGACCAGAAATGAAATTTAAACTCATCATTCAAATTCGCGCCTGGCTGGGAATCGAACTCGGAACGCTTTGAACGGCAGGGTGTCCATTGCGTCATAGACTTTTTATTGTAAAAAGTTAACTTCCGACCTGACCGTACGACAGCTCTAAACCCCATTATATAAAAGTGACACCACAAAACAAAATTAACGTTTACATAAACCGATAAGTAGAGGCAGTTAAACAAACCTACTTTCTTTTGACCAACTCTCTCAGGTCTAACGTTCTGATCAGATAAGCACAGGATACCTCTGTCCTTTAATGCAAAATAGGGTAACTACGTATCAAGAGAAAATCTATCTACACTGTCTACAGTTAAGTAGCATCTGCAGCCCTTGGACATTCAAGTGCAGCATTCCAACTCTGCTTTTAGCGTTAGCTATGCTTTTAAGACAATCTATATATATATCTATATATATATCTATATATGTTGAAATTTGGCTACAGATTTTCAGTGGTATTTTCAATTAACATCAGGACGACTGCATGGCTGTTTGGTATTTTTAAAATAAAAGTCCAATAAACTGTATCCCCCTGAAAGCTAAACGCATGGTAAGTGTTCTAACGTTGATACAGGTTATTTACAAACCTTATCTGGCAATCGGGGCCGTTGTATCAGACGGCATCGGCAACACGGCCAGATGTGTGTGTCACTTTAAACTCTATATTTGGGAGGTTCTTAGAATACAGAAATAAACTGGGATGTATATTTACATTCTAAAGTATGTATTCAGTGTAACACTGGCAGTTACATTATAGAGTTTATCGTCACACTTTGAAAAGAGACATTCGAAAAGGAATTTGGATCTCGGATTCCCATGAATGATTTTAAAATTATATAATCTTGGGTTGTACACATTTTTCATGTAAATAGTTACTTAAATACCTAACTATATTGAAGAAAGATATTTCAACTTTGTTGCATGTTTATATTCGTATGATAATAACATAATAAGCTTAATTGACTAATCCTTATTTGCAGGGAAAACTATCAACTTTTATAATTGTTATTAATATTTGTAACTATATCAATTTATCATTAATATTAATAACTTTTATGATGTGTGATTTAAAAAATTATCATCGAAGTATTTCATATTCACATTTTCTTTTTACTAAAAGTACTGTAACCAACATTTAATTTTCCTATTAACAAGTAAAAATTGTATCAAATTTGTACATCTAACATCAACTTAACATACAAATTCCGTAGAATGAAAAGGCTTACCTTATCGCAACACTAACTGAGCCGTTTTGAAGGCGAGCGCGTTAAAATTTTGCGTGGAAATGCACCCAATTTGCAGAATGGGGCAAAGGGCCACAATTTGTGTAGATAGCCCTTATCTATGGAACCCATCGTCCTCGTATGGTACCGACTACAAAATAGCTACTTAGGATGATAATGCTCTATGTAAGTTATGATAATACTATGTTGTGTGATATCAAAATTTTCCTGACGTGTGTTTGAGTAATCCTACGCATACTTAGATTTGTTGCATGTATTTTACTAAAGCTATTGTTAAATTAAAGTCAATCTTAATTCATTGAGAGATTTAGATATAACTTACTTGTATTTATTCTGTGTTTAAAATATCTTTACTTTATCGATGTTATTCCAATATAATTGCAATTTGCATATTCCAAAATGACTACTGGAGGTAATAAATATGAATATTAAAAAAATATTACTCATACATACACATAGAGTAGCAAAGACGTTCTAGCGTGCGTAAAGCGAAATGTATAATTGGCATAACACTAACCACGCCTTCTCGACGGATGTATGAACAATAACTACCGATTGCAACGTTTGCGCCATCTACGAGAATCTTACCGTCTGCAAGTCATTGGTTATCAGATTATTACTGTTGGTATAATTTGAAATTATTTAGTTACTTTTTTTGCGATATGACATAAGAATACACAGGTACAATTTCTAAATGAGGGCTGTGATAGGGCTTTTGACATCGCAAGTAACTGTAAGGAAAAATAATTTAGTTAGAACTTTAAAACAAAAGAGTGTAGAATGGAGTAAGTATAGCAGGGTTGGGTGATAAAGATCTTGCACATAGATGTTAGCCGTAGACAGAAACTCATATGGTCTCAACACCTCGCTAGAGACTATGTAGTCTATCTGCATTTTTATATTCATGTAAAATTTTCACTGTAAGAGCCCCTTAAAGATAAATTGCCTTGTTATTCATAGCTTATCGCTATAAAATATAACGAGCGATACTACAATGTTGAGATCACAAATAGAACAATGAGATCGTATACAGCAATGCGTATATGTTTGAAAAATATTATACAAATTCGCAATATCATGCTCCTGCCAATATAATCCAATAGGAAATAAATATTGAGGAGTAGGTACTTTAGCCGAATCTTCAAATCTAGCCAAATTTGAACTGTTTTGGCAAGGCGCGTCTATTAACCTAAATCTTATCAGTTTTAAGCCAACTTGGTATTATTTGCTTAGCAGAAAATATACGTGACCTCTGCGTTGCGGGAGGTGACGTGTTATAAACATACAAATAAAGTAAAGCGTGTTCTTAGGTTCATCGTACGGCTAACTTTTAGCTGTATTAATGAAAAAATACTAACATGAAAATAATTTTCAACAATACCTTTGTTACATTATAACAAAGAAAATATGTAGGTAGGTACTTATGTTAATAATCCTTGAACGTGTCTGTACAAATCGTGTGTTTTTTAACCATTTAGCTGCTTAAGGTCATATTCATAATGTTTGTGTTGACGAGACGATAGGGCTATGTAGATGACGATAGGGATATGTATGGACAATTGGGCATTGTAGTGAGGTATTTAACTAAGTAATTTTGTAGATATTAAATTAACATATTGCGAAAAATTTGCCAAACTAGCTTCTAAGAGTAAAAATTTGTGATGAAAAATATTACATTACGTATCGTAAAATTCTGAACTAAAATCGAGGCGTCGCTAATGAGAAAATTCACATTCCCGAAGCGAAGGAAGTATTTAAAATTTCATATTTTCACAAGGCGGCTTCGTTTATTTCCCAACCCTACCCTGTTTCATATTCGACGCGCGCCCTACTCATAGCTATATTTTATATGAAACAGTCTCCAGACCTTACGTCTATCTACATATTAGAATCGTTATGTCAAACTGTTACAGAATAATACTTCCTTATGATCAGATAATGTAAAGGGTTTATATCGCAATGTAAAATAAGAATTAAAGTTATTCATACTTCAATGAATCTCTTTACACATTGTATCATTTTCTATATTTAGCCTAAACATGCTATTCTTGCGGTCGCACTGTCATCAGCCCGAGTTCTGGTGTTGCTACTGTATTCTCCTTCAACGGCAGAAAATCGTAACACACTTAATAGCTTTATTTAAAATTCAACTTTAATACCTACATCAAAAAAGTTACATTTCTTTTGCGTATTTGTAATATATTACAGAGGTTGACGCGGCAGGAAGGTGAGTCTATGAGCCACAACGGGCCTTGACTTTGTCCGCTAGTGTATTTATAATTCATCTGTGGGTTTAGATATACTTATATATAATATTAACGATACTTATTCCGTTTGTTTTTGTTCTACACGCGGTTTTATTACGTAAACTCTACGCAAATGCCACGAGGGGCGTGATTTTTCTCTTCGTAAATGTGACGGTTATTACAGAGGGCTGTTTTGTTTTTGTTTTTCATTGCGAGTAGTTCAACCTACAAACCTTCATGAAACACATAATTTATTATAACAAGAGTTCATTTCATTAAGATATATCAACATTATAACATTTTATTAATTAAATATAACGACGTATTATAAATATTTAACAAAACATAATAAAATGTGTTCTTAGTATAACAAAAATGAAGTCAGTTTACAAGAATGCGAAACATATTTCTATTCTACGAATAGGTATCGATACGTTGTAGTGTACAATCCTCTTATTCCAAGAAGCGGTATTATTATACATTGTGTTATAAATAAGTACGAGAGCACAATAGCGGAATAGCTTTGGGAAAATATCGGAAGGAGACAGTAATGAACGGGAAATAATCCAATTTAACAGAACCCACAACGCCTCTGCGCCGCTCGCCGTCTGTATCGTATACGTAGGATGTCCGTAAATGTTGTGGTATTTTCGGATAAATACTTTTCAAAGTAGTTTTTAACGCTGCATACTTGAAGCCTAATATACTAGGATTCACTATATCGTCAGTGCCATGGACAACACACAAAAGAAGTACACACACGCAGACCGAGACCAGAAATGAAATTTAAACTCATCATTCAAATTCGCGCCTGACTGGGAATCGAACTCGGAACGCTTTGAACGGCAGGGTGTCCATTGCGTCATAGACTTTTTATTGTAAAAAGTTAACTTCCGACCTGACCGTACGACATCTCTAAACCCCATTATATAAAAGTGACACCACAAAACAAAATTAACGTTTACATAAACCGATAAGTAGAGACAGTTAAACAAACCTACTTTCTTTTGACCAACTCTCTCAGGTCTAACGTTCTGATCAGATAAGCACAGATCAGATAAGATACCTCTGTCCTTTAATGCGAAATAGGGTAACTACGGCATTTAAGTTAAAAAATAAGATTTATGTATTGTATCAAGAGAAAGTCTATCTACACTGTCTACAGTTAAGTAACATCTGCAGCCCTCGGACATTCAAGTGCAGCATTCCAACTCTGCTTTTAGCGTTAGCTATGCTTTTAAGACAATCTAAAATAAGACAATTATATATTGAAATTTGGCTACATATTTTCAGTGATATTTTCAATTAACATCAGGACGACTGCATGGCTGTTTGGTATTTTTAAAATAAAAGTCCAATAAACTGTATCCCCCTGAAAGCAAAACGCATGGTAAGTGTTCTAACGTTGATACAGGTTATTTACAAACCTTATCTGGCAATCGGGGCCGTTGTATCAGACGGCATCGGCAACACGGCCAGATGTGTGTGTCACTTTAAACTCTATATTTGGGAGGTTCTTAGAATACAGAAATAAACTGGGATGTATATTTACATTCTAAAGTATGTATTCAGTGTAACACTGGCAGTTACATTAAAGAGTTTATCGTCACACTTTGAAAAGAGACATTCGAAAAGGAATTTGGATCTCGGATTCCCATGAATGATTTTAAAATTATATAATCTTGGGTTGTACACATTTTTCATGTAAATAATTACTTAAATACCTAACTATATTGTAGAAAGATATTTCAACTTCGTTGCATGTTTATATTCGTATGATAATAACATAATAAGCTTAATTGACTAATCCTTATTTGCAGGGAAAACTACCAACTTTTATAATTGTTATTAATATTTGTAACTATATCAATTTATCATTAATATTAATAACTTTTATGATGTGTGATTTAAAAAAATTTCATCGAAGTATTTCATATTCACATTTTCTTTTTACTAAAAGTACTGTAACCAACATTTAATTTTCCTATTAACAAGTAAAAATTGTTTCAAATTTGTACATCTAACATCAACTTAACATACAAATTTCGTAGAATGAAAAGGCTTACCTTATCGCAACACTAACTGAGCCGTTTTGAAGGCGAGCGCGTTAAAATTTTGCGTGGAAATGCACCCAATTTGCTGAATGGGGCAAAGGGCCACAATTTGTGTAGATAGCCCTTATCTATGGAACCCATCGTCCTCGTATGGTACCGACTACAAAATAGCTACTTAGGATGATAATGCTCTATGTAAGTTATGATAATACTATGTTGTGTGATACCAAAATTTTCCTGACGTGTGTTTGAGTAATCCTACGCATACTTAGATTTGTTGCATGTATTTTACTAAAGCTATTGTAAAATTAAAGTCAATCTTAATTCATTGAGAGATTTAGATATAACTTACTTGTATTTATTCTGTGTTTAAAATATCTTCGCCTTATCGATGTTATTCCAATATAATTGCAATTGCATATTCCATAATTACCTACTACTGGAGGTAATAAATATGAATATTAAAAAAATATTACTCATACATACTCATAGAGTAACAAAGACGTTCTAGCGTGCGTAAAGCGAAATGTATAATTGGCATAACACTAACCACGCCTTCTCGACGGATGTATGAACAATAACTACCGATTGCAACGTTTGCGCCATCTACGAGAATCTTACCGTCTGCAAGTCATTGGTTATCAGATTATTACTGTTGGTATAATTTGAAATTATTTAGTTACTTTTTTTGCGATATGACATAAGAATACACAGGTACAATTTCTAAATGAGGGCTGTGATAGGGCTTTTGACATCGCAAGTAACTGTAAGGAAAAATAATTTAGTTAGAACTTTAAAACAAAAGAGTGTAGAATGGAGTAAGTATAGCAGGGTTGGGTGATAAAGATCTTGCACATAGATGTTAGCCGTAGACAGAAACTCATATGGTCTCAACACCTCGCTAGAGACTATGTAGTCTATCTGCATTTTTATATTCATGTAAAATTTTCACTGTAAGAGCCCCTTAAAGATAAATTGCCTTGTTATTCATAGCTTATCGCTATAAAATATAACGAGCGATACTACAATGTTGAGATCACAAATAGAACAATGAGATCGTATACAGCAATGCGTATATGTTTGAAAAATATTATACAAATTCGCAATATCATGCTCCTGCCAATATAATCCAATAGGAAATAAATATTGAGGAGTAGGTACTTTAGCCGAATCTTCAAATCTAGCCAAATTTGAACTGTTTTGGCAAGGCGCGTCTATTAACCTAAATCTTATCAGTTTTAAGCCAACTTGGTATTATTTGCTTAGCAGAAAATATACGTGACCTCTGCGTTGCGGGAGGTGACGTGTTATAAACATACAAATAAAGTAAAGCGTGTTCTTAGGTTCATCGTACGGCTAACTTTTAGCTGTATTAATGAAAAAATACTAACATGAAAATAATTTTCAACAATACCTTTGTTACATTATAACAAAGAAAATATGTAGGTAGGTACTTATGTTAATAATCCTTGAACGTGTCTGTACAAATCGTGTGTTTTTTAACCATTTAGCTGCTTAAGGTCATATTCATAATGTTTGTGTTGACGAGACGATAGGGCTATGTAGATGACGATAGGGATATGTATGGACATTGTAGTGAATTATTTAACTAAGTAATTTTGTAGATATTAAATTAACATATTGCGAAAAATTTGCCAAACTAGCTTCTAAGAGTAAAAATTTATGATGAAAATTATTACATTACGTATCATAAAATTCTGAACTAAAATCGAGGCGTCGCTAATGAGAAAATTCACATTCCCGAAGCGAAGGAAGTATTTAAAATTTCATATTTTCACAAGGCGGCTTCGTTTATTTCCCAACCCTACCCTGTTTCATATTCGACGCGCGCCCTACTCATAGCTATATTTTATATGAAACAGTCTCCAGACCTTACGTCTATCTACATATTAGAATCGTTATGTCAAACTGTTACAGAATAATACTTCCTTATGATCAGATAATGTAAAGGGTTTATATCGCAATGTAAAATAAGAATTAAAGTTATTCATACTTCAATGAATCTCTTTACACATTGTATCATTTTCTATATTTAGCCTAAACATGCTAGAGTAGGTACTCGTACCTATACTTAGGTCCAGTTTTTTTTAATTAGTACAAAATTTATATGATCGTTCCACGAATATAAATAGGTACATATATTACGCTTATGATTTTAAACTTAACTCATCGCGGGTTGTACACATTTTCTTATAGAGGTACTCACCATAATGTATTTTTGTACGCCGATATTTTGACCCAGCTGCATGGATCGTGATCACGGCTGAACTGGGCGCGGCAATTGGGTCAAAATATCGGCGTACAAAAATACATATCGTGAGTACCCGTATCGTAATAAAATATGTTACGCGTCTTTATGTAATACGAAAAAATCTTTTTCCCAACTTTGAATACATTTTCAATTTAAATTTATTCAACCTCCAAACGATTTGTCGTATTCTAGCCGGTGGGTTGAGAGAGCCAGTACCTACTTTATTTTTTCCTTCGCCCTTCATCCTTGCCCGACTAAACTTCGGTAATGCCTTTGATGTACGATCATGTGGCTCGTCTACTCGGTGTCCGACATTTTTTTATTTATTTTTTAATAAAACATTATTGACTACAATAAAATATTACGGTGCAAATAACGAGCTTAATGCTTATTGTACACTAAAAACATAAAGCATACCTACTTTAAATACTATTTACCTACTTTAAAACAAATAAAGTTATTCACATAAACTGCATTGTGATTGACGGGCATAGGAGCGATAGGAATTTGATTATTGATTTTCACGGGGCTCACGCTCGGTATTAGGTGTAGGGGACCTCATAATTATAATGGTATTATATTATAAGGTCTCCAAACGGCTCCATCGATCCGGAATGAAGTGGAGCAAATGAGTTCTAGAGTAGGTAGGTAACTAGTTCGCTGGAAGTGTTATAGAGCCAGTAATGCACGGGTTCCCCGCTACCTTCCTGGCTACCATACATACTCGTAGCATATACAGTCAGATGGCCTGTATTTTCGTTTTTATATTAACATAAAAATAGGTTTTCAGATCAACTACAAGCTCCGGCAAATGACACGCTACAAAAATAGCCTTAAAATACATACAGTGTAAATAATTAGGTACTTACAAATAAATAAACGTTATGATATTTCGGCAAAGCATCAAGGGATCAACTTGTAAGAACAGTGGAACGTTGACTTATACAAAGATGGCATATTGGCGGAGAGGGAGTGCGCAAAATGTCGTTTCATAAGTAGGGTAGGGTCGGAAAGGATCCCGTACAAGTGTGGTTGCATAACTTTATTTTGAGATTAACATAATTAGAGTGGCCATTTGTAACTTGCTATAGGGCTGGATAAATACGGGCGACGCCTGACGAACGCCAATTACCTAATGACTCAAAAACAGGTGTTAATTTACTTGCTGTAACTAGAAGGTGATTGTGAAAATTACGCTTGTTTTAGAAACTTAATGATGTTTGCTCTAGAATTAGTTCGTATACTAAAGTTAATAACAGTTAAGGACAAATTATGTTGATTGTAATGAAATACGTTTTCTTATCGTCTTGTTAGGTATACCAACGTCACTATTTGTTTTTTGTAATGCTATAATACCTACATATGTAGGTATGTATATTTTATTTTAACAAAGCTGACGGACCATATTATGTTCCTTAACAAGTCAAGTTGTGGTATACCCTTAAAACATTAAATGCAGTAGGTATCAAGGTAGGTACTGTCAGTCAAGAAGGAAGTAACTAAATGGCTTTCGATAAAGTGTGCACCTATTATAATTATTATTATTACATAATAACTTGTTCATAATGTGTTTGTGTGTTCCGTTTTATGTACGAGTTTTATCTATGTAAAGTTTTTACTCAAAGGTCAGCTGAGGACATCTAGAGGAGCCACAAAGGCATTCGGCCGGGCGAGATACCTACATCTATCTACAATCAAATACAAACCTTCATTTCGTTCAAGTTTCCAAGAGTATTTTCAGCTGAAAGGGATTCGTATGCTTACAAAGTTTAATGAAGTTTGCTAAAAACGTTCTTTTTCAAAAAAAAGTCTAAATACATGCGTGAACTGTGAGTTGTTTCAGACCAGAGGATCGCATGAAATAAAAATGTTTTGCAGGCCCTTCTTAAGAGTAAACGTTGGGATCAAGCCCTTCGAGAACCTTCGTTGGCAGCGATGGGGTGGGAGGAGCGGATATTTTACGACGCACTTTTTAGTTCTTCCCAATTTTCCTCATAACAACGAGCCGGGTTTTCTGCCTTAGACTCGGGGATATTGCCGTTTCATTAAGTAAGGACTAACCTAGTTTAATTTGTACAGTATACATCAAATATTTTCCCGTGCTAATCACTCTAAACAATTAAAATAAAAGTAACCAATTACCAAAAACTATGGCTTTGTTAGTTGTGTTCTGTTAAGATAATAATTATCTTGGAACAAAAACAATTTGCCTAGAATAATACAGCTGCCAGGCCTGTTAGTTTTGCAGTGAAGCAATTGCTTCAGAGAATAATAATTATGTGAGTAGTTTATGAGTTGTTGAGGACATTTAAACTTACAAAAAAGCGATGATCTTCCGCACGAGAGGCCTCGTTTCAAATTCTTATGTATGATGTACTTTATAATAAGTAGGTCTACCAGCTCGTTTCAATCAATCAAAAGATCGTGAGAAAACAACATGCCCGAAATAGGTGGTTATAAATTACTACATAATATAAATGCGAAAGTTTGTATGGATGTATGAATGTTTGTTACTCTTTCACGCAAAAACTACCGAACGGATTTGATGAAACTTTACAATAATAAAGCTTACACATCGGAATAACACATAGGCTATAATTTATACAGATATAGTGCGAATTATCCAATACATATAACTTATCCTACTAATATGGACGTATGAATGTCCGTTTGTTACTCTTTCACGCAAAAACTACCGAATGGATTTTGATGAAACTTTACAATAATATTATAGCTTACACATCAGAATTACATATAGGATATAATTTATAAAGATAAAGTGTGAATTATCCAAAATATATAACTAAATATTTGCAAACCGAAGGAATAAGTTTCCGGAAGCGAAGCGAGGGCGGGTCGCTAGTAAATTATAAAAATGTTAATACACAAAACCTCACACTATAGGTAGATTGATCGATTAAGGTCACTGTATCCTTGACAAACACATTTCTTAGAAATATTGCAGTATCACATGAATTTAATAAACTTACACCTAACTACGTATCAACATCAAAATATCCTCTCCATATTAAACTGTACTATCTCCATCTGATTATTTAAACGAATTAAGGAATTTTAAAAATGAAAATTAAAACTTTGGTCGTAAGTGCGGTAGTAGGTACTGTGGAATAACTGCCAATTAATTTACATAATCCAACGGAATTAAAACAAAAAAACGTTTTCCCGCTCTGAAATATCTGAACGAGGGGCATCAGGTGTCACCAACTGATCCTTTGGAATGATATTATCTTGAACATATTTCCCAAGCTGGGGTCGTACACGGAACCGTCACTGACTCCCCACTCGGAATAAATTACGCCTACATTGATTTCTTTCTACATACCTACGAATCTATTATCTACGTGTAAAGACAAAAGCTCGATAAGAACGTAAATATAATAATTATCTACCTACACTTTGGAATTTTCTAACACAAACAGCTACTATGGGTATAGCTGTAGCTGTAGTACTTGTACAGATGAATCGTTGACATTTAAAAGTCAAGGCATTCATTGAAATATGTATTAGAAAGTACATAGGTACCTACTAAACATTAATTTCTGTTTTCTCGTTATATATTTAACATTTTACAAATATTTTTTGCTTTGTACATTCATAAAAAATCGCCCCCATATACCTACCTAATTGTTTCTTTCTGTTTTAGTTTAGAACGGAGAATATTATCTGAGTGGAACAATGCTTGTAGAGTAAACGGAGGGTTCTTCGGGCCTGGTATCAGCGTTTAAGCTAAAAATGTCTCGGTGTGACATTTAGAATTTTGTTTTCAACTTCTCTACGACCTTTCGTCCGGGCCTTTGACCGATGTTGGGGATCGTCTAGACGGCTCGCTACTGCACTCGACGCTTGATAAACAGTTCAAGATGCCGATTTAGATGCGTTACCAAATACGTAGGTAGTCTTATAATGCGTATTAAATAACTTGAGATTATTATCACAGATTATACCTATATCTAATTATCGTATTAAATCTACGGTTTAAATCTCTATGCCATAATTTTACTAGATAATGTACTTATGCGGTATTTTGAATACGTGTAACAAATAACTCATAAGTAATGCCTACTCGTACTCATTATTAAAAAAAAACATTATTATTTAAAATTAAATTGACGTGTGAAAATTAAAATGTGACGTAATCCCAAATCGTTACTTTTTCAACTCTCACATTTTAAATTCATCCTCTAATCTAAAGAGATGTAATGAGGAGAAAAAGTATGAAAAACAAGACAAAAAATGATATTTCTGCGGACGACGTCGCGGCACCAACTAGTACTATGTATTTGAATAATCCGCCCGAGTAAGAAAAAAGCCTTATGTAACCCTCGAGTGGCAGCGGACCATGCATTTCTCGAGCACTTATATTGGTTTTACGACCTGCTATCTCTACGAGATACCGCTTAAATGTGTCATGTAATACGTTTAAATTGGACGCAACAGTATTATGGACCGTTTGCGACGATTTGGTATTGTACGTAATATGTTGAGGATTGATCGGCCACTCTAAAGGGGATTTATTTATTTATTTTTATACATGTTTTGGGACTTGTGGCTGTATGTGTGAAATTAATTATTTATTTAGTAGGTATATTTTTTAACAAAACAGTTTTAAAGGCTTTTGATAAAAATATTTTTGTTAGTTATATTTTCATCTCATAATGTTCTGTTTTAATTTAAAAACTTCTAAAAGTTTTAATTTAACAACTTCGTCCTGTAATATAGGATCAAAAAAACTCCGTATAAAATGAAATATACAATTGCATTAAATTATGTAGATGTAGGTAACCTAGGTAGGTCATTAGTGAGATAATTTTTAATTTAATTTTACTTCCTTACTATAATATTTTTGGCTACAACCCATTAATGGCCCACTACTGAGCACGGGTCTCTCCTCATACCTGAGGAGGCCTAGAGCATACTCCACCACGCTGCTCCAGTGCGGATTGGTGGAGGGGTTAGTGGCCAACCCAAGTGTCGGAAATTTTAAGCCGCCCGAAGGTATCCGACATGGCTTAACGACTGCTACCAAGTGATAACAACCGGGACCGACGGCTTTACGTGCCCTCCGAAGCACGGAAGCGCTCAAGAAATTTTTGCCACTAGCGGTCACCCATCCAACTACCGACCGCGCCCGCTGTTGCTTAACTTTGTCGATCACTTGAGATCGACGCAAGCCGCCGGGCTATGAGCGCTTCTTTATATATAATATTTTTAGTGTCTACTTATATATGTATATTTGATATTCAGCGTATTCGATCGTTTAATAAGGAAAGTTTAGTATAAAAATACTCTCGTAGGATCCTATTGTTAATATAAAAACCTACATTTTCCAGGCGATGGAATACCTACGTACGAGAGAATATCCATGAAAAGTTTTGACGAGATATCTCGTGTGTAAATCTTTCGCAAATGGATATTGAACAGAGGCTCTGCAGACACCGGATTTCAAGGCTCTAGAGATTTGCTCGCGAATATTTCAAATTCGACACGTATTCAAATTTCGATCTGAGCACTGTACGATATACTATCGAATCTGCATAATTTTAATTTTTGTTTTATTAGTAACAATTGTACATATAGGGCATAATAAAGAGTTGAACATTAGATTTCTTAAGTAAATACTAATGTTTTTTATTGATGTCAATAACTGTGCACCTAATTTTAGTTGTAACTTTTTAGGTCAAATATCATAAATGCACATTCAACAGGAATGCAGAGTCGGCAGGTCGATTTATCAAATAGGTACATAATAGGTATTTACCTATTCGTGAATAGCTTTACTTAAGATTTTACATGTTACTTCATAAAATTTTACCTAAAATTAATTAAAAATCTAAACGAACAGGGTATATTACTTAACTAATTACGTAGGTACTTACTCGTAAATTTGACTAATAATAATTATAATATAAAAAATATATACCTAAATAACGATATCTACTTGAATTCTAGTTTCAAATTGTTTAGTTACATGTATGTGAAAAATCTTTGTAGGTAAAGCAAACAATATCGCTTAATCGAGAAGGCGCTGGTAAGCGTGGCATTAATCGGAGGCTTTACGAGGGAAACCGGCATACCTACGTCAGCGCCAGTCTGCGTGTATCCCAATAACGCAGATAAAATATATTTTTTCGTAGAACTGTACAAGTGTACACGTTATCCAAGTAAACCTACTTTATCGGAAATCTGGTGGCACCTTGTCACAGGCAGTGCTTGCCAAAGTGTTTTTTTATCTTTAGATTCGAAAGTTTTAGTCCAAAAAATAGTCTTATATTGTCAATGATTTTCTTACTAGGTAAGTCATACAATTTCCCAGTTTTTATTTTCCCGTCAATATAAATAATTAATTAATCAATATGGTTTATTAATTGATTAGGTAGGTACTATTTATTTAAAGGATATAACAAATTGAAACACGTCAAGAACTTTTCTATAAAGTTTAAACTTATATATTAATAGGGTGATACCATATATGTAATTAATCGACTCTACTTTAAACGATAGAGTTAAGTAGGTACCTAGGTACGTCATATATTTGTAATATATATTTGTTATATGATATTTCATATACATATTAGTTCATTGACGTGATTCTATTTTAATCTTAAATTTCACGTTAAAATAACTTAACAACTTTAATTTTGTAAGAGGCTGGGCGTAATGATACATTTTTATGTAAATCAGTCAATCAGTAGAGTCAGTCAGTAAAGACATTTTTTATATAAATAAATATATTATCATATAAAGATTTGTAAATCTATAGAATGTACTATGTATATAGGTAGCTTTTCATTAAATAGTTCTAGGAATCAGTTGCTCAAACTCAGGAACCAAATAAAGCAGTTCATACGGAGCATCACTAATTTTTCCGTGTCCTACGTACTCCATATAAAAAGTATCTCTGGATCCGAAGAAGTTGGTCCAAACTGGAAATATAATTTTAAAGATGGCTGCCGCTCTCGACCTATACCCGCCCCGCACACCGCAACCCGCAACCCGGCGCAACCTAAAATATTATGCACCCAAAAACCATTGTCTGTTGCCATGACAACGGACCGCTCGATATCGGGCGCTCACAGCCACACAGTAAAACTTACATTCATCTCGCTTACTCTTGGTGTACCCAGATGCTGAATCCGGATTTGGACGATCTCTCGCCATCTCACGCCACGATGGCCAACTGCCAGCGACGTAGGGTTAGCATGTCCACGTTGTACGGTCCGATGTGGGAACATTGTCTTATTAGAAATTATTTATAAAACGTTTGGTGTGAAAGGAATTATTGGTTTTATATATTCTGATCCGATTGGTATTTATATTTATGTTCGTAATATATGTAGTATGTAATGTAGGTATGTTTAATTAAGTAGGTATCATATAGTAGGCAAATAAAAATACAAAAATTACTTGTATTTTTGATTATTATTTAATATATGTACCTAAAATGAGACAGCATTATTATTTATTAATGGAATTTTAATAAATTATATTTTATTTTATTTTGATGAATTGACTTACTTGCCTGTTACCTAATATGAGATAAAAATCATGAGTCAGTAATATTAATTTAGATATAACTAATAAATATTTTACTTACTCGTACAAGTTACATTATGTCGTAAACAAAAGGGACGAGCTTGACGAATAAATCTTCAGAAGCCGCGTAATGTACTTAGTTGCGGATGAAAAACCACGCAAGTGTTCTACAGTAGCAAACTAAATCAAGTTAATCAAGAACCACTTATTAATCACTACCTCTTTGTTAACCAAAACACAACACATTATAAGACATAGGATAACTTTGGTATAACTTTTCAATCACTGTATCACATCACTCTCTTAAAAGCTCCTGCACAAATGACCCTCGCATTATGACAATTTTGGTTTGAATTAGAAAGCTGCGTTTCCACAACCCCCATTGGTCAGTACAAAATTTATTTTTACCTACGAACTTTCTCTTTTTTGTTACAATTCTTTTCTTCCTGGTTCACCTCCAATGCGGAAGGGTTCTTAACTTTCTCCTGAGAAACAATAATCTTTTGTTTGTTTTGAACTAAAAATGTCAGAACAATATTGTACTTTTTTCCATGTTGAATTATTTTAAATTTACCCGTTAAAGTAAGTGACCAAGTTTGTAAGTTGTTATCTAGATTTAAGTAGGTATATAATTTGCTTAAATGAAATTGAATTTTCAAGGCAAAAGTTCAATGAATTACTATCTATTATTAACTACTAAGTCATTTTTGTAACAGCTACCCGGTCTACTTAATTAAAATGAATTAAAATAACATAATAGTTTTACTGTAGATAAGCGAAACGATAAAATTAAAACTTATTCATATCTTCAATCTCGTGTTTGAGATAGAAAAAGGTCGTCCTAATTGTTAGCGATCGTACGATGGCGCGATGCGTTTTCGTCGTGCGATGGTTCAAACATATAGATTTCATCAGAGCGTCCTATTTTAACCTCGCAAGTAATTGTAATGAAATAACCATCGCACGACGAGAACGCATCGCACCATCGTACGATCGCTGCCAATTAGGACGACGCCTTACGCCATAACATACGGATTTATTATTTTTATAACGCATAGGCCAATTTTTTTTGCTTTGAACTATTTACTTATTTTAAAAATATAGTACTTTCATATCAGTATTTATTATTATTAATTACTCTACAATTGCATCCAACTGTAGGTATATTTTTAAATGAATAATATATTAAACAGATAAAAACTTTCATTGCTTAGATTTAAAATAATGAACCTGAAGTTCATTATTTTAAAAAGGATTGTTCTGTGGTACTTATAATAACAATTTATTATTTGATAGACCGTTTTTCCTTTAAAATATAATTGTTAAAAATAATTTGATTGATAAAAATGTACATTATTTAAATTTAATAGATATTCTAACAAAATTTTAATAAACGTCTCATTTAATTTACGTATTCATCGTACCTGCAACAGACTTGAAAGTGCATCACCACTCTAGCTAGAGGTTTGTCTTAAATGCAAAAAGTTCAGGCATATTCTCACAGATGGAGTTACGGTCGAACTAAAAAAAATTCGAATAAAAATCATGTAAGTAAATATACATTGATTAATAAAGTGATATATTCACGGTAAAATAAATTTAACTATTAATTAAAGTGTTACATAAATGTGGAAAAGACATGTCGAAAAGTGAAAAAGTCAAAACCAGCAGTTTTGATGCTAAAAGATTTACGGCTAGCATTAGCCATCGATGCTACTCTTACATTAACATCATTTATATGTATGTAGTCTGAAAAGCCTGTTTTACACGACTGACAGGCAATCGTAATCGTAAAAAGTTATCGCCGCTACTCAGGAAGCGATCACGGCGCCAACGTTGCACGGCTCTACTTGTGCCTCATACGAAATACTTGTATCTGTGACACACTTGTACCAACGTCATATTGACTAAGCATAAAATCTTCCTTTCTAAACCTAAGTTATAAATCTTTGCACAATATCTTCGTTACGTGTATGTCTTTTGTGTTCTTGATTTAATGACTACGACTTAGACTAGTAAATAATATTCTGTTAAATGCAAGTTTTCAATTAAGTATCTAATTAAAATGATGAGTAGTTTGGGGTAATTATTTCGAGCTTGGTATATCAACTATTGCCTATGCAGTATATTGGTTACCTGATGAATAGATAATTATAAATATTAACTTGTATTGTAGCTCTACTGTACCTGTCTATTGTAGCTACTGTTTTTGGAAATTCTTAAACAACCTTGATCTTATGGATTTTTTAAACTTTGCAACTAAAATAGAACTCCAGATTCGTAAACAATTTTAAATATAATCTTAAACAAACTCTTATTTCACACCAATTTGGTCAGGAAATATAAAGGGTTCATCGATAACACTATCGTGATTTTCAAGATTTCCCAAAATATTTTCTAAAAATTTGGAGGAACGTGCAGGCTTACCATACCACTCAGATGTCCCGTACTGGTAAATGGCTGAAAACCCCTATTGAATATGATGATGTTTGAAGTAATCTTTCACTGCACAAAAAAAATAACAGGCGAAGTTATGATACCATATTATACGATAAGTCTCTCTTACATGGGATTTAATATCTACCTATAGTCACTATAATAAATCTAAAGAATTTCCTTTTATGTGAAATGTATATACTCGCATCTATGTCCTATATTATTCTATATTAAGACATAAAAAGTACCTAAATTTATCTAGGTACCTATCTAGATAAATTTGGTTCTTTTTAGGTACTATATATGAGTGTTCCTCAAATTTTATATGGTACCTATTAGGAATATTTTATGTAAATTTTTTTCTAAGTAGGTATCTAGGAGTACCTACGTAGATATAATTTTAAATTCTACACAACTGATATAATTATATTACATTTATTGGCGTTGTTATAGATAGAAGCATTTATTAATGTTGAAAGGTATTTTGGTTAGGTCCATAGTAGTACCTATTATAGTATTTACCTGCAGCAGTGCACTTGCATTTTGTACCTACCTAAACGTCGGTTTCGTTGAGAAATAGTGGTGTAAGGTTTTTTTCTATTATTATCTTTGTACTGTTTTCAATTTTCCTTAATGGTATGGTAACGTCATTTCGATCAGTAAATGCCTAAGCGTGACGTTTTGCCAATATATTTGACTAAAACGTCTCAATAGACCCTACCAAGAAACCTACCTAAAATAGAATAAGAATAAAATTTCAATATTTTTTGTTGCAGCAAGACAAACAATAAATTAAATCGATTTTTAATTGCCCATTGAATGCTTGTTTCAGAAACCTTTTAATAGATATTTAATTCAATATTTCATTTGGGTCATCCCAGCTAATAAAAATGCGTATATATTCCTAACTATTATTAGGTGTTTATGATAATATACAAATTGCTCTATTTTATAGTCCACTCAAGTTTAATCATTAGTTATCGCACATTTCTAGATACCATTTGATTTATAATCCATACCTACAATATAAAAATTTATTGTTTAATAAAATGTGTCAATGTCTCGTAAAATTAAGGTTTACAGATGTTTATTATTTCTTATGTTGTTATGTGAAATTTTTTATTACAACTTTATTAAAACGGGTTCTACAATAAATAACAAATAAATTTACAAAAATTTTAATACAGCTATTTACAATTAAAAATATTAAGTATTTAATGTTAAAATTGTTCTAGAAGTCCGTGTCGATGTCGTCTCCGTTTTTTACCTATAAAAAGAAAACTCATGTTAGTAATTTTAACATTATGCCTGTAAATTTACACGTGTAAACTTTTAAGATTATATGGATATACAATAAGGCAGAAGAAAGAAAAACATGAGATCGTCATCAAGAAGACTCCGGAAGATCCGCCAAAAGCTCACGCCCGAAGACCGTAGACGAGTGCCATCTTCTGTTACGTATACTGAAGGTATACCGGAAAGAATGAGGCACTCAGGATACATTCAGTATACGTACAGAAGGCGACGCGTTTTCTTCTTTCTTCATCAACTCCCTGTATTGCTGACACCTGCTGATTTTGGTAAGACATCCATTACTTTTGTATTAAAAAAATATTTCGTTTCTTAAGATTCGCAGGCTTGATTTTCCCCTTCATATTTTGTTTACACACCATTTGCTTCTGTAATATCTTAAGAGCTCACCGACCGCAGACCCCGATCCCACGCTATATCGCTCCTTCGGGATCGCCACCTATAAAATAAGACAACCGATTTATAACACTTCAGGGTTTTCAATGTGTACAGAGCCACACTGATATTATTAAATTGCTCTTCGGCAGCGCACTTTAACACTAGAAAGTTATAGTTACATCTCTACAAATAAGTACACAGACAAAATTGTTTAAGAAATTTTAGAACTCCTTACTAAACAATTTCTATTGTTCACGTAAAGACCAATGAGCGAACGGGAATCACGCGAAAAGACAGGATTGGTTTGCAAAAATTATTTTCGCAAACCGGTAGCAAAACGAGCATTGTCTTTTACGGTCCATTGAGCGAGGTGGGACGACAATCGCCCGCAGAGCCTTTTGTCCACTGCCTTTTGTAGCACATAAAGGATAAATTACAAAAACCTTTGCCGTTTCGACATACACTCATAAAGATAACTAAAGAATTCGAATCCCACGTCTATGTGTGCGTTCCGGCAGTCCGCAGGGATTCAATAGACAAGCTTGAAAGAGGGCAAGGGTGCATTATATTCTTAATTTACGACCGAGCGAGCCGCATTACACCGGGCCTGCAGCGCGCTTCGATGCACAAACGAATTGATGTTTTGCGACGACTACAAAATACACAAACGAGTCTACGGCGCGGCGTCGCGGCGGATAGGAAGCGGTTGACGGCTAGGTAAGTGTGGCGAGGATAAGAGAGATAAGGCACGTGACTTACCGGTCAGCTGTTCGCGGCATGCCGACAAGTAAACATTGAAGGCTGGGGAAGGCGGCGCGAGCGAGGGACGTGTGACCAGGCACGGCGTCTCCGGGCGTCTGTCGGTCTGGCGTCGGGGCGCTCGTCCCGGCCCGCCATCGATTACCGCCCTCGCCGGCCGCGGCGCGCGCCGCACCACGGGACGACTAATCCCGATGCAAGATTTCATTACATACGCCATGATCGTTGTTATTTGCACCCCGTAATGTTTTTTGATAGTTTGCTTAGGTCTACTGTTAGTTTTTCCATAATTCTCGGCCTAAGAAGCGCTGGCACGAAGCCCTGGGTTTATAATAATATGTTACTGGCATCCTTTAAGTAAATAAGAATGGTGAAGTTTGATAACAATTGCGATATTACTTAGACGCCCCGATCGAGATCAGGCCACCTGCTTTTCTCGGTAACATTTTTGATGATATTGCAATTTTCATATTTAACGTCGTGTATGCTAAACAGTAAACAAACCTTCATACTTAGCGAGACTTTATCCTTATTTTTAAATCGTATTACTTATTCTTATTATAATTATATTCTTAGTAGTTAGTAGGTAATATCTAGAGCGTAGGCAATGAGATGTTTAACTAAACTTGTAAAAGCTACTTGTGTATTATGGCTAGAGTGAATAAGTTTAAAGAAAGATTATTAACACTCAATGTTTTCAATGAGCTATTTGAATTATTATTCAAAATTAATCTTCATTCCATGAAGTTAATTATTAAATATAATACATTCCTGATAATAATTGGAATTTATATAAAAAGTGCAATTAACTGAGTTGAGATAGGACTAGTTGCTAGGTATAGATTGGCCATTCTAATTACATTAACGAAAGCAATAAATGTTATGTTAACGATATGCCGGGTAAAAATCTACTTTTCTTTACGTAGCTACTACTACAACTGTAATCTGTAATCAACTCTATGTATAAACAACTAATTTGTAAATAAACCTAAACGAAATCTTAAAAACAGTTTGACTTTATAGATGATTTTTGCCTGAAAACTGATATACAAAGCCTCAATTATGTAACAGGACGACACTTTAAAACTACAATAGAAGTTACCAGAAGTACCTAAGTATAGTTTCATGTCAAAATTAGAACAAGAGAAACAATGCTATGTTAATCTTGGTATTACATAAATATATATTTTTTTATAGCTAGAAGAGCTGACGTAAAAGCAGACGAGCCACCTGATGGTAAGAGGTCATTGTCGCCTATGGACACGAGCAACACCAGGGGAGTCGCCAGTGCAACGCCGGACCTGAAGGAGAACTCTTTTTACACCTTATTTGAAGAACCCTATGTCATTGCGCACCGGGAATACCTCTGAAGGAAGTTCGTTCCACAATTTGCACGTGCGAGGCAAAAATGATTGTGCGAATCAGACCGTTGATGTTCGCCACGAGTCGAATCTGTGTGGATGGAACTTCAATCTTCGGCGAGTGGTGCAATGGTGGAATGGAGAAGTAGGCACCAAATCGAACAATTCCTCAGAGCACTCACCGTTGTAAAGTCGGTAGAACAGGCAGAGACATCCAATGTCTCTCCTGAGACTTAGGTGTTCTAACCTGTGAGTGATTCGTGTTTACAATTCGGACTGCGCGCTTTTGTACGACGTCAAATGGGCTAAGCTGGTATTGTGGCACCCCTGCCAAGAGATGTGAACAGTACTCCATTTGAGGCCTGTCTGAGCTTTTTAAAGCATCAGCAGGTGCCCCGCAGTGAAGTACTGCTTCGCTCGGTCCAGGACGCCAAGCTTTTTACAGAACCTCATCTAATATTAGGTGAATAGCTTACATACAGACATATATATATATATATATCTATATAAATATATAGACATACTTTAATATACCTAAGTATCAGCTGTTTTGTAGTCAAATGAAATTGTAATATAGAGAAAAAATCTGCTGTAATCGATACTAAGTCATTTTCATTATTCTCCCGCAAAGGTAGGTAGGTACATGCCGAAATAATGGGGGCTTCAGATATGGTCCGTCGCAGGTGTGTCGCAAATTGGCTATTTTATTCAACGCGGGTAAGCGTGATGGTGGGTGTCATTAACCCCGTACACGAGAGCACTCGAACAGACCATCGAATATCCACTCAATTTTAATGCACCCGGCTGTAAGATAGGTATTCTAGCTAGTATCAAGTGTTTACAGGAGAATTAGTCTCCTGATTAATGAAGTAATAAATACTGCCATTTTTTACTTCCTTACATTAGCCTAAGTATAACCTTTTTATGCATTCTTAAATATTTGTAACAACTCATAGAAATTTATATAAGGCTATTTATTATGTAAATGAAGTCTTGGATCCTGTTCCAGCAGCCTAGCATTTTTATGCCTTCCTTCCTTTTCCCCTTCTGTTACTCAGCGATAATTATATTCAAAAATACTTTATCTCTGCTGTAAAGTCACTTGAAAGTTAGATACATTAAGGACCGATGGTTGAATCCAAGCCTTAGGTACCTAGTTCTTGTAGGTAATCTGAATGAGGCAATGACGTCATGTTTTATATAGAAGTTTTTCAGGTTTTGTAATGTCGACTGAAGGTAATCCCGACGGCCCTATCAAATGTAAACTAAATTCAACCTAGTTTGTTATTTCATTTACTTTCAGCAGTTTTTAAAAGTCATAAAAATGAAGAGATAATTAAGAAAGGATTATCTTCAAAATAATAACAATGTTGGAACCATAAATTATTACCCGAAACGGCCTCCAAATGTCACTTCAGTCGTTTTTCGAATAAGGTGTAGAAATCATAGATATAGGTACCTGTAGGATCAGTTGAAAAATCTTTACTGAAATACTGGGAAAAGTTTAACCTCCATATATACATATCTTAGCTAATTTATTAATTAGAATATTCAGTTCAGCATCACATAGCTGTGAAGTAATTGTTTATTACGATACTTTTTTATTGATACAATAAATAATATCAAATAGCTAATTGAATATTTCCAGAAGAACCAATAAAAAGCTGATTTGAATATTACTATCTCTAATAGTTACTTATTTAATATTGTCTATTTTACCTTATGCTTAGCACCGTATGCTTGTTCAATAATCCATGATCGACTGAGATGCTCAGGAGTCAAGAATGCAGAAGGATAGGGGTCGACAAAAAACAGGGTGGTACCACACGTAGCAAACCTCCGATAATGGGGCGGTCTGTAACAAAATATTAAGATTTATCTGCAAAGCGTTAGATGTTATTGATTAAAAATACATTTTGCCTATCTGCGGCATTGATGCGGTATTTGCGGAATGATAATTGAAAATTCGTATTTTGGTTACAAGCAATAGGTATTCAGCTGTGTGGTCGGTGAGAGCATGTGAAATATGTATATTTTTATGGAAATCGCCGTCAATCGTAGAGACGAGCTAGCGTCGGTAACACCAAGGGAAGCGGGTCTTTCGCTTCCTTCGTGGCCGGCAACGCGTTGGTGACGCCCCTAGTGTTGTCAATGTCCACGGGCGACGGTGATCACTTACCAACAGGTGACCCGTCTGCTTGTTTGCCAGCTTAGGGCATAAAAAAACGATACGTTGCCGGCCAAACAGAAGAGAAGAAGGAAAGTAGGTACAGACAGGCACCAAGTCCCCAACCGCATGCGGACTCAAGCAAATGACTCGTATTAACAAATATTATATTAATAATCAAATTGTAACTATTCATAAAACTGGTTAAAACATAGACTCGTTGCTTATCGTATTAAAACGTTTTTGATTAATTTATAGACAGTCAATATTCTGTTATTCATACGTGCATTTATACGTGCGTTCATCATACGTGACAATTACGTCGGTGTTCCCACCTGCGTATAACGTGGGAGTCTTCAAGAGGAGAGTGAATAGGCTTTTAATAAGTTAGTGCGACCAACATCTTCGACTTCATCGCCACTTACCATCAGGTGGGATAGTTGTCAAGCATTAACTTATCTCATTTAAAAAAAAAATTGATGCGACAACACGGAACCCTTAATATAATATGTTTTACTTCTGTGATGTCTATTTTGAGGCAATACTAATTCAATTATTTTTCTAATATGCATCAGAGATATTTTATTAATTATAATCAGAGAACACCAAGTAGGTAGGTACTGACTTCTCGTACCAGTAGCTTAATAAGATAACGCGAGACATGTTTATAATCTAGTCAATGCCCCGCTATTTAATTACTCTAACTATTTATTGTAATTGACAGTTATAAGTCTATACCAGTATGGTATGTAGTTAACACTGAGGTACGCCGTTAGTATTTCATTAAGTAAATGAAATGATCACCACCGATAGATAGCCGATCGGTAAAGCAGAGATAACTCGAGGTACGGTCGTTTTTTGTGATGATTTATAAATTCTATTAACATAGTTGTTAACTTAATATCACTCGGTATGAGATAATGATGTATTTAATATATTACTATGTCGGCCAGATAAGAAAGTGTACACGACGTTGTGGAAGATTAATGGCTTCTCTATACGTCTATAAATTTAGGGAAAATTGCTCTCGATGCACTCAGCAAAACGAAGACAAAACAATGGTGCCAGGTTCTTCTTGTTGGAGGGCGTTAAGTTGTAGGTACTACCTAATAGAACCCGACGGTATTAGTAGGAGTAGAGTCATTCCATACATAGGTAATAGAGTGATTCCATATGTATTTCTGGTTAGTGACCATTTTTCTATCAACCGCAGATATTTTAACGAATTTTGGTTGACAAAATGTCAGTAACATGTGTAGGTGCCATCTGTAACGTAGCCATGGGTAGCCATGCGTGGCAGTGACTGTTAATAAGGTAACCCGTTGATAGCTTTTAATTTCAAACATCAGTCATTCAACTGACCAACATGAACTATATTCCATGACTCCTTCCTTGCAGATATAAAACCATTCCTAGTTACCGCTGCCAGGTAATTAAATAAATTCATCTTATACGAAGTAAAACCACATTGACTGCTAAGCCAATAGACCGTTTCATGCAATTGTTTACCTGTAAGTAATAAATAATGCACTGCAAGTTCCAACGGCAAATTAATTTCACCATCAATATCTCGTAGCAATTTTGCTGCACATTGTGAAGGGTGCCTTTGATCTCGAGTTTGTTATGGCGGCTGGGAGCGCGCGCAATAAATTGACGCAATATAACTGCATAACATGGCCGTAATATTTCTGCCACTGCTGAGTTAGGCTGTAGATTAATTATTTATTAAAGTTTATTTACCCTGCTCATTAATCATGTGAATCAAATGACAAAACTATCTTGATAGTTTGCAATCTATGAACAAAACTCAATGCCAGTGAAATGTTCCATCGTTCAACTCATTGACTGTCTACTGCAGGGTACATAAGATATCTTTATGTTATAATCTCTAATATCTAATAAGTATTATGTTTGTGAATATCCTAAGATAAGTTAAAGATTATATAAAGATTTTGCCTCGTGCTACGAAACCCTAACTGTAGGTACCTATAGGTAGTAAGTACACGATGCAATAATTCTGCCAATACTAAGATACTTCGCAAGCATCGATGTAGACGATTTATGACGACTTTATCGCGATATTGAATTACGATTTAAGTGACGGACGATGATTCATATCGAATCGTTAATGCTTTTGACGTATTTATCGGTAAATTGTACAAAATTTTCGCTCAAGCTTTTCGCAAGTTACGGGCCTACTTTAATAAGTAAAACAACCGACTGCTGATTTTTAAAAATGTTTTATAAGAACCATACCTACTTTCTAAATAATTTCTTACTTTATTAATATTTAGTTAATTATGCTTTAATTCCAACAGGAGTATGCGACTCTATCATACAGATATAGATAGGTATAACCATTGTTATTATTGCCATATTAATTATAAGTTTTACAGTTAAATACCTTTTGATTGTACAAACGTTAGATATTTTAACAATGTAGGTATATGACAAACCTATATTCATATAGACTCTCTACCTGTTTAATCGTTAAAACATATTCAATACCTACAAGTGATAAACCTTTCAGACAATAAAAGAGGACCAACTCAAAGTATTGTTTTATGACTTTGATAACTAACTATAGGTACACTACATAAGTAAGTATGTAAAAGTATAAATAATGTAATTATAAAGAGAATTGATGGCTATTAGATATAAATATGACGAAACGACATACCTACTACATAATTATGTAGGTACCTATGTCTATATATTCTTATAAACAGTTTAAACAGGTAGGTATATGCATTAACAAGTCTTTAAAAATTTGAAAGAATACGATTTTTAAAATAAGTCATAACATTAGGTACTCTGTTATATTTATAAATGTAGATAATAAAACAGTTTGACACCAGTAGCCTTCTTTTCTTATACGATTAAATTTATAGTAAGTAGGTATGTAAAACATAAAAATTTTGTCTTATTAGAATCATTTCTTTTATTGGTGGTTCGTACCTATATCTAATAGCTATATTAATAATTTAAAAACAATTTAAAACTAACATAATTATTATTAACATAGTACCTACCTACCAATCAAATATGTAGGGATGTTTTACAACGACAAGTTAGGAATGTATTTTAATATTAAGTAGGTAAGTAGTTAATATAGTATCTAATAAATATACGGCACAGGTCCAAAATAATAATCAAGTTAATAAAAATACAGTTTACCAACTTTAAAATAGGTATTTATTAAAAAAAGCTAAAATGATTACTTACCAATATTAATTATGTCACTGATTTTAATGTTATCTTTAACATAATCTCTCTTAAATTCACTATAAACGTAAAATGTTAAGAACATTTTTATTTCACTTATTAAAACATAAACATTTGTAAAGAATTGAACTTGTTTGACATTAGGCCTAAACTCAGAAGGCGGCGGCAAGCAGCCGTCGGCAGCCATCTTGTGGCGCTGCCGTCGCGTCGGGTCGAACGCTCATTGGCTGAATGACGTCACAGCGCCATGACAGTCTACCATTGCTATGAACACACAAACTTAATGCATCTCTTCGTTAAAGGATTACAGCATCTATTACGTTGCAATACGTATTTTTCAGTCGTAAATATCATCTTGTAGCCTGGTTCAAGCGACTATGCCCCTCGGTCCGCATTCTTGCTCTTCGATTTATCGTTTTGGATCCTTTTAAGATTCACCCTAATCACACGAGGGGGACGCATAAACCTACAGTGATAAATGACGATACGCGGAGATATTCTAATGGCCTGCTGATTTCTGTCGCTTAGCAAGAGGCTAAATCTTAACCGCGTCGTTACGGAGTACCTAAATGTAGGCAAATATTTTACAACTAAAATTTAAAAGGTATTTTCTGATCATTTATTACTCAGCATGAGATAATAATATTTAAATAAATAATCGATAGTCGATTTAAATGTTTTTTTCAATCAATACTTACAAATGCAAATTGTTTGCATTAAATCCATATCGATGATTCTAACGACATTTTAATACTAGTGTTATAATAAAAGATAAATAGCTCTACCTACCAGATATTTCTTATAAATTGGCCTAATTATATGAAATGTTTCATTTATTTTTCATTTAAATTTGAGAGGGAACAGATGTTCGTCTACGTTATAGGTAAGCAGAATATAGTTTTATCAAAGATTTTATTCGTTTTTGGTAGCTATGGGTATATTATAAACCAATAATTGAATGATTTTAAGGTAGGCAGGTAGGTACCTACCAACTAGGTATACGTAGGTACATATACCTACTGACTTCGACATTTTCAACTTACTTAAAAGAGAATCTACTTAGATATAGAATAGGTATGGGATAGAACCTATGAAAGGCGGATATTGGATCCATTCTGAGCGGAAATTTGCTGTTCAAATAAAATTGTAGAGACGAACTTTAGGTATCACGGTTAGGACGTGGCTTGAATTATAATGCTTTAATATAGATAGCAATAGGTACACTGATATGAAATTGGACGTAATTTGAAATTTAAGTATAATAAAAGACCCCATAGCCTAGTTGGTAGCGACCCTTTCTGAAAAATGAATGGTTCCGGATTTGATTCCCGGCCGGGGCAGATATTTCTGTGACAGGTAATATTTATTCTCGAGTTATACTATACATACCTATTGGTTATGCGTTGTTGAGGTGTTGTGTTGTTCATATCACCCGTGAAAAAGGGAAGCCTAATGCAGGGGTATGAGTGGGGCATCGTTTATTTATAGTGCTTACAATATTTTTGTATATCAATATTTGGAATATCAATGTGAGGTAGGTGGAGGTGCCTACCTACTGCGTGTAAAATTATGTGTAGGTATAAATAAATAAATAAAAACTTAAAAATTAATTATGCTTCAAATTTAAGAGGGTCTCAAATCGCAAATCATCTAACCTAACCTAACCTAAGCTACGCAAGACCTACATTCTTTACGATGTTCATTTTTATATAATCTAGTGATATATCTACCTACCAAAGACAGTAGGTACGCAATAAAACGAGTATAGATTAGAGGCTACATATTTAGGTATTCAGGTAGGGTTCAAATCATAAACAAATTCTAGGTTTTTTGATTACAAAAATAATAGTAAGTACGTAAGTAATAAAATTACATTACATAAAAATTTATTTTCTTAAAAAAGTGTGTGGGGCCATAGTCTTCGCTGCCCAAATGCGAATTAGCAGACTACATAACTGCGTTTCGTTTAATAAGTAGGTATGTAAATAGGTACTTAAATGAAGCACTTACTCAGAAACGGGGATCTATCTAACGTACACCTAAAACTAATCAAACAGCAAAGGCACAGTTACAAAGTAACTCTGTATAAGACGTTTGCAGGGACTTGTGTATTATATAGTAATATGTTTGTTCCCGTTCTTAATATAGGTAGGCGTAGCTAACAATTTCGTTTTACAAGGCACCCCGTGTGCCCAGCGGGCGAACTCGTTTCCATAAGCGTTACCAACATGCTAATGTTACGCTATAAGATTTATAATAAGATTTTGTACTTTCATTTCTACTGCCCATTCAAAGGCATACCTACAACTTTGTAGGCACCGTTTCATACTTCATCTACGTGTATAATTAGGCATAACGTTTAAAAATCATTGTTTCGGCACGAACACCAAAGACGCCGAGGCAATATGCAAATGTAATTGACGAATTAAATTACCTAATGGAAAATATAGGATACGTAACAATGAGATTATTAGTATACACGATCTTGATAACCGCTGTAATTTGTCCGGGTGTGCGCCTAAAATTATTTATTACGTAGAAAATTACCGACGCCACACTAATGAAGTTCTGTTATTATATTTATTTGAAATTTAAAAGACCACCTTGTGATTTAACAACTGAATTTTGGTACCGCCGACTTAATTTCAGCTTTTTTCTCCCTACAATTTATTGCTGTACAATTGGAATGAAGATGGCCGACGGGTCGAAGGAGCATGCATCTGTTGTTTCCATTATTTATGAGATAGCTTCACAGATTAGACCCATATATTTGTAATTTTTATTTAAAATCGCAAATTTATGGTTATTGTCATTGATTTCCGTTCTCGGATACTCGGTGCTTTTTTAAAGCTTTGTTTAGTTCTGAAAATCTCCTCCATTAGTTATTTAATTAGTTTAATTAAATAGGCACGTAAGAAAGAAGATAAGGTATCTATAAAGGCACGAATTACGTTATTTCTTTATTTATTTCATAATGAGAACTATCATATTAAAATAAATTTAAATGCATATGCTTAGGTACCTATCTAAATGAATATAATAATAAGTACCTATCTATATGAAACATTTTAATAGTCATCAATCAATAACCACTTAGCTACATTATAAGTAGTAGGTTACCTACTACCTACGTTGCGTAGGTATTTGATACTCAATGTTAATAAAATTTTCTTAATATTACATGAAGCTTAATCCTCAATCGTAGCTTGCGATAAGGTATCTTTACTACTTAGATTAGATGTCGTTATTTAATTAAGTTCGTAGATAGGTACCAACCTTTAATATAAAAGAAAACTACCTTGGAATACTTTACATTATATGTAATATAGTAGGTAAACAAGTACTTAAATTCGAATACCCTTTTATTTTAATACGGAAACTGACACGAAATACCATAACTCCCCAATAATTTATTAAGAGGGGGTATAAAGCAAAATTGGCAATCTTAGATTCAATTTTTACAGTAGTAGATCAAGTTTCTAGAACCTGAAGAAAAACATAGTTATACTTCATTATATTATTGAGTGCAAGATGTAAGCAAAAACATAAAAAAATAAAATTTTTTCGATAGAAAAAAATCACAAAGTTAGGTCTAATTTTCCACTTAAATCAATTTATTTTCAATATGGTGCATATTTTAGAGTCAATATTTTAATATATTATGCTAATTAGTATCACGGAGGGATTAGATTAGCGATTTCTAAATCAAATCTATAATTTACGAATTATTTAAATAAAATACATTTGTAGGATTTTGACATGCTCTGTTTCATTAATCAGTCGCCATTGCTCCATTGAGACGCGAAGACTGTGTCAGTCTGCTCGGCATGTGAAAAATATTTCGTGGTGTACATTTGTGACTAAGAGCGTAGTTTTTATTACAAAAACAATAATTGTGTGTGTGTGAACTAAAGTTAAAAGACACTAGATCCAACATGGGTAACAAACGGAATAAAATCAACATTAAAAAAGGGAACACAGAAAGCTGAAAATTCAAGTCATGGCTAGTTGTCAGAGGTAAGTTGACAAGTACACTATTTCATATTCAAAATTAGACCTTATTGTTTTAAATTTTGTGCTCACAATACAATGTTGATGTTGATGTTTGATCGCTGAAGCAGCATAGTATATACGAAAAATTCAGATTGTATGTATCATTAATAGTTAGTATTGGTATGTACTTTCAAACAAAATATACAGCTTTATCCAAAAGCAAATTTAATTTTGAGTTAATTATTTCCTCTTTGCCCCATCATTTTGTTTTTAAAGCAACACCTATATTTCTGGTAGTCAATTTGATCAATCCCTACAGTAGTTGTTACTTGTGTGTGTTTGAAACTATTATTGTATTTTCATTTCAGAACAAGATTTAATCCAAAATCAAGATAAGAGAAGAGAGAATAAGAAAATATTCCAAAATCTATTGATGATGACTGGAACATTACACCAGAGAAGTGCGTATCAATTCATCGTTCTATGTATTGTTTCATTTATTATTTGCTTGTTGTTGCATTGTAACGAATCTACAAAATAACACATAAACTAAACTTTTTTTATACTATACATATTATGCATAGTTAGGCAAAATTACTTTAACAGAAACATAAAATTTTGTATAAATGCATTTTTAAAGCGACTTTTTTATTTACTTTTAATTGCTAATTGTGTTTTCTTAAAGAACAAAAAATGTTTTCAGGCTTACTATTACGCTTTTACAAAATGTAGAAATTTTAGAACATACAGATCCAAATGCAGACGAATTTATTGCACCGGAACGGTTGGCATTAAAATAAAGTATTTATGTAATTTAGTCCTATCTAAAACGTTCAACCGATTATAAATGGCGCAAAGTGATACCTGACATCATCAGTTTCAATGTTAGAAAGTATAATAGCGTTTGACTTTTCTTTTAATTTCAGTAACATCAAGCCTCGTGTTTATGAACGGGTCAAGACAAATATCAAGACTAACGACGATACTAAATACACATGTGATACAAGTCAACGATTTATAATAGACAAGATATATTGTTTTGAACAATTAAAACTTCCATCCATGCATAATTTTGGCATTTTATTTTTTCTAGACGGATTTTGGAGTTAGTGAATTAAACTTGATTTCGAATAAATTCATTTTGGTTTTAAGTAAGCTTTGTTCGATTTTATGCTTATTTTTAATCTTCAAATAATTGTTTAGTTTGATGACTTATGTGTTCTTACCATACCTTAAATACTTTTAATACCTATTATACATTTTTCCTGTTCTCACGCATAATTATATCATCACGCATCATATTTCACACACTGTTTTTTCCTATATTTTTAAAGCTAACAACTGTCGCTCAAGAAGTTAGTGATTGTCATCTTTTTTATGATATTATTGTCACTTAATTAGTTTCCTTATAATAACGGCAGTGGCATTTGTAATTTTTCTGTTTTCTGGCGAAGGATTTCTTTCGATTTAAATAAATTTAAAGGATAACTTACTTTATGTTTTTGTAGCGAAAAAATGAAAACAATGTAATCTATATTAAATAAATGTCTGAAAAACATTGTACGTGTTATTTATTTACATGTTATAGGGCATACAGGTGTCATCACGTAAAAATAGAGCAGATATTCTGCTTTGCGAGAATTTAAATGATTTAATGGTCACACCAGTACGAACATTATACTGCCTTTCTTGTCATAAAAGTGATTCAATCGCTCCCTACACTAGGTTTCCAGCGCTATGGTTACATGATGCGACCGACACTACCTATAAATGGTATTAGTTTCAGAAATACAGATAGTTACAGCGAGAAGAATTGCTTTAGATTAATAGATACCTACATAATAATATATTCAAAATTATTAATGACACCTAATAATGTGTTGTCTGCCATTCACTGGCTCTCTAGCTATTAACATTGTATAAAAATCTAACCCTAATAAAGAAAAAACAGCTTGCCATTTTTGAGGTAGATGATTCTACATTTATTGAGCCGAAATTTGTCTCATTTTTTACATGATACTGTGCCGTATTCTTGACTGATGCCATGTTATATAATAGCGGCTGTACACTCGCATGCGAGAGTACTCGCTATGTCTCGTGACGCCTCGGCCGAGACGTCATGGGAGCGAGAGTAGGCGAGACCCCCCGAGACATCACGAGGCGAGGCGAGCGCTACCAAGTACATTCTCATACGAGTGCACTCGGCTAGCACTCTCGCGAGAGTGTACAGCCGCTAATAAAGTCAGATGCAACCGGACGCGCAACTGCTGCGGCGCATCTATTTGACGGGCGGGGCGGGGCGCGCGGGTGAAATTTGATTTTTTCCTAGCTTTATACCCCCTCTTAACATTTAAAATAGGTATACAACGAAAGTAACATCTTGAATCGTTGAAGCGAAGAGTATTCCAGTGGATCGAGGTCATTGCACCGACTATTTTTATACGGCGGACTTGCAGCTCTTATTCCGTGGGGACAGTGTTGAAATTTGTAGAGCAGTGCAGTAGCAGCGGTATCAAAGTAGACGATCACAGATGCAGATATCTGTGTGACGGTTGTGACGTGACATGAGTCGTCGTGACCTTGACCTGTCGGATGACGGATTCCGTCCTTGCGGGGTCGACGACTCTAGATAGGTATGTAGGTTGCTTGTTTTGCATCTAGCCTTCACGCTTATCTTTGTTCGGCTCCACAAGTACAATGTCAGTGGGTATATTCATATGCCTATACCTACTTAAATATAAACAAAAACCAACTTCGGTTTTATTTGACGCTAGCTGTGCGACTTCGTTCGTATAAGAGTTTTTCCCGCGTAAATTCCGGTGGCGCGATGGCGTAGGAATTCCCAGATAAAAAGATTAACTCTTGCATCTTCAAGCGAAAGTCCCATTTAAATCAGTTCGACCGTTTTAGACATTATTCCGGAAAAACAGAACAGGACAGACGGACAGAGATTTTTTTTACAGTTTAGTATCGTGTAAATAACGAGAAAACAGTTATTTTGAAATAACAAACAGACACTTTAATTTTATTTATACGTAGGTACCTACTATAGACAATGTTGCAAATAATTATGTATTTAATTTTATACCTATAGGTACAACGTGTTATTCATGGATAACTGCTGTAGAACTATTATAATAAGAACATTACAGAATATGACCTGCACTTAATGAAGTTTATCTGATTTTCCCAGCGCCATTTGAAACAATTCTCAAAGCAGATGCCTAATTGTTGCGTAAATTTAAGTCCAATTCCGTTAATTTTACATATAATTTATTTAATAATATTAATATTTCGCCTTATTCGCGTAGCCAAAATGAAAACAAAAATCATTTATTTAAGCTCGTTTAAGCTCACTATACTGTATTCCTAAGTAAACAACATATAGGTACCTAGTTAAATAATTTCTATTGCGCACACAGTAATTCCAAGCATCTGTAGAACTGAAGTCTCGATTAGCTAAATTAGAGATGCTATCTAGCAATTATCGTTTACAATTACCATCTAAATGTACAGCTAAAACTAATTTAGCAACATTGTACCGCTGTGGGTTGAAATTGTGAAGAAAATGTGACATTTAGAATGTTGCCAGTGACATGACATGACAATCTACCTAAGTACAACGTTTTGGTGACGAAATGGTCACCAACACGTTGTAGACCAAGAAGAAATATTTTCTTCCGATACTCTTAATTCCATAAAAAAAATCTGACCTTTAATTTAGTATAAGATTACTTTTTTTTAGTTCTAAGTATGTACCTAAAGAACAAAGGTCACAAACTGAATAAAACATCCTAACAACGCAACGGCTGTTAATTTGCGAAAAATTATGGTAAAACATACTACACTCATAATTCAATGACTCTTTACATTGACTTTTAAATGTAATATACATGTGCACGCTTTGGGAAAACTTGACTAAGCCCTAGTGTGTTCAGAATAAATTATAATATTCGTGAGAATCTTGTTAAGGCTATTTCACTCAGACTCTTCCATTTGCTGAATTATTTTAGGATTCATATAGTTTGGTTTAGTTCATATAATTTTCAGGTATTTCTATTTATTTGAGCATTTAGAGTTTAGATTAAAAATGTACGTATGTTATATCTTATACCTATTGTAAAAATATTTTTAACTGCCATCCATACCTACTACTAGTACAATTAAAGTTTAAAGTGTGTGGATTATTTATGTTTACGAATGTACATACGCTAAATTTAAAAAAAAATCATTGCTAGGTACTACCTACGAGTAGAATACTTTTGTTGAAAATGCATTCTTTTATTTTTGCCAAAAATGTTAATTGTAGATAGTAATAATTACTTTATAAAATTGGCTTGGATCGATTCGGTCATCCATCCAGGCAGATTCAAATGAATTTACCCAATGAAATGCAAAGGTATTTTCCAACTTGCTACATAATTATTCTGCATATAAACAGTGTTTATTGTGCCAATAGACTTGGCAAATGCCTGGTCTGATTGGTTAAAATTTTCATCCATAGTCGCAAATTTTTAACACGATCCTATATGGGCCATATCTTTATTTTATAAAGTGTAGATGCCTCGATTACTGGCAGGATTTCATTTAAATTGGACTGTATCATCGCGATACATAGCATCAAAGTGAGCTGCAAATTGAAATTAATTTACTGGAGATTCGAATGCTCATAAGTGGAATGCTGTAAATTGGTACTCGGTACAGAAATAACTTGACCGCATATATCCGTCTGACGAGCGATTCCTTGCGTAATGTTTAATTAAGAGACCGTAAATATCTTGATCCGTCACAAATGGAGTAAATTGTCGTTTGAAGCGAGATTCAAACCCTCACCATGGAGGTTCCGAGTGTTGTCCGTTTGCCAAATATCCCAGCTGTGGACAGGCACATCGCATTCTGAATACAGATTTTGAATTAAGTCAGTTATTGTTTTCGTTTTTTTACTTGCGGTGCCGCGACCTCTTGGCCGACAACCTATTGAATTTTTCATGACGTCCTTTATCGGAATTTCTTATAAGCTCACAGATAACAACGTCTAATGATAGTTCTATATGAGAGAATATTTCTGGAAGAGGAAGTTTCGCCAATTATGTGGAGCATTAGCATACATTTCGCATCAAACTCAATGATCCTTCATAGGACTTTGGATTGCTTTCATTCGAACTATGAAAATAAACGAGCGGATATTACCCACGTATTTTGAAAATAATGTCGCAAGCTATAGTCAACCAATAGGTACATTTATGTACATATATTTACAATACGAAGCATTATATTATCGTAAAAAATACTCTGTTTTTAAAGGCATGGAAATGAAGAAAAAAATTTGGAGTTGCCAATTTTTGTTATGTACCTATGTAGCTATATAAAGCTATTTGAACATTTTTATAAGAAGTACCTAATCAATCAATACAAATACTGAGTTCGGAGTGCTTCAAACATTTAAACGTTAAACGTTAACGTTTTTATTTGATTTGATTGTTTAAAGAACAAAGCTTTGAAAACCACTTGCGTTAAAAATAAACATACGAGAAAAAGGCTGCATAAATAAAAGAGGGGATTCATTAAACACAAACAGAGGATGTCAGGGATGTATTGTTTTAAGTATCTACCTATAAATAAACTTAAGGTACTTTCGTAGACAGAGTAAAATTTTAGAAGTGTAATTATTTTATGAATGACTGCATCATAACTTACCATTTACTTAGTACCATTATTACATTCGCGCTGTTATTTAAAAATTGATTCAATTAAAAATTTCTCCAAAGTAGGTTTTGCAGCAAAGAGCAGGATAATGGTAAAGTTAGGTATTTGCTTCAGGCAGTAGAGAGTGCCTGAATTTACTCTATTATTTTCTCTACCTACGTTATGATTTTTTCATGAGATGGTTCTAGAGGCACAGAGTTGGAACACAAAATGGGGCTTGTATACGATAGAGTATTTGATCTACGAAGTTCAGAAATTTAGTTCATTACTTATTTCCTCCTTATACCTACAGGTATATATTATGTAGATATTGAATGATATTATTCTTAATGTAAATTCTTATCTCGGATAGATTTCTGCTATATTTGCTTATTGAAAATATGTAGGTAAATAATGCAAAGAAAATGCAATAATGATATCAAAATTGAACGTAGGATGTCGTAGTCATAATTACTAAGTCCTTAAATTTGTAGTAGCTAAAATAAAATTAATATAATGTAACACCAATAACACAGCACATTAAACAACTGAGTAGATATTTTATATTATTAGTTTTTGAAGATAGTCTCCATGACAGATAACAGAAATAATTTTAGCTAAATGTATGTTATTTATTCGAGTTGAAAAAGTGTTAGGTTTCTTTATTCAAAGAGTAGGAATATTACAATAGATACAGTTTCCTTTTACAGTACCTAATACTTACACAGTAACTTTTCCGTACAGTTTCTACTATATAGGTTACGACTAGGCCCGTATTTCTAGAAACATTTCTTATGCAAACGTTGCGAAAAAGTTCCAACGAAACAGGAAATCTCTTGCTTCTCTTAGGGTAAGAGTGTGTGATTACTATTTAATATGAAAATGATTTGTAATAAGCAGTGGTAGTCTGCGCTTTTAGGTACTAAGTGTATATTATCTAAATGAAAAATTTATTTATCCATTCACTATCCATAACGCTCACACCTGCTTCTCTGGCAATTTTATTAAATCACATTTTTAGGGTAAAAATTGCTCGTATAGGGATCTGAGTTTACTGATACGAGGGAATGTAAGTTCAACTTTTTGTTGATTGACAACGTCGTGTAGGGATGACGCGGTGTACTCAAATATGGGTCGTATATATTTTAGCAGCAGATTTGTTTTTGCACTCGACCCGTTTGAGTTTTAAGACTGTTTTCCTCGTCATGTTTTCTGATGTAGGACGTGCAAATAAACATGGTATTTTTATCGCTGTAAACCTTTATATACTTGTGGTCGATTTCTCCTCTTTATCTTCCCAAAGCGGTGTTTGCTTTATCATGAATAAAAAAAGGCATGCGCCGAATGTCCAGCAATTTAATGACTTTACTTTGCTAGGGTAACGTGGATGTTAAAGGTTAAATTTAATTAAGTTTTTGGACAATAAAATTCGTAATTCCTTTATGTTACGTGTTTTTATGGTCACTTTTACATCAATCGTGCTTTTAAATCCAAACCACAGGCAATTAAGTTACTAAAACACATGTAAAATAGTAAATTAATTAGTTAGCCATCAGATTATAATTTAAACCGAGTTTTTAACAAAAACTCGCAAGTTTATTGACGTCAAAGATTTTTTTGATTGGATAACAGATCATGAAACACTGCCCCTCATGACATAAAACCTTTTCGACCTCGCCATGCAAATATGGCCCTAAAAGCCAAGTTTATAACACTACAAACGTTTTTTTGCATGTTCCGTGGTGACTGCACTGTTTTACGACTACAGAAGGGTTACCGAGTTACGTAATATAACAATAAACGTTTTCGGGGACAATAAATTTTAATAGAGCAGAAATTTATGGTCACTTCACGGAGACATTTACAGCTGATGAACAAAAAACTTGGTTTTCCGTGTCCTAGTTTCTTAAACGTTAAATAGGTTCTGATGGAAATGTCATGAAACAGAGTTTTTTGCCTAGGTAAGTTGCTGCTGAAAATTTGTCTATATTAAAGTAGTTAGTACCTACCGTTGTATGGTCAACCATTTATCATAAAAGTATTGAGTAGGTATTTACTGATTTTGGTTAACTTTTCTTGCAGTATTTTTATCAGTCAAACTAGGTTAATAATAAAATACTTGATAAATATTGTTGTTATAGGAAGCTCACTAACTACGATTTGCATCTCATTTATTATTTGTGTGCTCATTAATTTGTTCAATTAATCAATTGTTGTGTTCCCACAGAAATTCAAAGATTATTATCTTAACTTTCTTTTGAATTATCTCAAGGGTGGTTGAGAAATAATACCGAAAAACAACTGCAGGAAGAAAGAAAAACACGATCATAACTTTTGTAATAAATTGATAGGAAACTAATACAACCATTGGACATTACGGAACTTAGTTATTGGATTATTCTTCTGAAAATGTTTCGAAGTAGATACCTAGATGTCAAGTAGTGGCAAACAAAATTGTTCATTTCGTGGTAATATACCTACGTAGGTTTATACAAAATTATATTTGTATGTAAATAGCCAATAATTGAGCAGACGTACCTGATGGGTAGTGGTTACCGTCGACCATAGACATAAGTAACACCAAAGTCATAACCAATGCGGTGCCAGCCAAGAAAGAAGAGATGAGAAATAGGTACTAATTCTGTGACGTTTGATACGAAATAAAGCGTAGCACAATCGATATTTAAACTCTAGGTCGGCACGTAAATTAATAAAGTTTGTAGCAAAAACAAATCAACATTGCACAGCAGGCGAGACAAGTTCTTTCATTAAGTTTAGAAAATAAAAACAATACAAGTGAAAAGGGTATCGGATACTGCGCGCATATTCGCCGGAGAAAATTTCCTATTATGATCCCTTCCCTAAAGTCAACTACTGTATAGGTTCACATTTGTATAGCGATCGTCTGCCAACGCGTGTTAGTGAGATAGGGTTGGGAATGTACTTGTCGATAAAAATATTAAAATTACTAAGAATAAATGTTTTTTAACTTCTGCCGTGGATGCAAAGTAAATGTGCCAAAAAAAATACCGTAAGGATTTTATCTAACGATCCATATTTACAGAGGTATTGGTCGTATTTATTTCAAATATTCAATAACAATTTGATGTCATAATATCTGAGGCGTAGGTACCTAGTAGAGAGACAAATTTCGAATATATGCAATCAGCTTCCAAAAGTATCGCAGTATTTTTTTGTGAGTTGGAGTGGTTAACAGTCCAATTTAGAAGGAGAGCAGCACGAACTTCAGAGATATTTGGTCACAAGCAGGCATACTCCTACCTTTACAGTAAGATTCCCTGTGTGGCTTGTGTCATGAACAACTTAAATAAGACGTCATAAACATTCACGACCCACGAACAAATATTTATTTTTCATATCTGTCATCTAAATGTATGGTTAGTGACATAAATATGTGGAAAGTAAAAGTAAATCGATTATATTGGTGTATTTCTAACAGGTACATTTAAAAACTTTTCTAAATCGCTTCCGAGAAAAGAAGCGGAATTATCCAGTATAATTAAAAGTCGATGACGCAACGCTCGATTATTTCCATCACTAGGTGTTCCCACCCGCACACTCCCTCGCAAACACACGTTGCGACCAGACCAACACACACACCGCAAGTACGCTTATACAAAGCTTAAGGTACGTATTTAGAGACATAGTTTTATCCGTGACCAAGAGTGGAAATTTCAATAAAAATGCAAATTTTTCTCTAGCAATTTTCTTCTCACTGTGGCCTTATTGAGTCCAAAGCCACTGCATTACTTTCGGGCTTGCTTCGTTATAACTTTTTATACATAGGGGGATTAGATTTTACGCATTTCCATACACCCGAGAAAGCAAATGTAATTTGTTTGCCAATTTTGTTTACATCGAATTAGCCTTTGTTGTCTTTGCTTGCATGAAATGTAAACTTGATAACATTTGTGTACTAAAGAGGGTTGATACAATTTTAACAGGCGTTTGTTTTATTTTCATCCCTTTGAATCCCATCTTGAACCTACATTTTGGCAGATATTGTTTGAATTCATTTGCATAATTATGCAAATACCTACAGGTATCTAACTAATAAAATAATACTTCAATATTTTCTAGAAATTTCAAAAAATACGTAGATACGTTTAATAATGGCTATGGCACACCATTAACATTTTTAATCGGTGTCGTACAGTTCCATTGGATACATTTACATTTAAAACTTTCCGCCTAGTTGGGATGTCTAGGGGGACAGAGGGTGGAGCGAGAGGGCGGATTAAGGATGCTGGAAGCGAGGAAAGAATACACAATTAGCCTTCTCTTACCTGCTGGAGATAACACAACCAGTTGAACGAGACCTGCAACTGTGCGATTTACTTACCCGTCCTGCGCAGAATAGGTGTACATTTAGATTGGACAGTTTTAAGTAAGGGATTTTAAAAACGGGTCCGAACTGCGACCGGAACTGAGGGCCGGGAATGCCGGATCGATCAGCGGAACTTGGATGTCGTTGGCTTTGTTGAAAAATCTAAATCAGGCAGTTAGTATTCACGCATGTCGGAAGAAGAGACGGTGTTCTGAGTTGGGTGGATCAAGTTTAACGGCCGTTGAATAATAACTTGTGTATTGGATGGCAGAGACGACAGTACCTATTATGCAAAAATGTTTACAAAATACATCTGATTAAGAGTAATTTACTTACCTATATAAAAAGGAAATTCTGATGTGGACTCGTTACCACAAACTGGAATGATTACCACAGACAATATATAGAAGTTTAAACCAACAGATTACAATTAATTGAAGCTGAGAGATGTAATATTTTAATTGAAAAGAAGTAAAATCTAAATGAAAACTCAAGAGTAGGATAAAGCCTCATGGACTTTAAAAATAGTATGTGACGCCCCATTAACAACTATCGCTGGAAGGCAAGCTCTTTTACACGAAGCGCTAAATAAATCGACAACGAAAGCAGAAAATCAAGTAACAGATCTCTTATCCAGACTTAGGAACTAACAATGAAAAAGTATCACGTTAATGATAATGGACTCTATTTTTTTATAGGTTGATTCTACATTGTTACGTAAATGTAAATACCAAATGTTTACAGTAGGGGCCTTAATATTTGGCATAAGATTTACAGGTTTGTCTACTGTCTATGTCCATTAACTACTTCAAATACGGATTTTTTTCAAACGGGATATTATTCCGTTACCTAGGTACAATCTTGTACATAGTACGCCAACCAGCGTCATGAAATGTAGCGTCATAGCTACAGGACATTGCGCGGCAATGCGCAATGTGCTACCCTATGTTTGCCTGTAATATTCACAATTTGCGAGCACAAACCAACGTCGCCTTACATTGCTGTTTTAAAACCGTCGCGTATCCCTTTTACACAAAGTTGACAATAGCGCGAATATACACAATGCAACGGAATGGCTACATGTTTACGCGCTGGGGAACTGAGATAAAATTCACAGTCATGAAATATGATACACACGAGTTTATCGCCTAAATTACAGTGGTACTCCTTATTTAAATGTTTATTATTTGAAGCTACTGATTTAAAACGGATAATAACTTATGAAACATATTTAATCTATTTTGTTTTCAGGTTTTTTTTTGCCAAGTCGACTCAGTAATTATTTTGTAGAGTTTCAAAGTGACGAACTGTGAGTGCGTCACTTTGAAACTTTAATATAACTTAATTTATTTACTTTTTTATAATTTAATGCTTAGCGTGACAATTTTATCTTATTTAAAGTAAATAAGAAGTCTAGTCAAAGTTGGTACAGATCACTTAGTAAATGTGTAAATTGTAAATTCGTTACATATTTTACTCTTAATTATAACGCCACTATAACCAGAGATATGAAAATATGAATTTTATTTAATAGGAATGTATAACTCAGTAACATACTAATATATGAAATAAGAAATATCCCAGCCTAACCCTATCACAAGATAATATGAAAAGTTATGGTATAACAAAACCAATGAATACACATAAAGCCTCTATGTTACGCGCCAATAATATTGCAGATGAATATTTATTTCATCGGGGGAGTTAAAGCAACTTTACGTAATATTTTATGTTACTGCATTATAATGTTTTTGTTATGGAACATACATATTATACAGTAACAAGTCATTTTAAATATACTAGACAAGAATAAAAGTAATCTAATAGTTCGGCAGTTATAGTTTTTTTGAACATAATCCTACACCATGAATTATGTTGAATGTGTGTTTACGTGATTAAATTCAGTATGTGTTTCATGCTAATTTTACTTGTACTTTTTTGACTAACAGTAAAATTACCGTAAGCACTTTTCTATGCATCTTACAATATACGTTTATTATACATTTTTATTCGTTCAGTAGCTGTGTTATTCTTGTTTAACAACTTCTTCAACCATTATCAAATAGTGTTCAATAATTCATATCTAAGGGAGTCTATGTTACCTTCACCAGTATAGCAGTGCATTCTTAGATAAAAACCAATAGATACTCGTCTTTATCCAATTTATTGTATCATTTAAAGCTTTAAATAGTTAAGTCAATCCAGAAATTCTCGTTGCGTTATGTTCTTATGTTCCATTTATAATTATGTCTTTCTCCCTCTCTCAAAATCTCTCGTCATCTCGTGCTTCGTGTAAAAGAATCTTAATATGCAATCTTACTTGATGGAATAAGAAGGGCTATACCTAATCGGCATAGGATAAGAAGTGGATGGATCTGCAAGGAAGGTGAGTCTGTGGGCATGACCTTTATATAATACAGGAGCTAAAATTTCTTAATACCCTCGGAGCGTTCCAACGCACCCTCCGTAATAAGCCGGGAGGTCCCCAGGGAGGATCTACAAGTGATTTAAAGAGATTGTCAGTTAATGAGCCCGTGTCCGCCACAAATCCAGCCCTTTCTCGTGCCGTCTCAGTTAATGGTCTCGTTATCTCATACCGGTCGCCGATTTTGAAAACATTAACGACATACCTGCCTGCTAGTGTACTCGTAAGTATAACGCGACTTACATTATCTAATGTAGGTAAGAATAGCAATAAAACGTTAAAATTTACATTTATATCTATATTTATTTATATATAAATATTTATTTAAATTTTAAACATGTGAAGTAATTAATAACGGTAGCATTATATTTTAAGACAAAATAGATAATTATTTAACTAACTTTGCTTGCCACTACGCTAGCGTGGATTTAAAAATGCGGTATTTTTATAGGAATAAGGTAACTTTTTAAAGCAGAGATATGCCTAAGTAAATCCTACCTCGCGGAATCAGAAAATCCTGAAATAATAGCAATGCAAATATGCTGAAATGTTAATCCCATGTTATAACCCAATATTTAAAATACCAAAAGTCGAACCACCCACTCAGGCATGCTTGGATTGGTATGTAGTGTCTTAATGAGGCTACAGAAATGTGATATACATATCTTAATCACTTAATTACTCTGTACCGAAATTGTCGATGTGAGTGGTCTTAATTTAGTCAAAAACTACATCAAGCAAATAACGAGTAGGTATACGAATATACGATCCGATTCGCAAATTTATTTTTATTTAACCATGTATACCATATCTTATTAAATAGAACTTAGTTACTAAAGTTCGTGGTTCAAAGTTATTACTTAAAAAGTTATTATTATTAAAGTTTCTAATATGTTGAAGTTTTTTACCTAGCGAAGCAACAACTTCAATCAGCTAAATTGAATCGTAAATCTTCCAATATATGTAACTATCTTAGATAACTACGTCCGAAAGAATACATTTTAATCTATTAATTAAAAGTTTATTAAACTTAGGATACGGTGCTTTAAGATAGGGGCACTGATGTTCGCTTAATAATTATAATGTTATTATGTAGCACTATTCGTTTTTAGCATCATATGCCGTAGATTCGTAATGTACTGATACCTGCGATTTTTTTTAGGTATACTCATACAAATACTTCTTCAAGGGATATATTTATTTAGTCCTTTCTAAGCGCTCCCCCACACTATTATGAGTAAACCCCTTGGTATATAAAGTTTGTTGCTTCTAGGTCCACTGGTTAAGGCTGTGCGTGGTCTGTCAGTTGGTCATCGTCACAATTTTATTATTCATCATCATCATCAGGAGATTTATCTTGACGACGATCCTTCTGAAAAATCTTTCTAATTTCTCTATCTACCGGACTACCGACCACCCTGCTACAAAACCAAACGTAAAATATTTTAACTTCTCTTGGTTTGACTGTCGAATGTCAAATGACGAAATGACCATTAGATAGCCTACTTGTAAATTACTACTACCTGCAATATTAGGTATAGTTACGTATCTAATTTTAAAATTGGTAAGTCAATGTGGTCAGATTTGTGTAAAAACATTACCTATAATTAACAGTGTTGGACACAAGGCGTTGACAAAAAATATAGGTGTCGAGCGATCGCCAACTGACGCTGCTATAATTAAACACAAACAATATTGCCGGGGACTATTGCAGTACAAAAAGAACAACGATTGACCCATCTTGACTGCTCCGAAACTTTATACCTTTTAACCTTTCTTTGTTATTACCGAAGTTGGCAAACTACACTAGGTTGGTTTCCAACTACGAGTACACTAGTAGGTACTGAACTTTAATCAAGATTACACTGCTTGTACCAATGATATTATGAATATCTCTTTTATAGGTGTCATGTGCTATTGAGATTTATATATCTTTTTCTTTCAGTAGCAGTCCTGAATTTGGGAGGTACCTACCTATATTTATTAGTTAGAAAGTGTTATATTCATATCAGAATCTTTGTAAACATTTATTTTGGGTTAAATAAATCACATAATTAACTAATTAACTTACACATATAACATAATTAACTAATTAACTTTGCCTAGTAGGTAAGTCTCTATAGTTAAGGAGTAAAACCTAATAAATATAACTACCTACTACCTACTAGGCAACTTTAATGTACTAAAGTTTAGATTTTGTGAATTAACAATAATTGAATGGTTCTAACTACGACTAAACACTGCAATTTATTAAGATATGTCTTACTAAAACGTCGTGAATGGTAACAAAAGTACTGCGATAACCTGCTACGCGGTTGCGAATTAAACTACAAAAATAATCACCCATCCAGTATTGAATGCTCGAAGCCTTAAATACTAAACTTATTGCTTCGAAATCTACATAACTGGTACTGGTTGAAGTCTCCTACATGATGCTATTGTGTACCTATATGGAAAGCGGCTTGAAAAGTTTGAGACGAGAGCACAGCGTATATTTTCAATGAATTTATCTCCCTCTGACCAACCATGTAGGATCGCCTTATAAGTCGATATTCCCACACCTTGCCTATACATTTTTCGATGTCTAGGATAAAAAATATATTGACCGATAGAAATGTATTTCACGCGGCACAGAAACGAATAAAGTTATTCGATTGTAACGTCTTAGATGGATATTTTATGGGTAATATTAACTGAATTAATGTCATAATTGCGGCAGTTTTGGACGAAATAAATCGATATGGCCCGCTTAAATAATACCGCCCGCAGTTTGTCCGTGTAGAAAGAATCTTTACAACCATCTACTCTTGGTCTGTGAGTTTTCATTGATCTGCGCTTATGTTAACTGGTCGCACTAAACGCGCGGGAGCCGCGGAAGGTCATTACAATTGGACACCTTATAAATTCAAATGAGCTATACGAGGTCATTTCAAATGGTTTTCTGTTATCTCAATGGCGATACTGGGTGTGTTTTAGAATCTATCTAATACTTTCAATACTAGTGTGAGTATTATTTGCTAGTTCAAGGTGTTTAAATCTATTAAAGTGCTGCACTTAAAATCATATTTGTTTGAAATTTCTGGAGCATTATACCTAAAATATTTATTATTCATTCATAGTGATAATGATAATGTAAGAGCGTCAGATTTATTTTGCAGCTCGGTTAAATGTTTAATGCTTTTTATAAATGACCAATTGGATACTTGCCAAATGTTGGGGTTGAGGCTCGCCGTCTACCTATAAATATAAACTCGTAACGCTGTACTTGTCACAACAACCGAATTCGAACTTTCTTAGATTAGCTGTTGGTTATCTCTACTATCTAGTATTCTAGACATGCTCAAACATCTTAATAGAAACTTAATATCCTCAGACAGCACATAGTATTTTAATTTAGTTCCTAGACAGTCATTTCAGTCTTACAACTCGACTAGCCTTTTGTGAGCTCTCTCCAGATTAACACGGCCTTGTCTTCTCGTACTTTAAAATGTGCCCGTATAGAGAACGAGGGTTCATTTTAAATCGGTTAGCTATATGCTGCATAGTATATGGAAATGGCCGGTACGTATATATCGCGTTTTGTGAAATTGCGAGGAAGCTGTGCCCAGGGGAGAACGTCTGGGTTAAACACGTCGTTTTGCTTCCGTTTTATCTTTAGTTATATAGATAGCAGTACCAAAAGATCCCGCAATACGTGTACATTATCTAGAAACGTTTATGCACCATTTACTAAGGGAGTCATAAAAGGACTATTTCTTGTGAGGAAATTCGCTCTCAACCTTGCTGAACATACGGTAACAAATATAGAAGAACTATGTATGTAGTTTTAGGCAATGAACAAACAAGAACTTGTTTCTATTAAAACTTTTTTATGAAAAGTTGTAAGTAAATATGTATAATTAATCTGGATAGCAAATGTATTTGAAAATATGACTAATAACACTGTGTTACGGGAATAAAAGAAATATGAGATAAAAACGTTTGAAACTAATTACTATGACGCGTATATCTCAAATTCTAAAACCAGATCTAGAAAACTTGTTTGATAAATTAACAACAACCTCTACTGTCCGCGGAATGTATTCAAAAGAAAGTTGAACACATTATAATATCAAATCAAACCTGTTCTTTTTACGATGTGTTCTTACAACAGATCACGTACATTTACAACCCAGTACTATGTACAAGTAGGGTAACAACAAACAAGTAAGGTACATGGAACTATACAAGGAACACGTTAGTGGTCATGATTGCCTATTAACAGCAGTAACACCAAAGGCATCACTCAATATCGTATTATTACAGATACTCCGACACTGCGACCAAAACACGCATGAAAAATTTCACGATCCAATATAAGAAAATTATTTCTTACTGCAAATAGTTCCAGAAATTTGTCGCTATTGTCATACGTATCTAAGCGTCGCTAGGGTACCAAGACACTTGGGCACAACAGCCATTAACAAAATCGCAAGATATTATCCCTGTCTGGTTATGGTCCGCTGTAATGCGACGCAATGTCCCATAATTATTGTCCGCACAATTGCTGCGTCATTCCTACACTCCATAGTACTTTACCACATTAGCGACTCTCATAACACTATATCTGTATGAAATATGCCGAGCCCGTCCCTGTCGTTGGTCTGCAAGCGACTGTGGTTATTAATATGTGATATTAAAGGTGTAATTCGTATTGCGTTGGTTTGTACCCCGCTAGATACGGTTTTAAAAGGGAGGGTTCTAATGGTCGGTCATCGGTCGTTCCCGCTTGACCGAAGGGGTAATTTGGAGGCAGACAACGGACACATTTGCATCACAATGAGAGTCGGATCTCGTGGAGCGGCGAGAGCTTCCGTCGATGGATAAACTGCATTCATTTAGGTATATATGTACCTAGTGTACATACGTGTGACTCCGATTGACCGTCTGGTAAACTTTGCGAATGAATATTCATTGGATTAAATTATGTACTGAAATACGCTTAATTAGCGCCCTGAAATAAACAAATGGAAGATAAAAATACATATAATTATGAGTATGTATTTAGGTAGGTAATGTAATTTTTAGACTTTCCTATGATTGTATTTGTTAATTTGCGTATTAGGTAAACTGAAAACAAAGGAAAATCTATGGGCATGTTCTAGGTAGGGGTATTACCAATGTGATGTGTGTGTACCTACCTACTTAAGTTAACGTTAAGTTAACGTCGTTTTTGTTAATAATTTATTATAGGTATAATGTAAAAAATAGATACCTATATGAAAGTTTATTGTATATGTATTGTTTATTGTATCGGATAACAATATTAGAAAATATTGTTATCCGTGTACGTGAACAAAATGAACATAATTATATTATAAAAGAGATATTTGGAAGTATCTACCTAATATTCAGTTAACTTATCACTTGGTTAAAATTGTTTGCATTTCCTATTAGAATTATTAGAATAACTAGAATACTACCTAGGTATTAGAATAATTCTACAAAATTATTACTTAGAATAATAGAAATAAAATACTTAATGCCTAAATATTAAGCATTAAGTAGGTATTTGTGAAAGTAGGTAGGTACTTCATCCATGATAATAATATTAAAAGTAGGTTCCTCTTACTTATAATTACAAAAATGTATAATTACGTATAATTATGTTCAAATATTCCTTATACAAAACTATAGATTTTATTGTTCAAGACCGACTTCTCGAGGGTGGCTGCAGAAGCGCTTTCATTGTATAAATTTTTCAATTTAGTTTCACTTAGATTTAGTTAGGTAACATCTGGAGTCACGGAAGCGGAGCAAATTCAATCTTGCTACTTTACTTCTTCATATGAATTTTCTCGGAAAGTTAAATAAAAAATGTTACTTTAAGCAAGGTAGCTGTTGTACGTGAAGCTTACACTGGTTAATGTAGGTACCTACTTACTAGAGCATCAATTTATCGCGTCATAAATTTGAACATAAAATTGTATGTAGGTATAGATATATTTATACTTCCTAGTAAAGAGAAGTACCTAGAAAGAATAATATGTATAATTCTCGAGAATCTCTGTATAATAACTCGAGGCAGTAGAGTAGCTACCTATGTATAAGTGATATTTGTCACGTAGGCGCAGAAGTACCTAATACTCAAAGCCAACAAGAGTTAATTCTTATATATAAAATTCTCGTGTCACAGTGTTTGTTACTATACTCCTCCGAAACGGCTCGACCGATTCTCATGAAATTTTGTGTGCATATCGAGTAGGTCTGAGAATCGGCCAACATTTATTTTTCATACCCCTAAATGTAAAGGGTTGTCCACCCTAAATATTTCTTTTTTTTTTTCATTTTTTTGACAACATTTTTTTTGTAATTTTTTTATGGTGTGGCATAAAAAAATACACATAATCCCAATTTTCACTTCCCTACTCTTACCCCTCAAATTTAAATCGCGCTTTAATCATTCACAATCTATATGGCCGAACAACGTTCGCGGGGTCAGCTAGTAAATCTATATAATTATGTAGGTACCTAGACAAGTGATTAAGTACGTGTACTAGCCAAGCGAAACACATCATGTATGTGTAAATTGTGTTATATCTATGAGTAACAGGTAAAATACAGATTTTACCATTTTACTTACTTTAGATACTCACAGGAGTATTAACAACCTACCTAATATGTAAAATGAAATAAAATGTAGGTAAAAAAACTAAACCAACTTGTGAATGGTTTGTTTTAGTAACTAAACGGAAAATTTGTTATCAATAACAGGTTTCAAGAGATACATTAATTCAACAGACATTGTTTAACAATTAATTAAAAGGACCGAACCATAAACCGAATTAAAAGTCACCTTTTCGTCCTTGTTTATCCTTGTGGAAGTGGTATGCCATTAACCGATTAAAAATTACAATTTCATGAGAACCAAGTATCAGATCGATGGTTAAAACATTACGAGTGGAGTCGTGTGAGTGGCGAACGGTCGGCCTTCCTAATCAATGCAGTCAGCGTTCGCAAGCAGACGTAATGGACTGAAATATGACGCTCAACACTTTGGCCCTCGACTTCACTTGCATTCAACTAATGTGAAACAGTGTTATTTCTAATAAATAATTATAAGACACTTTTTTTATATTAACTACTTGAAGTTGAACCTACATACCATTATACGATTGTTATATATCTACCTACAAAAGAAAATAAAACAGAATTTATAAATGACATTTATAAATCAGCTTATTAATTATATAATAAGAATAAGGTGATTTATTTACTTATACATTTGGTATTTTTTTCTTTTGTATCTAAAACATAAGTAAAAACATAAGTATCAAAAATGGTATGTAGGTACTCGTAGGTATGAATCAAAGATAAGAGTTTGTAAGTAAAACGAAACATCATATTCATAGGTATGTTATTGAAACGAAATTGCTTCGATATCAACGTTTTTACCTGACATGAACATGGTTATAGATTAAAATTGTCAAAACGTGACAATGTCTACACATTTATTACTTTCTCCGCACTCCTTATCGGAAAATAATAAACAATTATGTACGACCAACTACATACGAACACATAGTCATGCATATTATTTTACATATAAAGAATTTTAATGCAGACAATGCATGCGATGCGGATGCAATTGCCATGCCGCTCGCAAATGGACGTGGGCCCGACGTGGCGACGAGCAATTTTCATATCACGTACCTACTCGTCGGTTAAGTGCTTTATTAAAAATTCATCCTGTAGATTTATTATTACTATTAAAGAAAACCTTCCCACATTTATACCTGTTACGGGAGGAGTCCCACAATCCCATTATCGTACGCCCCATCCAACCCGTCGGCTCATAATACGATAAATCAAACCGATATCCATGTTCACAATGTCGGCTTCCTACTTTTGTATCTACCAAACTTTTAAATAAGTATCAAAATAATAAAGTAACAAAAACCAATCTTGATGCACCTGTTTAATATTTATGTTGAAATTTCAACCGATTTTCAAATGTAGAATATTTTTGTTAGTACATAAAAAAAATTAAAAGATAGTCTCAGAAAACAAAAAGCACTTCAAAAATTATGCAAACAAGTAATAAAATATAGGAGAAAAACAATAGGTCGTGACAACAATAGTGGATGACATAAACTTGGACATCACAAAAACCCTAAAAAAGCAACAAAGAACTTAGTATAATGAAGCATTCAATCCTTTCGTCAAAATATGCTTGGTCTCAGCACTTCCTTATTGCGTCGTAAATTTAAAAAGCTTCATACAAATCTTTCTAAACAATGTCGTTTCTTATGGAAATCATTGTCACTAGTACGAAAAAAATATCTTAGCTATGCCGAGGACGCCAACATTATTTTTAACACTCCTCGAACCAGTTTGGAACTTGGATTCATTCAAGTAGCTAATGTTCGATTTAACCTAGAGTCAATAGTGATTATAACATAATTTTGTTTGCAACAACAATATGATTGAAAACAAGAAAACATCTGCAATTGTGGTATGTATCGAAAATTTTTAATTTTCCTATTTTTTATACCATAATTATTATTAAAACGATTAAGGTCCTGCCCATTTTAAGATTCCAGACAGCGAAATTTCCGAAACTTTTGATATCTCCGGTACTAATTTTGGAGTCTACCTATATACATATAAATTAACATTATATCGGTACATAAATTAATACAATTCATACTGGCAATATTTATTACAGAACTAACGTACAATTGAAGGTCAAAGACCAGGTAACAGTAATTACCAAAGTAGGTACGGTACATCTAAAGGTCCTTTCCATAAATAACCTAAACAATAAAGGAGCAGGAGTATATGTCGTGAGCATATTTTAAAAGCTGTCAGAACCATATGACGCCCGGCACAATCCAACCGATTTACAATTTCAAACTTAGGCGTGAGTCTAAATTAAGGGGAAACTTGCCCTGTGCAGTCATTTATTGACTCGAATTATTCCGAAACTATTACGAAAATGCTATGATTAAAAACGAATTCATCGCCCATCGTGTATAATTAGAACCTAGCCTGACGAATTGACAATCGCTATGAACGGGTATCAATTTAATAACTTAATATTTTAAGTGTTAAATGCAATAAAATAACAGATGAAAGCACGTAGGTAGATACTATTGATTATGTCATAAAATTTGAAATGCTGTGTAAGTCCAACGCAATAAACCAGTATACATGACGAAGATACCCATTTTGGCCCTTAACTTGAGTGTATATAGGTACTCAGTTGAAGATAAAATCTTTCGACATGCTTAAACAACTACGTACATTTAAATATCGATTTCAATAATCGATTTAAATTTTTATGAAGTGTTATGAACTTGCTGAAGTATAAGAATACGTATAATTACTTAATCCGATTTTATTGTAGGTACTCAACTTTTTAGATCGCATTGTTTATAATGATCGTACTAAAATTAATTTGTACAAAGTAGGCAGAAACAGAATTAGCCATCTACACGAATGTCATTAACAAATTACAAAAGGTTATTAATTGCGATTATGAACGCGACTATAAGAACATGGAAATTCATGGCATCAATCCACGTCAGAAACATTACACACTAGCTGTACAACAGGACGCGTACAGTTATTTTAATTAAAAACGTCTTTGGTATAGTCCTAGTATGAACATGCCGTTATTGGTGTATAGATTCTGTGTTTTATGAGACTTACACACGTAATTAAGCAATAACTTTAAGGGAAAATGCTACCCAATCACAAAACATATAGCGGGTGGTTTCTGATTTCTCGCACATGACAACAGCGCTGCCTGATTTGTCAATACGAATTTTTATTGCCGCTACCACGTCGCGCGTCCTTCAGGGACCGTACAATTTATTATTTGTTTATTAAGTTTCATGTGAATATAATTTTTATCATAATCAATTTATTGACGTGTTTTGTTTCTGGAGGAAGTCAAAATTTAATTTTTGTCGTAAATGTAAGAGATACATTACGCAGTATACCTATATAAATAGTCAAATTTATAAAATAGTTATGTGAAATGGAAGAAAATTAAGTTAATGTGTATTTGAAAATATCTACATGAAATAATTAATTTGATTTTTGAGTTTATGGAAAATACGAGTAGAGTTGTCTACTTTATTCTAGTTCTTCAAACACTGAAAGTGTATTGACCACGTATACTCGTATAAAATAAAGTTATTTTGTTTAGCTAATAAGCCAACTTAAACAGCTTAGCTTCGGTTTTAAGATGCTTATTGGAACGAAGTTCCTTACGGCAGGCTTGGAGGGGATAGGTTTTGCTACGGCGACTGAACTGAAAAATATGTGATAGTAAAACCGTAAGAAAAAATGCGTGGAATAATGAGACGTGCGCATGCGCGACAGTCGCATACACAAGCGAGTAGTGTTTATTACCTTTCTCTTTCTCCCTGTTTCATTTCGTTCGCCGTTGCCTTCATTAGTTTTCATTTAATTTCAAATCGTCAAAACAATAATAAATCTAATAAATAAATATAGTAACAATGGCAAGTGAACCAACAAGTGACTTGAAATACTTGAATGCAATAATTGACAGTGATAATAGTGGGAAATTATTCAGTGCAAAAGAATTAAATACGTAAGTATTAGTTTATTCTATAATAATAAATATATATTTATAAATATAATATATTTTACATTGGTTATGTAAGTGGAGTTTGCGAGATCTGTCAGAAAACGGAGATTATGATTATGTCAATGTTGAGTTCCCGCGGAAAAAGTTATGAAAGTTGTCTTAAGTCGCGGAGTCTCTTCAAGTTGTTGATGAAGTTATAATAAATAAAATGTGATATCGCGGATAGAGCGAGTGGTTAAATCGTTAAAATCAACATTGAGTATCGCTGAGTAAATCAAATATATCGTAAACGAAGTTTTGCGTAAATAACCAAAGTAAGAGCGTTTATACGGGACAGTAATCAGAGAATAAATGGTTCTTCATGTGTTGGTCCCGAATCCTGTATTTTATTTGAAATCCTAAGTCCTGACATGAAATAAGCCCACAACGGAGGTTATGTGAAGAATACCTACTTTCATGAAAATACATGCTAAACAGAGTAGAATCTACTGGAAAACCATACAAACACCCACACCCGGCCTACCTGACGCCGATATCAGAAGCTGGGATAAAGAATCCGTAAGAAACTAGCTACTGAGAAAGCTTGGATGTCAATATGAACTGGCAAGCAAGGCTGCGATGCTTTGAGATGACTATGAAGTACAAGATGTCATCTGGATATCATGGTATACAAGTATTAAGTGAGGATGTTACATGAGGTCAAAGAGATCTGCATAACTGAGAGTTACATTAGTCTGCATCACCTGTATCCAGGAGTCGCTATCCACAAGTCCACGCTGAAGGATTTGTCAGGTATGACCAAGTACTTTTTGAGTTTGAGTTGTTATTCATTAGTTATGAAATAGAATAACATCAAAATAATAAAATGATAATCTAGACACAATGGAACTAAATTATCAAGAAAATGAGTTTTTGAAGTTAAATATTGAGTTCTAATTATGACATTGATAAAGTTAATAACTTTTTGGTAATTTTGTGGTAATATGGTACTAGGAGTATAACATTTGAAGTACCTACCCATCTTTGGCTTTATCACATAGGGTTTACTGGTGATATAGGTAGTCTAGATACTTAGAGACGGTCACATAATTAATTATTGACAGTTACAGTTAAATGGTTAGTTGATAGTTAAAAAGAAAATAGGGTTGTAACATATGGATTGATGATTAATTCACTGTAATGAGATTTCTTTTGTTTTTGAAAATTTAATAAAATTCAGCCATCTTGTCGAATGTAACTCATTGAAATTATTATTTGATCATTGTTATTTTTGTACAATGCATAGCTCTTATAAGACACTAGAGAGAGGTGCTCAGTTCTGTTATTGGAGAGTGCCAATGGACAGTTGTATCGGGATGGACGATACATATGAGAGCCATGTATACAGGTTAGATGTAATTATTCTTAGTCTTGTTTTAAGAGACATTTAATTGAGTGACGTTCGATGAGCCTATTCGTTTTGGAAAAGTTTACTCATTTTGAGAAAAGCCAACTTGTTTGAGAAAAGCTAACTTATTTTGAGAATAAATGAGTTGTTTTGGAAAAACTTAATTAAACATTATTTGAGTAAAATTGTTAAAAAATAGAACAATCAGATAGTGATACATCTTATACTCCCTCTGTAACTTTCACAGAATCATCAATATCTTTTCAAATGGAGTCTTCTTCAGATTGTAGTGATTATACAGGATGACAAAAGACGAGAAAATTTAAATGCCTTAGAGTGTACCTTGAATAAAATTAAAAAAAGCCCCCGTTCTTATATTGGCAATCCTTTAACTTGTTATTATTTAGTTAACTTGATTCAAGAACAGACAAATATACCATTTAACCATATTTTTACTATAGCTTGTGATTTGATTAATATACAAGATTCTCTAATTAAATAAAACACAAATGAAATTTATGCATTTTTATTTTCTATTCTATACTTTTATATAACAATGGATACACATGGGTTTTATATTATTGTTTTATATATTATATTTTATATTATTTTATATTATTTCCTAAAATACTGAATTTCCTAAATACTTTCTTGTACTTAAATAAAAACTAATCAGCAAAATTTAAGAGAAAAATCAAGAAAACCTACATAAAATTGAGCACGATTTTTTTTGCAATTTGTGTCGATTCTACATTAGCCGAAGGAACTTCGTTCCTACCTGGTGTCCCACGACACCACATCATTTTTGTATATTTAAAAATATGTATAAGTAACTATGTACATAAAAAATCACTTTCTAAACATCCAGGTCACTGGATCTTAAAGTAAATTGGGCATTAGCTACTGTGTTCCTTTGCTATTGAAATTCCAATGCAAATTGAATTTAAATTTCCTAGAATAGGGTTACCGTTTTTAAAGGGTTACAAAAATGAAGAAGATTCCATAAGCGATAAAAGTGAATCCATTCAATGGGAGTGAAGTTCCCCAGCGTTAATACCGGCACTTAATTACAGTCAGCGTAATTGAAACTTCGTCGAAAGCTTATCATGTCTCGACTCCCAACGCGGCAACTTCGGTCTAACCTATCCACTCGAGATTTATCGTGAATATTTCTTAAAGGATATGAACTCATATTTTAACCCTAGAAATACCTACGAATATTGTCACGTTCTTTTAACTAAATCTAGTAAATTACATTTCATTCCAGGATTCCTTCCATCTTTACGTTACATGGGAGTAGATTAAGCTAGGAAATTTTATTCGATATAGAACAGAGTTCATATGGTAAGCTTTTGCGTCTTCTTATTTCATTTCGTGCTTTTCGGTACATATTTAAGAATGATTTTACATACCCATTGAAAGTAATTTACATATTTCATTTCAAGATAAAATAATCTTATAGGTAGATGCAGGCGCGCCTTTATTTATATAACCAGAAAAATAATAATTTAGATATACCTAATATATTGTCATTAAATCCAATCAGGTAGGTATAAGAACTATGGTAACTAATAGAATTTTATATCAATTTTGATTACCGAAACAAAAACGTAAAGTAATCTACAATGACTCTTTAATGACGAAAGGTAATTAGGTAAATACGAACGTACCTCAGTACGTTTATAAATAAATACTAAAAACTTGTCAATGTTTACCCCTATTAGATAGTTTAACCATTGTAATCTGACATTTTGTTTCAAATTTGACCTCAAATAAAAAGCAAGAGGTAATCAACAATTACTATATTAAGACGACCCTCGGCACCTACGAGTACTTACCTATTATCCGTTATAATACTGCAACGTCGTGACTGTCGAACCTATAACGTTAGCTTAAGCCTGGTGGGTTTTTGTTAACTGTCAATGCAATAAGGGCCACTAATTAAGGCTGTTTCTGACGGCACGTGCACCGTTATCTGTCTAAGAAGTTTTCCAATTTTCTACAATCGCCCTGCTTAAATTGTTTCGCGCGCTGAATATTTAACTTTGATTACTCTAGAAAAGTAGCTGGCGGAGCTTAGCAAGTAATTTAACATTCGTTCCAGCTACGTACTACGTACTACGTACTTAAAACATTAGTTTACTTAAGTAGATATTATGTAAATACCCTTATTTACTTTCTCTAGGAAAAACGTGTATTTAATAGAAAAATTGGTTTTAGTACTTTAGTAGGTACTATTGTATTATAGCTCTAAATGTACAAAAACGCACATTTTATTGTACACACTTTATGATATTTTATACAAAATTAATGACTAGTCATGAAATTTTGTGTGCATATCGAGTAGGTCTGAGAATCGGCCAACATCTATTTTTCATACCCCTAAGTGGTAAGGGTTGTCTACCCCTAACATTTTTATTTTATTTTTTGGACAAATTTTTTTTTGCAAATTTTTTTATGGTGTGCATAAAAAATACACATAATTCCAAATTTTCACTTCTCTACTCCTACCCCTCAAATTTAAATCGCGCTTTTTGTATTTTTGTGTAAAAAATATTTATGGCGGAACAACGTTCGCGGGGTCAGCTACTTTAAATATAACTTTTCAAAAGAATACACAAAACATTTTATATAGCGATTTTTATTGAGGAAACATTATAATGGAATAGACTCAAACTGCCTTATTACCTACATATGACTTTTATTAAAAATATTATTTACTATCAAAATATCTAGGTATTTGTAGTACCATGTACATAACTACTACTTACCACCTATAAAACGTATAAGAAGCAGTAAAACTGCGTAGTTTAATGTATGTGAAATAACATAAGGTGTTTACCACTGGATACTTATATGTACCTACTACGAGTTACTATTAAGTAACATATAAAAAGACACTTAAAATAGGCACTGTTGCTGTTCAGTATTTTCTGTTATTGAAGAAACAGAAGATTATACGTTACAAAGCTAGGGCTTAAACTTTACGAGAGTATTCTTACTAGCGCGTACCAAATATAAAAGAAAATATACGTAAGTACCTAATAGTGAGCAGTATGCTAAGGTTCACATCAGGGCCGGACCTCATAAAGGACTGGTTGTAAAATAAGTAAAAATAAAGGGCTGGTCGCAAGACGGGTAAAGTTGAAAAGGAACTTTTGCTTTTTAACCAGTTTGTCGCTAACTTTAAATTGGCATCCGCCGTCTCTGTCGTTTGGTAAGGATAATAGGGAAACTAGTAAATAGGTACGAGAAGTTCGGAGACACTATAGACGCTACTACTTTGGGCAAAGAATATTGAATATATTATTTTGAACGTGTAAACATATTTGAGTACACGACCTATAAGAGTGTAAATATTTTTTTATTTACATATTTGTTATGTAAATGGCTTATTTATTTAATATTATGTGATAGGTACACCTATATTTAAATTTATAATTTTATAAACCTAAAACTAGCGAAATACAAAAGGCGAATTTAATGTAGAGACATTTTCTACCAGAGAACTTGCGCTGTGGACTTTGGGATGAGTGGCAACAATAATATTAGGTATATGTATCAACGAATAATCTATTACTTGTAGGTATGTCTATATTTGATATTAAATTTAATTACATACTAAGCAATACTAAGCAGTATGTTTGTTTCATGTTTATCAATGATATGACTGACATTCCTAATTATGAATGATAAGGACGCCTGGAAATAGTTGAACTGCAACCAGTTCTAGCCTAGATTAGAACTAAACTCTGTCAGTTAAGTATGTTTTAGCTTAAAAAGATATATATACCTACCTACTTAGGTAAGCGATTCGTCACCATTTGTTTTCCTTTGTGACAAAAAAAAAGTGTAACAAAGTATAATTTTATATAAATTTGGTGGTTTAAGTAGGTTTATCGAAATAGTTTGTTAATACCTGGACAAAAGTGGTATTTAAAAATGGTATTTAAAAAATTATTTAAAAATATTTATTATTCAGTTGCAAGACTAACAGACACACCTACGTTTATATACATATATGAAGATGTTCGCGTACAAATAGACAAAGTTTTACCTATGAAGGTAGACGTTTTCCAGTCTGTGCAACTCGGATTAAAATTTAATTCGCATCAGCTTAGATCAGATTTAAGGTTAGTTCAAATACGAAATTTTGCATCGAACTAAGTAGAACTTTACCTTTGGAATTAAAAAGGCAGAGTTCCGACTGAGACGGATTTTGTATTATGCCTACTAATTACTTTTGGAATTATATAAATATTATTAACTATTGTAGCATTCAAAAATGTACTACTTTATGCTGAAGGTAGGTACCTGAATACCTACATACGTGCTTCATTTCTAATGTATACTTAAAGAATATTTCCGCGTTAAACTAAAAAAATAAATTTTAAAATGTCCTTTTTATATTCTTATGGCTTAGACAAGGTACTCGTAGAATGAATATTAATGGATATTGTATCCATTCCTTAACAATTAAGATCCAACTTCGACACTATCGATTACGCCCACAGTCGGTAGTAAAACTATTTTTATGACTCATCCAGCTATGGGAACCGTTAAAGAAACTATTGAAATCACACTTTGTCACATCGAAGACAAAATTATTCAAAAGAATATTTTTCAATTGGCAATTTGACATAATTTAATTTTCATACTCATAATATAAATAACTCAAAGCAACAGTGAAATCAATACAGAAAATTGTATCAATTTGTAAGAACCTAGCTTTTGGAAAATTAAGTACCTAAGTAGTATAAATGTAGTTGGAGAATGAACACATATCTATGATACCACTAACTTTAATTTATTCATAATTAACGGGGGTTTCAAAGGCAGAAGTGAAAGGGACACTTCATAAATTTTACACGTTTATATTTATAGCTCAGTAAGCGATTTACGCTGACCCAAAAACTACAATGTAAGAAGGTATGTTTTCATATAATCCCGATTCCGCAACTGCTAATAAAGATGACAATCACCATTTTGTGCCTACGTACTAGGGAAACATAAATCAAATTGATCTAAATTTAATTTAGTGCATCAATAAAATTCGCGAGAGACAATTCAAGGTCGTAAAAGTCATAAAATTATTTACTCAACCGAACCCTTGCCGCGAGTTTTGTTTATAACGATATTAATGATGATTTATAGTTTTGTGTATCTGCTTAATGTGTGTACGTATGGACCATAAAATGTTTTATGAGACAGTTTACAGCAAAGCAACCTCAGAAATGCTTTTATTGATATCTAAGCGCCATACTAAATTGATGCGGTTATCAGAGGTGGAATTGCTGTATTTGTTTTAAATGAAACTTAAATGGGTTTATACATATTTGTAAATCGACTTGGTATAATCCGGTCGCTCTTCTCTTCTCGTTTAATACAATACATGTTTTAAATAGTTAAAAGATGATGAATGAGGGAGGTGTGACGTAACAAAATCTGTCTAAACAGATAGGTATATTGAATGCTGCTAATAAATTTGCATAGTGGTATTTTTCCTGTTCAAGTCGTCGGCCATATATACCTAAGTAGATATTACGTCAAGACTGAGCTCAATCATTACTCGTATTTTTATTTTATTCTTCATTAAATCGTTACATGTTTAATAAATAATAGTACTTAAGTACCATTCTGTTTAAAAAATTACAGTAAATCAAACATGAAACCATTCGTATGAAGGGATTGAATGTGCTTAAATCTCTAGGTTACGATGAACTATCGGATCATTACAACTGAAATATTATGGTTCCTAGGTAGGTACTTTATTAAAACACCATTCGGAAACTTACTAACTGTGAGTATAGGTCGGCAGTGGATAGTCTGACAGTCTGACAAGAAGTATAAGTGCATATACAGACGAACGTAAGTTTTATATAAGTGCACAGAAGATTATATACCCTTTCATTTTATAACTACCTTTCGGTATCAAGACTCACACCATATTCCACGTGATTCGTAATACGGTCTTCTTCAAAACTAGTTTCCTTCCGAATCACGATCTGAGCACGCGCGATAAATTTAATCGATATTATATCGATGCTTATAAAAATCACTCACATTAATAAACACTGAGAAATATGTAGGTACTATGCACAGTTTTGCAACCAAAAGTACACTGAGACGATTTTGCGTTTTGTCCCGTAATACCTGTGATTATAGCTGTCTTTGTTAGTAATTACTTTCACAGTTAACTTTTTACAAAGGTGCGTTAGTAATTTCTTTTGTCTTTCTTCCCGAACAAATTTAGACTCTTGTTACTTATAATAGAATACAAAATTCTTCACACTAAGATAAGATTCTTAGGGCTATGACAGAAATATTTATTACACCTCAAAGGGTTGAGCAATAGTCTGATGGTTTTATGGTTTTACGTTGTGAAATTTTCTTGCATTGTATCGAGGCATATAGTTAGGCCGCATGTTTTACAATATTGATACGTAAAGCACTTAAGTTTGTACATATAAGAATGCTTTTAAGATACAAGTTAATATATCTTGTAAATAATTATAGATAGAGTTGAACTTTAATAAAGCTGATTATTCACTGTCATAAGATGCAGTGTAAACGGGCTGATGTCGCAATTTTAAAATAAGATTTAATAGCGAGCATAGGTAAGGTAATTTTGTTGCTTGATATTTAGATAAAAGCCGTTATTGTGTTAATCGAATTATACATTAACAATAATACGCATAAAATAAGCAGTATATCTTTATAAACTTACGTTTTTAGAAAGATTGCGTCGTTTTAAAGTGTCAAAGCACAATTTTGTTTTGGCCAGTAATTAACCACCAAACAACAATAAAGAACGAGACAGGACACGGCAATGCAGGTATAGACATTACGGCATTATCCTGTCACGCAACCCTTTCCTCAATAACTACACTAAACCACTTTACCCAGCGTCAAAGAGATGCGACTGCTGAGATGAAACTGTTCAAACGTAGACGTATTTTCACAGAAAATAAATGCACATAGTGTAAAAAGTACGGCAAATCAACAAACTACGATATCCCTTTTTTTAGATTCCTTATTTAATTTGTGTTGAATTTCATATACTAAATTACACCCATTCTCATTTGTTTAATCATAACAACAATGTATTTACTTTTATAGTACACATCTTATAATGTAATTTTCCCAGCGACCTTGTCTTTGCGGAATGTAAGGGGCAGCAGTAATAAATTTTCCATCGTTTCTCGTAAACCAGGCGTATGTATGACTAGTAAGTTAAATAGCCGGAGAGTCATAAAACGAAAACAAATCATCAAACATTGCATCGCTTTGTAAGACAACGGTGATTTTATAACTTGTGGAGCTACGGTACCTGACTTAACGTGTTGCGACTTTTGCGTTTGTGACTTAAAAGATCCTTTTCAATTGACTAATTGCCATAACAGGTAATTAAGTAACGGTTATAAACAGAAAAGAACTTTCTGTTGCGCAAACTTTATTTCCAAAAAGTAATTAACGGTAGTTCTGCCTGTTACTCATTATGGTACTGACTGTGGCTTGTTATAGTAAAAGTTACATCTATTTACGCACAGCAAAACCTAACATGCATGCACGGCGACATCTATCCACCAAAAGTTAAACTATCTTCTATTTAGCGAAATACAGTAGCCCCATCTGTGAAGGGGTGCTCGTGTTAGTGAATGCGCCACCGCTGTCAACAATGTCTGCAGTGTTGTAATATGAGGGTGCGAAATACTATCTAAGGGAACTCGTACACTGCTCTGCTATAATAAGCCTCGCTATTATTAACTTCATTCATCTGTAAATAACAATAAAATATCGATAATGGATATTGTAGTAATTGTTTCAATGATTGCTTCCTTTTACGATATTTTTACAGCAAATTTCAGAAAATATTTTAAATTAAATCTGCCAATTTGTTCTTAACACTACATAAGAACTAACACTAACACTTAGTAGATTTTGCCCCATTTATGAGAACTTCAGCTGAAAGTATTCTTTATTATATTATATAAATTGATATAATGGGAGAAGGTTGAGATATCTCGCTTCTGTATCCAGGGCAGTACCTAGTAGTAGAGTAACTATAAATAAGTATGTGTAGTATGCTAGCAGGGTAGAAGTAAAAATATAGGAAAACAATGAATTATTCTATATAAGGTACTTACTTATGTATTATTTCGTAATTCATTCCGTGCATTCAGCAGTTATCAATTACATATACAATAGTATTCTATAGAATTTGTCTGCCAATTCCAACTCTTATAAACACTCTATTGTATGATATGAATACTATACTAACTCTGAGAAAATACAACCAATAGGAATGATATTTATTAATATAATATGTAATAAAAAAGTTATCACTCTACTTTTTGTATTTAAAAAAATCTTATGTAAAACTAACAAAGAATTGTTAGGAATTGTAAATTGTTCACAAAAGGTCCCATGCCTGGCCTGAGACCAAATTCCAAGACATGTAGAGCGATACGTAATTCATTTTTTGTAAACTATTTGAAGAACAGTAAAGTTCAATGAGAAAATATAAACTAAACTAGCTATCGCTGTACATGTATGTATTGGATAACAGCCTTAATCCCTCTCATCAAGAGATTCGAACCCAACAGAAGTAAGTTAATGTTGAGGATTTCAACCACTACAAGATAAAGTCTTCCTAAACTTTTTCTATTTAGGTATAAATTCAATGTAAAACTTTCAACCCATTTTTAAATTTCACTAGCGCATGGTTTTATTCGGTTTCATAAAAAACATTAACTTAAAGTTAAGTTAAATTTAATTTACTTAGGGAAAATCTCATCATATAAGTGCATTTTCAATTAATGTGGTAGGTAGTGTAGAAAATGTGTGAAAAATAATACCGAATTTCAGGGATACTGTAAAGTCACATGGAAGAAATTTTAATAATATTTTTTACTTTGTATTTTGTATCATACATTTCATATTTAAGGTAAATGTAGTACCTACTCGTATGTTTGATATTTGCCCTTACAATATCATAATACTTGCTACAGTCTCGTTTAATCTGTAGGTTCCTATATTGTAGCGCTGTTTTAGTATCAGAATTATTTATGCTTAATAAATATTATAAAGTACTGCACTGTGTACCGTTACTGTATATTATGTACATATTTCATAACTTCACCTGTATTATGTGTCAATCTTTTCTTCACAAACATTTCCTTACAAGATCCATCGTCATAATATCTAATGTTAGAAGCATAAACACCGAGAAATATAGGCTTGAACATACAAAGCCGAGGATATAAGACGCGCGAAATGAAGAAAATGGAATGACAATATTTTATTTTAATGTGAAATATATTCACTTAGGTTGGCACTTTAAGGAACGGGCTGCTTGAAGGTTATTTCCTTCTCATGATATTGAGACAATATACTTCTGTATTTTGTGTTATTATTTCTCTGAGACTAGTGTTTTTTCAACGCCATTTATTTAGTGTTAAATTCTAGGGACATTCATTTGGTTTTGACGTTAAAACTTGATTTAATTATCTTATGAATCATAATAAATTTTTCAATTTAAAAATAAGTCTCAAATTCTCAATATAGTTGGTTACCTACTAACATACCCACCTAAAGGTATGCTTCCAGTTTTTAATTGATAGCAGCTACAGGCATACAACATCAATTCATTCCAATTATTAATAGTTAGTGTGACTCGAAATGAGTAACTTAACGCCGTATATTCCTTTATGATCTATCTTTGTGATAGTATTTTCATTTACCTACAGAAAATTTAAAGCCTTTAGAGATTCTTAGTATGAAGAAATAGGTTTTATATTATGAAGGTCTCGCAAAAGTCGTTGAGTCTTTATAAAGTGCAACGTTTATGAGCTAACGGGCACATGCAGGTGAGACTCTGATATAAGAAAGTATATTAGCATCTATGTATGTTTATATAAAATTCAAATGGAGAAGATACGGTTATCAGGTGTATGTTCATACGTTATTCTTATTTAGTGCGTGGAGAGAAAGGCATTGGAAAATTGAATAGTCAAAGCAATCGACTACAATTTATACCTTAGTGTGTAATTTCTAGTTTCTAGTTCGTTCTACATAATATTGGACTATGGTTCACTTACTTAGATGAGGATTCATGATTACACGGAATTTAGCGTTTTATAAATGTCACGTGCGCTGATGGTTCAACAAAAGCAAAATTCTTGAATATAATGTGGGTACGTAACAAAGATTATATTAACACTTAATTTTGTATTTTTTTTGTCGTTATTTTACTTTATTAATTAACAGATTGTAACTGTTTCGCCTTCGTCGGTTTGATATTTTGAGATGTTGACGCTCTGTCGTCGTTGGCAAAAGCTCACAACACAGCAACAAACACCATTCAACCGCAGGAAGGTGTCAGACAAGAGGATATTCAATGGATGGCTCCAATCCTTTAAGGGCCCAATACTGAGCACGGGACCTACCTACTAGGCGAGGCCTAGAGCATACTCCACAACGCTGTTCAGTGCGGATTGGTGGAGAAGGGGTATTATACCGACACGATGAATAAATTAATATTGCCTACTTAAGTATTATTCATATAAAGGTTCGTTCTTGCTCCATTTTCTTTATGAATAAGGTTTACAAGGGATAACAATATGCAACCTTAACCACAACGATTTAGTGATCTTGAACCAATTGTTAGCGCGAATTGAAGAATATGTCTCAGCGGTACCTACGTCCTCCTTTATTAATTTATTGCAATGCGCCATCTTGACACACTTCGCACACAAATGTGCGACGTGCTCGCCCACATTATTTTCAATTAATTGAATTTCCGGCACCAAAGGACATCTTTCCATTTTGCATTAAAGGTCCTTGCTTTGTATTTTTTTTATGATTTATAATATGATGTTTGCTCTCTTGTACTGGTAGGTACTAAATTCAATCAATAAGTATAGTATATAAAACTCTTATGTTACTGAGTGACTGATAGACAACGGACAGTCGAAACTAATGCATGTTTCTTGGGGAGTGTAGGGGAGCACTAAAAGAGGATTTTTGGAAATTCCCCTCGAAGGTGATAAAAAAGGAGATAAACTGAAAATTTTTACTTCTTCGATGGATTCAACTGAAACTTTGTATATACCTAGGTTCCTCATGTAACCTAAGTGAGAACTAAGAAAGGATTTTTAGAAATTAAGAATTTCACGTGGGCGAAGCCGCGAGCGGAAAACTAGTAAACAATGAAGAGGATTGATAATCCCTACTAATATTATAAATGCGAAAGTAACTCTGTCTGTCTGTCTGTCTGTCTGTCTGCGTCGCTTTCCCGCTTAAACCTCTCAACCGATTTTGATGAAATTTGACACAGACAATCTTTAGACCCTGAGAAAGGACATAGGCTACCTTTTATTGCGACAAAAAGGAATGAAGAGGTTGAAATAAAGGTTGAAAGTTTGTATGGGATTTCTTCGGGTTTTAAGCACAGCGCCATCTAGGGGTGAACCTTCCTAACTTAAAGAATAAGAACGCCTAGCGCCATCTCTTAAAGAACCATGAAACTTTATATTTAAGCACTTGATAATAAGTTTCCCGAAGCGAAGCGAGGGCGGGTCGCTAGTATATAATAAAAAGTACTGAAGTTGGCTGCAGTCTAATGATTTTATCATAAACAGTATTATTATTTTGCATTATAAGTAATAATACTTAAATATGGCTTCAACCCATTAAGGACCTATTAATGAGCACAGGTCTCTTCGCTCAACCGGCGAGGAGACCCCGAGAATACCCCACCTCGCTTAAATACTTAAACATATGTGAGTAAAGACAGGCATAATAAACCTTAGAGTATATATTACAGTAGTACTACTGTAATATATAATGTAAGTAATAAACGTATAATGTCAATAGTTTAATCTACGAAACTATGAAATTTAATAAATATTTTATTCAACCTGATTTTCCTATAAGGCTGTTTGGCACGATGTAGGTACCTACCTACATGTAATATTGGTTTATTATATTACAAGGAAATATACGATCGTGTCAGCATCATTATTAGCATGCAACAAATAAAACGATACTTGTAAAGTTTATCCATAAATCGTAGTTGATTTACAGAAAATGTCGCCGTGCTGTTTATGACTTAAAGTTGATTTAATAAGTAATGAAATCTATAGGTAGGTATATAATATGTTAATATACATTAAAATATATTGCATTTTACATAAGCAATTTCCATTTATTTAACATCATAGACTTTAACATTTGGGACAAATAATACATAGGGCTCTAAATAATTTTATTTATATTACACAGAAAAGAGATCTCGAACGAACATTTCCTGTCTTAGGTATATACGTTTTTAAGTAAATAAACCCTTAAATAAATCTATCGCTATTGCGATAGTAAAATTATCGCTATTCGAATGTAGTAGGAAAAGGCTGATAATAAAACTAAGGAATTTCTAGTTTGCATGACTAAACTAGATGCAATAAAATCAACATAGATAATGTTTTCAATAGTTAATCAAATCAGTTAGGTAATAAATACTTCATACGATATAACTGAAAAAGAATAAAATTGTGATTTGACCTTTCTTTGTGAGAGTTGCCTTAACCTCCAAGTTGTTCTGAAAAAGTCTTATTTGCATAACTTTAACAAACGTACCTTTGAGCTCGTAGGTAATGTAATACAGAAGCTTCTTGAAGGAATTTCACCGATCTCATCATACTTAAGTATTATCATTCTAATCATCTAGGTATGTGTACCATAAAGTAATAGCGCTATTTCCGTTTTGTGTTATTTGCATTCAATTTTTTTATACTACCTATGCATTAATTACTTTGGGAGGTTTAAACCATATTAACAAAGTGTTTTTCTCAAAAGTTGTATGTAAAAATATGTTACGATAGTAGAGAATTTTCTAAATTACTTCCATCGAAGCGGGCCGGTAATGGCGCGATATTTCTTCATTCTATCTAGATAAGGCCGGAGTTTCTGACGTATTTTTTGTAAGAAATCTTGACTTGATCCCTTGCAACAAACTGTTTGGACAATTATTCTATTCAATACAATTTGTCCTATAAACCAAACAGTATTCGAGACATTTTCAGCAGCTTAATAGGCAGTTTGTACAAATGTACATAAATAAAAGGCCTTGCTATCTTGTATGCCTTCGTAACTTTCCAGCTAAATGGTTAAGATGTACCACAGATTAAACTTTTACTGTGAATACAGCCATGTTCATGTCTATCCCCAATATTTCTTCTTAATTGAGTCACAGTCGACTACAAAACACGACGCTACAGCAACAACGAAAATTTAGAACTCAACGAACCGAAATTGCGTGACTGAAATAACTACTGCCAATATGCTTACATATAAGTATACATATCTCCAAACACGTGTTTGTGAGGAAACGAGCTATCCACGCCGAATGACAATAGGGGTTTCCCTTTCGAGGAGAAAAATTTACGTGATAAAAATTCTAAATCGTTGCGTGTGAAAAAATATATAAGGTCCAAAAATAAAGTGGCTGCGGTAGGTGTGATTACGGAGTCTCATAGCGGTTTTGTGCAGGGTTGTAAATCAGGGAAGAACGTGAGAATGGCGTCATTATTTAGACAACGAGCGATATTATTCGCGGTAGAACGTTTGCACGACACCTAGGACGGCATTGCGAGTTGCGACCCCCACGACGCTCGCGGTTGTCAATGTACCAAATTACATAATACTGTAGAACCTGCACTGAAATCCAGCAAAGAATTTATATTAGGTACTCACATACAAGCATTGCCACCAAAGACACTTTTAAAATTAAGTAAAGTAGTTAATACATTTAAAAGTCTATGCCCTTCTAGAATTTTTAAAACATTAATTTTATTGATTGTCTAATCATCTAGATACTTTTCTAAATCCTTCCTAAATTCAATGAAAATATATTTTAATGGCCATAATGTCATGGGTATACGTTCGTACGTGTACGAACGTATATTACATACCTACGTACAACAGTTCTTCCTAGTTTGTCCCTCCACTAGACCCGACCTAAATGGAGGTTCTTCACTTCATCCGGTCTAACGATCTCCGCGTCTCTTCCGGTCGATGTCACTTCCTCGGGTTAACTCTATAAAACTAAACATACACCGTTATAATGCTACGTTATATACTTACATACGTATGTTCAGAGCATTTTTAGTCCTCAAATTAGGTAACTATAATAATTCTGAATTGCGTACCTACGTAATCAAACGAGCAACCCTGTTAGAAAATAGAATTGATGCAATTGACAGAAATATGAAGGAAATTTGGAATTAGAAATTTAATTCAAGGAAAAGTATTTTTCTTTAAAAAAAAACATAAAATAATAAAAAAAAAAACTATTTTATGTCCGAATACTTATTTTGAAATTGCTAATATTGAACAAGAATTGCCTACCTTTTTTGATCTCATATTTTTTAATTACATATGCTCAAAAAAATCAAATGGGCATAGAGTCAATCTGTGTCATGTGGAGAGCGCAATTTCGTTTGGAATCAATCACAGATTTCATCGCTTCGCTACCCCTGAAGTTGGTCGCTACGCTTCACTTGTAAATATTGCTCCTATTATAATCTTCACAACGAAAAATTCCACTGTAGAAATCAATACAACTCCATAGATCCAACTCTTTTGAGTAACAAAGAACTGTCACACGTCATGTGTTGATAAATTCAATGTGACAAAATAAAGAGGTGCAGAGAAAGTCCAATATGGGCTACAATTTTCCAATGAGGGCGCAACTGCAGTGTTCATGCACTAAACAAGTTCCCGAAATAGTTCCATCACCCTCCGTGAGATGGCAGTGTTACTAATTCTAGTTTGAGGTAATTCTTTTTAAGCTTGTGATGTATTATTTAAAGTATAGTGTATAGCTTCAATTTTAAATTAACTGGTAATTTAAACAGAAAATAACCATCTTATTATCTTACATCATTTTAATATATACTTTAGCAACATAAAATATAGAGATAAAATTTGCTCTACTGGATTATTTTCGCACTTTTGTAGACTACTTGGTTCCACAAGGAATATAGAGATGGCTCTGATGCTGCAAAGTCGGTATTTCAGCGTAGGAAAATTGTGAGAGTTTCCTTCAATAGTGTATGTTGAAATAAAAAAATAAACTTCATATTAGTTTTCTTATTTAAAAATATGATGATGAATTCGATTAAGTAGAAATAGAAAATAATTTATTAAGAAATTTGTAAATTTCAATCTACCTGAACATAGGAACATGATCCTTGTCTTACCCCTACATACCCAAATAATGATATGATTTGGATATATTAATTCTATATTTTCCCCCGTTTCTTTTGTTATATATTATCTTACTCTTTCTTATAACAACTTACGTACTTTAATACCGATATTTGTAAAGACTACTTAGGTATCTACTATCATCAAAGACATTATAAGTACATATTTCAATTTACTATATAGGTATAACATAATTGTATGTACCTATCACGCAGTTGAGTATTGGAGCAGCTCAACATTGAGCCATCTTGGTATCTCAATTACTAATATTTATTTCAACGTACAAGAAAAATATGGTGTTATTTTTAAATCTCAAAAGCACTTACCACCCGCGAAGCTCTTTGAAATATCCAATTAAGTATCCTGCGTACGGCAGATAAAATGTTAATGTGCTGAGATTGTGATTTTGACAAACAGTTCATTAGCGGAGTTTTTAAAACATTTTACATGTCACGTATGTGTACTTTATGAGATATGTTCCTTTTATCTAAATACACTTAATTATCCATATAATATCATTTTCTACCAGTATTATTCTTAAAATAAATTTATGATTTTTTTAAGTCTTCTTGAAATACTTAGAATTTGTTGTTCAAATACTTTAGATTTCAATTCCTTAAAACAAAACGAAACCCGCCGACAATCTTTATGTGTACGTTGGAGTCTTAGTACTATGACTAATAAGTTATTTATAATAAAATTGTGATGGATGCTCTGTAATTTATCACATAAAAATTTTACTGGATTATCTGTTTAGTATTAATACTGAGAGGAAACGGTTTGAGGCTCAGTAGTGCGGTAGGTATACCTACCACTTTCGAATACACCTCTTATTTGAAATACTTTCGCAATTGCCCTCGAATTTTCAAAATGATGCTTTAGAAATGAATGGATTACAAAGCTTCTCTGAAGAGAAACGTCACTGTGAACCAGCACACGTGCTACCCGTAAATTATTCAAACTGTATAAAAGTCCAATCTCTAACTAAGTAAATGGTAAGAGAAAGCCAGTAATCCGAAGCCGACAATGGGACATTTCTGGATCAGGAGAAATTAATTCATTTATTTTTATTCCACTTAGACTCTTATTTGAATAGAACACAGTAAAATATAACATAATAAGTTTTAAACAACGTTATTTAATGACTTTTGAGATTATATTAAACATACTGAAACAAAAGTAGGTAACAAAAAAACCTACAACTTTTTCCTAACATCACACGAAAAACAAGGAAGAACAAAATCAAGCGGGTTGATCTATCGATTGAACGAGGACTTTATCTCAAGGAAACATCGTGGAACGGCGTGTTTCTCTAAATAAGAAATGCCTACCTTGATTATACCGTTTACCGTACTGCCACCCTATTGTGCGCGAACCCTGAGCAGTGTTACGAGCGGCTATATAAAACTATATTTTTCCACGTACAAAAGCAAAAGAGAAAAATGACGAACACACATTCCCGACGCATAGAGCGCGTCTAAATGTCGCGTAAAAGTATTGAGAGCGAAAAGTCGCTAAATTTGAGGCGTTCTCGGAGGCTTTTGAGGAAAGCCCGAAGCTGGTGTTATAGGCAATGAGACGGCCGGGTGGGAAGGCTCTATCGGCACTTTACACGCTCTACCGCAGCTAACCTCCGCCCAAATGTAATAACACGCCGCCTGCTCTCTGTTTCAATTTGGGAACAAATTGAAATTGTTTTTATTTGAATAATATTACTGCTACAGTCACTACGTTGATTGAGAAATGATAGTTATAGTGGTATTTTCGTAGAAATACTTTTAGTAATGCTTCTGGTATCGTACAATTGAGCTATATAAGTATTCAGTTACAATTGAATCCGATTAGACTTTTAGGAAAGAACCATAACCACAGAGCAATATTTTCAGTGATGGTGTATATTGATGTATACACAAGTAGAAAATCATTGCAGGCTTGCATACCAATTAGAATTAAGTCTGTTTTTTAAGATAAAATTAATTGTATCCAGGCGTTACTTTTCGGAACTCCATTATTACAAACTAACGATCAATTTACTTTGCAAAAATACGCGACAAAAATGCGTATGACGGTGTAAGTTGTTTCAGTCGGGTTTTTATGTTTATACCGGACTAACGATCAGACGGCGCAGCTGATGTGGTCACCATGAACATCATCAATACCAAAAGCATAACCGATTCTTTACCAGCCGAGAAAGAAGGAAGTGGAAAGAAACAAAATACTGGCTCCCAAGCACCCAGTTCGAACAAGACAAGTTGTTTGGCGGCTGACATAAGCGGTCAGCTATCCTGGCTGACGGGCTTACCCCACCACCAGCTTATACAAAGCCTAGTTATCAAACTGGAATAAAAATAGAGGATTTTTACAATTGATATTGATATACTCATGCATGGTAGTAGGGGTTTTGCCTGGCTAGCTATAACCGTCCTCCTAAAACCGACTGTAAAATGTTTTTATATTTTTCAGACGCAGTGTTGAAGAGCCAGAATTAATATCGGTCACCCTTGATTCTATAAACAGTATAGCCTAGTGGTTTGAACGTTGTACTCTCTAACAGAGACCCTGGGTTCCAATTCTGCACTCATCTCTTATTTTCAAAAATCATCATCATCGTGTTATCACTTGCTTCGGTGAAGAAAATCACTATGAGGAAAACTGCACCTCAGAGTTCTCCATAATGTTCTCAAAGGTGAAGTCGGCCAGTCCGCACTTGACCAAGGTCGTGGACTTTGCGAAGGGACGACGCCAGCAGTGGGAGCAGCAGTTCGTCTACAATTTCGAGACAATTGTATCAAGAACTACCAATAACATGGACATGTTTGACAATGACACCGCACCCGCGTGCACCCGTTTTGAGACGTTGTTGAAGTCCCCTTACATAGAACTGAGTCCTTTCAGGGAAACCCACAATACGACAAAATCATCGGTATACTGTAGGTGAGGTAGCCCATAAGCATTTGTAACAACCTTTGCTTCTGGATTCTACCATCATGTTGTCGTCCAGAAGTAACAAATCCGTCTTTAAGTAGCAGTTTTCACGGAGGGTGGTAGCCTTGTAGCTAGCCAGGTAGTAAAGACCATAACCATCATAAACACAGGCAAGGACAAGCATGGGCTTAAGCTGGATCGTACAGAGTCCAGCGACTTCTAAAATAGAGATTTGAAAGCACGCCTCGTTCATTGCCAATAGATTTGACCACAATAAGGAGAACAATGGTTCTGCGACACGCAAAAGTCTGTCTTACCCGGTTGTAAATAAGTACAGTTCTAATTACAATATGTCTTAATAAATAATAGGTACCTACTTGTAGATAGGTACCAGCAAAAAAACTTGTACTATTTGTTTATACGTATTTATAATTGATATATTAACCATGAAGGGATTCATCTATTCGTAATTTGGGTGCGGTTGGCGGGAAGCGACTGCATCCTTTATCACGAGGGGCGAGGGGGGCCGCGGGAAAAATTGCACATAAATATTGAAGCTGCCACTTACACGTGCGCCCGCCGCCGGTAGCTCGGCTAGTGTGGATACGTCTTTAATATTAATTTATTTAACATATTTATTTACCTACATTAAATTTTACTACAAGTCGTGCTAGGTACACGTCTCTAAATAAAATCCACCTTTCATTATAAAGTGTAACCTGGTTAATGGAGTAGGTAATGCATCTAGTTCAATGCATTTATTTATCTTTAGATTTTTATAAATGAAATTTTTTATTTCTATAGCCTTCGTAAGTAAGATAAATAATATGAAATAATAAAAACACTTCTTTGCACTTTTGATTGATTTGATCTCTGATTGATTGATTTGATCTCTGATTTGATTGATTTTAAAAATTTCAAACGAATTAAATACGAGTATAAATTTCGCGACAAGCTTTTATAGGTATATAAATAGTGTAATGACGTTATAATGGATTGTAAAATATTTAAAGGAAAATTTTATTTTCTTTTTAGCGCATTTAAATAAAAGTTTGTTTTAAAAAAGTTTTAATTTATTATGAAATGACATCAATTTTTATTATTTTTGCTCGTGTATATATCTGTAAATAAAAAAATTATACCTAATCTTAATAAACAGGCACAATCGGCAAAGTGGGAATAGGCTCTTAATGAAACATAAATTTAGGTATGAAAACGCTATTCTTTCGGTAAGGCCGGTCCACATTATTCCCAACGTACTAGTGTTGTGCGGGCCCTCTTTCTTTTTCTTGTAGCAAATTTCGCAACAATCTCACTTATTATGCCACACAAATTTCCGCGCCCCCGTCCGCCTCTAGACGTGAAATTAAAATTTCCTACGACCCCACTTCTTGTATACGACTCGAATTGTTTAATAAATATTGTTACTTGTTTACCTAGTTATACCTATTAGATATAAGTGGACATTTACATATATTAAAAAGAGATTTTTTAAATTAAAATTTTATTATACCCTAGGTTTATAAGAATGATAAAGATATTTTGATACGATTTTTATCACGTACCTACAGTAAAATATAAATTGTCTCTCATTAATCACCGTTAACGCGTCATTTCGTTGACACACAAATTAATTGTGCTCGTGCCTCATTTATTACACCGGATCATTATTTTTTTCATTATTAAGTAAGATGACAAGTCTTTAGCCTCAGTTTATTAATGTTAACACATTTTATTTTTATCTCAACCATAGATGTCTTGTTTTTAGTATAACTTATAACTAATACATAATCACAAGATTCAATACAATAAATAGAATTGGTCAGACTTTGTTACGAACTTTTCGTATTGGAGAAAAACGACTCTGAGTTTTTAGTGCACTGATTTTTTTAGTCTCATCTATGAATTAGTAGGTGTTATCTTATTGGTATTAACAACGACTATTACTATCTATTTAATTTATATATTTTGTTTCAGGTTATGATGACGCTTATCGGGTAAGTTATTTATTATATTTGTTAGCTGAACGATTGTTAATGAAATCTGGCAATTATTTTATAATATTGAACCCTACGTTCAATATTATTTTTATATAATTTTTCTATAAGTACTTAGATGTTACATACAATGATACAATTAACGATACCTGTTATAATTTAATTATTTACCTACTTATTATAATCTAGTATAAACGTTCATAATATGTAACCGTAGGATAAGTAGGTATCTTAATATTTACATGTTACTTTATATATTGAACGAAATAACTACTCCACCTAACAATTCTTCTAAGCTTAAAAAAAATGCAATCAAATTTTGAAAAGTAATTACCAATACGAAGATTTAGGTAGATCCAATTCAGTTTAGTATAAAATTCAGTTCCAATCGACACAGGAAGTAAGTTTAAAGCCGTCTTGTTTTATTGGCAACAAATAAAGTTTAGAGGGCATGTATCTCCAATTACACAATTGGAGTAATCACCGCCGTCAAGTCTGCCACACGACGGTCGTTTCAAAGTGACAAAACAAGTTAACATCGAATTTTAAAGCGTTGGATCTATAAACTGCTCGTTAAATCTCACAGGCGATAGTAGTAAATATCCTCAGGAGTGGAGAACTTTTACGATGGACACTTGCCCCGCCCACCTGCGACTTTGTGGCCTCGCGATCGTCTTCATACATCGAGCCTCTATATAACTGGCCTTTATGCTCGTCGGCATTTCTTTGCCCAACAAACCACGTTTATTTGCCTATCTGTAGTTAATTATTTATTGGCACATTGCTCATAACTCCTAACCACTTGGGTGCCTATTCGCGGACGAAGCTTTAAAGCTTTTATGGCCAACGTTTATTGTAGCTGGTTATGAGATCCCTGAAGCCTTTCTCTTGCTTATTATCTACCGTCTACTAGATGTTTATGGCTGAAGGTAAATAATTATGGGTGAAACTATTCTTGTACATAGGTTAGGTACAGTTGGAAGGAAGTTCGCAAATTTTTAAACAAGAAAAGCTTTTAAGCTTTAAAATTTCAATGAGAATTTCAAGTAGATACGTGGGTTCGCTAGATAAATTCGTTTTAGAGGCGAGTACCTATCTTTATCGACAGATATATGTAGGTATTGTAGGTAAATGAAAAGTAGTGGATTTTGATAAATTTTAATTTAAATTCCTGTCTACGTCGTGCGCCCTTAATAATATTGTAGGGTTATGAGTGTTATGATTTGTTATATCAATATATTATTTATTTAATATTTATTTATTATATCTATAATGTTATCTTTTTCCAGTAAATAACTCTATGCTAGGTAGATCACAATTTATTATTCCAATAGGTAACGTTTTAGAATCATAACAACAATTATCTAATAAGAGAAATTCTCAATCACTATTATTTAAGTCAGATCTCTTCATTCCATATATCCGTTTGATTTAGTTAGAAGGATATTTTATTAAATAAAATAACATAAATATCGTATAACTACCTACCGATTTAATAGTAAAAAATGATTTTAATCAACCTACATTTAGGCATTAGGAATAGAAGGATATTTTATTAAATAAAATAACATAAATATCGTGTAACTACCTACCGATTTAATAGTAAAAAATGATTTTAATCAACCTACATATATTAGGCATTAGGAATAGTAAGGAGTTAAAGAAATGTAGAGTCGTCCTACCTATTCCTTAATCAGTTTGGTAATAAATAAAATAAAATAAACGATTTTGGTAATAACTAGTTACTATGATAACAGAAACATTGTTTAGAAATTAATTAATTTCTACCTAATAAAAAAGCAATTTTGAAGTTGCGTTAACAAATCGACTTTCAGTTATCTATTAATATAGTTCGTACGTACTTATCAATGACTTCCTAATAATAGGTTCCTGTTTTTAATAATAGGTAGGTATCTTTTATGAAGAAATGTAGAGTGAGCTTGTAAAAAATCTCTAACTTATTTTTATACAATTTTAACTCCTACATTATAGGTAAGTACCATTTTCATAAATTTTACCTATAGGTACCTACCTATATTTAATTTGCTTATAATTAGGTACGTACCTATCGTACCCACCTATAGGTACTTCTCTCACGTATCAGGAATTCAATGTTATTTCGCATATAAAAACTAGTTTTATCGTACTCCATTGTATCATATCTAAATAGCCGATAAACCGAGGCGCCGTTAACCTTTACTATTGGCAACTGTGAGACAATTAAGAATCAATAAAAATGCAACAATCGTTAAACGAATCATCTTAAATTATCCATATCATGGATTCTATATGTTTACGCCATAAACATCACAATAACAACATAAAACCTATACTTATGCAATGTTCTACTGCCACACCGCCATACCACCGACCTGATAAAGCTGAAAAGGCAAGTTAAGCCTATAAAAACCATGCACTAAACACAAGCGACAATCAAAAGTGTTGTAAATAAATAAAAATCTCACGCAATAAACGGTTTTATTTAAAGAGTCGTAAAGTTTGTTATTGCACACGTGCTCAATGCGGTTACGACTTGTGAGGATGAATGAAACGTGCGACAGGGAGAAGGATGTTTGTCTGAGTGGGATGAAAGATACTCGTCCGTCCACGTGGCCGGTGTAACACAAATCTGTGCAATTTATTTTTAAGCGTAAGTACAATATTTTTTTATTTTTATAGTAAACAATTATTTGTAATTATTATTCTAAGCATTTGTACTAAATTAAGATAGAAATGAGGAATTGTAAAGATAAAAAATAACATTTAAATATTTACATTTTTGATATTGAAAATTTGATACTTAGGCAAGGTATAGGCACATGTTGTGCTTATTTTTCTAAATGAATTTGATTTTAAATAAGGGCTACAATTAAGTTATTGTTTTTAGCATAAAATGTAATATTAAATAATTAATACAAAAATACTGTTCAGCTTAGTCATGTCTATTTACGTGTTTACCGAAATAAAAATATGTAAGCAAATTGTGATTTAAAAAAATATTTTTACGTGCTAAACGTATTTTGTTACAAATTTATATACATAAGAAAAATATCATGGAGATAATTTTGTGATTACAAAAATTGTATTTATAATTATTATGATTACAATATTTTGTGATATAAAAAACAATATTTTGTGATATAAAAAATGTTTATTCGAAAAATTTTGTGCATTGCCACTGTTTGCTTGATACCATTCTCTTTGACAGCTAGAAGTGCCGGAATGGTTTGTGATTGGCGGTGAATGTTCTGCACCGGATCACTATTGGCGTAGACGAGCCGGGCGCGGGGGAGCGCGGGGCCCGGCGCCATTACGAACAATGGCCGGCAGAATGGTCGTTAGCGAATAGCTTTTATCTCTTTCTAATATAAGCCACGCAGGTAGGAATTAATGAGACGGAGAGGGTTCCGGCGCGTCGCCCCTCAATCGTCGTTTCTCGCTCGCACGCGCGTGCTCCGTTTCGCTATCTCGCGAGCGGCGCGCGGCAGCGGTAACGTTCGCCACGACGGGGAATTCAGAGTCGTAGAGCCTCATACGCGGGTCATAAACGATCCGCGGCCATAGTAGAGGTGCACGCGCGAGAATCGATCCGAATCGCCGGCGATAAACGCATCTCCCGCGAGGCGATCGTCGCGCGCCGCGTCGCCGCCGAGCGATGAGTTCCAAGTTCATCATCGATAGCATGCTCCCGAAGTACCACCAGCAGTTCCACCACCAGAACTTGTTCGCGGGTGCCGGGGCTTCGCCGATCGAGGCGTCGTTGTCGTCGTCGCTGTCGTCGTCGTTGTCGACGTCGCTGTCGTCGTCGCTGTCTGGAGGGCTGGGGGCGGCGGCGCTGGGGGCCGGCTCGCCGGGCGCCGGGAGCCCGCAGCGCTCGTCGTCGTCGTCGTCGGCGTCGCCAGGGGCGCCGTCGAGGATGTACCCGTACGTGTCGCACCACCAGCAGTTCGGGGGCGCGGTGCCGTTCTCGGCGGGCGGCGGGCTGTCGGCGGACGACAAAAGCTGCCGGTACCCGAGCGCGGTGGGCGCGGACCCGATGGTGAACTACGCGCTGGGGCAGCACAACGGCGGCGCGGCGGTGTCGGCGGCGTCGGCCAGCATGGCGGCGGCGGCGCAGTTCTACCACCAGGCAGCGGCGTCGGCGGCGTCGGCGGCGTCCGCGGCCTCCGTCGATGCCATGGGCGCCGCGTGCTCGCAGCCCTCCGCCCAGCCCCTGCCCGACATACCCCGCTACCCTTGGATGTCCATCACTGGTAAATGTTTAATCCTTTTTGCATGACTTGTTTTCCCGCCCTCCGATGGCAACCTATCTGAAATAGGACAAAGTTGTTTTAGTGTTCGTTGTGTTCGTAGTTGGGTATACCTATATTACATAGTAAAATTATTTTAATTTGGTTCTTAATCATGATTTGATTTTCCTAGTTAGACTCTACCTTGTCCTTATTTTTATAAATCGCTTTAAATGTTTCTTTCATATTTCAATGTCAGTAGGAATTGTATGAGTGTATTGTTGTATGGAGCATGTGTAAATTTATACTGTATTTTTGTCAGTTTCTTATTAGATAGTTTTATCCTAATCTCAATATGTTTAACATAATAATTAAGTACATAAACGATGAACACATAAATTTAATAAAATAATTATAATACATTAAAAATACCTAACAGATGACAGGTCGACACAAACAGTTTAAATGCAAAAGAGAGCTTCTAAATGGATTTCTAACCATTCTATCATTTGCCGACGGGTTTAAACTCTTACACAGGTACCTGTCTATATAAATTTATATATTTATTTAATCTTCACGAAACACATTTTATCAATATACATATATTATATATATATACCTAATATTATATTATGTACTTGCCAACCGAATAGATAATTAAATAATTATTAAATTGCGCTTCGGTATATTTTTCCTTACATGTGTTACCTAACTCAGTTTCTCAGAAGTTTTATTATACATAATATTTGTATATCAATAATTGCATACATAGGTACCTACATTTGTAATGGTCTTGAAATTATATAAGAGGAAACTTTACGGCATCCCATTTGAAGTAGGTATAAAACGCAGATAAATAAGATGAGTCGGCAAACATAACATGTTTCTTGTACACATATATCAGGCATACAATAAAAGAGCTTTTAAAAACATCGGGCTATCTTACCGGCCATTGAGACGGTCGAGTTACACGCGATGTTTTGAAAGCGCATAGAACATTACGATTACGTTTCCAACGAAGTGTCGACTTCGGGTTACGTTTTATACCGTCATATGAATCTTCAGCTCGGATGTTTGGTCCGAAACGGTCGTTCATTAGCATTTTATGACTGATACGACCGATAAAAGTGGAGTAAGTCGCATTCACAGTCATACGATGTGATAGACTCACCGGCCCGTTGGCACACACTACGGGAAGTAGGCACTCCGTTATTGGACCATAGTCGTTCAGATCGACGCATTCTGATTCACTCAATGGGTATTATTGTACGTTTCAGATGTTCCAACGTCGATTTTGTTTGTTTTACGCGCTTCAGAGCTTACTTCCGATTCTACTATCGAGAAACATTCGAACATTATTAACTACAAGCTGTTTCTGAGATAGTAACGACTGTAACTGACTAGATAATATGATTCATCTATGGAATTATTTGTTAAATTAGTTTTATAAATAGGAATCATAATTCATACAATTATGTACCTACTTCTATAAGTGTGGAAGATTTATTAACAATTAAACATTAACTGTATCTAAAAGAAATAAACTTCCAAATCACAGTAAGAGTCCAATAGGAATTTCCAGTAAAAATCTTTCCAAGCTTTACATATTTTTTATTAAATTATATGTACACATTCAAATTAACGTAAAATTAACATAAAATCTATTTTATTGTAAATACATACTATACAAACAATACAATGAACCATATCTATTATTTTATGACAAGGCGCCCCCTACTTGCGTCAATGTCTGCTTTTTATTATAATGTAAATATTGATGTCATTAGGTAATGATCATAAAACATTTGCAACAACTAATTTCTTGAGATTGTTACTACTGCTATGACTATAATGACTACTGCTTCTACTGCTGCCATTTTATTTGTACCTAGTAGTAATACTAGTTGGTTTCAACCCCCTACTACTAAGCACGGGTCTCTCCTCAAACTTAAGGCGACCTAGATTATTTTCTACCACGCTGCTCCAATGCGGATTGGTGGAGAATTCTAGATACATATGCAAAAAAATTGGTATAAGTAGTGATAAATTGGGTAGAGGAATGTAAAATTATATACGAAAACCAATCAAGAATAAATTAAAGTATTTTAGGATTCCAAACTCTGTAAAACGACCAATATCAGAATAGAGATCTATTGCTATCTTTCGTCTCTGACAACAACCTAAAAACTAGATTTAAAACTTGAAATTTTGCATAATTTGCTACAATACTTACGTCAAAATATTCTTTGCAATTTGTATTTGAATAATCTAAATCGTGTGAACAAAGAGTAGCAGTTATAAACTTCGTAAAGTATTACAAAACCAGTCGAGTTCGAGTCAGAGTCACGTGGGACCATTAGATTCAATGCAAATATTATTTACTAAGTAGGTTCTCATTTTCTATTTTCCAGGAAAATTTTGATTACAAATGGTTTGGTTCCAATTTGGTTACAGAATTGACAGTTTATAATCAATATGATTCGGACAAAAATTGTGTAAACATTGTATTTACACACGTTAACTAAAATAGGTGTCATAAATAATGTAGGTAGAGTCGATTCAAATCATTGTAAATGTTAAAGCAAAGTAATATTAGAGTGTAATGTAAATAAATTAAGCTCCATTTAAAGTAAATTACTTCAGCCTAAAAAATTGACACCAATTTGAACCAGGTATAGCCAAGTAGAAAATAAAACGCCAAAACTGACAACCCTAGTCACATTGTCTGTAAACTCATGCTGTTTTATGCCAGTTGGCATCAAAACAAACCTAACCTAGGACATCACCCGTCTAAACCTGTCCTTGATCGCGACGAAGACGCATACATCACGAGCTAGTACATACAGCGCACATGTGAGGTCCACTTAGTACACTAAAACAGCTCTCTAAACACCACTAAACTGCATGTACGTTTTGAATACAATGGCACGATTATTTTTTATGCGCAGTTTTATTCACGACTAGTATTAGCCCATTGATACGTGAATCTTGTTACCTAATGCGCTATTATCTACAAAACTGGGCAATAGAGCACGTGAAATTACAAATCGATAACCGATAATGGGTTATCGCTGTTTTAACGAGGAATGTTGGCCTTTAATGTGCGTATAATTATTTGGCACCTTAACATTACGGCGTCCTTCCGCCCCAACGTGTAGACTAGTCAATAATCAATGTTTATAATTATATTTTATTGCGCACTTATTAATAAAATAAAGTAATTAAATTACGGTTATTAAAATGATTACTTGTAAGCTATTAGAATAATTTTACGAGTCTATCAAACTCGTTTTACGGTAAATACCTATTAATAAAAAACAGCTTTCACTGTTTTTCAACTTTCAACGTTTACTTAAATATAAAGTTTAGTAAATATGCAACTCCTTTATTATATTTTTCGGCAGTCTACCAGTATAAATTAAAAGTAAAGAAATAATTCTAACAATTAATAGTGGATACCTACACTTCTATAAAACAACCTTCCAAGTGTATGGTGTGCGGAATGGAATCATGACATACTTACATTAATCTTATTTTTAAAAGTATGTTCTTAAAGATTAAATTATTTACAAAAATTCAGCTACATTTGGTAATTAAAAATGGAAAAATTTACGAGAAACAGAAAAAATATAAAGAAACCTACTAAAGAAAGTATTTTATATTGTTAATGCTCCTTGTGCTCATTTCGGCATTGCAGTAGTTTATTTTCAAGGAATATATTTTATTCAGAAAAATATTAATACCAAAATAAAATAAACCTAGATAGATAAAGTATAGTAGGAAGGTTTTTGCCGTCAATATTTTTGTCAACTGTAGGTATAAATATAAACTTAATTATAGGTGGTAATATAATTATCTCAGCTCTATATTATTCAAATTCGTCATAGGTACCTGATTGATCTCGATTATTTGATTAATTACTCTTAACTTATAAAGGACTACATAAAGATAAATTAAATAAAGCCGAGAAACATACATATATTAAAAACTTTGTATTAAATGCATTTTTTTTGAGACATTTATGGTCTTGAAAGTAATTATAAATCTTAAATCAGTAAAATAACGGCGATATTTATTAAGACATTATTGGTTGCAATTCACATTTTCTTTTCTTCTTGTTGTTTTTTAACACCAACATCTGACTTTTCTACATCCACCCAGTGCTTACTGGTAGAGAATGCCATTATTGGCATTAAGATTTTAAAGTGAAAACTTCAAGAGTATCGTTGTGATTTAGAATTCGATGAAACGGAAATGTCGCGTCAATGAAGTATCGGCAAAATGGCGGCTTACTTAAGCAAATCAAAATATCTATATTTGGACTGACAGTATTCGTTTTTTTTGGTTTCTCTTTTAGTACGTGTGAAGAGCACACATTTTTTTTCCTTGTATATCCTAGTTTAAGGTGTTACAAAATATATTAATTGATGGTTTATTTCATATCGTTAAGTTTATAACAACCGTTAATATCGTTCGTCATTAACAAATTGTTTTGACATCCTTATGCTCATTTCGGTATTGCAGGAAAACCGAATAAAAAAGCGTGACCCTAGGATCTATATGCTAAACATATTAATGAATTAAAACAAGTTCCTCGCATAACGTCAGCCATTAGTCGCTAATGAATGTGACTTTGACGATATTTTAAGTTAATTTAATCATTAATTACTTTTGAATGTAGACAAAAATTCAATCTTATTAAGCTGTTTGTATTTAAATAGGTATTACTTTAAAATATTTAATTTTAACTAGGGCATATGTTTTAAAAAAAATCTTTACTAAGAAACCCACTCTCACTTTGCTTCAGGAAACTTATTCCTTTCGTTTGAAAAGATTTATCATCTATTCAGAATCATAATAATATGGTATGTCATATAGTTTTTGCGCCTGTAATTCTTTATTTCTTTAAAACATGTGTATTTCCGAGGAAATGAGATATTTTGTGCCAAAAAGTAGTCTATCACACCAGACCTTCAACAATCGCTATATCTACTAAAAATCACATGCGTTGTTCCACTTTAACGTGTAGGAAGGATTAACAAAGAAACACACTTTCGCATTCATAATAACAATAATTATAAATTACTGAATTTAAAAAGCTTCAGAGAATGTATTTATGTAGTCTATTCAGAAAAAGACGAATACCAAAATAAAACGAACTACAGTGGAAACGTTTTTGCCGTCAACATTTTAGCCAAGTCTGTTAGTTTAAATTTAACAGAAACTAAGTATCTTAAATTTATGCGCTAAAAGAGAAGTTTAATTATTTTTGTACTGATTTATTTCATCGTATTATCTTTAAATTTATTAACATCCCCTTAGACTGTACATAATATTGTAATAAAATTACCACTAATTCCGCATTATTTGTTATTATTTTAAGTTATAAATCTGGTCTAATCATAGCATGAATTTTAAAATTAAAAAAGGAGTATGAAAAACAATTACCTAAAATTTAATAAAGTTCCTACCTACGAGTAGGTACGTACCTACGTACCACAGATATTTAGTTACCGATTTTGTAGGTATCTCTAATTCATAATTATATATACTCCACCTATTGCTATATATACATAACAATAGTAGCGTTAAGCAAGGAAATAAAGCCCAAGGTTATTTATAATTATACCGTCTTTTTGCAATAGACCGACGCGAGGCGAAGCCGGGATCTGAGCCGGAACGTGTAAAGTGTTACACGTAGACGAATGTTCTGTTTGCTAAAATAAACTAAAAATCGCATAAAAGAAAAGTGTGAATCATAAACATTTTTACATCTGAAGCGTATCTACAGACGCTAGCCATCAATAAGGCGGGCACGTAAAGAGGCCAATAATCAAAGCCGATGTGCCACAGTAATGAGCTCATAGATCAGTAAAATTATATAAATTGGCCCATAATCGACTTGTTTTTGTTTTAAATGTGACTATTCCCGTGATTTGTTGCCAATGTTAGATTATAAAAATGAGTCGAACGACAGAAGCGCGCGACTCTTTGACCACGACGGATATATAGCGGCAGGTGCTTGCGACACCACGTGGTTTGGAAATAAATATATCGGCCAAGCGCAAGTTGATTTGCGTGTCTTATGTTCCGTATTTTTTGCAGTTTATTATAATAGTAACTTAATAATAAAGAGTGGGCAGGTACATAGTTAGTTAGTTGTCATTGAAATTGTGGTAAAATACTCGTACTGTAACAAAAATCTAATCGAATTTTGCGATGTAGGTGACATATTGTTTACAACATTAAGTGAAATAAACTTGAATCTTATTATTTCATAACATTTTAGGCGAAAAAAATCTGTTCATCTTTTAATTTTTAATAAAAAAAAATCTACTTTTTCCTATTTTTCTATTTTATCGTCGTAGGATACTTTTTGATTTTCATTGTTGGTAAATAAAATGTGAAATGTACAACGTTTCATTGCGTTAGTAGCCTTGCTTTAGCTTTGCAGAATACCCTATACCTATATAATAGGTTATGGCAACCCTATGTTATTGTTGAAACGGCTGAAGTTTAAGCTTAGCTGCATCTTTACAGTAGAAACTGTTTAAGTTTGTAGCTTCCTTATATCTTATAATTTATTATTTATAGGTATACTACTATAGGATACTTCAATATTGACCTAGTCGTCCAATTAGATAACAATATTCTGAAGATGTTAAAAAAAGAACCTTTGCTACCTATGCAGATAAATGTATGAGTTTTTGTAGCAGACCTTTTTAATACAATTAATTAAGGATTAAAATAATAGAATATTTTAAAATCTAAAATTTCGTATTCTCGCTGTGTACCTAACTAAGTTTATTCAAATTATTGTCATCACACAAAAACATGCAGTTGACTTTGACTTCGACATACATACTCTGTTAAAAGTCGGAACTGCACGAACATTCCCCTCACATGAATCCGACCGACAAGCGAATCACATGTCATAGTGTGCGGGCCGCATCGCCGCATGGCCGCATCACTACGCGCATGCGCTCTACAGACTTCAACATGGCTGCCAGCGCCGACCAATCCCGGCGCGCGACATCTCACATGATAAGCGCCCTTAGCTATTGATTGGAACACTACCTTACTAATTAATTAGCTATCGATTTTGGTTATTGTTTATGGATTAATAGTAATGGAGTATTTACTGTTTGTAAAATACTTGCTATGTGTAAAAGCTCAGATCTTAATAAATCCACCATGCAAGCAAACATGATGTTTTATATTAGGCACGGTAGAGGTACACCTATTGCTTTATTTGCCATCAAAATTTGAATAGTACCAATGACCACTGCTGATATAAACAGAAATGGAGAAGTCCAAACAAAAAAACATTTTTTATACCTACCTAATTCAAATTACAAATTACTTTCCTTGAATAGGTTTCCCAAAGCGAAGTGAGGGCGGATTTACCCAGTTGTTCTTAATAAAAAACCGTCAGGCTCGCATCAAAAGTTGACTTTTGCAAAACTTAAAACGTACTTAATACGAAAAATATCAGTCACATGTTATCTCAAACCAGTTCACGTTATCTTGAAGTGTAAAAACGTTTAACTCACGATTTTACGAAGAATTATGAATGTTATAGGTAGGTGCCTAAGTGAATGGTTTTGTGCATTTAATTATTTCTTATTGTAGTAGGTATTTTAATATACGAAAAGGTAAAAAAATAATAAGTTATTCTAGGTATCTATTAAATAATTGGAAAAAAATTATAAAAAAAAACATAAAAAGAATAATGAACACTCACGAATGGTAATTAAGTTGTTACACAAAAAATCTTAATATTTTCGTTTATTTTCTACACTGTAGGTACTACTAAATCCTTTAGCGCCTATACAGTAATATATCGGGATAAAAATATTAAGTAGGTATTCGAAGTTTCGTCAAAATAACATTATTATCGCGACCATGATTTACAACACTGATATAGGTAGCACTCAAACCTTTTTCATTTTTAGCGACGCCATATTTGATTTTTTATCCATAGCTGGTTATCTTATGAATGAGTTGTGTGGACCGATATTATGTGTTTTATGGGATTGTGGCAAACGGACACGGATTCCAACTTATGGAATGCACAAATACTTAAAGTTTTCCTTATTATAAACGTAGCACGCTTAATTATGTAGGTATGTAGATAAATAGTTCACATCTTTTGGTCACACACATACACACTGTCTCTCGCACGCTCTCTCTTTGGCATTCATACACACACACACACACATTAATATCATATTTCAATACACTAAGTTACTTCTAACTCAATCAGAAGTATGCATTGCATGAAACATTTTAAAACATTTTTCTGTTGCGTCTCTCTGCGTAAACTCCGAAGTACCTACAGCTCAGTGTCCTCTCACACGGGGAACAAAGCTAAACTAAAAGAACGAAAGTGTTTATGGTCATCATCCCGCACATTGCGTATCCCCTACACTAGTGTGCCACAAAGTGTGCAAGCACAGCGGTGTACCGTGGCCGGTTTTGCGTAATCGAACGCGAATCGATCGAAATTTATTTTTTCATCATACACTGAACAAACAATATTTACTCCAAAATTCCGACATTAAATATATAGTAGATAGTGTAGATCTACGATATATTAAACAGTAAAGGTTACCGGAACACTGGTCCACACAACAGAGTAAACGTTAGGAAGACTTTACGCGCTAAAGTACCTACTTACCTTCGAGTATAATTGTAAAAAATATATACAACTACAGTTTTAAGTATTCATAAATTTTCGGATGCTAGTTCATGAAATCCTGTGCCACAGATTAAGATGAAAACCACACTCGCTGAAACTAATTGAACTCACGTTCAAAAATGTAGAGTCTTTAGATGCTGGTGTAAATCGTACTATTTTTTAACCATTATGCTGTGCAATTTCGGATATTATTTTGTTTAACCGTTTAAGCTTAACTTGAGTAAAACTCAGGCTGGGATTTTATTTTGTATATATTCATGGGTTTAGAGTATTTAGATATTGGTACTATTCAACGCACGCTTTTGTATTTTGTAATGTACATTTTGCCTACAAATAAAAATTTGGCTAGACGGATACAAAATAAAACACGTCATATTATTTTATTTACCTTTCAAGGTTACTTTTGGCATGGAAGTAGGTAGGTAACTAATGTTTCCATCCAAACATTATCTGTTTCCGATGGGTGCAGCTCGTTACATTTCATTGCATTTGCAAACTGGAATAAGCTCCTGGTTAATTAATTTGTAAGCCTTTAATTCGAATAAATTACATACTGATGGCCTATTTTGGTAATTCTTAAGCCATTTAATTAACACTTTAAATGTTCATTTGAATTGACGTCTTATTTATGCAGACGTACTTAAGTTTTGTTAGTAAAATAAGTATATTAAGTGAAAAGATACACGCAGTTGAATATAGTAAGTATGTAGAAAATAGTAGAAAAATAGTATGTAGCTTATTTTTTGGATGCAGCTACTTAGATCTTATATCTGCTTTAGTTTTTGTCAAAAACATTTTTATTTAATTATAAAAACAATCGTTTTAAAAATTGTTTTTAATATAATTAAGTACCTAAAATTAATAGGTATGAGAATGCGGTTCATCTGACGTACGTATAATGAATTACGCTATAAGTACAAAAAGGTGCCAAATTCACTACTTCCTACTTTTGAGCTTACCATCTTATGGTATGATTGTTTAGTAAACGTCGCTGCCTCAAACCTTTTCTAACCGTCACAGAAGTCTTTAAGCATCTTATTTACCAACAACTTTAAAGATTAACTTGAATAAAAATATGATCTCCCTTAAAAATAAACAACTAGATAATGCGAATACCATAAATGTATCTTATGTAAACAATGTCGAAGTCTACAATAGCAGAGGTTGTAAAGAAAACGATAAAAAAATATCTTTGTTTCTCATCGTTGATCACATCAATAACAAATGACGATTCTCTAATTAGATTAGAATTAATAGATTCTCTAATAATTGCTATTTAATTAAAAAGAGCTAATCAAACCGCAATAAACGATTCAAACAGTTTCTGTTATTACATGTAATCAAATTACACCGTGTACTCTTATCGTTTTGTGTATAAGGTATAAAATGTATCAGTTTAGTGCTATGTACATAACGTGAACAGGTTATGATAAAAACTGATTAATTGAAGTAGTAAGCATTGTTACAATTGCATTCCCTTGAAAATGTTATGCATTATTGAGCACATAACATATCAACGTGTAATTGCTGATACGTTTTTGCTGCCTACCCATCGGAAAAACATGACAAGAGAATGTTACGTGAATTGAATAGGCATCGATCGATTTGGAGATTCACAGGTTTTCGTCACATATTTTATAAAAAATATTTTGTTCATTAGGTAAACGTGTTCATATATATACACAACAATTTTTACAAAACATTAACTTGGTTTCTAAGTGTAGCCTAAGTGTCATAAATTTTATAATTTTTGCTAAGCCCATCGTTTTAATCACTGACTTAAACTTAATTGGCCACATTTAAATGTACTAATTGCAAGCTTATTGTTAAAGTCCCTAGTGCATTTTCTACCTGCTAACCCATTGAGTCAAACGGAAATAGGTACCTACGGGTATATATACTCTTTATTTATTTCGGTAATCCAACAAATATAAAATTAAATCAATTTAAATAAAACTTAACATAAAACCATTACACCTCCTTACCTACTTTAGGTATTTTTAAAGTCCGACTGATAGTTCCAGAGATTAGTACGTTAAAACAATTTAACAAAATATCTTCAGCTTTATTACTTATAGGTATCAGTATATCCATCTATATGAACGTAATGTACGTTTCACTCCTGCATGCTGATTTACCGCAGATCATAATTACTATTAGGTAGGTAATAATGCTTTTACATTTTGCAACTCTCTGAATGTTTTATTTCTAGCTTTTAAATTTGGTCTCTTTTTCATTTTACATAGTTACGTACGTATTTTCCATAGGAAATAGACTTGTTAATTTCAAGTGCGCAATAAAGCTAGTTAACTATTTTGAGTTTACAACGGACCAAATGTCTATCATACGGTGATATTTTATTTAGTTGCATGGACTTGTGTTTGTTGTAAGGCTGTGCATATTTTGGTGAAAGAGACGCTCCATCTTGAGTCCAAGCCCCTTCTCGTGGTACATCCTGCTCATCCAAGGAAAAAGACTTGTTGGTGAGCAAAAAACAATGTAGGTCGCTTCTTTTTCGACTGGCAACCGATCCCATCGGTGACGCCATAACTGTTGTTGATGTCCACGGGTACCACCGACCACATAACATCAAGTGGCTCGTTTGCTTCTTCGTCAGCTGTTTACATAAAATAAAAGCTCTCTTTAGAATACTCATATGTATGTTATAATTGAGTATCTAATCCATATTTACAATGAGTAATATTTAAAATAATTTACATATCGACGTAAAAAAGCAAAAAAATTTTAACCCACACCGATGATAATAATTTTTTTAATCCAAATTCAGAATTGGAAAAAATCTCCATCGAATGGTTCAAGTCTCTTGGTTCTATGACCAAGAGAAAATTTTGTACAGCGTTGAAATTAACCCTATTTCTACATTATATTCTGAAATTTCAGTAGTTTATCGGCTTTGGTGAACATGTTCTATTTCGTGGGTTACAGAGTTTCCGTTTCTTGCGTCGATATGTTCATTAGAAATACTTCAAACTACCTTCACCATTTTATACAATACCTAATATGTAGTATGAAAACATACAGAGTTTTTATTTAGAATACTTATTTTTCTGTGTACAATACCTAATGTAAAATACTAAGTGTGATGCATGTTTTTCTGCCGGAACAAAGGACTTTCAATACGATTGATAATAGATTTTCCATTTCCAGATTGGATGAGCCCCTTCGACCGCGTGGTCTGCGGTGAGTTCAATGGTATTTATCGTTTCAAATTTATTTTCTTTTAGCTTTAAGTATTTTAAGTTTTATCTTTACAAATGAGCTTAAATTCAAACAATGAACAATTTGAATTTGATGAAAAATACAAGTTAATTTCAGAATATATTTAAGCTCGTATGTAAACGGTCAATTTTATGACTCGCCTTCCGTACAATTTGTTTGCAATTATTAATTTGACATGCTTTGTCGAATTATTCCAATTGCCGTGTTCAATACTTCTTCGTGTTAAGAGTGAAGATAATTTGAATAATTTATATGGCTTTATCTACGACGAACGATATTGCCGTGTAGTAGGTATAGATACCTATTAAAAGGAGGTATATTGATATTATTTTGGTAAGATAAAGATAAAAATTATTCAATTTTAAAGTTTACCAGTTTTCATCATTACAAAATAGGTTTTATAACGTGAACAAGCAAGTAGCGTATATAATTGGTGTTTTACAATGTTTTCCATTTAGTAATTATCCGTCCCTCGTTACGGGTATTGCATCACAATGCAAAATCGTTCTCACATTGCAAAAAAGTCTTGCAAAAAATGATTGGAAAGGGTTTAAAAAGTTTGCATTGTATGAAGACTTTCACCAAAAACAATAAACCAAATAGTTGTCAATGGCCATATTGTAAGACCAAGTAAATTAAGGTAGCTGGTTGCAAAAAATGTATTAAATTGTCTTTTTGTGGATTCCTTCCATACCTACCTAACTTAATTTTCGTTGTGATAGAATCATTTCTATATTATAACCTTGTATTAATTATAACCTTGTATTGTAATCAGTGATCCTCAACAGAAAAGAGACATGGTAAGTCAACGTATTACCGGTGAATTTGAAAGCCGCAAAGATAGAAGAAGGTAAGAACACCTATATTTGAGGAACTCTGTAAAAGAGGAGAAAGCTCTTAAAGTTGAATACTTTAAAGGTCGGAATAAGTTAAGCAAAATCGTATTGTCTTTATTAATTCGACTACCTATAAATAATCCAAATATATTTTATCAATTTGAAGGTAAGTGAACAGTTATGAAGGTTAATTTAAAAAAAAAATCTTCAAAAGGGTTTTGCATTGACGACTTGCAAACCTATTCACAAATGGTTGCAGCTTTCACCATTCGATAAAAAATTAACAACAAAAGTTCACGGCAATAGGGTTGTGCAAATTCACTTATTGTTGAAAATAGCGATCCTTTGTACTTACGAGGTGTTTACAAATAAGGTATAAGTCAAAGGGTTTTAAATCACAGTGTCGAAAGCTTTTAAAACAAGCTTAGAACAGAGACCATTGTTTTGTTGGCACGCTCGCAAATTGCTTTATTACTCAACGCTTTGCGGTCGTTCTGCGAAAGTCGATATCGCCAAAATCGCAGTCAAAACATCGTTTGTTATCATATGGCGTTCCGTTCCGGACTTGGGAGCGAGGTCCCGGGTCAGACGTTTTCTCGCTCGTGGACGTAATGAACGCGCGTCTGTTTTATTTTTCAGATATTGCATAATAAAAATGTCACTATAAAGTTTTTATTATTACAAAACCGCGTCTAGTCGAATACTGTTGCGTTAACCTATCATTAATAACATTTTAAAACGAAGCAAACTGAACGGGTAACATTGTCAGTTTATACAATAACTTTACGACGTCATAACAATTAAGAGATAATCACTGTCAATTCTAACGAGGCCTTTATGATTCGGCGTTAGAAAAAAGTTTGCCCGCGAACAATAACAGCTGAGAATTGACCATAAAGTGGCGACCTTGTGGCAATAAAAATTTAACGAGGCAAGCCCAGGCGTGCTGTAGTATAAACACGCTGCCAGATTCGTAAACGTGACTGTCATAGAAACAGCTGGCCCGACATCTGTATCGCTTGGCGACACCAAGCGCTTCTTAGTTTTTGTCGTAAAAATTTAAGAGTTACGAAAAATAATAACCTCTGATTTACAACCTAATATTGGGTTCGTTTCGAAAACTTGTGCTGCTAAGTATCTTTTTAGTTCTATCTATTCAACGGATTCAAGTTTTTACTGTAGTATAAGTTTGAGATTCATGCATGAGCAATTGGATAGATATTATTCAAACTAAGTCCAAATAAAATACAACCAGTATTCAAATAATTAAAAGACAACGTCAACGATATATGAAACATCGACAATCTTCATCAGAATTTCGTGCCAGCAGTCAACCTGAAAATATCGTGCCAAAAACGTAAACAAAATATTTATAACTTATAATACAATATAAATTCGCAACAATTTATTTCTTAAAGAATGACATTCGATCTGATAATTAATCAAGATTAACATAGCTGCTTAATATTATATCGCTACTGGGTCGAATAATGAAAACCCATAAGGAAGGCGCCTACCTATGAAGCTCCTTACCATGTTGCTATTAGGATGTCTGAGACACGTTTACACCAGACACTGCATGGCATGCCAATTGAAACAGAGGTCGACAACCCTATTGCATTTTTTAGTCCACGCTAAAAATAGTGCGTTACGTAATTCGCGTAATACCAACAATAAGCGTAGCCTTGAACGACAAATCGAGATACCTACTCGTACTAGTACCAACGTGGTATACTTCGTTACTCATGGTTATTATGATGCTCGTGTGATAGTTTTATGTTTATATACTCGCCTCGAAGAAAGGCATAGGGTACTTACGTAATAGTTTACTTATCTACTTTGGGGTAATAGTAAAAAGTAACATTACAATACGTGTTATCTATTAAATAACAGCAAATATAAAATATTATCTATGATCGCGTATAAAAGCTCATGAGTAACGAGACGTTTCAATTTCAAGACTCATTTCGATTTCATTCAGTCTTTACCATACCTACCTCCCTTTTCTATTCATAATTTATGTTATTACCTCTATCGCTAGTACAATTTCACTACGCAAAAACCTGTAGGAATCCTTCAAAATATAATATCAAAACGATAGCATTAACGAAATAGTTTCGACATTAAATTAACATTTTGACGCTTGTAAAATTTTTACGTCTGTCTATGAACTGGAAATTCAGAATGAACACTGTAGCTATGATTAGCATAGAGATTTTATAAATAAAAAGTCGTTCCAAATTGTGTGACGTTTTGCTAAACGAAAATATTTAAAAGATGTTGATGCTTATTAATGAATCAGCTTGGCTACGAGCTCGTTTTTCACCGAATGAAACTCGTTTTCTATGGGACTACCTATGTATGTTGATTTTAGGTACCTATAAACTCACGTTTTATATCGCGTCCGAAAACATAAACAAATGTGCCCGACAGAGTAACGTTATACTTCCTACAGTTATATTTTATGGAATTCTTTACATTCCTCTGTGGGAGGCACGCAGGCGCCTCTATCTATTTTTCGCGAGTTGATGCGCTCGGCTGAGATATTATGATGATTCATTTTTAAGATGATGAAATATCCTGGCATCTTATGTTTTATAACGCGATTGTGCCTTACATACTAAATACTTAGTGCATCGCTTTGTAAAAGAAATAGATGGTAAAACAAAATATAAATTATAGCACAATTTAAGTTCAAAACTTCTACAGGCGCATTGAGCGATTTTCGGTAGGGGGAAATTCCGACATGTCGTGAGGTAGTTTTTATACATGTTTCATTCTGAAAATTCCAAAAAATGTGAGTTAAGTCATCAGGTTAGTTTCACGTCAACAAATAAGACGTAGAATATTACTTAAAAAATATATAGCTATATAATGAAGGGACATAAATAAGCACATACAAGCACACTGTACACAAAAATTCTTGGCCCTGCCGCATGAACAACTGAGACCTCAAACGTTTGTCTGAGTCGATGCTGAACCTTAGAACATTTTGTCTACTTACAGAGTCATTAAATTTCCAATAGACTACAGGGTCATTTATACAAAGTCGTTTAGACTTCAGCTTCAACTAACGAGTTTAATTGTTACGAAGTACATACCTAAGTACCTATTTTTATATCTGCATAGGTCCCGACAGTCGATCAATTTTTATAATGACATTTCAGCGACACTTACACGTGAACATTCTAATGCCTCTGAGTTATATTGCAAGAAATAAATATAGCTCTTAAAACCTATTTTAATTATCTTAAAAGTCTCAGTTATAAACATTGTAATTACATGACTAGGTACAAGGAAAATTTTAATATTTCATTTATAAATAACGGTGATTTAAAACATTGCCGTCGTGAAAATATATTTATTTAAAGAATAAGATTAAATGAAAATTTAATGTTTGGTAAAATTGTGTGGAATCTACGTTTTGTAATCCATTAAATCACTTAATTGTTGTAAATAGAAATTAATCACTCATATCTACATGCTTAGAAGCTATAACATGATTCAACTTTATACTGTTCATCCTTTTCCATACACTAGATGGGGAGAAAGTGTGAGTGTGTGTGCGTATGTATATTTGTGTTAAACGGTCGCACGCAATCAAAAAATTCTATTCTATTAGAGTTTAATTTTTTCATTGGATGTACAACCCTAAAATTCAGTCAGGACCTGAGTTCTTTGTATTCGTATAAGTCCACTCTCCCGCCACCCCTATTTAGAATGCTCGCCACTTGTCTGTTCCTATGAATACATCAATATTTTAATCGACCTGACGCCATGCATTCAGTTCCAAAGTTGTTTGTCCCGCCATCCTTGAAAATGTTTTTACAAACTAAATAATTGTGATTCTTATCAATACGTCCAACATGAATTGTGATCGTAGTCGGAATTTACATGTCTCGATTGTACCTTGAATCATTCAATTCCAAGTAAAATAATATTAACTTACAATATGTGTATATCAGAATATTCCAAGAAGGATGCATGTCAAAAAATTTCTACATCGCCATGGATCATTATGTAAATTATAAATAGAACTTAACTTGCGTATGGAATATTTAAATAGCAAAAGCTTTCTTATAACATTGTAGTTCATATCTATAGTTTTATATCGGACTTTAGAATTATGTAACAAGTAATTCTTAATTAAATATAACATATTTCGCCTTCTTAACCCTACACACTCTACACTTGTTCTTCGTGGTAAATTACCAATAATTATGTGAAACACCATACCTACTTAAATTACAAAATACAGAAGTGAAATTTTAAAGGGAAACTTATCCAAGGTTTACTGTCTACCTACAGTAGGTATTTACGATTTTGACTTAATTAAAATGTTCGTACATGACTTTAAGATATACATATAATATGTTCAACGTTTAATGTATCTATTGTTTTCGTGATAACTGTATCTCAACTAACATAGAGTTGAACGCATTGTATAGTAGACCATCGAACTTCAAAAGCGCCACTCAATTACTACGTTCATGCCAAATACGTTATGTTAATTTTGAAACTGCCTCAGCGTCTGCCAGATCTCGTTCGAATTTATTTGATCTGACTGTTATAATCCGAATTTTGGGCTGTAACGCTAATGTTGTAGACAATTTATACAATGAAATTTAACGCTAAATTTGTTCAAGCGTATCAACCAGGACCTTATAAAGCTCTGAATTTATGTGCTTGTACAAAGTAATAGACCGAACAGAAGTTGTTAGCTTAGGATCCTGTGAGCTGGGGAAGTTTGATCTGACGTCTGTTACTCACAACGTAAATATACCGAAATCACTAGTTCGAAAGTCCACACATTACGAACTTAGGCGCCTGGTCAGCTAGATAGCGGCCAATTTCATAATGGTAGGTGTCGATTGCTCTCGGAGGGATTAAATGAAATGCGTGCAATTTATATCTCTATTAACGTTGAGTATTGTTTACACACGTCGCCCGCGGCCTCGGGGGCCGAACGCCGACGTTTGTAAAAACATTCGCTCCAGATTAAAGGTAGACCTGACTACGTGCGCCACTATAACCTGACCCACGTGGGCTCGGCTCGCGCTTGAGAAATACATTTCACTTTTGAAGGTCGCCGGAGACTGGTCGCTTTCAAGTTTGTTTACAACAGGCTCAGCTTTTCTTACCATTTTGCATAACTCGAGGGTAGTCTCAATAAAAACAAATTGGCTCTCGCTGACCAGAGCCGGGCATTACACACGTACGAGGAAGCCGGGCGACACGCCCGGAGGTGATTTACTGGCGTTTCACGTACATTGCGATGTTGGTCATAAACAAAATATATACAATAGCTACACCGGACATACCAGTACCATAGCTAACTAATTTACAAATTAATATATTATGTAGTTGTGATATTCAGCATTTTAATTAAATATGTTTTATGTTTATTGATCTGTTATATCTTTCAAATTTATATAGGTAGGTACTATTGATTTCCGTATTTACTTTTATAAGAACAGGGTTTTAGTTATTGTAAAGGATTTTGTAACTATTCACTTTTTAGGAAAACAATTTTACTTTGTATGCGTCACGGATGCGAATGATAATCGAGTTATGAATGTCGGAGTTACGCAACTTCCGGAGCACGTCAAGCACTCTGTTGGCATTTCACGAGCTTTTGCTAGCTTGCTGCCAATCTCGTCAGACATTTAAATTTAAAACTATTTTTATTAGAAAAATTTGGTGGCGATCTACAAAGAAACGAGATGATTCACGATAAAACATTCCTTCAACGCCAATTAATGTTAGTTAAGGTCATACCTACGTAACTGTTCTATCTTAATTACAGTTCGTAACAGTAGTAACTAAATTTGTACCTATAGGTACGCAATGAACTTTGTGGACGTTACTTAAAAATGACTCTTGGTGTTTGGGCATAAATGTTAATTTCGTGTGGTCTAGCGTTAAATAATGTTTCTCGGAGGCGAATAAATTATTCGATAAAGGAACGTATTATATTACGGGCGGTAGGTTCTATGCGACGCACGCGCATTAATCTGTAAGATACAATCGAGGAATGCCACGTAAATCTCAGATACACATCTTGATATACAGACAGGACATTTTCACCTTGAAGTGGTTTGCGGACACAATGCAAAGGGTAAAACAGTCTCAGAACTTACGAGTATTTAATTTGAAGTTAATTGTTTGTATATAAAGAAGTGACTGTAACGAAGAAACTTATATTTGGAGAAATCTGTAGTGTTATTTTTTTAATTACTTAGGTACTTTTATTACGTCATCCTAAACTGTAATGTATTATAAAAGATAAAAAATTATCATTGATTAATTGATGTTGACTATAAAACATAACGAAAATATTGATATATAAACATTTGCTCATAAAATATACCTTTTGTAAAATTAGAATCTCATTAATATTTTGTTTCACCTAATCTGTCAATAACAAAATATGAAAAAATTGTTGAAATCAAATGAAAACGATAAATTTCATTAAGGTAAATTTCTTTTATAAAACGTGCCATCTTTTGAGTATAGAGCAATGATTGCTCTTTCATTCAAAAGATGGCACGTTTTATAAAAAACCATTACATTTAGAGAAAATTTCATTAGTTGCTTTTGCCCCACAGTTGCATTTGCACCGGGTGACCTTATAATTTTTTAATACGAATTTGGCCAACATAAAGTTACTAAAACTTTACAAATCTATTTTTGATCATAACTATTACTAGGTACCTACCTATTATTAATTTGTGGTAGGTACCACCACCATATACCAAGTCCATTTTTAATTGTCACATCAATCATTGATTACACGAGCTACTTGACTAATGCGGTAGATAAACCTACCTCATATTTTAAGCTAAACTTGAAATATGTCCCCTAAAATATAGCAGTACGGATAGTATAAATTTTGTGTTGGAGTAACTCATAAATTTATTTCATAGCATTTTAGTAGCTAACGAAAATGTTAATGTACTTTCTCAATCATTTTAATGCATGTAGACATCAAATAAAATGGGACTGAAATAGGGTAAGTATAACAAAATTTAAGTAAATAAATGAAAAACTTTACGATTTCACACTGTTTTATGACTCTCGACCTCGCGTGAAGTAATTATAAGCTGTGTTAAGATTAAGTACAATTCGTGTGAGATTGTTATTTAACAACAACAACGACTATTGGCCCACAATTTTTCATATAAACGTGCGATATTCGATTAATTTCTGTAGGGTGAGATTAAGTTATATTTAAAATTATTGTTCATATTATTAATTAAAACAGGTTGGCTATACTATTATTTTACTATACGACCAATTTTAATAACTAGATAACAGTCTTGTGAACAATATACAGGAAACCGATTTCTTCTCGTTATAATAATTATGGTAAGTTCACGACCTCTGTAAAACTCACTGGACTACAGAATGAGTTGTCAAATTATTCAGTACGTCCTTCCTAGATCTGTGAAGAAAATTAAAAAATAATAATAATGATGACATATGATTTGTCGGTATTATGATACCTAATATATGTGTTTATTATACATTAAAATACTATATAGCCAAAAAGATCTTATTTACCTATAATATAATATCTCCTGTGTTACCTGTGTAACGAACGTATATGCTTAATTATATGCAGAACCGCATTCAATTAAGACGCCGTTCAAGTAATTTAATTACCGTTTATAGGTAATTAAATTGTGGTTTTATTGTAGAGAAGCTTAATTGTACGAGCAAAGAATTTTTGACGCGATATCCTTTTGAGGGCGGCCGACTGGTTCTGAACCCACATCTACTCTTAGTAAACGTTTTAGGGTTCTGTTTTGGATTGTCAACGTTTTTATATTGTTAGGTATTTTATAAGAAAATTAAGATGCTGATGTTTCTTAGTTTAAAAGATTAGGTATGTTGATTTAATAATTTAAAGAAAATTAGACTAAGCGGGGCCTTTCAATATTGACGTGACAACGTCTTAAATTAGGTTAGCTGGGAGTCACTTATGAAAAATAGTAACGCTCGGTAACGTTACGATGAGTCACCGAACGAGAGAGAGGCCCGCCGAATGCCTTGCGTCTCTCTCCCACTCAACTATGATCGGTCTGTCGCGCGCGCAGCACTAGAGAATTAGGCGCATTGAATCGGCGCGTTAAGTTTAAGTTTACATGTACAATGTTTTAGTAAACAAAATATATTTCTATAGTTAAAATTTGTGCAATTCTTATTTTCATTCAATTCCTTGTTCCTATTGCGCAATTTAATTATATTCATATCAATAAATATTCTACCGAGAAAAAGACGTTGTCACGTAAAATCTTCGCCCGTAAAACCGACTTTACAGGCAACCATTTTTTTGTAACTTTTCACTTAAATTTTAAAATATGGATTAAAATATAAATATATTATTTATATTTAGTAAGCTAAAAGCTTACACAAGCAGGTAGGTAGATATTACTTCCTACTTTATAATTAGGTATATTTGAGCATAATATAGGTTCTCGCATTTCCAGCATTTTAATTTTAGAATATTATTCGCTAAAATCGATCGAAAGGTCAAATTCGTGACGTCATCTCAATCTTCTAGAACAATTTCTACAGGAATACGGAACACCAACTACCATATCGCCCAAGCGTGCTTGGCTAAACATGAATGCAAGTTAATAACTTTATCTAAAGAGTTACATTGCTCGCTGGTCCCCGTCGCGGACCTGAATTATGAATTTAATTTAGACTTGAAAAGCGTAGGTTTTATACTAATTCAGGTTTTTTGTAAATTATGCAGGAATATTACTGGGAATTATAATTGCTGGACTAACGTAACCACCCATGGCGCGTTAAATATCTTATCTAATAATATGTTGGTATATTTTTTTATGTTTAACGTTTACTTACGTAGGACATTGTGTATGAATAGAAATTGGCTGATAATGGTAATAAATGCGAGTAAAAAGAGATATTTAACCGTTTGTGTTAACTGAAGTTAAAGTTTAGGTAATTCCGCTTCTTAGTTTTCATTTCATCGCACATCCTAGTTATAAACAATAAAACAGTAAGGTTTATGTGAAAAAAAATCTGAAAACTACCTTTGTCAAGTATGAAACAAGTAAAGCCTAATATTGGAAAAAGGTATCCTTTTTATTGTTTTATAAAATGTATTTTTGGCTATATCTGTATGCCGTTCTTATTGGTCTTAAGAATAGTAGCTATTAAAATTTTAGGTTCCTTTGAACTTAATATCTATACCTATACCTTTTTTTATAAAAAGTAAAAAAAGGTACACACTAATCATGCCAGATACAATGATCTAAACACACAAACAAAAATCTCTGGTTATACAGGCAGAGGTATACTACAAGGACTTAAGTTTTTTTAATGAATCTGTCTCTGTCAATAATAATAAAAGTATAGTAGTCACCCAAATTAAACAAGATGGCGTCTTGTGTCTCTTTTTTCAAGAATCACATACACGCGTTATTCTAGGGCACAAGTTTTACGTTTCATAATATGATTATAATCGTTTCTATGAAGTGAAGTGAAGTTTTATTTGATTGGGCATATAAAATGAATATCCATACATCTTTCACATCAAACGTTCTTCGAGCGGAAAATGATTTTTTCCTTGCAACTTCTCATCACATATATCGAGCACGGAAGCTCTTGTTACGGTTCGATCGTTAAAAATAGTTGCTAACATCTGTAAAACACTCGCCTTTTGATAATTGATAAAATAAACAGTTTAACATCAATGGAGGTTCTACCCACGCATGCGCAACCTGCGAACATTAGTAATTAAAACTATTAAACTATTCAAAGAAACTACATTTTTTAATAATTTATTTGCATATTTCTTAGTATTGCCGACAGGAAAGCGACTACTATAAACGTCATGATAATATTTACATAATTTATACCACGTTGGTACATCTACGTTAAGATATGCAACTCTCAAAGTGGCGAATAGCAACTATTGCTTGTAGCTCTAAGGAGTCTAAGGAATATGATGATCGCTTCAGGTTTGTTGTAAACATACCTATATCTATTCTAAATGTAGGTACATCACTACACAATATAACATAACTTGTTATTTGATGATTCATTTCCAAATAGTTGTACCTACATGTTAATAAATCATTGAATTTTTTCCTTGATTTTATATGCACAAAACTGTTTCGTAAACTATAAAAATCTGTTAAATCTGAATTGTAATTTAACAACAAAATCCGAGAAATTGATATAATTTTGTATTGCGCTCGCTGCCCTTATCATTCGAGCGGCATAGTGTAATAATGTATGTTAGAGGGTACCGAAGACATCTAGGGGCTTTAGGGATCTCGGGGCGCAGGGTGCGACTGACATTGAAGTAGTGCCAATAACAGAGGTATAAATAGCGGGGGCCGGCGGTACGTAGGGCGTTACATCTGAACGAGATCAGAATATTTTGTTGGTACGCTCGGTATCGTCCCAAACAACGGATTACAATGCGGGAAGCCTCGCCGATATAGATCTTGCTGTACTTGATCACTTGTATAGCCAAACAAATTTATTATGTGTACGTGCAAATGTACGCTTAATCCAATCATCGTAGTAAAATGAGTTTTATTTCTTTATTAGAACGGTTTATTTCACACCTTTTGTTATTTGGTAATTGTTTAGTATGATGTAACTAGGCATAAATTGTTAACTGCGTCTATATTATTAATTTGTTTCGGCAATCCTTGTATTTCCAAATACGAATCGAAATCCGAAAATCTGATTTTAAATTACTTTATCATAGATTATGCATATTTTATGGTAGGTACCTACTTACAATAGGTATAGGTGAAAATAATTATACGCCGATATTTTCAACCCAAGATCATATGCACGGTTACCTCTTTTACCAATGACATTATAGTGTAATATATCATTGTCTTTTACTATGTATCTATGCATTATAATGATTGGCAAGTAGAAATATCATAATTATATAATTATAATAACTACGTACCTACATAGTACTTATTAAGTGAATACGGATTCGTTTCATAGCAAAACGCTAAACAAGGTAGACACAATTTCTGAGTGCCACTAGGTAATAATGTACGGATTAAACACGATTGTAATATTAAAAACTGGTTCCACATCTTGGACAGGGTGTGGGCATTTGTCACGTTATCATCGATCTTATTAAAATATTACTAGTTTGACTTGACCAACTAGTTCAAAGGTGGCCTTGGTGTAACACCAAAAAACATATAAAAGAAGCAATAAATTCTCCCCTAAGAAAAGAACACCCTCGACTTAGACAAAAATGACCAGAATAAATTGGTATGGTACTGGCAGCCGATAAAACATTCAGTTTATGGGGTGTCATATTTACATTCGGGAATATATCGATGTGAGAATGTAGTACTTACCTATTACATGGCAACGATGGGCACAATATGCTCCCATACTTTACCATCTAAATTCGTTTTAACCCCCTCGGCGGACACAAGCCCTAATCTAGCTCGGTTCGTAAACAAGTTTACACGTAGGGTAACCTTTGGTCGACTCTGTTTTATCTTACCCAACACATAGTGGTAAAGGACTTTTTACTGCGATGTAGGTGTTAAAAATACCACGAAAAATTATGGGGCAGATGTTGAACAGTGAAAACATTCATGATTGACATTAAGGAATCATTACCTCATTATATAAACTGATACAAGTCGTGAATTCAATAGATAATAATATTATTTGTTATCTAGTTATCTAATTAGAGTACTATATTAACAAAAACAAAAGTTCAAATACGAATGTTTTAATTGTATCTACTTAATTATATTATATTGATGATAAACATAAATTAACTAAGTTTCAAACAAAGTATTCACAATGTTACGAGGAAACTGTTGTTTATTACGTAAAAGTTGTTAGATGCGTGGAGGCAGAATCTGCTAATCCAATCACGGAAGCACTTCAATTACCGTAAGCTTCTTTATGTGCGTAAGGGTGCTAATCGATTGCCAATAAATAAGATTCGTACCTATCGTTTGCGAAGTAATTTTATTCACCCCACGCACGTAGTACACTGAAGTTTTACAGATAGGCTCTACGGATTTAAAATGTATATACGAAAACGTTAAAAACTTAAGCAAGAGTTAGTACAGGGCGAATATTACCAGGACCACTGATTCCGGATGTCAGTAACTTCACATGTCCAGAACCCGTGCAAACGTCTTACGTTCAGACATATTTATACGAAACAGGCGCGAAAACACCCCTTAAATTGTGGCTCAAGATTAGTCGGCGCAATTCCGCCGCGTTACGGGAATAGCGATGCTACCAAATAAAATGTTTAGGGTCATTTTGGCCGACAACGAGCGTAGCCCAGCTCTCCCAAACGCCGATAGGCCTATTTTACCCCACGCCCCGAGGGGAGCTATATGGCTACGCGGCTATCATAAATTTTTGGCCGCAAATTTGCAATCCTATCTTTTTGGCCCGGTGAGGGAGGCTCAACATTAACATAACTGTATGCCGAGCAATTTACCGTGTAGCTTTATGAATATCTACCTGAAGTGCCGTCCGATAGAGATCCTTTTTTAATTCCACTCCGTTACGAGCTCAACATAAAACAGAAATATGTTATTACCGACAGATCCCGAACGTAAACAATACACAATTCCATTTAATCTACATTTTATAAAAAAATTATACAACTGGATTTAAAAACCTGATATTCAGGTTCATTTATATTAATGCACTGATATAATTCACAAGAGATGACAACGTGACATATTATTATCAGAGTTTTCTCCTTGGTACAGGATTAATTTTTAATTATAATTGCGCAGTTTCAAAATGGCGGCGTTCAGCGAAGAACGCGGCCTGAATCCTTGAGAGACGCAATTTAATCACTGGCCTTATAACGAGGGGTGGGAAGGGGGAACATTTAACGCATTCTTGAATTATAAGGGCGCCTTAATTGCGCTCAGATATCTTCTCCTTTATTACAATTTGTATGAACTTATTTCAATGGCCGTGGTATATATTTCTGAATAAGGTCTTAATGCCTCTGTATTTATAAATACTCGCTGTGCCCGCGACTTCGTCCGCGTGGAATTTAACAAAAAAAATTAAAATAAAAGTAGCCTAAGTTACTCCTTATGACACCTGCAATCTGCCAGTGAAAGTCCCGTCAAAATCCAGTTCCAGAGATTAGCTCAAACAAACAGACAGACAAAAATTGTAAAAAATGCTATTTTGGTATATGCACCATAACTATGCATTTAGTTAAAAGCGGTTATTTCAATATTACAAACAGACACTCCAATTTTATTTATTTGTATAGATTTACTCGAGGAAAAAAGCTAATTATATTATGTACCTATCTATATAAAATTAATAGATCATGTATACGAATTCTCATTGAGAAAAATTGTTAGGAAATAATTCCGTCTCTTGGACATTATTAAGGAGGTCTCATTACCTGTCTAAACGTACCTAGTATACATTCGCGTAAAATATAACGCGGCCGTACCGTAGTTTACAAGCACATAAAGCCACATGCCTCCCATTCATCGCTTAAAGGCACATTACACCCTCGGAATAGGGCTCTCGTAATTAAAACGCTCTTAAGTGACAATTATGAAGTCTGACTGAACGACGTCTCGAGAGGAATGTTGAAGGAATGTCACGGGCTACAGGTGCATCTCTTAATTATTAATTCATGACTTCACACGGTTACTGCTTCTTTTATCAAATATCATCGTTTATACCTACGTATGGTACATACAATCCAATTAAGTGGATTAAACAAACAAATGAAATCTTAAACACTGTTATCTTTTAAAGTCAACTTTCCCTTTTCGACCAATAATTTTTAATTACACCAAACCAATAAAGGAATTATCTGTCGAGGCGGTTGCATTGTGAATGTCTGCGCCCGCATTAAGTTTCTATATCAGCAATTTATGCGTTTGAGTGGTTACGTAGGTCTGGTGGTCCATAAATTATGCAGTTGAATTAATAAGTGCACAATAGAGGTTCCTAACGACCGCTGTCGGTGGTACGGCCTGGGACACATCGGAAAATTAATTTGCATGCAACCCCATGGACGGACTTTGGTCCGCCCACCGTAAATCGCTTTTTGAGGGTCTGGTCACGACTACCTACTATTAGATGTGAGATAAAACTGGGTGCACGAATATTATTTATTGAATCAGTAGCTGATATTATATTTTTCATAAATCTGTTGTTATTAATTGTTTAATGACAAAAATAAAAGTTAATAGTTTATTTATAAATATAAATAATTACATTATCTAGGAAAGTAATAATTATAGTACAGATTATATTATGAATTTTGTAAAGAAAGTGAATTCAGTTTTCGTATTTTATTATCGTCGCGTTATTTCGAGTTAAAATTGCAAATGTGAGGGCAACAACAATGTAAACGACGAATCAACATTATAAAAAGCCCGAAGATTGGCAATGGATTTGTATATGGCTTTTAAGATAGGTATAATATTTTTTTAAATTTAAGTAGCATTAATAAATAGGTAAGGTGAAATTGATCCTTTTCACATTAAACTATTGATTTGTATATTTTGAAGTCTTCAATGACTTCAAAATTACCTATATTTTGATCAAGCAGACTTAGATGAAACAAAAATCTATACCAAAATGATGTCTTTTATTGAGACTACAATAAAAACTATAATATAGAACAATGTGTCAAAAATCAGAGTATCTAACCAATATTTATTTTGTTCAATATCATTTCTTTTTCTTCTGTCTGCCATTTAAGAAGACGAAACACCAAAGCAGTCTATACTTATTGTATTTTAAAGGAGTATACTGAGAATTTTATTATTCCACTAAATTGGTGGGTTCACAGTTAGGAACTTAAATTTTTAGAAATCGTTAATATAGTTAATATCTCTAATTCTCACAAATTTTTCTACTTTCAGCTTAATTAATATAATGTGGTTTTCCAACTATTTTTGATACTTTATTCTTTTTATGACGTACCTATCAATGAATAAAATTTATTTCATTTTATATCTTTTCTTAAAACATTTAATTTACATAAGAATATACAAATTTATCTATTTTCCACAAAACACTTAATACAACGGTAAAAAATAAATTTAATTTTTATTATTATTTGTCAAAGCACATTTATAGTCGCAGCTGATAAAACTGATCGGATCTGTTTATATTACGTTTTATAATAAAGAAAATATTCTTAAAAGTCAAAAGAGCTCAAAAGACAGACTTTCTCAAAAAGAGCATGTCTGCTCTTTCTTTTATAGCCACTTTCTACGACATCCTTTCGAGACCATTGTTAGTAATATAACGTTCTGTTTGACTTCTTGACAATATCTTTGATAATAATTAATATAATTTTAATCCATTATACCTATGTATGTATAATATTAAAGATAATATATTAAACTATTTATGCATTTAGTTATGTTCAATGTGTCGCATATTAATACGCATATAAACGGTCGTTGCGTGCATCAGAATATCAATTAATATGAGCTTCCATAAAGCTTCTGTTTGCGGCTTGCTAGTTGCATGGTAATTGCACTGGTGGAAGCAAGTACACCATTAATAAAATTTTATTTATGGATAAAACTTTCAATAATCATACAAAATATTAATTAACTTTAGTTGTAAAGTTTTGTAATGGTATCTTATTTTTATATACATATTTACTTTCTTTTTAATTACTTCTTTCTACTTCCTTCGCCCGCAACGCATCGGTGATGCAATTAATTACTGATCTTCATGGTGAGGGTGACCATTTATCTTCAGGCGGCTAGTCTACTCAATTGTCGGCTGTTTATATAAACTTTTTATATACCTAACGTAAACACAAATATTCGTACCCACTTTTAATTCACTCTAACTAGTCAAGGAATATCTTAGTTATTTTTCGAACAGAGTTGATTTTCATTTTGGATTTGCTATTGACTGGTATGTATTGTTTTTTATAACATTTGTCTATTTAATTAAACTCACATGGTTTGAAGACTTGTCTAAATACATTACTTGAACTTCACACAATAATCCGTCCAACACAATAAGCCCTCGTACACACCATAACGGTTTGCGTTAAACGGTCGGTAGCTTGAACACAGCACGATTTCATACTGGTACCTATATCAAATACCATAACATTTGAAGCCGCCGCGCCGTGGTGCCAAATCGCACGATTAAATTATCCAATGTATACGCAGTATTATTGAGGCTACGTTTCGTAGCACAATGCTACGGGATTGGGGATAGATTTTGTTATTTGACATTATCTTTCGATATCAATTGAAATTTATGCTGTAGTCAGACAACCTACGTGTAGAAATTTAGAAAGTACCCCAAATAATTGTGCTTGTTTAGTGTACATAGAATTATCAATATAAATAAATTCACAACAATTATGAGTAACAATTCATACTTCAGGCTTCGTTGTAACAAAATTAGCATAATTATTAAACTATATTTCAGATAATACACTAGAAATTAGCCTCAAAATGTGAAATAAAAAGAAAGGCGTTTCATAACGCTTCTCAAATTTAAGATGCTCATCACTCAGATAATAAAAAGCTAAGAAAATTCGGGCCAATATTATCTAGACAACATTTTTCATAGATAAAAGCTACCATTTTACGCGAAAGCACTCTACGTAGACGGTTTCGTACATTAGGGAGTCAATCTTGCTATACATTGGCAAATAAGGGAGGGCGGAGTTAAATTATAAAATATAACAGCGTTTCTCCCTTTTGTTTTTTAAATATCTGTGAAAAAGGGCACGAGCAGCCTGTGCGGTATTCAAATTTGTAATTTTGCAGGGGAGACTAATTCGATTTAAATTACCCAACGATATTACGTTCCGTAAAATATAGCCAATATAAATAAGAGAGGGTTCAAGGTGCTGTGTTTTATTGCTGTAGCGGTATTACCTTGTAATTATTCAATAAAATACACTAGTAATTAAAATAAATAACATGTCAGACACGCGTACGAGTATTAGAAGTACCTAGGCTATTTTGTTGTTGAGTAAACACAAATGACAAATAATTTTAATATCAGTTTATTAATGGCAATGTTTTCAACATTCCGGGGTTTTCACTAAGATTATTATACAGATAAAAAAATCCTGTAAAGTTTAATTTTATGGCAAAATTATAGTTACTTCAGACAATATTTTTACTTAATTGCTTTAAATTGTTAACTAATAATATAATATAAATATAAACGGTTTCCAAATATCTAAAGTCATGTTTCCGGACACAAATATTTTACGACAGTGAGAGCGACAATGTGTTTATCGCTACACTTTCGCAGTTTTTTATTAGACAGGTGTATATTTTATTAGCTTTCGAACATAAAAGAACACATGAATACTATTTAACCAAACGAGCCTACATGTCTTCACAATAAACGCGTAGAAACGAAACGAATGTTAATAAAGATATAGTAATAAATATAGTAGGAAAACCGTTTGGGATACGAATGGAGCGGAGGGTAGGAAAATTGCGAGAATCCCAGAGGAGGTGCCGCAGCGACAGCTGTGCAGCCTAATGGCATTTCTATTTATCTACATTGGGATGTGCCATATAGATAAATCCGTCATAAATTTCGTACTGAAATCAATTCCCATTGAGACTGCGAAATTTATCCACTCACGATATGTATTTTTTCTGTTCAATACGAACTAAAATTTTTGGAGATTTATTTAGAAAATCTTTATAAAGCAGTAATTGGTTCTTCTTTGTAGTGAAAAAATCATACAAGTGTGTCAAAGTCTTATCGGATCTTACCAATATACTCGTATTGAACTATTTGAGGCGAATATCTTGCCTTGTCATTTAGGCGCGACAAGCGCACAAAAAGTGTCTGATTACGCGTATCTATGTGAACATACAAGATTTATTTATCGCCTACACGGTCTATTACGGCCTTACATTCATATAACATGATATTTTGTATGCATATTATTATCTACAGAACTTGACGAGTTTACGACGTCGCTTCGAAGCGTGCCAAAGCCATGGCAAGGATATAATACCAAGGATTTTTCTATACATCTGAACGAAATACATCCGGCGTATTTTATGATTTATAAGCAATAAAACTATCCAACAAGCCCAAAACGAATTAATGCCGTAGGTACTATTTGATTGCCTACAGACATTGCTATTTCGTAAGCGACGACAATCTACAATCTCTGTTTTATGATGGAGACCTCGTAAATGTCTATTAATATGAATGGGCTCCAATTACTTTTATTATTCGCGTTTTGTAGAGAGATGTTCTAAAAAAAGTTTACGATCTTCTGCGCCCCTGGTCTGTTTGATTTTATATCCTTGGTAAGGGTGTGAGCCGTTGAATATTGAGCGTGGACAATTGGCCCGAACAGCAGATGGCACACGGATTGACTTATCACCAGAACTTTTGTACAGATTTATCCTCGTAATATGCATACCGCTCACGAGCTCCTAAAGCCGATGATGTCAACATGCGCGTAAGTCCTCATTACTTATTTATAGCTATACAGCTAAATATAACGAAATAGCGCCGAACACATATTTCGCAATTCCTTGTCACCACCACTCACTGTGTACGTATGAACAAGTTAATAAATTGAATTTAAGGTCGAGTAAGACTTAAAGTCCTTTGTCAGATCAGTGTGATAATCCAAGAATGAAATTAAACAGAATTAATTTTAAATGGCCTGCCGAGCGGGGGAAATTAAGGTAAATGCGAGTTTTTGATAAATATCCATTTCTCGAAACATCACGTTAAAGTAATTATGGAATAAAGTTCTTTGTGCGCTGACGGGCGATTTATGTTTCTGTAATACTTTGTGTATTCCGTATACGTATATACGTTAAAAATATTACGGTAACATTTTATGACTACTCAGTACTAAATTAGGGGTAGCTGGAGCTCTAATAACAAGCTTCGATCTCAAAAACAGCTTGTAGTTGATAATGCTTGAATTATTCTCAATAGTAGCGTCGGAAATAAGCTCTCAAGCGCATAAAACAAACAAAATCGACGTCGAAACATCTGAAACGTACAATAATACCCATTGAGTGAATCAGAATGCGTCGATCTGAACGACTATGGTCCAATAACGGAGTGCCTATTTCCCGTAGAGTGTGCCAACGGGCCGGTGAGTCTATCACATCGTATGGCTCTTTGAATGCGACTTCTCCAGTTTTGACAGTAGTATAACTCATAAAATGCTAATAAACGACCGCTTGAGTCCAAACATCGAAGCCAAAGACTTAAATGATGTTATAAAACGTAACTCGTAGTCGACACTTTGTTAGATAATAGATACGTACCGAATAGTATCTATTCGTTCTTGAAACACGCGCGTAACTCGACCGTGTGAGAGGCCGCTAGATAGTAGGGTGTTTTAAAAGTTCATTTATTATACGACTAACCCAATGTCAAGATACGAAATAAGATTTAAAAAAGGTGTTATTCCTTTCTTCTTGAATTTCAACATGATCTCAAAAAACAAAATGATTTCTACCACCTATTCCAGTAAGTCAGTCTATTCACACCGGTATAAATCTGTGATTTTAAAAATAAATACATCAACGTAAAGTTATACCTTACACGAATTAAGCAACTTTACTACGAAATAAATTTTCAGAAATTGCTTAGTAATTTTTTTTAGTTAATAAAACATCTAGATGTATACATCTATGTACGTGAGCTCGCACGCATTCATATTTTAACAGAAAATTGCGTGTTTGTCATTAATTTGTTATTATAAAATAACATTTGTATTACATGAAATTATTATACTCAGTACCTATCTACTGTTGACATAGGTTAGTTCCAGCGTCAACAAAAGATACAGTAATGTTCATTATTGAAATAGCTTTCATAAAACGGCGATAATACTCACAGAAATAGGCACTTGTGTACATTCTTTTATCTATTTATTGGGTATTAGAAACGTTACTGTCACTCTGTAATGGCTTCTACATTAACCAAGTATTCTTGGCAATGAATTAGCTATTTTTTATAACTTTATGCAAAGCTACGGCGGCTGCTAGAACCAAACCGGTTTCTAAGGTCACTAACATTAAATTTTTAATCTGAACAGTATATTACTTCTACAGTTATAGAAAGTTATGGTCGTTAAATAAATAATAAAACTAATTTTTAGTAGCGAGTCGCTCAGATATTTCATTTAAATATGAATTAAACTTTAATAAATTGATTATTGAAATAATTTTGTAGCTTCTCAATAATGTAAAACGAATAAATGGCTATGTCCGTTTCAGTTATATTTAAAATGCAGTACTACATTATGTTAGTCCCCTTGTTATTATAATGCTTAAAACCTCACGTATATTACAAAATCTGTAGTTTAAATCATTATAAATTAAAAATCCTCCGCACCCGCGCTCTAACAGGCCATAACGCCTGTAAAATATCCATCAAAGTCATTTGAAGAATATTTAGTTACCTCGAAGTGGTACGCGTCACATAATAGTGAGTGTAACTTTTTTCTGACGCGCCGAGCGTTATCGGTGACTGATGGAGTCATTTTCAAAAATAAAATGGATCTCGGTCTCCTCGTCTGACGAGAATGTACGACCACTTCACATTAATATATTATCAGAATAATGCTTTCTTAGCTGAAGATACTCACGTAGTTGTGTATACGTTGAGTAGGTGCGCTTATCTCGACCACGGATACTCACAAAATAAATAATGTCTAATAAAAATGAAGTGCACAGTTAACGCGTTGTAATTTGAAGTTTTAAACATCCTGTTATAGTATTAACAATCGTTTCTTTAGCGGAACGACGCACCTGAGACTTCGTTCCGAGAAATATTTTGGCAGCGAATGAGATATGGCATTGTGAGCTTTCTAGGATAGATAAGCGAGCTTAGTTCAAAGATCAGCAGTTTAGTTCTGAGGTGGCTTCATCCTCTCCTGCTCGTAAACCCTGATGCACAATGGATGGGGCAATTGCACCAGGTCTCTCCATTAGAGGTAACTGGGATTGACAGGTACCATCCTGCTTAGTTCTATAATCACTTTTTAAAATAGCCCGTAAAATATTTTATCTGGTTTTGTCGCAGTTTCAAAGAGCCAGGAATTTCCGGGTTTTCCGTTTGTCGCCGACAACACATCTGTGATGCGTTCAGTGCTACTGATATCTATGACAGACGGTATTCACTTATCATTAGGTAGCTCTGCTTGTTATCAGCTATTTACATAAAAATTTACACATAAATAGGTATATTTGTAAGGGCATATATATATATATTTTGTATATATATTATTATACCTAGTCCGGCCATAAGTTCTGTTACAAATGAAAATGCATTTTTTTTCAAATGAAATAATGTAATATTATGAAAATTCAAACCTACATATTTATTAGTCTCAGCAAAAAATAAAAAAATAAATTTTATTCGAAATGGCCACCTTTGGCTTTTATACAGGCCTTTAATCTGTTTGGCCACGAACCTATGGATTTACGCACTGTTTCCAAGGGAAATTTCGCCACTGCTTGCTCCAAAGATTTTTAAAAGACTCAATGTCGCTGTGTCGTTTAGAGCAGGCCATGTCCTCCAAAACTGACCATAATTTGAAATCTAAAGGGTTGAGGTCTGGGCTAGATGAGGGCCAGTCTTCAGCTCTTATAAAGTCCGGAACGTTGGTTTCAAGCCAGGCTTGGGTAGTTCGTGCCTTATGACCAGGCAGAGTCCTGCTGGAAAGTCCACGGTATATTTTTAAAAAGTGTATTGCTCAGAGGTTTCACAACATGATCGAAGACTGTATCTTGATACACTTTGGCTGAAGTTTTCAACCCTTTTTCACAAAAATGTACTTTTGTGACTCCTTGATAAGACACGCCCCACCAAACCATCACTGACGCAGGATGATGACTACTTTGTACCTTTCCGACCACTTGAGCAGCTTCTTTAGAACTGTGAGTATACACTTTATCATTTTGCTTATTGTAGTGTTCTTCAATCGTGAAAATTTTTTCATCGGTAAAGAGGATATTTCTGAGCCTTTCACCTGCGTATCGCGACAGAAGGCGTTTTGATAAATCCACTCTCTTTAATTGTAAAGATTGATTTAGGGCATGTCCTGTATATCGACGATTAGCACCGAGCTTCAGGTCTTGTTTTATAATACGCGAGAGAGTCCTAGAGAGAATCTTAATTTCTCGCGATAAGATTTTTTGCTTCCTAATGGGGTTTCGACGAATTCTGGCTTTAACAGCATGAATAGCCTTTGTAGTTCTAACAGCACGCGGTCGCCAAAATCTTTTCTGGTCTTCGACAGAGGAAGTGTTGCTGTATCTGTTGATAGTACGATATACGAACATACGGCTGATACCAAGCTTTTGAAGTGTCTTGAATATGACCGATGGCTCCATATCCACTTTGTGCAAGGCGATCACTGCAATCCTATTTTCTTTAACACCCCATTCCATATTGTAATTTGATAATTTGAACAAGAAAAATATGTGAAATGGCGCAAAATTTAAAGAAGTTTTTAAAATAATATTGGTGTTCCAAATAAAAAATAATTAAAAAGTTGAAAAAAAGAAATTACTTTATGTAACAGTATTTATGGCCAGACTAGTTATAACTAACTATACCTAATATACCTATACTATAACTAATTTGCTAAATTTATTATGTTTTAAATTCCATGGTAGATACCCACAAATTTACTAATGAACAAAATAAACAACAAAAGGTTAATTGACTTGCAACATCGCTACACTTTACATAAATATAGCTATTTTTGTATAACTAAAAGAAATTACGCCGAAAGAGACGCATTTAATTAAAACATCAGAAAGGAAAATTAATTATTCCCGGCGTGCAGTGGGCGGCAGTGGATGCAGTTGTTTATTTGTGCCTAACGTATGTATTTCAGGACGTAGCTTGAGAGGGAAATCCACGCTCGAAATCTACTAATATAAACGCTTTTGTCAATTAAAATATCAACCTTACGCGTGCGGAATTCAGAACAATTTTGTGTGTATGCTAATTCTGTGGGGACTTGTGACGTTTTCCTAGGTTCTGTGGATGAACATCCTGTGCAAACTTTGTATAATTACAGTCTGGGATTTGGCGTTTGCCGCTGTTTAATTATAACTGGCACTGAGATGCAAATGTCTGTGGCCATTCCGCTCGGCCACGCTCGGCTGTAGGTACTCCTACTAGAAGCTGTTTGTTTGTAGGCGACGCCGTAGTATATTTGTTTTAATTGTACTCTACTCTTTGGATTTGTATTAACTTGGGGGACGAGTAGTTTACCTACTTAATTTTATATTTATTATCAGGACCAAAACTATAGTAACATTTTAATTACCAAAATTTATGCACTTAGGTAACTCCTTACATTTAAAGGAAAAGGAAGTTATTAAAGCTAATCAAATTAGGTCTTTCTTCCAGATAATCCTTAAATATTTACAATATAGATATAAATGTATATCTAAGAATAAAAGTACCTACAGTTCATATCGTCATAAAAAGCAAAAAAATACAATATTTTTTAGGTTAACATTGAAAGCGCAGTTCAAATTGCAACAAAATGGAAGTATAATTATCCTTGAACACAATTTAACGTCAAGGGCAAAGGAATCCTGTGAATCATACGATGCATTTAATGTTCTGGGTACTCTGCCTTCATTGGCCATTCCGAACACATTATGTGATTCTACTGTGCATGCGAACCGCCGTACCATCATACATGCAAACTCGTTCGTCGGCTACTGAGAACGGCTTTATGACCAAGACAGTGATCTACGCCTTCAGACACAGTGAGGGAAACGTGGTCAATGATTCCGTTTAAACGAAAGTAGTCACGGTACACACATGTTAGTACACCTGCGACAGCGACGCACATGTGAATAATGCCGCTGCGTCGTCTGTGTGAACGGACACTTATTCTTGAGCCACGAGTGTTATATGACAGCAGTACGTTTGGTACTTGTGTATTGTTGTGACAGTATCATTCGCTGGCGATTGGATTGACGATACATTTTCGCGGCAACGTCACAAATTTGGATCGCAAAATGTCGCGCATGTCAATGAAACTACACATTTTCAGACAAATTTACGCTCATCAAAGTCGACATATTGTCGCATCGCTGTCGCGTGTGTGAACAGACACTTATTCTTGAGCCACGAGTGTTATACGGTAGCATTTCGAATATAGAACATATTCGTTTAAGATGCACTGTTGTTTTTGTCATTTAATGCTATCAAAACGTTTTCAAAGTATCGCAGGAGACGTTTGTAGTGGTCATTAAAACAATAGTAATGATATTGTACCAATTTATGTTGAACAACTTAAATTCATCTTTAAAATAACACGTTTAAGGTTGATTTTAACTTTGTTTGGGAACTTTTCAATATGGAAAGTACCTAATTAACAGTAAAGGCAAATCAACTCTTATGTGATTTCAGACTTCAGACTGACTGTACAATAGTATGGGCGTCGAAAAAGATTTATATGAAAGGTTCGTAATTGTATGCCAAAAATTTAAAAAAAATTACCATCACGACCTACCTATAATGTATAAATATAAAACAATAAAACTTTGACTGGTCTAATGTAAGAAAAAAATGTAGCTATTGGAGGTCTGTAGGTATACGGCCAAAAGAACCCAATTTTTTTTTATTTTGTCTGTCTATAATATATGTTTGTTCGCGCATCACACAAAACTACAGTATGAAATTTGATGCGGTTTTCACAGTTGTATTGCTGGAGGTCTGATTTAAAACTGGCCAATGTTTCATTTTAATACGAGCTTAGAACCTGAGAAACAATAGTTATACCTACTTAAGAAACAAGTTTTCCGAAGCGAAGGCGGGTTCACTAGTCTCATAAGTCTAGTAAGACTTACATAATATGTAGGTACTACACAACTACGACTTCCTTATTCAATGGTTATTCCGAGACTGGCCTCTGATTAATGTGTCGCCATTGTTATTTAGTCAGTTATTTACTCACAAGTATCTATCTAGGCCCGGCACGAAGTGTGCATATCAAACAAATTATGCATCAGACTGCAGTACAACGTTCTTCTGTGTTGCACTATGACGCACTGTACAATTAAATGTCAACCTTAACAAGATAGTAATAAATTCCAGAATGCATTTCAATGTGTTATATACCTACTTTATAAATCTATACGTTTATAAAACTGTATAATTATATTATATAACTGAGCGGTGTATGTAAATAAAATGATAAGATAAATAAAAAAATATATTTTAGAAAACTATTAGAGTATACTAACTTACGCAATAAATCCTATTACAATGAATTCTTAGAACTTTTATCCTTTATTTGTCAATTTGTATGTGCATTTGGTTCCGTTAATTTTAGAAACCGCTTAGTCGATTTTGATGCAGTTTTCATTGATGTGATGTATTGTAGTATGCTTGAGGTAACACTCACAAATTAAAAAGAAATCTAACGTCAATGTCAAGAGTGGGAAGGTACTAATGCATAGGTTTTCCAAAGCGAATCAAACACAATTTTTATTAAAATTAATTATGAAACTTCGAATACATAAATACTTACAATTACGTAGGTATACATGCAGTAGAATAAATCTGTTAATGCAATTTATAGGTAGTCTAACAACATACCTATGTAAAACTTTTATAATTAAAACGTTCTTTTATTATCTGCTCAGCTTACGTTCCATAAAGGTTATTTAATTAAACTGAGCAACGTTGTGTAATGCAAATTTACTCTTATATGCCTCGTAACTAAGTACCTATTAAGTATATGTTATATCAAACCAGTGTTTTAACACACTGAGTGTAGGAGCTATTAATTTAAACATAATTTAGTGTAATTATACGTGTAAACCTAGAATTCAAAGTGTTGTTTATTAACAAAAGAATTTTCCATCAATGTATGAAAATAAAACCTTGGTGTGAAAGGTAGCGTATTTCATGCACTTTTTATGTATATTGAGAAAATGCATTGATGATATTATGTACATTCCGCGTGATCTACGTAGCAACTCGATAACTAGATTTTAAATACGTCATCTACCTAATACTTAATAGGTTTTGATAAAAAGTCGTCCAAGGAATTACAATAATAATTATTATAATTATGGGAGTTAGGTAATCAAACTGAAGACAACTTGTACACCTGGCAAGTATTTAAAACGATACAAAAACCTCTGTACATTATCATTGCCCGCTCCAATTGCAATTCAATGCGAAATACGTAACACAAGTAGGTACAATTTATGCCGTAATGGAAACATTCATGCTAATTAAATCGAATATAATGTGTCATTCGAGATAATGTGTGACCCCTCTATCTCGGATAAAGTCATCAATTTCAATATTAGTTGTCATAATACACAATGTATAATGATCGCATAATAAATAGCGTTTATAGCCAATATAAATGTGCAGTGATCGACATTCAGTGCCCCACTGTTTCTGGATAATGCCGATTATAAAATTATTATACCATTCATTGTATAATATCAAGTTTTTATCAACGTCGATAAAGTTTTGTTTATGTAACAACTTAACCGATTATGAAAACAAAGTCTCTTTAATTTGGTGTGGTAATTGATGTAGATACTCATTTATTAATAAAAATGTATTTAGTTCAGCAGGTGGGATGCTAGTACAGTGTTACCGAGAAAATATTATCAATGTCTCTACCGATTCAGCCACAAAATGGGTGAACTTTATACGGTTGAATAATTTACTACAATTGGTCGAACAGTATTTTTCTTTTGACTTTTATAAAATATTCAGAAAATACTTAATTTTTTAAACTTAATTTCTAATTACTTTAAATTTTCATTGAAACATGCGGTAGGTACGCACAAAGACTGCAATACTTCTTAATACAGAAAATTATGTACCTACCTCTACGAAATATTCTTGTAAATTTACAAAGAATGACACTAAATATTTCTATCATTAAAATCGTACTCTCCAATCCCTGTACCTATATAATTTTATCAAAATCATATTTGACATGATTTCGACACATTTTTACTTCTTTTGGTTAAGTAGGTTTGAACTAATTTAGCCAAAAGAAGTAAAAATGTAGCGTGTTTATAGGTGCCAAAATATTTATTTAGAAATAAAATATAATAAATAAAATCTTTATAAGAAGTCTTATTTAAGTTTAAACCAGTTAAGGAAATAAGTTTTAGGTATAGAAGTACTTTAATAATATACATAAATAATAATAAATAATGTGTGTTAAATTAAAAACCTTAAATTTATTGAGGAATTTTCTTTAGGTTACCCAATTCCATATAATTAACTAAATGCAATAAAATTTATATACCTAATCTGAGACGAAAAATATTTTCAATTTACGCAAATGCAACTAATTTTATTTACTGCTTTGTTTACAATTTTCAAATATGAGGTGATCAAAAATGAGGTGATTTTCATATTTTTCATGACTAATATTAAAATTGATAACCCTGGAGCCAAGTTGATAGTGACACTGCCTACAGAATGAAGGGTTATAGGTTCTATTCCCGAAGCAGATATTTTTATGAAAGATAAATGATTTTTCTTGAGTCTAAGTATTTTATCTACCACCATCTACCTAAAGGGAATGGAGTGAGTGTGTGCCTTAACTTATTTGAATTTTTCATAAAGTTTTCAAGAAAAAGTTGTTAAATTTACTGGGTTTTAAATTGAATTGCCCGTTGAGGTTATTACATAACTTTCCGAGCATGATCGTTAGTAATTTTGGATACAAAACGTGTTCATAAAAAGCTGGGGCGGCGTTTTAAGATAAATAAGATCTTTATTACTAGAATTGCAAGTAAAATGTGTTATACAGAACATTATTCATAAGAATGCTTGTTTCACACACCTTAGTTTCTTTAAAGAAGTTTTTAAACTCGAGTTGGTTATTTTTTTACTGCAGATTTAATCTTACGTGGTTTATAAAGGACTGAGCGTTAGGTGCGAATTTTTAAGTCTTTTATTCATTGAGACCTCCATTATTTTTATGGTAAATAGGGTATACCCGTCAAATGAGCACGACCACCAATACTAGCTAAATTAGCTCTCTTGCACTTCAACCGATATAATATGTTAAAAAGAAATTGCAGTTTACCCTAAAAGGTAACGTGAGGCAGGCATAGATCCCTACGATGGTAGGGACCCCCGATCATGCGATGGTATGAGAGCCATCGGGCTTAATCTGGATGATATAACACCAGGAGATACCTACTACGAGTATAACACTAACACCGCATCTGTTGTTCGTAAGAGTGCACCGGAAGATGGCTTACACTCCAAGATTAATGGAAACTAGTTTAAAAAAAACTCTACATTTTCATCCTTATGATTTCAAGTGAATAATTATTTGTTTAAAACGAAAGCATGTTATTGGTACGCAAATAAAGTTTTGCATCTTGATACTATGTAGTAAAATTGGGCGTTATTCACATGAGTTAAGGAACATGTAGGCAAGACGGAGGGGCGTTGACCCGTTGTGCTCTAAATCAGGTTGTCTGAGGTCGTTACTTCGTTTGCGCGTCCGCTTGCAACTGCGCTGTGGGATCACTCATAGCATTTGTACTTAAACATTACGAAGTAGCAACTAAATAACATGAATTTCACTTCGGTTAACAACAAACAGACGTAAAAATAATATGTGAGATGAAAAAGGTAATTTGTGTTGTATGCTAGGTTAGGCTATCGTAGGTATATATGTATGTAGGCTGGAGTAATTTTTACGTATGTACGTAGGTACCTTTGAAAAATCGTTGATTTTTTATATACATTTTAGATAAAAAGTATTCTTACAGTACGATTTAACCGATACACATGAGCAGTTAATTTATTACCATAATGTTCTAGGAGTTCCAACTGTGTCAAATATACTGAATATAATCAGAAAACATTAAGTCCGTCACGTAGGTATGAGTCTGACATTCGTCATTGACGCACGTCGCTGATAATAGCAATGTTGTATTTACGTACTGTAACAAAACATTAGAGGTTGTCAGTTTTTCATGTTGTCAGTTGTCTAAGTTCACACTTTAAATATTAAAAAAAGTTTGACAAAGATTCACTGCTCATTCAAGTTACAGCAGGGTGAAAGATAAAATGCTATCCTCCTCAAATTATATTTCTTATACAATTAATAATTGGTTATATGTATAAACAGAACAATTCCATATCGCGTAACAGATGAAAGTATTCCCACAAATCCTTGTTTGTATTCTGTAGTCACGATGAATAAATCGTGACGTCAGCGAGGCGCGGATCAAAGATATGTAGTATAATGATACAATTCGCCTCTGTCTGTATTGAATTGCCGTTTCAGGGATGTCAAAATACTCACAAAAAATAAAAATAAAAAGCATATTTTATCAAAGGAATATGTATATGAGTAGAATTGCAAATCAAAGCACGCACTAAAACATACTATTAACATATAAATTAGGTCTAAACTAAATTATTTATCGACAACAAATGGTAGCAATTTCATTAATTCATCATGTCACATTCAATTGTTTTAGTCCATTTCGATAATTTTCAATTAATTAGTAAGCTAACAACATTGTAAGCAGTGGCACATAAATTATTATGTTGTTTATTAAGCTATGGGTGATAACCCTGTCTCCAAGGCAATGTCCTAACCGGCCTGAGCACAGACCAACATTGTGATGATTTAACTGGAGCTCACAACAGGCAAAAATAGTCTTTTCCGACTCCACTAGTTGAAATATTAGCTTCGGACTTAAATAGATTTTCATATCTCGGTTTAGAGCTCTTTTCCTGTTCCCATTATGGGCCGTTATATTATAAGTATTAAGTATATAATAGCTTAACGTAAGTATGCTAATTATATGTTAATAAAATTTAGTATCACTTTTTGATGCCCCTTTATGAAGTCATAAATTAAAAATACTAGGCTCAAGGAATTCTGTGGAATATTTTTACACACTATGGATCAGAATAATTATACATAGTTCTAATAATATAATTATCTTCATATTTATTGATAAGCAAAGTTAACGCATGGCGTCAAAAACATAACATGTTTCTTATTATTTCAATATGATTAATAAGATTTTATTTAACGGTACTTAGTGTACCTACCTAAAGACTGTATAATGTAAAAATTACATACTTAATTAGCTAGGTATATTATCTAATACCTGATCAAAATCAATAAGTACTAGATAGATAGGTACTTAGTCCTTCATTTTGAAATTAAGGCTGCCTCTACCTGAATTTATATACCTATAGAGACCCTGCGTTTTCGGTGAATCGGTGCCGGATACAGTAATGTATATTGTTGCCGGATTTCTCTCCTTTGTGTGTTTCACATTACATCGGTGTTTTACATTACATTATTATTTAAGGGAATAATACACAATATTCAACGTATAGCGAACTGACGATAAATTAAATATAGAATTCCCCTACTACTAACTAAGCGGCTTTACTTACAACCAATTCGATTCATTTTAGATTAATTTACGGTCACATAAAAGCACTCTTGATGATAACAAACGCTAAATGTTAAAGTAATGACTACTGAAACTGCGGGAATCCGTTATTGTGAATAGTGTTCTGAAACATTGAGATTAAAATTATTATATAATAATATATTATAGGTATATTATATTCGCATCGAAACTATATTAAATTGTATGCTTTATGTTACCTTATAATTCGAGTATAACTACTTCACGTCAACTATTTAAAGGCATATTTTATTCAGGACAAAAATGATTTCAATCTTAATAATAGAGGGGTTTAAATATAAAAATTTGTCCAATACCTAATTCTGTAAAATTTACAAATTCTAAAACCTTAGGTACCAAATTGGTTTAATAACTTTGTATAATGTTGTGTAATGTACCTAATACCAAAAAATTTTACTCACAAAAAGTTAACGAACCAATTTTATTTTAACAAACAAAGCATTGTATGAAGATAACATACAATTGTATTAAATTATTTACATCGTCAATGCGTCAATCGAAATAAAACTTAAAAAATACCTTTTTACAGAAATAGTAAAAGATAGAGAACAAGTCCAATAATATAGGCAATAACCATTCATCGCTACTATAGAAGCTGCAGTGAACACATAACATGGAATCAATTTGATCAACCCGTCTCCTGCTGAGCCACTTTGTACGGCTTTCACAACATTCATACTTAGATTTTATAAACAACAGCCAACTCATTTTACATGTTTGACTTTATAAAAACAAAAGACATTCTAATTTGAAACATTTTTAAGATAAGACTGCTTCGACACGAGTATGATATGCAGTTATAATATGTATTCAGTAAGTGCTGTTTGTTTCCTTGTAAGTTTTCAAAGCTTACTATAAGATCTTAAGAGATATGTCAATTAACTATTATTATTATATTACTGACCTATTATTAATATTATTAATTTACATTTGTAATTTAAACTAGTTCTGAAAAGCTAGTCACAAAGTTGTTAAATAAAATATAGAAACTAAAGAAGTATCTTAAAATATTTCGATTTAGTTTAATAAAATTTAATTTAATAAAACCTTAGGTAGTAACTAAGTATTAATATTGATATTACTGAAAAACCAATTAAGGAAGTATCAACGCTACTAAAATCATCCGATCCGATCATGTGATCCACCTAATAAATACTAGAAATTGTCTCTACCAGTTTACTACATAACAAGTTTAAATCTAATACGATTTTCCACATGACACATTAAAAATCTGGCACATTTTGTTATTATTATCTATCAATATATTATTCCTCGTGACCAACATTTAAAAGCTAAATTGAATTACTCGTTCTATAAATAACATTCTTACCGAGAACTTATTCTTATAATTCACGCTGGACCCTTAATATCCCAATCCGAGGTAGGTGCATTAATCAAATGAACTGGAACTGGTTTGGTACAAAGCTGGCCAGGGTTATACAAAGTTAAACAAAATAATAAACAAGCAAGAACATTATGTGAGATTTATTTCAAAGAAAAAAGCGATGTAAGAGCCAGGTCTTGTCGCAGTATGTTTATAGTCGCCCCGGTGTCGGCCCACAATATACGGCTCCAAACTCTAATTAATGCTACGCCTTCGTCTCTGAGATATATTATTGTGCGGCAGGGTTCTTTTAACATCCTTTTGTGACTTTGAGATTAGAAATAAATAATTGCTGCCTGCCGCGCCTTTTATCTTGTGACTTATCTCGATTCAAAACATTAACCGCTCTGTGGAAATACCTACACCACTTCTTAATTAAATGAGTGGAAATAACAAAAACAATGCAAATGAGTTAGAAGCTACCACTTTGTAGGTACTACCTAGCAAGGTAAAGAAATATCTATTTATGGGATTTATTTAGTTAGTTCGAAACAGGTAAATGCACCATGGACGAACAGAGAAGTTCCCCGTGACTTCAATTCGTACAGAATAATGGAGCTCAGCTGACGGGAGGTGCCATTACGTTCGTTGTCATGGCGACGGTGCGAAGGGTGGCTAACCTGCCTCGCTAACGTGTTCCGTCCGTGCACTAACAATAGCACCAATGATATCACCCCTCCCTTGGCAGATTTAGACTTTATGTAGTCGATAAGAGAGATTATTTTCAAATAAAACAAGCAGCAGTTACAATCTTTTGTTAATTTATTTGGACTATTGGGACGCGTGTATTGTATTTTGGGTTCCATCTTTACTTTTTAAAATTAGATGACTATCCTTGTCTCCTTCCCGCGCATCGTGACTTCTAACCGCGTTTGTTTAATTTTATTCCACTGTATATTTACGTCATTTTAAACACTTTTTCGTTAGTTGTAATAAGCATGGGCCATAAATGTTGGCGTGGCAGTAAAAATGCAGTTTCGTAAATTTATGAGTCATATAAAAATGTATCCATCTTTTAGGTGAATCATATGTATCGCACTCAATAAAATTTTTCGGAAAAACGCTTTTAAGTGTTTTTGGGTTAGCGTAGCTTGGTTGGTTAGTAATAATTTAATTACCTACCAGGACGTTGTTTCATTTAAAGACGTTCTGTGTTCTTCAATTAAGTGAGTAATTAAACTAAACACCTGTCAGCAATAAATTAAAATAACAAATGTTACAGCTACTTGCTTGCATTCGTTTAATTAAAAATACAAATTAATTGGTTTTAATTCTACTTTGCATTATTATACGGCATACAATGGCAACGCCTGGATTTTTTACACTGATGGTATTAATTAATTGGTTACTGAATTTTTGGTTATATTGGTTATATTAAATGTTATACATATTAGTTTATATTATTATAGTAAATATTGCTTTGTAATTCGGTATATAATTTTATTTAAGTATATTATAATTATAGTCATAACTGTAGTCATTAATAAGAAAACTGCATCGGGGTCAAATCAGCATATTGGATATTTTTTGAAATTTTAATGTAGCGTAATCATACTTATTGTTTGGTTGTTTTTATTCACCAAAGTCACCGTAAAACTAATAATTTTTCTTACGCACTTTTCGACACATTGACAGCTTTCTAAGGAATCTACAAAATTAAGCATAATTTACATACATTTTAATAAGTTTAGTCTCTACATTTACTAGATACTAAGTAACTTTTAAATTGTCTACGATATTATGATCAAAACGAAGTAATTCTAATCGAAAGAAAATTTAATAAGATGGGTAGGTATGTCGCCATTAAGTTTTTATATAATAAAGCCTCTGGATATCTACAGTTTTAATTGAATTGGAGTCTCGAGTATAAAATGATTTTTAAACCTATTGCAACTTCACAGAGAAAAACGGATCTTTCTTTATAATTAAGAAAACTCTTAAACATTAAATCGCGCTGCACCTTTTGTGTAAAAGTTCAGATAAGATAGGTACCAACTATATCAATAAAACCATACTAATAAGTTACTACACTTATCGATGGCCATGTTTCATGCTACTGGGCCTAAAATATCAATGTACCAAAAAGCTGTCTACAGCGAGTTCCTACCTACCCTAATCATATAACATTTTTAACGAATCAAATAAATTACTTTCAGTAATAGTCATACCATAAAAATCATATTTTAAGCATCAATATAAAGAATATAAAGAATAAGGGAAATAGTAGTAAGTACTAATCATCATTGAAACGATACAATAGAATAGTAAAGATTATATCGTGTATCTACTTCGCTTGTTAGTCTCTCTCCAGTGGTTAAATTCTCCAAGGTATGGTTTACACGGTCGAACATTCCAGACGACTCGGCTGGTCCGCTATCAATTTTATACACGTCGGGAACCTATTTATCTTGTCTTATTTATTGGCTGACTCAAAAACCAGTTCGAGACCCAATCTCCGCCCGCCATTTACCCGTCTATGTAGAACTGGCTTTATAGGTTTGTAGTATGGGACTTTCAAATAATATAAGTTATATAATTCAATGTTATATGATTTTTATTTAGCTTTACGAGATGTACAACCAATTCCAAATGACTAATTAAAACTATGTTTTTAAGTCATTAGGCATCCAAACATTGTATGGTATTTGCAATAAACGTATGAACTAATTTTTATACAAATAAAATTGTTTATTTTTATTTGCGTTAAAGTATTTTATATTTGTGTTTATATTGTATCAGATTCGTGAATTCAGTTGTCGTAAAATACGAGTATCTATTCTAATTATGAATAACACGAATAGCATAATGGCATTTTTAGGAATATCTTTTTTATAATTCAATAAGTATTGACGCTTATTGTCAATAGCGTATAACAGTAAAAAATATTAATAAGTTCAATGTCAACAAGAGCCTATTACATAAAAGGCAATATTTATAATACATTTTGATCGGTTCTATTTGCTTGAGATCGACGGCAATAAAGGGTTGAAAGCTTTCACAGGTTCTAAGAAACGGTCTTTATGGGTCCGCGCTGAAAGACGCATCTCACAAAGCATTAGAAAGTTGCGCAACCCTTCTTTACTCACCCCGGCGTTTTTGTTAAGATTCCGTTTTAGAAAGCGTTCTATTGTTACCTAGTTTTCGGCCCTTTAACTATTAACCCTTTCCGTTACTTTTTTAGTTGGTACCTACGACTTTTTACTGCGAGGATTAAACAACGGCTTGCTTGTTCACGATTATCTTTTAAACGCCACATCGTTAACCAATTTTTCACCCTCAATTCTATACCTATAAAATCTGGTATTTGATCTACTTTGAGGCTCGCTCTCAGTAGCGAATGACTCTGAAATTAACTTTAGTGCTGTAATAAAATATTAATGAGCTATTAAAATCTAAAATGGTATAAAAGTGAAATTTAGTGGTTTGTTCGAAGCCTTCGCGACGCAAAAACAACCATGAGACACGGCTCAGTGATATATGGAGGCAATAAATCGATTTTACGACCATTTATTTGCATTTTCGTGTTTTTTGTTTATAGTAACCCATTATCGTTAATCTCCAAAATTTTTATGTAAATTAAATGTGATAAATTTTGTATTTTCTTTTTTTCAGGTCCCAACGGATGTCCACGACGGCGGGGGCGGCAGACATACACGAGGTTCCAAACACTAGAACTAGAGAAGGAGTTTCATTTCAATCATTACCTGACGCGTCGGCGTAGGATAGAGATAGCGCACGCCCTCTGTCTCACAGAACGACAGATAAAAATCTGGTTTCAGAACCGACGCATGAAATTAAAGAAGGAATTGCGCGCGGTTAAAGAAATAAACGAACAAGCGCGTAGAGAAAGAGAGGAACAGGACAGAATGAAACAGCAACAACAAGAGAAGCAGGCCAAGCTAGAGGGGCAGCACCACGGCCACCACGTGACGCATCACCACGACCCCATGAAAATGCCCATCGACAAGGGCTCCAGCGATATTCTCAAAGTGAATAAGGTGCCCACGTAAATCCCCTGCCGCTCGCAGGGAGTTCTGACTGATTCTGTACCATATAGTGTGAATTCATGAATGGAAGTGTTGCGTCCAAACGGACCGCGGGCAGCGATATCGCGATAGTCGTCTCGTATCCACTAGTTTTATGTTTTGCGGCTGATTTAGTAGAAGTGTCGCCTCGTTATGGAGGCGTTCTGTGACTTTTATTGTATTAATGTTCCTTTAGTGCGAAGGACTTGCCTCGTCGTTCGCTAGTGGACAGGCTGGTGATGTGCTTTAAGCATTTATTTTGTTGCCATAACCACACCATGTATTGCAATAATATTTTACTAAACTTTACAAAAGCGTTAGTATCGCTCTAAGATTTACATGGAATCCCGAGTGAGTTTCGGTATTGTTAGTTAAGATTTTAAATCTGTGAATCTCATAGTATTTATTGCTACCACTTACTCTAATCCATTATGTTATATTTTAATCAATAGATATTATATTATGTACATTTTGATGTATATTTTATTATTCGTCCGCTTTTAGCGGGCTGGTTATGTTTTTAGGGTCACATTTTTTATGATTGTAAAATTTGTTGTATTTTATCGGTTGGTTTCAAAAGAGTTACTTTTATTATTTTTCCAGATTGTGATTCACTTCCGTAGTTAGGTCCTGGCATTGTTGTATCATTTAAATCTTTAATTTTGATAGCGTAATATTATGAACAAAATATTATAATGTAATTATTTCATACATGAGTAATTCCATAAGAACGTTTAACGTATGTCTGTAACAAAATACGTATCGAAGTACAATTGCGAGTAGATCTTTGTCTATTGAGTGTTGATCTGTACTATCTTCAGAAGTACTAATTATATTGAGGTATTTTTTGATAAAATTCTTAAATTGATTCGAGTCAATGTCGAAAATAGATCGAAGGAGGATTGGATTGGAACTGCATTCGGCATGATGTCCATATTATAATTCCCGAGTCATCTAATGTTCAAAATTATATACGTAACGATGATACATATAATAACAATAATGTGACTAAAATAATTTTTACATGTAATTTTAAAGTTGCGTAGCTTAAGTGTAATATACATAGATAATGTTATGGATAGGTTTTACTTTATAATGGAGTATTGCTAAGGAAGTAGGTAGTTACACCAGCTTCGTGGTATGACGGTGGAAAGACAGTGGTCGCGCCATTTTTCCCACCTGTAATTTACAATTATTCTGCCTTCACGCATGAACCCGATCAAAATAACCCTTCAATGAAACCTTCGGTGAATTGTACGTGGAATGAAATGAATTATCGAATTAAAATGGTCTCATTACATATTGAACAAAATAAACAAGATTTGATCGAAGGTTGCTAGCGGGCAATTTCATCCTCGCTTCATATTTCATTTGCTTACAATTTACATATTGTGCCAAAATATAATAAAATGATAATTTAGCATTGTATTTAAATTTGTTCATATACCTAAATTAATTGCATTGCCGCCTATTCAAAACTCATCTGCTCCCAATGCTTTTTTAATTGCACTGTTCATTTACGATTGAAACAAAATTAGAACGTTTAAAATTAGTGTTGATAGTCACCATTATACGTAAATTAATGTCAGGGTAGAATTAATAAAAGTAATAAATTAATGTGTGTGAGAATTCTAAGTCTTCGCTTAATTTTGATAAATCATCTCTCAATAGGTATCTGTCCACTGTATTCAGTCGAATATTATTAATATTATATATCCGTAGCAGTGTAAAGGTTAATATTAACTTAATGTCGTGATATCATTAGCACAAGATAAAGTCCTGTGTAGGTATAAGAGTTTCACAAGTACATCTTACCTAATTTTAGTATGATTTAGATGCAATTTCAAATCTGAAATCTTCAAATACATATTATGAAAACCATACTTTTAAACATACTTATATTTTTAATAACTTTTCCTTACATTAATTAATAATTCTAAACATCGAAATATCTCGAAACTAAAAAATGGTTGAATTGTCCGCGAAACTTGTTAAAAATCGTGATGATCAAATGAATATTTAGATATTATAAGTAGATAACAATCATCATGATCATAAGAACATTTTCAAATTTAAATACTAATTGTTTTACAAAAATGTACCTTGTAGATGACTTTCGAAGATTACATTTTCCGTAAACGCGAATTTCTTGTGATGAAAATAAAGGTAATCTTTGGTGGAAATATTTGGATCGTCTACTTTAATTTGGACCTATAAACTGTGAAGTCTAGGTTTTTAATCGAACAAAATGTACTTAAGTAACTTTGGTAAATGTAGGCTTTATAAAATATAATGCATTAGTTAAATAATGACTATCTTAGACACAATACATTAAGCGGCAAACGAACCCGATGGTGAAGTATTTGATAAAAACGCTTAATACCTATTTAGTAACGTAATTATTGTATCGTGATTAAATATATCGCTTGTTTGGAAAGGGACGTACCTACATACGAAATCTGACAGAAATTAAAGTTTTGTTGTGTTATGAAAGTAGAAAACCCCTCGTTTATAGTGTGAACATAACATACCAACTAGTTACTTGACAGCTTGCGGTGTGACAGGGCAAGTTTTATAAAGAAAAGTGTTCTTTTTTTTCTGTACCTACATGACGGAACTTTAAAAACAAAAGGTAAAAATCGTATCAGTTAAAATTCACTTTAACGTTAAAACTTTTTCGTAAGCCGAATCAAAAAATGTTATTCTGTTACTCTTAATTTATAATGATAAAACTTTTGTACCCAAAAATTATATGCATGGGTATACATATATTTTATTTGCTTTAATGGTTGTTCCTATTGTTTTTTATGGGAATGTGCAAAATTAGTTTTCGTTTTGATATTCAGTAGGTTGGCCCATCGCCACTCGATTTGTTAAGTTTGTACTGAACAATAGTTGAGTTACAATACAGGTAATATTTGTGAGTATGTACGTCCATTGATTTATGACAAGTTTATTTATTGTTTCTGCCTCGTAAAGAACTGTAGATAATTCACGTGAAACAATGAGCAATTTGCTAAATAGATTATATACCTACGTCCTCCATCCGTAATGCTGTCTTGCCATATTGCTAGTGTTTCGTAGGCTATAGGTATTATCGTACTAATACCTAGCAGACTTTAAGATATCAATATTTATTTAATTTTACATAATTTACACCATATTCAAATCAATTCTTAATTTTACATAATTTACACCTTATTCAAATCAATTCCTTTATACTTCCTTTATTTTTTGTTTTATCTTAACTCACTTGTTTCAAAAACAAATTGTTTAATTTTAAATTACTCATTGTTACGTTATTTTATATTTACTTTTTTATATTTACAAGACTTCCGTTCTGTTAGGTTATAATTTTAAACAATCAATTTATCTCTTAATATTAATGTAGCCATGTATGTATGTACCTATATCTATATTTTTGAAAATAGTAATTAAATTGTCTTAAAATTAAGTAACTGTACATAGTTGTGAAAGTTTATGTGGCGAATTATTTTTTGTTCATATTTCTGTTTTATTTTACGTATTTATGTAAAGAGAGATTTCGTACTGCCTCACTTGACCATGTTCATAAAAGACCTTTACCTACTTTGAGTTACATCTTAGCTCTTTAAATGGATATTAACATCATAAATTATTAGAAGAATTACAGAGAAGGAAGTCCTCAAAAACTTGTTAATGGTAGCAATATGAAAAATCTGTTTGTTTTGTAATTATATTTATAATTGAAACTGTGTTATAATTATAATCACAAAACTCATTCATTTTCTCTGACAAGTGAACGGGAAAACTTAGTGATGTCGGTACATACTATAGTTGTTTTATAGTTGGACAGATTTGCGGTTAACCCGAAGGTCTTCAATGTGGTCTAGTGCACGAGTACGTCACATCCTGACTGTGTCGTGGTAAAATAAAATAAGCAAAATAGTTGGGTGATTGTATATGGAGCCCGCATTCAATATTGTACTATTAATTTGGAAAATTCAAGAGAATAAAGAGTTAATAAAACATACTGCCTATTTTTTTGGATTTCCTGAAAATTGTATTTATTTATTATATTCGAAATGTGATGGGCACACAACTACTACGCTACCCATTGATTGTAAGTTATTGCATCAGAATTTGGTTGATATTGAGCGAAACAATGTGAATGGAAAGATTTGTCGATGATTAAACAGGAGTGAAAAGTTTGCAATATTGATCTCTATTTTACGACCACGTTATATGTACACAAGCGTACCTACCTACGTTTATTTGTTCTTTGTTTTCTGCAGAATATGTCAGTGCTTACACGGCGACATATTTTAAATACACTGAAATAAACTTACATATTTAAATACCTAAGTAGAGTAAAGGTTGACTAATTGGTGATGTAGTGATAAGTTAGTTTTGACTTTCTCAGTATAGCCTTAGAAGTTCTATCCGTTTTTTGTATTGTCTATTGCACACAGGACTCCACGCTCCTGAATTTGCGACCAAAAAAATCACATCTACTATTTCGTGTGTTTGTGCAAAAAAATGGAAAATTTCATGGGAGTAAAGCCCTTAGAAAATTCTTCCTGAAGCCCTCGAAAACTGATACTTAAACAGGTAAAAATAATGAATCATTTTGAAACACTTAAGATTGGGTACGAAACTAACGTTATCATTGCCTATAAGATTTCACTTTAACTATTGCCGCATTATCTCAGTATTGCTACATACCTACTGTACATACCTAGGGTTAAAAAAATATTTTACTTTAATAAATAAAATATTTTTTTTGTATTAATATTTTGTATTAATATACGAAAAAAGGGCGTATTTATTCTTATTCTCACAATAAAGCCAACTTTTACCCAATATTAAAATACCAATAGAAAAATTCACTGAAATTCCTGACAAAGATTATTTTGAATTCTATTAGGTATGTAAATCAAGGCCCCCAATAATGTTTTTCGCATATCTACCATGTACAGACAACGATCAGCTACATTTTTAATGTAGGTTTAGATTATATCTGTTCTCTCCTTGATTAACAATACAAGTAGGTATAATTAAGTTAATGTCAGTGATGTAAATTTTCCTTAGTATTGCTGAGTACATCCTTAGCATCGTTGTGATTTGAAAGTCGATGAAACGGAAATGACGCGAAAAAGCGACAGTAAAAAGAGACAGACACATTTTAACGTGGGAGAAAATGAGATAGAAAGCATTATCCGCTTGCGTGCTCCAAGGTCGGAGTCCTAGAACAATAGGTAGGTACCTACCTTTTACAGCAAAATGGTGGCTTACGTAAGCGAAGCAAAACATCAATTAAAAAATTAAATAACTTTTCAAGGTTATTATTATCCTACCTATCCGTTATCATAACAGTATAAATATTCCCTATCATTTATCTATATTTTAGCCTTTAGATGTAGGTCTACCTGCTCCTGGTAAAAGACCTCCCCTAACTTGCGCTATTTTGGTCCACAATCCACAATCCACCACAATCCACTCCAATCCAATCCACAATCCACCTAGTCGGTGGGCTTCCTATGCTCCTCTTATCTAATTGTTATATATTTATTTAGAGACGGTTACCAAATTACATTGTCATTGTCAAATTTACAGTCACAAAGCGTTAAGCTAACAAAAAGCTGCTATGACTGTAATGATGAAAGCTAGATCTAGGTCGTGAAATGTTTCGAAGCACTTGATAACAAGCGAGTATCCTGCATCTTTCACGACCGGTAACGTGTCTGTGAAACTTTAAGAGTTAAGTTTCTGTACCTTCAGATAGGTATCTATCTAGTCTAGTATAGGGGCGATGGCTTTTTTATGTTAAAATAATAATAATAAATTTTACGTAAACAAGCAGACTGATAGTAAATGATCACAGTCACTTATGGACATTAGCAACACCAAAAGCATTACCGTTGCGTCGCCGTCCAAAAAAGATTAAAAGAGGAAAGAAATAAAAAAACTGGTGCTTAAGTTAAAAACACTGAGCTGGACAAGTCGTCGCTGGAACGCGACAGCAAGCAAGAGAGTGGTAGCTAGCTAGCCGGGTTCAGTCCTACCCTACCACCCTGCCAATACCGGGTAATGGATAGTACAGAACCCAGCTACCTCTGAAAAGAGGGACCGGACACCGTTACCTCGTCCATTGTTCAATAGGGTACACCACGAGCAGCGGAGGTTGGTATGGACTCAGAGATGGATAGGGCCCAGATGGTGACTACTCAGGCAGTTCATATGCTTATTTGTCAACTCTTGACACAAAATATGATAAAAGATTAGATTAAAGATTTACCTTGAAATCTTTTCCAAAAAAAAACAATTTTTTTTTAGAACATTTAACTCCTTTCAAACAATTAACTACACTGCAGGAAAGTTTTCAAATACAACAAGGACCACTTCACTTCAAACTTTTCATCCAATCGTCAATTTTACACAATTTTTGTGTTGATGAGATGTGAATTATTACCAGAACTGACTTACAAGGGATCTTAAATTTCACCACTTGAAATCGCTACTTGTTTTTTTACATTACTCTAGTCAAGAAATATTTAAAATAATATTAATTCCCAGCGTAACTAACACTCACACTGTTGGCGAGTTGTTCTTATAGCACTCACTGTCTCATAACTCATGATAAAAAAGAAAAGCCATTGCCCCCAATAGTTAAAAGCCCCTAAATGCCAATAACGTTTGTCGGAGCCCCGCCAAAAACAAACCATGACTTATATCCTTAATGTAATGTATTCTACCATTCCGCCATTTTCCATTCTCCACAGACACTGGTGCTGTCAAATAAATTTCAGACCTACGGATTTCACAATAGGTGGGATCGTTCTGTATTGGATTGAGAATCGCGTAACAATCCACTCCCTTTTTAAAGTAAAAGCTACGCGAAACGACGTCGGGCCTCGAGCGATTTTGCACTTAAATCAATAAACAATTTTTTGCTCAGACCTTTCGTCTGTTACTTTAGCCTTAAAGCTTTTTGCTGCTAGTTTTTTTTAGCTTCTACCTATTTGAGTGCCCTATCGACCATATTACATTTATGGCGCCTGATATCTTTTGATGTAATCGTAACAAATTATAATGACACTTAATAAGTATTAAAAAGGACCGTTATTACCAAAACAAATCTATCGCAATTCTAAGCTACTTACTTTTATCTAGGTATTATGAAAAACAGGTATACAAAAATGCTTTCCGATTTTATTGCACAAACGTGTTCTGTATGATTTGTCTCATAAAACAGTAGAATACCTACAATAGGTACCTACGATATTATTTTGAAAGCACATTTGAGGAATTGTTGAATTGACGAGAGCACCGTAGTATGTATTTGAACTTGAATCTACCTATCATATCGTATCATTATCTAATAACTATTAAGTATTCAAATATGCGCTTAATATTTAATTCGACTATGAAGAGATGACAGACGCAGCCGAAAATTTGGGGATATGAAGTCAGAATTTTAATCCTATTTGCCTGCAGACTATTAAGCGGCTATGGGTAGCTCTGATGGCCCAGACTGGACCAATTTCATGGTCTAACGCTCCCTCCCTGCACTTAAACTACCTATTACGTATAGCAAAGAAATCAAATTGCCTTGATATAAATATCTAGAGCACGCAAAGTACTATCAATATTTGAGAGAAATATCTTAATATGACTGTTGCACAGGTGTACATAGGCAAGCATAGGTACAAATATAATACAAGTCATGAGGCAGTTATACATAGTTTTTTTATGCATTAAGCAGGTAAACGAGCAGACTGAGCACCTGATGGTAAGCGGTTCGTCGCCCATGAACACTTGCAACACCAAGGGATTTTTTTTTCTATTTTGTGATGACCAACGATTATAATGAGATAAAACAACCTGGACATTAACATATTTTGTTATGATGACGACTCGTAAGTGTTAACATGACAAAAAAAACCTATTTGATTTTAATGTATTTCATCCATAGCCAACAGCGATACGTAATCCAACCCCATCTGAATTGAGCATGGCGACTGCGATCCGCTTGCAAACTATTCCGGATACGATAGAAAACTCCATTCTTTTATTTTATTCCGCTTTTGTTTTTATTCGATCGGGAAAATTGTTTCGATTCAGTATGTAAAGTTTTGATTGGGAGATCGCTGGTGAACGATATGGCAAGTCATTTTTCAAAGGGTGACCTGTTTCTCGTAGATATGTACATATATGGCATGGATTCTAGAATTACGAAACAGCATGTAATGTATGTACCTATTTCTTTTTAAGGAAAATGTTTTGCTCAGCGATTGGAAGAGGCGTTTATAATAAACTGTACAAAGGAAATAAAAGATAATATGTAGGTATGTGAAATTAAAAAATGTGGCTTATTAAATATGTTTTCTTCCTTCCTTTATTTCTTTCTTTTTCTTTCTCAAATCAATGTAATACGTAGGTCTACAATGATTGGAATAGTTTTCATTATAGTGGTTAAATAAAGCTAGTGTTACTAGAAATATAGTGCTCGGTTTTTGTTAAGGTAAGTTGTAAATTAAAAAACGACAAAAAGAATCATAGCAAAATGAAGCAGCTAAAAATTCAGACAAATCACAAAGATAAAAATTATTAAAAAATATGCATAGATTTGTACCCTGTAGATACTAAGACTACTTTTAATGTACCTATTTCTAGATTTCTACCTTAGCAAATGTACACAAAATAAAACATTACAGATGTTTTATCTATATGTAATAAAAATGCCATTAATTATTATTATGAAGTTAATTTAAGTAGATGTCTTATACAAAATTATACTTACGAAAAATTGTATTTATCTCCCACTAGGTACAAACAAACATCTAACATCGTGCACGAAAATCGCAAAATAGTTAAACGTATCCGAATGAACTACGATGGTTCGTTGTTAATAAAACATCACGATTGGAGCATCTATAAAATGTTGTGTAAAATAACCTAACGTTCAAGAATCTCTAGCCCATAATACCGTCAGTCTTGAACTGGGTACTAACATATCCGTTTATGAGCCCAAAGTATCTAACACTCCCACTAAACACCGCTAGCCTGTGTTTAGTTGTGAACGAAGCGTTCTGAGCCTGAATTTCGCTTGAAATTTCACGTTCTATAATGGTAAGGTGAGTGTGCCTTAAATATCGTTTGTAGAATATTTAGAATCTCATGCGACGCAGTGGGAAGGTAAGATTCTGAATAAAATTGTCCGTTCTCCCGCTCAGATGCTACGAGTTGTAACATATTCACATTCATAATTATATTCTGCCTATCTTCAACGTCGTGTTACTACTTAGATCGTTATACTGATCGTACATCATAAACATAGTACATATATGTACAAACATCGATCAGTACAGATTTATTAGATATAGGTATATCGAATTTGTAACCTACAAATACAATTACCTACCTATACCTATACCTACCTATGACAATTTCCATTTGATCACACACCTGTAACATTTTTTTTTTTAAGATTTGGCTTCAGAACAAAAATCTGCCCTGAATGGTCCAAGTCTCGTGGCTCCACGACCAATAGGAAATTTTATACAAGGTTAAAATTAACCCTATATACTTACATTATGTTCTGAAATCTCAAAAGTTTATTAGCTCTGGTGATATTTATATAAGCAACTAAACATATAAGCAACAACCTAAGTATAAATTTTATTAATTAGATTTCACATGTACTTACTACATACGTATCTATTTAATACTAGTGACCCGCCCTCGCTTCGCTTCAGGAAACTTACTTCGGTTTCCAAAAATTATTTTTATATTTTGGATAATTCACACTGTATCTTTATAAATTACAAGCCTATACCCGCGGCTTCGCCCGCCAAAAATCCCTAAATAATTATATAACAGTTGATAAAATCAGAGAACTTTCGTACTAAGTTTGCGCCCCCCTTTTACCCCCTTAGGGGGTGAATTTTCAAAAATCCTTTCTTACGTGCTCCCCTACGTTATAAAACGAACCCCCGTGAAAAATTTCAAGTTTCTAACCCTTATAGTTTAGGCCCTGCGTTGATATGACAGTCAGTCAGTCAGTCAGTCAGTCAGTCAGCTTCTCCTTTTATAAATATAATAGCCTATGTGTTTTTCTGATATGTATGCTATATTATTGTAAAGTTTCATCAAAATCCATTCGGTAGTTTTTGCGTGAAAGACTAAAAAACATTCATACATCCATACAAACTTTCGCATTTATAATATTAATAGGATTAACAAGTAAGATGTTGGTTGGGTAACGGCCTGGTAATAAAATGATTTCACATATTGCTATTTTATAGAATAAATTACATAGATGATCATACTCGTAAAATAGTCATATATTTTAACGAACAACATTTCATTGCGCTGTTTAATTATTTATTATGCACCTACATTTATGTATGATAAGTACACATTAGGCATGAGTAAACCTGTGCATGATATTTTTATAACTACAATAAAATTAGTCAAAAATATTATAAAAGCTACTCTCATATTCTCATTGACAGACTTTACTATTCAATATTTATGCTTTTAGTCCTTTCTTCACCAAATGTTTTCACTTCTTCAATGCCATTTCAATACCAACGTAGCATTAAATTAGCTTTTTATATATTTAAATAGTTTTACTTAGCTAAACAAATTTCCAGAGCACACGTAATGTTATGAGTATAGTTATGATGAGACACCCGTGCTCAGTAGTGGGCCATTAATGGACTGAATGCCACTTATCCAAATAACGATCTTTTATGAAACAACCGTATTGTAACGACAGTCTAATAAATATTTAAAAATTACAGCTTTTTATGCTACGATTTAACCTACACTCATCTTTTTATTTATAACCCTGGATTGAGATCAGAACAATAGCATAAAGTGATGTGACTCTGTGACCTCGTATCGGTTCCTTGACTGCGCCACTGCAGTGAGTAGAGGTACTAGGTACTTATCGATTAAACTCACTTGTCTTGTTAGCCACCCCTCGCGGGAAATTCTTAGTAGGATTCGTTCATTTTATCCTCTTTGGTCTAATTGGAAAAATGGTGTACTTATTACGTTTACGTAATACCGATAGGTTCAAGCCTATTTCAATTACCTATCAGAAACGTGATAAAATACCTATTTGTCATTATGCTCTGATTAAATTGTATACGGTATAATTGTATACGGACTGTATACTGACGGGATATAAACATTTGTTTTTTATAGTCTCATTATGATTTTTAATAATAAATACCCATATTTGCCTGAATTAAAACAGTTATTATACGTGAAAGCTTATTAAAAAACATGGAATCAAAAAATAAAAACAAAAGAGACATGGAACAAAATCTGTCGTTATTTTGCTGTATTATATATTATCAGAATGCAAACTTGCACAGGAAATACAGTGGTACAAATCCTAAAGGCACGAATCACGATCGCTTTGCGACTGCGCGAAAACTTGCTAATAGTCACATTGATTTTGGAGATAGCAGGTAGGTTAGAATCCACCTCCCTAACTAACTACATCAGCAATCCGGAGTTATTCCCCGCCAATGCAAAAGCGACACTATTCGACAAAACGATGAAGTATCTTTTATCTTTCAGATATGAAATACATACCTACATTTGGAGAATAGACCAAGTAATTGATCGAAAAGTAATGCGCGGTGCGTAGAATATTGACATAAATGAGTGTATACTTATGTTGTATATAATATAGATGGGCTGCTAGATTTGCTTGCGTTTAAATATAAAACTAATTTTAGGTGTCAACGTGATTATTATACCTTATTTGAAATCCAATAAGGGTCCAAATTAATCAAAGTACGAACATTTAAAAGACGACAGCTTAAGGACATCGTAACCTTCGCACCAATTAGAAGCACGGTAGTGCAAGGATCTGCTTGCACTAATCGGTCCCATCATGGATGTTAAGAAAGAGATTTATGGAAATAGATTTTAAGAAGAATATTTCAGAAGTAAGATTATAATCTTTAGCAAATAGTTATCTTAACGCCAATGACTTTGTACATTTATTGATTTCTTTATTGTATTACCTAACACAAATTCACAAAGGATGGAGTTATTTACCTAACATAAGCCGTTTTTTTTAATTGTTACAGTATACTAAAAGCGGTATGTTTTAATAGCATAGGGTTTAAAGTTACTGGACACCAAAGACGACATTTCTCAGGTACACGACACTCGCAGGCAACGTTACAAGGAAAGTCTCGCTATCATCCATTAAAGTAAACACGACACGACGTCTTAGAACACTCAAATATCAATTTCAACACCAACTATGTTACAACTGGACATCAACTAACACGAACATAATTGAACACATAAATTGTAACCAATTTAATTGAACAGATGGGTTGAGTTGGAGCGATATTGGAGCATGATTCGTACGTGTAACTATCTCGCGCAAGTTGATTGTGCTTCTTTTGTTTTCGATGATACTCTGCAGAAAACTTTGTTTAAGTTGCCATGGTAACACTCGAACGAGTAAGTGCAAGTAGAACTAATATAAGTCGATACAAACGAATGTACTTGTCGTACCTAAGCGACCCTAAAGTGGCTCTTGGCTCCCGACACAAGAGTGCGCCAATCAACTCTATCCTGAGCCACTTCCCGCCAGTTTTGAGGGTTGAGTTGCTGTAGCGATAGCTCCGGCGGTATCCGGGTCGCCCCACAGGTCTACGACCACATGCTATACCCAGATACACTTGCTTTGCCACCTTATCCCCTCCCTTCCTCTGTACGCGGCCTATAGCCAAAAAAGTCTATGGGCTTTGGCCGCTGCGATAATAAGCTCTCCATTATCTGTTCATATAAATGATTAGTTGTGTAAAAACAGATGACAAACAGTATGAAATCTTAAGAAAAGTTTTGTATTAAATAACGTAATTAATTCGTATGGTCTGCAATAAAACATAATAATTTTAAAACTTTTTAATTAATGTAAAACATACTTAAATCTTTAATATATTTTTATTTCAAACGTTACTTGTGCAAAATATAGTCGGTCAAGTTGTATTGTGTGTTTTATAGGTATATTGTACACAGAATATATTTAAAACCAACTTATAAACATACCTACTAGATTTCCCAGCGAACTTCATACAGCGCCACCTACCGAGTCCAATTGTGAATCTAAACCATTCTCGGATCCGCCTGAAGACACACAAAAATTTAAACCAAATCGGTACAGCTGTTTAGGAGGAGTTCAATTGCATACATACACGCACAGAAAATTAAATAAACGCTAACACACTCATAGCCCGTACTAGGATTACCTATCTGTATCGCGGGCGGCATGGACAACACGAATTACACACCCATGACCCGAGAACAAACATTTTTCTGTCACATAAACATCGGCTCCGGCCGGGAATCGAACCCAGGAGGAGGCAGGGTCATAAATATATAAATGTATATGTATTACATTGCATTACAGAGTCAGAAATAAATTAAGTTGTTTAATGTAAACGGGTACTCACGATTTTAAAATGTCCTAATCGTGAGTACCCATTTATATATATTTTTTAAATGTTAAATGTCCGCGATGATATCACTTTAAATTTATATAATATGAAGATTAATTCGTTATAAACAAACATAATGTACCTAATAAAGTCAAAATAATGAAATAATAGTAACATGAAAGTAATACAGCAATATTCAGTTAACTGTACTTAACTTAAGAGAAAGTAATGTAAACGAGGCATCTAAGGACACTTCCAGTTAGGAATGGACTTTGGTACACCATCGCTCTCCTCTTTAACGTTCTTCTTAGCGTACAGTCAAACACGACGAGGCAGATCTTGTTAGACTGGTCCTAATGTAGTACAGTAGTGTGATGAGGGATGCGAGTGTTGTACAGGTAAGCTATGAATGTGTAGAGTCAAGCAACCGCCATATACTACTACTACCGTAGTATAGAATAGTGGACAGTTGAACAGAAAAATTGAAATAAAATATTCTTATTTACTTTTTGATTTACAAAATGTCTGTATTGGTTTGTTAGAAAATAATAGAATTTATTTTAATATAAGACAAAGAACGAACGGGTCATTCATTGATAAATTATAAGAGCTGCTCTTGAACATGGTAACACCGAAGTCATTTCTACACGATGCCAGTAGGTAGCGTAGGCGTAGAGCCAGTTCAAGCATATCTTTTTTCAATAACGCTCCACACTCATAGTTCCTCACTATGATTCCCTGTGTCGTGGGTGCCATGGACGACAGACAAAGACAGGAACACACCCGGACCGAGAAAAGAAATTCTCATCTTTAAAATATCCCACCGTGATGGGAATCAAACCGGGATCGTCAGTCCGGCATTGCGTCATACGGGTCAACGTTCCAATCAGTTCAGCGACGTCCATCAGGAGACATCAGTTACCATTTCCTCGTCCAATATTCAGCACATTGTACCACCCCATGGGTATTTACACTCATAGGTATTTCTTTAGATACCTGACTTATTAATTATGAAAATTAACTTTTTAAATGTACGATACAAACAATTATTGTTAATAAAGATAATCATTGTTGGTTAATGGCGTCAACACTGCACAATCCAAAAGATTTATTTAAAACTATTTGCGTATTATTCTTGAATAAAAATCATAAATTATCTTAAAAAATTTTTTCAATCTCAATTTAAAAAAAAGATTATATAAATCATTAAATAAGATTATGACTTAATCTTATTGATTTCTTATCTTAATTTTTAATTTGAAAAGAACGTTAATTTAATTCAAAGTTCTATACCTGGGCAAACAGCATATTTTATTCAATAGCATTGCGTAACTTGAACTATAACTTTTTGAGGCGATTGTACAGAACGAGGGTCCGTTCATCGAACGAGTTATACCATGAAACCAGAAAGTCGTAACTCGATCTCCCTGTACAGGACCCAGTACCACTTGGCCGTACGAAATATATCCGAATTCACTTTCCGCCCTTCTACCTTGCGATCTTTTACTTTTCAGTTTACACAAAGCGCTTCTACGCGAAACCGGAACGTAGCAAGTCTCTCAATTGCGCGCTCTTATACTACTTTTAAACACGAACAGTAAACAGTCTTATCTCGCCTGTAGCAAGGTGATTTACTATAATTACAAAGATAGCGGTAGATGCCTTTTGTTATAATTTTCCAGGCTGGCTCACGAGCGTTTTCCCGCGCAAACTCATGAAAATGGAGGCCATTTTGTAATGTGCCTTGTTTTTTGATAAGGGTATTAAAATAACGGTGTATTCGGACGGCTCTTTACTCTATACAATGTGGGTATTAGGTAGGTATTCGTATCTACGTGAGCTCCCATTTTGAATGCTAATTTAGCAGATGTTAATTAGTTTTTATTTGTATACGAAAAGGCTGATGCGAATTTTGCTGATAGGTACATTTTGTTTATAGTAAATTTCTATTACTTAGTTAAAAATGTATAATTAAATGACTTGTTAAGTTTACCTATTAAGATATGGATACCTACGTATTCAGACTTCAGAAGGATTGTAATTTTGTAATTTGTTACGTAGGAAATTTAAAGATCTAGTAGGTAAAATTACAATACCATCAAACTTTATTGTAGGTCCACCAGTAAAGAAAAATTAGGTACGTACAATACAATATTAACAAACAATCTGAATTTTACCACTTCTTACTAGTTTGCAAATTACGTAATAAATGGTTTTACATTATAAATAGAAAGATAATAATCCTTTTTCTTTCTACATCGCGTATAACCCATACAGGAAATTTTTCAAGCTTTACCGCCAACGGAAAGGTATACGCATTCTCCGCAAAGCAACGAGCTTTTGTGTTGCTCTAGTATTAATATTGCGATAATGCAAATTCTGCCGGTTTATGGCAGCCAGCCCCGTTTCAGACGCCATTACCGAAAATTCGGCAACATTCCCGCTTTGGAGAATTTAACATGTATTTTTACAGGGCACGAAACTCTTTCTAATTTTCTTTAAAATTTGCTTCCTTATTTTAGGTATAGTATAATCAGTTACGATATTTCTACGAATAAAATTGTAAAAATTAGGTTTAATTTATATTACTACTATGTTGACGGGTTTGAGTAACATTGTCTATAAAATGCTTAGCCTGATAATTATTTATTTATCTAATAATTTATGTACGTACACGTATGCCAAAGATATGAACCTGTTCAGCCATTAACCACGACCCATGCCACTGGGTCGAAATATCGGCGTACAAAATACATATCGTGAGAATCTGTATAATAAACTGTTAAAATAATGTGTCCAATTAATTTCATATTACTTAATCGGAAGCCAAAATGAAACTTTCCTCAGGTACGAAATGTCTAAGGGACTCCAACCATGTCGAATCCAAGCCAAAAGATGGTTGTGGATTGCTGGAGAAGGGCCGAGGCTATGGCGAATGGTTCCTCCTGTTAGAGATTGCTGGACTCTATGGTGACAGTCTTTCGCTTTTGATTACCTATCCGCCTCCGTGAAATTGGATTTTTTATGCGACAATAATTCGATCTAAAACGCGTACCTACTTAAAATTATTCGTACTTAAGTTGCACTTAAAATGATGTCGAACAACTATGTATGTAGTATGTACCTACTGATAAGAAATTCTGTTAATTTTTAACTTTTAACATTTCTCTAAGAACAAACGTAGCACTACTAAATTTTTAAATTTTACTTCTGTGGCGTCAACACACCATAACGTATTTTATTCAATTGCACGGAAAATCTGCGAGATTTCAGCGGCCAACCCTTCTTTTGGATGATCCGTCCTTTTCCCACATCCTGGAATGCAGCAAGCATGAGCGAGAGGGACGATAAAGTTAAAGTAATTGAGGGTAATATCAGAATAGTTTCAGTCTAGACGGGGAAAGTTGTAAGTTGCAAATTACAGGCGTTATACTGTGCTGGTTAAAATATATTGTAATGGTACTTTAGCTCACACTTACTTAAATTTATGTGGCCCGGGATTGTGTGGGGACGTTTCTGTTTCAGCAATTTGTGAACATACCATGGAGTAGGTACTTGTCCGAGATCACGTCGCATGCCGGATTCCTTGAGAATTGTTGGGAAACTTCCAGCACAATTTATGTACTTATTGCGTGTAATATTTTGTAAAGGGGCACTGTTAAAGTTTTAGAGACAGTTGAAAATTTATGTTATATAGGTACTTACTATATGTTACATAACTAATGATAGCCGAGATGATTGATCGTTGGACTCCCGAAACACGGGGCCCGGGTACAAATCTTGCACCTCCAATAAAAAAAATGTACTTATTGAATTTAAATAATACTTCCTTCGGTGAAGGAAAACTTCCTGAAAAAACCTGCACATTTGAGAATCCTCCTTAATGTTCTCAATAGTGTGTGAAGTCCACAAATCCGCACAAGGCCAGCTTGGTAGACTGTACTGTGGCCTGTACCCCTCACTTTAGGAGAGGAGAGGGCAAGACTCTCCTGAGAGGATTCAGGAGGAGGGCTCCTAAGTCAGCAGTGAAACAGTTATGGGTTGCTATGATGAGTTACCTACTTATTCAAGTTGGTAATTAGAATCACCAAATTAAGTTAAAGTAAAAAAAATTGAAAGTCTAAGCTAAGACCGAAGCTGCGAAGTCATCATAGGTTTGGTTGAATGTAATGATACAGAATTTTTATTTTTTTATTTTAGTATTTTTCTTTAAGTCATTTGTAAATTTCGTTTATGTTAGATATACTTAGTTAAGGTCAACGGCTATACTCTACCTCTCATAATAATATGAAAACAATATAAAATGGTTTTAACATTTTAAAAATCGTCACACGAACCTATAACGTTTTCATAATGCTATACAAAATCCTATTTTCATACATGAAGCAATAAATCGACATTTTCAAAGAGAGTAAACTTAATAAAATTCAGTTCGCGTGCGAAACAAAATACATAAAATGTAAGCACCTTCTCAGTGAACGCAGTGCGGTACCTACGAGCTACGTGAAAACGCCTCCATTTCCTGCCAAAATTCTTATGTAACCAAAATTTGATGACTGCTTGATAATGTACGGAAGTCATAAAATAATATTGCAGTGAGCTAAATAAGTAGCCCATCAGCAGTTGTATTTATAGGGATAGTGACTTGTACCAAGCGCATTTAACCTATATACTTAAACGCTAATAGGTACTTTACAAACTTTAATGTTAATCGTATTCAAGTAAAAATTACATGAAAATGTTGGTAATATTGACGGTGAAAAAAGACGTTGTAGTGTTGGCTAGGTTGTAGGCACCTTCTTTGTTGCTAAAATAGACAATTTCGAATTGGAAAAAAGTGTGTGCGTATTAGGAAAGAATATCAACAGAAGTAAAGCTTCCTACACTGGGCGCTCGAGCTATAAATAATATATTTAATATGTAGCTCGAGCGCCCAATGTATGAAGCTAAAATAAAAGAAAAAATATAGAGAAAGATAGAGAAACAACAAGAAAATATGAAGAATAATATAGAGACTACAATATAGTCTTTTATGGTATAGTATTTTATGGTACCTATAAGTGTACTTACCTACATACATACACACACGTAGATACGAAGCGAAACGCTTTTAAGAAATATGGTTTTTTTCTTATTTATTTAAAGTTGGTTTATTTTATTTTAACCTTGACTCCGATTACAATTCTGTCTTCCACTCCTCAGGTATACTTTCGGTAGGTACCACCAGAACAGAATCTGGATCTAGCTCCGTATCCTATCGTACGTTACAGTACCTTAACATGCCTTTCAGCACCCTTACGTGCAGTACCGTACTTTATTTTATTGATCTTGTAGTAAACTTTTAAAAAAGTTTTAAAATAAGAAAACTTAAGCACAGAACCTACACATCTTCCCATTTAGAAAACTTGTTACGCAAATTCCCTTACAAAAAAGTGTGTTTAAAACGTTTTTTTTTACTCCATACAATATTTTTCGTGAACTATGTCGTTATTCAAGTTTCACTTTAATTATAAATATATACACCTAGACTAAAAATGGTCGAGAAAATTTCTTTATATTGTTAAATACGTACGTACCTATCTCCTAAAATAAAACATTTTTTTTACATTTACATTTATTTTGTAAGCTTTGCTCTATTAATTGCTGATTAAAGCTACCGTGTGATTATTTTGATTATTAAAAGTAACAGATAGTATCAATAAATTACTGGTAATATGTATAAATGTTTAAAATGAAATTGAACACTATAGGCGGCATCTATAATTGGAGGATTTACGACAACTTAAAACAAATAAGGACAGTGACGGGCTGTCTGCGTTCACCTGGCAAACGTTTATGCCCCTATAAACCGTCACAAGCACCCATAAAGGCATTATTGCCTATTAATTTCACACCACATTAGCGAAACCCACAATAAAACTTTAACATTTCTTCGTGCGACACTGATTCGTGTTTTGTGTTAAGCGCCATCTTTCGGCGACCAGCGGAATCTAAGACAGAAAAAGATTATGGCATCTATATAGCCGAGTTTTACGACGTCGTAAAAGTATGCCGTAAAACCTAAGGGCACGCACGCCCTCTGTTAATCGTTCAGAAACCGATATTGTGGCGAGGCCTCCAGATAGATTGGTTAAACGTTGAATAACTTCCCGACGTTTTGTCTATTTATGGCCCTGTATCGAATTGCGTGCGTAATAAAGAACACATGTACTACATAGTATTTTCGAAGCCTTAGATAGTTTTTACTTGTTGAAATTTACTAATCCTTGAAATTATATACTTACCTATAAGGAATTTGTTACATTTAAGGAGTTACTGTCTACCTACAACAACGACAGTTACCTATAGGTAATTTAATATGTACCATGATTGTATTTCTGTGGCAATGGCCTCTTTAACCCATAACAGTTAATTAATTTAACAAAATAATCTTCGAAATTAAATAAATGGTGAAGACGATACAGAGAATTATTGCTTTCTGAATATTCGATGCTATTCCAGATTCTCGTAAGATTAAGTCAAGCACATACATACCTAGGGGAGGTGGGTCTAAAGTGGGCACCGTGCCTGAAGCGAGCACCCCCCAAAAATCAACGTATACAAACTCAATCTCTCATAGACCTTACCCTCCTCCCAGCCACAGTCCGTCTCAGAAGTCGTACTTAAGTTCATACTTCCGACGGACTGAAGGCCACGAGTAAGGAACAAAAGAGTTTCGAGAATTTTATACAAAAAGGAAAGTATGAAGATTGTGTTTTGTCTTATATTGAGTGATCCATGTTATTATCAAAATGTGCTTAGTATATTGGATTTAGTAATTAGAATCAAAGTAAGCTTTGATTTAATCATCTTATTTGCAGGAGATTATAAAAAAATATCGACGGTTAAAAGGCGACTTGATTCAAGCGCCATTTTGAGAACTTTACAGGAGAGCGTTTTAAAGTTTATTTTTTGAGAAAAAAAATCACTATTCTTAAAGTATACAATAAAAATTGACGAGTCTCCCCAATCATAAAGCGGCATATTTTGTGCTAATTTTTTGTATATATATAACAAATAAAAGGTGTTTTTTAACGGAGTTAGATGTAACTTGAGCCATTTTGCACAATTCTCTGATCAGGGCAAAAGGAATCTTAGTACACGATTACTATTTATCTGTTCAAAGCAAAATAATTCAAGTGTACAATGACTTCTTTAACAGATCATGGATAAATGATTTAAATCACTCAACTAGTTGTAAACTGTTCATGGATAAATGATTTAAATCACTCGCCTAGTTGTAAACTGTTCATGGATAAATGATTTAAACCGCTCACCTAGTTGTAAACTGTTCAAGGGGTAATGTCTCAAATTACACAGTGATGTAATAAGATTTAAAAAAAAATGTTTTAATCGCAAGATTATTATTAATAATTAAAATAATTAAAACTTTTGTTTTAATTATTCATTTACTTAAATTTAAGTATATTTAAACGTTGGTAATATTTGTAATAATCAGCCTTCGAATATTGGCACTACTCGCAATTCTAAATGATTTGACTTAAAACTGGTCAAGGAAAATTAGCACAAGTGATATTCTTCAACATACTAGTTCAGGTAAGATTGTTTCAAGCGACAGAGATAATGTTTGAATGTTCAAGGCAAAATGATTTAAGTTACATACACTAATAAATATGGTTCAAGCAAAAAGGAATTAACATCCTTTGTTTAATTATTTAAGATCAAGTAAAAATAATTCAAATGCCGATACCATTTCATTCCATCCGAGGATAAATGGCTTAAATTACAAATAGTAAGAAAAACCCTTTTTTTTCGTGGGTCTATATACATGCTTTGAAAAAAACAACCAAATTCGCTACACTTGATACCACGTAAGCAAAAATGATACCCAAATTGGTCATGGAGCCAAGCGCCAAAAAAGTGCTCAGATTAACCTCAAACCTGGCTCAATCGAAGCGGAAAAATTCGCCGATTCCAATGATGTATATAACTCAATATCGCCCAGGATGGCGCTTGAATCAATTCGCCTTTTAACCGTCGATATGTTCGGTCTCATAAAAACGTGACGCGAAAGGCAAAGTGAGCAGGGATCAGGGAAATCAGCGAAAAGACAGCAAAGTTGCTAACGGTGATAGTTAAATTCAAATGAATACTAAAAAGATGTTCCTCGTGTATGTTAATCTGGAATAAAGATTATGCCCATGCTTATGCATGGGCATAAGCATGGGCATAATCTTTATAGGCCACCCCCTTGGGCAAAGCGTGCATTCGAGAGAGAATTCGAAATTTTTTTTAATCTAGACAAACAAGTATTTAGGTTGCAATTAAATTAAATTCTTTAAAAGTAAGCACAATAAAAGTTCGTAGGTACATAGTTCTGTTAAGTAAGCATTTCCTACAGAGAAGAGTTTTATTTCTCGCATAGCGCAGTGTCCGAATTTTTTCTGCGTAAAAAGAATAAACAAAGAAGTATCGTAAAATACGTAACAATTTTATTTCAGCACCCTCGGAATCGTTAAGTTTTTATTAACTCCAAACTGCGTGACTTAAAAATATACAAATTTATGGTCACTCGAACTGGCAACGATTATTCAACACGTCGTAACTATTTTATTGCTCCAATGTAGGTAAACAAAGCATCAATTTGGACACATTGGACCCCTTTTTTCTCTCACCATCAATGAACATAATATTACGTGAATGGACAATAAAACAGTGTAGCATTGGTTTGTTATGGGCCTATAAAGTATCTATCAGTTCATTGTAAGTCGTGAGTGTGAATTGACTTTACACCAGAGCCATAAAAATTTAATAATGCCGGAAAGTTAGAATTGAGACTGTAAAGCCTAGTCCTGATTTGAGTTTTGTTCTTTTTCGGTCCCATTTGTCGTGGGCGGCAGCAGAAGAGTGGAGCTGCAAGCTAGTTTGCTAGGTTAAGTCTCGATATGGGAAGTGAGCCACTGTGCATTTTTTATTAAGAATAATTTCAAACAAAACCCTCCGTGCAAAGAGATAAAAGCTGAATAAAAAAAATTACATTTTAAAGTAGGGAAATGATTTTATAATAATGAACCTATTTATATTTATTTTAGCAGCTTCAAAAAAGTGATTACTTTTAGCTCTATCTTTTCCAGAAATAACACATATTTTTGCGTTTATATTGAGTATACAATTTACATAATTATTATCGATCGATGTTTTAGTTTTAGAATAAACATGGACTCTACCAATCAAAAATCAAATTGACACTCTATGAATTAAGAAAACATACCTAGGAACTTAAAAAATAATAAAAAAGAGGACCAAAAATACATAATAATTACAACTTACTCTCCGCCAATAAATTATATTGAATCCAGTTAAGGGTACGACTTCATTGTTTATTAATAAATAAAAATTTGAATGAATTATAACACAATACTTCCATGATAAATACGATACGATACGTTGATAAATACGAAACTCTGAAATGAATACTAACTAAACTTGAACCACAGTACTAGCAGCCTCTTGTGATAGGGTCTGTAACCATTTCGTTAGCTTGGACCCAACGAACACATGGAGTGCATTTAGTGCGCGCGCAGGATTGTAGATGGCACTGTATGTAGCTCATGCATACGTAGCGCGCAACTACAGCAGCGCGTATTCTGTTGACATTGTAAATTAATACACTTCTGATAGATGGTGCTGTCACTAATATTGGTATTCGTATTTTGTTGATTTTTACAAAGTTTTATTTAGCTTGCATTATTTGTATGTATGATGTATGATGGGCTTAAATCTTGCAAACTGAATTAGAATAGAACTATGAACTTCCTCCTACTATACTGACTTGAAATATTGAATAAGTACTGCTTTATATCCAATAACAATGCAATTTTTTGACGGAACGGAACTTCTTAACTATTAAACATCACAGTTGCTTGAGTGTGTGTTTTTAGTTGAGACTACTAATTTATTATTGTTGTCGTTTGATGAAGATATGGAATTCAATTAGGTAATTTGTTAAAATATATTACATAAAGTACCTACTATAATTTACATAAGACTCATAAGAGGCACAGACAACATTTCCAATTATGACCAACTCTATACGATGGTTTTCAAGGTAATATTGATGTCGGCAACTAAACTGGGTTTTCAGCATAAAAACTGCGTTTCCGTACAAAAAAATATAAATTCTATTTGACCTCGTAGCCTTAGCTGGTTCCTAATGACTAATGTTTCTGGTTGCTAATGCTTAGGTACCTATTATTGCTTAAATTTGTTTCAATTAGAATAACTTAGATGATATGCAACCACATCTCACATTGAGGAAGGGGGCCTAAAACGGGCCCCATAAGTTTAAATAAGACCTTTGAAAGAGGGACTGGGCGCCGAAACTTCGACTCAAGTTCAGCAGGGTGCACTAGGGTGCACGTACCTAATAGGTGTCTAAGATTTGGTGTCTATCTGCATGGCAAAACCTTACACGGATCAGAAGTGTACAAAAGTAGATATATTGTAGATGTGTATCACATCGTACATAATAGTATAAATGTACCATGTTATGGTATAGGTAGGTATCTACTTATAAAATATTTTGTTTTTTTATACCTACAACGTATTTTTCATTCATTTAAGGTAAAAAATGTTTTTGTATAGGTAACTGAGTATATTGTGCAACAAAAATACTTATTTACGTTCATAACGTCAATGTGAAATACAAACCGTTTCAGTGAATGCATTACTTTCGAATAACAAATGTCGAGCAAGTCTCTAGTTTGTATTAGGGACTTACTTACCTAAATACTTTCCGCAGTATCTCACACAGATTGTACTCTTCTTTTTCACAATTAGGAAACTTAATGAATGGTCATTAAATTTTGCACTTTCACTTTCGGTCACTCGTACCTATCATAATTACAGTTATATTTAACAATTCGCACTGACACACTCTGAACATCTTAAACGCGATCACAAACAAAACTGATCAAACTAGATATTTGTTAGTTTGACGTAGAAAATATTTTAACGGTAAATTGTAAACAATTGAAGGGTTTATTTTATTACGCAATTTACTTTTATTATCTAGCGTGAGCTTCCTTTGAAAGTGCCGCTGTTACAACTCAAGTAATGGTCAATACTATTGCCCACAATTAACATAAATACTTACCAACTTTTTTTATTGTTTCAGATGCGGTTCCAAACAGGCTATTACGAGGAAAGGTAAGGAAATAAAATTCAATCAGACGGAGTGTGAAATGTTTATTTGATTGTAGTTGTTCAGATACATAGAAAAACCTTTTTACAAGATTTTAGGGTTAATTTTCCATTTTTATTTCGTTTACTTTGGCTATTACGCAGATAGATATTCGCAGTACAGAACAGTGACAATTTTCACCGGCCGTATTGCGTTGTTAACTGAGATTTAAGGACCAAAATGAAAATGACTTTCCAAAAGATGCGACATATGTATGTACTTACATAATTTCATTTAAGTTTAGATATTACGATACAGGTTACGATTACAAAACTGAAGTCGGTAACGACTGTTCTAATTTTAAAGTCAAATTCAGTTCTTAAATCGATTTTTTAAACCTTTTTTTTAACTTGCAACGCTTAGAATAATGACATATAGAATGACAGTCTTCATACAAGCGCTCTTTAAAAAGTGAAGCACTAATTTTCTTTTTTCTTTTTTTTATACATGTTTAATGGTTGCCAGGGAAGTGCAGTTTCCCGAAAGTGGGGAATGATTCGGCCACTGATAAGAATTTGTTTTTAGCAATAATACCTACATAAATAGCTATGTGTGGTAAAGTATGGGTATGGTTATGTAAAATTGTTATATTACGAGAATGTTTATTAAATATGAAACGTATACAAGAAAATATTAACATTATTTTTTTTTACTATTTATTTTTTTACATAATTACCTTTTACGTATCTGAACATAAGCATGAACACAGGAACTTAGTATATTTTAATAACAGCATTGAGTAAAAAAGTTTTGTTCCAATATTAAATATACTCTGTGAGAAAACAAAAAACAATGGGCTTTGTTGATTTACTACTCTATGGACCATATTATATCTGTGAACTACTGTATCTGTGAAAACAACAATAAAATGAAGATGAAAATGACATTGACAATAGGCATGATATAATAATAATAACTAATAATAATAATTTAAATATTAATGGATATCTAACAACTTCAATAATTATAACAGGGACAGCATTTTCACGCAATCTACACGATCCAACCTGTGTAATGTACAGGTACAGGTAATGTACTTCATTATTAAAATGTTTTGAACATATTCGTGTATTTTTGGTCGGCTTCCAATATACTTCTCCACGACTAAGCCGTATATCACTCGTCACTTGAAATGGGAAAATTTATTTTCACAATTGGGCAACACTGAGTATTGAAACAAAACGTTTTTATTTAAACCTAATTAAATAAAAGATATTATGAAATATTGAAAGATTACCTGTGAAAAGTGATGTTATTACACTTCTTTTGTTTTTCAAATGTGTTGTGACAAAATTTAACCGCACAAATCGACATAATTATTTTTTTTCCGCGAGACGCGTTTGCCGTGCATTATGATTGAAGACTACGGAGCTGGCCGGCGTTTGGTGACATTTACTACTCACATTTAATGTTGTCAAAGTAGCCGCGCGGACTTCGTTTCTATATGTCATTATTCTAAGCCCTTTCCTTAATATTATTGGAACTTTGGGGGGTGTTGGTGTCCATACAGTCTATAAAAATTCATTTCAATCGGTCGAGGTTAACTGCATTCAATTTCAAGATTTGATCCGAACATAAATAATTAGGTACACGTACATACAAACGTTGCAACTTAGAATAATGACATATAGAAACGAAGTCCGCGCGGCTACTTTGACAACATTAAATGTGAGTAGTAAATGTCACCAAACGCCGGCCAGCTCCGTAGTCTTCAATCATAATGCACGGCAAACGCGTCTCGCGGAAAAAAAATAATTATGTCGATTTGTGCGGTTAAATTTTGTCACAACACATTTGAAAAACAAAAGAAGTGTAATAACATCACTTTTCACAGGTAATCTTTCAATATTTCATAATATCTTTTATTTAATTAGGTTTAAATAAAAACGTTTTGTTTCAATACTCAGTGTTGCCCAATTGTGAAAATAAATTTTCCCATTTCAAGTGACGAGTGATATACGGCTTAGTCGTGGAGAAGTATATTGGAAGCCGACCAAAAATACACGAATATGTTCAAAACATTTTAATAATGAAGTACATTACCTGTACCTGTACATTACACAGGTTGGATCGTGTAGATTGCGTGAAAATGCTGTCCCTGTTATAATTATTGAAGTTGTTAGATATCCATTAATATTTAAATTATTATTATTAGTTATTATTATTATATCATGCCTATTGTCAATGTCATTTTCATCTTCATTTTATTGTTGTTTTCACAGATACAGTAGTTCACAGATATAATATGGTCCATAGAGTAGTAAATCAACAAAGCCCATTGTTTTTTGTTTTCTCACAGAGTATATTTAATATTGGAACAAAACTTTTTTACTCAATGCTGTTATTAAAATATACTAAGTTCCTGTGTTCATGCTTATGTTCCGATACGTAAAAGGTAATTATGTAAAAAAATAAATAGTAAAAAAAAATAATGTTAATATTTTCTTGTATACGTTTCATATTTAATAAACATTCTCGTAATATAACAATTTTACATAACCATACCCATACTTTACCACACATAGCTATTTATGTAGGTATTATTGCTAAAAACAAATTCTTATCAGCGGCCGAATCATTCCCCACTTTCGGGAAACTGCACTTCCCTGGCAACCATTAAACATGTATAAAAAAAAAGAAAAAAGAAAATTAGTGCTTCACTTTTTAAAGAGCGCTTGTATGAAGACTGTCATTCTATATGTCATTATTCTAAGGGAAAGGGAGTTAAACCATTTCCTTGGTAATGTATATTGTATGTGGTAATGTATGTGGTAATGTAAATATACTCCTAGAGTCCATACCAACCTCCTTGCTCTCCCTCCACCAAGGTCCCTCCTACCTATTTAAAGTCGGGTTCTGTACCGCTCAATTTGATTGCGACGTTAAATAATAATTATGGTGGTAGGGTTTTTCATTCAACCAGCTATCTTCCACCATACATCTAAAATCGACTGTGTAATATTTTTACGTGTTTCGGTCAGCATCAGAAAGTCAAAAATGAAGCGGGGCTGTCTTTTCATGGTTGACGTAGACCGCTTAGCATCAGGTGGGTCATCTGCCCATTTGTCGGCTATTTAGGTACATAAAAAACAAAAAACCGTGAGCAGTAGCGAGCAATGTAGTCTGTATCTAGGTACATTTTGCGATCAAAGTGCCCAGTAAACAATTCGGACCGGTCCAATTGCCGGCGACACGATAAACTCAGCGGCCAATACCAATAAACCAAATCCGTTTAATTGGCTCCCCGATATAGATTTTAATTGGTCGTAAATCCTACTGGACACGCATTAATGGCGGATGCTGGGTATTGACGCTTGCGACTGCGATATGCGACTGCGGCGTGCGATTGCGTTAATGATTAGTGATAGTGATTAGTATAATGATCCTTACATATAGGAAGGTTTTTAAAATGATAAATAACAAAAAAATATCCTTATTAATAAAAAAACAATTTAGATTATCTTATCTATTATTAAATGGGTACCTGTTACAATAGCCCCTTATCTAGACCCCACACAGAGATTCCGTGTCGTGGGAACTCATTAATTGTGTACTTGGGAACTTTTAAATGCAAACCTCATTTTACATGGATAACAACATATTGTAAGCTATAAAACGTTGTTATATCGTGTTAAACTACATATTCTTCAGGTAAGGTTGGACCAACCACTGGGGTCCCTCATGAGTAACTAACAGTGGATCTTTGCAACCCACAAATGGACTTTTTTGACGAGATATTGACGAGCTCGGTTCCAGTAATGCCTATGTGTCGAGTACAGGCTCTATGGCCAATCCGCACTTGGCCAGCGTGGTGGTAGTCCTTGGTAGACTGCACACACATTTGAGAACATTATGGAGAACTGTCGGGTGTACAGGTTTGCTCAAGATGTTTTCTTTCACCGAAGCAAGTGGTCTTTAATTTTTAATACCTAAATATTTCATACATCGCTTTAACTTTTAACTTTTACGATAATAAGGCAATTATTTTGATTGGATCATGTGGGTGTTTATTATGTAACTATGCATGTAGATATTACTTAGGTTGTGCCTACTTGTGTTAATAAGTCAATGGTTGGAACACTTGCATGTAGATACACATTATGTGAACCTGAAATCAATATTTTGCACGCACTAGTATTGGTGATAAACCTACAAAAATTTCAAAACTATAATCTCTCAACTGTAGGTAGGTACTTAGCTATAATTATCGAAATAATATTATATTAAAGCAAAAATATGGTATATTTCTCACGCCATAGATGTCGCTACGGTGTATAAGACATTTCTTATACCTATTGTAAGGGTGTAAGTACTACTTTTTTTTTATTACATTCCAAATTTAAGTATTATTTCGTTATATTTTATTCTCACTTAGAGACGTAATCATAACTGAATAACAGACCAACAATAAAGTGAAAAATATATTTACTTAATTATAGAAAATGTCTGCTACGTAAATGAAAATGAACCTCTACTAATATTTGATATTTAACATAATTATGAACGTCGATATTATGCTTATAGGTAGTTGCCGTATATGCTCCTTCTCGCGTTTTGGATAGTTATAGTTTCGTCTAGAAAAGAGAGCTATAGCGATAAGATCGCCTTTTTTACTGTAACTCAAAATCCTACAAATGTAAATGTTACCTTTTTAGAGTGTATAATAAAGAGTTTGTTATTAGATATATTTTATCTAATCTATTATGTAATAATAACTAATATAATATCTAATTATATATGTATTATCATAAGTCTTATGAGTTGTTCCATACAGGAACACCAACTATAAGCAATTAATTATCTACTTTCTAATTATTTTGTCATAACTACATACAAAGTAAGTATAAAGGACATCCTATACTCATGCGTCTAATGCATACCGCAATGCACAGCCGCAAGCAATAACCTGTAGCCTTCTTAATGAATTAAGACTTTTCATCGTATCTACAGAGAGATACGCGCAGAAATACGATAGCGATACGAAATACCACTTCAATTTAAAATCTTAATAGCTAGTTACCGAGTCGATTTGAGTTGTAATTAAAATATATATAAAGTATTTTATCAGGTAATTAATGCACCAAACAATAGACGTATGAACAATAATTCCCACTCTCATACGCCTGCACTACTAGAATTTCCCGTGTTGGGGTGACATGGACACAAAAACTAATACTCTACGCTGCGCTACTCCCTTTTCTTTTCCTTTTTATTTTTCCACCTTATCTTTCTTTCTTCCCCTTCTGTATTGACCGGCTACGCATCGGTGATGCCATGGTGTTGTTGATGTCCATGGGTGGTAATAACCGCTTATCAGTTTTTTTTAATATCAGCTGGCTCGTTTGTCAGCTATTAACATAAGAAAAAACTCATGATACAATAGCAAACATTATCTTTCACATAAATATTTGCCCCGGCCGGCGCTCGACCCCGGAACCCTCGATTCGATCACTGTCAACTAGATTAGTAATTTTTAGTTTACATGGCTACAATCCAATAGCAATCTACTGTAGGACGTGTCTCTTCAACAACTGCGGCAAGCCTGGTTTATTTTCCACTCAGCTGAATTGGTGGAAGAGTTAACTTCCTCTTTCTTTCTTTCTCCTCTCTTCTTTCTAGGCCGACAACGCATCGATGATGTCTTTGTTGACGCAACGGTGACCATTTACCGTCAGGTGGGTTTCTACTCGTTTCTTGACTATTTATATAAAAAAAACCATGTTCGTAATGGTTGTTATTGGCTAAAATATTCTTTTTTCTATTAAACATAACATAATAATATCTTTGTAGGTAGAACTTACACAAATATTTTAGTATCTTATGAAATTTATTTATGAATTAATCATTTAACTTTCTCCTTTAACAGATACATTTCACAAATAATCTCACTTCTACCATATATAATAAGACTTACATTTCATGTAAGATTCAGCTTCCGTCACGCAGTCTAATCAGAAAATTATACAAGATATGAAATAATATAAAAGATGCAACAAGCAGATAAAGTACTGAAAATACGTTTATCTCTCCGTCCATTCGAAAACACGACGAAATATTCACACTGTGCCATAAAGGGGTAGCATGCAACGATTTAATCAACCGATAAAAACCGTCGGGGCTCCGCTAGATGGCGCACCGAGATAAGCGCCCCAGCCTCTACTGTCGACCTATTTCAGTGTTATCAGGTACATCTTAAGTAATTGGTAAGTACAGTATAAATAGGTACGAGAATTACTGTACACAGGTCCCTACTTTAACTAATATATAATATTCAGAGATCTATATATCGTACCTTATTTACCTATTACTTATTTATTTATCTACTATTTAAATTAAATAGTACTTACAGTCCATGGTGACATTTATTTTCGAGATTGAAGAATTAGCTGAACCAGGAACCTGTATGAAAACAATGGAATATTTAAAAAATATCAACACGCAAAAGTCCACATTTTTTAAACTCATTTGACCTCTTGATCCTAATTTAAAATTACTAGACGTAGCGCCACGCTGTCAGCGATAAAAATGTTCAAACAAATACACATATTTTGAAAGCGGCGTTGTATTGGGTTGTATTATTATCTTAGGCGCGTTACGTCATAAGAGGATGATAGTTAGTGATTATTTTTTCGTGCGGTTTTTTTATATTATGTGGAAAATACGTAATCAAATAGTCACTCATTGGTACCAACCCACCAGTTACCCAGTGGTTGCCCACTATTAATTTTTGGCTGGCTATTAATTTCTGGCTATTAATTTTGTTTTATAATAGTGTAAAAAAGCTGATTTTTAAATAAGACATGAAACAAATACCTTAAGTAGGTACCTATTTTCATGCCATGAACGACATTACCTCTGTTTTTTATACTTTTCCGTTACCTACCTTCTATGATCATGGAATTCAATGACAACTTTGCATTTGGGTAAGAACTAAGCCATATTGTACACCTTAAATTGCCTCATCAATTGAAAAAACACAAAATTGAAAAGTTACAATAACCTACTAGGTATACCTATTTGTAATGGTTACCTCAGGAAGTCATTTATTGTAATTAATAAAATAAAATAATGTCGCGTAAATTATAAAATGAAATAAAATAAAAGAAAAAGAAAATTTGAAAATAGAATTTATAAAATGTTTTCGACGCTAAATTAAAAGAAAATCTTTGAATCTGGAATGTTTGAAATTGGTGGTATTTACGGCGATTCCGGCCAAGGCAGAGTCAGTCGAGTCTTGGTAGCGAGTCGGGAAGCGCGCCAGTGGGAAGAAGAAATAGGATTAGTGAAGTGCCGTTTCACAGTACAGTGTCGCGAGTGTGAAGGGAAGTAAAGTGTACAGTAAAGTGTATAGTACCGTGTCGCGTGTGTTACCTTTTTTTTACAGTGAAATAAAACAACATACATCTATTGAAGCCGGCCTTATGTTTTCCCATCCCCTACCCACGGCTGTGACAATAATAACAAGTCACGTCAACATAAAAACAAGTCACGTTGCTTAAATAAGTAATAGGAATTATAATGAAAAATATTAAATACCTTGCGAAAATAATAGAATATAGTATTTTTTTTTCTACTTCAATTTATCACGCATTAATTTTCATTATAAAATATAATTAAATGGTGTTTACCGTATCTATAATAGGTATGATGATGACCTTAGCTATAAGTGGAAATCTCCAATTATTATTACCTAAGCAATTTAACGTACCTATTCTTATTTACAATAAACATAGACTAGTCGTATTCACCCACCAATTTTTATGCGAAAATATTAGTACGAAAGTAGAGTCCCCAGCTACGCTAATTTTGAATGTCGAATGACAAATCTGATTATCTGGTAATAACTCACTTACCAAACAATTTAAACCACGTAGGTACATACCAAATTAAAAATATATATATTACTTACATATGCTTTATTAATTTGATATGAGTTAAGCTACCATAGTATTTATTTAATATATTGAGCCGCGGCCCAGAATACCGTCCCCGTACCCATGCCTGTAGAAGCGCAGACCAGGGTGTCGTAAAAGGCGACATATGCTTAGGGCCCCTCGTAAGGATTAGGTAGAGTAGGTATCAATCACAGAACAGAGACACCATGTATCACACAAGGTATATTATTACTAAGTATATTATCTCACAGGGCAGCTTGTGGCGAGCTTTTGGTGAGTAGCGACACCATGGACCCGAGTGTTCCCGGGGAACCTCCTGTTCCTTATCTTCAGTAGGTGGAGCGGAGATTGAGGAACAGGCTTGTGCTTGCTTTAGCCGGCCGGCCAGATATATAATTATTAACTTTTTATGAAGCCACCTGGCCAGAGACCACCTTCTTGTTTGCATCGGCCGCTAAACGACTCGTGTTCTTCTTGGGTCTTGATTAGGTATGTAGGTACTTACTTTCTTTTACTCTCTTCTTTCTATGCCAATGGAATCTTTTCTATATCTCTCTCTCTCTATCTTAATCAAAATATCCTTAAGCAATTTATAACGCGATAATATTGAAAGTGCGCAATACAAACTTAATTATAAAGCAATAAGGCACCATTTTAATTTCGCAACAATCTCCCTGAAGTGGGAGAAGTTAATTAAATTAATCGTTGAAACATTCCAATCTCCATCCATAGACCGTTCAGGGTCAATACAACAAATTTTCAATTACCCTTACTGCTCGCAAATTTAGCTTCAATGTAAATTATTTGAGCGTGTGCATTATAAATATAATTGTAGGTGTTGCGAGGCGGAGTGCGGGCGGCCAATGGCAGGCGGGCGCGCGTCGTGGGCGGGACTGGCTGCGAGACGAATGTTGTACCCGAGAAGCCTCCGCGGAGATAACACACCATCGCTCGATCCGTATTCTATTATTTTTTTATATTTCCTAATGGGCTTGATGATATATTTTTTGCCTTTGACATCTATAGCAATCCTCAGGTTGTGGCTCTACATCTTTTTATTAACAAAAGACGTTTTACTTTTTGCAGGACGTTGGTTTTCTTGCAATTTATATTAGACTAGCTGCAGCATGCTCAAACTCAACAAGTAAAATAAGTAACTCAAATAAGTAACTTAACTTAAATAATAAGCAATTAAAAGGAAATATTGGACTTCCAACAGGATAACATGGCTAACTTATATTTTTTTTTAACACCCACTTTACTTTTTAGGGGATGACTTATCAAAAATCCTTAGTTCTTTTCTGCGTCTAATAAAGAACTTCTAACAAAGTTTCATGTTTTAAACGCTGTACGTTGACTGTCAGTTGGAAACCGATAGCGGTTTGTAGCGTAAATAAATATTACCTACCGTTATAATTATTAGCGTCAAATATATATTATGTAATAAACTATTGCGTTTCGAATATTGTAAGTGGGTGTGAATGAAAAATGTTAAAGTATAATACCTAAGGACTCTCTATGTAACAAGTTATTACAATACATCTAGAGTCATGTTATTGCCATTATTTTATTGTCATACTAACATTATTGCTATTAATTACAATCCTAGTTTTTTTCTTTTTTCTTTAGGTACTCTTCAACTTTTTTCACGTGGTTATGCCTGGAAAAAAAGTCAAATACAAATTAAGTAAGGCTTTAATGATAAAAACAATGAAAGGTAAATCATCCTAGGTACAGAACATCTAACCTATTCTTAAAATTGGAAGAGCACAAAATATACTTAATGTTAACATTGTAGTCTTGTGACAACTTGATGGGATTTTTTTATAAATTTACTATAGGGGGTTATACGCGGGCAAAGGTAAGTATATTTTTTATATACTTATCTTTGAACGCAGCTACGCCCGCGTGGAATTTGGTCTGAAAAAAATATCCTATGTTACTTTTATTACCTCCAAGAATATGTGTACTTTGAGTGATACCGTAACAAACAAACTTACATTCACATTACTCCCGCGATAAAGAATTTGAATTTAGAACGAACACCAAAGAGTATCTTTCTTTTTGTTTTTATTTAGTATGTTGCTTTTCAGCCAGTTCAAATCAATACGATATTGAAACAAGGTTTATTATTAATTTGAAGTGGTAAGATAATTAATCTACACGTGTGTATCTACTTGAAATTCATCAATATCATATCATACATAATTATAAAATGATAAGGGTAAAATGAGTAGGTACTATTCCACTTTAAATAAAGAAAGTAAAACCTTTCTACTATCTCATACTAAATGTATGGGAGAGTTTAATGTAATTTTTTTGGATATTTCTCGTTTTATTTTTAATAAATTATTATTGTCATTTTACTCATTAGGTAAAGTGCTTTCGATATCAGTTTAAAGTTTTTTGATATCTTTAATAGTTACGGAATAATCGCCTGTGCACACTTAACGATTACACCCTGTATAGACATTACCACCCAATGAATCATAAAATTGCCCAAATATGCCCCACAGAATATATTACCGCTCTAAATGTCATTCAAATCGTAAACGCGTCGAGTACGGTAATTCTCTCAGACCGCGAGGAGACAAACTCTCTCATGTCAATCATTTATGTCAAACAAAATATAAAAAGCAATTTACAACGACATTCAAACCATTATGTGGTAGTATAGATCGCTTCATTACCACTCACGGTGGCAATAAGAGAATTCGTATAGCATACAATGACCCCATGATTTAATGTGCGTACGTCTCAATAAGTAATAATACTTTGTTCGTTATTAATACGTACCATTCCAAACCTCGGAACAATAAATTTTCGATTAGGTATAAAGCGTAAATGTGTCTAGCGAAATTTATTACAGTCAGCCATTTTGAGTTCCCTTACTATTTACCTGAAGTGGCGCATTGTACAAAGAGTTTGTCATTAAAATTCGACCACACTGCAAAAAATTTTCGCATTGTTACACCTGCATTCATTATAGATACGGAGTGCGGAGATTCTTTTGTTGTTGCCGGCCATAGAAAGAATTCAAAATTTACTCTTTATAGGTGAATGCCAATTTTTTTCGAACTTTTTTAAATGATGTAATTTTTTTTATTAGAATTAATATCGTTTATAAAAATATATAACAGTTTTATTGTTATAGATCTTTAAACACAACCCTACTAAGTAGGTATATAAAACATATTATTACACAGGTATTTTTTAAAAACGCGATAGATTAAACTAAGAAAATAATTTTATTAAATGTGTAACAGATTTTACTATCGTCAACATTTTCCATTAAAGTAATAACGATATGCTACAACTTTTATGGAATCGATTTATTAAAACGTCAGTTTGTACAATTGATTCGTCATTAGTAGTTAATTTGTTAAACAATAATCGGATTATTGTTTAACAAAAATACGACGGCTTAATAGTTAATAGTTATAAGTAGGCAATCACTAACGTCAGAAAAATAGAGCTTCGGCTAAACAAAGAGTTTCCGCTGCTCATTTCACTGATCATTTTATTACAACTAAACGACTATAGGCCTGTGCTTGAATTTCAACGTACTGTTTATGGGCCCATTAATATTTTTTTCCATGTCATATTTATGGAGTCCCGAAAAAGCGGGCCCAAGCAGGTGGTCTCTACTTAATCAAGACGTTACCGAATAAAAAAACCTGTAGCTATATTTCGTGTTTTGCCTGAATTATAGTTTTGTTCATCTTAAGTTATGGGTCGGGCTAGGGTGTGTTATTCTTAGTTATTTATATAAGATATTTTAATGCGATGGGAAAGACGTATGACGCAATGAATACATTAGCAATAAACAAGTGATATCTGCTGGAACCAGTCCTACGCACTAAAATAGTCCCCCGACATGTTAATAATGGATACAAATTTAATAGATACGTACCGGGTTAGAAGTTTAAATGGACGACGAAACTTAACTTGGTACAGTGATGTTGACAATGGACATTTTTGATTTGTTTGTTTTGTATCTGCTGGCGTAATTTAAATATCGTGATAGAAATTGTCATTCAGTTTATGACTATGTATTTGTTTATAACTAAATCATACTTGAATTTATTATATATTACGTACGATTCAGACTTACTAATGTATAACCTTAATAAATATGAAGGAAATTTAAATCAAAGAATATTCTAAAATATTGAAATATTTTACACCTTACAACAAAAAAATTTAAATCAATATTTAAACTAGAAATTTTTCAAGTACCTAATTAAGTACGGATTGGTACTTTTTAATCAATTTGAAATTAATAAAGGTAGGCAAAGTAGGACTAAACATATTAGGTATCATTCATTGAACTATAGTACCTCAGTGTTAGGTATACGAACCGTGGTGTTCGCCTGTACTTAATAAAGGAATAAGCTGTAAACATTTCAGAGAGATCGCAACTCGGATACCGCTTGATTTAGCCATCCAGTCCTCGAGATTTGTTAGCACGAACAACTTGTTTACGAAACTACCTACGTACCTACTTAACATGCCAGTGCTAGGAGTTGAGGAACGTATTTTCTGACTGAGAAACGCGAGATACACTCCTCGAACGATTTTACTATACCTATCTTAAGATTGAATTTGTATTTAGTAAAACATAAATACGGAAATAAAGGTTCAGTGACGTAAATTGGAAGCATTGGGCTGAGGAAATTTCTTTTCCGAACTTCCCTCCCCTATTTTTTTTGTGAAATATATTATTAGTTTTAGGTGAGGTAGGTATATCAGTGTAAGTAAGATACATATATCAGAAAACGTAAACAGAGATGGATATAGACATCTAGTAAACGTGGCCAACGAGAGATAGCACAAGAAAAATTTGACGGTCAGCTATCAAATATGCTTGTAAGGAACTGTGCTTTCTATAAAAAAAACCAGCAAGTGAAGTGAGACAAAACATCGTAGGTCATAGGTAGATCATTCTGTATCGTGTTTTTCGTGTCATTGGCGTAAGTTGTTCCTTTTCTTGTGTGAGTGAGATAGATGGTATCTATAGTTAGGTCTATACTCTTCTCAGTGTACGTCAGGTAAAATGAAACCTAAATATAGGTACCTACGTCTATTTCTTAAATTTTAAATAGGTTTCATCTTAAACTTTTCAACCAGATTGTAGGTATAAAATTTAAGCGTTATGAAACAATTAAATAAGTACGTATCTTTGGAGAAACATTGTAGCTAAATCGGCTTTTGAATGCTAATTCTTTGTTAGGCAAAATAAAAAAGTTTTTTTGGCATAAATTAATCGCCTTCTTAGAATTCAGCAAAATTCAAATATGATCTTATTAGAAAGTAGACATTACAAATAGGTCTAAAGTAAATGTGAAATATTTCAATTTAATGACATTAAAACGCCGGTAAGTTCTAATCCTTTGAAACCACCGACTTTAATTTCCACAAGCGATTTAAAAAGCAATCCCTGTCCATCTCGCTCGAGTGTAATCTACTCGACTACGACCCGAAACAAAAAACGTCCCTCCGTTGGAAAGTTTTATCCGCCGCGGAGGGCAAAGGGGCGAAGGCTAACAAAAGATAAAAGAGATATATAAGTGGCCCTCGGCAGCGCCATCAAGTCGTTACAACAGCAGTAAAATATTTCAAATTGTGCCCAATGCTGCGGAAAACGGAAGTTACGCATTTTGTCCGCAGCGGTTCGCGGACGCTGCCGTTTTTGCGAATAATTACGATTCTTCAAATTCATTCCTGTAATTTTTGTTATATTTATCTAAATAATAAATTACAAATATATAAGTAAATGAAACTTATTCATTATTAACTAAATGTAATTGAAAGTGAAGCGCGACTTTTGCCGATTATTAATTACGGTTGCAAAGTAAAAAACCATCGGGGTTTAAAGACGGGTTGCGATATTAATAGCAATATTATCTTACTAGACGAGTAAGTAATAATAATGCACGTCTTACGTGGCTGTATTGTTTACATCTTAACGTGTTTCACATAATTAGTCTAAACATTTTCAACATCGTACTTACTTATGTTCCTATTATTTTTAAAACTACATAATTTTATTATTAGACAGGTACTCGACTAATTAATAATTTCTTACTTTCTCTACATTCAGAAGCAATATATCGCGTAAAACAATGAATTATAAAAGCTATAACACTTATCAGTAACTGTAGCAACAAGATCTTTGAAATATTTATAGACAAAGATAAACTTCTTCATTAACAATTCCGCTAAATAAATTTAATAGGCAGTAACGTTCCCGGTAGCATAAACATATCAAGATTTGAATAAAATACCTGATTATCATAAACTGTAGTTTTATAATAATTATGTAAATAAGTACGGGGAATAGGCAAGCATCCACGCAACGTGTTTACGTTATAATAAAAAAGTTCAAAAGAAAACTGACCGTGAATGTGAACAGACTTTCATCGCTGATAAGAACGCAATTAAAGAACTTTAATAGTTACGGAACCGTAATTAATATGTTATAAGGTACATTTAAATATTAATTACTTTATTCCATACAATGCTAGGAACAAACGTTAGAAGTCCCAAATTAGTGTTGCTTAACAAGCGAAAGTATCAACTACAAGTAGGTACCCCTAATTTTGAATTGATTGCCAATGATTCCGTTTATTCGAGATAAAAGAATTTGTTTTTAAAGTTATGTTATGTCAAATATTGCATCACTTCTTCTTTGTGATGTAAAATAAAATTTTAAGGTAGGTGCACCAAAAGTTTTAGCTATAAGGACTTCTTAGTGCGCTTCCCTTTCCCCTAATGTACTCGTATAGCGTGCAATAACTAACAAATTATATTCAGTAAATAAGTATTGTTCTTATCAATTGAAGTTTAAGTGCATAAATGACAGAAATGCTATAATTATTAACATAGGAAACATAACAGTTATCTTGATAACAATAAATAACAATTCACTACATTACAGCATTATAAATGCATGCACGAATACATGAATCCAAATTTCATTTTCCGATCCGCATTGACCATTCCCATGACAAACAATGGATTACAATTAGATGCAAATATCATTTGAATGGGCACCGTTAACAGTATCAAGGGTTCGAGACTGGCGAGGGTCAGCGATGCAAATATGGTAAGTTGTTAAATTTCCCCTGTGACCATCCCGTATGAAGCCATAACTTCCATTGTAAAGCTTATATATTTACGGATAAAGCTCTGATAGTAGGAGTGTATCAAATATAGAGATATTCGTGTTTAACGGGCCGTCGCCGCGTCGGTAGTTTCACGCATGGCCGCCCGTGGACGATGGTCCGTGTGCCATTCCATGTATCCTATATATTTGTTTCGGTCTGTCTCGTACTGCACTAAAATGTTCGTAGGTATAATTCGAATTTGCCTACGTTAAAACTTGTTACTTTAATACGTGATCGGATTAGTTTTAACGTTGTTGTAAATGTTTAAATATGCTATTTTACAGATTATGTATTATAACTTTTATTTCTCAAATGCTGCATAGTTTAGTTTAAGGTAAAAATTGCAAAAGCTTAATAAACAAAAATGACATCATTATTAATTAGGTAGGATCTTATGTCATTTTTATTTCATAGAATTTATTAATTCCCGTAATTTGATATAATTAATTAAGAGGATAAATTATATTCATTTATTGTAGTATTCATTTATAATAAGTAGATAAAGTTCATAATTTTTATAAAAAAAGTATCACCATCATGCATCCACGTGTATGAATAATAAAATCATTATAAATGCGAGGTTGTAGTCATCCAGTAGGTAATAGTTAACTCAAGGCGTCTAAATATTTTACTTAATTTTTATTAAATTCAGTCTTCAAGTAAAATATTTACATTTATAAATAATATAGTGAACGGTTGTAAAATATCTGCATATAATGTTATTATTAAATGTTTACTACTTTAAAAGTACAGTAGTGTATATCCAGTCATAAAGTAGAGGGTACGTTTCTGTAACTTCAGTTCCCAGATAGTCTTTTCAAAACTTATCATTCGCCACAAGATTCTGAACATGAACTTGTTATCATAAATTCCGTATTCGTAGCAACATTATGCATAGAAATGTTCCTTGGATGTTCAAGCGAAAATTATTCCAAGTAGGCGTTCCCTTTGACGTTTATTCGCTTGTTGAATAATGCTTTATTTTTATGAGTTTTCGCAACATCGACACATCGGCTTCGGCGGAACTACTGGCTCGCATACGGTAGATAACCATCAAATATTCGAGGAAAATACAGGAAAACGAATACGACAGTTCATGGAAAAATAACATTTTCCTCCTTGTTTTTCCTACACAAATAAATTAGTAGAGAGTGCATAACGGTTTTTACACGAGTATCTATTTTTCTTTATGTCCTTTCCTTTCTTCTTCAGCTAGTTGGATTCAGGAAAATATTATTTAGGTATGTGCTACGATAAAACTCGTTTCTTATTCAAATATAGGCCTCATCTGTCCTAAGCGTACGAGTATCACGCGCCTCGATTGTTTTAATAAAAAGTATTGTTTGATTATCATTTTATACCTAATAAAAATACTAGATAATTATATTAAATAATATAATAGCACTATAGCTCTGAAACGAAATTATTGATTAATTTTAACATAAATAATTATAAATAAATTTATAATTCCGATATTTTAATTAGCATCACAGTTTTATTAACTAAATAAAGAGTACCTAATTAATTCACGTTTTAATTAATTTAGAAATTTTATTAAGTATACTATTTAAGGTGTACTAATTCAGTGTTTTATCTAAATCAGCTGTGTTCCGTTTTAACTTAGTGGAACTCCGCTTCATTTTAGTAAATATATATTATACTTATAGTAAAGGTTCAGGTAAAATAAATATGGTTAGGATCCCTTTGCGGAGAGGCATTGTTATTGAAATAAGGTAGGCGTAGGTCGTTCGACGGATGTTGTCCCGGTTTATCGATAGTAACTCCATCCATAAGACAACACAGAAGTATCTTAGGATATTTTTCCTCTTTTTGCGCAGTTTTCCAGACGTCGTGAGCATAAATTATGCTAGGAAATATGGGACACAGAACAGTGGACAAATATTATTTAGAAAGGCTGTAGTTAAAATATTAGCGACCTACTGTCATAACTTTCACGCAAAATAAATGGATTTTTAGTGTTCGCATCAGTAAAGGAATTATTTAAACATAATTATAACAATTTATTTACAATTTCATATGTTAAACAACTGTTAATCAAATTCCGATGTTTACCTGTGTAATCCATTTTTACCTTATTATTAATTCCATTATTAGGAATACGCTGCTGGATTATCGAAATAAATAAATAAACAAGGATGTTATGAGTAAAACCGATTTAGGTAAACTTAGCAGACTGTGGTTTCAACCCGTCTGATTCCATGTGAAATACCCGCTATAGTTTGCTGATGTCATAACAATGGAACTGTTTGAACTAGCCAAATTACGTCTGTACTACAACTATGCAGCAAACATTTATGACACTTGTACTACCATTTAAATTTAGAAGAACTCCAAATGGACAAACTACCCTCAGACTCAATCATACTCAATCAATGTCTGAGTATTAAGTTGAAACCCGTTCTTTTTAAACATACTTACTTGATAAAATAATTTCAGTTACTGCCTCGGCGTGTTTTAATATTGCAATTCGGTACGCATGTTTCAATACAAGTATTTCTCAAGCATGTTACGTTTCAGCGTCCCTATTACGATTTCGTAAATATACTAATTTTATATCTACAATATATTTAGAACATCAATCAATCTACCATAAAACAAGTAATATAACAGCAAACAAATTCCTAACAAGTACAACTAGGTGCAAGAACATAAGCAAATAATCATTTAATTGTACGTTCAAATTATATGAAACACGTCGAAACTAGCAAGAAATAGCTATAAACGTTACAATTTACGCCCACGAATACGTAAGTTACATAACGATACGCGAACCAAATACGCTTTTGGCAATAACCGGGCAACATTCTAACAATTTAATGTGGCATAAACAATACAAATACTGGTACTGGCTGGTTGTACGCGCCTCCGGCATATGGAGTCGCGTACACGCCATATTTATTGTGTATGGTATTGTGGTGCGATCGTTACCGTATATCTGAGAGTGGGGGCGTACAGGGGTGCCCTATCATGAATCCCGATACGCACCGACCACTGTAGCGAGAGCCGTGCGACAATGATAATATATCTCAGGTTGATATATCACGGTGAGGTTCAGTTGTTTTTGGTATCGTCGTAAAAGGGTTCGTTGATTGGACAGGCATACTCTGGCGGGCCTCTCTGACCCGTGTGCCTTGTTAATGGGCTTAATCGTCCCCGTAGTCCGTCTCGGCAATTTATGTTTCATTTTCGATCTCGTTATGCAAGCCGGATTATGCGCACATGCGACCCTCAAATTTGAAACGTAATGGTGATGAAGCTGTATGTTAATGTTGCTTTACCTCGATAATTTACTTTGAATTGCCATTACCTTTTCTAGTCGTAATTTTAAGTAAAAAATATAAGAATATTTTCAATAAACTCATTTGATTTGACTTCAGCTATATTGCATCATATTTTTTTATTTTTATACATTATTGTTGTTACAAAATAAGCTTCTCTCTGATCTATAATTTCAAAACTTAAATTTTATCAGTAACGTTACTTACAAGAACTCAAATGTCTCCTTACTACAACTAAAGTATTTTGTTTGCAATAAAACTTAAATAGTTAAATAAAACGTAACTTCATACCTACTATTCGAAAGCACAAACAAAACCTAAGGGTTTATTGTAATACAGGTGCGGGCTTTTATCAGAATTTAAAATAGGGATTAACACTTAGCTAGGCGTAGCGTATCGCACCACCAGCCCGCTCGGATTTCACCGGATCTGACCGGATTTAACTGGATTAATCTGGCTCGGCGGCACTGCCTGCGCTTTGTAGCGATATCGAATTGTTTATTTTACGTTTTAAATTACTATCGCATACATGTTTCCATTACGACATGTGTTTTGTTGTTTTTATTGCGGGTTTAAAATTATTTACTATTTTGAAACCGTAACCAACTTTAAAATTATCATAATAAAAAGTTTCAATTAGAAAATTCTGCAGCAATGACAATTTTAAGTAATTATAAACTCAATAATAGATACATATTATGTATTAAAATGCATTTATTCCCAGATTCAACTTTCATACATAGTAAAGAACTTATTTGATCCATATAGAATACAAAATACTATTATGTTATTCAAGGTTCTCTAAAAGTATCCATTCAAAATTAACAAAATAAATAAAAGCTACATATAACATAATAAAACTTCGGCACACAATCTCCTGAATCCGGCCCCCGCTGCGACGTAGACCCGCTACGGCGTAGCACTAACATATAATCCTTTTCGCTACAATAGCAATTTCAAACTTCCTTAGGGGCTTCGGATAATCTTTCTTTATATCGAGCTACAAGGGGTAGCTACGAATGTGCTCTGCTCTCTTCTAACACATTAGAAACAAATACGTGGAACAAAGACGAAAAATATTACTGAAGAAAGCGCTCTACTTCTCAATAAAAAGGGGAGAGCGGTAATGTGTATTTAAATTTTGGTTCAAGTGTAATAATTCTGTTTTTTAATTTAATTTCTGATGGCGTATTAGGGAGAGAGGGAAATATATCACGCTCCAGGTAATCTTGAATATGTATTTTATTGTTGTTTCCGAATCAGATTTAAAAAGCATGCAAAGTTATTTTATGACTTACTTAACAAATTACGAATATTAATTGGAATTATAAATTCTTAGATAACTTTAGATTAGATTTTTTTATAATTTTGAAAGTGACAAACGTGCAGTCAAGTTGTTAAGAAGGTCTCTGAAGATCTAAACAATCAATAAACCGTCTGTTAGTCAGTGATTCATCCCTAAAACCCATAACTTACCCACTGCTGGGTCTCTTGTAATGTTGTAAGAAGTATAGGCCATAGTCCTCTACGCTGACCAAGTACGGATTGGCAGACGTCACATGTACTTGGGAATATTTTTGACAACTCTCGGGTTTCCTCACCATTGCCACCAAATTCACACTTTAGGCAGAGATATAAAATAGCTGATAATTCCTGACCAACGTTTTCCTTCACCGAAGCAAGTAAGTACGAGTAATCATTAATTTCCAATACGTACTAAATTTTTGAAAATTTAAGGCATGATTCGAACCCGGGCCGCAGGCTCAGGAGTCCAACATTCAAACCATTTGCTATCACTGTTTTTTTACTATTAGCCAGTATAAACAATGAGTCTAATACATTTATTAAAATGTGTTTCGAATAATTTGAATCAAATACATTCCCATACAAACATTGATGACACATGATATAATCCAAAGTATTAAAATATATAAGGTAAAATCGCCCAGAACGAAAGCCTAAAGAGCTCCTAAAATAATCTATATCAATTCTCTTATTAATTCGGGAGTGGAAAAGCGTTACTTTCATAGCTATTTTAATGGGTAATTTTCATAAACAAACTTGGGAATCCGGGAGTGTGCGGGGAGCGCGGGGGCGGGTTGGCGCGGGTTCCTTTTCCAAGATAGAAAACAGCTCCAACGCTCGTATAATGGGTTTTTGGAATGGCGTCGTCCGTCTTGGCCCCCCTTGCCCCCTTTCTCCCCTCGGCGAGAAAGGATGAATTCTTATTTCCTCATCTCAGGCGTCCGGTGCGAACCCTCCATGTAGATTGCCTTTTTCTCCTAGAACCTCCGTATAACATAACAATGGCTTGTTTTCAATTTTGTTTCTTTTCTTCTCGGTTTGTTAATGCAATATGGAAGGGCCGAATGTTTCTGGTGTTTATTTGAGTGCTTGTCACGTAGGTATTGTGTTCAACGGATATTCCGAATTTTCTTACTGTGTTGTCTGCTTCATGACCTACAAAGAAATATAATATATTATTTATTTATTACACTTTATTGCACACCATAATTATAAAAAGGAAACAGCATATTACAATTTATATTATTTATTGGGCACAAAAGGCGATCTTATCGCTATGTAGCGAAATCTTCCAGATAAATAAACCTTTCTAAATATTATATTAATTTAATCTATTACATCAATAAAAAGTTTAAAACTTTATTTTCACAAGCTTTTATTTAAATAATATAAACATTACATATTTGTATGTACGTTTGGGTCACATACAACGTGAATTAGAACTTCTTCTTACTCTACGGACCTAAAATTTTGCATATTTCATTAGTTCTGATGACAATGCAATTGTATGACTTAAGACTAGGAAACACCTCAACGGTTAACAGCACAGAGACTAAATTTATTCCTTTTCACTTATAATGTTCTTAGCATTAAAAACGTGTTATTAATTTATAACCCGTAAATTCTGTTCAATATTAGTGTCTATTCAGTGCCAAACCTAAACTGAACGATCATTTTATATAACGATAATGAAACCGTTGCCGTTGGTTACATTTACACAGAATCTATTTCCTAATGAATAGTGATCATAAATAATATGAACGATTCGCTATGCAGGACAGCGATAATAATAATATATTTTAGATGCACTAGCGACTGTATTCATGAAGTGCAATGCAAGCCAAAAATACTTTGAAACTTTGCCAAAACATGCAAAACACACGCGTAAACCATATCAATATAATACGGGCAGTTTTTAATTTCATTTAGTAACAAAATAGTTGCTATGTTAATATTAATTTATACAATATTCTGTAACTGTAAAATTTATTTAATTTAAATAATTTAAGACGTATATTTAAAATCCCTAGTTGATACTAATTTAGTATCAACTCCCTAGTTGATTTTAAATTATATTTAAAATTCCTATTTTAAATAATTATACGTCTTGTATTTAAAACTAAAATTAAGCCTGTTGAATACCTACTAATTTAGACAGGAATCACAGGAAAATGACGACATTCCGTAGTGTTGGATGTATGTTTACAGGTTTTAATACTTAATGTTTAATACTAAGAGTAGGTAATCACCAATTTTATCTAAATTAATGTACTTAACCACCTACTGACTGTTCTATAGTATTTATTAACATATACAATATTTTTAAAGATACATATAAATATATGATCAGAGATCATTTAAACAATTATAATTTAATAAAGAGACCGATAAAAAACAAAATTAGAGCATCATTTACGTGCCTGTTTCGAGCAAACGCTTAATGATACTACGAATGTAATTTGACCTGAGCCTCCCTAATACGGCGCTTTCGTCGTCTTTCGCAAATTGTAAGGGGCGGTGGAGCGAATGTACTATAGCGATTATCCAGCAATCATAGCAGTTGTCTGCAATGAGAACTTTCCCTTAAAAGGATAAACAAGTAACGTGTGTACGGAACTGCCGACCGACGCGCGCACTGATTATATTCTTCTTTATAAGAAAGTAACCAATATTGAACATTTTTCACAATTGTCATAGGAAAAACATCATCGATTTATGTTTCATTTTGATTTGCTATTGTTGCTTGACGTCTTGATCTACACTCGTTAGTACCTTGCACATGTAGGTATGTAGGCCATTGGTCACCCATCCAGCTACTGACCACGTCCGCAGTTGCTTTACTCAGTAGAACATTTACGACTGACACCAGCCGCTATGAGAATATAATTGCCGAGCCATTAGAGATCTTAATATGTATTTTTAACAATTTTATAATGTCTACCTGAATATCAGACATATTTAATGGTGATTAGATGGTACAACATGTAACTCAATTTTATTAACTGAAGCTCAACAATACAGGTGCAGAGTAAGCGTTCAAGAAACAATGGCTTTTCCCCCCAGTTATTAATATTCCGAAACGTTCATAGCAACATTTCACAATATACAGCTGCTATGCTGGTTCGTCTAATATCTTGTATAAATGTTTAAAATATACTCGTATATATCAGCGAGCATGTGTTTTATAGCTTTTATGGTTTGTTATTGAAATCTTTAAGTTTTTCTTTTCTTTTTTGTTTTATTTTAGTTGAGACTAAAGCTACTATGTCGTTAACGTCATTGAAGTAAACTACATTGAAGATATTCTTGAAATCTTAGCTTAATTAGCTTTAAAACAATCTTAGCTTCGAACAAAAATTATCCTGGAAATATAGATCTACAAAACATTTGATTAAAAGTTTATTAAAAAAAATAGAAACCCAAATTTAAACATTTGTAGAAGCACTTTATTTTTTTTTTATATATAATTGTGAACCTCGTAAATACACCGAACTAAACTGAAGTTGAGTGGGACGTACATACTTCGTACACAGTGGGCAGCCTACCATTGGATGTATGCTTATCTCGACTATAAACCAGTGTTCATGCATAAACATATCAAGCAAGAGATAGCGGAGCTTTAGACATTAGATCATAATGATTTGAACATAATCTGAGTATAACGCGATGTTTTTTATCGTCCATGTGGGGTAAGCTGTAAGTGGTGTAAGCTTTTTTTATGGCCTAGGTCAGACAAACGAGGAGAAGGTCACCTGATGATAAGTGATCACCGTCGTCACCCATGGGCATTAGAACACCAGAGGCGTCCCCAACGCGTCACCGGCTAAGAAGGCTCCGCTTGAAACCATACTCACAAAATAATTTCAAATTGTCAACGCCATTTTACGCGGTCTGAAGCACTGTGTATGGCTTCGCTCAGTCAGAAGTTCAATTTTATTGTTCATTTAATAACTAAAGTGTACCTCCTTTAAGAACCAACCTTCCATCGTTTGAACCTAGAAGTTTACCTTTATTTTATTAATATTCCCAGACGTATTACCTAAATACATTAACTATATTAATTAAATTTATGTTTCACTAAAACATAATCTGTATTGTGTATTAATTCTATTTACTACTGTACTATATTTCTTTTAGTATGATACGAAAAACAATCCACCGAGGCAATTTCTTCTATCAACCGCAACATTGACTCAACCCTCGTAATGAAGAACGCACGATACAGAACAGGCAGTCATAATGACCACGAACCTCTCCCATTTCGCAATTAAGATCGGCGACGACGTCTTAGCAAGTTTATCCGAAAATACGTGCCCCGGATCATTATTGGCTGTAAATGGCATTTATAGACCTGTTTGTTTTCTTACACGGATCACAAACACATCATGCTATATTAAGTAGTGTAAAATATAATAATAGGGTTATTAATGTGTTCAATGTTTATGTGATAATTAGAAGCCTTTATACACATTAATTTTATTTGTATTTTATATTATGTAACCACACATTATTGTGTTTGAAATAACATTCAACCAATATAGGCTGCTCAATTAATTGAATTGTTATTACTCATTATACCTACTGTAACGATAAAAGCTGTTTAATAGCTAGTATTATGTTGGATTATGGTTTGGAATATTGTCCAAGTAAATTTTATTTGTAAAAATAGGTACCTACGCAATGTAAAAGTACTTACTTTCATAAATCAAGTATTTAAAAGCAATTTATTCCAATATAAACAAATCATCGCCCATAAAGTTTCAATAAAGTATGTATCTTTCCCAACAACGAAAAGTAGACGTAACAAACCCATTTCTTTTTAAAAGTTAACAAGTAGAATTCAGATGACATCGTGAGTACCTTATAAGGGGCGTAGAGGAGGCTTCGGTCCGGCACGTCGGCTTTATGGGCCGTTAGTGCTACTGAAATCAATAAAAGTACCAGAATGTACTGCACATGCGCACTGCCGACCTCACAGTACAGACCTCGCACTGACTCAGCTACATTCATTTTATAGCCACTTGTATTTGTGTCTATCGCCACTTTACTCTTTACTGTTGACGGAGTAAAAAGAGGGAAAAAATTAATTTTAGGGACAGTAAATACTGTCTACAGTACCGGAGGGTGGTTAAGAGTCGGTAATTGGACATTGTTGCGGTTAAGAGGTCATTCTTAGTTATTTTATTTAAGGGTCTTCAATGGTACAATTATTTTTATTACGTTTACATAACAATAAAAACATTTATGTAGTTTATTAGTAATGTAATTTATAGGAACTTTGGTTTTTAATAATTTGAAACATTCTACAGTTTTAACACACAAATTAATTTCTTAAAATACATCAGTATCTTAAAATACCTACCTACAAAGTGAAGATCTTCTATCAACGAACAATTTACACGCAAAAGAATTAAGAATTAGTATTTTTGTGTTGATGGTATGAAAAAGGGAAGGAACTGTAGAAAAATGCTGTTGAATAAAACACACAGCCATAAATCAGATGGTATCTTAAGATTGAATTGATTCTCTTAAGATTGGTGCGAAATTAAGGCATTTATTTATTTATTTATATTGTTCAAACAAAATTACTGCTACACAGCCACGAAATACCTGTTCATTACAGTAAGTGAGATTTAGATATATTTTAGCGATATAAACAGTATCTACCGGTGTATTTGGAATTAAAAATCAAGTTCTTCAACATACAAAAAGAAAGACAATTATACGTTCAAGTTTCTAAAAAACCTTGAATAAATCTACGGAAACAAAGTTACAGGTAAAATGCAGTACAAAAATAAAATGTAACAACAATACTTTAATGTCAACAACAAGTTACCATTAATCGCTTATTTATATCGTTATCTACGCAACGAGTATTGAGAAACGATTAAAATAACCGTTTTATTTATCCATACAAATTGTAATAAAACGTAGTGTGGTCTCACGCTGTGACTAATAGCTCAGACTCTCACAAACTGTATAACTTATCATTACTTTGAATTTATAATACAATGAAGATATTCTGGCCCCACCCACCGAAAGCGGTCTCGGCTTCTTACCATTAATACGTATATGTTTAAATTTACCGATTAAGTTATTTATACGGCCATTATTTGAACGGATAACATGTTTGAGGTTTAATTAAGTTCGGATTCTTTTTGATGTGAAACGAGTCAAGTTAAGAAAAACACTACATATTATTTTAGGCTCGCCAACATCCAGCATAATAAAAGAAAAAAATAACGATACTGAAAATAATAAATACATCAGTATGTCGATTTTAAATATATCTTAATGAACTATATAAAAATAAATACGCATAGATATACATAAAATATATAAAAATAATACGCATAGTTCCTAAGACGATTGGATAACGATTGATTAATAAACAAGAACAATTCAGGAGACTATTTGTAGTTGGTCTGCCATTTATTATTAGTATACCTTCTCTTTAAGATATAATAAAGTATAAATACATACTATAGCTTTTGATCAACAACAGAAAGCGATTAGTAAGGAAGGTAAAGATAAAAGAAAAGGAAAACTAAAAGTTTGCTTATTTTAAATCGTAGAGCAAAAAGATGTTAATAATATTGCTTTAGGTCAAGAGACTTTATCTCTTTGTATGAAGAAATATTGTTTAACACAATATTTTTCAAAATGTCTGCATAACATATACGCATTTATTGTACCTATACCTATCTGTAAAATATGAATTGCATTATGCAAATGAAAAATAAAATATATATTTAACAAGCAATAAATTCGTATGAATAAATTTACACAATCATTTTACACACAGTAACATTGAAGATCTCTAACGGAATTTAAAGTTGACATTTACGATACTTTTATGAAGTGGCAACCCATCAAAGATCCGTTTTATTGAATCACAACAGCAACCAATTTTCCGGCCATCACGATCGCGACGACAAAGCTGATATGCCGTTTAACGACAGGACAATTAATTAAAAAGGCATAAACGCCAGTTTTATATACGGGGAGACTATAAAGACTAACTTTTATATGTCGTAAACGCGATTGTCTGACGACCCAGGGACTTCGATACTGTACTGTGCGGGCTACTGAGATGTTGCACAACTTGTGGATAAGCGATGATACTGAAAATGTAACAGTTGTAACACTTGGTTGCATCTTGGTTGTTACATTTTCGGTATCATCCGTTGTAATTTTATTCATCGAAATAGTATCATGATCGAGATTAATAAATCTTATAGGAGTATGTAATCGATAGCGGGTGAAAATTATCATAATTGAAATGGCGCGGTACGGAAATATACAGGTACTTAGATACAGAATACTACCCAGTTACTACTGCTTATTTTGGAGTTCATTATTTTCGATTATATGCCTTTTATTAGCGATTTTATTTTTAGTGATTGTATTATAAGTGACGTGCAGTGAAAATAATTATTTTAAACAGATTTTAAGAGATTACTTCTACTACTAATGCTACCTCATTTATAGATTTCTTGTTCTATACAAGTAATTGTTACCTTGTACGTGTCAGACAGGTCCTTTAAAGGGAAAACCGGTGTTCTTACAACAAAAGCACTTAAGGGATTATAAAAAGTCGAAAAGGTTTGAGTAGACCTTTATTAGACAATCTAAGTATTTTTTAAGTTTTTGTACGCAGTGTTAGCTTTATACAAAAACAATTAAAGCTTTGATGAGTTATTGATTGATCTGTTAAAAAATACTATAATGTAATAAATTTTAATATTATTCAGATATTGTTATATTTTCTATCAATATAATATAAAACTCTTCCGTTACTGCGTGACTGACAGACAACGCACAGCCGAAACTACTGAATGCAAGAAGCTGAAATTTGGCATATAGGTATGTTCCTTTGGGAGTTTGAAACTTTTTATTTCTTCAATGGATTCACTTGAAACTTTGTATATAGGTTCCTCAAGTGACGCAAGTTGGAACTAAGAAATTTTTGGAAATTTAGAATTTCACGCGGGCGAACCCGCGACCGGAAAACTAGTAATATTATAATCTCCTTGTTTCTGTTCTTGTTACTGTAATATTTAACTCAAATACATTAGCAATATTTTTCTTTCTAACGTCTTCTTTCTTTTTGGTCGGCAACGCATCGGTGACGCCTTTGGTTTTACGACGGTGATCACATACTATCAGGTGGCCCGTCAGCTAATTTGTCGGCTAAAACACTATGTATTTATATTAAATAATTATAGATACCTAATTATATTAATAACAGGTAATATTAGTTGAAATAATTTCTGGAAGATTCAACTTCTTTGTTACCTTTCAATGTCTGCATTTAACACAACGTAACAAAAACATTTTTCATTCATACCAATAACATTATTAAAGTTTCTATGGACTTGCTTATTGTATTAGTTTTGATAGCCATTCAATATTTTAGGTAAGAAACTTTGTTATCTTGGGCAAGAGAAAATAATTGTAGTCGCGTTCAAAACATAACACTAAATCACACAAGTACAGACGAACAAGGCAAACATCGCATTAAAGATCAGGGCTAGATGTCTCGGGAGGGGAATAAAGGAGATTTATTCGTTCTAAAGGAGAGCTTTGAATGAAAATAGTCGATTTTTAAATAAACCATTGGAGAAGAAGTTCCGGGCCATTTAAGGCGGGTTATTGTACCTCTATCGCACGCCTTTGTTGGGTGCAGCGGGGAATCTGAAGCTGATATAATAGGTACCTCCTAGGCTCCTACACTACACCGACATTTTATACCTAATAAAAGACTGTCGATATTGTTTTATTGGAAATAGATTAGCTGAAAGAGGTTTGGTACCTTTATTTTGTCGGCCTTTAAAGAACCAATACTTTGGTTAATTCAAACGTGAGGTTGTTCATTGCATAGTATTGCACCATTGGGAATATACCTTTCAAACAACCTCATAATTCGATATAATGTTGAGGTCAGCGTTGTATGCAAATTAGGTTTTCTAATGTAACCAACCTCAAATTGGAGTTTAGTTTTATTGAAGGTAAATACACATGTTTATGTAAAGCCCAGCCCACTTATGATGCTTTCAATGTAAATAACTCTTTTTAAATGCAAATCAACACATTTGAACAATTACTTATTACCTATTACAAAGTGTGTATAGGTATATAATTATTTAATGTGGTGGTAGATAAACCTTTAGTAATATTTTCCAAAAGTAACAAATTAAATTTCATTACTGTATGATCTCAAGTTAACACAACGATTAATTATGACATATAAGGAGAATAAGACTTTATAAAAAAAATTACACTGTAGGTAGTTAAGCTTAAATTAATAATATTTATATTTTCATAGCAGGTAACATTAATAATAAAGTTATTAAGTAAATTTAAAATTTCGTGGTTCGGAAGTTGTTTTGTAATGTCACAGAGTTCAGTAAAAGAGTTGAAGTAATCCGACTATTCCCTTCAAGCGTAACAACAAAATACCTTTCTTTTTCGAATAAAGTACATTTATTTGTAGAAGCAGCATTACATCACAACCCCTACTTCCCCTGGGTAGCCGGGGGTAATCGCAAACACAGGAAACGGATCTAGCGAAGTTTCCCGCCGAACCGGGGGAAATGGGGTGTTTATATAAAGTCCGATTAATGTATAAGAATGTTTTATACCGATATAATGGTAAAATTGGAATTAAACTTTTACATTACTTTTAGAACGATTAATCGAATTACACGTAAGGCACCTACTGTAACCCGTTAACTGTTCTGTACTGTTTCATCCTCTTTAAGACCAGTTAAACAGATGCGAGATTTTTATACATTTGATTATACTAAGATATCCGATGAAAGTACACCTGTTTTTTACTTGCTTCAAGACCCTTCAATCCAAAACATTAAATAATTTGGTCTAGATTGGTTAAAACAACAACTACAGGTACACATGAACTTTGTAGGTATATATTTCGTTTTCTTTTGAATTCTATTCTCACAATGTATGATATATACGAGTAGGTACCCTTCAACTATTTTTTCTGAAATAAATCATACTTGCTATCAAATTAATAATGTAATATTCTGGAATCCAAAATTATTCATTTACGCTCACAAAAAATCTTGAAATAAAAATAATATGTTGTCAGTAACCAAACGCTAGTCTTTTTTGCCGTAGTATTTAATTACAGCAATTAATTGTCTAATTAAAAGCCATAATTATCAATAGGCAAAGATGAAAAAAGGTGCTGCTTTGTTACAAAATTAAAAAAATCGAGGTAAATCTAGGTAAGATTTCGGTACCTTCTAAACCATTTAGGGTTAAATTTTGTTATGTGCTGGGACTGAGTATCTATCTGAGCGAATCGCAAAACCCATTTCCTGGAGTCCCGCAAGGCTGAACAGGACTTGGCTCGGACGGGTCCCCAGAGGGCCCCACACTAGTTTTCCGAGCATATCCTATTGCTCTTTTGTTGATCCCCGGGTCGTTAGTTTCATCGCCGGGGTCACCGGGACTACAGAACAGACTACAGATACGTCGCGTTGTCCAACATTACACATTTATCTTCGCAGAAAGTTGTGTTAAATTTATTTTTATAGCCAAATAAAAAAATATGCTAATACCTTTTTGTGTGTGCGCGCGTGTGTGTGTGTGTGCTAATAACTAAGCAAACAAAAAAAAATAAGCCGCCTGATAAGCGGCTACCATTGAAAAAAAGTAACACCAAGGGCATCACCCATAAAAGAAAAAAGAGAGAAACTTACGTAAGCTTTTCCCATTTTAATGTAGGTCTAATCATCATCATCATCACAACCCATAAATAAAATAAAATGGAAGGAATTATTTATAGCAATTTGTTTAAATAGTAACTTTATCATATTAAGCATTTTAACGAGATACATTTAAAACTATAAGTTGCATTAAAATAATAATTATCTTTTGCAATAAATAATTTGTTATTATGTCTGTTCTAAACGCAGACAGGTGATTACAGATACTGTTTGCTTTTATCTCTTAAACTTCGTTGAAATTAAATAGACGGCCTTCAGATGTAAAATAAAGCCAAGATTCCAAGAAAATAGGAATTGTAAGATAGTTCTCAATTAACGCTAATGCTTTTTTAATGACGGCGAGGATGCAGCTTCGTTAAGACTCCAATTATTCAGAAACACCAGATGAGGTTCGGATCGAAAGGATTAAAACATTCAAATCAAACAAACGCCAGTTTTACAAGTAGGGATGGCCCCTCGCGAACGACCCTTGTCTTATTTATTCATCCGAGTAGGAAAAACTTGTTTTGTTAGCTCCCCTAGCAGGGTGTGGGGGTCAGAAATACGCTCTGAAAGCAACTGTACCGATTTACTGCGGAACCCAAGGATATATTTTTGCTTGTTTTGGCTCTCTAAATCTAAAGGAACGAACGGTAATGTTCTCGGCGATAGTTTCTTGTTTATCAACCAAACTGTCGAGAATACCTACCTGCTAGATAAGGTCTATTAAGTTGTTTGCTTACCTGTGGTGAACTGTGTCGAATATGGGAATATAAATATGCTAGAAGTGTATTGACGTTGTTAAAGTTTTTCAATTTCTCTTCTTCGCTATGCGTATGTATGTACGTTACTTTTTTAACTCCTATTAGCTCTTTTTAAATAATATGTATTTAAATAATGTATTAATATTTTGAATATTTTTCAATATCACATGAAATACCTCTAAAACTTCAAACAGTAGATACCCATAATATTTAACTTTAATGTAGAGTAACACACAGGAGGCCTATAGAGCGTACTCTACAACTCTGCTCCAGTGCGGTGGGTGGAAAATTGGTGGAATTTAATAAGGTAAAATACTAAATCTAAAGGTAAAATGATGTAGATGATGACATGGTGAGTAGATAACGCAAAGTGAATGAAACACAAAAAACACGTTTGTATAAAATTATAAAAACACGCCTCCTAAAATATGTGTTGACATTGCAGCATATGCGTTTATTTTATTTGATGATCAAGCTAAAATCCGGCGTTTCTAGCTAGCCGTAATGAAACCCCCGGCTTAGCCAGCTTCGGCGAGACGTCGCAAACTACTGGCATGATAGGGTGCTCCTCAACTTAGAGCAACTTAGTTGCGGTTTATTTTATGATAGAACAAAATTTAATGTCTAACTAAACAGCTATTTTCATAAAAAAATAATAGAGTGGTATTCTGTTGTCTAAATATTTCTTCGTTTTTAGCCTCACAAATTATCATTAATTTTATTCGTTTATTTTTTATCTAAGCGAAGATTAACATCATTAAATCTTTTTTTTATTTATAAGTAGGAAATAACTTATACTTTTAGTAATACATAGTTGACAAATTTTATAAGCAATCTAATTATCTGATGTGTCAATTAGTTAAATAATTATATTGCAGAGGTGATTATGCATACCTTTTGAACTATTTATAATTATATAACTTACAATTTATATACTATTTAAAAATAAAACATAGAAAAGTACTTTTTTCTTTTACATGTTTATCGTACATTAAATTTATTTTCTAGTTAAAATATATTTTCATCTTTATTAATTTTATTATAACTGGTTCAAAAAATTATTATGTAGGTAGTTTGAGAACCAGTGGTTTGTGTTATTCCACCCCACGCTACCCTTTTTAAGGGGATTTCTTTATGTTGTGAGAGCTCATTCATAGCGTCCATCAAGACGATTCCAAGCATCGTTACGGTCGGGGCAAATGTACCGAAATCATCGCTTGACTGCCGCGCGCCGTGTACCGCCGACATATTGTACCTACTGATATTGTCGGTCTGATTCAATTTCAACTTCCTTTCTACTAGCTAAATTTTATAAAACTGCTGAGTAAATACATTGACAATTTGAAGTAAGGTAGGTAATGTACTCGTATATTGGTTTAATGGAATTCTTTTAAGAAATTAAAGAATGTTTCATGATTATGTATCTCAGCTTTGTCTCCTCTGGAAGTAGATTTGTAAGTTTATAAAACCTATTAAAAATGTAATGGTTTATAGGGTCACGTTTATAAGCGGAAGGGCGGAGGTTCTATTATTATATCGGATCTAAGTACATAATTATATCTACTGTAGGAGATAAATGTAGTAGGTATAGATATATTATGTGATCGATGAATGTTTGTTCTATCGGTTTGGTATTATATTGTCTTAATTTTGTAAGTCGGGGCCAACCGTGCCACAGGTTTTTGCTATGTGAGAGCCTCCAATTTCCCAAATATGTTCCGAAAATATAGTAGATATTATTCTATTAAAAATAACATTTCACTGGAAGGCAAAGCAAAGTACGAATTTTGCAAGATCCGTAGAAAAGAAGCAGGATTGTGGATATTTTGTGGCACCAAATTTAGTTTTAATAAACGCCGCAATAGCAGCTCCCAGCCGTCGCACGTCGATATTGCAGAACACCCACTAATGTTCTCTTTTCGTATTACGCTCCAGTATTATTATGTGCTAGGGCTGACAACTTCTGCTTTGCAAATAATTTGTAACAAGTTTTACAATATACCTACTGTGTAATTTCACGCATCGTTGCATTAGTATAAAATTTTCGATCCTTCGTAGACGGTCGCAAAGGGTATAAAAATTAAATGCATAATTAACAAATCTGACTTTCGTCGGAACCTTCCTCACAGCAGTTAGGTCTTTTCAGGACCATGATAAACAAAAAAATATAGAAAAAAACTATCACTAGTAAGGATTTGAAAAACGATACAAATTAAAAAAAAATACAAAACTGAAACTTTTTTGTATATTTCATAATTTCAGTACAGGTATCATATATTCCAACTAGGGTGGGAGTTTGCAGCGTATATAATTGCCGGGAACAAACAACACGTCACCGAGATAGCCGCGTATATCCCGGTAATTGAAGCGCTACCCGGGATTCCACTTTATTGCGAATAAACTACTCTGCCACTGCTGCTGTACTTCTGAGCTGGTGCAATTTATAAGCTGTTTTCCCTCTGTCACAAAATATATGAACATACCTACGCCTAATAACTATGTACCTATGTATTTACCCTGCATGTAGGCAGACCCTTTACGTATTGCACAATATCTTGAATTGCGCAATGTTTTTGACCGTCTACAGTTAGTTTTGCACACAGACCACTTATCCAATGGTCTGTGGTTTTGCAGAATCCGCAATTATTGAATAAAAGTCATAGCGAGTTTGATTTTTTATTGCACCTTTTTTATTTGACTGTTAGCGTCAGTATTGCACAATATTATTAGGTTTTTTTCAGCTTTGGCGAGGTCGGCCCACGCGTAAAAATAGCGAGGAATCAACCAAACTTGATAAAACGGAATTCACCGTCGATTTCATTCATTTTCTACAAATCTTAATCAATAAAAATCTTAACCGGATCAGTCTACGGTGAAAACGTTAAATTTAACTGATTATTTCAATGCTTATTGCGCAAAAAAAATGGAAATAGTTACTGTAGGTCTAAGGCCCAAGAGATTCCACCCATCCTTCATTCCTAACAAACATTTAATATAAAATCAAAACATCGCCAAAATTTTAATTATGATTAAATATGACAACCATAAAAAAATACCTACTATTCAAACTAATATTAAAATGAACTCAACATTCCTGGAAACAACAAGCTAAGTAAACAAAATAATAATAAAGAATATAGTATTTTCAAACGCAACAGAAAAATAGCAACGCCCGTGGAACTCAGCAGACTGAATAATTGGCTGCACTTCCCCTTCCTTTGTTTGGCTTTCGTAGAATTCCCTTCGTCATCTTTATGTTTGTTACTTGTTATAATGTTGCTAAAGAGGTAAATGAAAAAAATATTAAGAAATACTATTTTAGAACCATGTATTAGGTTTTTAAATGGATGTTTTTATCTTTAATCGAGGTTTTCAATCGCGTCTCTATCAAAATTCAACATTTTAAGTTTCTTAGGTAACAGCAAAATATAAACTCTTACTTACGGAAATAATTCAAATAATAAAATACGATACAATATAACACTAAAACCATATAAATTTCCGTATCCTTTCAAAAATGGTATTCAAACATAATTCAATAATTTAATAGCATTAAAATAGCACCTTTCTAACCATATTAAAAATATTTAAGAAGAAGATGCCGTCCGTTACAAAAAAATTATAACAAAATAAGTAGAATTAGTAAGTAACACGACGCACAACGTTGAATTAAAACGTAGCATTAAAAAGTAAAAGTAAGTTGAAATTTATTTCTAATGGCCGGTACAGCCAAGCTGATAAATGATAATACAAGAAAATACACTCTCCGTACCAGAAATTCTTGAACGTATTTCGAAACACTCCTCGAACGATCGGTTAGGGATTTTTAGACTGGAGCTTTCTCATATAGAGTTGTCAAGGGCGGGGACTCGTGATGAATTGGAAACATTCTAAGCGGGAGGGGGCAGGGGGGCTTTTTTGAGGGGGGCTTTGTTCGGAGGAGACCGGGGCGCGGGGTGCACGAGGGGGTTGATTAATGGTTCCCGCCAGAGGGAGCCATGTTCATTATACCGACGGAACGATGTGTTACTTGCCTACTAATATATTTTGCTTTCGGTGGCTTGGGCCTAACGCGGTATGTTATTTGATCATTATTTAAGACATTTTTATTTCTTCCGGGGATGAGAAATGGCCACTAATTATGGGTAGTCCATGTGAATTGTTTAATTTTGTTATATAATTATGGCATTAATGTAGGTGACCGGTGTATCTTATTTAGTTTAATGGCTCTATTTGGCGAAGTTTTTATAAAGAAACTAGTAAGAATGAGGGGGCCACTGCAGTAAGTTACACGTTTAACAACATACATATTTAATTACCTTCAAAGATTATACCCAACGTAGGTATAACGCTTCAAGCCGTTGCCACAATTGGTAATTAAGACGTCCTTATATTATTCTGAAAGTATTAGACCTATGAATATTGTTATAAATGTATATTGAGTTATTGAATACTTGATTATCTATTACAGCAAGAAGGTGCAGAATTGTTTCATGAATACATAAAATGGGACCTCTCAGGGGCTTTTAAAACAGCTTTTGCTCTTTACCCAAGATATTTTCATTACTTAGACTTAAAGCGTCAACTTACCTGTTTTACGAGTAATATTAATTTTTTACTGGCTTATTAATAAGATGATTTTTTAATGGCCTGTAGGCCTGCGCGGTGAATTCCTCGTAATGATTTCTATGGCTAAATACCTACAAAGACTGCATAATAACGCAATGCAATAAGAAAATAGGAGTTGCGTAATAAGTAAAATCGATTTCCAGTGTTACCAATTAATAAACATGATTACAAAACAAATATTTACACCAGTTATATAATACTTATACATCAGAATCATCTGAGAAACGGATTCTACCTCATCAATATTGACTATTAAGACCACACAGCATTATTGACTTGTTGGCAGCGACTCAAAATCTCAGTTCATGAATGTAGGCATGATATTTGCCTTAATTATTTGTTTTACCCTTGTTTTGTTTACCTACTATCATGTTGTCTACTATGACTCACGAGGAATAGAATGACACTGCCGAGGAATAAACTGACACAACAGTGTTCTATTAAAATTAATGGTAGTAAACAGAAGTCGTCAAGAACATCTGGAGTTCAGTTAGAACCAGTCGTATCTCGGCTGGATATTAAGTGTAAATGTTACAGTACCGCATTATGCACACGCACACGCCAACAATAACGCTCGGCAAACAACAAGAACGAACCGACTTGAGTATTCCATTCGCACGCGCCGCTTAAAATAGAAACAATGGCGCCATTAAAAATCCGCTCAAGGATATTTTCTGAGCGTATCCCGTAGCTCGCATAAATCGCCAGCTTTCCGCCGAAGCTATTTCCAAAGAAGCGTTTTCTATTCCGAACCGTGCACCCGTTTTTCTTAGACTCCCATTATAAGGGGGGCAACCTCCTTGGCACACCCCACGCCCAAAAGTAGAGGTTAAGTCGACGTATAGGCCGTTATGAAAGTTTATAAGTAGAATGGATGATAATTATAAGGCTTTATGTATGGGGCGTGCTTTTTAAACGATATCACCTGCTAGAGAAGATTCTCGACGCTTCACTCGCAAATCCAAGGCCTGTATTAATGTTTAATTTGCCAAGTGGAACTGATATTACCATTGAGATTTTTGAAGCATTAGCGGCTTAGCTGCATCGGTTGTTACGGAGTAATTAGAATATTAGATTCCTACGGAAATATTTATTTATTTAATCTTTATTGTAAGCCTTAAAAATAAGGGTTATATTATAGTAATATTATAGTTATATAGTATTATTAAATAACTGTCGTTTTTTTTTCAAATCATACTTCAGTAGTTAAAGTAAATAGTCTTTAACATATCTATAAGATAAATTCAGTCTGTAATGAGATAATATTTAGTAGGTGCTTTTAATTTTCTATGTTCTTTTTTTCGCACGATTTAAAGCAAAGCAGGTTTAGCAGTTATCAGTACGAATGCATCGCAACAAAGCACCACAAAGTATACACGGTTCGAAATACGCCAACTCTATTTACATGTAAATACTTTGAAAAAGTAATTTGCGCGCGGCGTCTCTCCGCCCTCGAGATTGCGAAAACGCGCATTAAGCTGCTTCCAGGTGATGCATGATAACTGTTATAGCCGAATATAATTTTCTCAGGCCCGCAGCGCCCCCTTAATCCCCGCAAAAGCCTTCCGAATTATTTCTACAGATATTTACGGTTTCGTGAATAAATAAAATTATGGACGCCTGTATACGGGGGTCTAACTAAGTCGACTCCTTGTTTATTATTATGCCTATATTAAGTTGTTTATCTTTTTAATGGTCGACCAGAGTTATATGGGTCGAGGCGATTTATGCCGTGCAGGATAAGACGTGGATAAAAAGGAAGAATGTCGGGACTCGGTGATGCCACGCTGAGATTGGTTTTTAAATTTAGATGTGATATTGTTCTCTTATTTCTTTTTGCTTTACAACTGACTCGGGAAATAATCACGTGAATAATGTATTTAGGTACTTGTTTTATTTCATTCTTTTGGAAAATAATTCGAAGTCGTTGTGTGATTGTAAGATTTTTCATGACTTAGCGGAGTTTGCGAGGCTATTTTGGTTATCAAACATTGCTCGCGGAACATGCTCATGAAATTATACTTTTTAAATAGTTTAAACAATAATGGCAGTTATGTTGAAAACAAGACAATTCTCTAACAATTCAGATTTGTTTAATTTGTGTTACCTACAAAAAAATTACTAGTTAGACTACAAGTAAAACATATTTTTAAAATCAGTTCTCCTTTAACTCTTAGCATAAACTTGAGATATGTAGTATAAACCATGACAAGTATCTACTTGGTTAAAAAGATTTTATAAAAAAATAGTTTCCGCTCAAAATCTTTAACAATGGCGTTACAAACAATACGACAGTTTGTGCAATGTATTGTTTCTGAAGAAGAATAGACAAAGGCGTTGGAGACTAAACCCTTTTATTGTCTGAAGGAAACAGTGAAACAACCCTTCTATTCAAACGCAATGTTTTGTAAAGCGATCCGTTATTTTGCACAAATCTTTAATTTTTCTAAGAATTTTTTAAACAAATGGGCGAATGGTTGAAACAGGTTTACCTTTACAGTTGTGTTTGGTTAACCTAATATTATTATTATAGCTAGGTAGATTTAAAACGTATGTGACTAAGAAGATAACAAGCGTCTAATAATTTTATAAATCAACCTCAAAATAATAAATTTTATTAATACTTCATTATGTGCCTATTGATACCGATTAAGAAGTAAAATAATTATTTGATATTTTAGCTGATGTTTAAAAAAACAATAAGACAAGTATGCTTATTTATTATCACCGAAGAACCCAATTCTTACATTACTACATTTTTATGCTTCATAAGGTATCGATCAGCATCATACCTACATACCTAAATTAAGGATCAACATGTCAACTAAGTAGGTAGGTATTGCATACCTACCTATTGGGATTCGTAAGAGAGGAAATTTTAAAGCCTACAATCTAACTCGGCCCGCTTCGCCGTGAATTAGTTACTGTAGCAACACTGAGAACCATAATATATACTTATATCAAAATACCAAATTTGGAGTAGGCATATACAAAAAATTTCTTCAATTATTCCTGATTAAACGTCTTCAGTTTCTAACAATAAAAAGAAACATTCTCACGACAATAATCCGTCACAACAGTCGGGAAGTGTGGAAGTCATAAAGTTGAGTGCAACGACCTCATTGCAGACCCTTCCCAAGGTCGTGCTAGTAAAATGTTTATGGTCTATAAAAGCTCGTCTGAACTGTGTCTGTATGTCAAGGACTCGAGACAAATAATATTGACCGTTTATTACAAAATATAAACTGTGTTTTACGTTGCTACACTTCGGAAAATATTTTAATATGTTTTACTTCAATGATGACTTTTATTAAGCGGTTTTACTAAACATTTTTGCTATTCAAACGCTTAGGAATTATTTTTAATGTCGACTTAATCACGGGAAATTAGTAACAAACGCAGGCCTATAAACTTTTTGGTAAGAAATAAGAATTATTAAAGCACAATAAAAACTTGTGCTCGTGAAGAAAAGGGTCCCGAAACGTTCTATAAAATCGCAGCAGTTCACAAAGAAAAGCAATATTGGATACGCAAGTGTCTAATGACAATTTGATGCCGACGGAGTGGCGCACTCGTAAAAAATCACTAGAAATGATCCAATTTTGATTAAAAAATCACGCGATATCACCCTAACCGGGTACAGACGGAAACTTCGGAATGATTTAAAAGTTTTAATAACGGAATTCTAGTGAAATGACATTATACTTTCAAATTAGGAGTGAAAATTTAATTTAAAAGAGAGACAACTCGCCGCTCGAGGGGCGAATGGGATCCGGCATCGTAAAAATGTACATGCTCTTCTTTCACAGAGTTTCTTTTCAGCCTGCAAAATTTATGCCGCTTAAATCTCTCCGAGGAAAATTAGAAGGGGCCTGTATTTATTAAAGGAGATGGTTCGCACTCGTTAGAGGAATTTTAATCGGCAAACTTTTCCTTATGAATGCGACATTCGGCCAGAGTTTCAAGTTATCTTTTATTAGATTTTAGGGCTTCTAATTAGGGTCGTAGAATGTGGGAGAATAAAATCTTAAAGGCTGTCCTAATCCGTTTTGTCATCAAGCAGTTTTATCACAGTTGACATGGTTGCGGGAACGTCTGTTTCAAATGTGCTCTTAAAAGGTTATCCAACGAAACATAACTATCAACCGCAATGGTACACGATGGTAAATGGTAGTTAGTTGACTAATCCTCTAACTTATCAAACTTGCTTATCCATCAATCGTAAATATTTATTACAAACACAAAGATCGCATACAAAAATAAAATTCCACAAGTTATGCAGGACTTGAACGTCACACACAATAAGTGTTTATAATTTTCACCTTTGCCAGGACGCAAAACAAATTCACCGTTAATAATGTCTCTGTTTTAAATATTTCATAGGAAACTACACTTGATTGTTCTGTTAAGGTGGTGGTTCGCGGTTAATAATTGGAAGGAGGAAAAATTGCTTGCAAGAACTAATAAGTATAATAAATTTATAACGCACAAAAATAACATTAAACCAGAATAAAATTTCTATTGTTTAGTCTCTCAAAAGTTCTACTGCAGATTCGTAATTAGATGGAACGACAAATACACAAAACAAAGTAAGAGGGGATGTATGATGCGTTATGGCATTATAATTTCTCATTAAACGGGAGGCACAAGCCCGTCGGCGTTTCAAAGCATTTTCATGTATCGCTAATTAAAATACGCTGTCGCCACCGTAACGAGACCACGGTCGCTTTATACACTCCGAATTATTATATTCCACCTTATGAAATTTAAATTTTGTCTACCTATCATTTTCAATATTAAATCCCGGAGTGCAAAGCAAACATGCGCTTAGGTCGTTTTAATATGCCGTTATGAGAGGTACCTACTTAACGCGTGCTTTTTAAAAGTAGATATTGTTATAACGGAAATTTTACAGTTCCAATATAATATTTGCAATTATAAAACCTGCTATCAAACTTACAACTTAAAGCTACTTTGCGACAGCTAGCGAATTAAGTGCAATAGCGGGCGCCATCGGTAGTTGTATGGGAGACTGCTAGATGCAAAATTTCTTGAGCGCTTCCGTGCTCCGGAGGGCACGTAAAGCAGCACGCAGACCACGGTATTTCGTATCTTTTTTAACTAGGGTATACCTACATAAACAACATACAACTTAATAAAAAAAGTGGTTTTAATTATTTCAATTGCTTGCTTTAATCAAACCACTTAAGAAACATTAATCTTCGTGGTAAGGTGAACTTTTACAATTAACAAGACGAGTCATAGAATATTTAGTGTGCAATTAAATGTTAATAGCTCATTCAACGTGAAGGATCTCCACTTTACAGCGTTGTTGGCTCATAAAATTGACACACGCCAGCCCGTAAAACTTATTTACAGGTATTTAACGGACATTAATAATTTATTACCCAGTAGCTTTGATTTTTATGGCATGTTAATTTTTGAAATATACACGTTTACAATTTTGATGTTAAACTCGTAAAACATGGAAATCACTAGCTAGAATTTTAGTCAATTATAAAGAAGTAGAGCTATTAGGCTACATTTAGTCTGTTATTAATTATTTATGGTTGTATTAATTAGGAAAATCCAAATAATAAATTTAACTGGTATCTACACTAGGTACATAAAATTTTATTTCAAAAATTTAACACTTTTTAAACATATTACTATGTTAGTAATTTAGCTATACGGTAATGGTATACTAAAAATTATTTAAATGTTTATGTTCTTTGAATCTCAATTTCCTGAACAAGCTGTCCATAATTATTTATATAATACTTAGTTACTTTGAGGCGAGATCTTAAAACACTCGTACTACAAAATCATGTTAAACAAACGATACTATAGGTATACCAATACTAACCTTTTTTTTTTTTTTTTTTTTTTTTTTTTTTTTTTTTTTTTTTTTTCGCTGGGAAAAATGCATTACGCATCCCCTCCCGTCGGGGGACGGAAGGGGTATGTGGGACTCCCGAGGAAGGTGTGCTCCCGGTATACCCACTAAACAACCCAGCGGCACTCCCGCATCGCCTTTGGTGGCGGGGATCTGGGAATCGGCATAGCCTTTGCTTCCAGTTCCCCGCCGGCGTTTGCCCGCCTGCAGCGGTGGGCCCTTCACGCCCCTCCTCATACGGGAAGGGGCTCGAGGATGACTGAGTGCTCGGTCATCCTCGTCCGGCTTGGTGATAAGCGGTGCAATGCGGGCGAGGGCGCCCCCGCGCCTGTCGCCCGCTGCTTATCACCGGGGGGAGAGGGGGTGGTTGACCACCCCCCTTCTCCTGCCTCTTCTCCGGCGGAGATGCGGCGCGAGAGGATCGTCCTCCCGCGCGCGCTCCGCCTCCTCCTTCTGTGACATTACGTCTTCACAGAAGGAGGCGACCGCCGCCCATGCCTCCTCGCTCCCCAACATGGCATTTACCACGGCGGGAAGCGAGAGGTCCGGCCCGACCGCCGCGACAAGACTGCGGCGCCGCTCGGCCCACGACGGGCACACCTCCAGGGTGTGTTGTGCCGTGTCCTCCGCCGCGCCACAGTCATGGCACGACGGGCTTTCCTCCCTCCCGATCCGGTGAAGGTACGACCCGAAGCAGCCGTGCCCCCCGCCCCGCCCCGCCGTCCATTCGTAGACTCTGGCTAGCACCCACGCCTCGAGCTCCCAAGGGGGAGTGCCAGCCAGAGCGCACGCTCCTGCGAAGCTTACCGAGCGGTAAGCCCGCGCCGCCCGTTGTGCGATGGCCCTCTGGGGCACCCGCAAGGCTGTGGCATTCTCCCTTCTATGAAGGGAGTCTGCCCAGATAGGCGCCCCGTACAGGGCCATGCTCTTCAGGATGCCGGCGTACAGCCGCCGGCATCGCCCGCCTGGCCCCCCCAAGTTCGGCATCAGCCATGAGAGGGCCCCCGCTGCCTTTAGCAGCCGCGACGACAGCCCGCTGAAGTGCGGACTGAAGCGCCACCTGCCGTCGAGCGTTAGACCCAGATATTTCATCTGGGTCTTAACCTCAATTCTGACGCCCTCCACAAAGATGTGGGCGTCAGAAGGGCGCCGCTGCCGAGGCCCGTGGAAGAAAACGGCCTCGGTCTTATGCAACGCCACCCTCAGTCCAAGGCGGCGGATCCTACCGGCGACCAACGATCCGCCCGCCGAGGCCAGACTGGCCGCCTCTCCGAAATTCCCTCCTCGGGCAGTGAGGAGAGTGTCATCCGCATAGCAGATGACCCTCGTGCCACGGAGGAGGGTCCCACGCAGCAGCCAGTCGAACCCGATGTCCCACAGGAGAGGTCCCAGGACTGACCCCTGCGGAACACCGGACTCCGCCGGATATCGCCGGACCTGGCCAGCTTTATCCACTAAGAGGACCGCTCTGTCCTCCAAGTAGCTGGCCAGGAGGTCCCTCATATATTGAGGCACTCCGTGAAACCGGAGCGCCTCGAGGACGGTCGCATGGGGAAGGGTGTTGAAGGCGTTGGCTATGTCGAATGACACAGCCAACACTCCGTCCCCAGCGTCCACCGCCTCCTTCACCACCCCCTTTAATAAGGCGAGGGCGTCTATTGTCGAACGCTCAGATCGAAAACCAAACTGAGCGTCCGACAGGTCCGGCCCAACCATCCGCAGGTGGTCCTTTAGGCGGGCGGCGATGATCCCCTCGAACATCTTACCGACCTCATCGAGCAGAACGATGGGTCGGTATGCCGAGGGAGAATCCGCCGGGCGTCCTTCTTTACGGAGGAGGCATAAACGCCCCTCCTTCCAAGGTTTCGGGAACTTTCTCGACGCGAAACACGCGTCAAAGAGGTCCCGAAACCTTTCCTCCATTTCTGTGGTGGCCATTGCCACCACCCTTGCTGGGACACCGTCTGGCCCTGGGGCCGTCTTTTTGGCACGAAGGCGAAGCACCGCCGTGCTAAGCTCGGCCCCAGAGAGAGGAGGGACCTCCTGGTCCTCCTCCTCCTCCTGAACCGCTCCCTGCGGAGGGTCCATTGCTGGTGGGGTGAAATCGTCGGCCCTGCCTGGAAACAGGGACCGTACGACCCCATCCAGCACTGCCGGCTCGAGGGTCTCCGATACGGGGGGGCCGAAGGGACGCAGTTTATTCCGCGCCACCTTATATGGCCTCCCAAAAGGGTCCGCGTCGAGGCCCTCCAGCAGCTCAGCCTGCGCCGCGTCCTGAGCGGCGAGCATCGCATTTCTGAGAACCTGCTTTGCCTCCACGTACAGGTCGTGAAGGCGATCCTCATTTGCCCGATCCTGTGTTCGCCGCCGTCGGCTTCGAGCGTACTCCCTTCGCGCCGCCACACAAGCAGTTCGGAGCCCCGCCAACTCCTTCGACCACCAATAGACGGCGCGTCGGGGAGGCGGACGACGAGACCGAGGCATGCTGGAATTGCATACCGCGGTCAACGACTCCCTCAGCTGTGCCGCGGCGGCGTCCACGTCCACGACGTTTACCTCAGGCGAAAGCCAATCCTGCATGAAGGCCGCCTCCCTCGCTGCCTCCCTGTCCAGGTGGACGAAGGCCCACCGGGGAAACGGAGATTGGCCCGGAGGAGCCGTTCTCCGAGGACCTTGGGTGGAGATCTCGAACCGCACGTAGCGGTGGTCCGAGAAAGTCTCCACCATGTCCACCCGCCAGTTCCTCGCACGCGCGGCTAGCGCAGGTGAGGCAAAAGTGACGTCCACAATTGACCCACCCCACCGCCGCACGCACGTATGGACCTCCCCTCTATTTAGAAGGGAGAGCCCAGAGGAGGCCGCCCACAGCTCGAGCGCCCGTCCGCGAGCGTCGGTGGCTGGGTTACCCCAAGCCACCGACTTGGCGTTCAGATCTCCCATGACGGAGACCTGACGTGGAGCCACCCTCGCAACCACTGCGGCGAGGACTCCAAGGAAGTCCTCAAAATCCGCAAGTGGTCGGTTTGGGGAGAAATAGACCCCGACGAGAGCTATATCTCCCCACGCGGCGGCCACGTACCCCGGTCCCCTCTCTAAGAGCGAAAGGGGAGGGGAGTCCGCGGAAGATCGCGCTACAAGCGCCACCAAGCCGTCCCTATCCCCTAGCCAGCGACCAGGCACAGAGTACGGCTCGGCGACGACCGCGACATCCACCAACCACCCAGCCATGGCCTGCACCAGTAGGTCCTGGGCCGCTCTGCAGTGGTTGGTGTTTGCTTGTAAAATGCGATGGACCACTGCCATTATTGGTCCATCGCATTGCCCTCTTCGGCCTGCTGCGAAGCCTCGACGGCCTCAACGGTGGCGGTGGCAGCAGCAGGACGGATTTGCGCCTGCGCTTGTCCCTTCTTTGGAGGAGGATTGCATGTCCTCCCCCCCATTACGTGGTCGGCTGGGAGGCCACTGGCGGTGCACACCGCGCAGCGTGGCGTGGCAACACCGCACTCTGACAACCTGTGCCCCGCTTCCCCGCAGCGAAGGCAGAGCTCCGACCTTTCCACTCGGGATGGACACAGAGCTCTGGTGTGTCCTATTCCGAAGCACTTGAAACAGCGGAAAGGCCGGTCTTCAAGTGCCCGGACCTCGGCCACACAAAACCCTACGGGGAGCCGCCTCTTGGCCAGCACGGCCTTTGCCGCGACGACCGGGCACTCCAGGCGGATAGCACCCAGACCACCGCGACCAGGCTTGATAGCCCCGCCCTGTATTGCTGCCGCGTCGCAGCCTCCTGCGGAGGCAACTGCCGCCACCACCTCCTCTTTGGTGACCGAGTCTTCGAGATCGGTCACCTCTAACGTCACGGTCTTTGTTGGCCTGGCAACTTTGGCCGCGTCCGCTATGACCTCTTGCAACTTGCTTGCGAAGAGGTCCGCATTGGCGCCGCCCTGGGCCCCCGAAAACTCGAAGAGTCGAGCTCCGGTTTGGGTCCGGCGGCACGTCACCAGGCCAATACCCAGTGTGGCTGGGTTGGCGTTGGTACGAGCCCGTTTCAGAACGGACTCGTACGTCTCGCCCTTCTCCACGGCCTCCGGAGTGAGCGTCACTACGACGGCCGCGGTTTTGGGGGGAACAAGCTTCCTCCCACTCGGCTTGGGGGCTGTTGTCTCCTCCTTGCTCTTCCCCTTTTCTTTGCCCATCCCTTTGGACGAGCCGGAGGGGACATTGGCAGGGGCAACAGCCTGCACCGCCTTTTTGGCGCCTTTCTTCTTCCTTCCAACCACCTCAGTCCACTCGTTGGACGGAGTGCTGGAGGGAAGAAAGGCGTCCTCCCTCTGGGACGAGGCCGCCGCCACCTCAGTCGCGGCCGCCGGAGCAACCTCAGGCGCGGCCGGCGGAGCAACCTCAGTCGCGGCCGGCGGAGCCACCTCAGCCGTAGCCGGCGGGGCCACCGTCTTTTTCCCCTTCCCTTTGCCCTTTGCGGGTTTAGGGGTCGGGGGAGGAGCCATCACGGCTTGGGCAGGGGCAGAGGCAGGAGCAGCAGTGTCCACTGCCAAATGCGACCTGTCGCGCCTTTCAGGCAGGAGCCTGTCCTCGATGCCCGCAAAGCAGGCTCGCGTGAAAGCTCGCTCCTCCATCACAACCTTGCGGATGATTTCCTCAAGGTTGGAGGAGGAGAGGTCCACCGACGTTGTTACAGGCGGGGCCTGGTTAGGCCGCCCCATAGCTTCAGCGAGCTTCGTGTGCAGCTCGCTGACCTCCTTGGTTAGGCAGTCCGCCCTCTTTTGGAGCTGCCTTACCTCATCGGTGGTTGTGCGCTGCAACAACTCACCGATGATGCCGCGAAGACTGGCAGCCCGCGACTTGAGGGCCTTTTGGAAAGTCCCCTTCAAATTTGAGGACTTTGAGGCGATGGTGACTATCTCCTCTTGGTCCTCTTCGGCCATCTTAGCAAGTTCCGCTACGGAGTGATCCGCGTACGAGACGCTTGACGCACCGTATGCCGCCTTGGCTCTGCGCTCGCGTGCCTGTGCCTCCTTAGCGGCAACCTGCTCTTCCAACTCCTGTTGGACTCGTGCCCTATTCGCTACGTCTAGCTGACGTTGGGCGTCCAGCAACCCTACGTCGTGGCTAGTGCAAGCCAGATCGGGGTTAACAGGCTTTATGGCCTTGCTCCGCTTTTTCAGCTCCGAGGAGCCCTCCGAACCCTGCTTCAGGTAGGCCCGCTTTTTCGCCTGTTGGACCGTCAGCTCCGCCACAGGGGCGTCACTGTCGGACCCCGACAGGTCCTCCTCCCTCCAGACCAGGCTCGCCGCCGGTGATGGTTCACGGCTAGCCTCCAACGCCGAAGCGTCGTCGGGGGTGGCCCTGAGAAGGGCCGTTTCGGGTTGGCCCTGAGAAGGGCCTTTTATGAAACGCCCGGAGGCGTCCCGCAATTGTTTCGACATATCGTCGAACGACAATGATCGCACTTATCCGCTCTGAAAGTATACGATCGCACAGTGTTCGTTTGCCGCCTGTCTGCCACTCCGTTACGGTGGTCAGACGAGACGTTGCCCGGGGATCGCTACGAGGAAGCCAACACTGCGGGGAATCCCCACCAATACTAACCTAACCTAACCTATACCATTTTCATTAAAATAACTGTACGAAGGCACGGACGCAGTTCTTACATGCGTACCTACTGTTTATTTTTCAATAATAATAAAAATTACAAGCATCGTTGCAATTAAATGAACCGCCGATACATTAATACAACTGTTATTGTACACATAGCTCGAGTATAGCGGCCTCAGAATTACGGGCGGCCGGCCCCACAACGAATGGGAATGACCCCATTAGGGCACCTTTTAACGTATTAAATCGAAACTTATCGGCGGACCTGTCGACGGCCTGACCCAGGGGTTAGGCTTATCATGGATACCACTCACTTCGGGGAACGGAGAACTACGAGGGATAGATGGCCTTCCACGTTTATTTTTGAAATACACACATAAGACCCTAATGGAGAATTAACTGATACAGGCCGTGGTTTTGTCATCAGAAATAGTTTGCGTATAAACTACAGAGATAATAAAATAATAGGTACTTCAAACGTTCATGATACTTTTAGCTCTAGTCGGGGAAGTCAGCTAATATAACTTAACATATCCAAAATTAATATAAGGTGAAGCTCATCATTTTTTTTACTGAATTTTGTGGTAAAGCTGTCGTAATATTGTAGGCCTTTAAGAATAGTAAAATAAATAGACCCTAAGTAGAATTTATAAAAAGATTATTGAGCCACTAAGCCAATAATCTACGAGTACATAATATAGAAAAATAAATTGGTACTTAACAGCTTTTATAATGACACGTATACCTACATGGTTCACATAACATTGTTTTGAAATGTTTTATCTAGGTACAAAAGTGGTAATTAACAAATATCAACCTTTTATTAAATCAAATAACCTACATAGATCCGCACTGGAGCAGCGTGGTGGAGTATGCTCTAGGCCTCCCTCAGGTGGGAGGAGAAACCCGCCGCCATGAGGACACGTGCATGCCTATGAGTTCCTGTTGATGTTTTCGAAGATGTGGCAAGTCTTCAATCCGCTTCCACCAACGAAGTGGACTTATAAGCCCATTGTGTGAGTATGCTTTACCCTTCACACAACCTTTGAAGAGACATGAGCCTATCTGTAACAATTAGCAAATGAACTAATGACTAATAAATTATCTCAAATATTATTGGTCTGTATTTATCAGTAATTAATAAATCTAAGCTGTTTATTTTGATACCACGATAATTATAATACCGTAAAAGCCTTCGAGGGTTCGTATCTAAATAGGTTCTACAGCGTAGAAGCCTTCCTGACCACGTAGTTCTCTCATCTACCGCGAGATGGAGTTACCATTCACGAAATGAAATATGTATAGTAAGATTTCTCATTTTATTATCTATACTTTGATACTACTGAAATTATAATACATAACAACATACTTCTAGCAATACTGTAAGTACTGCCTTCTAAATATTTGTATCTATTGTGCACAAAATAAATACCACCTATGTTTAGGTATACTTACCCAAATATAGGTACCCAAATAAATGATAAAGTAAAATGCACTACTTTTCTATCATATTAATTTATAGAAATGTGTTATATTTAAAAATAAATATAATAAAAAGTTGTTGAATTTGGTACCTACTTCATCACCTCATTACCGCTACAAAATTTCCCACGTTAAGGAATTACTATCATGACTAGGCAATTCTATATACCGATATACCGAGATATTTTTAACATAAGATTTGTACAAACAACTTAAGCTTTCAACAGCCAGATTTCACAAAGGTAAAGGAAATAATGCCAGTAACTATAATAAGGACTTAAAACACTTTATAATGACACTGATACTAAAATGCCTACCACTAAGCCACCACCATAGTACCACCAAGCAGGGTTCTATCGCCTCTTACGAGACCCTGGTCTGCCGATACAAGACGGGCGTAATTGTTATATCCCGCCCCAATAATGTATGGTACATAATAATGCTGTTAAAACAAGACGAATAGGTACCTACATAAATATAACGCATACATTTTACTTAACACCCAAGCTCGTCGGTCACACAGCGCCCCTATCACACCGCGCCATTCCACATCACTGCTAAATTGGCACCACATAAATCCTACTGTTTAATTTAATCAACGCCCGCGTAATTCGTTCGTATGTCCGTACACGTCCATTCATATGTGACCCCTGAAATTTCATACTTTTACCCTCATGCCAGACAAAATAAAAGCTGTATGTAAACTATGGCAATTCATTTTACAGTGGCTAAAGGTCACCATATAATTATTAAATAATGTGAGAACATCACTGCTTCGTTAAAGTCGCACTTGGGTCGTTTAATTTGATTAAATGTTAAGGGGGATAATTGACGATTTTAAAATTGTTTTAGTTCATACCATTCATCATAATAAAACTAAATAATTGGACACTTATGTAAAATAAAACGCATAAAAATGATAAAAGTTTTATTTAGGTACCTATGCACATGAAATTTACACGAATTATACCGATTAGTCATTACTAAGATGTACCTAAACATAAAATTTTTAAAAAACTAAGGCACGATCACCAAAATCAAATTTTACAATGACTACCAGCCAAAACCTACCTATAACGCATAACCTACATATAACGTATGCACCCTATAATAGATATGCACCCGACTTTTAGTCCTAAGAATGTCTATTTACATAATATTGAATTACATTTTATTAATATCGTGTAGATAAAACATTAACTTAATAAAACTACATTAAATCCTGAGACATACATACATTTGTGATTTATAGCAATACTTGATACGTTAGACCTAGAAGATTGTTTCATGGACTAAAGATTGAAATTCAAAATGGCATCCCGTTCCAGTAGATACTAGGGTGACTCCCTCCGCTTTGATGCGTGATATTTATAATCCGCGAGTTATGTCCTCTCCATTATGGATGGCAAGATAATGTTTATGTTATTGCGGAGTATACTCATACAATTTATTGCTGTACGATTGTTTGTTTTTAACTTTATAATTATGACGATTAAAATGTAGAGTTCGGTTTTGTTGTTTTATATGTAAGTATGTAATTTCCCAGTCTTGGGTTGGATGCTGGAAACGTTTTGCAGTGGAGAGGTAAAGAATTTTTAGGGTAGGATGTTAGCTGGTGATAACAGAGGTTAAACCACGATTGAATTAAAAAAAAATTGTTTGGCTTTGTTGAAATTTCCGAAATTAACATACCTTTAGGTACCCGTACCTATTCTTCAGTTAATTTGTCAGTTTAGTGATGTAGATATGATACAAATTACTTTAATGAAAAATGCGAGTAGGTTAAGGTAAGGTAAGGTTACCAGTTTATTTTTCATTGGCAACATAATATTGATGATTTTAGTATACCTAATGGATGTTCTTGGGCGACTAGGTACTTGTCATTGACTTCTTGTCATCACATGACTCATCTTCTCGGTATTCAGTTATTAAACTATATGACAAGATAAAGATTAAGGAAATAAGTTTACAGTATATATCTAGATATGAACTGATACGCCTCCTCCAGCAATTAGTTGACTGCTGGCAACTAACAAAAACCATAGGTAAGTTTCCGATAAATTTTTACACGACACTATAACATACCGTAAAGTATTTATGTAAAGTAAATAAAGCCACTAAAGCAATAAAGGAGCGTTCGAACGCGGTAATGAGCGCGGGCAGCCAAGAGGAACGCAATGTCTGAGAGGATGATACTTCCGCGCCATTTCCCGCGTACCACCCCGCGGTGTCGCGAGCACGCGGCGCGCGCGGGGGCACAAGATGAAGTGCCTATTCTTAGATATATTTTGGTTACAATATCTTGTAGGGAAATGTTTTTGGATTTTTTAAGTGAAAACTTCTATAGTATCGTTGTGATTTGGAATTCGATGAAACGGATATGACGCGCAAATGAAACGCAACGGAAACGAAAGACACAGACACATTTTAACGTGGGAGAAAATGAGATAGGAACATTGGCAAGAGTTAGAACAAAAGTTCGCTGCACCCATAACAATAGTTAAGACATCTAACCGAACTATTTTTTAAGTTTCACTTCTAACACGTGTGAATTGCACACATTATTAGTGAATTTTTCTTGTAGACTCCCACATATTATAATAATAGATTAAAAAAATAAAAATAAATACCTACTTCTTCATGGTCTCGTAATTTTTCTCATGATGCAATACCTACTCGTTTCAGTTATCAAGTATAGTAAGTAAGTAAGTACCTATGTTATTCAGAAGATTCGATTTCTAATCCAATTTTTTTATTTAGTTTTTTTTTGTGAACCTTAAAAACGAACATACAAATTTACATCAATAAAACTGATAACTAAACCACTATTCTCCGGCTAAAAGTGAGACGCGGGTGACTCTCGGTGATCGTCGATGTCCAGGGAACATAATTATTGATTTGATTAACAAATAAAGTACAAATTATCACAAACCTGTAGGTACCTAGGGCGTAAAGTTACACTTTTGTGGGCGTAACAAAGAACCAAGCGACTATAGTCCGGACTCCAGCAGCTTTAGCTATACCTACTCGTATCTATTTTAGTCCTCAGTTCAATAGCAATAACTCCGGCCGCTGCCAGGCCCGCGCAGCTAAACAACGAAGCGAAGCGAATCCCGGTTTATTTATCACCGCGATATCTGACGCAATAAAAATGTCAACGTGGTCCGAAGCTCGCTCGGCTATCGTGCCGCTATCGCCGGCAGTACGACCGCGGCCTATCGTGAGTTAGCTCGATGATTCAGTCCTTGTTTTATTTGGTCTAATGTGTACCATAACAGAGTAGACCGTTTTAGGTTTGTTTCGAAGTGACTAACAGAGTAATTTCTTCTACTTACAGTCTAAGTACAACATGCAACTGGTACCTACGTATGACTGTCTTGAAGGAACCTTATATTTTTAAAGCGAATTTTTTGTATGGATTTAAGATAGCAAACGAGCATGCAGCACCACCCATCCGCTGCAATAAAGAAAGAAAGAAAAATGTCTTCTATCTTTCAAAAGAAAACCTATCTTCCAAAACAAACAACGAATTCTCCCGGTGCGGTGGTTGACTTACAAGCAAAATGGTGGTGCAAGCTAGCTGCTTCACGGATGATGATATTAGTTTTGAGAACAGAATTGCCGCAGTTTGACGACCCCGTAGCCGAGTTGGTAGTGACCCTGACTGCAAACGGTTCCCAGGTTCGATTCCCGGCTAGGGTATATATTTATGTGACATATGTTTATTCCCATTTCATGGGTTAGGTGACAACATGGTACATGGGCGCTCTGCAGCAAAAGTTCCACCATAATAAATTTTATCAAATGGTTAGGTACCTACTGCACGTTTTGAATGTTTTAAAATTTATTTGTAATAGCTACATTAGATAGGTACCTGTATGGTATAAAATTTACTTTTATGCCGTTGTTCTCCGCGTTGAGCGTTAACTTTAAAAGTCAGTTACAATTTCTATGTATGTAGGTACTTCCTAAGTTACAAACATAAACGATAGGTAAGTACTAGTAAAACCCTCGTACCTAGGTGTGACTCAGGCAACAAATGTTTGAATAATTAGTACAGCGGGTTGTTAGTAAACTAAAGGTCGTTGACCTTAAAACACGAATTGGTGTAACTTAATACACGTTAGTTACCATGGAAGTTTTTACATAGGTTGAACACGTTTTAAGAATTCATTAATTAATAAAAAAGTTATTGAGAAAAAACATAGATAAGCTCGCGATACGATACTTAATTACTTACTTAAGTCGGTGATAACAACAAAGTAAATTACCTATAAATCAAATATTCATGAAAAGCAATGAATCGTTAAATCGGATAATTAGCATTGTCGAAGCTTTGACGTCTACAATGCGATGCATTGAACGCCTACAAAATGAACTTGAATTAAAATTCATAAACTAATTAGTGCTGGCAGTGTGAGGAATGATATAAACCAATTAAAGTGGAAACCGCCGGCCAATTACAGTTGCTGATTTATCAGGGCTGGCAGATCAAATAATTAAAAATTCCCCGGTAGATGGCAGTGCGATAAATTAAAATCGTGAACACGAGCAATTTGTAAAATACGTTTCTTTATGGAGTAGGTAAGTAGGTATTATAAGACCCGATGCACAAAGTTCAAAATGCCTCTAAATTGATATAATAGGTATCTAAGTAATTACCCTTCCTGATATGTTTGCATACCCCTGTAAAAATATAGGTATTTGTTTATATTTATGTAATTTTCACACTGTGGAAATGTTCAGTGACTAACTCCTCACGATAATAGGTAGGTAGGTACCTATAGATAATATCTAATAAGGTACTAAAAGGTACTAATAGGTAAGGTAACTCATAATATTAAATAGATAGGTAACGTAAAATATACGATAGGAACCTAACCATAGTGAAGAGGTGTATCTACTATGGTAGGGGAGCCCAAGAGGGGATTTCTGGATTTACTGAAGCGCGGCAGATTAATATACAGGGGGATACCTTGTACCCGGTTAAGTACCACCACCAAATATGAGCCCCATATATATGGCCGAACGTGAAGGATACAGGATCAGATTAGTAAAAAAAAATTGATCATCAGACATTCTCGAGCGCGTCAGATTAAGGTAGGGTGAGTTAATTACCTCCTAAAAAGTGTATATTCCACTAATCTGACAATTTGAGAGTGACGTAAAGAAAGGGGAGCGCAGCAAAGTTGTAAAAAAAAAACGTCATCTTGACATTCTCGAGCGTAGTTAATTTTTTTTTTATTTTGAAGGAAATAATTCAAGAATAACGAAAAATATATAATCTGACGATTTCCGCAAGCCGAAACAACAAAAAAATCGTCGATAAAGTTAAATGCGTGCAGCTGCGTGATGCCTATATTTCCTTCTCCGCGTTTCTATTTCTCTCTCACTCTTTCTCTATCTATTACTCTCTCACTCCGTCCCCACTCTAGCTTCTGCTGTCATGACGCCATCACCATATTCCAGCAAAAATTTTTTTGAAAATGGTTTTTTTGGAAGACCTTTTAAACGGCTTTATCGATCAACTTCAAAAACTAATCCGCCCTTGAGCTTGAAAAACCACGTCGATCGCCACCAAGTTGGTCAAAATCGGTTGATTCGTTCGAGAGATATCGTGAACGAAAGAAACCCGAAAAAGTGTTTTTTCGGGATTACTCCGAAATTTTTGGTTCAATCAATTAAAACTTTTAAATTACTTATGAGGATAATAAAACTGCGTCGAATGCCGCCAACCGCGTGAAAATTGGTTGATCCATTCAAAAGTTATTGCGGTTTGAAAATTCCAAAAATAGTGTTCTATGAAACTTCTATCAGACTTTTGAGCTGGGAGAGCTCAAATGCATAGAAATATTATTTCTTTGAACTCCGCGAGCTCAAAATAAATGTCATAAGTACAATTTTAAGCGCCCAGGAATGGAATTAGCGGGAAATTGCAGGGATGGCCTTTAGGGTGAACCGTTTTTTTGTCAGATTAGGCGAATCCCTCTAGATAATCGTCAGATTATGAGACAGTACGTTTAGAACATAAAGATGAACCATATATATCTTAATCTGACGCGCTTGAGTATGTCAAAATGGCGAATTTTTTTTGCATATTATGAGAGTGGCCACGAGTTTGCGTCCCATCGAAATCGTCAGATTAGTGAATGAGAGCTTATTTTTGGTGCACTTAACACTCCCTTAGAAAATCTGACGCGCTCGATTAAATTTTTTTTTTTTTCATTTTCAACCCTTACATACAACCACCCCCACCATGCAAACGGTCAGATTAACATACGTACATTATTAAAAATACGTAGGGCATTGATGCTATCAATATCTGACGCGCTCGAGGATGTCCATGCATCAGTTTTTTTTTACATATTTAAAAATCTATAGCCGCTTCCCCCACCGATGAAAAGGTATATATCATATAACATTTTTTTCTTCTTATCATCTAAGCTTTGCAACCCAATAGGTCTCTGTGACGCTCGAGTAAATCCCCATTTAGCACCACGGGCTCCCCTACCACTAGGTTACATTGTTTACAATCCATATTGAGTTAACAGCTTAATTATGCAGATGGTAAATAGGTACCTACCGCATAGCATTGTTTTAAAAGGTGTGTGAGATATCGTGTGTCCGTGTGGAATGTGTAATTAAAAGTGTGTTATTACGCGATTTTCTACACAGTTGATAGTAGCAAAAAACTAAATGCATAAATGCATCAGTGATAGCCATAAAAAATATGAATTTGAATTAATGAAACTTAGTGCGTGTGTTCTTAGTAACTACCCTAGTTCAAACGCAGTTCGAGTAGATATAGTAGGTAGATAATTATGAGGCAGACATAAAATATATTTCATTTATTTACAAGCAACAGAATTACCTACACACAAAGTGTTTTCTTATAAATATGTACACAAGACATGATTGTGTGCTTGCCAATTACAGGCGTGTACACATTTTGCTACAGACTATGTTTAGGTTTAAGTTTACACTATGTTATATATAAATGTTATTTATATAGGACTTATGTAAAACAAAAGTTCAAGCAGGGCTTAATAAAACTTATTTACTACTTAATAATGTATTTTTCGTAAAAGCAAATCCTACTTACTTAGTAGGTAGTTAGGTTTTAATAGGCGAGTAAGTAGGTACATAGCGAATGGTTTATAACAATAAAATTAGGTAGGCGCAAAAACAAACAATAAAATGTAAGGCCATACGCAGCGGTATCAGTGAATTGTGAACATTCGTTCATACGTTACGTATTCAATTTGTAGAACGAAACGAACGCGCATCAATACAAAGTGCAATACGTGATTTTTACAGCTGCAGTGAAAAACTTTACAGCTGATTCGTGACGTTCCATGAAATTGCTAGCGCTTCAATAAAACCTGGCTGTATTGTATTGAATATAAACCTTATACCTAGTTATCATTTTGATCGAAACAATGCGCTACGAATTCCTTACTTATATGAAACTATAATTTAATTCTCGTTTACTTCAGTTTTATGTCACTGTCAATGAAAACCTTATTGAGTTTTGTTACAATTGTAAGTCTACATAATGAACTCGTTGTGACTACTACCAAGAAATATCAGTGGTCGAACTTTGACTTCTCCGGTTTCTCTAACGAATACCACTTGGCAAGTGGTCTCCGCCGACCACGGACATAAGGTACATCGACGTGGTACCGGCCTACTAGGCGACATATTTAATAAATAACATTTGATGTTTACCAAAAGATATCACTGTAAGTAATTGAATTTCAATGATCAGTTGTATCTATACTCACGGTCATTCAATATGTAGGTACCTACTTCATAAGTGACTGCACACAGAATGCGATACATTCACACATGTTTACGAGTTGATACTAATTGACGTCACAGCAAGAGATCAGATGAATGCTGATCTGTTCAGCAACGTTCTGTTATATTTTATGTGTATGTAAATGTACTTATGTGCGTGAGAATAAATGGAAATGCATAAGTCACACAATTTTAATTTAAAAAGCACTACTGTACCGGGTGGCACGACATTGGTCAAATTTGATATTCGTCAAATCGGTAGTTCGTCAAATCGTTTTTTTGTCAAATTATGAAATTTGCCAAATACGCTATTCGTCAAGTCCATGTACAGTCGCTGAAAACATGCGTTTGAATTCACATAACTTACTTGTAGGAACTTATAACTGGAAAAGCCGCCTGTTGTAGGTTCCTATGTACATATGTACATCATTGGCTTCAGCCTATTAATGGCCCACTACTGAGCACGGATCTCTCCTCATACCTGAGGAGGCCTAAAGCATACTCCACCAAGCTGCTCAAGTGAGGATTGGTGGAAGGGTTAGTGGCCAACCTAAGTGTCGGATTAGTGTAACATTTTGCTGAAATACCTGAAACTTTTGAAAGACTCCCAACTCAATATCTCTCCTCTCCACTCCTCAAACTCTTCTCCACTCCTCAAACCCGCACCTCACCACACCACACCGCGCCTTACCAGCGCGCCACACCTCGCTTCGCTTCACCACACCTCATATCACCACTAACCACACATCCTCAAATCACCACCTGCCGATCCTGCCGGATCAGCAGGAAATGGTTGTTGGAAAGATGCGAGGAGCACCTCGCAGTTGTTTTAGTAGAGATATAAAATTCCTCCGTTACAATATTTTGATGATGTAATGATGTAAAGAAGCGCTCATGGCCCGGTGATCGACAAAGTTAAGCAACAGCGGGCGCGGTCGGTACTTGGATGGGTGACCGCTAGTGGCAACTTTCTTGGGCGCTTCCGTGCTTCGGAGGGCACTTCGGTTGCCTTCGGGCGGCTTTAGAATTTCCGTCACTTGGGTTGGCCACTAACCCCTCCACCAATCCTCACTGGAGCAGCGTGGTGGATGGAGTACGCTCTAGGCCTCCGCAGGCATGAGGAGAGACCCGTGCTCAGTAGTGAGTCATCAATGGGTTGAAGCCAAGCCCAGCCAATATGAATGTAATAAATGAGTTAATTACAAATAAAAAAAATATCATCAGGCACTTTCATTTTTATAATTGATTATACTTTTATTACTTGACGAATAGCGTATTTGGCAAATTTCATAATTTGACAAAAAAACGATTTGACGAACTACCGATTTGACGAATATCAAATTTGACCAATGTCGTGCCACCCACTGTACCTAGTCCGGCCATAAGTTCTGTTACAAATGAAAATGCATTTTTTTTCAAATGAAGTAATGTAATATTATGAAAATTAAAACCTACATATTTATTAGTCTCAGCAAAAAATAAAACAATAAATTTTATTCGAAATGGCCAACTTTGGCTTTTATACAGGCCTTTAATCTGTTTGGCCATGAAACTATGGATTTACGCACTGTTTCCAAGGGAAATTTCGCCACTGCTTGCTCCAAAGATTTTTAAGAGACTCAATGTCGCTGTGTCATTTAGAGCAGGCCATGTCCTCTAAAACTGACCATAATTTGAAGTCTAAAGGGTTGAGGTCTGGGCTAGATGAGGGCCAGTCTTCATCTCTTATAAAGTCCGGAACGGTGGTTTCAAGCCAGGCTTGGGTAGTTCGTGCCTTATGACCAGGCAGAGTCCTGCTGGAAAGTCCACGGTATATTTTTAAAAAGTGTATTGCTCAGAGGTTTCACAACATGATCCAAGACTGTATCTTGATACACTTTGGCTGAAGTTTTCACCCCTTTCTCACAAAAATGTACTTTTGTGTCTCCTTGATAAGACACGCCCCACCAAACCATCACTGACGCAGGATGATGACTACTTTGTACCTTTCCGACCACTTGAGCAGCTTCTTTAGAACTGTGAGTATACACTTTATCATTTTGCTTATTGTAGTGTTCTTCAATCGTGAAAATTTTTTTATCGGTAAAGAGGATATTTCTGTGCCTTTCACCTGCGTATCGCGACAGAAGGTGTTTTGATAAATCCACTCTCTCTAATTGTAAAGATTGATTTAGGGCATGTCCTGTATATCGACGATTAGCACCGAGCTTCAGGTCTTGTTTTATAATACGCGAAAGAGTCCTAGCGGGAATCTTCATTTCTCGCGATAAGATTTTTTGCTTCCTAATGGGGTTTCGACGAATTCTGGCTTTAACAGCATTCATAGCCTTTGTAGTTCTAACAGCACGCGGCCGCCCCGATCTTTTCTGGTTTTCGACAGAGGAAGTGTTGTTGTATCTGTTGATAGTACGATATACGAACATACGGCTGATACCAAGCTTTTGAAGTGTCTGGAATATGACCGACGGCTCCATACCCACTTTGTGCAAGGCGATCACTGCAATCCTATTTTCTTTAACACCCCATTCCATATTGTAATTTGATAAAATGAACAAGAAAAATATGAAATGGCGCAAAATTTAAAGAGCTTTTTAAAATAATATAGGTGTTCCAAATGAAAAATAATTAAAAAGTTGAAAAAAAGAAATTATTTTATGTAACAGTATTTATGGCCAGACTAGTTATGTATGTCGAGTTTGTAGTTTTACACCTATAAGAAGGCCAAAGTGTTATTTTACAAACTTTCTATTATATCCTAAACTTGGTGCTAACTTAAGGTTGTTGTTTTCATTAGGTATAATTCCTAAATGACAAATTATTTCGACATCGGTAGTTATCATTAAATATAACATTAGTAAAGTATGTATGTTCGTTTATATAACACACAACCAGTGGTTACGCATATTTTTGTAGTAGGATGTTTTACAAACGCTCACTAGGTTTGTGTACTTACATATAAATAGTTATTATCACGTAAAGTCTAAACATTTGATTAATTGTAATACCGTAGTTGCAAATCCTACAATATTGCAACTGTGATCAAATCGAAACATATTGAAATAATAAGTATTAACTATTCAGAATAACACCAAATAGGAAACTACTAGAGCATAGTAACTATTAAAGCATAGACGAGTATGGCAATATACTTCTCTGTAACATATTTTTGCACTTTAAAATCTGGTAAATATTCTTTCTATTATAAACTTACTGCCAACAAACTATAAATATTTATAATTTGTGAACACCCTTGGAAATGAGGCGATAAACGACCGTATAAATATGTCTGCACCTAGGTTATCGTCTCTGAGCTGCGTAATTCAATCCACAAGAATGCAATTCAGAGGTTCATTTATTTATCGGGCATTTCATTTTGGAAAATCTATAAAGTTATAGTGTTGTTTGTTTAGAGTTTGATAAAACTCCTAGTGAGTACTTATATACTTACTCTAATTTCTGCTAAAAGAAGTTATATTTGTTCGTAATGGTTATCAATGTTATGGTGTAATTCGACCATTACATTGCCTATAGTACCTAATGTTAATGGCTGAAAGTGCAAGTGCTAAACTTGCGCTAAACAGTTTTGCGTGGTACATAACTACAGCAAAGCCAATGCAATGAGATAAATAATGAAACAAAAGCTTTAACACATTTTTTAACTAATTCAATATCGACATCTGTAGGTGCTAGATAAATTCAATTGTTGAAGAGTCTGAATCCCTTTGACCTATTTACCTATTCCAAAATAGAATAATCGTTGTTTAAATAGGAAGAAGCAAATCCAAGGCAAGATAAACCTAAGTTCTTAAGGTGTAACTTGTATGATCACTTATATTAAGGTCTACTTACCTACTTTTTCTTATAAAACAAGGATAATTTTAAAAGTAATGAACACCCTAAATGCATTTACATAATTGCTTTGATAGCATACAAGTAGGTATTTCTTATAAATTTTGAATTAATGTAGGTGTTTTAAAATCGCGTCTTCCTCCAACACTTAAATTGAAAAAAACTTGCGTAACCACATACCTCAAGCAAGAGTTATTAGCAATACCGATCAGCTTGATGTAACGACACCATATCTGTCGAACAAAAAATAATTGCCTACACCTTGACAAATGCCAATTAACTTTATCACTACAAGTCACCTTACCGCAAGCTATAATAATAAGCCACCAGTTTTAAAAATATACCATCGTTTTTCTTTCACTTGCATAAAGTCATACTACTCGTATATGCAAGTTTTTCATACATATTAATGAAATATGTTACGCAAACATACATAAAACGGGATAATGAATCTTATAAGCCTTCGTAAACTTCGATAATAATCTGAAAAGCATTATCTGTGAAATTCAATATACTTATATCTACTTTGTGCTTAGGTGTAACTCTTTCGTTACTGACTGACAGACAACGCACAGCCGAAACTACTGAACGCAAGAAGTTGAAATTTGGCATGATTTTTAAGGATAAACCGAAACTTTTCATTCAATGGATTCACTTAAATCTTTGTAGGTACATGGGTTTCTCAAGTGACGCAAGCAAACACTAAGAAAGGATTTTTGGAAATTGTAGTACATATTAGTAAAAAAACTCAAGAAAAAACGCTGTAGAGTTCATTAAAAGGCGCGATATAACGGAATTTCACACGGGCGAAGCCGTAGGCGAAAAGCTTGTGATTAATAAGGCTTTTGATCGGTATCGCGTTTTACAAGTCGTCTTGCACAACAGTGAATTCTTAAAGTAATTCATACCTTAACTGTACATGGAAAACAGACAGCCAACCAAGTTGGCTCGTATATTTTTGAGTCCATAAATGTTTCGAGCCGGGAACTATAGACCGTGGTCGGCGAACTTGTGCGTTGCGGTGAAACTCTCGGGACATCCGCAATAAGCTAAACCGACGACGTTCCGAAACTCCGCACCTCGCCATTGCCAACTTCTAAAGGCTAATAATTTTCTACTGCATTGTGATGAATACACCACGTATACAAAATAAATACGATCGATAAATAAATTGTATTTTCTTCTTTGTAGTTGCTGTTTTTTGTGTCGCGAAGAGATCAGGGATCAGGGATCCATCGAACACACGTAGGAAAGAAGAAAACGCAGCTGGTACAAGATGTAGGTACCTTGAAATTATTCTTCTCCGACCTCGAATTTTCCTTGTTCGTTATTGTTCATAGATATTTTTTTACAAAACGTAACAGTTATGACATTGCAGAAGTAACTGATTGGATAGTATCAGTCTGGTCAAGGCATAGGTACAAAGGTTCCGCCACAAGATGCGAGACAGATATACCAAACCAAAGCAGTTCACCGACGTAAGAACCACAAACGAGAAGCCTCGAACGGCACATCTGCACTACAGAGATGTGAGAACACAGTACATGTATTTGGGAATTTGGAAAACATTCGCAGTGGCCGGCATAAACAACGCGGGTGTTCCAAACTTATTTGCATTTACACGGGCCGAGTAATTGCACTGCGCTTCGGGGAGAACTTTAATTAAACTTAAGTGTCCTACGCGAGTTGGTATAGACACAAGTAGCTAATAAGAAAAGTTTAAACTTATACTATGACTACCCGAAGTTTGGAGACTGGAGGGACAGCTGTGGTTTCATATTAGCTTCATGAGATACGCCTTATTCTGTATTTTGTATGCAGAACATGGCCTTTTTACTGACCGTGTGGTTTGTTAATTAATGTCTTAAGGTCCAAAGGAAAAAAATACTTTAATATCAAGATCAATTTCACTAGTAAACCCGCCCTCGCTTCGCTTCGGGAAACCTGTCCCTTAGTACCCAAGTCCAAAATTGTTTGCGAAAAACTTTAATATATTATACATATAAACTTTCCTCTTGAATCATTCTATCTATTAAAAAAAAACCCCCATCAAAATCCGTTGCGTAGTTTTAAAGATCTAAGCATACAAAGGGACAGAGAAAGCGAATTTGTTTTATACTATGTAGTTATTATAAATAGATTAACCTTTAAAAAGTTGCACGTGATTACTAGTTTATTATTTTGTGATCTAAGTAGGTGAGTACCTAGACATTTGTCAAAAGAAATCTCAAATGAAGTCATTGAGAGCTCATTTTAATCAATTTGATAAAGAATCCACTTCCAGCGTCGAGTGATGCAACAGTAATGAATCCACATATAGCCCTGAAATCATTTAATTATTGCAGAGATGCGCTCGCAAGTTTGTTGCGTGAATGCTACCTAATTTCATTTATAAGTAAGCCTTGTAATAAATACCAGGTCATATTTTAGATTCCCTAGTTTAATTCAGTTCGTGATTCTGATTCACCCGTATAACGCTGATGAATGCTGACATATTTGCGAGCGACGTAGACACAAATTGAAAGTTATGGGTTGACGCTTAGCTGTGTAACGAGAAAACTTAGTTACTTTTGTACACATCATAAGAACATACACACATAAATATTTACCTACCGATAGGGGATATTTTATATGATGTTTTTAGATGCGATCTTTCATTTTAGAAATCATATCATCAGTATGAATGGCATTGTACAACAATTTGATTTGTGGCAGGTTTCCTCACGATGTTTTACGAACCCAGGCTCCTCTGTTCGGGAGTCCCACATCAAACCACTTGGCTATCACAGCGCTTTTATTTAAATGATGTAGACCCTCAGAACATATTCTACATTCCAAGTGACATTTAAAAATGTTATCTACAAAGTCGGTCCTATTTTACCGTATTAGTAATAATACGAGAATATCAAGCCTTAACATAGAATGAGGCCACACGATGGCGGCTAGAATTTTCTCACGTTTCCTAGTGCTACCTCAAGGTTAGATGGAAATGATAAGCATACACGTTTTGATATTAAATGTAGACGTTCATACAACTTGTCCACTTAGGTCATGACTTCTGTACGTGGTTTTCATCATAACAACCCACTTAATAGGTAAACGAGAGGTACCACTGCTTTCTGAGCTTCGTAGTGAAAATATTAAATAGCTTTGTCCCTTCATGAATAACTTGTTTGCTGCTACCGCCAAAGAATAAATAATTTCTACGCCTACTAACGCTTTGACGTAATTTTATATTTAAATATTTTTACATGTTTGTGTCAACGCGTCACCGACGACATTCTAGTAACTAATTTGTGAATGAGAGATACCTGTAAAAACACGAGTGACATAAAATATTACTATCTGCGGTTTAGAAGTACCTAAACGTGTCCTGGACTGTATATAGAGATTTGGCCATGTCTACTCATATTATGTAAGGTTAACCTGGAAATTTACCAAAGTAGGTAATCATTTCTCTTATGAATTTTAATTTATTATAATTATATTAAGTATGATAGTGTATGTACATATAGAGAGAAGTATTAAAGGGCGTGGAAACATTAAATAGAGGAAACACGTGCTCGTACAAGCCCGTTATCCTATATTAATAAATTTTCAAGTTTTAATACACGAGTATACCAAGTAGTAGAGTGGATTAAGTTTAAAACTTATGTGGAAACCATTTGCCACTTTGACATTGTTATTTATTTACTATACCTACCTATATTAAGAATTGAGACCTACAAAAGCAAATTGCATTATCACTAGCTTTGAAAAAAACGTTACATAGTAGGTCTAAAGCATAAAGCTTTTGACCTACTAAGTACCTAGGTACTTACTATGTAATGTTTGACTAGCTTAGAAGGTGGTAAGTAGGTATTTGGTATCTATACCTAGGTATACCTACACATAGTTTGTGATGAATACACAGATACACGCGACCTACGTTGTTTAATTTTAGTATAAGGTATCTGTATGTAAGTACCTATACTTTTTATGTACGACACAAGTAAAACACTTAACTTAATTTTCTGTACTAAACAGATATAAGTAGGTACTCAGAGATCCTTACCCATATTGGTAATAATGAATAAATAAATAAATAAAATATTTAAGGGTCAACTTAACTTCGGTGTTTATACCTACTAAAAGAAGTATATATTATGTATATTGCGATCAATAACATTCACAAATGAAGTGTTTGGATCTTTAGTAGATTCGAGGTTTTGATGTCTATGCTCTGCAGTGAATTCTTAACACCAAGTGTAGGTATACAAAAACTTTATAAAGTAAATAACTCTTAAAAATAACAAGGAAAAAGTATCGTCATCTATGTTGAGATCTTACCTTATTGATATAAAATTATATTTACTTACGATGTTTTGCAAAATAAATCATCCATGCTACCGCTACCGCTCATAACATGCTCCATCACGCAGGTTCCATGCGTACTACTGACGACGCATGACGTGGCTCGCATTCTGCACTTCATAATCACACAAGGGGCAGATCAAAGTGGAAATTTGCATAAATACAGGACGAAATAACAAAGGACGGTTCAGTGAAACTCAAACGATGTGAGGTGAAGAAATACCCAATTGCCTACGTTACAAGATGATCGTGAGTGGAGAAAGGATTAAAACTTAACGACTTCGGTTATTATTGAGCGAGTTTAGTGTCACTGAACTTAAATGAAGTGCGTTGAAATAAAGATATTTTATTAAATTAAATTTTAGGAAACGTTAATTAATCGTTTAGGTCGTCAATTATAATTTATCTTTCGATCGGTAGGTAGTTAGGTACGTAATAAAGATCATTAAAAATGTAGTCACACGATAGGTAATAGATATCAGAGGATGTACAGGATATTATAACGGTAGAATAATTTCGCTATGTCTCGTTAAGGATATTATGATTATATCCGTCAAGAATACATTATCTTTTTATCTTATTTATTATATCAATAAACATACCTATAAACTTTAACACTTTAATGACATCGGTACAAATACGTCTTAATTAAAATAAAAGTAGTTCGCTATTCAAATTATTTTACTGTGAATTAAAGAACCATGTCCAATACTTATGAACTTAAAAGTCGCCTCCAGCTTGTTTTTCAATGGTTCTTTTACGACTACATTATGGACATCATCCATGGAGGTTCAGTTATCAAAACCTGTTATCCCAAAAAGATTACGGTAATTTAAACTTGAATTGGCTCATTATGAGTAGTTCCTTAGTGAGTGTCTTGTAATTTGGAATTAACTCTCCAGAGAACTGAATACAGAGTCGACAAATTATACGTACGTTAACTACATATAAATGGAATGGTGTACAGTCTTTTAAGCGATGATGATTTTTGTATCAATCAATAATCGTAATCCAAAGAACAATGGTTACCAGTTCGGACTGCCACGAAGACATCGAATGCCAGAGGACTGAAAAAATGATGAGTTTAAATTTTTGTGTACTTGGTCTGAGTGTGTGTTCTAGTTTATATGTTGTTTTGTCCGCGGTAATCACGGAATCCTAGAGTGTCGTTAGTGTGTAGCGTTATTTATTTAACGAGCAGGATAACATTTCCGTTTATCAACATTCAACTTTGATATCTTTTTCTTTAAATTACACAAAAGCGCTACGTACTTGTATAAGTAATAAATAACGTCTTGATAACACCGAAGTCATAAAAACAGCTAAAAGATTTACAGCAATACATAGACAGCTTACACAGATAGCAATAAAATAGCTGTAAGTAGGGAAGCTTGCATCTTCGCATTCGCTAGTGGCTTATCACAACAATGCACAATTAGATATACCTACCTACCTTGTAAGCTTACTTCCATGGAGTTAGTAAAGCCTATTTCTGCGTGGGCAAACATCAAGGTAGTTCTTCATAAGTTTTGCTAACAAACCCCTTTGTGCGATCAGAGTAATGGCCGACGCGACACTAAAGTATGTCCGTACGCACTATATTTACAACGGTACGAGTTATATCCGTGAGTAATGGAAGTTATGTAGTCGCTACATTATTCCGTACTAAATCTCCCGTTGTGTCGCGTTTACTATTTAAATGTATTCATCCCGGAGTTTATCCGGGCGTCATGAGGCGTACGCCTTTTGCGCGGCAAGACATGTATGAATTGAATAATATTCGTATAAGCCATTCTATAGCGATCTAGGCATTTGGTAGACGCTTGCTGGTATATTGATGGAATTGAAAAGAGGCTGCCCTTTACATTAATAGCATGTATATTTTTGCAGTAACTCATATCTAGTTAACCATTCGAACGACTGTTCCACAAGTGCTTATGAATTTTTTCCAACAATTTGACACACAGATGACCACATTTTTAACGTGAAAATAGGTTATTAAGCAAGAAACAATCAGTAAATCCAACAAAATAATAACGCACATAAACTTGTATAATCTAGATTTGGAATTCCTTTAATAAATTTATGTAAATATCGACTATTTATACCCTATTTTAAATTATAAAACAAAATTTTAAAATTAATGAGCAATATTTTTGATAAAACTATGAACGCTGGTCCGGTATTACCGGTTTAGTAGAATTTCTACAAAAGTATACACCTTTGCATTACTACTTCTGAATCTCGATGAATATTTTATTTATGTATTTCCAAATAAAATAAATTGATCTTTAATAAATGTTAATTTTCCTTCGCTAAATTAATATGCTTCTTAAATGTGCCATTTTAAGTAGGTAGGTACATACAGTTCTGTCACGTTAAATTTCTTCCCTTACTTATACATAGGTACGCTGTGACACCTTTAAATAGTTTCAAAATTATTCTAATATAATGAATATTTTCTAAATTATTCCTCACATAATGAATTGTTGCTATCAAAATAGTAACTAATCGAAAGTTAAATTAACGTTTTAAATTACACACAAATAGGCCTTCGTGACAAATTCTACCAACAAAGCTACGATTTCGGAAAACCTGTTTACAGTTTCGTGAGCCATGGTATGAGAGTTATATTTAGCTAGCGCCGTTTTGTCCCCAGACGTATCGAATGCGTCGCTGAATAATGTAAATGGTCGGTTGCATTTTACAAACGATTAGCATACCTATCCACAGAAGTGGAATTCTACATTAACATTCATTAATTAGTCACTGATGAATGTTTTATTTACCTTTCACGATTGAGGGAAGTAGGTCAGAAGTTTATAAAGTTAGGTGCTACTTAGATTGATTTATATTTTCTAGGTTTATTAAGTAATTATAGGTGAATACTTATTTACTCCGCAGATCCTCTTATTTAAGTTAAAGTATTCCTATAAACTCCGGAAATATGACGTCTATTTAAATAACTGTTATAAATTTAAGTAACTGTTATAAATTTTCGGCTAATTCGACTCTAGCCTCTGCCCGAAACATCGTCTGCGCAGACTTCAGAATTTGGTCGAATTCCAGAGAGCTATGAACAGTGTGTATTCTTCCAAAACAATTTGGAATAAAATTTTGAAAGTTAGATAGTAGGTAGATGTATAAAAGCAGCTAAAAATATATTTAATCTAATAACAGAACCATACCTATTAAACCTCATATCCCGCAGGAACAGATCCACTTAACACTAACGATCAATCACTACTTTATATGTTACTTACTGCCATTTGCCTATTTCATTAAAACCTTTTAACTACAGATACTTATAACTTGCTATTATTATATTTGAAGCTTCTCCCAGAAATGTAAACAAAGAGGTAGCTACATACGGATATAAGTTTGAAAAAAATACATAGATACAATTTATAAAATTGTCATTTTTGATTTATAATGTTCCATGACATTTAAATAACGACGTGTAGACTTTAAAACATCGTATGTAAAACCAGTCGGAGCGATTAATGAAAGCGTTATTACTCGTATGCAGAATGGAGGTATCAGTTAATGATCACTCACGTGCTACATACTTACATTAATGTACACCAACACAGTTTTGACAAGGTTTTGAAAAAAAATATTTTGAACGTGATGCGCGTGTTCCGTAGATGAAATTGATCTCCTAAAATATTTATTTAAATTTTATTATGTAAAAGCTTATCATAATGTACCTGAAATAGTTAAGACGTCTCTCTTAAGCATTTAAGGTTAATACTGTATCCCTGTATCTAAATAGCTTGCCAATTACCGCATTGTACCTGACCCAATGACATTATAAGCTTTTTTTTAAACTTAGAATGGTAACGTAGAATGGGTAGGTATAGTAATCTATTCTTATAAGATAGACATATGCCATCGCGGATATTATTGTAGACCTATAAAAGAGGAATATTCCACCCATACATTGGTTTGGTTATATTATTATCTCAAAGGGATTAGGCAGCGCTGAAAGGCGTCCTGACTTTTTACGACTTTCTCAACAGTTATCGTCGAATTTCAACCAATTTACACAAAACTTTATGCTAAACCTTCCTCACAAATTGCTCTGTCTATTGGTGAAAACCGCATAAAAATCTGTTCAGTAGTTTTTGAGTTTATCGCAAACAGACAGACACGGCGGGGACTTTATTTTATAAATTAAAGAACTAGCAAACAAAAGCGAATGGTACCGTTATCAAAATTTAAGAGTTGGCCGTGAAAAATTTGTTGAACTTCGTCGTCGTCGTACAAAAAATTTTAAAGTACCTAAGACATTAATGAAAATTCAAAAAAAAAATTAAGTGTAGGTATGTGGATAGCACCCACATACCTATTGTATTGTATTAATTTTTTCCCCAAAATGAAAACCGGCTGAGTGTTAATCATCATAATTATTAGGTACTAACAAGTTTTAGTCGGAGCTCACTGCTCTTACTTTTTAAATCTTATCTATAAGTCAAGACGATACAGACCCACCAAGATTTGTCTTCTTTATTACAGAACCCTGATGTTGATTTAATGCCGCAAGGTCCGCAAGGTTGGACCTGATTCCTGTTAAGTCCGCCTGAAATTTAAGCGGTCGACTTAAAAGGAATCGAAACCTCTCAGAAATGTCTTTAGCGTGTCAACCCATTCATTTCCAGTGAAGCCTTCTGGCAATAACGCATGTTGAACGTGTATTATTATGTAATGTTATCTGATATACGCAGGTAGGATGTATTGCATCTTTTTAATTTACTATTTACCTATTATTTTTATACCTATTAAATGAAATGTTAACGGGGCATTGTAGGGCATATTTTTAATGTTTTAAAAGATTACTAGAACCTACTAACAGCAATTGTGTTCCCGATAGAAAGGTGTGGAGCCGGCTACACTTTTTAGAGGCGACCACCTCAGTCCTCAAGGGTAACAACACATCTGTGACCGAATTATAACGAGACTCTTACTAACATTTACTAACTGGACTATTACTAACAACAACTAACAGGACTAACATTCACTAACAGTCCCTGTCCCAGTCCTCATACTTACAAACTAACCAACTAATGTTCTAACACCCTCACCTAACCGGACTAAGTATCCCAGTCCCCATATATATGAGTCTTGTTCTAAGTCGGTCACAGTTGTCATGGGCTGAAGCAGAAGGTGGTACTGCATGCTCGTTTGCTACCTTAAATCAATAAAAAAAACCTACTTTTTTATCAGTAGGTACGTATACTTTTTTATCAGTAATTTTTATTACCTAAAAGAGGAACTCTCCTCTTTTAGGTAATAAAAAAGAGTGCAATACCTGAAAAAATTAAATGATAAAAGTGACGAAGGCAAACACGCATAGAAATAAATGATTCTACAAAATGGGGTTTTGGCATAAGTATACATAAAAAAATATTATTAAAGATATAGAATGTTGCATACGGCCTTCAAACCGTCAGCGTTATAAATTGGTTTTTGCGTCTCGGCAGACTTACAGGTGCACAAAATTCCACATTTGCAATATATGGGAGTTATTCAAGAATTGAGACACCTCTCGCAAAAAACGAGCACTTATAATTACTTGACCAAACCATAGACGGAATTATCGGCCCGTGTAGTTATTTCATTGATTTGATCGTAAATTTGACCAGTGGAGTCATTAATTTTCCCCTACTTCCATAGGCAATGATCGCAAGTCCTTTGTGCTTTTAGACTTAATTATATAATATATTAAAGGAGTATAAAGGACACAATTTGCGTTCTTTGAATATTTTGCTGTTGAAATAATTTTATTTATCAACTTGCTTGAAACATTGACTTCACGTTAAACAATCGTGGGTCACATCACACCCATCCGTAGCGAACGTGTTGAAGTTCATTTCTATTTTGGACGAATGGCCTTCATCATAAGTCACCTAAAGTCAATCTGATAAAAAATACTAGTAGAAATCAACTCGCATGGGCTGATGTAGTTTGTACACGGCGCTTATGGACAATTACATGTATCTATTTCTATACATGGCCGCATGCACGAAGATGAACGAAATGACCTCGTCAAAAACCAAACCAGTTGTGCTGCAGACCCCATGAAGACAACGACGTATCCACTCGTTGGACAGGACTTCGGTCCGCAGGACAATGTGGTGTAAGTTTTTTTTACAGAATATAAGTTACCGCTTGGCTACGGTCCCACTGATGGTAAGTGGCGATGTTAGCCTTAAGATGGTGATGCGCGTTAACTTAGAAAAATCCTATTCACTGTTGACTTGAAGACGCCCACATTATATTCGACTGGGAATACCGACTCATCAACTTATTCCAGTCCTTTGCAGTACGAAGATGATGCAAATGCAGATGCTTATGTCATGCTTATGTCATGCGGTAGTTTCTCCGTTGCTTCTTCATTCTCGAAGCGATGGTTTAGTTTGGCGTTTCAAAAAGAAAAACCAACTTCGAATAAAACTTTATTTCATTTTAATTTAACGTTAATCGATGACAAAAAATTAGGTTCCTAATTTATATTTTATCGTAGTGCAGTAATGGTGGTATCGATAATACGAGTATTATACAATGCCTTATATACTCACTTGAAAATACGTTCCCAATACCTAATATGTTGAAGCCATCTTGCACGGACAAAAACTTTTTATTTATTGCCTTGAATATGTATAAAGTAATAACTTAGCTTTTTGTTAAAACAGTTCATTATATTCTGATATTATGTTAATTTTTTTCGCAATATTTCTCCGTATATGAGGGACTTAAAATATTCATTTTATTTACATAATTTTTATATATACCATCTTGACTAAAATATAATATTCCAAAATATCCTCATGTCAATTAGCATTTAAAGTTTTAAACCTCTATTATATACGTGTTCAAGAATTAGTTATTTGTCTTTAAAAAGTTTTAATTGGCGTCATACCATCTGCTCGACTTAGGTACGCTTTTATTGTTATTTAGGTATATTTATACGTATTATAGTCAAATTAAACCTTAACTTTTCCTTACATAGGTTGGTAGGGTAGGGAGGGGCTAGTTGAGCATAGGGGTAAGTTGGGCAATCGCAATATCTCGAAAACTATACACCGCACGCGATGACATCAAATAGCGAAAAGAAGGGGTCGCGGGAGGGGAACTCATAGCGCGACCACCAGTGGCGACTTGTCGATCGAGTGAGATACGAGCTCGCATTGTTTATTTTGTGACTAAAAAGTAAAATAATTGTAAAACGGAATATTTCGTCTTTTCTAGTCAAATATTATCCGTTTTCAATTAGGTAAGTGTTAAACTTGCATACATTTATTGTACTTTTGATATATATAAAAATTCTGCGTATAATTGTAACTGTGTTTTCATAACCTATGTTTTGTTTTAAAATTTCGGGTTGGGGTTAGTTGAGCTATAGTCGCTCAACTATCCCCACGATTTGTAACAAGAGTAATATAGAACTTAATTTTTTTAGGAAGATGCGGACATATAAAAGAAAGTGAATTGGCTGATCTAACACATTTATTTTCCCTGGAAATTGTCCGCCCATACTCAAAGGCAGGCCCTAGAATAGCAACCAAAACTAACAGAAGAAATAGAGAGACTGAATCTGATCCTAGTTTGAGTCTACTTTGTTGTTTTGTCACTAAAAGTCTATAAATAAAAAGTTGATTGTCAAACAGAAATTTTATTCCATGTCTAGTTAACATTGAACCCATAGGTTGGCTATATTTTCTAAGTGCTCAATTTGCCCCATACCCTTGCTCAACTTACCTCACCTATGGGGTACGTTGAGCATAGATGACATTCTATATTTAAACAGCTGTAACTTTTAAATTGGGCTTGTTAGAAATAAATTACTAAGGTCGCTTTTGCAAAGGAATAAATGAGTTATCCATCAGTATGCATAACAAGGCATTAAGACTTATAGTTGATTTGCTATAACAGCTCAAGTGAAAAATTGCTCAACTAGCCCCTCCCTACCCTACCTACAGTTAACCAAATCGCTTCTCTCTGGGTCAATTGCTTGTTTAAGTCAAATTCATAGTCATAGTGAAACCGCTTTGCCATTCCTCATTCAACAATAACGTCAATGAAACAAATTCATCATCTAGCACAAATATTCAAAAAGCAAACTCGTACGTATAATTAACTTCAAAATAAAGTTTAAAGTTTTAAAAGAGCGAAGTTGGCGCGTTGTCAGAGGCTGGTACTGTGTTGTGCCATAAACCAGGCACCCGGTGTTATTTAGGGCCGCTCCAACTTCGGCCGAACCGGGCACTGCTTGCGCGGGAGAAATTAAGGCTTTTTAATAAATGCTTGCGCTGTCGCACTCATTATAGACATAAAACTTTAGAGCATGTTCATTTTCTGGAGCACTTTTTATTTATTCAACAAAGTACCATAAAGTATAGACCATAAACGATAAAATGACTCAATACAATACATCTTTGCATGTAACCTTCCCTGCTCTTAGAGCATTCTACTGGTAAGCCCAAAATCTCCAATGCGCAGTGGCGTCCGGTCTCTTCTGCAAGACTTTGTCTTTATACAAGGTGATTTTTTAGTCAGTTAGAATATTAATAGGGGGTACTCAGTATTCGATTCTCGTTCCAAATATGTAATAAAAAAGGGTGCTTAAATTTTGACGTAATTACCATTACAAACCTATAATGTATATACCTATACTCGACCCCGCGGTATAAACAAGGTCATTAACCCGGACGCTGAGTCGCCGACGGGCCGGTTTAGTACCTACACAGCTGTTCGCCATACATTCCGCGTATTTTTAGATAATCTTCATTGCCACTTTTGAAATAATTATCTTGTAGAATTTTGACTTTATATTTTTAATCATTACCTATGACCATGTTCTTTCATGTCCTCGAGTATAGCAAGTGAATTAAAAATCACCTTGTATTAGCCGACAAACCTGAAATCCCTAAAAGGTTTTGCTTGTCTAAGTTCCTGTGATTTCGGGCGGCGGAAACTCTTACCAGCAACTGATCTGTCTCCTGCTTTTTCTGCTTAGGATATAAAAACTAAGTAGGTACTATAACATAATTACATAAAGTTTGATTTCAAATTTGTCAAAGTTTTTTTAGTATTAGGTAGGTATTCCTATATTTTAACTGTTTAACCCCTTTAACGTAAGGTACTTCTGCCATACTACTGCCTTCATTTCGTTAATAATATAAATAATATATAAGTAGATAATTATAAATAATGATATCTATTTACTTGCCTATATTTACTCACATATACCTAGTACCTAGATTTAAATCGCATCCGTGATGATTACGTAACTTCATTGATGCGCATAGCTGTCATTGGTAAAATACAGCGTTGGAGTTTACGTGACATGCATAATGAAATTCTCAGGTTTTTTCCTAAAAATAGTGTAGTTAAAATGCTAACATAAAATAAAATGTCAATACCTAGCTGGTACACCTAATCCTCTCTCGAATTTCGACTATTCGATCAAAATGAAATCTGCGCAAGCACATAATATGTATAATAGGTATTGAAGTAAGTGAGTAGGTATGTATTTTGAAACGCCGATATTTCGACCCAGTTGCATGGATCGTGGTCACGGCTGAACTGCGGTGGCGCGGAGAAACTTTTGACAGGTGACACTTGACACTAATACATTAGATTAGTAAATAGAAAATTTAACATCAACACCGTTTTCACGCCTTTTAAGAAAGTTGCCGCCTTTTTGCGTTCTCCCAAAGATCGGGTACCTTATCAGTGTCCAGGGGTATATAAAGTCAACTGTAGCTGCGGGAGCTGTTACATTGGACAGACGAAACGCTCGATATCGCAGCGAATAAAAGAACACATCGCAGCAATTAGGAAGAATGAAGGGAAGAAATCAGCTGTAGCAGAACATCTACTTGATTCGGGCACTAACCACTGGATAGAACTTGGTAGCCCGCAAGTAATCGCCACGGAACGCCACTACATCCCACGGCTAGTACGAGAGGCAATAGAAATTAAAAAACACCCCAAAAACTTTAATAGGGAGGATGGATTTAAGTTAGCGCAAACATGGAATCCAGTGGTTAGTTTATGTAAGTCCGAAAAAGTTAAAAGTGCTGAGCGGCAGGATGTGGTCAGTGTAGTGTGTCGTAATATGGTTAACAAAACGCAAAAACGAACTAGACGTAAGGTAGATAGACTAATGTATTAGTGTCAAGTGTCACCTGTCAAAAGTTTCTCCGCGCCACCGCAGTTCAGCCGTGACCACGATCCATGCAACTGGGTCGAAATATCGGCGTTTCAAAATACATATCGTGAGTACCCGTATCATAATAAAATGAGTACAATCCGCGATGAGTTAAGTTTAAAATCATAAGTGAGTAGGTAGTTTGGTAAAATCTATGATTAATTATGTCGTACAATTTTTTTATTTTACGGGAGGATAATGTTCAAAAGATTCCTAGTTAGGTTCTCTGGACGTGCCTGGTTCTTAGTAGGTGCATGTGTATGTAGGTGTGTGGATTCTTACATAACTGAAGCTCTCAAAATATCTGACGTCACATCACGGGACGAGGCACTATGATGGAACGAAAACAGAAAAACAGAAAGTGTGATACACTTTCTTTAGATTCTTACGTACTAAGTAATACGGTTATTTTATATTCTTCATTTTTTGTATAGTTAATATTTATAGAATTACGACATTTAGACAATTTTGTGAAAAAATATATAAATATGTATTTAAAGTTTGGTGAAAAAATGTAAATAATTCGAGGCATTTTCTTAACCTTTTGAGCGCTCGGCTATGCAGTGCTCCACGACGAAAATAGAACATAGTCGAAAAAGACATAGGTAAGTGAACTTGATGATATTTTGATAGATGGTATAAAAAATTGATTTTATCCAAATCACCCTTATGATGTCATTTGTTTTTGTAAAAAAATACGATTTCGTCCACACCACCCTAATGACGTAATTTGTTTTGATCAACCCACATGTAAACCTTGACGCAGTGTGATGCACTTGGTGTAACACGCTTATTTTACTTATTCTTCATACAAAAAATCTTCAAGCTACATCTTCAAAATCGGAGATTTTTAACGCAATATGGCATAGTTATAGTAAGGGTAGCCTAGTAATATACGAATCTACTACTAGGAAACACTGCTGTATATACAGCACCTTGACGCAATGTGACGCACTTGGTGTAAAACGCCTATTTTACTTTTTATATACTTACCTACAAAAATATCTTCAAATTTCTAATCTTCAAAATTGGAATAAAATGTTTTAATCAAAAATAATTATAAAGTAAGAACCCGATTCCATAATGACATTTCAGAAAAAAAAATTTTTTCATGTAACACTAAGTCTACTAGCAACAGTTTTCGTTCCACTGTGCAAGGGTCATACATTCGTGAACACGTGTTTGAATGGAAGGGGGACTCCAAAATATCTTTAAATGGTATGACGGAATTTATAAATGACCCCTAAGCTCTGGTTTACCAACCTACTTTCATAATTTTATTAATAAGGTATCCGGTTTCTCTGAAATACATATTTGGATAAGTAAGTGGTGACTTACGTGGTGATATCGATGGCCATTAGAATAACATTAGATAGAGAAACTGGCGGGTTAAATAAAACCATTAAGTAACACCTGACTCCAAAAATCTAATCTCTAAACAAGTTTAACAGATACTCGTAGATATCTAAGTCGTGAACAGGTAACATTTTTTGTTCCCAGAACTAAACTGTCGACCATTATAACGCCTACCACTCGCAAAAAAACTTATGAAAACTTTTTGCAGATGACTGGTTTGCCAGCACCAAGGAAGAGGCATTGCAATTCGTCATTTTTTGTCCTACTCGCACCTATTAAAACAACCTATGAGTGAAAGAGACAAAAACGGAGGACCCATAAAACCGGTGACGCAAGTTTTGTTTAATTTATTTCTTAACTTGTGGACACATAAACCATTTTCGATAAAATGTATATGTAGTTTAAACTGTAATTGCTTTGCCATCGTATTTGAATGATTATGCTGCCAGGTTTAAATTAATATGAAACAACAAAGTCATATATTATATATGTGGGTACGCTTCATCACACTGTATGTATACATCAATTTTGCAATAAAAAATCTTTATTTAATTTTAATGAAAAAATTTAAACACAACGACATTATAGGTATAGTAGGTACTTACCTACAAACATATTTATGGTTAAATAGACTTAGATTCGAACATTGGAAGGTATCATTAATAGATAAAAAATTACATCCGTTTTGTACTGATACTCAAATGCACTCACAGGAGTAAATGTAACAATCTGGAGTTTTGATAAAATTATAATAAGGATTATCAATTTAAACAACGTAATATAATAAAAGAAAACGCTCAGTCATCTGCTATTCAAGTATTCACTATGTGATTATTAATTACTCAAAATCCCTTAATTATTAAAATATATTATAAATAATTAATCGAGATGAATGTAAGATTTACTCAACAAACACTTGCAGTACTAAAACGCGCATCATATAAATCGCGCATCAGATTCCAAAGCACCTACAAATCATGCCAATACCAGATACAGTGCACGTTATCAATTAGGACTACTTAGCCACGATAGTTTTACCTTTGATCACGGTTCTACAAACGAACTTAATCTATTTGTAGTAGGTACAATTTAAGATTCGAAATTAACTGGCGTGTATTTGTGAAGTAGCAAAGGTTACTGGCGGACGGTTTGGCCGCTTGGAGCACGTAGTGTGTAATAAATAAGGACAGAAACTTAGTACGCGCCGTGAGCAAAGCTTGTTCCTTATCTCTTAAGAGCGTGCACTAGTCCAAGTAACCCTACACCAAGTTTTTATGCCACAGTGGAGTCAAACCCTAAAACCTCGAGGAAAATATTTATGTCAGTGTCTTCGGAGATTTATAGCGGTTTTCCGACGTAACTTTAGGTCGGAAATTAATGGTTATACTTATGACATAATTATGATCAGGGGAGGTAAAATTTTGATGTTATGTTATGTTGTGTGATAAGGCTAGTTTGACTTGTTTTGAAGGAGTACTTGTAGTTCGAATGGTCGTGGTTGATAACTGGTTTTTGTTCATAATTAAGTGCTAATTACGTGTTTGCCTGTCTCTCCGTTTGTTTCATATTCATGTTTTTTTTATATTTATTATGGAAAATTTGACATACCAACTTACCGTGAATAAAGGAAAAATTTACGTTTTGACGTACCTACCTACTTGTTGAAAATAAATGAATTATTTTTGTGGTATATTCGAAAGTAATAAGCGCGTTATAATGGTACATCTAACAATATAACAAAGTAATAACAAGGTCTTTTCTTTTGGTGATTTATATCCTGAAAGGCAAGACGGCAACGACTACGGCAATTATGTACTTACGTTCAGTCGATTGTCTGGTAGACGTATAAATAGATATGTTATTTGCATATTGAATGACAGAACATACGAGCAAAACAACTATCTACAATAGTAGAGCTTAGAGTTCGCCCGGGGTAGTACTACCGCCCGCCACGGTACTTTGTACCATCTCTACCGTATAATAATTGTTTTAACAGCAATTGTGTTCCGGATAGAAAGTTGTGGAGCCGGCTACAATTTTTTAGAGGCGACCATCTCAACCTCAAGGGTAGCAACACATCTGTGACCGAATTATACCGAGACTCTTACTAACATTTACTAACTGGACTATTGCTAACAACAACTAACAGGACTAACATTCACTAACAGTCCCTGTCCCAGTCTTCACACTTACAAACTAACCAACTAATGTTCTAACACCGTCACCTAACCGACTAATTATCCCAGTTCCCATATGAGTCTTGTTCTAAGTCGGTCACAGTTGTCAAGGGCGGCAGCGGAAGGTGGTGCTGCATGCTCGTTTGCTACCTTAAATCAATAAAAAAAACGAACACAAACATAACATAACCTAAAATAAAAACTCTAAGCGCTGCTAGTCTTCCAGTAGATCCCTTAGGGCTCCCACACATAAACACGATACGACGTCGCGTCGTACAACGATGCGGCGTCGTTTCACGATACGACATCGTGTCGTGGAAATCTACGGTGAGCATCGTAAAAAACACACGATGCCGTCGATACAGTGAGGTGGTGTTTTAGTTCATTCCGAAAAATGGACCGCACTAGACGCATTTTGCTTCTGCTGTTAATAAGAAGACGAAGAAAGAAAAGACAGATACTCAGAAGATATTGGATCCACCCATTTCTTTCAAACATGAATAACGGGAGTCACTTTATAAAGAAGTACAATGCCTTAAAAATAGACCACAACAAGTTTTTTGATTACTTTAGAATGAGTGTATCAAGTTTCGAAGAGTTACTTCATCGAATAACGCCACATATAGCAGGAAAATATGGCAGAGGCAGACCACCCATCGAACCTCTAACGTCACGACGTCGTATCGTGCATCGACACGTTACGACGTCGTGACGTAGATTTCCACTTCCACGACGCGACGTCGTATCGTGAAACGACGCCGCATCGTTGTATGACGCGACGTCGTATCGTGTTTATGTGTGGGAGCCCTACCTGTTATCAAATACCAGGGTCAATGTCAAATAAGTAAAAAATAATTATGCAGAAGCAAATACCTAATAATAAAATTAACTTCCCCCGGATAACGTTAAAATTACGAATCATTTGTTTACTTCCCCACTAACAACATTACAAACGCGGTATTCTACAAAAATGTCTTAGAAAACTTATTGATGGGAGCTGGCGTTATTTTTAATGGGTTCGCGACCATTCTTATTGTCAATGGCGTTCAAAAATATATTTTTCAGTGTAAAGTTTATGGTTGAAATTCGTGTGGAGTTTGGTTTGGCAAGCACTAGGGCGACGGGTTGGGGCTGATTTATATTGGAGCAATGCAGTGGAGTAGTGTGCAGTTAGTATTGATTTCCATTCGTGATGCCCCTCCCCTTGTGCATCTCGCCTCACGCACTGTACAATGGCATAAGGCCAAGTGGACTGTATGCGATTGCACTAAAAAATGTTTGATTGGTGTGCTGGATTCTTTATGAATTTATCACCAACTTTAATGTGCTTTAATATGCATTTTGGTTTATATCCCTGGTTCCAGATATAAAGTAGATCAGAATGCTCTGGCATGAACTACGCTAAACACAATCTTCTTTCTCTTCTGAAGCTGGTTGTAAATCTGCTGCAGCTGATCAACGGTATAGTTTTACTTTAAATTACCTAGTACATAAGGATTATAGCAATATAAATTCTTAAATAACTACATTACCCTATAATTCAACCTGTTAGGATGATTCGAAAAGCGCCTAACAAAGGTTGTAGTCACTGAGTATATCTGTTCAAATTTAAAAGTACTTGTGTCGTATGAGGCTTAAATGATAAACGAGCTTTTAATAGGTTCAAGGTTAATTCCCCTGCCTCACCCTGACATACAATTGCGCCAACGATTAATTCAGTGTCAAGTTCTATTTTAAATAATTAAATTTCAGTTATCGTGATCATTCTTTTTGTAATTCAAATTTGGAAACTTATTGACGTTTATGAGTGTAACTTACGGTACGTTTATACATTTTTAACGTGGAATTTATTTTTAAAAATAGAATTTCAGGAAACCTACCATAGTCTTACGAATGATACATTCAAATTCTCTAAGTTTTGTTCTAACTGCATGTAGAAAACTATAGCACTCAGAAGAATTCAAAAATGAAAATAGGTTTTCACAAACATTTTCTTACGTCTAGAATTACATTTCTTGTAATGTCTAAGTATTGACAGTTTAATACGTAAGTACATAACATGTAAGTAAAACCAGAAATTTAGTTAGTGTTCACGGTCCACATCGGGATGATAAATGTGAAGCGCGGCCTCGACCAACCGACACACTACGCACCGAGGTCAATGACCGCCATTTCGGTTATGAAACGATTGTACCTACAGGGGCTGTCGTCACTACTGTTTATACCCTACTACCTAGTATAATATTTCATTGTAACATCAGGTAATATTGCTACTAAGTTGAAAACTTTTTGTTTGTCTGATATGCTCGAAATGTGAAATACCTACCTAACTAGTCTCTCAAAAATTAACATAAAGGGATTTGAATTTGAATGAAGTAACGATGGCCATATGGAATAGTGGAACCAAGTCCAGAGCTCTTCACGCAATAGGCAGCTTCATCACCAAAATACCACTACAAGATGTAGGCATCTAATCTAGGTAGGTAGGTACCGGTTGACTCATCTTAATTTTAATACCACCACCAATCACCTAATGTATGCGAATCACATCTTCTTACCTCACTGTTAAAGTAGAGTAAGTATTCATGGCACACATTGACATATCATAGTATGTATGTCAATGATGGCACATAATTTATTTCAGTTGTAACATAGGTAGGTAGGTAAAATATAAAATTTGGGAAGGGTTTTTAATCACGCCGACGTAATAAATAAAATTTCAACCTAATTATTTACTATTTTACTATTTTTAGTAAGCGCTCCCATAGAAATAAATTAAATTTCAACCTAATTATTTACTATATTGTTACTTGAAAGACCAGCATAAGAATCATAAATTAACCACCAACACGAAAGGCATGACAACTTATTTTTTTAAGTGCTAGTTGAAATATAAAAATTTAAATTCAGAATTATGATAAGATCCAGTATTGATGGAGCATTATTGTCTTCCAAGTTCATGTGCCAATGTATTATTTTCTTGCAATAAATCCGCCACGTAAGTACTAAAAGTAACTCATGATAAAGCAAATTTATATAAGGCGAAGCAAGTGATAATTTTACGTCCTATAAATTGAAGGCACCTTCAATTTGTTTTTGCGCACCCAAGTGAATTACGAGTACGTATGTGCGTTTCTCAGTATCACCACTTCTGACGTGCGCATTATGCGAGAAACTTGAATCATATCGAGAAAAACATCGACAACATCCGAAACAGTACCCATTTTTTATTAAAGAGAAAGTATTGAGGCTTCGCTACAGCCTTCCGGGTTGTTTAAGTTAGGTATATAGGTGAGCCGGTAAATAAATAAATACATTGCGTGAGACATCGAATTCTTATCGTGTATTCGAGAGATTTATTAGGAGCTTTCGAGGCAGGATTTACGGTGCTACAAGAAACCCGTTCCGTGCCTACCTACTTGCCTCAGTAAATAATGTTCCACCGAAATTAATGGCGTTCTTTCTTTAAATAGATGACTAAATAGCGCGGCTCACGTTATCTCAGTTAGTCTGTTGTTTATATTGGATCGCTTACGTAATCTAAGCTTTTGGCTCCATTAAGACACGCGCCCCTACTAGTAAAACGCTCCAAGCACGATATTTCTACAATTCGTCGAGCATAAATCAGAATGACTGCGCAATAAACGCCGTTCGGAAATCTTATTCATCTTGTCATCTGAATATTACATCCACAAAGTTTATAATAACGACGTATTTATTTGTGTTTACAAGTATATGAATACCATAACTATTTGTTTATTAGATTGGACTTTAAAATTTATCTACTTACCTAATAGCATTTAATAATTAATAAAGAATGGAAACCAAAGATTGATTCATTAATTTAATGACAATTGAAATTAAAGTTGTCATCGTTGACTTTATAGATATCAGTAATTATTTAGTATTACCTGTATAACATCGCTGGGTAGAAAAAGAAAGTAGTGGTAAACTTTTAAAACTAATTAGGTATATAGTCTGTTTACAACAGCACAAAACTTATTATAAACTCGAAAGTATAATTATGTAAGGGCTACATTGCTGTTTCTGTAGTAGGGGCTCGTGATAGCATTCTGCTTTTTAGTTTTTGTGTTGTGTAAAGTCAATGTCAAAACATTAAACAGAGAGCACCGGTTCCAACAATTAATGGCAGTCGAAATTAAACAGCCTTGAACACCACTCCGCCTTTCCAAACGATTCAATGAAATATACGCGTCAACATTCTCATGAAAAGTTATTTGTGGTTTAAATAATTTAAATATAAATATCGAAGGAAACCCATAAGTTTTACGAAAATTACGAGCTGAAAGGTTATTATTTGTTGAATAATAATTTTAACAAATATTGCCGGGTTGTTGAATGATCAATTGCGTCTTACTGTGAAAATATCTGTTGACGCATCATTCTTTCATCAACGTACAAATATATTTTTTTCTAATCCTTGGTTCCTGTATTTTACTATTGTAGAGCTGATAAATAAAGCGATAAATCATAAATTATCACGCCTTTTAAGTACCCACAGCTAGTTAAGCCCATGCAAAACACAGCCCATAGAATAAACATTGCAATACAGATAATGTAGGGAGCGTAGAGATGTAGCACTACACCGAAATCCACTTACCCCTTGCAGTGGTCCACGGTATCACGCTAGGTGTTCACAAGAAGGGCTCAATTTATTCGTTCATTACCACCAAGCGGGGGATCGTACGCAATTTTAGGATAATGGCTGAATACCACTCATAGACATAGTTAAATAAACGTTTAGGGCCTGCGGTCACATCTATAACTGGGGGCTTAGGAGGTTTATCATCTGGCCTCAAAGTTGCAGTAAGACTTGCATTTGAAATTGATATTCTGTGGAAAAATAGTATGGGAATATAGGAAAATAATAAAATATTTTTAATCGAAGCGTTGAAGTCACACTTGCAATTCAACTTGAATATGGCTAGGCAAATTGCAATGAAATTTATAATAAGAGCTGATTATGTAGGATAAAACATATTTTTATAAAATGCGAATATCTAGTTCACACCCCGCAAACCTTAGAATTTTTTTATGAAAGCCTTCGCCTAACTTACAAATATAATTTCAATTGATACAAGCAAAACTTCTGACATTAAATTTCTACAATCGTAAAACGAATCGACAGCGAATCGATTAATCCGGCAAAACGCGAACACGAAAGGTTAACGAAACAAAAACGTGAGAAACACGCCGATTTGCTTCGGTGCAATCAGCGACTAGTTAAAAATGAATCGCTTCTCGCAACAACTGTTATAAAACAAATCGTATGAGAAATAACGTTCACGTCAATCTTCACACTGCTACAGTCTAAGACATGCCAGTGTAAAAACAAGCAGTTGTCCACATCTTGGTATAGAGCAACCGTTTACTGTGGTCATTAAAGAATTGCCGACTATAAAGTTGTACGCAATAGTACGAGCCTCTCACACCAGGCCCCTAACATCATTGTGGCGTGTAATTCAATAATAGCCTTCAAAGACCGGCGGCACTAACAGTCCGGCTCCAACTATTATATGTAATCATCAATTGGTCACAGAGAGATTGACCTTTTATCGAGAAATCGCGATGTCGCGTTTTGTTCAGTGGATCGATAATACAAATTCTTATAGGTATCACAAACGTATAACGGCTTTTAAAATTTTGGATTTTTCTTTTTTAATGAAAGTTTTAAAAATTGCGGTAGGTAGGTACTTTCCTTTGTGATTTTTAGTTAATGTAGGTACAAAAGTTAGCAGCATACTATGGCATCTAATATGCATAATATAATATCTATCGTTAAAAGGTACCAACATATATAACTTATTGCTTAAAAAGGTGTACTTAAAAAGGTAAAAGTGCTTGCATAGTGTTTGCGTGGCACTTACCTACGGTTAGGTGCGCTTTCAGAAAATTTGTTAGTAAAGACATCTCTTTTACGATAATGTTCGATTTTCTATTAAACTTGAAAGCGTTCCACGTCCCACATTCTTATCTGGAATGTTCTACGACATATTTTTCCAAAGTTTCCCGGCGCGAGCTTTCAGGCAGCCGCGTATAAAGCTCTATTCACACATGGCGAGAGATAAGGCAGCTTTCACACCATTAAGCCGCGCACTGGAGCCCGGGGCTTTTCCAGATTAGATTATACACTCGATTTATGACGTCATTAAAGCTTTGATAATTACTCGGGACAGGCTGCGTAGGCGAGACGCGGGAGGGGCGGCGCGGGGTGGTAGCGGAGGGGGGTGCTTGTACTGTTTGATTGGATTCCTGGTACTGCGAGGGTTAAGGGATTAAAGTTATGGAGATTAGTTCGGCGCCCGCGGCCTCGCGCACTTCGTTTATGTTAAAAGGTCTATAGAGATGTGTGCGGATAAGAGATTGCTTATTGCCAATTGTGATAGCGAGGCAGGTTTTAATTTCGTTCCGCGCACGATCGTACAAGCGTATGTAAATAAAACTCTGATTGGGTACGAGAGCAATTAGAATTGCTGTGTATATTGCTCTGTATTCAAACGGTCGTTGCCTTCATTAGGTACATACGCCAGCAATACATCGACATGTGTAGCAGTATCAAAAGAGTTAAATATTACTAACGTGAATATGTTCAGAATAAGATCATTATAAATTTAAGAACTTATAGGATCGGCTCCCTGAAAATTGATGCGGGTATCCAAACATAACGATACTTTAACTATCTAGGGGCCACGCGAGCCCATCTTAACCCTGTATTGCCCTATAAATTACCTTCAATAATTTGTATTAGCAGGGATCAACTCTACCTATTTCCCTAGCTCAATTATAAGCGTTAAATAACGTCTTAAACATAATTTTCCATCGTCTTAAGCTTACTGGTATGAAAAGTGTGTATTTTCTCGGAAACAAAAGCCGTTAAGACGACTACCAGTAAAGCCTTATCTATGACGCTTGCATATTTCTCCTGTCGCTTACCGCAAAGTAGTTGAGCGAGAAATTGTTTTGCATACATAAAACTATTTCAGGAAGTTACTACTTACTACTACGTACTATGCTACTACTACTATGCTTACTACTTACTCACAAGTAAAAACCGCTATGAACCGTTTAAGCGACTCATTGGCGATGTAGTAGGTATATACCTATTTCCTTCAGACTGTTGTGAAAAACGTTGATCAAAAACACAAAATCACTTGCAACACAGTTGACCTGATAAAATGTTGTCATCGTCGCCTGTGCATATGCCAATGGACTATACAAATCGCCAATGCGTCGCATACAATCCAACTAACAAAAGGAGGTATAATCTGATAAATGAATTTTTAAAAAAAAAAACGCTTTAAAGTGCATATTGACGCATTGTATATATACAATACAATGCATATTGACTACAAATAGTACTACAAAAGTAACTACAAATTTATTAAAAACTTACGGATAGCTTAATACCAAGTTGTAACTTTTAACACAGAACTAGACGTATGCGGTATGGTACCTACATAGCAGTCCCGCTACCACAGCTAAGCGACCGTCCGCGAATGGCCATTCTATTAAGTGTAATGAGCCGTCCCAAGCTACATACGAGTACCTCCATACATTCTTAGTAAGTGCTTATCTACAGTACAAATTACAAACATGGTATTTACCTACGTGTTAGGTTTTGTTAAACCCATTTAACGATGAAAGAGTTACATAGTCATATCGGAATTCGAATTGAATCTTTCTATTGTTTAAATAAATATTAACCGTCAAAATATAATTATAGAATATTATTATAAAACTTTAAAAAAAGATTATTATGCTCTAATAATACCATACAAGCTAGGATGTTACTGACCGGTTTACATGTACGGGTAGCGTGTATGGCTAGCATAACAAAAATATAAAACTGTCTCTATATTTGAAAATGATGCAATAAATAAGAAAGAAACGCTTAAACATTCAGATAAATGCCAAGTGTTTTGGGTCTAACATTCTTACTCGGACGGGAATCCAACCCGAGACAAAACACGTAGCAATCGTAGCATGCGTAGTAAGGTTGTCTAGAGAACCGATGGGATATAACACAATTTAAAAAATCTAAATATCGCAATTCATAATAAGTACACGCATAGGTATACTGACAATGAACTCTCGTATCATTCATTATCCGTTACACAAAATTAAGCTTTATTCAGTTAGCAATAAATACTAACTGAAACTTTATATTCCAGCAATGGTCCTTAGATCTACATACATATTTGAGTTTATTGTGAACAGCGCAATAGTACTTAGTTTATGCCCTATTGTATGCGACTAGGTGAAGATAGCCCGCTTTTCGTGTTCGTATGAAGTGACTTACGCTTGGGAGAATTTTATGGGATTATCGTATGGAAATGAGGAGAGACAATGGAGTTAGCTAAAATATTGCGATATAAAGTGCAATTGTAACTTCTTCAACCCAGGTATATGATACAATACCATTATTTTCCGTGGAAAACAATTTTAAATGTTTTGAAAATAAATTTACTATAGAAATAGGTATAACACAATTCAAATAATTTAATTGCGCTTTTAGACGCGCATCAGAGACGCATTTTCAGACGCGGTCACATTTGATATTGACACTATTGACCAAATACAAAACCTTTGCCATAAGTTATATTATAGAAGGACTAAGATGAACTTACCCATTTGTATTGTTGTGTAAAGAGACATGTTTCGGTAACATAACACGCCAACAACATTAGTTACCTACGCCCGTAACATAAATAATGATGTAGCAAATAAATAGGGAACGCGGAAGCGTAACATAGTGATAATTCGTCCAAGTCGGAGCTCGTTACACAATTACCGACCTATAGGGCTTAAAGGATTCAAATCGTATTTCATTAGAGAGGGCCATTTGGCTCGATTAGCGTTCATGAACGAGGCATTAAAAGTGACGCGATCGTAAGTTCCATCGCATTTGGCAACCGTATTGTGATCCCGATACGTCGAACAAACGCGCGATAATGATGTTTGGGTTGTGATTCCGGTTATTGGAGCCACATTCGGTATTATGTCGGTACGCGCACTCTATGATTTAAATGGTAATTTTGAAGAAAGAAACAAAAAATGAACCTAGATCTACCAATAGATATATTTACCTACTCAAAGTACAAGTAGGTATATTTACATATTTTTATGTGGATAAACAATAAGTATTATATTTATATCTGTTAAGCTAACAAGATTAGGTATGAATAATAAAATAATAATTGTCTACATTATCTACCTTTGCGTCCTGCCTAGTTAGGTATAGGTATACATATTAGACAGTAGACAATTGACGATTCACGATATAGTAGTTACTATATCGTGAAACCTAAGGAATCTCAAAATCAAACATGCTTTTAACTAGATCAATTAGTACCTAATCTAACCCTACGTAGATTATATTTTCTTGATTATATGGCGCCCAACAGCAACTGCGACCAACTATGATCTACATAGCCGTACCTACCTAAATCTTAGAGTCAAATGACGTAATGTACCTAATAGGAATTAGGGTATTATCAATAGCCCTTTGGAACTCTAAATTAGATAAGTATGTACTCTACCCATTTATTAACTACACACTAGAGATATAAATTATAAGATTATTTAACAAGTAATTTGTGATGTATCAGTTCATAAATAGCCGCATCTGTATCTTTCATGTTACAAACAATCCATTTTGCGATAATATTTAATAGCATCGAAATCAGCGTGCATACATCGCATAAGCCCGGGGCTTCCGATAGCGGCCGGTCAAAATAGGCGATAATTATGAAATGTGGTGCCCATTGTCGCCCATTAGCCGGCTTGTGGCTTTGCTAGATATGCAAATGTTTAGGTGCGTGTAAATTTAATAAAAATTGTACCTATTTTACGACATCTCATAACTATCATAAATAAACAATTAGCGGAAGCCTCTAAGTAGATAGGATACAATTTTTTATGATAAAAAAAATGTCAAAGGCATTGACTAATGATAGCATTTTTCAGTTTAAATACGTGATATTTACTAGGTACTTACATAAATATAACTTATTTCTATTACATACCTCTAGTACCTGCAGACATTTTTAGTTAATAGGCACTTAAATGGAAGTCGACATAAGTCGATAAAATTATCTATCACTATAAGTTCTAGTAGATCCCTATCCTTAAGTTTTAATAGTCACATAATATCTAACAATAATTATAAAATATTGATACATTATTGATACACTCACCAATAGACTGCATAGCTGCATCAAAAGCCAGATAGCTAAGATTATCTATTAAACTAAAATTGACTCTAATACTTGCATAGATCTAGGAAAGTTTTAAATTTAATTTCACAAAAACGCAGTACCACAGGTATCAATGATCTGTTCACAACTCACAAAATTACCGCACTGACAACACTGCAAGTACAATAGGTATTAAACTATCCTACAAATAATAGCTTTGAGCAAGAACAGACCCATAATTCACCTGCAGAAATATTTGTGACAAAACGTTTATTACGCAAATTAAAACTATTAAAGCAAGCCGATCTCAAACAATAGGGGAAAGACTTTCTTTATGCAACGCTAAGGTGTAATTACTTTCAATGCTTTGTTTTTTAAAAGGCCTAATGGTCCAGAACACCTTTCTTCCTTGTAGCGCTCATCCTGAGGTACTTTTTAGTGGTTTACGGTGCAATAAAATTTCTCGGACAAGGGCAAACATTGCGGGATTGCCATTATATTCGCAAGACATAACAGAAAGGTGCTATTGAGCATTTACGAAAAAATACGTTTTTATGGCATAACGTTTTTCAAGAGCATTATTTCGTTGCGCAACTTAACCCATTTGAAATTTTCAAACGGTCCTCTTTGTGCGAACCAGTAAGGGTTATTTTAATGTGTTTTGAAAAAAATGGTTTTTTACATTTTTTATCGCGTCGCTAACAATCTTCTGCGAACGCGGGCCCCAAAACAAAAGCCTAACGTTTTGTTTTCATTCTTTGTTTTATTTCACTAAACTTAAAATTATACGTTTTGAGACTATTGTGTTAGCCAGTCTGTTGAGAAGATTTCAGTCTTGAAAAAATCGTTCTAGTGTTCACTTGCCTTGAATATGTTGGCTGTGTGAAGTTTATAATAAGATCTTTTAAATAGGGCAATAGTAAAAATTTAAAAAGGCCAATTTTTAAGACTGTTATGTGCCCGATACGCCGATGGATGAACATAACGAGTAAGGTAAGTCCTCCAATATAATAGTTATGTCCTTTACCTACTGTATCTTACATTACTTAAAAATTACTTACTTTACATCCCTTCATTCGTGTCAATGTGTTGGTACATACCTAATTAATTTCTTTTATAATGTGTTGTAAATTCATAGGCTTTTTTACTTACGGTGAGATTAGACCAACATCAATAACCAAGTATTACCTTACACTAATTTCCTAATAGTAAACGGTAACAGAATTAAATCTGTAAATAGGATATTTTTTGCAAATTTTAATGCCATGTATTTAAGCTTTGTTGTCGATATAGCCCGGTAAATTTAGACATAAAATTAGTGGTCAAATAACTATAATTATAATTATAATTAATATTCGAGTTAAGACGTATTCATGTTTTGTTATTCTCATAAATTAATTTTTTTAAAACCCGTATTCGAAATAAACTAAATTCATACCAAATAAGACAAACAGCTGATACCAATTATACAACCCGTCTGAAAAATTTAAATTTGGTATATCACCTAAATGTTAGAAAAGACAAGATGGCTGCATTCCAACGTCGTCGTGCAAAGCTCTACGAACAAATGAACCTTAGCTTATCTATAATAAAGAACACAATCGCTTACGGGCTAGTTAGTCTAAACATTGAAAAGTAAGTCTAAACTTTTTAACTTTATACTGTCAGCAATAAAGTTCATAATGTTTTGTACGTACAGCCGTGGTCGGTCGCGGTATCTTGCCAGTTATAAGTCAGACTCGTGTCCGCAGATAGGAGGCCCAACGCCCACCTAAACTTAATACCACATAACTCACAGTCGAATAAATTATTGCTAGCTTATACTTGTTTGCCGAGCTCCTTTTTCTCTGGTAGATATCTATTTAAAGCCAGAGGAATAATGGCGACACTGGTCTCGAGCTATTGAAGATCGATGGCCATTGGAGTATTTTATTTCTGTAAGGAACATTACGATAGAAGAAGTTTGAAGTCGCAAGTTGGAAATATGATTGAAAATTCCTGTTCTTATTAACATGTATGCTAGTTGCTATCTTAATTCCATAAAAAATCCTTTTGTATTTCATTTTTCCACTAAAATACGTACCTAGGTAGGAAATACATAAAAAAATTACATGCACTGTTATAACATATTGTAACAGGCCTTAGCTGGCCATATGAAAAACATGGATTACATCAAACGAAACCAACTTTTACCAAGGTATGACGTTGTACCACTTTAAACAATCATTGTCATCGTTGTAAAATAGGTACTTGTCAGTTGTAAACTTGAACCTTCGTCGCGATATAGGAAACTCTTTCATATTTATACCTATGTATATACCTGCTACTCGTACTGACCATACTCCTAATCAAATTACTAAAACATAATATCTGTTAACTTTGGAATGTAGTCAAGCAATAACTTATAAAAAAAACATAAACACACACAACAAATAAAAAAAACATAATTGATAAAGTAGAAATAAAAACACTACTAATAATGAAATAGTCCATTATTACCTAAAATCTAAAGCTACAAGAAAAATCCAAGAACACTAAAGCAAAAACTTAAAAACTGCAACTAAAGAGTTTAACTCAAAGCCAACAAAAAAAATACAGAGAGCATTCAATTTGAGAACAGGACACGAAAAAGGACAAAAACATTTATTTGCATGATTGAAAAATACAACAGCTACAATGATCCAAGTGAGTGCTTATCATTCAATCAGACGCATCCGACCTAAGTGCTAAAGAGACTCGAAGTTTTTTTTTAATCGTGAGTGGGCACTGCCAACGATACCAAGGGCTTTTATCTCAACGTGATATATACTCTGTCACGACATCGAACGTGACCGAAATACAAGGCGATTTATTTCAGACCTTAAATAACTGCAGAGTTCCGATTCACTGGAATATTTTTTATTTTTAAAATGTATTTTTTTTTTGTGGTAATAAGGTAGCTAACGAGCGTGCAGCACCACCCTTCCACTGCCGCCCATGACAACCGAGTTGAACAAGACTCAATGGAGACTAGGTTGGTTAGTCCAGTTACCAGACGTTGTTAGAACATTGGTTGGTTAGTACCTAATAGCACAAAGTAGATAAGTAATAGTAAATAAGATGACTGGTGCAGGGACGGCGGCATGGCGGGCGGTGGTGGTAAATATACATCAATGGGTGGTACTGCCCCGGGCGAACTCTACGCTGTAGAGCCTAGAGTAGAGAGAGTAGAGTATAGAGAGGTAGTAGTACCTATTAAATCAAGATCAAGTCATAAATATACATCAATGGGTGGTACTACCCCGGGCGAACTCTAGGCTGTAGAGCCTAGAGTAGAGAGAGTAGAGTATAGAGAGGTAGTAGTACCTATTAAATCAAGATCAAGTCATAGAGTCATCAAGTCATAGAGACATTTTTAACACGTTCGTATTAAAATATCTCTCACATCACCTGTGACTTATAACGTGTCTATGTATCATACCTTATTGTTGTGAGTTATCCTGCAATCCATCGGGGTATACCGACCGACAGTCTTGGCCATTCGCCAGCGGTTCAAGCACTTCTGTTACAGTTTGAAGGACAAGACACTTGAGGTTCACTCGGACTTGATTCAGACCCAACTTTAGGTCTATAAGTATATGTTAGAGCGACTGTACCGAATTAAATAATTAATAATAAAAAATACTTATTGTACTTGTTATTGTTTTTCCACTTGTCCGTTGCGATTAGTTTTTTCACTTGTCCGTTGTTGACGTGTCACTCACTTCTACTAATATGTGTGTCAGCACATTTACATTCCCCCGTCTATATATGTAGCTTCACTTCAAGTTTCACTTCAAGTTGCAGAAGTTTTACTTCAAAAAAAGAACGGATCATGTTCGACCGATATGTAAGTATGTAAAGTAGGTAACTATGTATATAAGTATTTTCATGTGTTAATTCATAACTTCTGAACTATTCATCATAACTTAAAAATGAGTTACTGATTTAAAAAACATAATTAGGTATGCCCTTTTTTGAGCACAAAAAAAAGAAAACCATGAGAATTGAATATTAATTAACAAAATTTAATTACAAGTCAAAATAAACTAAAACAAGTCATAAATTAATGTCATAAAAAATAAGCTAAGAATTTAAATACTTAAAAAACAACAGTAATACTTCTTCTATATAATCTAGGAAGGTAACTAGGTAGAAGTAAGTAGGTACCTAGATACCTTCTAGTTGTAATATATTTCCCAAGTGTTGGAAATAGACCCGATCGTGGAGTTATAGGCCCAACGTTCAAAGTATCGGCGACAAGCGACGATAAAGCAGCAAGGCGTGAACTTGTACACGGAAACTGGATTTGTTCGCGTGTAGATAACTATCGCGATCAGAAAGCCTTGTAAGGAACTGAAGTACCTACTTATACTGCATGTAGATACCTACTGAATTACTAAAGCGGGCACGAACATCAGAAAAATCTGAATGAAATTGAATGAATTTCACAAATTGTTTCTATGGTCTAGTGTCTGAGTTAACATTTATACATAAGGTAGATAACCTACTAACCTGCATTAAGTACCTACCTGTACCAAATCCACAGACAGTCGTAGCATCCATACTTAGAATCATACCACAGAGACAGTATTAAGATTAATACTATCGTTGTTAAGTCAGGATAAAAAATAACCTTACTATTAGATAAGTAGGTATATTAACTTCTTAATTTCTATTCCTACTTTACATAGCTATATATTGTCTAGATATCATACCCATGAATAACCTACCTCAGGAAAAATATAATTTATCATTCAAGGAACTAATAACTTATAAACTGACATTTCATTTACCAATAACAACGGCACTGATAATAAAGCTTATGAATAGTTTCAAATAACTCACTCACTCGCGTCAAGTAATAACAAGGCAAATGCAATGCAATCACATGCGCCGGCGCAGTTGATTCAACGACATTTAAGACACTGTTCAATGCACTCCGCTATCTCCCCACGTTTACCGCACAAAAATAAAACTACAGACGTAGCAGTTACAGTCCAAAATCGGTTGAAGACTTTCTGATCATATGTCTTATCAGTCTAGATAAAACCAACAGATTTATAAGACACTGAACGATGTGTAGAATATTGTTTTCGATCCTGACATTGGTGCTTAATGTCTTTGTTGCGGCGATATTCCTCAGCTAAGTTATGGAAACAATGTTGCACGACCCCTAATACCACATTCACCTAAAGTTATCCAACTGTTTATTGTAACGATCGTTAGTTAGATATCTTACGACACATTTCTCCTAAGATACCCTCTACATTCATTGCTTTATCTGAGTTTTACGTACGACGCTAAAGAGCGCTATGAAAATCAGTAGTGTTTAACATAATACCCAAGAAAAATGAGATTATAACACCAGTTGTGTACCTATAAAACTAAGGCGTTAAATGATTAACGATTAAATAATAAGCCACCGCGCACTCGTAAAAGAAAGATTAACATACAGTTACGGGTGTAAATAGCCTATAACTTTGATTTTTACGACTAAATAATCGTAAAGGAACCCTGACTACGCGGCCGAGTTAAGGCGTCGCTTGTCGTTTTGGAGATACTCGAAGAAGGGAACGTTTAAAATTCGGTCGGATTTTAATCGCGGACAATGCAAACGGGAGGCCCGCTCTGATGCACTTTTATTTTACGACGCACTCGTAACATAAAACGCGGAACGTCTCAACAACGGTTAAGAGGCCATTTGAAGGAAAGAGATGCCAACAACTCACTGCGGTCTGTCTTTTTCGTGTCGTGCCGGTGTCTTTTTACACGCTTTTATACACAGTGTAAAGAATTTATATCAGATTGTTTTGAAAAAATATTGTATTTATTTTTATGCGAGGGTCGCCTTTGTCCATTTTTCTATAACTTCGATTGCCACGTCATGGAAAGCTATAGTTTATTGATTTCAAAATATTTTTTTAACTACTTAGGTAGGTACATTAAAACTAAACTGTAGGTAGGTACCAAAATATAATCAGGCAGGGAGTTACATAAAATACTAATATAGGTACAATGATGTTATAAATATGTTAAAAAGAATGTAGGACCTAAAAAATAAAATTATTACTTGTAGATGTAAAAACAAAACAACGTAGAACATCACTATTCCGCACTCAAGTAGAAAACACCCTTTGCCATTAGCGGTGGCCCTGGCCTGAACTCCGAGTAATTAAACAGCTGAAATTTTAACTGCATCTAGTATAAATTTAATAAGGATGGGCAATTACGAACGCCGGCTGGTTGTTTAGGTTTGGCCAAAAACCAAAATGAGGTCTGTGAAGGTACATTGTCGTATATTCGTAGAGGCTCGTTGTTAAATTGGAGCCGAGTTTTGGTCGTATTGTGGTCGGTAGCCGGACGGTCTGTGTGAATAGTAGGTACCTATTAGTGATACCTATCTACTTACTGTGTAGCCCTGCAAGTAGGTATCATGATTAAAATCTTATTAGGTACCTAATTCCTAGGTACCTTATTGTAATCCATTATACCTACTTATTACCTTATGTTAATTCCTAGTTCCTAGTTACCTTAGGTACCTACCTATTACCTTATTTGCTACGCCTTTGGTTCGATGAGTTAGATCACACTACTTTACATACCTATTAGTAAGAAAATAGTACCTATTAGGTATAAGGTGAGTAGGTATATGAGGTAGGTAGGTTGTTATATTTTTATACCTTATAGTTAGGTAGGTATATTAAAGAGTTTTTATTGCATATCAGCTATTGATATTAAGTTACCAGGCAAGAAGATTGGTTCATAAAACTAGGTACATACATATTTAAAAATGTATCTTTATGAAAATTAGGTATTTACCTAGTAATATTTTATGAGTAGGATAATCATTAGATGCTATATATTTGTGGCTAGCGCGATAATAATTATCTCTCCCAGTCACATTTATTCATCCCAACTTTGACTTATTATCTACTCGGTGTAACTTTAAGCAATTGCCGATACTTGACAAGAAGCACTATAGGGCTAGTTTAAATTAGACACGGAGGTAGTACACCGCTTAGGCCCGACAGCGGCTAAATTAACGGGCACGTACAATCACGACACTGAAGAAATAGAGTTATTGCTGATTAATCCGACCGTAGACGTATCTGGCATGAATAAGTGTGGATCGTGCTTTAGGGCTGGTAACTAGTACCTAGGTGTACCTTATACCTAGGTGTCTAACCTAACTTATGCCTACCTACAGATATTCTTTTTATTAATACTTACCTATAAGTTAATGGTAATAAATACAAATATTAATACTAATGTATACGATAAATCTATAAATCTTTAAACTTTAATGCTTGACTTCCTTCTTAATTTTAACAAAACCACTTACCTATACTAGGTAGTTACCTACCTGTATCACATATAATAAAACATACCTACTCTTAAAAAAAATTTATTAAAAAGTGCATTTATAGGTGTTTCTTATCAAAAAAAACGATCATTTTCTTAAAATTTGGCACACAGTGCCTATGACCCTAGGTATTTTTTTTAGTTTTTGTGATTCTGCATCACGCCCTGCATATTATTACGAGCCTCCAAAAGGTAAAAATACCACCAGTTAAAAAAAAACTCATAACGATTTATTTACCTACGTCAACTCGTTAATTTACCTACCTAATTATAAAATTTAAATGACTAAGTAGGTAAGTATAAAATAAAACGAGAAATATTTTATAGTATAAGACAAATAATGTAATTTGTACTAGGTTTATACCTAATATTTTTTTTAACAGATATTTTCCTCTGAGGTACCAAATACTTTATTATCATGCATTTTATCATAAATATGCACGTAATTATTCCTAAAGCTAAATTCATAGAAGTTGAAAAAGTAATAGAAAATAACAATCGCCTACATTTTAATTGAACGACGGAACCGAGATTCCGTCGAATGGCGGGTAAACGCCGTGAATCGCCCGATAATAATGAAAGTGATGGCAGTGACGCCATCAGTGTATGAAGCGCCCGTTTCGGCTACATAAACAGCCCGTACACCACATAACCATATTAAATTCAACTACTATTACATCCTTATTTCAATGTAATACGGATCAAATTTCAATGCAGCAAGTGTCACTTAAATAGGTCATTCCGTATAGAATCCCCTCTTCTAGTAGCGGGAGGAGCGCACGCGGACGGCTTACATGCACGAAACAAAATGGCCGACTTTTTCTTACAGCTGATTCGATCGCTAGTTTGCATTCTTTGTTTGTTCCCCGATAAGTTTGGACGTATTGATGCTGAGGTTAAGTGTTGTTTGATTATATAAAATGTTATTTTAATATTACTGTGACAGTTAAAATATTTTTTCAGTTTTTTGTTTGTAGGTACATATTAATAAAATTTTACGTATAAAAAAAATAATGAAAATAAAAATTGCTCTAGAAGTCTAGAAAATAAAGATTGCTCGTAGGTAATAATAAAACTTTACCGTTACAAAAATAAAAAAAATGATGAAAATAAAGATTGTTACCTCCACTGCTAATGTTTTCAATTGCTGACGCGCAAAATAAAGCCAGGTATTAATTACCTTTTATTTTTTTTATATTTTTGAATGTTACTTAAATGAATAATTATGAAATCTATGATGAACTATCCAAAGCTGTTGAAAGAGAAAAAATAATAATATAACAAATGGATTGGCCTTGCATTCTTACGCGGTATCCGGTATCACATGCCTATATAAGTTTATTTCATTTTTAACCGACTTCAAAAAGTTTGTGTCTTAATTCGACCGTAGGTATACATATTTTTTTATGTGTTCGCCATTGACTTATCAAATAAGTTCGTCGTTTATGAACCGATTTGGATCATTATTGTTTGTTGGAAAGAGATAGCCGTGGATAGGAAAGAGATAGGATGTTACGTAAACCAGGTATCATACCTAAGTAAACCAGGATCTGATAATGAAATCCTAGAGAAATTGAGAGGAATCCTCAATATTTTTTTTAATTGCTTGTCGAATTTGAAGTCGGTTTCTTGTTTTGCAAAATTATTTATATATTTAATATCAAGCACAATTATGTAAGTACCTAATATAAATGAATAACGTTCAAGAGTATTTAAATAAAAAACATGTAGGTACCTAGGTTGGAATGTATATCATACGCACGAAAAAATAACTTCTTTGGTAAATAAAGAAATGATTTTAATGCCAAATGTCATTCCTAATTAAAGTTTCTGATATAGACTTCGTCTAAGTCGGCGTTTCACATTTGCAGGGTCGCGACCCTGCGAAATGTGTTTTATTTAACCTAATGGAACCAGCTTGGGTTTAAAAGTATTAAGTGGGTCACGAATTGGCAGTGTGAAAATTACCGGGCCATGGCGGAACAATGTTTGGGAAAATGGGAAACACAGGTCTAGGTCATAAACCCAAAAAAGTACCCAAAAATGATAGGTAGGTATCAAATGAATGGTATGAATGGTATATAGGTAACTGTTTTAATAGGTGTTAGGTATGATTATAAATACTTTTCTTGAATATTAAGCCATTCAAATACTAGAAATTTTGTAGGCATATAATTTGTGAAAAGTATAAGTTTCTAAATAAAAAATACCGACCTAAGATTGATCCTTTTTATTTATATGTATTCCCAATTTTTTAGCCTCTAATAAGTTTTGATTTATAGATTTTTATATGGGTGGGCTTTCTAAAGTATAATAAGCTGAGATTATTTATATCTTACCCATAAAAATACATCAATTATAGGTAAAACCTACTTTTGAGGAGTGGCGAATGTAAAGGCAATCACGACGCGATAGTTTTCGCGCAACGACCGCACGGCCGTTGCGCAGTGGCCGCGCGGTGACTGCGCGCTCGGTCCTAGTGCATAGCAAATTAATCTTTAGTAACTAGTCCAACACGCTTTTGTGTTCAGGCAACGCTAAAACAGGTTTTACAAAATAGAGTGCAGTTGAATTGAACACGGATTTTTGATTGGTTCAATTAAAAGAAATCTAATCTAATAAAATCTACCCAGTATTATTTAATTTTTTAAGCTTCTCTCGTGTAGCGCTATGTAAACCGCTCTTATAACCCGGTGACGATACTCGGATATTTTCAGCCCATGTCGCTGCGTCGACCGGCGCCGACTCGGTTCTTTTTCCCTTTTCTACGTTCGCCTTTATACAAATAACTAACCAGTCGTGTTGTTTATGTAGCTACAATAGAAAACTTTGACGATTTCGTCAAGTTTTTCGTGTTTGTATTCAGTTCAGCAGTTATAAAATGCAACTTAGATTTAGTTTTGCTTTGTTTTTATTAACCTACTTATTAGTTATGTAGGTACTTATAGATGTTGTACCCTGCAAAGCATAACAGGTGTAAGATACGCAAATCATTTTTTTACATGTCATCAATTTTTGTAATTAAAATAGGCTGCAGGTACTGACGTAAATAAGTAATATTAACTTTTCAACCAAATGACTGTTTAATTATGGTGTTAAAATAATTTTTTTTTGTCAATAACTCTTCATAAAAAATGTAGGTAATAAAAATGTATAAATAATAATATGTAATATTTTTTAATTAAAATGAATTATAAGTTACTTATATTAGAAACTTATTTTATTTTCGTTTTTAATAAAAAAAAATCTCAAAATCTCGCCCTAATAAACCTAGATTTTCACTAGTTTCCTTTATCGTATTAATTACCAAAAAAATACCACATGTCAATCTCAACTACAACACTGGAAACCACAATACAATAATAGATTACGATATAAAACCTAATTAATTTTATTGTTTTTGACGAGAAAAAAAATCTAGAGTAGGTATTTAGTTTTTTATGCGCACCTGGATGAAGACTTACACTCTAGTAGGTATAAGTATCTATCCCCGTAGCTACGTCCCGACAATGCCTAGGTATAAGATTTATGCTATTTTAGCTGGCTTATATTTTACGTATCCTTTTATTTTTATTCTTATTCTATTGTTTAGGTATTCTAGTTTGATTAGAGGCATGACCACACCAAAATTTCAGTAGCTACAAAAACAACGATAAATCAAGTTTTGAGTTTGAAGTACGACCACCATTAATTTTAATATCCCACTTATTCCAAAGGGTTAGACAATTTAAATAGTTTTTCGTTTTGGTTCTCTTCATTAAAATTCAATTAGGTAGGTAGGTATAGGAGCTTTAGATAACTTCCTTAATTGCGTATTAACCAAAATTTTTTAAATAGTACCTAATACCTACTTACTTATAATACCTCATGTGGGTAGGCACGTTTTGGGACAAATTTAATTAAAACCCTAAATCTTGTACTTACCGAAGAAGACAAGTACCTAGATAAATTTTATCAAACTCTTCCGAATAAGTAAATGTTACTTAAGTAATTTATTATTAGTGTAGGTAAGTAGGTAAGTAGTAGGTAGGTTACGTTCCTACCTAGGTAGTATGCACTTAGGTAAAATAACTAGTTCATAAGGTCTTAAAAGGAAGCTCGTAGACTTAGGTAAGTACCTATCTATAGTAATTGCCTAAACGTGAAATCGATTTTTTATGGAATACAGGGAGCAAACGAGCATGCAGCACCTCCCTTCCGCTGCCGCCCATGACAACTGTGACTGACCTAAAACAAGACTCAAATGGAGACTAGGATAGTGAGTCCATCAACACATAAAACCAAAAAAATCAATGTTACACAGGCTTAGCAACTTCGTCTAAAATGAACTTAAATCTGACGCATGAATTTAGAAAAGACGGTCCAAGGAAACTGGGCACATTATTAATTTCCACTGAATACAAATGCGGTCGTCTGCCGGCATACTAACCACAATCAATGGTGGTGGTCTTCAGACCACATACTCGTAGAGCTACACTACATACACTAGTAATTGTATCGTCGGGTCGTGTTTCTATGAGTAGGTGCATATCTAGGTACTTCAATTGAATTCCATTGCATAATTATCTATAAAGCATAATAGGTACTGCATGTAGCTACCTATTAATTCAATATTTGTAGCTTTTGCACTAAATCGACTCAAAATGCGAAAAAGGTAAAATCTCTAATAATTTTATTCATTCCTGTAAGTAAGTAATGTACCTACGATATCAAAACTTTTTTCACTAGGTAGGTGCCTATTTCAACTAAATATAAGTAGGTACCTACCTACGTTAAGCGTCTTTAACTCTTCAACCACGTTAACAAAATATACCTACAATAACCCATACAGTCTAATCAAATACCAATCTAAATATGGATCACCTATAGATAGTTAGCAATGAACTACTTAGCCGTGTGGATAATTAATTAAACCGTACAGCTTCGTAGTTCAAATAGTCGTTCATTACATAACATGCATATAGAGGCACTCAATAAAACAATCACGTGATTACTGGCCTCAAAGCGTTGGGTGTTAAAACTTAAAACAAACAACGTGCGGGAGTTGAATGCTAACACGCAGCGGCGGCGCCTGCGCTGCGCGTGCCCCGGCTGTATTCTTACGCAGATCGTATTCGTACACGCCCGCAGAACGTATCCGTACGTATGCGTCCGTATCCGTATGTATGTACGCGTCGATACATTTATTTTTATTTACAATTTATGTCCGGGGTGCGTGGCGGCCCCACGCCGATGATGGACACACGAGCTACAACATCGCTGCTGAGTGATTAGTAGCTGTTTGTTTTTATTTTTTGCTTTAGTGGCATACGCAATCTGTGTTATTAGATGAGGAAAGACCCTCTTGAAATAAATGGCGCACCGAAATAATTATTTGGGTTTAACCTCAATTTTTTTTAAATGTAGGTAGAACGTATGTACCTATCAACATATACCTACGTATTTTCGATCCAACATTTTGCAATAGATTCAACGAGAATGGTAAGTATATAAGATTGATAAGATAATCAAAATGCTCGTCTGCGGTCTAAGTGCCATATCGGAGGCTTTCGGGTGGCATAAAAACTTCCTTTACTTGGGTTGGCCACTAAATCCTCCACAAATCCGCACTGGAGCAGCGTGGTAGTGTATGCTCTAGCTAGGCCAATAATGAGGAGTGATCCGTGATCAGTGCTAGTACGTAATGAAATTTGGGAGTAGATAAATGTTAAACGCAAGTAGATATTTTATCTACCTAATAAAGTTTTAATAAAAGTCTTTGTTAGTTTTAATTAATCGTATGTACTTACAACAAAACGAACACCAGACGAACGGTTGAGCAAAGGATTGGGATATTTACAGTTTTTTATTGTTTCTCATCTTACACAAATTGCACAATGAAGGAAAGAGTAGCAAACAAAAACATTCCATAAAAGATAATAGAAGGCTGGTTTTTTATACCTGCTATTAGACTTAACCGTTATACTGCTGAGTTTTAAAAAATGCAATATATTTTTCTCAACATTTTTTTCTTTGTTGCAATATAAATTATTGGGCAATTTTAATTCTTAAAGTAGCATTACTTAACAAGTTATAAGTATCGTAACAAAATATCATTATTTCTAAAGAAGGACCTGTTTAGGAAAATTGTAAACGCAATTATTTTCAATTTATATCTATAGTAAAAGGTTGACACACACTGCATTGATAACTCACACACATGATTTCCCATGTACCTAGCGGGTGTCATGGATAACAAATACTTATAACATAACACCTGAAAAAACCCGCGATACAAACAAACATTTATAAATGTTTGTATATATCTTGGTATGTAACTGACAAGTAAATCTGTTTCACACTTAAGTATTATTTGTTAGGTAGGTATGTAGTGTCAGTACCTAATATTTCATAAAATACTTACAGGCAAGTAAGCACCTACCTAATAGGAAGTCCTGAATGACAAACATAAATAATTGTGTTCATTAACGTTACACTGCCTGAAATAGAATCGTAATTTCTATTCATAATTTTAAATCTTATAAGTACGTAGGTACCTACTCGTACTTAACACAGCAAATACAATAACAATGCCGCATCCTGACCAAAATAAAGAGATCCGTGATAGGTGATCTTCCGCATTACCTATAATTAAAAGCTTTATAAGTAAATCTGGCTTCATAGCTTAAGTCACTTATTGGTGGTTAATATTTATGTGAGAGACGTTATTTCAAACGCTAGCATTCAAGATGAAATAACAACGGTGCTTCGCTGAATTTAAATTAGTTTGTTTAGGTGCCTGTTATAAGCGGTTGTGTTTACTGCTTCGGTAATGACTATCATAGCCACCTTCAGGTTCAATGGAAATGACATATTTTACTTCCTAAAGTGTATCTTATTGCCAAATAAATTGTAAATTAAATTATACCTGCCTATATATCTACTATTTATTACTAACTAATACCTAACTTTCTACATTGTAGAGATTGTAGCAATTCGCGATTGTTCTCTACCGATAAATTACCTTTACTTTTTTTGTTAATACCCGCAAAAAAGCAGTCGAGCCTAATGAAGGTAAGTGGCCCTTGGGCATTTGTAACACAAGAAGCACGTTGTGGGACATGAAAGGAGGAAGAGCAAGGAAAGAAAATCACAATAGGGAATACTTTTGTCCATATCATGATTATTAGATAAAAGAATGACTACTAACCCCTTAAAATTTAATAACAAATTTATCAGATATTCAACAAGAACTTTCCCTAACTGCCGAATATATTTTTAAATTACTTACTTTCTGAAAAATACTTGTATTGCGAATTAAATACCTAGGTAAATATCTACCTGCCTATTTTAATATGGACAAGCAATAGAAATTAGAAAATTAACTAAAATAAATGAAGTCGTTAAACCTAGGTCATAAACCGACCAACGGGGTACAAATGCAGTGAGTAAACAACCTCTATTAGTGCAGATACAATTAATCAGAAGGTCAACAGGACAATTGGAACACGCGTTCAATGCATACCTAAATCATAAACTAATTTATCGTAGTTATTGATGCAACCAGATACAATGCACTAGCAGTTGGTATTGTTGTAGGTAGTATTGTAGAAATACCTAGTGTTATGTTTCTAACTCGACAACAGTAGCGACTGACCAATTTTCAAAGCCTGTAGGTAGGTACTCTATCCGTTTATTAGGTACCAACTGTTAGATGAAATACCGGAACAGAGGATAATGTGCAACACTATGGTCGCGCCGATGTAACTCCATCACTAGCGGGAGTTTGACAGCTCTCTTACCGCGCTCTTGGTCGAAGTGAAAAAGATGTGGCATAAGAATAAAATAAGTATTCAAGCAAGATATGTTGTCTCTATTACTACCTACCTACTTAAATTGTACAGAAACGTTACTTATAGTTTAAAGTCAACCAATTCGCCATGTGGCATTCTTAAACTAGGAGCCTATTAAAATTAAAGTCTATACACGAAACATCACGAGCAAAACTTCGAGATCGTCACATTGTTCCCAAAAGCGCAAAATCTATCAGTAAGGTAACACTTGGCCTGCGTACCAACTTCGTGTTTCGAGAGATACCTAATCATAATCATTGCCACCCATAACTATCCCACTTCTGGGTTTTGCTGTCTCCGCTCACCATAAGAGCTGTACCTCTCTTATGGTGAGCATAGCCTAATATGCTGGTCAATTGTGGACTTCAAAGTTTGAAGTCAACCTAAGTCTATCTAAAGGTGGTAGAAGTTCAAACACCTTTATCATCACGGAGAACTCTCAGATGAGTCGGTTTTCTCGGAATGTACCTATTCCTTCTCCGAAGCAAGTGACTACTAATTTCTAAAACGCACATGATTTTTGAAATCTACAGTTGCGTTCAGGATTCGAATCGCTCTGCTATCACTGTTTTATTCTAGATATAGGTAGATACCTAAAATGAAACATGAGAATTGTTTAGTAATTATGAAAATAGACGGACTGCACATTTCTATCACTCATACCGTCATACGCATTCCCTATCTCTGTAGACTGGTGCCGCCAAGTAAGACTTATGAGACGTGCGATACACGCTTCAATAATAAATTCTTTTTAACCTCTGTCCTTACGACTTTATCTCTTTGATAAGTCTGCTTACACTCCATTCTACAGTAGGTACCTACTTGTATTATGCTATTGTTGCTACATAGATCTTGCCTTCCTTTAAATAAGAAAAAACTTAGGTGGTAGCGGTGGTAGGTACTTCACTTAGGTACTTTCTAACTTAGGTACTGGGTAGATACATAAATTTATTATTTATTATTTTATAACTAAGTCACGGTAAGTTAGTTATCAGACAAGTCTGCAATATTGTAATAACTTCATTAAAAGATATGTGTTGGAAATGGAAAATGGTTAGGTGTTGGAAAAGATTGACATGTCTTGCAAAGAAATCATTGTTCTTAAAAAACATTAAAATACAAGAACAAAAATGTAAAAAAAGGGAAAAAGGGTTGTATTTAGGTAATGTATTCAATTAATAACATCAGAGCCAATTTGCGACATTGCAGAATTAGATCTCGAACTACTACAGTAACTACCTATCTAGATAAATAAGTAAGTAGGTAGGTACCTACCTGCCTACGTAACGACGAACTTAGTTATTGGTTTATTAACATGCCTACCTACTGGAATAAAAAATATTATCAGGACTAATTCTGACTAACAATTTTGAGTGGTAAGAGGTCATTTTAAAATGGTTATTGGCCGTGGATAAAATTAACGTAACCTACGCCGTCGGTCGGTCAGGAAGCCAAGCACGTGATTCTGAATTTAAATTGCCCAATCATTTTTGGAACGAAGTTCCTTACGGCAGGCTTGGAGGGGATAGGTTTTGCTACGGCGACCGAACTGAAAAATATATGATAGTAAAACCGTAAGGAAGAATGCGTGGAATAATGAGACGTGCGCATGCGCGACAGTCGCATACACAAGCGAGCGAGTAGTGTATATTACCTTTCTCTTTCTCCCTGTTTCATTTCGTTCGCCGTTGCCTTAATTAGTTTTCATATCATATAATTTCATAAACTAATAATATAATATAGTAATATAAAATAATAATATAGTAAATAAATATAGTAATATAGTAAAAGAAAATGGCAAGTGAAAGTGACAGTGCTAATAGTGGGAAATTATTACTATATTTATTCAGTGCAAAAGAATTAAATACGTATTAGTTTATTCTTTATTAATAAATATATATTTATATTATAAATATAATATATTTTTACATTGGTTATGTAAGTGGAGTTTGCGAGATCTGTCAGAAAACGGAGAATATGAATAAGTTGAGTTCCCGCGGAAAAAGTTATGAAATGTCCTATGTCGCGGAGTCTCTTAAAGTTGTTGATGAAGTTATAATAAAATGTGATATCGCGGATAGAGCGAGTGGTTAAAACGTTTAAATCAATATTGAGAATCGCTGAATAAGCCCACAACGGAGGTTATGTGAAGAATACCTACTTTCATGAAAATACATGCTAAACAGAGTAGAATCGACTGAAAAACCATACAAACACCCACACCCGGCCTACCTGACGCCGATATCAGAAGCTGGGATAAAGAATCCGTAAGAAACTAGCTACTGACAAAGCTTGGATGTCAATATGAACTGGCAAGCAAGGCTGCGATGCTTTGAGCATCACCTGTATCCAGGAGTCGCTATCCACAAGTCCACGCTGAAGGATTTGTCAGGTATGACCAAGTACTTTTTGAGTTTGAGTTGTTATTCATTAGTTATGAAATAGAATAACATCAAAATAATAAAATGATAATCTAGACACAATGGAACTAAATTATCAAGAAAATGAGTTTTTGAAGTTAAATATTGAGTTCTAATTATGACATTGATAAAGTTAATAACTTTTTGGTAATTTTGTGGTAATATGGTACTAGGAGTATAACATTTGAAGTACCTACCCATCTTTGGCTTTATCACACAGGGTTTACTGGTGATATAGGTAGTCTAGAAACTTAGAGACGGTCACATAATTAATTATTGACAGTTACAGTTAAATGGTTAGTTAATAGTTAAAAAGAAAATAGGGTTGTAACATATGGAGTTATTTATGATATGGCTTAGTAAGTTAGCTGATTGATGATTAATTCACTGTAATGAGATTTCTTTTGTTTTTGAAAATTTAATAAAATTCAGCCATCTTGTCGAACGTAACTCATTGAAATTATTATTTGATCATTGTTATTTTTGTACAATGCATAGCTCTTATAAGACACTAGAGAGAGGTGCTCAGTTCTGTTATTGGAGAGTGCCAATGGACAGTTGTATCGGGATGGACGATACATATGAGAGCTATGTATACAGGTTAGATGTAATTATTCTTAGTCTTGTTTTAAGAGACATTTAATTGAGTGACGTTCGATGAGCCTATTCGTTTTGGAAAAGTTTACTCATTTTGAGAAAAGCCAACTTGTTTGAGAAAAGCTAACTTATTTTGAGAATAAATGAGTTGTTTTGGAAAACTTAATTAAACATTATTTGAGTAAAATTGTTAAAAATTGAACAATCAGATAGTGATACATCTTATACTCCCTCTGTAACTTTCACAGAATCATCAATATCTTTTCAAATGGAGTCTTCTTCAGATTGTAGTGATTATACAGGATGACAAAAGACGAGAAAATTTAAATGCCTTAGAGTGTACCTTGAATAAAATTAAAAAAAGCCCCCGTTCTTATATTGGCAATCCTTTAACTTGTTATTATTTAGTTAACTTGATTCAAGAACAGACAAATATACCATTTAACCATATTTTTACTATAGCTTGTGATTTGATTAATATACAAGATTCTCTATATATTAAATAAAACACAAATGAAATTTATGCATTTTTATTTTCTATTCTATACTTTTATATAACAATGGATACACATGGGTTTTATATTATTGTTTTATATATTATATTTTATATTATTTCCAAAAATACTGAATTTCCTAAATACTTTCTTGTACTTAAATAAAAACTAATCAGCAAAATTTAAGAGAAAAATCAAGAAAACCTACGTAAAATTGAGCACGATTTTTTTTGCAATTTGTGTCGATTCTACATTAGCCGAAGGAACTTCGTTCCTACCTGGTGTCCCACGACACCACATCATTTTTTAATTTTGTTGCAGTTGCGGACGGCTTCAATTTTGCTTAGGTTTCGGCTTAAAATCTTTGGAAATACATAATGCTGATGTTGATCAACACTAAATTCAGGGAGATAAGTATTTAACTAGGGTAATTCCGGGGGAGATGGCCGTACGGGAGAGATGGCCAATAGAAAAAAAGTCAAGTAATAATTCATACATGGGCACTATTTTAATTTAGTTCGATTCGTTTTGGCACGGGCAATAAGTGTAAGTGGATTTTTTTGCGAAAAAATTATGGAAAGGTGAGTAATTTGACTTTGTTTTTTAATAACACGTTCAACTTAAACTAAGGGGTTGACATATTAAATGGTCACTAAAAAGTTTTAAAAGTTTTATCCGTATTTATGCTTTCCTTATAAAGAAAATAAACTTTCTCGTGTTCTAACATAGAAATTCACTACAAAATCGAGAAGTTTATTTTATTAAGTAATGTGGCCATCTCACCCAGACAATCGGGAAAGATGGCCATAGTATTTACGGGAGAGATAGCCATAAAATTTAACATACTAATTTAAATCTATTTTCAAAATTCAACATTTTCTATAGATACCTAACCAATACGTACGGAAGGCGGCTGCTGGACAAGGTGCATGGAGCGAAGAAGACTTAAAAATGCTATGTCAGAATTACAAAGTGGAGGGATGACGCTTTACATGACCTCTTTTATTTACCATATTCAAAGAAAAACACTAGAAAGAAGGTTAAAACAAAACAACTACACAATGGGACCTATAGGACCATCATCAACCTTTGGTGCAGACCACGAAAAAAGACTGAGCAAGCATATAAAATACATGCAGTCGAGTTACTCTCCATTGACTATCAATGATTTAAGAAGAATTTCATTCAAGTATGCGGAGCAATTAGGAATTAAATACAGGTTCAATATGAAATCTAAGAAGGCGAAGGATATGATTGGGTGCAAACGTTTTAGAAAAGGGATTTCGATATTTCATTAAGAAAATCAGATGGAATGTCATAATTATGCTAGAAGTCAAGGATAATGAAATAAATAAAACTTTGCCATACTAACAACATGAACGAGTCTGGATTGCATGTAGGAAAACTGCACCGAGTTTGAGGACATGTGTTCTTACTGCGGTAATAAGAAATAAAAGGGTTTAAAAGATCTCAAGGACAAAGGGAAAGGCAAAAAGAGTATTGGCCATCTCCCCCCGATCACTATGGCCATCACCCCCGGACACTCTGGGAGAGATGGCCAATCCTAGTTTTTTTTTAAAGTTTAAAATTACATTGTTTGCGTTGTTTAAAGTGATTCATCATTAAGGTTTGATAAGAGTAATGAATAAAGTTTACGTTTTATATTAATCCAATGTTTTATTCATCATAATTCTTTCACTATAGAGTTTTAAAGTTACTAGGGCCATCTACCCCGGAATTACCCTATAGGTACCTACCAATTTAAACTAAGTAGGTACCTACCTAACAAAACTCTTAACTGTGATTATGATTGATTGCAATTTTTTATACCGAATGCCTACCGCTGCCTAAGTATACTTATAAAAAAATATTTTTCATTATTAGAGTTTTCTATCATGAAGTAGGTAGGTAAGTAGATGGTGTAATCATGTACCTACTTACTTTAGAAAATACTAGAATGAGCTATAGGTACATATTTTTATTATTTAGCTGGTTGTCTTTAAGCGGCAGTTATTGAAAAGGTATAGCTATCATATCTCATCCTTTATTAAAATTAAACTAACACCAGACCTATCTACATTATAAAAAGCTTAAAAGTGAAAATTTGTAAGCAATCATTGCTTTATTCCTAGGAGCAAGCATTTATACCGACCGATTACCAACTCAACTTGGTCGGTTATTATTATTACCCTCCAGTTGATCATGGATGAGCACTTATCACTGAAATGGTGGGTGATGAATATTACGTAGTAGTGGTAGTAGGTGTCTAATGTGGTAATTGAAATAACATTTCATATACGCAATAAAGTCAGCATTAAAACTCCAATATTTGTATCAAAACTCAAACATTTACACTTACTCGCCGATTCGTCTTTTACAGGAGGTGTAAAAGAGATAAACATATACAAATCGTCGGTGGTCGGACACGAAGCATCGTAATGGCGGCGCGGAATGCCGTTTACGATACATTTAATCGATTTTCGTAAACATTGCACTCTGTACTTAACACAAATATATGTAAACATGAATAATTAACACTTTCTCCTATATTTAAAGTGAAAAACCATAAAATAACGTTTAAAACAAACAAAATCACATTAGCTGTTCGTCACACAACAGAGCTATCGGTCGCCATATCCATTCCCGTATCCAGGGCCGCATTCTACATTAAATATTATTTGTACTTTAAGAAATTATATTGTTTTATAAAATTGATATAATACCTATATTAAATGTTTTATTTGTTATGGCAATAGGCAATTTACTGTCAGAAAAAGTATTAAGTATATAAAAATAAACTATTTATTTCACTCTTTATTGAAAAACCGAAAGCTAGGAATTACAATGGGCGGACTAATTACACATCACTAACGCCCATGACCCGAGAACATACATTTATCTGTCAGATAAACATCTGCCCCGGCCAGGAATTGAATCCAGGACCCCTCGCTTTGTAGGCATGGTCACTTCCAACTAGGCCACAGGGTCGTCAAATGAAAATATATATTAAAAATATTTACATAATTACATTACACAAGTACCTACCTAATTAAATTTTTAAGAAAATATAAGTATTCATTATTGTAAGTAGGTAATATTGTGTACTTAGTTATAAAAGATGACCTTCGATGCGAGAGTGCGACTCATGGTAAATGGTTTGATCATTTCTTATCCATCATGTGTAGGTATAATTATAAAGTACATTAATCACGATGCAGGATTGAGACACGCAGGTAATTAGTCATTTTTAAGTTATGTATTTGCTATACAGAGTAGGGTTTTTTACGTCAGTATTCGGTGTGATTCATGAGATAGTACGACTGTCTCTACACTACATTGATGTTTTAAAAATAAGACCTTGAAAAAATGTACATAGGTAATGTTAAAGAGTTTTAGACTTTAGGCTCGACGCAGCATACGAAATCTGATATGAATGATGTCTGATGATGATGAATGATGTCTAATAAATTTCAAGATTCGTGTAGGTCGGTATTCTTTTATTTACTTTTGAAGTATTTTTGATTATATTTACTCATTTATTACAATATCGCAAAACCTAACTATCTATCTAATTTAAATCAACATTTTTTAAAATTTAGAATACTAGGAACTAGTTTAACAAATGAGTAAATTTAAATAATAGATTTATGTAAAAAAATTAATTTTAATATTATATTTTACTGTAAATATTATATTAAAATATTTAATGATACACCAATTACGTCCCTGAGCATGCACGCTCCGCCCATTACCAGCAACAAAAGTTGGCGCGGCGTTCCTTCAAAACATCTCGTTGGAGGCCATTTTGACGATCGTGTGGAATAGAGATAGCAATATGCGGTTTACATGCGATTAAGTGAGATAGTTATGCAATGTTAGTCTAGTTTTAATGTGTAGGGAAAGTGTGTGGAGACGGTATTATTTTCTACGAAGTGTGCATTGGAGCGAAGCTGATCCCTAGAGCTTCTAGTGAGTGAGTTAGGTCAGGTGAATCAAAGCGATTAAGTTGAATTACATATTTTGTTAGATTTATAACTTTTTTTAAATATGAAACACTTGTTTTAACTGAGTTTTGATATGCTAACTGTTTTGTTATTTTATAACTCTGTCTATTTCTCTTGTCTCTATTGTCTTAGGGCTAGGCTAATATTTGTTTAATTTATTTATTTTCTCTTTTGTATTATTTAAAGAAAATACCAAACATGTATTGTTTACAAACATTGAATAGGTACCTATTCATTCAAATTCAAAACAAACCATATCTACTATCTAACCAGTAGAGTTCAGTTTTCGGTTTTTCTGAAAAGTTTACCTAGTTCTAATAACATTGCTGGTTTTTTAACTCTGTTGATGTCCATAATTATAAATGTTTATTTGTTATGGCAATAGTATATTGATTTATTGATATAACTAAATCCTTACTACTTCTACTTAGTACTACTTGTTTATCTACCGTGCCAAATACCTACCTAGATATTATTTTTCTTGTAGACACCCTAAAAAGATTCAACTTGTATTTCTTAAGTAGATAACTAATTAATAAATTTAAACCCTGTTTTAAATTTATTATTACAATTTTTAACTTTATCAAAAATCTTAATTCCCTTTAACTAAAATTAAACTTCCTTAATTATGCGGAACGAAAATAGGCACCTACCTCTCTACCTGCCTACATATTTTTTAAGAATCTTAAAAATTTTAATGTAAACTACTTAAAAAAATCATAAGCTTTCTTTGCTATTGATATCAGGTCCAAAAATGTCTTTTCACAAAAGCTGTGTGAATCATTTCTCGTACGTTTGTAAAGCATCGTAAAACCCAACCTCAAGTTGCTATCAAATGACGTCAAGTTCTCGTAACGTTGACAACGAAGTTCGCCGCGCTGCCACAAGATGGAGTTGTTCTCAATGGCACCACACTACGATCATAAAAATAAATTTTATTGTTAGGGCGAAAATAAAACGCCTGTCGTCAATTTAAACATCATTTCGCTGTGTAATAAGATTTATTTTATGATTAACAAGTGTCTTGATGAATTTATACGACCGAATGATGAATAAGGCAATAAAATTCACTTTTACGACCTGGTTACGGCGCGGCGTTTCTATGAGGAGCCAAGATTTTCAAGATGTTTATGAATGTAACTTGTTTAATATTAAAATGAGTTCGTATAACATTTTATAGCTAATGTTTAGCAATTTTATTGATAAATAACAAACCGTATTGCTAATTAGGTTACACTTTATGATTTTTGATTTTGACATTTTTATAGGTATGTTATCTATTGTATTTTAATGTCTCGTCATTTGTTTGATTTTATGTGACTTTAAACAGCTAATAAAAACACTGTGACCAAAATGATGAGCGTGCCAAGTCTTTAATCAGTTGGAATTGGAAGCTATGCAGTTGTGAATAATAATAGTACCTACTACGTATGTAAGATGGCGCTCATTCTCGTACGAGAAAGGCAGGCACAGGTCATTAATTCTTTATCATCTTATTAATTACATAATGTATACATATAAATATTAAGACTGTAATTAATATGATTTATTGCTAACACTATGCAATAGTTATAATTTTATTGTGCTACGGTTGTTGTGCAACTAAGGTACCTGTGGATGCAAAAGTTTAACAACAGATGGAGTTTTGGTTCAAAAGGACCTAGGTAAGTACCAGGTAATAGGAACTAGGACTTTTGAACTTGGTTTTCAAATACCAACGTAAGAATAAAAGTAAGTAGGTAGGTAAGTCAATGCTAGAGTACAATCCCATGTGATAGTAGATAAATGGTCTAAACTTCTAACTCGTGGTCGTGTTTAGTCATCGTCAGACTCTATTGTAGATAAGTAGCTAATTTAACGGCGACCATTTGTTTTATTTTTGAACATTAAAAAAATAGCAAACAAAAGCCTTTAGGTAGGTAGGTAAAAACCTCTCTTTAGGTAAGTAGGTCGGTCAAAAATATATTACCTAAGTAGGTACGAAGATATTAGTAGGTACCTAATACCTAACCTAGGTAGTAGCTAGGTACCTACCTATTCAAACGGTAAAATTTTACCCATCGGTTCTGTTCTCATCTTTATTTTTTTTACTAAAGCAAATCTAATTGATGTGTCTTGCCTTGTCTCTCCTGATTTTAAAAGTGCTACCAACGTAGCTAGGACGGTGTAGCGCTCGATCCCCCCACTTGAAATTTTTTCCAGCTTTTCAGACTAGTTTGACATCTTCCGACTTCCGCCTGCGATTCAGATTAAGTAAACAACTTTTTTGAATGAATAGTTATTATTTGAGTTATTTACAACAAGATTTTGTCATTTCGTGAGACCGCGTACGTCTACTTTCGTTGGTGAAGAAAAATGACACGCCGGGTGAGATAGGATAACGTCTGAAGTAGGTTACCTGTACCTCCCTAGACAACATTTTAAACATTAAACTGAAGAATCTGAAGGGAATGTGGTGTCATTGTTGGTATTAGGTATTGATTGATATTAGGTAGGTATGCACCTATACCTGCCTACCTAATAGAAGATGGTACGGAATAAATCAGCGGTGTTTCTGAAGAAATCGATTTGCAGTCTAATTAGGAAAACCTGATAAACAATTATTAAGTAGGTAAATATTATACTTAACCAAAGCTATTAAATTTACCCAACAAAAAACTATATGAACAGGAAATTTTGTTAGGTACTTACCTACCTATCCACTATTTTTCCTTATTAAAATATAAGCTGAAATGTCTTGATCAGAATTTTTAAAACGTGAACTTCCAAAAACTACTTTTTTGTATCATGCCGTTATATTACTATGGGTGCGATATGTCCCGGACTCCCGGAGCCACATACCTACCTCTATACCTAACATTGCTGAGGTCTATAATACAGAATGGTGTTAATATTATGATAATGAGCTCAGCTGAACACCCAATTAGCATATTTAAAACGAAGGCATTAGGTATCCATAATGCATTTCCAATTTGTCTCACAGCGGGGATATACGAATAGTAAGAAGGTTGATCGGTAAGTTTAAAAATATTACCCCGTCACCTAGTTGGTGGTGAGGTGGTGACCCTACATGCTGAGCGGGACCTAGGTTCGATTGCCGGGGATATTTATGTTACTGATAAATATTTGTTATTGTTTCCTGGGTGTTTATAGTGTAACCGTCTATGTTATTTATTACTTATGACTCGGCCCGATTTCTCCTAGGTAAAACAATGATCTAGGTGCTACCTCTAGGTATTAGTGTCTCTACCTATGTTAGTGATGTTCACAACATTGTAGGTATAGGTATGTAGGTATTTTTGAATGTAAACGGGTAGGTACTCACGATTTTAAATTGTTTTACCAATATTTCGACCCAATTGCAAGGATCTTGGTAAAACAATTCAAAATCGTGAGTGCCCGATGACATTAAATAGCCCCCTACACCCCTACTAAGTAGGTACATTAATTCTACTGTCAAACACGCAGTTATTATAATTACAGTATAGTATTGTTACTAATGGGAAACCTACTGAAAACATTAAACTTGTCTAATATACACAACAACTAGGTAGGTTCAGACCATATTGTAGCGAGAACATGATATTCATGAACCCGCTCCAGACACGTTGGAATAGATTCTACTTCGGCGGCTGATATCACAGCGGTCCATTATAAACACATTGATTGATATGAATCACATAGTCGGCAATAAACCCATGAGGCTCGATAAAAAGGAAAATTACAGTCATAAAACCGCAGTAATCGAGTCGGCGCAGACATCTAGACGCGGCCGCACACACGGCCAACATTGTTATATCCTCTTACGATGAAGACATAAACTATCAACTACTCCTTTATCTCTATTAAGCGGGTGATACTTTAAACAAGTCAATAATGGTTCAATAAACGTCTAAGGAACGGCATAATAACAAACCGCGTTCGTCGGCCGATGCCTCCATAAAGTTTCCAATTTATATCGAGGTTTAGCCCCGGAGGCGTATACGAAATAATCTGAGCGGTGTTTACTGAGAGTTCTACAAACGGCGCAATTCACGTGACGTTTACGAGCATTGGAGTGGTAGTAAAAATCGTGTTTACGAGGCGCGCACGTGGCGCGTGCCGTGCGCCCGCGCCGCGAATGTCACGCCATCTGTCGTCTGAATGCGAATGAGATGCTTCGCGTGTTCGCGCGTTGCGATACGGTACGGTTGATACGGTTGATAACAGATTATCGTTATCAATAATATTTTTGCATCGAATGTTTGTATTGTATTGAATGGTTAGATTTTTATCGTGTTCGTTAAAACCACGCCTATTGGGAATGTTAGTTGGATAAGTACTAATCATAGTAATAATTACAGGTTATATCAGGTACCTATATGTAAATACAGGTCCATCTAAGGGTACGACGAAACAATTAAGCAAGAAATATATTTATAATTTTATGGACATCTATAATTTAGGTAGGTACTTTAATATCTACTTATTTATGTTTTTATCTTTTCTGAACATTTTTGGTTTGTCCCACTTTAAATGCCTACTTAATAGCAAACCTACTTAATAGCCGACCATCGAGTGACGAGCCACTTGAATATAAGTGTTCACTGTTGCCACTGGACATCAGTAAAAACGAAGGCGTCATCGATGTCGGCCGACATAGAAAAGAAAAAAAAGACCCTTCTGAATCTTAGGCCCAGTCGAAAAACGTCGAATCGTTTTGCGGCTGAGTAGCAAGAGGTTGGTGGCCAGACAGGCAGACTTCGACTTCTTCAAAAATATCAGTAGCTAACAATGTTAATACCTACGTTGGTTTGCAACACAACAATCAACAGACCTATTGTCATGCTGTGAAGTAGGAATGCTTCATGTCAGGAGCGGCTCTAGCATATGTAGCGCCCGGTGCAATCAATGTTCTGGCGTCTTTTGTGCACTTTTGGTGCACCACACCCCTTGCAGTAGAAGAAGCCCCTGCTTCATGTGACCTTAACGTAGAGATCTTGAATGAGGATCTTATTAGAATTTTAGGATTGAAATTCTCACTCTACCTATATCGTATTTCGACGCATCTAATCGGTTTGTATTGGAGCGTTATGGTATTTCCAATTAGAATTTCCAATTGGTCCTATACATTTTTCAGTACCTACTTAGGTACCTACCTACCACTTAGCAGGTAAAGAGGAGAGCAAATTATTTTTTTGATTACAAGGCATTCTTCATAATTATTGTCTTATGTTTATCGTCTTTGCCACTCGGGTCTATTCTTTTTAAGATCGTGGGGATTGCCCCAAAATGCCCCTCAGTGTACTTATAGAGCATTGGCTCTACCTTGAAATCACAATGCCCTTAAAATACCTCAGTTCGACTCTGGCTACAACGCTATAGGTACCTACCTACCTATTTTATTTATCGGTAAACATACTTAACATAGAATACATAATTTCATAATCGATTTTAGAAGGGGTGGTAGCTTGTCAGGTGGTTGAAAATCTTGCCCAACATGAACCTAAACGTTGTCGGGGAACTAGTTGGTACAGCGCCCAGCGACCTCCAATAGGAGGGACCTGACTCTACATCGTCCGTTGCTTTGTAGAGTGCACCTGCACCGGGAGCAGAGAAAGAAGAAGAAAAGAAAGAAAGAGTTTTCCTGATGCCCTGAGATGTATAGAGCCCCTAATAGATATGAATTTCCTTCAGAGTTATGTTATGTGAGCGTTATGAATTTGTCTTGGGCTTATGTCGTATGAAAGAGGGCTTGTCAAAAAGTGAATAAAAATTGCATTGCATTGGCGACTGCCAAGGTGTTGCTCGAGTCAAGAAAAAGGTTGGTATGTTAAGCGAAATTATAGGTATGTTAGTTCATTATATGATATTATGTGTAAGTGCTCATGGCCAAGTGAAGCAACCTCCTACTTGACTTATAGGTAGGTTGCTTCATTGGCCATAAGCACTTATTATACGGTGGCCTACCAGTCTTGGCATTAAAAGAAATGAAGTCGCTATCTGTTACGTCTCTACCTTACTTCATAGGTAAGAAGTATATGTGTGTACCTATTTATTTAGACAGATTACCCATCCATACGCCTTTACAAGTCCACTGCTGGACTGAAAGTTCCCAAAACTTACGACATTCTGACCGGTCCTAAGCTGGATGGATCCAGCCAACGCTACAACGTTTCGAACTTTCGTCGTCATCAGTCAAATCTCAATAAAAATATCGCACTTGGTTTAAAGTTAAAGAAATGTTGAAGTTAAAGGCAGTTGTTTAAACCAACCTAATTGCACATGGTTAAATAAAGTAGGTAGGTAATTAAATATTTTTAAATAAAAATATTTAAGCATCAACATAATAAGTAAGTATTTACTACTTATTTACCTAGGTATTAAATCGTATCTGCCTAACACCTATTAGTTTTAAATTAATTAACACAAATAATTATGTGGTAATAAAATTATAATTAGGTATGCAATTTAAGAACAATTATTACCAACAAATTTTAGATAAATTTACCTATTTATTTTATTTTATTTATTTTATTTAAGATGAAAAAAACCCGCAATCCTAAATAGTTTTAAATTGACCAATCATATGCCATAAAATATTGGACAGCTAATCCGCTTTTATCCGCAATATTTGTTTAAAGAGTGCAATAAAAATACGAGGTTGTCTCCCGTAGGCTCTCGCCATTCATTCGTTTGATGACTTCATTTGGACGCAACTGCTATTGCGATAATGCGCCATTGTTTACCCTTCGATAGTGTGGCTTGTCTGCACGCGCCAAACTGCGACTGACAGAGACAGCTATACATCACCCCGCACCGGCTCTGCTACACGCGTTCCTCGAATAGTTCACCGTCCCACTTCAAACATCGGCTCTATAATTAGCGCGAGCGAGATAGAAAACTTCACTCGTAAAAACAGGTAGTAGAAGAAATAATAATCATCTTTACGACTTCTCACTCTATTCAGCACCTTGTTACGATACTGCGAGCTCATTGTGGCCCGACTGAGGAGTGGTTGTAAAATCTTTTCTTTACTGGGCCGTTTCACTAATTGTACGTTTATGAGTTTACGACCTTTGCGGCTTAACTTTTCAGTGGCAACATCATTATTGGGCTTTTGTTGATGTTTTTTTTGGTTATTGCTCGAGAGGAGATTGTTAACTAGACGAAAACTATTATGTTGAGTCAGGACATTAAACTTTTAAAGATGATAAAAATAAATTAAAACTGAGATAACTAATCACCTTCAGTAGAGATCGTACGGAGAGTTTAAGATCACCGATAAGTTTCCATCACTCCTGTCGCTCACCACGTGGTCCAAGAGGAGTGATAAGAGAGGGAAAAGCGAGCGTAACTGATAATATTTATAGTGATTAGCGAAAAGGGGACGGAACGTACGGTGGTTTTGCGATCGCAGGCGGGCGCGGGGCGGCGCGCGTGTCGCGGCCGGCCGAGTCGGCCCGCTCAGTAGCCTGCGTGAGCCGAGCCGCGCCGGTTGTCGGCACCCACCGCTCCCGCCGCACGCGATCTCAAACTTCGCTCGCGACACCACACATGTCCACTGAAAACTGAAACAGAACTAACGCACGCCACCACTCCGCAGACGGGCCGACGCCGCGCGCGGACCGCTCAAAAAGTCGTAAAACCTGCGGCACGCGCCTCGCACTCGTAAAATAATCGTAAAAAGTAAACACACGTCGACCGGCCTTTATCGCCGACGAAGCCCATTATGACGCTCGAGTGACGTTTAATAGCCAATAAAATTAATAAAGTTAATATTCAGCCGGTTCGGAGTGACGGCGGAGGTCGCGTTATCAGGGCGCGGGGGGCCGCGATGACATAAGTGTCTGACTGAGTGACGTTAGTGCCGGTGACCGTTCACGATGAACTCCTACTTCGAGCAGGGTGGGTTCTACGGAGCTCATGGGGTGCACCAGGGGGGCGGCGGTGGGGAGCAGTACCGCGGGTTCCCGCTGGGGCTGACGTACGCGCAGCCGCACGCGCTGCACCAGCCGCGGCCGCAGGACTCGCCGTACGACGCGTCGGTGGCGGCCGCCTGCAAGCTGTACGCGGGGGAGCAACAGTACGCCAAGGCGGACTGCTCCAAGGCCGGCTCGGACCAGCAGAACGGCTACGGCGGGAAGGAGGCCTGGGGCTCCGGCCTGGGCGCGCTGGTGAGGCCCGCGGCGTGCACGCCCGAGGCGAGGTACAGCGAGTCCTCGAGTCCCGGCCGAGCTCTGCCCTGGGGGAACCAGTGCACGCTGCCGGGCGCGGCGGCTGCAGCCCAGCCCGTACAGCATCAACCCACAAACCACACCTTCTACCCTTGGATGGCCATAGCAGGTAAGTCTTATAACGCTCACTATAGTCTTATACTTCAACGTGCCTACTCTACCTACTGTATCAACTCAACTCGAAGAACTTAAGCAATAAATTATTGGTGATTAATAATTTATTAAAATGATCTCCCGACGTGTAGGTAAAAATTATTCAAATTTTTGATCAAAGATAGTAAAAAAGCAATTAACGGTACACAACCAAAAACAACCGTAGAAATACTTTCCTACAGCCGAAGCCCTAAAATGTCGCTTGTCCCAATTGGAGGAACCCATGTGTTGTAGTGGGAATCATTTTCAATTGGACGGAACGGAAATCTTATTCGAAAAAGAAATAAAAAATTAAATATTTGTATATCGATTGTTCCATACATTAAAAAAATAGTTACATAATTATGTACATTAAAAATACGTATTTTATTATACAAAATATTTCACAACAGCAAAGTAGATAATTTTTTAGTTACCTTATGTAATAATATTTAACTTTTATCACTTTCATGACTTTTATTATTTTAATGGAAAATATTCCTTGACAACGAATAATATATATCGTTAAATTATTGCTTCCACTTTGTTTGATTAATGACCAGTTTTTATCGTCGAGAAATAATAAATAATGACCATTATAACTGCAATTAGGGAAAACAGTAAATATTTCAATTTATGTTGGTAGGTACGTCGTTTATGAGATAAGTTTAATATTTTTCCACAAGGTGTGATTATTTTTACATTTATCTGAAGCCCGAGTTGATTGACATACGAACTCTGATATCTTGGTAAATTGCCAATATAAATAATTTCTAGTACGGTCATACGAATATTAACATACCTATACCCGCTCATATACCTATATGCTACCCTCATATAATATGTATTATATCTCAGTAGTGATCTTACACAAATACATATAATTATGATTTAATTTACATTGAGGTCGACGTATAAATCTGTCATTTTTGTCTAATAAAGTAAAGAAACACTTTTTGATTTTTTCTAAATACGTTTGAAAGTTATTAGCATAGAAGATTTTGAAGTTTTATTCATAACATAACATATTAAGTCGTATTTTCTTTTAATTATACAACTTTTTGTAGTACGAAATAATTATCTATCTGCTACTTGCTTAAATTGTTTCAATGTAATATACTATGATCATTTTATTCAGAGTTGATTTCTAAGTCACTATAACTATAACAATCAAATAATCAAAAATTAAATGAAAATAAAATCGTAGGCAATACACATAGAGCAGCATGTCTTAAGAAATAGGTATGTGCGCTTAAATATAAAGATATAAAATATACTAATTACTCCAGAGTTGTTCTTTTGAACACTCTGAACCTTATAAGATTTCTAAGACTATCTGCCATCTTTCCATAATCGTTTTAAAAGGGACCAACTGGAAATTGGAAAACTAATGATTTGTGTTACTCACAAAAGTTGGCAGTCACATTGGTAACACACAAATCTAGTATTTTCGAAAAATACCTGAATTAAAGATCCGTTTACTATGCACACAGTTTTACTTTTTCTCATAGGTTTCTCATACCTACACAAAGTTTCACAATAATTTTGCTTATATTTTTTTTACACCTTATATGAACGAAATACAAATATATGTAGGTACATTATGCCACTTTAAAGTAAATGAATAAGAAAGATAATAATATGAATAATTTTAATTTTTAAATTATCAATAATTTCAATCCTAATATGTCTAAGTTTCCAAAACACGAACCTAGGTAGGTATTTAACAAAAACCTATTTGATTAATTTCAGAAAAATTGTATAAAACATTGCTTTAAAATAACAAAAAATATTAAATTAAAAGTAAGCTATAGCACAAAATAAGAAAACAAAATGCTTATAAGAATACTCATTTATTTTATAAAAATTAACATTCCTCCACTCTACGCTATATTTTTACTTTCCCCTTTACATTCTCATAAACAATCTAACAAGAGTCACGCGTAAAATCGGGCGTAAAAATATTGATCTGACATGATATTGAACGCGTCTTTAAAAGAGCAAAGTGAAGAGCGACATTTTAGCGGCCCTGCGCCCGCGCCGCTCCGCCCGCCCGGGTCAACGGCCCGATCTAGTTTGGGCGCATTATTATTATCTTGAGCCTCACCAACCGACAACTTGCAACCAATTGAACATCACTAGTGACAACCATTTCTTCACAAGTTACCATGTCACGGACGGCTTGGTTACACAACAAACACGACCTGGGAAAAATAATTGACACATAACATCCTTTTTCTTCGTTCTTCTTTGGCCTCGTATTGGTGATGGCTTGGGTGTTACCGATGTCCATAGGCGACGGTGATCACTTACCTTCCATCAGGTGACCTGTCTGTCTAGTATTCGTTTATTTACATCTATGTATCTATATAAAAAAATTTGCTTCCGTCGGAAATCGCTCTACCAACCTCTACCAACTGAACTATTGTTTCCTTCACTGTTTATAAAATAAAAATTTATAAAAACGTAAATATTTCTTGTAAAATTAATAACAAAAATAGTTATTAATAGTTGATCATTCTGTGTTCACTATAACCATACTTAGGTACCTACGTAATAACAAAATATACAAAAAAATATTTTTTTAAGTTTATTTCCTATAGTACCTACCTACTTATCAATAGAGTGACCATCAATTAAGTAGGAAATCGTAGCCTAGCAGACGGACAGAATACCATAATGGACCATTACTATAAACTAGAAATTAAAGAATTGTGGTTTGAAGACCAGTGGTCTGTGTCAATAAAAGTCTACATACTTATAGACACACACTAATTGTAGGTAGGTACCTAATTATTCTGAAGCAGATTCTTATAAGAGCTTAAAATATATAACGCCGACTTATCTACCGTAAATAACTATAATGGGTGATATAGCTTTCACAGACGTGTTTAATATATTAATTCCGCGATAACTTAGTTGTTGGAAAATAAACAAAGTAATTAATTTTAATTATTTTTAATTGCTTTCAGTCTATATCATACCTAGTAGGTAATATAATACATACAATTCAAAGATCAAATTCGTATCAAGTATTTTGATAAGGATATATAAGTATCTAGGTATATATTTTTTTGTATTTGCTTTCATAAGGTCTTATTCGGAACCTTTACTAGAACTATTGTTAAATAAGTACCTTTACCAGTTATGAGTTGCTGAGGAGTTTCTTTCGCCGTTTCTTCTCCAAGTTAAGGAATCAAATCAAGTACCTGGTAGAATCAAAAATGACGTGCATAAATGTATTGACTATACCTTCATGATTGAATGATTTTGAATTTGACAGATGCATAATTTTTTCACCAAAACCCCTGTGACCTTTCGACCTTAACGGGAGAACCCAGGATCTCGGACGCGCAAGAACCTTTGAATAGTTCAACCCACAAAACTGTCTACTGTCGGGTTGTAATTAACGCGACGCGCGTGTGGTCCCAGTCCCATAACTCATGCGACTTGATAAAATTAAGTAACACGACTCGAAAAATAAAACTAACTAAAATAAGTAGTCGAACTGTCGGCCATATTTCACTCGGCTTCACGCAACGCCCGCGAAAACAATACAAGGCCGTCGTGGGCCGTGGCAGCTTGACCGACGGATACGGCCAGGGATGGACCCGTATCCGTATCCGAATGTTGACTATGATGGTGTATCCGAAATTTGAGATCATAAATGTAAAAGTCCTGTAATGCTACACTGTTGAGGATTTGTTCAATCGAAAACTGGGTTTGAATCCCGACAAAGCACACGTTTATGTGACGGAAAAATATGGAAATGGAAAATGACGGAAAACCTTCCCTCATTCATCACCCTCATCCAAGCTGGCAAGCTGGCAATGCTCCACCTATCAAGTGAAAATAGGGAATAAAACTATTTACCTATTACCTACTTGACGGATAAATGTTTGTTCTCGAGCCGTGTGTGTTACCATGTTACTGATGTCCCATTTGTGTTACTTCATGTTATCCGCGCCAAGTAATTCTAGTGCGGGGTATACGTTTGTAAGTATAAAACAATCTTCACTGGAACAGCGTGGTAATATAAGCTGAATTACGACGAGAGGCCCTGCTAATAATGAGCCGCTGTTTTGCAAACAATAATTACCTCTTGTTAGTGCTTTAGTGTCAGAACCGAAGTGCATTAGGTACATCACTAATTGGTACGATTCGGTCCACACCTACTCACAGTCGCTTTGAAGAAATTATTCAAAGGTAAAAATAAGACAATAACTAATTATAATTCATATAAAGAACCTCGAAGTTTATATAACAACGACGCTTTTTATTTATGGTTTTTGTTAGACAGGTAATTACGTAGCAAATTTGCTAGCCATTCACAATCCATTTCCTGATTCAAATACGGAAGCACATTTGCGTAATTTTAACTCATGGTCTTCACAAAACTATTCATAAAATTAGAGATCAAAATTTATAAAAGTCCGCTTCCACACTCGTTGACCGGTTCGTGCTCTACGATTTTGAAAAAAATGTCGCTAACTGTTGACGTCTTTTTCGAAAGTAACATTATATTGTTACAATTAAAGTTTATTTTCCTGTTATTATTAAAATAAAGCAACATTAGGAATATGGAATTATGTACTTATGTCGATTTACTTTTATATGAGATGAAAATAATAGATACTATTATATGAGATAAAATATAACCGGTTATTTAAATAGGTATAAATTATAACCTAATATTTAGTATAAAAATATAAAATACTAATTAAAATAATAAAAAGATATTATTAAGTATATATTAGTCTACATATTTTAGTCCTAATTTACAAATAATATACAACTACTAGTAGGTACCTACTGGATTTGAAGTTGTATACAACTTTACTCTACTTATGTGAAGTTTAACAACACTTTAGTTCATATGTTTTTCCTGTTGTAGTAGGTCTATCCCAATTGGGAATAACTTAATCTTATATTTCATTTAATTAAGTAAGTAGATACAACGTCCATCAATTTGTTATTATTTAAGAGGTAGGTACAATATAAGCTCAAGCTCAAACTCAAACAAGAACAATATTTCGGGTTCAGATATTTTTATTAATGAGTTACGGAAAATAGGGATCCTTAAAATCGAAAATAAGATACGAAGCGGATTAAAAATTGTTACCATCCAATCCAAGCTGTAAATTTATCCTACAATTTGTAAAACCATTTAATTTTACTTCCTCATAATTTACTTAGGAACATATTACATATTTTATACCTTATATTTATTACACAATGTTATATAAATGAGTTATGCACTGTTGGATACTTGAATTGAGCCAAATTGCTTTAAAAACACGTGGATTGTTTAATTGATAATTATAATTCTGCGTAGTAATTAACCATCGTCGCTTGAACAATAAAGATGTTATCAATGCTGCTATCACATTTTATTTATTCTATTCCATAAGTATTGTTCCAAATTTGTGTTTTTTTTTGGGTTTTAATCCCTAAAATAAAATTCCAGGCTGGATTCGCAAGACCGGGAATTTAATTCTTTGTATTACGTATTTATTTTCACCATAGCAATTTTGGGAATACCGCGGAACCCTCCAGCTGTTGAGTTACGACGCAACCGGTCTTATACTTTTTTCTATCGAGCATGCGCGCTTTGAATAACTAAGTAGAGAGATAAATCTAAAAACATAGATAAGACAAATTTAATTAATTTAAGGATCGAGTTGTAGATAATTAATAGAATAGGTACACGATGCTAAAATGGTTTGTAGACAATTATCTCAGTGAAAATAATGAACTTTTTGGATAAAAATGGTCTGATAAAGTAATCGTAAAGCTATATGGAGATATGGTCTGGTAGGCAAGATATGGTCGGGATAAATTGTTGTAATACCATGGTATATTTGAAATTAAACGACTGAGGTATATTAAATCTATTCCAAATAAGCCTGTAGCAATTTGACATGAAATCCTTTCGATGATAAGTGGTTATTATAAACTAACTCAACTATTACTCGATCACGCACACATAAATGCGAACAAGATCGCCTTTCAATACAACACTTTAACTTGTTTTGTTTAGAATTCATATTGCTTTACTCACTTGCTCAAATACTCAGCTTAACTGTTGGATTTTTAAGATGACTGATGAAGCTTCGCACCGTTGCAGAAGAATAGTACCTACCTATAATATAGACTACAGAGACTGGATCTCGTATCTGAGCTTAGTATTGCGCTAGAGAGGTTCTCTTCCTTCAAATTCCGGAAACCTACTCGAATATTATCGAGAAGTGGGAAAAATTCCGACATACTTTTGTAACACAGTTTTAGCCCTGAATAAGTGAAAGTATACCTACTCCCAGAAAAATATTTACAATATTATGTTGCACTGTACGTTCATGTAGACTGAATAATTCCGCTTCTTTCAAACCCAGCGTCTAACTTGACCCTATAATTTCTAAACAGGTTCCCAAATTGGCGACTGAATTTCGCTTGAGGCTGAATATTTTAAATGCTCCTTTATTAAAGGGAAATGAGATATTGTAATCACTACCTAGTTGCTTACTTGAACATATCCCGTACACTTTCATTTCGCTTGTGTTATTATGTTGCGAGTAACATAAATTTCCAATTCTTCAATCGGATTGCATTGCGCATTTCGAGGGTTAATAAGTCAAACTTATGTTATTAATTTAATGATTAAATATTTGAACTTCAATTGATTCTGTACCTAAATGTAAGTTGGGTAGGTACCTACTCGTACATCATTATATTAATTTAATACATGCAGCGGGGAACTGGTTGATAATTTATAGCTTGGAATAATTTGTGGATAGTTACTGATTCGCGATCTCCGTATAAGCAACATGGGTCAATGACGCGAAGATGGGTCGAATTATTGAAAACGTGCGATAATGTAGAAGGGGCCTTAATCGAAACTTACTTGATGTACCGTCTTTCGGGCTGATTGAAGTCATTATTATACTTAGTAATGAAAATTTTACATGAGAATAACAATTATGTATTACATTTTTACCTAACTTTCGCTTAGGTACCTGCTACAAACAATTATTATTGACATGTTTGAATAATCGAACTAATTGTGGGCTTTGGGCATTCATTTCTTATTTGATAGTGTTAATATGTATTTACTTCTAGACCTTGATATTATTAAACGACTTCAAAAAAGGAGGTTATCAATTCAACACATAAGTATGTAGGTAGGTAGGTATGTATTTAATAATATTGAAACTGCAAAATATTCACATAGCTACGACACTATTAGAGAGGAGAGAGGTTTCGAACAAATATACAAATTGTAGGTACTTACCTATATAAATATTGTACGGTACACGGGTGAAATGTTGAAGGGAAACATTTCAAAACTATAGCCAAATTCTAGTGAGCTAAAAAAATCAGAATGGCCAAAAAATATTTCCAGTTTTTAGATAGGTTGTAGAGCCTAGAGTTCGCCCGGGGTAGTACTACCGCCTGCCACGGTACTTAGTACCATTTCTAACGTGTTATAATTTTTAACAGCAATTGTGTTCCGGCTAGAAAGGTGTAGAGCCGGTTCACTTTTTAGAACAAGATTCTTACTAATAATTACTAACTGGACTACTACTGTCTATACCATCTATCTATCTATCTATCCCCCCCCCCCCATTGACCCCATTTGAGTCATGTTCTAGGTCGATCACAGTTGTCATGGGCGGCAGTTGACGCGTGGTGCAGCATGCTCGTTTGCTACCTTAATACCATAAAAAAAATTCAAAGCTAAAATTATATAATTTTTGTCTCTTAAATGTCCTTGTTAGTATTTTAGATATAAAATGAAAATATTTAGGTATAAAATGTACCTACCTATATTATACATGTACCTTAAACTTCCTTTTATACATCCAATAGATATTGTTATGTAGTTTTTTATATTTAATAAGTTAATAGGTAAGTACTTGACTACAATCCCACCTGATGGTAAGTGGTAGGTTTAAATTCCTACCTACATAAATAAATATTTATTTATTTATTTTTATTTTATAATTTATGTACACGTAAAAAAATATACAAGAAAAACCGAAAAAGTAACTATGTACAAAGTAAATATGTTTATTCGTATAGCGCAGATAATATACAAAAAGATTGTTCTCCATAAGATAGATTCAAATAGATTCCGTTGGCAGAACCCGTACCTACCTCCTTTCGAGTGCACCACGCGAACGCATCCGCGTACGACAGCCTGCGAGCTGCCAACAAGGCTGCTCCACTTTACACTTTCTAATGACACTTGTACCATTCTTGAATCTTAATTAAAGCGCTTTTACCACGGTTTGTTTAAAATAAACTTGACAAACTTCTAAAAAGTACGAGTAATTAACTAGTAGGTAACCCACTTGTTTAGTTTCCGTAAAATATTTTTTAAGGCTAACTAAAAATTTTAACCTTCTTTTTATAATAAAATATTTTTTGAAATCCGACTGGCAGTACCTGACCAGATCAGCGCGTTAAAAAAAACCGGTCAAGTGCGAGTCGGACTCACACACGTAGGGTTCTATACCACCGAGCTACACAAGACTATGTAGAAAAAACCCGTTTTGGGATGTAAGTTCAGCTTTATTATCTTTATACATATAGCTAAATAAAATTCTCGTGTCACAATGTTAGTTACCATACTCATGAAATTTTGTGTGCATATCGAGTAGGTATGAGAATCGAGCAACATCTAGTTTTCATAGCCCTAAATGTTAAGGGTTGTCCACCCTGAATTTTTTTTTCATTTTTTGGACAATTTTTTTACGGTTATTTTTTATGGTGTGGCATAAAAAAATACACATGATCCCAAATTTTCACTTTCCTACCCCCGCCCCTTAAATTTAAAAATTATAATAAAATTAATAAAGCTGAACTTACATCCCAAAATGTATTAGTATAGAATCTAATAGATGCATCCATAATAGAACAAGGTTAAATCATAAAATTAATTTAATAAATTATTTTTATTATTCCAATACCTACATAAATTATAAATAGGTATTGGCTTTGAATACGAAGTAAAATATAATATTTGAGCCCAGACTAAAGATCTGACCGAGGAGAATGCGGGCGCATCCGTGACTCATTTCATTAGCAACGATGGCTCAGGAATATGCTCTACTTAGTCGTTATAATAATGTATTGCTTATTTTTTATAATATTTATTATTATGTAAATAGGTGAAGGTGCAATTTTTTTTTACTTATTTCACTCTTTATTAAAAAGGTTTAAGTTAGGTAGTATATATTATTGATTATACATACATATGTACCTTTAAACAGAGGTTCTGTACTGCAGTCTGCACCTGCAGAATAGTTTAAAATAAAACATTTGACTTTACGATTAAGATAAATTAATACAAAACCTAAGAATCTATGACGCAGAAGTGTAGGCATATGGAAGTAAGGTATGTGAGATATTCCTCAGTTGTAGAATGCGAACGCGTCCGCGAGTGACGTGCTTTGCCAACAAGTTTGCTCTACTACATTTAGTTGGCGTGAACAGAATCACGATGCTGGTACAGTCAATGCGAAAATTATTGCGCCGGGGTAAATGATGGCAAACCTACAATTTTACTAGGATACGGTTACCTAGGTTACTTTCTTCTTGCGGATTTACCCGGATAAAAGTGTGGGCAGATTGTAGATAGATAGGTAGGTATTCATTAATAAAAAATCAATTAGGTACCTACTTAATTACAGTGAGGAAATAATTACTTACTTATTTTACATATAGACCTACTTGCTAGCTATTTACTTAGAAATATGCATTTGAAAATAGTTTTTGATATCTTATAAGTCTAATAACATCAGTAGGTAGGTAGGTAATGCAATCCAATCCAAGAGCATACGAAAACGTTTCAAGGTTTCATTCTAAGACGGATGTTGGACTTTTTATTACCATCAAAATTACTCAACCTATTGCGTAAAATAGAAAAATAAAAATTACTTGACGTTGTACACTAAAAACGGAATAAAGAACGATCTACCTGAATTTTACTTGGCGTATGACCTTGAATAGAAACAGTTTATTTAATAATAGACTGTACCCGAACTCAATAGAAACGTAATGGTTCCCCAAATTGGTTCGTCCGTCCACCGCACACAATCAAAACAAACACCCGATACACACAAAAATAACATAATAGCCCCGTAACAGTCGCAGCCCATAAACTAATAATGGGGGAGATATGTTTTATGGCTTTCGAGTTTGAATACGCTTAAGTTTTTTAACTTTTAGTTAAGCGAATATCTTGTACGAGTAAGCACGTTTGTTTCGTACTATAAATGTTTAAAAAGTGTTAAATTTAATATAAGCTGTTCCAAATTTGAATCGTGAAGATTGACGGGTCGGTTGCATTATGGCGGAGATGCGCGTACGCATGTTTCCCGCCTGTGAGGCGCGCCGGCGGCCATCTTGGATAAGGATCGATCATAGGTGTACAGCTGTGAAGTGATAAATATGAATCCCGACACAAACGTGTGCGTGTACTTTCTTTTTGTGTGCGTCCTTTTCCGTCGCTCGACGAAACTTCAAGACATTCTTGTTAAGATCTGAAACGGAATGTAAAAATGTATATTACATAATTATAATATTAATGTTATTTCAGCAACATGCTACTAGTAGTTAAGTTACCTACTGCATTTGTGTTTATTATCTTATTTTTTAACATTTTTGGCTATATAAATATTATCAAAATTCAGGTAGGTACGGCAAAATTATTTTATAGACTTGCCATTCAAGAATAGGTATAAAGGTGATCTTTTATATTTACTAAATTAAAATTTGGAATTTAGGTATTCATAAACTGTTGTACCTATCTACCGCCGTGTTTATAACGCTGCAGTAATTTATGGATACCGATTTTATCTTTACATAGATTTTATTTGAATGCCGCAACAGAATAAATTTCGTTATCGATAAAATTCTTCATTATTAGAACATCATTTATGTCAAAATTACATAATTTTCCAAAGTTATGGAAAATATTATAATTTCAGCCGTCCAAGAATAAAAATTTAAATAGCCGTCTATTAATGTTAGTAGGTACCTACTTAATAATAAAAAATCTTAAAATGAAAATAACTTAATAATTGGCTGATTAAGTAGTCTACCTAATTAAAATATTTTAGTTATTTTTATTTCTGAATCGTGGCAAATTTTAATGATCGTAATAACTAAGTAATAATTGTAATAACGTACCTATTTATTACTTTTTTGGAAGCCCTCATATCAGCCTCAGTTAAAAATATTACTAATAAAGTTCTTACAATTTAAACACCAAACAACAAGCAGAAATTACGTGTGGGCAAAATATCAGCAAAATCTCAAATGTAGCTACCTCATTTTGCCCATAGTTTTGATCCGAGCGATGTTATTACGCGTTGCATTGAAAATCATCGGTTCCATCCAATCGTGACTTTCCATCGAGATCTACAATTGTTTCGAAGCTACTCTGTGTTTGCTGAGAACTTCCACTTTTTTATTTGCCGTCTACTTACAGCTTTTTACACTATGTTATTTCAAGGTTTTAATGAACTCATAAATTATAGTTTTACAATTATTATGAAAAACAGAGTTTTGAGTTGTACCTACTCACCGGTTGAAACAAAGTTCTTTTTGCAATGTAAGGTATTATGGTGCTTTATGGAACTCGAAACAATTTATTATATTGAAATCCCCCGTTTTTTACATAGGTATACACATAATATTATAATGTGACTAAGCAGTCTTGCATAACTTGAGTAACGTAACTAAGGCCAAAAGGTTAGAATCTATGGCCGTGAAAAACATAAAAAGAAAGATTTTTATGGTAAACAAGGGTCCTCAACTCTTTGTAAAAACAACCTGTGTCAAAACGTTATCTATGGCCACCTTATTGGGGGGAAAAATCCCTGGCGAACATGGATGACGTATTTTGCGTTAGCTATTTCCATAGACAATATAGACGATTCCTCCTAGTTAACTTCTACCACAAGGTCCACAAGACACATTGAGGAACTCCCATCATTTCAATCGTGGACATCGTAATAACACGCTGTCAATAAAACATTGTGCTACTTTAACTTCGACTACAAAAGAAACCGCCGTCATTTACATTAAATTGCCATATTAAAAAATGTCTTCAAACGGACATATAATCTCATATGTACGTAGTTGTAGGCAATGGTATCGTATTATGCATCGTTTTAATAAGGGGGAGTATAGGTAAAAAGTATTATTACCCGCTCCATGTTGATCGGACGCTGGTAATAAGGCCATGTTGCCACAACAGGTTTTTCTCGAGCTATACTATGGTTTTTTTTTGTAAGATTCGTCGATTAACGGTGAAATCGTTAGTAATGTTAATTTACCTAAGTGTTAAGCTCTATTTTATTAACATAGGTATATTTTAAAGCTTATGGTGGCAATTATGAGTTGCAGTTGAGTAGGTAGATACGTGGACATACCTACATATTTAGGTATTAACCAAAAAAGGATAATAAATTCACGGTCGATTTTAGAGGAAATTTGGTAACTAGATATGCTGGTAACATGCCATCACCATGCAAGTATCGCCGTGATAAAAGTAGGTAGTACAGACCCTAGCGAACTCCAACAGGAGAATACTGGCGCCATAGCCTAGTTCAAAATGTTGTAAACAATGCATCCTCTAATAATTTTAGTACTCGATACTGAATAGGGAATTGGTGTACGGAATACGGTTCTACCGTTCTTGTGAGTTACAGCGAAAAAAGGACTTGATATGAAATAAATTGACAGTGGAGACGTAATAATAGTCAACAAAATCTGGAATCAGTGTAAAAATAAAAGGCAGCATCAGCAACTACATCAATATATTCCTCAGGTCTCTAATTATGTAGAGTACGACAGTCATATATAAAGGGCAGTTGGCCAGTTGGGACAATCTAGACCAGTAATAACACAAAGAAATTGTAGTTAATTAAACTATAGTTAGTGATTATATGGCAATGTCTTTATACTGGTTTTTAAATATAGACTATAAAATTCGTATGTGTATAAAGCAACATTGTAAATTTTTTCATCGCAATATCGCTACTGCATATTTTTAATAAATTACTTTGCAATGATACGCTCTGTTGCTTGTTTTGATGAACTATTTACCAACAATAATAATGTTTTTCCTTATTTTATACTAAAAAGAACTTTTACATGTAATTGACGTAATATTATACATAAGTATTATATTATACGTAATAAGTAATTGTAATACTAACATTGTGAGTCTTTGTTACTTGGAGAAAATAAATTATTATTATTATTATTATTATTATAAGGTTTTGCCGTGTTGTACATCTATATACAATATCTTATGTAAACCTCAAACACCATTTTTACTGCTTTACTATTGACACATATTTGACTTAGACCACCATTTTCTGTTTCCAAATATTATGCGTTATAAAATTATTATTTTTTTTGCAAAGAAATTTTTAATATTATTAAATAGGTACAAAATATGTTATTATGACGACAGTATTAAAGAACAGTTTTTTTAATATCACTATAGATACTGAATGTGATTGAATATGGTTAGCAATATAACCTTTCGGTTGATAAAAATGATTTAAACAGCATCCCTTTACAATATAAGGTTTACATAGTTTGAAGGAAGAAAGAAAAATCGATTCGTACACAAACCGCTTCGCTGCGTCCTCGCTCGCAATGAGCGCCGACCTTATATCCGAAGACTGTTCGGTGATTAATAATTTTGCACGATTCTTCGCTCACCACTGCACTGTCGAAAATAAAAGCAAAATATTAAGAATACTTCGAAAACGTACAGAATAACTCCTGTCTAATTATCTGCTTATTTGCATAAAGGTTATTTAGTAGATAACTAGGTCTTGAATATTATGGACGTTCATACTTTTTATGTACCTAAGTAGGTATAGTTTTAGCTTTGAGCGTTTGCTTTTCTTTTATTCAATTTCATAACTTAACTTCAAAGTTATTTTAAATGTATGAATAGGAAATAAAGCTAAGTACATAGGTATAATTGATATAGATTTAAGTACTTTCAAACTGATAAACGCCGCTGCCACAAGCTGATTTCAATCCGCGATGAAAGATTTTTTTATGATTACAAAATTGACTCTCCGATAACCAGGGTACTTAGGTAATAAGGAATTAAGTCGGCGTTCTACTAAACCACATTCTTTTGAAAAAATTGCATCAGCTAATTTCGCGGGCGCTAACCCGTTCTTAGTAAACTATTAAACCATATTTAATTCCACATAAACAGTGCACGGTAACATACACTTCGAATAAATAACTCCGGCACACTAGCCTTTCAAACGATGCAAAAATCCCGTCGTTTTGCAAACAAATTTAATTTTTATTCTCACTACATTAAGGATAACTTTCATAAACACGTATCGGCGGATGGTGTTTTATTAAAAATTTCTTGAACCTTTTGGTATGGAAATAAGGATAGTTATTGCGCGACAATGTTAAGGATATTTCGATATTATTTCGCTGATATAGGGTGCTTCGTGCCGAAACTAGCGTTGTACGGAACAATGTGTCTTCTTTTAAACTAAGTCGGTTAATGGTGTTGGTCTCAGCGGGTCTCAGCGGGTCTCGTAAACTGAGGTTTTTCGCGTCGCCTTCATTGTTTCCACCGCCGCGCCGGCCGTGCTGATCTTTGATTATCTCTAATTAAGTGGTATTTCTATGTTTTTCACCCACGCAAGATTTCTTAAACGTAACAATGTTTATTGAATAATTATCAGCTAATAACACTTAAAGTGTTTCCAGTATTATTTCTACCGTTTATATTATTAATACCAAGCTTATAATTTTTTTTTAAGTTTTTCAATTAAAAGTCCATTTATTGTTTCATCCATGATTATCTATGTCGTTCCTGAACTCGGGTCTCCTCTAGGAATTATCAGAAACACTTACGTCTATGGTGCCTAATTTCTAGCTATGTAATGCTCTATAAAGTTTACCTTCACGAATGCAAATTATGAAATTAATACTTCCACGCAGCATTCGAACCTAGACCATACACAAATGAACGGTGGAATTTAAAATCACCAAACTATCCATTTACAGTTTTACACGTATAAATACGTACACACCATTTCATTGAGGCAATAGCCGCGATGTAGCATTTTTTGAGCTAGCTACTTTTTAATTATTCTTAGTCAATCACAAACTTGTAAGAGTCCGTATCAAATCTCTTCAATCAGTCACGGCACTCAAAATTTTGTTTCGGCACTCGTTTTAACGATCAATAAACTTTATCACACCATTTCGGTAGGAATCTTGATAAATTATCCCACTATAAAATTTTATAGACGCGGCGTTTGTAAGTGTTTTATAGTCTAGCTCGGGTGAAAGTCTGACTGATACTTTAATGATTTCTATGCCAAATTTTAAAATATTTCATAATTATGTGTAACAAAAAGAATCGCATTCGTTAAAGCTAATCAATTCGAGGGTAGAGGTTGTTTGAAACTGTTGGGAGTATTATAGAATTGAAATATTCACGGCGGGGATCGAGAGACCGCTGCGCCGGCGCCGATCTCAGATGATGTATTGCGCCCCTCCACATACTCCACTAATATACCCTTCCATTTTGTAAGACCGTGTGAAGTTAGTCTTCGTCTATTCGATTCACCCAACTTGATCAATATTTAAAACTTGTTTTAAGTTTTTTAATGTCGTTTTTTGTTCAGTCATTACATTGTTTTAAATTACGGTTAAATGTTTTTAAAGGACAGAGAAGTTAAAAGTTAAATTGAAGTTGTACCTACCTACGGTAGGTAGGTAGGTACCTACTTATAAAGTTTTGTTAACTGTCTCATAGTATTGTAGATGAACTAGAGATTACATAGTACCCTTATCTCTAATCGAACTATCGTATCACTCTTTGTGAGTAAAAAGAACGAGACAACAATATCAATTAAAATACTAAAGTTTAAAAGCTACAGGAAACATCTTATAATTGGTCAAAAGCCTGCCTCGACTGAACGATGCATGCGGGTCAAAAAAAACAGACGTTTCTATTAGAGATAGCCTCTTTTTCACCACGGACGCGTCCAGGAACACAATCGTAAATTATAATTTATTAACCCACAGGACTACGAAATTGAGTTATCCACGGCGTATCTACGTCGGCGTCCTTTGGCATTGTAATTTTGTGGGCTTAGTGTACTGATGGTATCCGATCGTAACGGACGGTTTGGTGCGAAGTCCAGCCATACATTTGCAGTCGCAGTGAGAGGAACCGCCAATCGTTATGCATATGGCGTAAGAATTGTTTAAGCGTGACCTACCACAGTTGAATTTGATGGCGGCGTCCCTCAAAGTGTTCGAGCGGGCGATGCGGTGCACGTACTATCAATTTGCTCACCGTAATCAGTGTTGTCACCCGTCATCGACGAAGAAAGTTAAACAACGGGATTTCTGCTGTTCTGGACCGCTATCCCCGCAAGTACGTAGCTAGGATACGACGAGTAACGTCTAGGTACGTCTATACGGATATCACGCTGCGCCGTGTCATGTTAGGTACAAAAATAGACGATTTGCTTTTACTTTTTCACACGCATCACGGGAGATGTGTTTGACTGTCCGCGCACGAATGGTAGAATCATCGGCGCTCACGCAGAATCGTAAATGAGAATTTCCTCCTGCATTGCACTTGCGATACATAAAACATTATGCGGATCCCCGTCATGTTTACAACGGAAAATACGGTCGCGGGTTGTGTGTTAAGCGTAATTTTATATGTCTTAGATTACCTATGTGAACATATAAATCTTTGTGTATTGTTATTGGTATGACTTGTTAGAAGTGATATTTTAAAGATGACTACGGACGTGATAGTTTAAGCAATGCGTGTTGTGTGTGCCTTTTGTTTTGGTGGATAAGATGTTGTGGTTTAAAATGTGTCAGTAATTTCAAGAGGTCAAAGCCCTAAGAGATTATAAATGCGAGCGCACGGAGTCGACGCGTCGCGAAAATAATATGTCTCCACAAACAAGTAAAACCAAACAGTCTTCAGCACTTTGAGTTAGGAGGGAAACAAGAATCCTCTCGCGCATATTAATAGTAAACGGTAAAAATAGCTCATATAATAATGGGAATTATGTGCCTTTAAAGCGCACTTCACGCGTACTTTTCATGTTGAAATTATGTTCTACGTGTAGAAAAACGTTAATAAGTTGTAAGTGATCAATTATCTATTCTTCAAGTTGCGGTCACGATATTATTTCAATGTGTTTCTTGAACGTTTTTTTAATACCTATCATAAAACAAACTGATGTAATGCTTATTAGGTACGTTGAGAACTCTCTTGTAAATCTTGTAATCGAGAAGGTTCTTCAAAAAGTCGTAAAAAGAGCTTTGGTTATGTGCCGGCGATGCATTCGCGACTCTTTTGGGTTACGTATTTCCATAGGTAACGGTGGCCAATTAGCACCAGATGGCTCGGTTATCTAGTCAGCCTTTTAGATGATTAAAAGGTCCGTTATATGAGTCCACCAAACTGGTCCAGTGCGAACTGATAGTATTCATTACGGTTTGCTAAACCTTTCATTTTTGTTGATTGCCCGCGTGTACTCTATAATACTTAGTTCACAATAGCAGACTACTGAGCTTGATAATAGAGAGCTAAGTATGATTTACACTGAAATATGACATTAGTAGATTTCTATCTGTCTGTCATTTAGTCCGATGGCATCAGGACGTTTGATGCAATGTTACAAATAGGTAATTACATTTAAAAGCAACGATTGTAACTTCTGCGATTGATGAAAAGATATCATGTAATAGTTTTCAGTCCTGTTACTTTTAACTTATGTATAGGTAGGTACACGTATTAATTATTCGTTTAAAATACAAGCAAATAACATTACACGTCATTTCATCTTTTCTATTTTTATTGGAAAATGTAGGTATAAAATATTATATTAATGTGCATACCTAATTACCTATTCATATTCATATATTCATTATTATTTATTAAATAGAATTGAATAATTATAAGAATAAATTCTAAAACCACTACATGGGATTAAATGAATTACTTATTTTGACTAATAACTTATTTTAGGAATTTTATAAAATGAAAGTTAATTTATATTTAATTATTAACTAAAAGACATTTCATTGGCATATGACTTTTATTTTATATTGCTATAAACTGTAGGTACTTACCTATTTGTATTCGTAATATTATTAGGTATATAAATCATACATAATATATGTATAATGGTATTATTATAATGAAAAAATATCTACATAGGTATCTGACATCCCTAGTAGTAGTAGGTATACAATAGTTTTCCTAGTTCCTAGTTTTCTGTTGCTAGGCAAATGGCTTGACCTCTGCCCTTCCGGTTGGTTGACCTCCCTCGAACGGTGAATTACATTTAGTTGTGGGCTAATCGGCTGAGCTACACTCTAGCCTTTAACTGGTAACTAGTTCATACTCTGTACTTAAATCAATACTTAAAGAACTAAGGCGAAAGTGTCCTAAAGTTTTCATGTTAACATTTGTATTTTAAATTCACTTGGTAGTTAATGCATAGTTCTAAAAAATACTTATACAAATTGAACTCTTTTATTGCACTTACACCGAGTTATGTAGGTACATATATAAAAACGCAGAGAGTACCTATTTAGTAGCTGGTAATCTTCATGAAACACACTGACAAACATGACTCTTGTATTATATTATGATATGGCACACATTGGTTACTGCTTGCCCCATCTTTTGACATTTATATGAATAAATATTAATGTGCCTACACTATATTATTATATTACTGCAGTACAGAAGTGCAATGTGTGCATCAGACACTAAAATAAGTACATAACCACGATAGTTATGTACACCTATTAAGTTTATTATTTATTTTATATTTAATTGAAATCCTCTAACGTTCCTAATTTATATTATAGTAAATGTTATTTAATACATTATAAGTATATAGCGAGAGGTACCTACTACAAGCTATTCCAACCGGGTGTCGCATGACACCTGTCTTTCTATTTATAAAACGGAACTTTTCAGGTAGTACTGGATGTCAGTTATTGTTAGATAGTGCATACTTAGTCGTTTTAAAAGGCTGTAATTTGGGCGGTTCAATTTCCTATTTTACTGGGTTTAGCTGCTAGTAATTCCAGTTTCCATTGGACATAGAAATCGCACCAGGACTCCAGAATGTCTGGAAAGATTTCCATACGTTACAAAAGAAACTAATAAATTGTGTTCATTAATTTTTTTAAATCCGTGTGTAAATACTACCATATTTTGTTGTGTAATTTTTTATTTTTACTACTTCAGTGGGTACGTAGACTACCAATCATTATTTAGTTTTATTATTTATGTAATACTTAAATATCGTAAGTTGGCACACAAAAAAATAGTTAAGGATTTTATAAATTTGTATATTGATAATATAAAGATCTTTATTAACTTGATAAACCTGAATATATTTGAATTTTATGAAGACAAAGTACCTAGAGAAACGAAGAGACATCTTATTGCGAATAAATAAAAGAAATAAACGGAGAATTATGTTTACCATATTTTATTCTAACAATTAAAACACTTGGTATTACTGTTTCCCTGCCAATTTTAGTAAATTAATGACTGAGGGTAATTTAAATAACCTCTTTCGGTTTACGACAAACATCCATTAACTGTCTGAAAACGAATTTATTCGTTAACTACTACCGGTTACGTGTAACTGCAACGGAAGGTTTCATACTTATTTTTGATTGTTCATGTAGAAAGTTTGATTATTTGAGAAAGTCATACACGGAATTATTGATAATATCTAATGCTTACTTAAAAAAAATTAACACAAATTCTTGGATAAGAAAGTCGAAGAAAATTCTCAGTGGGTATTAAACCTACCTTTTGGTAATTATTACCCAAGCAATACTTACCTAATAGACGACATGTGACTGAAATTTGGTTTGCTTAAATAAGTTCTTAATAAAGGGTTTATCAATTTCCCTTAATGCCTTGTATATCTCGAATTGCGACTAAAATCGTTTTAAAATAAACACATTTACATGTTTGCCGTAATATTTTACATCGAGTATCTGCGGGTGATCCTTAAAGGCGTTAATTCGCGTATTAAAGTGCAAAGCAAAGCCGATCGGTTCGGTAGCTGAATTAAGATAATGTTCACACCTGCCGCTACGTTTATACGTCACAATGTGGGTTCAGTGCAGTAAGACGAACGGTTTACGACTTAGCTTCACCGGCCACTAGCGGCAGATACCGCGTTCGTGACAAATTTTTTATTAATTTTACGAGAAGTTAAGTGTAATTCGAGTAAAGGATAAAAGATGTTTGTGTCAATAAATTGAGTTAACGAGTGATTTTATTGTATTTTAATTTAATTCGCAATGAATGCCTTACATTTTATGTAAGTATCATTGACGTATGTGGAATGTTTTTAGTAGTGAAATGTGTGTTTATACAGAATAGTCGGTATTTGGTACTAAAATGTTAAGTTACCTTGTCCACAGCACAACTGTGGAGAAGGTAATTTAACCTAATCATAAAATTATTTTTCTTTTCGCTTATAATACTCATATCACATCTTAATTAATTGGAATAATATTCATAGCGAGCGATCAATTAATAGAAAATTAAATCTTTTTTTCGCATCAGGATACCTTAGGTAATCACTGGAAATTCCCATGATTTATTCATTACGTAAGTAGTTTAAATGAATAGGTAAGTGAATAAATTAATTAACCTTCAAATACTATAATAGCTTCTTATCCAGCAGTTAACTTATTAATATTGTCAATATTTATATTAAATCTCAAGACGAAAATTTTATACGAACATAGCAACATATAATTTTTATTCTGGGAGAGATATTATTTGTTGTACTTATAACGCATATTATTATCTACAACTTTTATTACAGTAATCAGTCAGTAATTGTAAGCATTTCTTTTTTTCAAAAGATGTGCCGAGGAGTTTCTTTCGCCGTTTCTTCTCCTCAAAGATTTAAAATTTAAAGGCACCTTAGCGAAACGGTGGTAAATGCAAAAAATGACGTTCATAAGTGTATTGAAAATACCTACATGAAATAAATGATTTGAGTTTGAGTTTGAGTTCTTTATTGCACTAGGAACAGTATTAGTAATGTAGTCCTGTTCCCGTAGCACGTAGTCCCAGTGTGCGCGCTTCCGAATCCTCGCCCGCGGTCCCTTATTTTTATTGCGGCTGTGTTTACAACATATTTTATAGGATCAGCTGCTCGATTACGTCACTTCATATGTTACAATCGGTATTTTGGGAAGATCGTAAACAAATGAGTTCGAATTCCACATCGCAAAGTGCCATCCAACTATGTATCCAGTTTTGTGATTGCTGATTGAAAATAGTTTTAAGACTTTCCTACAAACTATTTCATTAATAATAACAAATAAATGTAGTCTCAAAGTAAAATACATACATAATTATAACCTCAAGAGCCATTATTCCTCTAAAGCTATAACTTTTACAATGCCTATTCTTTAGCATTTTTGAGTAAAAATTAGTAACGCGTTTTATAAAAATTCTTTACAAATTGCATAATGAAGATGTAAAATAAAAGAACTCTTTCTATTCAAAGTATGCGGTCAATGTCAATGAAAAATTCTGTTCTCAGGTAAATAAATCTATTGTTCATGAGCACCGTTGAAAGCATAACTGTTTTATGGGTAGTAAAGCTGCATAATTTACCATACAGGTTCACTGTCAGCCATGGACCTTTTTACGACAGACTGATATTTTTACCGAGCGAATAAAAAATAGAACTATCTTGGACATATCTTTCACGCGAAACATGTCGAACTACTGCATTAAAATTAAATTTAAAAGAATATTATACATATACGCTGTATAACTTTACAAAGTAAAAGTATACCTACCTACAACGCTGTTTATAACTCTAATAACTCTCAAACACCTATAAATGAAGTCGTGTCTCGTTGTGACACTTTACATTGGATAAATTTTGCCTCCGAATAAATTGCGCAAATTATTTCACCCGCATTCGTTAACGACAATGTATTATGTTATTGTAAATCGATAATTATTTTTATAGCGCATACTATTGCTACGACAGTTATCGTCAATAAATATCCTCAGTATGGTATGATAATAAATTCATTTAATCATGACATTATGAATGAGTGCGACAGGTGCATTTGGACTATACTCATACCTATAATATAACCCAATTTGGCTTTTCAAATGATAATTAATTTATATGCATTCCGTAAAACGTTTTAAATTTTTATTTTATTGTTGTATGTATGTATAATTCGGTTTACCTAAATGTTTGGTATTAAATTAGAAAGCCGTCTGTTGTTAGGTTTTTTCGATTTAGTCGCTACCACTCTTAACCGCTCTTTTAGTATTCGGAACCTTAGCTATTGCGACATTAAGGTTTTAAGTCCATTTAAACTTGTTTTAAATAATTTTGAATGTAAAACTAAAGTCCTATGAATTGTTTCATAAACATTTTAAAATGCACGTTTTACGAATACCTACCTACTTAGCTAATTAATTTTAAAAAAGTATTTACTATTTAGTATTATTTAGTACTATTAGTAATATTTTAGTACTACTATTTTAGTACTATTTAGTACTAGTATGCGAATATTTTTTCTTTTGTGATAATATAAATAACTCGTCAATAACAATTAAAAACATAACCGTGTATATTGCAATAATGTAAGGATTAGAAACACTACCTACCTACTAAGTACCTAGTATTTAAGAGAAAATCTTTTATGAAGCAATCGGTAAATTCAACCTCGTGATATTTTAACGAATTAATGATGGCTTTCTAACATTGAATAAGTTTTCACAAATTTTATAAAAACGTAAATGACATGAAACAGGTTTTATAATCAATGGTAAAATGATTCAAATCCGTTACAAAACACGAAAAACGATGTCAAATTCCTCGCTCGTTCAATAGTTACCTAACATCATAGTGATAGTAAATGTTGAACGCTATAAAAACGCTGAACGATGGATCCTCGCATATTTGTTTATAATGAGCGACTATCCTAAAATTATAATCAAGCTGCCATCGAAGCACGTGGCCGTGGGCCGACTCTTCGTCGGCTGTCGGGCGTGTGCATATGGGAAGCAAATACCGATGAGTTACCAACATTATCGTTTTGGGGAATAGAAATGAAGCTTATTTAATATTGAAAAAATCTTTTGAGATATCTTCGTGCATTAGTATTAAAATAAACGTTTCAAACTCGTGTAAATATAATTTCTGGTGGGGATTTTTCTTATTTAAAAAATCTAATCGATGTTAAAAAATAATTGTGTATTCGACAAATTTCAGATAATAATTGTAATTTAGTAGAATTATTACATTATGCTTTGGATACCGGCATGGTTTAATTATGGGACGAAATATAAGTGTCCGAGTATAAATCTTTGAGCAGTTGATTGTTAATGCGTATCTTTAATCCTAGCTTTAATCCCATAAATGGACGGTTGTAACAGATAAGCACTTACAAGTTGATTATCATCTATAATACTTTTTTGGCTTAGGTAGTAGATAACTAAAATGACAAATAAACAAATGGTAGGAAGGGCTAGTGATTTATTTTAGGAAGTCATCAAATTAATTTCCCTCACATCGCGCACCGCTCAGCATCAGTAAACAATCGGTATAGCGCCGGTGACAGGTCACACCATGTCCCCAACGGAAGAACGCTGCACGTCATAAATCTCATGTCGCCATTGTTCCGCCAATGTCAAAGATCAGCAATTTGCCATTGTGAGGCCGGAGGCGACGTTTTACCTTATACTAAATTGGCGCTCTACAATTAAAATAAGTTTTATTTTTTAAATTTTAACCGAGTATAGAACGATTTGAGTATTCCTAATGGCAATAAAGTTTTAATTATTTGAATGTTAATTAATAAGAGTCTAGCTTACAAAAACAGTATGTGTTATAAATTATGAGGTTGGTTTTTGCTCGTGAAATATAATAATTAAAATATTTAATAATTGTATTTATTATGAGTAGGTAGGTACTTTATATAGGTTCTAAAGCTACAATGTAACAGTAGGAAGGAATGTTTAGTAGGTGGGTAAGTATTTCTATGAATACAGATAAAGTACTGGCCATGATTGATGTGGATATGTGGGATCAAGCCGTTTTCATTTGACGTAGAGTGATGGATGTTGTTTGTTGAATTGCTACTTATTTGAAATACCAGTTGTGTCTATGTTAAAATACCTATGTAATAATATACCTACTAAAACGATCCTTCATTGTGACCTGTTAAAATTATTTAATTGCCATTTTTACTCACGATATCATTGCCAATGTTACAACACCACGATAGAAAGATGCTAACCTTTGGATTAAAAAACTTCAATGTAATAGGGATTGTGGATTTCAACACGTTAAAATAACTAGTAATAAAACCTAGTACAGACTTGTGGCAAAGTCCGTTTGATACATTAAGTACCTACAAGGATTCTAGCCTAAGGGCAAAATTTTATACCACAGCGCAGACCAGGGTTAACTCACGATTTGATTGCAATATTATTATTAGAAATCTATGTAATATAATATTATTGCTATAATTTCATTAGTATCAAAAATGAGGGGATATTACTTTATCGTAAATGATAAGTTAGGTGGGTTCCTATACTGTTAGTAAAAAGCGCCGTTATTTCCGATAAATTACGAAACCCATTACGACTAAGTTTACCTACCTAATAAGTACGCCAATAGTAGCTACCTTATACATAATTATATAGTTTACATTTAAAAAGATGCAATATTCAGAAAACAAAATCGTAGCATACTTAGGTACCTACATGAAACAAAGAAAAGGTAACATATATTATCAACAATAATGACATAGTCAATAGTGATGTTTACAAGTGAACAACTGTAAGTTTTCGTCACGTTGTCCATAAATAGATCGTTAACAATCCTCGGTGGCCATTAGGAATGACATCACACTGGAATGAGTGGTGTAGTGTGCCCGCGTCTGAATTATCGACCGCCCAAATTGTTACAAGTTCAAGGACCTACTAAAAAGTGTAGGTAATGTACCCACGTGGGTACGCACATTATAGAGCTCGTAAAAAATTATTGCACGATAGTATCTCTTTAACACTACTTCTACATACCTGCAAGCGCGTTTGCGATATCGTGATTGATTTTTATTTTTGTATTCAACGACTTAATAATTAATACCTGTATCCGACTTAAAATTCGTAAAACATTATTCATTAATTAGATTTGTCATGTTTTTATTGGGTTTTTGAAGTTTTGTTTAATATAGTTGTTAAACTACCTTACTTCCTAATTATGTTTATAGTAGGTATGTACCTACGTAAGTTTATTTTTAAGGTATTTAGTAATGTATGTACCTATATATTTCCGTAATATTTTTACACGTATATTTGATTCAGTTGCCTCACGATAACAATCTGAGTTCTTACCGCATCAAGCCACCTAAATAATATGGCAATAAAATTAATTATTCATCTAGGCAATTAATTGAGTTGTTCTTCGCTACTAATGCCGTAATAAAATTAGATTTTTGGAAGGTAAATTTTATTTTTGCATGCATAATTTTTAATGAAAATTCCACTACTTCCGTTGAAAATATGTGTTATGAATAAATTTTAATGTGTAGGTATATTCAATGCAATGTTTATTTTATTGCAACCTTATCAATATCAGTAACAGATTAGGTAGGTGGGAACCTATATTATCAAAACTAACTTCAAAACTTAATACAAATTATCATTCCATAATAATACATGCATACGAGTACCTACAGATGAATTCATTTCAAACATCGATATTCAGTAAAGATAAACTATAAACAACTCTTGGGCTGTTGTATTACTTTACGATTTGCGTAAATTGATTTACACTTGAATCAAATAATCACTTAAACTGTGATGTTCGTAAAGCAAACATTCAAATTAACTATTGTTTAAAATAGTATTTGAAATACGGAAGATGAACCGTGAACTGTGTTTTTTCAAGGCGCTAAGCATTAAATTTATCCGGAGCTGTATGCACTAGTTCATTTGAATAACGAGCTGTTGCGATCTAGCTCAGTGTTTACATCTACTATTCATTGCATCGTAGCATAGGGTAATATTTATTTATGTTCTACTCAGTAATTCTTGAGTAGAAAGAAAATTGAGAACGACTTGTTAGTTTTGATAACTATTCATTCATGGAATCAGTTATTCTATTTTATCGAGTTCGAATTTTAAATGAAGCTTGTATACAATGAATTAAGTCAGATAAATAATAAGTTCTTTTCTGGCTTATTTTTTATTGTGAGTGTGTGTATGACCAAAATTATATACAATCTCCCATTAATCACAAACGCCGTATCCGGTATGATGTACTTAATTAACATAAATAGATTCATCTTGATGTAATCAGTTATAATTTTTTACGAAATATAATGAATTTGAGAACCCTACAATACAATTCGAGTATAATGTAATATATTACGTCGGATTTATCTATGAGCGTTAGCAGTTGTTTAGTTTCCCAGGCAGACGAGACAATATCTTTCATACGGTTAACACCACGTAGACATAGTTATTCTTTTATGAGTCTTGTTTGTACTTTTTTGGTATATGTATATGTTATGGACCAAGTGATTAATAGGGCATTGTGAACAATGCCCGCGTAGTTTGAGAAATGCCCAATATGAGAGAGAAATGTGATTACAATTATTGAATTAATCAAATTGTCCGGGCATTATTTATAATTTTTATGTTATGATCTATGGGGCAGAGCATTTAAAGCAGGTTTCTCTTATTTTTATTTTAAAGGTGGAATTAATATTTAAAAACAAATGAAATATTTACTCAGCTGACCTATGATAAAAACTTAAATTAACTCGAATTTACCATATCAATAAAACCCGAACCTATCACTGAAAACTGCATCAAAATCAGACTAGTATATTTGGAGTTAAATAGGAACATTAGTTAAACATTCTCTCACCCCAAACGCATATACCTACTGTCTCGGTTCCGTTGTGTATAATAATGCCTAATAATAATGCCCAGGCATTATGTATAACGATACGATTCATCACTTGGTCCATGACATATATATCAGACATCGTGTAAAGAGACTTATCAGCAGTGGAAAAGTGATAACTGGTGGTGATTATGGCATATCATTTTACATTGCATGTAATGCATAAATATTTGTATTTTGCTATAAATTTATGTCAAAATTATCCTCCTGCTCCTGATTCGTTTTTTTAATTACCTACTTATGATTATTTTACAATAATTCGGTAAAGATCAATTGTATTTACGATTGAAACTAATTGTTTATCAGGTCTCTTTGTAGACTTTGTAACTCGGATATTAAGGAAAATTCTAGACCAGTCCTGTGTTGTAAGTTTTTTTGGTGTGTATAATTTTTGAATCACTATCATGAAGTAGTAATTATATTTACATAAAATAAGTTTTTATTGCCTACTTAAGATTGTCTTGAAAAATAATTGTTGTTGTAGGTATAAGACCGAGAATGAACGATATTTATATTTTCTTGTTGATAAGTTCACAATTTTTTACGTTTAAAATAAAAGCAATTGTATTGTATGATTGTATCATTATTCTGTTAATTTAAGTTGTTTCAATAAACAAGTTTGCCTTTTGTGTTTTTATTTAAAACCTCACTACAATTACTTACATTTACCAGTTAATCCGATAACTGAAAGTAAACAAAGCCTGAATAATTCCAATATTGATTTCCTTTTACCCTAAAGGAATAGATTAATCGGACAATACGTTTTTAATGTTGAACCCAAATGAAAGAGCGGGCTTTTCGGGAGAAAGGTGCACGAACGAGCACTTGAGGATAACAATATAATAATTCATGTGAATAAAGGGTTATCAGGCCGAGGAGCGAGGTGGTCGGCAAATTGTGCCGCGCCTCTCTACATCACTAGCAGCGATACTGTCGTGGCACACGCTATGTGATCCATAGCTTAGGCAGTGATGTGTTGTTGCCAAAATCTAATACCAGTATTAGTCGGGGAATTATTGCTTAGCTGCGATTTTTATTGCGGCACTAAAATACTATAAGTTAATTTAAGTGAGCGTTAGGTACTCACTGTCGTAGTGTATAGTTTCCTACGTATTTTGATACTTATTTAATTTTATTGACTGTTATTATTTTATTGTTTTCGTTTGTAGAACGTATTTTTTTACCTGCGTCTTTTATAATAGGGATGTATTTTTAATAAATATGATGATTGCAGATTTTTACAAACCTAATAGTAAATAATAATTAGATAAATTATTTAAAGTTGCAATCTTAAAAGATTATTTTGATGGAGAAATACGAAGGCATTGCGTGTGGTGTAACATAGGGAATCGGCGTTACTCACACGTTTACTATTAGATAAAAAATATTCTTGAATACTTATGGTTTTTAATTAAAAAAAAGAGAAGAAATTAAAATCTTTCTAGATGAACCTAATAAGTTATTTTGTCAAATTTGTTATAATATCAATGAATTGCGACGGTGAAGTATGACATTACAGTAACGCACGCAATCCGTGCGGAATACAGACGTAAACATTACGCCGATGCGATACTCTATACGTAGTTGCGCATAGTCCGTAATAGGCTATACGAGTAATAATTCTTGTAGATAAAGACTGTGGCACACTTACTCGATGTTAAAAAATTTGTAAGGTTAAACTTGTCGTGTTACGGTATAATAAACCGATCATATTAGTCTAATCGCAGAATCATTCGATTACTTTTATTATACTTGGATTCTTAAAATATTGTTATCAAATTCATTGTCGATGTTAAGGCTTAGGAACACGCTTCGTCGTTGCTAAATATGCTGAAAATGGTTGTATAGACAGTATAATGAGATAATTTATTTATTGACGTTTTTACTAATGATATTATACCACACTAGCTGCCCCAGCGAACTTCGTACCGCTCTATAATTAATAAACAAATAATAATATGGTGACATATCGACAGCAGCGCCACCTACCGGGTCCAATTGTAAATCAAAACCATTCTTGGATACACCTGAAGACACACAAAAAATTTCAACCGAATCGGTACAGCCGTTTTTGAGTTTTAGCGTGACTAACGCACAGCAATTCATTTTTATAATATATGATATAGCCTATGTCACCCGGGGATAGTGTAGCTTTCCAACAGTGAAAGAATTTTTCAAATCGGTTCAGTAGTTTTGAAGCCTATTCGATGCAAACAAACAATCAAATCTTTCCTCTTTATAATATTAGTATAGATATAGATATAGAAGAGGGTTTTTACGTAAACATAAATTTCACTAAAAGCATCTTATGTAACCAAGAACGGCCTGAAGAATTGAATAGCTTGTCGAGAATGCTACGAAAAAAGACAGTAATCTAAACCTCTTTTTTCGAAGCAAAGTGAAGACGGGTTACTAGTCTTTTAATAGATCTGTACCTACCTAATAGTTTTAAATTTTACGAAGTGCACGACGTTACGAAAGGCCCAGCAATCGATCGGCCAGTAATTGCAGTGGTATTTCCCGTAGGTCGGAGCAGAGTGGCCGGCCATCTGATAATTATAGATGTACGTATAAGTATAACATGTATAATATTTTAAATCGGGCCCTTTTGTATGATGACTTCCTTACTTTTGCATCATCATCATCATCATCATCACAACCCATAACTGTCCCACTGCTGGGCACGGGTCTCCTCTTACAGTGTGACGGGTATAGGCCATAATCCACCACGCTGGCCAAGTGCGGATTGGTGGACTTCACACACCTTTGAGAACATTATGGAGAACTCTCAGGTGTGCAGGTTTCCTTACAATGTTTTCCTTCACCGAAGCAAGTGATAATTAAATTTTAATACGCACATAATTTTTGAAAATTAGTGGTGCGTGCGGGGTTTGAACCCGGACCCTCCGGTTCGGCAGTCCAACGTTCAACCACACGGCTATCACTGCTTAACGTAGATTAAAAATTTACTTCTGCATAATAATAGGTGATAAAATCATTACCTATACGTATAGGCAGGAATGATAGGACCGCCACATCAGCTAATTTTATCGTACTATTCTATTTCGGTCCGGTGGGAATTTCCGTAGTATAGTAAACGAATGAGTATCTTACCTTGAAAATTGAACGTGACATTACGAAAATACGGAAAAGCCCGTCCAAAAACTTTCAAATCGAAAGAGAAATATTTCTGTAAAAAATCGTAATATTTCACATGAAAGTGATTTGGGCTTGAACGATTTTCTTTAAATCTGATTTTAGTATTATAATATACTTTCGATTCCCTCTTACCAAGAATGGTAAGAGGGAACACCAGAAGGTGTACTTTTTGAAAGTAAAATATTCAAAATTCATATAATTTTTCGCTCATACTTATTGATAAAGGGGGAGTTTAGTTTAGAAAAGAGTTAAAATAATTAGTTAACGTTGTACAAAGACATGGTCGACAGTATATTCTGTGGTTTAACCGACCTTGTTATTGCAATAAATTCTGACGTTGTGACACGCAAATCTCCACTAACTGCTAGTGATTTATATCTTCACCAACGAATACGGAGCGAATAGTATACTTACATTTGCTTTGAGCAGTCTGATTGCCAGCAAGTTAGCTACATGCGATTAAAAATTATAAAAAGACGATATTATTTTTTCAGAAATAATTAAGACACGATAAAAAAAATCTTTTTTCGATTCTCTTTGTTTTCGAATACACACATGATCAAGAATTAAAAGCATTAAATTCCCGACTAGGGCAGACATGTTACAATTATAAGGTTTTAATTGGTGTTCTGAAGTTCTATAACGGTCACCTGACACTGGATCCTCGGAGGTGTTTCTGTGTGATCATTTATTTTGACATCAAAGTCCACTTGAATACTATAGGTACCTATTAGTCACTACAGGTTGTTCCCTAAACTAAAACGAACTAAACCGTAGTCTGCTCTACCAAGCTGTTCCCAAATGTTACACAAGAATGTAAATACTAATTACATGGTAGGTGAATAAAAATATAATATTTATATTTTATGTATTAAAGCTATAATGACCATGTACAGTTCAATGGTGATATTCATCACTCGAATTAAATTATAAGACGAGAGTGGAACGGTAATACTACAATATTTATTACCCTTTAGTAATTCGTCCAACCCAAATTAAAACAGATTCTGTCATCTAATCTAAATTGTAATACTTTTTTTCAGATTGAGCTCTCTCGCTTATCTTTTCTCGCCTATAGTGACGTACGTTCCTAATACTTGGATCAGTCACTAGTGTTTCGCAATAGAATGGCTGCAAACGTAAATTGTTTTGCTTGTTTTTGATAATGGAATCCGAATCGGTATGTTCGTTTGACGTTACATTCCGTGGTACGCTGTTCCCTTCATACATTCAAGGAAAAAGTGAATATTTTTTTTTTTTAGTAAAGACTGCATTGCTGCAATGCAAGTCTAGCAAGATTTCGTTGTTGTTAGTATGTTACAAAGTATTTTTATTGAGAGAAGGTATGAGAAAAGTGTTATAAGTGCTACTGCACTTATAACACTTTTCCGCAAGTCTTTATTATATTCCGCGATTCTATGGTATTTCTTTGATGATTCTGATAGGTAAATAAACATTATGGCTGAACACTTAAGAAACAAACATTTCTGAGGTAAATCAATTTTTTTCATGTTTGTTACATCAGAACTGTCGACTGGGTGAACCGATTTTGATGATTCTTTTTTATTTGCATTTTTGAATTTACATTAGGTAAATACAGGGCGTTTTTGTACTGAGTTTCCTCGGTAACCTATCGGTAATACGAAATACTTATGTTATTATATTTCGTTCGTCATCTAGTTAATTTATGTTATGTATGTATGGTGTTTAATAGATTTAATTCTGTACTAATTTCAAATTTAAAACACTGACACTTTTACTGTAGGAAGATGTTTGGTTTGTTAGAGTAAACAGATATTTACTTACTAGCTAACTAGCGTTTGTACTATACCTACTTAGTTAAACTTGTAAAGTTAGGTACATAGAGCCTTTATTTATCGAAACACCTACAAGCGTTAATAATATTTATCGGACTTTATAATAACAGTCTTTAAATTAACTATTTAATTTAAATATTTTTTAAGACTTAACTTTCAGTAGGTACATATATTACATTTTTTCATAGATTACAGTTCCTTGTTCGTTTTCTTATGTTGTTTGCACTGGTCGGCTCAGCGGGCGATCGTGCGCAGGCGCCGCTTTACAAGGTTCCTATTGGCCCGCGGGCTACAGAGCTGCCAATCTACAAATAACAAGCCGAGACCACAACGCTATTATAATTTAATTGGTGCCTTTCAATTATTCTTCGCTACTTTTAAAGAATTAAGTACTATTCTATGCGCTCACATTTTTCTTTTTATTTAAGTTTCTAAGTAGGTACGTGAAAAATTTATAAAATGTCTATAAGACATTTTTAAATGTCTACTAGACAGTAGATACCGACGGCTGGTTGTTTTATTACTAAGTAGATAAAATGTGTAAAAGAATGCAGAGACACTGGTATTTCGTAGAGTGCACTTTTGAGTGCACACAGGATTTTTTTGCTTAGTAATCCATCAATGTATGGTTTGTAAATATAAAAAAGTTGTAAGAATACGTTCATTTATGCTAAAAATGGAGCATTTATCAATACAACCAGCGCAAAACAAGTAGTTTATTCGCATTAAATCATACCAGTCATAAATCGCGCAAACCCGTTCTGCAGCTTATCAAAACAATACGCAGACACACTTCTAGTTGCATGTGGAAAAACGTCTTCTTGACGACCTTCACCAATAAATACTTAAACGTATCACGTAAAGCACAAGGTCCCATTTCGGTCGTCAGTCAAACGACAGGTAATACCTTTTAGTAACGCGTCCGGATCATTTCAAAATTAAGCCTCAAGAGTATGATAAATTTTCATAAATCAGATGTTATTTATTGGAGTATAGACTTTAAGGTGTTGCCAATTGGTTTATATCGGTTTTATAGGATTTGCTTACTTAAGACATTTCTTAGGTGTGGATTCTACGAAATAATGGAACCCTCGGGTTTCGTAATGATACAGCAGGATGTAGAAATAAAAAGAAATATTGTGTTATTATAGATGCCGGTGGATAATGGACCTCGAATTTAATTTGGGCTGTAAATCGTGTCTTGTATACGGTGTTGTGCTGCGGTAATGCATAGCTTATTCAAGCGCTGGTCTACAACTACGAGCTACTTATTACTCATACTATTTTGAAACACATTCTTGGTTACTATCGACAGGGTTACTTGGCCCGTTTATTTATATTAACGGTCGCCAACACGTACTGTCTGGTATCCGTTGATATAAGATAACGGGTGTTGTTTTCACACATTTAATTTTCAATAATAAAATAAGTAAATAAGTTAGCACTCGAGTCGTGGACGCGCCGTGTGGCGTGTATCGTCGACTCATCGGACCACCGCTTCGATACTCGACTCTTTAGTTTAAAAAGTGATGTACGACCTTCGTACCTTTTTTAATTCATACACTGAACTACAACGCGCTTACTGCTTATTAAACCGTTTAATGTTGTATCGCAAATGCCAGGTTGCGGCGGTAAAAACACGATAAACGCAACAAAGTGGACATTATTTCAATTAGTTACACGAGATAGGTTCATAGATAATGATATTAGACGATTTATGTTTTATATCTATTTAGATAAGCGGCTATTATTGCACTTATGCGATTTATAGCGAAAATAGATTGTTGGCGTTTAGCCACTTCACTAAGCGTTGTTCTAGTTGATTGAATAACGTGGAGATGAGTAATTAAACGTGTAGCGGTAGTGATGGAGGAGAAACTTGATGGAACCTGCTAGCTTTTAATAGAATATAATGTCGTTGAGAGAGTAATAAGTTCAATTAAAACCCACCATATGATTACACGTGTAATCTTGAATGCATAGCAGGCCACGGCGAGGTATGCATGCCTCGTATCTGTAACGTGGGAGATAACGATCTACATAATTGTGCAAAATATTGCCGTTCGTCCGTCTGTCTTCTTGCATGTAGATTTCAGAGATAGCGCACCTTTGTTCTGAGCGGTCGAATTTCTTTGTTTAAGTTTTGGTGTGAATCGTTTTCCTGTTTCCGATCTTGAAAATCAATTGATGGTATTTTTTATATTATAACACATACATGATAGTTAACATATAATTATATGACTTTTAAGATACAGCTAGTATTAGTCAAGCAGATCAACCGTCTATGCTTTGGTAGATTCTTTAAACGTAGGTAATAAAAGTAAAAGGTAGGTGTATTATTTAACATTTATTATCGTTTTTATATAAGTAAGCTCATAGTAAGGAACATAGCAGCGCACTGCGAAGTAAGGTTTGACAAATCGAGTTTTGATACTTTTTGCACCAAAACAAATTGTTACTGCTATAAAGCTTTATCTGGTTAAACTTTTATGATTCGAGAATGAGAGAAAGAGACCAGTTTAAAGGTGCAATATATGTAAGCTAATTAATTGATCTTCATTAGGTGCTTATTAAGCTATGTGTACCTACCTACCTACCTTTTAACCACAGTATAAATAATAATGGGTATTTTTTAAAATATTTTATTTTAATGCTTGACTAAAATCCCATCTGATGGTAAGCGGAGATGCAGTCTTGGGCGGTATGTAGACGATTTACGAAATTATTATTTAGGTACCTATGTGTATCCGCCAATCCGCGCTTGGCCAGCGTGGTGGATTATAGCCTGTACCTACTCACATTGTAGGAGGCGAGTGAGGCGACCCGTGCCCAGCAGTGGGACAGTTATGGGTTGTGATGATGATAGTGATGATGATGAAGATGATGAAAATTAGGCTAATTAACAGCCTCTACCATTGATACAATTAATTAATGATATCGCCTATCTTTGGTCCTAATAAATGACGCATAAATTCTACACGGCAATTTTAAATGTCGAATGTTTATCTTTCCACGAGATATCTCGAGGTAAATTAAAATAGTAAAAACGATTGACGTTTCCCGTCACTAACGTTTAAAGTAGGTACTCAGTATACGGTCAGTCAGTACGCGATCACACATAGTGTATGGCTTCATGATAACTTGCACAGCGTAGATGTAACATATAAGGCGACCTCTAATTAGACCACCGACTGCGACCCTCCGGTAAGCGAACACATGAATAAAGCAAGCCTTAACGGTAATTAGATAGTTGAAAAAAGTAAATAACAACTCCTGATAAGGCGCTGTGTAACTAAGACCTTATATTTATTCAAATGTTTCACACTTTCAATTGCATTTGCCTAAGTAGGTATACTTTTTACGTAAACACCTTTTAAATGCTGAAGTCAGCTTCAAATAAAGGCTTCATCATCTCTGAAAACCACTACCTATAGGCTCACTTTAGTATCATATCATTCCGTAGTCCATTATGTAGACTAAGCACAGTGTGGTAGAGTTATTACAGCCCTATAAACAATAATGATGAAATGAAGCTTTAGCTTCGCAGCAATATTTTCTTCACGAAACAAAATAATGACAGTTACCTAAGATTTTTTTTTAAACTCACATCTTGACTTGAATTTAGTCTTGTGTTGTATTTGAACCCGGACTGTTTAAGCCATAAAATAAATATAGGATGAAATCACTAAGGACACGGTTTAAATAAACTACGCTGAGAATTATTTAGTAAATAACATCTTTGCAAAAATATCAATTCTAAAAGAAACCACGCTACGATAGAAAAATATGTTTGAATAAACCAAGTAGAGCAAGCTTCAATACGATCGCTCAGTACAAGAGTGAAAGGACAGCATAGCTCTCTCGCTCCCTCAGTCTTTAAACACTAAAAAGCTTCATAGATGGCAGCAAAATCGCTGCAACAGCTTCAAGCGGCCACTAGTGTCGCCATCTAGCTTCGAATAACCGAACTTTTATGGCACGTTTATCGAAGAGGGCTCTTCGGCAGCTCGTAAACGATTTTATGAGCGCAACTCTAGTCTCGATATTACCCGACCGAGTACGGTTGGGAATGCAATATTCCGGTGCTCCTGTTGAGCGGCGGAGTATTCAATTCAACCGGTGTTCATGGGCTTTTATGTGCGATTCAAGGTGCGATTGGATGGCGTGCTCGAGCGTTTATTTGGCTTTATTGTTGGGGTTTGTTTATGTGATTGCTGTTTAACCAACTACGGGGTTTTACATGCTTTTGTTATGATTATTATGTTGTTGCGAATAATGAAGAGGATCGTTCACTACCTGTTATTTGTGGGAAGTACTTATATTAGCGACTCAGCATTGTTCTCCCCAATGATATTATATAGTAAAAAGGTGGTTGTCCCACACCCACATTGCTTATTGGAAAGTTATAATTTGTTTTCTAACGTAGTACGCGGCTACAAAGTTTGAATTAGATAGGTAACCAAACTCAATAAGCATTTATCAGTGATTTATGTTCGAATTTTCCCCAAAATGTAGCCGTGAAAAAGGCAAATCATAAATAAGATCCGATTCAAATTTGTAGAAGATGCTATCGGTATGATTTGTAGGCTCGCACCCGAGAGCGTTTGTCTAGTGAGGCGCTAATTGCTTTTTCGTTTATCGATAAATTCGTTATTTATGAAAAAGAAAGTAATTACTTAATGATATTTAATTAGTCAACAAAAAAAGTATAAGTATTTATCTATTAGTCGTGCCTATGGAAGTGATTTCAAATATAGATCAAATGCTTGTTTATTTGTACTTTCATATTTAAGTATAAAAATATCGATGCGTCTGTACAATCTTAAGTAGCCGAGTACTTTCTGGGGGGCTACAAAGTTACTGACTGATTCATTGCACATTATCACAATATTACATATATAGCTAGATACTTATTTGAATACCTATAACTAGGTGTCGCTGTAGTTCAAATAAGTTTAAAACTAAAAAAAAATCATTTATAATGCAACAACCTGCTGCCAGACTGGTTAGTGAATGAGAAAAGGATGTGTGATATGAGAATTTCTGTTGATGTGATACATCGATTTGGCCCGCGTGTGATCGCATCCCTAGAATATTTTGTTGCTTTGTTAGCTTTTATAATTTTATTGGGCGCTTCAACAAACAAGTTGGGAATATGATCCAGTCTAAATTTATAATATACAACTACATAATATTTTACTTGAATGGATTTGTAAAATATACCTCCTTAGAAGTTTTAATTAGACAATAATTGAATCAATAAGTGTAAGCTGTTATTATGGACGTGCCCTGATGGACTGTTCATTTAACTGGTTGCAGTTTTTTCAGATGATTGGCTTTCCATTGATGATTGGTTTTATCGAAATAAACAATATGAATATTTAATAAAGATATAACTTTGGCCAATTGGAGGTACACGCAGGAATATGATCTAAGTCTTCAATGGTCACACCATACCTAAGGCTACCACTGTTTTGTACTGTGAGTACTTATTCTGTAAATACTCATTTCAGAGATAAATCACGATTGCGTAATTATTTCGTGAATTGTTGATGATGTGGATGATGTAACGATGATCTTTAGTACCTATGTACGTATAACGGACATTATATACCAATATCTAACCTATCCTACAAATATTTATTCAGCAAAATGCTGAACATCTTTAGATATCTGGATAATAAATAGGAATTTTCGCAGCCAGTTACTCGCTAGATAGAGGCTGTTACGAATTTAAATGAGCCGAATAAACATAGGCGCTTCTATAAAATAGATAACCGGAAACTGCCGAAAATGGCCCGGGCTGGCACGACGCAACGTAGCGATGACCGAAACACGAACGATAAATAATGATTCATTTAAATTCGATACTCACACACGCACCGATACGTTAATGATTTATGTACAAAATATTTGTCATTCCTAATTCAAACTGTGTACATGTGTGTACACTGTGCAGGTTTCATGGAAATTAAACACATTTCCCCTATCATTTCATCGACTAGTATTTAGGTACTTGTGATTGTGAACCAAACCTTATGAGGACATGTCTTGCAAACAAATGTTACTTCAATTTTAAATCAAAAGTTTATTGATACAACCCTATTTATCGTATCATTCCGGTATTTATTATAAAAATAAGGTTTTAATAACACCCTGGCTGTGAGTTGTTAAGCCCCTTTACCTGCTTGGGTATCTACTCGATCTGTGTGCCACATAATATATTAAACACCCAATGACATTACGTGCCACCCTGAAGGTAACAAATTATAACCGATTTGACCGACAAACATTTTTTGTTCTGATCACATAACCTTAACAATGGTTTATCAGTCCTAAATGTGATTTAACAGGTAATTTTTAGAATAGATTACTTCCAAACACAGCTAGATTTATGTTTGGACATAATGTAAATAGGTAGGTGAGCATCCGAATGAGGAACTACATTTATTTTCATTTGCCTCCATTTGTATCGCGGCTCCACGTGGAGATTACGTGATTTAACAAAGGGAGTGCTATAAATCTTTGAGCCCTGTCTTAGTAGGCTTTGTGGGCATTTTTGATATGTGCCTTTAAAAGCTTTTTTCTGTATTTAGATGAGAGTTCATTGTGTAATTCATTAGAGTGAGGGTAGGTCGCCGCGTGGAGCAGTGCCGCCCGCGGTCGATACCGAGAGATAACGGACTATTTATTGCCAACCAATGAGATGTCCAACAAGAACGTGATATTTAAAACGATTCACGAATTAGCTGGTACAAATAACAGTGCAATATAACGATACCACGGAGTCTGAAATTTGTAAACAATACACTTGCTACAAAATTTTAAAGGAACTCAATATCTTTTCGATAAATTATGCAAGAATTTATATGTAAAAAATTAGGCGACATTGACTTAGTTTAGAATGTATCGTCAGTTGCGTCAGGTCACGTCCAATTCACGCGATAAATGTAAACATTAATTTTAAATAGTTCCTGGGATTCTGCCCACTGCCATCGAAAATAGCTAAGCGAACAAAAAGTGATACGTGTTGGTACATCGTCCGCGTATTTATCACGGTACTCATCATTTCAATTCATTAGCAGTCTGATCACGTGTAGCCCATCATTCGCTTTTACAAATGACTAGATAGCGCTTTGGTAATGCTGAGGTGTGATTTTGATTGCACGCCAGCTTACTGATAGATTAATGTTAATTGTTGTTTTTGGATTTTCAAAAAAATATTATTTGCCAAGTCTACGATTTCGTAAAAAAAACAACGCCAATCATTATTCTTTATTCCAGCTACTTATTACATTTTATACTTATTTCATTAAATTTTATTTCATTTCAAGAAAATATAGTGTATATGTTCCATTAGAATCTTTAGTACTTAGTAAGGCATAAAAATAAAAATTTAAGATGAACATTTCTAACAGCGTTTTTCTGTTTGTTAAAAACTAGTGGGTGGTCCTATAAACTCGTTGTCGCATTGTCTATTCTTGAATCGAACTTGCGATTTGCATCGACAACCTACTCGGCATACATATTCGCCAAGATAGGCAAGTAATTAGCACTGATGTCGATATCGATATTCGCGTCAGGGGCTTCATTAGTTACAACTTCCGTTTATTTGTAACAAAACGACTGTTGTATATCATTTCGATTGTTTTATTTTATTGCTTAATAGCAAACTTTTGAATTGAATTTAATAAAGTAACAGGGCAATATTTTAGTTCGCGGAAAACGTACTGTTCTGACCGACCGCCAGCCGAGTAATACGTCACGGCTAGACAGTTTCCCCCTCCCCAGCTCCCATGGCTCCGACTCGATGTTAGACGGAGATGTCCGTATAACAACTAATACTGGAGCGATAAAGATGGCATGCGAACGTGAAACATGGCGCATAACGCCCCTTGATTTATTGTGGAGTGTGCCAAAGTTCGAATTTTATGTGTGCGTGACGCTCTGTCCAATTTTATATTCTGTAAATCTTTAATAAGGAAGGAATCAAAAATATTTACATCCGATTTATTCCTGTACGTATGAATGGACTTTAAAATTATTCAGCGTAAATTTGAGCGCGAATAGCAATAAATATTTGACCCGGTTTCATAACTTTGCACTCGTATAAATTTAAATTGATCTCATGCATTAATTTCAACTGCCACAACCATCTATTGTCTGTCTATATCTACTGACTATAACAGAGAACAAAGCGCTATGTTCGTGTATTATGTAGCTATATTTGGAACCGAACTGCCTATGCGTACAAACATAGATACACGGATAGTTGTTGACTACGTCTAACTATCCAATAATAATGGCCAACCGGGCAGTGGGAATAGACGAAATATTGATAGCATTGAACTAAACATGCTGGATAGAGATAATATTATTATAACGATTGTAATATTAATATTACTCAACAGAATGACGATTTAAAAATTAGATACATAGATTCTTAAATGTAACGGACTCCATCCTTGACTCTACTGCTAGTACTACGTAGATAGATACTAACTGTCAGCTACCATTGATAATTTAAAGTCGACCGCGAAAGATTGTATAGGTACGTTTTTCCATCAGATGGCTTCCTCTTCGGCTGGCAACGCGTTGTCGACCTTGTAAGAGGTCTATGGGATACGGTTATGGTTTACTATTAGATGGCTCGTCTCGTTAGCCGCATAGTTATAAACAAACAACATTCTTCAATATTATCATAAAACTGCTAAATAGAGTGAGAGAGAAGCAGTTGAGCGTATTTTATTTAATTTTATATGTGAATACTTTCCGCTTTCGGATAAACATTTATCATTATCCTCATTGGTTATAAACCGGTTACTTTTTGTACTCACAACTTATGATAGAAATAATGGTTCCAAGTTTTTGAATGGTTGCTGAGTCGCGTCGCGTGCTTTCTGAATTCATTTGCGTTGCATTAAATATAGTTTATCACTATTAGGTACGGTTAAAACTGTTAGAAGTAGAGTTCTATGTAAAAAGTGATTTACGAACGATGTTCGCTACCGCAGGACTTGAAGTTTTTGTTCAATGTTTCTGTTTTCTTACTCAATATTATTTATTTACCTCGACATTTCTTCTCTTCATTGAGATTACAAATGCTGCTGTTGAATTAATGTCCATAGCTGGCAATGAGCAGACGAGCCTCTTGATGGTGAGTGGTCACCGTCGATGGACGTCAGTAACAAAGGGATCACTAAAACGATGCTGGCTAATAAATAAATAAGAGGATAGAAATATATAATTAATTACGACACATAAAATATTTATCGTTACAAACATAACCTCTATCAATGTAAAGTAAAATGGAGAGTTGAATCCATAATTAAAATACTAAAAATAATAACTAATTAATTAATATGTAATTCATTTGTGTACCTACATTATTGGCTACTAGCTGTGCCCGCGACTTCGTCCGCGTGGAATTTAATTTTAAACATTTCTGAAATAAAAGTAGCCAAGTTATTCCTTATTACATCAGCTATCTTCCTGTGAAGGTCCCGTCAGAACCGGTCGAGCCGTTCCATAAATTAGCTCAATCAAACAAACAGACAAACAGACAAAAATTGTAAACAACGTTATTTTGGTATATGTACCGTGTACCTATAGATACATGTATAAATACATCCAAATGCATTTAGTAAAAAGCAGCTATTTTAATATTACAAATAGACACTCCAATTTTATTTATTTGTATAGAGTATAGATGTATTTATGTAGATTATGCTTGTGTAGCTATTTAAATGAACTATATCTATTTAAGAATATCTTACGTAGACAAAAATCTGCAATATTTTTTTGCAGACAGTACCTACAGTCAAGTATTCTCTTACATTATATTGAACCAGATCCAAACTGTATGCGTTACACTGAGCGAGGCCCGGCCGTTCCAAACAACGCCCCTTAGCGTTGCGTAACACGAACTTTATTGCTTCATATAAAATATGAAAAGTCGTCTTCATTAAGTGGTTGGTAGACGGTAGCAAAATGAGCAATTTGCTAAGTAAAATATACGACGTAGGTACTGTACGGTGGTGCCGTAAAGTTCTCTGTTCCTCGCTAGGTGGTCCTTACTCATAGTGCTGTTATTTATTGGTCGACCCGGCCCGGTACCTCGCACATATTCGGTAACATCTGTCTCAGGGTACTATTTATCTCGACGAGTTTAAACCGATTGTTACGTAACACATTTTGTGCATAGATACTGGGCTTAACTAGACGATCAGTTACACTGACGTCAGGTCTGTCTATCTGTCTATCTGGTCATTTTACAATCACGATCTAACTTCGTGAGTGTTAAACGCGCCTAAAGCAAAAGCTGACTGGAAAATTAAATGCTTACAATTTATTGTTATACGTATAATGATCCGTTTAAAGGGTTCGATTCCGAGTTCTCATTTCTGTTTTCTGTTCTGTGTTGTGTTCAATTTCTATGCTGGGTCTGGTGTGTGATCTTGTCTTGTGTGTTGTCAATGTCAATCACAACACAGGAAATTCTAGTTTGGTACTATATGTGTGTAGCGTTATTTCTTTTTATTTTAAAACTTGTTTGCAAAACCACTACTAGTTCTTTTACTTGTCGTATATTCTATTAGCTTTAATTCACTCAAGAATCTTCACGTAAATATAAAAATAGACTGTAATAAACAAAAATACGGCAGCCGAAATTCGCAGTATAATTTTTTGATCGCGCCATAATTATATTTGGTGACAAATTGAGCGTGATAGTAGGTGTGTTACGAGCGGGCATTGTTCATCCGATGACAAATAATGGCAGATAATACCACACTATCGGGTGTTCGGCGCGAATTTAGCACTATGTTGCGAGCCAATATTCCACTTGATAATAAACACGACTCATAAACCTATACGTATCATACAATTGTAACTGAGCGGTTATTTTTAATACTGTAATTGTGTTTGGTATGATAATATTGTTTGTAAATCGGATGCGGTACGTACCTACTTAGATTGCTATTATAGTTATGTTGAGTGTTAGACTGGTAGAGATGATACTTTCTGACCGTTTTGGGACAACCAAGAATATTACGAGTATTACCTAGAATATTAGTACCTACCTAGGTTATTAACCCTTTCGTAATTGGCGACAGAAGTCGGAGTCGGTTCCGTCTTGGTGGTAGTGTTGAAGCCCTGAGGGGCTGACCAGCATACTTACAACCTCTCGTTTGTCAGCTGACAAATGGCTTGTCGTTTTTCGACTGGCAGTTAAAGAGCGAGTAATTTCTTTAATTCCTTTCTTCCTTCCTTCCTCACCGTTTCCTGGCTGTCAACGTACCGGTGGTGCCTTTGGCTTTGGTATTACAGATCTCCATTGGCGACAGTAGCTTGCCTTCACGTGGTTCGGCTGCTCGTTCGACGCCTGTTAACATAAAACACTTAGGTAAAGGAAACTTGGTGCTTGTGTAATTGTTTTACGTATCTAATCTTGGTAATAGCGTATATTCAAATAGTAAAGAAATTCAAATAGTATTGTTCTTTAAATCGCAGTTAACATGATAAAAGTAGCTAAGTTATAACTATAAATTCGTTGGTACCTACATCTGTACTACGATCGCCAAGCCACAGTAATTAATAATGCATTTCGAATGTTTCCTGAACTTTAGCCTAGAATTTAAATAACTGATAATGTCTATATTACTTGGCACAGAGCCTACTGCTGTCATTGAGTGAATTAACTAATTCGATATTGAACTCGCCACGCAATTTATTTTCAATAGAAATGTAGTGGCGTTATTAAGCAATACCTACCTACCGCCAATAAATATATGGGCGGCAATGTTCGGAGTAATTCAAAAGCGATATTGGAAATACAGTTCGGAAAGTTATATTAAAATTTTACGGTTCATGAGTTTTGAATGAGTATTTTTTTAAAACAGTATATAGGTAGAATATTTGGTTTATTTCTTTTATATGGTGACAGCAAGTAATCAATATAAAAAAACGTACCTATAAGGTTACGTTATTTTTATATCACGGTATCAAATAGGTTTTTGATATAGTTATGTGAAACAATATACTTATATGGAAGTACTAAAAGTAGGTTAACAAGAATATAGATAGGTAAGTTAAAGTAAGTGCTTACCTACCTATTTGAAAAAATAAATAGTTTACCTACCTACAAATAAGTATTATGATAAATTTATGTGTTGGTATCTAACTTTGTTACATATTACTGAAGAGGTGGGTAAGTAATTAGGTTAATGTCAGTAATTACTGCTTAACTAAGTAACACAAATATCATAATCAAATAGGTATAGTATGGTAATGGCTTATAAGATTAAACGTTCACCTCCAAATAGCTACGTAAAATAGCTTCAAAACTTGTGACATCAAAGATGAATTGCATTACATTTAACTAAACATAAATTTACAAAAGAGTAAAATTTTGAGCGTCACGTTAAATGCCGGTCACGGTAATCGTGACTCTCGTGACTGAGCGGGAGAAGTCGATCTGACGAGCGTTAGATGATTGAGCAAGACCTCCGAGACTTTGCTCTATGTTTGCAATACCCGGTTCATATATTCGACAAACGATTCGTTTTGCTTATGGAGTAGAACTGTCTACCAGGCGTAACTAAGAAGTGGTCCTATTAGAAAGATTATGAGGAACAACTTTAAAGAGTCGTTACTGGTGACTCTGAAACGATCGGTTTAACGATTGGTTAAATATAGGAACCATAATATGGCATAAGTCCATCTGTATCAAATTTATTAACAGCGGGCCCATGTAACCTATTTACTGTTTATCGTACTAACTTACTTATCTTTGAAACACGATATTCCCTCGAAGCTATAAATCTTTTTCATGTGTACGATTGTATCCATCTTTGATGTAGTTACTGCTAGGTATTGTAAAGTCACCAATATTTGCATTTCAGAAGTTTTAATTGACTTTTCTAATATGCAACAGTAACGTTGACAATTCTTTAAAGCTTACACGAAGCAAGGTTAATAGGTATACCAAAGCTTTTTATCTTATCAGATAAATAGATAAATAAGTAATGATCATGTTACGATACCATCAAATATATTTAGATGTAACATAAACACAACTTTTCAAAACAAAATTGCGCTCGCAAATTTGCGTGAAATAATACGCATCAATCTCTTATATTAGTTCGGAGCTCGGCGGAAGAACATAAAAACTTCCTTAACTTTCCTATACGCGATCGTAAATCTCACGTTTTTTAATAGATAAATAGGACCTCACACAAACGAGCAATATCGCATTATTTGGCCCTCCCTCAGGAAAGGCCCTCTTGATAAAGCCTCCTTACCTCACACCCTTCATGTTAATGTACTCCGCCAGACGGTGACAACCATTTTTTGGCCCACTTGGTTACATTATGGGTGCTATAAAGAGTATTTCAAATTATATTTTCCGTGTCCATTAAAAGGAGATGTACCCGCCTGTGTATTTTAAACGTAACTTTTGTAAACGTAACGATTGTTTATTTTTGTTCTTGAACGCTTATTTTAATTGCAATTGACTACTGTATTGTAATTGGCAATTTTAAGTGGCCACTATGACATGGATTTAGAAACCTCGAGACATCGAGCACAATTCGGTATTAGATAAGCTAGTAACAACAGATTATAATCAGATATTATTAGATTGGAATTGGAATTCATGGTGACCTATATTTCTCCAATCCACTCATAATGAATGTAATTATGTATAATACGAGTACCTACCTACAAGTGGACATGAGGTGAGTTATAGTAGGATATGTAAAGTTTATGGCATTTTTTGTGAATGCTAAAACAGGTAGCCGTGTTCATTTAAAAAAGTAGTTTACGCAACAACAATTGTCCGCCGTTGTCGGTCTTTAGGCACAAAAGTTAGCTCGCCGTGCAAGGTAATAAAATGTTCAAAAGTTCGAAAAAATATGCCCTCATAAACAAAGAGCTTCGGATGCAAAGTTAGATAAAGAACATCTTACACACCTGAGCTAGAAAATTGCTTTTTTCTAAGCGCCTCCAGTTATTTACGCAACTTTCTCCAAGAATAAAAGAAGTTTCGTGGAAGAACTTTCATCTTTTTTTCTGAACGGGACGTCGGGTATAAATCATATCTGTTCAGTATGATATGACGGCTCGAATGCATAAAATGTAGTTACAATAAAAATATTGTGACTGGTGTTTTCAAAACAATAGTTCCGGTGTTTTGTTGTGAAAGCTATGTCGAGCTTTTTAGAACAAAAATTAAAATTGTATGCTAGCGTGTAATTTCACAAATTTGCGAGGTCAATTCATCCTTATTTTACTGCATAAAATAGACCCTTATCACAACTAGTTAAAAACTAATTACTGGGGTGACACCACCTTTCCATAAATCCGGCTCGGCTCCACCGAATTGCCCTGACAAGTTATTTTTAAGAAAAAATCCCTCGAGGCCTCACTCCACGCACCTCACCCCGCCCCCTCGCCTCCAGAGGAATTCATCACGATTTATATTCATGGCATAACAACGTGAGCCAGTTTAGGGCGATACCGTTTAAATTACAAACTGCTGAATAAAACTTGTCTAGTGTACCAATATTTATGCGTCGAAATTTATATCACGAATTTAATTCTATTTTTTTTGTCATAACAATTATGAATTAGTTTCGTTGAAGCGTCGAAGAGCAATAAATAGATCCCTCGGTATCCTCATGGCCGGCAAACGCCTTAGCGTTGCCTTTTATTTCTAATTTTTATCAGCATCTTGACCATTCAATACCAGGGTACCAAAAAAGCACAGTAGTAATGCTTATTGCAGCCTAGGAATATACGTCGATTCGAATAGATTTAGATAGATAGAACTGCGATCTTATTTTAAGCCACTTAGGTAAGCACATTATGTATTTCTATTCCTAACGATTGAATTAGAATCCTTCATTTGTGTCGCTGGCTCCAACATTTTTGACAACATAATGTTCTTACAAAATTCCTTAGTATATGTATAAATTTACACTTATATAGGTGTCTTTATTTATGGGTATAACTATGCGTATATTATAGTTCAATGTTATTCACAATAAACAAGTATCTTTGAAACTTCAGAGAACACTAGTATGTACATATGTACGTAGTGATTTCGGCTCGCTCCCTAGACTCCCTACGCAGCGGTACCTTAAATTGCATTACACACTCATACATTAATTAACTAAGTAAGGGGCCCATTAATCAAGGATCCTTTACCGTTTGCCGCATGGTACACGTAAATCGTGCACCATGTGGCTCTGAATGTTGGAATGTTTCAAACAGAGACGGTAACTCTTGGACGGAACTACAAATCAAATTTGGTTTAGCGGCGGAAGCGTTTAGTGTCGCTTCGGCAACTGTTTAAGGGCCATTACTTATTGGGCAGGGACTTGGTTTGTTTGAGCTTTCTCTGATTAATTCTGAGCTTCCTTCAAGGAATGGTATAGATATATTAATATATAGTGTCGAGCACAATACCAGTTTAAAATAAAAAATACACCGAATATTATTAAGCGTAATTGTTGTAAAAAATTTTAGGTGCTACTACAGGGTGTAGTAATGACTAAATTTGAATCATTTTTCAATAGAATGTTTCACGTTTTATCGTAACTACTAAGATAAAATTGATATTTTTCAAGACTTGGACACCATTGAGTATTGAAAAGATCTATACCACTGGATCTGAAGGGGTGTGCTAGCTCAGGGCTCCGTCGGGGGTGGTTCCACCATAATTGATGACGTTCTTAGCTCAGCAGGGCGGCGTGGAATTATCATTGCGCCACGACACTCCGGTACAAGCCCTCATTAATTTGTGATTAGCCCGCAGTTAAAAGACTTGTAGGGGCTTTCTTCTAATTAGATACATAATCAGTTCCTTTAGAAGATTCGAGGAAAGTGGTGTTGCATGATTTAGTTTTGCTTTATAAGTATTTATTGTGGATCCTCTTATGAATTTCACAGTATTGCCTCGATTAGGTAACTTTTTGCCTTTTTTCAGTGATTCGTGCCATTTCATAAGTTTGCTATGAGTCCTAATCAAAATGTGAGAGAAAAATTTGGATGCAACTTCTACTATTATCATTATAACTACGTTTATTATACTACTACTATAACTTTTTTTACTAATATAAGTTACCGCTTGACTACGATCCCACCTTCAAAGTCAGTTTTTTCTTCTACTATTATCATATCACTAACATCTGCACTAGCATATTTTACTCATTTTTGACTTAGGTCTTGACGACATTCAGGTGTAAGGGGCTCGTTCTATTCTTGAATTCAAGTTAATCTACCCTTCTTGTAATTCACCTTGCCGGACATGGGATAGGGAAGTCAAAGGTTAAGGTCCTACTTTTTAAGGTCGCGAGACTTTGCCAGTCTCGCCGTAAAGATGGCTCATGTAGTTGTTTAAAAATAGTTACCTATAAAATATAGAAATAGTGAAAAATTGTAAAATGAAATGTTTTTAAAGCTTTTTATATCGACAATTATGAAATCAGCTATTTGTTTATTGGGCAACGCATTGTTGACGCCTTGATCATATACATATAACAAAGAAAATACGATCTAACATTTTGTGTTTATTTTTACTTAATTTTGCACAATGTGTTGTAAACGTAACGTCAAAAAATGAGTGTAATATCTTAAAACTCATCCCTCTAATAAATATCTTAAGCATCGTTTACCCGGAATGCGGCAAAAAACGTTATCCCCCATACTGTTTATTTAAAGGTGGATTTGTGCGATATTTATTTTGGCATGCACATGCTTGGGGGAAATCCCTACTTATCAAAGGGAAGTTTAAAATCGTGTATTAAATGTAGGCACCTATAAGATATTGTATTATAGATACGTATTTTGTTAATTTCTTATTTGATTGATAAAACGACATTTAATGGTAGGTACTTGAATAACAACCTTTTTTATTTTTTATTACAAGTTGTTATTGCGCCAATGTATGGCAGTATGAAACAATTGGATATTCGAATTACGTTGTGGTTTGTTACTCCCTAGTGACGTCTATATTTCCCGAGCTATGTGGTCTCGCTAAGAAAACCTACACATAAGATTAATTCGGTTAGAGGGGTCTCGTAGCCAATTTGTCTGATTGCTACCGATATACCGATGTCAATTTGTTTGAGTTACCTATATCTATCTCGCTACGCCTTTCAATAAATTTAGACCCTATCTTCGCGTCCCTATCAATAAATATTTGTGCATGATCAGTCCAATAAACTTGTACAGTTGAATTATTTTTTATTTATTTAGACTTTCTAAATGGATTGTTTAGGGGTAGAGTAGTGTTGTCGATGAAATCCATTCGCGTATCCGTTGTGTGTACTTAGGAAAAATAATAAAGGGTATTCTTAATACACGTTTTTTTATTTTTTATTGAAAGACAAGACAAAAGAACCATTTTTATTACTTACCAACTTATTATAAGTTTCCTTTTTAATTATGTATGGCTCGAGTACGAAACATTTTACTTTTATATGTATCTCATTTTCATAAGACCATATCCTCAATACAGAAAACCCCACGATAAGTCGTACGTGAGTGGTCATTAATTATAACGTGGAATATTGTTTGTATTACGAAAAAGGTGAGATCTCGTAAAATAATCAAGTAGCACCTCATAGACTGTAGGGCAAATTGTTAATTAGAAAGGTTACGTATCCGACCCCACCGACCATTACCATCAACCGGTACACGCCTCTTTCGGGTAAACGCACCAAATCTCGACGCGAGGGGAAAAATCAAACAGTAAATATCGGAAAGCAATCCGAGGTGATTCTATTACATCGAGTTAAGTAAAGCAGGCTTTAAGGCCTTTAGGCTTAGTTTGTGGACGTTGAAATTTATAGTTTGGTGCGTAAAAAGTTTTTAAACTATTTAGATTTGGCATACGGAGTTTTGGTTTGTGTTCGATTTATTGTTCACTGTAAAATTATATTAAAGACTACCTACTAGAAACAGAGTGTGCAAGTAGGCCAATTTTTGGAACGAAGTTCCTTATCGCGCGTTGTGAAAGGGGGCTAGACGGAAAAAATTCTTACGAAAAGTTGTCACGACACTTTTTGCTATAGTAAGCTATTGTAAGCCGTGCGGCGTGCGCATGTTTTATATTATTAGTATAACATATATAATAGTTATATATATATATATATATATATATATATGTGTATTTATATACATAATCTAAATATTATATTTTTTTTTTACAATTTCTTCACTAATTAATCGAAAGAAACTTCGTTCAATCCGGGTGTCCCTTGACACCTCTCAAGTTTTTTTTTTTGAGATAGGTACCTATAGAACAATATTTGTTACTTAGTTAAGGAAAATCGGAATTCAGGTCGCGTTTCATAATATAAATGACGATCCTTTCTAAAGCATCAATACCTAATATTTTACTATACGTTATCATAATTCATCAGCCTTACATTGCTGATATTAAAAATCGATAGCTAACGTTAGGATAATAAATTTTAATAAAGCACACCAATAAAATAATTGAAATGCGTAGCCCAAGAAAAAAGGTTTTAGTTCGCGTGCTTAAGACATATCTGCCCCCGAGTATTGTGAGCTTCTCGAAGTGTCTCTATCTAAATAGATCTCATGCAATGAGACCCTCGCCTTTTCACACTTCGTAGGTTACTCTTAATTGGTTCTTAAATATTTTGCCGTAGTTTAGTAGAATAAAAAAAGTGCATAAGTGTATCTATCATTGATACCTATGTATATAAATAAATGATTTTGAATTTGAATGTATTCGGAACTCCTCTAGTAGTAATAGAATTCCTCTAAGAAACTTTGCATCTATTCAATAATATTATTTATATGAGTGAAGGTACCTACCTAAATGAAGCTCCTACAGCGGATACGAACGGGGTTGAAAGTATGCGTTCGATCGCGATAAGACGTCACATTCAAGATATTTAAATCGATTTTCCCCAATTTTCCGCGGCAGGCGCCCGTGAGTCCCAGGCAGAATTGCTAGGGTATCAATCTTTGCCAGATTTTCCGATTTAAGTGGCTCTGATGTAGCTTGGTATAGACCTTAAATCGATGACTTGGCATGTTAATGTTTACAAAAATTTTTAATAGCCTTCAACTAAGCCAAACACCCGAGTGTAGGTCTGTAGTATCAGTTAAGACGACCGAAGACAGTGATATTAACATTCTTATAAATTTAAATATGAATGAATAGTGTAATATTACGATAGTAAAATATCATAAAATAGTAGTACATTGTGAAAAAAGGAACGACACCAACTTTTCAATTACAGATTTTATAGCCAACAAACATTGTCATTGTAATTAACAAATTGACTTATATTTTTAATTTGCAATTATTTCCAACGAAATTATTCCTAAAAGTTACACAATCCATTTACATAGGTACCGCATTTCTGGTAACGCTTCACCCGACTCAATTTATCCCGTGTCGCGGCGGGACCGGAGGCTATTGTTCGCCAAATGAACTGCCGATGTAGGTACAGTCTGAACACCATGCTTACACTCTGTTCGGGACACGTATACCACTCGCCGACTATTTGTTGATGAGCTGCACTTCACCGTCACAGTTGGTCAACGGAATACATCCATTAGTTTAATCAGGACCTATGTTCTTGTTCACTGTTTCTAAGAAAAAATCTTCAAATTGGAAAGGTGATTAGCATACGCATCTGTCTATGAGTAAGAACTGTTAATCAAGTTCAGGGATAAGAAAATCTATAAATGAGTGTTCCTCTTTATGAACATATAGTTCGGTATTCGATAGGTACATGAATAATGAAAATGTAAAAAATATTTTAGTGCGGATAGCTGATACTGTATCTAACGAATAGGGAATTCAAGAAAACCCTACCCTATAAGTTAGTCTAACGCTAGCCATACCCGGTAGGGTGTATCTGACAGGTTTTCCGTACAGTTAACTTAAAGGCTAGCTCAAGACAAGGTTCAAACTTAAAAACATTTCGCAGCGACATTTTATTATTCAAAATTATATCAGACAACTGTAGAATCGTTTTATCAAAAAGTCAATGGCACTTTATCGACCCTCTAGAGCCCTTTAAATACTGTTTCATTAAAGAGTTTCGCGTATTTCTCCCAACCGGAACCTATTTGTTGGGCCGCTATTTAAAACATTCGCCTTCTGTTTACATAGATCAGATACGTTCAACAAAGGCTTTTGTAATTAAGAAAGATATTTTAAGTTGCCGCCGGCTTGCCTTTATACGCGGAATGAATCTGCTGGATTAAGTGCGTTTCAAGTTTTGTTAGATGGTGGTAAATGTTTTATCTTTTATCTCATAAATACTTTGCAATGAATATACCTATTAGTAGAAACTACGAGTGTCTAATAATAAGGAAAAATCCATTTAAATACATTTTAACACGTCAAATACCTGCCAAATAACATCGTAAACATGTACAGAGTAAACACCCATAAATTTTCACCTTTTTGTATTAAACCATGGTAATATATACTCTACATTGGACCAATATCCCAAAGATGAATGGAACACGCAACGCAGTATATTCGAACAGCTCACAAAAATAAATTTCCCGCTCCAACCCCAATTTAGGAGTGCATTATTTTCGCTTTCACAGACATCCGATACAATTAAAATCTTCTTTAATTAAGGGACAGCAATGAATCATTCGCACGTGGTGCACAGTTTTCCTGTGCGTTGCGTGGAACATAGTGTCTAAGCTACGTGTCTGATTAAAGCAAAATCGCTCATGTCTCATGTTCTTAAAGCTCAATTTTGATATTTCTTGTAAATTGACTAAGACGTACGTGTATGTAGTTTTCCGGTATCTCTTTTCACCTTGTCGCCGTTTCGTATTTACTCGTACGAGTAGGTACGTGAGGGATGCAGGCTATAAATTTGTACGCACAAACATATTTGACGTTTACAAATGCCACTAAAATTGGTTTCCTCGGTGTTACTGGCTGTTATTACAACCTTTGTTTACTTAGTGCTTCATTACGGTTTAGACCTTATCATTAAGTACTAACTGAACACTTCTTTACCTTATGAACGACTAGAATTTATTCGATAGTGAACAGTGGTGTCTACAGGCCAGATATTTATCTCTTTAAGCCCTGTTTATAACATAATTATTATATTATCTTTGTGTGGATTAAAAGATGTGAAACCTAGAGTTTTAAAATGTAACGAACATTAATACTTATGTTTACAATTTAGCACTGAAATATATTGCACTTAACATCAAATTTACAATTTCCTTGTCAGATTCTCGAGGTTTTTTCGTAAAATGGTGTCTATGATTCAACTGATCGTAGCCGGTTATAAATATAATTTTTAAAATTAGTTTGCCTTCCAATAATTTGTGATAATTCTCCTACGCATACAAACTGTATTCGGCGCTCGAATTAGAATTACGAAAATATGAAAAAATGAAAAGTAAATATTGTGATAGTGAGTAACAGACAGACATACATATATATAATTTAAAACATCAGACATCCCTATTTCAGAGTTTATTGAAATTTTCTTACGCTTGTCTTCCTAGCGGCTTTTTCAGTCGATACACACGGTTTGTCGGTCTTTGAACAATTAGCAATAAAAATGTTTGAGAGCCACTGGCCGAAAATTGGCGGCAGAAAAATAGATCATGGTGTAAACGAGGTGCGATTCGCAATCCGGGCGTGCCGGGTGTCCGGGTGTCCGGGCGTCCGCCGGGGGTTGTAATTCAAGTGACAAATATCGAAGGCCACAATTCATATTTCTGCTATCTCGGCGCTTGTGTCGCCATCTGTGCCGCAGGGACGCTCGCCATTGGTTCTCCATCAACCGGCGGCGTGATCTATTTTTGTTGGGAGCAAAACATTGTTTTTTCCTTCGGGAAATGTTTTATTAAGTATTTTAGGGTCGGCACGTGATGTATTTCGAGTTTGGGGTTACTGGTGATTTGGAATGACCAATAAATTGCTCTAGAAACTATGTATAACGAAAATAACTAGTGCATATGAAATGTTCGTGTACTGTGACTTAGTAAAAGTAGTAGTAAAAATATAGTCAGATTGAATTTTTTGATAGTCGCGTAGTTTATCTCCGTGATTTACATTTTATTGTCTGTAACTGTAAAATAGTCGGAAAATAGTATTGTGTTCAGAGCGCATGCATTATCGAGATCGAATTTCACGTGCCCATATAATTTTAAGCTCGTAAAGCCCGAACAATAATTCACTGGGAGCATTTGCGGAAAATGCATTTTATTGTTAAAACGTGAATTTTATTTATCGTCGACAACCCGTGGTGGGGTTGCAGTGGGCTGGAGGGGGTTGATTTGCAGTAGCTGCGCATCGAAGCCACCCTTTGGCACGGATTATTTATACTAAAGGTAATTTCCCCGGTTCATTATTGGGAAATGCAACATTTGTGCATTTCACGGGCTGTCATTTGCAGTTCATTAAAAATAAACTTCGGCCGCAATGTATTCTGCCAATATATTCTGGATTTTATGACGTTCTGTCGAACGATTTTATTATCTGTGATGCTGACAGAATGTATGCAAATTGTTAATCTACATCTATTTATTAAAATTGATGTTCAGACTTATGTTTATATTACCTCGACATAGATGAAATGACGCGTATATAAAAAATGCCTACTTGCATTTTTTATATCCATTGACACATTGGTTCCACTTCATTTATCAGCATTTTATCCACTTCAAACAATGAATAATCCGCACGTGGGCATCGTCGACCTGAAACAGAAAAAGCGTCCCATAACTTCACTTATTTCCGAGTGTCTATTACTGCGGGAATTTAAATTGTTTACTTAGCAGTTCATGAGTCATACAAAAACTCATACTTCATCTTATACCTAGCTTAGCACGCACTAAGGGCCTTCCGGCGTGATAGTAATCGAGAGGCGTTACCGCACTTGCCTGATCGCAACGCCTCTACAACATTACGCCATTTAATTGTAAATTGCTACTGTTTTATTGCCTCTACGCGTTTGTAATACATTAATCGTGTAAGGAGGTAAACGCGTTAATTGACATTTGTTTTCTAATCAGTTACGATCTGTAGGTAATTAGATATACACGTAATGTAATATGGATCTTTTGACTAGGTTTACCCAGATTACTTTCCAATCTATCAAGATTGGAGAGTAATAAAATATCTAAGTACTTTAAAATTTTTAAAGTAGCACGAGATGTAGGTTAAATCCGTGATTTAAATCTAGAGATGGTAAGTCTATTAATTTGCTTCAATTAAATATAAAGTGGAACAGGAACTATACTTGGATATTTTCCCACAAGAATTCAGTTCAAAGTTGAACGATATTAACAATCCTGTAACCTGTAAATAGAATATTACATTAATTACTTTTTACTTTTGTATGAGTAATTTGTATACAATGTCATTAAATCAAAACGACATCCTGACATTTACTAATGTATAAGTCCTCTAAAAATAGTGTATGAATTTCGGACAGGCTAGATGCTCGTATCCGAATACGCATTCATAAAGAGGGGTTAACGCATAGAAGTCCAGAACATTCTATGCTCTATGAACTATGTCATAATATTTAGAATTATTTTAACGAATTTCAGCGCAAGTCCTTATTGACTAAACCTACATAATTTTTAAGTTGTTGAACAATTGATGGTGAAAAATTGACGAAGCCTTACATTGTTTATTCGTTAAACTGAAATGCGGTTGTGAAGTAAATACATGCTTACTAGTTACAGTTCCTCTCTTCATCTACCGCTATTTAGTACAAGCGGAAGAAAGCGAACAGAATAAAATGCGAACTGAACAAGAAATAAAAAGGGGGAGCTCTTTTAAAAGCTATTTAGCTCCAATCCCTAGATAGCGTCTACCGCAACGGCTGGGCCGTTTTTTCCGCTGAAAGCCAATTTGGAATGAATCACAGTAAAAGTGGCGAGCATCTGTGCTAATTTACCTACGGGCCGACAGTCTAATGCGAGTCGTTCGCTCGTAAATATCGAATCGCGACCGAGCGCCGAATATCGAAAGCCGGCATTAGTCGGATACAGCTAATACACACGGGGGTATGTGCGATAAATTATCGCATGTTCATTTGGCCTCCGATGTTTAATCTGTCCAGCGATACTGTATTGCCCCGGGGTATTTTGAATTTTGAATAGACCGGAAATTTCAAGATTACACAAGAAATATTTTCATGGTTTAGTAGCTTGTGGTACGACCCTTTTGTTGACTCTGTTGGGAAAAGTGTGATTATTAGGTTTTATTTATTGTTATTCATAGTCGTATATGTTTAGATTATTTCATTTCATGAAACAGAGTTACCCACCCATAAATATCCTTATAGAAAACGTTTTAACGTTTATTTGACGTTAGGAATGTATATTTTATAACTACTTTATAAAGATATAACCCAATTATTAACTAAATCGGTATATTCACTTTCAGTTATGATTTATTTATGGTGACTAAATACAGTTACTCGTATACGTGCAGAAAGGAATATACTTAAGTACATATAGCTGTCACTAACGCTGCGTTTCTGTATTGCTCGGCAGTGATATAGTACGTATACATACAAAACATAACTTACCTTTCATAGTCTAGTCTACTTTAGAGGTATAATATATAAATATAAGTGTAAATATATGCTCATCAAGTGTCTTATCACGCTAAAGGCTTTATGTATACTGTATATACTTTTCGGTCACCCCAATCGCAATGTACGATAAGAAACTATGTTCCAATAATGCCCAGAATTATTTGGGAAATTCTGACACTAAAAGTAGTTCTGACCATAAACAAAAGTTTAAAACTTTTGCTAAAGCTGTATTTTATTAATTCTAGAGTTCGACAACTTAGTGGTTTCGATTCGGAAATGTTTAGATGTTGTCGCTATAAATATTGGAAAAGAACACGAATGTGCTTTACTAAATTGAACTGTGACAATCGTATCTGTCTCTACGATCAACGTACCGACTCTACGTCGGCCCTAGAGGCATGGTGGTATTAGCATCACTGCTACCGTTCGATACATACCTATGCGTAATGTTGAGGCGCTTTCAATGTTTGCAATTTTGTTAGTGAATACAGACTTTGTTCGAATAATTTGGTTATGTATCCAAATGTATGTATATACAGATTTAATTTGACAACGTTTCGTTTCTTTGTTGTTTACATTGTATACTCATAATCATAACTTTTTGTATGTTTAAATTTGTAAAAGTATTTCTAACTTACTACCAATGTTTAAAAAAATTATAGATGTAGGTGCTAAGGATATATTATAAAAAAGAACATATCTTTTTTTATAATAGAAGACATATATTATCTTTAGAAGACATATCTCTAATAAAAACTCTTTTTGTTTCAGGTACGTTTCACTGGTTCATATGCTGAAAACTCTAAAACTGTAAGGTAAACCCTTGACAAATTTCACACTTAATCACGCGCGCCTTATCAAATGTCTTTGATATGCAATAATGGGGGCAATGTATCAAACTAGCTATCTAACTTAACGCAATTTGAAGTATGGCCGCTCTTAAGACCGCACCACCCCCCAAAAAGAGCGGGTGGGGGAAGCAGGGGCCTTCCTTATCGCAGAACTGCAGCCACTTCCCCGTTTACCTTAAGATCTTTAATATTAAATAATATACTACAGTTAAAGCCGCCTAAAATATATTGCCGGACTGTATTTTATTGTTCCAACATCCCTTTATTTATATTTGGGATACAGTACTAATTTATTAAGTTTGTTTTTTTGCGGTCTTATCGAAGTTTTTATAAGTAAATTTGATTGATAATAAAGAGATATAAGTCGATAAGGTAAATCCTTTCTGAGATTTGTGGGAAAAATATACAATAATTCTAAAAAATATTGTCGTGGAATTTATTAAATACAATTAAATAGGTTACCCAAACAGTTCTGTTATCTACATTGCAAAATTTAATGCGTGTGTTTGTGTGATCGCGTGTGTAAACACGCGTAACATAGACACAGCGTGTTAATTAAAAGCGTGAGTGAGTGCATTCCGAGGTTGGAGCATACGTGCATAAAGCAGGCGGCCATCTAACTAAATTATTTAACGTCTTCATTCCCTGCGGTGCACGCAGGTCGCATGCCGCGGATGCGAAGATACATGGACTTTGCATAGAAGTTCCTGTGCAAGCCACAATAATAAATTTCCATGCGGTATTTTTTATTCTTTACTGATAAAGGTAGGTACATTATTATTATTATTTGGTAGGCAGGCAAGATACGAGTATTATAACTGCGTTACGTTTATACTTATGACACGAATTGCAGTTTTGCATCCGCTCCGATGACATTACTGTAACTAACGATGTGAAAGATAATTACGTAACATATCAGCCAGAAAGAGATAGCTACATGTAAAATGCACCAATTGCCCGAATTTGACTGCCCCACTTTAACGTGTTAAACAAATGGTAAATTTAATAAATCGCAATTAAATCATAATAATATATTCTAGAAAAATGAGAAACTTCAGAAAATTCTACTCTTTTAGTTAATACTTTCTCCATATATTATGTTAAAATCTAACTGTAAGTTTTCCATAAAAGATAAATAAATAAACATATGTACCTACAGCTCTCATCTGAAACCGTTGCCATTATTTATTCCGAGGATCTCAAAAAAACGAAACTTGTTCAAATTATTTCTTACTAATTATAAGTATAAAAACGTTAACAAACAGCTTTTACTTTTTTATATTTGTACCCATTAACTTATGTTTGTACCCTTGCCTTTTAAGTCTGAAGCCGTTGGTCAGTTTAAATGCAAAGCGGGCTTATTAAAACATGTATATGTACAAAATGGCTCAATTCAATTAAATTGCTTCATTCAATTCAAATAAAACATAAAACGTAATGAATATAGATTCATCCATAAAATTATCATTTAAAAATGTATTAATCAGCTGTTAATGAAGTGATGCCATTCAAAGATTATGTTATTTATTAGTGTGATGGCCGACAATGCTAACATACGATTTTGGCCGAATTACCAATGAAGAAGACGCAAGGGGGGTAATATGGGTTATACATAACCTAAAGCGCTTTGTATTGCTTATAATTCGGTATATCAAATAACTACCAATACCAAAAATACCAACCAAGTTCATAATATATACATACTTATCTAGTTAAAATATGAAATTAGTAACAACACCATTTAACTGACACTAGAAAAGAGCAATCAGTTGCAAAAACTAACGTAAGCATTAGTAAAATTTAATGAGTAATAAAACAGTACCTATACTCTCGACACTTAAATATATAAATGTGTACCTATAATCCTTACTACCAATACTTCTTTATAACCCGACACAATAGCAGTGATACATTACGAATGCGAGTATCTATTACCAATCATTACTCTTGTTATCCATTACTCTATTTTCGCTGTCTCTTAGCTCATTTTAAATGAGTGTACTAATGAATAGGCGCACAAGCTCACTAGATCAAAAGTTCGGCACATAACATTACTGTTACGGGTATTATTTTGTAGTCTGTAGTACTCTGTAGGGTCCCCATAAACCAGCTGGGTTTGCGGTGAAGGCGCGTAGGCGGCTGATCTACGGCGCAGTCGCCATATTGTTTTCTAATGACTCAATGCACATTGCATAGGTACTTCATTATGTTTTAAATATGTTAACTGACTTTGATGTTTTAATGTGTTGAAAGTTTGTTTTTGTAGTTTTAGTTTGAGTTATTTTTAAATTATAGTCAATCGAATGAATCGAATCTTTGTGTCTTAATGGTATAGATAATTTAGTTAATTAAATCTAATTAAAGTACTAAAACTGTGTAATCCTTTTAAAACATTATAATATTAAAGATAAAAATGTAAAATTAAATAAGATATTTCTTTTACCAAATTGTATCTTTAATCTCTTACAAATTCACATCCCGCACCAGGTTTATTACTATTGTAGGTCACCAGACCAATCACAATTCCTTAAAAACACATTCCTTCATTATTATCTCCTGTCTCTTCTACTACTTTATAGCAATTTTTCTGTAACAAAAATGTATCTACCAGAGTTTCAAGCACGTTTGACATTGTAAGGTATTCCCAACTACAAAACATCAAGTTATGGTAGTGCAACTGAATACCGCAAAAATCATGCCTTTTGCCATTGCCTAGTTTTCGACCGGTCAAATGGACGGAATTACTGCTCTGATTGTCTACGCATGACACACGTTGCTTAAATTAAAATTAATGGTCCACACAATGAAGGTTCATCGCTGTTTCGCACTAAGTAGCTACAACATCCCCGATGTACATGACAAATAACTTGCCAAGATAGGGGAAATCTTGCTTAATTTAACTAATGGACTAATATACTGCCATTCGTAATATGGGCCGTAGTTTGCGGGATAACTTGATTTGTGATATTTGTTCTGTGTACGCACAATCCTCTTCGGTCTAATAAAAGTTGTTAAATTATAGTTCCTCTTCAAGTACGTTAGTATTAGTACTGAGCAAATCTTATTATTATTTGTGTGATTTTATACCTAAATTTAAATTATACTGTGTGTTTTGTTTGCATAGGTATGAGCAAGTATATTTTTAAGCCTTATTATTTACACAGAAATAATAAAATATACTACAGTAAAATATGTTTCTAAAAAGTTATTGATTTTATTTCATTATTATCATTGCTCAAGTTATGGTACACAAGCAAACAATTATTGTTTGAATATGTGTTCCTGATTATTCCTACGTAAACCTTTACTATGTGATTTAGTAGGTATTTATTATGTTTTTTAGTTTTTATTATTACATAATATATAATCAGCTACGTACCAACCAATACAAAGTCAGAAAAAATTGTCAATACCTACCTAATATTAATCTAAACTAATATACATACTCGTACGACTGCAAGACTATGTTGTTCCTCAGTTCCCTATTTTTCATAGATTAGCAAAAAAGCATGCAGCGTCACCCTTCCGCTGCCGCCTATTTCAACTGTGAACGACGCGGAATGGACTCAAATTTTATTGGGACTAGGATATTTTTGGATATACTAGATAGATAAACTATATATTTTATATTATAGAATTATATAAAAATTGTTTCTCGTGAAAACGGTCCATTAAACGAAATATGCAATCGATTCATCAGTTCCTCAGAAGCTAAACAGTTTTGTCTATAAACCCCGGGCCGATAGCAGAGGGATTTCATAAGTTACAGTCCGCTGAGACGTTGAAGTTTCGCCGCTCCAACAAAACGTGCTCCGATAGTACAGCTATATCCGAAGTTATTGCCAGTGTATTCATTTGTAAACCACTCAAGATTCTCAGGGTACATGAAAACAAGATGCACTTTGTGCTAATTAAACTCAAGTGGAATTATTTTACAGACCACCAATGGGTATTTTATCTTTATCGCTGAAGCATTGAATCACAAAGGCGTACGTACCATTAGCCGAAAAAAGGTCATGTTTGGTCATTGAGGATGCCATTTCCACCACACTGTACCATTGCTGTTTCTTAAAGGTGTACTGGCCTTCGTAAATCTTGGAAGCTCTTGGGTATCTTCTTATGACTTATTTGACATTAATGTAATTTAAATTCTATACTTGTGGAATCCGATATATTACCTCGCTGTTATTTTTCCAGCACCCTCTTGTTGCTTAATGCTTAATGAATCCCATTCTTCTTCGCAGATAAGATAAAGTTTATCTTTAGATAGTGCAAAGTGTATTCTTTCTAGGGGTGTACTGTTAAATATATTGCAATTTCGTAATTAACCATAGGGGAGGTTTGGAGACGAATTTTAATGCATTATATTCTCTTTCGAATTCATAACATAGTTATGTAATTATGTGTAAATAAACCTATCTCTGTCTTCCGTGATATTAATATAAATGAATGAGGATATTGGAACTGTTGGACATATTTTAAATGTAGTGCGGTTTAATACCAAGTTTTTGAAAATGTAAATGTAAAGTTTTCTAAAAAGTTTTTGAACTCGTTGAACTCTTTGGAAGATGGTCACTGCTGACCACGTTCGATGCTTAGCTTTATGGTTATCATTGCATTAAACTTGTACTTCGTGAGCGCTGTTAAAGTAAAGTTAAGATCTAACAATATTTACGTAGTAAGTAGTTGATATAAGTAGGTAATAAGACATACGATACAGTCTAGCATGGTTATCGTAAGGGACTATATTAAAAAATTGACTTCGCAGTCATTTAAACCTTCATTACGGGGTTATTGATAACAATTTTTGCTGAGTAAACAGAGCATCGTATTGTACGGATCGGACGATTCGCTCGCGGGCGAGGGAGTTAGGGGGTGGCCACCCTCCACAAAATTATGTACGACGAACTGGGACTAATATATCACAGGGAGGACGTGCCAGACTAAGGAGACGGGGTATTATAGGGTGGGCCGGCGGAATACTTAAGAACCCCGGTGACACCCCATTAAAACACACGTACTGCATTTTTGGGTAGACGGTTTAATTTGCGGCCATAACTTGGGAGTGCAAAGGGTTGTTGGAGAAGAGTAATTTTTTTATTTGATAAATTTGAGTTTAAACTTTTTCGAGTTTGCAGACTCAATGTAATTATGCCATGTTAATTTTCTTGGGTAAGTTGTTTTTGTGCTGTGGCTTTCATTGGTCACAATATTACCTACGTAAGTACATAGTTACGGTTTGTAGTTTAGATAGAGTTTGCTATATTTATCACACTAGGTAGTACTCACTTCGTTTCTGAGTGCGCGCGCGCGTGTGTGTGTGCGTGTGGCCAAAGGAAAATATAAATTCTATTGGCTTATACCTACCTAATACATTAGCGACAAACGGTAATTTATTCACAAAATTCATGAAATGCTCGTGACAAGGTCACAGTAACTATTTAGTAGGTTCTGTGACCTTGTCATCGAAACTTTTGACCAACAATAATTATGCTTTAATTTAGATATAAATATTTTTTCAAAAGCTAAAAAACCTGGTTGGTTATAAACCACCGAGTTAAACATATATTTTAATCCTTAACCATTTATTATTTAATACTGTTTCGTCTACTCGAAATCACGTATTTTATTTACCAACACCTCGACTACCTAGGGCTGGGTGCATAAATATTTCACAGTGAATATGATATTGCTCGAATGCAGCTTAAGCGGTTGCAACCGTCCGATATTACGATGAAACGAGGCGTGAAACACACGCTGCTCTCACGACGCATCCGGAATCATAATTCCAAAATAACTTCCATCCGCTCCCCACCTTCCCGCCCTCTTAGCCCTCTACACTTTTTTGGATAACGTGGAATCCCCGTCCCAACGTTAATTCCCAAGATAGACATAATTTGGAATTGGATCCATCTATCCTGCGTACCTACGAACAAAAATAAGTTAGCGCGGAGTACACGATTTATGTGGGCAAAAACAAAGCGGCAACAGTATTGGATAAGTTCCGTAGCGCGCGGGCGTTTTATCTCTTGTTAACGAATTTAGAAAATGTGGGTTAGAATATTCATATAACACGAGCAAATAATACCGCATTTGTTTGGCTTTACCTGCTGATTGCATCGAATTGTTTCTGAAACAAGGTTTTATATGAAATCTTTTATCAAATGACGTTATCTACATTATTTAGTGGAGAAATCTATTTACTGCAGTTTCGTTAATATTTTTAAGCAGAAGACTTAAATGTCTATTTTCTGTGACTGACTGTGTTGTGACTTCAAGTGGCTTTATTTTTTTTATTAATATAGAGTGAATAAGCTTCTAAGTTAGTGTTCAATCCAATCGCCGCTTACCATCAGTATTGTAGTCAAGCGTAGTTAAAAATCTTACCTTTCTCAATAACGTTTGTTATAAAGTTAACAACTCAATATTTTTTATTGCTGCTCAATAATGTTTACGATGTAAACATTACGCAATATGATGTTGGTGACAAAATGACAAGCGCTGGTACGAGCGGTCCTTACGTTTACAGCTCGTAAAATGGTCGTAAACTGCGCGGCCATTCATAAAACGATCGACTCTGTATTTACCTGCTTAGCGAAAAATCTAAAGTCGGCTTTGCGATCTTCTTCGGGTGGAATAATGTTCATTTTCATTTTCATTGCATTATAAAAACTACATTTGCTTAGGTAGTACCAACGCTTTGTAGTAACGCGTACCTATCTATTATATTGGGTTATTATAGCGAAAGTGTTACAGTCGCACAATTAACTTAATTCAAAAGATGTGCCGAGGAGTTTCTTTCGCCGTTTCTTCTCCTTAAAGATTTAAAATTTAAAGGCACCATAGCGAAACGGTGGTAAATGCAAAAAATGACGTTCAAAAATACCTACATGAAATAAATGATTTGAGTTTGAGTTTGAGTTTGAGTTTGAGTTTGAACTTTTAAAATTTAAATGTTATTTAATAATGATAGAGTAGAGACTGACTGGTTCGCCTTTTGTACCATATTAGTTATGGTATATTTAAGTTTAAATAAAAAAAATAAGCCAGAATAATCTATTAGGAAATGAGGTCGCCAACCTAATTAAAAATTCATCTACACAAGTGAAGCACCTTAACACATACCTACCTATATTATTTAACATACAGAATCAGAATCCATCCCGGAATCTAGTTTGGTTTCTAATCCAAGATATCTCCACAAATTCAGTCACCAATTTATATTCAATAATCTTATCCATTCAATAATATTAGTCACCAAATAATGTCTCAATACTGCTAGTAAATTCTACAGAAGGGGTGCTACGTCTTAATTTTATGCAGAAAGATAAATTTTATTTACATACAGACATCTGAAGTTACGCAGACATTGCAAAACAAGGAGAATTGAAGCAATAAAAAATGTTTTTATTTTTTTTATTTCACCTTTGACACTTTAATCCAATTTGTACCCTGTACCCTACCCTTGGGACGGGGGAAGAATTTGTCCTTATAATTGCTATTTTGAATTTATATTTCCCTTCTTCATATTTACGCACCTGTCTCATGACTTTAATGGCACCTGTTTCGACCTATTTTAATTATTCACCATCAAATTAATATTCAAGAGTAAAGGTACAACAAATTATGCAAATACATTAATTTAAGTTAAAAAGTATGATACAATCTTGAATCGTTATTGTCAAAACAACTTGGGAACAATTAAAATTAGGCACCTAATCATATTAGGTTAAATATAATTAGGAGGCGAGAATTTAACTAACTTAAAAAAGTTCAAATGTTCACCTTTATATCTATTAAATAAATCTTATTTATGTGTGGGAAGGTAAAGTGATTTAGTATAATTATAATTGTTTTTTTTACGATATTCAGAAAAAATAATAGAGCTATAGGCTACGCAATAGGTACTACAGCTTTGTGATTGTAGCGACAATAGTGGCAAAATATGTACGCATGAAATAACCCATAGTTTACCTTTAAAAAGGTATATTAAGTAAATAATACATATTTATATTATGTCTGACGAGAAAACGGAAATATTCATTCATACACAATAGTTGCGGAACCTTACGCCTTGTGCCTCTGATTCGAACTTGACCAGTATACAAATACTGGTCAAATCAGTAGAATCGGTAAAAGTGAATGACAAAGTTACAAAAATATTCCACTAGCCCATAGCAGTCTGTACCACTCAATAGGAACCGTATATGTTTTGAATTTGACCCGGACAACAGCCGCAGAGGTCGTCCTAGCGATTCTTTTTATAGCCAACTAAGAAAATTGCCTCATTAATCTTTAAGATAAATGGCAGACCGTATTAGGACATCTTATCAGTACGAAACGAATGGAATGTACCTACTCTTTATCAATGATCGCAATCTATCTATCGATAAATATCGCTCTAATAAAACAATTTAATGGTATGTTTTGACAGATTATGTTAATAGGTGTGATGGGCAATAAAATGATTGGATTTAATTGTAGAGTAGGTATCCATGGTTTCTCGAAGTTCATTCGTTAGGATATAATGGATAAGAACCCAAATTATAAGCAATAAAGCTGAAATTTCTCGTCCAAAATCTTTAAAACGTGAATTCCCAAAAATATACTTTTTTGTATTATGCCGTTATATTACTAAGGGTGCATTATAAATTATTCATTATATATAAAAGGAAAATAAAAGGTATAGGTATTCTTTTACTTATCTTTTACTACAAACTAAATTTTAATTATATTTTATTACATAATTAATCATCTATGTGAATGAATGAAACCTGTTTTACTTTATAAGGTATAGGTATTATATAGTCGTTATGAATCCGGTAGTTATTAGTTATACCTATTTGAATTTGATTATATTATTGCTCATAATAACCTTCATGGTTACGTTATAGATGTAATAGCACTTCTAGAATCCGAATTTGTAAATTAAAATTACCCAAGCACTCTATTAGATAACTTAAAAGCAACGGATATGTAAAATATAAAAGATATCTTCGTGTTAGTCAACGGAAATACTACTCGGCAAGAAGACGAATACATTATATTATTTTATACTTCGGTCTTTAAAATATAAAATACAGCATTTGCTTCATCACAACAAATTGTCTTTATATTTGAAATTATAGCAAGATTAATAATAATATGCCCTTCTATGTACCTAATCAAATAGTGAATTAAGACATAATAACCAAAGTTTCAGTAAAGTAACAAATAATAAGTTTAGTACCTTTATTAGACATTATTAGTTATGAATATCCAAAATTAGTGCAAATTACAATATTTAACATTTATTTAAGAGATCTAGTATTAAGGTGGGTTCGTACAATACCGGAATTGCTGTTCGGTGTTCAATCATTTGCTTGTTCGAAATTTATCCGTTGGGAAAATACAAATGAGTGGTTGGCTAGTAAGGCGATAAATCGTGTCGATGTCTCGGCGTGTCGCGCGTCGGGTTAAAAGCTCGATAACCGAACGCACACACCTACCCGCGCCAACAATAACTCCGTTCTTTGTTTTATTTCCAAGACCCGTCGGTCGCCCGACCAGATATCCGCCAAGTATTTTATGCATAAAAATATCGATATATAATTGCTTCATTACGTCCCTGTGTTGGTGAGTAAAATATGTGGGAGTCACACACAGGTGGCTCTTTAAATTATATTTTTATAAAACTTAATTGGGATTTTATCGAACTAATTGGGGCAAGATTAACATAAGTAATTTATTTTGTGCACGAAAGTACATGATATCTTTTAATATTACTGCCTGTAAATATACTCGTAATTTACTTAAAGAGTATAGACGCTTTCTGTTATTTCAATTTAAGTAATTAATACATTGTAAATAATAAACGTAAATCAACTAGTTTGTGAACATATTAAAAAGTAATACCTATTATTTATTGATTTATATGGCTGAGTGCTTTGTACAAGTATATATTTTATAGGTCATGTTGGATGTAAATAATATTTGATAAGTTGCATTGTTAATATTGTTAACAAGTTCTTATTGTTAGTATGTATATAAATACTAAACGTAAATATGTGGCGCTAACATAAAAATGCATTGTGTACATAATATATTTAACAACATAATTTATAACGCCTATAGGTATATCAGCTTACTTAGTTCTATTTGTTTGCCAATTTTAACGTAAGTAAACAATTATTTTAACCTCTACCAATCCGCACTGGAGCAGCGTGATGGATTATGGTCTAGCTAGGCCTCCTCAGGTATTAGGAGAAACCTGTGCTCAGAAGTGGGTAATTAATGTATTGAAGTCTGTAGAAATTTTGACAAAACAGTGCTCGACACGTAGGTATTTTACACCCACTTTATTAATTAAATAATTGACAGTATTTAATAAAATGTTTAGAGCAGCCTGTATCTCATGTTCCGAATGCATTCGCGGTCTGGTGTCTGTCGGGTCTGCAGTGTCGCTATCGTTGTATCGCCTGTGCCACGCCGTTTGCTTTATGGTGCCAGCTACGGTGTAATATTTCATGGGGATCTCACGCCATGATTCATTTCGAGCCACTTTTTAACTCCTCGAACCGGCCTTTAATGAAGGAACGCAGTTAATAGAATTTAACGACGATGAGGATGTTACGACATTACTCGATAGTTATTTTATAACCTTATCTAAGTATGAACTTAATTTGTTCCCGATATGGAAGTTTGTTTTAGTCGAACGTTAAATGTCGTTGGGACAAACCTTGGAGGCTCGGAATTGCGTCGGCCCGCCCGTGCCTCTCGTCAGTTATAATTGGCTGAACTTGTCGACCGAGTCGTTGCCATTTTTTTACGTTTTTCTCCCTACACCGACATTACTCTTCGTCTCCCACGAGAGACGTAAATTGCGTGCATAGAGGCCGTGGAAACAAGCATTGATGTGATGTATGAATACATGAACATGTTATGTTTTATTAAAATTCAAATTTCAAATGGAATTCCTAACAGGAAACAGTGGGAAATTTTCAATTACGCACACGTTTAGAATTTTATATCGGTAGGCTACAGTGCTATGGCTATGGCTATAAATTTAAACATTTAATGCGTCTTAATCGATTTAAATAAACAAAGCTATTGTAATAATTTGGTTATTAAGTAGACTTTAATAAGTAAAGATAATATGTAGGTAGGTACCACGGAATACAGTTTCGTGGTAGGTACCTACATATTTGTGATAGCTCTAAATTTTTTTTGTAATGAGCAGTTTCTGGTTACCTCGAGCAGTGATGACCACTTACAACCGAAATATGCTATGCTATCTGTTTAATAGCCTAGGCTAGTGACGCGCTACCTATCTACGGTAATATCTGCTTTGAAAAGAAAAAGTTTTTGATTTTAAGTTAAGGCAAGAATCGCAGCATAAATAAATATTTTTTACAAAAACTTTGTTCCGAGGTAGCGGCTAGCCGTTTCATTGTACAGGAACTCACTCGGGCGCGGGAATCTTTACATAATTCATATCCATTTATGCATATCGATACCATTGACACGTGTTACACTTTGTTCACTAAACGATTTCTATTTTTATCCTTTTAGTATTAACATTGTTTTTCTTGTGCGTAACGTTTTTGTTGCTTTTACCTACATACATATTTGTAGCTATAATCAATGATAGAGGTAATAAAGAATTCTTTATACTTATTTATTTATTTTATTATGTTCAAAATATAGGTGACTCTTAAATTATAATCTTTTACAAAATAATACGGATGTACTTAATACAACGAATTACCTAACTTGTCCAATTTACAAATATTAAGCATTTTTATTTTTACCATGCAAGCAAGGGCTTTAATTTCCAAAAACGGCTTAACTTAAGCCATAAATACAGTTTCTTACTTGCGAGTTAAGCCTAAAAATTGCAACTGGGTCCAGGAATAGTATGCAAAGAAGCCACAGCTGTACGCAGATTTTGTTTTCTGGCTTACCTGCTATTTTATTTGTTTAATATATTTTAATAAAATTCTTTGATACAGTGACCTTAAAAATAAATACGTAATATTTTTCTGCCTTATTTAGGGTTTGATAGGTAATGAAACTAATACAAGGAACACAGCTAGAGTAGGTAGTGCCAATAATAAATTACTGCTACAAGTATTTAGCTAAATACTTACTTTGTCGATGACTTGATAGACGCAAGCCGCAGAGCTCTGCGGCTAAAGTTAAGGATAAAGTTAAGCAACAGCAGGCGCGGTTGGTAGTTGGATGGGTGACCGCTAGTGCCAATTTCTTGGTTGCTTCCGTGCTTTGGAGAGCATGTTGGTTTTTTAGCAATCGTTAAGCCATGTCAGAGGCCTCTACCAATAACCCCTCAACCAATCCGCACTGGAGCATTGTGGTGGAGTATGCTCTAGGCCTCCTCAGTTATGAGGAGATACTCGTGCTTAGTAGTGGTTAATGTATGTAGCCAAAAAAATTATCAATAACAATTGCATGATTAAAAATGCAAATTTTGAACTAGGTATAAAATCAAAGAAATCTTACAACTTTAGAGAATAGCATTCCTATTAAAAATATAATTTAATGCTAAAACAATCGCATACATTTTCAGGTGTTAAAAGTTCACGCGGCACTCTTTTCTATTAACTTTGCAAACTTTTAAATTTAGTTCCAAGTTGATATGCTACCTAATTAGTTACCTACCGCCCGCTTTTGTTTTTAAAGGTTTTTCTTTGTTTTGTTGTAGTTATATTCGCTTTGCATCTTTAAACGACTAATAAAAATTATGTTTAAAATAACCTAGTCTATTTATTTAGTGTAACCAGTTCATATAACTTCTATTTATTTTAATTGGCTCTCTATTATTAAGCATTTAATGGGTGAGCTTTCGAATGTTTATGTATTTAAGTCAAACAATCGAAGACCGAAGTTTGAAAGACAACGAAGTACGTTAATATGGGACAGTCTCTATCATCTTATCCACTGGGATACAAAGATAATTACATCATAAATATAGCACAGTTGTCAACGCATAGTGGCTTATCACATCACTCAGTTGACCTCACCTCACCTCACTGATTTGCACTGTGATACCACCGCCAGTCTACAAAGATTCATACAACGTTCTAAAACTCTAGAAAGTGTCTTATTTTCGTAGTCCGAAGTAAAGTGGACGATCTCTAATAAGGACTTTGTAGAAATTGTGACAGATCGCTACCAACGACGGCCGCAATCACTTACAGATTGGCATTTAATTGTTGACTAGTAATTAATACGATAATAAAATTTATTAGTTGTAAGTTATTTATAAGTATCTACCAATAGGTACTTGAAAAAACGTTTATCTGATAACCGTATAAACAACCCAATGGTGCAATAAAATCATGCTTCATAATAAAATGTAAAAAAATGCTTTAATCATTTTTATTAAGTTGTCAAAAAGACTACCTTCCTGGACTCCTATTTATCCTACAAATATGAACCCACATTAAATGAAGACCAATAGATTTCTATTTATCTATACAAATAATAAATAGCAAAGCAAGCATAGAAATAATGGGTAGGTTGATAATGTTATTCTCCAAATCTGCAATCTGATTATGGGTAGATAATAAAAAATCCAATTTAAATTCAGGCTGAAGATATCTTTAGAGTTTCCTGATCCGTCATGCTCACCGATAATAAATCCTCGTACCTCCCTCCCTAGCATAAATAAAGTCGGATCTTGTTAAAAGTTGTGGTAAGAAAAAGTGGTCGATTTTCCGGTATTTTTAAACCGAGACGCGCCCCTCAAGGAGGTTTCCTGTTTCATAAATATGTAGATATGTTCAGGTGGGCTGAGCGACCAAATTTAGCGCACCAATTTATCGTAATAGAAACATTGTAAATATAGGCGCATCTTTGCGTGAGCTTAAATAGATTTGTGGGCTGACGTGCTTCGGCATAAGATATTGGACCTATAAACGCTTTTACGTTATCGAGTTACGATATTCCAATTCAATTTAATTTCCAATCATGCCATGGTGAACATTTTGTGAAATTTAACCTTAAGAAAATTTTCAAATACCATCGCTTAGTGATTAATTGATGGTCTCAAATTAATGTCATCAAAGCAGGTTTTATTCTTTAATTGGATGCTTAGTTAACCAGCTGTCTGACCCTTTAGGTTTAGGTCAGTTAAGAAACGTGTGTGTGTGAGCATGTGTTAAGTTAACAAACATTATTATGGAAAAAGATCATATCATCACATCATCACAATTTCAAAGGTTATATCTATTGGATATCCGACTTTTATAAAATAAGAAATTAAAATTTTTCTCTCATAATAAAAGTATTTCTATTTATTTCTTATTATTACTATACTACTTTTTATACAAAATTAATATTCATTGTCTTATGGTTACCTAATATTGACATTTTATGTGATTGCGTAATTTCAATACAAGTTGTTTTACATTAAATCTTCAAGATAAGCGGAGTAGCAGCAATCTCATTAGAAGCAAAACAGATAATGCAATTATCTCATTACTCATTAATTACTCAATGCATATGATGTTTGTTATCACACGCTCTCTTTAGCATAAATTGTAATTTATGCACTGCCTCTATAATTGTGTGTAAATTATGGAGCTCAAAATACAAGGCATTTATATTTAGAACATAATTCTGTGAAATTATTACAAGTTATTCAATACTATTTCCTACATTTTGTCTCTGTTTGTTTTATATTTAAGTATATGTGTCAAAGAAGCAAATAAACAGGCAGATGATCCGATATCGATATATCGGCGATATCGTTGGTTTACCGATATATCGAGAATGGTGATATTAGTATACCGATACATTTTAAATATCGCTATGTATCCAATCATCCATTGTATAAACCTTTCATCCCCTCTCATAGTTTGTTCATGTAAACGCTGCACAATTTATCTACGCTCAGGGAATCTCCACTTTTTATAATTTAATTCCGCTTGTTGCTTGTTGTCGATTGTAGCTTTCGACGCGTAATAAAATAAAAAAAATCTTTGTGTCCGTGACTTACTAACTGTGGCAATTTAAAATAAGAATACCTACGTATTTAAATTATTATTGGAACTAAAATACATAAAACGTAGTAAAAACAAAATGTTTTTATTATTATTTTATTATATCAATGGAAATCTCGAAGCTAAAACCGTAGTTCTAGGTACATAATTATGGAATCGATGTTTGTGTACGAATTATAAAGCAATATGTACGATAATGTATTGTATAGAAAACGTGTCCAAATGTACCTACCAATGCAAGAAAATAAAAATAACAAAATATCGAACTTATGGATCAAGTAGGTCTGTTTCTGTATTTTCTATCCTTAACCCTGCTTTATACTTGTTACACATTTTAAAGACTGCAGTATCCATAGGTATCCATACGATTATTTTAGTCTATTTCTGCTCACAGTACGCACCCAGAAACGAATCGCATTTCTCTCACCACTCCACCCAGAACCACATTATGTCTTTCACACGTTCCATGATTCTAAAACGCAGGTGTTAGGCGTATTATGACTAACAAATAGGCTAAGTCGAGTCTTAAAATGGTCATCTAACAAACTATCTAATATATTCATAATCATAGACTTATTTTAGTGCTACAAATACTTAAATAAGTCCTTTATAAGTGGTAGCTTAAGTGTCCCAAAACCGAGTAAAATACATTTTTCATTTATATTTTTATAATATTCCGTTAAATATTTCGTAAAAAGATTTCACTAAATAAATATCTGATTAACATATTTGTATGGATACCCGGTCATCACAACTATAAATACTTAGTGGCAACGTCAACAATGGTTAGAAGTGAAAGATTAGCTAATTTATATACCAGATATCCAATATTGGATTGAAAACAGGGACTTAAAATTCATGAGTAGATTTTGGGAAACGTCCGTCTGTTCATTCGGATTGATGGATGGTTCGTCAGTGGCTAGCATAATCAATTAATCATTGAGAAAATGAGCAAAATCGTTTTCTACGTAGACTTTACGAAGATTGTCCAAACTTATACATAATTACATACAACCAAAACTTAAGGATAAACATATATGTGCCTCATTATTTTTTTATTTAGTTCATTTACACGGAAAAAATATGATAAATAATATACAATAAACTTTGTACAAAGGTTAAATTTATTAATGTTTGCCCGAGCAGATAATCGAACCCTAGACCCGTCTGGTTATAAGAATCTGTGTTGTTGAAGATTTGCGGTAGAGTAAAGTCGAACCATTCAAAGATTCTCCTCCTGAATTGAACAGTTTGCTTGGGGCAGTATTTATAGGAACATTTCAATATAACTCTTTAATCTTTTTTTTAGGAACGTTCAATTGAAAAATATTATAATTTAACTCCTCAGCCTGTTTCCTACAGTTAAGAATACTGTTATGAAACAAATTCATAGCGGAGCACAACATTTTTGCAAGTGATACAAAATAATCATGAAAGCTAGTAAAAAATTGGTTAACTAAAATTTTACAGTAGAAAAAGTCATGGGGACGGTATGTAGAGACTAAACCTGTAATACTTACTAATAATTTATGGCCCACATCAAAGTATTTTTATGTTCTCTAAATCGTTTTAAAATTTAATATTGTTAAAATTAACCTTCATTAATTTTATACTTTTCTAATAAATATAAGTGATTTAGCTGTTTCCCCACAGATGTCTCTTTTCACTTTAAATAGTTAGTCATTTTTTTAAATATAATTTTATTACTTAGATTTCTCACTTACCAACATTATATTTAAATTTGGTTTTCAACCCAAAAATTAATTTTATTTGTAGGTATAGAAAACATCAACTTAATTTTTTATTTATTCGGCTAACTCTAAAACGCAGGTGTTAAAAGCATATTACAGGTAACAAACAGGCGCTAAGCTGCGGCCGCGGCGTAAAATGGTCGAAGATTACCCGCTCAACGGACTTTATGGAATTAATGCCCCATTCCAGAATATGCCTTTATTACTTTAATAGGCTTCTTAGGTACTCTCACTCTCCATATAATTGCGTTACGGTTCAGACTACTAGGCTGAAAACTAAACGCGCTTAAAGGTCAGTAATAAAGATTGTGCTTATTAATCTGTGGAGTCGTTTTAAGACTCTTTTATATTTAATTACCTACCCTCTTTGTATGAGTGTATATTTTCGTATTTGTATTTTAATACGGGAAGAGAACCTTGTGCGTTTTTTCAATAATGCAATTACCTAAGTGGGAGTGTGAGATTTGGAGTAGTTTACATGGCTAGCTAATTATATACAAAATGGGTTGCAAATACATTTATTAGACAAAGTTAAATCTTCATTAGTGTCAATGTGAAGTAACCCTTTCATATAAAGAATTACAGTCCGATTTCCAATGAATTACGGTTGATTTACTTTGGTTAGTTTCTAATTTTGCATAAGAAATCATCACACTGTGGGCATTTGTAACCTATGCCCAATAGCCCATAAACTGGCTTCTTCGTGAATATAAGGAGCTGATCCTACCTACAAAAACTAGATATAGAATAAACTTCCGTATTATTCAAAGCAAACTATAATAAAAATGACATCAATTTCATATAAAATCTAGTATAGGTACCACAGTGCGACTCACGATAGAGCGTCGATGTGAGGTGTGCCAAGTTTTTCTTAAACCTAATCAATAATGTGGAGAGGTATTGAAAAGCGACCAAGTGGTAACAGCTTCCACACACGCTATCGTTTGTTTCCTTATCGCAATTGTGAAAATATGTTCTACCATGCCAATCGTTTGAGGTCTTTTTGGCGATAAAATTTGATTTCTTGTTTCACTTCGGTCCCTATTGCACCATTATGAATGAATAGCCTAATATAAGAGACTTTTTGATTTGTACTGTATATTAAGTATATTGATGATTTCAAATAAAATTCATTGAAAATTTCAATAAAAATAAAGTTGCAGTGAAATGAAATTTTAGTTGCGTCTTTGAATTATTCACTTTGGTTATTTGTTCCCGTTGTGCAATTATGTCGTTGTATTGTTAAATTATTCCGGTAGCTTGTAATCCTGTTTAGGTACAGTGTAACGCAAAGTTTGACAATATCCGTGACGTACCGCCCGCGCCCGTTTGGTTAACGTTTGCGTTAAATCTGCGTAGGTACACCCAGACCGTTCGAATTTGCATTTTGCACGCGTGATAAGTGGTCCGGATTACACGGGATTCCCACCTACAGCCTCTGTTTGTTCTGAAATAAAGGGCTGTTAAACTTTTTTCATGGTAATTTGGGTCACCTTCACAAGTAACGATCGCTGTAAATTTGTTTAAGTAGGCTTAGGTCCGGACCTTCTGTTTGAATTAATACGATGTTTAGCTAATTTCCTAGCCTTTTTCTTGTGAAAGCTAATCCGGAAGCTGGGCATAAGTAAGTCTAGTTTATGGTTTGGCTTCATTATTAATTCTGTAAGGCGCTGTCATAAGAAGTTATGACTACATAAAATGCTTAGAGCTATGATGTCCAGTCGGCGGAATTGTCGGAAGTGGGTGGTATTTTTCCATTGCGTGATTAATGCAAGCTACCAAGAATCCCGGCTGACTTCCAAAATTTTCACGGTAAATCTCAGCTTTTTCGTTTCGCTTCTTTTGCCCGAGGAAGACTTGGCAACGTATTTTATCTCCATAATGCAAGCTTTGCCCTGTGAGTAAATAGTTAGCAAATGTAGAGATACTTACTTAAAATATATCTTTGAGTTTATGGAAGAGATCTAAATGTTAGACGGTGAAGTATAAGGCGGTATATTATCATTCGTATTTTTATTTAGGTCAACAAAATCAGTTCAAAAAAATCAGATCAACAAAAAAACGAAAACATGAGTATAACACTAATATAAATTATTTAATTTAAAATACTTAACTATCTAGTTTATTTTAGCTGACCGGTATGGATGTTTACCTAAATTTTCTTTTTTAAAAGGCGTTGTCCTTATGAAAGTATGTATGTAACTACTTAAAAACGTTTACTAGGTTGTTAGTTAGTAGGTTGCTGGTTAAAATTTTATTGAGAATTCGAAAGTCTCTTTATAAAACACCTGAATATTAATTCAGGTTTTTGAATCTTACCTATATCAAAACTTAATTGATTACTGGTTCAAAATTTGTGTATTTTAAGTAAAACTTAGTTATCTATAAAATATAGTTTTCTTTACTTTTATAATTATTAATAGAAAAAGATTTGCCTTTCATACCTAAACCAATAATGCGAAATTTTGCATTATTTACCTAGCTACTTATAACATAATGTACCAGACTATTATGTATTTAAATATGTATCGGTGCATAATAATATAGGTAGGTACTTTACTTTTGTTAACTTACCAATGCAGCAATGTTCTAAAATTGTCAGAAAATCTTATACAAGTCCCATAGGAACAGAAGAGCTTCTCATATTTTATAAGCAGACTTTTATCTATTCAAAATAAAACTATACAACTGCATAACAAATACCTAAAACAGGATCAAATACATATGATATTATATAAAAATATATGTATGCCCACCAACTAACAAATCATAACCTAAACCTTTTACCAGTTCTGCGCATGCGTAAACTCCCGGCGGAGCCGCGTTTTACATTTTGCCATTTTGACTTTTAGGTTAAATACACTGGCCAAAATAAATTTCCGAAATAACGATATGTAGGTATCTATTTGTGTTATTTTACAGTTACAGAATAATATAAAATGTTACCTACACTACTAGGTGAACACCTATCAGTAATTATCAACATTCAATAATCAAATCCATTTGCTTTCACATGTCTAGATAGTTAAAATCGTGTTTATCTAACACCTACATTAATATCTTTACATTTTAATCGGCCAGTAATGCATTCACAAGTATTAATTTTAGATATAAGTAGGTAGGTACCCAATAAGAATACACATCCTTGTTTGATAAATATTAAGTACCTAGGTACTTTTTATATTTTATATCATACCATTGTGATCAATAACTTGAGAGCATTTCAATTCTTTATTACCTTTTATTACTTGTCCAATTTAAATGCCACTGAGGATATTATCATTCAATTACCTAAATTAGTTATGTCAGTAAAATGATTGATTAAATTTGTATGCAAATAGATTGCTAACATTAAGTTCTCCGCTTCAATCAGTCAATCAAAATACTTTTAAAATAATATCTTAGTGTTTACGTCACAATTTAAAAGAAAATACTGATATTCTATTGGAATCTTTGGAAACAGTTTACAAACAAAGCACAACACTGACTGAACATAGCTATGGGATGTTTGGGTTGGTAGCGTCCCTTGAAATCTTGTTGTTTTGTCACCGATCTTACTTGAAATTTCGATGTTTCATTAAATAACGTCGAACCACAGGGTAAACACTACTTTCACTACACGTTTCAACGATTTAATTACGAAATAACAGGAGAAACTCACAAAAACAATACGGAAAACGCTGAGCGCGTCTTTCACATTTGTTCGGACAGGGGGCACCACGCGTGCGTCATTCAACATGGCGATCGGACGGGACGCGCTGATTGGTCGACGCTCGCAATGCCGTGAAGTTGGCTCGAGCGAGTGAGCGAGGTAGATTTATGTGATGTTTTGGCGCCGATGAAAGACGGAAAATGTATTGGAAGGATAGTACATTTGTATGCCGGCGACGTTTCAGACCGGTTTTGTCAGAGGCGTTTACGAAGTGTGCGTATGTGCGGCTATGTGCCGAGAGCAGGTAGAGCGCTACCTACCTATTTATAATGACGGATTGAAGCGCCGAGAGCACTTCTTTGAAAGAATTAAAAACTAAATAATTAATGATCATTTCTTTCTTTACAGGTAAGGAGATGAGGTACCAACGATCACTGAAGGTAGAGTCGTGTAGATGAAAATAAATGTTTATGATCATTTAGAGATGCTTTTAATATACTCGTAATTTGTAGGTAGTGAGATATCTAAAATATATATGGCCGTATGAGCCCATGCTTTGAGATCAAAATGTCGTAAGGGACAACAAAAGCCAGCCTCCGTGCTCGGTGGTAGGTAGGGCTTCTCGTGGTCGACAACGCATTGGTGACGCCTTTGATGATTTTGATATCTATGATATATATCAACGGTGACCACTTACCAGCAGGTGGCTCGTTTGTTGGATATGTAAAAAATCTAGGACAAACTCCAAAAAATGTCTATGAATACTTAATTATTTCACTACGCATTAACGGCTTATTTATTTAAACTCTTTATTGATTGCACACCGTAACATAGACATAGGTACCTAATGGTAGACATTTTGAACCTTATGAATTTAAATATTCATTAGCATTTATTTATTTATCTATAGCTAACGTAGTTGCTATATAATAGATAATTTGATCTTTTGATTTATTAATGGAATTCTATGGGTATTATGAAATTTATCGAAGTCAACCTTATGTTAATGGGCACTTACAACCGCCTACGAATTGCCGTTGCGATGGCTATTTCTGATATATTACCTCCTAAAGGTTAAGGTTTAATTTTAGCTGGAAAAAACAGTGAAATTGGCGTGAATATTATTTTACTGGCCACGCCTAAGAGGTTCACGCTGCGGAAGTTATTATACACATCTCGGCAGAAAAGGAAAATATGTCCCAAAGTCTACGGCTTTAGGGAAATTTATATTGTCGCGTAACTAGCAATAAATATGCTAATTTAACACTATAACGTCCGTATGTCGCCTCGCTTCTCCGCCATTGAAAGAGTGAAAAAGATATCACAAAATTGCACTGCGCATTGCTCTTTTCAGTCATAGAGCCTTCGAGTGATGCCGTGGGAAAGGTTACACTGTTTCTTTTAGACGAGGGTTGTATATTTTTCTCCCCGATTTATAGAGTTACGACGTTTTGGCGTCGGTCCGTAGTTTTATCGACCTACGGCAACTACTAACCCAATAAATTTTGGTGTTTCGCTCAGTGAATCCGTTCGGTGAACGAATGCATCGTCCCAGATACGAATGGGTAGGATTTGGCTGAATCGTTTTCTCCGCATTGTTTTCAAAAACTTGCGTTAATAGTGTAAATACCCAGTTAATTGTATCGAAATGATTGGCGAATTTTTAATAATAAACATTTTTAAAGTAATTGGATTGGATTTATTGGGGCGACCTTGACTACGAATCGAATCCGGCAGATCATGGTGTCGTAAGAGGTGACAGAAATCTGCTAATGCTTGGTGATAGGGTTTTAATTCGGTTGTTTAGCTACCATACTCTTGTTTGAGTCAGGCGCCGACTTATTGTGTGCCGTCTGTTAGCTTGCGAGCCAATTTTTTTCCTCTTCCTTCTTAGTCAGCGCATACTAGTAATGCCTTTGGTATTACTGACGTCAATGGTCGACGGCGACCACTCACCATCAGGTCGTTCGTCGGCTATTAACATAAAAAATAGCATAAACGGCACAGTATTTTAAACAAAAACAGTACAGAGTTCAGTGCGCAAATATGTCGTTAGTGTCGTGTGTCGTAATTTAAAAAACAAAGCGATCAAGACGGAAGTTTGACAATCTCATCTGTCATAAGTGTGTGTCAAGTGTCACCTGTCAAAAGTTTCTCCCCGCCGCAGTCCAGTCTCACTATGAACATGATCCATGCAACTGGGTCAAAATATCGGTAAATTCGAAATCGTGAGTACCCGTAGGTATACATTAAAATGCACAGTTTTGCATTTTTCGGGGTCTTAAGCGTTCATCAATCTTGAGTTTCAAACGAATTCCCGCACACGGGGTGCACTCTGTTGAATAATGGATGAAGTAATGGCGCCAGGTTCCTCAGTTTGTAGGTAGGATGAGTTCAGTAGCGTATTTGGTCAGCAACGCGTTGATGATTTTTGTCTTATTACGGATGTCTATGAGGGACTGTGTATGCTATTATAGGTAGTAGAAACCTCCAGCCATTGCCTTTGTAACCATTCAATATAGGTATTCAGAGTAGGTTACCTATGTACCGTACCTATCTACCTATGTACGTAACTATGTCATAGCTACAATCCACACTGTCTTTGGTGGTTACGAACTTACGAAGTAGGTATACCTATGGATAGTGTGCACAGTGTGTTGGGTATCAAAAAACTACGTTTTCAAATGTGTCAGGTTATGATACAGCTCAACATGACAACTTAACTCTTCAATTTGGAAAGCGTATTGCGATTTTTTACTTCATTTTTATCCATAGATAGATCTAAAGATATTGCATTCAATATTGGTTAAGTTTGTAACACACGCATATTAAACACAAATAGATGTTATGTTAAATATAAAATTGGATTCAGCGTTAAACTTAATTAAAATATAAATCAAAGATAGGTACAACTTCATTGGCAAAATGAAAGCAATCAGAGGCAATATTTAATTGATGGACAAACCTTAATTAACTTGTAGTTCGCCAGAGCGGCTCCAAACCTTTTCAGATAAAGTAAGCCATCTGCATTTCGGTATTCAAATTATTTTCCAAACGTGTTCTGGGTTTCAACTAACGACCTAATAATAAAATCGTTGCATCACGCTCACTCCTGCGCACATCTGACTTGCGAGAGCAGAGTAACCCTTCATCTCGGAATTCTCACCGCCGCCGGAAGGATAATATAGCATTCGAACTCATATGGACCCGAATAAAACGAAACAAAACGATAACATCACAAAAGTTTGCCTAAACTAACCTCGTTAAGAGATTTCTGGATAAAAGAATACCGATTTTCAGTATCGTCACGATTCTCCGGCAGATCGGATAGCTCGATCGCTGGTACACTATCTACTGACATTTTTAAAATTTTTATCAATAGTTACATTGTAATGACGTAACGGTGCATTGTATCGGTGCAGGGAGAAAGCCCGTTTTGTAACAGCGACCAACAAAAGGTATGTTTTTTTAAAATCCTTGCGCAAGAGAAAGTAGCTTTTGTTGTAATAAAAAGCTTTTGTATTCAAAGGAACGAGCCAGTCAACGGCTTAAAGTTTTTTTAGTGTTGGAATAACTTTGTCGTAGAATGCATGTGCGGAGTGAAAATTCAGTCAGATGTAGTTTAAAGTGCTATTTTATCCATATTTCGGAGAGTAACGGTGCATTGGGGCCATGAAGTTTTGCGATTAAGGTAATACGTCCTTCTCATACAGTTTGGTATAAAACTAGGTATATTAAAATGTTATGGAAATGTAATCAAACAATAAGTCACATTTATTAAACTTATTGCTTGGGGATATCTAATAAATTGTATTGACTGAGGCAATTAATTAATACAGCTTGATACCGATATTTGAATGTTGATAGCATTAATGACGGACACGGCAGAATAACAGAACAAAACGAAACAAAAGTGGAAGCGGTTGAAAATTTAATCTCACTGGCATGTACGAGGGAGTACATCCCGCGTACATGTTACCGTACGAATTAGGTACAATGTACGATGTATGTGAATGTTTTTTGTTGTTTTATCACAATACGTAACAATACGTAACAGTGTTAGACAGTTTAGACGCAAAAACATAAAGCGCTTTTACGCGCCGCAGTTGTGGCAATGTGAATTTGTTTGTGAGAAATGCGCTATGATACCTACCTACCGTTGTTAAACAACTGTGGCGATTTTAATGATGGATTGAAAGCAAATGTTACAGCTATGATACTACTAATATGCGAAAATAAATAAATAACCCACTTATTAAAAACTGTCATAATTTGTTAACATGCCAAGTACATAGATACAAAATTCGAACATGGAAGTTTTTTGCTACTTTTATGAAGTTATTATTTTTAGTTTATTGAAACTAGTTTATTAAAAGTGTAGTTACTAGTTTATAAAACTTAGTAAGCATTGACTTACTAAGAAAGCTACGCATACATAACCAGTGGCCGCTAAAATGAAGCGGGAACGTGTTGAGTCTCTACGCACATGCAGACAAAAGGAGGAGACGCTTAATTAAACTAGCGGAGCGGGGGCAAGCGAAACGTAAGCATTTAATTTATATCCCTGCAGTAAACTCCGCGGCTCTTCCTCACCACTGCGAGTCTATAAGCGAAGCGGAATGTTTTATTAGTAGCAGTAGGTAGATAGGCAGCGAAGTTTCAGTTTTAAATATTTGTCGGAAACCTATAGGAAAATTAAAAAGTTTGGTAGTGTTGTTAGTTTTGAAATTATTAAGCTTAAGGACGTGTTTTTACGTTTTATTTTTATATAATGCGTCAGTTACGTATTAGGTATTATGATTGAAGGAATCTTTAGGTATGTAACTTAGTCTTTTACAACGTAGGTACCTATAATATTTTGATATCGATATCTAACTACCTAGCTCACATTTTCATTAGAAGCTAAGCTTTACGCATTAAATTTGATGGTTGCATATCTTGCTTGAGTTGAGTCCCCAGTTCGTCAGATAAAAAATGCTAATACATCATTTAAACGTCCATTTCAATTGAATATCGATAATATTTATAAACAAACTTTATTTTGCATTTGAGACAAAATCTCCAAAAATTCATTGCTTTTATCGTTAGAATATCACTGTGTTCGCTAAAGTTTGTCACTTGAGCGGTGCTAATTCTGTTGTATCTCGCAAAGGAAAAACGCGCCTTAGCTGAACTACGACTAGAATAAACTATTTTAATTACGAGTTACGGTCGCCATTGACTCAGTAAACAATTAAATGTACGTAATTGATTGTATAAAGGGATACTCGCCGCCTACTTTGAAATTTTCGGTTCATTTGTTCTCCTGAATAATTTATTACTTGCTTACACCTTTTCTTTTTCATGCGTAACTAAACGCCACATTAATTTTTGAAACAAACATTCTTAACAAGCTTGGTAATTGACTTATTTATTAAAGGTTATACTTATATAAATAAATTGTTCCGTAAAAAAATATTTCATTATTATACAATATCGCAATAAACTTTTCGTTACACTTTTCTATTCTCTTCTATTTCAGTTTACTAAAAATTTATTATTTGTTTTCGTGATGAGAAATTATTTTAAAATCGATGACTTTTCTTAAAAGGATCACAAGAAATCGATAGAAATACTTTGATGGCGAATTTTTTCAAAGGTGTATTTCAAACTGTACGGATGCAATATCCTATAGTAAATGTTTGACAAAATTGCTTTCTATACCATTAAATTGTTACTTATTTACAATAGCCCCCATGACGCCATGGTGACCCCTTTAATAACCACTTCACTGGGCATCACCTAATTTAACATTTGGATTTCCCTAAAGTCAAATTTATAAGCTACAAGATATGGTAATTGAATCCACCATTCAAGTTACATCCATGGTCTCTACCGATGATAGTGGTATCTTCGTCCACAGTTCCCACAGTTAATGAGCAATTAAATACTTACAAGTAAGGCATAAGTATATAATATCTGACTTATGTATTTTCCCTATGTTTTTAGATTATTGTATGTATGTATATCTACAATAAAAACACCGTTACGATTACATTTTGATATTTATTCGCTTTACGTTTTGTAAATAAGTGAGTAAATTTTTAAAAATATATTAATAATATTTGCTAAAAATTTACCAGTTCAATATACTATTCTTGATTAAACAATATCTAATCCTATCTAATGTTCTATCTGATATCGATCCAAACAAAATAACACCTAAACGAGGCAACCCGACTATCACCTATTAAATTTCCGACTAACGAGTCAACCCTACTGAGCCTGGTATCTGAATACCTGTGGATCCTACCTATCCGCCCCTTCTTAATTAAGTCCATACTAGGCACACAACAATGGCGGTTGCCGATGCGCTGCGAGATATTCAAATATGTCTAAGGCATTATATGGCCATTTATAGCGATACCTCGTAGGGATTGAATTCGACTGAACGTACTGCTAAACTGTTCATTGCGAAATAAACACTTCGGTGCTTACCTTTTCTGTTGCAGTTATTAGAGGCATGTAGACGTGTTTCCTTTGGTGAGAGCTGTTATTTCCTTTACTTACGTTTATATTTTATTTATACTTTGAGAGCAACTATTTTGTAAGGTATGGACTATTTGTTATTCCTATTTACGTAGATAGGTACTTTCTGTTATTAAATAACACATAACAATTCTTTTAGAGTTGATTTTAGTTGAAGGACAATGTTTACTTTTGAATATATTACTTTACAAGTGGACTTTCTGAATTGTATTGGATAATCTAAGCCGTTTTAGTGAAGATCAATGGAAAATTGGAAAAGAACTGAAACCTCTTTTGTTCATTTGTGCGGTGTGGTATGGTCGTGAGAGGTATGCACAACATACTTCTTTAGTTCACTGTCTATAAATAAGCGGAAACCGTAGATACAATGTAACAACTGGTAGGCATACTGAACTCGTATAAAAATCTTGTAAATGCATCCAACTTGTTTTTCCTGCGCTCAACTTTACTCCCTATTGGGACATCGATCCCGTTCGCTAGCCAGTCTGGCGCGGGATGCAGCCACATATTACCTGTTTTGCAAAAACTTCAAGCGAGTACTTGCAAATGTGTGTTTATGTCTTGGTAAAGAAACATTATTTTTTGTGTAATAACAAAGCGTTATAGAGGTAGTCATGGCTGGAGAAAAGACGTAAGTCGAAGACGGAGATCGCCTCTGGCTGCCATCTAGAGACATCCGCGCCCTCAGTCGTTGATTGAACCCAATGACTAAATCAGCCTAGGTACTTTTTTTTAGTAAAGAAGGCCACACACTCATAGCCCCACACTAAACAAGAACACACACACCCAGAGCAAGAACAGATAGTTAAACTTCACTTCACACTCACTTCACAAGGGAAACTTTGAGTTTTTCTTCACAAATCTTCACCGAAATGTCTAGGACTCCTTAACACGTAGATAAACATTTTATATTTAGATAATCATTAATGGGTAAAAGCCAAATAAAGAAAAATGAATATCTGAACGCCTCAGTCAGTCTGGAATATTTCAGATGAGCTAACAAAACATATTATGCGTATCCTTTTTCCAATTGCAGCAGCAGAGCTGGTTTATTGTGCATTGGTAATAAAACTACTTGTCTAATTTGTTTATGCTCTGAAAACTCTGAAAAGCATATATTGGAGCTGTATATTTTGTTATTCAATTTATGCAGTATGTGCGTTAGTGTTCAACTAAAATATGATAGTTGCATATCGTATATCCAATACGTTGATGACTGCTGCAGATATCTCTGTTTAAATTTTTTAGTTTCTTGTATCTCTAAAACGACATGTTTTAGAGATAAAAACACTGTTCCATTTCACGTTTGTGTTCAGCAAAAATTATGTCAATGAATAAAAAGACAGGGTAAGGTGCAGGTTAATTTACAAGGCTACAAAATATACTTAACTACGAGTATACAAAAGCTTGTCTACTTACTTGTTTAGCATTAGTTTAAATGTTGGTTCATGATTTATATTTTAGTGACATATGAACTAAACAATTTTTTTTTCTAAACAGGAGTAAGTGGTGTACTTAATACATATACTATCTCTGAGGAGACACTTCTCGTTAACAATAAATTAAGGATAAATTCAACGAATTTTATTCCATTATTTTATTGCAATCCTGTAACAGATTGAAACAAATCTTTAACGATACCTTTTTGTATTTTCCTCGAAGCGAAACAACTTTCGTAAATGAAGTTCACACGAGTAAACGTTTTCAGGCAGGGTTATACGTTGAATCGTAAACCGTTTACTGGCGTAGCATTATGAGCCGCTTCGTGCTCCCAACATCTAATCTGCTCTGTGATACAGCGATCGGGGTCATGTGGCATCGCTACGAACTGGAACTACTACTAGCTGTGGAGGATGGCGGGATAAGAACTGAGATTAGACAGCTATCAGTTGCTGATTAGGTACCATTAAAATTTTAACATGGATCTGTTAATAAATACTATATTTTTTTTATGCCGCTACATTATCATTAGTACAGGCCACCCTAGGATTTCCTGTAACGTTGATTTTGTTTCTTGCATATAATATAATCGCTGTACCTGTACTGTACCTGTGCTGTAGGCATCTACCTATGTGATAAAAATTACACATAATATTATTAATAAAGATTATTTTCCTACCAATGTACAGGTATACCTATAGGTAGTTGTCTTATCCCTAATACTTCGGTAATTAGTCTTAGAAAGCTTACTTACTCCGTAACGAGAGGTTTTATAATAATTAATTCTGCCAACCCTTGTAACATTTTATGTTTTATCCCTATATAAAACTTGACGATAATTAAGATTGTAGAATAACTTGATTCGTCGTTGTCAGTTTCGTCTTTCGTGAATGTAACAGATATTCTTCACAAACGTACACTTCTATATCAGTTAAAGTTCCCGAACAAGCATCATACTCACGTTTTAGTTTCCAATTTAGATCGTTCTCAATTCGAGCGAGCACAGAAATCAATTCCACCTGGGGAGTAAAGGCATTTGAATTTTCAAGCGAGCCACGAAACGAGCTCTTCAAACCGTACGTTCAAAGGAATAAATTTAATGGACGGTCTCAGTTTACCAGGTGACAATCTGATCGCAAAAGAAATAGTCCAGTTTTACATATGGCCGAGGCAAAAGTACGATACTCTCAGGACCTGCCGCATAAATTGGCCCGTTCGTGATGCAGTGCCTCGTTGAATATGTATAGATGCGCTCCCTTCCGTGCTTCTCATTTTACTAATAGATTTCTCTTTGATTAAATTTGTATACGTTTTATTCATACGACCAAGCAACTATTGTTGGTAGCCGGCCACTTAAATCACTGGAGGCCGCCCTCTTGTGTTTCATTTCGTAAATACTACGTGAGGCTTTTTAGATATGATATTATTTTATAATTTCTTTACTTTGGTATTTTATATTGATGGATTCTTAACCATTGGTAGTGGTAGTGACTCTGCCTGCGATGAGAGGGTTTCCAAGTTTGATTCCAGGTTAGATTCTCGGGTCGTCAGTAGGTACGGGTGTCTTATTTATGTTGCCTATGCCATCCTATTGTGGGTATATGTGTGTGTGTGTGAACATTTGTCATTTTCAATATTTTGTCAATCTTGAGGAGAGACCCGTGCTCAATAGTGGACCATTAATGTGAAGCCAAGTTGTATACTTCTATAATTCATTTTTATACTAAATTGAAGCATCTAATACGTAGATAGTTTGGCCATAACCTTTGGTATTTAGTGCCGGTGCGAGCCATACGTCGAGAATCAGATATTTATAATGTCTTTATTAAGACAAGCTGTCGGGTGAGCTCACGCCCGCTTATTATTATAATTTAGACGATTGCCCAAAGCTGCGATCGAATGAAGTCATCTTGAAATGTATGCAAGTTTGCTGCCAATTTTAATATATTGAGACACTTCTTTACGACACAACAAAATAATTATTGATGTCGATATATATATCCTATTAATATATGCGAAAGTATTATAAATATTTAAGTGTATGTTATAAATGCGAAAGTTTGTATGGATGTATGAATGTTTGTTACTCATTCACGCAAAAATTACCGAATGGATTTTGATGAAACTTTACAATAATATAGCTTACACATCAGAATAACACATAGGCTACAATTTATAAAGATATAGTGTGAATTATCCAAAATATATAACTAAATCTTTGCAAACCGAAGTAAGTTTCCCGAAGCGAAGCGAGGGCGGGTCGCTAGTAGTACCTAAATATTTAAAAAGAAATTGTTTAACAGTTTATTATCAAATTAAACGCTATAAATTATCTTACTAACGCATATCATTAAATAAATATTTTTTGAGGTAGGGATTATGCAAGAATGCTGGCACATATCGTGACACTAAGCCATGATTGCAACCACTTCATATTTATAAAATGTTTGGACTTTTTGCTACCGTCGGACACGTTTCTCCTAACAGAATAATAATAAACGAAATACATTCGTAACTCGAATCCATCGTCTGACCTCTACAAAAATTAAAATTTCCTGCATGTAGGTATTAGGTATGTAACGATAAAATATAAATTCCCAGCGCATGAATCCTCATTATATATTCAAACTTAATTAACAGTAGGTACGCCGCGATGATACGCGTTACCCGACTTCCGTAAAGAGCCACTAATCTCACGAATAGAAATATTTATGAACGCCTTACCTCATTAGAGACATTAAAAGTTTCCAAGCCATAACAACGCAACTCTTACCTACCGGGACTCATTGTTCATTCAAAGTGCGTATATTGTTCGAGTTGAAATTTGTAGGCAGCGCTGAAAAAGTGTCAATTCATCATAGTAAAGCCCCAACCTCGAGGTCGGAGTCCCCCATATAAATCTCACTTCCATACTTTCGCGCGCGGAACGACTGCTTTATGAGATCCTTAAGGCTGTATGGATTTGGGAAAATATTTCCTCTGCGTGCTAGCCCTCGACAAATGAAGGAGCATTGAGCACATTAGAATGTGTGAAAGGCCCCATAGACGCTTTTATTGTTATACCGAGCGATTCGTTTAAAAGCGAGTGCTAGTAACGCTTACTACATACCGAATGCCTTTTTACTAATATTTATTGCAACCTCTTTGGTTTGGGGAAAAATTTACTAGCGACTGAGTTAGTGTTAAGTGAATTAGATTTTATGTTTTTATATACCACAAGTATTTTTACAGATCCTTGGACTATTATGCTAGTCATATACAATAATGAAGTACCTACGTCTACCTACTATATAATAGATAATTGTTAGATCTACAAATTATTCATCTCGAAAACTGACAGCCCTAGGCATACGATACATCGGAGATACGATGCTGAGATTCTGAAAGCAATTATTTTTATTTGTAGTACAGCTCCGTATTGTATTTCATTTACTACAAATGGTAGGTGTCGTAAATGGACTCAAACTGCCTCCGGCAAATTGGTTCAAGCGCAATTTTAACTCGCAAGCAGTTAGGTACATAATTGTAATTGAAATGGGCGTAGGTATTCATTTACATTCGTACCTAAGCACATAAAGTGCATGCGTGAGGGCAGCGGCCGCGCCTCATTAGAACATACTACACCCCCCCCCCCCCCCCCACCCGCCTCCGTCCAAGGGACCTGCGCTAGCGCCATGTGAGTCGGTGCAGAGTACAAACAAAATTTAATGTATGGTGTACATCGATACTTAAACAGTTTAAGAATTATTCGATTCAGTTAAAAACGAGTAATATAAATGTACATATACGGATACTGCAGTCTCCGTACTCAAAGGACCACAATCATTTGAAGCAAATCATTGATGCATTTCTATTCTCTACCCCGAGTATGGGATGGCATACCTCATCTATTTAAAAATGTCGCTCAAAGCGCACATGCCGTGAAGCATCGAAACGAATAGCATTTGGCGATAGTAGGTACTGATTCTGATTGATAAAGATATTATTTTGTCACTTGAAAAATAATTATAAAAAATTATCTTTAAAATGCTGTAATGCTGTACGATCAAGACATTAGTAGATACATACATACATGCATCATGCAGACCAGACCAACAGCATTCAGTAAAAGTCTTTGGAGCTTCCGAAAGCTCGGCAGAGTCGCAATAAAAAACCAATTTGGACGATGAGGTAGGTATTCGTTGATAGCCTGGTAGGTATAGCCTGTATTTTGAGGGTGGTCTACATATTTTCGTTCGCTTGTATCTACTCTTACCATTCGTTCAATATCGTTCATTTTGTGTAGTCCATTTTAAGATTTTTAAGATAAAAATCCTTTGCGTTCTAATTTTGAGTTGTGAAGACGTCGTCGCATCAATTGACATAAAACGGGAAAAAATATTCTTTGATAGAGCGTCCCAAAGTCAATGAACACCTAACAATTGTTCGAACTAATCGCCTGTATATAAACTAAGCACCACAGTTACACAGTACAAGTCCGCGTTTTTAAAATGCTCCTTTATAAATGCGGTGAAGATAGAGTAAAGACGCCGCAAATATTACCTAGTATGCTATACGCAACTCTGAACTACTCAGTACGGGTTAGTACTTATGTGCATGCGCAGTGCGCACCCAACCAGACGCGAGGACATTTCCATTGGGAGCGCGAAAAATAACGCTACGCACTCATAGCCCCACACTAGGATTCCTTGTGTCGTGGGTGCCATGGACAACACACAAGACAAGAACACACACACCCAGACCAAGAACGGAAATTTAAATTCATCATTCAAATTTCCGCCTTGCTGGGAATCGAACCCAGGACCCTCGGAACGGCGATCCGGCGTGTTAACCATTGCGCCATCCGGGTCGTCAAAAACATCGAAAAACGAAAAACATGCAGTTTTAAGAGACCCTGCTACATGGAGATCCTTGTGCGATAAACTTATTGTGTGATAATAATGACTCGACCGTCTTACGTGTAACCTAACTTAATAAAACATGAGCAGTTATATTATATTTTATTTCGGTTTAGACAAGTCACAGATAACCTACATGGCATTATGAATAACATTTTACCCGTAGCTTTACATCTACAATCGTTCACCGTATAAGGCGATGCACCAGTTCCAGATAAATTGGAGGGCTCGTGGGCGATGTGATTTGAATTGAATTAATTATGAGCACAAGCACTCCCTCACAAACTCCTACAGGAAATTCAAACGAAGTAGAAAAATTACGATATTAAAGCATGTTTTCACCGCTATTCTATACAGTACGCGCCTTATCTCGATCCAGGGTTCAATAAACCAAGGGACGACACTGCCCCGTGGGTGAATCGTGGTCGACGGAATTTATGCGACACAATAACGCATACAGGTGTCGCGCAGCCCGGCCGCCCTGGCACCCCTTCAATAAGCCGACGCGAACTAAGTAACACTGGGATCCTTATATTCGAATATTGAAGTGTTAGATAACAAATATGGTCGCGATACTATTCCGTGAGCATGCGATAGTTTCGATCACAATTTATATTGCCCATAAATGGGAATCGATAATGACGTAGACACCGTAAAATTCCCGTTGCGGCACAATCGAAATCCAATTATTTCTAAAAGTTCGTTGTCACCAAGATAACGATTGCAACAGAACAAGAGATGGAGTGGAGCAGCTCGTAAATCAGCGCTGGATATTTGCAGCGCGTTCGGAATATGAATTATTCTCGGTGATTGTTCTTGCGACCGCGTCATGGTTCATACATGAAGCGCGAACTAGTTTTTTCGAAGCTCCACAACGATCGTAAATAAAGGCGATTTCGTAAAAATGTCGGATTTTTGCACCGCGCGGCCGTTTTGTTTTTGTTTTACATCTCGAAAATTCTTTCGCCGCTTCTGAAAGTTATCCGTAATATTTATGTTTTAGTTAATTAACATTATCGGGAGTAAGCGGGTTTTGTCGGAATTGGTCGGTCGGGAAAGCGAGGGACGCACGCTTACTGCCTGCGGTTCTTCGCTCGAAGATAACCAGAATTTGTTTGGCGAGTTTTCGAAGCCCTTTTTTATCAATCAGTGGGCTGGTTGGAAGGTAATTGGCAGGACAGGCCGCGAGGCGGGCGTAATTGACGGTGCTCTCATTTTGGACTACTCTGTCCGGACATTCGGGGAAACTCTTAATTGGTCAACGTTCTTGACGTCCAATATCGGCGCACCGATACTCCACACACCAGTTATTAGCAGCTCGTTGTTTTAATTAGCTGTTGGGTTGCTTTTGATCATTCTACCGCTTTGTTCAAGATCATAACGTGTTCTGAGAAAAGTAGAATTAATGGCAAATGTGATTTGTGTTTTACTTACCTATAGGTACCTAAGAGTTGAATGAGATTTTGTCAACAATAAATTGTTGTTTTCAATAAGGAACTTATGAGATTTTTCGGGGTATTGTTCTCCATAAACTACCTACTTTTAATTATTTACTCAAAGAGTTCTGTCCTTAATTTTTTTTAGTCCCCGTCCTAAATCCATTGGCTTAAATGCATTGTGTATTTCATACTTATTAAGAGGAGATAGTGAATTAATCTCGCCTAATAAGGTATTGGCGAGGACCTGTCCTAAGCCACTAGAAGAACGAAATTTCTTATTGGTTCACAATTAAAGCATTCTGAAGGTGACCGTCCATCCCTATAGACAGATAAAAACGGCGCATTCGCCAAATGCTAACGAAAGCTGCTTCACTGAATTGAGCAACGAAAAACTTACCGAGCGATACTTATCAAGTGTTTGAAATGACACAACCGGATTCCATTCTTTTCGACATGTACTTTTTCCTTGCGCGAAATAAAACTGACGAATTTCTCAATAAAAGGGAGATGACCGCCGAGTCGTCACGTACTGGGGGTTGAGTGGGTATTTGGAGCGGTGCAGTAAAAACTATTCAGGGGCCATTATTATGGCATTTTTGTCGTCTGACGGGGCTGCGAGTGGTCGCGGCCATTACGACGCGGTAGTGGCGGGGCGCGGGCGAGGGGGAGGTATGCGCCGCTCTCCCCGCGCCTTGCCCGCGCCCCGCACCCCCGCGCCATCCATCTTCGATATGCACATAAAGCGAACCGGACCCTTAACGCAGACCTACATTCACAACTCTTAAATTTATTTATCTCTCTATTAATTCTTAATTTGAATTTTATTCGTTGCCTGTAAATTGACATTGTAATGAATGTTTTATCTGACATTGAGGTACATTGATCTTTATGCGCATGCCGAGATAACAGTTTCATTGATTAGAGATATCAACGTGTTATCGGGGGGAAGAAAGTGAAGAGCTTGCGGCTGATAATCCTTATCTTTAGAAGGGACATAAAACTTTCGTTGGTTGTTTTATTTGAAAAATGTGATGTTGACACAATAACAATTCTTGTTAGCAGCCATGTGTTACACAAATAATGACGACATCTGCGTTCGAAATTGGACTTAATTTTTGTCAAAGGGTTATTTTGTACCTACCAACTTGACAATGACACTATGAACGATTAAGATTTTCTTTAATAAATGTATTTGTAATATAAGTATTAAAATATTAGTAGAAGTTCAATATTAGTTGGAACACATTGCTAGGATAGCAAATATTCAAATTATCTGATCAACCTATGACATAAATAAAATAAAGCTACTCTTTTTCCCCTTGTATTACGTACCTAAACATTAATTAAGTGTACCATCAAAAACTAATCTTCTATCTTAGAAAAGGTACAAAGTTTCATCGTCATGCTTTGTATATGTATCTATAAGTTTGTAATACACATCGATGGATAAGTCGGTTTATACTTAAGTGTAACCGGGTGCCGAGTGCAGAAGTGGTCGTCACAAAAAGCGTCAGTAGCGAATACCTGCCATCCTTAGACGTAGCAAATTGAAACGACCGAGCACCGTTCCTTTATTACACTCAAGTGTCATTTATTGATTATTAAATAGAGTCGTTTATTTTAAGCGCTTAATAAACTTGACTTATAACTTGAAGTTTATTTATTAAAGACTTAATACCGATTCACTAATAATATATAAGTATTATTGTTTTACTATCAATGAAATCATATTTAATTTATATTAACATAGCAGGTTTATGCAGATCCTAATGATAGCTTTTATAATTCGCACGCTAATTAATACGAAACATTGTATGTACATATTACATAAATTTGACTAAAACATTAGTTTCCATTGATATTAAATACCTAAGTTGGCTTAGGTATTTTCTATCTATTATAGCAATATCAATGACCGAAATAACATTTCTACAAGAAAATATATTAAATTCACCTGTAGTACAGCCATTACAGTTGCTTGATAAGCTTATCCCATAAAACATGAACGACTGAGGCGAGGTCGCGTAGAATGTTCCTTTTAATGAAGTGACTGCAGCGAACTCGATAGCGGAGTGGACACGTCGCCTGTAGCCTGTAGGGACCTTAATTAAGGACGTAGGGATGGCCGCTTCCGAAGCAATTTGTATTCTTCATTGCAAATGTCTTCCCTGTTTTATTACAGATATATTTCACGTTTTTGCTATATGTGCCATAATATTTTACGCGCCTAACTAACTACAAACTTGGTATATATTTTTTATAATTAAAATAATTTGTAAGATATTTTTGTAAGTGTCGATAATTTATAGGTTACATGTAATGTGAACTCTTGCTTGTGGTTCGTTGACGGCCAGTTAGGTACCTAATAGTTAACTGATACTGCTCTATTTTCAAAAAGGTGTAAAGAAACAACTGGAAATAAATTTTGACGTATTGAGCTTTTCATACATAATATATGTAAGACTATAAATATTTGCAAGAGATTTGTAATACTTATTTAACTATTTTCAAGTTAAATCTATAAATTGGCTCTTTAAAGCTCTATAAAAATTAAAGCTCTATAAAGTTCAAAGTTTAAAGTTTGACGTTCCCCTAAGAAATCTAGGTGTACCCTTGCTGGCCCGTCTATTGAAAATTGCGTTTCAGATACCGAAAATGTCGATAGATATGTTATAAAATATAAAAAGTATGGGGTTTACCCTTAAACTTAGTAACTTCAAACTTGAAACTCAAAGTCTTCGTAATGGCCAGAGAGATAAGTGGATTGTGGTTGTGTTGCGCAAAGGTCAACTCTATTGAGTAATATACATCTTTTATATACAACCTTTGTAGCGTTATATTTACCACCTAAGGATGGTTTACTGAAAGTATTCAATAGCATTGGAAATGACATGTAGCTAACCAAATTGTTCAATGATATTACGTTCTAATTATAATTTTATTTGTTTTTGCTATTATTGTCTTCTTCTCACCATTTTTATAATAAGCTTATTTTATACAGATTTCTCATCTAAATTTTCGAGTTATTCCGGTCTGTTCCATCCACTGCCAAATATAATTATTTTTTAATTCCGGTCTTGATCCACTATAAGGTATATTTTTTTGATAGATAAGCATTTACCAATTTTTTTTATATGTGATAAGTTAATGCTTGACTACAATCCCACCTGATGGTAAGTGGCGATGAAGTTCAAGGTATTGAACGCACTAACTTATAAAAGCCTATTCACTCTCCTCTTGAAGACTCCCAAATCATACACAGGTGGAAACACCGACACAGGCAAACTATTCCAGTCTTTCGCAGTACGCCCCATGAACGACGACGCTAAACCTTTTCGTCCGTATTGGCGGAATGTTCACGACGTATGGGTGGATGCCCGCCGTACGAAGTTTCTACATACAAAAAGCCTTTTCTTTCGATACCCAGTTCTTTCTTTTTAACAAAAAGTCGTTGAATAATTTTGTATAAGGAATAATTTTTTAATGTTTTCTTGTTACATTAACTCAACATTAAGTCAGTGCAAAGTTTCTCGTGGTGCATAAATATTTTAGTGCATCACATAATATATTTTGAGCGCCCATGAGTCAGAGTGCGCTTCAAGTTGTCGTCCGGCATTGTCGTGATAAAATGCAGTTACGAGCTAAAGTTTTCTTTTGATATGCTAACCTAAATGATAATTAAGCACGGCAGTTAGTGCAGTTTTTAAATCAAGACTATTTTTCTATTAATTTGCTTGGTTAAAATGTCGATATGTACCTTAGTATCCAAAGAGAATGTTCAAAATAAACAACAAAAAATAATGTTGAATAAATAATTCAGTTTGTTACCTAACAGAATGAACTTAAAACAGAAAAAAATTGTTTTAGAACCAAACCTAAATTTGCGAAATAAAAAAATTTGCTTACGAGTATTAGGTACCCACACTCGAAAATTTGTAGGCGGGATTCTTTAAACAGACATAACTCTTTTGTTTATGAACTAAAATAAACACTCAATTTTAATCAAAGCTTACCGCAATACACTTGTGAAAATCGCACCCAGATCGGTCAACCAATTTCTGAGATTAGTGTGCACAAAAGCACAGATAAACAGACGAAAATTTTATCAATCATTATTTTGAGTTGTACTGCAATAAAAGTTTTACTCACATAATCCATACAGCGATCAGTTATTTTTTATTAGGTACCTACATAATTATATGTGTAGATGCGTCTAAACATTGTTGCAATGATGTAAACGAATTATGGTATCTGGTCTTAAATTGCGTTTATAAATATGTTGTATCGGATTCCTGATTCGGTAAACTTATGTCGAATGCAATGTCTGTAAATAACGACCTTAGTTAACTACCTAACTCCTGAACTTCAAACTTCAAACAAGCGAAATCCCCGGAGCAATTAAACCTACTAACTATACAACTGAGAAGTATCTCCTACGTTTCCTGTATGAGTAGGGCTTGAGTCCCGGGACAGATATCCCGTAGCAGTCTTCAGGTCCCAGATCCCAGGTCAGTGTTTCGAGTCCAGAGATTATCCTAGGATGAAAATCATGAGTTGCTTTATACTCAAGTGCGTATAATTAAGGTCTTTTTCATTTACCTATCATAAAATTATCAAATCCAAATGAACACCATGCAGGGTTCTGTAAATAAAATAATTATATCCAGTGGGATATTGACAATTTTTTTGAAAATTTTTAAGAACCAATATTACTCTGCAACCAATAGAGATTACAAAAATGAAGTTTTAAAAATAAAAAGATAATTATAAAAAATACAAATAAAGAACAAATATAATAACATAATATAAGATATGGAATATAAGAAGCAGATTAAACGAGATTATTAAAATAAAGATACATATATTCCTAATCTTTCCAGTAGCTATCGTGATTCTTCAAACGCATAACGTTCGCATTGTGTTTATCTGACAAATTAGCTAAAGGACATAAATTAAGATTGCGCCTGACTACAATCTCGACCGTCTGACATATAGATATCTATCTGTTAGTTAGTTAGTGTAATTTGCAATAGCCTTTGTGTTAATTGATCCCACCGTGGCGTCGGTTACGATAATTGACAATAAATTGTTCCGCACATTAATCTGTACATCAAATTACCTCCCGTAATAATGGCGTATTGAGACCAATATTGGCCGATTGATACATTCGATTAAATACCGATAATATTAAGAGTGTTGATTTGATTTGCTTTACAAAGAAACTTAGTTATCATAATTCATTAGATGATTGGCATAATTCGCCATACTGAGTAAAAATATTTTGTATTACCTATATTGATAGGTATACAAATATTTGCTCAGAAATAACTTTAAACTAAAAACTAAAAGAAAGTCATAAGAATGCTTTCGCATAAAGTTATATAATTTTGTTAACGACAATACGTTTTATACGTTTAATAAAGATAAATTCTCAATATCTACCAACTTTGTTTATGGGAATTAGAGCTTGGTTGTGACTTGTGACATTTCTAATTTTAACGACTAGGTACATATGCCTTATCTTTATATACCTACATAAAATATTATTTTGTTTACATCTTTACAATGCTGTCCAAAACTACATAGGTTACCTATAAAATTAATTTGAGAGATTCGTAAGACTGATGACTCTGATGAGATAGTAATTCTTCACACACGCATCAAACGCATTAAATCCGATTAGCCTAGATATTTTTTGCGTAGGCAATCTTGGCAATTTAGCTATACAGGTACCTCATATAATTGACGAAGACTAACTATGTCACGTTTTCATCCTTTTTATTTCAATTCATTACCTATTTATCTAGATAGCGATCTCGCAAACACACATCTAAACACGTCTAAGAACGTGAGGCACGCACTAATTAACGTTTAAGATGAAACTTTGCCGTGTAACCTCACCAATCAACGGAGATCTGCGGTAATTCATACATCCACCCCTTTGTGTCTTCGAGTCTAAGTTCAGGAAGGGCACGGTGGGTCTCAGTAGATTGGTCGCCTCATAATTGCGTGTCTAACGTTCTCTACACGTAACATGGCCTTTTATTAGGTGGAAATTCTGTATACGGTACTACATTCAAGCTTCTGTTGGAGAGTTATGAAGTACCGGGGGCCTATTTATGATTCCAAATTTTGTGCATTCTGTTTGATTTATAACTTTCGTACGCTTATAAAAAGCGTACCTACCTACTAAGCACGTGTGGGCTATCTTCTCTTTAATGAAATTTCCTGCATGAAAAGCAGGCAAAATTTATGGTGGAATATTACCTTAAATTTCAATATTTAAAAACACATTGACTATCTAAAACTGGATTAAATGTTTTTATATCATTTGCATAACAGATGATATATAGAACGCTACTCACTTTTTTTTTGTTTAATTCTGTGGGCTATCTACATTTATATACAGATTACAGGTAGGTAGGTACTGTAGATTGCTAGTTTTTATTTGATAAAAAAATCGTTAAGTACTACCTACTTAGGAAAGACATCTTAGTCAAAAACAGAAAATAAAAATAAACAATTTTAATAGGTAGTCGTTATATGTACAAAGTCACCCTGCAGCTATCAATACTTCACAGTATAGATACTTACTAAAAATGATTTTAATTGATTTGATATATCAAGTATTGGTACAATTTGTAACTTAACGGATAAGACAAAATTTTACAACAACGCTAGAAAATATAAAATAGTCTAGACGCTCGCTACAAGTTGCACAGTTCCGACTAGCGTCATTTGTTACCAGGCAATACATATTCAGCTTTTATATATAAATTCCTTTTAGTTCTTATGAATCGATGATTTATGCACTGCGCATCTAACTCAATGAGGCTTGATACGACTGATGTACTGTCATGATGCAAGACATAGTCGTGAATGTCTGCATTATGACTCGAGCATTGTTTATGGGCCCGTTTAACGCCTTTGACACGACATGAATTTTTAAAACGAGAAATGATCAATGAGTCTATTTCAGCTTGATGCACTTTTATTGTTTCGTTTTGTATTTAATGCTCTTTTTGCTTTATGAATCGACAAGCATATTTATTAGGGAGGAGGCATATTTATGCAGAGCGGTGTGCAAAGCATTATGTCGAATTTCAGGTTCTAGTAAAAAATAAACATTGAAGTATTCGCGGGTGGCATGGACAACACATTACTAGCACCCATCACCCGAGATCAAACATTTATCTGTCAAATAAATATCACCCGGGAATCGGACCTAGGACCCGTCGCTTTGCAGGCAGTGTCACTACCAACTAATCTAAGAATTTTGAAGTGTATAAGTATATAGCACCATCAGGCGAGATCTAATATATTTTATATCTATGCGATTTGTTGCTTGTGAAAGCCCGTTAATGTTTCCATTTATTAAAACAACAATATCTAAGGTATAATTTACGAACCACATACTTTATGTATATTCAATTACTGTAAAGAATAATTTTTTAACGTTAATTTTTTACGCAAAACAGTATGAATTGCATATGCATTAAGTCTGTATCAATTCTTGTTTCGCATATCTCCACGCAGTTCGTTTCTACATAGTTGGGGCCCCGGCATTGTTCGCTAACAAGCCCGTGTAACCGCACCCTGGCACGACAACGAAACCTGTGCTGAACAACGCACAAAGTATTTATAGTAATATATGTTGCTGAATTTATTGCTAGCTCGGTTTACGTTTAATAAAGACGGTGGTGTTTTTAGTTTCATTACGTTAATTTACTTTATTAATAATATATTTGCGAACAGGAGATATATTTAGCATCAATTGGTAGCTCAACAAGAATTTTAATGAAATAAAGAAATCTGCTTTTGTCATTCATTTACCTACACTAGAAACAAAAAAGGAGTTACCAACGTTGTAGTCCAAAACGGAAGTGGGAACTAAAAGTAAAAAATGACAATATTTAATTTCACATGCACCTACTCTTACCTAAATATTTATTTATTTACTCTACCATCCTACTCAAAACCAACCTTAGGGTAAAATCTTAAGCAATTTAAAACACACTTGAAGTTGTGTATACGTACATATGTCGCAATATTTGGCTTTACACAGTCATACACCCAGTGATTTCAGTCAGTCCTCGTTATTGCACGTGTTTTTTTATATCAAAAAAACGATGCAACCAACTCTATTTGTAGTTTTTCGAAAGAACAAACTTTCCTTATCCGAGAAACAGTTTTATCCGAACAATAGACTAACAATATCGAATTTTAGAAAGCTGGCCGTCCATTGCGCAACTTTCTCCCTTTATCCCGAGCACAAAGGTAAGAAAAAGTTTAACGTACACTTGGGCACTTTTTATGATTTGCTATAATAATGTGTCGGTCAGAAAACCGTAGTCTTTTAAAGTTGGCAGACTTTCTCTAAACTTTTTGAAACGACTTTGTTTATGGTTAAAAATCGCCTTTGAATAGTTTTACGGTGCCATAAATTTTGTTATGAAAGCATCTTTCATTCAAAAATAGTTAACCTTTATTCACCGTTACTACATATAAAACATTAAGTTGTACTTTTTATTATGCATGGCCAATAATAAATTCATTACTATTTTTATGACTTGTGATTGACTGTTATTTCTAGTAAAACGACTTTACTACAAAGTGGATTCATTTTAGTTGAAAATATATATGTATGTCATCGTGTGTCGACTGTAGTCATGATTTTAAGCCGTTGTACGATTAAAGCTAGGATCAAGTGTGAATTAGTACATATCATGTACAATAAAGAGCATTATGGAGAACTGAACTAAATAATAACTATTAAGTGTAAGCTGAATTGTCCGCCAACAGAGCCACGTTGAAACCACCTTGAGACGTACCTACTGCGTTGAATTTTAACAATCACTAATGATTGATTTTTATCATCGAATGCGTATTGATTCGATACATATAACACGTCATAGATTATCCAGATACGCATCTACGCAGGCGTGTAGTTAGGCGTTAAATCGTAGCGAGCGACATTTACGAGCATATTGGCGGCCTGCTGGGTGCAACATGCTAAGGCTATCAGTTACCGTCCACGGCTAATTCACTGTGACAAATTAACAACGGCTAAATTCTGCCCTCCCAACGAAGGGCATTTACATGTTGCTAATATGTGTTATTCATATTGGGTTCGATAAGTTAACGAGGTCGAATTACTGCCGTGAGGAAATACGACTCGTTTATGACAGAAAGAAGGTACCCTGTGTTGTGTACCTACTACAACTCTTAAATTTTTAATTAACTATATGTATTTTCTTTTCGAATTTGTTATTATGTCGACATGAATACCCGAAAATTATCTAACAGTGCTACCCGATGTAGCTATCCATTCTATGACGGGTTCTACGATCAATTAATTTGAAGGACGTCATGAAATGTACAATATTTTGACTGTCAAAGCTAAGCATTGAAGACTCGTAGTGACTGAACGAAAGTTTGAGCGAGTTTAAATTTAAATATATAATAATTGGAACGAAGTTCCTTACGGCAGGCTTGGAGGGGATAGATTTTGCTGCGGCGACCGAACTGAAAAATATGTGTTAGTAAAACCGTAAGAAAAAATGCGTGGAATAAAAGCGTTAAATGAGACGTGCGCAGGCGCGACAGTAGCCGAAGGAACTTCGTTCCTACCTGGTGTCCCACGACACCAAATCATTTAGTTTGGAATGAGAATCGAATACTGAGTAACCCCTATTAATTTTTTTATAATAATATGCTTACGTTAAATCACGTCTCATCTCTGCTGTACCTATAATTTGTACGTGTAGCTTTTATCAATACATATTTAAAATGACTCTTCGCATATGGGAGCAGAGCCGAGCCAATTAAAACTGGATCGTGACAGTCTAAATAAAAGCAATAATACATACTCGTGTAGCGAAGGAATAGGAAGGGTCCTCGTGCTCGAATAAAGCGTTCTAAGAGCATTGTTATTGTCTCTAGATCTTAGGCTGCGTATGCAATGACGATTTACCTACACTTTTAGAGTCTATCGTATTTTTTGTTTAATTTTTTATTTCATAATTTTAAGTTACTTTTTAAGTCAATTACGTTATTTTTAATAACTATATTATTATTTAAAACAATACTATAATAATATAATATCTAATACCTAACGCGCATCTTAATTGCTATATTTGAGATGAGTATATCCTTATCCATAAAGTTGACAATGTTACCTAGATTGGTTGAAACAACAGCTCTTATTATAATTTTCTTCATTTTTATCACCTCCAAATGTCATTAAGAGTCCTAACGAAAATTATAGAATAGCCTTGCGTGAATTAGAAAATCGCATGCATTCAGCATCAAAGTGTTCGTGTGTTTGAAACCTAAAACCTATGCATGCCTAGATATCCAGTAGACCTATTGCAGGGCTTAGACAGGAATAGAACAGATACGACACTAGAGATGTAGTGGGGTGGCGTGTTTTGTATTCTAACTGGGCACACTAACTATTGCAGTAGATCTATCTACTGGTGCACTTAATTGGAGAACGGTTTTGTTTTATGTGCTTTTAAATTAATAGCACTGTAGGGGTTTTATTAGCTTTCAGCGTCGGGTAGTTTAATTGGGGAAAACAATTAATCGCCATTTTATTCCTAATAATGTTCCCCTTTAGCAAAACTTTTGAACAGTTTGTTATAACTTGCATATCCCTAATTATTTATCGGATATTAAATAATTTATAAAATAAAAGTTTGATACGTTTTTTGCATTGCAAAGTTTTTTTGGCATATTTAGACTTAAAAAATCGACTTAAAGTAATAGAATCTTAACATAGTACATTCAACTTAATTACCGAGAGTGCTTGCAGGTATTCATCCAAAATGTAAGACAGTACTGGCAGAACTATTTTAAACACGCAGTAGATTAAGAAAGGGTTCATTGTAGACGTCTAGTGGAGCTGATAGTAATTACATTTGTAATTTCGAATGCTCACAGTTACGAGATCCCTAAACCTTATTTCTATTATATTGTAAGTATTTGTAACTGTGTCATGATTTGCCAAATAAAGTACAACCAAATTCAAACTTTGTTATTTTCCTAGTTAACCCCCTCTTCACAGTCAACTGTTATTCAAGTCATATTTACGTCTGAAAGTTTCAAAACTTTAAAAAATATTCAACTTCCTTAACTTTTTAAAATTTCACGCCCAACAGTTTCCAAACTTAAATTCTGACAAACTTTAAACGTACGAAACTCATAAAAAATTCATGATGTAATGATTATAGGTTGTTGATTAACTCATCAGGAAAACCTTTTTGGAACGTTGTTATATTATAAATATTGAATAAAATGTTGACCGTGTTACAGCCATTCTGCATTTATGATGCAGCTGGGCGGGCCGTAGACGTCGTGGAGATGAAATATTATCTTCAAGCGCGCTGTTTGTCTCTGACTTAGCCAGTGTATGTATATTAAATTGATTACATTTGGTACACAATACGCGTCTATGAATATCTCGTACAATAATTGTTTTTTTCTTGATCTTTGAAATAATAGGTGACAATAATACAAGCTGTAGGTACTAGAGTTTATTTGTAGTATTTTGTATTCATAAAAGTGTAAGAATGTAGTTATGATTGTGTTCTGCGTAAATACGAGTGTAATTATTTTACTTTCACTGCTACCTAAAGTGTTTTTAAATGTAATATCAAATATTTTTTATGTATGTATGTATTGACGAGGTGGCTTGCTTGAAAAATATATAAAAGTTCATGTAAATGTTTCGTTATATGCATTTAAGACTCTACGTATATAATTTAACGTATATAATTTATTATGCTGTTCGAATAAAGTAATTTGTTGATTTAAAGGAGCATTTAAATAATATACAAAGGTTGCGATTGTTAGTCACGGAGGAAAGCCCAGTATGTGTATCTATTGTGTGGGCAAGCGCTACCGGTCACGCTATCGTCAATCTATGCCCATTGCGCCGCTGACGTAACGACACAGCCTAACAAACTTAACTGATCGTTGGGGCCATTGTACAACGTATGTGGTTATGTATTCTTATGTCAAAGTACTTGATTTGTTTAGTCTCGACTGGTTTACCTGGCCTTGTCTTGCAACTTATGGTCTCCTAGTACTTGTAGGTGGATAAAATAACTTTAACCTTTGACTGGTGACATGGTTTTTGTGTAACATAACTGGTGACAAGCGGCCTGAGAGGCCGCTGCTGTATTACGGTCTATACCATCGAAACGTTATAAGGTAGCTTATCGCAGTGTTTAAAGACACTTGATTAACATATAAAAGGATAAAATAAAACTATCTAATAGAATCTAAATACAATTTTAAATGAATAACATGCTATTACAACGCAAGTATGAACTGAAATCAAAAATCTAGAGATGAGATCAATAATCACACACAAAAACAGTTAAATCAACATATTATAACAAAAATACTATTTTTCCTTATAGTTATGATATACTAATTATCAAAAAAAAATATTTTTCTCATCACAACTATCATTATAAAAAAACTAGCAATGGTCAAACTTTGGTTATTTTTATTGGCACGTGAGAGATCAAAGTCATGTCACTGGTAAATCCATAGTGTCGATCCCACCTCTCTTGATTTACTCGTAGATGGCAAGAACTCTTTGGGAATTTCTCGTTTGTTTTTTTTACAGTACTTTGAGAATTAGTCATTGTTGATAATAACTAAAAATGCGAAAAAAAGTAAAACAAAATGACTTTAAAAAGTTACGTAAGTGGTGACGTGGGGTCTGAGAGACCGCTGCCGAACTTTATGTCGATGTAACTTACCGATTTGGGACAATACGACGCAATTATCCTTCGCTACGGCGCGTACACAAGTAAACTCGAAGCTACTCGGAAGTTGAAATATAGAAAGCACGGGGAAGGGGGTGAAATGATGTTTCACTGACGCCGCTCGGCCTGTGAGACCGCTTGTCACCAGTTAAAGGTTAACTTGAAATTACACGTTTACACGTTTTACACGTTTATAATGTTTTCATAATATACCTACGAAATAATAGGTACCTACATAATATAACAAAAAAAAATAGTTCCCAATATTTTATCCCATCATCCGGATTAATATTTTTGAGCGGATGCAGCGCTGTAAACAAATCAGTCAACAACGCCATCCAGCAGCGAGACATTTGACTGATATAAAGAGTCACGGAACTAAAAAACAGTTGTTGTTTCCACAACAAATTCCGCTTGTTTGGTCGCTTTTCGCTGGACGGTGTTATTCGCATAAATCGAGCGAAAAAGCCAAATTGCTGCAATAGCTCACCGCTCTCAACTAAAAATTGCGATGTTCCGACAAACAAATATCGCATGAGTACTAGTTGTTTAGTTCTGTTTTTATTGTTTATTACTTCATTTCAGTGACTGGAATGCCAGTCCAGTTAACTCTACATGATTGCATTTGAACGGTTTTGTTCTGATGGAAAAGGTACACACTCAATACATTGTGATGTGATTTCAAAGCCTGCTGGTTTACACCATCATACTTGAATCAGCCGCCAACCGACTCGTCATGTTCCAACCGGGGCTTGAAAGACTGTGACTTCTTTCTTTCTCCTTCTTTCTTTGCCGGCAATGTAAGGTACCTTTTGTCAAAATGGTCCATAGGCGACGGTAACCACTTACCATCAAGTGGTTCGTCTGCTCGCTTGTCGACTATTTACATAATAGCACCACTATATATAACATCCTTACGGGCTAAATTACTAATTTTAAATGCATGTAAGAGTATATGCGCGCTTTTGCATCGGTAATACATCAATTCGCCCTTATTACGGACATTCATGGGCAGATGAAACCACATATTGTCAGTTGATTAAATAGGGTTCAACATTTATAATGTCAATTAGAAATTGTAAATGCCTTCTAATAACTTTATGATTCTAGTAACTTATTCCAATTTGTTTGCTCTTTTTATTTCCTATTTTATTTATATTTTGTTAAAATACAATCCTTCGTGCGCTTCCTACTTTACGGGTTAATTTTAGCTTACGTAATCAAATATTTTATTGATTTTATTTTAAACAATCGAAGTTAAACTAAAGGCTATCACTGAACAGGTTTTCGAACGATAGTAGGTATTCAGGCTTTTATATAAAAGAGTCTTTGTTATGCAGTTCAATATTACGCCAGCCAAAGTTTGCTATTCCGTATTAATCCCTCAAAGCTGCAGCGAGAACGCTGATAAATTGCGAAACTAATGCCGCGCGATTGCATTACGACATGAACTTTTTCAGTACCACCGCGGAAATCGAGTGCAAACAAAAGGAACGAAAAATATAGCCTAGTTTTTCAGCGAACCACCATTTTCGAACATCTGATAATGATTTTCGGGATCCGGTTATCTAACAAAATTTATTGCTTATGTTTGTTACCCTCGATTAAGATTAGCCTAATGAATTAGGTTGGAAGATTTATTTAGATGGGTTTGTCATTGTTGGGGTTACGAGTACAATGCGATCGTGTTTTATTGTGACATTGTCCAAAAATTTTGTAATTTGTGTGCAACCTACAAGTAGCTAAATATTACTTTTTATAAATAAAATATCATTTCAAAATCCAATGAAAAATATACTCAACATGTAAGAAATATGATCGGGCCAAAAAAAAAAATATGAAAAAAGAAAAACAACTTACGTGTAAGTCATGATGAATGGTAGATAATCATAATGTTAGATAATCGTAACGATTCCATCCATCACTATTCTCATATACAGTTGTCACATGTTTCTCTTGCTTACCATTTTAGGCTTTATTACAAACAGAATCACGTAGCAACTGCATAGTTTATATCGCACACGGGATTCTCTTATGATGATTTAGTGGTGCGCGCGACAGAACGATGGATTTACCGCGGCCCGAACGGATTATGTGGGCGAGCGCAAACACGGGCACTGACGCCATGTTGTGATTTATAATTTAAACCGACTTTTGATCCCAAATTCGAATGTGGGTAAAATTCGAATTTTGACGGAGAATTATGAAAAAATTAAAATTTATAAAACATTGATCTCTAACGTGATAAGTGAAATACTCGAGTGTTATAAATTAATGTGAAATTTTTGAAATTCAGATTTATTTACTTTCAGTATACACAAAGAAAATGCGTATAAGTAAATGTAGACGCCCTTGTGGTCCAGTTGAATTAGTAGTCCCCGAGTGCTGATCGAATGGTTATAGGTTCATTGGTTTGCTTTGTGACGTCTCAATTGTGTCCTATAGGAAGCTCTAGTACAGGAGTTGGAAAATGTAGGCCTTTATAGGTACTTGTATTTATTATGTATTTACTAAATGAAAACTTCTAAAGTCCGTCACCATAAATAAACCTATAAACGGAAATTGAAGTTGCAAAACATTAACGTAAATTAAGAAAACGTTGAATATTTATGTAGATACATAGTTTAGATTGAAAAGTCGATATCTCCTGAATGTCATAATATAGTCCACACCTCCATGAAAGCAATAAATTACATCAATTATTAACGCAATTAAAAATACTACGAATAAATAACGCATACGTTATTGATATCTATTATGAAACATTTACAATATACCTATCTTCTTTCAAAATGTACGTCATTTTCTGTACTAAGTAGGTACAATTTAACAAACTTCTGAACAAAAAGCATAATTCAAGTTTATATGTCTCGGAACAGTTTTTTATTTCGCAGTAGCTCATACACGTTCAAGATAATAATCGAGTTGCTTCTTTATAAGGTGCGAAACCCTTAGTGGGTGAGAGCAACTGGCCTTACCGGTTTCTTGTCATCAGTAGGGTTGCAAGGACAATGATTTTATTCCCTTTAATTGCTTTAATTACATCTTTAGTTTTTGCAATACGCCGTTCACTTTTTTATCTAATGTTAAGTACTGTAGTTACGCTTTAATATGTGCGTAGGCGCTGACGGTGCGAAGAAAAACGTAATAGGTGCTGAAGTATATTTCCATTTCTATTTGACATTGTCCGTTTCTGCTGTGCCGTAAATTACGTAACGCAGTGTTTTATTCGATGTCAAGCTTCATACGAGTCGGCTGAATCTTTTTGTTTGCGTGTAAACACGGCGTTCTGTCCAATAAGCCAGCTCATTCGTTATCGATACTTTCGCGAACTGCCTACCTTAACTCACTCGGCAGTAGCGGATAGGGTGGGCCGGATAAATCGCAATTACTCTCCCGCAATCTCCGCAGCATATTTGTTAATAAACCTGGCAATGCTTCCAATGCTTCCCCTACAATTTTTCTTTCGTCCGAGATAAATAAGATAAACAATATATCATACACGCCCATTTCCTCGCCGTCTACAAAACAACGGACAAACGGGGGTGGATGGAAAATTATGACAAATCATGCATTAAACATAGGGAATAAATGTTTTCTTATCACGTACCTATCCTGTTTTGATATTAGTTTTCCTTTATCTTTATTGACACAGGTTTTTGGAGGGAACGTTTTATGGCATGTGGCTGTGTGACGGGACGATTGCGGATACTTGTTTATGTTTTGATATGACATAAATTATGACTATATTTACTGACGCGTACTTTATTTGCTTGACATAAAAAATTTGTTTAAATATCATATATATTATATATAATGTTTTTTATACGGGTTAATGTTTACGTTACATGTGATCAATTACGTTTGATGATTCCAATATGCTCTTGTGTAAAAGATTCTTTTTTTTGACATTTCTATCTTGCATTACGTTTGTGAAAGTTATGTTATATTTTAACAGTCATATTTGTTTGCAGTTACTCCATGAATATGAACCAAAAAAGGATGTCTTGTACTAAATGAATACTAAACATAGATTGCGATGCTAATATACGATGGAACTTCCTTTTGTTTGTTCAGAAATAATTCTTGGATGAAACTCTCATGTCGTGGTGTAGTGTTCAGACTGCAAATCTTGAATATTTATTTCAAATGCAGACAAAATCTCGGTACAATCCCTGCTTCAGCGGCGTAAGTTGCATTAAGGACTTGTACACACCGGATTGTTGGAACTGAGTGATACAATACCTATGTACCTACATTAACATTTTGCTGTTAACTATTAGTAACCAAAACTTTTATATCATTGTTAAATTAAAGAAAGACGAGAGGCGATGATATCGATATCATAAAGATCACATTTAGGTATTTACGGGGAATATAATAATAATAATAAAATAAATACCTACTGAAGGCGGTGGAAAAATATGAAACTAATAAAAAGATGTATACATATATGGGCATACCTAATTATGGTATCACAAAAACGCAACAGAAAAATTTATCCACGTGACTAATCCTATGGAATATTTCATTTGATTTTTGGTACATCTAAATAATTATGTACTGTTGGTTTGCTTTAAATCGCAAATCTTCTTTACTGGTCGTTTTGAATGTTATAGCTTATAGATAGTATTTTATAATAGGGATCAATAGCAGTGTTTTACCTATATTATTTTTAATTTCCCATGGAAAAGGGAAAGCTAAAGCGTTGTGTACTTATAATTCAGCATACTTAGTTGCTACGGTAACCAGCTGCGCCACAGTAAAGGCTCACCAAGAGGATAGAAATGTGACAGTTTAGGACACATTTACCTCCACCGCGTTCAAAATTCCTTAAGTTCAATATTTCTAAAGACGTTTAGAGAACAGTTCTAACTTAAATTTCAACACATTTTAATTTAATTTACAAAAAGCCTTAACTCTGTATTGGCGAATAAAATATTCCACGTAGCATTGTATCCGTTTCCTTAGCTCCGAGATTTAAGCCGGTCGTCAGCCGGCTGCGGTTTCTTTGCTAAACTCTAAACTTATCTTACAGTTACGCCCAACTTGAATACCTCCCACCCTTGCAGGTGACTTGGCTAGATCTTTTAACCGTATAAGATTTTCGGCGCATTTATCCCGAGGATTTCAACTTGGAGAATTCTTAATGCCTCCCGCATTTATGGTTAAGTACAGTTCCTTTAATACAATTTCGTATTGTTCGTATGTTTCTGCAAGTTATTTGTTGAGAAGATTTAACGGTTAAATACTTATGTAAAGAAACATATAATATGATTCTTTATTATGATTATTCCAAGTTAATTTGTAATTACGTTACATAGAACTAACTGCCTTCGCAGATGACAAAGCAGAACTAAAACAAAAACCTAAATAGAGTCATTATGTGTTAAACAACGTTATCATAATAAAATCACTTACAAATAAAAGCAATATCAAATGAAACACCATTATGCTATCGTCTTTGTCAACAGTCTTTTTGTACCGATTCAATATAAAAGGCTATCAATATAACAACCCACGTCCGACCATGCAGCTTGCAGCACCAGTATTATTTCAACTGATATTTTATTATATTCATTGCAAGTAGGTACAGCTCGCAGGCTTCGTAGTCACGATTCGCTGAAATAAATTGGCTTAGATGTCCTTATTTTTGTGTGTCCTTACAGGTTTATGTTAAGGGAAATTAATTTAGAAGATCACGTTTTATATCTATTAAGGATTCTTAGGAGCAAGTTTCTTAAAGTAATGCTGTATGGTCAGTTATTGTACTATTTAATTGAATATCTTATATACATAGCTTTAAATAGGTACCTTGGGTGTAAATCACCAATTTTTTCGTAAACGAAATTAAAAACAAAAAACAACTAAAATTTATTTATTTTATTCACAAGCACTATAACAGTACAAGGCGTTACAAATATAGGTTCTTATGTTAACTACATCTTCTGAATAGTTATATTACTCGCAACTATTTAACTAGGTACCCTCTAGGTGGCTATATAAATAGTTATAAAAGTGTAATATAACATAAGACTTTAAACTTCACTATGACATAAACTTAAGTAGGTACTCGTAAGAAAAGAATTTCTAGAAAATAAATCTAGTTGTAAAATAATAGATAGAACAGTCCGATCGTTTTTGCTACCACTGCTTCGCTGATAGCCCAGTAATAACATGACATCAAGTAAGATTACTATGGGGTGTGTATGATTCGCTTTTATGTAAGTTAAGTACATACGCTAAATCGCAAATTGCCGGTTTACTTGATCGAACACTTTAGTACTCTGCCATCTCCTCACGTCTATCGATCTTGGCTTCACGAAGTCTGTTAATGTTTTAAGCATCTAAAATTATTAGAGGAACCAGAAAAAACTATGTATCTTTTAAAGTAACTAATCAAAAATTATTTTTGATTAACTATTTTGTTTTAAAACCAATTACACATAACATGAATTCACTTTGACAAGTTGTTAAAGTTTACCTACATTGAAGATACAGAGAATATCTCCATGTGAAGAAATTGCAATCTAAATTTGAAGTTGGCGGTTAACCTCAGCTGACCCTAGTCTACCTACAGTGAGCTAGGACCTTTCCTAATGAGGTTGCGTGGGTCAAAGATCGTGAAGCAAGACCACAAAAGCTTTTTAATCGTGACAACCTTACTACAGCAGAGGAAAAAGCAAGTTTATAAAATTAAAAATTAATGCCTCTTGTAATTTAATAAGTATACAGTAGCAGTTAATACTTATTTCTTGAGAACTGCACCTATCTGTTCGATTTATTACGGCAATAAATTTCAGATTACTATAAAGTAGGATGTTTTGGCTACAAATGTCAAAATATAAATCAATTCCATTATACTTTCGTAGTCAGTGAAGCGCTATAATTTTTACACCTTCAGAACAATACAACGATTTATCAAAAGCTCCGTGAAATCGGAAAAATATTTTTTAACTGAAACTACCGCCCAGATATTTTTTATAGGGCGGCCATCTCTCTCAGATTCGTAGCTATTGTTGTGAGATCGCATGATTCGCTTTGCTATTTTAAGACAAGACGTAGACTAATCCGAATGCAGAACTCCGCCGCATAACTCAAACTTTGACAGCTACAAGTTTCGAGCAATTCGAGCAATATGGCGACCGCGCCAGTCAATGAGGTACTGCCCCGTCACACGGAGCGTTCCATTTTTAACTCGCAACATTAATCATGGCTGATTTGTTAGGGAAGGTGTGACACATTATATTCTATTTTCGAAAACTCGTGTTTTTCAAAATGGACTCCACATGAGAGGTCGCAACAGCTGCGTCTTGTTAGCGTGATTTCAGCGGTTTGCTTTGTGTTAGATTATCTGCGTCAATGGTTAGGACCGTTACTTCAGTATTTAAGTATTTAACAATCGCACGCCCTGCTCTATATGAATACAATAAAATTATTATCGTGTGTTGTTGACTCTGAATAGGTCAATTTATACGCTTCATTCTATTTTAAATTTGATATCTCTATTACATTACTTATTTATAGCATCATTTTGGATTACGTGTAGCCTCTATACGTCATTTTATCGACGTAGATATTGCATTCCATAATCGAGTTCACTTACTCGAATTGAATTTAGTTTTGAGAGGGCTTCGAAATTGATTTTTAAATATCTTCGAACGGTAGCCGTTTGAAATAGAAATATGCTGAGGCTTCGCGTGTCACATACGTCAGGGTTTCGCCTAATCCCGGAGGGACGTCCAATTTTTATTGCAGTCGGCCCTGATATATGAGCTAATATTGGACCAATATAGTGAGAAGCCCATTCCAGTTAAGGGGTTTACACCACTTTTGTTTACATCAAAGCGAAGTATCTACATAAATTTTGAATTATGTGTTATTAAATTTCTACATAAACGAGTAATTGCAGATTATACAGGCACTAAATGTTTTAAAACCTGTCAACCTTAATGTATAATGTATTACGATATTACGAAATAAATAAAAATTACGTCGATATGATATTAAAGGGCAGTGCGGTTATAATTAATAAAAATACTCGATTCTGGACAGGTTTCCATCGATTTCGACATGACTATCAAAATGTTGATGTCGGACACCACCATTTAGCAATTTGCATTTACAATACACTTGGAATTAATTTCTCAAAAACCTGAAGAAATCGGGTTGGAGATGCCATTTTTGCGTGCAAAAATGATAATTTTCTCGGTAAACGCCTACGAGAGAGCCCTCGCAATTTTCGTGGCATCCCAGTAATTCTTCGCAATTACTTTAATAGCCATCAACTTAATATAATATGTGGTGATCGTTCATAGGTCGATTCGGTTGGCTATAAGGCTGGCGGAGTACATACCGAGAATTCAAGAATACCTACCCACTTAACAATTTTGTACACGAGTAGGTAGGTACCTATTTATGTCAAAAAATTAATTAATTACATTATTAATTGTTACATATAAGGTCTCCTTCATGTTTTTGATTGATTGATCAGATAGTCAATACAACTTCTCTTTACCTACCCAATCTACGAGTACCTAGTGTCTATTATAAACAAAATAAATACTACTTAATTTAAAACAAAATCAATGTCATTGATCAAGGATGCGTATGAATCGATACCTACCTGCAGATAGCAAAACAGTCTAAGTAAATAATTAAGCAATACCTATATGATCTATACGTGGGTACAGTTATACCTACGGTTAACATTTAATTAGTATAACACCATCAAAATATGTTTTTGTCCTGATGACACCAGTAACCTACTTTAATAGTCGATCGTACGTGGTTTAAATTGATGCCGTTATGAGGTCGCGGAAGATAAGGCAAAAACTTGCCGACTTCTCCAAGAAGAGGTACGAAGGCTCGTGTTTCATTTCCAATCTTTGAGTCAATTAAGCTTTGCCAATTTAAGAGTGTACCGAGTATGCCGCTGTTGCATTATTCATATTGTGTTTTTGAGATAACAAGCAGCCTCTTAAGTCGATACACATCTAGTGGACTGATTGGAAGGCAGCGAGTGGATGGCGGGATGCGCATATGGCGGTTGTGCGGCACAGATGGTACTGAAATCGGATAGATTATATCATAATGTATATACACGTAATGTCTATGACAGTATAAGAAATTTACTTTAAAACATCACTGCTTAATATAACTAATATCATGAGTTACAAAATTATCTAGTTCGATAAATTTTATGTTTTGACATTTTTTATGCCAAACTATATGTACGTAATTTTCTTGCATCCCAAAAGACGATTGATAAAGTAAAAGGGAAATTCTTAAAGATGCTGCAAAGTTTGTTCGGAGCCCGATAATTTAGCCGAGTTCTCTTCATTACCTACCGATTGATCCAAAATTCAGTCTTATGACCATGACCTACTAAAACTATTCAATTATAAACAATATATAATAATAAATAGACGAAATGTTCGCGTGTTAACAACTCCGAACGTGTAGGTACGACGCTGGGAGCGGCCATTATAAATGGACTGAGTTTATATACCTTATAATCGAGCGAGTTGATTCCGAGGACCACCCAAGTCGTAGGTACCAACCTACCGGTACGCCACACTACAATATATGTATAGCACATGTGGTTCCTATACATGTAGCGGATGTATAAACGTTCTATGTATGCAGGAAAAACTGTACCAGCATTTTTTCAGGGTAATTTTGTAATTTTCGATTCGCGTTACCAATTTGAATTATTACTACAGTGTTCTGGTTGGTCCCGAATATGTAATAAACGATTCGGTCCCGAAATCCAAGGCTCGGCCCCGCGTCGATTATTTAAAAAACTTGTTTGAATCGCGATTCGAAATGAGATGATAATACTCGTGTCCCTCTGAAATTAAGTTTTAACACGACGAATAAACGGATGCGTTTAATTTTTCTGATAATTTGTTTTTTATTTATTAGTATGATCTTGCACTTAGAGACGATTGTTGTTAAGTTATTCTTCATTAGTAGGTATATAATTATAGCGTTACTGGCATTTGTTGTATACAATCTATACTAATCTATATACATATAAAAAAATGATGCCCTATTTCCCTTGGTCACAGCATCACGCGTGAACGGCTGGACTGATTTCGCTAATTCTTTTTTTGTTGTGTTTGTTATTGTCAGGAGAAGAAGCTTATGAAAGAAAAAATAAGAAAATTTCGCGGGAAATTAGAAAATTATAGAATACTTAACCACTATATTAAACTTTCTTATGATTGTCTAATGTAACCTTAGCGCGCGTAGCCTTAACCTTATGGCGTTTGACATAACAGTGACAGAATGCGTGCTGCAAAAATTCGAATTCAATATACATAGTTAAGACACGGCCACGTCTGTCGGGTCAGCTAGTAATATTATAAAGCTGAAGAGTTTGTTTGTTTGTTTGGTTGAACTGGCTAATCTTAGGAACTACTGATTCGAATTGAAAAATTATTTTTGTGTTGGATAGTCCATTTATTGAGGAAGGCTATATAATTATGTAGGTTATGTAACATAATACGACCAATAGGAGAGGAGTATTAATGAAAAATGTTGCAAAAACGGGAAAACATTTAATATTTGTAAACGTAAAGAACAAATTTCCTCCTAAACGGCTGTATCGATTTGGTTGATATTTTTTTGTCTTCAGGTGGATCCGAGAATGGTTTAGATTCACAATTGGACCCGATGGGTGACGCTGCTATCGATATGTCACCAAATTTGTTTATTAATAAAATTATAGAGCGGTATTAAGTTCGCTAGCTCGAGAGCTAGTAAAGGATAAATACATAATAATATAAAAATATTTAAAAAAACGTAAATATTTTACGCACTTGTCAAAGATTAACAAAACATGTTGAACAAAAGAAACCACTCATAACTAAAACCATTATTTTTGTCATTAAAATCTTAACGATCCCGCAAGTGTAAATAACCTCTTCCCTTGTCCTCGAATTCTCATACCACATGTTTTCTTAGCCAAAGAACAAAACAAAATAAAAAAAACAATCAGGAGGCACCGATTCCGAAACACAACAGTTGTAAATCACTAGGCAAAAGTTTTACGAATTAGGAACAATTAAAACATCGAAGCAAACAACAGTTGTTGCAAATGTCCCCCGCAATTGCGGGACCATTGAGAATTACGGGCGTTTTACAGGCTATAGATCTTAGTCCAAAATTCTTTACGACTAATATAACTTGCGCAATCCTTTTGTCGCCGGGGAGGGCAGGGGAAGTTGGACAAGTTTCTTTTGTTTGCGACACGTGTTTCAAAACGGGTTGGGCCTGACACTTGTTCCGAGAGAATTTTGGGAACGATTCGTCTCGATTTCCGTGGAACCATGCCCGGTCTTTTTACTTTTGAAGCCGAATATTTCACGACCAGATTACTTGAAGTTCACACGTTGTTATTTGCGGTATGTGAGATTTCAGAGATTTCGCTCCTTTTATGTTCTTTGAATAATGTAGAGGTTTTCTTTTTCTGCGTCTTCAAAGTATGCAATGATTCAAACGTAATGACTTATTTACTATGGAGTATATATCGAAAGTCTCTCATCAACTGAAATCATTCCTCGAGCACAAGCGCCTCCCGCAAGCGAGCCGCAAAACAGATGTACCCGGAATTGCTTGTTCGGATGACGTAGATTTGCGAGCCCCGGAAACATTCGGCGTCATTATATACCTATTAAGAAGAATTCTGTACCATCGACACATCTTTTTTGCTAGTCGCAGACCACGCCTTCCATCCTAATGAAGTCATTTGTGTCATGTTTATTGCTTTTATGGTGTACTCTGGATTTGAAGTTGAATTTACGAGGTGCGAATCGACACTCAAAATAGGTGGTCTTAATTAGGCACACATGTTTTTGGTTTCATGCAAGTTTTTGAGTATTATTCCTTGTGTTTGCGGTTATATTATGATATTAAACGTATAGGAAAAGAGTTGAAATTCGTATGTCTTCAGTGCTATTTTGATTTGTGTCTACCACCTGTTTAACGAAGGTTCTCCAGATTTTAATGTGTACCGTTACGTTAAGGGCTAACGTATCTCGTATAACTGTAAGTTCGACTCGTGACTGTACTGTTTAATTAATCGATCGGTCCACTTTTTAATTAATTACGTTGAATTTGGATAAAGTCCTGTTAAACTTTCATTACCAGGACAAGCGGAATGAACTTTAAATATTGATTTATACTTACTTAGGTACTACGTTCTAAAATGTGTACTTATGTATTACTTGTCGATATATTTAAGTATGTAATGAAGATTATTAGTAAGTACATAAATTGGCAACTGTGTATTGTATATAACTTTAGATATATAATCGTTATGAATTTGGACAGATACTAAACTTAAGTGTTATCATACTCTATTAATATAATATAAAAGGCAATTGCGTTTTATTAAAGGTATAACTTAGAAATCGTGTCGTAAACGTGACTACTAGTATTCTTTTGGAAAAAAATAATTAATAAACCTGTTGCTTCTGTACAAATTTAATGAATTATAAATGATATTCATTAGAAACGGTACGTCGATTCCATTCCCCTAGAGTTGTTTCGGTTAATCAACATAAATATAATTTGGACGTAATCTCTTAACCAACGTGCAATACATAAAAGAAAGGTCTCGAGTATTTACGTGGCACCCTCGGAGGCTTTTATGGCTTAGGTAATTAGCGTCACTCAATTAACCACTACTCCGGCTTAAGAATTTTTGTTAATTATTAAAAAGGTTGCACTTAAGTGCCGCCGTACAGAACCTTAAATTACGGATAAGGGGCGAATGTTCTTACAATTAAGTAATCCTTCTTCAGGCGAAATAACTACATAAGCAGACTTCAGTTCTTTCTACGAGTGCTTAATTTTTTTATTGAATCTTGATCTTAAATTGAAGTTACTCATTAATTAAAATAACTTTCATAAATGTTTTACAGATATTCTGCAGAATTTCTGTAGGTGCAAAGATTTAAGTTACTCGTATTTGATGTTAATGTGATGTAATTTCTTAACCGAGGCCAGAAATTTACGAATTTTTCACTTTTATGTTATTTAGGTACCTACGATTATGTATCTTCCTTTGACAGCTTGTCTTCAAGAAATAAATAAAGAAGTATTTTTATGTAATCGATTTAATATTCTCCAAAAATCAGTTGAAATCAACACGCTAAATCGTGACTTTAAATGTTAGTTACCAAAAGATAAATCCTATTGCCCATGTCTTATATTTATTTAACAAAATACCAGATAAACACGAATGCTCTCCGCTGAAGTACTCCCGGTACTTGAGATAATTGAGCCATTAAATTGGTTTGTAACCCTTTCACACTGTCGAGAGCGCTCTGGTTTCGTTCCAAGTCCTTTATTTTTGTATCGACTCAATTCCAGTACGGGCATGTGTTGTTTAAGTGTCTATCTTAAGCTGTTCAATTTTGACACGTAATAACCCAGGCTTTCGACCATGTACTGTTTCAACCCATTACTCGCCCACCAGAGCAAGATTATTTCCTCATCACTAGCTTAGGTCATACTTCACCACGCTGCTCCAGTGCGTAGTGATGATTAGCCAACCCAAGTGTCGGAAGTTTTTATACCGTTCGATGGCCTCCGACATGGCTCAACGAGTGCATCTAACTATAAAAACCGGGTCTGTTGGTTTAACGTGCCCTCCGAAGCAGGAAAACGCTCAAGAATTTTTATCAATATTGTTATTAAGTCGTTAATAGTCCTGGTATTATTATCCGTGAAGCTATTCTGATAGCTGCCCTCTTGTAAGAGCCAGCCGCCAAGGGAACCGTGTTCCGGTTGGGCTTGAGAGCCAGTATTTTCTTTTTTCTCTTTTCTTTATTGGCATACCTATCGATATAGCCTTCATTGTTCCCTCCGTCCATGGGCGACGATATATATACATACATACAAATAATCATCATCACAACCCATAACTGTCCCACGGGTCGGGCACGGGTCTCCTGTCACAGTGTACAGGCCATAGTCCACCACGCTGGTCAAGTGCGGATTGGCGGACTTCACACACATTTGAGAACATTATGGAGAACTCCCAGGTGTGCAGGTTTCCTCACGATGTTTTCCTTCAGCAAAAAGGTGATAATTAAATTCAATCAAATAATTAATACCTATGATTAAACACGTGGTGGACCTAATTAAATACGCACTCCTTTTATTTACTTGAAGTCGACTCTAAAATACTTTCCAATTTAATCACACAAATGTTTATTTAAAAAGTTATTTGAGTTAAGATCGCAGTCGATTGCAGTCGAATTAAATGTTGGAGGCGGTGTTTCGGAATCAGATTTGGAGTTACATCCAAAGGAACGCTGAACAAAAGTGTTGGCAGTGACAGGTTAATGGTATAATTAAGAACATTAAATTTGATCTTTTAGGAAGGTATCTTAAATAATCTGAGGATGTTTGTTTTATTTTAATATTATGTACGTCCTTTTATTTATTCGGTATGTAAGACTGGGTAGTTATAAAATAAACGAGTTTCAATATCAATTCCATATGAATTAATGCTCCTCTCCACTACCATGTAATGCGGGTGGTATGAATACCTACACAAATATAACATTTCCAACACTCACGACCCAAGAACGAACATTTGTCTTACAAATGTTTAGCCAAATGAGGATTCGAACCCGAGAACTCTCGCTCAGTTAGTAGAGTCAGAAATGTAGCTGGATCAACCAATCCGCACTTCGCCAGCGTGGTGGACTATGGCCTGCACAGTTATGGGTTGCGCTTTAATATAATAAATACGTCATGGTTTTGATCAGTGTGTTTACGTTCAAACTTTCCAATGAAGATGTAAAGAGTTTCCTACACGGTTTAAAGGCTCGATTGGTACATACCATCTTTATTTTGTGACCCGTTATATGGTACAAGAGAGGTAGTGTTCTTGTAAAAAATAAAAGACCATCACAGCATGCGATCCTGAAGGTATACATTGAGTGCATGCACGCAATAAATGCGATACATAACCAAACTACGTCAGAAGCCGGTATATAACTGTAGGGTTGCCACACGTTGGTTATGAGTCGTTAAATAATTATTTTTATACAATATAATACGTATATGTTTTATTCACCTGAAAAAACGTTAAATGTAGAGTTTGCTAGTTTGGTTCTTAAATGTTTATCGGAAATTATGTGATATTTATGAATTACAATGCACACGATTAAGCTACCTCTAAAAGCGAACTTCTACGATTTTTAAAATCGAGAATAGTAGTGTTGGTTTCCATAATATTAACATGGAATTGAAAATAATTAAAACAGGAGAAGAATTTATGTGTTTTATTAATAATATAAACGCAACGCCTCTTTAATAATTCCTATTTGTATAACAATAAAGTTTATGAAACCACCATTTATAATCTAGCAATTAATTTAAGTTACTTACATTATAAAACCAACTGAAGTAGCGTGTCATGAATCAAAGATAAGCTCCACCAACCAACCTCAATACAAATCAACTTTTTAAACGAGTTTCGTCGATGGTCACTTCGCAATACTTCATTTCGCCTCGTATTTTTATCGAACAGTTAATTACCTGCTTTTTCGCAACTCGCGGCCAATGCCTCTTATTCAGTTATCATTTCTCCGGATCGAGTTCCCGGTATCCAATTCAAAAATATTTAGCGTACGAAAGAGGTTCGATAATGATTAATTGCGCTTTGAATTTCTCATACGCCGAATATCAGTAGTATACTCACGTTTCAATGGCACGATGAACGCGGCCCTATAATTTCTCTACTAAGAGTAATTTACATAAAATAATTTCATTGAGTCCCACGCTTGCCTACGTTTCTTAATCAACTTTGCGACCAGTATTAATTCCGATGCTCTTGCGGCGTATAAAAGGGAACTGTAGCGCCGTTCATCAATATTGACGGCTGAACGAAATGAAGCTGTCGACGACGCCAATTGTACCGGCGTCGTTTCAGCCAAGCCGTGTACGACAACCGTCCCCATTCAACATTCAAACGCTTTGCAGACCTCTCCAAGACGGAGTCACTTAAACTTTTTCTTAGCCATAGATCATGTCACTATTTACATATTACCGGGGACATCTGTTTAGAGGATCCTAGATGAATATTTATTGCAATGTTTCTTAAGAACGTCTTTCTTTTTGTTTCAGGAGCGAACGGCTTAAGAAGGCGGGGGAGACAAACCTATACACGATATCAGACCTTAGAGTTAGAAAAGGAGTTCCACACGAATCACTACCTCACGCGGAGGAGACGCATCGAAATGGCGCACGCACTGTGTCTCACGGAGCGGCAGATCAAAATTTGGTTCCAGAATCGAAGGATGAAGTTAAAGAAGGAGATCCAAGCGATAAAGGAACTAAATGAGCAGGAGAAACAAGCGCAAGCGCAGAAAGCTGCTGCGGCGGCGGCGGCGGCCGCGGCGGCTGCGCAAGGCCACCCGGAGCACTAGGCCTCGCAGTCTACGGGCCTAGGCCCAGTGATACTATCCAAGTCCGCCGAACAGTCCCTAGCCTTGTGTTTGTAAATTGTTTGTAATTATTTTTTCGTTATTTAAGTGTTGTTCGGTTGTTGTGATTATTTTTTTAATTAATATATTAGACACAATACATGTTTTTCAAATTGAAAATGAACAATAAACTGTTAAATGTTAGAATAGAAACGGGTCGTATTATTTTGTGTTTCGGGTTTTGTTTTTGTTGATTTATTGATTTATTTACATATTTTTATTCGCGCTATCGTCGTAGATGTTCGCGTTTGGAAACCAGTGCAATTTGTAGAAATCTCTTCCGTGTAACATAGTGTAGGTGTATCGTAGTGCGTTGTTGCGTTTACGGCAAGTCCGAGGAGTGTCCGACCGCGGAGTACCGACTGACAGAGTCGGCGTGACGTGACGAACTACATAATATTACATTGTACAAATTTAATATGCCTACCAAAGAGACTCGGTCTCGTACCCTTAAAGCTAAGTAAGAGAAAGGTGTAAATTAAATCTAATACATGTTATCGGACTCATGTGAAGTTAACCTTCCGCGCCATCTAATCCTTCAATACTCTCGGATAAGTATAGTGTAATCGTGGTCGTGTTCCTGCAGTTTTAATAGTCGGTGAAGTTAAACAAATTGCCATAAATATAAGTAGATAGTTTAGGCAGTAGCTGTGTAAATAGTTAGGGTTACGTCTGCAATGGAAGTGATCGGTTGACGGTTGCGCGGGCGCCGTGGAATGGGCAGAAAAAGCTACGGGGAGAGTGCGGGCGAATGCGAGGCGATGCGGGGAGCGGCGGGGAGGGGCGGCGCCGCCGGCCACCGAACAGGACTAGGTGAGTTTTTGTCAAAGTCCGCGGCATTATTTATCGAGTGGAGACGGTTGCGAAAAAGTGACTCGTCGTCACCAGCCGATGCGCGACGCCATTTTTAAAATCGCTCAAGCGAGACTTCTACGGTATAGCTGTTTTGCAATGTTTTAATTTACTAAGCCAGTTTTGACGACGTCTTTGATGTTTCCCGACCGTCTCCACCTTGCGATCGCTTTGTACAACTGAACACTGTCACGCCTGAATTAAATTTAGAATCGATATAACATAAAACCCTTACTTTGTAGTACGAATAGCAATACATTATAAAGACTAAAAATATATTTCGTTACGAGATTGATTAACCAATCAAAGGATAATGCCAATATTTGCCGTTTACAAATGATTAAAGGCTCCCATAATTGTAATCCGTCGGCTAGGTGTTAAACGAAAAGGAACAAAACGAGGAACGACTCGAAAAGGTATTTATATTTCGTAAGCATGCATAATGACTTCATCGTCTTTACTCTTCGAATGGTCGGTGGGAACGTCTATTAATTAAATTGACTATAGTCTGTTTCATCTCGTATACCAAATATGGTAACGAAAGAGTCAAACAGTGACTAAAAACTGAATTCCTCGGGCCAGCCGTACGGTCGGTAAAAGAAAACCACACAGATGCCTCAACACATATATGGTCATGTTATTGATGTTAAGAAATGCTGAATAGCTTTAGGCGTATGTGCGAGTCAACTCGTTAAATTAGGATTTAAATCTTATTTCTTAAGACTTCATATGTATAAAAAACTGGATCAAAATTGTGTCGGAGGCGATTTCAATGATCCATTTCAGTTATGGCGACAAATACTATGCCAGAGTGTTTCTCCAATGTTTAAGTGTTATGTATTTATTCACCAACACGTTGTGTGTAATCACGAAGAAATCGTTTTTGTAGTAAAAAGCAAAGTTGTAAATTGCACAGGGAATAACACTTTCGAATAAGTAGAATTTTTATTTGTGAGAATAAACATAATTTAACATAAGATTTGTTTTATATTCATTTTGCTGTCGGTATTGCGTCCGCCATTTTTCGGTTCTCGGACTAAATCATTTCGACGATAAGAGGTAATTATTCAGCCCGATACGAAAAATTATTAGTTGCGCCGCGTCGTTTACGTATCGGAGGAGCGAGAATTAAAACGACTCAATTTTGAGTGTTGCTCCCAAGCATTAGTTGTGTTTATTAAAAATCGATTTTATTCTCTTAAGAAATGTAGTAAAACATTTTTAATTAAATTAAACTAGACTTTTACTTGAATAAAACATTAACAAAGTCGATAATGAACGAGCAATCGCGAATAACGACTAGTTCCGCGCAATGTTTCTCACTTAATTAATACATACCAAGGAAAAACATAAACGTTATAAAGACAGATGTGTTAACAAAAAGTGAATATATTCGTCGATAATTTGATCATTGCATCCCGCGGGACTAATGGCCGCCAGTGCACCTTAACGAACGGGTAGCGATTTTTTAAACCAACCCTAGACAAGTTTTTCAGTAACAATTACGACAGCAATTTAACTCAATCGCCCTATATAACTTTATAGACCTCCTTGAAACTTTTTACTGGTCATAAACCTGTTCTTTGCTGTATGTTAAACATCTTGACATTGAAGTTTATGAAATCAAATTCTAAAATAGAATGGGGAAACCTATTTTAAAGCTATAACGTAAAGCAGTTTAATTTTAAAAGCCATTCTAGCTAATTAATATAATACGTTTGATTGGATGAAATTTCATGTATGGCGGTAATAGCATCGCATAACTGCATAGCCGGCTCAATTATTTGCACACTTCATGATTAATTTATATAGGTAGTGTAGTTTTTGTTTTATTTGAAGGTTTAATTGATATTCAGCGACGGTTCCTTATTAAAATATAGCAATTTTATAAGGAGCTGGACCTGTTTGACGGAAATAAAAAGAGTGCGGGGTCGCGGGCGGACCGTGCATGTATCATTATGTACACGACGCCGATGCCGGTCTCGGCAGCTGGGTGAGATGAAAGATCTCCTTTCTTATGTGGCGAGTCGACGCGCGCCGTTGCAACGTTCGACTCACATTTATTTATTGCAAACCACTACATGGCGGCTAATGATAAATTTTAGCGCACGCTGATTTATACGAGTTTGATTGAGATTGTAATGCATTATTATTTATTTTATTATTGATTATTAAAAGGCTATTCATAATGCTAGCTGCCGCGTTGAAACAACAGGGAACATTATTCAAATACTGTGTAAATATTGGTATAGGTACGTTAATACTATCGACTAAACACGTTTGTATCGTACTAACCAGGGATAGGAAAAATGTAATCATCATTACAGATTACTGGTACTGATCTCTGGTAACTGTAGGTATCTATCTAGCTTTGGTTTTTAAATCTTTATTTTAATAAAACTAAACACAATTACTGATCTTGAAACAAACCGTATTTATATGAATAAGTTTAACCAGCTAAATCTGGTTAAGGATACATAAATCGTACACCAAACACAGCCAGTGGGCACATAGGTCTCGAACCCGGTACATTCGTGCCACGATAGGATCGCGTCCCCTACCCTGCCGTACACGACTTTAGTGCACTTCCTCGTACATACATGTACGTCTATATACTAGATTCCTTTTAAACCTAATAGTTCTTGAAGGAGGCGAGATTGTGATGTTATTATTTGTTAGTACCATAGATCTAGGTATTTACTATTAAAAGTGAAATTATTAAATTTATAAGTAGGTAATTAAGTGAAATATGTAATGATGTTGCTATGATGACAAAAGTACACGGTTACCCTAATTTCTGCTAGACTAAGTACCTAAACCATATTTAAGTTCCTTGATGCTCAGTTATTAGAGACTCTGTGAGCTGAGTGTGAGGTTCCAGGTTTGTTGTCTAGTTGTGATTCTCCATGAGGTTGTGTATGTCCATGCTATCAGTATCACAGGAATCCAAGTTAGGGTTTAATGTGTATCCTATTATGCTAATTCTCTAATCTAAAAACACTATCACAACGACGATTTTTTATAATTCTTTCTTAGTTATTATCGGCGTATTTCGGTGCAGTAAAACTAGGTTAATTATTAGATTATTACAAATTCGGTAACTTAGCAAAGCAACGAGCATAACTGAATAACTCTACATATTGGCTGACTGATGAACTTATGCGCGGGTCGGACATGCGACAGTAAAGCACCACGTTCCAGATTCATTATGTAATCACACACGTTGCTCGGACACTTTCGGCTTTATTAACTTGAGTAAATTGGATTGAATATAAATAAAAAAGACATCATAGGTACCTATTTTGTGCACTTTAACTAAAGAGATGTTCTAATTGATGAAAACAATAAGATAAGTCACTTCTCAGTTAGAAAAATATCTATTATAATATAATTATCTTTTATAGTGATATAGGACTATAAGGTAAGTCATAAACTTTCGACAGTGAAAACAGCATCAAAACTGGTTCAGTCCTTCTTGGTAAAAATCTTTACAAATACAGCTCTACTTCTAAACAGAGAATTCAAAATGATAATTATTTTATTTTATTTTATTTTATTTTATTTTATTTTATTTTCAACAAACTTATATATACTTAGAATATATAAACTTATATAAACTTTATACTTAGAATCGCAAGCGATCATGTAACATATTACATATTATTTTATCCTAATGTGTGTATGTATGTAAAGACAACATCCTAATTGGGTAGGCACCTCCTTAATATACTTATTACCATCCTATGAGTAGGCTGGTATGAGACTGTATACTGTAAACGGGTATGAGTGTGTGAACGTTGAAACCACCAGGATCGACACTAGTACATTCAAAATGGAACATTAGACCACACACAGCACACAGGTAACTATAACGTATGTGTGCAATAGGAATGCAAGTGGGTAGGTACAGTGTGCACAGATAGTATCGCGTCACCCGGCACGACTCGCCATAGCTCAGTGTCGCAACTTGTCCCCCGTGCCTCCTTCGTCTATGTACAGTTGCAATCGATAACGATTGTTTAATTAGCTTTCACGTTACAAGGGATACGTATACCCGCACGTAGGTACTAATTTATTCGAATGAAGCTGTTTGTATAATTTATTTATCATTGGAGACATCATCAGCATTTCTAATTGAAAAGATGTTTGTTTATTCTCTGGCTTGAGCCTAATTGCATCTTTAAGCCTTATGTCACCATTAAAATAACCATTTAAATATTTATGGATAAAATATAGTCCTTTCCTTTTGTTAATATTTTAAATAAAAATATTAGGCATGAAGAAATATGTAACTTAGGTAGGTACTAAGTTATTTCTTCATGTTGGGGATTTGTTTTTTAATAATATTGTTTTTTTTAATTATATGCGTATTCGAAATTAATTACTTCTTGATAGGTAACGCGAAGGAAAACATTAATCTTCCCAGTTGCAAAATATGTCTCAAGTGTGCAATTAGCACTTTTTGCTTAGCACAGCTACTAGGATTTTGGTATAAAAACTCAAGCCCAGCTGTGGGACAGTAATGAATTGTAAAGAATATGACGTAAAAGTATCAAAATGTGGTATTCCCTTAACTGATAATATTAACCTACCCGGGACTCCACGAACAATGAACGGCGCACCAAGTTTGACCTTTGTCTATGCCATAACAGTTGCAGGTACATGTTGAACGTAAATGGAGTGATCCTTATAAAGCTAGGAGTTTACTAGGAGCTACGAGTACCTTTATCAAATTTTGTTACTTAATTTTCATACCTTAAGAACAAGACAAAAAACAGGGGTTTATTTTATACGTTTGCACCTGCCATATATTTGTAGGTATGTGTCGCGCTTGGCGCATAGGTTTACAAACATATTAGAAATTATACCTATACCTATCTATAAATTTTGATTTAAGTAGGTACTTACAGGCCCCTCTTAACAAGGTTTGCCGATACAACTAAATGGGTAACAACACATTTCCTAAATTCAAATCAACTAGGTAAATTTTCATTACCTAGGTAGTTCAAGAAAATCTATTTTATCTTTACATAATTTTTTTATTATTTCCTTAAGGTGCAAAGTAACATCTGCCGATTTATCTAAATATCAAATTTTATTCAAATTAAATCGATAGATAGGTAGGTATGTAAAGTGAAATTGTCATAAAACTTTCATTTCCCATTAAAATATAACTGGATTCCCCCTGCCTATATCAATGACATAAAATCTAAACACTTAGTTGTTGCCAAATATAAACTACCACCATAAACAGAATTGGGCGCTATTAACCGTTGGTAGTAATTACGTTTTGCCATTTAAAAAGATGCTTATCAACATACGAATATTATATTACGAGTATGTACCTACCTAATTTTACGTATATCTTACATACAAGGTGGATACCATCATACGACATTAAATGAAAACACAAGCCCTACTCCCTCCTAGGAACATGTTGCATCAATTAAAAAACTGTTAACATCAAATTAAAAAAAAACAAATTTTCAAACAAACTTAATAGCAAAAAATGGGGTAAAAAATAGAACATCATTTGTAAACACTGTTCACTAACCTTTGATAAGAGCGGCAACAGCGCACTTTCGTCACGTGATCTTTTGCCGCCATCATTGCTGAATTCGTATACAGCGTGTAGAAAATTTCAAAAGTGAAGAAAAATTCCTGTGCCTAAAGTATTGAAGATATGTGATTGAAAATTTGTTTGTAGACTTGGAAGATGGATAGGTACATGCAGTTAAATTTAATGTCGTATGATAGTATCCACCTTGTATAATGTTTTAACCGTTAAAAATATCAGCTTATGGACAGACAGTTGTATTTATTGAAACTAGTGACTCTCGCTCTGCGTTCAAAGTTCGTCCGTAATGTAAGTAGTTCATCAAACGGTCACTTCTTGTTGACACTAATTAACATTGTTTTATTTAATAGATGTATTTGTTAATCATATTTTACGAAATGGCACAGACGCGATATTTAAAAAAAGCGCCACCTTAAATATAAATAAAATAAAATCCAAATAAAATCTGCGGTGGGTGGTCCTGTACATGAGTGTACTAGACTAACAGCCAATAGGGAAAGATGGCGAGACATCGTGAGGCGAGTTACATCAGCCCCAAAAAAACCCACATGATGACCATGACCGTTCTGTCAAGAACGCTTCGACTAAGAAGAATAAAAAAAAATCATAACTATCTCTAGCAAATGATATAGGTACTTACATCTGAGGATAGAGTTTGATTGAGATATTATATACTTCGGATACATTTTTTTATGGAATTTAGGTAGCAAACGAGCACGCCGCACCACACTTCCGCTGCCGCCCATGGCAACTGTGACCGATCTAGAACAAGACTTGAATGAGGACTAGGATGGTTAGTCCTGCTAGGAGACGGTGTTAGAAGATTAGTTGGTTAGTTTGTTAGTAAGTATGAGGATTGGGACAGGGGCTGTATTGATAGTTAGTTCTATTAGTTGTTGCTAGTAATAGTCCAGTTAGTAATGGTTAGTAATTTTTTATTTATTTAGACATCACTCCTTTGAAACGTTAGTGTGAGTAGATGGTGTACTTACCTATACCTACTTAGTAGTACCTAAGATGTTCCAGGGTGGGTTGATCTCCAGTGGCCATAGTATACGACCATTTATGACTCGCCCCTCGCCGTCGCCTGGGGACTGGCATCGCTGTAAAACTGACCAATAAAAGTTCATTATCTATCGGTTGTTCACGCTTCCAACTTTTATTAGTTTATGGCGCTGCTGTGAAACGCCATAAACCGTAGTGTAGTTGAGCGGATTGGTGACAAATTGCGGCGTTGACTTTATGACTGTGTAAGAATCAATAAATTAGCGTCGGCTCACTTCGTTTTATGTACCAACCGATAAGTTAACTGAGCAATATCTTGATGGCTTTTTGATTGTTGTTTTCGTCTGTTCTAACTAGAAGACGTTACTGTTTCTTTCCCTATGTTTACAAAGAAATCAAATTAATAAATCACAATTGAATTAAGGCTTAAAACAGTCATTGCTCTAGTGTTTAGTTGTTGTGATTGATAGCTCGTCAGTTATGGAGATAGACCCCTGTCCATCTGTGAACACGTAATGGATAATGATAATTTGGCCTGGCGGTAGGGCCTGCAGCTACATTATCTGATATGCTCATAAATACGTACTTAAGTTACAGCATTGTAGCTAGTAAATACCACCAAGTTTTATTACCTACCTAATATTACGTTTACCTACCTAATATTCAAGCCTCATTCTAACTCGTTAAATTTTACGTTTTGCATTCATCGAAAGTTCTTAATTATTAAGGTGACAAACTTCCTAGTTGAACGAGTAAACTGCACTAAATGAGTGATTGAATTTAAACGAACGTTTAAGACGACGTTTCAGGCGTGTAATTACAGGTCTTACATGGCGTTTGATGGGTGTGGTTGGCATTATGCAAAATGGACTCGATGGAGCCGTACTGAAGCTGATTAGGGCTACCAACCACGTTGTTGCCAGTTTAACTAGATTATTATTATTTAAACGTGTTTTAAAAACTGCAATACGATATCCATAGGTTAAGTTAGGTAGGTATACCGAGACGTTGAATTTATTGTTATTGTAAAAATTTATAAAAAAGTAATTAATAATTATTACCTACGTAACACTTTTGAAGAATCTTATGAGGGGAAGATCGATTTATGCAGGTTTAATTTCCATTATCAAACTTAATATAATAAATATATAGGCTTTTAAAACTTTTATATTATTGATTGCATGCACAAAAATATAATTTGAATGTGCATCTAATTCTTAGAAAAATTCTTCAAATAAGCTCATAGAAAAATCCATAAGTACGTACCTCCTTATCTTTGAAGGTGTGAACCAACGCGCCAACCCTAACTTCGTAACAGTAGCTTCCGATAACTGGCTGTATTTACGCAAAAGCCTTAGACCTCAATTATTGTATTTGAACGAGCCGAGCACGCTGTAACCAACCCGGCCATTATTTGCTTAATAAGTAGGTATCATTTTTAAATGTTGACATGTTGGCCAATAGCTACGAGTATTTATGGGTCATAAATAAAACAGCTCTGTTTTATCTAATACTGTGATTAAAATATTTACTGACGTGCGCAGTGTTATTTGTGTCATAGAACGAAATATTTTTGGTTAGCTTGTAATTCCTTGCTAAGTTCAGTCAATTGAGGATAAAAATATTCGTGGTAGTAATTAATAATTAATCAATTTCGAGATTTCAAATCTCTAATAAACTACTTTCAAGCTTGACAACTTCCTTAATTTGGGGAAGGTTTACAACCTTGTAAAATAATAATACAAAAATCTACAAAACAAAAAACATTAGTATAATTGCTGTCATAATTTTGTTTAGTCTATTTTATACTTGGACTTTTGGTATTCTTGACCTATTTTTATATTTTTTTAATGTGGAACATTAAAATGTAAAGAGGCTTGATTCCTGGCTATATTATCATTCTCATTAAGTAGTTACACTTCATTCTTTAACGGATTTTTTACGGATATAATTTAGAAAAGTACGAGGTACATGCGGGATTAGAAACCCCTGTTCGGGAATTGACAGTTCAAAGCTCAATTCTCTGATCTTTTATTGTTTTAACATAATTCCAAATTTTGTTTCAATTATTGAATTATAACAGCATTTAAAACCTCATCATACATGTTTCTTTTCTAGGGGAGCTAGTTCTTTAATTAAATTCAACCAAGATTCATATCATAGCACGCTACGCCTTCACGATTCCGTTAAAAAGCGATACTAATGCAAATAACCTTAAATTATGACTTGTAAGACTCCATAATGCGTAATTGACAGACTTAAATTGTCTATTTCATAAAAGTATTATGCTTTTTCATTGTTATTTGGTCGATTATCTTTGTAAGTAAAATCTTTTTAATTATTAAATGAAGTAAGTACTTACCTATAAAGTACTGTATTTAGTGGAACTTTACTTATCTACTTTGTGGTGGAACTATGAAGTATTTCCGAAAATGAAAACTAACGCCCTCGCTTCGCTTCGGGAAACTTATTCTTTCGGTTTGCAAAGATTTAGTTATATACTAGTTGTCCCAGCGTACTTCGTACCGCATTATAATTAAAAAATGTTTTGGTGATATATCGACAGCAACGCCACCTATCGGGTCCAATTGTGAATCTAAACCATTCCCAGATCCCCTTGAACACACACAAAAAATTTCATCCAAATCGGTCCAGTCGTTAAAAAATGTTTTGGTGATATATCGACAGCAACGCCACCTACCGGGTCCAATTGTGAATCTAAACCATTCTCGGATCCACCTGAAGACACACAAAAAATTTCAACCAAATCGGTCAAGCCGTTTAGGAGGAGTTCAGTATCATACACACTCACACTCGAATTATATATAACGAGGCATTTATCCCAACCAAGTTTTTAGGAAGGGTGACGTCAGCCCCACTGACGTCACCATCTTCACTATTTTCACTCATGTCTCAGATGACCAAAGTCTCAGATGAACAAAACACACGTTTCTAATGCAAAACACTTATTTATTATAAATTGATAGCCTTATTCATAGTTAGATATACTAATGGTCCAACCCTAAGTCATAAGATTCTTACTACAGTAATGTAATAATAATCCTTAAAATTAAACAATGACCTATAATTAAAAATATAAAGAGTACTCACAAGACAACCGTTCGCCAAAATCCTAGTGGCTCGCTCTACGAAAAAACATGGCGACCTCATGTCACAACGGTTACTCCTCGATATCGGAATTTAAAATAACACATTTTTACTTCTTATTTTTAACAATTCAAAGTGATCTTTCATAAATCATAAAATAATTTCAAAGTAATTGTCGATTAATTTGCTCATTTTATGAAACAGTATTAAGAAAACGGATATTCAAAAAGCAACGATAAAACCAATGAACTCGCAGCGCCCTCTGGCAGCTGGAATAAATCAAACGGGTCATAACAACTGCTAATATTTGAAATCTTAAACCATCGTTGCTTTTGGAATATTGTAATTGATTAAAATATTCTTATAAAATTACTTAATTAATTAATAATTCCATTCATCAATTCATTGATCAAAACAAAAGTAATGAAATTATTTGAAATCAATCACAAATTCTAATGTAAAATAAATGGTAACTAAAAATAATATAAACTTCCGCGCAAATGCGTCGACATATATATTAAGATTTTGGATAATTCACAGGATATCTTTATAAATGATAGCTTTCCCCCGCGGCTTCGCCCGCCATAAACCCCTAAATATATAAAAGTTGATAAAAATTTGCGCCCCCCATTTACCCCCTTAAGGGATGTTTTTCGAAAAAATATTTTATACATGTTTCATAACTCTCAATGAAAAACCTTCATACTAAATTTCATTCGAATACCTTCAAAAACGGCAAAGTTTCATACTAACTTTGCACCCCCGTTTTACCCCCTTAGGGAGTGAATTTTCAAAAATCTTTTCATAGTGCTCCCCCACGTTATAAAAGGAGCCCCTGTGCAAAATTTCAAGTTTCTAACCCTTATAGTTTAGGCCCTGCATTGACATGTCAATCAGTCAGTCAGCTTCTCCTAGTGCAGAGCAACTTTTTTCTAATACTTAAATTATTAAACTCGTGATATCTTTCGAATGGAATGTCCGAATTGAATAATTTAAAAAGTTATATAACGGTAATTAAGCAGTCTTGAATATGAATTAATTTATTTTGATAAGGATTAATACTAAGATACAAATAAAGAGCCTTTCCAGCGGCAGTATCTCAATTAAGTTTTTTAAATAAAAAAACACTTATTGTGGCATAACTATAATAGTTAGACATATGCCATCGCGGACTTTATTGTAGATCTTGATGTTCTTTATAAAACCGTAGTACATCACTTTGCTCTATTATCCATAGTTTTCGCAGCGCACGCGATGTAAAGAATATTTTAGGTATTTTTTTTACACCTTGGGTACATTATAAGGATCCCTATTTATTTTCCAAAATAAAATTAGCCTATGTTACTCGTAGATTTCGAATGGTGAAAGAATTTATAAAATCGGTCCAGTACTTTTTGAGTTTATTCGTAACATACAAAAATACAAATCTTTCCTCTTTATAATATTAGTGTAGATGTATTATTACCCGTATTTAAGTTTTATACACAACACAACGCCCCAAGTTAAAATTAACTGCTTGAGTTTATTGTTATAGAATAAAAAATATGATTATTTAATAAAATAAAATTATGGCATAACTATACCTACAAAAAGATCTTGCAGTTCAATTCGCTTTAAATATCCGTTTCATGGTAAACTTCTACCTCTATAAGAAGGATAGCGGAGAGGGGAAGGGCAGATCTAATAAGAGTGGTGATTTAATGGTATGCGAATGTAGTACTATGGGATACTCGAACCATACTCGATTACTAGATATAATCATATAAGAATATGGGTTGTTTTAATTCAGAATCGCTGACGCTTTTGTGAATCTGTTTTTCATTTAAATTGATTGATTAAACAAATATTTTTATATATAAAGGCACACAAATTTAAATCACGTACTTACCTACTTAATTTACCAACAAACTTAATAGGTAAATATTTTGCATTTTAAGTGTGTAGGTAGTGAATTAATTAATGTTTATTTTTAATATTTTAGTTTAGTTCCGTCTTATCTAATAATTACGGCCCGCTGCAACTACGGTTCGATGGCACACCATCCAAATTAGCAAATAAATTATATGGTAATCACTTAAAATGTAATATTCCCGTGAGAACGTGAATTTATTTACTGCTAACACCAAAGCTCGTCAATAGCTTCGATACAAAAAAATAATAGAAAATTAGTTACTTTCAGAACAGATTAAGGTACCTAATGAAAATCTTATAAGTACCTATTTTCTTGACATTATAAGTACTTACTGACAATAGTTGCATGGTACGTAGAGGTATGGTAATTTCATAAGTATATTACCACCTGGTCAAAAATTTTACGTCATCGCCATCAATTCAATCACTGACATTTTAACGAAGTACAATATCTTACCCAAAATGACCTATAGTAATCGATCATAACGGCCAATGGCTTGCTTAATTTTAATACTTATAACAAATATGGATGTGGAAAAAGTCTTTTAAACAAAATCAAACTAAAATCGAATGAGAATCTAGTGAGAATGAAACCAATAGTAACAAAACGGAAAGAGTAAGTACCAACTCAACCAAATAATTGCTATTCTATTCACACCGAGAGGGCGATTTATGCGCGGAATTATTTCCTTGTTGTTTTATTCGGGGATTTGTCACACCCCCGCGTTTATAATTACCCCAGATATCGAGTAACTTTTTAGATTGGATTTATGTAAAAGGACTCGCTTCTATTTTGTGGATTAGAACTGTTTTGTGGCCGTAATTGGGTGGATTTTGGTAAATTGTTACATATTTTGTGGCGCCGCGCTTGGCCACGAATCGATTTAAGTAAAGTAAATATATTATGTATGCTTGTAATAAAGTCGCTTCAATTGCCACTTTAAATCACAATTCTTTGTTAAAACATAATAATAAGTTATTAAGATATGTAGGTAAGTTTGAAATAAGTAGGTATGGAACTTTTGCTTTACTTACGTAACTAATGGTAGATATAAAACTAACGTTTTCCATATTGAGTTAAAGTTGCATAGTATTGGACCCACTTACAAATAAAATTATTTACGTTATTTTTGTTATTAATGGTTCTATTTTTTAACATAGAAATTCCCTTACGCAATACTATAACAAAACCCATAACCTTTACTATCGCCATCTAGTGTTGAAAGGCTTACAACTTAACATATAAATTATTAATTATCAAGTATATGACGCTTCAACTTGCATAATAAGTAAGTACTTACTCATCATTACTAAAATTATTTAATATAAGTAATGTATTCAGGGTCAACAAAGTAAAAAATAACTATTAGTTGCTACATATTTGTTACTACTAAAAAGTTCATCCTACAATACATAGATGGCGTTGAATCCAACTGTCTGGACGGCACTTTTGACCAAACTAGTGGCGAACGGGGCGAACTTACCTGCACAATAATGATTTTAATCATTCGTAATAACACTTTATTTTGAAAACCCTTTTTGTTTTAAATTGAATAAGGTTTAAGTCCCTAGTTTCGTTACTTATTTCGTAAACAAATAAGTAGGCATCTAATTTAATAGCAGTTCCAAAGAAATTAACGTAATAAACGAACACCTATTTTATTATCGGTCGTACAAAATAAAATTAGGTAAGTCATGAAATACCATCATGGTCTAAACAAGTTCACATAGTCTACCTACATGATAAAATCAGCTGTCAAGCATCAGCTGTTAGCTTACTGGATAGAATAAAAAATAGATTTAAATTTTGTTACTTTCTGTGCCCTGCTTCTACATAATAATATTATGTGTATTAAAACTTCCTTAAATTTGTAACGAAGGTGAAAACACACTCAATAAAGAAATATCCATTCCAATCAAGTCGCAATTCCGCTAGCATCTAAAAATAAACGCATGCTACACTAGCGGCATCGCTCGAGCTCATAAAACATCAATTTTACGACGTGACGACCTCGAATGGCTCATAAAAAGTTCACCGATTCAGTCACAGATGGCGCCACGTGTAGTTTGAACGATGCGCCATCTACAGTCAATAGCTGTGAGTTATTTTATGCTTGTTCCTTGAGAGGTTATGGTTTTATTTTATTAGTAGTATGTCTATAAAGTTACGGGCCGAGGCTTTTGCTTCTCGAATATGGAGATATCGGAGGGTGAATGGTCGCCTAAAGACAACTGAGCGACTTTTATTGTTCGTAAATTGGTTGTAAAATTATGACTTGGGTCGTATTGTGCGTAATCACGGCGATCAGCTGGTATTTTATGGGATAAATCACTTTATTGCTTTAAGTGATGTTTTATGAGGTCATAAAGCTTCATTGGAATGGATGTCGAGTCGTCACTTTCTGACAAGAAGTTCGTGGGAAATAAATTACGATACTTATTTACACTGGTTGCCGTGCACACTTCGCTTCAAAGAACCTAGTCTTAGATAAAATAGGCAGGTAATGTTCACATGGGATTGTTTGAACATCCACATTAAATTGTATTTATCTGCTTGTAATACCTACTTAAGTAAAAAAGTTATAATACCAATAGGACACTTTGCTTTAGGTTTATTGACCAATTTTTGGTCTGCGCGTAATGAAATACGTCTAGGTCTGCAACTTACGGTGCGAGGTTCCAGTTAGATTTATTATCGATCACATGCAGCTATTCAGCGACAGATGGCGCTGCTTGTAAGTTCAGCTTTGTGCCGTATTTACATTATAATTTTTATAGAGCATACAGAAAAAATAATAAAAGTTTAAAGCACACATTTTTATTAAAAGAACAAATTTTACATTTCTTAATTAAATTTGGGCTCTATTTTGTTAAATTTTAAATTCCTTTTCGTTTCAAATTTTTTATAATCTCTTAATGCATTGATTTAATATAATATTTACCTCCCTTTTAAATACTTACGTATCTAATAAAATAATTATTTTAAATTGTTTACCAAGTTAAGTATTTAAAAGCTAAGTATTTAAAATTGTTTACAAAACAACAATACAAATACAGCAATTGTAAACTTATATTAAAATCGACCTAATAAATACTTGGGTGGATATAAAAATTAAATAAGAATCGCTCTTTACATAATAATCTCATAATACTGCCACTGTTCGGCCCGATGCAAGGCTAGCGGTTGTCGACTAATTATTTGTTTTACGACAACTTTACGATTATCGTCATCGTTAAGTTGACGTTTACGATCGGTTAACACCTCACCCTGCGATTGTGTTCTCTGATTTACAGTCTTGTTGCACTGCGAGAGGATAAGCGACATGCTATGAAAAATTTACTGCTGTCCCGAGCTGGAAATTATTTAAAAAGCTGTGGTTTTTACTTTTAGTTAATATAATTATGATATATATATAATTATGATATATAGGAGTGGTTGCCGAGGAACCTTTGCTAGGTTAATTTTAATAAAGAGATTTTAAGAAAGAAGTCTGTTCACTATCTGGATTCCTTACTTGTAGTATCCGCTGTTTTGATAGATTTCTGATGCATTATCAAAGACCTAGTGAAAAAGGTGTTCCTTTAGTGGTCGTTCTTCTTAGCCGGCAAGCATTGTTGATGTAAAAACTTCACGGATGTAAAGACCTCGTCATAGTCTTTCGGGTATTCATTGGTGTCTGTAATCTCTTACTATCAGGTGGCTGAACTATAAAATATAAAACACTGTCAAATCAGGCAAAAAAACAAGAGTTGTGTTTTTTGTCAAGATTCTGGGGATTTGACTTACCTTGCGTTATTTTTCATATTAAAAATCGTGTTAAAGACCCGTTGTTGAAGATGATAAAGACCCGTTTTTATCGCTTATCGCTTCTCTGTGGCAATAAAACGTGTGGCTTACCTAATTTTATTGCCACTTCAAATTAATTTTGTAAACATATAAACCGTGTTATTCGTACGGCCCGTTTGAAGATGGGCGTACTCGGCTTTTAAGAACCATTTAGTTTACGTTACTCGTTTGTAATAACTAATAAGGTATTTAATTTTTATTATGATGTTCACAACAAAACGCTTTTCTAATGTACCTTTTAACAATGTTATTACAACAATTATCAACAATAATTTTCATACGTAAGTATGAGTTATAGGTAGTTTAACCATCATCATTTTACTGACTTTAATTGAGATGAAGTAACATTTAATATTAATTTACTTGAGTTATTTGTTAATATTTTTTCTTCTGAGTGTAAGTCATTAAAGTCTATGAATGGCAGTAACGTCGTATGCGGCGGGTTACCAGTCAAGCGGGGATCCACTGCATACTCTCCGACACTGCAAGAAAAACGAGTAAAAACGTTTAGGTGTTAAAGTAGTAGGTATTTAACTAGCCAGGTGGGTAAAACCGTAAAAGTACCCTACCGCCCTGCATGTGTAGGTACCAACTTTACGGTCGGATTAAACTAGGTGGTGAAGAGCCCAGAGACTTGACCATAGCTCGGTCCGTTATCAGCAGGATGCGCCGTGCGTGGGCAAGTTGGTTTGGGCCCAAGTATGGATGAAACTCCTTATCCTGGTACACAAGTAGTTAGGTAAGTATAAAGGGCTATCTTGTGTGTCAAGTACAAACGGTTCTCGAAAACAAATTTTGTATAGGTACATTTATATTATACTTGGAGCAAGTGTTAATTTAATTTAACCCAAATGTATGAAAGGAAGGCCCTGGTGGCTAATAAAACTTGCTTAAAGAGAGGAAAGCAATAAATTACGAATATATTTTACAACAAAATATGTTTATCATTATTATATTTCTTAATACTTTAATTAGCGATGGTACGATTTGTAAGTAACTAAATATAATAATTCGAAAAAAATTATTTAATTTTATAAAATTATAAATTATTTAAATTTATTTTAAAAATATATGCATATCAATCTTCTATTTTCGTGTTTAAATCCTCTAAACCGAAAGTTTAATGACAAAATTAACAATTTTATTGTTAAGGATTTTATCAAGAACAAACAACAAGAATTTATAAATACAACGTTATCATAGCAATTACCAAAATTAAATCGTAAATTTTGACCAATTAAAAAAAGCCCTTACTAGACTAAAAGCTAAGGATTAAAATAAAAATAAAGTGGACATGTTTTTCGCGACCGTACCGACCGCCTATCGCTATGAGTAAGTTATGGCCGCTGTAGGGTGAGTTACACCCTGCTTAGGTCACGTGGCCCGAGAGAGATAGATCTATATAAACAATAATAGGGGTGACAAAGACAGACGACCGTGGGGCGGTAAGTTATCTTCGTTTCATTCAACCCACACTTGCAAAGCTCGAACGTCCGTATAGATCAATAAAACTACTTTATCTCTTTTTGGCACATCCCTATCCCGTCGGCGACTTCCTAGAACGGTACCGTGCCATGCTTTCACGATTAAAAAAGAAATTTGCAAACTTGAAACAATTTTGACACAATAGATTTAAAAATCGCACAAAGACGCACGAAAAAACACAACTTGTAAACAAAGGATAGACACTTAAATTTACAATGCAATTGAGTTTAAAAAGTGCATTGTCTAATTGTTTGGATTTCAAAAAAGGAATGTTTTAACGATTTGACTTGTGCAAGTAATAAGCAAAAAAATGTTATGGTAATAGGAAAGGAAGTTATGGGTGGTAAGAAGCCACAGGTACGGCCGTATTGTGAACTAGTTCACAGACAAGTCTCACTACAACTGGTAGTTAGCACGAAAATAATTGAAGTTGTTAATTCCGTTGCAAGCTGTAATTTCAGTGTGAAGTGCTGTTGCCTACATGATTTACGCGGCCTCTGTGCAGGTTTGTAGCTCTGTTACGAATTTAAAAGTTAACTAAAAATTATATTATTGTACCTACATATTTGTAGAAACATATTCTGTAGGTTTTAAATTAAAAGGTGATGTTCTAAACAAGCTATATTGGTATTTAAAATCAAACCAGTATTGAATTTCTTGATGACATTCTAATTCAAATTTATTTCTTATTGCTAGCATTTAATTTCTTTCATTGTCAATCATTGATAATAATAATTATTATTATTATCGTTAGGTTTTTTTTTCAACATTATATAGCTTTCGTAGGTAGGAAGAAATTTCTTCAGTGAAGGATATTTGAAATGTACCTATATCTGTTAGTTCTCTAAAATACCCAACTACCAAATACCAAACTACTCTAAAATACCAAACTACCAAATCTATTCTTGAAGGATTGGGAAGTCAGCAAATCCGCATTAAGCTGTTGACCCGACTCCAAAGACAGATAAAGGTTGTGATGAAAATGAATTATCTTCATACATCCACATTTTCATTTCGAGTGAACATGATCAAGAAACACTAATGTGTAGGTTCCAAAGTGATTAAATAGATATGATAAAAAGGCCGTATTAAAGGAATAGGTAGGTAAGTATCTACAAAATATTATTTCTCAAACATTTTTGAAAAAATCCAATGTCACGTCAAGAATTATAGCGTCGCAACAGTTTACGCTGTTTTAAAACTGATCCTACGAAACTAATGCATTCACTGATCAATAAGAACAGTGAATTGTATAGAATCGACACTTTTATGAAGGTATAAGTGATTCGTATCCTCTATCGATAGCGATCCGTGGACGATACTGCCGAATTAGCATGGAAATGTTCTTGAATTTATGTATCTTCGAATCATACCCTGACACGTCTCTATTCCTTGTAACAATGTTAATAACGTATAGAACGAAACTATATTTTTATACACTTTATTGGCTTGGCATTTAGGTTATTTAGAATAATGATATTATACGCCTTTTTTATGATTTTAGATATTTTAAAAATGTTTAGTTTCCAATACGCCGTAAACTATTTTAACGTTTTACAATTAATAGTTTTCTTTTCCTGTCCTGGTATTTTTATATAGCAGTTGTAAAATAAATAAATATTAAATACTTATAATCAATATTGTCATATCTCTAAATAATATTTTTGTCATAAAATATATAAAGCTTGTAAACGCTTCGCTTCGAGAATGTTATTCTTTACGTTTACAAATATTAAGTATTGATTAAATTGATGTTTCCCGTAGATATTAAATATTCTTTCGCCAAACCATAACCTATGTCACTCTCCAGCCCCTCAACTATCTCCAAACCAAAAATCACATTGATCTGATCCGTTTTGGCATTAAAGAAATAAAAAACAAACAAAGACACTTTCGCATTTCACTGATTTACGTACTACATTGACCTAATAGTATTACGAATCAGTTGATAAATATTTAACCTAACAAAAGTCTACCCTCATCTACAAGTTTGATACAACCCTTAACGAGAGAGGGTGGAAACGCTCGTTTTTAAGGGTTGATACTGTGGCGTAATTTGGACGATCGCCTTCCGGTATCACCTAATAAAGTAATTACTCGGGTTACACCGCCTCCGCACTCTACAATCAGTGGTAGCGTTCACAAGATAATTGTAGAGTCGGAGTCTTCAATGGGTATTCTACTGTAGGTATAGACTAGCTACACGAAGCATTATGTTATTATAAAATATAATGACGTTATTTATACAGTTTATTTAAATATAACAGCTTTTATAATACAATGTGATAGTAATATATTTTGTGTCCAAATAATAATTTGAATTTTAGTTCATATGAATACTGCTGTCATTGTGTAACTTTGCCGAATGCTTTCGCATCCCAAGCAATAGTAGGAACATAATAATGGATTATTTCAATTGATACAGTTTAAATCCCTGTTCATCCTCAAAACCAGGGTCGCGGATGCGAACTGTGGAGGTAAATTTGAGGTGAATATGACAAATTGATATTGTTATACAAACGCTGTGGGTTCTAACCTAGTTAGTGTGCTCCTCCCTGCTACCTCTACCTAGAAGTCCATGTTCGATTCCCATCTGGGTCAGTATTTTAATATCCCCTATTAATTTTTTATAACTTCCTCGATACACTGTTAACTTTGTACACGGTACTACCCAAAGTCGGTACCTGATACGTTAACAACGAAACACTATTGTGTACAATTCATTTTTCAAATTTACGGGAAACTAAAAACACATTCAAATTATAAACTGCTAGCAAGAATGTTGTTTCTAAAGAATATTAATGACACTTATACTTTGTAAGTATTACAGACATCCTACATGATGCGCCAGGAAATTTATTAAACCTTGATAATGTTTTCCCTTTGTTATTTTAATCAATTTCCATCTACTTAATTTATGAAGCGCACCTATGCATTAAGACCCTTAGCATTAAAATTATAATAAAAATACCTCACAGAGTACGCTGACGTCTTACGCACTAATTAGATATTTTAAATAAGTTGAACTATCTAGGGCAATAAATTATATGTGTACCTAATTACGAGTCGAGTCGACGCTATTCTGCTGATAATAATAATGTTGGTAGTTAATAGTACGTGGGCTTTAGGGTTCTGTGCGTGCGATGAAATAACCTAACCCTTAGCTAAAATATACATGATCCGAGTATCGATATCAGTCTCTACTATAGCGTGATCGTTACAGCAAATAACGACATGAGATTATAATTTATATGAAAGTATAATTTTATATCTTTAAATAGTATTTCTATGTGATTCTTTTGGTGTGGCACATGTCCATAGGTAACAGTGACCACCTACCTACCATCAGGTGCTTCTATCCAGTCCTTGAGATTATTCCTATTAACCAAAATGACTTCTACAATCGTGCAATAGGCTTGTTGGATTGGAAGTTGAAATTTGATATATTTGTATATTTCGCATTCGTTTCCCGATATAGGTACTTCGCAAAACCGAGAGAGCCAGGTTAGCCAATGACGAATGTATGCCGCAATAAACAAATTTTGTTTCATGTATTTTATACCTACAAGAGTATGAGAAATCTAAGAAACCTGTGCCTTGTGGGCCATTAATGGGTTAATGCCATTAAAAAAAGGATTATCAAATACTATACCTATCATGTGGCGTGTAATAAAATTAACTGTACGGGACCATGTCACGTGAGACGAATTCGGATCTGCGAGCTTTTATTTTTCTGAAAAAATACAATGTAAATTATGTAGTTCTTCGTTAGGCGATACCTATATTTACGATAACATTTTAATGACTATTTATTTAAAGGTATCTATCTACTAACCTACTTAGTTGCCTTGTGCAGGTTTTAAAATTCGATCATTTTTGCTTTTATTTAACTTGCAATGTATGTAAAGAGTATGTACTTATGTAGGTACTCGTAAGTATATTTGGGTCAAATCTACAAACTGAATTAGATTTTTTCCGACATGTTGTATAATGCTTTAGTTGACTACTAGATAACTAGCTGACTAGCTGTGCCCGCGACTTCGTCCGCGTGGATATCTAGTAGTCAAAAAATTATAAAAATGCTTACATTATAGTGCCATTTTATCCCGTAAACAATGCATATGCTATCAAATTAAAAAGTTACGCAGATCCTTTCTGTAATCCGAGGGTAACTTAAACAGTTCCATCCAATTTATTATACAACCTCATTTTTATTTCGGCGAAATCAAGTTAATTCTTCAATATCCATTTCTCTTGTCTCCCCTACTTTATCTTGGAGATCAAGATGCGTGACAAAACTGGGAACGTCCCATAAAATAAGTGGATGTGTGACACGCCTGCGCACCGCATGTGTGAAAAAAGCGAGAAATATCATCATAAATTAAGAGTAATAGCTTTTAAAGTATGGGTTAAGTACGCGCTTGTTATCTTTAAAATATAAATCTCGTCTTATTATCGATAGATATACATATCTATGGAAATATCTAATCTGACTGAAACGGAATACGTATCAAGTCTAAAAATAATTATGTATAATGACATAATGTAGGTACGGCGTTATTTCGTGCAATAAAATTCCTTCATTTGTTAAAACAAATACATTTACTGACATCCTCTACGATCTCTCATTATTATTGATAAATATTATATATGACCAATATAATTATATTAAAATAGTTTCTTTCGCTGTTCTCATTATAAAATGCTAATAGAAGCAAAATGTTAATGTTCGTGAGAGTATTGATAAATATCTACATTCATTAAATTATTTTGAGTATGAGTTTCATAATAATGAAGTTAATCTCGCGAAAAGTGAATGTAGTCAAAAGTATGTCAATAAAGTTAAAATAGTTGATGACAGGCATCGATACTTTTTAACATATTATACCTACAAAATAATTTTTGTTTTAAAATGTTTTTCCTCCAAAAATTTTCTCCACTGAACAATGCAAGGAGTACCGCGCTCGTAGGTATCATTGCGCTCATGCTCACATCGGTATCAAACAAAACTTTGGTCACGCTTAATGCCTTTACGACTGCCGGGGGTGACATAAAGAAAATGAAAAACATTTTGTATTATTCTTGTTGTGCTCTTGTCCCGCCTAACTTCAACGACCCTCCGTAGGCCGGACACAAACTTGCAGATTTTAATTGCGACTTGGATTATTTTTTGACAGATGGTATCTAGGTGGTAATTCTAGAAGTCTGTAATTCTTAACGCATTTATTCAGTAACAAAAGTGTGAGACAATTATTTTTACCTACCTTAACTGCTCACTTTGCGTAGTCTTTGGAGTGCTTTATGTTAATTGAATTATAGAAAATTTAAACTAACCAATGCCAATGACGTGGCAATAATAATGCGTGAAATTAATATGAAACACTTTCTTCACTGCCGCTCTGGGCCATCATTTTAGGTATTAACATCCAATTTCCAACACGACCAGAGAAAACGATATGTAACATTAATAAAATTGTTCTGAAAAGCGCGAAAACACACACTAAAAAAATTAAGTAGTGGTCAACAACCTCACTTTCGACCGCATCCAACGAAATTGAACTTTAAGAAGTTAAATCACGTAGGTACCTACTTTTGATACAAGACGCTTCAATTAATAACAATACGTAAACTTCATTAAATATGTAAGTATACTTAAGAAAATTTGGTATTTCTAAATCCCAGGCGTACTTCGTTATGATGTGGCCCGCCTTATTATCGTCTTCCTTGCCAGCGGCTTCTGTTTAGACAAATATCTTCAGAAACTAGTTACGTGTTTCGACTTTAATATAAGTAGCTTTTTAATATTTATCACCTGGAGTGATCAATCTCTGTCGCAACAGAGATGTATGTCTCCCGTATTTGTTAACAACGACGTTATGTAATCTGTGCTTTAAGACCGTAAAGTAATGTTATGTTAATTAAGGTTATAATAATTTTATTCTTTTAATAACTCTATTTGTTGTGAGTTTTGTTCTATTGGTTTAATTGATTGTAGTAGAATTTAGTGAATTTTTATTCGTATGATAATTATTATGTTGTTTTAAGCTGTCCTGGTTCACTTTAAAAAAATATATAGTAGACAGTGAACTAGCCTGCTGAGCAAGATCTCGCCCGGGTTCGACTCCCGGCTAAGTTAAACATTTAGGTTCGTGATAAATAAACCTGTCTGTAATGTCTTAAGATTATAATGTGAAAATATCTTTTTATGAAGTAAATAAATTCATTATGATCCTGCAGGTATCAATGTGCAGATGTTCATTTATCACTGAGCTTTTTTCAAATAAGTAGTCGAAGGAGCAGACGGCATGGCATAGTATATATGACATACACCGAACATACAGCTGTGAGGTCGGTGATGACATAGCACCTAGCATAGTGATCTCCGTCACCCATGGACATTATAATACTAAAGTCAACATCGACGCATTGCCGACCAAAAAGTAAGAGGCGAATTATTTGTAGCTCTCTGACACTACGACTATTATGTACATAGTCTGAATCTCCTTTACTGACTTCTTGTAGTTGTGGTCCTGTACTATGTAGGTATGAGCGTTGTCGTGCTATAACTTACAATTTTCATGAACGGAGTTGAATATATTTTCCCCACCGTTCATATAATCGCACACGCTCGCTGAGACGAACGCGCGATACTCTATAAAGTTGTCAACTGTAACTATTTCTGTGCTGTTTGTTTTCCTTTTGACAAATAGCGTCTCGTGCCGGCGCCATCTTGCGGCATTCCATTGAACAACACTATATACAGACAAAATGTTATTCAAAGGAATGTCTCGCAGCTACTGTTTTTGTTTACACCGAATTAAAGGATGGATGCAACGAGCTATGATGGATGGATATACTTTAGGTATTGTATATAATTTATATGAGTGTTGGAAATGATTAACACTTGCTTCGGTGAAGTAAAACAGTGTTGCGCATCTAAGAGCTAATCATAATGTAAGGTAAGCGAAATATGCCTATAGGTATGCATTTAGTCAGCTTGGTGAACTGTAGCCAGTAGGTACCCCTCACGTTATGAGAGGAGATCCAACCCCTGTCGTATGACAATGATGAGTTATGATGGATGATGATGATTGTACTGGTGAATAAGGAACATCAACGGGAAGGATACATGCATCAATTTTTTTTTAATTTTTTGCTTCAGAAATCGTTATTTAATGTAAACATTTACCTACATACATTACCATGGATATTTCTTTAGGTAACATGTTATATGTAATTTTTTCCATATCATCATTTTTAATAATCCAACAATACTTGGTTAAAATAAGGGAAGTTAAAAGCCTTAAAATAAGAATTTTGTAACGGCTTTGGAAAAGCTATTGCTTTCTCCTCAAAAGCCCGGCCCATCCTTTAACCGCCAGAAGTATAAGTTTAGGAGACAATTCTTTACCTATCTCCCCAAAGCCGGCTAGGTTTTATGAACTATAAAGCATATTTCATAAATATTATATATCGCGGTCACATAACTCAGCCGGAGTCCCGGGTTCGCTCGCTCGTCGTCGTGTGTGGCTCGCGACTCTTCTACCCTGCCACGCTTGTAATTTCGCTCTAATACTTAGCTTTTAACAAAAGAATGTCGACCGTTCTCACCTAATCAAAAGGTTTGAATTCAATTGCAATGAGTCCAAAAGTTAGGATCTTTTAGCTAGGTTTAATAGCTAAAGCCTTAGACAAATGTGATCTATGATAAACGTGATTTCGGTAACGAGCTCCGCTGACGTTGATCTATGCTCACGATTGTTATTTTTCTTAGGAAATGGAGGAAAAAAATAAAAAGTGTGAACACAGCGCTTCACTAAATAAGCGTGATGAAAAATAGTTTATTGTGAGATCACGTGATTCGGAGCAATAAAGATCACATCCCAGGAGTAATCTACTCTCCGAGAAATTGCTTATTTCTCTCCTAGAGATTCTTTGTGAAGGATTATGTTTTGCTTATGTTCAAATATTTCTTAAACCTTCCTAAATAAAGTCTATATATTCTATCGACTAGAATAGAACATTGAGCTGATTTATTAGGCTTAATAAAATTAAAATCCCACACAAATCTTCTGCGACTGAAATACGTTTTTCTAAAACGTATTTCGTTTGGCAAGTAAATAGTTCTAATTTTGGCAGCCAGCTCGTTTAATTTCACCGCTGGAGTCAGTGCTAATATTGAGTATAAATAAGGTTGAGAGTGAGTTCATTATATCTTACAGATTTATTGTAAGTAACGGTTTATTCATAAAATTAATAGTTTGTAGTATGTACACACCTCGAAGTGCGGTGGTACTCGTGTGCACCAACTATGACAGATTATGCATGCGAAGCCGCAGTATAAATTGCAATGTTGCCAACTCAATCTCATCTTATTTCCTTGGCATCGACGCCGACAACTCAGTGATTTATACCGCCGTGCCAACCTACAAAAGTTCTCGGATTAAATAGTTTTTCTCGTTTCAATATTTGGCAACAAAATATTTTTCTGTCATTTTTTTTCTTTGCGCGCTTTCAAGCACTGAACAATATTTCAAGTCTGCGTACGCTTAAATATTCTTTTCCATTGTGTCGACGTTTAATGTACTTCTAAAAATTTACGGAGTATCTTGTTTGTTTTGTAGAAAGTCTAATACTCGTATTTTATAAATTATCTCAGGCGCTCTTAATTTATGACATTTATATTGAAATGGACTCAGTGGTTACATTTTATTAGTTATTTTGTAGCCGTATAAGTACTCACGCCAAAAACCTGTTAGTTAAAATCTGATTCAAATAAAGTTATTAATAATTAATGCAATTTCTACTTCAATTTCAAAATTGGCAAAGTAACTGACCTCCGACGGCTAAGTTAATCTTCTACCATGTTCTCGAACCCACGTAGGAATTAACCTAATGCTTGAACCGAAAATAGTCGCGCGTTGCAGCCCTCACATAGCCGCTGTAATGGTGACACATTACTAAGTGTTACGGAAATAAATAGCGAGGAAAAAGAAAGAAAGAAAGATTAAGCCTGTGCGTACGTCGCATTAGTCGAGTCCAAAAATAAAATTAATTTGTGCAGTGTGAAAGTTCACTGTGGCGACAAACGATCGCTCTTGTACTAATAGCGTAGTTTAAAAAATAGTCTTCGAAACACGTGTACGATAATCGAGGATAAAAGTCATCTCGAGGTCGCCGTATCCACTTAATTGATTCTTTTTAAGTGTAATCTTGCAATCACTGGAGCAGTGTGGTGGATTATGCTCTAGGCCTTCGCAGTTATGAGGAGGAACCTGTAACATAGGTCGAAGTTAATCTTAACAGTCTTTTCGATTTATCTAATCAATTTTGTATTTTATTTCAATCTATAGGAATGGTGCAAAAATGTACTTAGAAAATTGCATGTATTAAGTGTAATCTAATAACCTTTAATTAATGGAGAAAATATGTTGGGAGAAACATTTACTTTACTAAGTATATCCGAAACCTGATATACTACCAAATATGATTTTAAAATCTATACACTTGTAACGTTAGTTGATATTAATGTATAGTAATATAGTTCCCTTCCCATAATCCAAAATAACATTTATACGATGAGTACAAACCAAATATTTGAAGTAGGTAACTTTTGGTCGGATTTTTTCCATTGTGTCATGTTTCGCGAAATTTACGCCCAGCTTAAACCGCTCAAAATTTTAGCTTCGCCCGTCCAAAATCCTGATTAATGTGCCAAGCGGGGGCGGATCGAAATTCAACGCGGAAAGCTTTCCTGTACCCTTTTTGATATAAATATTTTAGCATATTCGTTTGTAGTAGTAGTAGTAGTGAAACACACAAAATTAGAAAAAAATTCCGTCGCTAAATCTTAATTTACGTTTCTTCAGTTACTTAAGTAGTCTTTACTACTACTTAGTCTTGTTAAAGTAATGGCGCAGGCAGACTTTAGAAAATTGTTTAAAACAATATCCAATAAACTTCATTTCATTTACTATAATTTTTAGGCCCAGCAACGACATCTAACCAGTTTTTAACGCGCTAATGAAAGAACCTATACCGCCTATACGTCGTGGAACAGAGACTCAATTTAATTTATTCTTCGTGAGTACGCCAGACTTCCCCATTACAAATGTGTGCAGGCGAGGGTCACATCAATCAAGTGGACTGATAGCTGGCTCATACGTCGTCTACACTGTCGATGTAAAGGTTGAGCAAAAGTAATCCGTTCAGCTGGAATAAATATTAAGTGTAAGACTTTCATTTTTCTAACGCTTTCATGTAAGTGAATTAAGCGGCTTTAATGATATCCAAGCTGGTAACGTATCTTAGACACAGCTGGCGTGACATGGGAACTATGACTACTTAACTTACCATATGTTTGAGAGTGGTAAAAATCACCGCTTACCATTAATAGAGTAAATTAGAGAGTTACTATAAAAAAAAGTAGACGTATAGGTAGTGAACGTTTTGTGTGGGAACATGTGTAAAAAATCCTGGAAGAAAATCATCTTGTCCGTTCCCAATAATGGCTGCTTAATTTCTGCAATAAAAACCATTTTATATTATAATACTATCACAAAAAGTTTCATTATAATAGTAATGGCGCTGTTGTAGGGCAACATACGTCAGGTAGGGTCCCGCATGCGTCGAGTGGGGATGAATAAAATTGATAGCCGCACAGGTATGCGGGGTGGCTCGGGGAGGGGCCACATTACTTCCACGTTTAAAAATGGCATCCAAATTCTGTAACAGAAATCTATACGTATAATAAATCTGTAACTTATCTGTCTGTTGGTAGATTTCGTTTTAAGCAACTTCATGAGCCTGTGGTTTTAAAACTGAAAACAAGAATATAATGATCGAAACGTATCGTTTATAATCTTACAAATGAAAAAACCGACTTCAAAATAATACAAATTTAAGACTTATATGGTTTTCTCATGGATGCCAGTGTCAGAACTGAACCAAATTGTCATGGGACTACAAAAAGAATCATCAAAATCGGTTCACCCAGTCAAAAGTTTTGAGGTAACAAACGTAAAAAAATGCATTCGAATTTGGAACCTTCTCCTTTTTTGAAGTCGGTTAAAAAGGTCTCTATCGAAAAAGAAGAAATTTAATAGTAGGTATGTGTACGCAGTTGCAGCAAATGTATGTGAAGTGAAAATGAATCTATGGCAGTATTATGTACCTACCTATCTAAGTTTGTAATAACCAATAACCAATAAAAAATATTGAATGTAAATAATTTTCAAATAATTAGTCCTGTTTCTACGCAATTAACGGTAGGTCTTCCCTATTTCTCAAGACATATTTCTACATAAGCTCTCTAAACTCCGCGGGATTAGCATACAAATTAAAAGTATTTACGCATTAATCTAATATGCGTTAACGAATGTAATAAAATCCTTGGCGAGTGGGGGTGAATCTGAGACAATTTGCCATTCGCGCCCTCGTAAGCCCACCTATATGTCTTTCTTATTGCCGACTAAATCTCGAATATACAACTAAGATTAATCTCGCTGAAAGAAAGGGTAGCGTACCCCTTTCTGATAGCATGTGTAAGAATATAATAGCAACTTCAACCTCTGGACAAGTGGATGTTAATAAATATTAGGTTAATAAACTTAAGAACTGTTTTTTTATGATGGTACAGGTACTCACGATATGTATTTTGTTGTATGGGGTCACGGCGGAGCTGCGGTGGCGTGGAAAAACTTTTGACAGGATAACAGATGACATTTGACATTAATATGTTAGTCCAGTGTTTCCCTAACATTGTTCTGCCATGGCCCGGCTTCCGTTTAATCCGTTTTTGTATTTGGTTTACCGGCGATATATCGGTGTACATATCGCTACTACCCGTATCATAATAAAATACAATTCGCAAATATATTTTGTAATCATAACTTAATTCGTTTTTTAAGTTATTTAAGTTTAATAAAATTCAGCGTATGTACAGCCCTAACTCCGTAAAGTCAGATAGAAAAGCTTGGAGTTTTAAAAATTGAACCTATTATCTAATTATAGCAGTTAAAAGGAAATACGAGCACCGTCTTTATACTCACTTACGTCTACTACCGTTTTATTGATGAGTATTATTATTATTTATTTTTTCCTTAATGATCATCATTAGAAATCATAATTATTTAGTCATTCAATACACATGAGGTTAGTTTTACATTAATTTGCAAAATAGCTAATATTGGGTAAGTTCATCTAGGTTTAAAGCTTTGCAGCTAGTTTTTTTCTCTCGTCTTCTTTTTTTCTTAGTTGACAACGCATTGGTGATGCGTTTAGTGTTGCTGAGGTCCATGGGCCAGGACGACCATTGACCACCATGTGGCTCGTCTGTTATTATGTCAGTCATTAACATAAGGAAAAGTCGATGGATCTGTAAAAAAATACCAATATAAAGATCAGTCAATAAAATCGAAAACTTTTGTTTATCGATGCTTAAATAAAGTCAAACGGTGTTCATTCTGGTAAACACACAAGAGGTATTTGACCTTTTGCAATATCCGATTTGTTGTTAGGATGTGTATCGTATATCGTGAGAACATTTCACAACACCAAACATGCAATTGCGATAATTTGCCGATTAAATTCCAGAAGCAGGTTTCAAATCAAATGATCAGAGGTGCGATATATTTTGTTTTTTATTCCGATTGCGTATACATTGCGGGAACTGAATTGAATTATTGCAATTCGTTTAAAATGAGGCTTTTGATGCATCCTTGGTATCGGAAACATAATATTTAATGACATATTGAACACAGAATACGCCGAATGGAACAATCCAAATAAACATGGAACATTACTATTGCTTAAAACCTAATACCTTTAACCTAGTAGATAAACAGTGAAATATGCTGACTGATTAAATAAATTAATCAGTCGAAATATTTTAAATGCTTAGGTTATGCTTTCTTGTTTAGTATCTATTAGATACTATTGTTCTTAGCGTGTTAATTAGGCATATGTTAGTGTGACACGAACATCTTAAAAGATAAATTACGTAATGATAATGATGATTACAACGCATTAAAAACAACACTCAAAACACAGCTAAGTTGCGCAATATCGATCGATATTCATTATTTCCACGGCAGAATACTCGCAACCCTTATCAAGGGAAGACGCCCGTTTTTTCTCGGTTTTCCCAAATAATTTATTTAGCGGGCCGCCGTCAATTTATCTCTGTGGGAGCTAATTTCGCGTCGGCCCGGTGGCTGCCTGGCGCATGCTGTAATTCAACAAATTGCGCGTCCTACAGAATTTATGGGCTCTCCCACTTGACGAAGCGGTCGGCTGCCCTTCTTCTATTGTTCTTGTACTCGTACTGGTCAGCTAAAATAGAATAGAATTCAGGATGTAGCCGAGGTTGTCGACCGCGTCTTACCTACGAGCGTGTCAGCTACCATGTCCGTTTTAGAACGGAATTCGACCTGCAACTAAAACACTCGACGCTTCCGCTTATGTTCTTAACTTCACGTTAACTTGTATATTAACGCATTTGTTAAAACTTAAAACCCACGTAATTTTAATAGTACTAATGTTTCAAATACAGCCGTATTTTTCGTTTTACCGTTAGTAACCCGGAACTCGTGTGAGACAACCTTTATCTCTGTCGTAGATAACATACCTACGTATAAACGTATTAATTATTCGGTTGGCGTCCTTTTTCTTTATTACACTGGAAGGGGAGGTAAGGAGAAGTTGTTTCTCTTTGATTTGTATAGAATTTCCTTAATCAATATTTACTTTTTTTGCGACTTAGTAAAACTGCGAAAGATATTCCAACTATAGGAATTTGAAAGTAGTTGTAGCGATTTTTAATATCGGTTGCAGGTGTTTGCATCCAATACTTTGCATCTGAATACCAACCACTTGTCTACTAAACTACTACTACTGACTTGCTAAATGCCATTTTCGTGAATATACAGTTAATAGAGAAACGATGGTCAGTGATCACCGCACACAGAACAGAACTGTTACACCTAAACCATCACTGCCGTGTTTCCGGCTGAAAAATAATCGGGCAACTCGTTTCCTACTGCCTCTACGGTATTCGCGACTAAAACACCTTAATTGATTCTAGAACGACATACACCAGGAAGGCAATATCCTAAGAAGCTACCTACCATAAACATAAGTATCTAAAATGAGTACCTTGTTTAATTTTATTACATTTTTATTTACTTATTGAATACCTAAGTTTGAACATAGCCAAAACCAATTTTGAGTTTTAAATCCGCAGTGCTATTTGTCCAATGTGTTATGTTTCTTTCTGCTGACTGCGGATCGCAGACAGTCGTCTCGCTCGCGCGCGCCGCGACGGATCGCGAGCGTCAGCACTAAGGATTTATACAGAGTAGATACAACCAATTATTTAATCGTATTTTTTTAGCTTCTTTTAATCATGCCATCTCATAATCATAATTATAATTATAAGTATACGATCTAAAACTCAACTCGTTAACTATGGTAAAAGTTGTACCGAATGAGAAGATTTAGCAATAAAAATATGTATTATTAATCATTACGATGATCTAACTTGTCAATCCCGCTTTGCCGTTCTACGGTCGAAATTCAACTGAATTAATTCATTTTGTCAAAGGGTTACTTAAGTTTAGCGCTAGGTAGTGAATGCTTTATTAAATGTTTAAATTTAGCTTTCTACATTTTTTATCATGTTAACTTTGGCAAATCTCACACGAATGTCGCATGAATTATTCTTAAAAAGAGGTAAAGATCTAAGATTCATTGCTAAGTACATATTAATGTACTTAATTAATTGTGATGACGACGGTATGCGTCAGGTGCCAACAGCGCCACTCACACGAGTGGCATGGTGTTGTGCGCTCAATAGTATTTAGTTAAAACAAAATATCGTAGAGGTTTTACAAAGGTGCTCAAATTAAATAAACAATCACTAATTTGCAACGCAGTGAAGTCGTGCTTAGAGTGTGGTAAGGTATTTAGGATAACCAATAATAATTCACATGTCTCAACGCATACCCAAAATTCTCATGTCGTACCGCCGACCACAGCCAGTCCACCTGCTACATACCCGCGTGAATCATTCATAAAAAAAGACACGCTCTACAACACGGTCTTTTGCAAATTTGTCGCAAATCATTTTGCTGTATAGTTTTTTCGCTCTATATTATAGCGTTGTGTTGCTTAAATGAAATTAACGAAAATCAGCGAACAAAATTACTTTTGTTTCACTGGTTGTCTATCCCACTCGATGTCTACCCAAGGACTACCTGTTGGCAGCACACTCAACTGACATTGACAATACGTACCTATTTATTTAGGTATAGGGCTGCGAATCTTAACTTCCGAATCCAAACGCAAATTCTTGCTTTTGTTGAAGCTGACCAATTTGACAAACGTGCTTAAATATCAGAGACACAAAATAAAATTGTTACAACATACAACATGTTTACTACAATCAAACAGTAAATAATATTCCAATTAACGCACCTAATAACACGTAAACACACCGCGCTCACTCTATATCATATCCTTAGTCTTTGTAAATCAGCATATGCAAAGTGGTATAGCAATAAATCTAGCAGCTCTTGCTCGTTCTCGCATCATGTTACATCTTAATTTCAGAGCCGGCTCGTCGGAGCCTGCCTGCCAGAGATACGGCCTTTTATCAAATACGCATTACGCTAGAAATTAACTTAAACTGAAAAAAAAAATCGCCTTTCCGTGCGCGTGAGCGATAAATAATACCGAGCTGTTAGAATGCTGAGTTTGTTTTACATACCCATGGGGCTTGCGAGAAATTATTAGCATTTTAGTCCGTTCTTGTTTAAAGCGACGTATTTCGAAACGATGATATTATTCTAGCTCGCTTAAGATTTCTAAATAAATTCTAAAAGCTATTATTAACTGCGCATATATCTCCGATTCTGGTTCACTATTCACATGAATATTTACTTTTAGATGGAAATGGTTGTGCTTTTCTTCATCTTTTAGTGCTATGTTAAAAAAGCCCACGGAATATTAATTCCGACCTTTAATAACCTCGTCCTTGTCGCTTCAAATAAATAAATTATTTTGCCTTGTCACGCTGTTATAATTATTTTTTAATCTCTTATAATTGGCATTTTAATTAATTTCGCTTTTCCTTTTGTTTCAGGTGGTCGTCGCGTGTAAACCGTAGTCGATGCTAGGGTAGGTGTCGATTCCATTGAAATATCTAAGAGCGCGCTCCGTGATAGCATTCTGAGATCTCTCACATTTTGTTAGCAATATAAAATGTGTTTTGTTTGGATTGTCGAATTGCCGCTTGATATACTCCACTCGCCCGACACGCTTTGACGTCGCGAGATCAAGATATCAAAGTCGACTGTCGAATAAATTTTTGTGCCAGCCCACACGAACGCTTAGGCAATCGACTGCCGAAGATTTATTGTCAAAATTTCCCGTTAGTAACGCTTACCGAGCACACTCCGCGTATCACTATTTCACAAATAAAAGAACCAGTCGCGATATCATCGTCGACTATAAATTATATGAAGCTCGTATGAAAAATACACGTTTCGGAGTCCGCTTATTTATCGCTTAGCTTGAGTTATGTATGCATACGTTATGTTAATCTGGAAATAATATTAAATAGACGCTTCGATTAATATTAATTAGCTCCTGTCAATAAGTTGCGTCACGAGTAAGAAAAATGTAATGTCGTAAAGGTAGGTATGTTTGTGAGGACCAGACGCGTACGGGGTGTGGGTAGCGGTCTAGGGTAGGGAGTGGCGCTATCGGCTGATCTGGTATCGGTTCCATCGGTACGGTGGCTGTTCCACACTAGGAATAGGTCGAGTTCCCGCGTTGTTCTGCCCCGTGATATATTGTTCCGCATCTCCCTGTATAAATCTTGAACGCCTGCTGAGGTACACGGCACTCGGTCGCTGCGCCGCAGCCTGCAGCTTCAAATGGAATTGTGTTTTTATTTATCGTGCGAATTGTGCCCCACTATCGCTCACTCGGGATCGCAGTTTATCTGACAAAACGCGAGGCTAGATCGATTCGAGTAAATCTCTAAACTTATTGTCACTCAACTCTCGGTTGCATAAATGATGATCCGAATATCGAGCGTTTCAACCCATTGATTTATGACGAATTCAATAGCTCACGTCGCGGTCGGTTGCTCGCAAATGTAATGTTTTAGTAACGTCTGTAGCATAAACCTCGCAAATATAACTAAATTAACTTAAAAGTAACAACAGACAGATCTTTACATAACTTGAATAGTACAATTCAAAGAGTAATTTAGAAATGAAGGTATATTGTATTGATCGTAGTGGGGTATACTTAATATTTGTACCGATTGGCCTATAAGGCTCTTTATTTAAGCTTCTGTGAACATGAATGATACTCATGACGTAAGGTAGTGTAACCCAGCATAGTTCGTATTAAACGATATAATATGTAAATAGTACTACTAGTATGAATTTGTAATCGAAATCTGATGTACAATGCGCGTATACGTTTAAAAACAATATACGTAATAGCCTAAGTGGCAAGATTATGAATAGTTTTCTCTTGGCGTGACTACTTGTTAAATTAATTTTAATTTTTATTGCATGTTAGTTCATGAACCTCCTGTTACGAGACTTGAATACATACTCATTAACACGGGCAGTGTTGATAGTGCGAATCATTTTTTACCTTTGAATTTTATTGGTTTAATTTCGTTAGAGCGACTATTGTGTTGAACTATAAAGCAACCTTTTTAACAACTTTTTTAACATATGATTGGAGGTCTATTTTATCTCCTGATTACGTCTATAATGCTATACCTGCAATTTACGTCTGACTTTAGGTAAAATTATTGTGATACGGATTACCCAGTTGTAGAATTTTGTCCGTCTTTAATTTGAACAACGAAGACAATACTCAGGCAATATGGTAAAAACAGTGAGGTACTCATTGGGTGTAAAATGTAACAGTGAAAACATCATCTAAAATAGCACTCACTTCACCAGCAATCTTGTAGGTAACTACAAATTTAAATGACAAAGTTACGCTTGAACTACAAAGTTACCTTAGGTAACTTTATGGGTCAAGTGTAGCATTATTAGGCAACTCTGTGGTTCAAGGGTAACTTTTTCATATACTCGTACCTACATTAATTATACGACAATTTTTTTTACAGTTTAACATTATCTGATTTTAAGTTATACAAGTCGTAACACGATAATTCGTATAATTTTGTTACTTTTTTGTCGAACATAATGTTATGAATATTTATCGATGAAAACTTCGGTATGTCACGCCAATAACATACATACGTAATTGCAAAGGCTTTAGAATGAAAAATATTCCATTTATTAGTCGATAGCTTAACTTATTATTAGTGAAATAGCTTACCTATAGTCACTTGAAAATGACAAGAATCAATACTAGTTGTGCCCAGTATACGAATAGCTAATTAATATAAGTAATAATATAATTTATTTTAAGATACAGTAGTGTTAATATTTTTGGATTCCTATAAACATTTACGTAATTTGTCTCCTTAATGTAGTTTAGTCGAGTAAACTTTGGTCGGGATTCTTTCGATTTCTTTTTAGTTATCAACGAATTAAAGTGCCAAATTCCTTTAACTATTTTAATATTTTAATTTACAACGTACCTCAGAAAGTTCCTTATTTTGTCTCAGACTTTATTTGAAATATCAAATTTGTTTTGATTTGATTCGCGATACAAGAAAGAATCTACGTCTAAGTTTATTGTAATGTTTACTTTGTTAAAAATATTGTAAATATTATAAACGTCTTATTTATAAAGCTTAGCATTAAATAACGTTTACAAAAACGCTATTAAAATTATTACACTTGTTTTAAACTCACTATTTTCGATTTTATACAAATTTATTTTAACAAAGTACTGTAAACAAATTGATTATTTACTTATTTATTTGGTAACGTGCTCATGAACGATATACGTAATTTTGTCCTTAAAGAAGCATTTGTCATACGTAATTACTAGGTAGGCCCAATTTATTGTAATTGTATCATAATTGATTAATATTAATTAGTAATAATCGAAGAGAAATACTTAAAAGTCGAGGGAAACTAGTTAAAGTGATTTAAATGTTTGTGTTTTATGATTGTAATTGTGTGAAAAGTTTTGTAATATTATACGAGTATATATTACCTATCATTGTCTATCGGAAGGAAAGCGATATTATAATTTTTGTACAATATCAGCTATAGTGCGAGATTGATCTGCATTAAATAAAAATTCTGTTACTGTAAACACATTTTTTTTTTTTTATCGCCCTAAAATAAAACGTGCTGTACTGTACATTGCGGAGCGGGTGGGGTAAAGTAATCACCTGTAAAGTGGAAACACCAATGGAATCTAACCAATTAGTGATAAGATCGTTCTGATTGGTTAGTGATCGCGTGATATGATAATATGTCGGACAGCATTGAAAAGAAAGCAGGTTTGATTAATATCGCAGCACAATTATTGCGACTAGGTACTAAATACCTACATACGCCGTAAAAGTCTCGCAGAGGTTTGAAAGTGAGTCTACCGATAACCTAAATTTAATTTTTGCGTGGTGATAACATTTTAAAGTGAATTATCACATTTATCCACGAACGAATGTGTTGTGGGTTCGTGGGAAAGACTGTACAAAACTACTGTACTTTTACAAAATTACGTGGATTTAATATCAGGCACTTGGGAGTTCACTATGGATGTTGGTTCAATATGGACTCACCTGCTCTTATTGAGAGAAGACCTAGAGAACCGTGCTTAGTAGTGTAATGGTAGCGATGGACTTTTTATTACTCGTATTGTAGGATGGAAAATGTCACCTGTAACTGCAGTGAAATTATTTATTTCGTAAGAATCATCATCTTCCTGTAATGTAACATAACTGAGGCGTTACGCTGATACCCTTGAGGAATAAGATGGCCGCCTCTAAAAAGTGTAACCAGATCCACACCCTTCCAACCGGAACACAAGTGCTGCGAAAACAATTAGAATTTGTACAAGGGTATACCGTTGCGGGCGGTATGCGTCAAAACGCACTTCATTGTTTTAATACAAGATGTAGTTATTTTATTTGACAAAGTAGATGATGCACTGTACAATATTAAAATAAAACTAGAGTAGCGTTGTATATTCGCCTTGGCAGGTACAGAGGAGCAGTCACGATGGCGTGCCAAACAGGAAGCGAGGAAGTAAGCATGCGCTCGGGATGTGGGGTTCGATTCTCCGCTAACGCGAGATTCGACCTTATTTATTCATGGAATTTTGAATTACACTCATGGATATTTTATGCGGAAAAAAGAAATTTATGATATTTATTTGTTGCTAGCAAAGATTACGGTACCTAACCTAACGTAACTTTTTTTTTAACTTAGGTATAATGTAGGTAAAGCAGAATCATTATTTTTTTTAGTTGTAAGCACTTTTTTTAAAGATGTGCCTAGGAAATTTCTTTCGTCGTTTCTTTTTCTCCTCAAAAATTTAAATTTGAAAATGCAATGCAACAAATGACGTTCATAAGTTTAGTGTATTTAAAAATACCTACCTGAAATAAATGATTTGAGTTTTAATAACATTACGTAACAAACCCAAATATCTCATATACAATTTATAGTACCTACTTACTGAACATCTGTATCTTAGTCTTAGTAACGTATAGGAAACTATAATAAAGCTGCTTTAAAGATATAATCACTGTCCTATTAAAGTCAATATTATAATTATTTCTAAGGAGTGGAGTAGAACGTGGTAGAACTGCAGAACAATTTTGTAAGTGTCAATGGCCTCGACATCCTTCAAAATGATTTAAATGTTTGAAGCAATTACAGTATTAATCTCACTAGATAAGTCTATCAAGAAGTTACTATGTCCACCGCTTGGAATTAGGTACGTATGTACCTACATGTGTGTGCACCTACTGTACAAAACTCGTAGACTTTCTTCAAAAAAGGCAGTCAAACTTTCCATGGAAATCAGTAACACATATAGTCACGTGCGACGCGCATCGCGGGGGATATCTAACATTATTTATGGGTAAGAAACTAAGCTCCATTTTTTATAAAACACGTAAATTTGGCGTCCGTCTTGGGCCCTCGTAAATCTGGCTGTATTCGGCGGATTACCGCAAGAGTAATGACTCAAGTCCACCTGGTGAGGGACGCCTATTATTTAGCTATTTGCTCGAGCGTTCACTGCCTACTTTTGGGTATTAGGTACTTGAGTCTAAACCTCTATATGTAGGTGTATGCTACTATTGGAATATCTGCACTTCTCTAAGTAAAATCCTGTTGAACCAGCGTTTTATACAGCGTTTTAAAATAATGCGAGCGTAAAACAAAATCGCACGCAAGTTTCAAGACATTTATCTAGTATCGCTGACAGCGTGACGCTACATCTAGAGTGTATATAATTAAGGGATATACGTTAGCTGTAGGTATACGTACATAGGAGCTCTTAATACTTGAATCACACGTTGTAAATTTCTAGTTGTGCCTGTGAACATCAAATCCCGTCACATACATATAAATGAAGCTACGTAAATTTTCTATCTCAACAAAATATTTATTCAATTAACTTTTGTATTAAAACGACCGGTCAACATACCTCAACAAAATTACCCAAGTAACAAAATCCGGTCAAAAATGAGCGCGGAGGAGATAGTCTTTTATGTAGAAATTAAGGCTACCATGAGCGGTTTATAATTAACGGTCTAATTAGGAACGTGAGACTGCTTACTTTATTAGGTAGCCGGGTTTCGTGACGCCACGATGTGCTTGATATCGGATTTTGGTACTAGTTTAATTAGCTATTTTCATGTTACAACGGCTAAGTTTTCTGGTATTCGTTAAAGATAAAGCTGCTGTTTATTTGGCCGTGTGAACGGTGATTGGTTGTGTTTGTTGTTCATTGCTATTTTGTTTTCGAATAAACAAACTGGACTTTGACTAATTTGAGTTGGAACTTAAATTAGTATTGATTGACATATACATATAGACAATTTCAATGCGATTGTTTTTCTATTAAGAAACATGATAACTTCTCGATAAATTCGATAAATAGCGCCATACCGAACTGCCTTTCGAAAGGGCCTTAGTTTCGATTCCCCGCGAGGCAGAAATTTGAATCATGAGTTTTTTGTTAGCTGTCTGGGTGTGTGTGCTTTATTGTGTGTTGCCATGGCACCCACGACAGGGAATCCTATTATGGAGCCATAAGTATGTAGCGTTATATATATAGAAGTCTACTAAACTTCTAGGGACAAACATAAAAAAAATAGTATCAATGAGAACATACCCAATAACAACATTTGATAAGCATATTTCAACACAACACCTACTGCTCGGAGGCGTATTGCATGTGGTCGTGATTGTACGTAGATAGTGCTAAACACAAGGAGCGACCTACACGAATTACTTCAAGATCGCATCGTCATGACAATCTCGAAATCACTTGAGCAATATAAAGGACACTTGTTTGGCTTCTGTTTAGTGCTGTACCTAACATTGCCTGGATACGTCTTTATTACTTCACTACCTCTTAGTAGCAATCTTTGTTCTTATGTCAATTGGAAATGGTAACCACTGCAACCATCAAACAGCTTGTCTGATCGTTTGACGGCTATTTACATAAAAAGGCAACCGAAACAAAATGCCCTTACTTATTAACCTTATATGCCCAATTAGGTATACCTAATAAAGTACCTACAGTATTACAGACAACATTGTAGCTGCGATTATTAATTTTGTATCTATTAAACACGCTGTAGATAAATAAATATTTACACAACAAAGTACAAAACAATTTAGTGGTGTATCGTTGAATATTTATCAAGATCGCGTGACACCGTATTGCAATCGCAGCGTGAGAAAAGGCCCTAACTCCGGGCGAGCTTATAAATTCGAGCGTGTGTCATACAATAATTTGCTATTGCGTGAAATCTCCGCGCATATAAAGCTATCTGTCTCGCGTGCGCGCATCCATATTTCGCAGCCTCCGGACATATTGAGTTATCTTAATTAGTGGAAGCAAACCTACCACCCAGGCAATCCAGTTTCCTTAAGCGCTTATGGTATTGCTGAACAGGTCTTTCATGCTAGGGAAATACAGACGCTGGTATAGATATTTTATAAAGCTGGATATTTTAAATAACAGCGATTTATACTTTACTCCCCATTCGAGTCTCGTTCTAAGTCGGTCATAGTTGTCATGTCAAGTTTGCTACCTTAATTCTATAAAAAAATAGAACGTGAATACGCCTGTAATACGCATGTAACTTGGTAGGTACAGGACCTGGTGGCAGAACACCGATGCGCTGGAAAGACCAGATAAAAGCTGCTGTGGACGCCCCCGTCCACGAATGCACACGAAGAGCAACGATTCGTGAAGAATGGCGGCGAGTTGTGAAGCGTATACCGAATGACACCACAGACCATTCTGCCAGAAGTGCAGCGACTTAGAAGAAGAGGAAGTTGGTAGTTGGTACATCTTGGTATCTTACATCAGTCGGTTTTAAACGTTGATTAAAAGCTTACACACTCATACCCCCGCACTAGGATTAGGACTAGTTGTGGGTGGTGTGGCCAACACAAATACTACACCACTAACACCCACAACCCGAGAACAAACACTTATCTGTCACATAAATGTCTGCTTCGGCCGGGAATTGAACGGGACCCCTCGGTTCGCAGGCAGGCAGGGCCACTATCAACTAAGTTACGAGATCTACAGCTTAAAATTTAGTTTAAAAAGACAAAGTAATACAATAATAGACAGTAATAAAAAACACACCTGTACTTCTTAGTTGAATACATCATTTTAATGTTTTATTTAACAGTCGCTATAAAGTCTCGTCGTTTCTGTTACATCGTTAATTGTAATACTAGAAAACGCTAGTACGAAAAAGTTGTTAGGGATATTCACACGAACTACTTTTTATAATAGGAGAACAGGTTCTACTTTACAAATTCAACGTATAATTTTCAAGTCTTTACTTAACAGCGGATAATTTACGGTATTAAATAATTGCTGCGTTGACAGTTCATCTATATTCGATAATATCTTCTGTCTGTTTATTAAAGTTATTACTAGACCGTATAATGTATACAATTACACCGGAAAATTGTTGTATTGCACAGAGCTTGTAATGAACAAGTCCCAACCTGAAGGTAACTATTTTTAACATGAAATATATTTTAATTTGTACATGTTATCATTTTTAAATAAAAATATATATTTATAATTAGTAATATTTAATCGATTATTTATTTATTCAATAATACCCATAATGGTGTTATTATCTCTCCGTGAAGCGTTCCGGGCTCGCTACCTCCGTGTTGTAGAGTTGAGTTTCCCCCAAACGACTCGTCGTGATACGGCGGCGAGTTTTAGAGAGCCAGTATTTTCTCTTGCGTGTCTCTTCTTCTTTGGTTGACAACGTACCATTGATGGCACTCTAAAAGGTATTACTGATGACCATGAGAGACGATGATCAGCCATCAGGTGAGTCGTCTGTTCAGTAATTTGCTATAAAAATATAAAAAAGTTAGTATAGGTAGGCATATTTATGATGAACGAAAATACATACGCGACGAATTGATAACGTCCCGTCACGGATATATAGGTAGGTACTTTTAACTGAGTTGCAAACAAACTTCAATTCCTTAGTGCACCCACCCTCTCAAGGTCGAAATATGACCATATACTACTCATAAACTACCTCTCTGCTAAGTTCCGTGTTCTTAAGCCAAGTACTTTTCAAGATTTCGTGTTTATACATGAAGTGAGTATGTATAGCTTTTATTTGTATAGATTTTAGCAACATTTCTAATTTAGAGAAAAATATAGGTACAAAGTGCTCCACTAAAGCTTCATCTAGGGTCATACGCTATATTAGCTGCACGTATGCTTCGAACATAAATTCCTCTGTCCACAATATCGAGGAGGACAACTCCCGCGCAGTCGGTGGATCTAAACACGTGAGTATGTGAAACGCAGAAGTGCCAAATTATATAGGTAAATGGATCACAATTATACCTAATATTATGGTTAATTTTTACTTTTATTTAATAAAAACTCTATAGACACAGATACACCTCATTCAAATCTACTAATCAGTTGTTTCTTTTATAAGGAATATGGACTTATCGAACCACGACTGAACAATGCTTAGCTTTGGTTTGCTTGAGCACGTGCATTTATTAGACCAGACTCGTTTGCCATTGTAAATCCTATTCGAAAAGGCGGCAGATGCTTAAGGTCCGTAGGGAGGTCGAAGAAATATATAGGTATTCGCTCCGCTATAGAAACATCGAGTGTGTGTGTTCAACAACTCCAGTAGTCAATGGCAGAAGCTAGTGTAAAGTGGCGTCACCTGATCCAGTAATGTCAATCAGGGCTAGACAATTTCTGGTTTAAACTAAAACGTCATGACGCGCCATGAGCAGACCTCCAATCCCCGACCACTAAGGGAGAATTTACTATTCGATCCGTTCTCGTATCGCTATATACAGATACGAACGCAAGTGCTGCCTCTTCCTGCTATAAGTAATAAATAGATATAAAGGCCTACATATATAGGTACTACGGTAACTAACTATTACAGTAGTCATTGATTAATTACACGACTGTAGTCCTACGAGTATTTCAGTTTGGTTGTAAATGTACTTAGTTGGTAGAAAAGGACTGAACGATAAGAGTTTTAGTGGAATACTTAAATAATATTCTTCTCCTTCGGGCGTTTCCGGGTGCACCCGTTCGGATTGACTGAAACACGCTATGTCATCTGCATGGAAATCTGAACTCTAATAATAAACCTTTATGCTTTTATGTCCTATAGCATGACGTAAAATGCACTCCAGCACGCTCTAGCGCACGCGTTCGGTAGAAACCGTCCCTTAAACTGCAACCGAATCATCCACTAAAGATTAGTATCGATGCAATTGAATGTAACGAGCCCTCTGTACGTTATTTATTCATGTCCCACAGAACCGCCATGCGCCTCGAATCGTGCGCGCTCAGCAGATAAGATAAACGCGCAGCGCGTGCGCGGTGCCCCGTCGCGCCCGCTAATTAAGTCTTTAACTTCACTACTCGCTTTTATAGTTTATTTGCTAATAGATTATTGAGAGCCATAAACTTTGATCGCTCGCAATCCACACGAACACCGTTAAACAACCCGATTAACGCCCGGTGAAGACAACCCATTAGTTTCCCTTCCAGGTCCGCCATCGATACTAGATACACCTGTTTGCTTGTTGCATTTATCTGGGATCGCAGTCGTGTGCGAGATAATACACGTATCTTTATTTGCCATTATTCGTAAGTAGTGTATGTATTTGTGTCAGTTTGATACAGGTCTGTAGATTTATTGTGCGACTAGTAACCTGCACTCGCTTCGGGAAACCTGTGCCTTAGTAGGGGACGATGGGGGAATTGCGGACGCTTAAGCGGAATTACATTCACACATATCAATTCCTACTATTTTTAATTGTCTAAACTATTTGTCTGAATTGTCTTCATTCGTTCTTGCTCCAAATCGGATCTATGCAAATTAATAACAAAATGATTTAGGTACCTAAAACCATCCTGATCTGATGAAGATCCATTCTATATATTGGTGAAGGAATTTCTAATTCACATGCATAGTTCTGAAGTTAAATCCGAAATTTCAAAGCTATAATCTTTATCTGTACCTATAGTTCTCATAATGTGTGAGAACTAGTTGATAAATTATAACAGTAATTCCGTAATTTTCGGTTAACAAGTCAAGTGGTTTCAAAATCCATATCCTATTTTCATTTAATCAAATCATGCAATTTTTATTTATTTATAATTTTCGTATTTTAAACAAAGCATTCTAAACAAATCGAAATACTTAACATGCTTTAGCACCTTAGTGCTATTTACCTTCAATGTATTTTAATATTGGAATCTGTAACAAATTAAAAAAACCAAAACCGATTCCGGAAACTGTAACAATATAAAGTGAAAAAATGTTAACCTTTTGATTTACATGGCGACAAAGCAACGTTCAGGTAAACACAGGTAATAATTATTTTACCTCAAAAATCTATGACAACAATAATTTTAAAAACACTTGTTTAATGTTTGCAATAACAATGACGAGTGCGACCACGGGCCGTGCTTGTAGACAAAGCCGTCTGTGACCAACTGTCATAAATGCATGATTTACGCAATTACCTCGTAAAGGCGACGATAAATTACTGTTCGCCCCATTATAGAAACGACAATTATACATTTTACAACCGTGAAACACATTTTATACAATTTTAGACCGTATTTTCAGTGAGTTAAACGTTTCAACGACTGATATTTAGGTAAATCTTTTCACAATTTACCATTTTTGAGGTGCAACCATAGTGCCTGATTATTCACAGATATTGTATCAAGTTTTACCACCCGCTAACACGAGTTGACGCAAAAAAATTCATGACATTAAATTGTTAATGCGCATTTTATGGCCACATTTGCATTTCAGGTGATTTTTGCGTGTCGTTATTGATTTCGGCTTACAATTGTTGTACTAAAAATATAAGTTTGTATCCTTGTAAGTTATATTTTTCCAAAAAATGTTGAAAATTTTAATACGATTCCTAATTAATATCAATTAATAAAGAAACATCGTACAGGTAGGTAGGTGCGTACTTTCAAACCTTTCTTTATTCAATCTATGTATGTTCATTTCTTTCCTAAGGTAAAATTGAACGAATAACAAAGTATTAATAAACATTTTACCTAATTACCCTGTACGTAATCAAATGTTTCGTTGGTTCATTACTATTCTCCTAACGAAAGTATCAACATGACATGTCAAGGCGGTCGGCATGAGCAATTGCATAAACCTTACCTTCCTAATGTTCTGTCAATCATCGTTCTCCCAGTCGATGGATGTGGAATAACAACTACTTTTTTGTTGCGACCATCTCGCTGAATACCAAGTTGGCTATGCGTCATCTCCTTCTTTGGAATTGCGCCTAAGTTGCTCCTTTGTAGGTGGAATTGCTAAAGCCATCGGTTCTTAGAGCTCAATTAATGACTGTCGTAATAGAAAATATTTTTATAGTTCTACAGAAAAAAATACGTTTTTTTTGCGTCATATTAACTTCGTTAACGCTTAACTCGAATCTTACTTGGTGGTAAATGGAGATGAAGCCCAGGATGGTCATATTATTATTAAGTCATTAATATTATTCTGTGAAACCTGTCTCGCTAACCACCGCCACGGTAATAGTATCATACAGTATTCCATCTTCATACAAACGTTTGGAGTGTTCGGACCGCGAGTCATACCTATGCGCCTTGGAGTTTGGTACATAGCTCGGTATACATTATACAACAGTCGCAGATGCACCGCGTAGGGACGAATGAACGTGTGGGTTTGCAATCGGGAAGCATGCGATTTGCCTACCTATTTACATTCGGGCGCGCGTGGCTGAAGGCATTTATTTCAAGGACATGGCCGAGTCACAATACTGTATGATACTATTACCGTGCTACAGGCCTCTTGCTTGAATCAGCCGCCAAAAGTCTCGTCTTGTTCCGGATGGGCTTTAAAAGCCAGAAATACTTACTGTCTTCCCTTCTTCTCTTTATTGCGCATTCATTATAAGAACATTTCATGGTGGCATGTCAATGAGTTTATTATTGTGAGTCAAACATGTCAAAAAAGTGATATACCGTAGAAGTTACAAGTTACTCGTATGTATTGTATGTTTATGTGTAGTCCTTTCGTTATTTTTCAAGTCAAATATATTTTTAACTCGATCTTAATCTCTCTTAGTCTGCGTTAAGAACGTTAAAGTGATAGCATATTACACTTAAAGAATATTAAGAAAACTCCCACTAACTTCTCTTACCAATCAGTAATGAACAGCAGGAATCACAATTTAAAACCGAGGAGCTGTCGATAATAGCGCCGAGGCATGCTAGCTGATCACATAGCACACGGGCGCCTCCCGTCCGCCAGTCCCTCACGTAGGTCATTAGTTCTAACAGCTCACACGCATCGGAATGAAACTTTACATAAAGATAACTTACGAGCCTGTCACTGATGTAGGTTGTCGGTTCGAATTGTGCAAAAATCTAAAAAGTTGTCAAAGCATACTAATTGGCACATCAACTGTAACTACGTGATGTCCGGCACGTAGCCAGCCGTAGCTGGATTTCGCAAATACCCACGCGTAGCCTGCGCCTGTTTTGGACATGGCTGTTTTCACAAGCTTGAATACGGTGAATTAAAAAGATAAGTATTAAAACTATGGGTTGTTTTCTTAAGGAACTTGTGCAAGGTTTGATGGAAAAACTGTAACTTTTTCTATGGAATTAAGGTACCAAGCGAACACGCAGCACCACCTTTCCGCTGCCGCCTGTGACAACAGTGAACGACAGGACTAGGATAGGTAGATCAGTTAGGAGATGGTATTAGAACATTAGTTGGTGAGTTTATAATTAAGCATGACAATACTCTGTGTAACAAAATCTTTTTCCGCGATAGAAACGTATAGAGAAATACTCTATACAATCTGAACATTGAACTAGCTATTCGGTACAGGCTAAGTAGGTATACCAGTACCGAATTATGATGATTGCGTGAGGAACCTACGCGATGAAGAGCACGCAAATAGCAAGTATTTACAAGGCACACTGACCTCTTACTGTTCTTCAATGAAAATTTTGCCAACGCACGTGCGAATTTTCATGACAAAAGTGCTCGTAAAACCATCGTAAAGTTAGTCTGCGGTAGGGAGCTCGCCCAGACCTGGGCAGCCGATTGATATTGATAGGTGATCAGTCACGTGTTCGCGAGTGCACAGAGCGACTGTTAATTAATTTGCCGGATTCTATTCTGGCGCCTGCATGACGTCACCATATTGTCTGCGGGCGCGCTGGCATAGTTGACAAGGAACACGCAATGTGCCGTGGTTTGTTTCGCTAAAACGAATGCCTAGTGACGTAAGCCTAACCAGTTTATATATGTAGTCAAACGTACAAAGGTTTCTGTACTGCGTTTTTATGCTGACGGATTTAGACTAAATAGTAAGTGCCTACTATAGGTACTTCGTAAATGCTAAGATCAATGACATGACAATGTCATAATATTTAATGCTTCTGAGTTTTTAAATAGTTCTCGTTACACATTGTTTCGGTAGAAAATAAAGAGTATTTTTAATGCCTGAAGGGCTGACGAAGAGGAAACGGGCCACCTGATGCTAAGTGATCTCTATATGTATGTGTATGACTATCGACTTGTTAAAATTTTCAAAATTTGTCCTAATGTTATCATTTTCATTTGTAACTTTGTTATTTTTAATTCTACGGCTTAAAGATACTAGACCTAAGTTGTAGAAAATTTAATTCGCAACAAACAATATTCTTAAAATTTTTATGTAAGACCAATAGTTTGCCAGATACACCATAAAAAATCTGCAGTCAAGGGTTGCGATCCCACAAACTTGGATTTCACGTTACAATCTAAAAAATAAAATTGCGTCCTCTGACAAATGCACGCTAAAACCAAAAAAGTTTAACATTTCAATGGACTAACGGGACATTACGCACTTTCGTTTACTAAAAGTACTAATAAAATCAATTTATATTAATAAACTTAAATAATTACATAATAACATTAAATAATAACATAATAACTAAAAAATATTATTAAAAGGAGTCCCTTTAGGCAAGGTTTCGAAGATACTGGCTATTTAAGTACTAATTGTAGAATGTTTTGAAAAACAAATTTTACTAACTGACAACAAGTTATAAGTGACCACTCGTCTCAACAGTGGACATTCATGGCGTTTTGGTATTCACTAAACACCACCAAGCAGTGAATAAAGATATTTTCTTACCAAACAATAGGTTGGCAACAAAACGATACACCAAACTCCCCGCATAAGCCTTAATTAAATAAAATTGAAATGAGAATACCAAATGGATTTTACGTGCTTTCATTAATGTTCCGTTTCGTATTATTTTCGAACATTTATTATTGTGTGTGTAATGCGTACGATCGTTATTCATGTCTTGTTTAATAAGCTGCTTTAAAAACAACATGTTTTCATTACGGGCCGCGCCGTACTAATGCTGATTTTGCAATATTTAGTTTGTTTAGAATGTCGTAGTACTTATTTATTTTGTTTAGAAATATAGCTAGATTATGGTAGAAATACGTGAATGATGTAGTTTGATTAAATCAGCACATTAGTACAATCATTCAATTGGTTTGCATTATTAAAGACAAAGTATCTAACTCAATCAAATCTAAGAATCTTTCTGATCCAGGGCACTGGATTTTGTACGATACGACCCAGGTTAAATGCTGCATAGGTACTGTTAAGTTAGGTTAGGTTACATTGTGAAATTCCTACAGCCGTGAAATATTTCCAATGTGCTTCACTTGGGCACAATTGGGAAGAAATTTGACAAAGAGTGGTACTGAAAACTTCACTGGCATCATTTAGCACACAACATAAATGCCTAGACTACTACAATAACCAGTTATCACCAGCTAAAATTGTTTGCCGTGAATGAATGTAAATGGCTACCTTTATCAATTATTATGATAAAAATTAAACTTAAGAGATTAACCCCGTACGTATGTACATCTATTGAGACACTGACGAGTGCCATCATTCAGTGTTAAAATAGACAATGATGACCACTTACCGTTAGGTATTGCAACTGCTTGTTGATCGGGTAATTACGTAAAAAGGAAGTAACGGAAGGTTTCCATGACAACAAAAACATTTGAAGAATTTTGTTACTTAAATTATTGGTATGTAGGTACCAACACTTCCTAATAGAAACGTGATGACCTTTCGAAATACCTATACCTACCTTGTAACATATTTGGAAACAAGTTTTGAAGTTACTTACTAGAATGTAACGTTAATAAATTCAACAGCTTGAATATTTATTACACAAATACACATTGAAATAAATTGTAATATGAAAATTAAGTTTTGATTCATGGGAATTGCTTACATTATAAGTTCTATTCAGATATAGGTTGGGACCTGATCACTGTTTGTAAACTGCTTCATCGTGCACAATGAAGACAATACAAAAAATCAAGATTTACAACGCAAATGTCCTCTTTTATCCACATCTTATTTGACAGCTGGTCTTCCATCGCGAAAAGAGTGAATTCCGTACTGACACCGCTGAACTACCAGAGGTAAACTGCATACAAGTTATAAGCACTTCGACCATTATAGAGGCGTTAAGGGTTAAGTAAGTAAAACCAGTCAAAATGTATTCTGACAGAGAAAATCACGTTCAATACTTGCTGTATTAAACGTAATCAAAACTCTTTCGTAAAAAAATATCTTATAACTTTTGCAGTGGAAGCCTGGCTTTTGATTCAGTTTGAAATTGATAACAGGTTGATGAGTTGTAATGACCTTTTATAACAATGGGATACGTGTCAGATTAGCGTTTTCGTTAGAAATATGTCCAGATACACAACAACAAATCGTCAACAATTTAAAAATCTTCAACAAATTTTACTAAAACAGAAAAATCCCATGCGGTCCGACTAGGCGCAGCGCATGTAAAACAAAAATAACCAAATGTGTGGAATTGTGAACGAACTCGGACCGTGTTTAAATTCAGCTCAAGCGTCACCTAGTTGTGGAGAGGAAAATTTTTCCACTAATCACCTTGCTCTAGTCATAAAACATAACCTTGTAGTGGAGTATTTAATTTAAAAGAAAGGAGGGACTTTTATTTGGAGCTTAAAGCGGTCGGTTAATTTTTTTACATTTAAATTACTAGGGCATTTCTTCTGCTTATGATGTTGATGTTAGAAGTGAAGTAAGTGAAAGAAGTCTGAAGATGAATGTACCTAACTGTTGACGATCCCGAAGCTAAGTTGGTAGTGGCCCTGCCTGCGAAGCGAGGGGTCCCGGGTTCGATTCCCGGCCGGGGCAGATATTTATGTGACAGATAAATGTTTGATCTCGGGTCGTGGGTGTTGGTGATGTGTTATTTGTGTTGTCAATGCCACCCGCGACACAAGGATTCCTAGTGTGTACCTAAGAGGTGTTTGTTATAGGTTGTGTCGATAAAAATTAAAAGCATCTTCGAGAAAGAGCTGTCTTCAAGAGAATGTCAGCTAAAACAATCTGTATAGGTTTACATATATTATTATATCCGGCGTTGTGTGGAAATGACGTGAAGTAAATGAAATTAATGATTATAATAAAAAAACATCAATTTAATTTTATGTGTCGATAAACTCAATTTTGTTGAACTTAGCCGACTTTTCTATGAAGATTTCTAGAAACCGAGTAGCTCGGAGCATCTTGCGGTGGATACGAGGTAGGCTTTGATGGTGTCTTTGTGTCTTGTACAGTGTACTGTACACTGGATACTTGCCAGAATACGCTTTATCTGATATCCATTCGTATTTAATTTTCATGGTTTATTCAAAACATAATGCACGTTAATCTATTGCAATTGTGGATCCAAAGGAGCCGACTTCAAGTTCTAACTGTAGTAAAATATTGGCTTGGAGACATAATGGAATTCTAAGGAAATTTTTGTTTTAAAAAGACATGTTGTATTACGTATTTAAGTGGTCATACGTGTTTGCTTTAATACTTACTATTGAAAACGTATGATGAATTATTAAATAGGTACTACGACTATGCTACATACTACATAAATACAACTTACTTACTACAAATACATTCAAGTTATTCGTATGAAAATTGGATATTTACACACAAAAAGAAAAGTTAGTAAAGAAATTTCAATTAAAACTAATAGTTTTAATTACTTAGAAAACAAAGACCATTTGATTCATATTTAACTTATACACAAAAGAGCTTATTTCAACTTTTATAATAATTATTTATTATATTTTAAACAAAGCGACGCATTATTTACCGAGAAGTTTTCTTCTAAACTTATCCGATGTACAAGATTATGAATGAATAGCCAAACTAAAAGTATGTAAAACTCGTACATTAGTACCAGCGACGTATTTAAACAGACTTAGTGCAGTCTCAGTGTTTGGTAGACAGTGCCCCAGAGACATTTGTTAGGGGAGTGTAATTTTTTACGCGAAAAACACAGCAATGCGGTACGCTTTACAGAAAAAAAGAAGAGATGAGAATAAACAGACGACGGCAAATGGCGAGAGAGGAACGCTCGAATTTTGAATACAAATGTAAATTAGTATCTCTACTAATTACCTCAGCAGACTCGTTCGGGGCAATGCGTCTTCCAGGCTTACTGAGGACGTTCAGTTTTTTCCACGAGGACCGTTCCACAATTTTTCTCATTAGCTGCAAATCAAAGCGTAATTTGTAGATGGCCGCGCGAAAATTTGTGGCAAATTAGGCAATTAATGCAAGTACCTTTTAGTGTAATAACAAAATGGATCGCCCTGGTTCCGTGTTAATGTATTTTTGTTAATAGAAATGGCCTTTGACATTGTTAATGACGATGTACTGCAATACGAGCTTGTTGTTATTGAACTTAATAATGTTGTTAAAATTGATACTCACCATAATTGGATTTTCTACGCTGCTATAATTATCATTTTGCATTGCCAAGTACTTTTCAAACACTTTTTTCTTAACTTTATCTTAATTAAATGAATAACGGATGGCTTATTTTTACACTATGTATTGTAATAACGAAATGGTATTATTAAATATTTATTTATTTGCGGTATACCTGGTAATAGTTACATAGCTGTAGTTAAAATAACATTGCAATCTTTTGACAGTCGCTGGATAACGTACGGATGATTATGGATAGATAAATCATATTATGATTAGCAATTAGTAACTAACGATATAACTAATTATTAACATTTGCCTATGGGCCTGTACAATATTGCGTAAAGTTTAATATTATTCGGTAGTAATTTGTCCGCCCTCTCAACAGTAGACTGCGAAGTACATTCATTCCGAGTCATATGCTCTTTAAATTTACTCATAAATATTTCATTCACGCTTCTGTACGTTCATCGTTCAGTTCCATGTTTTCACTTTTTCTCAGTGTGTGAGTCTACAGTACTTTTGAGTACAAATTTGTTTAATATTGCCATTAAAATAGAATTCAGAGTCCAGAGTTGGTGTGGAAATTTTCAAAATTTTCAAGTTTAACAGCTAGATATTGGTCAACATTATCCAGCTTCGCCATAACCTAATATTTTTGTTTGTTGAACTACTTATATCTTTATATATAAAAATCAATGCCACTTTTCGTTTTGCCTCCTAAACGGCTGTACCGTTTTGGTTGAAATTTTTTGTGTCTTCAGTTGGATCTGAGAATGGTTTAGATTCACAATTAGACCCGGTAGGTGACGCTGCTGTCGATTTGCCACCAAATTTTTTATTTGTTATAGAGCGGTACGAAGTTCGCTGGGACAGCTAGTCTCAAATATTTTACACACTATAGCAATGTACATCTAGCTTGCAGCTTGCTAGTGACTATCGAAAGTTTTAACATCCTTGGGTGTAAACATAATCTGGATGGATGTCCGGCACTAACGAATTTTGAGCCGAAACGCATCGATGCTCTGAACTCATGACAAGATGCTTGGAAATAGACATCCCCAACCAATTCCGCTCAAGTTAGTATGTACATAGGTATACAATTTGTAATTAGTTTTAAGAACTCTTTTTTTTAAAGATGTGCCTATAAGTTTTCTTTCGCCGTTTCTTTTTCTCCTCTAATATGTAAAATTCAATATTAAAAGGCACCTTAAAGAAACGGTGGTAAATGCAAAAAAAACGTTCATAAGTTAATTTCAAATGCCCACACGAAATAAATGATTTGAGTTTTAATTTTAAATTCCTCCTAAGCAATTGTTCTGGCCTTTCTTCATTTGCAGTCGTCGTTAAACCTTGTCATTAAAACAGTTGAATGTCTCGTCAATGTCATTCTGACTTATTTAGATTTATGGCTTGATTATCGAACAATCGAAGAATTTTATTGGCATAGCTTGAATAATTCCAAGAATAAAGAAACCTAGTTTCTAAAAAGTTTGCTTCTTTAATTACCTATTGTACTACTTGTATATGATGCTTCATCGACATATATCACTTTTTGCTTTCATCTTTAGAGATCCACCCTTGTGTAACAAACGAATACTCTGTCATTACTTTATACAGTAGTCTAAATGCAGCTTGTAAATGTTCCACTGTGCTCATCATAATTGTGTGATTTTTAAATAAGAAGATGGAACCAGCAAAACATAGCGGAAGATATCCAGATTGTCAACTTGTAATAAACTTGTATTAGCAATCCAAAAAGCGTGTGAAAGTTATAAGAACATAATTATATTGATTGTTGTAAGGCATAAATAAGTATTCGTTTGATATCATCCTATTTTACTCAGAATTCAATAGTAAATAGATTAGCAAGCAGTGAATGGTTGGTGGACTCAGTGAAAGGGTAGTTAGATATACCTTCTTGAGAGTTCTCAATTTCGGTCTCGAGGTTGAGTGAAATCTGCCAATAGTAAGTGGCCTAAACCACTCTTTTTATAAAAATGTAAAGACCAGCAAAAGGACAATTTTATTATTTAAAAACGCGATGAAAAAAACATCTCGATTCCACACATCGCATCAACGAAAATTACTGCACCATTTTGCTCGTCGACCAATAAAGACGTACATAGTTTTGCTTAAAAATACCTACCTACGATTTCTTTATAAAGACATCACTCTAACTCAGTGTTGCAAATGCCATGTAAATTGCCGTGTATTATCTAATATGATTATAAAAACAAGGTACCCGCCGCTTTGTTTCATCTCAGTATGTTATGAGAGTGCGTAATTAAAAAATACTAAAAGTTAACTAGGTGTGACACGAATATCTCTCGGTCACACACCGTAACATGTAAATGTCTCCTCTGACATGCGCTCTACCGACGGAAAGTAGCTACTTGTCTGACCGAGGACGTTAAGCGACTAGAAAAAGAACTAAGAATGACTAAGGCTGAGATGTATAGACGAACTTCGGCTATTATCCGAACAAAAATAATGGTCCCAAATGAACCTTGATATTAGTCGGTTTCTAAGAAATTTAAATTTTTCGTATTAACAAACAGATAGATTGCAGCAATCAATTATGACATTAGCGGTCTTAGCTCAATATCAGCGTGACATGTCTATAAATACCAAATCGCAGTCTTTGCAAAGTCAAGTTTTTCGTAAGTAAAGTCTGAGCTAAGGCATAAAATAATACATACATACAATATATCATACATCTCAGCCTTAGTGGCCCTGCTAGCAAAGCGAGCGATTCCCGGCCGGGGCAGATATTTGTTAAACAAATGAATGTTTCTTCTCGGATCATTGGTGTTAGTAATTTATCGTCCATGGGTGGTAGTGATGTATTGTTGTAAAAAAAATATATAAATAAATTATTGCGAAATGATGTGAGGGACACCTTTATAGCATTTCCAACTGAGCATTTATACAATACTAAAACAACACTTATAATAATTCCTAACACGTGATAAATATCGTGATTTGATTATTTTACTGGCTGTTGGTAAAACCTTTTCTTTAGAAAAACGAAATCTTTTATTTTTCACGCTCACAATTTGCATGACCCGTTTCAGAGATGATGTACTCTCAAATTATGCTCTAAAACTTATTTATAACCTCTTCGGTATTAATGAAGGCGGTTAATTAAGCTAAATAGTAACGTTTTTAATTCAAGAACTCCCTTGTGCTAACGAGATTATTGCTTTGATAATTTGAATTTATAACTGTTTTATATACCTTTTTGGTGTTATGTAATAAATATTAAGTCATAAGGCAATTTGTTAAGATATTTAGGTGTCTGTTAAAAAGTGTACACTTGATTTTAATTATAATTTGGTTAAGGAATGAAAGACTTTAAAGTCATCGCATATAATCTAATACTAGCCTCAATCGACTCTTCATCTTTTATCATATCATTATCAAGTGGTCAAAATCGCTATAAGCGGTAAGACCGTTTTTGGCTCAGGATAGTTCCCGAATATTGGTAACATCTATTTATAAACGCTGGTTAAGCTAGAAGGTAAAGTAATACCTCGTTTGATGTGTGTGTGACATTTTTGACAGTAGTTGGGTAACTTATTGAGAATAGCTTAGGTGCATTCTCTTTCAGTTAATCATGAGGCCAAACAGAAAAACACGAAGAGTGCTTTGAGAAATCAAATTATTTCTTGGCCGAAAACGCATCGGTGGTTCTTTTGCTGTTGCTAATGTTTATTTGTCGACTATTTTTAATATAAAGAAATATGAGTATGTCAGAACAATGTTTGATATACTAGACTTTGCTTTACTTTATATTTCTCTCTAGTATTATACCATAACATCGCTACGTTGCGACGTGAAAGAAGGATTTTGTAAGGCATTTTTTGCCGTATAAGTAGGTATATTGAACATTGCATAATATGCAACAACCAACAACAACTGTGTTAGATAAAATATACTTTTTTGTTTACTATGATTTCCAAATTTTGAAGCTCGCTCACGGAGTAGTTATAATGATAATAATACCAGGGCATATTGTATCCTTTGTCCCTGATGTAAAATTACAAAAGGAGATGTCTAGGGGAGAACACGTAAATCACGTGGGGAAATTTAAAATTTATTCACACCCAAATGTTGAGTTAATTTTTTAGTGAACCACCAGTGGTCCATTTTGGTTGATTATTAAATTTTTCAACAAGAATCCTTTCAAATTAAAATTTGTAAGAATTATTTTTATTACGATCCTCGCTTCAATATTGTGAATGCCGTTGTATATTTGGGTTCACATAAAAAGGGGACGTTATTTCATATTAGGTATGGACAAAAAGGTTTTTTATTTTAATTCTGTTACGAAAATTAGGTAACTTAGACTGGAAATATAGAACCTATGTATTCCTTATCTCATAAGACTTTGTAAAATGGGTAATAATAGGTTAAACGAAATAATATACAGTCATCCTATGAACTATGAACATCGTTGATGTGTCAATAATATGCTAGTATTTCTCTTTCATGGGTATATACGATGGGTTTATACTGGACGATCACGACAATACCCTTAGAGATCTAAACCTCTATAATGGCGAGAGCTTTTCATTATATTTCGTCTACTTTTCCTATATTCTTTTAAAAAATGAAGTATAAATCAAAATTAAGTATTATCATGATTTAAATTTTCGGATATTAAATTATGATAAGGAAAATCTTCCAATCCAAAGAAATACATACGAATACTTTTAAAAACTGTAATATGTTATTTATAGGCATACGAAACTTTTATACCTTAGAATAATTACTTACATTATTATTCTAAGACTCTAACTTAAAGTAGGTCGACAAAGTTACCGATTCTTAGCTCGATCCTATACAAGTGCCGTGAAGTTATGGAATTCACGTAGTAAAAGAGTAAAACGCAGTCACGTACCTACCTGTTTTATTTATAAAAACGACCTCAAACTATACAAAAACTATTGCACGCGGAACTTTCCACACCATTCTCAGTGACCTCAACCACGTGAGTAAATAAACATAGAGTTATTTTTATACCTTCATCACGCAAACGACGTGCCATAGATGCTTGTGCTACGCGCAGTAGTATTGTATAAAAATAGTTTGGCTATTATAAATAACTTTTCTTGTATTTGTTATTGGTTTGGAGTAGCAAGTAGGTGTGTGGTTTTGAGTAGCCACTTGCATAAATTTCAACCAACAGGAAGCAAAAATTCCGTGTTTTTTTTTCCGTAACTATATGGGGGGTCCCCATATAATTAACCTACCTATGAGACCTAACATTTTTACGTTTTTATTATTTGTTGATATGGCGGCATATTTGTGAAAATTTGAGGTGTCTACCTATTTCCGTTAAAGAGATAGAGCCTTGTGAGTGATAGACATCTGAGGCATAGGTATTCATAGGGTTCCGTTTTTACCATTTTGGTACGGAACCCTAAAATTAGTAGTAATTGATACACACGAGTAGTGTTTATAAAAGTTTATTAAAGATGAACAATAATAGGTAAAGCAAGTTTTAGAGCTAATGTACCTAGAAGCTAAAACTAAAACTAATAGAACACTAGATACTAAAAACTATTTGCCTCATATTTTACGGTGTGTTGATCTAAAGTTATTCATCAAATTCATGACAATTATCTAAACTCCCACAATTTAATCCGAGTGTAGCTGGCTGCGCGCCGCTCCATAAATTATTATGTACTAAGAATCTTAATAAAGCGGGCTCTCTGCTTTTTGTAATAAATGACGAAACAAAAATAAGGACTGAATACTTAATGTGCGCTAAAGAGCACTGCCTTGTACAGAGTCGGTTTCTTTGTCAACAGTAGCCAAGTACTCGATTCTGTTTTACAAATGTAAAGCGAATTCCCTGTTTAGTATTACTGAAGGAGTGTATCGAGAATTATATATTAACGGATAGGTGTTTTGATCTTTACAATATTCGATTAAAGATTGAGTTCCTTACTCATTTAGCACATTTAGTGAACACAATTTTATGAAAAACTAACACTATTTTTGTAGATAACAATACAACACATGCCTACACATAAAAATTATAAATACTTATTCCTCACGTCCGACCGTAGCCAAGCGGTAACTTATATTCAGTAAAAAAAAACTGCTACCCTGCTAAAATAAATTTTACTTGTTTTTTTTTAATTATCTTCATTGACTTACCTATAGGTTTGCCAAGTTTGATTTATTGGTACCTTAGTTTTATTTGAAGCTATAAATATAAATGCTCTTCATTCGCTCTTTCAAAAACTCCAAAAAAATTTTTAGTGATTGTAATAAACTCCACAAAATTCGAAGTCTCTAATAAAACTATAGTTACGGAAATGGAGCAATTTAAGAGCGAAAACCTAATTATTATAGGTATGTAGTCTTTATTTTCTAGGTCTACGTGTATTTATTATAAAGGAAAAATCATCAGCTTTTTAGTTTATGTGGTTTGCGCTAGGCATTGAAATGTCAGTCAGTCAGTATTTCTTTTTATAACGGTATTTAATATTCAGGGTTGAATTGTTAATATACCTACTCAGCCTCTGCGAGTTGAACTATGTATATGGCGAAGATAAGGAAATAAAAAATAAAAAAAATAATTACTTTATTATGAGTAACAAGAGTAGGTAATATACCTAAAATATGATTGAAAGTATCTATTGTAACTGAAAAATATAACAATATTCTAATACGTATCTATACGTATTAGACTATGTTCAGACAAAACCAAGATAGATAGCTTGTAGTTTGGTGCAAGTTTCCACATAGTGGTGGGGTTGAGGCTAGATGATAGTGCCGACCCCAGCAATAACAACATTAAAGAGCCGTAAGGAAACCGCCTTTCCGACAACAATTTGCGTAGTGAATGCAGAAGACTTAGTTGACTTAGAAACGATTGTTACTACGTTAAGAGTCGCATTACATTTTTTTTAATTAATTTATTTTATTAATTGTTAGTTTCATCGCTTTGGGTAGGTATCTTTTGGATGTATTAATTTCATTACACTCAAGAAATTTAATTTTAAAATTAGCTGTGCTTATGTAGGTACCTTAGTTTACGAAGACAGCTTCATTTAAGTTTATTCGTGTAAATGAAATAAAATAATAAAACCATCGTCCGCATTGATATTATGGCAGAATGAGTTATGTAGGTATATCAATTTATATTATATCGAATACCACTCTTTTTGGATATATAAATACTTAAGCGATATCATAAACTACAGCTGAATTGACAAAAGTTGTTTACCAATCTGTCGTCGTTTATTTCGGAGTATCGCTATATCACAGAGCACAGTCGAAGCAAATATAATCCGCGTTAAAACCCCATAAAAATCCAGTGGCAGGACAGCAAAATGAATAGAGCAGCCCACATTCAGGCGAGCTCATGAAAAGAACGACCAAAACGAATATATTCGAAGAGAGGCGACTGAAATACGTCGCGTGGACGACATAGTCGCAACTACACCGACCTGGAAGTGACCGTATCATAGAAAAATGTTTATTTCGTGTTAACAAAATAAAATTAAATAATAGATGTACCTGCCAATATTTTATATAGTTTATGGCTGGGCACGTGTTTTCAGTACTGAAATTATAATATAATACTGTTCAGGTTTATAAATGATCGTATCAATCAAGTCTTTTAGCTTATTTGACTAAATGTTCTGATAACCTATTTTTCTTTTATCTCAGAACCGTACCTCTACTCATGTCACTTTACACAATGTGAAGATATAACTCACCACCACTCACCACGCTTTTTAGGGCTTATTGGCACACTTTTCACTGATTTGAGAACTTTACGGATAACTCTCAGGTAGGTACTATACAGTTTTGAGTAATCATTTAATTTCATTTACCGAAGCAAGTGACGTTTAATTTATAATAGACGATTAAGGCCGGTGTAGAATTTTAATCCGGCCCTGCATTCAAACTACTGTGTTATAACTTCGTATTGGTAATTGTGTAAGCCAATGCATTTTAAACGATGATGTATTTATTTTATTTTAGCACAATATTCTGATCTTAATAGTAATGTATGACTTGGCATGCGCTTGAAATAATTGTAAACTAACACGGAGTGCGTACTTGCACAAGCGTTCATATACACTACATTTTGAGATTAAACTGCATAGCATAATGCTTCTTTGCATTTCGTGCGTTCTAAAGCGTATTTCTAGCTAGACTTTGTGTCCTTGCCAGCAACGTAGCGGAAATACCTCGAGAGAAATAGATATATAGCCTGAATACCGTGTGTAAACATGTTTACCAAGTTTGTGGACCGATTAAAAAATACTGACGTCAGAACAATTATTCATTGTGCGGGTGTTATTTGTTTTCTGGTTATCAGAGAAATCAGAGCCAGCTCGTGGGTGGTAAGGTTTTGGTGACCGCCTATTTGTAACGTCTGCCTTCAAACACTCAGGTATCCTGTTTCTTAATTTTGGCTAAATTTTGTATACCGTCCTACTAACAACTGTGCTGCACTTACGCCTGTTGTGATTTTTTTCAAAGCAACATGACATAAATCCTCAACAGATAACCAATTTTTAGGCGGTCAAGAAATAATCAGTGAACAATTTCTTCGCTTCGGCACTCTAGTAAGCTATTTTGTCACTACTTAAATAATAATAAATAATTGTTCAAATACGGATGTAATTAGTTTACCTAGTAGGTATTGAAATTACTGCGTCATTCAATATAAGAATAAGATCATAACTTGGTCATTGCTTAAAAACAAAATTAAAACCATTTTTTGATACCTTGGTGTCCGAATATTAATTTGTAATAACTCCATTTCAAATAAAGAAAATTATAAGTTTCCTAACACTTTTTAAATTTCTTTTAAATAAAGTGACATTTATAAAAGGGTTGGTTGGGAAAGAAGTTATAAATTTGGAAGATAAATACGACTACGGTACTTAAACCGACAAACGGCTACGTTGCAATTGACAGTGTATTAAACAGCTGCCTGCATGCCAGATAATACTGTTTCTTAATATTAGATTCCTTGTAGATTGACTCCTAGTAAAAGTACCTTTATTTTGCTTCGTGAACTTATTCCAATTCCCGTATGGCGCAATGGTTATCATGCTGGACTGACGTTCGAATGGGTTCGATCACTTTGATGCCTGGCGAGGCAGAAATTTTAATGATGAGTTTAAATTTTTGTTCTTGGTCTGTTTCATATTTATTGATCGCATCCCATTTAATAAAAATTTACTGGATTTTATAAAACAGATTTGGTAGGTACAAAGTGCTGCATGAAATATAATTAATTTGGGAAAAAAATTAATCCCATATTCCGAAAATGATTCTATTGTTTACTCGTACAAACTCGTACTACATCTTTACAATTCTATAGGAAACTAAGAATATTCTTCGATATGTATAAATTCGTATACTAAGAAACCCTATAGAATTTTACCAGTTTTATTGCCTGGTAAATGTGCAAGGCTCTTAACAACACGGGGTATGCGGAGTGCCAGGAGAGACGCTTTCTTTGATAGAGTTCATATAAATCTACACGAGCAATGCAGACGCCGTACTGTGGATTCAGAGAGAAAACACTATTTTGTATACCAAAAGTATATGTTTGGTATTGACGCACCTACATTACCTACTTCAGTACATACTCGTATGAAGCATCATACAGTACGTACCAATATGTTGCTATTTTACTCAAGTGAGTACGTAAGTGAGTACGCAAGTAAGTATTTGCTCGTCACAAAGACGTGAGTGTTCAGTGTAGTAGTCTTTGAGAGGTAGTAGACATATAAACTCTTATTTATACACTATAAATAAACACAGGCAAAGAATTTTAATATGAACGTGACGCGATGGTCCTGCATGCTCGTTTGATACCTTAATTTAAAAAAAGTGTTCACTCAGTTGAGCTATTGTTTATTAATTTATTTCTGAAAAGAACAATATTTATTTAGCACACGACATATAATTATGTATAAGAGGACATAAAGAGTAAGTAATAAGTACAAGTACATGTTGCATTGGTGACACTAGTGACATTATTTTTAGAGCTTTATGCTTTGGGAAACACATTCGTTCTTAGTCGTTCGCTATCGTTCGCTATTCGTTATCGCTAAATAATAATAATTATAATCATTCAGTTATGTCACACGTCAAATAAATTAAAAATAATGTGTTTAATAATGTTATAATAAATTTATTGGCCGAGCCGAATAAAACTACGCACTAATACCATTTTACTACTGAATCTGTTTTGTTAAAGTTACTATAGTACCTATCTTAAGAGTTATTTGAAGCAATACTTAAATAATTACATATCATGTAAAACCGTTTTCCGAATAACAAAATTTCCAAGTAATGAATTGCCTTCAATTACGATGAAATTGTGTTTCAGTAAATCACTTTAAAATGTATTGAATTTTTCAGTGAGCTATCATTTTTTATCGCTAGTACCTCTCAGTACATTTTGCGATTCAAAACTGCATATGAGTCATCAACTACAATTCAAACTATTGTTATACATCCCAGTCCTACTTGACCTAACCTATTAATCAGATTTATTCGCATCTAATACGCGTCCCCTAAATACAATATTTATGTATTTTCAGACAATTTCATACTTTCCTCGGGATGTCCTCGCGAGTGGCGTAAATATCCAGTCTACGTTGATCCATCCGGATCCGTGAAACCCTCCTTTTTTGATTTTAATGTTATAAACACGTCGAGTTACCAGAGATCTGTTTACACTGGAGATACAGAAACGCGAAGTGGCGAACATGAATAATGCATTTTTGTTTTGGATTTTTATGAGGAAAGTTTTGATTATTTTCAGTTTGGTAGCAAGTATGTAGAGATATATCCGGAGAGAAGTCGGAACTCTTCGACGCGCAGTTAGAATAATTGGCAAAGCTCGGGCATGAAAAGGTAAAATGTATTGCTTATGTAACTTCGATCTAATAAAGTAACTTCTGGCTTACGGATGATTTATTCGTTGGCGAACATACAACATAAATTACAAGATTTCAATATGTTAATTTAATTTTAGCTTTGTAATGTATAATGCGGCTTGTAACGATTTGATGGGTCTGTTTCAAAGTTCTGCGGCCAAATAAAACATCCGTTTGGTCTGAAAATAAATTACCGTTTGGTTTTTGTTTGCTTTGTTAAGAAAAGGTTAATTAATCAAGTGAAGAGTTTACCATCGAATATTATTTTGGGCTTTGCTGTTATGTAATTATATTATAGAAGAGGTGTTAGACAAATATTTGGTCTCAACGTATGTAATACGCCATTCATTGTTGACAAGCAACCTCAGAGAAGGTTTTTGAATGTAATAATTATGAATGGTAGGTATTAGGTACAAAAGCCTATTCACTTTCCTCTAGAAACTATATTGTACTACCTACTTACCATTGCACACCAACCGTGTTCATTATTATTATTATTTCTAAAGACTTCCCATGGGTTGCCCACTAACACTGGAGAAGCGGCGTGGAATATGCTCTAGGCGTCCTAATACCTAATCAGGAGAGTCCCGTGGCCTGTAATGGACCATTCATAGGTTGAAGACATACAAAAATGTAGCAATACAAAACCATGACACATTTGATGCGACTATCATTGCGTTTCCCTTTTGTGCAGCGAAATTGTGTTTTCGTGCACTTACCGGTGATTCTGATTACAGCATCAGGTTATAAATCATATCAATTGCATTACACAGAGCACTTATTTGTCTAGTTGTGTGTATTGGTTTATTTCTGGATATATATATTGGTGCAATAGTAATTTGTAAAAAAAGTAGTTTAAGTCTGTTCTCAGAAGTACCTACTCGTAGTCACATAGTTCTCGAATTATTGAGAAATTATGTAATTAAATTACTGACATTCTATAGAATCTAATTTTTAACCCAAATACCCTATGGCCGCGAATAAACATGTATCCGATTAAATAACATAAAACGTTTATGTGAATCTAGTTTTTTATTTAAAAAAAAAACATAAACGTCTGCCTCGTTCTACAACCGAACCCGAGACCCCTCTTTGCAGGCTGTTCTCTGTCTACAGCAACTTCCACTCAATAAATAATATCAGAGAGTACCCTTCTTGCTATCCGTACAGTATCCAGTTGGGCTCGTCTGCTCGCTGTCACGTGTGCGTACTAATCTGATAAACATTCCGCAGTCGGTCGCACGTCGCACGCGATACTTGCAGGTCTTGCTACACATGCGGACACGGAGCGACCCATCGATGTTTTACGTTAATAATCGACTAAACTATGTGTATGCTTAGTGAAGTCATACACTTAATTTGATGTTTGAATTTGAGTGTTTGATGTTTGAGTTTGAATTTTATTGATGCTTAGGATATATCGGTATGGTGCTTAAATTTCGGCCAGCAGTCGAACAAAAGCTGTAGAAACTTAATATCACTCGCTCATTTGAAGAAACTACAAGAACCTACTTTTGTATTTTGGTGCAAATACTTATAGCAAATTAGCATCCTTTCACGCCTCACGTTTTGGTAATCTGATTTTAATTATATATTTTGATTTATTACTCTGATACAATTTATAACTAAACTTAATTAAGTAATACGTGTATTGAAGGTAACATTTAATAATTTATCGATGGTCTGATACCATCAATCTGATGAACATGTTGAATTAAATGAAAAATGGAGTTTAATAACACCATAAATTACAATCGCCTTAACCAATTATGTTTGATTGGAAAGCTAAAAAATACAGACGGATTGAAATTTATTTTCGTACAGCAAACAAAGTAGGTAGGACATAACTTGTTCGCCAATACGATTATGCGTGCGTGTTAGACATCATAAAAGAAATATTTTTTTTTTACGACAGGTAAAACAGCTATTTACACGTCTCATAAAACAAATAGATACCTTCATTTATCTTGATACCAATTTGTAAAACTTAATTTCTATGTGCACATGCAAAACCTTTTCTTCATAAAAACTTCCTTCCGGTTCTCCTTAATGGAATTAAATAGTTGAATCCGCAGTGGAATTAACTAAAAAATAACAGCCGTAAAAGTTACTTAATTAAAAATAACAGCCGTTACAGTAGTAAGTACCTATAGGTAGTAAACATAAAAACCGGAGAGGTGAGATACCCGGTTGTTTCGCTAATTTCGAAATTTATGTGCAGGATTCTCGACATACTCGTCTAGTTAAATCTCGATAACCACACGCACACATATACCCGTTCATACATAGAAAGAGACAGCACATATACCCGTTCATACATAGAAAGCGACAGAGACGGAAAGTTACTTACGTCACGATATCTACTAGACTAAAATAATTTTATTAATTTTTTGACTTGAATTAGTTGATTGGCCATGAGACAATAAGAAGTCACCAGCCTTGTACATCTTTTACCAATAACGTCACTGCTGGCTAAGAAGGAAGTAGTAAATGAATCCACGTAGTAGGTACCTAAATTCTTTCTCCTTAACTTCTTCATGTAAATAATAACTTATTTCGATTTAAAAACTTAATTTCAACTCAACTCAACTCAACTCAAATCATTTATTTCACGTAGGTATTTTGCATACACTTGTGAACGTCATTTTTTACATTTACCATTTACCACCGTTTCGCTAAGGTGCCTTTAAATTTTAAAATCTTGGAGGAGAAAAAGAAACGGCGAAAGAAAACTCCTCGGCACATCTTTTAAAAATAGTGCTTAAAAAACGAATTACAATATTTTTGCTAGGTACTACCATTTTATACCTAAATACTAACTTGAGCGGAACTGGTTGCGGATGTCTATTACCAAGCATCCTTGTCATTAATATACTCATCAATAGTATAATAACTTTTCTCTATAAGCCGTGTTTTAACACGTTTCTTAAATATTTGTAAGGGGAGGTCAATGATTGACTTGGGCAATTTATTATAAATTTCAGCGCGGTAATCAATCAAATCAGCTCAACGAGTTTGTGTATTTTCAGAGCCTACACACATCTTAATACGAAGATTGAACGATTAAGAGAGTAATTAAGTATTGACGCTCATTCTGTCGCGGAGACTCTCAAATTTGCATGTTAAACGAAGTTTAAGTTTAGTTTTTGTTTTGCATCCTTATTGAGACGCCTTGCTTCGCGTGCGTAGCCGCGGGGACACATCAGACTGTACTTAAAACAATGCGTTTAAAACTTGTTTGTTAACCTTATTGAAACGGAATAGAGTTTAAAACTCAATTAAACGTGTGCATAGGGTTTGGTCACCGATGATCGACTTTTTAATTGTGTTGTTAACGTCAGCGTAAAGGCGTAGAGATCGCTTGCTCAGATTTTGTGCGGTCGCTTATTTGGATACGATAGCTTTGATACTCCAGAACACTGGAAGTTCGTTTTAATTACTTACAGTGACTTTTATACTGTTTTGTAATTTTATGTCTAAATTCTAAACTGACAAATGTCTGATTTTACGTATCTACTTTAAGTGAACATAAGACGAGGGGAAAGAATGTTTGTATGTTATTTGTGTATAATTAATAACAAATAATTATTACATGTGACATGTGACTTCTTTTCTTTAAGTACACTTTTCCTTACTTACGTCATGGGTAATGGTGGCAACAACCGTAGTGTTTTTACCTAATTAAAAAACTATAATAAAAATTAAATGAGTATAATTATAATACTTACTTACCCTTAGAGTAGTTATTACCTGAATACTTACCTTATATTAACAAGCTATAAATATCTAACCATATCCATATTTAAGAAATAATTTAATTATCTACTATAACATAGGTACTTAGACAGTACTTGATACTACCATTACTTGGACTTTTTAACAAAGAAATACATGTAAGGTACTATGTTTACTACGGCAGGAGCAAACGTAGCGTAACGTTCACATAGGTACTCTTGCAGGAAAAGGATATAAATTACGTACTTACGTCGGTAAGCCATATTAAGCGACCCCAATTAGCCGAGATGAGATATATGGCTATATAATATATATTTCATTCAGGGGTTCGATTCCCCGTTAGCGGGCGGTGGTCAAGCATTAAAATATTAAGGGTCCTCTAATCTACCATGATTGAATTTGCGTTCTGATACCCCCGTCTGAAGCACGCTAACTCTTTGAGCTATGGCCCTTACTAAGTTCAATATTTTATCCGTTTTACGTTTTCACACTTAAGTAGGTACAAGGTAATGAAATATTTAACATTACGGATAATAATATCGGAAACAACTTAAAAATCATTGCATAATTATTTGTGTATTAAAACATTGCCTTTTCAATGAACAATTATTTATTTGGAATACACTACGAATATTTATGAATTAGGTATAGGGGAGACCGGGGCTGGTTGTGACAGGGGTAAGTTGTTACAGTGACATTAGCGGCGGAACAGAGAACGCTGTAGTGACGTTAGAAAGAGATAAATAACGCCACCACTGATGGCTCACCCCCCGCGAGAGCCAGTGGCACCAGGGCTTTTATGAAAGGAGCACCTGGGTGTCACTCAAAAAACCCTAGGTTTGTAAAATTTTCAATTATTCGTAATATTGGCCTACAGCCTGTTTTCGAACTAATTAGAGAGGTGTTTGATGTTATTTTTGCGTCCTAAGCCTTTCTTTTTGCGATAAAACTACGTTTGTACAGTTATATTAATTTGTATTTTTACTAGTTAACCTAAAAAGATCAATTTAGGCGTTGGGGCTAAAAGTGACATTTGCTTGGGGCAGGTTGTGGCACGTCACTACCTACCCCGTGGTTTTTCTTTTCAACCAATATAATTTGTTTATTGTTTTTTCGTAGCATGAGGACATATAAAAGGAAAACATAGCATGAAAAAATATCTAAAGATCATTATGTACGAACAAGCAGCAACTATTTTAGAGGGAGGTACAACTAAAAAAGTTCGTAGCATCGCAAAAGATTTAGGATTGTGTCATATATCCTTAACTAGATATATAAAGAAAAGAAAAGAAGCAAAACAGAAGAGCGCGCCCATAGAATCTCTCAAAGTTGGATGCATGAAGAATCTACAAATCTTATTTTGTTATAACAGTAAAGATTTTTGTTTAGTTTGAAGTATATTTCATTTTAAGTTTTATTTTAATGAGCCAAAAGATTGCTTTGTAGACCTAGACATCATAATATGTTATTTAAATTAAGAAACGTAACTGTTGGTGATGATTGTTCTTAATAAAAAGGTTCTGATTACATTAGTTTTTGGTTGTAACATTTTGCCCCATGTAGTGTAACAACCAGCCCCGGGTACGGGGTTGAAAGTGACAGGCCATTTTTTTCAGAATTTGTTCATTTATATCTAAAGTAATGGTTTGGTATACAAAATGTATTTTAAATTTGAATGCTGAATAGTTACTGAATCAAACAAATATTAACTCGGGTAAAAGAATCAAACAAATAAAAAAATATGACACTTTAAAATTAAAATGTCACAACCAACCCCGGTCTCCCCTACTTATACATAATTATTCACATACTTACAGCCCCGCACTAGGATGTATTACTTCATGTACCTTATATTGAGTAGCATTCCGTCCATTATAATTCTCCACGAGCTGTAATAATAACTAAACGTGGTTTGTTTATCTTTTTTCCCACTTTCATTACCACTGCACACTTACATCATACTCACACACTCCGCTGAAACCGAGATACTAGATTGTTCCGAGAACCTACCGAGAACTGTTAGTAGGTGACGGCCACACGAAATAAATCTGCGAGCTGTACACAAAGCGTGCGGGCCCCCGATAGCGAGGATCCAGAGGCGGCGGAGAAAATTAGCATTTTAATAAATACACACCCTTTCAAACGAACCGCCCATAAATCCACCCGGATCTTTATAATCAAATTCAAACACATTATTCTTATTTTGCATGTAGAAGACCACGAAAACGCTGAGCTGGCGTACGCTAGATGTATCGAAGTTGCCATAAGTACATAATCGACGGGTTCCGGGTTAATTGTATTAAGCGACACTCTGGGCGATATCGACTTTTATACATATTTGGTATCAGCGAATTTTTCTGCGTCGTTTGAGCTGGGTTTGGTGACGATCGGATAATCGTGTTAATATCCTTCTTTTTGAAAAAATAATGCGATTTGCTAAAGTTATAATTTTTTTTCTAAAAATCGAAACTTTATACAGCTCTCGTTTAAAGTTTCAAAAATTAGCCCTTAACCCGTCGAATATTATGTTGAAGCTATTGAAAAGGAAATCTCGACCAACTTAAAACAGTTACGTGTATACGAACTTACTAACACTTAATAATTTAGAGATAATCTTCTTTAGTGTTTTGTCAAATAAGTATTTGGAAAGAGCATACAATTATAAATACCAAGCCTATACCCGCGGCTTCGCCCGCCAAAAATCCCTAAATATATAAAAGTTTATAAAATCAGAGAACTTTCATACTAACTAACTTTGCGCCCCCCTTTTACCCGCTTAAGGGATGATTTTCGAAAAAATCTTTTACACGGCAAAGTTTCATACTAACTTTGCACCCCCCTTTTACCCCCTTAGGAGGTGATTTTTCAAATATCCTTTCTTAGTGCTCCCCTACGTTATAAAAGGAACCCCCGCGCAAAATTTCAAGTTTCTAACCCTTATAGTTTAGGCCCTGCGTTGATATGTCAGTCAGTCAGTCAGTCAGTCAGTCAGCTTCTCCTTTTATATATATACATTATAACAGGTATTTTTTTTACTTACCTACATCAACGTCAATCATACTAATATTAGGTATATATGTGAATGTAATTTTGTTTGTTAAGCTTTCACGCGAAAACTACTTAACCGATCATCATGAAACTTTGTACACGTATTCTTGGAGGTATTAGAGCTAACATAGGATACATTTTATTAAAAAAATACGAAGGTAAAACAATGGTTTGTCAAAAAATTCCTTGGCAAAAAAATGGCTTCAATGCGAGCGAAGCCGGCAGGTAAAAGCTAGTATGTTATAATTTTGCTTGTGTATTTTAATTCAAATATACGTCTTCATTTCAAGGTACAATTTCAAATAAGTTGCAGTTACTGAGTTAGTTCACAGAAATGTTGCTACTTACTAAATTATATTATATTTCAGTGTTTAAAAAAGTTTTTATTTAGGTAATGTATCTATTTGGGTATATGTACCAAGAACTATTTCAAACTGTAGCGTTCTCACCACCTACACTTAATAATTTAAGCCATTGCAAGGGTAAATCATAGGGTATACGCGATCAAACGACGCAGGCATAAATAAATCACGTGGTTAGACACAAGAGTTGTTTATGGCACATCTTTGTGACATTTTCATGAAACGTTAACGTACGCTCACTAATTTTGGTTAGATCCGGTCTAATATCCGTATTTTATCTCGCTGTAGCTGAATTTGCATTATTCCGTTAGTTTTGTTTATTTGTTACAAAATATTGTAAAATACAGAATTAAAATTAGTTTCTCATTGTAATTTAAAATGCGTTACGAGACGAATGTTTACATTTATAATTCAACGTTTCAGTGTATTTTGTTGGTGTACCTACTATGTTGTGGTGTAAAATTATTCGTATTGTATGTACTGTATTTATTGATGCTTTAAAAAGGGTTTTTATTGTATTTTAACTAACTAATGTAGAAAATCGTGTGCAGCTATTAATTAATTCAATACGATAGTAAATTATTTTATTTTTCTTAAATACAGTAGAACATGAAATAGAACAACAATTAGTCTTGCGTTGAACTTAAACCTTGCTACAATTAATGTACGTGGTGTTGCGTACCGACTTAGATGTATAATGTGTATAGGACAATTAAACTAAGCAACTGGATCGCGGTCATCGTAATCTTGGATAAGGGCTGGGGCGTAAATCAGGGTGACGCGAACGCCTGGGGCCTTTACTTTATCTACTGTGTGCGGGTGACGCTGGCATGTCACTGAACTGTATTCGACCAGAAGAGCCATATTTCAATTCTTAATATTCTATTGTTCTAAATTTTGATATAGGTAATGTGTTAGGTACTATACAAAGGCCGTGAACACTTAACATCAGGCAGTAGTTTGTCTGCTATTTAGGTACATAAATATGATGTGATGATAGATACCTAATACACAAAATGAAAAAAAATTAAAGCTTTTTCTTTTATTATGAGGTTTATGGACATATTTACTCATTATTCATACTGGATAAAATGGTTAGACGTGATTATTTAAATTGGTTTACCTATCTTTTTTAATTATGAACCAAAAATTATTGATATTACCGCAAACAAAAAGGAGCGATATTTTTACATACTCATAAATAATTTTAGATGTGAGTCCTGAAGTTTAGGTTAGGTATAAGACTTAGCTTTCAGGAGGAGCATGTGAAGACATCATTGTGTAATCTGAGGCGGCATTCTCGACATAATCTAGAACTAGAACTGCACTGCACCTAAGAATGATAAAAGCATACTTACTATATATTACAAAAGAAATACTAAAACTTTGATAAAAAATACAATTTAACATGGAAATAAAATAGCCTTAATTAATAATACAATATTTTAAGATACTGTTTGTATGATTAATAGATGGAAGCCAAAGGTTTAAGCCTTGTAACAATTGCTTGCTATTAATCATTACAAATGTCAAAGTCAATGTTTTTCTACGTCGTATGTCTATCGTTATCGATCTCTCAAAGTTCCCTACTCGATATCCTTGAAAATATAATCGTTAAATTGACAGTATTATTCGATACGACACTGATGCTATCGTTAAATATAATATATTTAACGATAATTATGAATCTGAAAATTGTGTTGATGATATTTTGGTATGGTTGAATAGGATATTTCAAATAACGTTACTTGTTACCTTTTTGAATTGACACAAGTAAGACGTAATACACGTGACGTGTAACAAGTGTTTCAGCTAATGAGTTACTGCTACATTTATTAATTATAGGGCGGTATGAAGTTCGACGTGACAGCAAGTTTAAATAAAAGCTCCTTTCAGTGGCGCTAGGTCCCGGTTGCCGATAATTGCGGCCCGCCCGCCCCGGCGGAGCGTTGAACACCTCTGACCCGTCCTGAAACTTGCAGCCGATCACAATATATTACTAACGTACGTTAGTTCTAAGAAATTCATGCGAGAAATAGAAATAAATGCCCCGATATTCATTTCTTAATAAATACGGATATGAAAGAATGGCTATTATGTATCTACACTCTTTGGAAAATACATGTAGATCATCTGAATTCCAAATACCTATAGTAAAATATTTTTCATTGCACGAAAAAACTAGTTCCCTATGTAATCATAGCGAGTCTCGACAATCTATCGTCGCTAAATAATCCCCCGATTTATATTTAACTGCCACTACAGCGGACTAGCTAAAGGCCCAAAATTAAATATTATACCAATAAAAGGGATAATAATGGCTTCCTCGCATCCGACCGCGTCGATAATTCCCCCGTACCTCCGCCGCTCAATAAATATACCTTCGACATATTCAAGTTAGACAGAGCTGGTGTATATCATCGTAACCTGGAGCGAGACAGGAACCAGGTCCGCCCTTCGACCGCTACAGCAATAAAGGGAATCCCTTTAAACGTGCTCCGTATCTTTGTCCCTCTCTCTTATAAATATCAATTTATACGCCGAGTCAAATATAGATAAAGATTGGCCATTTTCGCGACACCCGGTCATACGCTATTCGTCTTACGTTCCCATTTTGTCGCAATTTTTCTAGGACTTTAACATAGAAGTGTCGTTATATAAGCGTAGATAAGTCCTCTTAGTAACGACTCAGTTTTGAATAACGAAGTTTGTATGAGTGACTATTTTGTTAATAATTAGGTACATGTTAATTATATTGTTCTATAATTAACCAATATTGCATCGTTTTACAAAAGCTTAGACCTGCTGAAACTGAAGCTAAACATGTGTGAAGTGTATATATAAAGCAAGACCTACACAAATATTCCTTTCTGATTTACACACTTATGCACATCCCTACTAATATTATAAATGCGAAAGTAACTCTGTCTGTCTGTCTGTCTTTGTCGCTTTCCCGCTTAAACCTCTCAACCGATTTTGATGAAATTTGACACAGACAATCTTTAGACCCTGAGAAAGGACATAGGCTACCTTTTATTGCGACAAAAAGGGATGAAGAGGTTGAAATAGAGGTTGAAAGTTTGTATGGGATTTCTTCGGGTTTTAAGCACAGCGCCATCTAGGGGTGAACCTTCCTAACTTAAAGAATAAGAACGCCTAGCGCCATCTCTTAAAGAACCATGAAACTTTATATTTAAGCACTTGATAATAAGTTTCCCGAAGCGAAGCGAGGGCGGGTCGCTAGTAGGTTATAACTTAGCACAAATCCCAATTTATATTACACAATTTAGAGAACACGAATTTAAGCAGCATTACATTAATAACTAGTAGGTAGGTACGTTATACCACGTTCTCAATTAAATTTAGAGTCAACAAGCAAAAATAGAGCGATACATTACGAGGATTTACGGTACAAATGTAAAGTTTGTTAGATATATTATATTTGGGGTTGGTCCCAAGATGAGGGGTACGTGAAAACATTCGGCTACGTGCCTCAGCATAATGCCTTTAAAGGGCGCTGAGGATGCTAAGCTTCCGTAATTCGTCTTCCAGGAATCCCTAATTTGAAATGTGGATGACTCGGAACACTGGTAGTTAAATAGGAGCCGAAGCGTGCAAACATATGCCGAACTCTGATAATATGTTGAAAAGTAATACAAGAGTCGTAGGTACAATATTGTGTATCAAATTAGGAGAACAATTTTTTGTAATTAAAGTAAAAGTTAATTAAAAGTAAAAAATAATTTTATATTAATGTGCTAAAAAGAATATAATAAATTACTTTATTAAATTACAGCGTCATTACACAATTAACGTGATATAAAAGGTTGTCGCGAGATTTAAAATTCGTATTTACTTTAGTTTGAAAATTTTGAAATCAATCAGATCGAGTTTTTAATTTAGGTACTTTATCTACACAGGGAAATCTCGCGACAAGCTTTAATATCACATAAACTGTATAAGACATTACACAATTCATGTGATATATTACATAGTTAAATACATTGCAAGTTAAATAAAAGCTGCTAAAAAAGGTAAAAGAAAAACAGGTTAAAGTTGTACATTAATTTAATGTGTGTTGCTTAGTTAGGTACCTAGGTGTAATGTGGGGTATTGATATAGAACCACAAACTTGAAACTACATAAGAAAACACACTACATAATTGTCTATTGTATTAAATACACTCAAATTATTTGAAATTTAACTAGGACATTTCGAAATGGCAATATCATTAGCACATTGTCAAATGTACAAAAGTCGGTTGGATGATGAATTTGCAACTTTGTACTGTCCCGCTTTCCTTAAATCTGCTAACTACGAACAAAAGCTGTTGAAAGCGGTGAAAACGTTCTACGATAAGTTTTTCTTCATTAAAATCCGGGCAGCGTTCGTGGATTTAAAATTTTCGCTTCAAAGTTGTTTGGAGATTAGCGACAAAGCGCCGGCGATATCTTAAATGTGGATCTGTTGTAAACAAATTCACGCTCGCATTCCACGATTTATGAGTTTATTTATCATTAACGAATTATTAAAGCGCCAGAATTTTCACCTTTTTTGTTACTGCTTTTTTGGTACGCTATACTGCTGTAACAAGCTGCGACTGCGATGTTTATCATAATTGTACATAAGAATGGATAATTTGTGTGCTTCGTTAAGCTCCGTTATTAAAAACCAATTATTAATTGCTTCAATTTGGCTATTTTAACACGTTCAAGATTTATATGAATTTTTACGGCCGTAAGCGTTAAACATTTCACGAAGAAGATTAAAAAATACATGATAATACCGAAAAGTTCCGGATCCCCGTCTAAGTTTATCGACAATACGAAAAAGGTATTTCAAAGTCTAAAGGAAGCATCAATTTACTTAAAGAATATTAAGTAAAGATCTCGTGTCGTATTTAGGCGATACAAAGGACCTGTTAAACCGTGAAAATACAGCGAACCATCTGTGCCCGCTTCCGAGTTTCAATTAAATTTTTACTGAAGATTATCACGCGCACATATACCATGCGACCTGGGCTATTAAGTGTAGTGATAGAAAATGGATACTGATGTACTTATAAATAAAGGAAAACTTAAGTTTTTTATGCCAATAGCTGATCAACGAGTAGACGAGCCACCTGATAGCAAGTGGTCACCGTTGCCCATGAACGTCAGTGACACCAAAAGCTTCACTGATGGGTAGTCAGCCAAAGTAAATTTAAAGTGTATCTACATATATTAAATTTAATTGTATAAATATTTGAACTAAAAATAATGGGCACATTACCTTATATAATTGATAATAGATTGAGACTACGAGTATGATAAACGCATTAGAAAATAGTCTTCGATTTCCAATTAATCTATTTTACTAAGACATAATGTCATAACACAAATACGACGCGGTACACATTCATCTTGCTTTTTTTTCTCAATAAGATTACATAAAAATTTGTAATGAATAAACTGGAAAAATGCTTCATATATATGCATAATAATAGTTGTTTCATTTTTCAGAAAAAAATGTTTTTATACAAACATAAGGTTATATATTTTTGTGCATACCTATTTATTTCAAACTCACTTTTTAACTGGCAGCACTACAACCAAAACATTTTAAAAACATTTTTCGTTTAGTTTTTCATTCGGATTTCATCGGATTCGGACGCAAATAAAGTCATAAATTTTTATTAAGGCTTTACAAGTAGTTTTGTTATTTGTTTATTATAAATTTATTTAATTTTAAGAACTTTAATTTTCTTTTTTGTAGGTATTTCCTTCAATAGCAAAACACCTCAATGTCTATCGCGATACTTAATAAGACACATTTGTTTACCCGGCAGTGTCGTAAATGAAAAATAAACATGCGTGGAGCACTTCGCCGGCGGCGGCGATGTCACACGTATTAACATTGTTTGTGAGTTCACTCGTTGTTCGTTGTTAAACGCTGAACAAACTATGAAGACTGTAATTAATCTTGAGATTAGGACTGAATTCTAGAGGCAAATGCAGGAGATATTGCTATCTATTAAATTTTTCTCTGTATGAGATCTAAGTTAAATTGCTCACAAATTGCTGTTTTAGTATGTAACTAATACGTACTTGGTACTAATAGTACTTGGGAACTTTTTGTCTCAATTTGACATAACAATTTATAGCCATAAGCACTTGCTAAGGTAAACGATTACCACCGGTTTTAGAAGAAGCAACAGGAATTTCTTGTTGCCATAAATTACCATCATTTTGACGTTATTTATTGTTGAATATTTATAAGTTTGTTTTATTAATATTTATTAATGTTTTATGTACTTTTGAAAACCTGTGTTTACAGGAAAATATCTCAGTGGTTAGCTATCCAATAGCTTGCGAAGCTAATGCAATTTAAGATTAAATCTCGGACTACAACAAAAAAAAATAGTCATAAATTTTAATATCCAATCCATCATTAATTATTCAATAAGACAACGCCGTACAGAGTAATAATATCTTTATAAGTAAACCCAAAAACAAATTACCATAGAAAAGAGATTCAAAAACTTTCCCTACACTCATAGCCATTATAAGTTTTCCCAAGAAAAACACTTTTCCTGCACACGTCTCTCGCAGTTTTTTCTCGGCGCACTTTTCTAAGTGCTATAAATCTTTCACGTAAATAATTGAAACGATATTTTATGCCAAAACATTCCGCGGGTAGGGAGATGTCGCGGGCGTCCCACCTGCCGCCCTTTCTACTAACTTGTACCACTTTCCACTTTAATTTGGTTGCGTAATGTATTTTCAATTACATTCAAAGGAGCACGGTGATTTGTGGTCGGACTCAGAGAGATTGGAGAATAATAAATTCTTTCTTTACCTAATTTAAAGTTACCACGCGAGATATACGAGTACATAGATAGGCCGGGCCTGGCAATATGCAGATGTTCGTAGAAATTGAACTTGATCGGTAATGATCCGTTATATCACATATTGTAAATGTTATTACCAAATTAAGTACTTACCTTGTATATATCTGAAATAATTGAAGTGTGACATTCAATTGAAGCTGTAACTTAAGCATCTTATAGATATTATTATAATGCTAAATATCCTGTATGAGTTTTACAACTGACTTACAATGTAAAAAAGTGTGAGGAAAAATTACACTTGTCAAGCTAACGTAGGTACCGAAGATGCAGTCTCAGTCACAGTCCTCCAACCAGATCTGATAAAACGGCCTTCGTCCAATCTACAATGCACACCAGTGTCATAAATAAACGCTCACTTTTTCACATCCAACAGCAAATTTATCATTTCGTTTGAATTTTTTTTCTTTTTCTCCCTCTTTTTGTACATCTTGGATCACACTTTTAAACGCCATTCATTTCTCGATTCGACGTTCCATAACGTTTTACGTGCCTTGATGAAGGTATCGTTATGTGATATCTGATAATAAAATGCTTGAGTAGGCAGCTTCATTCGTTTTGCATGTATATTTGAATTTATTTCTTTATAAATGTATTCAGATTGTGGTACAAGTACCTATGTAAAATGTAACGTATACATTATTTTTATTAAAATTAATTAATCTGCTCTACACTATTAGCGTTGCAATTAAATTGTTGTTGTAAATCATTTTTATACACAGCATTTCATTTTTTACAATCAATACATTAGCAGATACTTAAAGGAACAAATGAGCAAAAAATCATCAAAAGCGTTTAATATGCGTTACATTTTTCAAATGTTTTTTTCTAGATCAACGTGTTTAACGTGACTAATGAAGCAAAATCTGTTCTTTATGGATTGTTTTTGTAAACACGAAACAGATGAGCGGCTCCGATCCTACTCCTTTGTGTTCCCTATATAGGTGTATTATGTTTTCGGTCTCTCGCGGCAATAAGTCATACGTGTAATGAATAAGGGCGATTTGTTTTGAATCCGTCTAAATTTATGGACGATATCGAAGCTTTTTACAGGCGTTTTTCTCCTCATTCTGCTATTGTGATCGCCTTTTTCTGCCCCTTTATCCGACTCCAAGTTTTTTTATCGTCCTCAACAGTGACACTTTACGAGTTATTAATTGGTTGTCACAAGTTTATTTATTTCTCTATTTTGACAACGGCGCGTTTTTCGCCGTATATTATGGAGGCTGGATTGAAAATCTATCATATTCAGGTTCTCGTAAATTCGGCGTGATATAGTGCGTTACACGGTAATAACTCTGCGAATGCGTCGAGTAGTGCGGACGGATGTGACGCGCGTAAAATAATGACGTCGGATATTAAAATGGCTGCCGTATATGGATTTTAGTGAGTTCTTTGAGTAATCATTATAATGATACTTTGTGATTTATAAACGTATAAATTATAAACTCCTTGTTTTTCTTTTCTTTTGACTGTCCTCTGCCCAAAGGATGTCTGGAAGAAATCGCTGTCTAGCGATAAGACCGTCTTTAGTACTGTACCTAATGTAAGGTGATGTAAATGTTTTTTTCTTGTGTATGCAATAAAGCGTAGGTATTCTATCTATCTATCTATCTATCTATCTATCTATCTATCTATCTATCTATCTATCTATCTATCTATCTATCTATCTATCTATCTATCTATCTATCTATCTATCTATCTATCTATCTATCTATCTATCTACATGACTATGATTGCAGCCATCTTTGAAGCACCAAATTCGATTACAGTAGTACGTTACAAACTGAGCCTTTCTCTTACGCAACACTAACATTCATAATGTATGTATGTGCAAAGGTCTGTATGCTATTTCTCCGTCTTATGTAGGTTCTTTTTTCCGCCATAAAGCATTGTTGGCTGCTTTATTCCTTGATTTATAAGAGACGTTGGAAAGACAAATAGCCGGATTGTGTTCCAAATTTTTAAAGCCACATTTCGTTTCTCGTACTCTCGCACCCCCGCTGAAATACCTACCTTACTTAGCTCGGGGAGTCTTGGTATTTGAAATGTTACATGACCATTATACAAGTATTTAGCATAATTTATATTTAATTTAATTGCTTAAATTGTTTTTTGTAGGCTCGATTACTAGTGCCTTGTTAAACTAAATGTCCTATAGCTATAATTCAATATTAACGTACCTAGATAATACATAGCGTTCTGAATAAATAAAACGTACTTAATAATAATAAATACAATTAGTTAATTATTTTTTAATTAATTTTAATTTATTTATTTTTATGTTTTTGTATCTATTGCTTAAAGTAAGCTCAAAGTTTATAAATACACATATTTGTAGTAGGTACATGTATCTACCTAATGTTAATTTGGATTTATATACCTAAAAATTCTTTTGTTATTTAAGTAAAGGATTAATATAATAAAATTGTCCATATCACTACCTACTATGCAATTAATATTTTGCTTGCGTCTCTACCCTCTACAGTCTACGGTATCTAACTACCCATACACCTATTGGGGATAGTACCTACCTACCTACCTACCACGTACCTACCACGGTATGACCTACTTAAAATTTTATTATTACAATTTAATCTTACTTTACCTAAATCATCACTGCCATATCCATCATTTACTGAAAGATTATTTTCATTGCATTCTATTTGTTACTTTTACATAATTTGAGATAAAAATTCCGAAACGCAACAAGAAATAATAATGTTTCTTAATGCACAGTCACTAACTTAAGAACTTAGTGAAGACCGAAGAATATTTTGAAGTGTAACAACAAAAGATACTGAAAAGTTCATAGTAGATTACAGGAGGTATCAAAACCGTTAAGCGCCAGTTTCAAAAAGTACCTTCGGTGGCCTTATTAAAATGTGTTTTTCCGCGTCTTCCGCTGCTTAGCCGCGCCACCTATCGGCCTGTCGGAACATTTAATGGGAATACTCTCATTTCTATCGCGTCTTACGCGCAAATTTATCCTCCAACTCGGATCTTTTTACATACGATTGTACTTTCGCGGATTTATACTTAGGTACGGTAAGTTAGATTTAAAAACGTCGAATACGATTCTCACATGGAAAAAATGTACTATTGCTTATTTTGGGTTGTATTTATTCATTATTGTAGGACTTTTTAGTCATGTATTGGTATCCATTTTTTTTTAATTGTACGGTTTCTGTAAAAGTGCCAATTTTTTATTTTATTTCAATGTGAACAATATACTTAACCTTCCACACGCGTAGCGCTTTTTTACCTTGCACAATGGAAATATTCACTTACCTATATTTTTTTTTAATTCTATCACGGCGATAATACTCGAAATTTTAGACTTAGGTAATTAAGGAGGCGCAGAGCGGACTAGGAGTAAGTTGGTGGAACAGTCCTTAAAAGATGCACCAAAACACTTCAAGACCCGTACTTGAAGGTTGCTATCTAACCAGAACTGACTGCTGTAAATACTTTTGAATTAAGTACAACAGCGTACTATTAAGTTTTTACCACTAAGATTCCGTCGCCTGAGGTAAAAATTCAATTAATCGCTTAAAATTGACCAATAACGTCATAAACTACGTAGTTTTAATACAACCAACGATGTATTCATAGACAAATATTACATCTACAATAGACGACTTCCAACTAAAGAGTTAGGGTATCCTAAACAATCAAACAAACGACAACCGTAACTATGCAAAACCGCTCCAAACTTCCAACTAGCCATTACCCAATTGAAAGTCAACACTAAACTGCGTCCGCGACTTAATTTTTACCCCATAAACGCACCCCACGAATCGCGATACGATATGGAAATACCGTCCTCGGCAATATTCGGCGATTTTCGGCCGAACGTGAGTCCCGCACTAAATTGCCTATTTATTCTTAACTTCATATATTACTTTGCGCTGTTGTCTGCGCAAAGCGATATTTATTGTTTGACCGTTATTGCGTCAAATGACGTATTGGTTGTACGTATTATCGGATAGGTTAAGGATGGCCGACGCGTGACGTCTCCGGAGTTCCTCTAGGCTATTAATGTTAGGGTAATATATGATTCCTATCTAATTACTTCATGGCGTCATAATAAAGCAATTTAAAAAAATGAATATTTATTTTCACTTGATAAAATTACAAAATTAATCTTATGGGTGTAGTTTTTCAATATAGACGTAATAGACGATTTGATATAAATAACAAGTAATACTTATTATTAGGAAGACAACACATTCATAGAACAAAATAAAATTCAATACAAACATTTGGGCACTAATTAGATACACATTATGTATAACGGTTAATTATAGATTTTTTAGTATACTTATAGGCAATCATAAATTTTTTTATAAAATAAATAAGTACTTAAACTTACAGAAAACTTACAGTTGTATTTAAGACACAAACATCAAGAAATATTTCTATGGTATGAAAATGTTACTTGCAACTGCAACCTATTTTTAATATAAATTAGAATAACTTACAACTACTTACTTACAACTTCAAATAGTAATAACAGAAGAATATTAAGAAGTGAAATAAATTGCAATAATAAAAACGAAATCAATCAAGATAAGACACATTAGACATACATACAAGCAGTGAACACCATGCCTGCCCAACTTAAATATACAGTACGCAATTGGCACTCAAAACCATAAGTTTCCCAACATACTTACCAAAGCCTAGAAAACAGAAACAGAAGTTCCATTAGTCATTCAGTAACCGAATGTAATGGCGATATGATATTGGGAGGGACGTTATCGGTCGTCAGCCAGTCTGCGGCTCGTAAATAATCCGCATTCATTACTCCCCTCTGAGGAACGTTAGAGAAAAGTATTTAATACGGTTCTCTGTGCCAGTAAGTGGACTCGCCCATTATCTAGCAGTCAATAAGGAAGCTTTTAACCGTCATATTTCGGTATGTCGTGCACATTTGGTATAGACGTTGAACAGAAGATTCGTTGTGAAAAGCACGATTTATTTACATCCATAGTGACAGATTGTGCCTACTGTGGGAATATCTAATGAATTTATAGGGATACTAGGTATGTTTTATTTGCAATTTCAAGGAATTTTTTTCAAGGAATTTTCTTTCACTTGCAATTTTTTTTATGAAAACATCAAGCGCCAAATGTTGCTTGCTTACGAACATCTGTATTCTCAAATTTAACTGATTTGTTTTTGGAATTGTTTGATTAATCACATTAGTTCGCCTTTAGTTATGTAGTTAATTAGTTTGGAAGTCTATTTTATCAATGAGCGCACCCGGACTTTTCAAAAATGTGATTATCTATTTTGTAAACAACAGGAGATATTAAACTGGATCTGTCGTAACAAGAAATTGAATAAGGCATGCCTAATTATTATTTTTATTCTTCTCTGTGTAATTAAAATAATGAAATTCTACAAAATTAATATTAGAAGGTCATTGTGCTCAATTCGAAAGTACTATGCTACCAAAGTATAAGACATAGACAATTTGAATAAGTAAAACATATCCATTTTACGCTTAGTCGAGAGAATAGGAATAAGTTGACGGAGACTTCGTCCCTGAGTTATGTTTCTTAAGATAAACGACGCGGGCGAAATGAAGTCGCACCCCTCCCACCCCCTACCGCCCTCTGGAGGCTGCGGACATAAATTTTGAAAGAAAAATCCGCGACGGTTTCTGGGAACGTGTGATTTGGATTATTAATTGAATTCGTTTCGGTTAGCATTTATATTGCGTATTTTGCGCTTGGCGAAGCTCAGTGAACAAAGACTTAAGATCTTGCTGTTATGTTTTTACATAGTAGGTAATACGAGTAACTATTACTTACACTTTTTCTAAACTTATCAAATTTCCCTTTTGGCCAAACACAACTTATAATTTGAAATTAATAGTATGGGTTAGGTGAAATATGTTGGTATACAATTGCAAAAAACATGTAAACTGACGTCTATTTTATTAACACTTTTTACTACTTAGGTACGTAATAATTTCTTTAATGATCCAAACATGTCCATTACTTACGTCAATCATGTAATATTAATCCAATATTATTTACTGCAGGACAGTTTGATATATCCATGCGATAAAATATGAAATGTACGTCACAAATCCTCGTACATCAACCGTTTTGCAACTCGTAATTTATTGATCGATTACGTCTTTTATCGCATCTATGTCATCAAACGGCCCCTTTTTTCTTGTTGTTCCTACACGTTACTATCTCCTGAAAGATATCTACTGCTGACCTGTATTATTGTCATAGGGATATTTACAGCGCTCATTTATTTGTCGATGTCCCCTCTTATTTTCCGTTCGGGCCAATCCGATAGAGGAGACTGTTGAAAATTTTTCGTAAGCAGCAATACATCTTGTCGCGAGTCCTATCTTTGGGCGAACATTCGACGGCCACCCCTACGGTTTGGCAAAGAACTGTTTAATACAGAAGATCCAAATTGTGATGAGCTGATGAGGATTATACATATTATACCTACTTAGTGTAGTTTTGCCTTCGTCAGTTTTTTCGTTGTGAATATTTGTTAATCACCACAATTTTAATAGTGCTACTGTAAGTAAGTAGTGGGTTTGGTTATATAGGTACTTACTATTTTTGAAAAATATTATGTTGAAAGGTTTTGTTATTGATGTTTTAACGTGCGCAATATAGAAATCAATTCACATCTTTTGCTTTGTCATCAAAATCTTCTTTATTATTTCAACTATTTTATAGTGACGTAAAAAACAAATTACAAATTATACGATTCGCTGAGAGATGCAGGAACCAAATCATATTTTAATGTTCCGTACATTTAAACAAAAAAACGGAATCCTTATAGAATCACTTTGTTGTCCGTCTGTCGGTTTTCACACTTGACCGATTTTTTATATTTTGCAGGTTCGTTCTTTCTTTCAAATTCTGAAGCGAACCAAAGGGAGGGTGTGATACGAGATTATTATACGCATACCTAGACACAATTCAATTGTGTTGTCAAAAGTTAAACTTATACTAATAAGACTATTTTTGCTTTACAGCATAAACATAATTTCTTGAAAAATGACTGATTCAGTTTGCATAGTCTAGTCTAGTATTTTTGTAACCAACTTCAATAAAAGTTCCTTTACGCACAGTACGTAGCCACAAAATATTTTTCGAGAAACTTTTTTGTCCCACATGTGCATCACAGAATCAAAGTTTAATTAACCGGCATTGTTATAATTCCAGGTCGGACCTTCTGCGGTTAATCTTTGCTAGTCCGCCCGCACACATCCGCGCCGCGCCTTCCCGGCGTAGCTAAAACCACTTGTGCCAATTTTCTCAGGGACAACTTCCACTTTACTTGAGCTTTCCTCATCGTCGGATACAATGGTGTAACTCCAATTAATATCAAGCACAATTTAAACCTTAAGGTTAACGCAGTAAAGTTTAGTTTTAATTGCGTCATGTAACAATTTTCAGGAATTTTGTTTTAAACACGAATAGGGTATTTAGGGGTACGTTTAGATGTCCAATACTTTTTATTAATGTCTTTTACTTATAATTGGCAGATTAGAGTAATGGCTGTCAGTTATGTAGCTTAAGAATTATGATTAATTAGTTGTTAATTAATTTAATTTTTTTTTATGTTAATAACAAATAAGCACACCAGCCACCTGATGGTAAGTGGTCACCGTCGCCATTTGACCGTAGTAATACCAAAGAAATCATCGGTGCGGTGCCAAGTAAGGAGAAAGAGGAAAGAAAGGAATGACTGTCTCTCAGGCTCCAGTCGGAACACGATATGGAATTTGGGAGCTGCCTCAAGAGAGAGAGTTGTAGTCAGCTAGCAGGCCTTCAGCCACCACCAACAAGGTCGGCTTCTATCGCATATAACCTATGATAACCTGGCCTAAGGCATCTTAGCGAAAATGCGGTAAATGGAAAAAATGACGTTCTTAAGTGTACCTATTTAAAAAAACGTACATGAAATAAATGATTTGAGTTGAAAATGGGATCAGTATTTTGAGTTCTTGGTCGCCCCAATAAGGCCTTGTATTGTGTTATTAACGTTATTTCTATTAACCACCAAAACCATCCTTTCTGATACAAGTTGATAAAAATAATAAAAGTAAATAATAAGTAAATAATGATAAAAGTAAATAAAGCTCATTATTGGAAAATCGAAGCCAGAAATGGAAGCTTATTATTTACTTTTACAAATTAAGTAGTATTTGTACCAAATGAACTTAACGATATTTTTCGAATGCACGTTTAGACTAAGGATTCACGAAATTGACATATCTTTTTGTTATTTATCGATTGAGGTAGAGCAAACATTAGTTACGGTACCTAACTAACTTTATGTTACAGCAAGTTTGTCACAACAAAGTACTTAGTGAAGGCGCATCCAGCAATCCATCAGGCGATTTCTGAGATTAATGGAAACAACGCATTAGACAGAAAAAAATCATCACTGGGACAGCTTTTCCGAAGCTGAGCGAGGGCAGTAATTAATGTTTTTGTTGCTCAATCTGCTCAATATAAAACAATTTGTTGTACTTTAATATTTATTATGTGGCTGCCGATAAGTATGCAACAAACTGTTACCATGTGCTAAAAACCTAAACCTAACCCTAACATGCTAAAACAAACGAACTACTTACTTACAATTAAAAATGAAAAATAGTAGAAGTGGAGCGCGCTGAATCATCGCGATCATTATCCTCTAACTTTTTTCTTGTCACATGTAGGTAAATTATTTCCGAGCATCATAACTCCTCGACCTAAGGCTGCGGCCACACTGAGCCCGATAAATCTCGCCTGTCGGGATCAGGTGACACCACCTTCTTTATGTTTTTTCCCAAGCCATTTTACGGAAAAGATAAAAATCTTTACATATTTTGACGCTGCTTTACGGGGCTTATTCTCAAATTACGCACGTCCATTACGTAATACCGAGAACGGAAAACTTTTTAGATCAACGCATTAACAACGGAATAGCTGTTTTTTGTATTTTTTATTTATTAAGTAAGTGTATTGTTAGTTTAGGTTAAAACTTTAAGCTTATAATTTACGTAATAGCAGAGATAAGTGACCAAAGAAATATTTCAAGTCTTATCTATACCTAATTGCCTTACTTAGGTACTTATACTACTTGTATCTAATTAACGCAGGTTATACCAAAATACCTATCAGGCTCAACCCACTCTTTTCAACATCATTCTGTACATATTGTATAAGAATTGATCCTATTTAATTTCTATATTGACTGATAACTTTGCAAGGTTTACGAAAATGATCGGCATTGTAAAGTAAACAGCCTAAGTTCTTAAGCCCTAAGCTCACGCATTATTCGTGAAACTTTGATGTAGGTATTTGTAATAAACAAGAGATCTCTTGGACGGAAAATGTTAGAAATCACATTTACAATATGACTACAAAACCATATAACTTTTTTATAATATTTTTACAGAAACAACCTTTTCAAGTGTCATCCGAGCGTCAAACAACCGACATTATTGTGAAACAATGAAGTGCCTTGAGATGGTCGGAAGCTATATGAAACACAATCTTAATGTCACATTTATACAAATTTGCAAGTTTGTCTACTGCACACAGACAAATTGTCTTCACTCTTACTAAGATAACGCATTCGACAACCCAATAGCTTAACTTTAAAGTGAATCTTATTTTCAGGGCACCAAGAAAGATATCGGATTGTACATAAAAATCAGATGGAACCTTATCAAACTACCGGCGAGGCATACGCTACTCACATCAATTGTAATGTTTGCTGGAAACAGTCGTAAACGAAACTGCATAGGTTCTAGAAAATACGATCTAAACCAAGAAAAATTTGTGCGTTTTTCCATTGGCAGGATTGTGCGCGTGGCGCAGTAAAGTTTCAACGCGAACGGGCGATGTATAAAACATTAGTAAATACAGAAAAGTAGCGAACCGAACTGACTAGCGTCTATGTAGCGTACACCGCACTGGGCAAAACGAAAATATATTACTTTTCCGAAGATTTAGGAGTGTTTGGACCGAACAATAATGTCCGGCTTTTGTGGAAAAAGATAGATGGCGTTGCATAGGTTACATCGAGCGAGGTTTTTCTTTTGTGAACGAATGAAACTTCAGGCTCGGTAGCGTTGTGAGCTACGTTATTAATAATATTTATGTACTTAATGTAAGTAATACAACGTATTGTATGGGGAAAATACTAGGTAATTTTTCGTAAAAGAATCCTGGAATGTTACGCGTAAATTTAATCGCATACTTACGCAGTTTTTGTGGTAAGTAAAAATTGTCTAGTCGTGTTTACAATTCGTAATAAATCTTATATTTTTTATCTTTAAAATTAACATACCCACTTAATTTAAGGACCGCAATTTACTGCCAAATATCGTCCGGTTAATTTGAATATGGTTGTACAAAATTCAGTTTAAAAACAAGCTCGATTGTCGCGAACATCCGATGTCTATAAATTGTCAATAATTAAAATTCCGGTTAGTTACTATACATTTCGAAATCGAAATTACTTTTTGTTTGCGTATTAAACAGGTGCGTTTCAAATTAAAGGTATCGTTTGACACAGAGTAGGTAGGTACCTACAACTGATGAAACAAATTATTTTATTATTTATTATTAATGATTTTGTTGAAACAAATTATTTTAAGCAGTAAGTAGGTACTCACTTATTTCATTTTAGTTTAACGGCTGTAGAAACACAGATTTACAGAATGGAGATTCTCCCGTAAACTAGGACTAGTTTACGGGAGAATAAAGGAAACAGAAATATAAGAACGATTTTCGAATGTTCATTAAGCATTGTCTACTAAGAAAAGCTACGGCAGGCATCTACTCCACATTACAGCCAATCCGATCGTGCCTTTCCATTGCTTTTTCCGCGTTCTCGCTTGCGTGCTCGGCTCAGGCGGTAAGTGACAATGACGTTATACTTTTTCGTGCAAGCAGCCAGCGTTCATTGATTTATGAGACGTTATCACGGCAAAAGTAAAAGAGAAAAAGTCACTACCTACCTAGAACAAAAGTAAAGAGTAGATCCATTGACTTATTATTACTATGGACATCTAGTCTCATACTAAAATCGCGATAAAAATGTCCCAGTCAGGTATGTCATGTCATGTCATGCAGTTAACAAGGTAATTTAAACACTAAAATCATTGTGTCACGGTTTAATTTCGATTGCAGTCGTGAACGCCAGCCATTGCAAGAATAGAAATGTTAACAAGGTAATTTAAGCACTAAAATCATTACATCACGGTTTAATTTTGATTGCAGTCGTGAACGCGGAATTGTTTCTCTCCTTGCGTTTTGTTACTCATTTGGCTCGGATATTTTTCAGCGCGGACCCGACGTCCATAGTAATAATAAGTTATTAATAAGTCAATGAGTAGATCCGTCTATTTGTGTTTAAAACATTTTGGTATAAAAATATTCCTATTTATTTATTTACGACAGATAAGTCACGGTAATCATTTGGGTCTGTTTCTGTCTCAAGAGTCACCTTGAGACTTGAATAACTTCCAATTAATATGCGAATCTTATCACGTTGCTTTGAACTGCAACTTTGAAGTTCAATTACGATTGCATTTGTAAGCGCATCAATTTAAATGAACATAAATCAAAAATGCGCACAGATGCAGTTGTAGAACCGACTGGTCTGATGACGTAGCTACATTGACCTACAATAACCACAGTTACTAACAATTAAATTGGTATTGTGATGAAATGAGCTGATGTCGTATTCCGTTGATGTCCTCAATTTGATTTTGAAATGCAACTTCCTGAGTCATTTAATGACCTCGGTATTGGATTTAACTAACAATAAAATAATTGGCAAATAGAAGTGATGAATTTCAGGTTATATAGGTACTGTGTATTATTGGCCTGAACATACTATACTATACTACATACCTACTATAGTGGCCAACTACAGAGAACGGGTCTCTCCTCATAACTGAAGAAACCTAGAGCCACCGACCACACAGCCACTAGATTCCTAATAACAGGCGAATGGTTTCAACACATCTGGCTTATAGTACTGATATGAATTCGTGCCGTCTCGTTCTTTCCCGTTGCTTAAATTAATCTATTTCTTTCCAACGTTTCGTGTGGCCTTGAATTAGCCAATCACAGCGTTGAATTAGCCAGTCCCCCCGCTCGTCTTACCTCAGCTAGTGGTCTGAATGTTCTCCATACGGAAAATCAAAACATTAGGAGTCTAGTGGCTGTGTGGTCGGTGCCTAGAGCACATCGCACCACATTACTCTAGACCGAAATGGGACATTTATGTGGCTGGAGGAAACTGTGTATACATAACTTACTGAAAGATCTAGGTCGGTATTATAGGTTTTAAATTGACAAAATCTTTATGTGGTTCATCAGGACTGGCAGGGCGTTCGCGCGTTTTCCTATCCAAATAATTCGATATCCTATTCTCACACGATAGATTAATCAGAAAGAGATGCCAATATATTCAAATAGGCCAACGCCCCTAGCAGTCAGCTTTCCATCGCCAAAATAATGTGTAGGCGCATCGTGACTAGCAATGAAATCGTGTATTACTTTTATAGGGCCGTATTTTGACTTGGATCTATATGTAGCCAGCCGCAGCAGTTGTAATCATACCTATCTGAAATAACAATCTTTCCACCACCTTGCGCCACCTACGAGTATGACCACAGTTTCTACCATATTCAACTTACCAGATTTCATGAAAACTTTTATGCCTTGCGAAATTTTTCGATTCCATCCATCGATCATTTAGAAATAAAAATAAGGAGACATAAAAGGCAAAAGAAATACAAAAAAGATCAATATATATAAGATAAAGATAAAGAAATAAAACAGATAACCTCATAAGAATCATAGATAGAAAAATAACCTACTCATCACTTTTATCAATACGACAAGGACAATTAATTAGATTCCCTTATCTTATTCTACCTTATCTTGCGAGGTCTGGAATATGGACGGCAAAAGCATCAAGGTTAAAAGGGTACCTACCTATTCTTTCCAGATCAAACCTAAGTTATAGGTATGAGGTTACCTACAATACTTTCATCAAATCTGATTGCGATGTTCTTCATTTCAAAACACTTCATCACAAAAATCAATAACGATAATCTATATATCAGTAACAATGCGAGACATTCGCAGATTTCTTATTATTAGATTTTAGTCATCATAAGAAAGAGATGCAAATAGCTAAAAGAAATCAGACCGCCCTGATCGGGCGGCTTTCCATTGCTGGTGCAAATGCGTACGCGCAGCGTGACTTGCAGCGAAATCGCACATTAGTTTCAGGGCCACCACAACTACGCCGCTTGTACCAATCTGCATATTAACTGTGGTACGAGTCTATGGTGAGTTCTAGAAGCTTCTGAACTTGCCGACGTCACTGTCTGTAGGTATGATATAACGTTTAACATGACATGTGGACTAGTTTCCACACAGGTTTCCTCTCATGATTTGTGGGGTAGGTTCAGGCCCATCCCGCATTGCCACATTTGAGAATATTGCTTAGAACTCAGGTGTGCAGGTTTACTCACGATGTTGTTTTTTCATCAAAGCGAGGGATAATTAAATTACATCATTTCAGAAGATTCGAATTGCGTGCCGAATTCATAACCATAGATTTTTTCTAAGTGCTAAGAATTGAAACAGACGGTCTTATTAGCCAAACCGCTTCTGGTAGAGATAGCAAGTATCTTAGAGTTCCTGTAAACTTAGGTACCTGCATATTGAGTTACAATACTTACTTGTAGCTTCCCCAATTAATTAAATTAAATTAATTTCAATTAAATTTAAAAAATATTAAAAAAAAGCTGTTTTAAGCATTTTTATTTCATTCTTGAACTTGAAAACAGAACTGTCTCTGCTGCATTTTCAATTCCGACTCAAATTTCAATTATAAAAATCCGAATTCTGACTCTTATAGGTAAGTAGGTATAATTTGGCCACCTTACAAGCAAGTAAACTACCTATTAATATAATTTTTCAGGTATAACAAAAAGAAAATATCTGATCACCTATCAATACAACACACTTAACGTAACAGAAACATGTTTAATTTCCTTTCAAAAATTTATAAACCTACCCGTAGGTATATTCTTTGTCCTGCACAAGTTGTAATTTCAGCGACGTTTCTCTAAATTTATCTAGAACGGTCCAGTAGTAAATCTAGCGCCGCGGAAGAGGAAGCTCTCAATTATACGGTAAATATGTTAAGAGCAGATTTAGCAGAGGGCTTTTTTAGTCGCTAAATGTTCTTACCCGACTGCGAACATTCATGCTCAATGGACATTCGGGTACGAACATTCGATTAAATGTTGAACTGAGCAAATCGAAGTGAACATTCGGAAACTCGAGTATTGAACTTTGCATAGGGATAACTTGAGGAAGATATTTGAATTAAAATTTTGAGAATATAGAGTCTGTTGTATTGCTAGTGTTGTCCACTGAGGTATGCTGGGTCTGATTCCCGGAAGGGACAGGTATAAGAAAGAACTACAGTTTAAACTTCAAAGATTTCCTTCCTTTTATAAAAGATTTCCTGATTTTTCCTGAATTCAATCTGAAGGAAAATAAAAATATTAATTTGATTTATAATCGTTATTAGGGTAGCTACCCACCTACCTAAGTAGAATCACAATAAATTACAGACGACCGAATACTGAGTATGAGATGTGATTGATGTTTAACTCTAGGTAGAGTGTAACATAATACCTACTTAATATGTGTTCTTTTACGCAAATTCTAATATAGCGATAAATATTTTATCGCTTGCCTTTTTCTCGCTAGCAGTACGACCAATCGCCACCTGTAGAACAATCACAATTGTTACGCTATTATCTCGGTGTTGGTAACTTAGCGACAATGGTCAATTACCATCAAAGTTCATTGTTGGCGATTGTTTTGTAGAGTTACAAATGTATGAAATCCATATCAGTATAAATATTTTGTACGACTTACCTACCCACCAACATTATTAGGTAAGCAGTATAATTATTGCTAATATGACTGCTGCTAATTAATAAGTCTTTATAACTGGCTGTTTAGGAGGTTATCACAAACTTTGTCAAAAATAGGCGTAGCTATTAAAATTTAGAAATTTAATTTCATATCTTAGTTATCTGTACCTATAAATACATTTATCTATGCAATCTGTATAACTTAAAAAAATACTTTTTCTTAATTTCTAAAAAAAAATATCTTCGTGTGTTTGTGTCCATGTCATAGAAACTTGATTCTATACGGACAGGTCGCCCCCATCTGCTACGGCGCCATACTCACGACTGACGCTCCCACTCCGCGCTGCACGCGACACGCGATCTCCGCCCATAAACATGTCACTTCAGGCCGCATGCCGCGATTTACGACCTCTCACTCTAACATAGCAATAACTCAGCCAAACAAAAGGGAAAGCTATACAATCAACGGTCCCATGCGGATAGTTTAATTTACACACACAATCGTACGCTATGAGCTAGTATGCGTCTCGGCGCGCGTGTATTGTTATTATAAAGATTATTAAGCTGTTTTTAATTAATTTTATTTTTGTTTATTCATTAATAAAGATAAGGCTAAGTCTAGAAAATTCCAGCGTATTTTTCTTTACGATGCTCGGCTTAGTTGATGCTGAATTTTATTATTATAAGTAATATTTTGTTCGTCGGCTTTAACGTATACTGTCGTTTGTGTATCAACGGACCCCGCTGTGTCCACGTTTGCCGTCGGCAAAGAGTTTAGTATTTCCGTCTCTCTCCAACTCACAATTCCCAGCTCGTAAATCTTGAAATGGCCGCATGTAGGTTACGCACGCCGTCCGCGCTATTCCAGCGGGAGCGCATAAAGTATAGTTTTCTCTGTTTTATTGCCTGTTTTACTACGCGATAAAGAAGACGAGAGTATATCGGGGAAATCAGCTGTTTAGGGCATGCTTTAAACGTGCTCAGGAATGTGGCGGGCAAACGTACCGTGTACCGAACTGAAGTTTGCTCTACTTCAAATATATTTATTTTTAATTATTTTGCAAAAAAATGAAATTTTTATTTTTATGGAATCTATTTATTTTAAACATCAAGCACTCTCCGTGCACTTTTTAATAATCGATACATAATTCTATAATAATTAAAAAAACTTTTTTCTATTATTGTAAATTGTAATACCTACGTAAGTACCTAGTTGCGTTTTTAATTTTTTTTTTTAATACCTCACAATTTATATTTATTAGTAGGTACTATTTACATTATTTTTCTATTATTTTCTTAATAATCCAATAACAATAAAAGATCATGAGATAACGTAATTATACCTACATAAATATATGTTTTTTTTTGTATTAATCTGATATTATATTATGTTTAAGTTAAATAGACATTTCATAAATATCAAGATAAGTAAGATAACACTAACAATCTTAATTTTTTACGTGGTCTATAAATAAAACTAACTTTCATCACATGTCGACATTTAGCGTCGTATTGGGACGGTCTAAAATACTGATCCTAATCCCTTCTCCTCCTCTTCCTAGCGTAGTGCTGGCAGAGGCAGACCAGGATGTAAAAGCGACAGAAGCCAGTCCCTGCTTTGTGGTGGAGCTTTGCGTATAGATTATACATTAGTTATATGGTATTGGCAGTGGTATTGTCATAGATCCATAAACCTGTTTGGGGAGGTATCACCCTTTTGCGTGCGTCAGCCACCATACGGAATATCGTGTTCTGGCTGGGAGCTTGAGAACCAGTAATTTCTCTTCTCCTTGTATGATTTTTGTTGCCTCGGGGATACCTATGGTGTCCATGTCCATGGCCGATGATGAAAACTTACCATCAGGTGGCTTGTCAGGTCGTTTGTCGCCTATGCACAAAAAAGTAGGTATGTACCTACCTTTCTAATACTATACCTATCTACCTACTTAACTATGTAAGTGTTTTCACATTGATATTCTAGTTTGTAAAATTCGATTAAAATATTCATCGACAGTATAGTATCCTTTCTCTACAATCCGTGTTTCTCATGTTTCTCAATATTTGTATGGGCAGATCAGTTTTTTTGACTTCGGCACGCAATTATAAAGGCGTATACGCCACAAAAGAGCGCTGAACCTTGCGGAGGCGAAGAAGGAAACTAAATGGTGCATATTTCTAGTTTTCCGATTGGTAAAATTGAATTTTTGTTTGTATATAATTATGTAGGTAGATACTTTAATTTTTCCGTCAACTGAGAAGTTCCCTCAATTTAGTTGAGCCTTGTTTTCCTGAGATATCTGCTTAATAATCTTAAGGCCCTTAAAGACACTCAGATTGGTTATTCTTGATAGCTTGAGATATTCCTCTCTAAGCGGGATCGGCCCTCTTATAATACTACTCTGCTATCTTCTTATTTAGGTACCATTTGTTGGCACTAAGATTTTACTCTTACCTCTATATTATTATGGATATTTATGGAGACATTGTTACCCTAATTCAGGAAAAGAGAACAGTTTCTCATGTTATTTACTTATACTCTTACATAATAAAATATTTCTTGGGTATAGTTTTGCAAAAGACTCCAACTTGTTGTACCAATAATGGAATTTCGAACTTTGTCCATGTACGCGTTAAATAAAAAAGGTACACCCAGCTCATACGGGTCGTCGCAGTGGAGTGGTGCGCGGCCTGCGCAGGCGACGGTAGGTGATCCAGCTGCCGTTGGTGACCCTCGTCCACCCCGCATTCCGCTCATGCCGAAGGTTTGTACAAAATTAGTAACTAATTTATAGCTTAAAGAATTGGTAAGGACTTAAAAGGTATTTTGCAAAATTACAGTAAATTGTGCAGAACAATCATTCAACCTTGCAATGTATGTTTTTGGTTATTTTACTTTTGGGTTTTAGGTGATATTTAAAAACTTGAGGTATAGGGTTCTTCTATAAGAAGTTTTCCGTGTCAGAAGTGTATCATTTTAAAAACCCTTAAGTACAACGAAGTTTTATTTTTAATTCAAGCAGGTACTTACCTTCCATTTCTTATCTTGTCTGAATGTTTTTCATTCCTTTAGATTAGAATATAGAACCCAGAATGTAATCTATCCTAATAATTTTGTATTAATTAGTAGTCCAAAACGGCTTTAGGTAATAAGAATACTTTCTAAAATTTAACGTAACATAATTTAATAACGTTTAACGTTAACAAAAATATGTATGTAATATTTTATTCACCATATAATTATTATAACATTGGTTAAAGATAAGTTTATATTAAGACAATAAATAATTGAGTGCAAATTGTTTCAAGATTTATTTAATTTAACGACTTTTTGGATCAAACTGTATAGGAAAGCTTTAATAATGTACCTAAACACAATTATAATTAGAACAGCGATTTAATACCTACATCAGAATCATGTATCGCCCCAGATGTACCTAAGTAACGTGACTGATATTAGATTTCGTGGGATGTAGATTGGTGGGGGTAAAATAAAGCATCCATTTTGTTTTTCAATAGTTAGGTATTTATAAAATTCACAAATCTATAAATCGCGCATAGGAATCACTATAAAATTCAAAAATGTATTTATATTTTTAGCATTATAATACAATAAACTATATTTAGTATGATTATTAAATAATCAACAATATCTTTAAAAAAATATCAAAAATAATTACATCATAAAGGCCTTAAAAGTTAATAAAATGATGCAATTTTAAATTGAAGCCAAGAATAGTAAGATGTTTGCAAAAGATAAATTTAATATAATCCATAAATCAATTTACAACAAATCTAAGATGAGCGGTATAAGCCAGTCCCATGCATTAGCGACGAGTAGCATACAAACAGTGACAGATGACAGTAACGCTCTTTATCTCGCGGCCCGGAGATTGGAGTGGGAAGCAGCATGGCGCCCGAATACCAGCCCCTCATTGGGTGGTTTGGCCCCGTGCGGTAACCGTTACGTTATTGGGCGCTTTCAAATGCTCTGCGCTGCTTTTGGGTGAATCTTTTGTAGACATATACTGTGGTGATAGTGTAGATCTTGTACTCAATATGTTATTCGTTGTTCCTTCAATTTTTTATTTTATGTGCTGGCTTTAAAAATAAAAACCATAGTAATATTTTTCATAATGAACCTGATATTCATAATGACCTGTAAAAATATTTGTTTATTATTTTGGATGTGAACTATTTATTAGGGTATTTTACTATTTCATAAATACTTTTTTCTATCATAATAGTTTTATTTTTACGAGTTTCCTAAAATTAAGTTTTGCTTTTAGTAGCAAGTAATTGAACAATTAAAAGTTTTTCTACTAATTAGAAAGGTTTATTTTGCCTTTTTAGCAAAAGTTAAATCCTTAAAATAAAATTTGATTATGAATTTGGCTAATTATAATTTTCATTGTTAAACTGCAGTTATTATAAGTGCATAATAAGTGTTAGCTGATAAAGGTAATATTTAATGAAACCTTATTATCAGTTCGCCTATGCCTAGGGTTCGAAGAAATTAATAACTGATTACGTTAGTTTACCACACAATGGAAGTACCTGTCTAACAATATAAAATAAAGTAATAGAGTAAATGTACGTATAGTAATGTTAAATTATGAAAATTGATTGTACATTTAAAAAAAATCACTTTGTACTGCAAAACTTGCAACATACAATTGTGTACATACATACAATTATATAATTTGTCGTTCACAATTGTGAAAACGAAAATTGAATTTGTATGATGAATTTTCCAATTATACTTAGATGGCTAAATGTGAAACTGTATGCAATACAGAATAATTGCTAAATGGAGTTTCGGGTCTGTTTTTTATATTCTTAAAAAAATCCTTTTCTCAATAGTTCTAAGTTAATAAAATGACGCATAGAATTTTTATACATTAATCCTGTTATGGAATTAGTAATATTAAGTAAAAATTATAAAATAAAAAAATCCATAAATTACTACATCTATTATCTATCATATTCATCATTTAAACCATTCAGTAACATAATTCAGTTATAAATAAAAACAATAATTTCATCAACAACAAAAAATACGATGTAGAGCACCATCCAATCCGAGCCGGTCGCTATCAAAGTCTGGTGCATCGAACGATACACGAAGAAACTTTACGACGCCGCACTTGCTCGGCTGTGCTACGGCGACCGCGGCCGATACAATTCTATCGCGACCGGCCGTTCAATTAATCGTTCCGATTAACGTTGTCCCTCGGACATCAATGGTGTTGGATTAGCGGAGGGTGGTGGTGTCCTTTTCTGTTGGTCGCAGATTTAGTGCGGCGCCGCGGCGTACGGCGTCGCCGGCGGGGGGTGCGGCGTCGTAAACCATCGGTCGGCACATTCAACTGACGCGCGCCTCGGCGACTACGCGTTGCGTAACCAACGCGCCATAAACAACACGACGTACCGCACCTGACTTACCCACGTGCGCTCAACATTACGTATTGCGCTCATGCTCCGTCTAAAACGCTGACACGTGACTTGACGAGTGAAATCTCGGAACATTTTTTACGGTAGAACTGTGCTTGTGAAGACGTTGTTTACGAGATGTCGCGACCCCGTTCGCCGGCGGTGAACGGCGGCCGAAGGGCTTAAGGTGAGTTTATTGCCGATTTATTGCTCCCGAGGAGTCCCGAGCCGGGCCCGTTGGAGCATACGGTCCGACAGGAGTTTTGTCGGCAGAACAAACTTTTGCGCGCCTAATATTCAATGTTTGAGGCCGGGTAACCCCGATCCGGCGCGTATATTTATAGTCAACGCGACCGACGAATAGCCCTACTCTCGGCAATAACGCTTTGTAGCCGCTTTACGACTCTCATCAAACTTTTATTAATAACATCGTAAACACTATGTTGCTTTGTACACACACACCTTTTGAAAGATGTTTATGAAGCTTTACACGAAATTAACAAATTTTATTAGTCCTTCGAGGTTATTGCTACAAGTAATTTGAATGGAATGATAACATCATTGTGCTGTTTTATAGCGCGTCTGGTAATTTTAAATTAGTCTTAGTTGCTGAACAACGTAAGTAAATAATAAAATTATAAAAAACATGCAACGTAAACCTTAAAACACATTCATCATGCTTAATAATAAGTTTAAAAAATATAATAGGTAGTTATAACGTTACCACATGCATTTTATAAGTAGGTACCACATTAGAAGTCAATGTGGATAATCTGACGGTAGACTAAAATGTAAAATAATGTTACCTACATTAATTGTTACATTAGTATTACCTCTTATTCCTCATGTTATCATTACTAAATAAATTAATTAGGCAATAAATTATTTGGTGCTCTATGTAAGTTACTTTTTTAATTAAAACTGTATTTTAATGATGTCTGTAGTTTATTCCTAAGTTAGGTAGGTAGGATATCCTATCTAGTAGTTACAACGAGCAAGGTGCATTAAAGAATAGTGTTAGAATAATAATAATGATAGGTATAGGTATGTACTAGGTGTACCTAACTTTATTAGGTACATATTGTGCCTAACAAATCTATTAAAAATTTCAACACTATATCAGTTTATCCAGTAAAAATATTTTCAAGAAAATCTTAATGAATCTTACATAATGATATGTATGTACCTAAGTGGGTATGTTAAAAATTAATAACTACTACTAAAATTAAAATAAATATAACTGAAATTTTCCAACATACTCGTACAGTCACAGTTATCGTTGTCTTATACATATATTTTTAGCGGTTTTGAAAGTCTTAATATACTACAATACATACTATACGCTACGATACATACTATACGTTATATTATATAATGTTTGAATAGTTTGTAGGACTTTCAAAACCGCTAAAGATTAGCTAAAACGTAATTAGGTATGTGATAGAAAATTATTCAGTTGTCCTAAGAAACAATATCGCAGTTACTTCATATGTATTTTAGAAGTCAAAATTAAAATTGTCTAAAGCGTCTTTTATGACCTTATAAATGTACAAAATCTACCTCTATGCATCCGTTAAATAAATTCACCCGAGTATGGCATTAAATTAGAATATTTTAATTACTTAATGAGTAGGTACCTAAGCATACATTTACTAATACTATGTTCGTAATTTGATTAGTCTCCCGTCGCTAAATGGTGTATCATTTCACATGATACCTGCACCATAATATGGAGAATATATTTAATCGTTGACATTATTTTATTGCAATTTAATATACGAGACAAATTATTTTTAAATGATTGAAGATAGAGTCACACTGAGGGCAAACATTAATATAATTTTTCTTCACCTTTATACAAATTCGTTGTAGATTTGATTTGAAGTTAGTTTACCTATTCGATATTTACTATTTATGTATTGTCGGTATTATATCTTTGCGAATAAAATAGCTATAGCCATTTTTATCGGTCCCTAACTTAAATTTTGTTTTATAATGTATTAGATGAATGTGAGTACACTATTTTCATTTCCTTTAATTTATTAAAAGGCTACAAATTGTCATCAGATTAATATTATATTTTATCAATCTCTCAAAATAATAAATAACAAAACCAAAATAAAAAAAACATTAGTGAAAAAAATAGTTTTATGTTTATGTTTCTGAAAGAGTTGAACATCATGAAAAAAACGAATAGGAAGAAAGAATAGGCCTCTATAAAAAATACCTTTCTAATATATTTTTTCCTACTCTAAAAAGTTATATCTATAAAATGTACATATAAATGTACTTAAGTTAAATGTAAAAAAAATATAACAAAATAAAGTTACTACATTTAGAAGCAATTAGATGATCAGTGTACACTAGCCCCAACGCGGTGTGCAATAACCAATATTTCTATTAGGTAGTGTAACTGCTGCGACAACACGTGTCAACTGTACAAACCTGCTTTCCCTTCCCACTGTATATAATCTTAAACATTTTAACTTCTGATTTCCTATTCATAGTAATCTAACACTTAAAATTTTACAATGTATTTCATATTTACTCATAAACAACAGAACTGTTATTAGCTAATAATGACATATTTAATAGGAATTTACCTTATGGTAACAGGTTTATCCAAGTTCGTATGGAAGATATTGCCCCGATAAAAAGTCCCGGAAACAAAACTTCAACACCTCGCATATACATAGGTATTGGGTAGGTACTAAACGTTAAAAATTGAACAATAGATCTATTGTTCAATAATTTATAGACAATGAAATTTATAAAAAATCTTCTTTTTGTTATAAAGTAATGTTTTTTTAATTAATAAAAGCAAGGTAAAAAATAACTCGTCAAAAACAATTAATATAAGAAAACATTATACCTAATTGATATTTGTTTATTCAATAAATTACCTACTTACCTATTTACAGTAATATCTATAGTTTGTATATAGAGCAGATGATCTTTGGGAGTTGTTTTATATGTAGAGTCAATTTATAATTCCTAAGTTAAGGGTTTATGTCGTTTACTTTGTGCATATTCGTACATTTTATTGCATAGTACTTACTTACTTGATAATACTGTTTTATTCCTAATTTAAAACTATTGTTTATTATAACTACATATTGTAATTGATTTGACATACCTAATCACTTAATTTATAATAGAGACAATATTTAGAAGGGTATAAATCTTAGCTGAGCAGATCATATATACATTTGTATATATTATCTGTGTGTGTCTCTTTCTAAAATATACATATGTATTTACATTTTGGAAAGAAGAGAAACAGAATTGATATAGACTACTATTGCAATTTATAATTATTTTGATTTGAAACAAAATAAATGGTTTTGTAAAATGTTTAAACAAAACCACTCTTAATATTCAATTTGCATGTTCATGTCCACAATGTAATTTCCCAAACACCCAGTTAGTATTTGCTTAAGTTTCAACATATATAAATATGCCCATGGTCTGTTTTGTTGCTATGTAGATAAAGGGCAATTACGTCATGGCTGTTCGTGACTACGTAGGCAGAAGGCGCTACGACCGAGGCCACAAGAATTCTATTTCTAATTTTCTATAGCTTCTACTAACACATTACCAGGGCTATGTTCATTTAGTACTGTATAAAATTCTCTGAAAATGAATGAAAATTCACTTTTAATGGAATTTATCCAGCGCATTTTAGGCCTCTTTTTGAAGATAATATATGTTAATTTATTAGATTTCAATTTTTAACGAAAAAACCTTTAATGTAAATGCTTTGTCTCAACTGTGGGTTCGTTGTATAAAAAAATTAAACTTAAATTTACAATGTAGGAACTAGTGAATAATTATAATTATCTAAGTATACAAAAATAAGTATATAATAACTACTGCAAAAAGGCAATAACTAATAATAATAATCAGATTTATTTTATTGATCCCACAATTATCTTTAATGTAATCTTAAATACATAATGAAAAATATATTTAAAAGGATTATTTATAAAATAAATGTTGGAACACTTATGTATTGTGAAAGTTCCTTTTACAGCCAAAAACACTTCCAGCGCGTGGTAAATATTACAACTGCATCCATTCCGATTGTTAAACTTGTAGTCAAATCATACGATCGTTACGTTACCACATACCACATCCCACTCAGTACAGAAAACAGATCACGAGCATTATACCGAAACCGAACGCCGGTGTTTCTATTTTTTGGCGCATGAAAATGATTTTTGTTTTTAATGAATTAAGGTAGCAAACTTAGAATAATTACTATAGAAATGAAGTCCGCGCGGCCATTTTGAAGCACCTTAATTGGAGTCAGAAATTACTCCAAACACCGGGCAGCTTCGTAGTGTTCAATGTCAACGCACGCCAAACGTGTCTCGCGAAATAAAAAGAATTATGACGATTTGTCCAGTTAAATTGTGTCACAAAATAGCTGACTGAAAAGCTATTTATGTACTCGTATTATTGCTAAAAACATAAATGATTATCCGCAGCCGAAGTTCGGGAAAGTTTCGGTTTAGTGCTTCACTTTAGACAGAGCGCTTGTATGAAGACTGTCTTTCTATAGTGTAATTATTCTAAGGTAGCAAATGAGCATGCAGCACCACCTGCCGCCCATGACAACTGTGACCGACCCAGAACAGAACAAGACCCAAATCGGGACTATGACGGTTAGTCCAGTTAGCGGACGATGTTAGAACGTTAGTTGGTTAGTTAGCAGCAAACAAAACAATTTTATTATTCTGAGAAGAGATAGGTAAACCTGTTAAGTAACCTCTGTATGAAGGTTAGATTTTTTATCCTCAATTCTATTCCGCAGCTCCAGAAAAAGTGTAATAAAAGTAGTTCATGGTGTTTTGTACCGGCGCGGGCGCAATCGTTTTCTATTTGAAATTCCGCTCATGTACGACGCCATATTTGTCTTATTTCACATCACCCACTTTGTTAGATCTCAATCTCTGCTTATTATTCAGTGGTTCTTCTCGCTTCTAGTAATTTTAGCCTGTTTGGATATGATTCGCTTTTTGCAAGACGCTACGCTCAAATTGGATACTGGTTTGCGATCGCTTCCAATACAGACATTTTCACTTACATTGTAACAATGTTAGCTTTTGTTATGATCGCAGTTGGAATATTAAGCTCTGAAGTAAAATATACATTGTACATAAATTTTATTTAATGTAATTTTACTGTTTTGTTTCAAATGTTGATAGAGTAAAATAATTGTAGATGGCAAATATAATAATTATTACATCAAATAATGTTAACAAAGTTAAAGTTACTTGACAAAACTATATTTTGAGAAACAACTTTTGCAGCTCATAAATTGTAGTTGTTGTAGTGAAGACTTTTAGGAAGTTTGAAAACTTAGCCACAAAATCAGATATTTACATCCTTTTAAAAACTTTGATAGTTATTTTTTTATATTTTGAATGTTTCTTTTAATCAGCAGAATTTTCTTCATGTATATTTAGTTATTTTGATTATTTTTATATGCTCGTCTATTAACATTTACACAAAAAACCTGATCATCAACGTATCATTTAGTTACAAGGGCCTAGGTAAAAATTACGCAAACCATCATACCACGTAAACTTAATCCCTCAGACTGGATATGTCACAAAACAGTAGATATGACGATGGTTCATACACAGATTGATATATTTCGCTGGCACATTCTTGTCCCAACGGATACTATGCTAATGAAATCAGGGCTGTTGCAGGCCATGCACTCAGACAAATTGCTAGTGTGTTGTGTTCCGACTGGATTCGTGGATACATTAGCTAGATTGTGAGCTGTTGCAGCTTTATACTGTAATGAGGTTTATTCGAAATTTGAATTCAATCCATTTACTGGAAATAGGATATAGATTTATTTTTAATGATCGGAAGACATGTAGGTATTATATTTTTCCTCGCTGGGATTCATGGATTAAAGTTACCTAGTAGACTTGGTGACGATTGTGGATCTTCTACAAGACTTGATTACTGCAAACACGAAAGCCTTTTTTGTGTTACCTATTCTATTGGTCACTCCGAACAGGTTTTATCTTTTTTTTATTTTAATAATTGGAACGAAGTTCCTTACGGCAGGCTTGGAGAGGATAGGTTTTGCTGCGGCGACCGAACTGAAAAATATGTGATAGTAAAACCGTAAGAAAAAATGCGTGGAATAAACGCGTTAAATGAGACGTGCGCAGGCGCGACAGTCGCATACACAAGCGAGTAGTGTAGAATACTTTTCTCTTTCTCCCTCTTTCTTTTCGTTCGCCGTTGCCTTCATTAGCCGAAGGAACTTCGTTGCTACCTGGTGTCCGACGACACCACATTTATTTATTAAAGTTTTTAGAAATATGTCGACAATAATATTAGGTGCCTAGGTACTTGAAGGAAATATCTACATACTTGTAAATAGATAAAAACAAAAAAGAAATAAAGGCAACATTTTATAAGACTACCATTCAGCACAACAATTAAATTGCAATAAATACCACCTACTATTCTTATCACACAAACAATCTTAATTCTACAAAAAAAAATGATTTACATAAAACTTTAAAACATTGCTTTAAATACTTTTATTTAATAACAACGGTACTTGGAACACATTACTTTATTATTATGAAAGCGTTTATCAGTAAAAAGATATAACTTTTAAACCATACAATTCGATGTCAGAATATCAAATAATAATGTTATTCGTATTCGCTTATCCAGTATAACAGTAGCATTTGACGAGACCGTTATATTTCCTTTGATTTACGTTGAGATATACGCATCGCTGAGCTAGAACTTACCTGTTATAGTAGCTCGAGTAGAGCATTCTGTATCTAATACAAAAGACTGGACTCATTGTGACCAATTTCTAACGACGTACTGTACCTTGCAGTAACTGCAATTTGAATTGGTTTAATATACGAGTACTTCATAATACAACCCATTTATATTACCTATAATAGTAGGACCACTGCTATATACTAGGACCTAAGTAAATAAATAAGGACGTGTAACTAAATAAATAATTTTTAAATAAACACAAACACAACTAACTAACACACTCATACCCCCGCACTAGAATTCCCCGTATCGCGGGATGTTCATAATTTTACCGGTGTTTGGAAGTTAAAACAAAATTGTAATAATATTCAGATTCATAGCTGGTGTCTAACTCTATTTTATAGTACCATGGTACTTACTTCTAAGCTTCCTACCACATACATATTCCACTGTGGTAACAAAAAAAATTAATACCCATATTATGGGTAAGCGGTAGTTTATGAAGCACTATTTTCCATTCACCGCACGCCTTTGATGTAGGAATAATGTTAATAGACAATAACTCTTTTTGCTTGATCAAAACTCGGACTCTTATACTTTTTATTTCTTCATACGATTCGTTGCCCTATATCGGTCTCCTGTAAAAAGCGCAGTAGTAAATTCAAGAAGGTCTATAGTGAGCATGAAATTGTCTTCTTCGCGGTCATAAATTATCATCTTAATAAGTTAATGAGTGATTCCAGCAATACTTATGTTCTTGCTTCGGAGGCAGAAGTTCCAATGTTATATACTGGTCACTCGTTATTGCCGTATAAGTCGCCGGTCTGCACATCTGCCTATAGCGAATTTGATTAAAATTCATGTTTATTTATCGCGGCGCGGCGGTATTATACTCGTACGTACGTAGGCTTGTCTTCCACTATCATTAAGAACGGTAAACTTTGTCAAAAAATATGATCGGATACGTACTCCACGTTCTTGTAATTTTGCGGTGAAGCAACCAATAATTTTATTTACTCATTTGCTGTCAATAAACATAGTAATAAGCATTTTATAACGTATGAAAACACTAATATGAACAGCTGATAACATGATAAAATAAGCAATAAATAGCAATAAAGCTTGTTGAACCGTTGCAGTGGAGGCGAGACGCGCTCGATTTGATTCCGATCACGTGCGATCGATCATGTGCTATCGAATTTTTAATTTCAGCAAAAAATCGCATGGAAGCGTCAAACATTGCGGAGTAACAGGTGAACGGCACCTCCCGGGCGACGGAGACAAAAAATCAACATCTGTTTGTGATAAATTTATGCAAGCATCGGTCGTACACACGATCATATCTACTTGAAATACGTCGCTTGAGACAAATTGCAGTCACTTCAAACCTGGCGAGCGAGTGTCCCTCCGCGATGCAATAAGCGCCGATTGTTTTGCTACGATTATCCGACCGCGCGGAATAAGTCCCAACGGTCCGGTAACAAAACGCAAAATGGCTCAATGCTTAGAAACCGTAAAGAACCGTAAAGCGGGCCGTAAAGCACCGCACTTCAGGTTTAAATCCGCATAATTATCGTATAGGCAATAAATTGTCCCGTGTGGGAGCGCACGTCGTTTGTGTTCGTCCTGGTTCATTGCTTGTTACAACGTCATTGTCTTATTTTTTTAATATAAATCAATGTTTAATCTATTTATTTGATAACATAGATTTTCATAATCGCTAAAAAGAATTTGATTTTAACACAGATATTTTTTAAATAGTAGGTATAGTTATGTAAAAACTAATCGATACATTATTAATTATGACTTAATAAGTAATTGTAGAAATGCATAGGTAATATATAGGCAGGCTTTCATTTAAATTAGCTGTAACTTTAAAATAATAAATTAAGTTATGAAACCAAAACCTAACAAATTTTGAGATAATTAAAAAGATGATGATGATGATTAAAAAGGCGTAACGGTAGTTGTTCTCTGCTAATATTATTACTTTATTCCCAAGTGTGAGAATTCCTAAACCAAGGTGTCTACAGTTTTATTACATTTTAACAGCCCACCGTGATGTTATAATTATTCAATTGAAAAAAGAAACAGGTAACTGCAGTCATAAAACTCACAGTAAGTGTTTAGTGGTCGTAAATTTGAGCATATGAAGAGTATTCAAAACAGTAAGTTGAGTTCGTCCACATTTTCGACTATGATTTAAAGATGTTATGACCTCATAGTTCGATAATGAATGAGCCGCTCGTAAACGGTGGAGTCCAAGGAACATTAATGTCAATAAAAAACCCATAAACTCTATTAGCCGTCATAAACCTCACCACATCTGGTCAATATATCGTTTTGAGTACAAATACTGTTAATTGTTCGATTAAAACATTTTTAACGTTGGGAAGATAGTGGCAAATTCTGATTTATGTTAAAATTTGGGGAATAATTATAATTTTATCGAGTTGAACCTTGAAAGATGGGTACGTATGCTTAAGTCTCAGTATAATGGTCAAATTGACGTTTTAATTAACGTTCCAAAATAATAGGATACAATATTAAAAAAATAAAATGTATTAAATAATTTAAACATAGTAAAAAGAGTTTAAACAAAGATACAACTTTTTATTTATGTATCTTCTATGTATTGAAGCTATATATAAGAAGTAGGCAATCTTGTAATAAATCGTCATAGCAAATTCGTCAACGATTTGCCAAATTAACGTGTATTTTTTATCTTTTTTCATTCCCTTAGAGCCATAAATTCCACTGTCAAATGATAACGAGTATCGATAAAGAACACGGAAAGGAACTTTTGTTATGAACATCACAAAATAGAACAATAAATTACCACAAGGTGTTATAAAGCCTTCGCCTTTTGGCCGCAGTTCTTCAAAACATAGTGTCATTTAATTCTTTGTGAGCAGCATTAGCATAATAATTACTTACCTGCTTGCAATGCAGGTGAATTGCTATAACACCGTCTTTCTCCTCGCTTGCTTTGTCAATTTGCGCAACGGTTATTGTTTATGGATTTCTATTGTACTTCAGTTTAACTTTTTACGTCTTAACGGACTTTAAAGGAATTTGTAAACATAACGGTCCTGTTGTTACGGTCATTCGGTTATTGTTAGTTTGCATAACAATTAGATCTGCACAATTTTTTGTTTCGTCATTGGCATGAGTTTGATTTTAGGAATTGGTACTGTTATTCTAATATAAACACATGTTCCCACTTGGCTATCTTTGTCTCATTGTCTTCGTACAACTGCTTCTGTTCTCATTTATATTCGCTGTTTCTGTTTATTGCTTTCACATTAATATTTCTCATAGTTCTTTCTTTTTCATTGACAACATTCTTGAGACAAAAAGATCGCTTTTTCTGTGTGATCCGTAAATAGCTCAGTATTTTGTTCCTGCCAACACGGACAAGATAAACTTACCTACCCTAGTAGGTGTTGGTTTGAATCCAAAAAATATTAAACTAAAAAATTATTAGCGCCTGCGTTTCACTTTACAGTCTAGAAATCTTGTATAACTAAACACTAAATAAAGTTGGTATTTTTTTACTTTCGTAAAGTGAGCTGTCTGTTCTCAGACGAAATAAATCATATTAATTTTAGTTATATTCAAATATTTCAACATCACATTTGTTAACCTTGTCTTCATAATCAAAGATTAAAACCACAGCTATTTCCACATTAGAATATTTAATTATGTGATAATTAACTTTACCTAAATACCTACTAGGTCTCAACCTAGCAAATTGCATTATACTAGAGCACTGTCATTGTACTGTTATTTATTCTAACAGTAAGTTTACAACTACACAGCATTCATTCTCATAATTGTTAGCTACTTATGAATATGTAAGTAAAATATTAATAAGTATAACATGCAGGTTACTCTTATAGATTGATTAGATTGTGATAACAAAGGAGAGATATGACTTACATATTTAAATACTGTAAATATATTGTAATAACTTCTAGGTCTTCTCTTAAACATCTCAAAGTGTCTCTAGAATCTGAAGAAATAATTTTGGGTACAGTCATAAATATAAGTGCGAATATTAATTTCAGTGACTTGATCTTGGAAGGCATATCCACACTCTATATTTATGTGGATATGTGTGACAATACATAAGTTATTATACTAATAGGATCTAATAGACTGGCATTGTAGTCTTATTCTTCTAGAACCGGCAGTGAAAGTTTTTTCGATCGCAGCATTAATATAAACAGAGAGTTAATAATAATGCGCTTCTTTTTTGGGCGCAACGCGTTGTCGCTGCTTTTGACGTTACTGACACACATAGGCGACTGTCACATTTAGATACTATTAAACTGCCATTCTCCTTTAACGACTATTGAAATACCTATAAAGACTATAGATATAAAATATAAAGTTTCTATACACCAAATTTCCTTATATTTAATTAATAGGTAACGTAAAATATATTATAATTATGTACTAGCTATAATATAATCATAATTATGGGTACGTAAGAGCGTTGGTCCGTCGAAGCGCTCCGTGCAGTGGCTCGAGAATTGTAATATTTCAAAATTACTCAAGAGTCGCGTTCGGTTGAATAATGCCCTAAGTTTGAGGGTGGTTGCCTCCTCCGTGCGTGCCGACTTACCACGGGACTTGTTTTTAAACTTTTGACTTTGATCAAAATATACTCACCCATCTTCATTATGCAGATGTATATCATATTTGACTAGCCAGTTTACATCTTAAGAGTTTTCCATTAACAATTTAACACAGTTCATGATTTGTAGGTAATAAAGTTGTGTGTTACAATGATGACTCTATGGAATTAAAATACGTTCTAAAATCTATAAGCAGGTTAAACTTAAAAAAGTTTAAAACAATAGTAGTAAAGATAAATAATAAAATGACTGATCCATAGAACTGGAAAATCTTACTGCTAAGCCGATGAAATTGGGTAAATTATGGAATTTTCAAAATGCTTTATAAAAGTAACTATACGTAATTATTGACTAATTAACCATCTTAATCTCGATTTGAGCCTTATTCGGTGTTGGTCATACTTGTAATGGATAGTAGCGGAATGGTGGTACTGAATACTCGTTTGCTGTCTTAATTCCATCAATAAATTGTATAAGTTATTAGAGTCCGTGTACTATTAGTAAACTTTATTTTGTGCTTTATATGTATAAAACAAAACTTTTTAGTCCATCTCCTAGTAGCAAAGAATTTTAATATTAATTATTATTATTCATTAAATAACGACATTATTTGCATAAATTACATTATTCACAATATTGGCAATACAATCATTTTCACGTAGCAATTAAAATGTAGGTAAGTACTTAGAGATCCACAAAAACATTTAATCAAGTAAAGTTGTTTAAAATTATCTAACTAGGTATTACTACTTAAGGAATGTTTTTCTCAAATACCTTCCATATACAAATATGTATATCGATCAGTAATAGTTTTATCAGTTTTTACTCCGGTGGAGTGTCTTGCCGCTTCTTCTTCTAAGACCAGTCATAGCAGGGATCTGTTGAAGCGATGGTGTAGTTTTACTTTCGAAAAGTGTCTGTAAAAAACCAACTTCAATTAAACTTCATTATATAACCATCATTTAATTAAGTATAATATTATGTAAGTACCTATTATATAGATTAAGTTTCATTCAACAACAGCAACAATATAAGTCGCCGTTTTAATGTAGGTACTTCGTAAGAGCACAATCATATGGTGTACGGTATTCGGTAGATATAGTTAGGTATATTCTGGAGGCCGCACGTGGAACGGGCCATGTGACAAACCGGTCTTGAGCAAGCCTAGTAACCTCTAAACGACTTACGTGAGCTCGCGAAGGATTCCTCGTCTCTTTTAATCTTCTTTTGTTACACTTTAGGTGTGGGAAAATGAAAATCGTGTGAAAAATGCGCTGCAAACCTAACGTAAAAACGATCGCGTGACGATGAGGTAAACTATCCCAGATAATATGATTATATGTATTAGTTGTGTGCATTTTGCTGTAGAAGCCATACCTACCTTAGAGTGTATACATTAGAACGAGAGTATATGTAGGTATTGTAGGTACCTACTACAACTAAATCTAAACACAATGTTAGCTTATGTAGGTAATTACATTTTACTAGGTAAGGTCAAGCACATTCATTGTATATTATAAGAATATATCCAACTATAAGTACAAGTACACTCTACCTATTATTATGTGAATGGAAAGGACACGATCACATCCTGTGCTTAAAATGTAGGAACCTACGTCATTTTTATTTTTATTTCATATCTAAAACACTTATGACGTAAGTGAAATATTAGATTTGTAATGTTAAGTAGAAAGATGTTTTGTTGTTACGAAAAAAGTCACTCATAAAAACTCATTTGGTTACTAAGTGACTTATTATGCAAATGTGGGTACGTCTGAATAAGAATCACAAATTAATTTGTGTTAATTCTAATACGTTGTTTTCGTCAAAACAAATTTTCATGGTGTGAAGTTTCGTCAAACAATTTTTATGATATTTTTGTTCTATATCTCTTTCGGAGAAAACTGGTTAAATGTTGCTTAAATAACTTTATAAGTGGTTGCACTGAAATTTGCTAAATTTAACCATTTCAATCCAATGCAATTACTCAGTATACACCGTACCAAGTTCTCGCATCTTAACGATGCTCCAAGAATTCCCAACTCCTAGAATTCCCGCTAGAAGTTGCCTCGTCTCGTTAGCGTTGCGCGCCGCAAAACCTTCTCTACCTATTTTATGCTCGTACTTTTTCGATTTGCGGGCGCTTCTATAATAATGCGTTGAAGATTTAACTTACTTTTTTCGTTTTAGTTAAACTATCTGTGACGATACGATACGATCATACATTCAAGAGATAAGCAAGTGCAATTAATGAAACACAGTTTTGTTTTTTCTTTTTCTAAAACAATAAAAAAATGATAATTTTCCAAGTATTGTCTGCGTGAAACTCTTGTTTTATTTTTCATTTATTTACTGATCAATTATTTTACAATAGATTTTTAACTTCAGTCATGGAAGGCGCTAAATATTTAAACTTAGTATTCTCGCCCTGACTGGTATAAAATACAAAAATCGTCAGTAAGTGAAATGTGATCATTTTATTTAAATATAAATAAGTAAATACTTTATTTTCCAACAATAATAAACAAACGCGTACGGTGGCATCGTGTTTTGTATTAAAAATACCGATGTCAAATAAAAAAACAACATCGCTTTCTAGAATTCGATACACGCAATTGAAAGGTGTCGGAAAAACGCTTGCGATTCTATGAAAATGCATCGGTGCAAGAAACCTGCCCAGGAATACCACATGCCGTTTTATAATCAATGTCAATGGGATCGTTTTACAGAGGAATTTAATCTTTGTGACTATCGAATTAATGTTTAATTTATTGTAGCACTCGATTGGTTGTTACGTTATTGCGCTATGTTACCTTAATTGTTGCCAGTTTTTACTCGGGCAAGGTGCGGATGTAGTTACGGAGCACGTAGGAGTATAAATGTTTTTGTTAATTTATTAATATAGGTGGTCTAAGTCGAATGGATTCACTTTTTACCTTAATATCGTTTACCTTAATTTATGAGCTAAGAAAATCTACAGCGCCACGTTTTAAGACGAATGCAAATGTTTTAAGTAGGTACATTTTATGGCTTACTGTTGATGTGTTCATTAAAGACTTATTCGTACTCGCTACAAGATTGCAATAAAATTTTATTCAGAAAATCACACATAAATTTTATAGGGCTTGCCTTATTTGAATCTAAATGTGGATTTTTAATTTTTCATTCTATGTAGATTACCTTGTTATAAGGGACTTCGTTAAGGCACCTTTCACATGATTGTGTGACATTGTATTGTAGTTGTATTGATGTTGAAAAAATATAATTAGTACTTTGTAAAATTATCTAGGTATGTTGAATACGTAACTTACTCACCTTTTCTTTACAAACCATAATCACAGACTTAATGTGCAGGTACTTTCTCGGTGACAGAAAAACTGCTAAACATCTCTATTGATACGATAAAAAAGTTTTAAAAATAACCACCGACAAAGTGATTGGCAATCATACAAAAAATCTCTCACGTGCAAGAGGCCTAAATGTTTACGAACAATACGTTAATTACGAGGCAAGGGGACTTCTTTTTGTCAAGTAGGTATACATCTGGTACATACGTTATGCATCACAGATAGTTTTTTGTAATAAACATTTATTATATTCAATAAACGTTTTATGCTTGTCTGCCATCACTTGAAATCAAACCGTCTGGCAAGTAAAAGTCATATTGTCACAAACATTCGTAAAAAATGTTGATTGATATTAAGGGAACGTTCTCATTACGGCCGCGCCGCATCACGGCACATCACGTTGTAAAAACGCATTAGCAGTTACTGGATTACGCACGGGAGCTGAACAGCGAGCCGCTACGCAGTAACCTTACTTTGTGATAGTTTTACGTATAATGTTTAATTAAGAAATCGAAAGAACGATACTGGAAAAGCAGCTTTAAATGCGTTTTTGGCCAAGAAAAAAAGAAAATTATGAGTTAATAAACAAATATTAACAAATAAAGGTAAAAAAACTTAACATAAACGCCTTCATAAGCTTTTCTTTACAGGGTTTCACTAGATCATACTAACCTATACAACGCGTGTCATTTCTCTGCAATTCATTTGCAGTTTGCAGTGCATGTTTTAAGCGCACTCTAATTACGTGTTGTTTGTCACAAAATGTACTTAACAGTTCTCCAAAGGGCATGCAATGAGCGTGCGCCTTTACATTGCAAGGTCAATATTTCCCGCACTTGAGTCTTGATTCAAATGATTATTTATGCGACTCATTGATTTTGTCATATACAGGCTGCTTTTAAAATTACCGATGAAACTTACTTTTACTTGTCTTAAGTCAACATACATACATAGTTGTATACTGGACACACACAGACACAGAGGAAGAATATTTATTTATTTAATTAAATTACTTTATTATACCAAAAGCATTGTGGAACAAAAGGTGGACTTAATGTTAAAGCATTATTTATTAGTCAATAGCATTATTAAGCAGATATCAGCAATGGCGGTAGTACAACATTAAAGAGATAAACATGCAAGAACATAAAAACTATACAAAGTTAAAAAACGATTATGTTAGATAAATAAAATATGTATCATGTAATCAATAAAAATACATAAAAATCTTACGTTACATGACATTTTATGCCGGCTAGGGTACCCCTCCGCAACGCCCCATAAGGAGTTTCGTTCCAAAAATATGTACCTAGCATAAATAAAAGAATTAAAAATTTCAAAGTTATATGGTTATAATATTTCATATAAATATTATTAAATTACTTTAGATTCTACAATACACATAGCAATTGGAATTTTAGGAATTACTAAGTTATGTTGTAATTACTAAGTCGATTTGTTTCTAAAACTATCTATTGTCCCCTAAGCAACAACCTTCCATATTCATAATACTACCCGACAACCACACAGATAACTGAAAACATTATATACTTATATCTATAACTTGAGTTAACAGGTCACTTTCCACTTCATAACTCAGCCATGGCTAATCGGATTATAAACAAGGTACTTCACTTGTCTTGCACAGCTTTATAGGGGCGTGACCAATATCTTAAAGAACTCATTACTAAAACGTACTAACTTCTGAAAACGTATATTATGTTTGAATAAATGAATATCTGTTATTTAAATTGATTATTAACGTATGCATGAGATTCAATATAACAGAAAATCGTGCCCAAGTTTCGTTCCTCTGTACCGCTCACGGATTCTGCATAATCTTAAAATTTTTGTGAATCTAATTTTAAAATTTATTGAAACGTTATCTTCGAATTTATTATAAACTTTATTTATTAGATCATAACGATGCCTCATTTTGGTGCATTTATCATCATATACAATAAATATGAATTCACTTATTTATTTAAACTCAATATTTGATTTTCTTATCAACAACATTTAACAGACAGCACCAACAACTATGTGGATTTTCAAAATTATATGGATTTAAAAATCGAAGACCATCCGTTTGGAACAAAGTTCATTTCGCTATTTGTGTATATAAAATTGGAAACCATTTAACAATACAGAATTATGTAGATTCATTTAAAATAAAGAAGTGACAAAGTCCTGCATAAAATGAATAATTTAAGGCTGAAAGGCCACAATTCATGGCCGTCAATTTGATCAAAGAATAAAGAAATAATTTTAAGGAAAACTTAATTTCTAACTTAATAATTACAGTTAAAGACTTAATTGGTGACATTGACACTTTATGGCCAACATTGACAACATAATTACCTACTGTTCCGTCCAACCTCATCACTCATGCTGTCCTAGTAAAATTCATTACAATTTTTGGTCCTAGTAAAATCGTTGAATAGCAAGAGACAAAGCGATTCCGGTTTTCCGTTACCTGAAATTTCCGACCCAATATCGAAAATTTCTGCCAGTTTACAGGTAGGTTCTACCAGTAAGACCTAACGCAAGACCAAGAAACTTCGTTCCAATTAGAGCAAAAACCAAAACTAACATTAAGAAAGACTATGTTATTCTAGTTCAGCCTGACTTCATGTCGCACAAAGGTGATACGTAATAATATTATTTACGCAGTAGTTATTGGAAGAAGTTTTACCAGCACGTTATCGGGTATCGGTGTATTTTGTTGCAGTAGCGGTTCTGTATCGATTTCTTGTGCACAATGATTGATTCGCAATAAACAAGTTCGTGACTTATAGCGGGGACAGGTTCGAACGACTTTGTAGTGCCGATCGGTAAAACGTTTATAAATTATAATTAAAGGCGTCAGTTTCATTTATTAGCCCAACATATAATTACTTATAAGTCGGGTGTTTGATTTATGTTTTGTTGTTGTGTTTATTAGTTAGTGTGTTTTGTGCTGCTTAATAAAATACTGTCTTTATAATAAAATTTTAGAGTCGGTAAATTTTACACCTAAGATATATTAAATTACATCATATATTATATGATGTAATTTAATATAGAATTTGTAATATAGAATTTGTAATATAGAGTCGGTAAATTTTACACCTAAGATATATTAAATTACATCATATATTATATGATGTAATTTAATATATTATATATTTTTTAATTATTTCCACATTATATTTAATTTACTATTGTAATAATAATAAATTACCTTAATTCTGTATTAATATTGCAAAAAATATACATGATTCAAAAGAAGTTAACGCAAATAAATAATTTATGATCACATTCACCGTATCAACATTAGGTAATTAAGATAATAAGCGATGAATGATTGAGTAGCAGCGAAGGAGTTCGTGACTTATTCAGCGGGGACATGTTGCAACGACATTGTAGTTGTGATCGGACCGAATGCACCTTCAATTTACCGTACACGCGCGAACTAATTTTAGCATCTGTTGTATTGATTCATTGATTTAAACGTTTAGTTACGTACTTGCGTACGTAGATTATAGTTTTTATCCAAGTACCTAATATGACTACAAAAATTTTAAATTTTAAAATGTTAAATTAAAAATATACTTACATAATTCGTTATTACCTTATAGTATGGATTGTTTTAACATCGTGGTTCATGGGTAGTACATGAGAAGTGAAATATGGTATTACTAGGTATTGATAATTTTATTTTAACACAACACAATACATTTATTACGCTCAGACCCAAAATTCTCCAGACAGATTTAATACCTAAGTATTACAACTATTACTCAGTAACATTGGGCAAATGATCATAATATTTATAAACGGTGTAAAAAAATATTTAATGTTCTTTAATAAGTTAATTTAATATTTACCACTGAAAGTAGGTATTACAAACATACAAAAAAGGAATATTACTTGCTAAAGTCGAAGACAAACGTGAGCGGGTATACAAATACCTAGATATGTAACTACTGTCGTCGGTCTTTTACCTGCTGTATCAGTATTACACTTAAAATCAATTAAAATCTTGCCTATTAGATACGAATGCGGCACCGCAAGACAGCGACTAATCGGCGAAAGAGCAAGGCCTGGCATCGGTAGCTAAACGAGCATTCAGCAATTATACGCTGTGATTCCTAGATAGATTAGATACAACGTCACGAAATATTCTATTCAAGAATATATTTTACTATTTTACTTAGACATGAAATGGAAAGTCTTAACCGAAAGGTTGAAAAATATAAATTTGAAAAAGTATGTGCTTCTTTTTTTTGGGAAGTGCTTAAGGCAACAAACTAGCCATGGTTAAACTTCGTAAATTGTGACTCCGTCTTCGCTTTGGGAAACCTAGGCCTTAGTACCCACACTCGATATAATTGCTATACGTTTTCTTTAGGCATTACGTTTATTTCATGTTAAGATTGTTTTAACCGTTGCGTTGGTAGACAATTTGTATTGTTTTATAAATTCATGTTTTTAAAATTGTACATTTTTTGACATTTGTAGTCACTGACAACTTGTTAAATTCTTATCAGTTCTAACAACGCATCTAGTGCGTTTATTACAACAGTCTACATAGTCCGGCAGCTGAGTTCTTGGCTAATCAGCTAAAGAGCGAGTTCTTCGGAGTGTACAATCGCAGTAATTGTGAGCTCTGATGCCTAGATAGATTGTCCCGATGTCTGTTACTGAATTAAGGCACTTGACGGACTTATGATTCTTTAGTTCAATCACAGATCAAGTAGGTATCAAGACGACGATGCTTTATAAGCTGTATTACAATAGCTATCTGTTAGTCCTCACAAATATCAGATTATTGTTTATAAGCAAATTGAAATTACTAATACAAAACAAAATACCATTTATTATTGAAGGTGCATGTTTGCATTGTGCTTATTTAAAAAAAATCCTTTTTATATAATCCTAAAGAAGTAAATAAAATAGATATAAGTCTCTTAATAATAGAATAATATATATAAAATACGTCGATAAATATTAATGAATTGAATGAATGAAATCAGTGAATATAAAATTACTGTACATATCCGTAACAATCACGATCAAATACGGTGATGACTGATGACGTACATTATTATGACTGTTTCTTGTCTATCCAAGATTTTGTCTATGTATTCTTGGTTGCTTATTTTGAATAATAATGAAATTATTTTGTTTAAATAGCAATAATAAGTCAATGAAATAGCACCCCACTTTACTAACATTGGCAGGTTGCTTATTGCTTGTGTCTAATGTCGTCTAGCGATCCCAATCTAACACATCGATAATTTTACATATTTTTTCGATTAATATCGATAACATTTCGCTTTGATAACATTAATCAAATCCGATAACATTTTCAAAGTTGGCAAATATTTCGGAAGGAAAAATATCGCATTTATAAAACCGAGGCGCGCTTTCTCTTTCACTATCGTTTAAATTAAAATAAAACGACAGTAAACAGTAAACATCAACAGGTGTATATAATGCATCGACTAAACCCCTCTATAAATTGTTTCCAAAATGACCGCAGTTATCTTAATTAAATGTGACTTTTTATCGGACAATAACTTTGTAAATAAAACCTTAAACAGGTTCCATCGATACATTAGCTCGGTTTCAACCTTGCGGCCAATACAATGTTAAGTAATGTGGTGAAATAAACTACAATTATGTATAAAAGCACGCTTTAAAGCCTTTAAACAGTGTAATAACAGGGCGGGGACGCCTCGCTTATTAAGAGGTGTTTAATTGTAACAATTACTGACTTAATGGCACTTCAACACGATTAGATAGTTCTTACATTGAACTAGCAGACGACAACCTGTTGTACGGGCATAATGACGCCATAAAACGCCCAATTCGCCGCTAAAGGGAGAACCTAATTATTGCATAGGTGTTCATGAAATGATTTAGTTTAGTCATTTTATAAAACACGTGTTTGCTGAAGATTGTTTGTTTGAGTATAATATATCTAATATAGCTATACAACTTAAGTAAGTATATGGCGGGCAATCGGACTAATATAATGCAAAGTTATATTACAATCATAATTTTTAATTTAAACTAGGTATTTAACATCATCGAAATACATAATGAAGAATAACCTTATCCAAGTATTTTTCCACGTCTGATGCGTAGTTTAAAAAAATGCTGAAGAAGATGTAATCGTAATCCGATCGCTCCTTTAAAAACTATTACCCTAGTCTTTAGATAGATTACTATGATTAAAACATAGCAAAAATCATAATAGAGTGTAGATATATCATTTCGCGATAAAATTTAATTACGTAATGATGCAAGCATACTTCGATATCACTTCGATAAGACCCAGAACGAGTTGTCAGACAGCATCTCACAAGGATATCAGTATCATGCGCGTTGCCTTTAAACGAGTTTTAATAGAATTTATTTAATTTGACAGTAAATATGAATCACTTACAAAGTATTAATAAATTACTTCATTTCATATAGTAAGACATATACTAATTATATGCTTAAATTATATGCTTGTCTTTTATGTATGTATTTGTATCCCGTTCCTGCGAGCGAACAATTATTATTTTTGTCGGATGTTGTAACAATCTTATTTCTACTGTACTTTAGGTACCTGTTTAAATATCTTTGTTCCGGTTTTAAATTAGAAACATGTTATTTTCTATGTTCGGTGTAAAGAAAAAGAAGTCGGCGCATGAATAGGTTTTTTTTACTGAATATAATGTACCGCTTGACTACGATCCCACCTGATGGTAAGTGGCGAAGTAGCCTTAAAAATCTAAGTTTCCGACAGAACTATCGCAGTAACTTTTGTCGTCGTGAACCGATTTCTAGGTCTCATACTACAGAGGTTTTCTGATGTAAGTAGCCGGCAAATGAGCACACAAGCCAACTAATGGTACCTAAGCGGTCACTGCCGCCCTTGAACCTCGGTAAAACCAATGACACGTCACTAGCTAATGAGTAGGTATCTAAAGTAAATAGTAAACAAGATATTTAGTTTAAAAAAATATCCCATCAGAAATTTTGTGTTTTTAGAGTGAATGCTAGTAGATGAAGGGGCTTACTGGCTCTATGATGAGATATGAAAACTTTTTAACATCAAGAGTTATGAGCTCAAGAGTATTGGCAGCCAATTTTACATGATTAAAAAAATATATAAAATATACTTTACATACTGCATCTATGTACTTAAGCACATAAAAAGCATCCTCCTCGTATATTAAGGGGGTTGGGGAGTGAAAGTAACAGATATCTTAATATGTCTAACAGAAAAACGGGGAGGCGCTTGCCGTTTTTCTCGACATCTCGAAGGCCTTCGACAGGGTCTGGTACGCTATCCTTATGTGCAGGCTTCCTTATTATGGCCTATCTCCTGACCTGATCAGCTGGGTAAAGAACTTCCTGAGTGAGCGAACTCTCCGAGTCGTTATCGATGGTACCTCATCGCAACCTATGTCAACCAATGCTGCTACCAGTTGCTGGGGGTTAAGGTTTCCTCGATCCTCAATTTTGGGCGATTCATTGAATCAAAAGCCAAAGCAGCTGCCAGCAAGTGGGGCGTCTTGGCGAAGGTGCGGCGGTACTTCACACCGCAACAACTGCTGATCTTATGTTAAGTATAGGTTCGGCCATGTGTGGAGTACCTACTGCTGTCACATTTGGGCTGGTGCTGCCCAATGCCACCTGTCAGCTCAATGGAAGGCGTGCAAAGAGGCTAATTCGTGACCGGTTGAAACCAACCTCCAAAGCCTTGAGCATTCTACAGAATACATTTTGGCGAGTGTGCGCAAGAATTATATGATCATCTAAGGGCTACTTTACTTCCCATCTGGTGAAATCGTAGTCAAGCGCTAAGTTATAAGTACAAAGTAAAAAAAGAATACCCTTAGTATTCCACATCAGGGTCTCAAAAGCTTAAAATTTTCTTTCCATTAGAAACGACTTAATTGAATTAGATATCCGAAATTTTTGGAATAAAAAAATACTCAATTTTGATCAGATGATCTCCAGTTTTCCCACACCTATTATGAACTGAAATTTATTTTCGTTTATTCATATACCTGTTCTTAATTTCAGTTTAATGACCTAAGAGGATATAATCAATTGTTTTTGCAAGATTTGGCTATATACTTAAATCTATAAACACTTCTTAAAATATCCAAACCACTGCAGGTTTGTTTATATAACCATTTTATGCTATTAAAAATCTTAGAACCTTGAAAGGTGACCGTATGCATTCGCAATGAGTGCGCTACACGCTTGATTGATAGGTTAAAGGCAGCCGGGCACAAATTAAAAAACAATCTGCCAAAGGCCAAGTGAAATCATCAATTAAGAAAACGCATTTGTTGGTGATTTTGCCGCCTTTCAAGTAAAAGTATGTCTCCAGCCATCAGTCGCAGACATTGACTTACAGTTACTTGGTTGAGAATCCACTATCTGGTTTCTATAGCCAGCAAGTTTTAGAGTGACACAGAACCGTGCATTTTAGTTTTTATGTTTCCAAAACTGAAGGTTCGAGTTTCCTTTAGCAATTAGAATTGGCTTCAACCCATTGATGGCCTAGTGGGCCATCAATGAGCACGGGTCTCTCCTCATACCTGAGGAGGCCTAGAGCATACTCCACCACGCTGCTCCAGTGCGGATTGGTGGAGGGGTTAGTGGCCAACCCAAGTGTCAGAAATTTTTAAGCCACCCGAAGGTATCCGACATGGCTTAACGACTGCTACCAAATGGTAACAACCGGGACCGACGGCTTTACGTGCCCTCCGAAGCACGGAAGCGCTCAAGAAATTTAGCCACTAGCGGTCACCCATCCAACTACCGACCGCGCCCGCTGTTGCTTAACTTTGTCGATCACTTGAGATCGACGCAAGCCGCCGGGCTATGAGCGCTTTATGAGCAATTAGAATTAGAATAAAGAAATTTAGGATATGTTTATTTTTATCAAACAAGATATTGATGTTTAGGATAGGTATGTTTATGTTTACAAAACTTTAAGTTTATCATTTGCTCATTTGAATGTGTGGTAATAAAGGGGAATTAAATTGTCTGATGTTATCTGGTTTAGAAACTTAAAATGTTTTAAAAATATGCTAAACATTCAAAAATTTTAATTTCGTTATTCTTTTCTAAAGATTCGTTCAGGTTCTTTGACCTGAAAACAGATATTTCGGACACGAAGGTCCTACTACCTATTACATAGATCTCCACTAAATATGCTAGATAGGCTCTACAACTGTCGGTTTTACCGTGTCATCTCTTGACGCTACATGTGAAATATTAACAGAACTATTTATATCATTATTTTCCTTTTGCAGTGGTTTATTATTGTTTTTCTATTTTTCAGTTAGTTTCTCAGCTCTCTATATAGAAAACGATGTAGTACTTTTCGATTTTATTACAATAGAAATAGAGCTTAAATAAAGCAGTACTAAGTGTCTATGGGGAGACTTTATTTAAGATCGGCACAAGTTGTTCTATGAGTACCCAAAACATGTTTTTAACTTTTCCAGTACATTAATATTACAGCACACACTGATATCTGTAACAGGTAACAACCTTACTTCACTATTTCCTTAGCAATAACAACTTAGAAATAAAGGTTAGTGCTGTCGGCAACAAAAATAGTGATACAATCTCGCTAGAAACTTTATGAGCCATTAATAGGCTGCATTACATATACAAGTGGCTGTTTATATGTAAAAGTCAGAGTGCCGTGAACAATTTTTGCAGCCGACGTAATTAATTCGGTTTGTGACTGCGATATACGGTAGACGCGCGAAGAAACACCAGCGTTTTGGTCATATTTTTGTTAAGAACTGTCTAAAATAGGGTAAATTAAATTGTTAGGTAATAAATAAAAATATTTTAATTTACTATTATGAAAAACTGTTGAAGGCTTATTATGAAACAGTTAGAAAATATTTAAAAAGTTAAAAAGTTGAATGAAATAGTTAAAAAGTTAGAAAGAGAGTTGCTATTAATAGAAGATGTACCTACTTAGAAATTATTGTAAGAAAAACGTTTACCTAATCGGGTAACTCAAGATAATAAATTAGTATACCAGGTGTGCCATGGGAATTGGACAACATACAAGAATAAAATATGTATGTACACCCAGACCGAGCACAGAAATTTAAACGAATTATTCAAATTTCCGTCACGCTAGGAATGGAACCCAGAACCCTTTGAATTGCGGTCCGTCAGGGTAAACATTGCGGCCTAAAGGTAGTCATTTGACTACCTAGTTTTTTTAAACTATATTTTATTGAATGGAGACTTCAGCGTGATTGTATTTTCTTTGCTGTTAATATATTAAGTGTACCACCTAAAATTAATCAGTGATACTACGCAACAAGTTACCATAATTAAGTTTGCCTTTTTTATTTCGTTTACATGTGATGACGTATGTGTGATGAGTGTGTGTGAATCATCGATGACATGGCACAATAGTAGGTCACTTTATAGGCGCAAATGGCTTCGTGACAGTGTGTTGTTAATATCTTAAGTCATCGGATCAACTGCACATTCGATTATCTTATTCAATGTAGTCTTGTTTACTTTTACTATGAATACGTAATTCTCATTCAAAATCATTCTTTTTCTCAGATTTGGCACACACAACGACTTAAGACCGTTTTTTTTTTCATAAATTAGTTCGAACTTTGTTGAACTTTGTCGTTTGAAGTCTCAAAAATCCAAAATGGGTTTAATTTCTTATTCTTTCAAAATTATAAAAAGGGACATTAAGCTTTTAAATAATTTAGTATGTTTATTTCACTGAATATCAGAACTTTCTAGAGCTCCGCTGGAAGGATATTTCAATTTATCATGTCACTGAAGTTTGTTTGTTACACACTTGAGTGCGCTAAAACTATTTTATACGTACTATAAATAAAATAAGACAATCTAATTACCCACTATAATTATTTCGAAAAATAACATTCCACTTTGCGTAATAAAGCATAGGTACTCTCTCTTGAAAAGGCCACAAAGGCGTACTTGAGGCGGTAATAAATAAGAGAAATGGCGATAAAAAGGCAAATAAGTTAGTTGTCCGTCTTCTACGGCAGTTTCGTGTCGACTGACACAAAGTAAGCGATGATTTATGCGTCGAGTGCGCTGTCTAATTAAGCGCATGCGCGTTTCATTCTATGTAAATTTTATTTGAGCCGCCCGCCCTAGTGAATGAATGACAGACATTATTGTTATCGCAATCTCGAACAGCGTAGGTAGTACAAATAAAAGCCGGAATTAATGAGCCTTGCCTCCAATTATCAAATATTACTATTTAATTTTAATAATCATGATCCCTGTGGAAATGAATTGTGCGACGTGTTTTTAATATCTAGTTATTTTTAAGTTATATAAATTGTGAGGAGCAAAGCAAACATGAATTCTTAGGCGACTGCGACAGCCTTAGAATATAAAAAAAAATTGGTTGTCTGTAAAGTCGGTTTACTGACGATAGTTGAACGTGACAACGTCTTAAGAAAAATACTGATGGAATGGTAGCATTTTTCAAAAGAAAATTTTAATTTCATTTGTTTAATAGATTTGTCAATGTCAATTATAGCATAACCTTCAATCGCTGCACTAGCGGACCGATGCTATTCATTTTAATGATGAAAGCACGAATACCTATTCGACAATATATCACTGAATATATAATTAATATCGAAAGAATCATTACCTTTATCGCTGTAATTATCGTTGCTATAAACAATTGACACCACATTCACTTTTCACTGCACTTGATACTCGATCAAAACATATAAATGTACTATAGTATAGCAGCTGTCCACGCAGACGCATCGCTCACTCAAGTAGGAGAGAGACGGATCTCGGACGCTGCCGAACGCCGAACGCAAAGGCCGATTGCTACGCCGTTACGGTAACGACGCATGAGTCATGTTTTTTCATGCGTGCCACCGGCTCTATCGAATTATAAGTCGTTGTCACGTCAATATTTACCTATTATTAAATCATTCTATAAAACATTTTAAATAATATGTAGGAACGTAATAAAAGAGCTGAACAAATAAATACATAATGAACATGTACGAATATAAAAGCGATAACAGTTTTATAAAAATATGATTACCGATGTGATTACAATTACAAAGATATTAAATAAGTTAGTCACTTATTAATTCAGAATACCTATATTACTGTTAAAAACTAAATAAACATCACGTCTCCAACTAAAGAGAGCGCTCAAGATGCCTGTACCACGAAATCGAGAAGATCGCAGTGTTGCAAGAAAAATATTTTAATCCTACATGAATGTACGTAGAGTTCACGAATTCTCCAGACTGTGTCGTCGCATGGTACGGGGCGAGAGGACGAGTAATGTTATGAGCAACCCATTATTGTCTCGCCCCATACCGTAAAACATTACGCAGTCGTTCCGACTCGAAACCTCATAGAGCTGTCAATACCGTTCAGCTGACAATACATTTGTTTACAATATAATTATGTTATTGCATTGAAATTGCAGCATTTAAAACATTTTGCAACAATATTTTATACCATAAGTATCAGTTTTATTTATGGATATTAGCACACCTTTATATAGACAAATTCGCTTTACTTTCATATTCGAATGAAACATCTCAGCATCGTGCATAAATCTAATCGCATTGCGGTCTTCCTGGGTCACATAATTTATAAATTAACCTAATAAATTAATTAAGCAGCGGGAAGCTGCAACAAAGTGTGCAGTAAATAAGCAATCTCCGGACATGTGTTACCTGTCAGACATTTTTCATTTTATTTTCATAGCTAGCAGCTCTATAGAGATACTCAAGTGAAACCGTTTAGGATCATCTAGTGAAGGTTTCGCCGAACGGTAAAAGATGTCGGGGTCTTTGGAGAATAAAAGAGTTATCAATATGTTTCAATCTTTTAATACAGTATGCTTTTTTACAACTTTTACTTCAAAGACGCAAGTATTTAAACAGTAATAACGTTTTGTGACTTACGATGTTTAAGAAACACAAAAGCGTTGAGCGTGTGGTTTATCGTGTTTTTAAAATTTCAAAATAGTTCCATGACATTTTTAATGCCATTTCCTCTTCACGCAGCATTTTGTTGTGGAGAATTGATGTCTTGCGTTAGATATGCGCTAACTGAGTTCTATATCAATAAAATATAAAGGCTGGAATTGTCGCGTCCGTCCGTTTGACAGGCACAAAATCGGCAAACACAAAGCGGGCGTCAACATAAACTAACATCCGGCGAACGGTGATGTATGGCAGCCGCAGAACTATGGAAACAAATCTCTCTCCGTAATAATTTACGGGCGCAATATGGCTTCGCAGTTCGAAAACGAACAAACAAAACAAAAAGCGAGCACTACCCGCGATAAAAGATGTCGCCACACTCGCAGGCCTTTAAAGATAGACTAGTGCTTAGATAGCTAGAAAATAAACGAGTCGCAAATAGAGGAGTGCAGTCTGCGCGGACGCCGTCCACCAATCAGTGCGCGCCGTAATTATAGTTTCAGTTCGAATTAGGAACAACGTATGTTATGCGTTCTGTTCGGCGTAAATATCATGCCAATGTATCGCATATAAATCATATGATACCTACTGTAACGATTTCAGTACATGAAAGATGTCTGAGAAAAATATTTTGGGGGGTTTTCATTAAAGCAATTAGTCCCATAACAACGATTTTTAGAATTTTCGGTTAGTATGTGGATAGGTTCCCGCTGATTTTGGAAAGGCTTGACATTATAAGGATGCGGTTTTCATAGATATATAGATGTCACCTTGGGATTATATTAGATATCCATTGGTTCGCAGATGAAAAAGAGTTTTCAATTTACAGAATCCCGTCTTAACAAGTTTTCGAGTGTTTCTAAGGAATAGGTATCCGGAAGCGAAGTGAGGGTAAGAAGTTACTATCTAACTACCTACCGAGTAAGTACTTGCCTATTAAAAAGATAAATCTCTATAATATAGGTATATATAAAATTCTCTTGTTACAATGTTAGTTACCATACTCCTCCGAAACGGCTTGACAGATTTTTATGAATTTTTATATGCATATTCAGTGGGTCTGAGAATCGGCTACTATCTATTTTTAATACCCCCAAGTGATAAGGGTTATCCACCCCTAACATTTATTTTTTATTTTTTGAACAAAAATTTTTATTTTTATTGATTAAGCATAAAAAAATACATATAATCCCAAATTTTCACTTCCCTACCCCCACCCCTGAAATTTAAATCGCGCTCTTTGTATTTTTCTATGAAATATATATATGTATGGCGGAAAAACGTTCGCGGGGTCAGCTAGTACTCTATACATATATTCATATCTATCTCCGTAGTAGAGTTCTTCATTTTCCAACATAACATCTCATTTTATATGTAGGTAGGTATATTTTATTAATATTTGACAGCTATTTTCGTATGTTTTATGTGGTCTGTGGTTTCTATACAAAAGCGACAGCGAAAGCGCGAAGATTTCCGAGAGCCTTTAACAAAGTACACGTAGGTATCACAATTTCCATTTAAAAATCCAATTGAATTTTAAATTATAAGACGTAAAATGGTTGAAATTGAAATATAAGTCGACCTGCGCGATGAATGATTATATTTTGAGACTGAAACACTATAGCAGCAATAAGAGAAATTAGGAGAGCGAGCACTTAAAATAATTCCCTCAACAGTTGTTCGAATTTTCGTTGGAACATGACTCACAAGGAAACAAATTAAATAGCCACTGTCCGCGCTAGGGCTGCCAGCTCGATAAAATGCTTCGAATTGTCGGGTGCCTATCGTCATTCCTGACTCAATTATTTAAAAAACGAACGCCCGTTGCGTTTCTTTGCGTCCTTGTTGTGCGTGATTTTCGTCGCTATTTCTATCTCGCTCTGCCGTTGGGCTCCGGCAGCGCCCGCGTCGTCGATAACTGCGGAATGCGTCGGCTGACTTCAGTCGAACGGTGTTCATAGACAATTTAAATTGGAGAAATTGGTAGCCGAGTACTTCGAGGAACTGGTAATAACGGACAAGTGTGGATGTATGGTATAGTATACGTTACGTTAAATAAAACCGATTATAATACGTTGACGTTCATATTTCTATAAAACGTTATGCACTAGTTGGACATATGAGGAATAGAAACAAGTAATAATGTCATAAAAATTTAAATTGATCATTTCAGTAAGAGTATAGCGAGGTTCGTGTTCAAAAAGATTGAGTTATCGTAAACTGCTAGTCTGCGTGCATTCTGTCCGTCGTCCCGCGCTTACGACAATATTTTAATAATAAATAGACATAACTTTCAATGCGGTATTCGAGTTATTGAAGCATGTATTTTATTAAATTTCCGTTGTATAAAATCTGCAATTCTGCAAAATTCAAAGGGTACTGTAAACATGAATTTTCGTTACATTTTGACGTTCTGACATCAGGTAGATATAATATTATGTAGTATGGTAAATTGGTAATGTTTGATTAGGTTTAAAACCGAAAGATAAAATAAAGCATGTTTGCTAATGTTTTCAAAAAGAAAACATGTATTATAGGAACTTTTATTTATTTCATATTTATTTCGTATGTTTTATAAATTACATTTAATTTCTATTTATTCAAATTTCTTCTTGTCTAACAAACTTAAGTAGAAACTGACACAATTTCGCCGCCAATGCCCTTAAAAAGAAATCACAAAACTTATCGTACACTTCTCGAGAAAATTTTCAAGTAGTCTTGAGCGCTGTATTAGGGGTGGTATAATAAGGCTTTCTGGATTAGCTAGAGCTCTTGAGTGAGAATAAACCCAGGGGAAATCCGGGCGCGCAGCTTTCCTTCTTATTTATTGTTTCTCCAACGGCTAGCGGCCTTTGTATCGGATCTCGGCAACGCAAAATATATTTCTGGACGGATTAACATGTATGCCACTTGCTTGTAATTAGGTAAAGGTTTTTGAAAGGAGATTTATGTGTTATTTTCATTAAGAAAATATCGTGAAGTAAATGTGAAATAAAAAAAAAGATTAATTTATAATTAAAAAATTAATCAATATCATCAATCATTAACGAGATTAAACTAAATATTGATAATACTTTTACAACGAGCAAAAAGAAACTAAATGCAAATTCCTTAATGTCACAAAAATGGAGCGGAGTCGCTTAACATTTTGTGATTAACGTGCTTTTAATCCTTTTGAACGGCTATAAATTTATGTGTAGGTAAATAATGCGAACATCACTAGTGTTTTTATTTTAAGCTCCATTTCAAAGTATTTACAAATAGTTTGGATTGTCGCCACTGAAAACAAAGACGCAATTCTAAATATTACTGGCCAAGGAATAAATTGATTTAACGAGATCTTAAGCTAATTGAATTTATACGTTTCGCCTGCATTTACTCTCTGCGTTAAGATTAACGCGCGAGTTCCCATCGTAACTGATTGCAATGTACTCTTCTCAGATTTACTAGAAATAAATTTGATAGGTAAATTATCATAAAGATATGATGTTATTATGATCATTATTTTATTTATTATCGATTAATAATGAACGGAGCGTGTTGATTTTCGTTAAATTCACGTAATAAGGTACGATTTTTTTTATATTCTACCCATCTGTTTTAGTTACTAAATATACGAAAATGCCAGCTGTCAAAAGAGAGACAGTTCTTGTCCAAACTCGGAATTCTTTAATCTTGATCATACAAAAGCTCTGTAAGAAAACCATTTCAGCTAGGTAGGTACATAGTCATTATACTTCAAGATTCAACTGACTCTGATGAAGTAGACATATTGCATTGCAACGAAATGGCCGACTAACATTCTTAATAACACCCTCTGCTATCTAGACTAACCATCCTAGTCTCGATTTGAGTTTTGTTCTAGGGCGGTCACAGTTATCATGGGCGGCAGCGGGCGGTGCTGCATGTACGTTGCTATCTTAAGTCCATAAAAAATGTGTTTAAAAACCTTTTTAAAAATGTTCGGCAATAGTTCGCAAAGTATTATCAATAGGTTCCACATATCAAGTCAACTCTATTGCCAAACTATGCGGGTAGATATTTTTATCCCACTGGTATTCGAAGTTTTTGCGGCTGTTAGCTAATATACTAATGCGTTGAGTTAAATAAAGGTAGATAGGTATTCGATACGCGATGGAATACATGCCAGCAAATGATATTAATAAACCGTTTAGCGTGTCATCTCTTTAGTGGTAAAATGTACTTACCGATAACAATTCCGTTTTACTAGTAATACGAGTAAATAATGCTCAATAAACAAAATGCATGAAAAGTGGACATTAAACATTAAATTTTCTTTTCTTAATCAAGATAATTTGGAAATTTTAATCTTGCGATAATTAAGTTTATTTGTGAATAGGTAGTTACAGTATTTTACACTAAATACAAACAATAATTACATGGTTTGCGTCTGGCAAAATTATTATACCATTCCATTTTTAGTCGAATTCCAGTGCTCGGTGCCTCGGTTGTCTAATCGTCGGTAGTGAATTAGTGCGATGCACACACGTTTGTAGTGTGAGGTACTTCATTACGGGGGCAGCTCGTAAATCAGGGCTTCTAATATTAACCGTGCCTTGCTGGGGCAAATTGCGCCCGTCTAGTCTGCGGCTAGATTATGTGCGAGCGATGAAGTGATAACGTTATGTTTTTCAATGATTCTCGTGAAATAAATGGGGTTTTCTGTATCAAAAGTAGGCTGCTTGTGAAGATTTGGAAGTAACAAAGGTATTTAGATCATTTGGGTTAAACTGTAAAGTAATGGAAATCTGCAATCAAATTAAAACTATTTTTTTTAATTTAACGATTTCATTTACCGGTCATAGAAACAGAGACAGATCTAGACATAAGATTACTTTGTACATGAACTTCAAAAATAAGTGTTCATAATTTTTCATATTTTTTGTTGATGATATTTTATTACCTTTTTTCACAAATAAAAGATTGCTTGTGAAGTCTAGGAACTGTCTAGGTCACTGTCCATTACACTGAAACTCAAGTTTGTTGAAATATGTTGATTTTAAAGTAAAATTATCTGGTGTAATTTCTTACATAATAATATTGTCTCTTATTATGTTTCTTATTTCTGCTTAGTTCAGTAGAACTAAACAGAAATGGATATATCTAAAAATAGTTATCTAAATATTCTTAGTAAAACTGTAAATTAATATTTTCTAATTGTTATTTTTTAGTGGTCTCTGAATTATTTTACATAGCACTATTATTCTTCGGGAATGCTTCAATTTGTTCAGGGCAAGATCATAAATCAGGACTTCTAATATTAACGGTGCTGGGGCATATTGCACCACCATTTGGTCGCTGGGTAGGAAACGATTAGGTGATAATGTGTTTGTCACATGTAAAAATGTATGGTCTGTCAACGGATTAATATACAACGCAAGGTTATATATAAAAGTTTTAAATTTATTACATTGTTCACTTTTAACGTTCAAGACGTTTTAACATTGTAGCATGTACGTGTTTTTATTTTAAACAACAATATATAAAGTGATAAATGGAGCGAGAAACGGAATGCATCTTACGGATACTTCTCGTTTATATTCCATTTAAAATGACGTAATAAAGTCATATGCCCCGAGTATAAATAGTATTGTAAATTACTTATATAAATATAATTTCCATAATATATTATTTCTTGTTAAGTAAAAGTAAATGGAACGCGTTAAATTTACGCTTGATATGCATTTTATCACAGTTTCCGTGCAATTAATTTTTTCAAACTCTATTTAAATGATACTTAATCATAAATGCATTACTTCTGTTATAATATTTTTTTCTGTCAAGCGAGATAAACAAACCCCTCTAAGATACTCGGACTAATGTGATTTTAATGTAGCTACTAAAATGAATTCTTCGCCTTAATTTTTATGGTTGGTAACATTAAAAGGAAAACAGCGAACCTTAGATTGGCCTGAGCGTGGGAAATCAATTGAGAGGGATTTGTTTTATGTATTTATGTAATGGTCATGTTACCTACATATACATTTAAAATGCCCGAACCTCCATTCGAGGGGCCCAGGGTTCGATTCCTAGCGAGGCAGAAATTTCAATGTTGAGTTATTTCTGTTCTTGTCTTTGTAATCAGTGGTCCATGGCATCCACGACAAATGGAGTCCTAGTGTGGCTTTGTATGTATGTGTAATGTTATTTACGAGTATTATTATTATTTATCTCTGTCACGCAATTTATTATGTCGTTGAGACATTAAATCTTTTATTTAAAATGTTTTCACACTATACGACAATAACAAAAAACCATTAGGTATAACAAAATGGTTATCTTTTATATATCGCTAGCTGACTCATTAAACTTTAATATAAACATGCAAAATCCGATTGTCTCACTGACTGTATGTCTGATCTGACCGCAAGCACGATTACATCTTTTAAGTCGGAAAGGAGTCTAATTACTTTTATCACTCAATAAACGGCTCTTGTAAATACCTTAATTAAAAGTAAAAACGGTAATAGATTAAAATCGTACGGTTGGATGCAAATTTGCTCACATTTGATTAACGGCCGGTTGCCGAAGTGCTAAATTATATTTACTCACCACTGCTTCCTATAAAGCAGTTGTTTCTTTTTATTAATTTACGATACACGCAATAGTATTAATAAGGGAAATAAACTCGCTTCATGTGGTCACTTATACCCAACAAGTGTACTGCTTATTCACACTACTAATTCGATTAATTACGGACATATTTTATACTAGGTATTGCTGTTATAGGTAAAGGTACATTCAACGCATATAATATGCATGCCAGTACAATTTACAGGCGATGACATCATTAAGTTCAAAACCGTGTAATAAAATGGATAAAATATCTTTTTAAGTATTTTTTCTGTGAACTAGGTATAGTTTGCTAGAATAAGAAAATCCGACACTCTATCATGGACTAGGTATATACAATGGTTTTGAGTCGTCTTCGATAAGTTTCTTAGTAAAATATAGATAAGTAGATAAAAAAGATATGAATAAAAACTATTTATTCTTATACTAGCTTCTTGCACTAGCAAAAACTATGTTCTTCAGCACAATGTCACCTAAAGCATGTAATTTTTTTTAAACAGAGTAAGTATATGTGAATTAAACGATTTTTATTACGGAAGGAATATGTATTACAGTTCATGTAGGTAATTATAAGTAAAACTATACAAGTAAAAATTATTATAATAGCTACGAGTAGCTAGGTAAATAGATTGCTGTTTTGGCTAATTGAAGATAAAATATACGAGCTCACTCAACAACCAAGAACATGTATTTAACAAATTACATAAGTAAATCATGTTCTCAACGTCATAACAGTTTACAGATAACAAAATATAAGAGTTTAGGGGAGAATTTGCAAAGACGCAATTTATTTTATTTTTATCTTTTTTTGACACTATCGGCCCCTCCCTGTTTCGCGTGTTCCAGACAGGGGTGTGCAAGTCATTTAGGTTCTAGTCCCCTTGTGACTCTCAAGAAATATGGGACTGAGGAAACGAATGATCGGCTGGGTGAGCTTTGATACAAACTGTTCTGAGTAAATGACATTCAGAATCGAGTAGTTGAGTGGACATCCGATTCGATGTAATGTAATAATCTTACATAGTTATCTATAATATAATATAATGTAGTTCAATCATATTTTTTTGGACGCAAAAATTTGAATGAATGTCGTCCATGGCACTCACGACTCGGTGTATAGCGTTATAAGGGAAGAAGCGTAAACATCTGAATTCCTTAATCTTATCGTTTTTAAGGCTTTGTACGGATTAAACGGAACCCTTAAAACATTATTTTCGAGGACATTACAGTAATCAAGCAGTTGAACGTGCCTCAAATGGATCGGAAAATATTTGTATATGATATTATTTGTGTTGCGACGCCTCCTGTGGCGAACACTTTTATTTGCCACTGAATCAACGCCCTACTGATATATGGCCGTTGACAACGCATGTTCTCTATTACATTTTTTGTGAGTGCATTAATAATGTTTTGCTACTATAGTAATTTAGTACCAAAACATGTATCATGAATTATTAAGATGCTTAGCAGTGTTGTTTACTAAGAGCAGTTGTAGCGGCAATAGACATAAGAGATTTATTCTGGTTCATATTGTGTTAGTTAAAAAAGTGTTAAACAGATATTTTGATGTTCGTTATGGAATTTCTGTAATCTTTTTTTATTGTTTATTTGTCTTAATTATTAAATTTTTCGAAGAAAGCTGAGTAATGATGAACCCTGTCTTACGTCAATGATATTTAAGTTGTATTAATATTTCTTTGCAACAATCCGCACACATTTAAATTATCGACGATTACCGAATTAAATTATTTACGTCAATGAAGAAATTAACTTTATTTTTTTATTAATCATTTAAATAAATAATTAATTTAAAATAATTTAATACTATTATACCTTTTCTCCACTGCCAAACGTAAAAACCACGTACCTACTAACTGTGAACATAAAAATTCGTTTATCTACGAGTCTGTGGTTTAGTCGATTGACGACACAGTTGTACAGAACCTTTTAAAAATTATACTCACCACATAACACTATTCGATTAATTACATTATATGTTTATACATGCATAATACCTATAATATATTTTTTGCATTTCACTTGTTTTTATAGTAGCCAAAATAGATTCAGTAGATCTAGTAGAGAGAGTAGTCTTACATTCATTATAATTATGTATAATTAGTAAAATTGAGTCTGGGTGGTCTTAATCATTTATCAATTATTGCGTGTTCAAAGATAGACGGCCCAGTTATATTGATTGCCCTATATTTATTACTTAGGGCCGGTCTCTCTAAGTGACGTGTACGTACACAAGTGTGTACAAATCAACTGAAAAAGGAAGATAGTGATTCCAAGTCTTTAAGTAATTGCTTATCTGCAACAGCCATTAAGTAGATTACGTTTTGTTAATTTATCGTTTTTAACATCGTCATGTCTAGATACACAGACTACAGATGCTTCGTCATCAATAGCGCTAAAAATAGAAGTATTCATAATAAATAATAATTAATATACCTAGTAAGGTATGCTCTTTATTACATTTATATTCCCTATTATCGCAAAATAATGTGTACCAGAGGGATTTGTATGAGTATGCTATGTTTAACTTTAAGTGGTTGTGCATAAATTGCCTAAGAACCTGGATGTAAAATTGACTTAAAAGTTTAGATTGTAAACCGCTGATGTCTATACATTGGCTAGGTTAGGCATATTGATTGGCATTTTTGAAATAATTATCGTGTAGAATTTTGACTTTATATTTTTAATCATTATCTATGACCATGTTCTTTCATGTCCTCGAGTATCTCAAGTGAAATAAAAATCACCCAGTATAAGTGTTCCTATATAACATTAATAAGTTCCACGATATTTGTTTTGAAACCGATAGTACCTACTTACAAAAATATATGAAAATTTGGCGAAAAAATATTTCTGCCAACTAGGGGATATTAAACGAAGACAATTAATTTATTAATTTTCAATAAAGAATTGAACCTTACGTATATGTATTGTATAACGGAACAAAATTCGGACTTAATGTTAAGAGCATTCTCTGCCAATGGGTGGTAGAAAATAATAATAAATAACGTATACTTTGAGTGCTTCACTCTCTACTTCAGCAGGAGCAGAAGACATTTATAATTTACTTACATTAGCGGTAAACTTTTGAAACATGGCGTTGATGAGCGTGTGCGTTGGGCATTAAAACTTTCCAAGTGCCAAGTTCCCATGAACGGACACGGGAACCGCATTATGTTGAAATGGTGTACTCAAAAACATACTCAATCAACTCCCTAATTTATTTCTAAGCCAAATTTCTCCTGGAAGTTCCCAGGTAATAAATACAAATTTAAATTATAAAGTCTATCGATGCAACGAGCTATGAGTGCTTTGAACCTCTTTCGAAACCTTAAATCCGGCTTATATTTGCATCTAATTATTTAAATATGTAATTTGATTAATATGCTTGAACTGTTATGCCTGTCCCTAGGCATATATTTTTAAATACAGAATATTTTGATTGTATTATAATGGTCAGACTTCATGTGCCATTGTGAAAGAACCTACTTGTTATTTTGGTTGTTCTAGAATAGTTCATTAGCTTATATCAATTAATGTTTGCATAACCACCCATTAATCATTTAAGTATTGAAAAACCAACCATAGTGAGTTGCTTGAATATCTTCAAAAGCCATTAATAGCACGGCCATGTAATAGACCGCAATTGTTATAGACCACAAGTGAAACTTATATACAGATATCCTGTTTTTGCACGTACTTATCGATCGCAAACCATCTCTTGTACTCGTATTGTATCTCGCACATAATTTAGAGCGTAACTTAAAACAGTGTCTAACATAACACATGGTGCAGACATATAGTTGTAGAAAGCCATAACTTATCCCTCCTCATCCCAACTATTCCCTTGGCTCGAACATACATCTATGTATCTAACATGCTCCCCTTTAAATAAGATTCACTGGAAGAGATGTGAGCGTGGCTTATAATAAAGAGAACAATTGGATGTACTTTTTTTGCATAATCAGTGCCTATTAATTTTAAATACGTATTGTTGTTTTTTTTTACAACTGATAATATTACAGGTCAAGTAAAATATTATTTAGGTTAGACAAAATTAATAAGCGGGTCCGTCCTTTAAGACAGGTAATTAATTAGTATACTTTTAGACGGCGATGACCAAACCTAATCGGTAGCTACCTACCGTAAATAACTGTTGGAAAAAATGGTTACCTAAAATTTTTTTACGTTTCATTATAAAATTAAACAAAATAATAACACTTTCGTCGTCCACATTATTATGTATGCGTGTTTTGTACTAATGTTTAGTTGTACTTTATTGTGATTATTTCGGATTATTACTGAGCATTAAAAATAATTATCTACAAATCCAACAGCGACCAAGAAAGTTTAATAATAAATTAATACATAATTAAATTACAATATCATACCGATTTTATATTAGGACACAAACAATAATATGTTATCTGCTATCAGTTAAGCACAAACATTTTGCTTCTTAGAACAATTCTCTAATACACCGTGGCACATCCAGCAAAACCTATCACCATAACCCTACCGAATATGAAAGTTACTCGCGAACACCAGCGCGGTGTACAATATATCACGTTTTGATTCGGCCGCGCCATAAACAATACAATATATCAATATAAAGCAGACGGTGGCGAAATTTGAACGTACCGAGTGCGTAATATTTATGGCGAAGGCGTTCTCGCGAATAAAGCCTATAAAGTTGTAGCGTGCCTATGTGTTGTTTATTTTTCAAGAACAAGATAACAATGAAGGGTTTTAATGGAATGCTAGTATCATTGAATAATTGCGTTTATATATCCTAAATTAAGTACCCTAACTAAATGTAGTACTTATTCAACCATTTCGTTTGAAATTATGACTTTACTCGTTGCTTCCACGTGTCTGAATAGAGAAAATAATAACTACTTTTATTTCAAAGCTTCTTGTACATAACCAAAAATACAAAAGTTAAATTAAAGCATTTTGTCTAATTATAGAAATCACTAAGATATCACTTTATGATAATTATTAAGAATATTAATTCGATTTTATTTTTTCATTTATTTTTTCTTATATTCGTGATATGTAAGAAAATAAAATGCTCTTTAATACTCTCTCCAATTTTCAGTACGGAACGTTACTAAATGAGTCAGCATTGAAGTACCGATCGCTAATCTAGAGAGCATGTCCAGTCCTCAGGACTCTATTTGTTCGTGTTTATAACATTATCCCAGCTATATTATATAACACTGAGCTGATGAAGTTGTGCATCCCACGCAAGCCATCGTTATTTATGGCTTATTTCACTTGCCGTGATGCTTGACATTGTATTACGACTTAGTTTAAAATAAACTGCTTTTCTAGTTTCTGCAAACCCTATCTATATCGTAGATGTTTAGCGTTAGATCTTGCGAAATTTATTTGTATTTTAGGTAGGTATATTAAGCTATATTTTCGTATAACTATTTGAAATGGGATACTGTCTACCTGATACGTGAAATCTTGGTGGTTGTGATAGACAATGTATGTTGGTATTAGCCGATACGTCGCCAATCTATCGGTAGTTTTCTTCACCGTTAAGCCAATTGCCAATAATTTCGAACAGGATAAAGTCCTGTCTAAAATGATTTCTTACCGAGGCAGTCGAATTGATGGTCACTTATCTACTTACCTACAGGATGCCCCTCTGGCTGCATAAAAGTCAGTCATTTACGTTAAAAAATGCACTCGAATTTGGAGCTTTAACTATAGGTACTTCTATTATTAATACGTTCAATATATTTAATGGCGCAATGTAAAGAATACAGGTTATATGGATGTAAAATTGTACATGTCAGTATACAGCTATACAGTTGGCGAGTACCCCCCGCCCGCCCCGCGCCTCACCTCACTACATGGGATTGTTTTAAACTTTGATTAATTCCCTGCTTGTACTGTTCCGTTACCTTGTTTTGAGTTGATTAGGTCGCTCGTTCGCCGAACAACTGAACTCTTCTTGAATTAACTTTGCCCCGTTCTCCTTTATGGAAATAAACTCGATGCGGCTAAACAATGGCGATGTAGAAAGTTAAGCCTTGTATGGTTTAAAGTTTAAAGGTATCGCGAGCTTAATAGAGTTACAATTTCAATTTTGTAATAATTTTGTATCAGAATAACTCTTTGGGTTCCCGCGGTCGGTAACTTTTCAATGTAGCTTTATAAAGATTGTAATTGCTTATAAATTGTAGTTATTTATCTTTCATCATAAGTATAGTGATGGTCTTAAAAGAGTTAAAACTTCCAAATATTTGTTGATAAATTTTGAAGAATGGATTTTGTTTTAATAGTCTGACACTTCATTTGAATTCATAATATTTAATCCTCCTTCATTTCATGTACACCTTACCTCACTGTACTAATACTGTTCTTTGCGCCATGTGTTAAGGTTGTCTGGAAGAGATCGCTATTTAGCGATAAGACCGCCTTTTGTACTCTATAAATGTCTATTTATATAATTGTTAATTTCCTGTTCTTGGTGTACAATAAAGAGTTATAAATAAATAAATATTTACACCATTTCATTCATATGAGACTACGCTCTTGTAACTTTTTGATCAATATCTTACTCCACTTACATATTTATAAAATTCAACCACGTAAAGTATGATATTGCCCTTTAAAGTCGTTTTATTCTCAAGAAAATTTCGTAAATTGACTGTTAATAATATTACCGTAAATACCGCTTTAGATAACGTTCTATCAATTCCGTTGACCGTAAGCGACGGGTCCATCACCGCGAAGCCACCGGGCGTGACAAGTGGAAAGACAGAGCTTATCTCGCGAATTACATTAATTAGAGGTGTGGGTGTAATTAATATTAATTAAAATCACCTTTTAGCTCGCTACACTGAATGCGTATCACAGTTAATAAATTTACGCGCAGCGCATCAACCGACCGCGCGCAGCGCCCGATAAAAGATGCCACAATTCTCTTTAGGGAATTTCAATAAGATATTATACCTTACGGCTTATAAAACAGAGTTCAATAACAGCCTTATGAATCGAGTATGCAATCGGTAACCAATGGTCAAGATAAAAAATTTCGTTTTAAAATATTCTTTCGTTTAGCAAGTATGACAACGGAAATCAAATGATTACGTACGATTGATAAATGTATTGGATATTAACTTAAATACATACTGCGAAGGATGTTATAGATGCCTAACATATGGATTGATAATAATCATAGCAAAATAAAGTAAGTCAATTTGCTCTACCACCCGCCTTAACATCATGCGTTTGTCGGTTATTATTGGATTTCTATTATTATTAAAAATCTATAATAAGGGTAAGTTATAATATGCCATGTTATCTTAAACTGTACGTGTGATATCTATCGTTAACATAGTTATAAAAATATTACATTTTTGCCTCAAGGTATGTCTATCGATAAAATCTATCATTAAAATGTTGGAATGTAATTAAATATAATATTACTTGGATACTTTTAATTAAATATGTAGTCGAAAAACGAGCAAATGAGCCACTTCATGGTAATGAATACCGTCGGCATTTGGTATCAGTAGCACATTACTAGCACCAACGCGTTCCCGCCGAAGAAGCAAACAGATCATCTTATTAGCACTTCTATAATGCAAGCAAAATACATACTCGTTGATAATATATCTGACTAACTCAAAAAAGGGCTAACGACAGTCATGGATACAAAAAATATAGTCAATTACATAATTGAGACAATATCCGATTAAAATGTATTCGAACAAGGGTTTTGAAAACAATATCTAATTTTTGCACATTGTCTATAACAAAGTATCTAAATATTACGCTGCGCACTAACATGTGTCATAGAGAGTACGTCGTAAATAATAATATGCCGTAGGCTATTTGAAATAAAGGGTGAGGTTATTATTTACTGGCATACGTATTAAAATGGGAGTCGTTTTATGAAAATTAAATACGGCTCGATTAAGCTCCTTTGTCTATGACCACATGTGCTTGGAATATGCAAATGATGTATCCTATGTCAGCAGACTATAAGAACTTTAGGTAGTTACTAGTAATATTTTAATACTAACATGAATATTTGAGACATTTATTTATGTCAAGCACTCTTCCGTGCTATGGGCCTGGGTTTGATCACCTATAATTTATGTAAGTTGCTTATTTTTGCTTCATCATCTATAGTTATATGAGGAAGTTTGATCTGTGGTAGAGCTTCCGTAAGATTTCTAATTGCATTAATATTAAGTCTTTAATATTATCCTTCCGTGTAACCTACCAAGTCAACTACCGCCCTCTTGCTTGAACTTGAATCAACTGCCAAACGTCTCTCCGTGTTTTAGTTGGAGGTTTGAGAGCCAGCAGGTACTATTTGTTTCTTCTGTTTATGTTCATGACTTACATTACAATAAAGCTGTGATGCCTGGGGTATTTCTGATGTCCATGGGCGATGGTGGCTTACTATCATGTGGCGTGTATCCTCTTTTATCCAGTATTTATATAAACAAAGAGCATACGTAGACGGATATACGTAAAGGTACTTGGAGGTATTCAAAGACTTTATTCACAAGTAGACCAATGTAGTATTAGGGTCAAATTCAAAATTATTCCTAAAGGCATCACTAAAACACAACTTATGCGTTCATCAGTTGTGTTTTAGTGTTAAGAAAATACCTTTATTTTCTTTATTTGTTCTCTCCTGGTACCTAATTGAGAAGGTCTATAGTGTACCCTAACGCGCTGCTAATTGCGGAGTTGGGTTAAGAGAACTAAGCCGATACTACACAAATGTGATTTTTTTGAACGTTATGATGTTTTATATAAGCATTTGAAACGGATTGCTTCAGTGAGATCTCGCCCGCTTTTGATGTAATATTTTTTAAGAGGGTGAATACTGAATAGGATTTTATTAAGTTTGTGTGCTCAATATCTTAGACTTCATCTTCACTTACTATCAGGTTGGGATTGTATGATAATTATGTACATAGGTACTTTTAAGAAACCGGCTTACCTAAGAGTTCCTCATACCGTTTTCATCATCATCATCGCAACCCATAACTGTCTCACTATTAGGCACACGAATTCAGTCACAATATGAAGGGTTAGTAGGTATACTAGTAGTAGTATTTCATATGTGTTATGAAGCACAAACTCAATACAGAAATTGAAGAAATGAATTCACATAAATAAAATTATAAATTTTTTAACCCGGTGACATTATCACTCAAATATTTTAGAAACTCCTAATTTATTATAATTTTAAATTTTCACCAAAATGAACATCACTAGCTATATTTATCCCTTCGGTACAAAGTACGTTATCAATCCGTTACCTTAATACATTGATAACGTTCGCTTAAATTAAAAGATAAGGTAAAACTAAATTAAATACCTAAATAATTACGACGGGTTTATAACTTTTGAACCACTTAAGATTCCGGAGATTATGCACTACGTGAGCATAATATTAGCATACAGTTTTAAAATGGTATATATTATAATTTTAAATACTTCTGGATTTTTAGCTATGTTATATTAAGTGATATAGCAACGCTTAGCCCAAATAACTAGATTTTCTTTGCACATCAAAGCTGTTACTTACGAAGGCTGTTCAATTAAATCGATTTATCTTCAATAAAAGCTCATAATTCTAAGGGCTTTTATATGACCGTTTGTTTGCGTGTTTTTGTTTTTGTTTGCGTGTGACCTAAAGCCTCCCACCACTATGATTGGCTACTTGCCAATAAATAACTAGACTGAATTAAAACAAAATTCATCTGTTACGATGACAATTCAGTCGGTGTTGAGCTGCTCACCAACATTTGCATCATGCATTAGATCTTGAAGGTTTGTGATTAAGTCCTAATTGAATGGTTTTTTATACCTACCTTAACTTTTTTCCACGTAAATAAATTATAATAATGGTGTCTATCTATTTGACCCATCATTAGCCCAATACAGAGCACGTGTCTCTGCTAATAATTCAGGATGCCTAGATGATATCACCACGCTTCTCCAGAGCCGATTGGTAGACACAAAAATAATACATATTCAACAACCTAATTTTACACATACAGGCAAAACGACAATATCTACTCTCTCTATTCAGCCAGACGAATTATTTAAAATCCGTTTCAATGCTGAAATAACTAAACATTGCGTCATCCGCAAGAGAATTAGCAGAGTAATGCAAATGTTAGCAGTAAATTTGTCATTCTGTCACCCGGCGCGATTTGGTCAAACTAAAATTGCATGATAATTTTGATTAGAACCGACGCGGGCGCGATGACACATGCAAAAATATACGAGTGGCGTGAATTGTGAGTACAAATTGTGTGCTGAGTCGCACGCGATGCGTTGTAAATATACTGTGGAATGAACGGCGTAGGGATAATTGAACGTCAACATTGGTATTGTTACCATTACTTCTTGCGTTAATACAGATCGAGGATGCTCTACGTCATCTACGTGTGTACCTACTGGGTTGCAGCGGTCGGCAACGCGTTAGTCGGCGACTTGTAGATCTGCAAAGACGAAGATATTTACAACTAGCATGTAGCCGGACTATTTATTTGCCAGTTTTTATTGTATTGAATAAGAAGAAGAATTTCTTAGACTCAGATCCTATTGTAAACAATAAATATCAATTAAAATATGGCTTGGTGGCTTCATCAATCCAGAATCGAAGCCAATCTCTCCGCTGAAGGTCGCTGGGCTGTGTAACATCCAGTTTCATCCCTTTGGTACTCATGCATCGTAGTAGGGATTTTTAATGGCCTAATTAAATTCTGGTCGCAGTGTGGGAGAGCCAGAAACAGTAGTATATAATTATGTATAATACCTATAGGTAAAAGATACACAGAACCTATATTTGTGTAAGTACATCAAAATTTACCTAAAGAGCCTACAGGATTTACTCTAGGTACCTACGTACCTACCTAAAAGCAACGAATACCCATTCTCTAAGGACATGATTTACTTAGCGTTCGGGTTGCAGCAATATGTCTTATTCCATTCGATAAATGTCATCATAGCATGACGCATGGGAATTTACTTCCTGTTTATATATTTTTCTATTCCTTATTTAATATTTCTGTTTTTGTACTGTTGTATTAACGTGTTACTTCAAAGATCTGAAAAATAAAAGTTATTACACTTGCAATATTCATTGAAATGGAAACTGATGAAAAATAATATTGATTGAAAGTTAAACCTAACGTTATAAGTACCTACAACGATTACTCCTACACATTTACTATAAATATATACTATACATATACCTAATGAATGTATGTTTTGCTTCGTTCCTTTTTTTACAGTTTGCTGCATTTCGAAACATCAAACATTATTAATATCGTACGTATAATTATTATCGCAATCCGCTCGTGTTTCATGTCAGCACATGCTCACTATAATAGATAAATTTAACCACTGAAACTAGTTTAACAATACATAATACTACCATAGGGTGTAACTGTATTCACTACATAAACCGTAATAAACAATACAAAATCAAAAACTTTTATTAGCATCCCAGTAGCTTCTTAACCCCTCAACCCTTTCGGTTTGCTTCATAAATTCGGCGAAACGTACAAAAATACGAACATAATGCCATTTGCATAATGTTTCAAGCTTTGTTTTTTCATAGAGCACTGAGTTTCAAATGTCACCGCAAGCAAGGGTGCGAAAACATCCATTATGGGGTGCAGAGTGTATTAAAAATCGTTTCGCGTCCTTTACATTCTTAAGGTTATGGGGCTACGCCGCTGTTAGAGTAAAATGCGAAGAATGCCCATTGGAGAATCGAAGAGATTCCTAATGCTGTTTCCCCAATTCACTTTACTTTACACGTCAACGTTTTTGCTATCCTTTTATTCAATTAACAGTTATGTAAGAAACAAAATGGCTTTGTTATTTATGATGGTAATTCTCATTCCATTATCATAATAGTTTTTGTATACCAGGAAACTATTATTATTTAAGTCACATTAAAATAATAATCGCATTGCAGTTTAATATTTTTTGTTTACTGCAATCAATATGCTAATTCTATTGAATAAAAACATTAAGAATAGAATGCATCTTAGGTAATACAATCACCTCAGAAATACAAGCTTCATAATTTTAGAAATTAACACCAAGGAATCACGATTTTATTTCAGATCAAATATCTATCAAGCGATACTTATCGATTACAATTTGGAACCAGTCGCTTGTATTAAAGTATCCTTAGAGGCATTTAAACACTAAAAACATTATATACTTGCACATTATACAAAAGCACGAACAAAGATTGAACACCTACTGTGAAATTACATTATGTCGGTTGCAACATTTGAATCTCTCACTTCTTGCTCATTTTGTTGCTCATTTTGTTGTTTGTCTGTTTCCATTAAAAACTGTGATGATTCTTAATTTAATTCCTCACCTTAGATGACACATAAATCTAAATTTTACAAACGCTTCAATTCTGACATGAAAATTATTACCTTGTTGTAAGCTGTATTTAGTAAAATAAAAATAATTAATAAAATAAAAATAAAAAGGCCTGTTTATTTTACACCGATATAAAAGGAGAAAAAGAGAACAATTTTCATTAATTAAATTAGTAAAATAATATAAGATTTTAAAAATTGAATTGTAGTTACATACCTACATTATTTGCGAGTGGATTATTTTATGCAGTATGTTTTTAATAAATTGTTTTAATATATTTATTTATTATTTATCATTATTAGTCATCTTTGTTTTGCTGAAGTTGATCTCTCCTGAATGACGGCTTGATGTTTCTAGCATCTCTATCATTTGTTGTGGCTCCATACTATTTTCAGATAATAAAACAAGGTCGACAGCGAATCTAAGGTGACTGATATGCTCTCCATTTCATTCCATATTTTAAGCCTGTTGTCCAATTCAGTTTTTTAATTATGGAATCTAGCTACATATGTATTAACAGTACTACAATTCTAAAACCAATTATAATTTCATTGTTGCTAGTAGTCCCTTTAACTGTACTACTTTCAATCTGACTTGTCGCTTATATCAATCCGCATCCTTTAACGGTGCAAGGCATTACACAAGCAGTGCACAGATGCACTAGATGAACAGCGAAAGTGGCAGAGAAACCGGGGAAGTCCAACCTATTAGAAAATGAAATAGGTCGTGACGTACCAGCGACGTGGGCCGCATCGTAGTCGTCCCGGTGCGTGTGAGAGGAATCATTAAACCGACGGACAGTTGAGATAGATAGGCTTTTCTATGTTAGCTAACTGTACGGTAACAAAGTAGGTAGGTACTATTGTGTTACGGATTAAATTTTATTTTATTTCTATAGGTATTCGGGAGATTTAATATTCATTAGATGTAGCGAAGGTAGGTAATCGTACTTTGGTTTTGTTTATGCTATATGCGACGATGACCACTTACCGTCAGGTGGCTGTACGAATTATTAACTAAGTACTTAAACTTGTGAATTATTATTATTTACACATCTTGGAGAATTGTGGAGAACTCTTAAGACATCATAATGATTTGGGGAGATATCACATGCAACGAGCTTACATGCATATCCAAATATGACAGATGCTTGGCATCTTCGATATGAATAGGTTGTATTCACCGAGCTATTGCAAACTCGCGTATCAAATAATAAGTAAACGAAACGAAAAGTTGCACGGCGAAAAATATCGTAGGTACATAATAGATATCTACATACATATTATGTATAATGCGAGCAGAGTAGACTTGAAGTCTCTACGACCGGATATAGTAGTCGTTCCGGCAATAACAGTTCCGGAGCCGACACTCGGCGCGCTTCCGCTTGTTTGTGCTTCGACAACACGTACCTACCTCCTGAGTTACGAGGAAACCTTGCTGTCTTTGAATAAATACGTCATAATCCTATTTATTTTAGAAAAAAATTTTAGCTACCCAGCAAGGTTCACCAAGCAAGGAATCTGGGCTAGAAGGATCTACTTTTAAACATTTATACTTTTAAACATATTCAGTAGCTTCAACCCATGGCCCACTACTGAGCACGGGTCTCTCCTCATACCTGAGGAGGCCTAGAGCTCCACCACGCGGCTCCAGTACGGTTCGCAATTCGAAGACGGAGTAACAATGGACAGCCGTAACAGTGACGTAATTGAAAGATCTATATAATAGTTAGATTTCCAATAGAGACTGGGTTTAAAAAATTAAGCATTGGGCATTAACAGGTGGAATGATGCCCTGAAATCGATAGTAGGTAGATTTAAAGGGTTTGATAAGATCAGGGTAATATGTAATTAGGTCAGGACAACATTTATTAACGAGCTCCAGATTTCGAAAGTCTGGATGGATGAATTAACCATAAATCCCAAGCAAGCCAAATGAATAAAACTTAATATTTCATTCCATTCCTCGTCATCACAAAAATGTGAGCATATTCAGCGGCACAATAATTTAATAATGATAGAATATTTAAATGAAAGCGCCTGCTGCAGAGAAAGGGACTCGGGTGTTTTTAATTTGGCGCAAAATTAATGAAGATTCCGTTATTTCGTTTCAGAAGAGTTGCGGCGTTCAGAAAATGTCTGGCTTTTCTGCGTAATTCTGGAACGCTCTTAGTGTTTTATTTGTTTTGCTCAACTTCAGTTGGAATTAATCTTGTTTTTTGGACAAGAGCAAGTTAATCGAGGAGTTTAATTTTAGCGGCAAATAAACAATTTCAGTATTTATACCTTATTTTTGAAATATAATGAAAACATGGCGTCCCCGATCAATACCTCATATAGCACCCCATAACGGGACGCTTTTACATACCGCCCCTTAGAAAACCAATAAGAACAATAATAAATAACTCTTATCATATTTCGAGTATGCTCCTGGTCGCATCGCGAAAGATCCGAACCAATATATCACCAGGAATTTACGAGGCAAGATACGACAGGAAAATTGCAAGAATGGTGGCGCAATCTATCTTAGTTGGGTTGCTCGAGGGAGGCTGGGGGAGCTCAGGGGCTCGGAGGGGGTCGGGGCGAGGGGCCGAAGGGGAAACTTCGAGAGGTTATTAGTCCAAGCATCTGTTGTTGAGCGGGGGCGTGATGAAACTGCTCGGGTACAAGCTAACAAATCTAATTGCTCAGTAGGCGCCCGTGTATAGTCGCCCTGACAAATGGCCCCTCATGTGGTATCGTGCTACACGGTAGCAATTTGTTAAACGCACAGGTCACCCCGGGTGATTTAAGATTTTTATAACACTCACTTTACTTCTAGAAGCGTTCACTATGAAAAATGGCTGATATTTAAGGTTTTGTAAATAGCTCTGTAACAACAACAACTGCTTTCGCTTTTGAAACTTAATAAGGTATATACGAGTATTTTGCTTTGTATGATTTATTAATTTTGCCAGGAGATATAATTTAATTAATTTAAACAATTGTTTATCGGTATTAACGTAATTTATACTTAGGTAGTCCTTCAAATTGTAGCGCTGTAGGTTCTCTATACGATAAAATTAGGTGGATACCTACTTAGGTCCTCAATATTTTACTAAGCAAACAGTTATTTTATTGTGCCTAGTCCTAAAGTCATGTTACGTGTGAAACAAGCGTATATTAGGTATACTTACATATAATAAGGTGTTAAATCGTAAGGAAAATATTGTAATGTTTTGAATGATTAATGTATTAGTAATTGCCTCCGCCTGCGAATTGCTTTCTGTAATTAAAAGAATTTCTAGTTATACAATCCTCGAAGATTTCTTTTTTAAATCTAAACATATTTGCTGCGAAAACTATTTACCTAATGAATGGAGAATCTAAGTAAGCAATGTAAAAAAAGTCATATAAATGCAAAACGATTCATGTAGGCAGTTAAAATTAAAATGGTCAAGTAGAAATTCACTTTAATGCGCCTGTACCTACTAAAATGAGTAACGAGTTGGTCAGCGTAGCCTAGATCTGTAGACCATCAAGATCCTTCTCTATTTCGAAGAAAGGTGTAGGAGCCTCACATTTTTTTACATCGAGTCTCCGCTTGACGCAAGATAACAAAATACGAAAAGTTTAGTTCTACCGTGTACCCACCTCATACAATCTCTTTATGCTTATCTTTCTGTGATTTATGAGTTGTTCGGCGTCCAACAACGGGAAAGAAAGGAGGTATACAAAAGTAATTTATTTTTTACGTTTGTTTTTCTTGTCTTTCCATCGTGCGTGCTGTACTGGCCGCGGGCAAACAAGTTGGCATTTTTGAGTTGTCGCGTATGATTTATTCGTGACCCGCGCGTAGGCGGTGCTTAGTGCGATCGGTATTTCGGGTTACGTTCATAAATCAAAAATAAATTCAAACCGTCACTCCTTTGTTGTGATTGGCGCAACAATCTTACCCAAAAAATCGGTGCGATACCACTTAAAAGCTGTGAATTTTTGCTTAAGGATTATTTCGCCCTCATGTATCACCGCTGTTTCGTTGACAGTAAATTATTGTCGTCAAAATTTGTTTTATGTGCATTACTCAGCGTTGAAGCCAGCTAGATATATTAGCTGTTTATTTTATCGGGACACGTTGTTATTCATGTACCAATAAGTGTGTTCGCGTCATAAACCCTAAAATTCGTCGTCAAAGCAGGTTGCGAAGTTATAAAAAATTCACACGAGATTCGACATAATATCTTAATGTTCAGTCAATTAAGCGTCTGTGCTAACCGGACTTGCGCAGGACCGCATTACTCACGACGTGACCAAGCCACATATCACTTCAGTCAATGATTTATTAAATTTTTACACATAAGATTTCCATCTTAATTACGTACGTTTAATTTGTCCGCAGGTACGCAGTTACAGTCATATTTGGAGTTAACCTGATGCAGTAAGTTATAATTAGTAAATATTAATACATCCATACATTTAGAGTACCGTTGCAACTAGCTGGGGTTAATGCTAACTTTGACATCGTCGGTCGTATTCATTAAAAGCATTTTTAAGTATGTAGCTCCATTTTACATCACTTAATAGCCATTCGTGATGACGTGTAGAAGTGATTTTAAGTTAACTGCTGTTATAATTTAACTACTGTTATAATGAACCACTTTTTATTGTTAGATAACAAATAAAAATATAGCCCATTTCGTATGGCTTGCAGTAGGTTGAACGATTGTCGGGGTGACCAGAGTTCAAATCTTGCACGCAACTTTACCTAATTCTTCAAAGTTATGTTTAAAATTTAAATTTAATATTGGAAGGATTATTTGATCAATAGTCGGCTTCACTTTCCTTCGGGAATCTATGTCTAAGTAGTATTCACACCTGAAAAAATGTTCCCCTCCTCTTCTTCCTCTAAATTAACATACCGTCGACCCGTGTAGCGCAATTTTTACCATGCGGGACTGCCATTCGAAAGGTCCTGGATTCGATTCTCAGAAACTAGAAACTTGATTGAGGATTTTTAATTTCTGTTCTTGGTTGAGGTGTTTTTTACAAGTGTCCAAAGTCCTTTCTTAATCTTCTGCTTTATGATGTTTAATATGTGTATTCAGTATTTTTTCTACCCACATGCAATCATTACTAAACAACCCCAAAAGTAGGAGGCACAATTTAATCCAAAGGTATACAACATAAACCCGTCCATCACAGGACGCATTGCTAAAGCGGCCGCGAGCGATGCCCTGGAAAAGTGCATGCATTATGAAGATTGCACATTGCACATCTAGCCAAGCCAAGCAGTACTGGAACTCGTTGCCAAAAATCACACGATAAATAATACAGGGGCAAGCATGCATTATAGCCGTACCTTATCTTAGTGAATTTGAAGCCAAGAATTGTCCATTAAATATGCATTAAAATTACCTGTCCCGAATGAAAAATAAGCGAAATTTATGAGCTTTTAACTCGTATTGTTGCTCGTTGGCAATTACTGGTGTATTGGATTGTAATAAACATTATCAGGGTATTAGTCATTTGTATTATAGATAAGTACGTGATAAAATGGTGTATCCAACCTATATTACCTAAGTTACCTATACATAATATGAATACCGTAATCTCGCAGTGACTAGAATATCTACCTACCTATTAATTAGCTCGAGAATCGCTATGAAATACAAAAAATGTACGCACCTATTACAGATAGGTAGAAACATTACCTATAAGATTTGCAATCAAATAACAAAGTTATTAATTACAATTTGTCGAATTATAACACGTAAGTAGTTAAGAAGTTCTGCGGGAACAGATGACGCCGTAGCCGCGTAAGATTAGTGAAATATAAGCTATGATATCTAATAAATACCTAATACCTCATTTAACTTTATTCGTGACTATTCTTTTTTTATTATTCACACTGTAGCGACTGGTTGTCGTCAAATTGAATAATGATTACTATCATACTTTAGTGATTGGTACTCGCAGGAATCATAATCCAGATAAATCGATTGACGTAAAAAACATCAAAATCAGCCCACGCATTTGATCTCTAGAACGTCACAAAGAACATAGACTGTTAAACACATTACCCTCCTTTGTGTCCCACAGTCGAGTAAAACCAACCTACTCGACCCACTTACCAAAGGGTATTAACTAAATCAGGGCCACTCGACTGACTCACTCGAAATCCGTCTGGATCTATCGCGGTAGTTCGCAGGAATCGTATTGATATAAAACATTAGGCATTCTTACTGCGTGCCGCGTACGCCACAGCCTCCTCAATTAGATGCGAAGCAGATAAATAATACAACACAATCAGCATTTATACCAAGTAACCGTTTTGGTACCCGTTCGATGTGTTACGTCATCGTGTATAATTATTGTTGGAAAACCTTTTTATAGTAGACATTTTAATAGACATTTTTATTTGACTGTAACCTAAATAAAAAACAATTGTAATAAATATAAAACAATAGGATTTTTGATCAAACTGACATAAATATTTGTCAGTAATAATTGATCGCATTATTTATTTTTATTATAATTGTGTCTTTGCATACATCATCATAACTGTTTAAATATAATATTACATATTATTATGCCATTATGCAAGATTAAAAAAATTTCCCACTGATAACATACTACATAAAGTATTATTACTTATATTGTTTTACCCGGGTAAACAGAAAGGTCGTACAATGAAAACTACATTAACTTACCGAGTAAAATTTCACACGTAGATACAAGCAGCCTTACATAACTATACAGTAATATTAACCGCTCTGTCTTAAGGCTTTCAAACGAGGCATCAAAGCTTCATTTCACGGACGGAGACAGTCATCACATAACATCTTCACTACGGCCATTCTCGTGACACCAACGGAAAGCCAGTCACCGCTCCAACGACATGAAACAATAAATAAATTTAATATTATTTCACGTGTTCCCACGTCACATTTACCGGACATGCTCAGTCCCATCGCGTCAACCAGTTAACCCACTCGTTGTCCACATCATTGTCGACTGAAAGTTGCTCGGATTGCCGCAACGACCACTACCATTTTAATCTTACCGCCTAATATTTGGGATTTGTGCACGAATGTATCATAGCACTAGCTTGGCAATACGTAGTTTAATAAGTTGATTATGTGTGATATTGGTGTGTGACATGGGCGCAAACATTTATCCGTATGTATACTTACCTACTCATGCCTGATGGAAAACGGTAATACTTTGGCTACCGCTAATCAACCTACCGCTACCTAAATAATTTGCACATTACCTACGGTCAGTTTTTTACTCGACAATAATAAGCATGAAGAAATTAAAACCGTGTACAAGTTCAAGCTGGGTCGATTAGTCGACTCTATATCACGCATTTAGTATAACGTAGACAACCGACAAAAATGAGCTGTATGCGCCACGAATACTCCTATTAAGTAACCGTTCTAAACAATTCAAATGACGAACGAGCCAGTTAGCTTGTTTAATATTAATCCGAGTGGCTTTCTTTGATATACTGTCTCACATAGTCGATTAGCGTGCGAGTACCAGTAGTAGCGTCTTACTTCATCACAGGCGCACTGCCAGCGCTCGTCGATTGTTATTCACTAGCACGCACCGCGTTGACATGCCCCGCATACAGGGAATACTAAATGTGGGGAATTTTCGCATACAACCGCCTGTCGAGTGCATTTCAGGATGATATCTATTGACGGGCGATTTTATTTCGCCATAGTGTCATGCGTATCAAAAAATTTCTATGTTGCTATTGTATGGATTTTAAGGAACTTAACATTGTTAATGTGTTATCTCTAATGTGTTGGCTTTCTCTTTTAATAGTTCTAGTAGATGTAGATAGAAAATGAAAAATTTACCAAAACATCTAATGTTAACACCATGTAAAAATAATTTAAAAGTAAGTAGTCATTGACTTATTAATAAGTCAATGAAAGTAGTACTTATATATACATTTTATGTAAATTATAATAAATAATAAAATATAAGTTTTTAAGTCTTTAGATAGTTATCATTTGCTATTGAATCTGTACGCATGAAAGATAACCTATGTAGGTACATTTTTCAGTTGTTACTAGAAATTTAAAACCCCAAACTAAAGTGGTAGTTTGAAGAAAATTTTATCGAACATGCCTATGAAGAAATCTTCAATTTTTTCAGAACTTGGTTTAGCATGAATATATAATATTATGTTCAGGTTCCTACTACTCGCCAAGTTAGACTATGCTAATTCCTCTATAACAAGTTCTCTGATATTATTAGAGGTAATTTTAAATAAAGTATAGTGAAATGTTTATTGTAATTAATTTAATGTTAATTTTCGACGACAATGAGAAACTACTATTGGCTGCGCTAGACGCACATTACAATGTAATAGATCGAAAACATTTGATTGAAGTCGCATTGCATTAGATAATTAAACATCTAAACGAAGTACCTTCTGAGGAACGTTAATCTAACACAAACATAGCTACAAGATATGCGGTTGTCCAATTGATATTCTTGTGATATATGATATCATTTTTTTCATTTAAATTGTCTTAACTTTAAAAATATTGCCACGTCCATAAGTAAGCCCATTTTGAATACCATAGTATATAGTAACAGTTTAATTTATCAACACACAGGAGCACGTCATTTTGTGCTGCTATAATCTTATATCTAGTATTTAAAACGTTGTAAAAAATAACATGTTTATAACAAAATGAGATCAAAAGCACCAGTTTGTACGCGACAAGCTAATGAAAAAGTTTAGATTGACGATAAACGGAGTTCTAAAGAAACTACCTACATACTGAGTGTCGACGCTCGTATAATGAGTACTAGGAATGGTCAAAAAAATTTATTTTAACTGTGAGAATTTTGCTACCGTACACTTCTTATAAATTAAGTTTTTTGAGGCTTGGTATTTACTGCATTTATGTAACATAACTGAAGTATGTAGAGCTGTTATACTTACGTTGTTTTGGAAAATTGATTGAGGTATAAAAAAAGTCATATATCAATGTTACTTCATTTTAGAATAATATAAATTGCTTTTAATTGGTTTGAATGATATATTTCAGTGTTTCTAATAGTAAACCACAGCTCACGCTTTTCTGGGTGACAGGGCTCTTTGCTAAAAATGGTCAATAAAACGTTATTATTATTTAAATGTACTTACCCAGAATTAAATCATATCACATCTATACGTATCCTTGTTTTCGCTAAATTGAATTCGTTTCCACCAAACAAAATCATTATTGTTAAGACTTGGAGTTTCAGCATTAGCATCAAACACAAATTGTATTGTTTATTCGTATGACAAATGACAATCTAAATACGGGTCGCAATTTAAGCCAGGACGGAATTGCGGCACAGGTAGGTACGATAAACCACTCGGGTCATAGGAAGTCAATAAAATAATAGTCGGCAACCACCACACAATAGTACAGCGGTGAGTGCAAACAATGAAGATCATAAACTATCTTAGGGCCGATTTAAACTGGCTATACCAATGTACGAGCAAATACTGCTAAGCTTGTTGTATAGCGTATTTAAATGATGTATTCAATAGTATATTGATGATCTTCATAATTAGAGATCCAACGTTAGATATGTAAGTATAAAATATAAAAAGATGAGTGGATAAATTATAATGTTGTAATATAAAAATACATGTCAGTACCTAATTGGTTGACAGAAATTGCATTAGTCTTTCTTTATAAATTTTCTCCTAAGTACTTATCTAGCAGAAATATGTACAAAAAATGTATGTAAAGTAAATACTTTCTATAATGCATTATGCATTATTCGTTATTTAAAACTAAATAGTTTTTCCTTAGCATTTACTGTTTAATGTACCTATTTAGTTTTAGTTAATTATAGATCGTTTAACTTATGAACGAGCTAACCAATTGAGGTTTATAATACGTATATATACTTACTTTTATTGTCAGGTTTACAGAAAAAGGTAGTAAACATAATTATTATGTTAAGGAGCATTGGGGCCAAATTAGTACCAAACACAAACAAGTATGTATACAAGTAAAATACTTACATAGTACAAAGTAGTATTTAAATATTATCTTAATAACAGAAAACCAACACGATATTTAATTTAAGCAACTCCTGTATTTCGAATAATACTTTTAATAACAATTTCTACACATTTCAAGGCGCACTGCCAACGCGAGCCACTTACAGAATTAAATTCTATTGGTGAATTAATTCCGCACACGGCAATCTCAACGCAGTCAACGGCAAGGCACACGCTGTCCTCCTATTAGCTAGCTTTCAATTTCAAGCAGTCCCAGTTGTCCCTTCGATTGCACCGCAACATATGAATGAGACCGCGCTATTCAGATCCCGACGCACTGACAGATGTATTCGTTCCCATGTAGGTTCCACACAAGTGGTGAGACTTTGTCACATGGCATGCACTTGAATAGATACATCCCGATACAAAGAAATCGTCAACTAAAATTGACTTTATATTACATATTACTCGAGAATAAATACATCAGCCGGAACGCTTTAAAATTACAATCGTGACTCTCGTCCGTAGATGTTGAAAGCTCAGGGCAATGTTTTATTTAAAGCTAAGGCGCGAGACCCATAAATCATTTACTGTCTTTCGTTGCGATTGTTCGATTATATTTTAAAGAATAAATCGTAACAGAATACAAACCTAATTGCGCGAGTCAGTGAAGTCATCGTCATCAATTCAAAACATGCTGGGAGTTTGTTTAAAAATTGTGACGGAAAAAAGTCTACCACTTTACACTCTTAAATGAGATGTGAAAATATTTTCAACGAATTAATTATAATGGGCTCGAACATAATTAATGTTATTTGTTGTGCCGAAGTTATTACCATTGGAATTAGGTAAAACTGGTTCAACATTGACAAGAAGTTGATTTTTAATAAGTCCAGTTTCGAAATCGGATTCAGCGAAGTGCCAAAGCTGACGCGCAAACAATCGCCTTAATAATTATAGCGTCAGCAAAACATGTTTAAATTGAAAATTATGTTATTTACTCATATTATATTCAATTCTTGGAATCGTATTGCTTTTTGGAAATTCAATTTGCTAATTTATCACGATGGTAATTTTATTGAAGATGTTATTGTCAATTAAGTTAAACGTTATGAAATTTTGATCTTTTGATATAATTATGCATTATTTAATTAACATATTTTATTCACCGTTGCAACGAGATGTTAGTTGTGATTTGGCATGAAACATAAGTTACAGAAAACTGAATGAAAATGAATTGATTCAGTTAGAGGCGAAACAAATGTATATAATTATATGTATAGATAGATATTATGTCATTTAGACACCTGTGAGTGTGCCAAGTAAGGACAGTGATACTCAAAGTCAATCTATTATCAAGCTAAAAAATATTTATTAATTATAGCATACCGTACGTAAGCTTAATGTCTTCATCAATAACTGATAATTTATGTACGGCACGATCGCTACAAGACGAAATTGCGGCCGCCGGCTCCCCTTTGTAATCAGTGCAGAATTATAAAGCCATTGCAACACCGCAGGGTCTGTTCCTGAGTTATTAACAAACTTATGTCTCAATGAAACGTATCGAACACTTTTCAATCGAAATATACTTTCGTACCCTTCCACGAATCAACAGCCAAAAGGGAGTACCGACAATTATTTTTATTAAACGTGAGCCGTGTTGCGGTTTGTCACAACTAAACATACAACAATAAACTTAAGAACGCACACGATAAAGATCAAAGTAATCGAACATGCCACCACAATTAGACCATTAACGATCACTGATACGGTTAATAAACGAAATAATAATAATATCTATAAAACACTTCAGCCTTCAACCTCCTACTGAAAGACTGTTAGAACAGATGTACGGTGTGCTCCGATATTTATACACACCAAATAGATGGATGCGTATCATTAACCAAACCATCGGGCTTACCTCTTGTTTACGATAGATAACGTCGGAGCACTTGAGATTTCGGTGGCTATTTTAAACGAGGTCTTTTATTAGTTTTAAAAAAGGCCGTTTAGATTAGAACGGGCGTTAGAGTTAGTGGCTTATTGGTATTTGAAATATTGGGTGGGAGTAATGGCACTCCTCCGATGTATTAATAGCTGCCGTATGAAGTATCGCTCGCTGCACGACATAATATCTTCTGAATTGACTCCCGTAATTTAGACTCTTCTACTAACTTTATAGTTTCAGTGTCTTTTAATATTTTAAATAATAAAGCGTTATATAATTTTTGGATTCGTTTCATGTGGAGTTCTTCTGTAAGTTTGAGATTTAAAAAATATTATACCTACTTTAACCTAATCTTTATTTTTTTAATTGTAGTTGTTTTGTAAATGTTTGAGTGATAGTTTTGTAGTTATTATTCAATTTTATTTGTCTAAGCCGTAACTTTTTAATCAGTACTTTCTGCAGGCACGTGAAAGACTTAAAAGTAAATCAAATTCGATTAATAAATTAAGTATTATAGATATATCAAGATAATATTTAAATTCGAATTGCTTTGAGATCATTTCTAATTGACTGATAACAACTTCGATCGATCGTCCTTAAGTGCACCGATCGATGGTCGTTTTATCTTAACTTTAAATGTACCAACGATCGAATATCTAAGTAATATGCAACCGATGCAGAAATAAATCGGAACCAGTTCGTAATATCTTCATCAAGAGGTGTGTTCGATCGATTATGCCGGGGCAGTGTTCATTACATCCCAATACTTATGCATGTATCGGTGTGTGTTATGTTTTATCCTTTGATCGTTATAAGGACCGCTCTCATGACTGTTAACATGGCCGATGCAGCAATGAAAAAAGTCGCATGAAAGAATACAACGAGATTTGTCATGTCCTTTAAATAAAATAAAGGGATTTTTCGAGTTTAATATTTGAGAGGATGGTTAAAGTGTATTTTTAGGTAGGTATATTTTGAAGTACTTTTTTGATTTGGCGAGTATGATTTTTGTGGCCAATTGAAAAAATCATCATGTATTTTAGTACATTTTCTTATTCAATAATATTTTGGTACCTACCGGTAAATTCAATGTCCATTGTAACTTTGACTGGCAAAGTTTGGAAACATTTAAAAATGTTGGCGTAAATATCAAAGTAAGTAAGTAAGGCCCAAAACTCGAAAGCACTTTTACAAAACACAATTTTTGATATTCTGGTCATTATGTTCCTACCGTTAACTCCCTTTGTACCTACCTACCTACCTAGCCTTTATGTATCTATCGTTTTTAACCAACCGTGGTCAACGAATGAAAATGTATAAAATAATCCAAAAAATGACCCATCTTCTGTTTACCGCAATATGATAGCTTACACTCATCGCTGGCATTTTAGTCCTCTCCAAGATCTTCAGATAAAGAGTAAAAATTACACCGTTTTAAAGCATTTCTCTCACTGGCGCAGTTTGTCATTTAGCGCGCCCTTATCGATGCCAGCGCCAGATAGCTCGTGTTTATGTCGCTTAAATTAAATCGCTCGCGTTCATTATTGTGACACTTCTTTTTATATGTCCTCGAATTTATTCCCTCAAATTACACATACCCTTGTCCCGCACAAACATTCACCGCCCGTTGTTTACTTCGCGCCGTTTGTTTAGTTGTTTTGATCATTATTTACAAGTCTATCGTTGCAGAATAAGAATCGATTCCAACGATCGTAGTCGAACAAACACAGACGTGTGGGCAATAACAACAAATAAACTGGACGCAACGCCTACGGAATCGAGCGAGGCGTAATAAAATTATATTCTCATAAAAATCAATATAAACACCATAACATTCTATAAACGCCGCCACGATTTAACTTAACGTCTTCATTAGGCTGGGCACGACCTCCCGATTGCGGGAACTCGATGCAATTTTCGTATCGAGTCGAGTCGTAGTCGAGTCCGTAATTTGCGTTGTTTGGGTCCCGATTTGTCGGCCGGCCACAATTCTGAAAGCCTCTCCCGACAATTTCTGCGTCGACTCGTTGGGCAATTTTCGAACGAACGATTCGCGCACCGCGATGCGAACTGCTCGAGACCCACATCGTAATTGAGGTTTAAGGCAGGTCGTAATTTTAAAATTACGTCGATTGAGTGTTCACCTCTTATTGTATACTCGCAGCGATGAACTTAAAAGCCTTTTAGACTTGCGATTCATGTCAACAAGAACGATTTGTTATATTATGTAGGTATTATATTTAAAACAATGAACGTAAACTTTTAATTTTTAAAGCACTTTTGTTTCTTTTTATATTTATATTTGCCGTACATAGAGTACGTCATTATTATTTTCATGAAAACAAAGTAAATGTTACAAAAAATAAATGTGAAATTAACAGCAACTTACCGATTCCGGCGACAGTTATTGCCTTATATGTCGTGAAACAAAAACTAGATGTATCCAATCAAAATGTATTCTGCATTTGCGAAAAAAAGTGTTGTATCCACCTGCGCAGGGCCAGTGTCCTAATTATATGCTCTATTCAGTCTAAACATGCCGCAACAATTTTCCATGCCACCTTTCTATGTGAAAGAATTATAATGGCGCAACTTGCGCCTGAGCAGTAGGTAACTTTTCGTGACGGAATGATTTATGTTCCAGCTAGTTAATTGTATTTTTTCCCCCAAAAAAACGATACGCATTATCTCCCGGCGGTCGACAGGTAACATATCTCGCTTTTCAAATATTATTACTCATCGTATTCGATTTGGGAACAAACGAGCACAGCTACGAAAGCTACTTCACCACCTACTCGGCGTCCCGCAGCTCACAATCTTTGGTCCCCCAAACTTTAATCAAATGCGACACACATTCATCTAACCGTCCCTGTCGCTCGCATAGCGATTAGACGCCGGTTGTCTATTGCCGTCTCGAACCACTAAAATAGACTTTGCCCAAGCGCAATACTCGTGTCAAAAGTTTTGTGTGGAGTCGGTAATGGCTTACGAAATTTCCCCTACCTCAGAACGTTTTTTTGTACAGTCGAGCTGGTGAGTTGGGGTCGTAGAGTTGTGTTAGTTAAAAAAATTATAGATCGCGATGTCGTGTATTGTAACATAGGTTTTTGTGCGATGGCCGGCAGATGCCTCGCTAGGTGCGTTCAGAACACGATTCTGTTATAGTATGGATGGACAACAGTGCCAGTTGTAAATAAGGATTTGTATAGACCATACGTATCGGACACGTGAATACAGTGTGAGCTTTATAACCGTTCTTAATTGTTTTATACAGCGAGTGATCTAATAAGAGACTAAGCGGAACGCATGCGATATGTGATGTGATACAAAATTGATTTTTTAAGTGCTTGTGTGTAATGAGTATGAGTGATTAGAAGAAAAGTTGTAAACAAGTTTTTATTTACCGTAAGTATTATTTATTTTATAATCCGTAAATTATTTTTGTTTTTCTACACAACAACGTGTCACGTTTACGTTTTCTATCACTTAAGCTTTTTCATGACAGCAGCGGTTAATGTGGAAATTTAATTTTTCTTCTTGTAATTTAAAAACTTTAAGTAATTAATGTTAACTAGTTAGTTTAAACTTTTCTTAACTACTTTGTGATTTAAACTTTTTGAAAAGTTTTATTGCTCATACAATTGGTACTTTTTGATACAATTGGTACTTACATTACCGTAACGGTTCGTAACCATTGGTAATTATTTCTTAAGTTTGAAATTAATTAGGTATCTGAAATTTGTACTCAAATTCGAGAATTATTTAAATTACTACCTACTGGGTTAAATTCTGAATAAAAGTTTACTTTTTATTGCGATTAATAGCTTTATGTTAATAATTGAACCGACTAGGAGGACATAATACCTATAAATGTACCTATTTCTTGAATTTTCCAAAACGATTGTATCTAATATCACAAAGTAGATAAGTAACTAATATCAAATACTATCATCAACAAAGCGTCCTTGTTAGAGTCAAAAATGAAAATGCTCTAAGGAGTTTAATAATATTCAAATGATAGATATATGGATAATGTGATTTAATTAAGTAAAGGGTAATCTAAAGGTATCTGTAACTTAAAAATGTAAAGCCATCGTCGCTGTATTTTATTTATATCAAATTTTGATATTAAAAATAATATAAAAAGGAATAGCGGCTCAAGTCAAACTCCTTAAAGATCGAGTTGGAATGTATCGAGATAAAGGATGTCATCCGGAATCTCGGACCTAAAAGCAAAATCCACCATGAGCTATCCATCAGCCAATAATCAACCTTATTTAGTAATAAATGAGGTTCAATGCCGTTTAGCAATAGTGGAGGCCAGAGTTATTTTTTATTTTTTTATTAAAAGGATCGGGACAAAAGTTTTGACCTAGCTTTGGGAATTCATAAAATCAAAGCTTGCTTCTCTCAGCGTTATTTCTACGAATTTGTTTCCATGTTACTATATTACAGGCTATGTATATTCGTAATTTAAATGTTCATAAGGTTTAAAATAGATAGAAGCTAATACAGGTACGAGGTTCAGCCATAGGTATAAAATAAATACAAATAGCCAGGTATAATTCATCGTTAACTTAGCTGAAATTGAAGATGTAAATATAATTATGTCGTTTAAATATTTTTAGGTAAGTATTTACAATTACAGGAGTTAGCCAAAGAGGAGTACGGTTTTACATTTTCATTTCTAATTTTATTTATTTTAAAAATCAAGTAAATATATTTGGTTTTTATATGGTTCTTCACTTGTGAAATTAATCACTTTAAAATATATAATTAGGTGCTGTTTTTATTATTAATGACAACATTAAGTTTTTTGCCAAGCGCCATTACAAAAGGGCGAATCCTGTCTGTAATAATTTGGCCACCGATGGCACGTATGCTAAGAGTTATTACATTATGTATGTAATACGTCTAAAGTTATGTTAAATATGTAAGTATGTAATGTAATAACTACTTAATATATCAAGTGTTATCCAAGTAAGACTTAAGAAGAGTACGAAAATGAGGAAAAAATTTTTAACATTTACTTAATATGTAAATCATTTTCATTTTTTAACCACAAGTATATAAGCAGTAAGTAATTCTGGTGCCTATTACTTGAAGGATGAAGGAAAACGTGCAAAAAATATTTTATGACCTGTTACTGCGATGTTTTATGTTATTAGAGGAACACCGTCACTCAGACATACTGTATGTCTTTCCTTGTATTCGTACAATTGTGAATACAACCAACGCAATATTTGCAACCTGAAGAGAATTCAGAGCTTTTATCACTTAGGTATTTTTGTCAGCGACTTCCTCAGATAGCGAAGGCTTTCTCAGTTGCGAGGAAATGAAATTCTTATCGTGCCTTCGCGGAAAGAAGCTCACTTCTTTCTTATCCCCGCAGGAAATAAATAGGGGTAAAGCTGCTCCACTTGCAATAACCAACATATGATTGCTTTAAGAAATCGCGCCTTACTTGTGCCGAGTTGTGCCTCAAAACGAAGCCTTACTAGTGAATTTATGGAGTAAAGAAATTACTCTGTTTATATTCCCTACTCTGAGTATCAAATATTTTTGATAATACCTACTTAGGTAACCTACCTACTTACCTACTTTTAAATAAGCGCTCTATAACTCTTATAACTCTGCGTATTTGAGATGAGGTCATTATAGTTCCTCATTATAAGTCGCCAGGTACCTACTTTCGTTGTTACAGTGCTAACCAAGTACCTACAATGACTTTAAAACCTAAAAAAATGTCATTTCTAAATTATCCAATATTTTATTAAAATTCATTATAATTATTATAATAAGCAAAATAATTAAATTAATGTTATACGTACCTATACGAACCTATATACTGCTTGTTACGTACCTACGCTACGTACGTAATATTAAACATAGAAAATAACACACGGTTTTATATGAAACTAAATATCGAAGTTTGGTAATTGAAAATGGTTTTACCTGGTCTTACCTGGTCTGGCCTTAGGTAAAACGCACCAATCAAAAATCGAGCTGGGTTAACAAACACAGAATCGGCTATAAAACCTGATTGAGTAACGTAAACATTTTATGGAAACATTGGTAATATGAAAACATTGATAAATATCATTGTCATTATGCATATTCACGGCGCGGTTTTACGTTCGAAATCACAGTACGAGCTTAAAAACTTTCAACAATGATGTCCCCTTTTTCATTCTGACGCTACACAAAATTTACGAGCGGTCCGCGCAGGCAAACACTGCGTGCCTGATGTTTCTAAAAATGTGTCAAACTTTTTACAAACTTCTTTCATTTAGCTGTGTCCGGCCTTCCAATGCAGCCTTGTGAGATTTCTCTCTATTGTTCCTTTTTTAGTTTCTATAGAAATGTCGCCAGGATAAAGATTTTGAGACTGGCCACCGTAACATAATGAAAATTCTCCTTTCCTTCATTAGACAGCTACAGGAATTACTCGGTAACATTTTTTACGATGTTCAAATTGTACGCACCCGGCAAATGAACCAATCGTAAACAAATAAACAGAGGTGGTGTAATGTTTTATACAAAAGTAGAATGATTTATGATAACGTAAATAATTATGGTAGTGACTAAGTTTTCTTTAATTTAATAGACGTTTTGGACCAGTAAATAGGAATATTACAAAAATTATGTAAGTATGTAAATTTTCTTGAGATCATCTAATTTTAACTTTGAAAAATGAGATACCTATTCATTTGTCTAAGATAAGAACCCAGTTACCCGTTGTTATATTAACATTATCATCTATTAGGCTATCACTCCTATCCTTTTAAATTAAATATTGATTATTATAAAATCAGCAAATTATATTCAACTTAAAATACACTGGGTTTAAGCTAAAACAGCTACATACATCCTATAAGCAAGCTTCACTAAGCTACAAACACATCGAGTCTGGACCGTACCTCACTATACATACATCAATATGCAGTATCGATATTTGCATAATCGGTTTATTTTGAATTTATAAAGTGTTCCACTCCCAAACCGGTATTGAATTAGGTTTTGTCGGTTCCGTCCTTGTTCACACGTGGAGGAAGAGTGGTATTATAGAGCCAGGTTTTGAAAAAGCCATCGTAATTTACTCAATAGTTTTCGGACGTATGATGTTACGAATTAAAATTTAAAATACTATTTACACATAATTTGACTACTATCACACAAACGTTTGATAATTCACCGAAAATAAATGACGTTGCGCCCCGCCACTGCAACTTATTGAAGATGTATGTACATACCTACTCGTAAGTGCGTTAGATTATGTTTTATGGGTAAGGTATGGTAAGGTAGAATATGTACTTTAAAAATATTTAGTACCGTAAAACGTTCATTATATGGCGTTAATGTTAAAATACGTTCATTGATTGCGGCTAATATACCTACCCATGTTTAATAAGCGTTGTCTTGTTATTTAGTATTAGATGTTGTAAAATATATAAATAAGGCTTGAAGGAATGAAGTTTGCTCCACACTGCCGTACTTCTCAATACCCTGTCTATCTGGTGTGTAGATACCCGAATATGGTTATTTTTATTTTCAGTTTCATAGATAAGCTTACATAGTCTGACAGTATTAAAAGGCAACATAAAACAAAGATAAAAGTGTGGGTAGGTATCGAATTAAATGGAATTTAAAGCTTATTCTGGTTTCCGATTAGATATTGAACACCATATGTCTAAAATAGACTTGTTTATGTGTCGCTAGACCAATAAAATGTGTAAAAAATAGCCTATCGATATTTAAACTATTAACGAACTAAAATACGTGGTGTCATAAAGTAGTCGCCGGAATTAGTGTCTCTACAAATGGAAAACCCGAATTCCCTGCAGCATCATATGCTAATTACATGAAATCCACACAAAATTGTTTTTTTTTTACAAATACAACCACCTAGTTCATATTACGACTTATTAGAATTTCAAATGTGGAGGTGTGTGGGCGCACAAGAATTAGGTGACGTTTTGGGGGAATTGTTTCACCGTGGCCGAGAAACGACTAATATAAATGCGATAAACGACTATAGAAAAATTATTTTAGCAAAGGCCGTTAGAGCAAAATAATTGTTTAAAAAACATTACTTAATTGCCTAAATATAGGAGCTCTCCGAGAACACGACCATGTAAAAAATATTTTTTTCGCAATTTTAGAAAAAGGGTGTAGGTGGTGGCATTATCATGCATGCAGCATCATGAGTACCGTACAGGAGGGACCTGACACGCCTGGAGTGAACCACGAGAAAGGGAGGTTGGCTTGGACTAAACTTCTATTATATTCATTTTAAAAATAAAAATCTGTATGTGTAAAAACATGAAACTACATGAAAAGGTTTACAGTATCTAAAGTTATTTGGGAGCGAGCTATTATAGCTCGCTTATCGCACATCTATCACGATAGAACGTACTGACCAGGGAGATTAAAATGAGTTCCGTAGACGTAGGTAGGCAGTGATTTATAGTTTTTTCTTATATAAATTTCGCTTTCCATGTCGAACTCACCAACTAATGAGATCCCGTTATGATACTTGTAGATAGGCAGGAGTGGACCTAAATCAAAACATTCTAGATGTCACCGTGAGGTATTTAATTAATTAGAAGGATATAAATGATAGCAGTACGCCAGTTATTTAAGCACATAGGCATGTTATTTATAACACGCCGTCAATTAAATTTGAATTGTTGGTTCAGTAAACTAAGTTACATAGTGCATTAATGTACTCGTATAACCCCAAAATGGTTAAATATCAGTTAATTTAATATGTGTTTTTCACTGTTATCATTTTTCGTACCATTGCTATTTTTAAAAATCAAATTGCTTCAAGAGGTAATATTATGCTTGATAAACAATTTTTAAAGACATATTTCAGTTGACTTAGTTTTACAGAAAAAATATTTTCGATGTCTTTTTTTCAGTTTTCTCTAGCGTAATGATTGAACAGTGTAGATTATTTTATACCTAGTTTTTGTCAACACTGGTTTTCCACTGTTAATATTATTAAATTAATGTTTCTTAAATAATAATAATTATGTAGAAAAAGCTCTTCAACGAGTATATCGATTGCTACCTGAGTTTCTATATACCTACGTAAGGGCAGTTATACATAACGCAGCTGCTCTGACAGCTTTTAAATCGCCCTTCGCCCCTCGCCGCGCCCCCAAATTGAGACCCGTATTAGTAACGGTTACCAAATTACTTTTTAATTCCAAACCCGTTATTTCGTGTATATTGGAGTGAGCGTACCAATTTTATAAAAAAATAACAAACACAGCAGTATTTGAAGGCTTAACAGTTATAAGTATAACTTCTGAAAAAGGTTTTTTTTAAATATATTTATGTTTCGCGTTGTTATATTTTATACAAAAACAAAGCTATTATTTTAAATAACATGTATACGTCAATACTTAAACATAACGAGTCTAAATACCTACAATATCATTGCATAACACCTGTAGATATGATACCTATAGTTAATATATCTGTTCGCGTATTCTTTCAAACAAAAACAAAGATCGGTACAATATTGAGTTACATGTAACAAGAACAGCCGGACATTGAGAAATCTTTCATCTGATCGCCATGGGTACTCGGTTATTCATTGTGTTATTTTTAGTTTTTTTGTTACGAGCGCGCAGGGCGCGGCCCGTCCCTAGCTGCGAGATTCGTGGCCCAACCCTAATTTTAATGGCTGCTTCGTCAGTTCCGCCAACTTAGTGTGGAGTAGGCTATTTAAATAATATATTATTTAGCTATGATGAAAAGTTGATTTCATTATGTCGGTAGAATCGAATAGTATTCATATTTCATCAGTACCTATGTAATTCGTATCTAAATATAATTTCCAAAAAACACGATTTGCCACAAAAAAACAATTGTACCGAGAAAATTTTGGTCATCCAGGTCATCATCTTAAAGTAAGCTCTATTAATTTGAGATACTTACCTACTGTTAAATTGTGATTGTTTTTTATGACGTGTAACATATTATCTGAAGTAGGTTACTGGAAGCATAGGTAGGTATGTTTAAGTAGTCTTTGTCATCTAGAGGTATTTTAGCAGGTAGGTACATAAATATGTACTTGTATTATATTCATTAATATAAATTTTGTACTTGCCTTAATATCGAGGCTGAGGTTAAAATTATTCTTAAAGTATTTTAAGTAAATTATCAATTTTAAAAAAGTAAGTAAAAAAACCTAAAAAAATTCGCCATATTAAATGTAAAATAACATTCAACTTTTACTTAAAAGTTCCTTCTCCATATAATGTAAGTAGGTACACCGATTTAGGTATGTCGTGCTTCGCCGTCGCCATATTAATGAATAATTATTCCCTTGCTTATATAAAAACTAAATAAACAATAAATCATAATTTTATTTCATGAGTTAATCCTCCAGTAGTCTATTGCTAATAACTAAGACGTTCAAGTTTTTTATTTATTTGGTACTTTATACGTTTTCTATGACATAATGTATAGCTTTGTTAAGTATATTTTTTTATTTTTGAATATAAAGTAGGTAATATACATTTAAAATCATCTGCAAATGAAATGAAAATTGTTCTAATTTCAGTGCATTAGCTGTGGCAATTTTATTTGAATAGCTGGAAACATAAATAGCCCTTCCGTCTAAATTAATTAACCGGACTCGGATTGGATTCCTGTGTTGGAGCGTATTAATACAAACTATAAGTCATCGGGCTGCACTCGCGGCCAACCCTTCCGCGCAAGCTGATGCATGAATTACGAGAGTGTCGGGTCTCATCGACCCCGCCGCGCCGTGTCGGATCGATAGAAGCTTTTTGTTATATTCAACCCGTAATTGCTGAAAAGTTTTCACGCCGTAGCGCCGGTCACGCGTATTTTATTACTATGAAATTGAATTATTTATGACGCCATGCACGACGGAGCGACCATTGTGAACGGGACACGGACGCTGCTGAATTTTAATATTGAAATTATGTGTTTCACGTATATGTATAGCCACGTGTAAAATTGCGATTAGTATTGCCATCGCTCGTCAAAATGACATATCAGTGCGTGAGGCTTAATTGCGTTGGACCCAAAGCCTTGCTCTAGATTTATGTATATCCAATCCCGGTCGCCTAATCCCGCTTCTACCCGGGTCAATCCGACCCCGGAAAAGGTTTTCCCGGTTATTTTCCGTGGAACTTTTAATCCCGCCGAATACCGACATACATCATAGAGGATTAAGAGGTTTAAATTGGAAGTTACCGACGTCCGAAATAAATTTAAATCGGCTGGCAGTCGGTATTGTGATATTGGTGCCGATGCTAAATGGGAGCCAATTTTATCCAGCAAGTAAATCTTGCGGAGAGCCCGAGCTTAGAATATTGGATATGTTACATTACATACCGCTGATAAACATAATGTAGATATTGTACGGTAAAATAACAGTAACGTTTAAATGTATAATATAAGTGCGCGAATTTGAAATATACTTCGGTTTCTAAATACAATTCTAATAACAATGTTTGTAGTTATATGATAATAATTACTATACGATTTCGAACTAAAAATACATAAAAGTGTAGTTGGGACTAAAAATGTGGCGTTAAAAGTCAAGTTATTCCCAGTCGCAAAAATTATAGCACCTACTACTGTACTGTACTTTTGCTTAGAGGTAGGTACTTAAAAAAATCGATATCGCCTCTACATCGCGGTAGGTAGGTACTTACCAAAATAAATAACTTAAAATTTTCCGTGTTACTACACACGGAAAATTTTAAGTAAACTAATTATACAAAACTATTTAAATGAATATTTAAATATCCTAATTTTTATACATTTAAATTAAATTCAACAGAACTTGGTTAATTATTTATTTTTATCAACTGACACAAAAAAAATTTCAATACCACGTACTTAGGTATACGTGGTTTAAATTTTATAGAATTAGATAAGTTAAGGTAATTAAGGTAAGATCCTAAGGCAAAGGTTAGGTAACTTTCGTAAGGCATACCTACCTAATAATGATTCTTCCATTGCTATTTTTCTTATATTTTATATTTATTGGTCATCTAACAACTATTGGTCAACTAACCGCATTTAAATCAGTAGATAAGCTTATATTTGCACCTAGAGAGAAAGAACTTAAAGTGTACAGTTAGCAATGTTGCAGCTTCCCCTCGCGTTACGAAATTAAAAGGGTATCAATAAGGGTGTAATAAATCATGGGAACCTCTAGCTCTGCGATCCCGACCCTTTGAAGTGGACCCTCGAGCCCCGCCACCTGACCACTCCACCGATGCATTTTATGTTGTATTATGAGATATTTAATCTGTTTTTGCCAAAGATAATTTTTATATTCCAGTTTTGTGAGAACTGATTTAGTCTACGTCATTTCTATCTGAATCTGTCACATTATTGGGGTCATTTCATCTTTTCATCTCTCATATCAGAATCAAACGGGTTAAGATTTTTCGAACATTCGCTAGTGCGGGTTGCCAATTTTACGTCGATGTAAGTGAATTTTATTCATACAGAGAGGTTTATAAATAAAAAAAATACTGTGTAGGTATGCCAGATTCGATTTAGGATTCTTGAAGGTACCTTAAACCATTGCTGGTTAGAGATATAACTTAACAGGTATACCTACCTACATAAAATTTTTGCATGCAATGGTTGCATACAAAACAAAAACAATACATTATTTTCCAAATACCTACTTAATTTAATGTTTCAAGAATTGACCCATCCGTTAGTCAGTATTAGTCAGATTCAACTATTTGTCCCTTCCCCCACATTCGGATATCCCATATAATGGCGTAGTGTTTATCAGTTCGAGTTATTGTACATTATGTGGGAACAATTACAGATCCATTAATCAGAGGACTCCTCGTATATTTCGCCCCAAACTCCCCATTGAACCCTCAACCCTTCACCCTCCCTTACTTGACGCAACTTCACACTTCATTAGCTGTGGTGACTTGGAAAGTCTGTATGTAGATGGCTGACTTAAAGCGATATTTATGATCTAAACGACACAAAAAAACTGTGAAACTCGGATGCAAGCAATAACGTCTTTCCACAAAAAATTATACCAATACAGAATAACTTAAATCATTTTTTGTGCCATGGTCTAGTGGTATGTTTTATTTATTTATTTAAGCTTTATTGACCACAATAAAATAAATATTACGTTACAAATTTATTACAATTTAAATATAATTATTATTATTATTGATAGTAATTCTGTCAGCGAAGTTTTTCAGGTATAGTATGTATTCTTGTATTGTATGTATTCTTGTCGCGAATGTATTCTTCATAATAATTTGTACCATTTTTATTAGATATTGCCAGCTAGGACATTATTACTCAGCTTGTTAAACATAATTTATGCAATAGTCAAAGTTAAATGCCTCTCAGTTATTTTGTTTCCGTATCTATATCTGAACATAGTTACATAGTTCTTTACACAGTAACTAAGCCCATAATTACTCTCCTATACGTATCTAGTGATGTACGACAGCATACCCTTCTGAACACGGAATTGGTACGTAAATCATTAATCAGCTGGCTCATTTGTACCCGCCAAAATTATTTATACGCCCGCGTGTTCAAGCTAACGTTGCTCTTTAAAACGCCGTTAGGCGTCTAGATAGCTAATCCTGTTTAGATACGTATACGTTTACAAAACAAAATTTGCTAACATCTCTTCATTATTATGATTGACTTTAGAAAACGCGCTTAGTTAAGTATCGTCTAATTAGGAATATATTCTAAATATTCCTACATAATATCTTCATATTCAACGGACAAAAAACTGATAGAGGTCTGCGTTTGCATACATATCAGTTCAGGTATCTACTTTTAAGGCTTTTCTGTACAAAGCATTTATACCGTAGGTACCTACGTACCTATGCAGATAAAACGTAAGTACCTAAAGAAATAAAATGTGTAGTTATGAAATTTAACGACAAGTATGTGGGTGGTTGCGTAAATATAAGTTTTTTGTAAATTTAAATATAGGTTAAAATACCTACCTAGGTTATAGATAAATGAAGGTAATTATATAGTTTTTTATAACTAACACACAATACCTAACAGTTAAACAGAGAGTGAACGAGAAAAAAGAGTTTTAGAAAATAGTTTCGGTAGGTACCTAAGCTTTTGTTTCCATTTCATAACAGTAATTTTCGAATTTTACTATTCACATACCTACTGCTAAAAAAATATTTAATTTTAATATTGTAACTATTAAATTTCCAACTCATTAATCATTCTTACGTAATATAATTTCCAAAAACAATACAAAATACAAAGTTCATTAATTCGAAATATATTGCGCAAAGTCTTATTGAAAACTTTGCACATTAATTTTTAACCCTTTGTAATTGTAAACATTCCTAAAGTTGGGTCGATCCGAGGGACGAATGGACCCGCTAGCGCTATATTAAACCCTACAAGTATTTCTGTAAATATTGACCTCAAATTTCCCGCAATATCACTTAGAATTAAATTATGTAGGTATTTCGTAGTCACCATCATGGTCGTAACATTGCACTGAGGATATAGTTTACTCATGGAAATATAGAGAGTTGATATTGTTTATTAAATTATAAATAAATTAACCGTGTGTGTGATTTTTAGAAATAATATTAAATGCCTATATACGTCTTATAGTAATAGTTTAGGTTCTATAGCGATAATAAAGGCCCATAATAATATTAATTTTCATATAACATGTACAGACAGCGATTAGTTACGCATTTATTATACGAGTATGTATAGATTAATACAGAATTATTTAATAATTCATTATGCATTACTCATCCTTATCCTTACGAGTAATACAGTAATTTCAATTTACCATTTGAATATGTTATCTCACCCACAATCTTAAGACAACGCCGGTTGCCTATTGTCATAGTTTCGTTTAAGTTAATTACCTCGCGGTTTAACCTCGCTTCACCTACGATAAAGGTGAAGAATGCACTTCCCTTCCTTACCTTACCTTAGTAAGTAAAATAATTCAATTACCACGGTAAGGCGGTTGCTCTTTGGGTGGGCAGTAATTGCACTAATTACGTCAATACGTCAAAAGGGTTATACACGATGAATTATTGATATACGACGTGATAAACGATACACTACTTTGTAACAACTTTTTTAATTACTGTGTAACTTTTAATTTATAACCATAACGTTATGATAACCTGGATTGGGATCATGGTTTGAAAATGGGTGGCGTCTTATTCATATCAAAGTATAAAAATAATAGATTCTTGATAAGTATATATTATTTATTTCGTTGACTTTGTCTTCGTAATACAATTTGATGGCAATTGTTAAATTAACTTTAATATACGTAAAAACAGTAATTAACGTTACTGTATTACGTATATTTGTATTTACGTGTGTAAATACACTTTAATACATGAAAATAAAGTTTAAAAAATGCTTTCTGAACCATTCACCAACCAACAACCGTAAAATTTAATACCCCATTGCGGATTCCCAAACCCTAAATTTTTACAAAAAATATAATCGATAAAAATAATAATGTACCTAATATATTTATTAATACACGTACTTAAAAAAAAAGTGACGATCGCGTCATCATTCCACGCAGAGAAGACAGAAAAATGTGATACTACCTATTCACCACTAGATGTCGCTGTCAGTGTACGTCGTTGCTCACATCTACCGCTAGGCTGCGCTGCGTATCGCTGTGTCATTTATTATGATTTTATTGCCTTGGTTATTATTTATTATGTTAGCTTATTGTTACTTATTGTGATTGATAACAGTGAATATTAAATACTTATCCATATGATGATGATATTTGTACGATCCAACCTGTTTTGAAAAGGTTGAAAATACCAATAATCTATAGTTTGTTACAATAATAAAATAACAATAGGTAGATACATTTATAATTAGGTATACATGGCCAGCCTTGAGTCCATTTTAGGTATTGTAGCTTCGGGTGTTGTCTTATTGGATTTACCTACCGAGCTATACAAAGTATACTAATATGATTATCTACTAGTCTGAACTTTAGGCCCGAAATCACTTTGTTCGGTTTATCGTATTGGAAATAATTTTATGGAAATATTATAAATATTTGTATAGGTAGTGGTTCTCTGGAATGTAAAATGTTATCCTATAAGAGTTGTAGGTATTCCTATTTGCCATGAGCATAGTAGGTAATAGGTAGTCCTATCGGATTATAAATTTAATATTCATGGATTTCATTTAGAGCCGCAAACAAACGATGTAACTGCCACATGTCCGCCACGGCCGGGATTTGAACGTGTTCCGTTGGTTGTACGCAGATTCTTTACTAAGTGGTCTACCAGATTTTTAGGTAGGTAGATACTTATTCAACACGGGAATACTGTTTTCAATCTTATTAGCGTAAATTAGCGTAGTTTTTAGTAACACTTAAGTATGTAGGTATATAGAGAATTGTAAAATTAGTTTATTAGCTTTTCTATTCCAATAAGACGCTAAAGTAACGTCCACAGTTCACCACATTTGTGGACTACACTTACTTTTGAGGGCAATATTGATAGCAATAGAACCGGTACTCCGATATCGACTTAACTTGCACACTTATTCTTTAGTAATAAATCAAAAAGGCACCTTTAATTTAAAGGTCGAATCCAGGCCCCTCCGTGGAATACAGATATTAAAAAGCAACGTCGCTCAGTTATTAACAAAAATAAAGTGGGCTATAACGATTCTTAATAATTTAATAATATTCAATGCAAGTTAGAACCCACGGGGCTTCCTGTATTAGTCACAGATAATTCCTAAGCCGCAGGTGTGCTCGTGGCAATCGGGTTTTGAAGGGCACCGATTAATGCCCTGCAATAACCAGCATTTACCTCAACATACATTCGTTTTACAGAATTTGAGGGAACAATTGTAAGTAATAATGCCGTTTTGTTTAGAAAAAATAATGCTACACACACACACACACACACACACACACACACACACACACACACACACACACACACACACACACACACACACACACACACACACACACACTAAGATTCCCTCCAGGTATCATGGACAACACACAAAGAACACTCACCCAGACCGAGACCTGAAATTTAAACTCCGCGTTCATATTTCTTTCTCGCTGGGAATCGAACCCAGGACCCTTGAACGACAGGCCGGTCTGATAACCATTGCGCCATACGCGTCGTCTAAATTAATATTAATAATTGAATAAATTATTGTTTACAGAATAAACATTACATCTTAAAGGATCCAATTGATTAATTTATATAATTATTACGATTGTAAATGAACACTAAATAGTTTAAGCGTACCTACGAGACGATAAATTCTTAAGAATTCCGCGAGACAAAATGAAACGCGTCTCAGACGCATATCCACATGAAGTAGTTCAATACGCCATTTTAATTCAGTCGTCGAATAACAATAACGTACGGGGGTAGCATGCCCCTAAAAATTAAAAATGGCGGCAAGCGAGAGCTCTCTCGATTGGCGGCAATAACTCATTCCGCTGCCGCCAGGGGCGCTGCGCATCATTTGTCTATGTCACCCCCGCCCCCTCTTGGAATCTACTCGAGCAAGATGTAAGGGGTGTTTGCGTCGTTTGCGACACTCGATGCTAGTACTATAGGTACGTAGGTACCTACGATAAGTCTGGAATTAAGTTAAAAAAGGAATTTCAAAATCTCTACATTATTCATACGACTCAACCGAATCCTTCTTAAACTTTATACTTTTGCTAGTTGTCTAACAATTACCTAAAGATTTATAATTGTATAATATATTATATTGTTAGGTTAGGTTACCTACCTTCTAGTTTTGTATATTTAAGTTAAGTTAACCTAATTAAACTATTAGCATAAAGGTGAAAAACTTTTCCATTTATTCACTAAATCATTATGTATATATAGTAGGTAATATTGTCTACATCTATCTCTTATATACTAAAATTGTTTGTAAATACTATAATGTTCTTTCACTGATTTACAATAAAGTGTGATTGATTGATTATTGTAGTTATGTTGACTTACTAAGGTACCTACCAAACCCTTATGGTAAGGAATTCGCTGTTCAATTTATCACCAAGTCCAACCTAATAGGTATTTATAAAGAATCAAGTTAGCACAGAAACATGCACATGGACTAAGCAATCCAGATATCTTTATCATAATTATTCATAATGATTCATGATGAACTTCGAGATTAGGATAGTTGAAGGGTTATGTATGATATATGTAATTAATCACTCGGTGTCACTTATCGATAAGCTATCAGTCATATTGGATTTTCCATTTAAATGGCGAGAGAATACCTATTTTTGACCGACTTCAAAATTAAAAAAACGAAATAACACGCTTTTATATAAAATCAAACTAAATAATGGAAAATAAATTTTAATAAATTTCAATTAAGAATGGTGCAAATAAAAAAAATATGTGTTTTATTGTAAAAAAGCGTGATATGATTTCTCAGTCATTTTGAACCGACTTTTTTTTTAGATTCTAAAGCTGGTGCTTCATCATGGTCATGTGGTCCCATTTAAATTTGAGCGATATCTGACGAGTATGAGGCATTCTTAATAATTCGTATTTACTCGTATTTATTGACCTCGTATACGGTGATGATGTTCTCCACTCACCACGAGATTTTTAAAGCGTCTGACAAAAGTTTTGGCCCATGGAAAGTGTCTGACACTTATGGATACTATTTAATAATAATATTCTACAAAACATATATAAAAATCAGTCATGTGAAAATAACTGAAGTAGCTCTTATTTTTAGCTGCCTTTCTTACCTGGTACCTGCCCAGGTGTCACGAGGTGAGCTTCCACAAGCACGCAGGTATTCAAAGAAAATGGACGCTACTGAGAAATTAAGGTTTCATCCAGTTGAAAATAAGTTATGTCAGATCACTCTGGGCTCTTGGACTTTATTACTTCTCGATGTTGAAGTCGGTTTTTTGTTTTGTTGAATTATAATACGTCTAATCAGATCTTCCGTGTCACATCAGCATAAGTAATGTTAATCTATGTTTATGAATACGGGCCATAAGTTAGAGGGACAGGTTCAACCACTGATTAGGTTTCCGTTACAAATCAGTTATACAGATCCATAAAAAAATCTATATCAGTCTCGGAAGTACCTTATTTTCTTCACCAGAAGGCTTAAATTATAACACCGTTGGACTGTAACTATTTCGTGAAATGTGAAGTCGCGGTAGGTAACTCATCGCGTGAGAGAAGGCAGTATTGGACGCACCGCACGCACTCCTCCGAAATTATTTTAATAAACCAGGTTAGGTGGATGTTTTGATTTTTTCCGACTAGGAAGAAATGGGTAAAGTTATTTTGTGGCTCGTTGTTGAACGAAGTTCCGTATAGTCGGAACATAAACGAACTAGTAACATGTACTACCTATGTAGTTCGGGGGTTGGATCAAATTGTGCGATGTATTCTTTTTTTCAAATGATTTATTAGGCTGTGAGTTACGGGTATTAGGACAAATTCAACGTGTCCGTCAGAAAGCCAGTAATTTTTTTGTCTTTCGTCTTCCTTTTTGGCTGGCAACGCATTGCTGATGTCTTCCGTGTTGTTGATGCCCTTGGGCGACGATGTTGGCTACCATCAGGTGGCTGGTCTGCTCCTTTGACGGCTATCTACAAAAAAGGCAACGTTAGTCTGAGACGTACGGGCAACAAAAACACATTTAACATTGTAATTGACCGCTAATTTATTTAACTTAGGTACCTACTCGTTAAATTAGATTTAGATTTAATTATAGTAGCCTTGGATATCGATCAATACAATTGGTACTCGTACATATGATAATTTAATAAATAATAATAATTTAATGTTTTAGTTGGCATAAATATTATAATTTAACTAACTATCTCTGTATCGTAAAATTGTTGCTACTATTAGCTACACAATTTGTTTATTGTTATATCAAGTCTGGGTATGTCCATTGTATCAAACATCGAGACCAAGCAATCGACAAGTACATATCTCAAATTTAAATCTTCATTCCGCGGACACTTACAAATGGCTATTCTGAAATATTTAATGTAATCTGCATTCCTTAGGCCCGTTCTGGTTCGCTTAATAGATTCCTTAAGGCTCTATTAAGTCCAACAAGAGTTGACCAAAAATAAATCACCGACGACAACTCTATCTTTGAAACAACAAAGCATTCGCATTCGCAACGATTATTATCTCTAAAACAAACTTAATGCATTTACGGGTAGCGACACGGTCTGGAGACATTTTGCTAACTTATGCACTCGGTTATGCGTCCAACTAAACCTCTGTTACGATCGCCGTAAAGTTCAATATGGTCTAGTTGAGTAACCATATCAAAATATAGACTCGACAGCATTAGAGTTACAATTGCAATAAGCCTTATGTTCTGGGCATTGAAGGTTATTTTTGAATGGATTGTAAGCAAATTGTGGGTGTAAATAAATAGCAGAGGGCCAGTCGTGATCGCGGATCGTGATTGCAACACCACTGCGTGCCCTTTGTACACGGGTTCCGGAGCCGTGAAAAATCACCTGAACATATGCAAGGCTGCCTCCCCGCGACGTTCTAATCTATCGTAATGGGGACAAAAAAATCATTAAAACGATATTAAGTTGCATCTTTTTTTGTTTTAACACCATCTACAACCACATACTTCTTGGTTGTATATAGAATGTAGTTTTTTGAGCAAGTGTTAACTTGGACTTCGATGTATTGTGGCACTGGACTCCTGAACCCCACCCAATCCCATACGCACCTTTTATTTTCAAAAAATATGATGATGGGGTTCTTTATTTTCTCGGTTAGCCTCCATCCTTCTCTTAGAATGTAATTAAACTTTGTTCTACGTCTCGGTAAGTCAAGGTATTGTCATTCATAATTGTTCTGTTTAAAAGTGCGTTGCAAAAAACAATTTATTGTGCATACCCTACATTCAAACAATACAACCAATAAGCAAGCACTAAAACACTCAAGCCTGAGGCCTATCTAGGTCTAACGCGCAATAATATTCCTCCGTTAAAATTTCATAAACAATCTCTATTAAAATTCTATTCTAGTCTAATGTTTCTGTTTTAAACAGATCCTAATACCTAATATTACAAAATAAGGGTAGGTTAGGTATTTCAATTTTGTATATAAGTAAATATATAGTAAAATTACGTAACGTTTACAACCACATAGACCCGACGATTAGTCGATGCGTCATTCCGATCGTACGTCGTAGGGTGTACCTACCGTCAACGTCCAATCCTCTTCGTGTTGGTTCTGTCAACAATATCGATTCTCATTTAAAATTCGAACACCGCCGCTCCGACTAGTAAGGCGCACAAGGGATCGTAAAACATTATGGCTCTATTCTATTCGATACGTGATAACTCCTGGATCAATTGTTCCGTGAATGTTAATGTAGGGCTAACCCGAAGGTGCACCAATATGACACCGATTGGCTTCCGGGAAGTGTCAAAATGGCGATTCCAGTTCTATGTGTATGCTACGAATGAGCCTTGCTTGGGTAATGGCCAGTGGTGGACTATGACATTGGCCTTTTTCAGTCTTAGAGAAAATCGTGCTCGGCAATATGCAGTTTTTGCGTATACTAACCTAAAAAAATGTCAGTGGTTCAAAGCGGGAGATACATACCATGTACTATATAAATATATAGGTACATACAGTATACTATGATACTTATTTACCTATATTAACAAAATGCCTAAATGATTTTGAATGAGCCTTGCTTGGGCAGTGGTGGAGGTGGACTATGACTTATACTATATGTTCTTCGGTCTTAGAGAAAATCGTGCTGAGTATTGACTAAGTAATAGATTCTGGTCATGTAGATGATAACAATTTAGTTGTTGCGAAAGTTACTTAGAAAATTTTTAAACAATTAATAAACCATATTATTATGAACCAATAAAAAAGGTGTTCAGTAAAATTCTTGTTATGGCTGTGCGCAGGTTTTTTATGACGTAGGTAAGTGTTGGACCATTCAACATTTTGATGGGTACGGCTAACGAAATCATAATAAAAATTTATCTATAAGCTTATACCTACCTACGTAAACAGATCATAAAAAAATAATTAGGTATATAAGGTATATAAACATTAGGTATATCCTATCTCTTCTCTATTATATCCATATTATACTTACATGGTAAATAATGTTGTTGCCACTTGATCGATATAGACTACTTTAACACTTTAAATGACACCAGAGAATATTACAAGTGTTGTCATGAATGGGTTCTATGTTTCACTTTCCTTATCAATAAGAGGCTAAGTGGTAAATGGATATACTGTCGCTATATTTAACTATCGGCCCCTCGCATTCGATAGCCCATTGGTAAAACATTCTATTTGCGGGAGATATTATGTAGGTACTAATAAGAATCCTATTCCACCTATCAACAACCACGAACCTACGTAGAGAAAATATACGTAAACAAAACTGTATCTGATTGATATCTGATTGTAAATGGAAGATATTTGAGATATACAATTGGCATTGGTTTCTGAAGGGAAGCGAGGGCGGACACCTTCTCGAAATAAACTCGTAACATCGAAAACTGGTACGCAAGATTCGACCACAAATCTCCCAGACGGATCTTACTTGATACGCGCTCGTTAAACTTGGCTATCACTTTGACTGCAATTGAGCTGAAACAACAGTTTTAGACTAATAAATTAAAGCAGTGTCTAAAAATTCTATGTCTGTAGAAAATTACGAACTAATTAACAAAGATCTGCTTAAAATAACCATTGATTAAGGAGGCGAGACCTAAATGAGGTTCTGCAACGCATACATAGTTTATTGTTCGTTACCATACCAATCTGCATGCGTAAGTCGCTGTCAATGTCCGTCTGTAATTAATAATATAAACACCCAACGAATCAAGTTTAAATGTCAGCATAATTATGATGTTCCCGTCAAAGGATTTAATAACCAACATAACCAAGAAGTTGTTTATTTTCCGAAAATAATTCTTACTCGTAGGATTTTCAGTGTCATCTTAGTCAGCTTAGTCAAGAATATAATTATTGATCAAAAATAAACGCATTCTTCACCAACCACAACCATCAAGCACACACAACTGGAGCGGTATGCTCTTGTCTCCTCAGCTATGAAGAGAGACCGTACCCAGTGTGGGTTACAGTACAGCCACGGAATACAGAAAGAAGGTTACAGCAAACAAACAATAAATCTATGTAATGTTAAATGTTAAAGATATTCTAGTAAGTACGATTCTGTATTCAATAATCTTTTAGGCTTTATTCATTATCAATTGATTTTATAGGTCATCTAAGTATCAAAAGGATACAACAGTGATCCAGTTTAAAGTAATAGATAAAGTAAGTGGTCAATCTAAATGTCGAGAGCTCTTTATGAGCCTGAAGGGATTAGTGAGAGCTTAATGTCTTCTTTGTGACGATAACCAGATTCGAATGTTTAAATGTATCCACCGCAGCACAGTACATAGTTGATAACTTTGTTACCTGAAACTGAATGATAGATAATTGTTTGAAGACCAATACTAAAGCTAGCTGGTAATAAATAATTAACCACAGATTTAAGATAAAAATCTAGTTTGAATCCAATATTTTTTCGAACATATTAAATTTTTGTCACGTTAACAATTTCTGTGCAATTTACATTTCCATCAGCGTTGGTTGGCAATGTCGATGTAACTCCGTGGGCGATCGAGCGTGCTGGTGGCAGCCGCGAAACATGCTGATTGGCTGATTGATGATTGATTGATTTATTGCTGATTGGCATGCGCACAAGCTGCTGACTTTTGCGCGTTTCGGATTCCCGTAATTCACGTTGTTTCTCTGACACGATACGCTTCGCCGCTTATTACTGCAAGGTCGGTGTTAGGGAGTTAGAATGGTCATTTGTGTAGATCACGATTTTGTGTTATGCATTCAGTTTCTTGCATTAATTTTTCTTTGCTCTGTATGCATACTAAGTCTTAGTTAAGACCGTTGAAATTATCTGGATCTGAAACAAAATAATAATCAGATTGTCTCTGGATTGTGTGTGTCTGATTGTGTATAAGTAAACTTTTGCCAAATTTCTGCGCTTTGACACCGACTACATCTCAGCATCGCTTCGCTACCTGCCGGTATGCCGTCATCAGGTAGAATTGTTATGAAGCAGCAATTCGGGTATTATATAAAACTAAACGTCTCTACAAGTTCCAGGGTTTCTTTTCATTATGTCAGCTACGGTAGTTAGTTACTTCCACGACATCAATAATTCCGTTAATATTACATCATTATACCTATAATACCTATTTTTGGATAAAATATACCTATATTCCGATACAAAACAAGCTGGAAAAAGTAGTATATAAAATATTCTAACACCTGCTTTAGGTATCTGTTCGTAGTCAATATTTCGGTTAAACATTCGGTAATTTTTGGTCACCTGCTGGTCAGACACATCTATAATAAACATGATTATTATATCTTTTACGTCAATAATGAATCTACCCCGCAGAGCGTATTCATTAGTAGATTCATATAAATTGCGTTTTATATCGAACACCCACGTCGTGTGTAAATAATTATTTGTATCACGTCCATCATTTTGTTTTATGATAGTTGTTAAATTTTGAACAAATTATACTTTATTACACTAAACGAATGTAAGTTTACTAAATTTGTATATCACTTTAATAAATAACCTCATTAAATTTTACGTTGCACTAGCGACTCCCCTGGTGTTGCTCGTGTCCATGGGCGACGATGACCTCTTACCATCAGGTGGCTCGTCTGCTTTTGCGTCAGCCCTTCAGGCTATATATAAAAAAAACTTTAGCTGTGTTTTTATGGCGATAAATACGCCCAAAAGTCCACTGTATATTTTTAAGTCATAAAATTATATGAATCCTCCTCAAGAGCAGCTGGATACTTAAGTCTTTATGATAAATACAAATAATTTAGTTAGGTACTGACGGCTATCTATTCCATCTATTATTATGTCTTGGCATATAATAGCCGACAAGTGCTCGGAATATGCCTATACGTTTCTGATAACGTGATAAAGATATGACAAATTGCCCTCAGCGACGTCGTGTGCTAGTACCCTACATGCATCGAGTAGTTAAAGGTTGGAGTGTCAGAACTGCATGTTGTATACAATAAAGACTTCAAACATAACATTTGATTTTGATAGGTATAACATTATGTGATATAATATTATAATAAATTAACAAAGTGACTTTAATGGAGAACTCTTTTTACACCTTTTTTGAAGAACCCCATGTCATAGCGCTCCGGGAAAACCCCAGAAAGAAGTTCATTCCACAATTTGCAGATATGAGGCAAAAACGGTTGTGAGAATCGGACCGTAGAGGGTCTCTACGAGTCTAATCGATGTGGATGGAACTTCAATCTTCAGCGAGTGGGGTAATTATGATGGATGATGGATTAAATGATTGCAAAATTTACTTCAGGTTATCTTCATTCCTCAGGGGACTCTACTTACAATTTTAAAGGTTGTAACTTTGTTTTCTTTGCCCAGATTAAAAAATAACAACAGAAATTAAATCGCAATACTCAGTGTTTAGATTGTTTGTTTTTGGCGAATTTATTTTGTCACTGTATCGGAACGGAGCGTCAAGCGAATGTCGCCTTTGTGACATACAGCGTATAATGTCGCGTGGGTCACGCTTCGTGGCGACATACAGTTAATCAGTTCAGTTCAGTTATTTAAAATGCTTCAAAATAAAACTCACAGGATTTATATTTATGATATTCTCCTACTACACTTTGTATATTGAATCCACAAAAATGTAATTATTTTCAATATACCATCACATCACCATTTTTTATAATCCAACTCAAAAATCCAGAGCATCTTAAACAGAAAATTACGGACAATCCGGTGCGATACCGTAGGATAGTCCAACTAAATAATTTAGATAGTCCATCCCAACCTAGGATCGCTAGACCCTACGACTTTAGAAAGACTTAAATTAGGAAAATTTTGTCAAGACCAATTGCGACAACACAAGGTGATGAATACTTCCCCCGTCTACAAAAGATGAACGGTTTTAGGTAACAGCATTTAAGAGGAAATGCTACGGGTCATTTTTCCACACAAACGTTCTCGACTAATCCCTCGCTGGTTTTTGACTCTAGATCAATAATTTTTTCACACAAGAATAATATCATCAGTATCTATGTCGGTACGTTTTGATTTTTTTGCTATTTTTGTTTTCAAAAGTTTTAGGCTACTTCAAACAGCGCTTAAAACGGCCAAACAAATATGCCGCAAACAAACGCCTAGTACACAAATTGTATAATAATTAGCACAAAAAGCTAAACGGTCCGACACAGAATATCTCCTTCCCATTCAATTTCCAAAATTTCGTTAAGATTGCTTTAGTTCTGGCGGGGGGATTAGTCGAGAACGGAACCTCGATTTTGATGATTTTTGCCTCGGGTTTTTACACGGAGCTGCAGTTGTCCCTATCGCACTGACATACACGCCGCTCGCAAGCGCGACAGAGATATTGAGTGAAAAAATCCCAAATTTGAAAAAGGGTTCGCGTGGTATTTCCTCTTAATATAATCAAATTCATACATATACGATTATAATGACGCTTTAACGTAACCGTGCTAGAAAAATGTTATAGGTATCATAGAGTACAAAACAGTCAATTCTCATGAACAGATCAAACCTCATCTCTCAATGGGATTGCCAATGGGATTGCCAGTCCATAGTTCGCCAGGGCCCAATCCACGAGGTGTATTAGAAAGCTGTCCACTTGTTCATGTCAATAAACAGGTGTATTTGTTTCTAAATAGAGGCATAAAAGACATTTCGGTAAATTACCCATTTTAGCTTGAGCGGTAAAGTTACTATTCGGATTAGGTAATCGAATATATCACATAACTTTTGGTAACTTTGAGTCGTAGGCGGTGTCTATTGAGTATAGTTCAGTGGGTGTCATAATGAGGATTGGAATAGGTGGTCTGAGTCATAAAGAGTGGCACCGTTTATAAATTGTATTGTCGATAGTTTCGAAATATTGTTCGTTTGATACAATTTCGTAGCAATGTTGTGTTGTAGGTATGCTTGATAAGTAATAACTTAATAACCTTTACCACAGGGCATTTTGAAATGTAAAGCAATATAAGATCTAGTTATTTTGATTGAAAAGATTAAAATGAAATATGTTGTGTATTACTCGGTTTAATTTCCACAGTCAAATGCCATATAATTATAAAACAAATAGTAATTTTGGCCACTGAAATCTCACATTCAATTAGGACTGCAAGGTTTTTTAATTACATTACCTTAATGATATTTTTGATTTATTATTGTGGAATTTTCCTATTTAATTATCGTTTTCACGATGCCAAACAAAGTAGGTACCTACTTCTTCCATTTCAAATAGATATCCTATCCTACCTACTGAATAGCTTTAACATGATAATTGTAAAAAAACTAAACCAATAATAAATCATAAAATTCAATGATATCAAACGCAAGACGCAGTATCTCGTCTAGACGCCGACCACCACACACATCCTCACTGACACGCGCGCTGTCGTTTTTTCATCAATTTACTCGACACATTGATATGCGAAATGTCGCCGCGAATCGCACATTGAATACATACGATTAAAAATCGCCGCGGTAGGTGACCGGTGCGTACGCAGCTTTAATTGAATAGATTTAGCGTCACAGCCCGCCTCCTAATTGTCTAATTTGTAGCGAAAACAAGGTATGGCTTGGCGGACGAATATATAACTATGGTATGCAGAAGGACTTTCTTTTGGAGCGGGATATAAACTAGAGACCGTCGGGAATAGTAATTAGGATACCGTTTTAGGTGTTGTTTTGGTGACCGGTGACCCTCTTACATGTCCGTTCTTCTTACTTCGACAACCGGAGAAGTAGTGCTTCTCCGGTTCTCCAATAGTAATATATGTACATATTGTGAAGTCGATATAAGTTTCTTAACACAAAAAGTTTAATAAAATTTTGGTAGGTAATACATTATCTTTATCGAATACTTGTAAATTATTATTGTCCCATAATAATTCTGTAACGTATTATAGTGACGCTGCCGGCCGAGTTAGAAAGAGGTTTGATTCTCGGCTGCGGCATTTATATTACAGATAAAAAATGTTTGTTCTTAAAATTTATTTTACTGTGCGAAAAATAATTTTCCGTCCAGATCATTGACTTAGTAATAATAAGTCAATGGTCCAGATTTAGAATGCATGTTTCCTGTTACGGTATATCATCAACTGAGACAGAGAGTAAGGTGAAAATTGTTTTTCATGGTACCTACTCATAAAATTTACACAAATATTATAAAAAACAAATAACAGTAATAAACACTTTACCTACCCGTTATTAAACATTAAAACGTCTAAACGCCTACGTCTCCAATCTACACCAACATTAATAGCCTGTCAATTAAAACCATATTTATCTTATAAATAAAGTAGTTGTAAAACTCTGAGCATACGAATATCTTAATTTGAATAGATTAATAAATTACCTGGCTAGCACTGTTTTATCGATAACTTATTGACACCAATTTTCCGTTTTGTATTTATTAAAAAATATTGTTGATCTGTCTTGTATGATCAATTGAAAACGACATCATCAAAACGAATCGTTTGAGGAGTAACATTTTAAAATTTTGGAATGTTTTAAAATTTCTTCTAGAATATAACCATTGACAAATTTAGTGATGAATTACCTAAGAAAAAATACACTACCTAAATCTATTTTTTTTGCTAACCAACCATCTCGTCCGTCGGTATCAGTCCCGATTGTTTTGCGTCGGTGATAGTTCTCATGGGCGGCAGCGGAGGGAGGTGCTGTCTGTGTTAAATCCGTAAAAACGGCGTTGTAAGTGTTAGAACCTAGCGGATCTTGTTCTTGTTAGGTGTACCTACTCGTATTTGAAGACGTTTACTGGTTTTGTTAATTTTAGCTCTAGTTTCTAGTTTCAATTTGTTATCTTACAGATATATTCCATTGTCCACAGATACATATATCCTCAGTATGGGAAAAGCTTTAGCTTTATTAAAGCTGACATCCTATGATTTTGCTATTTATTGCAATTAGGTAATATTAGGCCAATTTGTTATAGTATCTAGGTAATTCAAATTACTGTAAATGAAGATGAAATTCAACTAAATATTAAGAAGACACATCAAATAAATATATAGTACTGCTATACACTACTTACTAAACTAATTTAAACATTTAAAAAATACCTATTGTTTGAGTGGACCAAAATATATTTTTCTCAGAAGGTTATGAGCGTGCCTATAGGTATGTTGACACAGGCCACCCACAGTCATACCCAAAACCGCAGTGGTAATAAAATCATAACATCGTTGAAAGACGAACGTGGAATATGAATCTAGGTAGGTGAATGTCCTAGGATTACTAATTGTAACGCTACGCGGCAAGCAGGAACTCTGTCGACCACGTTATGTACCACGATACTTCCTTTACCTAAACTATTTTTAAATTTTATATCCACCGGACTTAAAACAGAAGATACTATTGTTATTATGCTAGTAAAAATAATATATTCTCGCAATTCAGTCCCCTCATCTTTATTGGCACAGAAACTTGAAAAAAATGCGAAATAATTATTAAAGGCATGTATTATGATATCACTGCTATTATATTGCTGTATATTGCGCAGATCATTTTAAATTCGATTATTTATTTTACAATTTAGCCGAAATAGTAAGACAGGTAGGTACCTAATGATAATCTAGAGCGCTTTTTTCTAAATGCCCGAATTCGAGTTTGGATATTCGCATCAACTAGCGTTACCTACTACTACAAATAATATAAAGGGTCAGTTAAAGTGTTTAAGCTATTCAGTTCTAGTTTACAATGACTACAAAGATTAAAGAAAGTTCTTCAACACCTATACATAAAATGTTCCTAAGGTGTTTCTCGTATAAAAATACTTAAGCTCGTTGCTTGAAAGTTTCAATAAAACCGCAGTCAGATGCCGTCTCTTATGAATAATAATGTTTCCGTCTAATTACACTCATGACAAGTGTTAATAATATCACGTTAATGTAAGTTGACTTCCGCTAAAGGATCTCACGGTACGTGGCTACCATATAATTATTTTGATTTACGAGTATCACATTTATAATTCTGTTGGCTTCAACCTTAGAGTTCGTTTTACATTACCAAGTGTTTTAGTATTACGCAAACTGTCCTCGGGATATCGCCTTAATTTTATTTTCGGGAATAGGTATGCAATAACAAACTAAAACAAGCATGTTCTCACAGTACAATAAAGACAAAAGACGACAGTCATAAATCGTCGCTGAAAAGTAACCAAAGCATTATACAGTTGCATAACAGTACAGTAACAGTAAATAAAAAGAAGCAAAAGGAGCAAAACTGTGCACGAAACTGTGCGCTTTTAAATACGGAGGACGAAGCGCGGGTAAGGCAAAGACATTTATGTTCACTAAACAAGTAGTAAAAGTCACTACTTGAGTGTTTTTATGGCACTCATAAATGTCAGATTGTGCGCCGAGGTTTAGCGAGCGCCCGAGCCGCTCCGAACCGAACGACCTGACACTCTCGTGGGGCGCCCCTTAATTGATTCGACACGTTTTTCATTTTCAATTTGTGCTTTTAATGATTTAGGTTATATTATGTTGACTTTTATGACGTTTGTGCATCGTATAATAAAGCGATTTCCTTCCTTTACAGGTAATCATTTCCCCGCTTAACAACCTATAAACGGCCGGCGCAAATTAAACGGTGAGTTTAAGTAGCAATTGACTTTATCCAGTTGGGCTAGAGTTGTTAGAATGTAAATGAATTGCATTCTTTTGCACGGCGGACGCTTAAAAAAGAAGGATAGTTGGCCGAGCGCGATATTTAGCACATGTAGTCTCACATAACAAGAGTCGCTATAAAAGGGAAGTGCGGATGGGCGAGAGACAGACGTGAGAATAGGCCAAGTTTTCAGCGCAACGGGCCGCTATGCAAATTATTGCATCATTAAACACCTCGTTGCGGGCTTTCGTGTTAGATTGACGTTTGCAGGCACTCGTCTCGCTGTTAGAGCAAGACACGATTTGTTGGACCGGATGCATTTGATTGGCATTAGTTGCTCGAATTGTGAAGAACTGATCTTGTTTGTAAATAGAAGACGTGACACGGAATAAGTGAATTGATGCGTGCGAATTCATTGAAACAAACGTCTTGAATGTTTATTCCTATATTTATCCTCGTATTGGTTAAATATAGGAAACGATCGGTTTATATATTTATAAACCGATCTTTTTCGAGTTACCGGTAACAAGTATTTAAGGTACAAAGTTCTTTATAATCTTTCGAATATAGAAACTTGGCATAATGAGATAAGCACTCACGAAAGAGATCATCAAAAATGTAGGTATCGTAGAACCATTGCCCGTATGGCTCAAGGTGAGAATACTACCACTTGTTAATTCAGCTGTGGAGGAAGTGTAAAGTCTTTTTACAAACTTGAAATAACTTGTTATGGTTTAAAAATGTGTGGGCGACACTTACGAAAGAAATGTAAGAAGACCTTTTAAAGCTTGTTAACAGATGTTGCAATGCGTTGCCATGGAACTATTAAAAATAAAATTGTGCCAAAGAAAGAAAGATCGTGGCGACCTTCACTCATGTGTTCCAAATATAGTTTCCTTACGAAACAAGAAGGCTGAATAATATTATATAGGGAAGGTAATATATTATAAAAAAGTTGTTCTATGATAACTGAATGAGAAATGAGTAATAAACCAATTCAGTTTTGCAACAACTATTTTATTGCTAGGATAAATAACAAATAATTTATTACTGTACTTACAATGACATTAATGTAAGTGATATGTTAAACTTTAAAATAAATTAAATATAAGGAGTAAGTTTCTAAGTACCTTCTGTGGAGTAGTAAATTAAGTAGATAATAATTATATTATCATTGCGTGTAAGTATTCACGAAGTAGACATAGACAGGTACCTAGGTACTTATATTTAAACAGTCAAAGGTTACAGACATTACGTCATTAATAATTATGAAATTTTATATTTTTAAACTACTTCATTAATAATTATTTATTGCCCAATTGTAGTGTGTAAGTCCAAAAGTTTTGTACCATTAGGTACTTACATGAATGTAAAAATTCTGTCAGTATAAATTAAACTAGGTTTAAGGTAAACTGAGTATTAATAGAGACTAACTTAAACTGGAATTTGTCAAAAGCATTAGTCTCAAATTATGATTCAGATTTTCTGTTATTGAAATCATTATTTTAACTAAGTATGAATATTTTTCTTATGGTCTCCACGGAACTGGGAGTATAAACGATGTATATTTATGCCGTTTATTTGCCTCTTCCCTTTAAGGAAACGCGGTAATTTCCAAATCTACGCGAGCGAATTAGCGAGGTGTTTCTTGTTTTCTTTTTATAGTAGGTACCTACTTTACAAAATGAAAAGTATCTTAACCAACACATCTTAATCGTACGGGCTCGGTCCAGGCCGTAGACAACATCTAATTTCTATTTGCATCAGCTACATCCGCGCACACCTGCTAGAGAGACATGTGTATAGACTAACGTTGACTGGTATTGACGCTTCTTCTACTAGCTTGTACATATAGACAGGTTTAAATATTTTCACTTTTACTTCAACATAAAAAAGTAGGTATACATTTTGAGATGGGACCAGGTCTACCCAATATTGAGTCCATGACTATATCCTGCGGTATATCCTCCTAATAAACAGACCAGGCTTAGCGTATCTCTTGGTTTTTGTCGTTTCTTAATCAAATTTTACGGAGTTACGAGATAAAAAGAAATCCTCCTAGCATAAAACAAAAAGGTTCTTCAATACACGTCCTGTCACAAAACATGAAGATTGGATGACATTAAACACTTGAGAAAAAATTTGAAAAACTTCTGTCTTTAGGTTTTCGAGACAGTTCCTTTCACCAAAATAAAGTTAGAAACATTACAACTCCCTAGGCAATCTAAGCTTATATTATCAGGTAATATCACAAAATAAGTAGAACATTAGGATATTAATATTAATGTACCCGTTTGAATCAACTGCGGTAGGTGCCAATACTTTCTACTCCTTTCCATTCTGTTCCTATAACCGTGAGAGTGCGTATTGAATGCAGTATGTGTTGCGAAGTTGGTGGGCTCGGCGGATTAGAGAATTAAGTATGTCTCTAATGTATGTAACATTCTCTGCAATAATTCGCAATATATCCACCTTTATGACACTATAGTTGTGGAAACTAAATAAAACGCTCTTGTATCGTTTAATTCACAACAATATTAATGGCAGATTACGTAGTAGTTTTTCCTAAAACGTAATAACCTTTACCGTTGCCTCGAGTTCGCGGAAATGCCAAATGAGTACCTATGAGACAAAAAATTCCTTGATTTTGTTAACAATTGCGGAATTCCCAAGATTAGCCTCTTAAGCACAGATCTAATTAAGATAAACAAAACGCAATTAGCTTACTCTCTGCGTTCAAATATGCGAAGGTGAATGTCATCAACAACATTTAAATACGACCTAGTTTCGAAAGATAGAGATTTGCTCGATATCTAAATTTTAAAAAAGTACGTGTGTTTAAATTTAAAAATTGCGATTGAGATGTAGAGTTTCTTCCAGCGTTTTTTCTCATTACTCGTATCAAAAAGCGTCTTAACGAAATGGTATAAAAAAATTACACGCAAGTTAGTCATTGATAATGTTGTTTTAATTCGTATTTGATTTTGTATTAATATTAATATTTCTCATCTACATGGATGAGAGATAGTGAATGACGAAGTTGTATCCAGAGACAGGTGTGTATGAAGAAGAAGAACTATAAAGTATTCTTTTTAGGGGGCAATTTATTTATTCTCATCTTGAAACTGAAGAAAAAAATTAACGATCCTAATAAAGTCAGTGTAAATTAAACGGACCATATTGAAAATAGCTAATCACCGAAGCATAGGCGAGCCCGAGCACCAATCGTAATGGCGCGAGAGTGCATGTCCGCGATCGTAAGGGTACGATAGCATTGTGCGGTGCTGCGCAAGCGCCGATCGCGACGCCGATTGGGGAAGCCTGTCGCTTACGTGTCGCCTCTCGCCCCTATCTCGCACCGGATCGCACGCAAATTATAATCGATACCATTATTGTAATATCTGACCACAACATTCGCACCACTATTGTTCCTTTCAACGATAATCTTGCATCCTTCACTCCCGGCTTGCCAGTTTAATTGCGAATTCGTTTCTTATTTATCATCTTTTGACGCAAGTTAAATGCGACGCGTGCAACGATTAATTGATTGTCCGGTGGTCATTAGCGAATGGTTCCGACAAGCCGCCGGCTGTATCGCTCGAGATGTCCAATTTAAGTAGTTGTCGCGTCAACACGTAGCCACCAGGTGATACTGAGAGCAAAAAGCTAAATTTCTTGCGATTTTTATATCGTTTTTCTGCTCCCTGTTTGGTACACGCGCCGTTTTGTCGGTTACTTGGCCAATCAAGGTTTAAAAGGTTTTGACAATAATTTATGGCAGGTTTATGATGTTCAGTAGATACGTTTCACAATCTTCTAATAGGTAAATGTAAAAATTATATCTATAGCGTAGTTTCAAAGAACTATAGGAGAAGATACAATCCACTTTGTTACTACTATTCATAAACAGAAGATCGTAATATAATATCATCTTCTATAAAATTAAAATCGTAAAGTTGCCTGTGATTCGATACAAGATATAGTAAGTGATTTTTGAAATTTTTGACTGTCTTCTTCTATCTTCTATTATATCTTGACTTACTGTCTGTGTGTACCTATTACCTAACATATTAAATTTCTTGTCTTCAAGTTCGAGTCAAGCGCACCTACAAAAATAATAAAAGTGTAGTTTCGCCGGACATTAAGGGCCAGTTTCACCGGTTACGGATAAAGTTCCGGATAGCCCTAGGAACTCAACTCCCAGATAAACTACAACTTTTGGCTTCTCAGGTAATCTGATAGAAGTGACAGAGAAAAGTGTTGGATAGGTATCTGCCAGTTCAAGTGGCTGTTAAAGGCGTTATCTGACGGATAAAAAATGTTTCAAGTGGCGTTTCTATAAACACATTTGGAATTTGAAGTTTTGAACTGTAGTAAATCATAATTATTATAAATCCTACTATTTTCGTTCTATAATGATAAAATTATACTTTAAAATATTAAAAAAGTCGAATTGGATTATTTTGAACAAAAAGTATTTTATTAATTAAGTTTTCAAAATAATTTTCAAATGACAATAATTTACGTAGTAGTAACGAAACGCAAAAAAGCGACGTTGCCGCTCTGTCAACTTTAAGTGGCAGATAAATTCCTAGGGCTATCCGGAACTTTATCCGGAACCGGTGAAACTGGCCCTAAACCTGTTATTTTTCCCGGCGTTTTGTACGAGGTTTATGCGTTTACTTATACATCCACCGTCTTCATAAATCTTACTGCGTACAAATAACATATTGTTTCACCTTATAAATACTGAATACCCGCTCACGTCTTTATTGGCCGGATCGACGGCTGATAACATGTGAGGAACTCAATCATGTTCTTGTGAAACTTTTCTAGTTTGTTCGATTATGTTTCCATTTATAATAATTGGATTTTATATAAGTATTTCGACTGATATATTCATGCTTGGTGATCGATTAGTCGTTGAGCTTCTGAAACTATTATAGATTAATATGATAAAGGAGCTACATTGATTTTCTCGTACAACTTATTGATATTCAGTTTAGGTATGATCGTGTGAGTTCTATTACTCTTTTCTTCGATTAGTATTATCTAATACAGAAAACCATATTTGAAGTCTGCCGGGGAAAGCGAAATGGGAACTTTGTTATAATTATCGAACCGTTTTACGTTCGATTCGACTAATTGTATGGTTTATGTTAAGAAACATTCTTATTTTGAATCGATGAAGGCAAACTTACGTAACAAAATATGTTATTTTACTTACATAACAACATAATAACGACGTTAACTTCTAGTCTAGATAAATTTCTTATTAGCTTTCCAAGCAAATGAAAAGGGAGGTGAAAGTCCTTTGTTTAACAAGGTTAGTATGCTAAGGCATCACGCGAGACACAACAGCTGTTACGTAAAAGAGCGTTTAACGGCTCAGAGCTATAAATTGACGCGATATAAGGTCAGGGTCCCCATACAAACGTTCAGAGCTCGATGCACTACACCACAAAGTGGTCATTCGTTTCAAATAAATTACCATGTAATGGCACGTTAATTTGCATACTCTGAACGACGGTACCGCAATCTTAACACCCGAAAAACAACTCTATATTTAGACCACTAAAATCCATTTCCAATGTTCTTTTTCATTTCATTCAAAGCTCGGGGATGGCGCTGCTGAAGCGGCGAAACCCGGAACTACGAGCTTTTTGGAAGTTCCAGTGACACCGCAGAGATGGCGCTAGCTGCGCGAGCTTAAAAGGTTCGTATATAGGGGTAGCTCGGGGGTGAAAATGGTTCGCATAGATGTTTGGAGGGTTGTTTGCTGAGAGACTAACGGTTGTGCTCGTAAACGGGTAGATGGCGCTACCAGAAGCTAACTTGAAAATCCGACATTTTTTTTCTTTATAACTAGCTACTTGTTTACTTATAAACACTTTCTGTTATAAATATTAATAGTGTATCATTTAAAATATATAATTAGGTGAATATAAGCACGCTGCAAATTATGTGGTAGTACCTCTACTTTCAGGTGATTTTACTTTTAAGCCTAATTTCAAAGTGACTCGTTTTTATATAAAAAAGTTTCAGTCCTTCTAAAATACTTAGAAATAGATAGTTATTGATACATAAATTTAAATCAATACGAATTCCTAACGTGTTATTAAAAATATTTTTATTTATGTAAAGAACGTGTGTTCCAAATTAAGTGGCCACTCCAGTTCTTTGATTGTCATAGTTAAATTTTAGCATTTCAATGCATAATTCCGTCATAAAAATTACCTTTTGCTGGTAAATCAGAAATGTGGGTAAGTAGTCTATTGCCATGCTATGTATGCCAGTCAATCTATCATTCATTCCTGCCTTTACTACGGGAGATAGGCCTCCCCTAACTTGCGCCGTCCTGACCGGTTCTGAGACTTCAGAATCCAGCGAATGCAGCTGACTTCTTCAGGTAATTATTTCACCTGGTCCAGGGGTGCACTATACTCCTTTTTCCACGCGTGGTCTCCACTCTCTCCACTCACACGGAAGAAAGATTTTCTTCTGCAGCGGTTATCGATCTTTCGAACTATGTGGCCAGCCTATTGCCATTTCAGTCGGCTAATTCTCTAAGCTGTCGGTTAGCCTTCATCGTCTACGGATTACAAACGTTACATACCAATGTATTGTGACTTAATATTATTCCTTTTGTTCACAATTAAATCAGTCGGCATTCAAAGGAAAGTATTGACACTTCGTCACAATGCTCGTAAAAATACCAACGTACTACCAAAATAGTTTTTAAACGGTTCTATTATTCTAATTCTTGACAATAAAAGTGAAAGCTTCAATTTCATGCAAATCTTTCATAGCATAAACATACCTGACTTCCTACTACCGTTGTATTGTTGTTTTGAAATCAGTTGCATAAGCATTTCAGTTGACAATGCAAGTCATAAATTTTACCTTCTCCAGAGGGATTTGACCCAATTCTTTGCTTTTGTTGAATGTAATATTGTTAGCTGATTGTTTTTGAGTTACCTGTGCAGTGCATGCAAAAGCTTTAGCTTACGTTTGTCTGAGCTTAAGATACATCTTTTGATAACTGAACCATGTTTTGACATAAATCGAAAGTGATCTCATTAATTAATGTCGTTGTGTAGTGAAAGTTATATTAATTTAAAATTAATTGTCAGTTTATTCAAATCAATTCATCTATGCCTATGTCTGTCCTTGTTGACTAATATGCCAAATAAATTAACAAGGTAAGGGTTTCATCCGCATCATCACTTTGATCACATTCATTTATTGTATCAAAGTCATGTCACTTAGTGTATTTTTAATCTAATACGAACTTTTTATACAAGTCGGTATTTAAGGATCAAATAATATTTTTAGACAGGATTCTGAATTTGATCTTTTTGTTATAAATGATTGATATAAACAGACACCACTTATTTCTTTCGGATCATTTAAAGGGGATTAGTTTATAAAATTACAATTTATAATTTAATTGATAATTAAATTTTTTTTATATTCAGGTCAGATCTCCGTGAATGCTTATCGATTAAAAAAAAAGGGGAACAGACCGGAATGGTAAACTTTGCACAAACACTACATGTTATCCTAAGATTAGTACCTACAGGAAATCATTGAATTATAAATGTTGAAACTTAGCAGTATTAAATAGGTTTTGACTTAGACATCACTACTTTTGGAATTGCTCTTTGAGCTTTCTTAAGACTCTGTAATCAGATTTTCCTGGATCAACACCAAGGTGTTATGCAATAGAACAGAGCTAGTTGTACATTATTATTTCAACGATAACTAAATAATACTTACAAGGTACACAGTTTGTACTACTGACGTCATTGTGTCATTCGACTCATGAGTAATATTTTATTTATATTACTGTATTGTATTTCTTACAGCTTACAGCTTCTTTTATATTATCTTTGAATATTTATGTATCTTTCCTGGAAGATTAACTTGTTAAACAAAAAAAATAATGATTGACTTTATGAAAAAGTAATAAATAAAAAGTTAGCTGGTAACAAATTACTTTAGATTAAATCTGTAATTCTTACAGGGACCATAATGATTATTTTACAGTAGTCAAAATTGTTGCTTACGATTTATCACCCTCTGAATTAAATTTAAAACAATATCAGCGGACGCTAAAGAGTACTGTCCCCCAAAATCATAAATACGATAGCAGTTCAAGCATACATCCGAGAAATTTAGACGTCTCATGCACTAAGCAAACACATATGATTTATCCCCAAACACGGGGTCCGATGACGTTTCCACACCATAAATTGTGGCCCTCAAGGCGAGCCGACGTATCGGGTGCTTTATGAAGAGCAGCGACTCGACGACAGTGCGGATACGACCCAGCGACGTAGCGATGTAGCGACGTAATGGTACATTGTATAAATGGGTACAAACCTACAGACCGGTCACAGGCGGGTACACCCGGGTACGCGAGTATAAATCTGGCACTTCCGGCCGGTTACCGCGCCGGTAGTGGCGACGATTATTCACCCAATATCGAGTTTTGGCTTCACTTGCTAGCTTCTAATCTTCGGTTTCGTCGCAACTAGATTTATGAGTTCGGACTCATTTTTGTTTCAACGCCGCGTCGCCAGTCATCTCGGTGGATTTATTTAATGAAAGTTGCTTTGCGCTTCTGAACTTTCTGAAACATTTTAAGCTAATGAAATGCTAGATTTTTTCATGAATATTATATTCTTAAACAGGTAGATCTAGCCTACTTTAACAATATACATACATATTATATATATCTGACCAGTAAATACATATTATGGTTTTATACTAACTGTAGGTCATATATAATACAGTCATTTATGTCTAATCGAATAGTGACTTGTATTGGGACTTGAATCTTACTCTACGGTTAAGGCGAGATGCAGGGCACTAGAATCATAATTTCTTGATGGGTTTCAAATATCTAGCAAGGACAATAGAGACAGACTGCGTAACATAATACAAAAGTGAATGGGTGGTCACGAAAAATTTATTTTTAGTCTTAAGTCATTAAACATACCCATTGACGCGGCCGCGACTCGGAAGTCGTCGCGACTGCAAAAGAGCACGCGACTCGAGAGTAGTCCCACGCGCGACTTAACATCTACGGTAAATTAGTAAGCAATGTCCACTGCCGCAGTGGGGTATAGCTGCAATGGAAACAAGGCCTCTGACATCCTATAGGCTATAATGATCTTGGGAAAATTATTTTTGGGCCCAGAGAGTTATGATTTATTACAACCAAATCGCATAGCTTTAAAAATAAGCTGGTTTCAATTATGACAATTTGTAACCAATAATAGGTACATTTATCAATTAGGTGCTTTCGAATTGCTCTCAAGGTAACGCACGGTGACCTCCAACTGGTGTTTGTCTGAAGGTGAAACATGTTCACCTCTGTAAGTTATAAATGAATATTAATGATTCGCAAATAATCCTATTATTTAATGGAAAATTTATCTATTGCTCAAACCCGTAAGATATGGATGTTACTTGTAAATGGCTGACTATTTAAACCTAGGTTGTTTGTTAGCACTTTCACCTTACCTTATAATGTCGATGAAAGCGTTGTTGCCTCTTGTGTCTCTCAGCAGCCTTCGGCTTAACCCCATACTATACTCCACCAGTAATGGTGACTAACTAATCTTCCGGCTGAAGACTTCATAGTCTAATTCCTTATTGCATAGGTGCATAGGTTTGTTTGATGCTGCTGATGTCTATGGACGTTGGACGTGTCCACTTACCAGCAAAAGGCTCGTCTGTTTGTTCGGTTCTTACATAAAATGTAATGTAACCCAATTTCGTACCTTTACAACAAATACCGCTTACCTACAGAATGTAAGTATGTATATGTTCCTGACCGGAACTTTACCAGTTTTCCAAATCACGCTGCTAATACGAGCCTTAATAAATCAGTTGGCCATTTTTGTTTTCAACGCACCGATAACTCTTTTGTCATAGGGTGATGTAGAGGTGGAAGGGGCAATGGAGTTATTTATATTGTATTTTCGTAGCTCCAAGAAAATTTCCTTTCTGTTTGCTTCATGGGTCAGTGATCAGATTCGTTTGGTGCCTGCCGTTGTAGGTTAAGCTGCGGTGTAAGTGTATAAGGGGGTATGTGACTTTTGTAACAATTTTAATCCTTTTTTTGATTCAGCAGCCGAAAAACAGCAGACAGAACAGTCGGTGTACATATATCCGTTACAATAAACACATCAACGACTCGTTGTCGATTGTGAAAGAAGCCAGGGACTGCTTATTACTAAATTTCGGATGTTGCAATCGAAATCATGTAAAATACAATTCACGGTTAATTCTATAAGGATCTACCCAGATCCATATATGATATATGGTCACTATTTCTAAAGTATACTTAAAGCCTTCTTATATAAATAAGGAACGATCCGCCTTTAATGCTTTGAAATCTTTAGAGCAACATTCGCCAACATTGCAAAAAACTATGATAACGTTTAGAATTTACGTGCATTTATTCCGTTCGTATATTTGTGTATCACCACAACTCTTAATGTTATTATTTATTTTGGTATAACGGAAAAATTAAATAATTTCATCAGAAAGTTCACTTAGGTCCAGACACTTCCCGCGCTCGACTCCCCACTGTTTCCCTGTTCGCAACCCCGCAGTTACAGAAATAATTGTTTCTTTCCGAATGCCACCGAACTAGTGCACTTTGCAACGTTGTGTTACCACCCTCTTAGTGCGGCTCAATTGTTTATTTTGAATGGCTATGCAGGCAGAAGCATTTAGAATAGGTACCCAATTCTGCAGAATATGTAATGCAATAGTGTTGATTTGCAAAAGGTTCCGGTTTCTTTCAGCTGGAGCAAATATAACCTGATGAGAGAAGCAAAAGATTGTTTTACGTAGCGTTTAAACGTTTATGTAATTAAGGATGATATTATTATGCATTATGATTTGCCTATTTGACGATTCGCTTATAATATACATATATATTATATATGTATGTATGTCTATGTATGTATTTGCATTTGTCAGAGAACGCGATTTATTTGAAAATTTGTTCAAATGTTATCATCGATTTTCATGTTTAACTATAAATAATAATGATGCTCTAATATAAGTACAGATTTAAAAGCCATCTGCAGCATATAAAATGTATAACATAAAAATTATTTCTTTAGATAAATAAAATTTCACATTAAACTCTCTCTTATGGGTAGAGCTTCTCATCGACAATAATTCGTCCCTTCTCAATATAGCTACCGACTCTGTGGGTAGGTATTTTTCTTAATTTGTCACGTTACTATGTTGCGTTTTCTAAAAAATAAAACATGAATAGGTGATGTGACATAAATAACGACATAGAGGAAAGCGGGACATAGACAACAACAATGGCGAACGTCGGGGCTCACTCGCGAGCATTGTAGCGTGGCGCGGGAGGCGTTACGAATCAATGGAGGGAATTATCGGCACAGAGGACCTGTGGAGTTTCGTTCTCTGATCTTCAGTTAAGTAACTTGTCGCGACATGTCCTGATTTTATGTATTTTAGCTATATTGACCATAATAACATAAATATTACGGAACATATCGCGAGATTAATGCTAGTTGCATTCTCTACCAGCTAACCATTAGGCTGAACAGAAAAATACGAAGATTGGTTTGAGCTGGTTGGGGGAAATCGGTGAACATATTTCGTATTAACCAGTTGTTATGAATAACTTTATTTATAAAGCCCGTTTTTCAAACGATATTATGTCTTCATTGTATATTTTAAATTAAAATGTGAATGGACAGTGCGATAAGCATAGTGACATAAAAATGTTTTAAGTCATCGTTACTATAAAATATTTATTATAAATATCGCAAAAGAAATAAAAGCCAACTTAAGAGTATTGGTCCATTTTAGTCTTAATCGCAAATGTGACAGGTACCTGTTACATTTGCGATTAAGCATGTAATTAGAAGTAGCTAATGATAAATACATACTTATAACAAATATAGGTACAAAATAAAATTTTATTTAAATATCAGATCTATTTATAAAAATATATAACGTTGCAGTAAGTTAATTGCGTCCTATATGTAGGTAATATTTAATGGGATTACAACGATTAAAAAAAATATACAATTAATCAAAAACCAACTTAATTTTCCACATTGATTTCAACATGACATTATCCAATACAACCCAAAATTTAAAAAATTTAAACGGAATCTCCACGGTTATTCCTGTGCCAGATTAGTCCGTCCCACGCTGCGTATCGGTTGAAGAGGTAAATGAAATGCTATCCGGAGGGGAAAACTTAAATTACTGAATTTGAGGGTCAAAGAAATAAGTCTTTCGTAGACACATAGATACGACACGCTACACTAAACCGATTGATTTAAAAATGTTCGCGGGGTAAAAATAAAATATACTGCTACGTCGTAAACGTCAGAGTTTCAATTGATTTCATTAAATATTCTCACTTACGTTACAAATAAAACAGGTACATTTTGGGTGCATCGTACCTACCCTGATTTACGTCGTGGATAATGTAATTTATGGTTAGATGCAATACCTACTATATTGGTAGATATTTTGATAACTATAATAACTTATAGCTATAATTGTGTACAAACATATAACAAACATTTATCTGTCACATAATTATTTACTCCGGCCGGGAATCGAACCTGGTTCCACGCTTAGGCTACAGGGTGACGGGGTCGGTAATTATTATTTAATTAAATTGTAAATACAATTAAATTACTGATAAATTAATATTATTGCAACAACTTGTTGAATTGTTTTTATTTCTTGATAATTATTTTTATAAAAGTTTGCATAAATTCAAAATTTATCGCTAGGAAGCTTACAGACTACAGAGCTTTATGGCTCATGATATAAAACTATAAGTAATAAAATAGGTGGGATCGTAGTCAGCCGGTAACTTATATTTAGTTAAAAAAATAAATCAGAATGTTGGCATTAACATAAAGAGCTTTAATGATGTTATTAGGAAAAGGGAAGCAATAAAGTAAGTGACAAAACCTTTAAAACTACTTCCATAAACTGTTTGATAAATGCATCGCATTACGTCGATATCGCTTAAAATTAGGGAAGGGTCCCAGTAATGACCCCCGTTTACCGTTATCTCCTACGATCGCTACTACAATGTCCTACGTAAACGCCGCCAAATTTAAAATTCGAACATCATAATCTAACTTTTGGAGAACGACGTAAAAAAGTATAAAACCGGTAAGAAAAGTTTCTCTATTACACCGTTGCAGAATGTACTTTATGTTAATACGTTTAAAGTGGCTTATGTTTTGAAATTTAGCATTAATATTCATTATAGAGAAAACATCTGCCGCTTTGGCTCGGTAAAGCGGCTCGCGCGCATTTGAAATTTTGAAAAAGGAACATCGAACTCGCAACAGATGCGACACGTCGGATTCCAAAAAGCAGCTGTTTATTAAGTTCCCTCGTCATAGATTAAACTTGAGGATTCCTTTGTTTTAGTACACTTATGGAACAATATTGCGCCTTAAATGGCATGACCATTTGTTTCGTGATATGCGGGCTGAATAAGTAGATAATTGGTTTTGTCGTGTTCCATTATTTCAAACCCGTTTTTTTATTCTGTACAACATAGTAGCGGCTTTTTTAGTCTTTAGGAGTTAATATACGCGAAGGGCGTTAATGATGTAGTTTAAAAGAAATACCCATAAAAATGAATGGATAAACGTTTCTACATTGGAATTATGAAGTAATGATGAAATACTCGATAAGTTTACCAACTCTTATGAAGAGATAATAATTCTACAACTGTAACGAATTTGGTGTTCGTTAGAGCGAAAAAAAATTAACGAACTTTTATAGGTAGTAATTGTGGACCGGGCACAAGCATATCCCGCAGTTGAAATTTTACGGTCAATTTTTATATCATTCGTGGAAGTTAGCAGTGGTTTAATATGAAACATTTGTAATTACCTCTCGGCATGCGATCTTTAACGTTTAGGATAAAAACAAGCTTTGGTAAATTAGGTAACGAAAATTGACCCTGAGATTTTTTAAGAGTTAAATATATTTGTATCAAAATTGTTAGGAATCACGGCTTAGTTACGATCGCATAGTGTTGTTTAGTTCTTAGTGGCCCTGTCTAGGCGAGGAACCCGGGTTTGAATCCCGGTCGGGCAGATATTTATGCCTTTGATTTTTTTTTAATTTGTGTTGTCCATTCCACTCCGTTATACGGGGAATCCCAGTGTCGAAGGTAGGTTTAATTAAAAAAAAGTTTTATTCACTAATGATCCTTAGTGTTATTTTTATATAGCTACATTCCATTTATTAATCAATTAATTATCGTTAGTAGCGGCGCGCTGCGGTTGAAATTCGACCCTAATTCATTTTATCAAGGTGTTACTCTACATTGACACGACGAACGTTAACAGTGAACGTTTCTTTTTTCATTAATAAACGTATTTGTAACACACATAAATACAGTAGGTATTATTAAATGTTCTCTTCACATAATAATATGAGATTATTTTTTGAGCAGCAGAGTATTATGACATCATCATACCCGATGCAATTGAAAGTATTCTTCGACGTTTGTTTTTACCAGATACATTCTACTGGTGACTTTTAACTGGTGTGACGTCATGTAACCCTGGCATGGTGAGTAGTTCTACACAATAGCTGCCACGGGCGATTCCGGCCGCGCCCTCACGGATATAATATTTATGAGGGGTACGTTCTCACTCTATAATTACGTATCGATTCGGGCCAGACGACGCCCAAATATTATTCATGCTATGACCTCTTCAATTAGATAATGCCTCGCAGGAAGGCCTGTGTCCCGGCCAGGGCGCGGATTAATTTTTGTTGAAAATAAATTTTATTCCAATTCTCTCTGTTCTATTTTACATGCAAAGGGTATCTATTCTTTTGTATTTTATATCAATATTTCGATAATGTTACAAATCACAGACATAATAAGACTAACGTTTGATGAAATCAATAAACGGAAAATGTTAGTAAATAATTAAACATCACGTTCATCGATGTCATAAATTTTTTCACAAATCAATATTTTTATTTACCTTCACAATCGAATAATAATAATAATAAGTAAATATATTATAATCTTCTCCATACAAAATACGCGAAGATAATGAACGAAAAGGAAAGTGGATATGCCACGTGATGGCGAGTCCCGTTGGTACTGTACCTGTTGCACTCTTATTTACGACCAAAAACAATCGCTTCATCTCGCGCGGTCCATATAATGCGCCCGTAAACCCGATTCTTTACACGATTCAACATTTATAGCCTTGCATAACAAGCTTTTGTTTATAAACAAAAGCTCAAGGACTCGGCTACCTTGCGTTTACGGTGCCCTTATATTTTTGTTTAGTAACAAATTGATGTCCGTGGGGAAAACTCGCTCGCATTGTCGCGAATTTAGTGAACCTTTGAATTCAGTTAACGTTTAACGATTTATAATAAACGCGTCGGATTGTGTAACGTGGAGCGATAACCTGGGATTCCGTTTATTATTAACATACGTCGTTTATTGCCTCGCGAAGTTTTATGAGCCGTTGAGTGACGTTTATGTGATGTCGGGCAACAGACTGAGTGGCTACGGAGACGCATAATATTCACATCAGACGCGAATAAATGTGTACCTTCTCATATAAGTGTCCATGATTAAGTCAATGACGTGTTTATGGTTGCACCATACATGGGGAGTGCAGCAAAACAGCTAATTCATGGCTTCATTAGTTGAAAGGTAATTTGAATTTTAAATTCAGTTTTTTGTCAATTTCCGTCACGGGGAAGAAAGTTTATATAGTTATCTACTTTCTAACTAGGTACTAAGTTGAACGCAATTAATATATGATTTATTTTTTAATAAATTAATAAGAATCATTTCATTTTAACAATTATAATTACCGTTATTACCATCCATTCAAACGATTCGAATTATAAGCATAAAATAATAACAATAAATGTACTATCAAAAGTTCGTTATCACTTGAATGGAAGTTTAAATTTACATGTTATTTAATTTACTGCGTAGTTACATAACATGTTATTGAAATAATGAGCGGGTATTATAAAATGTTTTTTATTATATCTAATAGGTACTGGAAATACTTATATGTAATTTATTTGTGATTTTTTTTTTCTAAAATAGGTACCTACATACAGCAGTAGGTACTGTAGTAGTAGTAAGGTTAAGTAGTAGTAAGTAGGTACTATTATTATAGTTGTGTTGTAGGTAATACATTAAAATGTATTTGACATTTCAATCTCCAGAATCATTAGGTGGTAATGACACCTTTATTAAAGGGCACAAGGACACGGTTAATACAAGTTAGTGTTACTAATGGGCGATGGAAATGAAAAGATATTGTTAGAGTGAAAAAGTTTTAAGGCTAGTAATAAAAAGTAGTGAGGACAAGAAATTTTGAACTGAAATTAAGGTGTTTGGAATATAGATGTTACTTGAATTTTTTTTATAATTTACAGATTACGGAATCATTTTCAGACCTTAAGGCTTAAATTGGAAGCAAACAAAAACCGTATACAGGTAGTTGTAACGTAATACCTACTACGTTACTACTGTACGCATATTGAATATGTGAATTGTAGTAATAATAATAGTGACATTGAAAATGTGGCGGTTAAGCAACTGGCATTAACAGATCAAAGCACGCAAAATTTGAATGAAGTACGAAATCTGATGATATGAATCGGTAGATCAACCACAGCTAAGAGAATGAGTATAAAAACGCACACAAAAAGTGTTTCGATCTAGTGAGGCATGGCGGCCGAAAGTCGGGTGGGGAGAGCGGGGCAGAGTGGGGACAAAAAACTAATAATAACAGCGTGTGTCACCCCATCACCGCTGTCCCAACCGGGCCGCACCTACCCGTCACTCGTGTGAACGTAAGCCATGTTGGATTTGACGAACTTGAATACTTTAAAATTTTTCTTCGGTAGCTAATAATATGGTATAACCTGAATAAATACATTTTTACAAAGAGGAGTTTTTATAAAAATAAATAAAATTTTACAGTACTTAATAGAAAAAAAAAACATTTTTGGAAATTCAAAGGGGATAAAATGAAACTTTATTTTTCAATGAATTCACTTGAAACTATTATGTTCCTAAAGCGATGCAGGTGAGCACTAAGAAAGGATTTTTAGAAAATACATACAAGCTAAGACAATAAGGGCCAGTTTCACCGGTTACGAATAAAGTTCCGGATAGCCCTAGGAACTCAACTCCCAGATAAACTACATTTTTTGGCTTCTCAGGAAATCTGATAGAAGTGACAGAGAAAAGTGTTGGTTAAGCTATCTGCCAGTTCAAGTGGCTGTTAGAGGCGTTATCTGACGGATAAAAAATGTTTCAAGTGGCGTTTCTATAACACATTTGGAATTTGAACTGTAGTACATCATATTATTATAAATCCTACTATTTTCGTTTTGTAATGATAAAATTATACTGGAAAATATTAAAAAAGTCGAATTGGATTATTTTAAACACAAAGTATTTTATTAATTAAGTTTTCAAAATAATTTTCAAATGACAATAATTTACGTAGTAGTAACGAAACGCAAAAAGCGACGTTGCCGCTCCGTCAACTGTTAAGTGGCAGATAAATTCCTAGGGCTATCCGGAACTTTATCCGTAACCGGTGAAACTGGCCCTAAGACTAAGGGCCAGTTTCACCGGTTACGGATAAAGTTCCGGATAGCCCTAGGAATATATCTGCCACTTAGTGACTTAACAGTTGACGGAGCGGCAACGTCGCTTTTTTGCGTTTCGTTACTACTACGTAAATTATTGTCATTTGAAAATTATTTTGAAAACTTAATTAATAAAATACTTTTTGTTCAAAATAATCCAATTAGACTTTTTTTAATATTTTCAAGTATAATTTTATCATTATAGAACGAAAATAGTAGGATTCATAATAATATGATTTATTACAGTTCAAATTCCTAATGTGTTATAGAAACGCCACTTGAAACATTTTTTTATCCGTCAGATAACGCCTAACAGCCACTTGAACTGGCAAATACCTTAACCAACACTTTTCTCTGTCACTTCTATCAGATTACCTGAGATGCCAAAAGTTGTAGTTTATCTGGGAGTTGAGTTCTAGGGCTATCCGGAACTTTATCCGGAACCGGTGAAACTGGCCCTAAGACTAATAAAGCTAAGACTAATAAGCTAAGAATAATAAATACAGCTAAGACTAATACAAATACATACTAGCTAAGAGTACGTGTGCGCACTCTTTGGGGGCGTACCTACTCTTACCAAATACAAGTTTTTAATCTATGATCACTATGATTTATAATTTCACTTCACTACCAAAGTATTATTATTAGTAGTATTAAGTATTAAAAAACCAGTACATATTGAGATATAAAATCTCTTCCATTTTATTACGACTTTCTGGTTCACAGTTCACTTCAATTATACTGTTATCACTAGCGTTACACTTCAAAGTCAAGTGTACTTGTAACAATTTATTGTACCATTCATGTCAAACTATTTATCTACATTATCAAACGTGCAAAACAAGAGGCTCGTGTACAACCGGCGTAATTCATAAAATAATTTGATTTACGACCGCACCTATTATCGAGGTGGTCCAAGTGAGTAATCTTTAGTGTAATCTAACGTAATTATAACATACTGAGCTAGTGTAAGTCACGATTTGAGCTATCTAGGCAGGAGGCCAGTTTAAAAAGATCGCTCGGTACTCCACACCGTGTAGATAGGTATACCTAGCCGGAATCTGATCTTAATCGCACCCAACTACAATGTTGGGGGTACACTGAGCAAGTTTTGTTGACTTTTAAGTTTAATTTTATTTTTTAAGCTAGAGGCGGAAACCACTACACCTGTCGTTGGGTATAATAAGTAGGCTTAGTTTTATATGAATTGCTGGTATATTTTTTTACGTTTATAGAATAACGTGTACTAAAAATCTATTGGTTATTATTGTCAGAAATAAATAGTAAATTTTATTAAAACAAAACTTGTTTTAATTAAGTGTTCCTGTAACTTTGTGAGTTAAGTGGGTTTTACACCTTGTATCTACATAGATACACATAAAAGAAATATATGTATATTTTAGTTACACTGTGATTGAAATCTGAAATAAGATTATACCGAATTTATTATGATACAAGTGCTATAAATATCATTATTTGTTATCGATGAATTTATTATAGTTAAGAACTTAATAATCATAGTTGCAAATTATACAATGTTTCATAATTAAGAGTACACTCAATACGCTCACGATAAATAATTATAGAACTGATGCTGTTGACTGCATTGACACTACAGTTTCAATTACAGAAGAATAGGGCAGTAACGAGTAAAATATATGTTTGTAATGTTTTGAGTCAAGTGCGCCTCCAACCTAATGTTAATACCGTGAGTCAAAGCAGCGATAATCCTGGATGTAAACACGCGAACCACGATCACTTCGGAGGCCGCCGCTCGCCCTTGCTCTAATGTAAACTGTCTATGCCTATTTATTTACAACTATCGCTATACCTCTACAAAGTACAAATTGCTCTACATAATGTTTATTTAAAGTCTCTACATTTCTTATTCCACGTTAAGCTTTACTTGCCTTTTTAGTTATAAACTTAGGTTAAATTTAATCTTGATACACCTACTTCTATGTAGAACATCAACAATGGGTATGACTATTTTTAGATATGAATATATTATTATATCGTTACCCTAAAGTCATAAGCATCATTAATTGCAGTTTATTAAGCAGGTATACTAATAATTTCCGTTTATTTATAATATTAAGTTAAATATGTAGTTAAGAATTAATATAATATTGGTCTACGTGTTTAAGTTATGTATTAAAAAGTAAATGACAAAAACGACAGAAGAACGCCAAATTAAATTCAAATATCGAAATAGGAAGTCGCCTCGCCCTCGTCTCTCCGAGATTTATTATTATTTGTCCTCCGCTTATTTCATTATTGCCTTTCGCTCTCAAACAAACCGATTTAGTTTTTTTTTAATTCATGGAGAATTACAATCGCTTTAATACTGGCCATTATTTGCATTATACTTTTTCTCAACCAACATAGATTAGGTAATTTAATGCTTTATACGTTTTCTTAGTTTTCGTAAGTTTAGCTGACATTGATGATTTAATTTCTTTCAGAAAAAAAATTAACATGCAATATCCATAAAAATATTTTTTTTTAGTTTTTTACAAATATGTAATCTTTATTCTGTTTTTGTTACAGGTACTTATTGAAAACACAATTAACATCGATACTTGAATCTATCAATCCAAGTGAAATTAAGTACATCAACCAGACATCAACATTGAAAATTTTTTTTAAGGCATAATGACATTCGTTACAAACTTTTCTTTGCAATAAAATTGGCAACGCTAAAAACTGCTGTAACTTCTAGCAGCATTTTAAAATAAATTGCGTTATCAATTTTTCATAAGTCAATTACGGCAATGGATGACAGTAAAAAAGCGTTATACCCACCTTATAAAATCTGGCAGAAAAGTGATAAATGGCAAAGGGATTTAATGGATTGAGCGCTTCAAAACAACAGGAATTCGAGGGGGCTTCAACCTTTGGGTATGTAAATAGGATGAAAATTGTTTCCTGACTGAAGCGCGCAAAAAGTTACCGATATTCCCCGCTGAGATTGCAGTATACTCAAACATTTTGAATCAAATGTGTCATTTGTCGCAACTTTCCTCTTTACGACAGAGATGGCGCGGTTGTATTCTTGAATTATTTTTATACGTATAACTTCAACCCTATAGCCTTGTTAGCGGCCTTGCTTGTGAAGCGAGAGGTCCCGGGTTCGAACCCGGCCATTATGTGACAGATAAATACTAGTTCTCGGGTCATGGGTGTTAGTAACGCGTTGTTTGTTTTGTTCATGCCGCCACACATACATACACGGGAATCCTAGTGCAGAAGTATGAATGTGTTAGCTTTTAGCTTTTACGCTCTGAAGGCGTAACAATCCGAAGAAACGGAAAACAAACGGTACACTCCGTAGGATTGAGCTCTAGCAGGAAAAGCTCTACGAAAAGGTCTCCCTTGTCTAAAATGGTGACCTCGACGCGTAAAAAGTAGCCTAGAAATCATTACGTATGTTTCGTCTAAGTTACTTGTTAACCTAATTTTATATAATAAAACAGCTCCGACAACACGCAATACGATCATAGTCTTAACAATTTCGATTACAAGCGTGACAAAATTCTCTTAATTTTTTACATATACAATCACTTATGAACAGAAAGTCATGAATGAATATCTGTCTCGTTCACACTTGGGAATAACCTTATCAATCTAACACGAATCGAACAATAGCGTCGCATGTTTGATTTATACAGTCGTTTAGTAGAAACATTACGGATAATTATAGTCGGACCGCTTGATGTTAATGCTTTTGCAATATTTCAATTCAACGTATGAAGTGATGTAAAATCACTACGATAACTAATTATTATGAATTTATTAAGTACAAACGCACTAAAAATAAAATAATTTTCATATCAGTACTCACTTCATTCTGGGACATAAACTTTACAGTTCTTTATTTTTAATTAATTGTTAGTTATAAATAAGTTCATAAAGTTCAGTTCTTGTAGTTTAGTCACGAAACAAATAAATTTGACGCCAAAAACATTACAAGTGATGTTAAAATACTAAAATATAACATGACGTTAAAATATTACGTTAATTAAAATGTTTACCGATGGGACAAATGTATATTTGTATAGAGTGTAGGTATATTTAGAATAAACCATAGCTATATTAACATAATATAAATATGTATTTAACATCAGCAGTCATTTACAAATCTCACAGTGAATCACTCTTATATAACGAAAGTTGCAATAATATACATACATAAATATATGACCATTAATATTCCATACTCATTAAGTTATTAAATCAGAAGCGTTTAAAAATAACTATCCATTTACAAAAATCAAGAAAGCAACATAGATTACTTGTTGCCCCGGTGCACCGAACAAATCTCAAATTGCGAACTGTCAATTCGGCGCTAGGTACAAATCCCAAGACGTCTCGCTCGTGCTACACTCCACAAAGCCGAACAGAAGTAGGAGCTCAGCTCGCGAGCTTTTCAAGGGTGGTGGCTGCTTTCGGCGGGAAACCGGCTTGGGGGGTGGGGTGAGGGGGTGATGGCTCGTATTGATTTAGTGCCGTCGTCGACGGAGCTATGTACTGCTAGGTACAAATATCGCGCCGTCGCTTGATTCGCTTTCTTTAGGTGGCAATGGACGATGCGCTTACGTAGATTATTTCTATGGAATTTTTGTTAAATTACGTTTGTCACTTGGTGAAAATCGTCACTATTGCAACTAAATTGTTCAATGCTTCAAAATAATTTATAAGTTTTAATTTTCTACGAATTTTGTATTTTGATATTACAGTATTATTGATCACAGAGCTAATTCCATGTTATCTGAAATCAGATAAAAAGTAATGGATTAGAACGCTGTTGAATCGGTAGAGCTGTTATTTCGAAGTCCATACACGGCATATTTAAATTATATTTTATAGCCCTCGTATTTTCTGATTTATTTGTCACTAAAATAGTAATATAATAATAAAACATATCGCCTTTATTAGTAGATGCTTGTAGGGGTCCCTAATATGATCAGGATAGTGACGATATAATTGTATTAGGTATAAGTATTCTATGTTGACGTATAATTCCAGTCGAAAATTATGGTCACGTTGAAACTTACAAGATAATTTTGTCGTGAACATAAATTCAAGGGTAGGTAATATAGGTAGGTATTATCCGAAGTACAAAAGCTCCAAAGTACGTCTTTATTTTATTTAAGTAACTTAAAATCGGGTCTTCTCACACATCGTGAGGGGTACAGGCCATATTCCACCACGCTGGCCAAGTGCGAATTGGCGGACTTCTCACACCTTTGAGAATATTATGGAGAACTGTCAGGTGTGCGGGTTTCCTCACGATGTTTTCTTTCACCAAAGCAAGTGATAAATAAATTCAAATACGCACATAATTTTTGAAAATTAGCGGTGTGTGCAGGATTTGAACCCGGGCCCCCCGGTTCGGCAGTCTTACGTTCTACCACTCTGCTATCACTGGTCCTCATATTGTGTGAGAAGACCATTGCGATGGTGATGAACTTAAAATCTTAAACCATGTAAGTTACGAAAGAAAATAGGATGAAAATAAAACAATTATTTTCTCAAGCGCTTTTCTATGCTGCAGCGCAAGATTCCCACCGGACGCAGCGTCGAAGATTTAAATGGATATTTAACTTTAGTCTCAAGGAACCTAAAGTCTATTGCTTTTAACGTCCTCCGAGTAAGAAAGCTTTTTTCCTAACAGGGAAACTTACCGAGCTTTTAGCAAATGGTTTAAAATCGTCTGATTTAAAAACTTCTACAAACTTTCGTAACCGAGGTTTAGGTAAACACTTTATAAAGTTGAATCTTTTGTAGGTTTTATTTCATAGATAAATACCATATTATCGTGTTTTATATTACACCAACGATCTCTCACATGTGTAATACATTAGAATTACGGAACAAAGTCACCGTTATATTGGTTAATTAATGTTGTTAATGAATAAATCAATAATTTTGTACAGGAAATTCAATTTCTAATCCAGATCTTAAGTTTAGAATTCCATTATTATCTCGTTTATGTAGCTGTAAAGATCAACATTTAATATTAACTAAGTAAGTACTACCTACCTACTAATTTCATCGAAATTGCATTTTAACCTTCGAACAATTGAGTGATAATTTTATGATCCATATTTTTATGTAGGTATGTACCAACTAGTGTCTATACTACTAGGTATACCTATTATACATACTTGATTTATTGCATAATAAGTAACGAGCAAAGTACTGAGACATACATAAGTAGGTAGGTAGGTATATTTAAAAAAGAAAAATTACGTTATTTTTTCTGTTTTAAATATACCTACCTACTTATGTCTCAGTATTTTGCTCGTATTCATTATCTTCAATTTATAAGATAGAATTAATTATATCTATTTCAAATTTTAAAAATATAAGTACTTTTATCGAAGCGAAGATATTTCATTTATTTATTCTTTTTTGTAAGACCTGAAATCAGGTTTTTTTTACAAAGGGCCGACTTAATGCCTGGTGGCATTCTCCACCAGTCAACCCATGGCAAAGGTGAGAAATTGTGGCAGGTGGCAAGAATTAAATCTTACGATTATATGTAAATTATTAAATATTATGTAAATTGTGGATTCTAAATGATTTCAGTTTGTCTATTATTGTGTAATCCTCCGAAGTATTTACCGCTCATAATAAAAACGTATTAAAAATATGGGTCGCACAGAGTAACAAAGCATGAAGAGAGGTTTCAAATTTAAACTTAAAATAAAAGACATTCTTATTACGAAGCACCGGTTGTGGTTGCATTTTAATGTACCACGAATTATTAAGTGTAGTCGAATATTTCTTTCAATACACCATTTTTTTCACCTTAGAAAAAATCTATTCCCGGATCCACCTGAAGGCATACAAACTAATTCCTTAAAATCGGTCCAGCCGTTTAGGAGGAGTTCAGTGACATACACATGCACAGAAGAAATGTATTATATTAAGTTAGAGATAATCGATTTCACGCTGGATTATCATTATATTTATCACTAGTTAACCTTCGGTCCTAAAGTCTTTATCCATATTGCAATTAAAATTTGAATTTTAAATAAGTGGTGTAAATGCACTGCTAACAGCAGAATGATCGTGTCATAATTAACAGTAATTGCAAGTAATAAATATCTTATTAACGTAATTATTTTTGACATGCATCAAAGCAAAGGGTACTTTTAATTTATGTGCATTTATTCCAATTAATTATTTTCTTACAAGTCTGATGATTGATTTAAACTGATTTTATATTCTTCAAATTATTTTACAAACTGGTTTCATTTACAAAATTGTCTCTATATCTACTTACTTCAGTTTTTTTACTTATGAATATTATTTATTTATGTATTAATTAAATGTATTATTTATTAATTAAAACTTTTTTTTAAGAAAGTTTAGTTTACTCAAAAAGTGTTTTGTTGCAAATTTTTCACTTAGAAACAGCATATTTCAATTCTTTTCCTTTGAAAAGCTTGTTTTTCTCTGTATCGAGAAAGAGTCTGTGGCCGACCAAAATTTATGATGCTCGTAGCAATGGATGCATCTACCTTTTACAGCCGACTTCGGCCCCGCTTCCTACTTACTGTTGTAAATAATTGTAGGTAATTGCTGTTTTAATTATAATCCAAATGATAACCATCATCAATCCACACTATTGTTTAGTTTCGCTCACGAAGAAACAAGGTTTAATTATTTTGTTAATGATTTAATGAACGAAGATGTTTTCGTGAATAATAAAATTGATCGTATCACGTCAGGTTAGTCAGTTTTTTAATTGCTGCAACCAATTAACTGTGACAGGTCACAAAGGCTTGGACTTAATTATTAAAACATGGTGGATTTGCCACAAAAAATGTTGTAAGTTTTTATACAGGATTTTACTTTGTGTGTTTACTTAAATATTCAGCATGACCTTACGATTCGATGTAAATTTTGTTGCCTCTAATTGTCATATTATATCTAATTTTTCGCTAAACATTGCTTGACTGTTTTAAATACTAACGAGTACTCACGATCCAGCGATTCTAGCCGTGACCATGGTCCATGCAACTGGGTCGAAATATAGATCAAGCAATTCAAAATCGCAAGTAACCGTTTACTTTTAAAATGTCTAATGTATGTGAGTCAAAGTGATATTAGTTTGAAATCATTTGGCTTAACTGTATCAATTTATGTTTTAAGTGCTAAAAAGGCCTTGTTTTTAGACATTATTACATTTATTTATTAGACAGATGGCGTTTATTTCCCAATACTTAACGCAACCAGGTATGATCATTCTACTTCTTCCTATTCTTCTTCTCTATTCTACTCTTACTATTCTTAAATTCCCTAAATATCCCCTAGGCCGTACTCATATTATCATTGTTACATACCTACTTTATACCAGCGAAGTGATATTTGCAATTCTCATACAGTCCCCCGCCAGACAGGACTTCAAAGTTATATTTTATTTATAACTACGTAAGAATCCCTCATTGTAATTTTTACTAGTTTTTCTCGAATTAGGTATATAGATATTTTATTTTTATTTAACTAAAAACTTATTCTTCAGCTTAATGTTATTAATTACCTAACTGATAAATAATTGTTTTATTACTATTGTTATTAATAATATGTCAAACATAGTATTTATACTCGTATCTAATTAACTGATTGATGTCTGTACATGGAAGATATTTGAGAAAAACTGTTACTGTAGGTTCATACGTAAGTAATAGATAACTATTATTATTAACGCAGTAGATCCGTTATGACTTTTTAAATTAAAGTCGAATTAATTTCAAACTTTTAAGGGATAGTTAATCTCCTCAATTAATGTATTATAATTTACATCTAAAGATCAAATACTCATTAACATATCTAACGAATGGGCGAATCGGCGAATAAAGTCAAATCGAGTCCAAGCGAATCGAGTCTCCGAGTTGACAATGGTAAGGTGTATCTACCGGAAACCAGCGGGTGTTCGGTCTCATAATTATATTCACGGATGATATTTTTGAACTTTCACGTGAGCTCTTTATATCCTCGTTTTTTTTCTAAACTTTGTGATTTACGTCACCAGTCGGATTCTTTGAATGTCGGAAAGCGTCGAAAGCTTTATGTGACTTTCAAATTTATTTTGTTTTAAACGATCTGCTAGCCTCGTCGCCCTTATATTTGGTATCATCCGGTACACAGTAAAATCTTTCTTTCTACTGTATTGACTTATTTAAATATTCGTTATTAACTAAGTTTTGGGTATATTGAAGTAGGTACCTACTTAAGTTTATTAAGTAAAGATTAAATTTCGCGATCTTTTAAATTATATGTCTATCTCGGTTATACCTACATAGTTGTATTTACTACGAAAAAATGATTATTGAAAATGCTTTTATATCTACAAGATGTGTATTTTATACATTTTTTTTTCGTTCGTGTTTACCTATGTTTCCTTTTATCAGGCTCAGGCCAAGTTCGTTAATCATTACATATAAAACATCATAATGGGCCATAAATCGTTTACAAAATGCATATAAAGCAGTACTTCCATTACAAAGTACTGGATGCACCTTAAGCAATTAGCGCACTGGAGTGTTGCAGACTCCATTTCTATTCTCTGTTAGTTTTCACCCTCGTGCACTTTTCAGATAAAAGAAAGGAAAAGATTTACGCAGCGTCGGTGCACCCGCCGGTTTGTAGCAGAAACATTAATGTAGCTTACCTGTTTTCGTTTTGGCATCATGGCTAGCAGTTACTGGTCTGTATTATGAGAGTTAATGTTTATAAATATTAAAACTTCTTACAGATTTTTGTGTATAAAAGTTATTTGCACATACATAGACAATAATGCATTGTCGCTCCAAGGTATCCATACAGAGAGCGGTGTGCTTATAATATTAAGATATTATTTGGACATGCGTTTGGAACTAAATGTTCTACACTTTATACATTTTATAACATAGACCTTATGAGTACTAAAAAAAGTATAAAAACAATTACTATTAGGACAACCTCTATCTAAATGATGCACTTGAGTTACTTTTCAAATCGAAAAGTATTGCGACTATAACGTAGTGTTGCGTACAACAATAAAGATGTGCAATTGGACCTTTTAAAGCTTATTTTCAATAATATATTTCTTATTAAAATTAATATATTTTTATGTGAATCTGATATGTATCGACCAGTATAAGCTGACCTGAGGTTGTTGTCAGTTTACTTAAAACACAGCTCTTATTATCATGTACGTATATCACTTACTTAAAGTAATTACGTAATTTGTTAGTTTTACTTTTCTTAACATATCACACATGATCCATCATAATTACGTTACCTTTATAAGTATTTTTTTATTATCGTTCGGATATACGCGCCCGAGCCTCAAGGTCAACGTTCCCTAGTGACCACATTGATTTTAGGGCGATTAAATATTGACCTTCGAGCGTATCAGCTGGATCGTAACCATAGGTTGACAGCCCTAACATTGATACAGGCGAAATTAAACAGGTGTGTGCATTAATTTGTGAACGTCTATTCGTTTTGCAAAATTTTAATATTAATAGTAAGTTTTTTGTTATTAGTAAGTAAGGTAAGCAGTTGTTTATAAACTACAGGGAAAAATGTGATGTATTCAAATATAATTTTAATTAAACAATTAATAGTAACAAATATATATATATATTGAAATTAAGTCAATCATTAAGATAAGTAAAAAATTAGAATTATTAAAATGTTAAAATTATTATAAAATTTTTAAATAAAAAATAATTAGAATTAGAAAAAAGTTAAAATTACAATAAAGAATTAAATATTAATAGTTTTAATTCTAAATAGTCCTCATATATTATTTTAATATTAATAAATGTTTTATTGTAGAAATCATATTGTGTACCTACCTCTACCTACATACTTGCGGTATTTTAAAAGTTAAAAATATCGTTCGCTTAATATTATGGTCGATGGTCACCGGAGCCAATTAACATGCGTAATAGAAAAAACATCACAGATACGTTTCCAACCAAAAAAAAGAACAAATAATCCGTTCGGATAAAGTAGTTAATATATACATAATTATATGAAATAGTTAATAGCCGGTCCCCAGTAAGTTACCTGTCAAAAAGCCACTAATGCATGTGTTATTTAGGGTTTTGGGGCTACTGACTTTACCAGACATTACGGATGTGAAAAATATTGGCAATAGCATTAAGAATGTACGATTAAATTAACTTACCCTAATTACATTGAATTAATTAAGAAAACCGAACAAAAACCTATTAGCGCGTTTTGTGGTAAATAATGTGGTTTCAAACACTTAGTTATGTCAACATTCAAACTACGACTAGGTAGGTATTATAATAAAATTTATGTGCTTGTATCATTTCACGCAAGGGTTCGCGTCAAAATAAAAGATTAATGAAAATGATTTGTAGGCAAAAATAACATAATTAGTGAGCATAATACCTAGATTAACATATACCTAATATTATTCAATAAAGAAGTTCTTAATGATGTGCATGTCGTACGCTTGCAAAACAACATATTTTTTTACTTCGGAAACATACTTCGATTACAAGTTTTAATTGTCGGCTAATGATCGTATTGTAATTATGGTGTAAATCCAATTGGAGAATAAGCATTAATTACCGGGAAGTAAACATGAGACCCATCGCCCAGCAGACTCGGTCACTAAACTGGGCCACAGACTGATTTCGATGTAGACATAAAAAATACTATATTTAATGGGTATAATAAATACTTAATTATATACTACTTACTTATAACTAAGTAATTTAAGCATAAACGACAGTTACGTACTATGTAAACTATAGGTAAGTGAAAAACTATAAGTAAACGGTAAGCCTACTATAGAGAGCTTTTGTTATTATAATATTTTTTAGAGTATTTGTCTGTCTGTGCGCTTGTTCCTGCTAATCTCATAAACGGCTTATCCGATTTGGATGCGATTTTCATTTACGGATTATAACAAGTTTAGGGTAACATTTAAAGTTTATTTAATTTCAATCAGTTCACAAAAAAAATGTATCATAAAAAACATTAAATCATAATGAAAACAAAATAAAAGTATTCTGAAACGGAGCGGCTACTGCTCCAAGAATTTGTACAAACAAGTATTGGATTGGACGGCATAAATGTTGAACATATATCACAAGTAGCAACTAGCGCGCAGTCTACCGGATATTAAAGTGGTCAGTGCAGCCCATGTAAATCAGATGGAACTATTACTCACTTCTCTACCTAATACGAGTATGTATGTGTAATACTGGGCACGATACTACGTACAATATCTAGTTTAGCCGTAGCTGTAACTAATCCCCTAATTTTCACGTTTTTAGTGGAAAGATTAATCATAATTTACGTTCCGTTTTCTGTAGACCCAGTCACTCCACAATAGCGTAGAATAAGTTAATATAATCCAATTAAAATTTCCTTCAACTTCTGTCAGGGTCGTGTTTCAAATTCGAATAAATCTCCACTCGAACTCGACCGACGGAAATAGCACTTCGTCCGTCCATAAATTTCAGTCTATTTAAGCAATCTCAAACGAAAAATCAGAAATGAGCCGCATACATGTCGCCTTACACATAACTGTCACTTAAAATACGAGAAGATTCGTTACAAGCTGTTTTTTTCGTAGAATAAAAGGGTGCGTTTGGTAATTTACAGAATTCCAATAGTTACTTGGTTTTTAATTCATCCAATGGAGTACATACGAGTACATACGGACACCAGTAGGTCTTTTCTGGCTGATTGTCTTTTCTTTCTGTCACGATGTCTGAAGCGTACCTACTTTGCAACGCTGCTCTAATGCAGATTGGTCGAAGGTCCTCTAATGCCATTAAGGACTAAAAACTGCATATCGAGCACGTTCACCAATTGATAGTGACGTAGTTCAGGTGGTTGGATTCCCGGCCGGGGCAAACATTAAAGAAACCTATTGCGAGGTTCTAGGCTTGTAAGCGCTTGTAAAGTCCTTGTCGACATCCGTACGCACTATACTAAAACATTTTTTCCTTCAATAACCTCGTGACTCCGAATAATGGTAGCAACATGAATCTGATAACAAACACCTTTGCGATCTCGAGTAACCCCTTTATACCGTACGGTTTAACAAAGTGAGCTGTTTTCACTAAAATTAATCGTACCCGTCTAATCGCCACCAACAATAATATATTTTATTTTAGGTGGTATCAGCGTCACAATCGATGCGAAGCGTTAGCGTATGATACGCATCGGGTAAATAAATAATTAATGCAAATTTATGGAGCGCGCGGGATTCAGTGCGACTTGCCGCTGCCTAGACTTGTTGCTAGGTTCTAGATATCCGCGGAACAAGAATCAAATCGTCTTCGCATTAATCTGCGGATGCGGAGGATTTCAACCTTGGTATTTTTGTTATCGATATCGAAGTACATAGCTACAAGTTTGCGTTCTTACCTTTTGAAATTCTTTGGTCCTTTTTCCGGGTATCGAGTCCAAACCAACCTTTCCTCACAGCACACAGGGTTGAACTACGGATAAGACAATTGCCAGCCTACATCTGTTTCTGCCGCAGTGTCGAAGAGCTAGAAACATTATGCGACATCACACTTTTTTGTTCCTGATGTCCATAGGCGACGATGACCATTTGCTATCAGGTAGGTTGAAATCTGTGAACATCAATCACATCGCAATCATTTGCGAATTGATTCGCAATCGCAACGCGCGTTTTGCGACAATACGTCACACTTGTTGATCAAATTTTTAGTCCGCTCTGGGACAGTGCGTGGGTAAGACGTGCGGATGTTTAAAATAGTAGAACTTGACGCAGACTTTTTAAATTTTGGTAATTGAGGGTCGCCACATAAGTAACAAAAATTATCACAATAAACTTATTGAACAAGACGCCTGAAAGAGCATCGATGAACAGTATTTCACCATTTCCGGAAGCATACAGGAATTCTTACCTTGTAAGATCATTTCTTTAGACGTGGTGGAAACCTAATAGCTCTGTTCGCATTCCAAAATAATAACCGAAGTTTAATTCGTCTAATTTAATTCGTTCTTACTGCCTCGTATTTTGGATGAAAATAGTTCCCATCAGCGTTTATAATTGTAATAAGCGGATGAACTCAAGCCTTTTTCCGTATATATTTAGAGCAATAACAGCAATAAAATATCCTGTTGTCGATTCAACGCTCCCTAAGATTATTTATTTTCTGTCGAAGGAATACCCAAACTGGGAATAAAATTAACTGATTTACTTTTTCCATTTCGAATGTACTTAGAATAAATAAGTAACATTTAATTTTTATAAATTACGAGATTAAGAAACAACGTCAGTGACTTTTAATATCTATACACCGTGGGAAATGTCATAACGGTATTCGATGTCTAAGGAAATGCAAATTGCCTAACTAGTTTTAATGGGTTTATAAAGTGAAATCCGATTAATTATATATCCTGTCATCATATATTTTCGACGTTTTTTACTACGAATATTATCAATGATAATCTCGAATTTTCGAGACATAAGGAGGTTATTATACCATATATTGGAGTCTAGATTAATTTAAAGTGTCTTCTGTTTTATATTCATTAATTAATAAAACAGCGGGTGTTCCACATTTAATCGCTTTAATTTTTAATATTATTAACTTTTGTTAACCACTAAAGTTCGTTTTTTAAACGGAAGTGGAGAATGGGCATAGTCTATGCACCTTTGGGTACAAAATACAGAGCCTGGGTTAAGGAGGAAAGGTGAGGGGGAAACTTGCGGATGGTTTATGGTGCAATGGTTACCATGTCAGGCTTCTGTTCGAAGGGTCTTGGGTTTCCCAGCGAGGCGGAAATTTTAATGATGAGTTTAAATTTCCGGTCTCGGTCTAGGCGTGTAAACCGAAACGCAGGTTCTCTTGAGGTCGGTTGTAAATGTATCGCGGCTCTTCAGATCATCAGATGTAACCTACCAATGACCCCAACAATGTAATAACTTGAATTTCACTATCAATTATAAATAAGAAAACATTTTCTACTTTTTATTATTATGTTCAATTCTAAACCTCTTTCAATTAATTGTTACGACAAGGTGGCAAATGAAATTAAATTTATTCTAAATAGGTTATTACAAACGACTTTTTGAAATTGAAATTGTGCCATCGATTCAAAATGCAAAATGCTATTAGGTATAATTCAAAGTCAACTATTCTAACATGATGAATGATTAATTATAATTGTCATAATTTAAATTAATTAAGGCGCTATTACACCCAAAATGTTTTTTACTATCTCTCTAAACCGGTTCGTAATATCTACACTAGTTACTAAAAATGAATTTGAATTTTATATATAAAATATTTTAATTTTTATATCCCTGAAACAACACAGTTACATTAAAAAAAAAGTTGTACACTCGTTACAATAATTATGTTCCCACCAAAATTGCAAGTTAATTAATCTACCTGTATGTTACTTTTAAGTTTATTAATTATCGATACGTCTGTTAGTTATCTTAAGTTAAAATTAAACAGTGTTGACGGTATACAAACTTGTCGACGTAATTAACTGACGTAAGTCCGCTGATTAAATTTCCCGTATTTCGGTGTCGGTAGCGAAATACTTTAAATACGTAAGTTCGAGCGACATTACAAGATTTCTCGTATTATTTTAAATTAACATAATTAGATCGGATATTTTTGTTTCGTAGATCTTTCGTATAAATGTTTTTGTCTGGTATTTTATATACTGTGAAGATAATTCATAATTACTAGATTCTTTTTTTGTTATGACAAGGTCAGTTTCGATATGTTGTGAGTTGGAAAATTTTGTATGTGATACGGTAATGAGTTAGGTCGTACTAATTTAAATTTTTTATGTTCTTTTTTCCGTCTATTGTACGTAAGAAAACAATAATAGACATAGTCAAAGATCTTATCGCCAATCAGCGACTTCTTCCTGACAACCTTTTAAGCTACGTATTTAATAAATTAGTTTTGTATATGCGTTTTATAGGCTTAGGTAGGTTACACGCGTGCACTTGGCTTGTTACAGTACATTACTCCCTTGTTTTTAAATGTATCTACTAAGTAGACAATTTAAAAATTTGGTACATTAAACAAAGAAAGTATTAACTGATGCATTCCCAATCAGAAACATATGTAGATAATAAATATTTTAAATATACATTGTTAAGTAACTGAAATACATTGTGAAATACATAGTGCAAGTATTTGTTATGTAAACAGAATATTAATGTTTATCATAATTTTAAAATAATAACTTCACGTAGGTGCGAGTATAAAACAAAAATTACCATGCTCTTCTTTTACCCTGCTATAATTCTATAATTGTACTTACACAGGAAAGTAACCCGGAAAATTTCCCTACATATAATTAATTATTTACGTTATCGATTATCTCATGCTGATTCGACTCGGACTTAATCGCAGTTTTTCACGAACGAGAAATATTTTAATATGCGCATTTACCAAATATTTTTTAGTAAAGTTTATTTTACTCCGTCTTTAGTTGGTTCCGATCGCAAGGTGTCGGCTCTGAATGGTGGCTAGTTTTGTAATTAATCGTAAGAGGAGTTGATTGTAACGACGACAGGGGAATGATCCGATAGATTTATCGCCCTCTACGTACGAGACCGTAAATTAATTCGCGGATTCTTGCCACTTCGAATTGGTTAAGGAACATTTTGTCTAATATTATGTTTAGATAAATGTAAAAAATATTTTTTTTATAAAAACTCGTAATCTAATATTAAATAAATACAACAAAAAATAAACGCTTAAACACTACCCCCCACATTAGGATTCCCTGTGCCGTGGGTGGCAAAGACAACACAAATAATACATCACCAACACCCATGACCCGCGAACAAAAATTCACCTGTTACATGTCTTCCCTGGCTGGGAATTGAACCCGGGACCGCTCGCTTCGTACTACTAACTACGGGGTCGTCTATAATTACATACTTAATATTAAATAATAAAATCATTCGCACTCCCGTTACAGGCAATACTTCATTAAAACTCATATACATACATATAACAGCGCCAAAAATCGATTACTCATTACATCGTTAGCATATTATTATAGTAATTTAAGCTGTAATTACAATCGGAAGCGCTACCTTGCAGGGTGGCGATATCGATAAAAAATCAAGCACGTACCACGATAAGCTATCTATCGATGTTCGGTACAAAAATCGTTGGTGGCACCTACTTAATCATGTCTGTGGAGTGCACCTGCCCGCATACATATTCATTAGACTCGTATCGGTCCACAGTCAATATCAATGACTGTTTTCGCGACACCGCTATGGATACGCCGAGATAAACTACATGAATTATTCCGAATGAAAAAACAAACGAGTCCTCCCATTCATGATAACCATATGACGTTAAATGAAGGGGTAATTAGGATAAGTTGTTTATAGAATGCTCGACATTGATACCGTTTTTTATAAAGTTCGCTAATGATGAACGTTGATAGTAACGTTTAGTTGTATTCTTATGTACATAATTATGTTGAGCATTTTGAATACGATATTATGATAACAGATAAATTTTATTTTATTTTACTTCGTGCATTTTTTTGCATTCATTAATTTTAAGTGGTGTAAAGTTATAAACATATGTAAAGACAATTTCACATTTTATAAAATATTCCGCTGCCATTTGGTCCACAGAATAGTTCTTCCGTGTTTTGATCCAAGGCTTTCTTTTGTTCATTTATTTGTATGATTCAATTTCAAACCATACAAAACTAGTAAATATGTATATGAGCCTATTTATTCTAAGATATATAGATAAGAGTCTTGTTCTTTCTGAAGCTCGTTGAAAGGAATCTAGTGATGTCATTATCAGATAGTAACGTGTATCGATAAACTATTTCATCGATTATGTTTTAAGTAGACGGAGCTTTTTCTTGTAAAACGGATCTGGTGTTATGAATTCAAAATGGGACTCTGTAATTTTGTTATTATATACCGCTCTTATTAAAAAAAACGTAAGCGAAGTGTCCATTTAATTCAAAACTTGTTTATTTAAGAATAGCTTTGTAAACAACACGTGTAGTGTATGTGTGTGGTCGTGTTCTATAGCGAATAATAAGCGGTGTGCCCGCTTCCTTTTAAGCCGGCAACTCGTCTGTGATGCTGATGCCCTTGGTGTCAATAATGTTTATGGGCGACGTTGAATATTTACAATCAGGCGGTTCATCTGCCTGTATATGAGCAATTTACATGACAAAATTTGTAACTTATAGACTGGATTATAAAAAATATTCGATTGGTTATAGTTGCGTTGCCGTCCCTATAAAGCTATGTCGATCCCATGCGGTGATAAATATTGCGTGCTGAAAATTTGTATCATACGCAGCGATATGTAGGTTCCTACGGATACAAATAGTTACAGATTGACCTAATCCATTCTGGCGTTCTATATCGAGATCTCGGCGTCCGATACGTTCAACCTGTTTAGCGTTGATGTCTGACAATGATAGAGCCCATCGGTAATGAGTACCGGTAGTTGAAATTTAATTGTCTCAGGCCGCGGCGTCATGTACCCGTTTTCATGTTACTGTCGGGCACATAGCCGAGAACGTGTGTGCGATGTGAACTGACGGCGACTAGACTATTCGATTTCGAACTGCTAATTATTGGTGTTCGGTGTTTGTAATTTTTGTTCTATGATGATGTGCGGTTTTTAAATGTTTGTATTTAATTTCACGAGTAATTATTTAATTAGCCAGGTTATTATTATTACATCTAATTAAAGCTAACTCAATTTCACTCTCTTTTTCGGCTTCAAAATAATGAAACGTATAATTATGCTGGAACTAAAGTATTTTATTCTGCTACAAACACAAGTACCTACTTACTCACTTTACTCCGTGACAGTATTAATCAAACCGAACAATAGCAAGAACATGCAAATATTACCAATTAGATTCGTTACATAGAAAGAAGAGAAATGCAAAGAGGAGTCGAATTCAATTTAAAATGAGATCAGTCTACGTTCCGCTTGGGCCCGCGTCGATCGGGACGAAATTGAAAAAAAGGAATAAAAAATTGGAGAGCGGAATAAATAAAAATAGAGATCCCGCTACAGCGCAAGTCGCCGTTGAAATGAAAATAAAACAGCAAAATGCTTTTTGTGGACGAAATAAATTAAAAAGTGTGTCGCGATTTTGTGAGCGAAAACCGGTGACGGTTTCACCCGACCCGACTGGGGCCGCTGTCTATGACTAGGTATCGTGTAGTTTGTCGTGGGTAAGAAGTTTTCCACACGGGTTAGGAAAGTTCCACCTCAATTTTCGTGTAGCGACATTTTACATGTGCGTCTTATCAGTTTTATGAATACTAATTTTAAACAACTACTTATCAGATTACTACAGTAATTTGTTGACATGTCGTGTTTTGGCTGGGCGATTGAGAGCCAGTTATTTCTCTCTTCCCTGGCCGGTAACGCATCGGTGATTTCCTTGGTGACGGTGACCACTTGATATGAAGTGACTGGTCTGCTCGACAGTCAGCTATTGAAATAAAAAAAATGAATTTCGTGTTTTCAGAAGTTACATTAAAAAGATTGTATCTCGAATCTTTATAATAATTATGCCTTTTGTGATCAACTAGCATAAATTGTTGCATGATTTTCCTGTTTATAATAATTATGTTTTACAATAATAAGTGATAAATATATATAGTGATAAATATATATAGTGATAAATATAAACAATAAGTATAAATAAATAAAAGAACGCAGATTATCTGCTAATTCGTATTAGATCAGTATTATGGTCGTATCCTCCTTCTCTAAGGAAACCCAAACTCGGCAGAGGACATAATGTCATAATTTAGAAAAAAGGGTTACTGTTTGGTATTAAATGACTTAACGATAACGCTTAATTAGAATACATATTTCAAATGTTACCTAATTTTCAGAGTGCAATTTTCACGTAGAAAGGTTTTAGTTTTTACCTATTTTTAAAAAACACATGAAAACCCGTTGAGCTTACAAGCTTTATCGCGTAGATATACAAACATTTTGTTTAAAGTGATGATAAAGTTCCATAAAATGTCTTAATGTAATCTACAAATTCATAGACGAATGCACTCGAAACGGTAGGCGTTCATAACAATGGGGTGCGTTACCTAAATTGTATTTGTGGGTCGTCACGCTTGGGGTGGGGGAGGCGATTAGAGGGGCCCTCGAACCGTAGGTGGTTGTCCACCGTATTCATAGGCTGGAGGTGAAATGGTTAAATTGATTGATTCATGCAATGATGCCTCTATTTTCTTTGTTGGATGTAACATCCTGTAGCTCGGTTACTATAGTTGCTCTACTCGCTGAGTAAGCAGTCTCAGGTTTGATTCCAGCTAGGGCAAACATTTCAGATTTTGTTTGTTCTTAGGTTTTAGTGATATCTCGTAAGTGTAGGTAAGTCCGACACCATCAAGTGTCAGCATTATTTTATTTATTACTAGTGGACTTGCACTCGCCTCGCTTCAGGAAACATGTCCCTTAGTACGCACATTTATTCACCGATTGGAACAAAATAAACTTATTACTACAACAAAATATACTTATTAGTGAAAACCGCACCTAAATCGTATCGTTTCGGAGATTAGGGCATACAAAACCAAAGACATACAGACAAACATTGTAATAATCATTGTTTTGGGTTCTATTGCGATAATAAAGAAAGACCACAGTAAAAGCTTTTCTCATATAGTAGAGTTAGTATACTCGTAAATTAAAGGCGTTTTTGACATATTATATTATGCGTAAATCATCGTTAAAATTACGTTACATACCTACATGATATGTCAAATAATAATTATAATAATACTTAATAATACGTTCTGGGATATTACGTAGTTACGTACTTATATTTGATGTTTTTCAAGTTTTTGCACTAAATTAACCACTGTATACAACAAAAACAAATTAATAAAACACGAATTTAATTTATGTAACGAAATACCTTGAGACTTTTACGTCTAAATTATAATTTTTTACTTTGTATATTATAAAGTCTGTACTATACATACGGTTCATCTGTAATCCGAGTTCCACTTAAGTTGTGGGGGCAATCGGGAGCCATAAGCATTACCGACCTTTATGTACTTTTTTGACTGAAACTATAGTTTAAATTTCGTTAATTTTGTTTTTAATTCAACCTATTACACAAACATATAGCGCTCTTAGCTGTTGTATGTTTAAGATTTTTTTTAAATACGATCCTTGACAACAATCCTTCACATAAATATAATCCTAGCCGGAAATCAAACCCGGGACCCCTCGCTTCGTAGGCAGCGCCACTACTAGCTACGGGGTTGTCCTGTTTAATGTGATCGTTGATATCAGCCTATCAGCAACCCTTTTCGTATTTCAATCCACAACGGAATCAATTATTATTTTTTTGCATGTAAACGGGTACGACTTTTAATTGTTTTAATAATATTTCGACCCAGTTGCATGGATCATTTTCACGGGAAGAGATACAAAATCGTGAGTACCCGTTTACATGCAAAAATGTGTAGTGTCCGCGATGATTTATCAATTTAAAATCATTGTTTCTTATTTCTGAGTAAAGTAATAACTAATTATCTTCTTTCGTGTATTGAGTGGCTAAGGACAAATCGGGCCCACAAACAGAATTATGCTCTTAATACTGCTCTTAAAACTCGACCTTAGGGCCCTTTGCTTGACTGGAAAGTTCACTGATAACTGCGTTTCGAAGGTTTCAAATAATGTCTATTTCTTTTTTAATTACAATTCAAACTAATTTTCTACTTCATTTCTACTATTATCCAGTTGTTTACAATTCAAATGAAGTCGATATTTGCTATACTTAGTTTAACGCTGAGTCTGTTCTGTCTGTTGAATCTAAAACGATTTGCAGGCTGAAAACTTCGTTCATTCGGAGAGCTTCTGTACGTAAATTACATTAAGCAGTTCTTCTACTTTTCTAGAAAAGTTTCGATTGTTAATTAGTCGTGCATTTGATCAAGTTTAGCTTCGACTACTTGTTGTCGACTACTACTAAGTATATGAAACTAATTTTACTAAAAGCTCCATCTTCTCAGTCGTTATGCTCTTGGCAGAGCGGTCATGGTCGTCTTAGGAAGGTAGTGGCACGCTTAACTATCTGTCTCAACTCCTCTCTGATAGCTGCCTTCTTTGTGCATGGATGCAGCGGTTCGTTCCGCACATCTCTTATCTGGTCAGTCCATCTCCTTGGTAATCTGCCCCGACTTCTAGTGCCCTGTACTCTGCCTTGGACCCCTAGACGTTCTATGGACAGACTTTCATCACGTCCAGAGAAAACAAGATAGTTAAAACTAACTCATATCGGGATATACCTACTGCCCCTACTGCACTTACGAGTAAATGCGAAAGTAGTTCAAACAGAAACAATAGTAGGCACTAATAACAAAGTTTCATCCCTTCGACTCGTACTGCGAAAGCGTTTAAGGAGATGGTGGCGCAAGAAAGTTTTGTAAGAATTTTTAATGAGGCGTCGGGGTGCGGGTCGCGGGGCGGGCGGGGGCGGCGTCGCGGCGGCGGAGCGGCAGTGAGCCGCGCGCGGCCGTCGCGCCGCCCGCCCAACAGTCGCCCGCGGTCGCCGACGCCACGCTCGCAGTCGTCGCCGCCGCCGCGATGCCGTCCCACGCCCGCACCGCCGCGCGACCCTCGCTCGCCCTCTGAGCTCGCGCGCGACCTGCGAAACTGAATAAGTTCGACAAATCCTCCTCTTACCTGGACCACTATATAGACGGACGAGTGTTCGGTGATAGTTTATAATCACCCGTCGTAGTTCTATAAATATTTTTCATTTTCTAGTACAAAATTGTAAAATATCTGGTAGATTTAAATTAGTATTTTTTAAAGTACAAAGTATTGTAACATAGCAGCGCCGTAGCGTCTATAGAATACATACGATTAAATACAGGGTCAGTTTTGTATGAAGTCAATGTGATTGTAGTTTAAGTCGCCGAAACAAGATCGCCACTGTTCATACCGCTTTAAGATTACCGGAGTTAATTTTAAAGGTAAGTTGGACTATAGAACTGGAGAGAATTTCGTGTACAGACGAAAAACGGAAACATTTACATATTGCAAACAAACACGCGCGGAAAAACCAAAACAAACAATAACAATGTATCAAGCGAGTCAACGCAAGTGTTCTGCACGCAGATAGTCACTTGAGACTTTCTTAAATGCCGGAATATACAAATTCCGGTGTCGAAGTCGGCGATAGTATGATTAAGCGTTGCAGTGAGCCCCTAAATCACAGTAGGTGGCAACGGCGGGCGACAAGACTCCGCCGCTCGCACTCCACAAATTGTTTGTCCTGCCTTTAACAATATAAATTTAGAACGAACGAATGCCGATCGTAAATCGAATGCCTCGCGATTGTTTTGAATATAGCAATGAAATGTAACAGCAGCGGACTCGATGAATGCACCGCTGTGCTTGCGCCGAAAGTTTGATTAATCATTTGTATAGGTTTGCGTTAGCGCTCAGCTTGCTCGGTGCATTCGGATTATAAATCGTTTACCAACTAATGCTTCACAGATGAAGTCAAGGTTTTATTTGCATATCACGTTTACGATCAACATTCTAAATTTACAGTTGGTTTGCTGTTTCTTGTGGATACTAGAGACATATAATAAATAATCAGCAGAGGAACAATAAAACAAGAACGCTCCTAACCGCCATAGTTACATAGAGAAATGCATAGAAATTTGAATTCACACATATACATTGCTTAATTTGCAGCTTAATGTTACATTAGCGACGCTTTAGGCCCGTGGGAATGTACTGTGTTCGGGAAAAACTGTAAAACTACCTACATTATCTCTTGAACAAAATAAACAATGACTTTCGACACGAAACGGCTTAACATAACTAAAAGTTTGTATCAAGACATATCTATTAATCTTGCTTGCTCTACGTTTTTTAATAAGCTTTAATTAAGCAAATATGGACCATAAACATAACGGTTTTTGTAATCAACGGGTGGTCACAAAATTTTTTTAAGGAAATATGTTTTAAAATGTAACTTGACATTTGTGCAAAAATGAAAATAAAACGATAAATCCAAAAAACTGGAACAAAACGCGTTCAAATCTTTGAGGAAACATTTTTTACGTTCAGCGAACAAACGTTAAGAACAAAACGCCGTAAATCATATTCGGTCTTTTGTAGCGGAAATAACAAAGGAAATGAGCTAGCCGGGTTTTTTTATATTCCTAAGATGCGTGGGCCTAACGGACAGTAACAATGTTACGAAATGTTCCGAACAAGGTAACAATGTACGTGAATGGGCTTGCGCAAGAGTTTCTAAGTTTTGTTCACGATTTTCGTGAACAGAGTAAATGCATGTTGATATTTTTGTCACTATTGTCGGCGGGGTGGTCGGTGAAAGTTGACGCATTGTGATTTAGATATGCGCAACAGTTTTGTTTAAATCCGAGCCTATTGACGTCATTCTGTAGTTTGACGGTGTATGAGAACCTGCAGTTTATTGTATCACCTTAATACGTATTTGAACTCTTTTTTGTATGGGTTTTTATCGTCCAGGTTTAGTTTATAGAAAGCTCACTCATTATTTGAATCAAATTACTGATACAACCAATTAAGTAATTAAATCAACTAAGTAATTAAAATCTAAATATCATGTTTGACGTATTTTACATACGTATTTTACCATAATTATACCTTCATACATTAGAATGTGAGTTAAACGTCAAAAGCTGTATCATAATTTGTCTTTGTTTTCAATTCATATTCTTCAACAAAATAATTCGTCAAGCGTCCGCATATTAAATAGAAACATGTTATTCATTTATTTTCATCTAAGTCTTGTGTTTGTTATATTGTTGCCAACTATCTACGGATTTCATTCTGTCCTGTTAAGCAACCGATGACATCTCTGAAATCGTGGCCCGGTCAATTTTACTCTGTTTAATTTATTATTTTGATTTCTTTGCAGTGTCAAAAAGTATAGTTTTATGTATTTTATTCTATATTTATAAAATAATATTCTAACAACTTTTTAGATACCCAAATATTAGAAATAATTATATTATTTTTTGACATAATAAAGAGGCTTTTTGAATAAAAGTTAATGAAGCTTTATTTTACTACCAATATTTATTTATATCTACTCTAATTAGTATCCTTACTCCTGTGATATTAAAAAGTTTAAAGTCGATGATTATAAGGTGCTGTAATTTAAAGTAAAACGTAAGGTAAAGAGGTAGGTTAAATCAGTTTATACTTAACTTATTATGAAAATAATAAAATATTTTGTAAAGCATAAACTAATATTAGGCTTGGCGATGAAAAGGCGGTATGTATATAAACAATATTGAACTAAATATAGACATAAAGTTTAACGATTATATACCTATCAATGTAATAGGTGTTTTAAAAAAATATATTATAAATTTATATCGGTGGTTACAGAAGCCTACAATATATGAAACCGTTATCTAACCCATACCACGCAAAAACAACGGTGCAACACTAGTGCCAGTACCGTTTATGATATAAATCATTCGCGAAACGAGTAATTAAAACACAGTGCACAGAATCAGGCATTCCGAATTTACGGGGCGCTGTGAGCGACGCGAAAACACGAAAGTGATATTGCAGGATCGCGGGAATATGGAAATGGGAAAATTGCAAGTGAAAATATTGTGGACGTTGTCATGGCTGCGTTTATTGTTTTTGACTTAATATATTACTGCCGTTTAGTGGCAGCCTCTGAAATGTATTGCGTATCTATTCAAAACAATTTACCGTCTGTGATTCACTTGCGAGCAATAAATGTCATTACCGAAACCTGTTTTAAGTCCTTTTTATATTTATAATTTCAATTCGTTCTCGCCTTAACATTCAATAAATTGTTGATTTATATTTGAACGTAATTAATACACATAGATTGGTTTAGGCAATATCGTAAACTTTACAAGAATCAATTAAACGCATTTAGTATAGGAAGTCGTTATTATGCATGTTACCAATAAAATATTAGAGATAAGGTCACTAACTGAATACTGGTTACGGTGTTAAAGCTGACACTATTACGGAGATTAGGAAGAAAAAGTGTATCAAAAGACTGGTCGGACAAGATCGTAAAACTCAAACGATCGAACTACATAGAGTCAATCGTCTTAGGGCTTTTACTCACAGTGCGGTGTGAGATGTGTTCACTGTTGCGTTTTATTTAAACAACTTATGAGAAACTGTTTGTTAAATAATCGTGATAAAAATAGCAGATACAATGAAATAATGTATGTAGGCTTGGCTAGGCACCTCTGTACATTATGTACATGTATGTGTATGTGTATATATTGACTCTTGTATAAAATTGTTCGTACTTAAAATGTAATTTTAGTTTGAAATTTTTTGGAAATTGACCGTCTCAAACTCCTAACTCTCTCTTAAACTCCTACAGTGTAACAATTATAACGAAAAGAGTTTTGTTTCAAACAAGTGACCCGTGACATCTTTCTTCTTTTACCTTATTTAATAAAAAAACAGTAATAGGACAACATAACAGTGTAATCGAAAATGACAACGCAAAACGCAACAGCGGTTGCAACGCAGCGACTGATCGCCGTGTGTAAAATCCTTAGAAACAATCGTAAAACAACCAATTACCGCTATAAGCTCAATACGCCAATTAAGGTTAGTATTACGAGCGTATAAACGGTTGTTGGGCGAACGAGGTGGGCAAGTGCGTCGTAAAGTAGGATTTAATGGCCCAGTCGACTACGGGGGAATCCCGACACTTGAGTTTGAGCCGACAACCAAAATAAACAGCGTTCCTTCGTTCTCTACACTGTCTGACATTTGTAAATAATACAAATGATTTTCTGATATTGAAATACAACAATCATAACGCGCATCAGAGACTGAGAGCTTTTATGCGTATATTTTTCAGGTCTAAAGCTGTTCTTACTAGACACGTATTACCAAAGCTATTTGTGGTTATGTAATGAGTGTCATAAAAAAATTGCCTAAGTAAATGTTAAATATGTAAACTTTCGTTTGCAAACATTGAATAATGTTAAATGAATTACAATAAAAAAATCTAAATATTGTACTTAATACAACTTTGACGTATCATTAACGGTTAAACGCTATTAAATGTTACAAAAAAAATATTGACAAACCATAAACATGTTGATAAAATTAATACAAATTCATGGAACGAAATGAATCAAATAAAATCAATTTGATGAGTAAAAACCCGCAGGTATCTAAAATCGTCCCAAAATGTAACCAGTTGGGACCGGTTTAGAAGGCACCGTTTCATTGATGAATATTCTCAGACCACAACAAGAGTGACGTTGACATTCGGATGCCCTTAATTGGTATATCCAGTTTTTATGTATTTATTGCTTTTTTTCTCATCTACTCAAGGCGACTTGCCGATACAAGGTCAAAATAAAATATAACATCCGACGTAACTTGTAAAGTTTCCTCCTATTGACAGACATTTTGCCCAAAAATATTACTGCCAAAACCAGTACCATTCATAATGTCTTAAATCCTGTAGAAAATATCAAGTGAGCAATAATATTCGTCGTAGGAGGAAATAAATAGTTCGGCTCATATATTTGTATTAGTTTTACTAAGCTACATTAATTTTGATAAATAATATTGAATTACATAAAAAGCGAATAGAGAGATATATGTAGATGCATGGGGTTTTAGAAATATTTTAGGAATTCAGAATATTGTATTATTTTCTTATACTTTCTCTTTACAAATCTTAATTCTCTAGTAACGTAAGGCAACTGTAGGTTCAAATACATGCACTTTGCAATACTGATCTCTATTAAGGCAAGAATGAGAGGAGACCCGTGCCCAGCAGTGGGACAGCTATGGGTTCCGACGAACGAACGAACGAAGGCAAGCGTTAATTTATTTCCCAAGTATCGGAAAGGCATCTTTTCTTTCTCATCTTTCGCAAGCCGCCGGGCTATGAGCGCTTTAAGATTATGATTTAATTACACTTAACTTCGAGCAATTAGAGGCGTGTGCAGTGTTCGAACCAAGATCACCGAAATTGAAAGCTCAAGCTAAAACCTTTCAGATATTATCTAACAATAATAAAACACTCCATATTATCAACACAATTGATAAATGGAAGAACAACGAGACGTCACGATAGAAAGATAACAGATGAAATCAAAATGTCAAGCGACAATCATAGTTTCTAGAACAAGATGAAACCATTGATTGCCCGCACAAAGCCATCCACATTTAACCTACCAAATAGATTACCAAGAAGGAGAGAATTACATTTAGTTATATTTATAGGAGCCAATTAAGCAAACGCTAGTTTCCTATCTGCCTCATCTCCACAGACAACACGGAATACGTCGCGTGACTGCAAACACAGAAATTCTTGTTGTGGGGCACGCTGGCTATTTTAAATTGTTATGTAATGATGGCGGCTATTGCAGACGACGCATCGCTTTTATATGTTACTAGCTGTCCTGGTGAACTTCCTACCGCTCTATAATTTTATTAATAAATATTGTGGTAACTTACCAGCTGAAACCCTTGTTATACTATCACGAAACAAAAACTATGTCTATAATTTGACTCAAGTTCTCAAGACTCAGTTTTACTATGGACAATCATTTTTTTTGTGGTTAACTTTTCAAATGTTTTAATAATTTACATATTATCCTATTCCGGACGAAGAAAAATCCAAAACACAAAAATCATAAAAATTGATCCAGCCGTTCTTGAGTTATAAATAGTGTAACTAACACGACTTTGTTTTTACACAATATACATATAATAGACTATAGATTCGTAAATCAGTATCCCTTGCGGACTATCCACGGGTATCGAAGGTATAATTTTACAATGTCATGCAATCCGTTGTTAGGTATCAGGTAGATACTGATACTTGAGGCGGTTATGTTTAAGTTTCCCAAACTGCACGACTTCGTTCCTTTATTAAAAATTAAATATTGTAGACTATTATAGCTAGATTAGGAGTTACCGTATTTTCACAACGGACTTCCTTTTTCTTTCATCTCATTATCTTTGCTATAGCTCTCTAATCTCTCTCGGATAAACTATATTATCTTATATCAGCCGTATAATATGCAAGCTGGTTTGATTTCTATTAATTCGATTCAATACATTGAATAATCTATTTGTTTGTGTTAAAGTAATTCATCGACGCAAATAAAAAGTACAACGCGATGGGCCGCGATAGATGCGTGCCGCAAGATTCATTACTCGTAAGACCACATTTAACACTCATGGGCCCTTACTCCGTCACTTATTAGTAGTTAAGACATCTTTATACGATATACGGCATTGCCATTGGATGTTTGCAATATTTAATGAGCAAACAAATATTTTTTTATTTTCCATAGTAATACGGATTTAAATATATTTTTATGCAATTGAAATAACATGTAAAAATATTCACCAAATATTTGCTCAATATGAACATCGAAAAGCTAATAGCATTTACTACACTACACTGAATATCGGCTCGGGAATAGGTGTAGTAGTGAAGAAAATTTTCCTTCAATTCCGCCTGTTTGCTATGCAGGGCGGCGCGGTTCGCCCTGATTTTTGCCCGATGTCGACACTGAGCTCGAAATGTATTAGTGGATTTAACGCCTACGGAATAAGACCCCTGAACCGAGCGTTCTGTGACGGGAATTCGCTATTAGACAGAAACTTCTCGACGTCGATATTGCTATAGCACGCTGTTATCGAGATTGGATTCCAATCTTAAAATCTAATGCTCGATAATGACTCGCCAAAATGGCCGAACGTTGTCAAGAGATTCCGAGCCAATATCGATATTATCTCGAACATCAGACGAAATCTATTTTGGTTTGGCGGGTTTGGCGAACTCAAAAGGAAATAAAGAATTTTTATAACCACCTGCTCTGGCTAAACTTGCATGTAACCACCCAGAAATGAGCAGAGATAGGAAGTGGGCGCTGAGAGGTCTTATCTGTAAAAACGATCGACGTCAGCAACCGAGTTATTAAATACTGAGTCATTACATTGGCAATTTAATAACTCGACAGCAATCTTTAAATTATAAGACCTAGTTGAGCTATCAACATAGTATCACCTAATGGTTGCTACTGTAATTCTGTTCGCGTATAATCTACAAGGTTGATAAAAAAACAAGTATCCTTATTAAAAATATGCCTAACAGCCCTTTTACACTATTACTTTATTCTTAGCTATTAATCGTATATGTTTGTACTATGCTTAGTGATGTTACTTGCAAAATATTGGCATCAGTATTATTTAAACAAAATCGATTTTATATTACTTTTATGGGAATCGCACACAAAAGGTCACAGTCTCTATTTATATTTTAAATTATCTATTTGCACCTGCAAGTTACTTCATATGATGCTATCCAGCGTAACATCGGTCTAGTCTTCGATATTGGAAGCGCTTCGTTAATCCTAAATGATATCATTTCACAACTCTAAGAAATAAAAATACATACTTACTTAATGTTATTGTTTTCATTCTTAAGGGGGTTTAATGACTCATACTAACGCTTTTTGAGATGTAAAAAACTAAAAACTTGTACAGATAATAATCAACAAAGTATTAAAGTGTAATTCATCATAATTTTGTTCAGTGAAATGCTACCGAAGTTGTTGACATTTTGAATACATTTGTCATAATAATCGCTTTAGTAAATCTTTGATTTTGATTAAAAAAACTAACAACACTTTAGTCGTTATAATACCACACTAAAACAATAGTCAAATTAACTGCTACCACAAAGGCTTAAACAATGTTTGTAGTAGAAATTAATTTGTAAGTTTGGCAGATACAAGGTATGATATTTTGGACGTAGGAATCTAAATATCGATACTAGGATTATCGATTATAAAAATTGTTAAATTGTTTATTTTTATAATAACATTTAAATAATTAAACACAGATATTTTAGAACCAGTGTCTAGTGCCATTTTCTAATAACCTGTTTAGAAGGAGGATGTTGTATTCTCGCGGCATTACATGTAATTTCTCTTATTACCAATTGCCTGTGGACACATAAACAAATTGATTTGAGCTTCTTGATCTCAGTTCTTGATAGTGACTACTTTCTATAAAACATATTTACTATTAAGAGTGTTTAACGAAGTATTTAACATAAAATTTTCTTTACCTTTCCAAGCACTACATTTATTTTTTAAATTAAGAATAATATTTTTAAGCTAAAATTTATTCTTCCTTAAGTTCGTTACTAAGTCTGACTCGCTCTTGCTCGATTTTTTTATATCACTTCACGTATTGTGAATATTATTGTTACTGTATATTTGAAAAAGCGATGTAGGTACATAGGAAGCTACAGCTTATACTTTAATATAGATAACTTCTTGAATACGAATAAAAAAACAATAACATAATTATAAGCAAAAACTCGGGTGATAACTAAACAACAAATGAACTTTTTCCATTGCGGTCATCCCCTGAAATTATTAATTAATATTTCCAGTCCTAATTGAGCTGTTAGGGCTATGTATGCCAGGCATGATTACGTAATTCACTCATTACCTCGTTTGGTGACAGGTAATGATTTAATGCCCTAGGCCAACTAAACACGAATTCATAGCGTTCATACGTAGATTAGGTATTTGGTGTTTATATTTAAATAGCTGGCACAACTAGATTCGATTAGGTAAACTATTTAGTTTATTTTACCTATTAGTAGTTACCATAAGGATTTCCATAACTAATTGGTATGATTGTGCTTTCTGATATTGCTAGTTTTGTGATATACCTAATATTGAACATATATATTTATGACAATAGTCACGAACATAGCACTCAAAACATTATTTACTAACCCTTTAAAATGTTATAGACCCTGGATTGAATTCCTAGAACTCTCTTCTCCTTAACCGAGTTCAAAAAAGGAGAAGCGTACAGCTATGACTTTGTTTTTTTATTACAATTTGTGTCCAAAACAAGAAGTAATTTAAAAAGTTTATGAAAATTAAATTGAAATATGTGAAGAAGGAAATATTAATTTATCAGTTCTCGTATACGTATAACGTGACAAAAACCAGTAGCATTGGGTTATTTTTTCTCCATTGCCCTAATGCGATGTTATCTCGAAGGGCGAAGGGCCCAAGTTGGCGGCTTTGCCACTTAAACCTATTTATATCTAGAGGGATACTCTGAGACGACAGATTGGATGGACAAAACGAAGCATCTGTCTGTCGAGTCGCTCGTTCAAACTTTTTAATCGATTTCGGGATTGTGACGCCATTGAGTACGTGGGAGTAAGTTACGTTGAGTCCGAAAGTTTGAAAATTACATGACTAAGCGTATTTTGATTCGGCAATAGCAATAAAGTTTCATAAACTATGCCTTGGCATGCTTGACGTAAGACGTAAGAGTTTAGTAGAGCAGTCTGATAGATTTTGCAATGTATTATTTGAATATGTATTTACATAATTTTTTGGTTTTTAAAACTAAGACTTGACTTCAGAGTACCCTATTATCATTTCAAAAAGATCATACGAATATTTATTCGAGTAACGTGCGAACATTTTTAAATCAAAGTTCTTAAAAGTTACACTAAAGAACGAACGGCAATAAAGATTGTTTGTAATAAACCGATCCTAATAAACTTATACCGCAATAGTATGTCAATCACATAAATCAATTTTGAGCAGGATATTACGATTTGCGTCTATAGCATTCCGCCGGAAATAGGTGTCTAAGATTCGTTCGTCATTAACCTACATTTAAATGTTGTATCATCTAAATATTTTCTTAACAAGTTTTGATTCGAAAGGGCTGATCATAGTCGGGCATTCATTAAAAGCAGATGTGAATTGAGTAATTAATGCGGTGCTTCAGTAGCACTGTAAATGCGTTCAGCATTTGGTGGTTTATCTGAGAATTAACCGCCATTCTAATTATGCATGTGTGCAATTGAAATAAGTGTTACTTAAACGGAGATCGATTGAATTCTTCAACGGTTGAGGAGTGATGCAATATGTTCGTATATGTGTGTCTTCACTTCATATTGTAATAGGTTAAAATTCATACATTTTGTAGTCATAAGCATTTGTGCACTCTTCTTGTATGTTGAATAATTTCCAATATTATTCATCTTTCTTTTTCTCATCTCACGTCTCATTGTTGAGCGGCGTTTCTCTCGGTATGTAAAGTAGGTACCTACGAAAGTACAGACTTCTTTGGGAACATCATCTAGAATTCTCAGATGTGAAGATTTCTCTACAATTTTTTCCGAAGGAAGTAATGCTACATTTTTGCTTTGATATAATTGTGGAAACTCCCATACTAAATTCTTCTTAGCGTGTAGGTAGCTGTAATTTGTAGATGCACAATAAGTTAAGCTGTGTTTGTGGGAATTTTCACCAATTCTACAATTAACAATCTTTGAGTTCGTTGGTGACCTTGCCGATCGAAAATTCCTGAGTTCGATTGTTAATATTTTAAAATGTCCTCTTAATGATACACATACGTAAAAAGCTTTTTATTTTGAATCTAATATCATATACCTATATGTTTATTAATAATAATTATCTTATTTACAGGTACTTACAAGCCAGCGTCCTTCTTACTAGAAGTAATACATACACAAGCAAAAATATAGGTCAGTGTTATTCCTAAGATATAATAAAGAACTACTCATATAATGTCGTTGTGTGTTTGAACTAAAATTATTGTAAGAGGAGCAAATTCTTAAGTTTTTAGTTCAGAAGGCACAAAAACTGACGTCACACTGTCATAGTATATTTTCAAAGCCACGTAATACCAGAACAATGCATAACCGGGAATCCCTTGTGCAATACGCTCCTCACAAAATCTTTATACATTATAAACTGCACCGAGAAAAAGCGTTGAACTTTTTCACAAAAGCTCTCAGGTAAGTATACCATGTAATAGGTAGTGCCGTTTATAGAATAGGATGGAGTCTTATCCGATCTACGAAACGGAGATAGGCGTTTTGAATGAGTGCGAGAGGAACAGGTGTATGCAACTCGGTTGCGCCCGTTAAAGCTTAGAGCTCAGCTGTCTGCTCCGAGCAGTGATGTTTGAAACACGGGACAGGCGGAGCTTAGCTACAAATCACTCAATGTCACAATTTGACATTTGAGATATTAGGTATTTTTTCTATAACTTCGCCACCTCTTATTCCTAGGCGAGTGTAGATATTCTCGGCAATATTCGGCAACTTTACACTTTACTCGTACACAATAAACAAAAATAAAAATAAATAAATTGTAAATCAAAACAAATTAAATTGTGATTTTAATTCGTTACTAATTTCACGTTCAATTTATTTCTAAAAGATCTGGTCGAGGTTACTCTGTGACTGGCCATTAAGAATTCTCACGCCTCATCACAGCGGCCATAAAATTTACGACGATCGTGTTAACATTGTTGTCGCGCCTTTTTTAAAAACCGAATCAAACGGATCTCAAGATAAGAAACGCAGTCCTAAAACCCTCTTATAAACAAATTAGTGTGGTTTACGGTTCTTCTCTAATAGATAAGTTGGTAGTAACCTTACGTACGAATCGAGGCGTTTCCGATTCGATTCCCGGCCGAGGCAGACGTTTAGGTATGTGACAGATAAATGTTTGTTTTCGTGTTGTGATTGTTAGCAATATCATATTTGTGCTAGCGACGCAAGCAATCCTAGCGCGGGGTATGATGGTATAATAATAAATAAACGCTAACACACTGTTAGCATTTAGGTACTTATAATATTGATATGATAAAATTTTGTAAACAAGGTCAGCATGATCATGATGATAATAGTCGAGGGAAGCGGCCACGTTGCCCAAATGAAGCAATAAAAGTCCCGCAGACTGCCTTGTCTATGCCGCCGGACGATGCGCTAATCATAATTTTACTGCCCACATAAATTACCACAGGAACCGAGTTGGATGGGGGCAATAGACCCAGAATTGGATGATGACCGCGCTTTTCAAATGTTTCTACCTATTCGAAATACGTATTAGGTATAGTCAATACATTAACATAGGTGTGTTTGTTAAAATTCTAACTGATCGGTGTCTTTAGGTACTTGGAAGATATTTGGGTGTTTATAAACGGGGTGTTTATAAACGGAATAGACCCCATAACAATGATTTTGAATTTTTCTGGGTTTGTCTGTTTGTTTGTGCATTAGTTCCCGTTAATCCTGAGATTAAAGGTGAAATTAAAATCCTGTTTCTGAAAACAGCCTATCCAATTTGAATACGATTTTTAACATTTAGTGTTTTTTTCTTTTCCAAGGGTTCAAGGGTTCACAAAAAAATTAAATTTAAATAATAAGGTCAAATTTTTTTTGAACACTGGAACAAATAACTTAAGGATACCAGAATCATTGCAGTACTTCCTAAAACGGAGGTTCTATGCTTTTGAAAAAAAATGGTGCAGTCCTAACCACATGCGTTGCACAAATTACGCAAAATGTCTAAACAATCAGCTTTGTCCTTAGAAACAATAACCGGCTATTGTGTGCATAATGAATGCTTGTCCAAACTCCAAAATGCTCGACCGCACGATCTCAAGCTAAGCCGTTATGCTTATAAACGCAGCGGGTAGTACACGAATACACAATTTTAACTTTACACCTCTCATGAACCTTAATGCTGAAAAGATAAAATTCAAATTCGATTATTTTGTAGTTTTTCGTACAAACGAAGAACTTCACGCATTCTAATTCCACATTTTTCCCCATAGACAAAACAATGCTCATAATGAATAACATTATAAGTAATTACAGCTGGGTTGTTGTACATTTGCGTTTTGTTAAAATGCAATTTAGAAAAGAATTTACGATGTAGTAAACCTATGAATGTTTCTGTTACGAAATTTCTGTATAAAATACAATATTTTGTTTCATAGTCCGTGAATCAGTGATCTCGGCACATATTAAAATGATCTTGGATCCGATATTAATATTCCGTAGTTTAAAGTCTAAATATTCAACGTATTGTAGACGATGTTGGTATAAATAGAATTCATTTACGTAAATTCGTTGACTGATGTTGTTTTGACAGGCTCGGTATTCGCTCGGTAGATATGTAGTTCATAATTTATGTTTTAAATATCATAATACTAAAGTTTTTATAGCTCACGACCCACGACTTTACATTTGTAATGCCTTTGTAGTGGGCATTAATTAATTAATCAAGCCAACGGGACCTGGCCGGCCAGCCTATAAAACATGGTATACCTACCTGCGAGAAAGTGACGCAATCTTTTATGGCGACCATAAAGTCGTAGACATCCGTCATAAACAAAATAAATTAGTATGAATGTATAATATTTCACTAATTAGGTAAATTGTTGAGAACCTTTCACACAACTTTTATGGATTGAATCACTGTTATATTGCTCAATTACTGAGTTTTTATTCTTAACTTGAACGGACGATAGAAGAGTCTGATAGTGTAATTTCCTTTTTACAAAATACCTACTTCAATCTTGGTTGTCTTTTGCTTGGCTAGGTTACGTCAGGTTAGTCAAATTCTTTTTATTTAATAAATTAAATACATAAAATATTCCCAGGCGGTGTTAAAATTTAAATTATTGATTAATATTTATTTTTAAGTTTTGTTTGTTCATGTAACTTTCATATTAGCCATTGCACAGAGAATTTCAATGTAACCACTTTGGGTCTCTTCTCCGCCTTTCTATAAGTGTATCGGCGTTGCTTATTTTTTATTTTTACGCTTACTTATAACGCATCAAAATCGTAAGCTTCTATAAAATAGACGTTGAGCTTCACCAATAATTAACTCTTTTATTAACTTAATTTCCACTTTGCACTTACATACAAGAAATAGTTTCATGTATTAAATTTACACTGTAACGTTACACTCTTGAACCTCCTATATTATTTTCTCATCTAACAGTCTCCACTTAGTACATAAGCGGCTAAGCCGAGGCGTCGACGGTTTTCTAATATAGTCGACCCCCGGGGCGCTAAGACGGCGTGATGGATGGTCACTTTATTGAAAACCAATAGGTAACGCGATTTTATACCACCGTGTGTGGTATATGGTCACGCGAGTTGCAGTATTAGTGTTGCGGGGTAATGTGCTTCTTAATTTGATTTTGCGAGGGTGGATAAATAAGTTAGCTTGGTAGAAAATTAAAATTGCTTTGCGCAATTACTATCACACGCTATAGGATCTTTGAACGATTTTCTCCAGACTAAAACCTAAATTATTCTATGAAGAAACGTACACCACACTACACTTAACAAACATGAGTTTCGATAAGACAGCTATTGGATTGATTCGGATGCATACATTACCGTTACAGGATATACCGTTCCGTTTTCAAAGGCAAGTTTTCACCTACAAACGTACAAGTTTGCAGCAGACCTGCATACTTGTATTCATTAGCAAGTAAATCTAAAGCTTGGTCCTTTTACAATAACAATAAAACATTACACATTTGGGAACTAGATTTTATTTTTTGTGATAATATTAAAGTCAATTTTAAAGAAAATTGTGATGACTTAATAAATATTTTGTAACAATATTGCATAATAATTATGGATTATTTTATGGCCTGTTGTATAACAGATAAATAATAACTTAAACGTATAATAAACATAATAATGATCAGACGGATAATAAAATATGAATAAAAAAAATCACATGAGCGTAGAATACGCCATGAATAAAAAAAGAGATATACGACATCAATTAAATCGAAATATCCACATTACTGAATATGTTGCCCTTGATTTCTAATTAGGCACACGTTAATAGATTCGTTGAGTGAACATTCAGCTGTTATAGATATTGTGTTATATGCATGCTCGTTTGCTTACTTAATTCCAATAAAAAAAATTGAACACGATTTTACAAATTTAATTAAAAATATCTTAACAGAAGCTTATACCATAGACGAATAATTTTCTTTTATTTAAATAATACCCTATTAACATTTATTAAAGTCAACTCGCGTATTATATTTTCCGCTTCCCGCGAAGATTCCGCTTATACAGGGTGTAATCGTTAAGTGTGCACGGGCGATTATTCCGTAACTATTACAGATATCAAAAAACTTTAAACTGATATCGAAAGCACTTTACATAATGAGTAAAATAACAATAATAATTTATTAAAAATAAAACGAGAAACATCCAAAAAAAATACATTAAACTGTCCCATACATTTAGTATGAGATAGTAGAAAGGTTTTACTTTCTTTATTTAAAGTGGAACAGTCCCTACTCCCGCGATAAAGAATTTGAATTTAGAACGAACACCAAAGAGTATCTTTCCTTTTGTTTTTATTAAGTATGTTGCTTTTCAGCCAGTTCAAATCAATACGATATTGAAACAAGGTTTATTATTAATTTGAAGTGGTAAGATAATTAATCTACACGTGTGTATCTACTTGAAATTCATCAATATCATAATTATCATACATAATTATAAAATGATATGGGTAAAATGAGTAGGTACTATTCCGCTTTAAATAAAGAAAGTAAAACCTTTCTACTATCTCATACTAAATGTATGGGACAGTTTAATGTAATTTTTTTGGATATTTCTCGTTTTATTTTTAATAAATTATTATTGTAATTTTACTCATTAGGTAAAGTGCTTTCGATATCAGTTTAAAGCTTTTTGATATCTGTAATAGTTACGGAATAATCGCCTGTGCACACTTAACGATTACACCCTGTATTTGAACGAACCTTTCGATGTTGATTCATTAGTGGTCAGTTTGCCATTGCGTATTGTGGTCGGTTGTCAATTGTGGTCATTTGGCCGCGGTTTGTTACCTCCTTAATGCCAATTATGGTAGCAAACAGATAAAATCTCTAGACTTAGAAGGTTACCGTCTTGTCCTTTAATTTGAGCATTAGTTATAATTAGAAAATAGATGTTTCTGTGGTTTGAAAAATTTCAGTCGTAGTTTCTAGGGTCAAGTGCTTGATTTTCAATTGAAAATAAATACTAACACTTTATTTATCATATTATTTTTTTAATTAAAGCTAGTTTGGATAAAGACACACAAATTGAATGTAAGTAATTGTAGTAGGTACAAGACTTCTGATGACGATATAGTACTTAAAATCCTAAGATTTTCGTTTGAACGCAATATGATATAAATTGCCCATTAAATCATTTTGGGTTCTATTGGCCCTTTAAAAAGTCCCCATTCATTTTTTTCTTAGAGATCTCCTATGTCAGACACAAACCAGTTACAATTATAATTAAATATAGATTAGGTATAGGTAGGTAGGTAGGTAGAGGTATAGATGTACAGACGATACAAACATTTTACCAATATACAACGCAAAGGTAAAATTGAAACTTATTCACTTATCTATATTTAATATCACAACTTCCATACATATGTACTTAATATGTAGAAAACACCGATAATCGTACGGCCGGCGGCCGTGTCGGGTGTTCTTAGAAAAACAAAAGAGATTACTCATACCGTAGCTCGAACTCTATCTGAGAATTCCTTGAAGCGCACCAACGCTCTCGTTCGTGTACCGTTAGCAGAAATAGTCTTCCTAATAAATATTTCGAGCCCTTCTTATATGTATACTCGTATGATATTCCTGTACGAGTGAGTCGTTTAGAGTCAATTTAAGTGTCTTAATTGTTAAACTTTCAATTTGAAATGTTGGCTAATGTATTTTCATGCCTTAAGACGTGTAGACTAAATTAAAAAAGTTGTTTGGCAAGGTTATTCAAAGTAATCTTAAAATACGAAAGCTAATTAGATATAATTTTATTTTCTCTACTTTTAATGGACCATAGACTGAGTATTTTGATGTTATATGGGAATGTAAATAAAGAACATGATAGAATATGATTTTTTTGTACATAATTATAAAAACAATAGTTTTATACTCAAGTCTTCTTGTCTTACAAGTCCTAATATGTTTCTTAAATAAGTACAAAATTATGTCCTTGACGAATATAAATTTCTTAGAAAAATTGAAGAACTTCATAAAACTCACAATTTTAATGAATACATATAGAAGAGAAAGACATGAGGCCCTAAAACGATTTGTTTATAAAACACTGATCCCTCTTTTTTACATAAAAACATAACGTAAAAACATTACAACAATACGTTCCTACATAAAAAGTTACGTCATTGTAACACAAATATTCTAAAATAAAAACAATATCCTAAGAGCAATATTCGCGTACATTAACGATAAGCGTCTATTAAGGGTCTGTCCGTACCGCCCCTAGTTCGTGAGACGAGGACGCAAGACGGAGTACAGAGAAAGTTTGAGTGACGTCCCCCCGGCTACCTCCCCTAAGGATTTATGGCGCCATATTGGATTGGGACAAGATGACACGATGCCCGGATAATTTGGGCAACGGTATCACGTGACGGGACCCAAACTGTGAAACGGCACTTTAATTATGATATTGCGAAGCTCATTCCGTTCCAGTCCTAATACTCATGCAATGGGAAACTTTGTTATTATGTGAACTTCGTTGTTATTCAATTCAGTTGCTTCCAGTTGCTACGATTGGATTTATAAGCAGTTTTTAGCGCTTGAATTGCTTTGAATTTTAGCCGATTCTTTTGCCGTACAAGGAGCTGAAATTAAGTAAGGCTTATCAAAGTATAGAATTTACTTCATGTTTCATGTCACATGCAATGAGTTAAATAAATAAATAATTTAAGACACTTCTTATATGGACAATGCATTGTGTGAGGTCGCGAGAAAATGCCGCCCTTATTCTAACAAAAAATGTAATAAAACGAATTAGCACTCAATTTACAAACATTAGCTCTTTTTGCTTCTGTCTCGCATCATGAATGTAAATGAGAACATCGGCGTATGTATGGTTTTTATTGACTAGATCGAAAGGTGTTACAAACAAGGCAAATAGGCTTTCTGCCACTTAAGGCGTTTTCCTTATATTTTTAAGCTAATTTATTGACTCGCGGAATTATTTGTGTCAGTTTGCTTACACGCCATACGTGTTCCTTCAGCACATTTAAGTCAAACTTACAAAAATGGAAGCAATTTTTTTACCGATTCGTCAACAAGCCCGTTCGATTTCTAGGTAGTGTAGTTAAATTTGTAACTTTTGTCAATTAAAAATTGTAACTTTGTAATTTTGTGTCGATAAAAATTGTAACTTTGTAAGTTCGCGTCAATTAAAAATTTATTGTTAATTAAAAATTGAAATGTATAAGGAAGATTCATCGGGGATCTATAGATACGTATTTGCACGCACCCTGTGTAGCTCAGCATTAACACGCACGTACCAATTCGCCGCCCGTGCCAACACCAGACCAGAATAATACTGATTGATAATGCAAGTTGCGAGCTATTTGTAATATGACTAAACTTTCTTGCAAATAGTAATTATTCTCCTGTCATAGACGACTGAAAGATACTATGTTCGATTATGAGCTGAAGTAGGCATTTATGTGACATATAATAAGTCCAAGTCTATTACTTATAACTTTCAACATAGCAGTAAGTAAGTACTTGAACAGATTTAAAATTTACTCTGCCCTCAAAAGTAAACACTTACTTTTTATTTGAATACAATACTACTTATTTTGCTTTTGACGTAGCTATAGACGTCCATAGAAAGTAACTATAGCGGCCAGGTGCAAAATAAACCACCTATTTACACTTTCAATATGTTTTCTGGCCAAGTTCACGGACGTAAAATAACTTTATTGTTTAAAACCTTTATCATTTATTCACCTCACCTTTATCATTTATTGTATTTATGTTTCTAGTAATATTTTCTCAACCGCGCCAAGTGCTAATTTAGATAATGAAAAGTCTAAATAAATGCTACACGTGATATCTACATTTAATTTATAAAGCGAAACATGGGTTGGTTACTACTTTCTTGATAATATACAATTTTATTAAGTAAAAGCTGCCGACGTATTAATCCTCATGAAGTAGGTAGGAACATCATCGAATTCCTAGTCACCAAGTCCCAAGGGTGCGAATTCGGCAAAAACAGAAATCTCGTTAAGATGACAATTTATGGGTTGTTTTTGCTAAATGAAAATAGTCGCGGCCCGTGAACTGAGCAGACCTTTTTTGATTTTCTTAATGGAATCTTTTCGCTAGGGATTTGTGTAGAGAAGTGCGTTTAAGGTTACAATACGCAAAACTTCCATGAAAACGTTTGGCCTAATTTACTTATTTGGGACAGACATTTCTTGATGCTTCGCTAATATATTATTATAAGATTAGCAAAATAATGAGCGAATAGAATCGCTTTACAAGATTAACTTGAAACATGTAACATTCTGAAAAAACCCGAATATCCGAATCCGAACATCCGAATACATTTTATTAGGTTATTCACCTCTAGGTATAAACAATAAATAAGAACAAAGTATCGTACAAAACAACCGCAGGATATCAGAAAATAATAAATATATACCTTTTCTAATTAGTTGCCATTTCGTTTCCTTGGAATAAAGTGCCTGTGGTGGTGGATAGAACTTTCTTTGTATTAATACCTACGCAGGAAGTATTTCACGATTTATGACAAAGTGAAATTTTTGTTACTGTGTTCTTTCATTGTTTTTTGTTATTATTTTGCCACAGCTCCTCACAGGCATTCAGTTGAAAAAAGTCACCGCGGAAACTCGCTTTCGCTTAGCGGAAATGGAAAAACTGGAGGGAAATAAAGGAATAAAACGGTCGCATATGTGTTCCGAAAAACTTTTACGTTATGTTATGAGAGCTGGCGTTGGCTGACCGGACTGCGGCGCGGCGCCGACTTTCTGTTCGAAGAAATATAATTTCTTTTCGTTCACACGCCCAGCAGTAAACAATAAATTATTCGCATCGTTAAAAGCATTCCCCTAGACCTAAGTGTATGTTCCATTCCAATCTAACCACCATAGTCTGAAACTTTTGTATACTTAGTCACATTTTATTTACTTTGTTGTGTTTAATATATAATTTTTAATATTTTTTTTTTATTCAAATAACCGAAAAACGAGCAGACATTCGATGGTAAGTGGTCAGTGCCACCCATGGACATCAGCAACACAATACAATCTTAAATATTAATGAATTATTAAAATTAATACCTTCTCAATACTTAGATTGCTTTAAAAAGTGAATTCATAATGGACTACGTAAAGGTATCTTAATATATATTATTTGCTTGGTGTGATAGTTTGCTTGGTGTAATAGTGATCGCCTAGGAGTCGTTGAGGAGGTCAAAAATAAAATACTCGTACGTTTACGTATTTGCCATGGCTAAATTTTTTAATTTTTAATTTGCGTCAATCCTATTTTCTGTCACATCTAGGGCTGACTAGTAAAGAGTTTCATTGGCATTTAGTGACAAAGCAAATAAAAATGACGAATAGACAATGATTTCTGTCTCAATAACTATTGACACGGGATGGTTTACTCATGTACATGTACTTACGAAATAATATACCTACTGTATCTCTCTTTCGTGATACCTACAATACAAAATTGCAGAAATATGTCAACGGATACAAAATGTCAAAATTGACGGACGTGCTCTTCGTCACAACAATATACCAGACCCTAAGCGTTACTACACGCCACTTTCTTGTACCGCTTTTCTTTCGGATACACCCTCTCGCTCCCACGGGAATAAAAAACCGTAGAGATGCAAATGAAACGATATTTGAAATGGTCAATATATATCAATCATCAATATAATATCAATATAATATCAATCAATGGTCAACATCATTATATCGAAACGTCACTTTAAATATATAGCAACTAGTTGTCCCAGCGTACTTCGTACCGCAAAAAATGTTTTGGTGATATATCGACAGCAACGCCACCTACCGGGTCCAATTGTGAATCTAAACCATTCCCAGATCCCCTTGAACACACACAAAAAAATTCATCAAAATCGGTCTAGTCGTTTGAGAGAAGTTCAGTGACATACACACTCACAGAAGAATTATATATATTAAGATGAATGCCTATTGCTTATTTCATCGACGTATGTCAGGTTAATATATAAAAGAGATATCATAACATCGAATCGTTGAACAATTAATACATGAAATACGAGTTTTACTTATATTGCAATGAAGATTTCCTTTCATGAAAATTAACGTCTAAAAAAGAGGCTTTTATCACTGAGAAACAAATGTATTTCTTGTTTATCAATACATATTTAAAAATTAAAGGTAAGCTAATAACAGACTATCGATAAATTAGTCTTACACGTCATAGTTAGGTATTAGTGATAACTATGCGTATTAATGACATAATACATTTTTATAACTATTTTTATATAAACACAATAAGTGTTAAAAGCTTTTAAATGTTGTATTAATAACAAACCGACTCCATGGCTTTCTTGTCTACTTGTTCTATTTTCTTTATTCCGTTTTATTTTGTTGGGTTGTCGCTGCTTCCGTACTGCGGACACTTTTGGTTAGTTTGCTGTGTTTTCCGCGTAATAAATAATAAAGCTCACTACCACACGATTCAGGAGTAAATCGCAGGTGAATAAGGTATCTTTTGTCTTATACGGGCTGACTATAACTCGCTTATAATCAGTCGATCCGTAAAAGGATCAATGACTACAACCCATCCTTGTGACCACAGCTGTATTCAGCATTGAACCGTATTGAAATCATCGTTAACTATGCTGGGTAAACGCTGCTTAAGCTGTTAGTTCTGCATTAAACCATTCAAAACAGATCTTCAAGAGTTGACGACTTTTAGACAGTAAAAAAACTAAAACATTAAAGATTTTATAAACACGATGAGCTTTGCCTTGGTTTTGAGATTACGAGTATGCAATAGTTTTAGAATTATACAATTCTAAATGATAATAATTTTATGTACTTTTGTGAAACGTAGATTATTCGAAAATAGATAGGTATAAATAGCATTAAAATATTTGTAGCTATTCGTACTATTATCGCAATCATGGTCACAATTTTTTCTTTACCATAAATTAAAAATGGCAATGCAACCGTGAAACCGATAACCGCAATCTTTATGCGAGTACAATGCACGAACATTCGGGAACTCATAAATAGATTCGATGTTTATGCATTATCAAGCGTGTATTAAAACCAGATATCTATTGATGTTTATTAAATTATTGAACGGAAGTAGGGTTGCACACATCTGTTTATCAAAGGAGACTGGCGGTTTTCGGCCCCAAGCCCTACAAGAACAACACACAGGTCTAAAAATACACCATTTTTTTCTAGTGTAAAATGTCGTATGCGCATTTTCGTAGAACTTGTCGACTTGCAGAAAACATTGTTTTTATTTTTAGTAAATCGATATCTTTCGTGAATCGATTTATACAAAATCTCTATTGTGTTTTCATCCGGTTCTTTATCACCATTAAATCACAGTGATTTTTATCGTACATTCTGTTTGATATTACTCGATAAAATCGGATTTATTGAGTACGAACTGAGCGATATCCATTTTTTGTAATTATGACGATGACGAATAATCGATCAAAGAGATCGATGCGTAAATGTCATATCGTGTCTGTGGTTTGAATTGACATCGCGTATTATGGTCTGTGATGACTGTTGACTGGCGAACGATACGAATAGCTGTCATTCAGTTGTTCCTTCTGTTCTGTTACTTTGTGGATATTTTTTAGTGTTTTCTAGTGCTTTCCCGTGGATTCTGTATTAGATTTTGACTTTTAAATTAAAAGTAAGATAATTAATTAACGTAATTTCTTCCAATAACCATTAGTTTCGTGTTAATCAAAAAGCGTATAAAAACAACCTCAGTTTACCTAGTCAGTTGGTGTCAACTATTTCAGCTACACAGACAAGTGCTTTAAAGAAATTATAAATATCAATTAGTATCTATTAAAATACGCTACGCGAATACGTAAAGAATATTCATGTGGGTGACCAGGCCGAACACTCCTAGAAAACCCGCCAGTCTCCTTTTTAAATCGCTTGATTTTGTTGCGAGGCCACGAAAGAATAAAATAGAACCATTTTAATATAAAACATTTACAAATTTCCTACTTTGTAAATTAAGAATCTTGGTAGTTACATTAATTTTCCCATGCTGTATTGGCAACCCTACACGACGTATCCAAAATTGTTTTTGTAATGAATCATTGGAAATAAGGGTGACTGTCACTGTTGCGATTTTTCACCGATCAAAACTGGGTTTGGCACGCGCGTAGTTTTATGTGATTCTGATAAATAGGCCCCATTTACTGGGGCTAGGGCACTGATATCAATAGGACGAGTTGATTTACGAGTTAACCGTGTAATTCGTATTTCCGAAACAACGTTTTTTAGACCTTTCACTTCATACACGTAGTTCGATGAGCCGTTAATGATATACGGTTGGTAGAAAGTCCTTCGTGTTTATAAAGATAAAAGTTTCATTAAAAAGTTCAATTAAGTGACAGTAAAGAGTGAGTTTGAACTGTTTACGCTTTTGGTCGCTTTCTTTTGATCAAATTTTAAAGGTCAATCTTTAATTGTATTTACAAACTATTCGTAATGAGTAAATACTGATACATTTTATTATCTTTGATTAAGTCAGCCAGTAAACAAACGTTTAAAATACAGTTATAGCGACTATAACGAGACGATGGTTTAACTTTAATTTTAAAGAAAAAGGTGACTCGCCTCTGAGAGCCCCTCGCCTCGCTTCGGGAAATTTATTCCTTCGATTTGCAAAGATTAAGTTATGTATTTTGGATAATTTACACTATATCTTTATAATTTATAGCCTTTTTGTTAATCTGATGTGTAAGCTATATTATTGTAAAGTTTCAGCAAAATCCATTCGGTAGTTCTTGCGTGAAAGAGCCACAAACATTCATACATCCATACAAACTTTCGCATTTATAATATTAATAGGATAATAATAACCTTTGCTTTTTGTTTTTCCTAATCGAGGAAAGTATCACTTTTATTAGATTTTTTGGTAAAACAACAAGATTTGATTTATGTTCTGGTGACAAAGGTCGATTTCCCTGATCGATATCTTCCCGTTTACGTCATTCGAATGTCCTATGTTATAAGTACATTGTAATTGAGAGCTATAGACATGTTGTAGTAAGATAAAAAACAATACGAGTTATCGATTCCACTTTTTACTTGGATATCGAATAAAATCGAATCGGAACTGCAAGGAATAAAAAACACGAGTTCTCTGGTCGCATGAAGAATTATGATCGAACTTCTAGTGAAGGGAATATAATTATATGTTTATGTTTGTCGGATGAGTTTGAATATATTTGTATATGTAAGAAAATATCCTACTTTAATAAGCAGTTTTGACCGAAAAACCTCATTAATTACCGTTCGTAAAACAAGCAGTGTTGAATGTTGATTAACGATTGCTGCGGATACGGCCGTATACCAGTTCTCTCTGTAATGTGTTACAATATTCTTTAAACGGCATTTACGGCATAACCTCTTACATTAAAAAACTTGAATAAAACGTTAAAAATTTAACTATGATATGGGTACTCACGATACCTATTTTTTACACCGATATTTCGACCCAGTTACATTGATCGTGGCCACGGCTTTTCAGCCATATTTTATTCAAAATTCATAATTATATTAGGTACTATTGTGAATGGCTTCACCTCACTAATGACTCACTACTGAGCACGGGTCTCTGTTAAACATTGAGGAGGTCTAGATCCATAACCCCATGCTGCTCCAATGCGGATTGGTGGATTATTGTGAATAACCGTAACATAGTAAAATGTGGACAATCCGCAATGAAATGTAAAATCATAAGTTCAAAATTTATGACATGGATGGATTCCATCGAAGTTACAGTAAGACAATTTCGTAGAATTTTATTTGTAAAACAAGCAGATATGATTTATGTGCCGTAAAAACCGATAGCGTGTCACCGCGTTCGCACGTTGTTCTAGAATTCACTTGAATATTCTGTCTCTGTTTACAACCATTTAGTATTCGTATGCAGTCCTTAGTGTTATGTAATAAATAATCCATAGTTATTGCTAATAGAATATATGAAGGTTTTCGATTTTATACAATTATGTACAAACTTTACTAGCCCTTTTACCTCTTCATGAAACATTCAGGAGATCAATTTTCAGAAATATTTTTCTTAATGTTCTGACACGCTAATAATAATACTAATGCTTCATGCTTCTAACTCCATTGATTCAGGCTGTGGGTTGTCTGTCATTAACACCTAGTTGGTGACAGTTGGTGAAACATAAATTTACTAGTTTGTCTAAGTTTCTCTCTTTCTCTCTTCATATAAAGCCTCCTCGTACTAAAGTAGCAAGCTTTTCTATTACATAAGCTCAATTTCCGGGTACTCTTAATTACAGGAAAATATTTGCTATTTGTGTAACGAAGGACCATGGTAATAATTATGGATATGAAGGAAAAAACGAAGAAAGTCTAATTTATTTCTGAGACAAAGAAATGCATTAATCCACCTTTAACTAGACTGCAGGTGTCTTGATTAGAATCTAAAAAAATGCAAGTGCATATTTGAAACGAACTCATTAAGAAATTTATGTCTTTGCTATAATTAATTAAGATTAAGAAATAGTGTTCAAACTATCGATTATTCCGGATTAATTTATTAGTTAAGATACATATTTAGTTACTACAGTTGTAATGAACAAAGTGTTTACAAAACTATGGGGCATTTAAAACATAAGTTAATTTACCTTTACAGCCCCATATAATAGAGCAGGTGAACGTTTCATGTACCTACTAAGCACTAAGTGCCGCAAAGACGCTAATCTTCACAGCTAACATTTGTGTAGCTCACATTTATCACGTTCGATGACCATAATTTACACATTTATTTACCAATTTGTATTTTTTAACTATTTGTCATCGTTAACGAACCAGGAATAACTCTTCATCAACATCACATTGTCTTCGAATAGTAATAAATTATGGTTATCACTTTTTTCTTAAACAGACGTTGAACAATTGAAATTCTCTTTTTCCAACCGGCTTGCTACGGCTCATGAATTTTTCTTACTATGAGTATTATAATTTTGACTCAGTAGCCAAGTTCAACGGTTGAAGACCTAATTGTTATCGAAATGAAATGAAATGAAATGAAATGAAATTTATTCGAAGTTGGTTTTTTACAAACACTTTTCGAAAGTCAATCTACGCCATCGCTTCGACAAATCCCTACCATGAGTAGTCTTGGAAGAAGAAGCGGCAAGAAACTTCCAAGAAGCTTTTTTTGCTACTCACATTACAGATAGCACTTTATTACTACTTACTAGCTAGAATATCAAACTCAAACTCATCAACATTATAACCATGATTTAGAACTTTTGTTTCAACTCGTAATCGGAACACTAATCGAAAAACTCATAACATCTTGTCATACCACGCAAGCCGCTAATATAGAATGGCAATCATTTAATACCTGGCAACATTGGCCATCTGTATTGTTTTATGACATTGTTGTGGCAAAAACATCGCGGGCGAAAAATCCTAGATCAAAAGGATTGGGATCACGTATCTCGGATAATAATAAGTGGACGCAGATATGCCGTTTTCGTGACTTAGATACGAAACTGATACCGATGTTACATTACAAAATGCAAAACACGATTCGTATTATGAAATATCTATTAGGCCACTTGTGGGTTACATCGTATCACAAATGCAACTGCATTCGATGATGTATTGCAATTCAAGTAGATAAAATTTGTACCTCTGATGTAAGTATCGAAGGCCGGAGCGATAAACTGGATCGTTTTACGAAATAATATTGAATGAGTCGATTTGCGGCGTGTAAACATACACACGTATGAATGAAGTATGCAAGATAACGCCGGCATCATAAGACTCACGTCATTTAAATTGGGGTTCGAACGATGCAAGCTCAATGTTGTACTTCCTCGGCCACAAATCCCCGTTCGGCTTCAATTTCTAACGGGCCGCACCGGGAACTGTTTAAATCATGCGCCTGCTCCCGAAATAAACTGCGCGCGATCACTTCTCCGCCGCGCCGTAAATTTACTGCTAATTTACAGCCCCTCAATGTTATAAATAAATAAATATTCGTCGCCACGCTACGTCCTATCGGCTGACAAAATGTGCCACCACTTGTATGGTACTGTCATAACAGATCCTTAAGGGACCGCTTAATGGATAGCCAAACCACCGAATGGTTGACGCTCCTCGCTTTCACTGTTAGAATATTGTGCTAATGATTTTGCCATTGTTGTCAAACTCACACATATGTCTAATTTATCTTCGAGAAGAAAGCCTTTGAAATGCGCAAGATTTATTATGACGTATAGCGGTATTTAATTCATACTTCCACCTCTTAACAATTGCCGTCTGCTAAGTACCTGACTACCTACCGGGTTTTAGATTTAAATTAAAAGCAGGTGGACAATGAATCATCAGCACTCGATTAGTTGTAACACATTCGAGACAGCGCCGAGATCTATCAAATGTTTTATTTTGTTACGGCGGCAAATAACACATTAAAACGCGTTTAAAGCCCCATTTCGTTTAAGTGCAATCAATTTAGCTTCTTAGATAGCGTGCATCACTGATAGTTACCGAGAAGCCACAAATTATTCCACCACTTTCGATGGTGGAAATGTTATCGAGTGCCAAGTGGCTGAAGTAAAGAAGCAGCCGTGCCCGCTCAGTGCCAGGGAACATCGATAGGATTGTGGCGGCTATTGTAATACAAATTCTCAGCCGCTGCTGCCATCTGTCTTGCTACCGAAATTCGAAAAACAATAATAGAAGGAGCTTCTCGACGATTAAAATGTAACGGTATCGGCCGTAGTGATGCGCTCCGTGTCGATAAAACCCGGCATTCGTTGCGTGTGGAAACTATTGACGTAACTTACCTACTTACTTAAATATTGTAATACTAAACAAAAATATCAACTTTGTTATATGGTTAGATAATTATGTAGATACGTAGGTACGTGCATAGCTTTGAATATTTACGTAAATAAATAATTAACAAATTTACGTTAATAGGTAGTAATAGTTACGGTAATAAGCACTTGAAAAGCCATGGGTTCACAATCTGATTTTGTTCATGATAGCTTTTTAGAAGTTATACGCATATTTTTATAAATAAAATAACATACTAGTTATTTAAAAATATCATTACAAAACGTACATAATTAACAGCACTTGGCCTAAACGAGAATCAATTATAGAAACTATAACTATAATATATAGGTACATTTATGTAAAAAATAACGCTCTCTCATAGCCCCCCACATTAGAATCCCCTGTGTCGTGGGCGCACATAGAAGATAAGAACATAATAATTGTCCTTATACATATTATGTATATTTGTATACATAATTATATGACATATATGGGTAATATGTGGCGTCCGTGCAACCCGCGACAAGGAACCCTAGTGCGGGGATTGTATTAGCGTTATTTATTATTTATTTATCATTCTAAACGGAGAGTTGGAGACAAAACCCGCAAGCGGAAGGGTTACGTTTTGTGATGACATCGATACGTAATTTAGAAGCCAACTCTATTGATATTTTGTGATATGTGTCGCTGCCAGCAGGCGGGGTTTGCGTGGTGCCAAGTATGGCGGGCGCGTTAATGTACCGTCGATGCTTCGTCATATGTTTTTATTGTGGTTGGTGATCGTCTGGCTTTTAGGTAATGTATCTAGCAAACACCACACACAGTGGATCATAAGAGTTAATGACATCGGAATAACGAACTAAACCGCCGTTCAAAGGGACCTGGGTTTGATTCCCAGCGGCGGTTTGAATGATGAGTTTAAATGACTGTCTATTGTCGGTCTGGATGTGCGTGTTATTGTCTTGTGTGTAGTCCATTGCTTCCACGACACGGAATCCTCTATGGGTGTGTAGCGTTAAAAAAATCCTGCAAAATCATCTCCGTCTAAAGTCTCTGATGAAACAACCTATTTAATCTATTAAGCCATCATAAGCATTCAAGCAAGTCTATTTTGTCCGTCAACTGTTTGTAATGCTCAGTTTCCTTTTTATTGCTTATCGGAGAGGCGGTCTGTCGCGGTCATACTAATCTTGAAACAGACACACAATCATAATTATTATCGCATAGCTTATGTTACACTAGACCGTTGTTTGGGTTGTTATTGTCAATGAAATTTAGGTATAGTACGTACTTAATAATTGGCATTTAGCGCTTTAAATGTATGTGAATGTATTTTAAGCACCGTTCGTTATATCCCACGAAGAACAGAATGAAATCTATACAAAATATTTGTTAACTATGGGATAGTTTAATTCAAATAGAAACCCTACACTAATTCCATACTCCAACATTATCATACTTGTACTGGAAATTGTTGCGAGAACTAAAAATAATTGCCTTATTTCAAACCACAACGCCAAGCGAGATAATCCGTCTCAAATCAGATGCTCCGAATCAAGATCGGGTACATCCGTACAAGTACACATAACGTGATGTACATAATATGTACGTGAGAAGGGCTCGTCATGTTTTATTTATTCGCGGCTGAGTCGTAATAGAGTCGTGAGAGCGGCCGGCGCGTTTTTTGCCGACCGTAGCTCTGTATTGAGACGTCTGTGGATGCTGACGTCTTGTTGCCTGTCTGTACTATACGCTCGACATGACAGAGACACTTATTTCTCGAGTTTTTCCTCACAAGCGACGGAAGAGCTCGTTTACATAGATGTGGCAAGAGGCTACATTAATCAACATTTTTACTCTTCAGATAGGAAATTTTATAAAAGTTTTTCAACAATAAACAAGTAAACAACTGTTTCTGTTATAAAAAGAAGACGGTTTACGTGTCTCGCTGAGAATTTTTCATCAAAAGACCTTCGGATCCAGACAGCTGCAAGAGGATATTAAAAATCCATTCATCACTCTAACAGCAAAAAATAAGAATTCAGATTCACACTCGAACACGGGGACTGCGAAATCTGGAGAGACGGGGGTATTTTCATCCACCTCCCCCGACTCGGCCCGTAAGGGTGGGAGACGCCTCCCTTTTGACAGGAAATGATTGTCTAATATTAGCTTTGTTATAAGGTTCCTCTTTAGGGATTTAAGCGTATCTTTTTGGACGTTCAACGTTGCGGTATATCGATTTACTATGTACTTATACTTGTTATTTATCGTAAGTATAGATTCTATGAAATAATAGTATAGATTCTTAGAAAAATTGGTGTTATAAGTGGTTTGTAAAGTCTTGTTTAATTATGGTTATCTATACTAACGTAAGTGGTCGCTGTCTGTAGGTACATAGAAGATATAACATAAAAACTTTTACTGGGGGTCTTTAGTTACGCAATAGATCTCAAAACAACGATTTATGGATTTTTGTCTGTTTGTCTGTAGTTTTGTAAGCGCTAATCTCCGAAACGGCTTATCCTGATTTGGGTGCAGTTTTCATTGTAATATTGTGGTAATCTCTTAAAATTTAGTGTTTATTTTATTTCAATCGGTTGAGAAATAAAAAAGTTTTGTCAGTTTAAAGAATCACGTCTAATAATTTCCAAATTTTCACTAAGGGACATGATTCCCGAAGCGAAGCAAGGGCGGGTCCACTAGTCATAAATAAATATTGTAACTTGTTAGATATTTTTTTGTTGTTTAGTTGTTAGATAGTTTTACGCATGCACTATCGCAAATATAGAGAATGTGAACATTTTACTCAAAATAAAATAGGGATCACTAAATTACGCAAAGAATTTCGGGTCAACGTCCGAGTCTAGCTCGTCTCGAAAGATTTTTTGAACATCCCCGATTATCACAACAAAAAGTCGTCACATGGTTTCCTCGAAATAACCTTCCGAGTTTTATTTTGAATAAAATTTATTGGTGCGACATCTATTTCGGCTGAGCTTTCGTCAACGCCGGTAACCGTTACGAGCTGGATAGAGCACTATGAATAGTAGCGTCGGACTCGCGTCGTGTGGGTTACCGCGCACGATGACAGATTTGTGAATTACACACGGATTCAACACGATTCCGGAAGATATTTTTTCAGCCTCAGAAACCCATAAATTTGGTTCAGTTCTATTTAATAAACGAAACTCGAAAAATGTTACTCTATTTTTAATTAATTTACATTTTATAAAATACACTGCGATGTCAGTGACCTCAATTCGAATTTTGTTTCAAAATTCAAACACTTTTATAATAACGCGTTGAGTTTTAATTTTAAACGAACAAATAACCATTCACACGTACATTTAAATGAAAACACTACAAGTGTTCGTTGCATACGTGAGTGCGTGCACCGAAATATTAAAACAAAGCGCAGAATTAAATTGCGATTGGCCCAACGCGCAACGGTTTGCCGCAAAATATTTTTGTCGAAATGGCAATAATGCGAAATTCGCATATTGCGCGATTCGCGTGTAGATAACAGAAATAATGGGGTTCAAAAATGAAATTAATTCCAGGTTGATGATTTCAAATTGAAAAGTCACATCGGCTCGCGCCATAATTCATGTTACTGAAACGTGGCCGGGCGGCTGTGTCGGACGCGCCGCCAAGCCCCAGGGCTGTCGCTTTTGTACTATTTTCACCGCGAATTTTGGGATCAATATATAATTTTCACGTATAAAGTAAAATATATGACTACAGCATTTATAACGCATCATCATTGCGTGACTTTTTCTCACGTCTTTAAATAGTAACCTACAAGTTTTAGTCGCAATCAGTAAGCACAGATACGAGTATATTGTCTAAGCTATGTAAAATTAATTGCTGTTTTATTAAAAAACAATAAGGTAAAATTTAATTATGATACAATTTTTTAACGGAGTCAGTATTAATCATAAGAAAACCCTTATTTATTTTGCTACGTTGGTCCTACTTTATTAACGCATGCCTTGCCTCACTCTAGACGAATTATGATAGTAATACCATTTAATCCCTTTGTTTCTCTACGCTCCGCTTCGTATGACTTTTTGTAATCACATAAATCACAATTAATCTTTGTGCGTTTTTTGTCACCAGTGTTTCGTGTAAATATTTGCATGTTTCGTTTGGGGCACAACCCTACAGCAGCTTCATTGTCACAGTCCTTTGTCGGAGGTCTTTTCCGCTTCACCACACGCGGTATCTACGAAAACGTATCTACTTCCATTTATGCGCTCACCTAATGTATAAAACTTGTGGAGTTAAACACATTATGTACCAATGTTTGTGAGAGTCACTATTTCGTATACGTATTTTCGTATACTGACAATACACTAACTCATCCACCCACTAAAATCTAGTAGGTAGGTAGGTATGTACTATTTGTATACTATTGTCTGATAGTTTATATACGTTTTACAAAAAATGCTACTATTAATCATCCATCCATCCATCCATCAGCCTTTATTCGTCCACTGCTGGACATAGGCCTCCCCTAACTTGCGCCACTCTGACCGGTCCTGAGCCTTCTGAATCCAGCGGTTGCCCGCTGTCTTCTTCAAGTCGTCAGTCCACCTGGTCGGGGGGGCGTCCTATACTCCTTTTTCCTACTATTAATATCCCAACCAATTTTATGTTTTTAAATAAATAATAGATACTTACTTAATGAATAACTCTACACACTCACAGCTCTACACTAGGATTCCCTGTGTCGTGGGTACCATGGACAACACATAAACACACACACCCAGTCGGAGGACAGAAATTTAACCTTAACATTCAAATTTCCTTCTGTGAGAAATCGAACAAGACCCTTTAAACGGCACCGGCTGTCCGGCATTGACCATTGCGCCAGACAGGTTGTCGATGATGATGTAAATACCGATGTAGGACAACTTGATGGTAATTGGTCATCGCCGCCCATTAACTTCAGTAACACCAAAGTTATTGCTCATTTCCGGTGAAGATGGAAGCGGGCCACACGATTTTACCGGGTTTATTTACGAAAAAGTGACATATTCAAACTATCGGGATCCTTGTTCCAATTTACCACCTTTAGTCTATAGGTACTTGTACCTTTATAATTTAATAGGATGAGGTCTATATGAAACATATTTGATAAAACTATTAAGCGAGGTATTTCTAAAGGCAAGCCCATAACAATGATTTTAAGAATTTTTGCACGTTTGTTCCGCTAATCTTATATTTGGATGCATTTTTTACTGATGTACTATCTGCAGTAAGAATGTGTGTGCAAAATCTTTAAGTTTTTTAAGTAGATGCAACGTAAATGAAAATTAAAAAAAAAAATTAACGGTATAACAATGAAGTTTTAACCCGGGACCTGTATGACGTGCCCTCCAAAGCACGGATGTTTCAATTGCAATTATCATTAATATGATAATCATTATATGCGTAACAAAAATCGATTCAATTATTCTCTAATTAGTAAAAAATATATACCTATCGAGAATACGAAACAAATTCCTTTTAAAATTTATAATTTTTATCTGTTAGCCAAACAATAGAAATTATTTAAATTAAGATTTTCAGAAAGAGATCATGAATTTATCATAATCATTTATAATGATGACAGTTTTAATTTAAAATCTGCATAACATAAAAAGAACTGAATTTTAATTAACTTAATTACTCACTTATTATATGGTACAAGATTATTATTAAGAAAAAACAAAAGTGGAAAATTTTATGCATTGAGTATAATAAACAAAAAAAAAACAATTAAATAATTATCCTATTAATTTTATAATCGAAAATTCTTTGTGCTTTTTTTATGAATACCACGAATTATATAGTTTGATGAATTAAGATGGATTAGTAATAAACAAAATAAGAGTATATTCAAAACATGACCTTACGCTACCATCACCTTAAGCTAGCCATGCATACAGTTATCTTCTTCGCTAAAATTATTATGATGTAGAAGCTGGTATAAATATTCGTATGTTTGGGATCAGCCTTATTGAGTGGAGTCGCGAAAACTTAGTTTTATATGCAAATATGTGTGTGGCAGGTCTCATGTTTAATGCAGCCGCCTGTCATGAACATTTGTCGGTTGCACTATTTCAAAACGTGTATTCTAGTGTTCACTACATAGGCTTAAGGCGGTATGCTCATGTTCATTCTTTGTTCATATAGTGAATCTAATATTATGAAAATAACGGGAATAAATGTCTTTCAATTTTGTTTTGTGTCGTTATTTTATTATAATAAGTATATAAATATGTTAAGTTAGGTTATTAAGTTGTATTTCTGTCATAGGTAGGTAGGTATAATTGCGTAGTGTTTTCATACCGTATTTTACCATTTTATATTTCAACTGTTTTCAACTTCTGAATAATTATATCTATCATATCTATTTAAAAGTATTATCCAGTCTCTACCTATATTCATACGTGTCAGTTTTTATTGTAATTATCTTAATATACATAATATATTTACATAATAAGTATATCGAGTTATGGCTTCTGTTTTTAATAAACTTAGTGACGTTGAAAAATATCGTTCGCGTTACATGTTAATCCAACTAATTATTGTTCCTACGAGTTAATTACAAAAAGGCTCGTAAATCATTTCATCCAAACACCGTGGCATGTAATACGGTCAGCTTATTAGGAAATACAAAAAATATCTGCGTCCTTATCTATTCTTTTACTGAAACTAATGTTGGAAAGAGAAAACATCTTTCACGGGGGCTGACGAAAATTTGGCCCATAATTTGCCTGCACGAAAATTTGATAATAAATCATAATAGTTTAAGACAGACTAGGGGTAAAAAATAAACCAATTTTGAAAGTGAATTGTAAGGTACGGCAAGGTTAGTCTATTATTAGAGCAATTATGTTATTATGTTTGCCGTATCTAATCCGAAAAACTAAATTGGAGTCGGGCGCTGCCGGCGAATGCTCGATAGGTCCAATCATTTCTACTTGTGGGTCGCACGAAATTCGTTGCGGAAGCAATAAGGAACACGAGAATTTCAACCAAATTGTACGATAATACATAGTTTTGTGTTAAAGAAACTTGTGGCCGATACAATTGGGGTACGATCTTAGTTTTTGTGTCTCGTTTCGCTATGGGCTGTAGTTCGGACAAATTAAAAAGGGTGTTCTATCAGACTACATATTTCAATGTTGACATTTTATAAACAATCCCGCTCTGCCCTTTAATATCCCTTACTTAATTCATATTTCATTCAATATGACCGTAATTGAAGCGGTGTGACCGCGTTAGAATTGAATGCTTATAGCTTTAGTGTAAAAGTTCATAATAGTTCGCTGATGTTACGACAGATAAGGACATTGCATGAGCGATCGCCTCTTTCACAATTTGTATCTTTAGCATACTTTGCCCGTGAAACAGGTTTTTCTTGTGTAAGTTATGAACACGTTTTGTTTCCATTTCAAAGCGTCCCTTTGTATTTTCAAAATATCAAATATGAATACCAAATAAGGGTTGGGACAAAAGAAAAACTGGCATCACTTTAATTTATGCGTAAACGAGTACATGAAAACGTAATAATGGGAGCGTGTTTGGTAAATATATTAATGTAATAACTCTCGCAGGGTGGGTCTAAAGTGCCAGGACTATTTTCTAAAATTTCACGGTTGATGCATCATCCTGAAGTCATGGAAAATCGTAACGTCTCTATCGACCAATCTGTTGTGTGCTCACCCTTCACAGTAAGCATTAATTTGATGACCATTGCAAACCTCAAAGTAGTGATTAAAATGTTTTCCCTAACAAAGGAGTTTTAAAATATAATATGGTGTCCCTGCCAAGTCTAATAACATTGGTCAAAAATAAGAAAACACATTTAGAACAGGTTTTACGTTCTATTCAATTTAATTGTTGTATTTAGTTACAAAACGGGAATTTACACTTAAATATTCCAATAAACAATACTATGCAACAAAAAACTGTCATGTCGATAAGGCATCAACGTCAAATATTTAATTACGATTGACATCTGTTATATTTAATCTGCAATAAAGGCAACTAATTGTCGTACGACAGTAGAACCAAATAGCTAAATTATTACTCTTTATGAAGTTCATATCTAATAATCTACAGAGTAGCAGACGTACTCACTATCGTTAATACAGCTTTCTGAGGAATTTGAGCATCCAATATCGGTCATTCCGAACGGATCATTCCCCTTATTGTTTACAAATTTTTATCTGGCAAGTGACGTTCGTTGATAATGTTGCAATAAATTAATTTTTATTAATTTAGTTCCTCGTTTTGTTTACAATGTGGTACGACAACCTACCAATATCTATTATTGTTTTTCACTGTTTGTTTCTGTCTATTTTAACAATTATTTTTAATACTTTACGGTTATTACAGTTCCTGACCGTTTAATTAATCATTTTATGGTTGTTGGTTTTCAAACATTGGACAACAATGTTGCAAATATTGTATTTTATGAAAATATTGTACCGAGAGATGAAAACGTAATTTATAATCATGTATGTTTAAATTATGAAAACTATTTTAAACAAAGCGTCGTTTGTAGGTACAGACTATAATAAATAAGTAATGAAAAGTAGAGAATTCACTAAACATACTAGTAAACCGATATATATTAAAGGCATTAAAGACCTCTCTTTTGCTTTGGGAAACTTCATAATTATTTTACAGATTATAGTTTGGTTGGAAAAAGGTTTCTACTAACAAGTCAACTGTATAATTTTTTTAATAATTGTTTAGACAGGATTCTTTAAATTGTCATAACTTTTTTTTTTGTTAACCGATTAACATAAAAACACACTTAAATATTACTAAATGTTACCTCGAGCTTACTACAATACATCCGTGAAAAAAGTATGTAAATCTGTTCAGCTATTTGTGTGATTAGCGGGACCAAACGCAAAAACTAACCGACAAACAGATCCTAAGAACTAATTCTAATCTTAAAAACCATAAAAGAATATAATAAGTAAATAAGTTGGGGGTACTTATTTACTATAAACAATTTCTCAAACATCTTCGTAATATATTTGTAGTATTCAAAAAATATATATTTTATACATTTTGGGTCACGTTAGGTACCTGCTGATGCACAGATTTAAACATTTTTTATTGATTTAAGATAGCAAACGAGCATGCAGCACCACCTTCCGCTGCCGCCCATGACAGCTGTGACCGACTTAGAACAAGACTCAAGTGGGGACTGGGATAGTTAGTCCGGTTAGGTGACGGTAAACATGTTCCCAAAAATCGTCACTACCTCAATTCTAATGAACTTGACCAGTAAAAGTAGGTATCCATTCCACACTGCACTGACCTATTTATCAGCGTTGGAACAGTACTCGCGACACTCGCGACCCTGTGTACATAACCAGATACAGAAGTCACAGGTCAGGAGATACGTCGAGCCAACGACTTTTTGAATTTTTTCCTGGCAGATAAGGGAGGACAATGATTATAATATAAAACTTTCTCCGTTTTGTTCAAGAAATATAATATTAAATTAGTCATTTGCAGACTTTCTTCATGTAGAGTTGATAAAAATATACTCTGTTTTAGGAGATAAGCTGAAATTTATGCATTGAAAATTTATGATTTAAGTGCGTCGAAGCTCGTAAAAAACCATATTTAACCTTGTCCTGATATATCAATGTACCTAATTTTTTATGTAATTATGTATGTTTAGACATATGTAAATACTTATTTACGTATGTCTTAACATACATAGCTTCGATTTTTTTTATTTAACCATTTTCGTCATGGTTCACATAATTATACATTTTCTTTAACATATATTTTTTTTCTTGTTACAGGTAAGGATTGTGAGACATGGGATCTTCTACGAGCTTTTATGCGATCTCATTGGACTGCTAAGACGTATGAACATTCTAAGGCATTCGATTTAGTGTTTAAATATCATATACGTAGAGCCGTTTTTATAATTACACCGTAGCTACACGAGTAAAACGCGTTTTTAAACAGCAGCTGAAAGTCGACCCCACCCTCAGTGATCTGTAACTTCCACCAAAGAAAATATTATTATTCTTGAGAAGCTGATGGTACTAAATTGAAATATTTTAAAATAATTACTGTGCGTACTTTACACATTTCATATGACCTTTATGGCAATGATTGAAATGACTAAATTCATCATCATCATCATCGCAACCCATAACTGTCCCACTGCTGGGCACGAGTCTCCTCTCACAATGTGAGGGGTACAGGCCATAGAGTCCACCACGCTGCGCTGGCCAAGTGCGGATTGGTGGACTTCACACACCTGTGAGAACATTATGGAGAACTCTGAGGTGTGCAGGTTTCCTCACGATCTTTTCCTTCACCGAAGCAAGTTATAATTAAATTCTAATACGCACATAATTTTTGAAAAGAGGTAGAGAGGTAGAGTAGAGGTAGAGGTGCTGGGGTTTGAAACCGGACCCCCCGGTACTGGAGTCCGACGTTTAACCACTCGGCTGTCACTGCTAATGACGAAATTAGTTGGACACAACTGACAACTACTACTAAATATTGACAACCAACAAGTGTCTCATAATTTAGAGTCGACTGTATACGTTAGATGCAGTCCGGTGTTCCGATCGCAGAAACAGCGACGCATCTTTCCATACCGTTTCCCGCCCATCCGTAGCGCAACGCTACGTGCATTCACACGCATTCGGATAATCTCTCATGTGATCAGACACATAGCGCGTGTACTCTCTATAACCAACCATTTTGTAAAACCGATACAGTTCAAATTCCCCTCTGCAGTTAGGCATCATTTCGTCTGGCCGCGTGCTTTTACACGCTGCATGTTCGCACTCCCACCCGCCACAACACAAGCGCAACCACGTATGAATCATGAAGCTTCGCGTGTGCGAGTGGCCGTGCGTTCGCGGTCCGCTGGAGCTTGTCAGTGTAGAGGTGTCCATCGGTGCACGCGGGCGTGTGTGCGTGAGCCCACTCATGGCAGCGGACTATGACGGCTCGTAGATTTGACAGCTAGCTCAATGCGAGCTCAGACGTACATTAAACGCAGCCGATATAATTTTCGTGAAATACTCTAAGGATTATTTACGTGCGATAAGACGTAGTGGTTTGCGTTTCGGGGATTTGTTTTGAAGTGTTATACGAAAACTTTTCGCGCGCGAGTTCAAGTTCACTACGACTTATAAGAATTGACTGAACACCAATTGATTTGTGACATGTCCGATTCGAGGAGTGTTTGCCTATCATGTTCGCAATTGGATCTGGTTCGTTAGAAATCATTCTGAGGGTCTGCGGTATGAATAAAATATCGTTCGCCGTTTGGTGGCCCCAACTAGATCGAACGAGTGCTGTGACGAGTGGAAAAAATAAATTGGGACCGCTATGATGAACATGTTCAAACTAAATCAAATAAGTATGATAAGGAAAAGATGATATTCTGTGATGTGTATAGACAAAATAAAATATTTTTATACGTGAACAAGTTTAGTGCAAATTCAAACTTTGTGAAACTAACGTGACTGGATTTTTATAAACGTTTGATTGATGTGGTTTGATTGAAAATTGATTTTGAACTAATTGGATTTTATTGGTGAGTTATATAAATATTTATGATGTCCCACTAATAAACTTAAACAAAAAATCTCTACGAACCGGACAATTAGTTTTAGCCAAATAATCACCCATTTATTACAATCTAAATTTATTTTATACGCTTTGGATGTTTACATTTAAATTTATAATCCGCTTGTTAAGGCTATTAAAATTAGTAAGTTTATAAACACTGTTATCATAAGACAAGTTTGCGAAAAAGATAACATTGGTCATAAAACATTAATGATCAATAAAACGAATGATCAATAAAACGTATGATCAAAAAAATGCAAATGAAACAAAACGACGTCTCTATAACCGGAGAGGAACGATGATAAATCCACGACTATATCCATATGTCACGAAAATTAATACAGACATTAACACAAATCAACGTGAATATTATATTGTTCTCTACATATCAAGCTGGGTCATCTTTTGTGGGAGTCGCCGAAAGCAGGTACCGGTCCCGAGGCCATTAATAAAAATCATTGCGTTGGCTTTTAAAAAGTCGTTTGGGAAACTAAATAGAGTCGTCTCTACCATGAGTGGTTGGAAACGGCACCGCCTTGGGGTTGCTCATTAATCACTTTCCTTTGCTGATAGAGATGGTTATGTAGAGTTCGGAGTTTTTTGGATAGTGACATTTTTGCGTTTGTAATTCGATTTTAATTGGCGGAGATTAAGTGCCAATACAATGATTTAAGTAAAAACGATTCACCGCATAGTTCGTTAATAAATTTAAATATTGGATTAAAATAAAATCTTTATAATTTTTACTTCATTCTTTGTGTTTATACTTATTTATAGTTCAGATGGTTAACTATTTTAGAATAGATAACTTACTCCCACAGCTTTTATATCGCGGAAAATGAACTAAAATAAATTTAGAATGTTTTAAAACATTCCTGTTCACGCAACTGTGAAATTTGTTTACTACACTATCAGCGTTGTGTTGAAATTATTTACGAGAAATGTCGATGTGTTAAAAATTTGTAATTTTATCACTGTTTTTGAGAATTCCGATTTTATAACTCACTGCAAATAGCTGTTCTACATGGTAAGCGACTCGGCCCGGGACTCTAAAAGTGTAATAACCTGGACCTGCTTGACGACTGTTATCTAACGATATGAGCCGGGACTGCTTGATATTATGCTCTCTGAGGAACGGAAGCGCTCAAATAATTTTGCCGCTAGCAGTCACCCATTCAACTACCGATCGCGGCCGAATTTGCGACTCAGGCTTAGTTTGCTTCAATTGTTACGTTATTGACATCCTGGGTTCGATTCCCAGATTCGTAGACTTCTACATAAAAGTTATTTACCGGGTACCTAAACCATTACTTTAAAAACATTATTAGTTTTTTATCACAGCCATAAATGAGCAGATAGGGCAGCTATGGGAAGTGCTGACTTCGAAACATTGACATCCGTAACGCCAAAGTATGCCGACGAATTTCTGTCTAAAAAACAAAGAACTTACTTTTTAACTCCCTATACGCCACCAACCAAAACACATCAGAAGAATTTTTCAGAAGAACCAAGAAGGAGAACGATAGATACTGAATGGTAAAGAGGCCAGAGACCTTCAACAGGGTCCTGCCGACGTAGACGGTAATTAGGCATGGTATACCGCAAGTGCGAGACTTTGGAACTTCAGTCTCTAAACTTCCCCAAGCTTACAAGTCTACCAGATTTCATATTAATATAATTTTATTGGTATGATAGTAAAATCAACAGGGGAGCATGGATTCGAATCTTGCCCGCATCTAAATTCAAGAAGCGTATTAGAAATGAATGCTCACTTAGTGAGGAAACCTGCACACCTGAGAGTTCACAATACTCTCAAAGTTGGACGAAGTTTACCAATCCGCACATGGCCAGTATGTTTAACTATAACTTTTAACCCTCACACCATGAGACAAGATCCTTGCCCAACAGTGGAACAGTTATGGGCGAAGAAGATATGTTTTACTAAACAATACAAAACAACCTCTATTTATGTACCTAGGTAGTGTATTTTCCAACAACTCACGAAGACTTTCACAACGTCATACAACTATATATCATGTTACACCATGCTTAAGCCAAAGATAAAACATGAGTAGAGGTACCTATACAAAATATATGGGATGGTATACATTGAATCAAATGTCAAGTAAATGCCACCACAAGCCGCGTCACAACTCATAAATAGGCAAGTGGGTAACTTTGAGTAACTTAGCATATTCAGTAATATACGTTACCGTGTAGAATAATGTAGTACTTACATAGTTCACATCTTCATAAATCACTATTATCTAGGTACTAACAATTACATTGACACATAATAATGTCATGTTTAACAGCATTATGATATAGCTTACCTTCTTCTTCTTAAGTTCGGTACCTACGTACCTAAGTTGAGAACACTTAATACTAACTATTACTACGTAGTAAAAGATTGTGTTTAACTTATATTATATTAAGTATAAATATAAGTATACTTACATTTAAGTATCATTAATAAATTCATTGGCAAGCTGGGCTCGGCTTGTTAGCTACCAACCGCTGCTAAACGACTTGTCAAGTCCGGGACTTGAGTCCGGGACTGGGAGCCAGAAGGTACTTTCTTATTTCTTCTTTATTGCCCGGCAATGCACCGGTCCATTTGGTATGACTGAAGTCAATAAGTATTTACATTTCATAAACTCTGTATGGTGGGTTACTATGGTCAAGATCCTATAACCTACATATAAATAAGCTTCAAGTAAACTCAATAAACTCAAATTTGAAATTTTTGTAGACGTCATTTACTAATCTAGTAGGTACCTAATTAAAATTTTAATAATATTTACGTATCTAAACCATATATTCATTACCAACCATACCAACCATGTAACCATTTATATTCATTTATTCAATCAAACCAAGAGTAAAATCAGTAGTTGTTAATAACAAAAGTTATCATCCGCTGTAACTATTAAACTATAGTTATGTGGGTTTGTCATTGAAGGGTTCCGCCACCCAGTTTCCGATTTGATTACGAGTTCAAATCGTTGGTGCATTATTTAATGTGAATGCACTGATAGGTCTCTCATAGTTTGTTTATGAATAGTTTGTTTATTTTATGCTATATTTTATTTTTATCCTAGTACCTACCTACCTACCTACCCGTCGAATATTCGATATTTGAAAGTTTGAAAAAAATATTAACAATTTTATAGTTCGTGGTTTGTTGGAAATAGGTAGGTATGTATAAAATTAATCGATATTTAAATACTCTTTTAATAAAAATGTGTGTAATCTGCAAATTATTGCTATCTATTCAATTTCAATATATTTTTATTATAATAAACGTTTTCTTGGTAATATTACGCAAAGTTAATATCGAATAAGTATGAAAAATAGCCGTTAAAAGTCATAACATGCCATTTAATCGTAACAATAAAATATGTCTCGAACGCAGCTGTAGAACGCAAAATTAAAATATGTTTTTCAATATGTTACAACACACACTTGCATTTTTTTAGGAGAAAGTGATACCGTACTTTAAGTTATAGATACTTTAACTTTATTTAAAGTAGTCCTTAAAGGTTAAAGTTAACAGCAAACGTTTTTATGACTAAAGTGAAATTCACCGTTCGTTGCGGCAAAATATAAAATATGTATTGGATGGATACTTATTGTTTATCTTTAATATTTATTGCACATACATTTACATATTTGTTACTGTATTAAGCTGACAAAAATAAAATAGTGTAGTGTAACAAATAAAGCATAATTACGTGTTCAAGATAGAGCGGGGACGGGTAAGAAATAGACTCTACGTATTAAAGCACAGAGACGACATTTGAAAGAACAGCACCTACTAAGGATATACTCGTAGATTTTGTCGTTATAAACCACCTTCCTGCCGATATAAGATTCATTCTGTTAATAGCAGGTGTTAATACATAATTTGCGTTATAATAAAAAAAGGTAGATATTATATACCTAATTGTTTATCAAAGATAACTCATAAGATACATAAATATAAAGAAGATAGGTATCAAAGATAACTAAGTTAATACAAAAAAGATTCGGATCGTTAACCGCAGTAAGAAATAGATAAAGTTAATGAGATTTGATAGTTCAACTTGCTCGTTTTGTTTTTATGGCTTCAACCTATTAGTGGTCCACTACAGGGCACGGGTCTCTCCTCGTAACTAAGAGGGCCTAGAGAACGCTCCACCACGCTGCTCCAGTGCGGATTGATGTAGGGCCAACACAAGTGTTGGACCTACAACAATACATAGCGCGTGTACATATTATTCCTTCTTGTGAGGCTTAGTTCGCAAAAAACCTTCGTCCTTCTAATTGGTTCTTTCGCGTCCTTACCTAATAGACATAGGATCAATGATAAGCGTGAAGATGACGACTCGATGATTCCTTCTAAAACTAGGTACATACTTAATTCATATACTACTACACTAATTTTATGAAAGCTCATCCGGAAATACAAAAGTAATATACCAGTAAATTACAAAATATAAAACTTTTTGCTCGAATTTCGAAGTTAAAAGATGTTCCGCATTATTTTTTTGAAACTGGATGATTTCTTTTCTAGCTCTATTATAGTAACGGTGCCTTTCACCGCTATCTGTTGGCCATCTGATGAACTGCTTTTTAGAGATCTGTAAGCCTTAACAGGGTCTTGATACACTTTCCTTAGACACATTTGTAAAACCTCTTTTCTTGCACGTTAATGATTTTCGTATAGGAACGTTAATGATAACTGATATTATTTTCTTATTTTAGGATTAAAACAATAAAAGTTCTAAACATAACAATATCGTGTATAGTAATCTAAGTTCAGATAAAAGCCAAAAATCTAAGTTTATATAAAAAAATCTTATAAATTTTTTTCTTACACATAATGGAAGCAACAAGCTTTTGCGACCTTACGACAGACAAAACAAGCAGACATAATATGCTCTACTACCCGGCCGAAGCCCGGGCGGGTCGTTGGTTATAAAGATTATTGATACATACGGAACACACCTTAGAGTCTTAAATTCATGCTTGGATATTTTTTGTACACTGACTTAATAAACCGAGTAGCATGTAAGATTTTAATGTGTAGCAGAGATTTAGTTGATGCGATAATGCACCGTGACCGCTCTGACCACGACTTTCTATGAAACTGCTTGAACGTCGGCGCTTTTCAACAAAATTCGGTATGCCCTTAACAATGTCTTGTTTAGTTCAGTATGCCACGAATGCCTAAAGCCGCTAATGTGATTCAAATAGTAATTTTGTGCTGCGGTAATACACGTTCCTTAATACAGAATATGTATTCTGATAGTGCCTACTCTTTAGCCGGTAAATAAAATAATTAACTGACAAACAATGAAAGTAATCAGTCCACGTTCGTGGTTTCAGTAGGTAATACTAATCTTTAATTTCATATTACTAAGTTGTCTTTGGTAGGCTAAAATTATAATAATAATTTGAACGAATTTAGTTACACTTCTGTAAATAAAAATATTATTACTTAGCTATATTAAATAATTAGATTAATAATTAGACTTTAATCTTTTTAACATTGATTTGTTAACGTTAACCTCTCAAAAATTACACTTATCTGAAAAATAGGTAGGTATAACACAGATCGTATTAAAATGATGCTAATTTGTTACGATTTGTTAGCTAGCCAAAGAAAATAAACTGTGAATTCCTTGATTTCGATAGGTTCATGAAAATTATATGTTGCACATTTATATTTAGGTCATTTTATATTATAATTCTAAGTGATGTATAATATTAATACAAAGCGATAAAGTCACTATGCTGGACTTGATATGATAAAATCATAGAATTACATTATGATCGGAACTTAAGTAAAGCAAAATTTCTAGTCTGTCGAGTAACAGGAGGTAGTTATAATACAGCTTGCAAAACTTAACCAAAACATACATACAGAAGGTACTTGAGGTATAGAAACTTTACAAATTAAATAAAATCTTGTAAAAGCTAAAGTAATTTACAGTTAGGTACATTTCCGTGTCGGAACAAGTTTAGTGTTGTAAGATTATTAATAATACGATGACATGATCGCCCACAAGCTATATGACATCAAATAAACCAACGTATTTTGAACAGGTTATTATGAATTCACTTACTAATCTGATCTTTAGTTTGCTATCAACATTTTCTAAATACCTATTTAACAGAAATTAATGCACCCGCCGCGATATTTAATTTACTATCATTTGTACGTGTCGTCGGTCGCAACTAACAAAACTGGCGTCTCATTAAATATTTTAATTAACTTTATGCTTGCCACTGTGGGTGATACTGTCAAAATTAGACTGGTATAGCTACCTACTTTTGAAGTATAATAATGTGCTATTTTTTAATATAAGTATACAAAGTTACCTTATAATACCTACCTAACTTAAGACTTTAATTTTATCACCGCGGACATTAAACATCATCAAAGGAATTTGTGAACAAAGACTATGTTTAAGACTTCCTTATGTATTCTTTTAAGTTGACTCAGTCACATTTGACCTACCAGACAGCTTGGCCAACACAATAGACCAACCTCTCATTTAAAGCTGAACTCAGAATTGTTGCGGGTACTCGTATATAATGATGGAATTAGCAAACTGGAAGACCTTCGTCTTATATGGTCGCTACTGCCCTTAGACCTCTACAACCAGTTTGAGTAAGATTTAGATGTATCTCGTCAGCCAGAAGATGCTTTTCCTCTTTTGAGGACAGAGATGGACGTCTGATTTCTAACTGTCGTTGGAACTTCGAATGGCCTGTGTCATCTGCCTTTGATCTCTTCTCTTTTTTGGCCAACAAAACATCGTTGCCATGCCATAATAAGCTTAAGAAAATTAGAATTTGTTGAGTTATTCCGTTCGGATCCCTAAAATTATCTTAGGGGATCAGTTATATTTTAAAATATTTTCTATTCCGGATTAAATGGCACCGAGACTCGCTGGATTAATTTTTATTTTATCAATACACATCATTTCTACTCCACCGTATCTCACGTACTGAGCTAGCATGACAGTTTTGTTAAAGCAATGACATCGTATGTAAACACAATTAAGTCAACACTTACCTAAACTAGAAACAGTTGTCGACCTTAATAGTCATCTAACTGGTTAACAAAACGACAGCTCCACTGTTACAATACTTATTTACGTGACAACACTTTTAATAATTAGGTATTCACGCTATTCACTGATCTCTGTTATACCTGCGTAACATAATGTGTTAGAGGTCAGTGGGGTTATTAATTTATTTACTTAAGTGGAATTATAATTGAATTTGCAATATGGAAAACATGCAAAGTTTCAAGTAAATCCATTGAAGAAATAAAAAGTCTCAGTTTATCCCCTTTATTGTCACCTTAGGGGGGGGGGGGGGGGAATTTCCAAAAATACTCTCTTAGTTCTCTCCTACACTCCCCAAGGAACATACATGCCAAATTTTAGCTTCTTGTGCTCAGAAGTTTCAGCTGTGCGTTGTCTGTCAGTCACGTAACGGAAGATTTTATATACCTACATACCTAATATTAATATTTTTCTCAAATCAGCCGATAATTTATTGTTTTGAATCTAAAAGCGATTTGCGAAAATTACGTATAAATAATGATCTGAAAACAAAAGTGAAATTACACGGGCTTTGATAAATTATCACTAAATAAAGATAATAATACTCGGATTGCCGGTTTGACATGTGAAGTCGGTTAAATTAATGTGTATTATAGGCCCCGTAACACCCGCTCGTTTGTGAGGCGAATTTGTTAAATTATGAGGCGGTCGATTTGAATATTAATCTTGGGTGTATCGAGCGAGATCGATTCACGATCGTTTCTTCAAATTATCGTTCGAGTTTTGTAAACCGAACGAATCGCCCTCAAGTTACGTTACTTTGAGTTTACATTGATGAATGAAATCCATTAATTCTCGCATGTCAGTTATGTTCGTGTTTCTTGTACTAATGCAATGTATACTTTGTAAGTATAAGTATAAGTGATATGTATATAATAATATATAGTTACTACGTAAATTTACCTTTAAACGAAGTTTGTATAATGTTAGCCTGTCAGCTAATATAACATAGGTACATGACAGATTTCTGTTATACCTACTTCCGGGAACTATATGTTATGTTTAATTATGTAGAAGGGAACGGCAACTTCGCTCACGTAGAATCAAATTTAAATATTCTGTTAACACAATCGACCAAATGAATATTTATTTCTACTATAATATTTAAAAACCTGCTTATCATCGGAGATTTACCGTTGATCTGTTTGTAGTTTACTAAATTTAACATTATATCCTCTATAGAATATTTAATTGATTTCAAGTGTAAATATATCTATTCAATATTAATTCAATTCTATTACAATCCGTTGAATAATAACTACTTGTAAATATTGTAGTAGTAGTAGTAGTATTAAATGGCGGTGCATGATAATAAAAAAAACATCATACTTGTAATATACAATAAGGCTTGTTATTCTTTTTATCGAATAGGATTCCTTCCAATGTCGTTGTATAAATGCATTTGCCACCGACATTCCAATTACGGTTGATAAATTTAATTGCATTGAACCCTTTAATAAGATCAATTAATTAATTCTATTGATTAAAATGTGAAAAAAGGAAACAATTTGAACGTCCTGTGGCATATTAATTTGTCTTAAGTTTTTACGTTAGGTACGGCTAAACGATATTGCCAAAGATAAAGATAAGGTGATAATATGAGCACCTATTAGCTATTAAAATATATTTCAAACAAATGTGTGTAACCGAACTGCCGTAAATTTAATTATTTGTATCATTAAGCACATAACGATATTGCTAAAGATGATATTGTGAATACCTTTTACCCATGAACAATGTCTTTCAAACATAAATATAATTATTATGTGTAACTAATCTTCCGTAAATGTATTGATTTGTATAAGTGAATTGATTACGATATTGCTAAAGATACATAGTGATATTGTGGGTACCAATTAGACATCAAAAATATCTTTTCAAACAAATGTGTGTAACCAGAACTGGCGAAAAATTTAGTTATTTGTATAAATTATTTAATGACTTGTATAAGTACATTATACATTAGCTTAAAGGTGGAGTCAGATCAGCCAACGGCATGCGTCGCGGATGCTTAAATACGCATGCCTCGGGCAGACGTGTGACGGGCAAAGAAAAGCATCAATCTGTACGCCGCATTCTTAGAGATCTTGGTCCACCATGCAAGACATTTTGGTTGTGTATTTTTTTCAGAAGTGCAAATTGAAACAGGCAATAAAGACAGTAAAAGTATACATACACGCTTGAGATGACTCGCATCATGTCAATTTTCGCGCGAATTTGGATTCGATGTAAAACGGGTTTTAGTTGATTGAGGGCGATATAATATTTTATACATTTTTTTTTTCAAAATAAAAATTTTAATTGCATTGCAAGAAATATAGTGAGTAAGAGACTTGTAATATTATGTACAGTTTTTTTTTCATAAAACAGAGTTTTTGTACAAAATTCAGAAAACCCCTCCCAACCGTCCGTAATTATTCAATCAAACCAGAATCACTATCGCAAATAAATATCAGGTTATTAATTTTCAACAAAGTTCTTACATGCGGTAAAATAAAACAAAGATAGTACTAATCGCTGTTATAAGTAGGTATTATAATTCATTACAGACAATTTCATTAACAAAGCGAATTAGGCTCGATAGCATCGGACACGTCGTCTAACTTGATATTTCAGTCACGAGTCACGAGTCTTGTGAACATGACAAGTTACGTATAAATTCGTGTATCAATTTTTCGATCGGTTGGGGCTGCACTAATCTTCACAACTATAAAAAGTGTAGCATGTCTGTACGTCAAACATTTTTTTTGTTGTTTGTTTATGAACTGTTTGCGGAAAATTACTAAACTCAATCGATCAAGTTAGATATTGTTTTTAACTTTATAAGATATTGTGTGAGGAGGTTATAGGCTATAATCCTAGAGACCAATGCGATCAAACTTGATCCTTTATTCGCCAGAGACCCATTGAAGCTATAGCTTAGGTAGATATATCACCAAGAAAATAAAATTTTGTAATAATTTTTCAGGTGCAAGGTGATCATTGCGCCTTCGATTCGTCTTGAGAAAAACGTCTCTTAGGCCATATAGAGGTATACATATTATGTATATTAAACTGGCTTCGCTGTTACATAAAAGCAATGTTGGTTATAAAGATAGTTATGTATAAATGTATTTAATCTCTTTGGTTGGTTAGGATATAAGAACACTACCTAATTAGATACAGTGTCCAAAATGTCCCCAGGGAATTTGAGTTGGGTGAGCCCGGTCATTGTACCTATGAGCAGGGATGTACACTCGGATTTCCACGTGGCTTTATTTTCCACTAACTACCCCTCTAGAACATTGGAAGGGTGATATTTCCAACTTTACTTTTAAATGTTCAAACATTCTTTTACATTAATTAAAATTGCTATTAATTAAATAGAATGTAACAACATAAATTATGAATAAAAGAGAAATCTTTCATGTTAGTATTAGCAGACATTCGTACAAAGAAAAAATAATTAAATAACTTGTATGGTGGTAAATTTTTACTTCATCTAACGAGCTTTGGTGTTATCATTAAAGAAATGTTTGTTTGATGTCGTTATAATTAGATTAAAGTGTTTGAAATATAGTAGGTACTTGGAAATAAAAACTCAGAACGAATGTATAACAGTAGAGAACTGTTAGAAACATATAATTCATGTTTACTTAAAAAAATCCACGTATAAACAATATCTTGTAGCTATTAACTTGATTTAATTTAAACTTTATGTATTCTGTAATTACCTATTTAGTTGAAATATTCCAAAAATCTATTAGAAGATATTCGCTCAAAACACTCAGAAAACTCAGAACGAATGTATAACAGTAGAGAACTGTTAGAAACATATAATTCATGTTTACATAAAAAAATCCACGTAGGTATAAGCAATATCTTGTATCTATTAACTTGATTTAATTTAAACTCTATGTATTTTGTAATTACTTATGTAGTTGAAATATTCCAAAAATCTATTAGAAGATATTCGCGCGATGTAAATGCGCTAACACAACGCTAGACGGGTGCAATAGCTGCAAATAGCCCGGTTTGATTGAACGCTGCCTTAGAGTATACATATACATATCTGTATAATACTCTAAGAACGCTGCCTATTTGTGGCCTGTGCGGCGTCTGGTTAGAACGTTTCGTAACTAAATCAAATACAATGTAATTAACATCACCTATTCCACACCTTAGTTACGTGAAGGATCGTAAGGCTAACCTAGGAATTGTACATATTATTTTTAATTGCGCAGGCATTCATTGGAGAGTATGCAATAATGCACCGTTCTCAATATTAATCATACGTACATATCTAACAAAATCGTGTTCCTCCTTTTTGCTTTGTCATAGTCAGATAAAATATAGATAGGTACCTCTCATTTTACTGTGGTTCAGTAAATAGTATTATTAGGTACCTATGTATATGTTTTTGCATCAAATTAATATTTATCATGATTTAGCTACAGCTGATACCTGTTTGCTTCGGTATTTTCCCTTATCCAAATCAATAAAAAATTACGATACGCATACCAAAGGATACATAAAAAAGAAAATGTTTTGTACAGCCTGTCAAATGTGATATATTTCCAAATTGTGATCTCAAGTCCATGGCCGGCAGCGATAGATAGTCGTATGTAATTTGGGCGTTCTTGATCCAATCGATTTATGATTGCTTTAAGGCTTAACAAAAAATTAACATTCTCTTACGGTATAGCGCAATATTTATTTGATTGAAGCGGTCTGAGCGCGGCGGATTGCGTCGATCCCAAGCGATCGACCGAGTTGAGCAACAGCGGCGGTCGGTGGGTGGGTGACCGCTAGTGGGAAATTTTTGAGCACTACCGTGCTTCCGAGGGCACGTAAAGCCGTTGGTTCCGGTTGTTATCTTCGTAGCAGTAGCAGTAGCAGTCGTTAAGCCGTGTCGGAGATCTTAGCATAAAAAGTTTCCGGTAGTCGCGGTTGTTATCATTAGGTAGCAGTCGTTAAGCCATGTCGGAGACCTTAGACAGTAAGTATAAAAATTTCCGACACTTGTGAAGTGGTGGAGCGCACTAGGCCTCGTCAGGATTGAGGAGAGGCCATGCTCAGTAGGCCATTAATAGTTGAAGCTGTTCTGCAGAGTTAGCGACTAGGTAGGAGAGGTTGACTTAGACCCAATGATGGACAGAGTAAAACCTACTACATACATATTTATAAATCAAATTAAAATAATAAATGGTTTGGGGCCGTTATAGGAGCAATGTAACACACACACTTCTCCATTGTTTGATACCGTCCGCTGAAATAGCTAGTCACTGAATGGAATTGGTGGCTATTAGAATGAAATTGTTCTCTCTGGCGTTTGACAAAACTAATTTCCACACTGTCCAATACAAAATTGCAACTTTTCAGTCTCGTCTATTACGAATAAAACCGGTATATATACGCCAGACTGGGCCAAATAGCGCCGCATCAAATTCCTCGTATGTTACAGTTATAAGTACGAGTATTTTGTTACTTTATTCCATATCGTATATTACTTAAAAGAATGTGCCAAGGTGTTTCTGTCGCCAGTTCTATCTTTTCAAAATGGTGGTAAAAGCTAAAAATTACGTGCTTATATTACTTACCTACCAACCAAGGAGTACGGTTCAATTAGGGAAATTTTCTAAACACATTAGCGACACAGTGTAGAACATGGGCTTCATGAATTAGAGAATATTTCACCATTTTGGCTAAATACGAGTTAACGGACGACACACCACTTTGAGAGCGTTATAGACACCTGTTGGAAAATGATATCTATACATATTTAATTTGAAGTGGTATGTTGCCCACATAATATGAAGCTGAACGATTATTTTTTAATTTTATCTCTATCCAATGTTTCGTATAAGAATCTGACATAGAACTGAGTTATTAATCAATATTACTCGTATCTTAATTTTATAAAAAAATGTAACCGATTAAGTAATGATATCATTGTATTACACTCCTTATTTATCACGCCCCTATCGTAAAGATTGACTTGTACCTACTACGTGGCGTAATGTAAAAATTCTTGTACCTACGCTGCCGAATTATTATTTCACGCTATAGTCTAGAAATTATTCTAATTAAGACCAATTAAACGAAAATATAGTCACATCATAAACGAATCCAGGTTTATGTTGTATTTGAAATGGTTTTTAATTACTTATGATTTTAAACTTTTATCATCGCAGACACTTCACATTTTTACTGTAACGGTAACTGTATTTAAAGACGTAAAGTTGACAGGCTTATCTGTCATTAGTGTGTATCAAGTGTCAGCTGTCAATAGTTTCCCCCGCACCGCAGTCTCGCCGTAACCATGATCCATGCATTTGGGTCGAAATATCGGTATGTACAGTTAAAAAAATTAATTAGTTTTAAAACTATATTTTTGTAAAAACGCTACCTAGTACCTACACCTACGTGGTGAATGTTTAAAAACCATCAGCAAAGTTAACAGAGACACTGTTAGCATTATTACGCCACGTTTTATTATTGCCAATTGGGCCAAGTGTAAGATTAGGAGCAAATAAGTGTTGAAAACAGATGTACGTACTGTTGGTAGACACGCAGTCCCCAGCTGAACAAACGTTAGTTGTAATAAGTGCGCTCATGTTCACATTTTATTTGTTTAATGTATTGGTAATTGTATAGGTAATTGTGCTATGGTAATATAATCAGTTGCAGAATAATTCGTATTTAAGTGTTTAAAGGTCATTTTAATTTTTGGATGCTTGAAAATTTTCTTGATTTGGCAAAACTGAAAGTTAAAGTTTTGCATGCTTAAATAATTGAAGGAAATATTACGCAGATATTCATCTAGTTAAAAATATTTAGTGTATAAGACATATATTGTATTAGATCCCTACTGAGATGGAGGTGTCTCAAATTTTCTAACCGTACTTCGCTGTGTCCTCAGACTAGGATGGGCAAGCTTATACGAATAATTTCTTTATTATTGGGCATATGTACATATATTTATTTTTTGCCTAATAAAGCGATAAATGTTATGTTATTGTCCACTAACATTTCAGCCGCACTCATCGCGACAACATTAACTTTAGTGGCTTAAACCCATTATTGGCCCATTCTCTACTACGTCACTCCAGTGCGGATTGTTCCGATATAGTGAAATGATTGTTTTCAAAGAAACCAACCGGTACCGAACATTCTCAAGTTAAGTAAGAAAACATAATAATATCGTTGATATCCCAATCCGTCGTCTGGAACATGGAAAAAATCTTGGCAGATTATTCGTAACTCGTGTAAGAAATGCATACAACTTCCTTTCGTCGTTTCGTTACTTTGTATGAAAAATGTAAGGACAACTGCAAATTGCTTTGTAGGGCACTGCGTACATTTAGAACATTTTTGGACCTCTGCCCGAAAACACTAAGCCGTCGTGTTGTGATTTTACGCGAGCTCTGAGTTACATACTTGGAAAGCACCTAACTACTAGTTGAAAGGAAATGTCATTTTGACTCAGTATTTTTATAAAGTTAAGTTTTAAAATCGCAAACAAGATGCAAAAATAAGGATATATTTTAAACTTTCTGTACACGAAGAATCAGCAAGTATTTTTTTCGTATTTAATAAGAGCATTAAGTAATAAATTCAGGACTGATCAGAGTGGCGTGAGTTAGGAGAGTCTTATGTCCAGGAGTGGACTCTTAAAGGCTGATGGATGGATGATGACGATGAGTATATCCCCAAATTTTTAGAAATGCAGAATTATAGACCATAACCATCCACAGTGGATAATACTCGAGCCTTATAATTTAAATTATATTGGTGGATCGCTAATTTAATAGGCACTTCTTTTACGAAGCCTCAGATGTTTCACATCTAGTTTAATCATTTTTTCTATTCCAGTTTAGCGCTCCTCTAGCGACCTTTCTCATACAGAGGCATTGACATCGTTACGGTCTACAAGTTATCCAAAAGTTTTTTTTCATACGAAGATACTTAAAAGTTCCATCGGTAGGTATCAATGGTGCATTTAATCCATTCTTATCTCTAAAGTTTTGTACCTACCTCTACCTTTACTTGTCCATATCTTATTTTTTTCTTTCACCTTTGAAATGAATATTTTCCGAAAGGTGTTAACATTTTTTTACTTTCTTAGTTTTTCATGTTTTACTTATCTCCGCTACGTTTCTAGATGGCAAAGCGTCGATGCAGCCTTTGGTTTTACTGAGGATATAACTGACGACCAAAACTATACCATCTCGAGATAACTAGAATGCTCATTTGACTACGATCTACATAAAAAATCTACAAACTGAAAATAAATCAACTTACATAATTAAAGTAAAAAAAATTATTACCTTTTATAGTGATGTGCAAGACCATCGATATACAAGAAGATAAACTTGGTGTTAATAAACTGGATTCTAAAAAGAAATAAAATGCACGTGTTTCTGCGTGAAATTAGGAATCTGATCTGGATTTTTGGACCTCGAAGAAAAATGGCCGTAATAAATAAATTAAAGGTTTGTTTATTTGTCTTGAGCAAGTCTGAGATTCTTTTACTTGGGCCTCAACTGACTATCTTAACATACTTATGCTGGCATATGGCATATTTTTTAAATTGAACATTAAAAACTTTTTTTGCAATCGTAAATTATTGCAGCAAAACGATTTGAAATGTTCGACGAATGTTAATGCCTTTCATTACTTAACTTACCACAAAGGGTAGTAACTAATGAACGAGTCTAGTTTATTGACTAATAAATGTTAATAACTGACTGACGAAGTCTGGTTTAGTGACTATTAAAAAGGTTACTTACGACTAACGTAACGACGTAACGAGGTAACGACTAATTAAGGCCAACATGGTTAAAAATGACTACGGCTATTGTAGACATTATCTTAGAATTAAATAAGCTGTTTCTTTTAATGTTGATAACTGTTGGATCAGTGTATCGTCTAGGGTTGTCAAGTTTGTCACATTTTTAAACCAAACTGTTCAATATTTTAGCCTTGGTTACTATTCGGTATGACAAATACTAGTGACGTGGTAGTGAAGTGATTTGGTATGTTTATCGAAAACCCATTTACATCACTAAACATTCAGATAATTTACAAATTCAAATGCATCAACAAAGGCTTAATTGTACAGTCGTTGTTATATAAAAACCACAATTCATTTCAACATCAATGAGAATTGTGATTTTATGCTAACGTGCAATTATAATGATAAATTATAATTATTAATTTAAACACAAGACTATTAAATTTAGAATTAATAGGCTTCCACTAGTTTAGTGCGCTGTACCACCCAAGACTACATGTCTACATCACTCCTTATCAGGTGGGATTGTAGTCAAACATTAAGTTATAATTCTTATAAAAAATTGCTGCTGATTGTTATCAAATAGGTATTTTTCTCGTGGTTTTAGTTTATTATTACTATAAAGGTATTTGGAGACCACGTCTCAGAAAAAAGAGTATAGGACGCCCCCCGACCAGGTGGACAGACGACCGGAAGAAGACAGCGGGCAACCGCTGGATTCAGAAGGCTCAGGACCGGTCGGAGTGGCGCAAGTTAGGGGAGGCCTATGTCCAGCAGTGGACGAATAAAGGCTGATGGATGGATGGAGGGATGGATGGTATTTACCCCGTGTTTTTTTGGACGATATTTTACCAATTCCTATCTTTTGTGTTCTCAGAACATAGCTTAAAGAAATCGTATTCCAGACTGCTCCAGGACGACTTAGCGCAGCGGTTAGTGCAGTACTCAGAATGGCAGGTGATCTGTTGCCGTTAGCTACTTCTATTCAGAGCACGATTATGTTCAAATATAAATTACGTAGGTACAACGTGTTAATTAAGAAAAATAATTGCACTCGTTAGTACTTAATGATGTTAATGTATACCTGTGTGGCATTGTTAAGATTACTTAGATGTTATCTTGTAACGAATTACAAGAAAACCTAATTGTAATGCAAGGATATTATTCAAAAATTAACTATTATGAAAACATTAATAACTTAATGAACATACCTACACTTCAATTTTGGTTTAGATTCAAGGCATATACTTATAGAAGTATTTTGTGCATACCGTGATATACATAATTATATATTGTATCTTCTTATTATTATGACCACTGAAATTTTGACAGAAATACTATCCAGTATAATATTTTATAGTGAATATCATTATAGGTAGGTATACCTCTCAAAAGCAGTAATAGCCGAGTGTTTGAAAGGTTGCACTCCCGAACCGGTGGGCCCGGGCTCTAAACGCAGCTCTTAATTTTCAAAAATGATGTGCGTAATGTAATTAAATGATCGAAGCAAGTGGCTTCGATGAAGGAAAACATCGTGAGGAAACCTGCGCAATATTCTGGCGTGGTGAACTACCCTATAGGTACCTACCACTCACATTTTGTGAGGCGACCCGTGCCCAGCAGTCAGTTATGGGTTGCGAATTGCGATTATGATGACGATGATACTAACCAATAACTACACTAAAATATCTATTAATTCACACAAAGAACAACTACCGTCAATACAATTTTTCAACTTACACTACAGAAGTGTAGGATATTTTTTTAGTTTGTCGGATTATACAGCAGACCTATAACTTTGGGTAAAGGAGTAAATAAAATAAATTACAAAATTGGAATAGTTTTTGACGCTTCAGCCGGCCAACAGCGCAGATATATCCAACAGAAGTATAATATCCATAATATTTTGTTTTAAAATGAAATGCAGCCAACCGCCAACTAGCTCGCAATAGGCGTAGCTAGTGATGTGCGAGGTGTTCCCGCGATAACTGCGCCAAGTCACGCGACTCGCTCCGCCCCGCGCCACGCACGATACGGTACCCTGGCTTTGTTTTGCTTTGCTTTTATGAATTACTTAGTATTAGGACTGGGTGTTGCTGAAATGTTGGCTTTTTACGGAAGTCTAACCGATTTAACTTTCTGGGTTCCAGAACGAAAAAGAAGTTTTAGATATTTTTTGTTCTGATCAAGCAAAATAAATTTTTGGATAAGAGTTTAAAAATAGATTTATTTGTAGCTGCTTTTAACTATTAAGTTTAAAAAGTTGGTTTAAATAATTCTTATGGTCACTCTTTCACATTTTGCTGTGCCCAATCACACTTAACTACGAATACAATCATATTTAATTACGCGGGCATATAAAAATTATAAAGTCTATCTTGCTTAAATTTTTAATTGGAATAATGGTCTACTTCTGTGTAATATTTAAACTAATTTAAAGTTTGTAATAATCATAGTAACAGAAATAAAGATACTTAAAAGCAAGAATATAAATCCTCTTTATTCCATATCTCGCGGGAATATAAAAACGGTCATTACTGGAAGTCTACATGACAAAAATAACCCGTGGTCTAAATTTCATGTTTCTAGTTTCAGCAGGTTAGGTTCGGTGATGATGAATCAATCGGTCGTTGAGGACCATTTTAACACGTCAAATTTAAAGATACCAATGTACATAATAACACCAATACGTGTTACGTTACATACGTCAACATAGTAAATTCAAGTAACGATAGTTTGCCGAAAATTTACTTTATTGTCCAACTATCTTGTTCTTCCTTGCAAGGTACTATTTATTCTTCACCTGACTCCTGAAATTTTATGTTGGTGCTTAATCCTAATTGTGTTATTTTAAATATTTTTGTAAATCAATAGGTACTTGATCATTTTCCTTTTTACAACCCTATCAAGCTTTGTTGACTAAAATTGTAACATGAGGATACCTATATAATTTTAATTAATAAACTGATCATAACTTTTGTACACTGAAGACAGACATCTAATGAAGTCCAAGTCCAAAGCTAACACTCATACTTGATAAACGGCGGCCATCACTGCACGCCACGGCCTATTATGAGAGCGTGACGTCACCGCCCCGCCCCCCGCCGCCCGCTTCAATCAAACCGGGAACCCTCGTCATGCCCCCACCCTACGTTTCGTTTCACTGACTCCGCATTTTTTCTCATAATAATAACGTCGAAAAAATCGCGCAAAAAATCTCGACAGACGCGGCGATTCTCATTCCGTCCCATCCCTACGACGTGCCATTCCTTTTTTCGAGACGTACGGCACGGAATTTCAAAATTGAATTTAGGATAGAACGAAATAATCATTTCTAAACTGTTTTGTTGTTTCCAAATCAAAGCAACACGTTAAGTTCTTACCATGTAACATAAAAGAAATATTAAGTTATACCTGCTTACCTACCTACTTATAATACATGAGGTAGTGGTTTTAAAAGCTTACCTATAAGCAAGAAGAATCAAATCTAATTTATTAAAATCATAGAGTAAAAGTAATTAGGTATAGGTATCTACAGGTAGGATGAAGTAGGTAGTATTTACTATTGGATAGTAACAACTTGTCATAAAGAGGTTGTCTAGGTATTAACAATATCAATTAGGCATATGTATGAAACTACAGTGTTCACACTTTATTTTAGCGTGAGTTTGTCATCATATTTATTATGGTCATAAAGTATGTAGATAAGTAAGTAATTACCAACACATACCGCTATATTTCATTAACTTATTAGGTAGTAGGTAGGTTCTTACTAGAACCTTAATTTGAAAACGTACCTACCTACCTATTATACCTATAAGTAACTTTCACGGAAACTAAAAAGCAATCAAATTAGCTACCATTTAAATAATTAATAAATTTAATCACTAGCAAATGAGTTATTTGATTTATAACCGACCTATCATATAAATACAATTAGTTTTAATTAATTTAAATGCAGAGACAAAGACTTCATAATTATATAAAATAATGTAATAGATTAATATCTAATTATGACTGCATTATTGTATAAGTAATTTTTGTTTAAGTAGGTAATCGGTATCTTAAAGAGTTCCATCGTGAGGATTTGGTGACTAAAATAAATAAATCTATAGGTACAAATACTTAAATAAAATTGGAGTGTATGTTTGTAATATCAAAATAACCGCTTTTTACTAAATGCATATGGATGTATACACGGTGCATATACCAAAATAACATTTTTTACAATTTTTGTCTGTCTGTTTGTTTGAGCTAATCTCTGGAACGGCTGGACCGATTTTGACGGGACTTTCACTGGCAGATTGCTGAGGTCATAAGGAGTAACATAAGCTACTTTTATTTTAGATTTTTTTGTTAAATTCCACGCGGACGAAGTCGCGGGCACAGCTCGTAAATAATCACACTCATAAGCACTAGGATTCCCTGTGTCGCGGTGACCATCTCCACCAACAGGTGTCTCGTCAGCTTGTTTTTCAATTAATCGCATAACAATATGTTCAGTGTTTGATCAACTGTAGTAACTTTGTTGTTATGTTATGATCTTATAAATGAATTCAATTTCAAGGATTATATGAAAAATAATTTAACAACAGTTACAATTGCTTTTATAGACCGGGCGCTGGATGGAGTTGAGTGTGCAAAATGTGAGGACCGCATTCGGTGAATGGTTTTGAACTCAGAAAAGCATGCACATAATGATTCTGAATGTTGCCAGGAGGTATATTGGTCCATTTTTTTTTACACCCCGCCCCTTTTAGCCTTCAAGACAGAGACAAAATTATCATAAAAAATTGTACTAATCAATCTTTTTTTATTTTGACAATCGTTATTTATGAATTTGCATAACGAAATACAATCAATACCTATGTAACTTTTTACAAGAGCCAGCCATTATTTACAATTGGACGTACATTTACAGGGTTGAATCAACAATTCCGGCAGTGGTTGCTCGTTTCGTTCGTCATTTCTCGTGGGTATAATTTACCATCTTTCTTTTCCTAAGCCTAAAAGCCTAAGCTTTGCCTAAGAAGGTGTAATTAAAAGGCTGTAGTAAAACGTTGGTTTTTAGGATAAAAAAACGGATTATCTCGATTTTCGAAAAAACTACAAGTCCGATGGAAAAAAGTTTAATGGCAAAGTTGTAGTTAATATAAAGATCTACAACTTTTGTTTACCTTTTTTTTCACATAACCTAAAAATGTATATGAAAAATTCAAAAAACCAAGTTTTTGGTTTTTTATTTTTAACTTTTCAAAAATTTGTCCTTTTTTCACCAAATTTGGTGAAAAGTTACCTTTTTTTGTCTCAAACACACTGTAATTTTTTTGATTTAAAATATTTATTTTTGCACCTTATATTGACTTAATATCGAAAAAGCACCCTGATTTTCAATCGAAAATTCTCGCGTAAAATAATCTTTTTTTTTTAAAAAGTCGGTAGGCTTTTTGTTCGTTGAAATATCTACTTTCTGAAGGTGAAAAAAAATATACATTACTATGGTAAATTTACTCAGAAAATGCGCTTATACTGTAACTAAATCAGGTACATTTCTCAAACGAGTTTGGAGATTTCCTGTCAAAAAGGTGCAAGTACCTCTTTGACAGGAAATCTCTAAAATCAGAACTCGTTTATCATTCAAAATTTCGAAAATGCAAATTTTTTTGCATGAAATAAACGTTAATTAGCCTTTAAAAATGGGGTGGGTGGGGGAAAGGGAAATGGACCAGTATAGCTGCCGGCAACATGTGATTTTGCATTAATTAAGGGTCTCAGGTAAAAGAATTTGAGCATAGTTGCCGGTCCTCACATTTTGCATACTCAACTACCTCTGGCGCCTGGTCTATTATTAATTTTTTTAATGGTGGCCGCAAAGTAGCACGCTAGTGGTCGTAAACTGACGAAAATGGTCGCAAACTGGCACAATTCCCATTTTTTCAGTTTTTCCAAAAAAAAATGTTAATTCATGGATGGGAGTGTAAGTGTTAATTATTTTCTCAACTTAAATACCTAAAAGCAAATACCTAAACGGTAAGAAGGTAAGAACCTAGTTAGAAATTAATCTCAATTAGAAAAAATGTCTTATTAGAAAAAAAATCCAAGTCAAGGTTTCAATCTATAGGTAATTCAGTCCTTAGTATAACTACTATCATAGAAGAAAATGAAATGTAGTGATTATTATAAAAGAACATAAATATTTTAAGTTTGCTGCATAAAATTACATTACGCTGCAACTTTTAGTTGTAGTTTATCAGTGCCATCTGTTAACAAATAGTTGTCTGCTCTCAAAAGTTTAAGTTAGTTTAAGCTACTCATCAACAGAGGTCAGTAGTGAGTAAACTTAAAGTTGTTGACTACTTAACAACTTAGTAAGTTAAAATGATAACAGATGGTGTTGGTAGAAATACAGATTGAGTATAATATGTAAGTACATTATTTCATTGAAAGTTGAATTTACTTAATTTTTCATACACAAAATTTCGAAATATATAAAATGTGATAACAAATTTTAAATAAGGTTTGATACAGATATGCCTCTAAACATTTTGTAAATTTATTCCTAATAAATTTCATGTATTTCGTGAATATTTAGGAAATGAGAGAAAAGGTTATTATTATTTTTTAAGCAATGAAGAAAACAAGAATTCTAGGTAAGTATATAGGTACCTTAATACCTACTTGTATGAATGATTTATCAAATTAACCGCCCCGTAGAAATTATTTATTTAAAAAGGCAAAAATTCAGAATGTTTTTTTTTCAATACGTAGGTACGAAAAATAGGGTTCTCTTAGTTGATTAAGGCGTTTTTCAGTATTTAGTATGAGTAGTATTCATAGGTATGTTGCGTTGTAGATAAATCAGCTGTTGTTAGTGATAGTACCACGGCTTCGTGGATAGTACCTTTTGAAAGGCAAGTTAATAAATTTTAAAAGCAAAGTGAAAGCAAAAATATTGTTAAAACTACAATTTTGAAGGTAGTTACTTGTTGGGCGCATAAACTATAGGTTTGAATGGACTAGTAGTATTAGTAGGGCCTGATACTAGACCTTTAACGTCCTAATTATGCTATTGGACACGGAAGTTAAATTTAATTAGGTACTAAGTATAACTAGGTACCTACTTACCATATTTAGCACGCCCAGTAATAAGCTACTTTAGTTGTTTGAAGAAGATAATTAGGTACTAACTTAGGTACTTATTATTAAACATTTATTCGTATAAAGATTATAGAGGTAATACCTATCTAATATTAAGGTGAAGTCTTTGTTTCTAACACAGCTGTTATAATAATTATTTGCACTCTACAAACACACTCTACAAATGCTTGAAAAGCGCTGTGCGACCGCACTCGAGCTACCGCGCGGTTTACGTATAAATAAAAGCATGTTAAAAAGCTAGCTAGCAATGATGATAATTCTATGATTGTTCTCTTTATTTTATGAATAAAATAGGTACTTTTATAAAATAGTCGAAATCTAATTATTTCAAAACCAATATATTCAGTACCTATCTAGTACAATAAATGGAGTTAAAAGCATAATTATTATAGAATAACGCCTAACCGGCTAATTCTCATAAAAATAATCCAATCTTACAACGAACACATTCTAATAGGATCTGTTGCATTTCGTCAAGCTCAACTTGCTGCCGTTGATGGTAGTCTTGCATATATACTACAGATGTCGTTGTTTGTCAACAGTCCACGTTTTGCCGTGAGATGGCGTTGTATCTATATTATTTTTTAAGAAATTTCTAAGTTTTGATGGATTAATTGAGCAAAAAATATTAAGTAAGTATAAAAAATATGGGATCAATTGATATACCTGTTAGACAAAAATTTGCAATTTTATATACAGTAACAAATAATGAGAAATAAAAAAGAAAATGAAAGAAATAAATATATATTTTACATTAATTTTACACGAGGTTTTTTGGATAGGTAGTGTTACCTAGAGTAGGTCCCTATTACACACAGTAGGTACCTACCTATCAGTTATATTAACTAGCTTAATTAATCTCCATTGTGTTGTAAGTACATATCGACGGTTAAAAGGCGACTTGATTCAAGCGCCATTTTGAGAACTTTACAGGAGAGCGTTTTAAAGTTTATTTTTTGAGAAAAAAAATCACTATTCTTAAAGTATACAATAAAAATTGACGAGTCTCCCCAATCATAAAGCGGCATATTTTGTGCTAATTTTTTGTATATATATAACAAATAAAAGGTGTTTTTTAACGGAGTTAGATGTAACTTGAGCCATTTTGCACAATTCTCTGATCAGGGCAAAAGGAATCTTAGTACACGATTACTATTTATCTGTTCAAAGCAAAATAATTCAAGTGTACAATGACTTCTTTAACAGATCATGGATAAATGATTTAAATCACTCAACTAGTTGTAAACTGTTCATGGATAAATGATTTAAATCACTCGCCTAGTTGTAAACTGTTCATGGATAAATGATTTAAACCGCTCACCTAGTTGTAAACTGTTCAAGGGGTAATGTCTCAAATTACACAGTGATGTAATAAGATTTAAAAAAAAATGTTTTAATCGCAAGATTTTATACAACGAAAAAATTAAAATAAAACAATTCTTTTCATGAATCAACTTTTGTTTTAATTATTCATTTACTTAAATTTAAGTATATTTAAACGTTGGTAATATTTGTAATAATCAGCCTTCGAATATTGGCACTACTCGCAATTCTAAATGATTTGACTTAAAACTGGTCAAGGAAAATTAGCACAAGTGATATTCTTCAACATACTAGTTCAGGTAAGATTGTTTCAAGCGACAGAGATAATGTTTGAATGTTCAAGGCAAAATGATTTAAGTTACATACACTAATAAATATGGTTCAAGCAAAAAGGAATTAACATCCTTTGTTTAATTATTTAAGATCAAGTAAAAATAATTCAAATGCCGATACCATTTCATTCCATCCGAGGATAAATGGCTTAAATTACAAATAGTAAGAAAAACCCTTTTTTTTCGTGGGTCTATATACATGCTTTGAAAAAAACAACCAAATTCGCTACACTTGATACCACGTAAGCAAAAATGATACCGAAATTGGTCATGGAGCCAAGCGCCAAAAAAGTGCTCAGATTAACCTCAAACCTGGCTCAATCGAAGCGGAAAAATTCGCCGATTCCAATGATGTATATAACTCAATATCGCCCAGGATGGCGCTTGAAACAATTCGCCTTTTAACCGTCGATATTATTGCACTAAAATGCAGCAAGAATTACTAAAATTAGCATGTTTGTCAAAGGCATAGATTGCATAGGCCATAATACCTATGACAGGGGCTATTGTTGCCAGCTTACGACGTTAGAATCATGTGCAATTATAAAGGTGTCGGCGCCAGTGTCTCCGCATAAATCACCTATGCACGATATAACAATTAGCCGGCACGATAGCAATGTTAATTAAACTGCTATGATACTGGATACTGAGACCGCTTTCGGACATTCTAGGTACCTAGGAAACTGAATGTCCAGTTAGTCTACATTATTGTATTAAACTAGATAGTAGCAGTGATAGCCACGTGGTTTGAACTTTAGATCCTCGAACTGGTTTCTAATCCTACATGCATGTATTTTTTCTAATTATGTGCGTTCTTTTTCGGTGAAAGAAAACCTGAACACCCGAGAATTCTCAATAATGTTATCAAAGGTGTGTGAGGTCGGCCAATCCGCACTTGGCGAGCGTGGTAACTATGGCCTGTACCCCTCACACTGTGAGAGGAGACTCAGGCCCAGCAGTGGGACAGTTATGGGTTTCGATGATGATGATGATGATGACAACTCTTGTTTAATTGGCGTATTCATTCTCATGTGCAAAACTACTCGGTATGATATCTCGCATGTTTCAATTTTCACTTCATAATCATTAAGCTAATCACTTCTCCGCTGAATGTGGAGTGTGCTTTGTAACTCCGTTCATTGGATTTTTATACGAAGCTATCATAGTAAACTCCACAACCAGTTTGACGTAACAGTTACGTTTTCGGGACGCATGGAAGATGTTCTAAAAAATGTTCTGTTAGGGCTGTCACATGTCACTTTTCCAACCTTAATTTAGGCAGGCGCCTAAAATACAAATTTTGTTTAACACCTTAGAATATTTACCTACTTATCTTCGTTTATTTTTTATTCTTCGTTTATTATTATCGAGGACATACTAGTCAGTACGATGCTATAAGTCTTTCACCATTTTAAGAGTGTCTCCTAAACCTATCACCTATAAATTTAATTCCATACAATAATGAAATAAGTGGTAATTAGTTTAGTTAAGTACTTAGTATTAGCCTTATGATAATATCGATGTATCAATAAATTCTACTTACCTGTTACGCACGCATATAATTTTTGTGTTAAAAAATATGAATGTGTTTCTGTCGCCTTTATAAAATACAAGAGCAAGTTGGTTGAGTATACCGATTCGATAATAATTTTAATTGATACCGCAATAAAAGTGTCATTCCATCAATAACTCTGTAGTCGTTGCCGTAAAAACAATCAACTCAGTAGCATTTCTTGCCTTAAATATAGCAATAAATATTAATGAGTAAACTTGTAATTACCATAATATATGTAATTGCATGTTTTACGACTGACTCGATTCAAATTTGTACTACACCTGCAGTAGAAAAAGTTATTCAGAATGTGTGTCCGTATTATTAATTATGTGCAATATACTTTTTTAATTCACCCTTTTTTGTGGGACAACATTCATAAACTAACAGCAAAACAATGCTACTTGAAGTACAATTGCAATTTATACTACATAAACAGTGGAGTCTTACTTTAAATATTAATTAATTATCGAGTCAAAATAGTCAATACATACCTAATCATAATATTATAGCTAGATCGATTTATCGCACTCGAAACCCCCTGTATACTAAATTTCATGAAAATCCTTGATCCGTTTCCGAGATTCAGATTATATTATAAGTGCTCGTATATATGTATATCATAAAAGAATTGCTCGTTTAAAGGTATTAAATTTATAAAGTTCATTAAATTTTAATATTAGATGTAAATACTTAATTTACAAAGTTACCTAGCTCATGTTGTCAAGTAGGTAGAGGTACATTTAGATCTATAACATTAATAAATTTAAATATTATTATTAATTATTTTATTACCTAGTACATCTAGGTATGTGCTACATGTGATCTATCTAACTAGAACATCTACATAAACCAGCATCGTGACAGTATTTCAAACAATACATCAACCACGGGCCATTACACGGGAGACACCATCCTTTGAAGACTGCCCAGTGCTGGAACGCTCGGTATTTTGATTGCGCGCCCCCAATGATTGCGAGCGCTTTGATTAACAGATTCCTGGCTACCTGCTGACATTATCGATGTGCTAATGTCCACGGAGACACCGCGTACATTGTTCAAATAAAACAATGGACCTGCTGTTTGTTATTTATGATAAAAAAACCTAAAACAAATCGACAACTGTTATACTTTACAAAACAAGACCAAACAACCAACTAATCTACTCGTATGTCGAGTGGCCTCCAGACTAGTCACCCAATTTATCCAAATGCATGACTGCTTCTGGCAGATTTTCATAGCTGCTTCTGTGCTTCGCAGAAAAAAAAGTTAAGGCGGTGTTCATTAAAATCATCGTATCATTATTAGTAACCTACCTGTAGTTAGCAGTAAAACTTTCTCAGTAAATCTTTTTCGGTAAAATTCCATGTTTTTTATTGGAGGTCATATGACGTTAGGTTCTGACACTAAGACCCCGAAGATGACGCGCGCTACGATCATGCGTGTCATATGAACGCGCCCTAAAGCTTTCACCAACCCTCACTGGAGTACAGAAGTGGGGTTAAATTTAGTCCTTCTTAATTGTTATAGGTCTGTGTTTTGTAGTTGGTGTTAAAGTTGGGACAACGTAAAAAATAATATCATACATTTCTGAGTTGTCGTTTTGTAAAAATAATATTTCGTAGCCTTGTTTGGTGATATCAAAACGCTCGTCGCTGTACTGCACTATGCAAATGCAATTTTATGCGTCGACACGCGGCTCGCGTAAAATGAGACTGAAAAATAAAATTAATAAGTGAATTTTGTTTTTATTCATAGTTAATTTAATTCCTTCCTAGTTTCACTTCGAAATCGATATGTCATTTTGTAACATCAGCATTATCTGTAAAAGAATTTTGTTTAATATTTTTTCTATTCATTTTATAACAAACTAATTTATATTTTGTTTAGGTCGATTTTTATTGAATAGACCAACAAGTACCGAGTAAGGTACCTACTGGACTTTTAGGATGTAAGTTCTTCTCCTTTCCTCGTTAACTCTAGTTATCATTGTGGTGAGATTTACGTCTAAATCGTAAACATAACGTATACCTAAATGTTATATAGGTACCTACCTGTAATTGTGACAAAACAAAGCCTTTTATTTCGACACTGGCACGTCGTCATGTTGTGCTCTCATGAAAAATTATGAACCCGCGGTGAAAATTACGCAACTTGTCTGATTAAATTAGAAGTTGGCTCAGTAATTAGCGGGTACATCGCATTTCACTCCGCGCACGCTTAGCGGAAAACAGATTTTCTCTCGGGGGTCGTTTGGAAAACTCAACTTTTTTACATCAAATATTCATCAGATTTTTCAATATAGTCCATTTCAAAATTTTTGAGATTTACCTGGTTCGTTTTTCACTAAAAAATTATACCTATATCCTGCCTCCTAGATGTAGGTATGATAATATGATAAAACGAATATTAAAACGATATTAATTTTTTTTATATTATGTATCTAATGTAATTATCTAATCAGTAATTTTAATGTGCAATAATCGATTTTGTAAGAGAAAATAATCTTCATAACCAGAAGTACGTAAAGTACCTAGGTATCTCGAGATAGTAGTTTGATGCACGCGTATGTCTTTATTGATGACCGTATTATACCAGATAACGTTTTGAATGTTTCCGAAAAATTGTATAAAGGAGTGCGCACATTACACCAACTCGACGTCAACTCCACTCCGACTCCACTCCGTTTCAACTCCGACGTTCCGTTCCGCGATCAACGCTTCATCGACGTCAACTCGACTCCGTCTCCACTCCGTTTCAACTCCGACGTTCCGTTCTAGGTACATTACGTCATTGTGTCGGTCGACGCGTGGACTACTCGTCTACGGTGAGTCGTCAACGCAACGTCGACGCGTTGGTCTCGAAACGGAACGCTTATGGGTGTAGGGCGAGCAGTACAGGGCTTTTAAGTATAAGTTCGAAATTCAACCTTACCTTCAAAGATATAAAGCTCATAATTGAATATTAGCTTTGTCAAGGTTTTAGTCGCGTTGGCGTCGGTCGGTCATGGAGTCGTTGTAATGTGCGCACTCCTTAACACTATTTTTAGCAGTCTATAGATGGATTAGTTTATTATTGTTTCTCATTTCTGTATCTCTTCAATATTCCAACGGAGACATTATAATACACATTTTTCATTTAAGTATCTATTAAATATGTAAGTATTCATCAAAGTATCTCTAGAAAAGGTCAAGTTTAAAAAACATTGAAAACTTTTTTTTCATTAATACAAATATAAGTTTATAAATTTCAAAAATCATCACGGTCATAAAACAAGTGGAATATCTTCCGCTTCGAAACTGTTTGACGTCGATACGGTGGCAATAAATCAAACCACTTTGTGACTTTGTGTTCTAACAATAGCTCTCTAATTGACAAATAGTGGAAATGATAAATACAAGCGCTGGGAATTTTCCAAAAATACACCTCTTTGATCGTCACTTGATTAACAACTGCGGACCGCTGCGCGCGAAACTTATTAATTTTCTTTTTAATCCGAACTCCTCTACCTTGTCGCACACACAATTTAAGAGCGGCTACTTTAACGAAGCCTAGTTTGAAACGTATTGTTATAGTGGGTGGGAAAACGTGTAATTATAATTTATTAATTACTTTTTTATATTACCTCATTAACTACGCATGAAAATGATTTAATGGCGAAAATTTGAACATTTCCCTGGCGAATCACTATTTATAGTTTTAAACTTTGATATCTTATAACTTTTTGAAAACTAGTAAATAAAAAATTAAAAAAGCCACCTAAAAAACTCATGATGGCTTGATTCGGGAGTCCGAGTATTTCTTAACAGTGGTGCAGCAAGTACCTAAACTCAGTAGGTTAATTTTGTGTGATTTATGTCACATTAGCACTTGAAACACAAAGTTTGATGATTCATAACACGTTATTCAGGATTCTACGGCTATCATACATCTAGAATGAGCTAAATAGATTTTTATATTTTTAATAATTTATTTTTGGATCTAACGGTTATTAGAATAGAAGTGACAGAGTGACACATTAATATTATTTCGTGTGTGGTACATTTTTATTCATGTTTTAGATTTGTGTTAACATTAATTTAATGGCGTCCGTTTATTCGGTCTGATTACATTATTCAGAGTTGTTAACGACAAACGAAATACACATTAAATGGCACCAATTTCTATTATATACTATTTCTATGTCTTAAGCGATTTATGAAGACAGTGTTGTATTCTACGAGTATGTAGTTGTGGTGTATTTTTAAGTTTTTTTTTTTGAGTTTAATCAGTTGGATTTTATTTTAGTATAAACGTGAAATTAATTTGATACCATATTTTTTATAGATTAACCTCAACTGGTGGAAAAACAAAGTACTGTAAAAAGTGTCGCATTCGCGTTATTTTCTCTTTTTTTAATAATAAATTAATCGAGTTTATTAATTGATCGAGTTCAAAACCAGTATGTACAAATACATTATCGCTACAGTTTGCTCTAAGATGATTTATTAAAAAAATGTAAAGCTTCAACAAAATTGTAGGTGACTAATACGAAGTTCTGCGTAGAAGTGGTACCTGTCCCGAGTAAAGGGCATGAGAAACAACTCGGCTGACCATAAACCAGTTTCGAGGAATAAATCAAAAGCTTCATACGGTTATCAAATTATCAAAACCACGTGAGTCTGTTAATTTCCTCGTCGGTCAGCTTAAAGACACATTCCTCGTACCGACTCTCTGCGATCTTATCGTGCCCTGGTAATTGCGGGCTAGAAACGTTAGCTGGTGTAGTATAATATTACAAAATGAACATCCATGCTTTTTTATATTACACATTAATACATATTGATTTAAAACTTGAATTAGCTTAGGTACGTTTGTAGAGGGAACTGATTTTTTTTAAAATAATTAATCACTTTATTTGGATTTATGCCCATTAATTAGATTACTTTTTATTCATATAATTATCGTCAACAATCTTACATAGTAAGGCAGTTGTCCGACCACCGGCGAGTAAGCGAGTATCTATCGGCTATTTTCTCGCTCAAGATACGTACGTAGAATAAGATATACATTCCGTGTAAACAAAAGAGATGCATAATTATTTATTTTATTCATAGTTGATCGCTGACTGTTCACACTGCCGGCGAGGACACGCTGACTCGCGGAACAAAAAGAGCTGTCAAATTACAGTCGCTCAGCGACACTCGCTCAGCGATACTCGCCGAGTACACATATCGCCTCCAGTCGTAGTCTGTCACTCTGTCAAACTAAACACTCGCTGCTCGCTAACTCACTTTTAGTTTCCAGCTCTACTCGCTATTCGCTAGTCGCTGGTGGTGGGACAACTGAATAAAAGCCTATTTTTTTTTGAGAATTGATTGAGTACCTACCAAATTCAAGTTTTAACAATGATACCGAAAGGGTTCTTTAGTGTGTTCTACCGAATATAACGGCAGTCTTTCGAGGAATTGTTAGAATTGGTGCCATTGTTAGTACATACACTTCCATCATAACACTACTCGTTTAAGAATGATGTTACATCTCCGTCGGTTGGAGTCAAGATTATCGATTTTTACGATCGCAAACTCTATTGAAAGTGCACTGTACAAATGCAAATTGTATTCTGCCATTCTGAGGCAAGTATATTGCCGGAGTAGCTAAAGCAAAGAGTCAACAAAAGCATTTCTTTTCAGGACCAGCTTTGCATTAGAGACTTATCTGGTGCGCCATGCCCGCCCTGGCCATCGGGTCCTAAAACGGAAACAAGATTTACATTTCTCATCTGTAATAAAATTAATTCTCAATATCGTTTTAATAAATTAAAGATTCTTTGCCTTTTTGTTTTGGATTGCTGCAAGTTGTCGGAATGTAAAAGGAAATTGAAAATTAAAAAAAACGCGAGGGTTGGTCCGCATGGGGGTGGCGAAATCGTAAATTTAAATTGTCCATCCCTCAATATGCAAATTTAGTAGGTATGCCTTTCAATTGTAGCTTCTCATACAAAGATAAACGCGAAGTTGTAATGAATAAAAAGCATATAAAACATAAGTAGGTAATATAGTAGTAATATTATCATTTCTTCATTACCACTCTTATACACTATGTAGTAATAGTCTATATTACCTTTACCACCTGGTCCTATATATTTATATGTTTATTAGTATAAATGCGACATAAAAAAGAACGAAGATAAGTGTGGGATCATCTGGGTTATGTCAGTTTTCTACTCAATGATATCCCTCAGCAGTTAATTGTATGAAGACTTCAAAAATTCAGGTACTCGAATATCGCACACCTCGTTGTTCCCATTATTTCCCTTCCTTACAAAATAGGTGTACCTGTTGCCAAACGGTCCATCTTGTTGAGGTTACAAGGTTAATGTCACCATGAAGCATCTTACAGTAAATCTAGTGACCACATAAAATGCAAGAAACTACGTACGTTCCACTAGTTAAATATAACAACTATGGAGGTTTTTCAGGAATACTTGATCTAATTCCTTGGTAAAATATTACAATTTGTACTTATATGTAGCTAACAAATGGCATCTGCGAAGAACATATTGTCAAGAGAGCTGCCGCCATCATTAACTGTAGCTAATGAAGCTTGAGCTTTCGGGTTTTAAATAACTTGCGCCAGCCACAAGGGGCGGGACGATGCCGACTACTGTGCCATATAGATTTTTTATTCTGAACATGAATTTAACAAACCATATCAAAAACTTTGCGATGTGACTTTACCCTGCTGGTCTTTCTCTCGTCTATATTAATGTTATAAAGCTGAACAGCTTGATTGTTTGTTTGTACGTCCTTATCTCAGAAACTGCAAATATCTGTTTGTGTTGGATAGTCCATTTATCGGGGAAGACTATACGCTATATGACGTCACTCTACGACCAATAGGAGCGGAGCATGGACGAAAAATGTAGCAAAAATAGGAAAATATTTAAAATTTGTAAACGTAAATAACAAGTTTCCCTATCCCCTAAGCGGATCGACTAGTTAAACGCACATTTAAACTGGTAGCTGAGAAGGTCATCACAAACGACTTTCTTGGACATAGATTTTGTCTAAATGCGAAATGTGTTTTTATCTTTTATGATAGTGCTTTTTTATTACGCGGCTACTTGGTAAATTCTAGTAGCCGTCTTATTAAGCACGTAATAAATTATATACTTTAAGAGCACTAGACCGAGATGCAGCGATAAGAGCGAGGTTTCGGTGACACACATCGCTCGACGCACAAATTAACGCCAGTGTGAAGTTATAGCGTCGTGCAACGATGCGGTTGTCACTCATGCTCCATCAACTGCTTGGAAATGTCGAGGATATGACACCGGGTCAGCCACATGTCGTACGAGACGTGACACTATTCCATCTTCCCGTCTCACTTTTGAGGAAATACTTCCTTCAGTCAGACAAAGACGGACTTCAAATCACGACAAGAATGCGCTTTTGAGTTATCTGCGGTAAACGGGGGTCGCATCTGAGGCAGGTTGTCGCTAATAGGCGTTTTACTCGGAACATAATATATTGTAAGATTTTGCCTTCATGTGTGTTCTAACCTCAGGACACGTGTCAGTCTCCCGCGTGTCAGATGGTTGACGGTATGCGAAGATGGCTCACCTACGAGTGCTCGCCAACACAAACATTGAATCGATCGGTAGCCATCGCTTACCTAATTATCGAATGTTTTAATTATAGATTGACTAAGTACGTTAACCTTTTCATTACAGATTCGCCGAGAAACCGATGAGGAGACACCGTCCGCTGGCATCGTGTGAAACACAAATTGGATCGATCGCTGCAGTGTAGTGAATGGAATCCGAAGTGTTTGTGTTGTGACTAATAAGGTGATAGTGTCGGCCCGAGTGGCCGAAAACCTGCGACGGAAGATACGGACGCGAGCCGCGCGGGCTGCGGGCCCGCAATGAGCGCCAACAACTGCGACAGCATGCCATACTTCTCGAACGCCTACATGCCGGACATGAGAAACGGAGGCGGGCACGACCACCAGCAAGCGCACGCGCACTACGGCGCAGTGCCGCAGCAGGGCCACGAGATGGACGGCTGCGACCAGCAGCTCAGGCCGGCGCAGCACCACTACCCCGCGCAGCCGGCGCCGGGGATGCCGTACCCGCGGTTTCCGCCCTACGACCGGCTAGGGTACTACCAGCAGATGGAGCAGAACGGCTACCGGCCGGACAGTCCGTCTCAAATGGGGCACATGGGCCAGAAGACGGACGGCTACGGGCCGAACGGGCACCAGCCGCCGGCGCCCGCGGTGTACACATCGTGCAAGCTGCAGGCGGTGGCGGCGACGGCGGGGGGCGTGCCGGGGAGCCCCCCGCTCGAGCAGGCGCAGCAGATGCCGCACCATATGCATCCGCAGCCGCACATGGTGCAGCACGCCGTACCGCCGCACCAGCAGCACCTCATGTACCCGGTGGACGACATGCAGCACCAGACGCAGATGCCCCCGATGCACCAGCAGTCGATGCACGCGCAACAGGCGCCCCCGCAACAACCCCCGCCGAACACTAATGCGTCGCTGCCCAGTCCATTGTACCCGTGGATGCGAAGTCAATTTGGTAAGTTTATGATTTCGTAGATAAATAAATTAAAAGTGTCAGATATATCGTAGGTCATATAATAAAGTGAAATAATAATATCGCTGTTGATTTGAGAGAATCAGTGCGATTGAATTGATCTAAAATGAAAGCATCAGCTGTACCTGTAACAAAAGTAATTCTGAATTAGTTTAAACTTTAATATATTAATTGTTCCTGCAATACTGGAAAATCCATAGGAACATTTCTATTGAACTTGTTAAAGAACATTATTTTACTGGTCAAAGTTAAGACCTCATACAACGAACTACAAGTAGATAATTAAAAAATTGTAACTGAAAGTAAAAATGCAACTCTCGATTTCCACGTAAAAATTTGCTCAACCGATTTGCACAATACAATAACAGAACAAGTAGCATATTGAGTAATTCGCAAACGGTTTCGGCACAACGTGCTCATTGACGAGAAACAATGCGGTGCAGAAACAATAAGGTTCCTTGTGTTCCCGGATTATTTATGAGCCGAAGAGGCATTCAAAAGGAATTTCACTTTTCACAAAATTTACAACTCGCACACAAAAGGCCCACCTTCTGTTGTGCTGACACCGATGCTCAACAAAGCGGCCGCGAGGCTACCGTCTCCTACTGTTTTCGAATTTGTCTGGAAACTAATTTATGGTGAAGTTCCATGATTTAGGGCGTCTATTGTAATTGGTATGATTCAAATTGCGCTTGAGGAATGAGTAGAATTCAGTTCGCCCTCGGTCGCGCGGCGCTTATGCTAATGGCAATGGTTAACAATCCTTGACTCGCGAGTGAGTTTAAGTGCAGTTGCGATGTAGTCTCGTTATGTAAGCGACTAATACCTATTTGCGTACTGCTTTAAGACAATTTTTTCAACTGCGTAAAGTTATGTTACAGTGACGTTTATTTTTAGATGTGCAATGCCTTAATCGTGTTCTTAGCGTTTAGAAAGTAGGTAAGAAGTAGTAAATCGTAGTGGTGTAAGGTTTGAGAATTTGTAAGTGGTATAGAATGTATTTTTATTGCATACGTAGTAGAAAGTAGTAATTCCATATTTATAAAAAAAACCTTTGTGACTAGACATGCATTCGTGACGTAAGTATTCTTTATATCAAATATTTTAAAAGGTTTTTGAAACTTGCATCCCATGGCTTAAGCTTCGTACTTAATTCAGAAATACTGATTCGAAAGTCATAAACGATAATTTTGTTATATATAAATGTTAACATGGATATAGTTAAAAAGTTGGATAATCCCAAATCACTTATAACGCAGAAAAGATTTAACTTAAGACCTTTTTTCAACCAGCAAAAAACAACCTCAAGCACCTAACGACAATGTATTTAGCCTACGAAATATACATCCCCTCAGCATTACAGTAGCACTTGAGTCTGCTAAGTTCTTTTCGTAAAGTTACCCATTAGTTATGTTTAAAATTTGGCTGGCATTACAAAAAATAACTAATAAGAAGTTTTGAATGTTTAAAATAGAACGAAACGTTCTAACCAGACGAGATATTAATCATTGTTTTACTGTATCTGTAATTTTGTACTATCTACACCTACTCAATAATAATATGTGTATCAGTCTGTTTATTCACTTAAATAGATTCACATTTATACGTTATCCTAAGCTTTGTATAAAACTTTCTTTTGTACGGACAGTCATTGGGTATTTTTACTTGGAAAGTTTTCCGGGAGTTTTGAAAATTGGCAATTTTATAGATTTTGACGTGCTCTTACCGAATTTCAACTTTGCCACCTCGTATCTTGGCCGCTCGCGCCGCCATATTGGAAAAATGGCGTCTAAAAGCAGTTTTTTTATAATAACTCCTTTCCGACGCATTTTACAGGAAAAACTATACAAAATAATTGTAGAGAACATTTCCTACAATTTATGTCATAACTTTTTTTTCCTTTAAAGTTACATTACCAAAATTAAAGGTCGTAAAAGTGATAGTAATTGTGACGTTTACAAAAAATATCTTTGGACGTTTGATAAAATCAAAATTTACCGATAAATCCCATCTAAAACATATACCTACCTATTTGAAAATGCGCACAGTTTGGACTTTAGTAAATAAAACGTCTTTATTTCGGCCGATTTGACGCATAGCCCCTGACTAACGGCATAGAAAGATAGACTCACCTAGTCCGAGGTAGGCCGCGATAAGTCGGCGAATCGAGGTGGAAATGGAAATATAATGGAAATCTCCCCCCTCTCGCCTGTAACCCCCCGCGCCCTGTCCGCATACAATGCCGAATAGACGACTTGTTACATTTCATTGTTCAGTTATCAGCCCCCAGGCCTTTGTGGAAGCCCGATGATTGAATATGAGAATTTGTTTTGGTGCCTGCTTCTGATTTTCTACGTTTGCCACTGAAAGGTCCAATCGTTCGGCATTAAGCGGAGAGAGTAATACAATTACGATGATTGTTGGTTCAGTCCAAATAATACAAAAAACAAAGTAGGTATTTTTTTATTTAATTAAAATTGTATTTTTTCTTACAATAAACTAAAATAAAATAATGCACACTCACACTCCCGTATAAATTGTGAAGTATCGTAGGTAGACTAAATATTAATCTGTTAAAATATTTGTTTAAATAATATTTATTTATAAGCCAGGAATGGAACCCTGGTCCTCTCGCTTAGAATTTGTCATAGCGTTTAGGTTCATTTTGTAAAAAATAATTTTCGTAACTAAATTATCTCCTTGGCCAGGTTAAATACATTCGCTTAACATGTAACTAGGTACCTTACTTAGGTTATAATGAATAAAAAGCTTTGAATAGAACATAAATAAAGTCCTGATGATGATGACAAAATTCTGAAAATGAAGGAAGTAGGTACCTATTTATATTTTTGTAATATGTGAAATAGTGGTAGCCAAGAGGTACAACCACAAAATGTATTATAATGTTCTGTGATAGAACTATGTATGCATATCTGAAAATGGATAAAAGAACCATTTCAACTGCGAGTCAGATTCGTAAACGTAGGGTACGTACCATCTAGCGATATTAACTTTGATTTATTAATTTGATCAATAAAAAGATAGACTGTTGATACACCATTATTTAAGGTTACTTGTATGATGGCCCACTTTGATATTCTACATTCCTTTTGCTGTTCAAGAAATAGAGCCCTGTAACACACATACAGACAGCGGAAGTATATTTAAAAGGTTCTGTTTGTCACCTATTGCGTGCGGAACCCTAACTAACTGGTACACGTAATAAATGTATCGAACAACAAAACCTTTCGATGTATACGTGGAGAGGTGTAGGACGGTTTGATCCAGAGCAGACGACGGTATTTGCAGCGGGTAAAATTAATCGGTAACAGTATTTGTTTGTATGGCATGACCACATCCAGTGCAACGTTAAAATAATAAACAAAAAAGTATCTTCTATCTTAGATTCGTACACACAATTTTACTGCCTCAGTTCACTTCGATTTAACCCTTAATTAGGCGCATTAAGAAAATCACACAAATAGTCGCATGGGGTCACTACTGACCCCAAACAAATATATAAAAATGGAGTGGAAGAAATTAATAAAACAAAGTATGTGTTATTAAAAATACTTAAATGCTTTATTATAATTATAATAAAGCATTAAATATATGCATAAAATAATAACTTTGACTTTAAACAAAATCAACTTCTAACATCTCTTAAACTACTTATTTTTGATATAGCCGAGATCAATTAAAAAATATATGTAATTCATATTCATCAACAGATTCTTCTATTCTTCATTCAATGCTGTAAGTCCTGAAGTGTTGCTGACAAACAAATTTACCACACTTATGGCATTTATTTGGCACTTTTTTTTTCATTCGTTTGTTGTCGTTTTTCTCTTTATTGTCACATAGATTGTCTAGATAAAAAATAGTACCCTCCGATGATTCAGGGACATTTTTACATCTTCGGACTCTTCAAATACACTTTCCGAGTCATGAGCACTAAGTATAGGAGTATTATTATCTTCCGCAATTTCACTATCCTAAGTAGAACCAGCGACGTCTTCCTCATCATCGGATAAATCTTCCAGCTATTTCTGTAACTGATTTTCTTTATTCATATTGAAATTTAAATTAAAAGAAAAAAGAAAACATTACAAAAATAAAGACAAGAGTATATAAATTAAATATTACACGAATACAAGTTAAGATATATCCATTTATTTAAAATGGATACATGTAAAAACATAAAAATGAGAACTTACCTTTTGCCAAAAATTGTTACGTAATTGGTCGCATGGGGTCAGCACCTAAGAGAGCAGCGACAAATGTGTACGCGTTGGGTTTCCGACCCAGACTGATTTGCATACCCCGTGGGGAGTTAGGAAGCTAGAAAGAGCGCGTTCGATTTCCAATCACTTTAACATAATTTTTTTTCAACTTCAAACTGTCCTGACCCCATGCGCCTAATTAAGGGTTAAAGAAGTTTCATCTGTTTGTTTGCGTTTGAGACTTCTAATCACAAACGACTTCCAATCTCAGAAAAGACAACCGATTTGAACGCAATTTTCACTAATATATTGAAAGCTTGGGGTAGCTCATGGTAATATTTTTTGTTTTATTTCATTCGCTTTTCAAACAATAATAATATAAATGTGATATGTCAGTTTATATGTAGTTTCTTAACTATTACTATGGAATTAAAAAAGTAAGAATCCCGAAGCGAAGCGAGGTCTGGTTACCTACTAGTTAATAATAATTATGAATCTCATTAAGACGTCATGTATTTCTAATCTCGCACTTGTGTTGGTATCCCGGTTGGTTGTCGCTACCAATAATAGCCAAGTGTGCTACCTCCAATTCTAATTAACATTTGTATTAATTAGGTGAAGACGTCTTATTAAATTTCGTCATTTATCGTCGCTGTATTATCCTACAGAATTTTAAAAGCTTTTGTTTTTTTATTGTACTAACTATTAGGGCTAGGAAAAAGGCTTATGGAAAACTCATATCAATTAAAACATTTAGGGATATATCATATTCGTATAACTATGTACATATCGAATTACTGTTAATAAGACTAACTTGCTTCATAGAAAAATCACAAAAATCGTAATAAAACTTATTAATCATTTCTCTAAGTTAACAATTATAATATTCACAAAGGTAAATTTATCTCAAGGCCCTCATTATCCTGTGTCTATTCGATTGCATTCTTAATTCATTCAATATTTCTACCAAAAGTATTAGTTTCACATTTAAAATATGTAATTCTGAATATAGGAAACAAGCTGTATTATATATTTTAAGCAAATAGCTATTTAGTAGCCTTTCTCAAAGTACATAGATACGTTAATAATAGTCTACGTATAGACGCGGTAATACTTTTTCAGGTGAATGTACTCGGAGAGTTCCCTCGGTTTTCCATTACGGAGCAATTTCTCTCAGCTACTTATTCGATAAGAGTCTTTGTCGCTTGTTCATTGATCGATTGCGATTGTCACGTAACAATGACGATAAATGCTTCCTCAGATTGAAGCTCGGATTCTTTCCGTGGGGTTGATTTCCCCTTGCGTTCTGTAAGAACTTGTTACGAACCTAACGCCTTTAGAATACTTGGTGCTCTTTTTGTTTCGCTTCGTCTAGTTTTGTGATTCGTTTTTGGAGCGAAAAATAAATATTAGGTAAATACTCTATAAGTGGTGTATGAATAGTATAGTTTATGATGTTATCATATTCATATTATAATGTGTAGTATGAAATGATACACAAATTAGGTAAACAATATTTTTTAATATAAATTACGTGCGTGTTGTTAATGTGTAGGTAACACAACACAAATTTTTTATTAGATTTAATCTTTAAACACAATATTTTTAATTAATAAATGTAATATTTTAATAGTTTTTATAATATCTAGGTAGCAGATCAGGGGTTATTATTGTGTTGCTTAAGACGTTCATTCACAAAAAATTAGATACTATTAATTACTTAAATTTTCGAATAAATTTACTCACTCAGATAAATAACTAGACAAAAACATCTTATACGGCAATCACTTATTTTCTAATAACACTACTTATAATTGTTTGGAATAAAAAAAAATCGGGAGCATTTTCCCTAAATGCAAGGACCAATTCCGGTATTCCCCAACTTCCCCTAGTATTTACACGTGCTATTATTTGCATAAAGATTTTTTTATTCGTCGAGGGGTGCAGTGACTGTAAAAATATATTTCTAATTCTGTTCGCCACAAGCTTTCCGGTTGTCGCCGTTCGCCGGTAGTAACCGGGACGTTGACTGATGGCGTTTTCGCTCTCCTAATATTATTTTTGAGCTTCTCTTTGAACTTAGCGGTATGAAACCAGTCATACTTTTATTTCGCTTAGCTTATTCCAATGTTTGGTTAGCTTTGAACAATGAGGTCTCATTTGACTTGGATATTATTAGATTTGTAGACGACTCAGTAGTTTAGTTCGTAGTGACTCTATTTGCCGAAGAGTCCCCAGTTTGATACCTTGTCGGACATAATAATAAATTAGTGTTTGTAATTAGGTGATTAAGACTTCTCATTTATGTATGTTTATGGAACCTACGTGTTTCATTTATACATTTATATTTCTAAGCGTTAATTTATTTACGAAGAAAAAAATTTATACATCATAATATTATCTATAGATATCATTATTTATTACAAAAAATACAAGCATACATTTCTATCATTATTCATGAAAATATGATCATCTTAATATATATAATTCTTCTGTGAGTGTGTATGTCACTGAACTTCTCTCAAACGACTGGACCGATTTTGATGAAATTTTTTGTGTGTGTTCAAGGGAATCTGGGAATGGTTTAGATTCACAATTGGACCCGATAGGTGGCGTTGCTGTCGATATATCACCAAAACATTTTTTAATCATAATGCGGTACGAAGTACGCTGGGACAACTAGTACTTAATATTAGCCAGATATACTCATAGATATGAACAAGCACAAAACGTAACTAATAACGTGTCTATTGACCCTTTGGCTATTAAAATACGAAATACCTATAATAGCCAACACAAAGTCGTTGGCAACAAAAACTAAGGTTATTAAAAAAACATTACATCATATAATTATACGCCCACATACAAATAAACCAATCCCATTAATACATGTTTAGCGTCACACATGACTCATCCGACACACATGCTGCGTATTAACTATTTTGTTTGAAACAGAAATTTTACTGTGTTAAGTCACAGGTTAATGTTAAGTAAATACATAATTATATTGTTTAAAATAATAATAATGTTCAGAAAAAAGGGAGAAGAATATTGCCTTGATTTAGTCGTAGTGGAATTCTCGAATCATAGGTAAACGTACTTACAATCTATCAGTTGCCAAATTAATTATCGATTTAAAAATAGGACTGATATGTACCAGTTCATTAATATCTAAATTATTATCATTCTGTTGAGCCTGTCTGGGTACCTGCCATCCTGTTGCTTGAGTCAATCTCTTGGTTATTCCATTCATGCTGGAGGCTTGAGAGCCAGACCTTCCTTCCTTCTCTTTCTCTTCTTTTTGGAGTGTTGCTGATGTCCACGGGCGATGCAAACCACTTACAATTAGACGGCTTTTCAGCTTGGGAGCTTAAAAAATGGGAGTCTCCTGGACGATATACTAAAACTATACGTTCAAAAGGAGTTCCATTAAAATTCTAAAGATATGGAATACTATAGGTATTCAGTAGTGAGTAGTTCCCGGGTAAAAATTAGCTTGGATTTGGATACGTAGAGCTTCTTTCAATCAAATACAAAGATTATGGCATTTGTCATTTCATTAAACATACTACCATTTATCATTTTTATTACCATTTATTATTTCATTATAACACTACCATTTAATTATTTTGTTAATAAGACGCCGTAATTGCTTTTTAAACTAATATTATTGTGTAACCATAGCGATATTTGGTAAATCTCGGTAGATTATTTCGAAGATCCTCACAGCCTTAGACTAACCAATAATTTCCCCAAAGTTACAAACTTCAAAAGAAACTTGTGTTCAATTAACTGGCAACATTCTCAGAAACAGTTCGTCTCTTTCTTACCTATGTGCGCTCACTCGCTTCAACCCGAAGTGAGGTTAGCTCCACATTAATTAAACGCCGGGATAGAACGCCAATCAAACTTTGACCGCTGCTAAGCCGATGAAGCCGAACTTATTATGTGGTATTAAAATTCCATTTTCGAACTGGAACCATTTCAAATTGAAACGGAAACGTAATTAAGATATACCATCAAACGGTAATTGCTAATTTCGTAAATGCGTTCAATTAGGATATTATAGGAGATTATGCGTCGTAAAAATTCAATAACGTGTTTTTATTTCCGTAATTATCAATTATGGAGTCGGGTGCGTAATACGTATAATATGGTTGTAGTTGTACCTACAACTTCTGTTAAGCAAATTGATGTCATAAAGTACTATTAAGAAGTTGTTTGTGTCATTGGTTTAGCATAAAAGCATCACATGACGCGTACACATGTGCGAGTGAACGGTGGCACATAAATCATAAAAGTATCTTTATATTTGTTTTTATAGGTAGGTAGCAGCGATGTCGATGTAGGAACGGAAAAAATCCCCCTTTTCCTGCCTGGGGATCACACATGACCGGCCTGTCTATCTGCCAGACCCGTGTCAAATATTCTCTGGAGCGGACACCGCCCCCACTCGGCTTTCGGGGCAGGGGAGCCCCCTGGGGCCTGCTGTCCCGCGGCGAAGCTCATCTCGGGGCCCTAATGCGTTCTGCGCTCCGCATTACGTCGAGATGAATTTTTACGCATCCATAGATAGCCAACCGTGTTTCGGTAGATTGGATTTTTAACATTGATAGCAATAGTATAGACGTACGTTGCGAATGATTGAATATTTTTTCTTTCATTATGAATTTTGCTTTCAGGGCGAGCCTTGAAAAATCACCCCGCCACCTTTCATAACATTTCGCTTCGTGATCCGAGGCAATTACTCACCTTCTATCGCCTTCTCAAATATTCATTCGTTCTTTCCTTTCTTGCTGCAAATTATCGTAATGGTCCGAACAAAACTGGTAATTAGATGGCCATGTGGAAGGTAGGGCCTTCATTTTTTAAGTCCGACCGTCCGACGCCTTCCGGTTTTCAAATTTCGAACGGACGTGTGTAGTTAAGTTTTTTGGTGTTTCGATGTTGGTACTGTAATCGGGTGATTGAGGTTAGTAATAAACACTGTAGAGGTTGGAGCTTAATTCAATTCTGGTAATTAATTATCGCGTAGGTAGCGTGGGTGGGTGTCGAGTGAATTGTGCGGTGGCAGAGGTCGGGTAGGATGTCGCGCCGACAGGCGGAGCCGGGCGCCGAACAAAGCTCCGAGCCTAACAAAGACGTCACCGGCCGTGCCTGCGACGCGGAGTTATGGCACCCATTGTGCGCAACAATACCCAACAAACGAGTTTGTATAAGCTATTAGGTACGCGCATTAATATATATTTTTTGTTCGCCCGAAAATTTAGCATTCCATTACGAGGGAGAGAAATGGAACGCCCGCCGCATGAATTATATTAAAATATATTTGAATATTTCATTTGACACCTTTTTTGCGGGCGGAATTTCGTTCAATCCCCGGCCGACTCTCGTAATTTTTAGCGTACACCGAAGCGAAATTTTCGGTGAATAACATTCCATTTCGAATGCGAAACACGACGGGAATCAGCGTCGACACAACACTGACTGATGGCTCTGTATTCCAGATATAAATTCTTTTTGAGGTCCGACCGAACATATTTTATTTATGTCCCTACATATTTCTGTTACAATCTATCTACCGGCACAATACTGATATTGTTTTTCTAAATAGATTCCTAAGAAGTATCCTGTTAAGAGAATGCCATATTTTCTATATCACATCAATAAACAACCAAAACAATCGATTTTAAACTAACACCAAATACATCAGGCGTTTTAAAATTAAATAACTCAAAGAAAAATTACGATAGTTCTATTTACTTTCAAAAGTTAACTACTTCACAAAGAGATATACAAATAGAAATAGAATATTTTAAAAATAAAAAATAAAAATTCCATATACATCGCTTAATAACCTAAATTCTTATTCCCTTAACGAATATACGAAAATTCAAAGCCATCAACGTGGTAATCAACGTATGTAGATCGAAATAGTTTCACCCAACACATAAGATTGAAATCAGTAAATATTCAGAAGGCCGTCTATATACAAACACGTGTACAACACAAGTCATTAGCGGGTATACCAGTATATACGTGGGGTATGTACGTCTACACCCGCCCCGCCAATGATTAATGAATATCAGAGCTTGAAAGCTCGGTGTTGTTTTTTTGGTACCACGTTGAATTCGTTTCCCTCATATTGTGTTTATTTCGATCAAGATTGTAACATAGTTGGTACTTGCTATGTTTGAGATTACCATCTGGTTGTACAAAAGATTTATAATTAGTTTTACTTAATAATAATGTTGATTTAGGTTTCCTTAATTTTGACAGTTGAATATGTTTTACTAAGTTATCTTTTTTGTTATCTATTCAAATAATATTTAAAACGTCTACGTGACTAAAATATAATTTAAATGTCAAAATTTAAATAACAATAAAGATATAAAAAAATTATCTACTTAACTATCTTATTTAATGTTACTGACAGCATTGCAAAATATTAATTATTCGTAAAATAATTATACATAAAATATGAATGGCGTAGGTATTTTAGAGACATTAGGTATTATTATTATAAATAAGTATAACCAGGAAAAACTTGCTGATGATTAAATTCGTCTGCAATAATAAAAAAAGCCTGTAAGTATTGATCTGTTAGTAGTAGATATTCGCCGGTTCTAACTCATTGTAGGGCGAAAATAGGGCGAAAAACTCGTTTCGACCGGTTTCACCGGCTACTAGTCGCGAATGAACTTTATATTAAGTGATATGAACTTTATATTAAGTGATTCGCGGGGTAATTAACCGCGGATTAACTTAATCCGCGCGCCGATTAAGTAATTCGCGGTTTAATTGGGCGCGAATTACCTTTATCCGCGGATCAATTAATCAAATCGCGGTTCGATAAACCAATTCGCGGCCGCGAATTAACTTGATTCGCGCTTCAATTAAACGATTCGCGGTTTTATTACGTGTCAATCAATAAAACCGCGGATTAATTAATTAAAGCGCGCATAAAGTAAATTCGCGACTAGTAGCCGGTGAATCCCAAACAATCGAGTTTCGCGGTATATGCCGGTTCTGGCTCTGCAGTAGTAGGGATATGCCGGTTCTGGCTCACGAAAACTCGATTCTTCGGGATACACCGGCTACTAGCCGCGAATCAACTTTATTCACGCTTCAATTAAGTAATCCGCGGTTTTATTATGCGCGAATTTTCTTTATTCACGGTTCGATTAATCAATTCGCGGGTCGCTTAACGGTGAATTAATTTTATTTCTGGCTTTATTATCTCATTCGCGATTTTATTGACTTATTCACGTAATTCTTCACTTTACTTAGAAAGCACTCAACGGTATCTCTACATTCTTTTTTTATCGCTTGCCTTAATGGTCGATGCATCCGTTCCTTTATCCACAATACAGATAAGGATATCTGCTAATGTTTCCGCCCACATTCCGCTCCTTCCATATAAATTTAGCTAGCATGGTTCAAAGGACATCATTGTGACAGTGAAAGTGAGCCGAGTCTACTATATAATGGATGTGAGTATTTTCTTAATTTCTTAATTATCTGTTGAAAACTTTTAATTTCCTGTGTGCACACGTTCTAGACATGTATGTACATATTCATGCCCGCGATATCTGTAGGTGTTTCGGTATTTTTTTTTCATAATATTGTTGTTCTCATTTTTATGATTTGCTAATTATCTAGTGAAATCTTTTCATTTCCTATGTGATATCTGTAGGTATTTCCATATTTTTTGCATTAATTGTCCATGTATAATGAACCAGCTCTCGATAACCTAATAATAAAGTGTCGTAGTATAAAATTAACCTGTATTATGTTCTCTTTCAGCAAGACACATTCAAAAGCTACTATTTTCCGGACACGCCCGAGGAACCTGACGATTCATTAGTTGTTAATATGAAGAAAAACAATAATATCAAAAGAATAAATGACATAGACATGTTCTTTGAGAAGCCCAAAAAGAAGAAAAAACTCGGAGTACAATCTTCATATGTATCAGCAGCACGTGACGACGGAGTCTCTTATATTTCCTCCAAGGAAGATGACGCTCTCACCGCTACTCATCTCATAAAAATCGATGTCTATGATATGAATAAAATACGCAACATCGAACCTATTAATTATTGGAAATACTCCGACGCTCGAGTAAAATATTATGTGCAATCAGAAGATGATAAGCGTTATCAAAGTACGCGGGACATCATTTACAATATTACAAAGACACTCGCCGGAAGCACAATTGTTCAAAATATTTTATCGAGGACAAACTCCAAGGAATGTAACGCTCTCACCGTGACTCATCTTATAAAAATGTATATAAGTAAAAGCAAAAGAAGAAATAACATTAACTAGAAGTATCGCGCCCCCACCCACAGCATTGGGCATATAAATAACTAGAAGCTAACAACCAGCGAGGAACCTGACGATTCATTAGTTGTTAATATGAAGAAAAACAATAATATCAAAAGAATAAATGACATAGACATGTTCTTTGAGAAGCCCAAAAAGAAGAAAAAACTCGGAGTACAATCTTCATATGTATCAGCAGCACGTGACGACGGAGTCTCTTATATTTCCTCCAAGGAAGATGATGCTCTCACCGCTACTCATCTCATAAAAATCGATGTCTATGATATGAATAAAATACTCCGATGCTCGAGTAAAATATTATGTGCAATCAGAAGATGATAAACGTTATCAAAGTACGCGAGACATCATTTACAACATTACAAAGACACTCGCCGGGAAGCACAATTGTTCAAAATATTTTATCGAGGACAAACTCCAAGGAATGTAACGCTCTCACCGTGACTCATCTAATAAAAATTTATACAAGTAAAAGCAAAAGAAGAGATAACATTAACTAGAAGTATCGCGCCCCCACCCACGGCATTGGGTATATAAATGTTTCTACAGGCATTGATACAGTACCATTCATTCAAAAACTTCAACTAGTAGCTGAAATATGTCATTTTTAAAACAAGTTATAGAAATGTGGGGAAAATCAACTATATTGAAAAAATACTCTAAATATATCAGATTCTGGTATATCACCGGTGAGTTACCCGAGAACATGATAGAAGATTGTGACATCAAGCCATACTTTACACCGTGTCCAACGCATCGTTTTTCAGTAACGTCCAACGATGGTGAAGACGTAATGGACGGAGTCGAAATTATGATGGCTTTTTGTACAATATGTACTCAGGAAGGAATTGCTCGCGACTCGCAATCTATGTCTAATAACGTGTACTCACCGTGCATTGGAAGTGTCCTACAACCGCAATATATACACCCTCTATCATACGATTGGGCAAAAGAAGAAGAAGAAGAATCCCAACAAATACTTGCATTAGAAAATTTGCGACCTATCTCATATTCCCCTACAATTCTGTAAATGATTTTGTATCTAAATTAAAAATAAACTATTTTTAAGCAATTTTCTTGTATTATTTCATATACCTACTATGTCATTCTACAAAAATGATAATGATTGTTTTAGAGAAAATAGAAGTTATTAGAGAGATAAACCAATTTATACAATATGTAAACTAAATGAGAGGTATTTATCATTGTAAAATCCACAGTAAATTTGTTCACGTTATTTATTAAAAAATTCTATTAAAAAATTCATCAATTGTTATATCATTACAAATTGTGTTGTCATCAAACAATTTCAGAAAATCATACATTGATTTACCATGATACTTATAATATATGTACATGATGCAATACTCTCCACATACGGTTGTGAAATCGTTTTGGATACGATTAGTGTTGTAATTCCACATCCTTGCATTCGTTTTCAAAAAAGATCTATGATATGTTTGAGGTGCTCGACCAAATGAATCAAAGTATTCCCCAAATCCATTCCCATCTATATGTATGGCTACCCAATGCGATCCAGGTTTGGTATCAACATCTAAGTTACTTATGATATACATAGGAGTATGAACATGTATCGGTAAACGATTAGCTGCGTATACGTTAGATTCAATGCTCATATCAATTTTACTTAAGTACTGTTTTATTTCCACGGTATCCATGGTATAAGTAGATAACACAGCTTTTCAGCTCTGCAGTCCCAACAACAATGTCAATTTTATTAATGATATTTATTTTAAATAGGAAGATTAAAGAGGGTGTAGCAAATAAAACATTGAAATATCATATATTGAATATTTTTATTTATTGAAGCAATACAAAAATAATAAACCTAACTACTATAATCTACTGATATATTACGATGCTTATCTATTTCTATTACATTATCAAATTCTGCATAAACAATACAATTAATAGTTTGAGTTAGAGCCGACTCAAATCGAACTTCTAATCTTACGCTACCATGTTTGATAAGATTCCAATGACTCATAGAGTTAGCTGATAAATCAGGAGTTAAATCAAATGCAAGCAAACAATAACCATTAGCATATTCATCTCTGGATATCCCATTGCCTTCATTATGAAAATGTACACCTGTTCCTGAGAACAATGTATGATATGCGCTAGTAAAGACATTACTACCAAACGATGGTTGCAATGCCTTTGAGGGGATCTGATTTCCATCGACATATAAACAAAATGTATTGATACCATAATTTGCAAAATTGAATGGATTCTTATTGAGAGTTCCGTTAAATGCAGCATTATTCACAAATCCCACTATACACCTTTTCGGTACTTGTCCAAGGAATATATTATCAAGGGTTTTACCTTGAACACCTGATGGTATTGTTAAAACTTTTACTTCAGCTCGCGTAATGGGATATTTAGCAGTGGTAGACGCTAATACTTTTTGATGTGCAAGTAATACGCTTGGATTAATCCGAGCTCTACGAACAATCAACGTTGCATCTGTAATACATACTTTAAACTTTAAATCTACTGACCCTGCCATTAGGTTGAAATTTTCTCTTGATCGAACTAATTTAACACACATGTCAACGCCGTTAATTAAAAATTTATCTTGATTAAATAAATCGCCATGTAGATGCCCAATCATTTCAATCTCTTTACTCTCTCTTGACATGAACTCTCGCTTAATAAACCCTTCATTTTTTACGTCAGTCTCATTCATTTTTCCTGCTGTATCTCCATACCAAAGACCACAAGTAAGATGGGATTTTTTGGCTGCTGGGCCATAGTTCAACAAGTTTTCAATATAGGCACGATATGCATATGTGTTATTTGGCGGTGACACAAGTTTTTGATTTAAGTATACATCAAGTTGACTGAATATTGAATGCAACCAATTATTAACTGGAGCTACGACTGTAGCAGCTGCTAACTTGGAGTTGTCTTGATTAAGTATCTTCGCTTTTATATGAATCAAGGTATGAGACAAATCTACATAGTCATCTCCTGCACCAGGAACTTGAAATTCTAGGGGTCCATCATCAGCCAGCGATGAAATAGGTTTGTAATGTATCCATACTCCACTCTCAATGCTCGTCTGTGTGGACGGTAGCGCAAACAAATCTAACTCTGATTTAATACACTCACAAGAATGACTATGTAGAAAAGACATAATTAATTAGAAAATATATCATTAATATTTCTGAATTTCTTTTTTGCCTTTGTTGTAGTGTTCACTTTCGTGGCCAATGCTGGAATGGAAGGAGATAAACGTTTTCGTTTGATTTTATACCCCGAACCAGACATATTGATTCTTTCAATTTTACTATCTACTTTTCGTTTTAAATTAGTAGTAGCTTCTTTTAAACGTGTTTTAATTGAATCGTCTATGGGTTGTGCATTAAACATGTCAGACAAAACTCCTACTCCGGTGCTTAATGCTTCTTTACCAATAGCTCTTGCACCACTAGATAACAATGGTAAAACAGATCTAAACAACCCTCCTAGAAAACTCCCGATTCCATGGCCTCTTTGATACGGTGTTCCTTTGTAAATTACTCCAATACCAGATCCCGCTTGATGAGAATAATAATCTTCATATGGGCATTTCATATTATAATTATGTTTCAAATACATTATACATATATTTTCTTGAAGTGTAGTTTTAAGCACACTGTTCCGAACTGGAATGGTATTTTTTGACCTGTGCTTGTTCTTATATCTATTTCAATAGTATCGAATTCCCTTCGCATAACAGATATATAGTGAGGTGGAGAGAAAACATGCATTTTATTAGCACCATATATGTATTTTGAAGGATCTAATGGTATGATTCTCAGAAGAGGGGTCATCACATCCCCTACGATTTGGGGTTCTACAATGTCAGAGTAAACAAATAACTGTGAAGGTAAACCTAAATGCAAATTAGCAGGACATTTACCAATATTCTTATCTCTGAGGTTTATATTGGGTTCAAATCCCAACTGTAAAGATAACTTAGGTGATAGTGTTACTGATTTAATCGCCTCATCTAGTATTGTAACTGTCACAAACTTTGAAATTTCATCGTAACGAAATCTTACTTTTTCCTTGATGTTGTTTAATGCCTTTAGAATATGATTGATGTTATCGTAGTTTGTTGCAGGAATATGTGTCTTATAGTATGTAAGGTATGGTTTTGTTTCACCAGGCATTTGCATCCATTTTGTAATATATATAACGTTCTCATGTTCTTGAACGGTAAACATAGTGCAAGGATATTGAAATTCAACTACTCCAACGGACCATTCTCCTTCCAAAATGATGGGTTTAGGTAATTTAGTTGAAAAATATGTAGTTTTGTTATCTGGAAAATATTCCATGGAACTATTACTAAGTAAAGTTAAATAAAAACTTTGGTTGTTCATATTTCTTTCAATTGGGAAAATGTAATCCAACTATTAAATTTGTGAGGATAACCTTTCCACTTCACTAACACTTCCTTTCTGTTACCGGAATAGCGAGAGCGTATTATTTTATCTATTTTATAATGTAGAGTGGGGTCATAATATACTTTCTGTAATTCTTTTTCATAAAACGTACCTTCTATATTTTCACCTTTCAGATCTTTTATGGTGTATACAGGCCAAGGGTTTCTATCTATTATGGAAGATATAATAAATATTTCATCACTCCAGTTAGATTCGTATCCTTTCTGAAAAATGTGTTTGCTTTTAGTTATTCTAACGTAATCACCTACATGCAACTTTGGTAATACACTGCCTGACGAGAAATTATTATTTTTAGTATCATACAAGTTTCTCCATACTGTCATAATATTATTTGAATTTACATCACAAGGAGACATCTTAATGCTAGAGTGAAAACTATGGTTATAAGAATAAACTAAATCTTGTAAAACATCGATATATTTATATGTATTTTTATACGTAAAGTAACGCCACATTTTCGTCTTAAGAGTTCTCTGAAATCTTTCAACAATACTAGCTTTAATATCTGGATTATTTGTTGTATAATAATTTATATTTTTCAATTTTATGTATCTTTGTACATCTTTTGATATAAATTCTGTTCCTTTGTCAGATTGTATGTGTGTTGGTGTTATGTTAGCCTCAGTAAATATACTCTCTAAACATTCCTTAATAGTTATTGAATTTTTTCTTTTCATGGGTCTGACATATGCATATTTGCTGAATGCATCAATGACGCATAAAATATAATTATATCCATCATTGTACCTGGAATAAGTCCTCATATCACTCAAGTCAGCTTGCCAAAGTTCATTTAGATTTGATAAGATATATTTATTCCTAGGAAACTTTCTCTGTACAGGTTTGTGCACAGTGTAGGTTTCTTGTGATTGCAGCCATTTCTTTACATCTTCTCTTTTCATTTTTCCTTTCATAGCTTTCGTTAGTTTGTCGACACTACTATAACCTGCGGGATTTGATGGATCATAATAGAGATTATGTATTTCTAATAAGGTTCCCATTTTTCCCACTCCAGCTTGTTCTTTAACTTTCTTTTGTTCTGTTTGTCACTCGTTGGTGTAGAGAATGATTCTTCTTCAGGCGTTGAAAAGTTTAACTGTGACTGCATGCCACTTATAAACTCACACCGTTTGGGATTACCAATATAAGTAAGAGGAACTCGAATATCTTTTAAAGCTTTAGCAAAGGTTTCCCATCCTATAGGATCACTTTTTTTTAACGGTCTCAATGAGTCGTTCACTAAATCTATAATATTACTTCCATCAATCTTTTTGTTATCTATAATCACAGTTCCGTCATTATCCCACTTAATTTTATTTTCATTGGAAGATAGCAAATTCATTAACAAGACGGCCTTTTTTGCATATGTTTTTGGAATGAGATCGAGAATTTCAGTAGTCGTATAACTATTTTTCTCTGGAATATTTTGTTTATGAAGTAGTTCTTTGTCTGGTGTGTCAATTGAGACTACACGTTTACTATCCAAGTTTTTATTTTTGTAGCTCAATATTAAATCATCAAATGTATTCGTATCCTCAGAAATAATTGGTATATGATAAGGTTGGCGATCTTCCTTGGTAAAGTTAAGATATCTTCGGAGTGTTTGTAAATATAAAATACACTTTTCACGGTCATCGATATTTCTTTTTAAAATATTATTCATATCAGCATCCAATCGGGACAAGTTAGTATCACCTGCGCTTGGTTGTTTTAGTTTTTCTATCACACTTGGCTCAACAAGCAACATTCTTTTAGCATTCTCCATTTTAAATGAGGGAACTTACTAATCCACTGAGAACTGAACCTAATATAATAGGGAGAAAAGCACCACCTTTTTGGATTATGAGATTTTTCCGAAACAAATTCGTAGCACCTTTGCGAACCAATTTCCGAAGTATATTTTTGTACTTGCTTAACTTATTCTTTTCCTTATCCTTGAGATCAATTTTGCCCTGGAGTACGTTATGAATACACTCGCAAATACAATTAATTTCTTTTTCATTACACGATTTTAAAAGAGCTCTTTGATATTTGGGTTTAAGTGTATGCAAAGCTGCTAGTAAACTTTTATGCGTCTTTAGTCGTCGATGCATCATTTGTGAATGATAGTAATTTGTTGATTTTTACCATACTTAAAGCCTTTTGTAGGAATGTAAACGATGCAATGCCCATCTGATGGAAATATTTTAGATTTTAAACGACACATATCATTTGTGTCCTGTTTCAAATCTATTAATAAATATCCATGTGGTTCATTTGTTGCATCTTTGTAGGAATCTTCCATAAATTTCGAATTATCTGGCGATACTTGTCGTGCTAAGTATTTAATTTGTGTTTTATCGCGAGGATTTTTGAAATAAACTATGTAACCGGAATTTAAAGATATGTCTCTTTGGCCTTTGCCTTGGTGAAATAAATTTTGTGTTATATAGAATACACTTAAATTTCTGTGATGACTTCCTTTCGTAAATATATCAACAACGCGACCATCTGACTCTCTCATTAAATCATCAATAATTATCAGATGTGGTTCACATCCATCAAAACTGCTAAGGTTTGGTATTCCTTGATAGAAATTAACAGTTTTTAAATTATACAAAGGTTGCATTTCATCATAGCACCAAGTTATTTGTTTGAAATGGGTGTCACATATATCCTCCATATATTTAATAAAGTTTGTGACAAAAATTGATTTTCCACATCCAGTAGGACCTGCAACTATAGCAGTAAAAGGATGAATAAAATGAAACATTTTAAGCTCACGTGTGTTTGGTTAAAGGTGTTGGAATAAACTAAAACATTTTGTGCAAGAATAAAACTATATTTCAAATACAAAATAGAAATACAATATACAATCATTCACATATTAATAATAATAATAATAAAAAGAATAAAAATAAAACAATGTTACTAATAGCTAGACATCTTAAGTACAATATTAGAAGTAGTTATACAATAATCAAAAATAACTTAACATTAGATATTTACGTGACTTTTTTTTTATAAATCAGACATTTACAACTAAACTAATCTATGGGTATTTTATAGTGACCCCAAGCAAGCGTATTAACATTATTCGATACAATATATCGCTTGGTATCATTGTGTGAGAGACACTTCTTATTAATTTGTTGTGTAAAAATATTATGTTTTATAGACCTAAATCTTAACATAGTACGGTATTGAACATTTTCATTAAATAAACAAGATTTATAATCTTCCATTTTAAAACTTTTCGTAACACTTTTATTAACACCTTTTGCTTTTGCCAAAAACGTATTGTCAATATCCAATGCATACATTTTAGATCTCAACCCTACAAACTCTCTTAATATTTTGCCAGCATTTTCATCTTTAAACATACCTAATTTTTTTTTATTTATATTTTGATATTCGTATATGTTATTTAAGGGATAATCAGATGTATCAAACCATTCAGGCAAATCAGGCTTGATATCTTCATAAAAGTTGTTGGTAATAATTTCATAAACTAAACTATCCGTATCAGTGTATAGTAATTTAATTTTGTTTGGAAACTTGGGTAGCATGTAGTTATAATGGAAATCGTACATAAGTGTTTTAGAAATATCTAATATACAAAAACCTAAGTAGATGGGTTTGTTATGAAGGGCCTTTGTTCTTTTAAGTTGAATCGCAACTAGATTTTCCGAAAATATAGACAAACTATGAAACTCTGGTTTTGCAATTAAATCCTGAGCACCAAGACTTTTACCTACATTTTCCCAGTGAGTTAATAATTTTACATTAACTCGTTTCTCGACATTCTCCATTGTTTTTCCAAATACAGAATTGTTCATTAATTTATAAAAATCTTTTTCAAAATCTGTTTTAGCTTGCGTACGTAAATTTGTATTTAAATCTATATATTTTTTTAACCATAAACTTTGATTGAACTTCAATATTCTATGAATTTTTTTCAACTTCATACCTAGATTAATACATTGTTGTAAATTTTTATAGTGAATGATATATTTAGTTTTATTGTATAAATTTGGGACAAGTTTAACGTCTTTGGAATCCCCAACAGATATTTTTTCAGGACATAAGGGTAAGTCAGAATGTAAGTCATGAATATCTATGGGGTACTCTAAATCTACTTCTAGAATAAAACCATATTCTGTATTGTTCGATGCACTATAATCTGTTTTTATATCAACCCACTCAAACTCCCCTGATGGTAAATATTGAGACATTGCCCACCCGTATAGATTATTAGCATCGAAGTACATAAGATATGAAGTAGATACATTTTTATCAAAATCTTCCATAAATGGATTGTTAGCCTTTGCATGCCGTTTGCTGCATTGAGATATCCCACCCCTTATACCCCTTGTAATAAATGATATTTTTTCTATATCTGTAAGCAATTCAAGTTCTATTTTTGTAATTTTTAGCATTGCATCCCAACTTAATCCTGGAGCAGTATAATAATGAGTTGGATCTAAACCATAGGTTTGTAAGCATAACATTCTAAAGTTTTCAAATATGTCAGTTAGAAGTAATACATCAGTTTTAAGATACAAGTTGGAATAATCGAACATATTTTTGCAGTTAAAGTTTTGCCAAACATTTTTAGCGTGGTTGTAATCATTATCTGATATATGAGAATCTGACAGCGAACTGTAAAACTGATTTTTGTCTGGAAGTGATGTTAGGTTTAAGCACTCAAAAGATGTCATAAATTCGTAAGGATAAATACCCTTCTTTCTCACAAGATTGAAGTCTTCATTAATAGGAAAGTTACGTTTTAAAGAAATAAATTCTTTATCAATCAAATTATTAGCTAATTGACTAAGGCCACATGGTAAAAATTTTATAGAATCTATAAACCTCAATTGAACAATTTTATTATTTATTTGTAATGTTTTCGAAAATGAAATATATTTTTCTTTCGTCTGCGGTATAACTTCGATATCACCATCAACAAAATTAAGAGCATGAACAATAAAATGAGAATCATAATGGCTAAGATTATGTAAAATTACAGGGATATAATTCGGTATACGAAACTTCGAGTTACATATATTATGTACAACGCCTCTAAAATGTCCGGTTTGTGGATTGTAATTAAATTCACGTTCACCGTTTAAATGAGTTTCACATATGAAACAAGTATCCGATGTTGAAACCTTAATATAATCATCGTTTGATAATGCTTTAGGAGCTACCTCAGTACTGTTTTTGGTACATATAAATTTTAAGTCTTTATGCAAACGAATCATAAATTCTTGTGTACTGTTTGGGCCACAATATGTTTCATACTTTGACAAGTTATCATCATAGGAGCATTTTATGTAGTAACCGAAACTATACACTTCATGTTTTTGGACATTACTTGTGTAAGATTTTAATGGATCGTTAGAACATGATTCGATTGGTGTTAGAAAAGCTTCAAAATCTGCATATACAACAAATGGTGTTTTAAGTTTTTTGTTAAACTTGTCAAATTTTAACTTATCATTAGAAACTGACTGTCCAAACCAATTTTTTGATGTTTTTTGAGAATTAGGTAGTTCTGTTTTAATATGAAAGCAATCATGCTGTTGATGTTCTGTCAACTTTACTTGACTAGGAAAATGTAATAAACATCCATCACAAATATAAATAGCATGTTCATGACTTGAAATTTGATTACTGACTAAACGCGACATATTTTTTATATAACAATAATGATTATTTCTTCCGTTTGAAAGCAATAATAAATTAACATGGATACCCTTACGACATTTTGTAAAATATAAAGGGCCTACAACAGAATGAGTTTTATTGATTTTATCAAATTCTAAACCGAAAACGTTGATACTAATATTATTTAACTTTCCCACTTTTGAGATATCGGATAATTTAACTGGAAAAGAGACACCGTCAAACTTCAGTTTATTACAATGCATGCTATAAGATGAAACGCGATCAGGATTTTTATTTACTGGATACAAAGCAGAAAGCAAAGCCCATTTTAAACATAAAACATCTACGTTTTTAACATTAATAATTGCTCTTTTTACCATAATGTCTCTGGGTAAATCAATATATGACGAACCTCGTAGGGGATTAAATTTGTTAACATTCATGTCTAATGACTTTATAAAATTCAGAGTCCAACCGCTATCTTTTTTTTCAAATGTATTAATTTTATTAATAAAAGTGTCACGTAAAGACGAAAAAAAAATATTTAAATCATCGCCTTGAAATATAATGTAATTGCTTGTTTGAAAATCGAAGGAATTGGAAATATTTTTTGTTTGTTGAATAAAATCAGCATGCAATACAAAATTTACTTTGAATACGGTATGTTTTAGAATAGATTCTTCAATTAATGATTGAATGTCGTTATGAATTGAATTTAAAAATATCTCTGGTGTTTCAAAAGATCCATCACTTTTACTATTTATTTTATACGATATTATTCTCTGTCCGAACGCTGATTCAACAACATGAACGTTTTGCAAATTATCGTGTAATTTTGATGCTTTAGTTTTATGCCGATTACTTTTTAAATGATTTGTAAAATACTTCTTACATACTAAAATTTCACATACATCACAATGTACCTTATCAGATTGTGCAGCAGAAGGATGAGACGAAGTAGAAGTTTCATGTTTTACTCTTTTAGTTTTGTGGGTGTTATTTTCGATGTTGTTGGTTCTTTTTTGGGATCCTCCACCTAACTGACTGTAACAATACAATTTAAGAGCTATAAAAATATATAAAACCACATCATATTTATTTTACGTTATACTTCTTTTCTAAAGACCAAAAAAATTATATGTAAAGTTTGTTTATACTTACATGATATTTGTTTCAATCTCACAACAAATTTTCACTACTTCTTCATCATTGTCATCATTAAACATAATGCTTGACTCTATATCACCACATAACTTATAAAGTTCAGACTCAATTTGATCGTTGGAATCCATTACGGCTAACTTGGAACACATTCGTTAGGTATATATCTTATGAAATAGTTTCTGGTTGTTAGCTTCTAGTTATTTATATGCCCAATGCTGTGGGTGGGGGCGCGATACTTCTAGTTAATGTTATTTCTTCTTTTGCTTTTACTTATATACATTTTTATAAGATGAGTCACGGTGAGAGCGTTACATTCCTTGGAGTTTGTCCTCGATAAAATATTTTGAACAATTGTGCTTCCCGGCGAGTGTCTTTGTAATATTGTAAATGATGTCCCGCGTACTTTGATAACGCTTATCATCTTCTGATTGCACATAATATTTTACTCGAGCGTCGGAGTATTTCCAATAATTAATAGGTTCGATGTTGCGTATTTTATTCATATCATAGACATCGATTTTTATGAGATGAGTAGCGGTGAGAGCGTCATCTTCCTTGGAGGAAATATAAGAGACTCCGTCGTCACGTGCTGCTGATACATATGAAGATTGTACTCCGAGTTTTTTCTTCTTTTTGGGCTTCTCAAAGAACATGTCTATGTCATTTATTCTTTTGATATTATTGTTTTTCTTCATATTAACAACTAATGAATCGTCAGGTTCCTCGGGCGTGTCCGGAAAATAGTAGCTTTTGAATGTGTCTTGCTGAAAGAGAACATAATACAGGTTAATTTTATACTACGACACTTTATTATTAGGTTATCGAGAGCTGGTTCATTATACATGGACAATTAATGCAAAAAATATGGAAATACCTACAGATATCACATAGGAAATGAAAAGATTTCACTAGATAATTAGCAAATCATAAAAATGAGAACAACAATATTATGAAAAAAAAATACCGAAACACCTACAGATATCGCGGGCATGAATATGTACATACATGTCTAGAACGTGTGCACACAGGAAATTAAAAGTTTTCAACAGATAATTAAGAAATTAAGAAAATACTCACATCCATTATATAGTAGACTCGGCTCACTTTCACTGTCACAATGATGTCCTTTGAACCATGCTAGCTAAATTTATATGGAAGGAGCGGAATGTGGGCGGAAACATTAGCAGATATCCTTATCTGTATTGTGGATAAAGGAACGGATGCATCGACCATTAAGGCAAGCGATAAAAAAAGAATGTAGAGATACCGTTGAGTGCTTTCTAAGTAAAGTGAAGAATTACGTGAATAAGTCAATAAAATCGCGAATGAGATAATAAAGCCAGAAATAAAATTAATTCACCGTTAAGCGACCCGCGAATTGATTAATCGAACCGTGAATAAAGAAAATTCGCGCATAATAAAACCGCGGATTACTTAATTGAAGCGTGAATAAAGTTGATTCGCGGCTAGTAGCCGGTGTATCCCGAAGAATCGAGTTTTCGTGAGCCAGAACCGGCATATCCCTACTACTGCAGAGCCAGAACCGGCATATACCGCGAAACTCGATTGTTTGGGATTCACCGGCTACTAGTCGCGAATTTACTTTATGCGCGCTTTAATTAATTAATCCGCGGTTTTATTGATTGACACGTAATAAAACCGCGAATCGTTTAATTGAAGCGCGAATCAAGTTAATTCGCGGCCGCGAATTGGTTTATCGAACCGCGATTTGATTAATTGATCCGCGGATAAAGGTAATTCGCGCCCAATTAAACCGCGAATTACTTAATCGGCGCGCGGATTAAGTTAATCCGCGGTTAATTACCCCGCGAATCACTTAATATAAAGTTCATATCACTTAATATAAAGTTCATTCGCGACTAGTAGCCGGTGAAACCGGTCGAAACGAGTTTTTCGCCCTATTTTCGCCCTACAATGAGTTAGAACCGGCGAATATCTACTACTTCTGTTTCCACACTACCTATTTCTATACTATTTAAAGCCTAAATGTTTAATCGCTAGTCAAAATCGAACCTGAAACTTGGAACTTACTGGTCAGGGATGGTCACTTATTACTGTAGGTACAACAATAACATGACTTAGGTCATTAGGTATTGAAGTTATTCAATTAAAAAATATGTGCAAACTCTATTAGGTTTCGTAAAACCAAAATTAAAACAATATTTCCAAGTTGATTGACTAGAAATCAAATGACCTAACATCCATCATAATCATAAAACCCATTCAATTTCAACGTAATTTTCACGTTGATCGTAAATAAGTCCGATATCCTTGCAAAAACTCCGGATAAAACTGACAAATAAAGCGATAAAAATGATTACTTACTCGATATCGAAATATATCGATAAAAAGGAATATCAGAATCACTCGTGATTAGCGGAACAAACACGCCGATATATAAAGAATGATCGATATACTTGGATCGATTGCTTTATTTCTCATACGCATCTTAATTACAAAGACTTCGTCTTTAAAGTAATTAAGCTTATATCACCTTTTTGCTCATATTGCAATATCAATTAAACTTATTAAGCAGAGTTCGACCTTTGGTTCCGAGACTTCGTCGGAAACCAGCAATTTTATTTACGACGTGTAAGCGTTTAAGAGAAATTGCATTAATCTGAATACCCGTTTGATATCATGTACGATGTTGCAATACACTGAGTGGTACGCGCAACACGGAAGGTCACAAGGAAGAAACGACATACGGCAATTTTAACTTATATCCCAAAGAAATAAAGTCTCGAATCGTTCAACGCCCAAAGCGTGTTGTATACCCATTTATTCGTCTGTAAATGTATGAAATTGTAGGACATGAATTATGGATTGTCGATATCGCTCCAAGCTGTTGCTGTATTTTTTTCGTATTCCTCGACGCGATACCGCAACGAATTAAATTAAAAGCTCTTTTCACTTGTCATCCCATAATGAATTTGGTATTTAGGCCTGCTGCTTACATACACGAGTTATATTTTAACAATGCTTTTGTTCTTGTTGATAAAAAATTTGTGGGTTTGTTTTTCGTACCACATTATAATTTCTACTCCATGTTATTCAATAACAGTAATTTCAAACCATAAGTTCAAACAATATAATGTCGTATTTGCTGTCATAGTTGCAATCTGCTCGTGAAATTATAGGCAACCTACATCGTCTGCAAGGGTATAATAACTTCTGTAAGAAACGCCTATCATTTATATTTCTGTCTTAACTATTTCTAGTAAGCGTTGCTGTTGTATGCTCTAGTAGGTACCTACTTATATTTCTACTATCCTTTCAGAAATATCTCTCATTTAATCTTGGTACATACCTGTTACTTTGACGACCTTGGCTTGGTAGTGATCCTGCCTGCGAAGAAAGAAGGGTTCTATTTCTGGATGAGGCAGAGGTTTATATGACAGATAAACGTTTGTTTTCGGGTCATCGGTGTTATTGATATCTTATTTGTGTTGTCCATCATCCATGCCACCTGCGACAGGGTATTCTAGTGGGGGTATGAATGTGTAAGCTTTTACTTTGCTAAATCTTAAGTTCAGTTAGTCTTGAGCAATGGCTTAAATGGGTATTGAAGCTAGCGGTACTTATACTTACAAATCACATGCTTTTCTCAGTTCACAGAAGAAGCATTACATCTTTAATCGACTTGAGTGATACTGTAGAAGTAGGCATACTTAGTCTTGTTATTTTATTTGAAGTCCAGAACAAACTATCCCAGGTGGATTGCCAGTTATTTCCTAATCAATGAAAAAGAGTATGTAGAAATGGTCTGAAGGTAGAGAGCAGACTGTATACATTTGCGGTAAGAGTAATCTGCTAACGACGTGCAGGTCGGCTTACATTTATCTGGATAAAGTGCGTGCTAAAATATTGACCGGCCCGACTATCTCGCATCGCATTTGTCTGATTACCTACACGATAGAACGGGGCACGAAAGGTAAAGGGTCGAAAAAGCCGGTCAGTCGATACCAGGAACGGCCAATGAGGTCTTCAAGATTGTTACAGTTTAATCGCGGTAAAGTTGAAATATTTTTATACCGCACCGAAGATTTTGAATATTAGTAATAGCACTATTATAATCAGGTTCTGACTATCGTGGATTGTATAATATAGCTGTTAGTCTAAGAAAATTTGCATAAAAATCTACGACCAGAACAAATAATTCTGTAGTTTTATGTTGTTGTTGTTGAAAGTTGGTACAGCTATTCTTTAAGTTGTCCAGATGAACATACTGAAAGTCCTTGACTGCGGAGGGTAAGGTCTCTTTTTAAATTTTTGCTTAGGTATGTATGTGTATGTATGGACCTCGTAAACTATGATAATATTTCTACAATTCCTTCTACAATCAATGTGATCAATATAAAATTATTAGACCATAAATCAAATAGCACCATAGTGGAATAAGGGAGTATGTTCCACAATTTTTTTACTGTTTGTTACTTCGAAACATTCTAAATAAGTTTCGATGAAAGAAAACTTTTTGATGAAACTTGGACGTCTGTAATTTTTCCATAATGTTTGGGTGTTCCAGTCACCCTTTCTGCACTTAGCTAGTGGTGGTAGACTACGGCCTTAATTCATTTGTTTTTATACACTTATAGGACACTTATAGGTTGCTCTAATGACTACCAACTCAGGGTTCAAATAAGTTAGCTTCAAAATCTGATCTTGATAGTAGTCATTATTGACCAGTTTAATACTAACCCAAGTGTAAGTGAGGTGTAATTACGTTAGTCTCACGCTCAAAAGCCGAGTATCGTCTCACGCGTGTCCGTTGTCGTGAAAGTAAGCCGGGCCGATTTTGTAACTCCCCTCGCGATGATTTATACGCGCCCGGCGACACATGCAGCGCTGCGCCCGACGCCCCTAAAGCTGCGATTTCGTTTTACGGGAACAAACGAGCTAGTGGATCGCCGCGTTTAAAACGCTGGTGTAATCATCGAATTGATGTCAGTTTTACCGTAAGAAAAATTTCAGATGGTACACGTGTTAAACAGAACATAACAAAAACCATAGTCTAATTCCAAATCAATTGTTAGTAATAAATATAATTATAAAGTAGGTACCTAGATGTAACAAAGTAAGTCTATATTATTATGTCTATACAATCTCTTTTCGCGTAATCTAGATGTCGAACTTAGGACTTCTAAGTTTGGCTCTTCTCTTCAGCTATTAATTAGTTGGTATTCTTCATAGAGGCAGTTCGCGCCAAAGATAACCCAGTGGTTTTCACGATCCCCCCTCAAATAAAAATAAAAGTAGAGGTTCTCGGTAACTTCAACTTCCAATAATTGAAGATGGTTAATATATCCCAAGAATACTTTCTGATGAAGAAGTTCAGACACGTTTTTGGCGTATAGAATTACACAAGATTGGCTGCGCCCCTTTTAGAGACTGCCTGAAGTGTGAGAGTCATAGGATTCACTATTGCCTCTGTTTGTGACTGTACTTTATTTTTACTGACCATTACTCAGAATGGAATTGTTCACTACTCCGTACTCATAGATACAGGACATTAGCAGATGTTATGAGGAGAGATAGAGTGGCGGAAAGATCCCTGAGGAACGCCAGCGTTTGTTGCTTCATCCAGTATTTGCTGGATTGTTTCACTTTTAAACAATTCACGTAGCAAAGAAGTGATTAAGTTATTCATTCGGTCTGTCTACGCATAATATGTCTACGCATAATAACCTTTGTAGACATTTTACTTTGATTTTTTCTGTTGCTTTTATTTTTCTAATATACTTGACACTAAAATTCTTAAATACTTGACATTCGCTTATTATTAGGTATGTGTGTTAACACGCATTAAAATATTTTAAGTTATAAAACTCTGGTTTTTACATATTTTTACTTTCCTGACCTCTGCCATCATAAGCTGTTACAGCTTATTCACTGTTATGTGCAAAACTACGCTGTATTATTTCGCATGTTTCATGGTTCACTTCATAATCATTAACTCAATTACTTTTTACACCTACTATTACATTGTGTTTGATATAAGTATCATATTACAAACATTACATTAAACAGTTTAGTCTGTGTAGACCACGAGCGATCAGCCCGCCTTCCGACCGCCTTAATGTTCTTATTACGTACGGTTTAAATCTGACGTTGGGATCATGTTTTATGCATCTGAGTGCGCGATGAAACCGCTAGTGTAATATATAAAGTCCGCTGGGAAGGGGATTTCATGAGCTATATGCTGTGTATGATTTTGTTTTGTATATTTTATGTGTGGCATGGATCCGTGGCCAAGATTGGTAATGGTTTTAATTTTCATAGAGAAGCTAGCTTGTGATTTTTTCTGTGTCAAGCGAATTATGGTTATGTTTTCATGCCTTTGCTAGTATTGTTATCGACGTATTTTTGTAATAACACATTTTTTCCTTTTTAACACTTATCCCGTGGTAACGTTATTAATTTTACGAGTAAAATAGATTTGCGATTAAAATTTCTTATATCTATGCACAAAACGCCTTTGTATCATATGTTTGACAATAAAATGGCAACTATGTCTTCGTAAAAAGAGTACATGTAGTATGTTACTCGACTAAATAATCTTCTTCAATTAAAGAATAATGTATAGGTAATGCAAGGGTCGGAATTTGAGTTATTTATACCAATCAAAATATAGCAGCATACCATCATATACTTATTGATGTACGTAATTGAGTTCACGATAAAACTAAATCGGCAAAAGGTAAATAAGATACACAAAATTTAAGAAGTCTCGAAACATTCGTTGTATATTACCAATAGCCAATATTCGTTGGACAATAATATTTGCATTCTTGAATGCCTCCCAAAACCGGTGCGATGAGGCTGTAATCAATTTCCGGTGCAACAAGTGGCCAATAATTTTGAATACGCTGCACCACTTGTACCAAGCACTGGATCTTTCGCATTCATGAATTGTTGCTCGCTTCGTTCCTTCCATTTGGATATTATTATGAATAAGATACTCTCAAGATTGAGTTCGTTTTCGTTAACCCTTCGTTAATTTTATTATTCAACTATATGTCATGATGGATTTTAAATAAATGTTGAAATATTATCAAACTTTTATTTGTATGTATAATATTTTAACACGGTTCCAAATACTTTTTGTTATGATTGAGATGGATTGTCTTATTTGTCCTTAATATTTAAAACCGAAACATAAATCGGAAGCTAGTCCATATAATCATTACGGAATTAATAGGTAGGTATCGATGCGTTCCCAAGCGGACCTTATAAATGTTATGCCTGTGGGTACCTACTCTTTTTTATAGTATTTATTTATATTCCTAAAGGGAAAACTTCTTTAGCATCGTTGTGATTTGAAAGTCGATGAAACGGAAATGACGTGAAAAAACCAACAGTAAAAAGAGACAGACACCAAAGATAGAAAGCATTAACCGCTTGCGTTCTCCAAGGTTGGGGTCCTATTTTATATTATTTTGTATAAGAAATGTCTAAAGCTAAACTATTTTAAAGCCACGTGTGACTTATTAACATTCTATATCTTTTAAGTCCAAAGTTTAAAGTTTATTTCACTTCTTAAGGTTCATTTCATACGTTTACCTAAATAATAGCAAGTCTGTTCACAAACAGATTTAATACATTTGCTTGCTGTTGTCTCCACAACAACAATCTGGAGGTATATTTAAATATTCGAGGACGTAGTTTAACGTCTTAAGAGACCATTAATTGTTACTGGTTCCTAACTTGTATCAAATTTGTCAAGTTAAACTGCTCTTACAAAACGTTCTACTTGTCATCGAGTTCGTAGGTACTTGTTTTTTTAAGTTATGGCCATTCCTGGGAAACAGTGGCAGGGACGGTGTCATTCGAAATGTAATCCCAGGTTTGTGGCGTGTTTCTTCGAAGTTTGCGTGTTTATCTTGTATTGCAAGCTGTTTCGCGTGTTTCAGTTAAAACTAAAATAATCAACCGAGTTCGGTATTATGGCGTTGTTGGCGAAACTTCATTTTCAACCAGGCCAATTATTTGGAACAAATTTGCGCAAACTTTTGAGGAAATTTACAAAATAACTGATGTGGATCGTATTTCATTTCTGTTTTTGGTCACCACATGGAATTAACATTTGTATTGTTATTGTCGTAAAAACTGTTCATGACAGTTTTATTTTCATATTGCCTTGTAGAGACACACATGCATGACGCATGCGAATGACGTTCTCTAATTGTCAGGATGGCATTATCATGATATGGAAATGGTTCATTATGGCATTCGGTTTTTGCATTTGGCCACATCTCATAGTCTCCAAAATCTTAAAAGACCACAGGTCTATGATGACTCCGTATTTAAATCAGTGCCAGTAAATTAGTTTCTTCCAAATGTTTTTTAATGTTTTCTCATCAAAATTCGGAATTTTCTTTTCGTACTTACTCAAATCAATTGTCAATGCTCTAAAACTGATACATTCCCAACACAATCATGTCCATAAACCAGTTCCTATTAATAAAAGCTCATACCCTCACCTAAAATTCTATTAATTTCACTAAACGCTTAATAACCTGGAATTTAAGCGTATGATTTGTTTTTTAATTCAAAACAAATTACAGAGTTCAGGGCATCGTCTAAACCGTGTATAATAGGGTTCGCATCTCTCAAAGAGTAATGGCTACAAAATGAAAAAGGCCCGCGGCGTCTTAAATTATTTTAATTGGCTTCGGTAGCGGTTCGGACCGTGTCTTCGAATAAATACACCCAACGGGTTTTATGACATATCCATGCAACATCACACTTATTCAGTTATTCATACTAGTGATGGGACAATTATTGAGACCAAAGTCAGACCTGAGGGTTGTGAGATCAAAGAAAAGGTGCACAATTATTTTTATTTTTATTGGTACATTGATATTAGAATAAGGTAATGTGCAGATGTGTATCCAATTATAAGTACAGTAGGTATTTCATAGCCTGTAATAGGAACACTCGTCAAATAGGGATTAAATTTCCATTTATATTATTACAAATACTGACCTTTCAAATCTAAAATTGGGTAACAGATTATATACCATAATCTTGGAGCAAATCGCCTGATGTCCATAAAACAATTTGTACATAATTATGTTGCCGTTCCAAGTAGGTAGGACAAGGAAAATTTCTCAAGGATTTTCAATGCACCTGACTTTTTGGTATACAAGTTTTTATGAAGCAATCTATGTCTGGCAGCAAAGATGTAAAAACTGGATATAGGTACATGGTCTTATCTTTTATTTAATCCAGACAAGAATTGCGCATTTGAATACTTACCTCGATTTCGTTCTTCCATGTAAATTAGTTCCTACCTAGCACACGTAGGTATCTAATTAGCATATAAATATCCTAATTAAATACTACGATATTTTTATTATATTAAAATTCAATTCAAACATTTACTCATCGATATTATGATGGAAGATGCTTTTAAGTTAAATCATAGTTGTGAAGCTCCTTTAAAATGGTAATGACTGTAGATTATCGTAATCAAATTATAGTTGTACTTTGTAGTAGTTTCAAATCATAGTTGTACTTTGTAGTGTAGTTGTACTTTGCATTCTATGACTAAATAGTCATTCAGTAGTTACCTACAACAGTTCACTATTATCTTTATTTTATTCTGCCTGTTCACGTAGAACTTTCTACTATTAGCGCTCTACGCTCCGGTATGCTGTGCTATTATTCTTTGTTGTTTTCGTTGTGGCATTGTTAGTGTAGATGCTATACAAAAGCAGTAGTTGAAAATTGGGCTACTTGAATAAGTGGCAAAATATTATATTTCGTAGATTTTCTAGAGCTCATTTATGGAAAGATTAGTTTGTACCTACATAAATGTATTGTCTATCAATAGTATTATTATTGATTAGATGTGTAAAAGAACTGTAATTTTATTTAACTCTGATAATGGGTTATTTTTTTAAAGCTTATGTTGATTAAACTTGGTCGTCTTAACTCCCCATGCACGTACACTGTTCTTGGGTTTAGTTTCGTGATTTGGCTAAGTAAAAGTAGGTTTCCGGTTAGTACCTATGTATTTGTTCTACATTTAATTCACACTACATTTTGTGGGTCTGACTTTCGCAGTAGGTAAGTTACTGCATTGCAATCACAGTGGATTTATATATGTACGTGGTTTTTATTGGAACCACGCGGTAAAAAAAATAAGAGGAGCTTTTAATACTTGCGTCATGGTAAATAATTTGGGATTCATTTTGGTAACTTTTGATATTGTTTTATAAAAAAATAGCAATCACGAAGCTAAGGATGGATCCAAGACGATAATAATAATCATCATCGTAACCCATAACTGTTCCAATACTGTGCGTGGGTCTCGTCTCATACAGGCCTGTCCACCCCGGTGGCATAGTGCGAATTGGGGGACTTCACACACCTTTGAGAAATTACGGAAAACTCTCAAGTGTGCAGCCTTCCCCACGATGTTTTGTATCACCAAAGCAAGTGACAATAAGGTTGTCATACGAACATAATTTTTGAATATTAGTGGTGCGTGCAGGTGAACCCAGGTTTCGCCTGTTCGGGAGTCCAACTTTCAAACCACTGCGATAATAATAATGCGTAGTTAGAACGACATGGTTCCATATGCGGTTTGCAAAGTTTGGAGTGGCTCTATGTATAAGTAATAAAACTTTGTTACCCCCGACAGCCGAGAGAAATGCCGAACAAGCAAAAACAATTAACAAATTGATAAGCTCAAAACAATTTTCAATTAACTTCGCCGGGAGTGTTCGCTGTTTACAAATAACCACCATTTATCAGAAATGCCTATGCAGTTTTTAACGTCTGGCAGCGCTTAGGGCTGCCTCGCAATGTCTTTGTCACGCAGTTTTAAATATTTTATCTGGTTATTTTTTTAATTAATCACTATATAAGTATTATATATTAACGTTCATTTAACAATAGGTACCTATTGTTAGCAAGGATCACAATGATGTCATTATTTCAACTAAAGTTAATAATTTTATTAGGCACCGTAGTGTTCTCATAAGTTAAATTATAATAATTATACAAAAGCTATACCCTTTTTTAATTTGACAAAAATATACCTATTGAGTTTCAGAAATTGATTACTACCGTAATGAAATCAAAGAAGATCTCATAAAATAGTTTATTGACAAAATTTACAAAGTTTAAACTCAATCAATTTGCCGTATTTTTTTAACATAAAATGTTGTAAAATTCCAGAACGAAAGCGGGGCCGGCAAACCTACACGCGGTACCAGACCCTCGAGCTGGAGAAAGAGTTCCACTTCAACCGGTACCTGACGCGGAGGAGGAGGATCGAGATTGCGCATGCGCTGTGTCTCACCGAGCGCCAGATCAAGATCTGGTTCCAGAACCGCCGCATGAAGTGGAAGAAGGAGAACAAAACCAAAGGCGAGCCTGGCTCTGGAGACGAGCCAGACAACATGAGCCCGCCTACCTCGCCGCAGTAAAGTCCATCGGGACATCGATCGATCAGTTTCAGACATCATACTCACAACTCTTTATTTTCGAACGATCTGAAACGATCGATCCAACGATCCAGTTACTAGAACAGTTTAATTTGTATAAATTGTATGTTGGACTTTTCATAATATTACATAACTAATACGTAACTTAGTGACTTGGCATAAAGAGTAATGATAGTGTGATGAAGAGATTTTTACAGTTGTTAAGTATAAATTAATTTATAGAACAATCTCAATACCAATAATTACCAAAAACGCAGTGTTTATGATATTTAAACTGCATCGACTTTGAAGTGATCGCATTCGATTATGATGTAATCGAGATATTGTTTGGAAACCGAACGGACATTCAAATTGTCCACTCTTTCGCAATTGGTTTATTGGACCTTATAAATTCTTGTCAAAGTGCTTGACGTAACAATTTATTGTAACATCCGTTACTCTCTCTCTCTCTGTGTGACCTACAAACTCATTCACTCATAGTTGTAATATAAACCTACTTATTCCACATTTATTCTCTTTCATACGATATTATTTCGATCGTTGTCGAGCACTTTGTCGAAAAAATCTTTTTTTCTTACAATATGAATCACAAAACCATAAGGACCTCTTATAATTAACCATTGATAAGAAGGCAATTAGTATCGATATTGTTATTATTTAATATATTTGATATTTTATTTCTAATTAAGCTATCGAAATGCTATTCTGTACATATAAACAATAATTTTAGATTTAACTATTATGTACAATTGTTTTAGTGTGAATAATATTATTGAGATTAGTTTTGGGAAGCAACGATGTTCTTTAATTCGCGGGAACGAGTTTGTAATTCGTGAATCTTCTCTGATTTGTACTAATGACTTGTCTTACGGATACAAGTAACGGGTGACGTATTACTGAAGAATATCAAAATGGATAACCAATTGAAGTTTCTACCGGCTAGGGTAGCACTGTGGAGAAGAATGATTGAGTCAAGTCGGTACATCGAAATAGATGTAATATCTGTTTGCATGTTTCTTGTTCTGATTGACTCAACATGTAGCGTTTTTTAAAGTGGTGACGTCAACGTTTACTCTTTTTCTGTCAGACATGTCATTTAATTCGTAGTTGGGAAGGCCAGTTATACAAGTGCAATGTATACGATTTTTCGATGACACATATACGTAATAAATAATACTGATTAAAATAAAATTATAAGGATTCTTATAACATTATTGTAAAATGTTGCAAGGGTAAAGCTTACGATTATCAATATTTTTTTTATTTCATTTTACACGGACTAAGGTCGTGCCATTTAATGGAAAACTTGAAATTATCAGAGGCATGTTTAGATATCATCTTATACATTGATGCAGAGAAATTCACTAATTGTTCTTATGTAGTGGAATAAAAGTTACCTTCGATTCTGTAGGTGCAGAACATTTTAATACCTATTTTTTTCATAATTTGAATCTCTTTATGGAAAGTAGGTACGATGACATGTACACAGTATACCAAAGTTAGGAATTATACTACTGGTGGTTCAATGTTTGTATAAAAGGAGTACCTAGTAAGCATGTGGGTGTGACATGCATGCATGCACAGTCAGCATTCGGCCGTTTCATATACAAGTCTCACGGAGACAAAAGGTATTTTTATAAAATCATTGCCTAAGGAAACCAATATACGTAAAATTATCGAACACTAAATATTTACTTGTAACACAATAGTCTTACGATAGGTACTGTTAAAGCATGACTTTGAAAGGTTGAACTTTGTCGGGATTAACGTTATACGTTTTTCGTAATGTAAACTATTTATTGTACATTGTTTTTTTTCACATAGATTGTAACTAGTGAATGTTTTATTAAGAACTCAGTGAGCCGTTTCATCTTATACACATTATATTATAATTTGTGCTGTGTTCGTTAAGTGAATGTAAATTGTTTTAATTGTATATTGTCGATATTTTACGCGGTATTTATTTATTAAATCACTATATTAGGTTTGCTACTACCATAATTCTTCGATTGGTTAATTTCTAGGGCTGTCTGGCTGGGATGCATTTTGTTTATTAATTAAAATTTGCTCAAATATCTCACGTTTATGTTGTATTTTTGCTGTAGCGGTAAGCATTGTTTGGTCGCGTGATTCATGAAATGAAGGATCCATGAACGATGATTGAAATACAAATGGCGTCGTTCAAAATCAATCAATCGCTTTTTAAGTGCAATCGATACATGGGTTTAAATCAGTCCCTTGCCAGATAGATGTGTCAACAATAATTTCGGTTTTGTAAAATTTGTACAAGTAAAATTAGTTTTACGAAATTACAATAAGTTTCGATTGTTGGGCGAGCTGACAACTGTACTTCGACTTTCAACAATTAGGTCTCTAGAAATGATAATGAATCCCTAATTTAATCGATTTTATTTACCATTATGTCCTATCAATTCAAAATTTATGAAATATAACTATAATTAGTAACTTAATAAGGTTAGGCGAGACGATATTGTCATAAATATATAAATACATGAAATTAATAAAGCATAATGATTGTACTCAAAGATTTTTATTGTACTTGTTACCTTCTGTACTTTAAGAGGCTGATATTATAGTAAATTAATAAAATAATTACGTTTATTATCTTTGTCTGTCACACAATTAACTTTTTATCACATCAATAACTAATTTTTTTGAAACCGTTAGTTATTATATTATATTAATACTAGGTACTACATTAATATGATAATAAATCAGCGTTAGGATTACTACGTAACGTTTTGGGTATGCAGTCATGCAGTAGGTACCTACCTAAATCAATTTCGATTCTAACTTTATATAATAATTTATATCCCACTACGAACGCTAAGTGGTTTAACTTACATGCTACAGATGTCGCTAGGATATAAGTAGGTACTTTATGTGTGTAGGATATAAGTATGAAAAAGTGGATAGACTGAAGCTTTTTATTTCTTTAATAGATTCACTTGTATATATGTAGATTGAGCTTGAGTTGAGGCTGAGTTACGCAAGTGAGCACTAAAAAAATAATGATTTTTAAATAGTCGGGGAAATCTAGTTTCATTTAAATTTATAATTTATTTCAAAAATTCTGATGGAGAGTCAGCTCTAGGAACATTAGCATTTATTATCACTATTATCAGTGACGTATTTAAAATTTTAATTCCGCTGTAGCTTATAAGATACTTGTTCTTACTTGTTAACATATACCTTCCTACATAAACGTAGGTAAGTAAATCACAAATAATCTTTTGTAAACAATTTTTCTTTATTTATTACGTCTTTATTAGCGTAAAAGAAATTTATCTACGCATTTAGGGGAAAGATAGGTACATACTCGTATTATATAAATCTATGTTATAATAAACCGCCATACGCACATTGAAATATCTCCGTCAATATCTCACGAGTAAATCCTAGGCATGTTGTGCCGGATCCGACTATCGACTTTGAGACGGCGTCATTATAATACGTTTCCCTAACGACAAAATAATGATTTTGCGTGATAGAGGCTCGGTTCCTTCCGTGTCAGCCACGGGTGATTGGCCCGCCCCTCCCGGCACAAATCTGAAAATTACTTTTTTCTGTTTCAACACGAACATGGTTATTTATACGGCTAGGTGTGGCGGGCTCTAATGAGTTTTTAATAATGCCTCGCATCCAATGAACGCTGAAGGCGTACCATTATTCTCAACGTAAGGTCGAACTAATGCGATTTTGACAAGTTCGAAATTGAGGCAATTATGGTTTTGCAGGGTTTTAAATGGCGTTATATTTGTCTGACTGACGTCCCAGTAATGTGATGCGCTTTCCGGAAGTCGTTTACTGTTATGCCGTGTGTATATTATCTGCCCCTTATTTGAGCTTGTATTCCTTCAAAATATATCTCATAAATATTGAAATTTTACTAATATAGGTAGGTATATAGCAGAACATGAAATATCTAAAATATTATATTACAATTAAAATTAAATGAGTGTTAATAAATGAATTTGACCTAGGTACCTCAAAATTATTTTAAATAAATTACTTTTTAGGATATTTCTATGTCAAATTTTTCAACAAAAATAATATATTCTGAATGCTAATAAAAATGCTCGTACCTATTACTTCGTATAAACCAACCTCCTTCAAATAAAAGTGCTTGTACTATTAGGTAGTTATATGTCCATGATTTATTCCAAACTATTCCAATATAGTCCAACACACGTTCGTAATATATTGGAATGCCACAATGAGAGTTATTTGTGTCAAAATGCTTAGTAACAAACCGAAGCGTTCATATAAAACTACTTTGTAACAATCCGAGGCATTTGTGTAAACCTAGATTGCAACGATGAGGGAATTTGTGTCAAAATGGTTAGTAACATAACGAGACATTTATGAAGCCACTTTTTTATTAATTATAAGTTAATGCTTGACCACAATCCCACCTGATGGTACGTGGAGATGAGGTCTTGGGTGGTAGAGCGCACTTACTTAGAAGCAGCCTATTCACTCTTGATTTGCAAACCCACATTATAATCGGATGAGAATACCGTCGAAAAAAAAAAAACTTTTTCTATAGGAAATTCCTAATAAGGACAAATCGTAAGTAGGTTTAGTTTTAATTAATACGTTTAATATTAAAAACAAATTTTAACATAACAAATCCGTGATAACTGATTCCATTCAAGAATCGTTCTTCATACTGTACGTTCCTTATACGTCCGTACGTACGAACAGATGTCAATGTTTTTATCTCACGACCGTGAACCCAATCCGGAGTAAGTGCAATGGCACATCTCAGCTCATAAATAACACTTGGCTATCATTGTGGCAGATGACTGACTGACCAATTTATATTGACCTTTAAACTAACGCTGATAGGAGCGACTTTGGAGGGCATCGATATCAATAACGATTGTAGTTCGCACAGGACAACTGTACGTATCGATTTTTTATGTGTAGTGAAGTTTATTTAATGTTTGCTTTGTAAATTTACTGTAGAGAAAATCTTTAATTTGTACTTTAAAAATGACTGTCATATTAGTTAAGCGATTATGTACTTTAAAAGCTTTTGCATTTGCAACGTCATTTAAATTTAATCAAAATTAATAAAAATTTGTATGTAGTATACCTACTTAAGGTACTAAAAATTAAAACGCTTCTTATTTTTGTTATATTACGGTAGGTATTGGATACTGCTTAGTTTTGTAATATAACCTACGTAATAAGTAGTATGACTAGTGACACCTGCTTTGCGGTCGAAATTGGACCATTATTCATTCTGTCAAAAGTTTATTTCACATCAACACTAATTAATGTTTTTTTTAATTCATTTATAGCTCACTAACTTTCCGCCGCGGCTTCGCCCGCGAATTTCCAACAAACCTTTCTTAGTTCTCACCTGCGTCACTTGAGGAACCTATAGGTAGGTATACAAAGTTTCAAGTGAATCCATTGAAGAAATAAAAAATTACAGTTTATACTTACCCTACTTTCTCCCCTTAGGTGGAGAATTTCCAAAAATCCTCTCTTAGTGCTCTCCTATACTTCCCAAGGAAGTAGTTTCGGCTATGAGTTGTCTGTCAGTCACTCAGTCAGTTTTATACAACTCATAAGATAGTATTATAAACTTACGCTTTCTGCACTTCTTTTCCATGTAAAGTTTTAACTGTGTCAAATCTGAATAAACTCCTAAATACCTGCACTCATAAGTAAATGCAATATACTTAAAAAATCCCGATAGTTTTCTCTACACGTAGGTACACTTTACCTAAGCTTGATAAGAAATAAGGAGGTATGGTATGATCATTTTTTTCTTTTTATTTAACCCGAGTATTCTTCAATAACTATTTTATGTCAATGTTCTACTTTATTTAAAATAGTATTGGTAAAATAAGTTTTTAAAGATGTTATGTTGCACTTTAATTGCATTTAAATTTACAGCCATATTTTCTAAGGAACAAAATAGTTAAATAGCGCCTATTAATAAATTATTGTGCATTTTCTATTAAATATTTAGGAATTTAATTCTCATTGTCATGATTGTCATTGTGTGTCTATGTAAATAGTCGTTCAACGCGCGTTGGTAAATAGTCCATTGACTTCAGTAACACCATGGTCATCACGGAGTCGTTGCAAAGAAAGAAGAAGAATATAAGAAAGAACGAAAGTTAGTCATTATGTCGCTGACCTAACTACTTTGCGCAATGTCTAATATTCTACTGTTAACTAACTAATGAACTCTGGTGCAAATTGACGTTTGTACACTAAACACTAAAATGTGTGATGTGTCGTAAAAGTCAGACCGGTCTGTACGTGTGTAATATATGTTTGAAAAACGTAGTGTCCCGAGATGAAGACATAAATTACAAGCAATCTTTCACGTGCGTCCTTGCCTCATAACATTCAATTTTATTGACTGCAATAAACCAAAGCAATGGTTAAATCAACACCGCCGTATCGATATAAACACATCGTAAATATCCACCCTCTCGCACCCACTTACGAGCTTCAACACGTGTTAGATAGGGACACAGAAACCGTCCGTTCATTTCGCTTTTACTCAAAATAGTTTATGAGAGCCAAGACGTTTTTGTTAAAAAATGTATTAGACTCTATCATGTAAAACTTTAGGTCGGATTTGTGTTGCGTTTTGAAATTTATAGGTTTTAAATGGGTCCTTAAATCGCAATAACGATTTGTTTATAGACGCTCGAGTGAGCCGGCGGTCCTTTGTGCTGAGATTTTAATTTATGACACATATTATGTTACGGCATTTATTACGTCCAAATGAATAAGTGTAATCTCATAACTGTAATGGACGTGTTATTACACTTTTTGTAATAATGGTAATGTGATGATGCTCATTGAATTTATTTTATTGAATTATCTTAGCTCATATAAAGCAATCAATGCGGTTTATGTCAAAACTAATTAGGTAATTATTTGTTAGGATAATAAATTATTTGTTGTACATTCACTCCAAATTTTTTATAAGTGAAACATTTAATTTTTATGCTACCTATGACTATATTAGTATACATGGGAAGGTATTAAGCAACCATTTATGCCTACAATAAATATGTAATTGGTGTTTGAGTTTTTGTAAATTAATTATAAAATGATTAAGGAAGCAAAAGCTTAGCTTATTTGACACCCAATTGATTTTTTGCTTCGAATGATTGTAAAGAAATATGTAGAGTTACCTTAAGTTATAGTTGAAAATTTGTAACATATTTGGATTTTTAAACCTTTTCTTCATACTATACTAGTCAAGCTGAATGGAGTGAATTCAAAAATTGGCGCGCGGGAGGCTGCCATTTTGTTCGAAGGCGGGCCTTTGGTACGCCCCGCCCCCCGGCAGCCACACCCTAGCACAAGCCACTCGGACGCAGCCCAAATCATTTGTTATATTGTATACTAGGCGACGCAGGTTTCGTTGCAGCAGCTGACATTTTATATTATTATTATTTTTATACCAATTTTATATGTTAGTTTATTTTGACGCAAAGGGAGACAGAAGCAATTTCATATTTGTGGTGAAATTGCAGAAAATTAATTATGTTTACAAAATTCCAATGTTGATTTGTATAAGTTCGATAAAAGTTAGGTAGAATAGGTGCAAAATTACAGGTTCGCGATTACACATGTGAAATAATTACGCGATAAAAAATAATAATATTTCGTTTTATTAACGTTATATTGATATTATCTACTAATCTAAGTGGTAGGTATCTACTTCAAACTAAAATTCAAAATCATTTATTCATAGGTACCTATCTATAACTTAGGTAGGTAGGTATGTTACTAACACATTTTGACGTGACAACGTCTTAAATTAGGTTAGCTGGGAGTCACTTATGAAAAATAGTAACGCTCGGTAACGTTACGATGAGTCACCGAACGAGAGAGAGGCCCGCCGAATGCCTTGCGTCTCTCTCCCACTCAACTATGATCGGTCTGTCGCGCGCGCAGCACTAGAGAATTAGGCGCATTGAATCGGCGCGTTAAGTTTAAGTTTACATGTACAATGTTTTAGTAAACAAAATATATTTCTATAGTTAAAATTTGTGCAATTCTTATTTTCATTCAATTCCTTGTTCCTATTGCGCAATTTAATTATATTCATATCAATAAATATTCTACCGAGAAAAAGACGTTGTCACGTAAAATCTTCGCCCGTAAAACCGACTTTACAGGCAACCATTTCTTTCTTATTTTAATTCTACCACCTACTTGTACTAAGAAGAAGTAAGTAAGACAATGTGATGTTGATCAATGACTTGGGCCATTGATTATCACCACATTACTATTAAGTACATTCGTCACAAAACATATTTTATACATTGTATAATAGGTAGATAGGTACTTTATATTTTAATAATTGTATGATAGGGATTGTAGAGCATGGGAATTTAATTTGTAACTACTTAGTTAGCAAACGCCAAACAATAAAAGAAACCTACACAATTACATACTTAACTAAGTTATTAAACAAAGATTATAGTGTATTATGTTGACTGTTCGTGAAATAAAATTAAATCATCATGCACAACTACAGATAACATAAGAATACAAAGAATCCTTAATAATCGAATAGATTAATTCTTCAACACAATAAATATTAAAATTACCATGAACGAGCAACGAAACTTAACTGTCAGCGGGTACGCGTCAAGCATTTGAAGATGACGTCGACTAAGGTACAACCGTCTCCTTTCCATATATGGTAAGCTATATACATCTGTCCTTGTTAATTATATTTTTATGAGCTCCTACGTCAAAGCGGCTACGGCGTAGAGGGAGTTACGTCACAAAACGAGGCACGTATGAACTAACCGTAGCTATCTGGATGTAGCCACCTTATACCCACTTACGCAGATTTAAATATAGATGGAGTCTGCAATTGTGAGATACATTTTAGAAATAGAATCAAAAGAGTGGTCAGTTAAAAGAAATAAGTACGGAATGTATTTTTAAAAACGTATTTCGTTTAAAAACATCGAGTAAATTCGACATTGTATTTCGAAGATTACTGTAATCTACCCACGTTGTTGGAATATAAATTTTATGAATACCTAAGATTTATGTGGCACTGTTGTTCTATTTGAAGTTGGTAACAGACGTTAGATGATATGATAAAGTGATGATATGATCACAATATTATCACTAGATAAGACAATTTTATAGAGCGGCACATAAATCCAATCGTGCCTTAAGTACCCACCAACTTGCCGCAGCTAGAAGTTAGAATGTATTCTGTGTATGTTCTCGAAGGTATGTGAAGTTTACCATTCCATACCTACTTGGCCAGCGAGGTAGACCCTCACATTGGTAGATGAGACACGAGACCCAGCAGTGGGACTGGGTTGCGAAGAAGAAAAAGTCATGGTAAAATTGTTTTGGTACCTAATGGTCTTACCAGTAACTACCTCCTGGTCCTATCTAAGTAACCTAACTACATTAGGTACAATAATACCTAAAATATACCTAAATCTGAAGGACATTTTCACAAAGTTGCCGTTGAGTGTACATATGGTTTAGGATTCGATTCTTACCAGTAGGTATTATACATATAACTGACAATTTTTTGTGCTGTTACATTTCATTGCTTGATTAGAACAACAAGGCGCATTGTAATCAGGGAAGTTCGAAAACAATCTACATAACTACCTCCATAAAGTCTGCCTGCGTAGACATGTAAACTCATAATTAAAATAATATTAATAGAAACAATAAATTATATCAGATCATCATCATCATCATCACAATCCATAACTGTCCCACTGCTGGGCACAGGTCTCCTCTCACAATGTGAGGGGTATAGGCCATAGTCCACCACGCTGGCCAAGTGCGGATTGACGGACTTCACACACCTTTGAGAACATTATGGAGAACTCTCGGGTGTGCAGGTTTCCTCACGATGTTTTCCTTCACCGAAGCAAGTGATAATTAAATTTTGATACGCACATAATTTTTGAAAATTAGTGGTGCGTGCGGGGTTTGAACCCGGAACCTCCGGTTCGGCAGTCCAAAGTTCTACCATACCGCTATCACTGCTCACCGACAGATACAGAGGTGACTAGAGAGTGAATAGAGAGGCGACAGATACAGATATATCAGATACAGAGGTGTTTTGTTGAACTCTATCAGAGTTATATGACAAGAATAGTCGGCGGCTTGCGGCAATCTTATGGTCGACAGAGTTTAGCAACTGCGGGCGCGGTCGGTAGTTGGATGGGTGTTCGTTAGTGGCAAAGTAACAAGTGTTTGAAGATTTTCCGTATTTCAGAGCAGGTATCTAAAGCCGTCGGTCTCGGTTGCTATCGGTCATGGGTCATGGCTGTTAGCGATGTGTAATTTGTGTGGTCCACGCCACACGGAATCCTAGTGCGGGGGTACGAGTGTGTTAACGTTTATTTATTTGTTTATAATCCTTACCCAAAACTATCACCAAGCAGGGGGTCGGCGTCGGTTGCCTCTAATGACAACCAGGTCAACCGGCCGGCAGGGGATTGGGGTATTCAAAGCTGCATCAATATGACCAAAACATACGGCAGGTATAGATTATATATATTATGTACCTTATCTTTAAACTTATTCTTGTTTTTGTTACTAACTCGTTCATAGTTTTAGTAGTTTAGTTTTATACTTACTTCTTTATTCTATAATTTCTCCATTTTATGTATTCATCTCTCTTTATACATCCTTCTGTTTATATAAAATACCATTGTTCTGTTATGAAGTCCCACAAATGATCAAATGACCGACCAGGTCACATTACCCTTAACGAGAGAAGACAAATAGAGTGACAAATATGAATTCTCCAATAATATGGTATTTCCTTTTGTGTTATCTGTAACTGTATCTTAAAAGGGTCGGATGATAACGGCCTCATTTACCAGTTAACTGTTTACTTGAGTGCACGCATTATCCTATTGACTCCACTTGATACGAACCATTTGAGTCTTGTTCTAGGTAGGTCGCAGTTGCCATGGGCGGCAGCGGTAGGTGGTGCTGCATGCTCGTTTGCTACCTTAATTCCATAAAAAAGAACCACACAGATATTAAAAGTAGGTATAACAATAATACCTTAGTAACCTATTGATACCTATTTTATTTTTATTTTTAGTAAGTATCAATAGTTCCCATATCGATGTGTTGATAAAGTCGAAATAAAATTCTTTCATATATTCTCATTGACATGGTACATAATATGTACGTAGGTTTGACGCAGTGTCTTTGTCATGATTTGAGATTCTCTTCTTTTAGAATAGGTAAACACAAAAAATTTAAATGACGGCTATCTACGTCATAGGTACCTATTCTGTCTGTTGTCAAAATAAGACACGCCTATTTAAGTAATCGTTCGCAAAATATCGATATTATAGCTAATTCTAATCGAGTCTTGTTTCCAATTAACTTAGTTCATCTCCCGTTTTTTACCATAACACAGAAGCTGCAGGTTAAGTACCGATACACTTAAATACCGAAACTAAATACGGTTAATTACAACCATTCAAGGATACCTGGTTGTAATTATCGTATTACCAATAAACAATAACAATTAAAAATCGATTAACAGTCCTCCTGGATTGATTACTAAAGGAATCGTGTTGATTGCTGGTAATGTAGACCTATATAACATAAAATATCTACAATTATAACATCATCAGGTAGATAACGATAGATTAATGATCATTTAATGATAATGGGGCGTCACTCGCGCTTTAACATGAGCTTTTAAACACTTGCGATCTTTGGTTTCGTGCAAAGCGTGATAATACTTTGTATGACCAATTATATTGTAAAGAACGCGTTGGGATATAAATAAATACGAACATTTATGTATATAAAACCTCTTTCAGCTGCTAAAGTAAGACTTGTGGTACATTTATCGTAATGATAATAATATGATAACATTTATGAAACATCTGCTGTTGTGTTATAATTAGTTTGAAAAATAGTTGAGTGGAATAATACTTACGTACTTACCTACTTTTTATAGAATTCAAGGCATTTTATAGAATTCTATGCAGGTAGGTGCCTAGTGCCTACTTTTATGAAGGGCCTAACCCTTTTTAATAAATATAGGTACTTATTTAGATTGACTCTACAACGCTGTCCACAAAAAATCGGTCAATTATTGAGGGCCATAATCACAGTATTCTGTGAAAATTGCAGGTCTTACTATTTTAAATACTAACCGTAACTAGGTATACTACCATTTAAGAGATAGAATCCTTTGACAGACAAACAGTGTAGGCATATTAATAGGGGTCCGTTGTCACCTTGTCACCCTATTGGGTATGAAATCCTAATTATCTCAAAGATTAATATTTTGTAAATGGATTGATGAATCGAAAAATGGTGGTGACTCTCCCATACATTTTTGAATAAGCTATCCGACGATACCCAATACCATGAGGTAGACGATAATAAATTACGAGCCAAAATACAGCATTCTAAAACTAGTTCTAAGTCACGGACATAAAGATGCAAATTATGCAACTTTAAGGGTTCTCATTTGATTACGAAACTCTTAAGAGATCCACGGTTAGTATTTATAATACAAAGCTAAATGTAAATGTTCATTTAATTATACAGTTGCAGATGTTAGTGATTGAGTAATTTCAGGCTTGCACGAATGAAGTCGTTCAGTCAATGTATTCATTCGTTTTATTGAAAAAATGGTTCATTGCTATTTGGATCTGTTAGTTAACATTGTGATCAAGGTATTTAATTATGGGTATTTAATATCAATTAGTTATTATTAAATATATATATAATTAGTTATATCAATTATATAATATATTATAATTATATAATATATAATTAGTTATATCAATTATTTATTAATTATGGGTATTTAATATCAATTAGTATATTTCAAAATAACATCTGCAACAAAATATTTTAATAGATACCTGAATTAATATTTTTACAGTTTACATTGTTATCAAGTTTCATTATAAAAATCATAAGTAAAAATTTAACAGGTAACAGCCATCCTCAAATAATATGTTACCTACTCGAATGTTATATCAACGTAAAGGATCGTGCGCCCGACATTTGCCCGTCGGATATCCACAAATAGAATAACCGTCGGGAATAGAACACTTGCCAATGAAAAAGAACAAAGCCTCTAACATTGTTTGTAATGTGAATTCTTGCTCCGTGACATATTAATTAGATGCGCTGTACGTGTCGACTTTTCCTAGTAACATCCTAGTAATGCCTTTACTGTTTTAGTTTAAATATCCAAAAATAATTATTATACGTCCTGGTTCTGATAGGAAGGTAATATTTGTAGCCCATATTTCTACCCGCATGGCGCAGTAACTACCCAGCCGGATTGCCGTTCGAAAAGTCCTAGGATTGATTCCCAGCGAGGCGGAATTTAAATGATGAGTTTAAAATTGTTTTCTATATTTAGATATGATTGTTCCTAACTTTGTATGTTGTCCATGGGACCCACGACTATGGAATCGTAATATTTACCTATGAGTTTGTAGCACTAAACATTATTTTCATCAATTATGCATTGATTGATTCCCACTTATATTATGATAATTCTTCATATTATTTAAAGACATGATAAATCCTTGAAATAATAATACCAACTTGTTGTCTTATCTAAATATTAAAATACAAATACCTACAATATGTTATGATATTTCTTTAATAAAGGTTTGTAAAATAGCAAACGTACAGTAATCCAAAATAGGTCAGTAATTATGCATAAAAATTACTTAAGATTATATAAATTGCTATTCTATCATATTTAATATGGATTATGACGAAATAGTAGCTCCTAAGATTATTTTTCATACTCGCAAAATTTATCTAAACATTTCTTTTGCTATACCTACCTATAGCCTTGGTACCTACAAACAACATGTGAGCATTGTAACAAGTAAAAAAAAAATACAAAGTTACTGTATTTCGACATACACATATACCTAATTATAATCTTATAGTTATTTATTTACCTGTTAAATTCTCAGATACGTTAAATGTATTATCCGCCCATTTCATGCACCTTTCAACGCAGTGTGTCCACTTTGAGTCTATTTTATTGCGTAAAAAGTAAAAACGACTACTCCGTATAGACGAACATAACGACACTTCAAATACTTACAAATATGTATTTATTTATAATTTTCAAGTTTACGTTGTAAATTACTTACCTAGGCAAGGTTGGTTGATGATTGATCAATCAATATCCTAGTTGAACTGATTGAAATTTTGAACATAGACTAGACAGGTACATAGACGCTACTACATCTCTCGCTAGAGATTATTTTAAGAGTTTTTTGCGAGAGTTTAAAAAAATCTCTTATTTTTTACTTTAAAAACACGCATTTCTGATGCCTTTAAGGATCTTTTTCGCTTTTTTTCGGAAGTTCAAACTTTTTATTCAATATTTAAAAAAATATTAACGTATTATCTAACGTAGAATAGATACCTATTATAAGAATTAATTATCACTTGCATAAAGATAATCTTAGTGCGGGAAGGAGCGTACTACAGATTTCATCCTATTGATAATTTATATTTTTTTATAAGTCTGTTTAGCACGACCATAACCAATACTATGAAGGAAACCGTGACGTTCATAACGAGTTAATGGGTTATAATTAAATAATCAACATAAATTAATATATTTTTTCAATCAAAAAAAGCGCTAAGCCAATTTCGTAACAGCTAATGAATAATTTCTGGAGTGTCCTCGACTACTACAGCTGGTGATTGCTGTTATCACTGACAGGTTATCTCCTCCCTTTCCATGCCTTCTTTCATCGGTGTCTGACCGTGTCTGCCAGTGTGGACAACGCTATAATGGGACAGGTGTTTGTCGGTATAATGTGTCGATATACCGTGTAGTACTCAGCATGCCTAGAGGTGTGCCATTAATTATCTGTTATAACGAGACTGTGTTTTTTGTTTTGTTTAACACAAGAAATATTTAATAGAATCGTCCTATTCTGACCTGAAATGTTTACTAGCGGTTTCGCGTGTAGATAATTCAGTCTCATACTTCAGTGGGACACTCTTCATAGAGTGGTCGTGGTTTTATGATGAGGGAGGGATTTGTTTGTCACCCTGGCTATTGCAGCTCTCGCTATGCTTCTTCATCAGGGGAGGTTAAGGTTGTAGGAACATTCGATGTGTGATGGCTTAGCAAAGATTCAGTACGGTTTAAAAGTTGTATGTTATGTCACCTTAGATAGAGTTAATGTGAAAGTTTTCACCGTTCAATTAGATACATAGATACCTACATTAAACAAGTACAAATAAAACAGCAATTGTTATTAAATTTCTTTATTTGTTTTGAGGATTTATAGGAAATATACATAGGAAAAAATAGGTAACCAAAATAATAAAAAATATTACTAAACATAGGTAACAACTTTACCAAAATTATTTATTCGCGTTTCATTTACCAACTTATATAAAATAATATAACCGAGTATGTAGATTTATTCATATTACATTCATACCCAAACAAAACTGCCTTCGATTACCCAAAGAACATTGCGAATAAATTTACAAAATATGTCATAAAACATTAGCATGACAATAATAAACATTACAAACACATTACAAACAAATATACTGGTGGCGAAAGTAAGACATTAGTGTTACTAAACGACATTAAAGCCGTGTCGTGACCGTATACTTTGGAATCACGAAACGGTTATGCAAATGATGAGAACCGACCTTCAACCGACAAAGGAAAGCGTGGCAGTTCCTACTGTAATCGACGAATGAGTATTTCCATTACAACTGAGTAATGACGCTGAGTTGTCGGAGTAGTTTGTTTAAGGATAGAGGTCGCTAGTGAATGCTCTCGAGAATGTCAGGAGATTCAATAGGCAAATAAACACATACTTGGACGTTATTTAATATCTCGCACTACTACGAATGCTAGGAGCATCTCTGATAATAAACGCTAAAGCTAAAATAAATTAACACGTAGGTACGCACGGCAGTCTAACGGAACATAAATATGTATAAAATAATACTCCCAACCATGGCCTGTTCAACTATAATCATAATTAGTTAACAATGTAGGAACTTATTATAATACAAATAAAGATTCCATGCAGGAGTTTTCAATCTTAAAACTAAACTACGAATAAGTTATTCCTATGCTAAGCTAAGTGCACTCCATTGTCTAATAGAACAGATAAAAAAGATCGCGTTGCTTTTGTTTGTTTGAAAGTATTCCTATAGCATAATATGTTGTAGCGGGTATACCTATGGTTATTTTAAGTTTAGCTGCTATGTTCTATAATAAAAAAATAACTCTAAGCAAGATTTCGATTATTTCTTACTAAATCTTCTCTTTGAAATTCGGTTATCCATTTTTTGTATACCAACCTATCGTTTAACTTTAAACTTCTGTTTAATAAAAAGCTAGCTTGATACTACAACAATCTCAGCTACGTTTAAGTGCAGGTATTCTCACCACAAAGCTAAAATAATCTTCGCCTTCCTCTAATACAAGCTGCGGTACATAAATCATCTACGATAGATATTCCGCCGTGGAAATTTCGTTCAATACATGTACAAATAATTCTAGCTCACGCGACACGTTGAAAGAGCAACTATTTCTAAGTTATGCTCCACGCCTGCTGCGACCAGCGTGGGGTAATTCAATAAAGATAATCCGAGAGATAGTCAGTTATACCTTCTCGTATAAGCTTATTTAGAATCGAAATATTCTCCAGTAAAAAATCGAATTGGTTGGATTAGATTAAAGGATAAATGAACGGTTGTAGTTTAGTTATTCAGTACCGTTTTAAAGTAGGTAGGTACCTAATATTAACTTTACAATAGGTAGGTTGTAATATTTAGTAGATGGCTGTGTTAAAACTGAAAATTTTCCTCTGCGTGTAGACATTGTTACGACAACTGTTTAAAAGGCGATTAGATCTAAAGTATAATCTGAAGATACTAACGACAGAATAAGTATGGTTGGAACTTGAAATAACCTTGTAAACATGTGACATGTGACCTTCGACCACTAAGATTAATCTTATCAATGCGATAGCAGGAACTATAGAATTAAGGAGTTGGTATTATCTGTAGCTGTAGTAGAATTTGAAAGGCGAACGGATGAAGTATTGATAAGCATGCGGGTCCATTCATTCGATTATCTGATTCAGTCCAAAGGAGTAGCTATTTTGTTGGCCAAATTGTCTTGAATTTTGACTTACAACGAACCATCACCAACCAAATATACACTTTACCTTAAATGTTATAGTTTCTGTTAAAAAAATACATCTTAGTAAAAACTTATATTTCCTTTTATTTAGCATTAGCATTTAATTTTATAATTTATATTTACCGTGTTGTAATTCAGGAGACGATATAAATATCATTATGTATTAGGTATGTAGTGATGTTCCGTTTATAGATGGCCGGGTTAATACAGTCACGTTGTAATGGACACCTGTCTAGCTTCTAATGGATTTCTAGACCTAGTTAATGCCTAAATGATGGCATGTCGCTCGTCTACGTGTGGTTGAAGTAATGACCTAGATACATATTTTTCCTGCTGACGATATTCAGTAGGTAGTAAAGTGAACTTTAGGGATATAAAAAATATGGAATAGGTATCTTAAAGACATTCTGTGTATTCTTTCTAATCAAAAAAATCACAATATTAGGCATAGTGTTGTTCCTCTGTGTTGTACGAGTACTTAACTATCCAGAGCCTAAGGATAGATCGATTATACGTGTACCTATATAGCGGCTTGCCCCACGTATTATTTTGTCAAAATCACCCGACTAGTTTCGGACTATTCCGAAGTCCTTTCTCAAGAGCCGTCCGAGACGAGAGCTTGCGATAAAATATACGTAAGATGAGCTGAGATGTTTACGTTAAATGTATTCAGATAATCAAGAATCATTCAGTGTTAAGATGGATATATTGAAAACAGGTGTAATTATCACGGCGTCGCTTCGTTTTGAGAAACGATTTTTTTACTATTAAGAGGGGGTATAAAGCTAGGAAAAAATCAAATTCAACGGTACTGATAAATGGAACAGAGCATGTCAAAATCCTAGAGCTATAAAGACAATTAATGTATTTTATTTAAATAATTCGTAAATTATACATTTGATTTAGAAATCGATCTACAAATCCCTCCGTGATACTAATTAGCGTAACATATTAAAATATTGACTCAAAAACATGCACCACATTGAAAAAAAATTGATTTTAGTTGAAAATTAGACCTAACTTTGTGATTTTTTTCTATCGAGAAAATTTAATTTTTTTATGTTTTTGATTCTTACATTCACTCAATAATATAATGAAGTTTATCTATGTCCTTATTCAGCTTCTAGAAACTTGATCTACTACTGTAAAAATTGAATCTACGATTGCCAATTTTGCTTTATACCCCCTCTTAAAGTGTACCTACGCCTATCTACCAGAATTAGAAGCTATTATATCTCATATTCTCTGACAATTAATTTGATCACTAAAGAATTATCGAAAACAACATTTTGCAATTTTGCTGACAAATTTTACATGGGGTGTCCCCAGACAGCCAGACAAGGGTTGATGTGCTTATGCAGATATGATTTAACACGGCATTTCCTCGAAAACGCATGTGTGGATCTACATCGAAATAATGAAATTATCAAGTCTTACCACTGAACTGGAGTCAGGGGTGGATGGGACTAATGAAATTATCTGGTGTTGCTTAGTGCAATATTCAAAGGGTCGTGATTAACGTTTGTGGAATTAATGTGGCGTTTGTTGGAACGAGTTAATTAATATTGAACACGCGCACAATCTTATTATTATGTACCTAAGTCTTATGATTCATTTTACTAACTTTAGGTTGCAAAGCTAATAAAAACAAAAGATACGGTTAACATTTGTTGATAATATAAAAAAGTAAAAATTTGGTGGTAAAGGATTGATTAAAGAATCTATCGAATTTATTGCTAATTCAATATACTTCTCAAATTACAATTATTATGTTTAATAGAAGAAAAGAAATTTGTTGTAAATCAAAATTGACAAATAAATCGTAATGTCGGGATATATGTACATACAAACATATTCATTCAACATCTGCTTATTAACCCTTGTCAAAAGCATCATCGTATAAAATAATAATGCTTTAACATTTTATAGTAAATTGAATATAGCCGACGTTATCACACCAACTCCTGAGCCCGGCGTGGGTAGAATTGTCGTCACAGAACAGTCAGAGAAACCGTTAACTACGTCGTGAGCGAGAGTGTGGTGCTAGACGCATTATGTAGATGAATTCACTCACTCCTCGATATATTAATGCAAGCGTAACTTGATCCACCCCGCGCCTTTCTTCACTTCATACTCAATTCTACCCGGCCACGGTTGACGGTTGTTTAGGGGTCTCGCAAGGGTGGTCATAGGTTTGAGGTGAGCGGCTCCATTGTCGTGTACCATTGATTAATGCCGTAGTTTATCTACCGATATGACAACAATAGCATCTTACTCGAACGCCTCAGTGCGTTCTGCCTCTAGGTTTTATTTACCATCAGTATGTTTACATGGTGTTTCGCGATCGATGCTAATTTATTTGACTCATACTTCTTTATTTTCGCAGGTGCCGGCCAGCCGCAGTCCTCGCCTGTAACAGAGAATAATATATTACCAGCGACAGTCAACATGACTAGTCAATTAACTAAACCGATTACTGTGTGTTGAGAGGTATTTTTAGAATTCGCAACGCTACATTGCAGCCACGAATACCAAAGCGGCAATAACAACTCAACTAATTAAGATTATATTAGGTATAGTTTCTATAAATAATGTTCTCATTATATTCAACTGTTGAAACTTTTAGACCTAATTTTATATGAAATGGATAGAAATTTTTAAATGGATGAAAAGTATATTTTTAGTTTGATTAGTAATAAAAGCTGCATTTTCTATTCTGGATCAATGGACAAATTCCTTAGGTACATTACAAGGAAATTGCTATATTTATCTACCTGCGAGCTACTTTATATTATTTTTCAATCGTTTGTATCAATTCTATCGTCTACCTATTGTATCCTAACTACTTACCTTTACCAAATATTTTTCCACCGAAATTTTAGACGTCAATGCCTTTTTAATTACAATCTAGAGATTACGATTAGGTACTTGGTACCATACGATTGAACATCTAACCAGTGTGTAAAAAACAGTCAATTTTCAAATGTATTCGAGAAACGGGGCGGTTGGACACGATAAAATCAGAACAACCTGTAGAAACAGCGTCAATGCTTGTCACTCACGGATTTGATAAACGACACTGCACCATGGTTCGAATCTATTCTATGCAAATGTTCACCCTCGTGTCCCTACATGGTATTTTGATAAAACCCATTGATTGATCTAAACGGGCATCGCTGTCCACCATCAAGTTACGGGTTCCCGCCGGATGGGATGATTAACGGTTATCGGTGCAATTATGGTTTCTGGAACTGATTCATATTGTGTGAAGTATTGTACGTAGTAGGTTTATCTTCGTATAGGAAGAATAAAGGAAGCGCTCATAGCCCGGCGGCTTGCGTTGATCTCAAGTGATCGACAAAGTTAAGCAACAGCGGGCGCGGTCGGTAGTTGTATGGGTGACCGCTAGTGGCAAAAATTTCTTGAGCGCTTCCGTGCTTCGGAGGGCACGTAAAGCCGTCGGTCCCGGTTGTTATCATTTGGTAGCAGTCGTTAAGCCATGTCGGATACCTTCGGGCGGCTTAAAATTTCCGACACTTGGGTTGGCCACTAACCCCTCCACCAATCCGCACTGGAGCAGCGTGGTGGAGTATGCTCTAGGCCTCCTCAGGTATGAGGAGAGACCCGTGCTCAGTAGTGGGCCATTAATGGGTTGTAGCCAGGTTTATCTTCGTACTTAGACCAAGAAAACTGTCTTATTTTAACTGTTTTTAGAAATTGTATCGTCAGGTTTCGATGGACTTTTTAGGGGACCTAAAGCTTTCACACATTTTTTTGCAGAATTAATGTTCATTGTATACTTAAAATCACTAAGTAGAGCTGTAACGATGTATTATTTTTATAAATCTTATGTATTAAAATATAAAAAGGCAGGTAGGTGACTTGATGACTTCTGCCGGGAAATTACTGCTGCTTCAAAGTATTAAATTAAGTGTTCTTAAATTTTGCATTTCAGAACTTGGATTCCCGCTCGGTGTGTCTCTCCCGGTCGTGGACATCTCCTTTCATCGCCGTCGGGCCGACACGTAACACGTGGATACGCTTCGAGGACGTAGAATGTCGTCACGTCTCGCGTTTTTGGTGTATTTATATATTGTTTTGATTAGATACTAGGTGCATATATCCAAACAAAACAATATAACAGTCCCTGCCCTAGTCCTAATACCTACTAATGAACTAATGTGGGTCGATCACAGTTGACATGGGCGGCAGCGGAAGGGTTTTATCGTAAGTACATAAAAAAGGCATGATTCGTAAATGTGACATATGCAGGTAAGTATATCCACTTGGCTATAATTATAGCTACAGTGTTACCCATAATTTCCAGATTAGCGAGGTGCAGAGGTGGGAGATGTCAGTCACGTGACGGCTGCGGCTTGGCTAGGGTTGCCATATGGCCGGGAAATTCGGGACTGTCCTTGAATTGCGCGTCTTGCCCTGTGCCCAGTACGAGTAATTAGACTCCAAGCAACTAATCGTTTATTTTTGTATATTGATTTCCTACCAAAGTTGTTATAAGCCATTAGGAGATGCTTAGTTTTTATTATATACAAATATGTATTATGGTAACTTTAGAATAATAAAAGTATGTATTTCAAAAGTTTTCCCTTTAAGTAAACAAAAATTAAATTAAAATATCGGGACTTAGCTAAATTTCGAAACTAATTAAAATTAATTTGCGCGCAACTGTGTTACCTTAGCAGAATTGGCCCGGAAATGCTAAGCCTATATCTGGCGACCATAGGCTTCACGATGTTTGCGTAAGTTGTTCTGTCACCTGGGGTGTAGAGATTGGACACAGTACATTTCCAGCAATGTACAGAATGTAGTACATTTATGTTAAAAACTAAAATGATTAAATTAGTTTAAGATACAAAATCTTAAACTGTACTTAATTATTTTAGTATAGATTTAATGTACCCACTCTAAGGTATTTTTTGTTGGTACGATATTTATAAAAGTATATTTTGGTAAAAACTTGTGAATAAATAATTTAAAAAAAATGTATTATTACGTAGGTGTTACTTAGTTATACATAATATAAAATGTTGTAACAAATAATTTCTTATTATTAAGTATGTACAATTTCAGGATATATAATAAGTAAATGGATTAATTATAATTATTTATTACCTATATTATTATCGTACTTATAAGTAAGGAGATAGTATATAGTTAGTACCGATGGAAAAAACATCATGCTTTAAAATATTCTGATTTTATACTGAGTATTGAGCCATCAAAACTCGTTCCTGACGAGTTAAATCACATTGATAACGCATAAATAAGTATCCTTATGGATATGTTTATTATTGGCAGATACAAAGCAAGACAATAAAAGATATATGCCTGTATAAATGAAACACAGCACTTTATAAAAATATCTACTTAGGAATATACTATACGGTTTTTATCTTTATAATTACTAAACGCTCCATAAATTTATTAAATTAACTAAGAAGTTTAATATATTTAGGGCCCGTTTCACCGGTTACGGATAAAGTTCCGGATAGCCCTAGGAACTCAACTCCCAGATAAACTACATTTTTTGGCTTCTCAGGTAATCTGATAGAAGTGACAGAGAAAAGTGTTGGTTAAGCTATCTGCCAGTTCAAGTGGCTGTTAGGCGTTATCTGACGGATAAAAAATGTTTCAAGTGGCGTTTCTATAACACATTTGCAATTTGAACTGTAGTACATCATATTATTATAAATCCTACTATTTTCGTTCTATAATGATAAAATTATACTGGAAAATATTAAAAAAGTCGAATTGGATTATTTTGAACAAAAAGTATTTTATTAATTAAGTTTTGAAAATAATTTTCAAATGACAATAATTTACGTAGTAGTAACGAAACGCAAAAAGCGACGTTGCCGCTCCGTCAACTGTTAAGTGGCAGATAAATTCCTAGGGCTATCCGGAACTTTATCCGGAACCGGTGAAACTGGCCCTTAAAGAATATTCCTATTATGGGTTATTTTAAACAGCAAAATATATGTACATGTAGATTAATTCGGTACCCTAAAATAAATAATAATGCATACAGAAGACTGATATTTATCGAGTTTTAAATTATTCAGTTAGTGTAATAAATATGCTCTCTTAGCCAATTAACGCCTCTGAAGTTAATGGGTTGATTGATATCAATTACGCTTATTAAAGTTGAATAACTCGGTCATTTATTTCTCATGCCCTTATATAAAGCTTATTTATGTAAGAAAGTATTAAAGACGGTGATGATTAAGAGATAATGCCTAAGAAATGGAAGTAGGAAGGAACACTTTCCAGCGTCCATTCGGAAAAAGCGAAAAAAGGTTTCGTGATGGAGAGTTGAAAAAAGACCGAATTTCGTCTCAGGAGAGTAAGTCTGCAGAGCCTCAGGGACTACATACATGCGCCAAAAGGTCATATACATTTTATCGTAACACTCAAAAACAAACCTTAATTATAACATCTCCAGAATACAAATGTGAATGGAGGTTCCATTCAAGGTACTTGTAATCTATCGAGCAAGGAACAGGGACATGTCCGTGACTAGTGAGAAAAGGACAACATCACAAAACGAGCGGGACAAAAATATGGCATTTTGATTAATACCCAGCCATTGCTCAGAGCGGGCTGTGTACCATTGCTAAGTAATGACCACTCCATAAAGACACGGTTAAGGTTAAAAGAAAATTACTTTATCAACGCCTTGTTTTAAATAAATATCCTGTTTCAGGAAATATTATTGTTGTTTTCAATACAAGAAATTGAGATGTAACGAAGATGTTAAGATTTAGCCGCCTTATTGATAGCTACACGAGTGATGGATTATTGGCTCCATTTGTTTCGTTAATGGGTGATCGTTCTCGTGTTTGTTTGACTGAAGTGTAAATAAAATAATACTGTTTAAAATATGCCCGTTTAATAGGACATTGTATAATAAAGTTAATTGTTATCCTTTTATAGAAATAGGATATCATTGTACATAATATGTATATACTACTGTAACTACTTTTGTTTCATTGTATTTTACTAATTATTACATTAGAAATCTTTATTAAAAGTATTATTGAACTCCTATAGGTAAAAATTTCTGTATTTCGTGCATAAGTTAATTTAATAATAATAAAATATCTAATGGGCTGAATGAACAATAATAAGATTAGATTATAATTTGGAAACTTGTTAAGAAATCTGGGAGGGATTTTCAAATCCTTGAAATGTCAAGGATGTAGCGAATGATTTAAAAGTGATAATTCTCTAAACATGGCTTGGGCAAAATTGACGACCCGGATGGTGCAATGGTTAACACGATGAATTTTTTCTGTTCTTGGTCTGAGTGTGTATGTTCGTGTCTTGTGTGTTGTTCATGGCACCCACGACACAGGGAATCCTAGTGTGGGGCTATGAGTGTGTAGCGTTTAAAAAAAATTAAAAAAAAAATGAGGCTTAAGTTTTTTATTACTGAAATATACTGAAAATAATGTCTGTATAGTAAATAATATAAAATAATTAAACGTTCACAAAAATCTGACTAGAAATTTAATATTTGAATTTACCGGAATAAGGTATATTGTCGCGCAATGATTTTGCCAGCGCCATAATATTAAACTTGCTCGGCATATAAAACAAAACAATGCATATTGCTTACACATCAAGTCTATTATGAATAGAATCAAAGTACAATAAAAACAGAGTCACGCATTATTACGGCCTGAGACTCTACCAATTTTAACCCTATTCATATTACAATAAAGATCACATGATATGCTTTTGTGATACAACTTTAATGTAATTCGTGCGCCTATGACATTCTCATTGGTTAAAAAGGGTTAAGACAGCTGTCAGAGTGGTCTACCAGCAAAGGAATGAGTAATGGTCGGAGATAATCTGTGACAGATTCGTCTTAGTAAAAAAGCCGACGTTTGACACAGATAAATAAGATTATTCAGCCATTTTTAACCTTGAATCTTGGTTCCTGTTTTAATTACCTGAATTCTCACAACGTGTGCAGTATTTGAGATTTTTTGTTGGTGACTCTATCGATATGTTGTTCGATGTTAAGGTTGTTTTGTGTACAAGATGCATAATTGTATTTTGATGAAGCTATTTATTTTGTTTGAATCTGCGTATAGTTTTGTTTGAACCAAAAACTTGCCTATGTATCCAGCCAATAATGAAACCCGGGATTCAAGTTGGGGAGTCTGAGTTATTATTAGTTAAACTACCCTGCCATTTTAAGCGTTATTATTATAATTAAGTATTTAATTTTATTTTCAGGTGACTTGCTTTTTAAACCATGACCCTGGACCACCGACCACCTACTTCCTGGATTACCGAGCTTTGCTCGGTATTTTGTATTTTGTTCACATCTGGACTCGAACCGGGGTCTTTTAGTCTCGGGACCGCCCGATTTCCCATCTGAGCTATTATAACCTGGCTGGTGGCGAAATTTACCTCCGCATTCTAATGTTTTTCATTGCCTGAAAACACGAATAACACGACGCTCGACGGTTTCTCGTTTAAAGCTATTAGATATATTTTCGACACTGCATACATCAGACCGTGCCACCTCTGATTTTGCATTCTCGAGAGTGCAGGGGTTGTGAGCAAATGGCCGGGATTATCCTGTAATAGCGACACTATTTTCATATCAAATACTATGTGACGTAGGTAAATAAAATACATAGATTAAATAGATTGTTTTATTTCTAGTATATACAATTTTATTTTGATGTGAAAAAATATGTAAAATATATAAAAATATGTAAAACGACGTTTTAATTTCATGAAATTATTAATTTGATATTTGCGTAAATGAATTTTCGTTTTTAATATCATTTAATAGGTACTAAATGAAAGCGATCTAATCGCAACGTAATCTAGCTTAAAAATAAAAAGTGCCATCGCTTTAGTGTATGAATTTAAATTTATGTTTATTATTATATTTATATTTCAATGTATTTGAACGATTCAATGACGATTCTTCTGGAAATTAAAAAAAAACATTCGAAGGTTTATACACGTTTAAAATTAAACTGCATAGTACTATTACGTACAGCATTAACATACAACCTAGAGCAAATCAGCGCACAAAGACACGGACGGCTCAGAGCAATAGAATCGGTTGACCGTCGCCTCGCAAGCGGCCGCAGGCAAATGACAAGAAATTAGTTGGTAATGGTGAGCCCATTCCGGCTAACGGCCGCGGTGGCCTCACCTAGCCATACATAATTGATTATCCTACTGAACCCTTCTGTACACTCTTGCTACTCCATTTTTGGTAGAACCACAACGTTAGGTACGAGGTGAATTGAATTCATGAGCAATGATACTTGAATCATGTAAGAATGAGGAATGAATTGAATTTGGGATTAACGTACCGTGTTGTTAATAGAATTAGATGTTTAAGTATTGCTATAGTCTACTCGTATTTTAGTTCGACATAATGTTCTTCTAGTTGTGTCAAGTCTCACTTGGCCAGCGGTGTGGAGAGCCTCGCATATTGGAAGAGAAGCGATCCCAGGCGTGGGACAGTTATAGATTGCATTGATCTACCTACTCGTATTTTACTGTATCAGTTTTTAAGTTCTGTTGGAAATACTCATAATCAATAGCAAGGCACACTAGAGAATTATTCTCTACATAACATGAGATTATCTACCACAGTTAGTTCTTACTAGTTTTACGCATTAGGTATATTTGTTTATCAAAACGTATACACATCGCAAGCAATGGAACACCTATTTCAATCTGGACAAACGCCTTGCGAAAACAAAAGTTTATAGCAAAGAAAGTATCGAGTGTCGCTCGTACCCCCATCAATCATGGGCAATATTTGCTATTGGTCGTAATCTGTGTGCCCAAACTTCGCCCCTCACGGACGTGGTTCAGTATGGGACAAAAATCGACTCTCACGGAAATTATATTGATATTCAATACACAATGAATGGCCGCTGTCAAAAACTTGCTGTTCGCTCCTACGGTCATCCCTAAGCTATCTGTGTCATTTGCCATTGGAAACGCAATTGTGCGTCTCGTTCCTTCTTATTCTTTACGGTAAGATAGAAAGAGATAACTACGTATAGTGGGTTTAGCGCGCCTTTGTCACAAGGACTGAACTAATTTTTCATCATACGGCCCGCGACAGTTACAAATGCGACCCGAACTGTCTCCTTCTTAATACTTTTTATATTTTTTTTCAAGGGTAGTTCGCCCTCGAATGAAGATTTTCATCCGAACGGAGGGGGAAATTGGTAGAAGCTTAAAATGTCATTTGTTGGCTTATTCTCTTTAGGGCGGTGTTTACTAATTAAGGAAAAGAACAATTCAAATTACATTTTATGAACTAGAAATTCGACCGCGCTTCACTTGTTGAACCTGTATCTCAGAACCCGGAGCTGCTTACACTCACACTCACCATCTACATCATAACAAATTATTTACAATTGTTTTATTTCACACGGATATTCCTACACAATCAGTTGCGGTGGTGAGAAATTCTACAGTTGAATTTAACAACCACTGACGTTACCGTGAATTATTAGTTAGGTACCTAAATTTAAGTTCTTAGTAGGTACGTTCTTAATTTTTAACAACAATTTTAAAACAGCAATATTAATAACGTAAATATTTTATAACGTATTTATATTTCGATGTAACATTTGAAATAATTTTTATTACTTTGAAATTTAAAAAGAAACTTTCTGAAACCTAAAATTTTTAAAATGTTAAATTACAATTTTAAAAGTTTTAGAATGGGCAGTACCTACTTTTATTAACCCCTAGGGAATATTAATAAATGTTTTGACACGTAGCGCGTATAAGCGTAGGTAAGACAACCAATTAAATTTAATAACTTTAAATATTGTCATAGTAATAATATCAATAATGTTACAATGAATATATCTACATAGGTATATTACGTAATAGATCTGTCAGTTCTCGCTATCAACCATATTGATATGATCCTCTATCAGAATCATATTATTATGTGTTTAAATAGCTAACAACTGTGGTACATCCCGTAACTACCATATGACACAATAAATACTGAATGCTGTAAAAAGTTTGATAGTTAACCTTAGTTCTTAACTTAACCTTAGTTCGTAACTTAGTTAATCTTTTTGAGGTAGCAGAATGTTCTGCTACCTCAAAAAGAATACCAAATACGTGCAATCTATAGAAACTAAGTATGCTATTTCTGTAAACATTAATAGATTTGGGTATTCAAGTCCCAAAACTCAATTTTTCGCCAAAAATAATAACGAAAATAAGTAGGAGTGACGCACACGAAAGGCTGCGTCACTACACCCTCTGCATTATAATTCGGCACCCCAGATCAGCCGAGCTCGATCAATCACTGTACGAATCTGTCATGTTCGGTTTATGAGAAAAATTGTTAGGATGCGCCCTTCTCTCGACCCCAGCAAACAGCCTCGGTAAGTTTACATAACGAAGTGTATTAATAAACGATCAATAATATTGCAATGCTTCTGTCGCGGTTATATAATATTATAACGGTTATGCAAATATATCTTTTACTAGCGACTAGGACTATACATAATCGTCTTTGAAGGGATATTCTAACCAATTGACTCATCAGTGGCATAGACAACACAAATAACACCACTTAAAATCCAAAAGCAAACATCGATCTGTCAGTGTAAATGTAAGTCAATTTTTACGTGCTTTCCCAAGTGCCGCACCTTTGGCACAGCTTTGGACCTACATTCATATCCAGCCAGATCTTTATAGTGACCTTTGTAAAGTATAAAAAATACATTATAACCAACGATATTCGAGAAGTTATGCGGTTAAAAGAAAGTTACGTTTTCCGTCACTGTGACTTACGTCTACATCACGATGATGCGTCAGGGCATCCACCAAACACTACGTATTTTAGCAAAATACATTGTCGTACATTACAATACTAATTTAATTACAATTCCAACATAGCCTCTATGAATTTTGGATGTAGGCAAGATTAAAAAAACCTGTGCCAAGCCACCGGTCTCAGAATGAAGAGACGATTGAAATTAATACAATGAGGAGATGAGAAATAGCATAAGGTTGGCTTCGACTCAATAGTATGTTTAAAGTTATTTAGTAACGGAATTCAAGCAATGTTCAGTTCAGCTTGTTTAGCATGTTTTGCTTTGACCATTGGGACCAGCAATGAGAGTTCTATCTTACTGTATTTCCACTTAGTTGGATTACAGAAGACTAGCAATGGGCAATAAAATATGACAAATGAATTATTTTCTTTGTAATACTTACTTAATAGTAATGTTACAAGACAGGATAATATTTTTAGAACACGAGGCAAACATTATCTAGTAAAACTCTTAAATTTTGTTTTATTTACGGGATAAAATCATTTAGTTCGATTATTAAGTTTCAACAGACTTAACTTACATAACAGGTGATTAGTTTACTTAATTTACATTTTAGATTAAGTTTATTCTAGTCGGATTTACGTAGAGAAAAATATTTCTAGGAGCATCGCAAACATGCCCCATTAGTCCACCTGTTTTTTGCTTTAAAACTTTAGTGCAGGAATAAAACCTTTTCGCACCAGACACAGACAAACAGTAGCGACTATCGCATTGACATTAGGTGCATAACGATTGCAATACGTCGACCGTCCTGAAGCATCAATCCTGAGCCCAATGGCACAGCGCGTATGTATCAATGCAGTGCTTTGACTTTGTTAGAATACTTACTTCTGTTACTATTAGAAATAATTCAGATTCTAACGGATCCATTGCTCGGTCTGTTACTACTTCTTAATTGTAGAGCTGTCTGCAGCAGCAATGTATGACGTAAGACTAAAGTCGTGTTGAACAGAAATTTTCGTTGTAGCAACTGTACTTGGGGACTGTTGAAATAATAGACACGTATGGGAGAGTCATTTTCAAAGTCGCAACTAAGAATGTCTCGTTTTCAGGGTTTCTACAACTATTTGTTTGTAACGTAAACGGTGAATGCATAATTTTAAGTTAACACTTTCTTGTTTGTTCTGTGTTGAAATGATATTTAAATCCCTTAAATCTATGTTCATTAATTTTGATTTGATTTATTTCTATATCGTCATGTTCCATACTATCTTACTACAGTACTGAATTTTATTTACTCCTTACTTTATAGTAGGTACCTACTTTTGAATTTTATATTAATTTCAAACATTTTATACTCGTATTACTTACTTAATATTAATATTAATCATTATCTTCTTGTATCGGACTAAATATTGTTAATTAGTAGTAACCCAAATGTAAATATGTGAAAATCTTGTGACAATAATTTGTTAAGATTGCTGAATAATCACATGATATTGTTAAGTTAGGTATGTAATTACAAAAAAAGGTGTATCGCCTACATAAGTTGAAATCTGAAGTAAATAATTCATTCGTAGGTAAGGGTCAGATATTTTTGGATCTCATATTATAAGATGATAGATATTATGGCAATAATGGCGGCGTAGGTGGAGCTGTTTATTATTTAGAATGTGTAGCGGTGATGCGCGCTCCAAGTGGAAATCTTTAGGGATTACACTTGCCGTCAACTGGCTTCGGTCTGTGGTACAATGGCGCTAAGTAAAAATAATATTAAAATAGTTAACAGTGAGATTTTCAGGAGATACGAGTCTCGTAAGAATCTATGTGAAGGGAAGACGGCTGCGAAACCTTGCTTCTTGGTGGCGTTATTAGGTTTTGTGATTTTCAATTTATTTTTCAAATGGTTTAAAGGTGCATATTATCGTCTAAATATTTCACTTAATCGCAACAAAAATATCGATTATAGTGCGTTTGTACATAAAATTGAAACAAGTCACTTATTTCCATAAAAAAATCTGTGAAAGCAATAAAAATAATAATGGCTTCAACCCATTAATGGCCCACTACGGCGCACGGGTCTCTCATACCCGAGGAGGCCTAGAGCATACTTCACCACGCTGCTGCAGTTCGTATTGGTGGAGAGGAACCGAAAACCGAGAGCTCCGAAGCACGGAAACGCCCAAGAACTTTGCCACTAGCGGGCATCCATCCGAGTACCAACCGCGCCCTCTGTTGCCCAACTTTTGATCGACGCAAGCCGCCGGGCTATGAGCGCTTCCCTCAAAACCTTACAAAGTACATGATCTTGCTCGGTGTACCACCTCCCGACTCCCTGAAGCGTGGTGCGCTATGATGTACGAGAAGGCGACGCGCGGCGAAACCCAAACCGAGCGAAGCCTTCCGTCGCATCAAATGAATACTGAATCGCGGACGGCCATTTGAATTTCAATATCTAATGGCCTATATGATGGAGTAGGGTATGTGAGTATATAATATTATTTACCTTGAATCCCAATTTCCTACAGACGAACATGTGTTCCAGCAGAATAAAGAAATATCCTAGTAAAATCATGTATTTTTTTTAATTATCTCGGTAACTATCCTTAAAAATAATTTTAGTTCGGTATAAAACTTTTCTAATAAAAGCTGTTTTGAAGTCAAGAGTGAGTTGACTGACGTAGGGCGCTTCAGTTACTAAGAATAACGTCGTCTTAGATCGTCTAAGATCTTAACACCAGGCCTTCATCAGATCTCAACATCGCCACATACCATCAGATGGCATTGTAATGTTAACCTACGCAATAAGTAAAAGAAGTTTATTGCGCATATAGAATTCAAATTCGTAAACAATTTTGCAATGGTTGCGTGTAAAAAATTACTCCGCAATAAATGTGTTAATTCTGGACGATAATGTAGCTATTAATCGAAAATTCGCCCGAAAGAAACAAATGCTGAGGTAAACTACGGCGGAACTACTCCCAAATTTCCAGATACATAATTCCGAGAACATTTATCAGTGGCAAAAAGCGGGAGCTGAATCGGCAAATATTTTTTCTAGACGATTAGCGGAAACTCTCTCGAAATACCTATAGTTTGAACACGTATATTTACTACAGCTCCGGAAGTCTCATTGACGTAGCTGTGGCTCTTATGTGTAAACAAATAGAGGTCATTATGCAAGTAATTTGGTTTACGCAAAAAGAAAAGTTAGTGGTTAATCTACGAAGGTTCGGCGTGGGAACCGCCGCGTCGTTCTGACCCCCCCAATGCTTAGACAAATGATTCTAAGAAAAGCGCTTTTCTCAAAATGTTTTTGCGTTTTTCGCCCATTTCGAGACAGCCATTACGCACTTAAGCGAGTAACTTGTATTATGGAAGGAAACTGAAACTATATAAATGAATAGGATGATTTAATGTATTTTCTATTCCAAATTTACGCTGTGTACAAAGTCGTATAACTGATACTCATATAATTAAGTCATAATATATAATTTGCTGTATCGCTAATTGTGATTTAATAGAAAAAACATATAAGATTACTTTTTAAAATACATTACTGACATAACACTATTCAGATAATAATAGAAAAGATTTACAATTATTATTTTCATACATGGTAAGTAGAATATTAAGTTAAAATTTCTTGTTTGCGTACTTATAATGTTGCTGCAAGTAGGTACCTATCTATAATGTTTTTGCATGATTATGATATCAACGCATTCTGATTATTATTCTGGCTGGGTTTCTGTAATAAACGTGGACATCGCTAAGGGGTTAACATCTTACTTGGTACGATACTAAACCTAGTAATTTTATCAATAGCAGTCCATCATCCTATGCCTTGAGAGGACACGGAAAATGTGAAATAAACTTTGAAATTGCAGAGTAAAATAGACAACATACTAATTTGAAGAATAGACTTTAATACGCACACATATTACGTTTATGATAATAAACATAGAGGAATTGAAGCCTAATAATTTGAAGGCTATCAAATTATTATTAGGCGTGCAATTTTTGATAATGCCTTACTAGACATAATAATAATACTAAAATGTCATTGGTTTCAAATCAGTACAAGTTAACTGCATCGGGAATTCCTAGTAATGAAAATCTTAAGCGTATACCATTACGCTGCTATAGGGCATTTGGTTAGATGTGAGGTTAGTGGTCAACCCTAATTCTTATGCCGCTTGAAGCTTGGAAGCTTGGAAGTTCTTATGCCGCTTGAAGGCCTCTGGCATGGCTTCTACGACCGCTATATAACGATAACATACGAAAATCTCATATGCTTCATTGCAGGGAAGCGATCAAAAACTTATTCGAGTAGGTATGTGCTTTTTTATTATATCGCATAATAACTTTTCCCCGCGGCTTCGCCCGCCAAAATTCCCTAAATATATAAAAGTTGATAAAATCAGAGAACTTTCATACATGTTTTCAACCCCCTTTTACCCCTTTAGGGGTTGAATTTTCAAAAATCCTTTCTCAGTACTCCCCTACGTTATAAAAGGAAACCCTGTGCAAAATTTCAAGTTTCTAACCCTTATAGTTTAGGCCCTGCGTTGATATGTCAGTCAGTCAGCTTCTCCTTTTATTTATATAGATATCCTTGTAATAATAATTGTAAACATAATGTAATGTATTCAAACAAACAATTAAATATACGTAAGATTGAATCACGAAAAAGAAAGTCGTATATAAACTCCATAAGCATTGCATCACCTAATCCATACAAGCGGTACCTAGTACTGAGCTAATATAAAGTTATCCCTGGATTGTATATGTGCCTGACAGATACGGGGACGGGAGCGGATCTTAGGCGGAAATTAAAACTAATAATTCAAAAAGTTTCCGCGCGACCGAGCCGCCAGCTAGATTTATGTTGCAGTCTTATGAGTGCTTCCTATGTAGCTAGTTGAATCAGTTAGCAGCCTCATCGACGAGTAGCTTTACCTTATATCAGTAATTAATCTTTGTTTTTAATATATTTTTAAATTTAGAATTTTAGTAGATACCTTTGAATATTTTAAATAATCATTACAGTAATAGACTGTAATGATTATTTAAAATATTCAAAGGCCTAGTACCTATACCTACATATTAAACGACACATTTCTCCGATCATAGGTTCGGCCACTCTGAAGTTTTTTTAGTCACTAAGTAAGTAACCTATTAATGTAGAAATGATTCAAGAAGCTATGTTATGCTTAAATTATAAAATCATTGTTATCACTACAAAAAATCGTATCGTCTTATTATTGCCCGGGCACTAATAGCAGGGACGGGTTGAGCGCTGCGCCGGCGGGTTTGTTGACTTTGTTAACTGGACAGATTATACCTTAGAATTGAACGTACCAATAGCTAAACAGTAAGGTGTACAGTAAGTTGGTATGGTGGTAGGCTACCATCCTAAATTGATCGTGATATATTTCTACAGGTTGAAAAATCGAGTTGAAAAATCGGAAAGCCAGAAATATTTTTTGTCAAGTTTCCCTTTTGTGGTCGGCAACGCCTTAATGACTATATTTTTCGTGTAGTCAGGTACTTAATATTTTTTCTTATCATATCGTTGCTTAATGTATTTTGTTAAAGTGAATGTGAGGATACAATACAAAATGGAGTCAATATTTAAAATATTATTGTCTCGGACATTGAAACCTTTTTTATGTCAATATAACTTATTCGATATGAAATCACAAACAATACAATCTAGTTCCTGTTAATATCTGATCAAACATCCTTAACACTCGTATTAAAATTGCATTGTCTTATTGTACGGACCAATAATAATAGAGTCGGTTCGCCACCGGGCGTGTTAGCTTTATTCCCTCTGCTGATTATATTCGAGATACGTGAGTAAATAACACGCGCGTTAATATCATGCTTCGATAGAATTGTAAAATAGGTTTGAGCTGCGATAATTGTGCCGTAGAATTTCGCGTAGTAGATACTATACTATGAAAAGATGTAAAAAATAAATAAATAACGCCACTAACTAATAGCCCCACACTAGGATTCGCTGTGTCGTAGATGCCATGGAAAACAATCAAAGAACTCACAGACCCAGATCGAGAACATAAATTAAACACATTATGCAAATTTCCGCCTCGCTGGGAATCGAACCCAGCCTTCAAGCGGCAGTCTGGCTTGGCATGTAACCATTGCACCATATGGGTCGTCATAAAAAATGCAAGGCTTCTTCATACTTTTTAAGATAGAAAAATTATAACCCTTTAAGTACCATGTTGTTTCAGGAAGTCTCTCTAAAAAGGAATAAGTCAAAGGTTTAATACGCAATCGTATAAATCGAAGTAACAATTAATAACGACTAGGAAATCGATAGCGAGGTGAGAATAAAATCTGCCGGACGATAGGATTAATAAATTTGTCTAGTCGAAACGCCACGCTTTCAGTCCTCCCAATCCCGTGTGTTTCCACATTTTTCACGCTATAAATCATATTTTTTCACCGGTGGCGCTTTTTGCGCGCGTCCTTTCGGTTTGCTCGCGCGTACTGTCATTTTTTTCATTCGGACATGGGAGTTTGCACTTGCCGTTCGCTTTTGTTTTGTACAGCGAATTTATGATTAATATATTTACCGATGACGCAGCTATGTTGAGTAACCCCAGGGTCGTTTCCGTAGGCATTTGTCTTACTTACCACCGACGGAGCGTATGAAACGGACAGCGTTATAAAGCTCATACAGACGATTTCAATAATGCCTCTCGTGTTATTGATTTAAGGTCTTAATTCTGAAATATATCGCCAAATACTTTGTTATACTCGGTCGACGTCATAAGTAACAAACGCTCGTTCAGGTCGGAAAATAAAAGAAAATAAATGTAACATTCGAACAAAGTGTTCTCGAAACGTCACGTTACCTAAAGATGACAAGTTACCTAACTTGTTGAGTCATCTCAACGCAGTAAATTTCAATTTAGCTACCTCAACGAGAACAATTTAATTTAATTGCCAAATCATTAAGTTAAGCACAAAATATTAGCGGACACTAGCGCGGCCGAATTAATAACGCGGCGAACAAATAAACAAATCAATGGGACGTTTAACTTATGGAAAAAATGGCATAGTGCCTGCATTAATACGTGGCTATAAATTAAAGCATGGCTTAAAATTAAGACAACAAGCCTCTTTAATCTACAATAAATGGTGGTCGTCGCTCCGAGACCGGTTCCGGTCGAGATGGAGGTGCAAAAGAAAAAAGAATAATCCGGTTCGGAGCGGGTCCAAAATATGATAGGCATCCATAATACAACATGGCCGCTAAGCTCCTATTCTTGTTCCTCTCCCACTCGAGGCGCGCATATATCTTCGTTTCATTTTATTAGGTTGACCACATGTGGAGTGGCCCGCTAAGCCTAACCTTGATATCATACTCTCAATTCTACGGGGTGTTGAGATTTAATTTCTTGAGTAAATAATATATTTGTTTAGCGTTCTGATATTATTATTTATTATATCTTTAATTGTTTATGAATTGTATTTCTTTACGTATTCAATATTAAAAGTTGATTCTAATGAAGAACTAAATAAGCTACTCGTGTATAATTACATCGTCATGAATTCTCAAAGAATTATCGACATTTAATATGGCCGTAATTTCTAGGTATTTATAGGTATAGATAGGTACCTACCTACCGCCCGTCACGGTACTTAGTACAATTTCTAACGCGTAATAATTGTTTTCAGAGCAATTGTGTTCCAATTTTAGAGGCGACCATCTCAGTCCTCAAGGGTAGCAACACATCTGTGACCGAATTAGAACAAGACTCTTTCTAACAATTAATAACTGGACTATTACTAACAACAACTAAAAGGACTAACTATCACTAACAGTCCCTGTCCCAGTCCCCAACCTTATTAACAAACTAACTAACTAATGTTCTGACACCGTCCGCTAATAGGACTATCCATATCCATATCTTTTTTAAGTCTATTCAGATATTGTGTTAGGTACAAAAAAAATGATTGTAAATATGTATTGTAAATGATTGTAAATATAAATGTAAATATTTTAAATATAAATGCAAATCATAGTTTGATTTAGCATCAACAGATATTGGATGCTTAAATACGTCTTTGAACATCCATATCAAATGCTTAGTTGAAGTAATAATCCTAGAGACTTCTCGTTTGTCCATTTTATTCGTAAGTACTTAAGTACATTTTAACATACAAGCAACAATTTTTCATCTGTAATCAGTTTAGCTTTAAATAAATACTATGATTCTGATTTAGATCTAGTTGAAGCCGAATAAATAAGCCGCGGTTAAAATTGGAGTCTGAATAAACAATTTACATTACGCGTCTGTACACCCTATATAGGCGTCGGACTATCAGCTGTCCCCTCCCGCCGCCAACGCACCAACCGGGCCGCGACCACAGCATTCCACATTATTACCAACACCACCTTATAAATAAAACCGCTTACGAGACCTGAGCCTACCTGGCATCAAATCTCACAAAAAATGTAATGTAAGTATCCATATCTACCTTGTTGACATCTCATCGATACATAGATTTGTAGCCTCTCGAAATAGGTATGTTGCTTTACGAATGTTCCTCTTGATTTCTTGAATGCGTTGACGTTACTTATACCGTTATTCCGTAACGTTATTTATGGACATTATTTTAATCACTTTATACTTATAAGCTTATTTTTTACCTTTTTAATTATCACAATTGTTAAACTTTATAAATTTGCACTGAATCTTAGTTTAAGTTTGGTTATGTACATGTAGAGTAGACTGTTTCATTTCGATAGCGCACAAATACTGACTAAACTAAGAATTTTGTTATTTGTGAATTAGAGCGAAAACGAAACGAAATATCCGTTTGTTGTTGCGAATAATATTCAAATGGGTGTCTGATCGGCAGGTGGTCGATTGTTGCCGATCTTTTATTTCAATGTCCTTTATGCTTTTGTATGCCGGTGGTCGGTCACTTTCGCTCGCAATTTAGTAAAAATTCAGTTTCACTTTAAACTTTCATTTTCTTTTCTAAAGAATTGCATACAACTATGCCGTTGTTGTAGACTGTTTTGTTTTCGTAGTTGTGGCCACTTACCCTTAACGCGATTGTAAATCAGTAACCACTTTCTTTTCAAATAGCCGTGAAAGGTGCAAAGAAAGTACCTGTTACGATTTTGCACAGATTCAAATAATTTATTAAACGTGACGTTGTGATTTGCAAGCCTAATAACCGTGACCAACGAGGCTGGATATTTATAGACCAACAATAAAATTTTATTTCCTAAATAGCCTTGTTAGAAGTTACTGTAACTGCATGTAAAACATAAATTAAGATAGGATCTAATGACATTTTATTATCTCAATTACCGATCAAATGCCTGTAGGTATGTAAGCTGCTCCTATTTTATGACTAAATATTGATATTATGTCGTAAGAAACAAATCATGCACGCAAAATAGAGACGCTGTAATAGCAAGTACTGTAGTAACTCTACTTTTGTTGCGTAAAATAAAAGTCAACCCTAGATTAAGTTACCATGGCATTTTAAAAATGATATCATTGTTAATAAGCATTCTTTTCCTTTGTGCATATTATTTCGCTAAAATTAAATTATCCCATTAACCTACCTATTTATTTGTATATGATACAGCCCTGTGGCTGTTACTGTTAACACGCATTCTGTGAAAATTTCAGAAGTTTTCAAGAAAAACAGAGAGAAATGACAGACACAAAGGCAGACAGCACTCGGACAGCAGGGGCATAACATACTTTGGTATGTTATGCCCCTGCTGTGGATATATGTACTATTTCACAATCCTTAATACTTCAGTCCTATTTATGCACTAACTCAGGTGTTCATAAATGCCAAGTGCGGTAACTTATTATATTTTATTTTAAACAGTTTGTACCCCACGCATCGGCAAACCGTTACAGGTCACACTTAAAGTCTTTTCACCTTTGAAATATTGGAGGATGTCACGCATTTGACCCATAACGAGGGCAAAGAACAAAGCTCCTAATTCTATTGAAACACCATTATCTAATAACCCGATACACTATCCATCACCAAGGCGGCCCACGTCCCCCTCTTACTTCCATATCATTAATCACTATCTATAAATATTACGCCGACACTTGTGTATCGAATTTTGGATTTTTTAACAACTCGATAGCTATTTCCTGTTACAGCTATTCTTAGAATCGTTTACAATTTTGCTTAAAGATTATATTTTTTTTATACGATACTAAGTTAATCTTTGAAAACAATCCCACCTGATGTTAAGTGGCGATGATGTCCAAAGATGGTAAGCGTATTAACTTAGTAAATACCTATTCATTCTACTCTTAAAGACTCCCACATCAAAAGCAGGCGGGGATGCCGATAAAATAATAAATAATGTGATAAAAGGTATATTTTTATGTTGATAACAGAGCAGAGGAGGTACCTGATAATAAGTGGTCACCGTCGCCCTTGGTCATCGGTAACATCAAAGGCATCACAGATGCGTTGAAGTTCAGGAAAGAAGAAAGAAATTACCAGCTAGAACACGAGTCAACACAAGTCGTTTGGCGGCTGACTCAAGCAAGAGGATGGTGTTTAGCCAGCAGGGCTTCAGCCCAAGTAAAGTTCGAAATTTAAACAAGGTGATTCGTAAGACACTTGCGATATTAATAGGGGGTACTCAGTATTCGATTTTCATTCCAAATAATGTAATTAAAAAGGGTGCTTAAAATTTGACGTAATTGTCCATTACAAACCCATAATGTACTTAGACATACTGAATTACTGAGCGCACGGTATAAACTACTCCACTAAAGGTCATTAACCCCCGCCGCTCGAGCCCGCGCTAAAGCTAGCTATTGCCCATACATTCCGAGTGTATTTAGATAATTTTGATTGCCATTTTTGAAATAATTGTCGTGTAGAATTTTGACTTTATATTTTTAATCATTGACTATGACCATGGTCTTTCATGTCCTCGAGTATGTCAAGTGAATTAATCACCCAGTATATTGTAAGTCTAATAATACAATGAAACTCTACAAAGTTATTAACATGACCTACCGGATATAAATAAACATCTATTTCCAACTCGAATCAATAACCCGATTTATAATTCGCAAAGAGCAAGCCAACTGATCCTTTAAGATCGTTCAATCTCTAAATATTTCACTTTGTCATCAAACACGAACCGTTAAATGACTAAGCGGGCTTACAAATTAATGCCGTGCATTTCTAAAGGCATTAACCATAAGTGCCTGAACATAAAACTGATAGGTATGCAATATGTCCGAGCTATCAATCTGAAAGTGATTCGTATAAATCGCTACAACTAACAATCAATGTAGAATACTCGATTTTTCGCGCAATCATTTAACCGAATAGCTTTTGATTGGACAGTTTGATGTGTTTTGATTGGCGGTTGATGTGAGTTTCATTATTGAATAATTATGAAAAATGTATTTTATCGTCTAAAAAATAAGGGAAAAATGGATCGTGTCCGTCTTCTCTATGGTATGTCCCATTTTCCAAAAAAAGTGCTAATGAAATTCCTAAAATGACCCAATCACGTTATGTAGTGAAAGTCTAACGATGGGTTTATCCTATTTTTGGGTGTATCCTAGTTTTTATTTAATTTTAATATTCGTGGTTTAAAACATATTTATTGTAAGAATTGTAAAGATTGAAGAAAGACAAAAAATAATGTGCTCCTGGTAAATAATGGCTCACTCATTACAGGATTTTTTAATATTGATTCCTAAGTTTCAAAAGGACAAGGAAAATAAATTATTGGAATACTATTTACACCAGAAGCATTGCGTACCGATGTGAGTCCATTTGGGGCCTCACCGATTTGTTTGGCAGTATGTTCGTTGATTTTACTAGTGAATTTGAGCGAAATATAACATGCTATCATAATCGTAAGTATGACATAATTCCTTACTAATATGGGAGCATTGAACTCTACCCGGTCAATGCCGCTAGATGTTTTATTAAGTTTCATCTAATGTCACAGGAGGTATGAGTAAGTCTTTGTCACAAAACTGTATGCCGTCCAAAACAAAGTGACCGATTGACAATACTTGAAACATTCCCCGGAAGTGAGATTAGCATCGAGTCACTTGAATGTCTGACGTGAGTAATTCTGTCCAATAATGCAGGCCTGCACTCCCCATGTATGCGGGTATGCCAACTATGTACTACGGCATGAAATCGTACCGTATAGTGACTATTGCATACCGAGAATAGGGTTGGCAATTTTATGAAAAAAAAAATGAAAAATATCGGGACTTTCAATTTGAGTGCGGGATTTGAAATAAATAATAAGATGAGACAGGCAAATAGCGACGTTTTAACAAGTTAAATAAAAATTTCAAGGTGCAAGCAAAGGTGGAAGCAAGAAAAAACATTTCATGTTCAATTCAGCAGGGTGATAGCCAGCCAACAGACCGCCACGGAGCATGAGTGACGCCGAAATGAATCTGGGTGTTACAGAGCCATTCCCAACACCATATTCCACGTTGTTCAGCGGTTGCTCTACATGCAGTTATGGCTTGTACTAAAAGTGGTAGAAGTCCCTTACAATTAATTTTCCCACTTTTCCATTAAGGATAACAAAATATCTAAACAAGTGCTACTTGTTTTACGTCTTATTTCAAGGTGCATTGATTACGTGAAAGGTGCATTGGTACTTCCCCAAACGAATAGGTCAGAGATTCTTCTTACTAACGACATCTATGTAAAAAGACTGATGAGTAGGTACTTCAATTAATAATGCTACATACTCATGGGCATGGCCCCACACTAAAATTCTCTGTGCTATGGTCGCCATGGACAACAAATAAAGACAAGAACACACACAGACCTTGAACAGAAAGTTAAACTCATTATTAAATTAATCTCGCTGGGTTTCTGCATATGCATTCCTGACGGCAGTTCGGCATACCGTGCGCCACACTACCCTTCAACGTGTACTACTTGTAAAACAGTGAGTACTAGTGAAACACCAGGTAGCCGTCCACGACAGCCCTAGCCACATACCGGTGGCGTGTTTCAGCGTGTTCAGCGTCGACACCCATTTGTCAGCATCGATCGCACTCGCCATCACTCGGCTCCCGGTCCGACCGGACCGAGCACAATGTGTAATAGCTAATTAATTGCTCTATTTGATGTCTCTCAGACATGATTTGATAGTGCGGTATTACTAGGCCGTAGATTGTAGACACTGTGTTATATCAACATTATTAATGGAAGATGTATTTTTTAGTTATTCAAATAGATATTTATTTAGTACATTATAAACAGCCGATAAACTTGCAGTCGGATCACAGATGCTAAGTGGTCACTGACGTCAAAGCAGCACTGATTAGTTGCCGGCCTAACAGGAAGTGTTAACTTCATGCACTTTATCAGACTTTATACTATATACTAAATTACTATACACTAACTTTAGGTACCACATACTAACTTTTAATTAGTACAAGAAAGTGGCTAATTATTTGTAACGTATAAATTTTGTTGTGATTAAAAAGTAAACTAAGTTTTCAGCAATAATTGATTATGTATGGAACGACTAGAGATTGAAACGTCATTTGACGGATATACATAGAAGTATTATAGTACATAAATTATTTAATTCGACAGATAAACTCTTTACTGTTTGCAACAACAAAGAACGTAAACTTAATAAAATACACATTTAAATAAAATATAAAATACAAATTACAAGTAAATGGCAACAGGCGGCCTTATCGCTAAACAGTGATTTATTTTAGACAACACATCAAAGAATAGAAATACAAATAAAATACACATTTACTATCTTCTTAAATTTTACATAAGCACAATGGTTTATTTGTTTAATACTCTTAATGTTGGTATCCACATTACATCATCTTAAAGGAAATATCAAAGTGTAATCGTAAAATGTATGGTAGGTACCAAGAATGTATTTCTGCAGTGTTCTAAAAGGTCAAAGTACGTAAAATAACGGTCGCGAAATTCTTCGATCAGTCAGTGAGAGACATGTAAGAATGTTGAAACATTACAATTTCGTAACCTGAAACAATCAGTAATTTTTACAAGCGGAAATAACTTAATTAATATTCAGAAAATATTTATAATCATTTATAAACTCTATCAATAATCATTTATGTAACGACCAAGACCATCAATATTGTTTTACTGAATTAATCTTTAACTGATTTCTAGAAGTTCTTTTAGTGTCAAAAGTCTTCTTGCTTTCCTACTTTATACATAAAGAAATTAAAACTTAATACAGAATAGTACATATTCATCATAAATACTTCTAAGTTATTATTGTTAATATTATATAAGGTTTATGGGCTGTGTCTTAGCTTCTAAATGTTATCTTTGTATTAAATAGATTGGATAATATGTTACTTTAGAACATAATTTTTTATTTTGAAAATATGTACCTATACCTAATCGGAGGCAAAGAAATGGCTTAGAAAAACAAAAAATGATACTGCAAATTTTTAAAACCACTATCTCAAGTTCCTTTTCTAGTGGCACGAGTAATAGTTTGATTGAGGTAAAGGCGTGGCCCGGTGATCGCATGATAGTATTGAGTGGAAATTGTAAATTAATAATGCTAATCGTTTGCCGCACTAGTGCTCCGCTAGAAATATGATTGATATAAATTACCTACTTAATGTTCAATGAATGAGATTAATGATATACGTTCGTGATGTTGCTACTCTTTCAATATTTTAAGGTGATGAAACACTAATACGAGTATAAGATGAGTAGGTAATTTTAAAAATTGTTTTCATATAGATAGAGTATGTTTTAATTGACATTATTTACAGTGCGTGATTATTTTTGTGTTTAATACTATTTCGATAGCATCACAAAATTATAATAAATATTATACATGATATAACCCAATTAAGGTATGCATTATAGGCATACAGATATGCCTTATGCCTTCGAGTCCTGATGAGTTTTTAAGCAGCGTTTGTGTGTAGGCACACTGGCACCCGCGCAATCTGTCTTATTCCAGGCGGGCGCTCGCCGATTAGTCAACGGCGACTGCAGAGACAGCGGCCTTAGCAGCCTCGCACTGAATACTGTCGGATAAATAATCGATTTCCGTTTGATTATTCCGAAATATTGCAACTGTATTCACATTACATACATTTATATACACAACGAAACTTATTCAAGTGAAATCAAGGAATTGTATCTGGATACACTTTTTTAGAGACGACCGTCTTAGTCCATAAGCGTAGCAAGAAATCTGTGAACGAATTAGAACGAGACTCTTACTAACAATTAATTACTATTCTATTGCAAACAACAACTACTTAACAGGACTTGCTATGATTAACATTGTCTGCCCCAATCCTCATACGTACGTACCTACTAACGAACTGACCACATTTCAATTTCAGCAACATTCCTAATAACACCCTCTGCTGACTGGACCAACGATCCTAGTTCCGATTTGATTCCTGTTCTGTGTCGGTCACAGTTGTCATGGGCGGCTGCGGAAGTGTTGCTGCATGCTCGTTTGTCGTAAGTCCAGAAAAAAGCATCTCATAAAAAAAGACATATTTTTGTATTGACAATAGAAACTACCTATTATCTGTACTATAAATACTTTCAATTCATACAAAGGCAGCATTTCTAATTAACAGCTCCATGGCATTTACGAGGTAATGTGATGAAAAACAATACTTCGTATATTAGCTAACTTGACTCTTAATCTTGCTTTATTGTAGGCTTTTTTCTTAAACATCAGTATAGGTATATAGGCAGCGCCACACAGGCAGCGGGGCGTGCAATCAGTCTTATTCCGCGCGGACGCTTGTCGATTAGTCAACGCCGTGTGCAGAGACAACCGCCCCCGACCGCCTCTCGTGGTACATTATCGATTTGGTAATCGATTTCAGCTTTACGTGATATAATCGGAGGTAAAACTTCAATTGGGTAAGAATGTATAGTCGAATGAGGCGTATTACAGCGAATGTTATTCTTCAGGTTCATACTGAACTAAATGAGGTAGATAGGTATAAATTTGTAATTTAATTGGAGTACATACTGCAAAATTGACCGGAGCATCGCTAAAACTAATTTTGATAATAAAGTTATAAGCTATAATACTTGAGGTAAAATTGGTCGAGTTAACATAATCGGTTCTTCGTGTCCTAATCAAGGTAAAAGCCTAAATAGGCCTTCAGCAAATTACCTTTGTTGGACAAAACATCTCTTATAATGAAGATCATCTTGTAATAACATTGAATAAAGCGATGGCGAGGAAACTTGATTGGAGGTAGAAGGTACCAATGAGAAATCTTTTAGTTCACAAATGATTTAAAACATGCAATCATTGGATTTTATTACTGCAAAAAGTACTTATGGCTTTTGCGTTTTTAAAGTTAGGTGTAACTTGAGTTATGGCCAGGGCGATACTTAGATGACGATATCGTTGTGTCAAAATATAAAATACAATACCTACTGATTCGTTAAAGTTAGAACGACCAAAAAGTAATATGGCATTTTGCATCCTACTGACGTTATAAATGCGAACGTACCTCTGACTGTCTGTCTGCTACCCTTTTACCGCTGAAATGATTGAGATGAAACTTTGTATGGATAGTTTGAAACCTTGGAAAGGTCACAGGATAGTTTTCATCCCGATAATATCCTCTTGGGATAATTTTAACCTTTTTTGTCGTTCTTCACCATCTACGCCGCGAGCAAAGACTACTATTAAAAATAAAAACCTAACCCGAATTAAATATTAGGTATAATGACTATAATTCGTAGTATTTCATTCAACAACTTAATCTTTACAGATATGACAGTGTCGAGTGTTGTTGCTGACACTGAACAACGTCAAAATATTGAACAATATATTATTGCCAATTCATTATAGTAAGCTATCGAGCATTTTATAATCGTCGTATAAGATACAAAAGTACTTATACTCTAAGACATTTTTATCTGGCATGTATGCGATTAATAACGCGATTATCTGTCAGTAACATCTATGTTCCTGTCGGTGAGGTCATTATTGGCGTTTCCATCAGAACAAGTTTCTCCTATCCACCTTCTATTTAATTTATCTATCCACAACACCTCACCTTTATCAAAATTCATTACCTGTATTTTATCCACGCGCCCGACTGTTATCGCGAGTTTTCTCACTGCGGCATTATAATGAAGAGTTTAAATTTAGGCGTAATGGTTGACCAATAAGATAAAAGAGAGCGAGCTCAACGAATTACCTTTTATTTGCTGATGTATTGAACCTTGAGTGTATAAGAATAAGATAGAGATTGTGTTGTAGGAAAGCAAGAAGAAGTTGCTGTGAAGGTAATGACGGACGCATGGGCCGCGGCATACAAAGCAGTCGGCTACCAGAATAAAGTTATCTCGAGATATATCCCTGAATTAATAACCAACTCGTTACTTGTGTATTGAGATGTTTCGGATCGTGTTGATACGGAGTCGATGAACTTTCGAAGTTAATAATGCTACGTTACTTCAATAAATATTGGGATAATGTATTATATTGGTAGGTAATTACTTTAAACGCTATGTATTAACTACTTAATTGACTGTTATATACCTTAATTCCTACTTCTTTATTTAAAACTTTATGTAATCAAAACGAATGTAAGTTCAAATGAAAGATTCCACTTAACCTTATTAATATGTTTTAAACATTATATAAAAGGCAGAAACACAGGTAGGTAGTAGTAGGTAGTATTTATTTTACGGAACATTACCTATTTGTTTAGGCCGTAAACTTTTGTCTCCAAACTAACTCATATCAAAACATGACTGATTTACGCAAAAAAAGATTTTTTCAATAACCTTAAAGTATACTACTGAAGCAAGACGGACTAGTGGGTCAATAAAAAAAAGTAATAGTATAGTATTATTAATAATAATTATAATATATTAATAATATTAGTAATAATTTAAATATTACTATATAAAAACCTTTGTATCTTCTATACCTACTTAAGGTGCTTGCAGTGATATCGAAGTACCGACGGGGATTCATAATGTAGTCGAGTATTATCTAGGACCGATAGGTTGCAGCGGGCCTGTGACAAGATGATGGACTTCGGGGAGTGCCACTAAAAGCCTTAATCTCATCTCACAAAATGTTTAAATATTATTATTTAGTTGGCGTGGGTAATTATACTGATTTATTGCTTGTATGAAGGGTATAACAGCGTTAAATAAATATGACAAAATATTTATAGTTGAAACATCATGTGGTAGTAATTTCGTGGTAATTATGAGAGTTTGAGAGGTTATAGAGATTGTTAGATGTCACTACTTAACACTAGGTATGTATATAAATATTTATTTCCTTAAATAAACTGAAGTACATACTCATAAATCATTTTTAGTAGATAACTTATTTAATTAGTTGGATGGATGGACGTCAGTGGCGTTTCAAGCAGGTTAAGCCGTCGGTCTTGTTTATGGTTAAATAGTAATCGAAAGTCAAGTCAGAGGCCTCTGAGAGGCATATGAACCTCTGATATTGAATCTCAATTATGAACAGAATGTGCCGTGTAGTTGACCGTACGTATGCTGAGTAACCCACCCAAATATCCCACTTCAAAAAATAGACAAAGATTGAAACCAAAATACAACCTAGGAATTTAGTAATATTTCAAGAATCAATCGTTTAGCCATATAGGCTGTAAAAAATGCTGTTCAGAGACGATCGGGTCCTCCTGAAGTAAAAAACAAATCTTGTAAGTAAAGGTTGTTCTTTCAGTAGATACGTACGGACAATTTAGCTTTAAATTATTGTGGTTACTGCGATCTCTATCGCTGCGGTGTGGCCACGACGCTGCGGTTGTCGGACTATAATTTGCCAGTCTTGCCGGCTAGCTGGCTAGCTGACTGTTATTTCATAAACATCATAACTGACTGCACTTATAGGTAGATGTTACGGAAGCAGTGAAGGTATACAGTTGTGAGGTAACGTTGACTCGGGTAATAATACATTTCATTAAATTTATAAATAACAAATTTATACATTGAAAGGATACAATCAAACTTAATGTTATATTTGACGTTTCCGGTTCCAAAATTACATAACAGTAAATTTTATGTAATTTTGACATAGTAGATTCTTTAGGTTAAATTTATGAACATGCAATGCTTTAAATGCTGAAAATATTAAATAATGAATTAAAAAATTTCATAGTTATCTATGATATTTTTTATAACATGATAATAACAAAAATAAGAAAATACATGACTTATGTTAAAGAGGGATAAAACTTGGTGTTATAAATAAAAAGTATCAATTATATGTATAAATAAAAACAAATGCAAAATCTTTTTTTGTTGTTTGTAAATTCATAATAAAATAAAGCCAAATTTCCAAAATCGTCTGTATAATTTTTTCATTGTGTAATTATAGTTTGGAAAATATCTAAGTGGACAAGTGAGTTTTTCAAATGTAAACTAAGTTTTTGTTCTAAGTCAGTAATGTAAGTCAGAGAAGCAGTGTAATTTGTTTACTCACGTACTGTTCTGCTTCATAGAGACCTAATCTGGTAACCAAATGTTCATTCAAATGCTAAGGACACTCAGCCATTGCGCAGTTCATTTGAAAAAATGAGTATGGGCGAGCTTTGAAATGTGCAAAGCACGAGATGCGTCATAAGACTTCAAAGAAATGTCACATAAATCATAATGGCCATTGTAACATGGCTCCTGGCGTCTCAATTGTCTTTGTGCCTTTGATCGGATTTCAGAAATCAGGTCAGAATCACATGTGCTACCGGACTATCCTTTTGTGGCAGTATTGTGCAATCTTCCGGGTTCTAGGCCGCCTATTGAGTCGACCGACATGCAAATTTATTATTATCATTTTTGCAAGGAGTCTTGCTGGTCTTTTGTTTTCGTGTTTTCTGCTTCCACTTTTAACGGGCATACTTCAATGTTATTAGAATTTTTTTATGTAACTTTTATGATTGTATAATTTAAAAAACAAAAGAGTATGATTGAATCAACAATTTTATGAGGTACTAAGTCCATATGTATACCTCCCGAAGTATACATAGAATAAATTTTTTCATAAATTATAATTGTTTAAAAATGCAGCAAAACAAAAATTATAGATGGAACGTTTAAAAAAGTTTATAACTCTATAATTATTATGCTATAACGTAAACACCACTGAGGTGTGAACTGGATGTGAGTTATTTAATTATAGTAGCCAGAGAGCGAAAAATTTTATAGGACAATGCAATTAAAATTTAAAAATATGTTGCACTATCCTACTACCTACCTAAGTAGCAAAAATTCAAATTATTTCATCAACGAGGAAGTACCGTATCATTCTTTTGAAGTAGAAACGCGGAAGTAATTGGTTATAAATAACTCACAAGATATACAAAGGTAGCTGATTAAACTAGTATTGCAACATGCAAATGCCCGATCGACTTCGTGAGAAGTCGAATGCGTCAAACAATACAAACGACCGTGTCACTTGGCCCATTTACTTGCAAATTTCGTGCAAAATTTGAGAAAAAAGATGCCGAGATAAAGGTACAAAAGTGTTTCTATTCTAGTCGCCAAATGAATAATTACCTTTCACGTTTCTCCTTTCAATCTGCGCTGGCCGATCGATCAGCGTCGCGCGAACTCTTTCAGCCACGTCACCCTTCTGCCGTCACCGTCACCTCAGGTAAAATGCAATTAATCTGAAACATCCCAAATCAGTATTACATTAAAACGAAATAAAAACTCTACAGCCTGCTGTTTTTTCACCGCGCCGCGTTTTCTTATCCATTCAGATTTTTTTGACAGCACGAAAAATGAGACTCATTTATTTGACTCGTACACAATGTAGGACTGTTTGAGTACAAGTATTTGCTATAAATACGTATTTTTCTTCGCATCTCCTTCCTTTATGTGGGGTGAGCATTAGCCTCGGATGCGAAGGGAATCTCACGTGTTCCCTTTGTTCGGTTTAGAGATTTTGGGGGAGTACTGATGCTTATTCTCATGGAATCCATCAAACTAATCGCACGCTCATGCATAATGGATGTCAACAAACTTAATCATATAAAGATGCAAAAAAAAAACCAATCATACAAAAATATTTCACCTATATCTTATTGAGTGTCTACGTATGAAGATACCTGTACCTACATACACAAATTCTCATTAAAAAAATAAACGTAAAAGATACTCATTCTTAATACATTAGTAACTTAAGAAACATTAAACATATTCAAAACGAGCTCATTAACACACTCATAAAAGGCAATTGTTTCTTTATATTTTTGTAAGCGTTACCTTTTGTGTGCTAGAGTAGCGTGCGCGAGCGTTTCTCGTAGTAGTGTCTTTTTACAATCTGTCAAATTCATGCTAATACTTTTCTAAGCTCAATTCTTAAGGCTGTTCACGCATTGAAGTTGCTCTCAGTGTTACTGCTGGCCGAAACATCGTCTCTTTGTGTGATAAATCGCTGAATATAAATACAGCATTGTCTTTGCTCATTCACTTATAATTAGGTAGCACAATTTGCTCTCTTGAATCGTTAATGAGATGCTTGCGCGCGGAGACTTTTAAACAATGACGCGGTAAATCAATTCATGGGACACGATTTGCGTTTCAGGTAGTTTAAAATAATCCTGTCGTACTGAATATTGTTTGTAATTCCTTAAAGGGTTTAAAATAATTAGTGTTTCATAAAATAGTGCTGTAGAACGCCGCATGAGGTCTATCTAATTAACTACACTTTCTTAGTGTGATCTGGGTAATCTGTTCTTATCTGAGGCAATTACTGGTATTACGACATACCTACTATTTGTATTCATGATAACATACCTACTGACATAGGCTGTAGCTATTATATTATTTATTTTATTAAAACAGGTATACCTTTTACACTAATTAAAAAACTTAATTACAAAATTAAAAATAAATCCACAAAAAACAAAGGAATAGAATCACAAAAAAATTTAATAAAAGTAATAAGCGGTTTGTCAAAATTACAAAATAAACAATATCAATCAGCAATGTCAATCAATTTCACCTACGAGCGCTATACTCATAGATTAAACTATAGGTAACTAAACTAAAATATAGCAAAATATGACTACGCTACAACAGGCTTAACTTTGTTTTATACACTACACAGTTACGTAGTAACCCTCATTAAGGTATCAAATACACATTTGATACCTTATTGATTACGTTCTTAACCCTAAAAATGTCTACATTACAACGAATATTTTTAAGATTTAATTAATCTTACAGATCTTATTAAGCAATGGTCTTTAAACGATATTAAATACAGAAAAGAGCTTATTAAGCAATTCGAACACAATAGAACCGTTGGCTAAACCTCCTTATTCTGTCTAATATTTAATTTACACCACATGTTGCGATATGAGATACGCCAGATGGTAATTCCTATGCGTCTGATGCTATGAAAATAATAAGTGTATGGCCACAGCTGTAGCGTTTAGCGACTTGGATCAAGGTCATACAGGAGACTGACAACGTTTAGGCCCACCTGTTACAGTGAACTAACCAACTAATGTTCTAACACCGTCTGCTAACAGGACTAAACATCCTAATCCCTATTTGAGTTGTTGTAGGTCGGTCACAGTTGTCATGGGCGGTGAACGGATGGTGCTGAATGCTCGTTTGTTACCTTAATACCATAAAAAGTTAAAAAATGTAGGTAAGTGGAAAACCACTAATATTTTTCGATAAATTAATTTATTTAATTTCGTTTATTTAAGTTATGCATACATTTTAGCCAATGCGTAACCTTTATATTCTCCGTGCAATATAATTAAATTTATTTGAAACTATCAATGTCCTTTTACAAATTCTATTCGTAAATGTTTATATTCATAATATTTGAAAATTCGTTAGCTTACACCCTATTCGAAAAATAAAAACTTGATATGACAGTTACCGAAATCAGCTTACATTAACATAAAAAGTGTTTGAATCTTTGACATAACATAACCTTTAAATCAGGTCCTTTTTCAGATAATAAGCACCAAATACATTTTGTACATGAACAATATACTATGTATATAAAAAATTAAATATACTGAGCAAATCGCGTCGGCTCGTCGCTATCCGCTTGTGCTTGAACCATATTTTATTCAGAGCAAGATATCAATCAAGTCGGAAAGACATTTGTACCACCACTCGGCGATTTGTTCAAATGAAAAATTAATTTTGCCGATGATTAATTTAATGGCCAGTAATAAAAGTAATCGCCATTTTGAAGTTTTTACATCTTCTTGTCTTAATTAATTTAATCATAAAACAAACTTTAGCCAGCTACGAGTTATAAGAATAAATGATAAATCTTTATTTTCATTTGTTATATTCTTATCAAGAAATAATTTGTTTTCTTGTGGTACCTTTATTGAAAGAGATTAAAATTAATATTGGTAGATAAGTGCTACATTTTGATTATTCAAGATTCCTGTACAACTGTTGATAAATCAACACAGACAGTTATTTTTTATAGTTTAAATGAAAATTTTCAGATTACATATTTTATTTTTTGTTTTAGTTCTTATATTAAAAAATTTACGTTTCTATGTTATTGAGCTTTTGGAGCCTTTAAATAAAAATATTTCATTGTTAAGTTACATTGTTTCCATCTATAGCCATCTAATATAACCAATAGCATAAATATATTTTATATAAAAATATTTTGCAGCTTTCACCAAAGCTTTTAAGCCAAAACAATCAGGTGACAGGAAGAGATATGACATTTCGTAAAACAATGAACGGGTCGGCTCTGTAATAATGGAATGAAATATTTGCGGTAACAATTTATATTCTAGCGCTGGATTCAACTTGACAATTTATTAATCAAACCGATTACCTCCCTTGCAAACCCTCGACCTATTGTGAAAATATTGTCAAGCAAAACAATCCTATGAATAATTAACGATTTAAATTTTCATACAACAAAAGCGTAAAACAATAAGCGCTCTTCAAAATGGACAAAGGATTCTACGAGTGGCATTTTAGCTGCCCCTTGAACATTTTTGCGCGGGGTCCGACTGGCCGCTGCCAATGTTGAGCTGCGTTGTTGTGAGGGACCGACACATTAAGTGAAGGAGTAGCTTAAATGCCAACATCAAAGTGAAACTATTCATTTATTCTGATTTTACTTGGAATGATACTACAGAAGTGTGGTTTTTTAATAATAATAGTTTCATGTTTAACATTTTATAAAAACACCTCTTAATTACGCAAAAATAAATTAAGTTTGATGGGCATTAAGGTTCTTAATATTAGAGAGATAGAGAGAGAGTATTAAATTTTATTACATTTCGGAACATTAAAAAACACTTAGGTACAATACATGTTTTGGTTATTGTAAAAATGTGATCTTGTATTGTAAAAAAATTAAATTAATAATAGATAGTAATAGTAGATACATAAAACGTAGTGATCCTTATTTTATCATTTAATCGTAACATTATTTGCGTTAAGCTTAATTTATTTTCAAGTCGTGCAGAAATCAATTAAAGGGCTCCATTGGTTTGGTCTGCGTCTCCGACACATGTCGGTCCCCACTTCCCTCAGCTTTTTCCATAACGACCTGTGAGCCCCTCCCTTCTTTAGAGAGAAAAGCATAATCCATCACCGTACGTCACCCCTATTTTGGCACTTTCCGTCCCTGTCTGCCCTAAACATAAAATCTATCGCGCGCCTTATCTCACATGCTAGGGGTAGTTTCTCTCAGTCGCCGCTTGACGGGTGATCATTTTTCTTGTGGCGCGTTCAATCATCGCGTCACTATTCCCTTCCCTTTCGTTTGTTACCGTGTTTGATTGCCTTCTCCTTCGCACGGGCCCTTCCTGTCTTTCTGTGTGTCCCTTATTTTCTGTTAGCGGCGCGTGTTCCACTCTGTGCCTACCGACCAAATATGGCGTCTTTTGTGTTTGATTTTGACGTTTTAATTTCTGATAATACAGCGACCGGCCTTAATTACTTTTGCTTTGATTTACTGTTGCCGGCTAAGCGACAGAAAAAAACCTGGTAAGCTTTTAACTTTTTGTTGATAATAAAATGATTCCACATGATTTGATTAAAACTAAATTAATTATGACGAAAACTATAAAAGTAATTTTGGCTTACTACGACACATTTTTTATAAGAAACAAATTTAAACATATTATTATTGTTTTAAAGATATTGTGATTTATAAATAGATTATTTTCTATCAGTAATGACGACTTGACGAAACCAGGATCATGTAAATATAAATAGGTAACTTCCAAATGAGTTTATAAAGGATTTCGTAATTAGATATTTATATATTTTTTATCAGATTTAGATATTTTTACGTAAGACATTCCCTAAGTTGCTGTTAATTGCACCTAAATAAAGTTAAAGATTTTGTTCTTTTTAGATATCCCCTATAAACAATTGCTTTTAGATACCTACCTACGACGAGAATATTATTTTTATTTTCCATAGTAGCTTAAATTTATTTCAACGAATGGAATAATTTATACTGGTCAAGTGTGAAACAATCCCCTGCAAACCCAGCGGTGCCGCGGGGGGCGACCGGGGACGGTCGGTTAGATTGACTTGTCAGAATATTTGAATTTTAATCCCGACTGAACATTATATAAGCACTTGTTTATTTATTCATAAGCCAGCGCGTTTTGCTGTATAGATGTTTGTTTTGATGTTAATTAATACATTCATGAATTGGGTTACCTACATACCTAGTAATTTAGTGGGTAAAATAATAGGATTTTATACGTCGGTATTTCGACCCGACCTGTCTTTTAGCCGTGATCACGATGCACTTTAGCCGTGATCAGTTTTATAAACTGATCCGTAATATCCGTACATTTCGTGACAAACCGTAGATACCACAAATATAAAATCTATGACGAGTTCTGTTTGAAATCGTACATCTTACGATTACAAACTAACTAAACTAAGTAGGCATTGGTAGATATTATTTATACAGGTAATCTGTATCTAACAGAGTAAACCTTTTAATGCTACATTATAAAACTTTTTCTAATTTATTTTTCGATAAGCCTATTCTAATTGGATAAAAAAAATGTTAAGGTTTTTTTCTTATTTTGACATACAATGTTCATTAGCGTAAAAAGGCTGGGCGAGAAGCCGACACTTAGTAGTAGGGCGTCCTGCGTCTAGTATAAATATTCAATAGGGTCTGAATATGGTAATATAACGTCTCCTCATTGGCTTGTAGATTGCTCTGTCGTTTTTATCTTATACGACATTTAACTCCGGTAATTCAATTTACCCTATTTGCATAATGTCGCCTGTTCTCTAAGTAGGTGAGTATGGAAATTGATTCGGCTAGGGATTTGTGTTGTTTTTTTTATAAGCAGTTATGATAACTTTAAGTTAACTAAGGGTGTTCTGTAGTTAAAGAACATTTGCAGGCTTATGTTTTTAGTACATTATTTCGACTCGTTTTTTAATATTTTATATTAGAAAATTTACAATAACCTTTTTTCTCTATTTTCTTCTTTTAAGAGATTAAATAAAGTAACTAGATTAAACGAATAAAGTTTAAGAACGAAAAGTTTAAATATTTTTTCGTTGCAGTACATCCTAACTTGAACTCGGGCAATGTTCATGAAATCGAACCACCATTGTAATGAATATTTCACTTGTCCCTGCCCACACATGCATGCTGTTAACAATGTGAATAAAAAAAAGTTTCATCACACTATTCCGTGTAGGTCAGTGATTCCCAAAGAAACTTACGAATAAATTCTATATCCGCATATACTTTTAGGTACTTATAGGTTCCTGGTGATTGATCCAGTGGCAACACGTGAAAAACTATTTAATATTTAAAATATTCTCCGTAAGATAAAATAGAGAATGAACGAATAATAAGTTTAATATCAAAAACTCATATTTAATTCCGATCAATTCTGACGCCTAAATCATTCTTAACGTTGTAAATATTCACCAAAACCCTAGTTCTTCGATTTAAAACTTTTTATTACGCATTAAGAGAACCCTTAAAAGGTTAAGGTACACTGGTAAAGGCGAATGGAGATATCTAGAATTAATCGGGCTCTGAAGGCATACAAAGCCGTGAAATATGGCTCGCTCGTTGCTCACAATGGCTACGTCTTCATCACGACCCTATTGTTTTTTTCTTAGGCACCACACTGGATTGTTTTCTGTTACACTCAGAGTTGGGAAACGTGTTCCTCTGTCTCTATGCTCATTTGTTAACTCGTGTTGACTGTCGGTGTTACTGCCAGATAAAATATTAAGTAGGTTATCTGGCTAATGCGAAATAGGTCGTTTTAATAATTATTTATTAGATAGCTTATTTTTATATAATTATTTTAGATTAGGCTAGCAACATTTTTATAAAGAATTAAAAATGTTTCACTACTGTATGGTTTTAAATACAATCAGAATTAAACAAAAAATACAAGTATTGTTTATACAACATGCTTTTCGTTATAAGTAAAAACATATAGCTACTTTAATCCAAAATAATAAAAATATGAACCGAATCGTAACACAATAGGAACGGTTCGCTCTTCATTCCGCGTTATCAATCTACCATGATGCCATCTGTGACGGCGCCATTACTCAATTTCCTTTCCCGCCAAAAGACGGTCTAAAAAGAATTCAAAGAACGAACGAATCAAACAAGCGCTCTTATAAGAGACGAGAAATGAAATAATAAGTTTTTAAGTGTATGTTGTTTTATTTGTTTTTTATTGTCAGTAAACTTTTGGTTGTAAATAAATTAGCATTATTACTGGTATTAATTATCTTTCCGCGAAGTCCGGCTGAAAAGCTGGGTACCACCACGGTAATAGTATCATACAGTAATCCATCTTCATACAAACGGTCGAAACGCGAATCATACAGACCCACGCACCTCGGAGTTTGGTACACGCTAGGTACACAACAGCCACAGAAGCGCCATAGGGACGAACGAACGTGTGGGTTTGTAATCAGGAAGCGTGCGATTTACCTATCTACCTACATTCACTACAACTAGAAAGAGGCAGCCTTAGCGCGCGGGGCTGTAGGCATTTATTTCAAGGAGAGGGCCGAGTTACAATACTGTATGATACTATTACCGTGGTACCATCCTCTTGCTTGAGTCCCCCACTTTATTTCTTTACTTCTCGGCCGGCAACGCATCTGTGTTGCCTTGTAATTTACTATCAGGTGGCTCGATTTTTAGCTATTTATAATGTAAAAGAAATGAAACATTACTTTCTCCTTTTCCACAATTCATATTGTTTCAGTAGTCAGCTCAGAATGCAAGCCTTAGTTCACCATGCTGGCCTAAAGTATTAAGATTGATGTTTTGCATAAAATGTAACTATTGATTAAATTTTGTAAGTCTCAGGATACCAACGTAATTATGAAGTTGGTCTTAACGAAGTTAGGTCATAATTCATATCGTCTATAAAGTATAAAGGCATGTATGTCTTTCATCGAAACAAGAACGGTTTCTAATTATAAAATAATAATTTACGAATTGGGAAGGCAATTACTTCTTAATCTACCTTATATCTGAATTGTAATGGAAACTGAGTTAATAATTACAATATTGTTTTATAATTCAGTTGTTAGTGAAACATATGAAATTAAAAGCCCAGGAAAACTTATCAAGGCACCCATATGAATTCGATTTCGGGCATTGTTGCAGTATGTTGCTATCACTGAATGATAATTTAAATTCATTCTCTCCGCCGCCCGCGCCATCATTTGGACAAATGTCACGTCATTTGTCTAAGAGCCTGAGGTGCAGAGCGGGGAGGTGAAGTTAGGATACCGATTATTGTGAAATTCACCCTTACTCCCTAGTAAATTAGTTACAATATTCATTGTCTTTTGCCGAACAGATTCCAAAAACGTCCATGAATATAAAGTCACGCAACATTAGCCTGTGAGTTCTAGATCGCTGAGTTCATTTAGGCTTGTTCCTGTGGAATCTCATTTCAAGAGCTTCCGAAAACATTTCCTCAATGAAAAATGGAACTTAAAAAGTATGCTGCTTGGTTCTTTTTTGATAGTCAAACTTTCCTTTCAATGGGTATTGAATTAAAACTTGCCGTATTTGTGCTACGTTACTAATTAATTTAATTATTTATCTCATTGTGCGCATGTTTATTCAATACACATAATTTTAATGAATGGCGCGGCAAAGATGTAAGCATAAGCTTCCGTTGTTTGTGTAAGTCATCAAAGTTTCTAATTAAGCAAATAAGAAGCTTATAGTGATCCGATGGGATTACTTTAAGCGGCTCCTTAACACGTAGATATGCATACAAGATAGATTAATTTTTGTAGTTAGTTGCAGATACCATTTATTCAATTAGTTGGTCGGTACCATAATGGTCATACTCGTAATAAAATTTGAAATGCCAATTATAATTGGTAAATTAATATCTAAAAATATCATCCAGCATTATATCCTTAAATCACAGAGTAAAATATCGTATAATGTATTTATTCAATTTTGTCTACCAGGTAGGTATAAATATATTCAATATTATTTTTTGTTTCCGAAGAGGGCAATTCTGCTACAACAATATACTTTTTAATCCCTAATCAAAGGAAGACCCTTGAGATGGGGTGATGTGTCACGGACCTCAACGTTATAACAAATTTCAGCAGACATAGAAATAACAGAGAGGGAGGGATTGGATGGCAATATCCACTTGTCTATACCCAGTTAAGTCCATTAAATCAGATTTAGGTACTTACTTTCTGTTTTTTTTTTCTACTTTACACAGCATGTAAGATAAATAATTGGTAACATTTACTATTTATGAAGAAATAATACATTTTATTTTCACTCTTGCAAACGTAGCAGACTGTAAAAACATCTTTATTGCTCGTTCGTTCATTCGTTTGTTTTTTGTTCCAGGCGAAAACCAACTATGTAACAATTATTTTTTTCAATATTAAAAAAAGCATGTATGTTTAGATGGCTGCCTACAATATTCAGGCGATTTTTATCATACATTTGTAGGTATCTCAATTCAGATTGCATTCCACAAAATAACTTTAATTTAGCCCCGCATACCAATCCAATGTCATGTCTAAAACGCGTTATCTCCAACCAGATCATCGGGGACTGGATGAAAAAATCTTTAATTTACATATAGATACGTATCTGTATAAGTCTGAATAGGGAAAATGTTATTCCGAAAGGATATTCTGTACTCCGGCCCTGGTCGAAAGTGGCGCCCCCCGCCCGAGTGACACTGACGAATCGCGGGACATTAGTCATAGTCGAGACCTCGCTCTCCCCCCTCTCCGAACCCCCTATACATACCCTGTTTATTTACTTTTTGTAACGGTATTGATGTTTAATTATGGAGAGCGGCCCCAATGTAAGTCACTTTTAGCGTAATGTTTTGCTAGTAATTTTTCATGTTCCGAAATGTTATTCTTATTTTTTATCGCTTTAAGTTTTTGAGTACGAGTCTCGATTTCATCACAGCATTTTTCAATCATGACGGTAATCGATACTGTAAACAGACATTTATTTGGAATTTTAATGGATTTTCAGAACTAATATTTAAGACACGCGCCATAAAAGCAATGTCTTAAAAATAAATACGATATTTTAGTACAAATTCTTATTATTACTTTAATAGGCTATTACGTTAATGAATAGTTGACAAAAATGAATTTAAATAAAAAAAGATAAATAATAATAATAATGTAGGTAGTCAATACAGACTTATGAGGTGAAAAAGTGACTACTTCATGTGGAGTTGCAAATTAAAATACGAGAAAAAGTGAAATAAATTATTAAGTTTTGCTATCATGTTTCATCAATTATTAATTAGTCATCTTTCCTTATCATACAGATAAAATACTTAAGTAAGCCTTCTCTCAATTAGCAATCTTACTCAATATAAGTATCTGGGTACTAAAAGTTCCCTGACTAATTTACATGTTACATTTACATTTCATGATTCCTCTAGCGTCTAAGTTTGAAGTTAAAGTTACGAATCGTTGGCTCATTAGTCACGTAAATCATTTTAAAATAAAGTTAAAAAACCCAACCATTTATATTGCAACCCAAAACCAAGTAACATCAACAATAACATAAAATAACAGAACAATGAACGAAGTTAATTCATCAATGAATTAGTGAAACCATCAATTAATAATCAGCAATCATCACTTCGCTACCTGAGTTTATAAGGGGGTGTCTTCCCCGTATCACATAGACAAGATAAATGAGTTGTGCCTATCTGTTAATTAAGATTTTCGCGAGCTCTCACCTGACGACGGATGTTTGCGATTTAACTGAGATTATTTGCAGGCGTTGAATGCTATGTCACATACTTGTGTTAAATATGGGTATCGTCCTTGATAAACATGTTTAGGGAAAGGTGTGACACAAGATTGAGTACTTCTTAAAGGTTGAATCTTAACGTTATATACCTAAGCTATATTTTATTACAAGACTGCAGGATTTCTATGAAGTATGTACATGTACATATATATATATTATTTCATTAGATTAATTTATGAATTTTTTAAATTCAAACTTGTACCTACTCACGATTTTGAATAGTTTTTGATATTTCGACCCAGTTGCACAGATCATGGTCACGGCGAGACTCAAACTGGGTCAAAAAATCTGTAAAACAATTTTAATCGTGAGTACCCATTTTCATTTAAAATGTTATATGTCTGCAATGATAGTATAGATAAATAAATTGTTCAAAAGAATATTTTTTCGTTAGTAATAAATGAAATACTTAGGTTTCAGAAACATTACTAATGTTCACTGACATTACGAAGGTAACCGAAGTAAAAATTAAGTTAGTCTGCTGATCGCCGATAGAGGGCGGGTCTGGTCGGTGATTTGTCAGGAAAGCTCATTTAGGGTCGAGTTTGGAACAATCTCCTGGGATTAAGGGCTTCAGATATGGACCTGGACTCTTGACAATGACAACTTGGTCTGGCAGTAAACACTTGGTTAACGTTTCAAAATACTTAATTGTATTAGTTACAACATTTTACTTTGTATTTTTTTAAACTTACTAAACTTACTCAATTACTGACTAGCGAGCCGTCCCGGCTTCGCACGGATTCAAAGCAGTTATACTTATGTAAATAGAGAGTTACTCATAGTAATGATTTAGAAAACCTACTCCTTAAATTTAGCATCTGAATCTCAAACGATTTTTTTTTATCGAGCATTTAATAAATTTCATGTTCGCCTAATTTTGCTGTCGTTGGGATCAGTTTTATTATAATTCTGGTATTTCGAATATGTGGCGGTAACCATTCAAACTTGGAAACAACCTTGAAATGATTTTGGTCGCCTTGGTCGGCAACGCGTCCGTGGATTTCTTTGGTGTTAGTGATGTCTATGTATAATGGTGACCATTAAGAGGCGTAACGGCATATACATAAAGATACATAAAACGTATCCAATGTTATGTAAATATTTTTTATATTAAGCCTTCAATCCAACTTGTTACGCATACGTACACCTACATCATTTTTATCTTTGACTACTTATCCAGCTTTTTGCATAATGACGTTTAGTTTAAACTCCACTCAAAAACGTATAAATCCTGAAATGCGATTATAACTACATTAACTGATAGTACAAACTTATCGCGACCGCCAATCAGAAACGAGAACTCGAAATAAATCGATGTTACGTCCAATCATTACTCTACGTCAGGTTCGACTCAATTAAAATATCGTTAATGCAACAAAACAGTGTAAAAATAAACCTTACTCGCACCTTGTAAGCTGCATTTTCGTTCGTCATACGTAGTACCTTGTGATGGTCATTATGGTAAATGTAGTATAAAACCACGAAATCGGCGTGTCGGAATCAGAATAAAGGCAAAATAAACAGTTGGTAAAACCAGGCGGTACACTAGGCTTTAATGAAATAAGGTGGCCATTAAAAAAATATCAGCATCGAATGCAGCGACAACACCACGCTATTTAAATATCAACAACTATCTCAACACTGTGGGCAGAATACCATTAACGACTTCTGAGAAAATACCATATCAGATGATATTAGTCTTCCTAAGCAACTGTATTTGTCACAATATCTCTCGCTGTAAATTAAAAGCAAAGGTGTTGCAGAAACAGAATCGATTTCAGCTATCATTAGCATCGATCAATCTACATGCAGTCAAAATACATCTCATAAATACAATATTCAACGTCAACTACTTTGTTAAGTAAACTTTGAATTTGCTAAATAGATTTGAAAATGTGTAAATAAGAAAATATACTAAGTGAAAACAAGAGTTTGTTTTTAAAATATTCCAAAATTGCTTTACTATTACTATAATAACTATTTAATTAATTTACAGGCTTGGGAAGTATGTAGGTACCATTTTAGATAAATACACTGCTAAATATCTCTTTAAAGTTATCTTGCATCCTGAAAGATTCTCGTAGTGTTTAAGATATTTTAAAAATATTTACACTCACAATAGCGACCTGTTATCCTCGTGTACAAGCGATAAATTACTTGTAATTTCGTACTCGGGTGATACCTGAGCTCAGTGAAAAAACACGAGACATAGACGTCTTGGTGCGTCGCAAATTACGGTCATCATCTTCTCATCAGAACCGTGGGTAAGCGTTGATGTATAGTAGAGCTCGGAGGGAATAAAGAAAGATGGAAATATGAAGAGAAGCACACACTTATAACATTTTCTACACATAACCGTCAAGTCTCTCCGAGGACTATATTTGATAAGGATCGCTGTATAGTTTATAACACAAGTTTTTTCTATCAAGTTTTTATAGTTTTTATATGACATAATTATATTAATTTGTAATATAATTTCTTTGAGTGACTGTTTAACGTGAGTTTTGTCTTTAATCAGCTTCAATACATTAGTAGAAGGTACATAAGTTACTTACGTCGTTAAGTTGAACAGGATTTAGTTTACCAATATTTACTTTAACAATATTACGTACAATTTTGTCGAAGTACCTAAATGTCAAAACGACAGTCCTAAATAAGTGTCATTTTCATCTCATAGATATTTTAGTACGTGTTGACGATTCACCCTTGGCACGTTTTCATTCGTAATAGCTTTGAGAATAAAGTGATAATTAAAGTACAGAGGACATGACGTGGATTGATTGAATTTTGGCAGCGACCGTTTCTGAATATAGTTTGATTTCCTTGGGAGGTGTCTGTCATGAATAATAGTTTCATTTGCTCATTATAGCTTCAAAGCGTTTAATATTAAGTAATTGGTATTTATTTGCCAGACGTTAAACTCTGATCGCATTTAATTAAAACGTACTTGTGTATAGAAAATGAATGAGGTCCAATGTATCTTCGTATTTTGGTACTTCTCCGCTTTCGTTGCTTGGTTAGTTATTCTTTGCAATAATTTAAACCTCTCGTTACTCGTGAGATTAAAGAGTAAAGAGGAATTCCGCGTTAGATTTTAAAGTTCATGCCACGAAAGAAACAAATTACAAGGAAATTAAATCTTTATTGCTTCTAACATCTTGCGCGATACCAGCATTGTTATGTGTGCTTATGTTATGTATATAAAGAAAATCATTACTGTTTTAGTGAAATTACGTAAACTCCCAATCACCTTAGTTTAGGCATAGTGATTATCTTTGGGTTCAGTGGATCTTGCAGTAGCTCGCCAATATTTAGGACGTTACTTAGTTGTCCTTGATAAATATTAAATCTAAAGTTTAAGTACTTACACAAACCATTTGAGCGTATAATTCTACCGTTCTACCATTAGAAAGGCTGCGGTAGTCGGACGGATGACGGGAACTAATCGCAGCGCATGCGTGTCCAATTGAAACGACAGACGATTCTTGCGTTCAAGTAGCCACCAATGGGTGTTCGTTTTGTTTTTTTACTACTTAAACTATTTTTTCAGCCAAGTACTTTTATTAATTCAGGGTACATGTGCCAAGTATCAGAAGAACACTTATAAGCTCAAAAGACACGAGCAATTGACGTCATGGGTGCTGGAAAAATCATTAATACATTAGAGGGAATTAAAAAAATATCATTTTTTGTATTTATTCATAGCATATAATATACTTGATATTAAATAAAAAAAACTTGTCTAAAATGCAACTTAGAGCAGAATGAACAGCTGTCAAAATACTCTTCATGTTGCTCTCTAATATGACTGAAGTCTAAAAAACAGCACTAAATAACATGTTATATGTGACTCTTTTTGGAAGTTCAGGTCCAGATAAAATTCAATTGATTTTTATTCTTCCAGAAGGAAAATCAATAAAAACAATAGGACGTGCTTTACTTTAAAAAAGTCACTGATTTATTCGTACAAAACTTGTTGCTTTATGGCAATGTGCGATGTACGAATATAAACAGGTACACTGCATTATGTAATCGATTTGATGAGAACTCGTAATCTAACGAGAGATCAATTTGCATTGAAGCCAAATTTCAAGTAGAAACATCAAAAGCTTGTTTAATTGATATTATGTAAGTAAACAGTATTGTAATTCAAAAATTAAGTGATTTTATCTTCGTATAGTAAAATTTTTAGGTTACTGGTTTGTAGGGTTAACGATTAAGTAAAACCTAAATATTGTATGGACTCTTGTTAAATATATAAACTTAAATGATACACATGTTTGTACACTTATATACCATATTAAAGTAAGTATTGAAGTAAAAACTTTGTACATCAGCTTACTGTTTGTTACAAGCGGTAGTAGAGTAAAAAAAGAAAATTACCAAAACGGATTGACGGAGTGGGTCGGCCCGGCACATCATTAGCATCAAGCCAATGGTCGTTACCCAAAAGTCATTAGCTTCAACTTTTACCGTAATTTGAGGTTATATACAATCTTATACCTACCGTATGGTATCACTAATGTATTAGTTTTTACCCGCGCCCCTGTTTCGTGGGAATTATTGCTCCAGGATTAAAACAACCTCGTGATTTACATTAATAACTGCTAGCTTTAATATTTCCAGGTTTTAGTTGTACCTAATGAATCTAGAGTGGTGTTTTGATCTAGCGCAACTCTTTTTTAGTAAACAACAATTTTCTTTATGTATGTATATATTTTTTTTCACTATAACATCGAACATATCTTTTAAATTTCAGCATTCTTTTAAAACATACAATTTATATAATACTAACTACTAGTAGACGTACCCTCGCTTCCCTGCGGGAAACATGTACCCTTAGTACCCATTCGGACGTGTTTCTTTAAACTAACATAACTTATTTATTCCTCAACCGATGGAAATAAAACAAACACGAAATGTTAAGTGAAACTTACCACAATATATTAGTACACATTAGTGTACACACAACAATAAATTGCACCCAAATCGGATAAGCCATTTCGGAGATTAGCGCCTACAAAACCACAGAAAAACAGACAGACAAAAATTCTACTGCTTTGGGTTCTACTGCGTTAATAAAGACCCCAAGTAAAAGTTTTTCTCATTATATCTTCTATAAACAGATAGCGACCAGTTACATATTTATTATTAGATATAGATCTAAATATGTAACTGATGTTTATAGAACTGAACTGACTGTATATAGATAAACAGATTGATTCTTTCTACTAACTTTATTGAATTAATTTGGTTGTACTCTGTATTTTCAGAGTACTTAAGAGTAGGCGCACAAAAGTCGACTTCAGTCGCTATAAAATAGAAAAAGAATGTTTAAAATAAGAAGCCAGGAACGTGATATTAAAATTATTTATTAAACATTAGCTATGCACAAATGAATATATGATGAGTTTTTCATTATAATAATTTATGTAAAAGATCCAATTTTGTGCTATTAGCAGTCCTTTCGATGATGACTTAATAGCATTGGTTGATTGCGAAATTATTGAAGGCGCCTGACGAATTGAGACACGATTTAAAATACATTATCATTTTACTTTTGACATCCCTTGATAAAATTAGTTTATATACTCGTAATTACGTACCTACTCATATAATTACTGACGCTGCATCGTTTCAACAAAAATATTTTTTTAATATAAATGTTCTTAAATTTATTTATAAAATAAAAGTATGGATAGTTGTTTGATATTTTTTATTTGCTATAAAACGCTGAACCGTCTAAGTCATCATCATCATCATCATCATCACAACCCATAACTGTCCCACTGTTGGGCACGGGTCTCCTCTCACAATGTGAGGGGTACCGTCTAAGTACCGTCTAAGTAGGTATCGTAAATTGCAAGTAAAGCAGTTTTTTCTACGTAAACCTTCATATAGGTAAGGTTAGCATGCGCATAGGTACATACTCGTAATGTAATGGGGTGCGGTATCAAAGCGTGTTCAGGCATTTTCCCTGCTTCATATTAAGACATAAAGGCTTGCTTACGTTGTATAAAACAATACAGTTTTTTCTCTGTAGCTGTGCACTCGGTTGGTCTAATTACGTGGTATCATTAGAGTAATGACGTATAATCATAGGGCCATTTGTAAGACCTAGTGGCTCTCAATGAGGTGTGGAAACGCAAAGTTTTGCGGTGTTCATTCCCAGAGGATACTTTTGGACTTGGGTAATGGCGGTAGCGGGTCTAAATTCATTTATTTCACTGTAATTCATGTATACCTAAGCTTCAGTTAATGTGAAGTAAATGAACTTATAAAATTGAATTGTTGTATAAAGTTTGAGTCTTCATAAAGTGCACTTAAGTAAATGAAGAAAACTAGTTTGATGTTTACAGTTGGTTGGTTGTTAACATAATAATGATTCATAAAGTAGTCCTAGTGTCTAATTTAAAATTACAGCTGTCATTGTTTATTAGGGACAATTACACTAGGCAATGACGAAGGTGGCTGCCAATCTGCAATTTGCTAATAGGTGGCGCAGGTATACAAACTCTTGTAGTGCCATCTATTTAAATATTTTCGCGCCCAAAAAATTTTTTTTCATTGTTTTCATGAAAAACGTTCGATTTTTTACCTACTGAGGTGAAAAAAATAATGTCATATGAACTTGGACCAAACAGTGCCAAACAGTACTGCGTTCATATTAGAGTTATTGCTCGTAAAGTTGACGGCCAGCAGTTGAAGTGCGGTTTAGAAATCGATTGAGCTGTTATTAATATAATTTATATCCCGATACAGAGCAAGACGTAATTGTTCTTTAGTTTTTACTGAATTATATTTAAGTGAATGGTGAAATTATACTTAGTCTGCGTTAATGAAATGTCAGTGCGTGTATCCACATAAATATTTACAACATTTGCAACGGAGAAAGTAAAGCAATAATGCTAATGATTTTCAGTTCCAGGTTTCTATACATATAAAAGGAAAAATTGAATGATGTATAAAAAAAATCTCAGTATTTTGATATCATATCATAATTATATTTCTCTGTAGTTAATACATGGCCAGTAGGTAAATGCAGTATACTTAATGGGTACCCGATACCTCTTTGAATTTTACTGTGTTAAGGTATCACTAAGGGACTCATGAGTCCAGCATGACTTATGAAGTCAGTAGCAATCAATAGGCAATTTGCCACGGATGAGCTTTACCCCACAGGATGGCCGCTTAATAAATGCTCAGACAATCTTCTTAGCTTATAAGTAAATAGGTACCTATTTACTAATAAGCTAAGATTAGCTCAACCCTAGTTATGGCAATCCCAATCGACTTCCCGGGTAAAGAAGGCTTTTAACATTATGTTACACTTACGTATTCACATCGTACTTACGTAACATAATGGTATGTTGTATACCGCAACCAAATATGTAAGAGATGTGACTAACGAGACGACAGCGAGGCTGTTAGCAAAACGCGGGCGGACCCGAAAATCCACTTAGCCGAGTTACAATTCAGCGGAAAGGGTACCCGGCCGGTTAAAGCAGGGATCCCGGCTTAATGCCAGTTATTAAATCAGACAGATTAAAAATTTCATTCCAATAGAATTTAAGGATGCGAAAGGTATTTATTAAGATACCAGTGGCAGTGTTGGTTGTTTTTGAATTTGAGTGTGTTTTGTTTTGACAAACAAGAAAGAGGGTGGAATGAAACTTTAAGCTTTAATTGTGAAAAAATTATAGCAGTCATTTCACAATACAGATTCAAGCCATTTTGACAATACCCAAGAGATATTTAAAAGTTTTTGAATTTACAAAATTATACAAGGTGGATACCATCATACGACATTAAATGAAAACACAAGCCCTACTCCCTCCTAGGAACATGTTGCATCAATTAAAAAACTGTTAACATCAAATTAAAAAAAAACAAATTTTCAAACAAACTTAATAGCAAAAAATGGGGTAAAAAATAGAACATCATTTGTAAACACTGTTCACTAACCTTTGATAAGAGCGGCAACAGCGCACTTTCGTCACGTGATCTTTTGATTGTTGTTTTGATTGACGCAATGTGATTCTTATGACTTTGTTATAAGGTTCAATGTGCATTATGTATTTAATTTGATAAATTTGCTTGTTCCGTCTGGGGTCATTAAACTTTTATGATAGACTGATTTTAGACACAGCGTGTAGAAAATTTCAAAAGTGAAGAAAAATTCCTGTGCCTAAAGTATTGAAGATATTTGATTGAAAATTTGTTTGTAGACTTGGAAGATGGATAGGTACATGCAGTTAAATTTAATGTCGTATGATAGTATCCACCTTGTATAAATTTATTTATTTGGCAATCTTTATTCACCAAACTACTTACTTACTATAAAACTGAATAATTAGACCTGCATATTGATAATAAGTATAATAACTTACCTGCTAGTATGGCAGGCCTAACTATTATTTTGTGGTCATAGTAACGGATTTAAACGAGCTAAAAGTAATAAATATGCAAATTTCTCACATCCATCTCCTTTTCATTTATTTCTTTTTCTTTTTAGTCGTCAAATATTCCATTTGAAACCTACATATGTTATGTTTATTGCCTTTGTATATTTTTGCATAGTTACCTAAAATACGATATACGATAAAGGGCATGGCAATTTTATTCTTAGTATCTTGTAAGTAATAATTAAATGTACTCGGCACTACTAAAGTCTTATTGGAATCAGCTAGGAATTTTTAATTAGTGTTCGCAGTGTCACGTCTAATTAGATACCTCAATCGTGTTTATGTCAGTCTGTTAAGAATTGGGAAAGGTTCCAACTATTTTCATATGGATGTTGAGTGGAAAACATTCCATGCCAAGTATTTCAAGTGCTTGTATAGAGAAATTTGTATTAGCTTAGTTTTATGTAAAGGAGTGAAAATGTTATGACAACAAAATTTTAACAAAACTACTAGATATATAAAGATTGTTTGTCAGATTTAAAATCATTGACTCATATAGTAGGTATTTTTGCTTGAATTTTTTTGCTTTTACTATCTTTATTAAGAAATTATACCTCGTTGAATTTTTACACTCACTGATTGAAGATTGATCCACAATCACAACAAAAGGCCATAAACTGATTTGTCATCATAATATTTGTCGTCTGAATTCGGGGTTTCTATTTAATTTTACAGTACGCCACCGGTTTACAGTCGGTAAATGATCTACATTATGATACATTTGAATGGTAGGTACCGTTATTTAAGTAAAGTGGACGGCGAAGATCAGAGGGATATAATAGCCAAATAAATTGATTTGCGGATTTAATAATAGATTTAACAACATATTTTCTTAAGAGACACAATATCAACATTTTATCATTGAAAAGTAAAAATATATAACAACAAGGAGTTCGGTTTCCATACTAAGCTTTTACCACAGAGTTGTTGGCAAGTAATGAAGAGAGCGTACTGGATGCTTTACGATATGAGGGTTTAATTTATTGGGCAACTTATTTATCTCTCAAAAAATTAAGGCATCTATCTAGCCTTCCAGAAATTGTTCATAAATATAACTTTCGACGCAACCATAATTTCTATAGCAACTATTTCCTCGTCACGTTGTAGAAACATGACACCACAGCCAGCATCATAAACAACCGCGATATGGCACCTCATCTCCGCACAATCCCTGATTACCGATTCGATCGCTGGCACGACATCAAAATGCTAATCATCAGAACTCGGATAAACTACATTACGTTGGATGCTCAGATGTTCAGTTTTACAGCTCGAACAATCCGCGCCCGGGGAGCAAGAGAGCAAACTTTTAATTGGCGTGCCATTAGGACGGGCGGGAAGCACTAAGCGATTTGTGGTGTACCGGCCTGCTCTCCCGAGCTTTTAATTTCTATCTCACCTCGCTAGGGATGCGTTGATTATGTATTCCGGATTTAAATTACGGATGACGTGTCATCTGGGTTTTTTGTTATATCCTGATAATCATGTTTACAATAATCATCAGTAAAGTTTTTTAATTTCTTAAAATAGATATGTGAAAAAAACGTTGGGTACTCGTAAATGTTTCATGAAATGTAGTTTTTGACAGGAAAATGGTTGTCAAGTCATCCAATTTTATATGTATTAAAGTAATATTATAATTTTATACAATTGTACCCGTTCTCGTTCGCTTCTCTTCAGGAAACATAAATCCTTACATTTACAAATAGTATCCTTACCCAAACCAATTGTTAGTTGTTACCCCATTTTATCTTTTTAGGGATCGGTTTTCCTATTTTTATTTATTAGAATAAACATATTCCAAAATGTCCAAATAGTACTGACAACAATAGCTACTTATTGTGTTCAAAAACAAACTTTGATACTCCTGCTTTACTGAAATAAATTAATTTACCTATTTTCAAAGTATCCAATCAATGACACATTAAATCCTCGTTTTAAATAATAAATAAATAAAATATAATAATAATAGCCCATACTAAAATTTATGAATTAGCCGAGTATTATGGTATTCCGTTCAGGGATATGGCATCCTAGGCAAAGCCAGACCGACAAAGTGTCAGCAGATAAATAAAAACACACCTAAATTAATCTTTACAACAATATTGAGTGTGGAGGTATGTATGTGCCTTCGACAAAACTGTACCTGCAACTTCGTCCGCGTGGAATTTAATTTATTTAGCCTAAGTTACTCCTTATTACATCAGCTATCTGCCAGTGAAAGGCCCATTAAAATCGGTGCAGCGGTTCCAGAGATTTGGGAAAACAAACAGACAGATAGACAGACCGACAGACAGACAAAAATTGTAAATGTTATTTTGGTATATTTACCGTGTATACATCCATAATTATGCAATTAGGTAGTAAAAAGCCGTTATTTTAATATTACAAACAGTTATTCCAGTTTTATTAATTTGTATAGATAATTATGATAAAATCAACCTATCGAAATAATTAGGTACTTATGCTCAATGGATTAGAGACATTGCCACTAGAATTACAACCTTGTTACGTAATAAAAAAAAACAGATTTTTAGCGTCAGCAGTTTTCGATGAAGGAGGTACCAACACCGGTCTTTTCAAAGCCGCCGTACAATGCTCTCGATTTAAGTTTCCAAATTAGTCAATTACGGCTCACGTTGAAAACTTGCGTTTTTCTAAGTACAACAACGGAGTCAGCTGAGAACGGCATGTCTTCACTTAACGACAGCTCGTTACTGCCACAAATCTCTGACATTACTACGTATTAAAACTCTAAAACTTGACTCGACTTGCCATTGGCTGAAACAAAAACTTTCTTACATCACGCCGATTAAAATTCAAGTCTCGAATGGCACTGAAGTCATGAAAATATTGAACGCAAGGCCGACAGAATACTGTTTAGCAAAATATCAATTGATGGTATTTACTAACTATTATAATGATGGTATTTATTTATAATAAAAATGGTATATGTTTAACTGCTCATTATTTTAACAAAGATAAGATTTCAACTTATTAAGCCATTGTAGACAAACTTAGAAACTTAATAATTATAGCCTAATATCTAATATCTAATCTAATAATATGCCCAATTATCCATAACCAAATTGAAATAAAATGTAATTAAAATGAAATGATAATTTAAAAAAGTAACTTAGAAATTAAAGGTTTATTATGTACTGGTATCACAATTTTTAGTTACATTACAGAAGTCGATTAAAAAAAATCTATAAAGTATATTTTTATGTTTTAAGTAGGCATCAATATTAGCAAAAGATTTTAAAGAAATTATACATTAGATTCCATTCATATGGTTTATAATAATTTTAACATAATTATTATTATACATTGATGTACTTATAGGTAATCACAGTAATATTTTTGTCTGATACGCTATTGTAATAATAAAAGCCTTATTTATACCATAAACACTTACTTCAATTATAAATCATAACATTTAAATTATAATTTAAAAAAATCTACTAATAATCATAAATTACTGGTCGGAATACTTCAATGTTTCATTCGATTTAGTAAATTTTCCTGTAGCATAGTAAATTCAATTTTCATTCGTTTAGTGGCGCTTTTCGCAGATTTTCACATGCAACCCTTAGCAAAGAAGGGATGTTTGTAGTACTGCCGATAATAGACAGATGGCGCTACACTGTGAACGTCTGTTTACCTCGCGACGCATGTTATAGATGGCGTTAGTAGTGAGATATAATTATTAGTGTATAGATAATATAACTGTAAGTATCGAATATGAAACAACATATTTTTTTTATACCTCGATTGATATCTTAGAAATTGGTTGATTAGTTCGAATACCTAACAAAAAATATATAAACGCACATAGGTATAGAGATAACAAAAATTTGAATCGTTTTGTGCATAAAAACGCCAAAGTTCAATAACACTTTACATTTTCTTTATTTCCGTATGTCCGTTATAAAGAAGAATAATATCACCACTTAAAAGCGGGCCACTTCAAAGCAGTCCGCTAAAGGATTTGCCTACCTAAGATTTAAAAAAGTAACAATATTATAACAAATCTTTCAAAACATAATTAATAGGTATATAAAAATATTAAGCAATAATAAATAATATAAATACCATTACTTGCTTGACAATACCTACCTACTTATTACAAGGCACATAGCTAAAAGCTTTCCTTAACAAATACCCGTTACAGGAGGAATTAAAAAGCGTTTCTATTCGAAAGCTCGTCGTTGAGCGCGTGAACACCGGCTGCGGCAGATTAGACACGCTAGCCGGAACAATTTTTTAATATCCCCAAACAAGGAAGGCGAAACCCTCACACGATTGAATCACGTGGATATGACTTTCAACTCTCAAAAAAAAATAAGTGTGAAAAGACGTAACTTAAGAAATAAAACAATTTTATGGATCTCAAAGACGTGCATTTACATTTACATACGTCTTACTTACATAATTATGGAAAACTGATAAACTATTGTTCAAATATTGTTGAGATAGATAGATTGACTGAACACGGCTGTTTTGTTTTCGTATTACGACAAAATGTATATTTTAAAGTTTACATAGTACCTAACATTTATATGTAAAATTTTGAGAGCGACTAGTCTTATGAGAGTAACTTATAAAATAAATTTTGTTGTAACATTTTGTAGCCTGACCTCAATAATAAGTTAACTTCATTAGTCACATCTTGATCAGTCGAATAAACAAAGCAACCAATCAAAAGAGAAAGAAAACTAATGAGTAAGAGTATCTACATTCCTACGACGAATGAGTTCGATCATACACTGTGTCCCACTATGTTATGTGCCACTGCCATATCTATGTGTGTACATAATCTCTTCTTCTGTAATTAATGTACAAAATCCGTTTACCATTTTGTAACTTCAGGGAATATCCTTATTACCTTGACGTCTTTAGGATATTAACAGTGCGGGAGCGAGTTTGACAGGCAGACAGGCACAATTCGTGTCGCGGCCGGAATTACCATACTCACTTGACGTTAGCACTTGTCGTTCCGCTAATAATGTACTCTAAAAGAGAAAAACAAAGATGTTTTGACTTCACAATGTAGTTCTAGTATTAACAATTTATGTCCGTATCCTTAATGGCTCTATAGCTTAGTTGTTTGTGACCCTGTCTTTCGAATGTTCCGGTATTTTCCTGATCTGGGATTTTATTTACGTATCAGATAAATGTTTTTTATACACAAGATACAGTTGCACATAACCTGGAAAATTGAGCGTGCGTATAGAATTAGAACCTAGATCTTCGTGAGAGAAACCAACATTCAATTCAATAAGATACTAACGTACTTTATTTATAATTATAGTAATTAATTTCAACTTACTCAATTTGAATCCTTTTTTAAATCTACAAATGACTTATAACCCTACTCGAAGCTCGTGAGGATAAAATATATGCGAATACGTTTACGGGTGGTCCTGCCTACAATTATGCATTAATAAGTGTAAATAAGTCATGATATTCATTCCACATAGGTGTAGAATCAAACAGGCTTATAAATTATCGGATTATAAACCAATGATTTACTACGTTGTTGCTCAAGCGTGAAAAACAAGAGGATTCAGTGTTGAGTAAAACCTGTGATTAATCTACTGGACTGCAACTCCAGATAAAGGAATGCGACGTTTAAATTGAAATGTTATTGCATATATCGCAATGATAAATCCATATTTTTTAAATGTTTTTAAAGCATTTATTTTACTAGGTTATAAACTTCAATGTCAAGGAACTCATTGTCTAAAAACCTACCTGACATAAACCTAATCCAATTGTAGCATTTAAGTTTCTCGTTTTAAGTGATGTTAAAGGTATGTAGGTATTATGAGATTCTTTAAACCTAAACCTAAAAGTGACTCCTAACCTAACTCTCAAAACCCCATTCGGAATATGCAGCATAACCTTTCTTACGCACAGCCCTTCCATCAAGCAAAAATCTAAAGATATCTCTCTACCTCTCTTCACTTTTTGGCTAGTAGGTAAGCGTAAGCTAACCAAATTGTATTAAAATGCGAATACTTATTTTCAAATATCGAATCGTTACTTTAGGAACCTTCCAGGGCACCTAGCTATCAGTAGCACTCGTCAATACCCACCGAAGCGGTAACAGGAGCGAGTGCGGCGACCCAGCCACATTCAGCTCAGCGTTGACTAATGGCCTGCCAATCAGCCCTCACTTAATTGGAAATCCGTGTTAGAAACCGATCCTCGCTTCTAAGGCCTTTGTTGCTAAAAATTAAATATTTGCGAGGTTTCATTATTTTGTTAGGAAAGCATTATTGAATGATCCGTACATGTTCGTACGCCAAAAGAAATGTATCTGTAACGGTATTTACTGGTAAGCTATTAAATTCATATTGTAAATAGATAAATATCACAGATTTAATCCTTGTTCCAATCACCGCAGCAAACTCCTCTATTGTTTCATAATGTATATCTTTATATCTAATACTCGTATGCATAGAAAGCAACAGAGCAGGTGAACATTTGATAATTAGTGGTCAACAGACACATGGACATCAATAACACTGAAAAAATTCGTAGATGCGATGCTGGCCAAAAAGAAGGTGTATGCTGACCATAAAGATCGTGTATCGTGGGCGACGTTAGCTTAGCCTCTAAGAAGGATGGAGAACCTTAGAACCTAAAATGAATACACGTTTAACATGTTAAAAATCAATTCCGTACGGACTTAATTAAAATTAAAAACATAGAAAACTATGTACGTACTCGCTTATTCGAGTTACGATTTTAATCTGGAATAAACATGGACTTTTAAATTTCTCTTAGCTTTAAAAGAATTTATTTAAATTAGGTACCTATTTGACGTAGGTAATATTTATTTGATGACCAAATACGTAAGACAATATTCCATACAATAATCATGGATATTAGAAAGTAAGCTACATGCATGAAAAGGATTTAATAAAGCGATTTTGCGAATCTCGTTAATTACACAACGACAAAGACTGCCTCGGCATAAAACATGATTGATTACCAGTTGGCAAGAAAGTGGAGATATCGTCGAGGAATAGAGAGAAACATTAAGTGTATTCCTATGTCGGCCCTGATATCATTTTCATAGGCCGCCCCGTCAAGGTTTCTGCATCCCCCGTAACGATAGTGCCCAGGGAAATATATGGAGAAGTCACAATTACTATTCTTCTACATAATTTTAAATCTTGCGCTATTATTGTTCCCGCTAATCGCATAAACGGCTTATCATTTGGGTTTGGGTTTATATTTTGATTTAATAAATAAGTAGGAAGCTTACGCTGATGTTAAGCGTTTGCTTTATTTCAATCGGCATACAAATTAAAAAAAAAAATAACCACATCAACCTTAAAAACCCCGTTTAAACAAGAATTAAACATGAAAACGTTAAAATTAATATTATTAGGTACTAATCATAATCCTTAATATAGAGTGCTAGTCCTGTTTATGTACTAAAATGTCAATCAAATGGCCGGTCGACTGAATAAAATTGTTTTTATTTTCATTTTGAAGTACGTCCCTTTATACCATATGTAGCTTAGTGACCAAACATTGAAAATTGTTGAAAATCTTTGTAATCAAAAAATATATAACCTGCATTGATTGAACTCCACTCCACACTATCCTTTATTCTATGTAGTTGCGATACAGACATGGTAAGGCGTCGGAAAAAACAGGACGATTCAATCGGGCACCGATCAGTCTTCGTCACTGATTGACGTTTGCAGGCCTTTACAATATTTATCGCAAACTTTATGCAAATGTTATGCAAAGTTACACAATAAAACTTCAATAACAATAGCAACATTTTAAAATTTTTGTTGTTTTAAAATTTAGTTAGTTTTTTTGTAAATAAACCATTATTATAACATGTGGCTGATCAAATACTGCTATTTACAATTAAAAAAAAAGCCCAGTAATTAACACGAATTTAATAGAATAAGGATATCTACAAAACGCACCCCTAGTGCCTACCTTACCGTCAACGCGTTTGCGCCAATACCAAAGCCATGCCCGCCGTATTGACGAGCCCTGGTAAGGCACGCCACAGCCAGACGGTGACACTCGGGTTCGATCCCCGGTCGGGGCATATATTTATATGACACGTAGATATATGACACGTTCTTGGGTCGTAGTTGATTAAAAGTAATATGTTGTCTCATGTGAAACAGAAAATCATAGTGCGAGTGGCTTGTAAATGTTTATTATCACTACTGGGTGTTCTGCGATCGAAATTCGACCGTAATTAATATTAACAAAAGCTTACTTTATATTGACACTATGAGCGTAAACAGCGAATGATTTCTTTCAATGTATTTGTCTCACAATATAACATTATAAACCCATAGAAATATCTTTCTACACTTCTTCTTCATGTACCTAAGCTTTAACTATGCAAAAATCACATGCTTATTATTTACGACGTGTGCGTATTATTCATAAAAAATATATCTACAAAGTTTTCTCTTAACGTATTGATTCTTTGGCTTACTACTTTAAGATACATAAATAGGTTTATTACTACTAATAAATCACATTTCTTTGACATTCTATTTATATTTATGATTATAGCTTGAGATAGATCACATATAACGGTAGATCAGTTATTTATTACTATCACGGAATTAGATTTCACGTAACGATGACATCAATTTATATAGATATTGCAATTAATATCAGGCCTCAGGGCAACATAAATGTAACTAACTTTGCATGCTCGTAGTTCATATTTTCATTATAAGAATAAATAAATATGTAACCCGGAAATTAGTTTCCTTGTCATTCATACAATTCATTATTAATGCATATTGTTGTTATAATTAAATTAAATAGGTAGCAAACGAGCATGCTGTACCACCCTGCCGTTGCCGCCCGTGACAACTATGACCGACATAGAACAAGACTCAAATGGGGACTAGGATGGTTAGTCCTTAGTCCTGTTATATTTTTATTAATGCATATTGTTTCTCAAATTCAATTGTTAGCAATAAAGACATAAATAAATGGAAAAAAAATAAAATAATGTAGGATATAATTATCCATAGTACCGCCATTGTGCTCTCTCCTGTGAAAGAATATAGAGGTGCAATTTACTTATGTTGGAGACGGACGTTCACGTTAAGTACCCACCACATATTATGCAGCCAATTCGATTTGAACCCCGATTTAATTGTTTGAATTTTCATGAAAGGTCCTAAAGGATAAATAAACAATTATGATGAAAAAATACAAAATTTAACGTCTCTTTTCGTATTTGAATTTGAATATTCATGTTTTTAATTCTTTACTATTTTACAATATTCGTTAATGTTTTTAAAATAAAGTTATTTTTGTATAACAGGACTATTATGACATGATTTTTTGGATAACAATCTATGGATCTCAAATTATGTATGTAATCGTCTGTCTACTTAAATTTCTTTGATCGCAGTTAATATCCTAAGCCGCTCATCTACAATTTAAATTCACTTCATTGTTAACTATGATTCCAAACTTTCGTAACTTCGTTCGGAGTGAATATGCAAATCTGTGTTAATCTCATATTTTCGTGATTAATATTATTTCGAGCACATTTCTCGAATAATTTTGTCTCGTAAATCAGTCCGCGATGTTTTTCTTGGAGCGTCCGCGGCGGCCATGTTTTGTTTAGAATCACGCACACCCTGTCTCTGCCTTCAGCAAATCTGATTTACTACACTAGAATTGTTTCACCGCTAATTTTAGACGATATCGGTGTAAAAATCATCTAAATATTTAATATTGTAAAGTAGGTATAACAGCCTTGATGCGTGCCAGCGAGATGTGAAGCAATATTATGCCAGTACACAACGAATGTTGTGTTATCAAGTTCGTGTATGTAACTCAATATGTAATGGAAAATAATATTGATTATGACGTGTACTGTAGTAGTAGTGCATTACATGCCCATTTTAGTTCAGGGCGTAACTGTTATGAGGACTTGGTAGCTACATTGGGCAAATGTTTAAAATTTCGAAAATAAAATGCTTAGGGCAATTTGTTTGATGACATTTTATGTTTGTAATCGATGTGTTAATTGAATACGTCACTGTTTAATACCTAAAATTATGAATGATAATAACTCATATTTTGATCCGGTAACCAATGCTTTCTTGAAACTTAAGCAGTTAAAATTGATTCGATTTTTAAATAAAATAGAATAAATTCCTTATGATGTGATGACGTTACGAATGGAAGAGTAATTATTGTTATTCTAATGGATCGTACGCGGGCTACGCGTTCTGAACATTCCCCATTGTAAGAGTCCAGAATCGAAGTTCTGATTAATGATTGTGCAGTGAGGGGCAGCTTAGGACCAACGTATACTGGCATGTTTTGCCAGTCGCTTTGAAATTTAGCTCTTTGTGAATAACTATTATTTGTCTTTTATGATACTTTATTATCGATTTTCCCTTTTTCCAAGAATGGCTTTAGCCTATTTTTGTTTTTAATTAGTGCGTGATGTTAATAGTAAGGTTAGAAATGCTGCTTCAATGTAGACGTGTATGACGAGAGGTCATACGAAGTGGTTAAGCCGACCTGAAGACATTCTGACTGAAATGGTAACGAGTAAAAATTTTAGCTGTGCAAGAAATTATGTTTTCTTCCTTAATTTCGGTAGAATTTCTTCCACTATGTCGTGGAGATAAAGGTCAATATTGTGTACAAAATTTCATACAGCGCGACAATTACTGGGCGTCCAAGAGAATTGCCGATTAGATAATAGCTGCATCGACACAGACTTACCTGCTCCTGATATTTTTACCTTAAACAGACATTCAACCTTTTCCAACACTACTTCATTGGGCGATCATTTACAATGAGCCCAAGCTGTAGCTACGATCGCGTCAGTATACGTCACTATTTATGATGGTATCGCTATTGCCGGAGCGAGAGATTATGCCTGTACAGTTGACCGGCGTCTGTTTGCCGATTGAGTTCCACGGTGCCCATACCGATTTGTTTACCTTTGGATTTAGTGGCAACTGATGTATGACGTCATTATATTATGTAATATAAATAAATAAATAAATAAATAAACGTTAACACACTCATACCCCCGCAGTAGGATTCCCTGTGTCGCGGGTGGCATGGACAACACAACTCACATAATATCACGAACACCCCTGACCCGATAACAGACATTTGTCTGTCACAAAAACATCTGCCCCGGCCGGGAATCGAACCCGGGACCCCTGGCTTCGTAGGCCGGGTCACCAACTCGGCTACGGGGTCGTCATATAAACTTTATATACTGTCTATGACCGTATGTAACATTAAATACATTACCTTACTTAGTAGTTCTTCAACAACAACAGAACAACAATCCATGTTATGTCACATAGATCCACAGATCTACGTTGTTTTGTCTTGGTAGTATTAGCGCTCACATATTAACTTTATTTAAGGCTTCTCACCCACGTCCGATAATAGGTGACCGTTTTTTGTAGGAGAAAAATATAACGTACTGATAGCAATAGTGCAACGCACACGTCCTACAAAAAGTCTGACGTGGGCGAGAAGCCTGAATGTGATTCGAAAAATTTTATTCATCTTCGATTTAAATATTTTCATTAAACATAATATTCTGAATTTTTATATCCTTAATATATTCTTTCGAAATTTTTATATTTTGCATAATAATTCACACAAATTTATACACGTTTACGATATTCATGCATTAAAATTAAACGGATACCCTAAAGGACTCTAGACTCTTAATTATTTTCATCGGTGGAAATACTACTTAACTAACAGCACATTGCTTTCGATTCATCCATGCCCGGAGATGTATGTACGCTATAATCGCAGTGCAATTAAAGAAATTGTAATAACTTTAAATAAGTACTTTTTATAACTACCAAACGGAATCATCCACCTGCTGTCAAGTAGGTCCCTCGAACCTATCGACCTCCTAAGGGCTATTCTGTTACAACTCCTTCCATTAATCTTTTGTGCTTACTTAACTAAATAATATTTACTCGTAAGTGCCCCTGCGTTGCTATGAGGAACCTATCTATTAGTACCTACGCACACTTCAAAAATAAAATTGCCAGGATTATTTAAATTTCTACTATATGTTCCTATTAATAGACTTACATGAAACAAACACTGAAAATGAATCCAACCCTGCTACAATACCTCAGTAGTTTGGGTTAAGCGGGAACAAACGCACAAGCAAACTGACAAACCGTCAAAAAGACGAAAATTGTGAAAATCTTGGAATCTACTAATAAATAGCATCTACTAACAGTTTTTCTTAAATATCTCTCACATAGAGACATCAAATTAGTAACAGTTTTATTATTCTGTAAGTGATGAAGAGAAACGAATGTATGAAACATCTCAGGCGGTACATTAAAGGCAAAAAGTTACAAGTTGCCGATACAAAAACAACAGTCATACTTATTTCTTTATTCACAAACAAAAAACTAAAGATAAATACATTCTTATCTCATTAAACAATGTCAATACTGTGTTTATAACTTACTACTCTTTAAGATACCGCCTATTGTAGTCACACTATGCTTTGTTTGACGCTATTGTTTATTTCTGTTTACTAAAATAGTTAAAACGTCGCAAAAGTTTAAAACTATTCGCAAAAAGACAGTGTCGTAAAATTAGAAAGTAGTTCGTGCATTTTATTTTGCAATTTATTTTTATAACTCCTTTACTCAGGTACCGTCAAACGACTAGTCGAGGTCGGGCTCAGAGCTTGTGAGCCAGATTTTATTGTTTTTTGTCTTTCTTCTTTATTCATAATATATGTACCTACATTTATTAAGTCATATTCATTTATTTGCATAGAATACTTACAGTTCATAATTTTACTATGGTGTTTACAATATGTTATAATTACAAATTAAATTACATGAAGTTAAATTACATTTATCTACCATAAATTAAATTTAATTACATTAAAATTTAATTAAATCTTTTCAATTGATTTAATTTCACACTGAAGGAATTCTTTAATTTTCTTTATTACGAGTATATACACACATTTACATATTTTTAAAATTATTACATAATGTATTAATACTTATGTATATGTAATTATTAATTACTTATTGATTCAAATTCCAACTATTACTTCATTAGAATATTAGGAAGGTTGATTCTTCGATGATGGTACAGTATAGAAAACACCAAATGTATGTGTATACTGTATACTGATGTATGCGTACCGAAGGTTTGTCTAAGTAGCGTCTATTTTTCAAACGTATGGTAATCAATCTTCAAATTTACCACTTTAAATGTCAACGGGTGTTTAGTTGGCAAAATAATAACTTTAGTCAATGTACTCGCAAAATAACTTAGTAGTATTGATGGACGGCGGTTTGAAGTCAACGACAAACATGTCACGATCGATTTTAGGAATACGGTAACTAGTAGGGTAAAAAACATTATAACCAAGTATGAGTACCGTCAGGATTAAACTGAGAGATGAGATGAGAGATGAGAGAGACTGGATGAAGCCCCTTATCCACCAAAATATAGCATAGTTTAAGACACATTCCTTATCTACTTGCAAACAGCAAAAAGGTGATAAGTTTTTTTTAATTCGCAAACAATAAGAGCAGGTAATGCGATACGACGACGGCTTTCATCAAAGCGAAATGAAATCCCGCGTAAAGAAAATATGGTATTGTTTTAAAGTCTCGTTAAGTTATAAAATTTTATTACGGATAAAACATTGCCTTCTGTAAGCTTCTGGCGGCCTTTTTGAAGATTAAAAAAAATTGCTACTTGAAAATATAGTAAGGTACATTTTGGAATACAGACTTCTGAGAATTATTTCGGAAACTTTAGCTGGTTATATAATAACAAACTTGTAATCCAACAGATGTCAGAGTCCTTGCAATGCAGCAAAATATTAGAGAAAAGTCCAAAGTAAATATATCTAAAACCAAATACAATATTCTGAATAAGCCATCGATTGATTTCGCAAGATTAATGGTAGCACATTGTCAGCGGCACAGTATGACGAAAACGTTAGTCGAATTTGCGCAACCGAAATGTGTTTTAAAACCAACTGTATAAGAGCTAACAAATTTCATTTTGAAACCTTTTTGAGCTGACAGAGCAATGAATGGTATTCGCTGTTCTAAACTGTATTTCGGGAATCTAAACCCTATGTTTAAGGTGTCAGGATCCAAACTATGCTTTATGATTAACATTATTTTAGCACCTTATTTTAATAGGAACTTAAAATGGGCTTCAATAGAAATTGATTTTCGAATTCAGTGTGAAATTGAACTAAAAGTTTTTTATTTAAAGCTCAGAGGAGACCGGGCGTCGCTACGGTTAATCTCACCACCAAACATTTATTTGCTTTTAAAAAACCATGATTGCGTACCATGTTTGATCAAATTGAAATTATTGTTAATGTGTAATGGCTAGCAAATATTTTGACGTTGTTCTTGTATATATAAACTGCATTTGATTTATGTGCCAATATTGATATTATATTGAAATAAATACGAAGTAAATTAATTTAGAAACAAATTTAATGTATTTGTCATTAACAGTATCAGTATATTTATTGCCTTTTATACAGAAAAAGAAATAATCTCTATTTTATAGGAATGACAATAACTAACTCGAGAGGATTCATATGCAGGTTTACCCTTTTTTTTTCTTACTAGCAACGTGTCGCCCTGGTGGTAGCGCTTGGTTTTATAGATCTGTATGACCGGCAATGATTTTAAAATCACTTGACTGCTCTCAAATAGCAATTGCAACTGTGGGAAAAATATTTAGAGGGAAATGAATAATGAACATCTGGAATTAAAACCTTTCCTAAACTATTAAAACAGAAAATCACGAACTTATTTTTTTTTTAATGTCAAGAATAGTTTCGAACACTGAACAATTTCTTAAAACCTAACTCTTCGTAAACTCGTACAGAATACGCTAAGCGACATGTACAAAGATGTAGAATTCGCTAATAATAATATAACGTCATATATCAGAATCACACATAAAGCCGGTTTCACAATGGAGCGGTCGGTGGGTGTGCGCGTGTTCGAGCAACAGATGCGGGAATCGGGAGGTGTGCATATGTCGCGGAGTACTATTGGGCGCACAAAAGCGCGTACGTTGCGTGACTAGACGATTTGTTTGCTTATACCAACTTGTAGGAATGTGTTTAGGTATTTATGTTAATTCTTCGTAAAAATAAACAATAGTAAGACATTTAACATGAAAATAATAGGAAAATACGAAAAAAATATATAAAATGTAAAAGTTTTTGTTTATTTTATTTTAATATTTTCTCGTGTATTTATTTTTATTTTTGTACTTTCATTAAATGCCGTTCAGTTCCAAAAAATAATTGGCTAAAATTGGGTAAACATTAAGGTCCTAAGTTATTATAATAAAATCTAGATACTAATAAAATATTACACCGTAAAATAAAGTATCAAATAACGATTTAAATCTTTAACACTCACTAAACATGACGGTGTTAGAGCACATCATAAAATCATAATTAGGAATAAATCGTTTAATGTATTAACTACTTAGTTGTGTATTAGAGACTTTGTTCGCGTGGAAATTTTTTCTACGTTAATACCGATCCCAAGAGAATTTCGGGATAAAAATAGCATATATGACGCCCTATAACTTAGTCCATCTTCCAGTAAAAGTCCCATTAAAATCGGTTCAGCCGTTCCAGAGATTATCCTGGCCAAACAGAAAGTCAGACAGACATATGAAAATGAAAAAGATGTTTGTTTGTGTTTTAGTATCGTGCAAATAGCTAATATAAGCACTTGAGAAAATACAGCTACCTATTCTGAAATCACAGATACTTCAGTTACATTTATAAGATTTAATAAATAATAAAAGCAGTGAAAATTGAGACACAACGGACAGATAATCTATTTTCAATAAGAATGAGATTTTCAAACCTAATGGTAATCTCAAATGCAATTTTGAAATATAAAGTTTTATAAATTACATTGCTGTAGAAAGAAATTTAACAATTTAATCAGTTGGACTGCATAATTATCTGAAGCATGGCAGCGCAGCGGCGTCGCACGCGCAGTCCTACTGCGCTTTTGTGCGACCCCAGCTTCAACTGTTACGACGGGATGAGTTATGTTCATTTGTTCGTTACTCGATTCTACAGGGTGTTTCAATATTTGCCTCACACCAATATTATTTACTTTAGCCATATTATTTTCTTTCATACAATTTTCATCGTTACCATGTTTTCAATCTTTTTTTATTAATTAAGTTCAAATTAAAACAAAAAACTAGTCAACTGTGAGTCGCAATCGAATACGTCGGGTTCCGTACTATCGAGCGATTTTAACTTTAATTATTTGGTTAATAACAAGAAAAAGTGTAGAAAACCCCCATTTTTTAAAGTTGTTGATTCCGTTTGGGATTTAACTTTTTTATTATTTGGTATGATATTAGCCACAGCCGCATTCTTTTAAAATTTCATGAGTCTACCTATTTCCATTCAAGAGGTAGAGCCCTGTGACAAACAGACATATAGTGGAGGAATATTAATAGGGTTCCGTTTGCCATCCTTTGTGTACGGACCCCTAAAAAAGGCACCACGACGTGGTAAAGCAAGCCAAGGCCACTGTTTGGACGACCCACTCAAATTTTGCAAATCGCAAACGATTGCGATGTAATGTGCGAGACCAGTTTGTTTCGACCCGTTGACCCTTTTATGCGCTATGAAGCACTTTGCGAGTTGTACTTTGCACAGTTACTAAAAACGCGCTTTGCGACCAGACTGTGGTGCTATGAAAATAATAAGTCTTTGAATAAAATAATACAAAAAAAGTAATACATAAATATAATAATATAGTAATGTATTTACTAATATTTTTATAGGTAATGCTCCGAACTTTAATTATAATTTTTAATTACTTATTTCCTAACGGCTTTCCTTAGTAGGTAGCTAACCTACTAAGGAAAGCCGTTAGAAAATAAGTATGCCTAAAATTTCTCCGTTGTATTCTCAAAGATGTGTATAGATCAAAAATTCTCACTTGCTTATTATGAAGATACTGCTTACTATTAGTAATTAGCGCTGCTAACATTTAATTAGATAATTTATTAGCTTATCTAGATCTGAGGTGTTAAGAAGCGCTAGCGCATGAACAATAATGTAGATATGTACATAATTCTGGTATACCTACGTGGATCCCATTTAATTAAGTTGATATAATGTACCTAATTTAAGATGTACATTAGTACATAGTATTCATAATAGTAAATATGCGGTAAATTGTTCAAGATATTGTCGCCTGATTTATAGCAAGCGATGAAATATTACATACAAAGGCCTAATTTTGAAAATCCTGCTTGATAAATGAAATAAAATCATATGTTATTATTTTGATATGTATTGTAAAATTTTCTTTAAATTATTTGTCTTTAAATTATTGTTCTTTACATAATTTGTCTTTGAGATGAAATTTTACTGTCGAACAATAAAGAGTATTTTATTATAATTTTTATTCATCAATAACATCCTGTATAAAATGCAACACAGTGACACATATACGTGGCTTAACACTAAACCAATAATAGAATAAAATCAATCTATACCACCCTCTATCACTCACACTAAAGCAATGCAATCAATGATTTGCCCATGCGGATGCGCACGCACACATCTAACAAGTATTGGAAATATCGGCAATTGTAAACATTCATAGGATATTCGCAAACTATCCCCCCCGATGTACAAATTATATCCCTTTCATTCATTCACACTACAGCCTTTGGTAAAACCGAGGGTTAGAAAGAGAAAGCAAAACTGGTTTTATAACTTTGCAGAGGGACAATGACGACGCTATTGTTGAAAGTACCCCAAAATTTTTTTTAAGGTCACATAAAAGTATTACAATTGTTAGGGTCGTGTCGCCTGCTGTCGCTTACTGCATTCGTTTCGGAGTCAACCTAGGATACGGAGCATCTCCCACGCAGTCCAGTTGAGTGTTTAAATCTATGGAGTTTTTAGTGTCAAAAGTTTAATGGTGTTAACATAATGTCATCGGCTGCTACAACCAATCGTGTATCAAGTGAAATGTGGGGCAATAGTGTCGAAATGAATGCCCAAAGTGCTAGACAACCTCATCATTACAATTATCAATATCCTGGACCTACCAACTATTACAATCATCAAAGTAACTTCTATGCTCAAAATTGTGATTATCCAAATGTTCCAAGTGGTCATAATAGAATGTACGCAGATAACAACATCAATAGTGTTGTGAAAACGGAACCTACTAATTGGCAAAATTATCCCATTGATTACGTAAGTACTAATAATCAAAGTAATGCAGAAATGATAAGCAAATGGCGAGAGATGCATCACTATATGCCGCAAGAGCATTATGGGTATGGACAGGTATGTTCATACAGTCCTAATGGACTAGATAATAAAACAGAGGATGCGAGATCACTTCATTCACCCGGTCAGCATAGTCTCCCAGAAACCAATTATAGCACGCCACAAACTCTACCAAGTACTGTAAAATGCCCAACACCTGAAGACAAATCTGAAAACCTAAGAAAGACCTTGGTAAAGCAAAATGATAAGAAAACGCAACAATTCTTTGGAAAATACGACAAATCTTACACACAAGAAATGATGCAGCGAATGATGTTTCGGGCGAATGAAATTGGTGATTGGGAAAAAAATGAAACCAAAACTGAACACGAACGCAATTTGCAGCAATTTCATGGTGAATTTGAGCCTACCGTGGAGGATCATGCAAAGATCAAGAGTAAAGGCACTGTGGGTGTGGCGCCGCTTGTAAGCAACAGTGCGCCGTCATCGGTGGACACCTCGGAGAACTGTCAGGACATGACAAGGGTCGACGCAGGCGGGGACAATGCGGATTATACTGAAAGCAAAATGGCCGTAGCACCAGATGCACAAGGGTATTATCCGTGGATGAAGACTATTGGTGGTAAGATTATTTGCAATAAAATATTATTTAAGGTTACGTAACATACTGCACTGCAATTCCTACTCGATATTTAAAATATTTAATTTAATATTTAAACCATTTCTTTTCAGGTGAAGACAAAAAGGAGGGGTCTAAACGAACTAGGCAAACTTACACCAGATTTCAGACGCTAGAATTAGAGAAAGAGTTTCATTTCAACAAATATTTATCCAGAAGACGAAGAATCGAAGTATCCCACGCGCTTGGATTGACTGAAAGGCAAATAAAAATTTGGTTCCAAAATAGGAGAATGAAAGCGAAGAAAGACGGAAAGTTGTCCACTTCGCCTGATCCTTACAATATTGATGACGTCGGTGTCACAAAAATCGGAAATATGGGCGAGTTTGTCGATACTAGACAGCAGATACCAGCTATCACGAATTATGCAAATTATCATAATATAAGCAATGTGTCTCCCCAGAACCATGTACCATCCGATTTAGCTCATCATTCCGTTATGCCTCCTGCGTATCGGTCAATGATCCCAAAAATGTGACCGTTATTTATTCGTTTATTGTTACAATAAGAGTATTACCATAGGTAAATTTGCGTAAAGACGGCACTTTATTATATTTTAATAGAGTTTTCATGATTTTACGAACTGATATTTATATTACCCGTGTAGAAATATTTTTTAATAATTCTATTACCTTGCCTAGTTTATAAAATTACTTCTAATGTGTAAATATCTGTAATAATATCACAATAATAAGTGTCGTAGTTAATTTTGTACATAATTTATGTTAATCCAATGGTTCCTATTCCTACATAATTATGTAAGATTGTAAAAATATAACATTATTGCTAAGTTACTTATAGGTAAATAATTTTGTAACAGTTATATTTATAAAAGCTATTTCTGTACTTCTCTAGTCAATCACAGGTGCGCTATTAATAAAGAGGAGTGAACATTCCTATTTTTAAATATTGTTTGTTTTTTTAATGTCTTAAAGAGAGCATTGGTTATTTTAAAATTAATTCATAACAGCAGCGTTTACAAATGAGTAACTTTACAAACGAGCCATTTAAATCATACGTAAACACTACTATGTGTATGAAAGATATTTGAGAAAAACAGTGATCGGGGATTATACAATAATATACATATTATCCTGAAACAATGTTTTTTAGATTATTTGCTTATTTGTTTGTCCTTGCGTTTGTTTTCGCTTATCTTAGAACGGCATAACCGACTTGAATGATAAAATACAATATTTTACACAATATATTCAAAAATACACATATATAATATGTTCGTATTTAAAGAGCATAAATACAAATACATCTCGCACAATCTTTTAAGTCTCCTTGGCCTAAGACCAGTTGTAAGTGGGCTTAAAACTATTACTTAAACTATTGACCAAATTAACAGGACCGTTACAACCCGTACGATACAACCCTCAAACAATAGAGGTAAACAATTTTCGGTACCCTTTCGGCGCATAGTTTCAAAGACCCTTTAAATACTGCAGCCGGGTTAGTTCATTGCACTTTGAGGATCATTTGTAAATGTGCCGATGTTGACGGCAATTTTGACATGTTTTGACTACTTATAGGATTTTGCTTCGTAATCCTGAGGTTTGTGCTACCTGTGTTTTTACGTACTATTATGATTTATGTTTTTGCAAAACGTGTTTTTCTAATCGTATTAATATTCACAATGAGATTAAACTGTGAGAAATATTCAATGTTTGGTTTTATTAGAAATGTTATCTATTTATATAAATGTATGAACTTAAAAAGTAGTTCTTTGTTTTATGTACCAAACCCCGTTTAACTTTTAAGTTAATGCTTACCTGCAACTAAGTCTTGGTTGGTAAAGTGACTTTAAGAAATAGTACAATATATTTGAAGAAAATTTATATAATACATAATAAATTTAAACTTGAGCAGTTCAAACTTGATATCACTATAATTATTGACACACATTGATAAAAATCACGTTTCTACAGGAACGTGTGTTAATCGACCCGGACATTGGCCAACTTGGGGTGAGCTAGGAATCTTGATAATGATAAAATGACTCGCAAGTAATACTAATTTCATTATATTATTATCATAATGGACCATCAAATTTATTGTTAGTATAAATGACAACTCTTAATATAAACCAATATTTTTAATATGGGTTAGTAGTTTTTTTGCGATTTATAGTCCGCCACCTGATGCTATTATGATAATTTCTGCCAATAGATATTCGAACCACCATATTCGTTAAGGCATTTTCAGTGCGCCTATGTGGACTGGAGAATCCGATACATTTCACGGTAATTTGTAGAAGAAATGTTATGGGGAGTAACTGAAGCAAACAACCTTTACATTAGGCACGTATACCATCAGCATAAAGTAGCCGTCAGTGAGCAGAAACCGGCGCTTTCTTATATTGGATCATGGAGCCTTCTCCAATTTCCCCTCTTCCTATAGATCAGCAGTATGACGACGACTTATGATCACGAGAGCATGGGAGGTTAGTTTGAACTGAAGGATGGAAAAATCTCCGTAGACCTCGTAGGTACCCTACCTGTACGGTTACTTATGTCATTAAAAAAAGCTTTATTGTTCATAACAACAATCTTATCTTTCACAATTAAAGTTAAGAGCAATGTTCACTTTAAACTAAATCTTAATATAAGCTAACTTCACAGTAAATGGACCCTGCAATAGAAAATCGACCCTTTAGTCCCTTCAATAGAGAACAACAATAGGAATCGCACCAGAAAGTGACAGCTATATACAACAGTATACGTCAGACACGGACGCCAATACGAGTCATCCCTTCCGAGGGGTGAGTCTGAGCTGCGCATGCTCGGAAGACATTTAACCAAAATGGCTGCTTGTGTTTAGTCTGTATTTTGTTCATTTTGAAATGAATTTGCGGTGAAATAATGATGTAATAAATAATGATAAAATGGTAAACAAGGAAAAATAAGTGAGTACTAACCTTATATTAATTACAACGCTTCGGAAGACTTAAAAAATAAAACTTTTGTGTTTGATAGGTTAAATGTTTAATATTAAACAGTCGTTTACTGCCAGCACTTGATTATGGTTTTACTAGTTTAATCGTCTTTAAACTGTAATTACTAAATTAAATGGTTTTGTTTAAATTCCATAGTAATTCATGCTTTAAGTATTCCATTATATTTATGTAGAACACGAAGTGACAAAGATGAAGTAAGGCATTACAATTTATAAGCTTCAACCTAGGGAAAGGCAGTGTTGTTCTATTATTAGGTATGCATTTCTGCAGTTGAAGGCTACTGCAAGCCAATACTCGTACAACACGGATGTAATTGTTATATTATACGTTGAATCATTTTGAAATAGGTATTATGTTATCATGTTGAATTATCTGACTTATTTAATTTTTTGAGTATTTGAAATACATTTGTGGTATAGTATTTGAAATAATACTACATTCTCTTACTTAAGCTTATCAATTATTTACTTTAAAATTTAAATTTATCTTTGACTAGCAATAACTACAGCTAACCCACGTTACTGCGTTTAAGTTACCATACTACCAATAACAAAACAGAGCCGCGTCTAACTAAAAACATACCTATATCTGTATCTGTGTTGGGTGATCTTAATCACTAATAAATAATTAAGAAATCGATAATGTTTTTCACAACCGAACACTCAAGCCAGTATCTACCATTAGATAAGCGGGTAAGATAATTGATAGCAATGTAAGATACACTATTCATGCACATCTACAACAGAAGGGCGTTACAGACGTTTTGCTGATCTAGAAGGAAGCCAAATTAACCCGCTTGTTAAAAAACTGAAACACGTCACACACCTCACATTTGATTTTTAGAACAAGGATAGTACCTAATTAGTTAGTCATTTGACCAACCCCGGTTGAAAGTTGTATTTTATTGCAAGTAATGCAAGTATAATATATTTTCATGATAGTTTACACCTTATGAACTGATAGCCTTTCTAGACAGACTACTGTGAAAAGGTCAGTCTTACATACTTATGGGTGACCCGGGTTGGCAACCTGCTCGGAATTCAAATATTTAAATTACATAAGTAATGCACATTATTTATAAATTAATGTTAACAATGTCGTAAGAAAACCTGCACTATCGAAGAGTAAAGCGGTAAGCGGTAAGCGGTGCACTATCTAAGAGATAAGCGGTAAGATTAAGTTTTAAAATTGTATGAAATCTCTGACAGGAGATCCTGAAACCTACTGTGGGACACAGGGAATGACTGTTGTCAAACGTTGTTGCTAGGTGGCTCTTCTATTTTTTTACATTATGATAATTTTTTTAGAACACAATAGTTTATTTAAAAAAAATGGGTCTTTGTCCTTTGCAGTTTGTTTGAATGTAATAAATGGAACTTATTTATTTCCAAAAACCTAAATCTACGTGGCACTGTGCTTTTAAAAAATATGTTGAAGTATACAACGCTCCAGATTCATAGCCCAAAAGCATTATAGGATTACCTGTGTCGTAGATGCCCATAGACCAAACTCAAGAACACACCCAGATCAAGAGAGAGAATTTAAACTCATCAAAATTCCCACCCCACTGGAAATCGAACACTCCCTTCGAACGGCAGCGGCAGTCCGACATAGTAACCACTGCGATATACGGGTAACACTACGGCACATGCAATACTTTCAACCTTAACATTTCAAAATAGAATAATCTATTACTTATACAGAAATCTCAAACTCTAGTAGCGCCCTCTATAAGTTTGCGCCGCATTTCCCAGTGATGCATCTATAATGATACAATAATCTTAATGTAATTATAAATTGTTAGTAAATTAAAAAGAGTAACAAACTGGCTAACCACATTCCTTGCTGGTGGGTAATGAATTTCATATTAACATACTACTCCACCCTGGTCCGTCCATGAGCTGAATAGCCGTTTGAATGGCGTCCCTAATTAATCCTTACGTCGAACGAACCGCGTTCGTAGCTGGATCAAAAGAAGCCTTCTAATGGATATTTGAATGCGATAGCGTATTTACCTTTGGGATTGATCGACAAATGTTTGAAGGCTGTGTACCTCAGGTGTTAGTGACTTAAATACTTCAAGCGTTATAAAAATATTTTTTCACTAATTTAAAACTATATTTGGTTTAATTTTAGTACTGATAGCAGAACTAAGTAGCAATCGTAATGTGTAAATAATTCGATTTTTTATGTTTTATGCTGGTAAGCGAAAATACGAGCCATCTAATAGTAAGCGGTCACTGTGACCCGTGGACGTCAGTAACACCAAAGGCATCGCCATTGCGTTACTGGCTAAAAAGGAGGGGAAAGGCAGAAAGTATTCGCTTAAGCTCCTGCCTCGCTCAAGCGCTGGATCATCATGATCCCAACTCATTTTACGGCTGATTCTAGCAAAAGTGTGGTAGTTAGGCAGCCAGGGTTCAGATCTACTATTAAGCAGGGGGCTTCTGTCGTCTCTTACGACACGCTGGTGTACTAGGATGAGATTGGGGTTAGTATTCTAGGTCGCTACAATACGGCTAGATTTTATTTTTAATCTCTATTACCATTCATGAGTAATAATTAATATTGTCAAAGAACTCGTACCTACTTCCGATGATGAAACTTTAATTAGTTAAAGTAAAAAAGTCAAGTTTTTTTAGTTTCATAGATTATAATTCTAATGTTAAACATTTTGTTATTATGTTGTTTTTTTTTGTTAGTATACTTAAACGTAAAAACTATCTATTAATTTAATATAGGTATGTATTTCCTATTAGATGTAGGTATAAAGTAAAAAAACTGTTACTGCATTTAAATATTTTAAATCCATACAATCGGACAGAATCGTGACCAAATGCAACAGATGTTCCACCCTCTTTGATCTCATATACGATCAAAGAGTACATTATCGGTGACCATAAATTAAAACATAATTATGCTAAATATCTTTAAAAGCCCCATCATTAGAAGTGATAGGAGAAGTTATTATGATTATTACAAGACATTATCTCTGTTAGTGATAACGTTGTCTCTTTAATGATACCTCTGTACGGAAGAGCGTTTTGTATCGTTCACTTCTAAATTTAATTTGTAACGTCCGTCAAATAGGTACTCGTACTAACATCAGGTAATTAATACTTAGAAGAAAGATATCATTAATCTATAGAAACTTATTTTAAATTTTCTTGTATTTAAGTATACACTACACCTACTTGAACTTTAGTAAATGATAAATATGTATACTGTAACCTTACGTCAGTACAAAATATAGAGGCGATTAAAATTTTTGCGTCCATAAAGCTCTAGAAAAGTAAATATTCTCTTATTTTCTTACTGAAGAAGAATGTTCGTTGTAAGTTACATTCATAGCACTTGATTAAAAATTAAGAGACCCGAATTAGCACTAAGTGTCAAGTCTAAGGATGGATGCAAAGACTGGCTAATTTTAAATGTAATTTTTGACAAACAAATCGACGGTCCCTACGTAGAAAGGGATATGTCAAAAACCGAGGTTTACAGGAGAGTGAAATAAAACTTCAAACCGCTCTAGAAAAAAATATATTTATAATTATAGTTTCAATTTTCTTTATGTTGTTTAATTAGCTTTAGGAAAGTTATATTAGTATTCATATACGCATATTTTAATGAATTTCTTGAAAAAACTGATAGATAACTGCTTCTACGCTACCATTAAAATCATACCATGTCGAGTATGTCTAACGTACCCGTTTATACTTCGCACATAAGAAAACAAAATTTCAAAATAGAATTTAAGTAAATGTTTTATGAAAACACAGGAATTTGTTATTATTTTCAAATGGATATCTTAAATACCTGAAATAGCTACCCGTAAATATTAAAAATTCGCTAATGGATACGTAACTCTTTATACGTGGCTTTAAAATATTAAGTTGGACTGTTTTTTCGAATGTAAAAAAGGACAAATATAATCAGCTGAATTTTGAAACATTCAAAATCACACTTATTTTAGATTAAATTTTCAGTCACCATTTACCAGTCAGCGCCTAAGATTAATTTTCTAAATTATAATTATAAATTATTTATCTAATCATCATGACAGTTTCTTCAGACTTATTAATATTACTTTATAATAACAGTTTCTTCACATTATTAATGATATTTTTATAAACTTTTCTTAATAATGTCACAGGGACAATGGATGGGAAGGAATAAAAGGCCGGCTTCAATAGATGATGTTTTGTTTTATTCACTACATAGGGTAACACTGACGACACGTTGACTCAACACGACGCTGTGCACTTTACTTCGCTTTTCTATTCGCTGCTCTTCCTTATTTCTTCTTCTTCTTCTGGTCCTCCTCTCGGATTGGCTTCCGAAACTGAACTATCGATGCCATGTTCAGAGACTTCCCATTTCATCTAACGGGGTTATGTAACCAGACCAGGGTTCCTTCTTCAAAGCTAGGACCGTTGGCCCGTCGGTCGAAGCGGGTTTTCATTCGTTAGCTGGCCTTATATCCTGCTTCGCTGATTTGCTCATACACGTCAACCATCGTGTTCCGTAGTTCCCTTGCGTAGTCAGTAATTTCTATCGGTGTATCCGGTGGAGCACTCGAGAGCAAATCGGCTAGCAGTCGCAGTTCTCTTCCAAAATTAGCGTACGCCGGAGTGATTGTTGTGGTCTCATGAACCGCAGTCGTATAGGACATAAGAAACAGTGGTATATATTCGTCCCAGTCCTTCTGATGATTATCCACCACTTTTGCCAGATGCCGTTCCAACGTTTGGTTAAATCTCTCAAACATTTCATCAGATTGCGGGTGATAACGTGTCTTCCTAGTTTTATGTATTCCCATGACTTTACAGACTTATTGAATTACTTACAACTCGAAGTTCCGTCCTTGATCACTATGCATCTCTAGTGGTACGCCAAATCTGCAGAACACTTCGGTAACAAGCTTCGTCGTTGCCACGGTGATAGCCTCCTGGTTGGGTAGTGCAAACGCTTCTGGTCATTTCGTAAAATAGTCCGTCAGTACCAAAATGTATCGATTTCCAGCATTCATGACTGGAAACGGTCCGGCTATATCAAGAGCCACTCTTTCCCAAGGAACCCCAACATTATACAGCTTCATCTGCTTCTAGTCTGCGGTCCCTTAACGGCTGAACAAGTTTGACACCGCCGACACCAGTTTTCTACATCGTCACGGCAATGTAACCAGTAGAAGCGTTCCTTGGTTTGGTGAGAGTTCTTCTTATCCCCAGGTCTCCTCCCGAAGAACAATCGTGATAAGTCTTCAAAACCTCGTTCACTTTTGCTCTGGGAACAACCATCTGAAGATGACAATCTTTGCCTTTATTCATTCATTTCATTTATTCATTCATTAGCCACCTGAAATTTCTCCAACTGCATCAGTCTGCATTAAACCACTGGTAGCCTCCAAAGATTGATCTTGACGAAAAATTAAGTATAAAATTATTTTTTTATACTGCTTTATAAACGTAAACTAAAACAATTCCCTAAATAAACTGAATTATTGCACGTATAATAGGCAAACAAGTAGGACATGTCTTCATGTACTTTGCACCGCGTTTGCACCGTGCGATATTTAAAACGCAGTACAAACCGTTAAGTTTTGATAACCGCATCTACGTCACCAATCCTTTATAACTATCACACTTCGCTGCTTTAATTCAAAACTACCACAAATCCAAAAATTACAAAAACGTTTTTATTCCAAAAATACATCTGTAATCCTTCATATTTTTATATTTAGACAAGACACCCATTGATTTCCCATTTTAAGTTACAGAAATAACGCAACCGTTACTTTTGAATTTAACGTTTTGAACGCGCGAAATATGATCTAAACTGCCATATTTTCAGTTGTGCGAATTTTAATTATTTTAAGCACGTTTCTTTTGTGCAAAAGTGCCATATCTCGAAATTTAATCTTTGTTACTCATTCATTTTATACAGAAGACGACCATATTTCGAAAAACTTCAGTATTTGAATAAAGGATTCATGTAAGTAGGACATTATTTTTAAATCAAAAGAACCATATTTCAAAAAGGGGTAGTTTTGCAGAGAAGATATACCTAAATTAACTTAATTTTTTTGATCAAAATAAACTAATGAACCAAAGTGTTCGTTTTGCATTTAAGTTATTTAATATGAAGTACGGTATTTAAAAATAGTTTTATTTTGAATATAAAAAACTACTTTATATTATTAATATTTAAAAATTAAAAGGGCCTTATTCTGGAATACACTACTTTTGCTTTTATTTAAACGGAGTTGTTTTAATACATAATTTAATGTTTTGAGATACATTACTTGAGCATTTTTTGTGCAAAAAGCATTGTTATCGTTGTAATTATAAAATTGTATTGTAGTTATAAAATGTTTCTACGGGTAATACGTAAACCATACATAATATATTATTGTAGGTATGTTTTTACGTATTAGGTATACGTAGAAAGTCAGAACCATAGGTATCTACTATTTCCGTAGGTTTAATAAATTAAGTTTAATTTAAGGTGATTCAGTATTTATTTTTGTTTACTAGGTATTTAAACTGATTTATGAAGTTAAGTCATTTTGAAAATGCCAGGCTCCTTTTGAACCATCATGTCATCATGATTTCAAAAGGAGCCTTTAGAAGAGAAAGATACCTGTTTTCGCTTACATACTTATTTCGCTTCGTCCACTTTCATTATTCCCTTCATACATGCTCTTCGGTTTAGGGTACCTACTCTTGACCTGGCCTTTTTTCAAGATGTCCCTGATTTGGTCACGTCCGCCTAGGTCTACCCCCTACCCCTTCCAACACTTTCATTCACACTCGCCTTATACACTTTTTCGAAAATCGTTCTTCATTCATTCTCTCGACATGGCCAAACCATCTCAGCATACCTTTCTCAATTTTTGTCACTACATTTTCCGTTTCCTTATCTCAGTATTTCTTATCCTGTTACTGTCCACTCAGTTTAACTCCTATGATACTTGTCTTGTTAACGCTCTCATCTCAACTAAATTTATTCTACTTTCATGTTTCTTCTGCCATACCCAAATTTTACTTCGGTACATGAGTGTCGGAATCAACACCCGCTCATGTACAGCCAAACGAACCTTGTTAGACACCTTCCGACTGTTTCTAAAGGAGTGCAAAGCTCACTGCAAATATCACTCTCGAACTTTCCATTAATCTTGTTAATAAAAATATTATTCCAAAATATTAAGAATCGTTCTTTACAAATCTGTGGGTACCTAACACTGATAAATAATTAAATTAAGAGAAACGTAGAGAGCAGTTTAGTGGGTGTGTGGTACACCCACGTAAGTAACTTTAAAGTACTCATACGTGTTAAAAAGTTTCTATTTTAAATATGGTTCTTTTGTGATCTCAAGTGTTCCTAATTGCATTTAAGAAACTATTTTAGCTATAAGGCAATTAAAATGTTAATTTTAATAGTTATTTTTGATTTAAAAGTTAAGAGTAGGAATGATAAAGAAGATTTCTCAAAAGTTTTGAATGTTTTCTTAATGTTTATAAAGTCTTTGTTTTATTTTGAGTTTTGAAAAACTTACGTTAGTTTTGATAATTAGTTTAGCTAATTTTATTAGTTTACTTTTATGTTTTCATTGTTTCACTAGAACTTAAACAATAATTGATGATTATTTTACAATAAATTTAACTTCTTACCGGTCTATGATTACTTAACAAATTTGGTGACATATCGACAGCAGCGCCACCTACCGGGTCCAATTGTGAATCTAAACCATTCTGGGATCCACCTGAAGACACACAAAAAATTTCAACCAAATCGGAACAGCCGTTTAGGAGTTCAGACCATTTGATACCAATAATAGTGTTACATTTTTCAAGTTAACATGTTTCAACCCCCGTATCTTTTACACCCTTACAACTATCGACTTGCAACCACCATAGTGCACGATGGGAGACTTGTACCTATTGCCACATACAAACAGTAGTCGTCTGCGATGCGTAGTTTTGGTTGTAAACTGAAATATAGGGACACACACCTCCAATTTTATATATATAATAGATAGATTTTGAGGGAAATTTTGATTTGTTTTGGATATCATTTTACACAGATGAAGCATTTTAGTTACTTTATTAAATTGCATGGCGATTTTTATTGTGTTCCTAAAAAAAATTATGGGCAAACATGATTAATACAATAATTTTTTTGACTTATGGTTGTTTTATTCCATATTTAGAATATTTCGCAAATATTTTTTATATTCAAAAGTAACTTATATGCTTATATCTCCGCTAGCATTCAGTTTATTATAAAATTACTTAAAACATTTAATGCAGTTTAAAAATGCGCTTCTAATGATGTATAATATGCATATATTTTATGTAAAATAAAAAAGCATCAGACAAAAAATACTTTTTTTTTTCTTTGTTTGGCTCTCCTGTAAAAAAGTATAATTTTGATTTGTGGTAGTTTTGAATTAAAGCAGCGACTTGTTCTCTTGTTCGATTTGTATGTACAGTAAAATACATCATATTTCAATAAAAATCTTATATGGTTATGTGCGTATGGACAATCTAAAGCCATATATGGAATAAAAAAAAAATGACAATTTTGACTTACTCTTATGTACGTAGGGACCGTCGAAATGCATCACAGATGCAGCTTTATTAATAATATTAATATCAGAGATAAAACTGTATTTAAAAAAATAGAATGGATTGACGTAAGTACATTAAAAGTGTTATTGGCCATTTGCGAAATTATATCTTTAATTGGGTTATGTGCACAAGAGTTGCATACAAAATAAGAGTAGCAGAACTCTTCCCCGCCGATAGTTAATAATACCCATTACAATTACGCAATTAAACGCCTTAGCGTAAAGTAATAATGACTCAATTGATGGAGCTTCCAGTTTTTGCAACAGAACTCTTGTTGAATCGGCCATTATGTTATTTCGAACTTACGTTGATCGCGAAGCCGACACATTAAGGGGCTCATTTTAAAACAGGGAAAAAATATGAAATACAGGCATCACTTCTTCGTAGCGGTTGGTTTCGTTTTATTTTAAAGATAGTGTGAATTTAGGTTTCATAAAACAAATAGAGTCCAACATCAGAACGTATAATGTTGATTATAATACTAAAATAATAAATATTCGTAAAATTACTCCAATTTAATATATTTCCTTATCTTTGCATCTTCAGACAAAGATAACAGTAGATACATACTTAAGGTTGGTATTATTGACCTATCTCTGGCCATATTTGGAACTACATAGTTTCCAGAAGCTTGTCTGTCACAGTTCAAATCAAACCATAACATCATTTACCTTGACATAGGCACCTACCGGCCAATATCGCTAAAAATGTCCAGTGCTCACCAATATGAAGTGAACTTTGTGTTGATTAAGACGTGGTACATTTTAGAGTAGGTTGTTGTGCGGGTGGCAGGTCAAGTTAAGGCGGTGTTGGTATCGGCGTCAATGTCACTTACGTGCTTAACCCGGCGAGTGGATGGAGGAAATGATGGATGAAGCAGCAACCGGGCCGTTGCTGAAACGTAGTGTACGAAACGGAATTATATAGAGTTGTAAGCACAAATTAAGCTAAAACGAGAATGTTGTTTTGTTAGAATCATTGGCTTTTATTAGTTCCTGATAGAATTGTACGTAATAATAAAGATCTAGTTAAATATTATATATAAAGTAAAGATTGTTTACATATTTGAAACAAAGTGCTTGAAGCATTTTACGTTTAGCACGAATTATAAATAATCCAGCAACTAAACAAAAAAACTGGTACGTGGAGTCCCTACGCGGACTTCGCACGATGAAAACCTAAACCTAAAGCGGTGTTATTTTAATATTTTTTTAACGTAAAGTGTATTATTATTATGTATCCGTCAATATCTTACATTATCTTCTGTTTGTCAAACATTTCTTATAAAGCAAAAATCGGTGAACTCAAAAAATATATTTAGCACAAACTTAGTTGTAGCAGCTCTACAAATATATCCTCGTTCGCTCCGGACCCTCAGCGCGCACCAAATTCCAAATTGTTTTTGACTGACAGCTAAATGTAAGTTAGCATTGTTTGAGCGACGCACCGCAGCCTTCGGTTACCCGGCTCTTTCTATAATTATTTCTCGTTTCCAATATAAAAATACCCAAACGTGCCTCGGAAAAGTGTTACGGCCGTATTGAGTTTCAGTCGGAGTCGACGTATTGCGACGGGTACCTATGTTATGTAAGATATTTGCCAAATAATGTTGAGCATGTCTCAATGTTATGTTTTTAAATGATTTTATTAAGTTATCTGCAAAGTAAAATAAGTAAGAAAATCAGTGTGATTTAAACGTTGTACTCCCGACTGAAATTAGTCTAAAAATCTTGAGCCTTAAGAAATTAATTATCAATTGCTTCGGTGAAGGCAAACATCGTGAGGAAACCTGCACACCGAAGAGTTCTACATAATGTTCTCAAATAAAATAAGTAATAGGATTTAATTAAGAGTAATTTGAAAACAACATAGAGTTTCTGAGTAGATACTCGTAGCTAGGTACAATGTGTCCGTTATTACAGAGGTTTTTGACTAAATTATGTTCTTGTACTTAGATATTTAGGTTCTGAAAGATAGATTTGAATAATAAATCAATAACAGTACCCTAGTTTGACCATTTTTATATGCAAACAAATATGCATATGAAAGGTAAATTTAATTTACAATACATTATATTATTAACGGACGGACGGACAAACAGACAAACAAACAGACGAACTTTATATGACTCATTAATATGGGATCTATTGCGTTCATACATACAACCAACAAAAGTTTTTCTCAAATATTTTCCGTCTGCAAACATAGATTTAGATTACAGTTTGAATAGGTATACGTAATGTTATTTATACATAGGTATATCTATCTATATTTTATTACTTACGCTTTTTGCTCGTCCGGCTTTTCAATTAACAAGTAGCTATCTGCTAGTAGTTTTTAAACTTTGTTCCAAGCTTTAATTACTAATGGCGGATAAGTTAAAAGTTTCGGATTCAGTACGAGGGATAGCGAGCAGCAAAAATTATCTTCAGCTTTTCCAATTTATTTATTTAAAAATGTTGTATGTTCATTGTAGTTAAGCGACGTGGTTGCCAAAGATTTTATTTAATGTTTTTTTTTTCTTTTTACAGGTAATAAACGACAGGGGACTGAAACATAGATGCATAGAAGCTTAACACAATATTGGAGCAAAATTAAAATATACCTACTGTATTCAGTTATTTTTTTAATCACCCTTCCCTGCGTTACCAAAAATAATTAGGAAATTTCCAAGTAGGTATACACAATGAGATGAGAGCAAATACACATTCTGCTTTGCAGCTTCACAGAATTCCATCCTTTTACTCAAATGTATCTTACTAATGCAACTGACTCTTGCAAAGGTATTTTACTCTTGTATAATATCTTATCTTTAAAAAATGTGGGTTTTCTACGCATAGTTTTCCAACCCCTCAAGTTCAAATTGAAATCATATAACCTGAATAATTTGTAAATACTTATTTTTACCTTATTCATGTCGTTTATTGATTTTACCACAGTTTGTTTCGTAAAGGAGCTTTAACTTAGAAAAGAAGAAACGGCGAGACTCTGCAGCGTAGGTACATTTAAATATAGTTATCTTTTACTATAATTTTATCAAACTCTTTTTCGTTTAGTCTTTTAGCATAATCGTTGAAGTTCATTCACCAACAATTGTTTGCAAAGCAATTAATGAAGTATAGTAAGTATCGTCAGCTCACATGTCAGCCAAAAGCAAAGAATGTTTAGTATATTAGAGAGTGAGTGTCGAAAGGGTAAGTTCAGTTTGACAAGGGGCGACAGTTTGACTAATGTGTTCACTGTCACTTTCTTTAAGGCGATGCCGCTTAGAGAAACAGGGCAGATTTAGCACAACCAGTAGAAATACTATCAGCAATTAACTAGTTACATAACCTTTAAGTCTATTGAAGAATTGGAAGGCTAGTGAGAAGTACAACAGTGGTCACAACACAAAACGTTTTGTACCTAATTCTGAAAAAATATTTTTATCCTATCCTAGTCCCCATTTGAGTCTTGTTCTAGGTCGGTCACACTTGTCATGGGTGGCAGCGGAAGGTTGGTATAATTCAATAAAAAAAATTAAGTATGACATAATTGATCGCTACTATTTTTGGCGTAATTTTGTGTTCCGAGTTTGCGACTCATAGCCTTCAGGTACAAACGATTACGCAAATAAAAAAACAACAGCTTCCGACGTTGCTTAACTGATAACTCGGTCAATCACTTCCAATTAAAACGAGCCGAACGATTATGCGCGAGATGGATACCTGCTTACTCCGTCACTTTCTACTCTATGAGTTCAGTGTGCGACAGAAAGTATCGACAATCGACATAACTTGTATTTGTAGACTAGACTTGTAATGTAAACCCACTGTCGCGTCACTTTACTTCTTTCTATCTGTAAACATATTATGTAATATCCTTAGCACACAGAAAATAGCATTATTAGTTAATGCAGGTGTTAATTACATCGCACGCGATGTACGGAACATTTCTAGGTATTTTTTTAAACTTATGAATTTTGGTATAGATCCCTATTTTTTTTATAAATATAGCCCATTTTACGCAGTAATTGAGTATAAAGCATTCTACTGGTAATTTTATTTCAAAATCAATCAAAGCAAATAATTATACAAAAATATAAAATCATTTATATTTATACTTATAAATACCATTTATATTTATACCTACTTATAAATCCATACTTGGATATCCAGAGAGAATAGAATAAAAAACGAATTCATATTTTATAACTTGCTGTCATAGGTGTGTAACGTGCTATATGAGATCCTTAACAGCGCCATCTATGGAGTACTATAAATTTAAGGCTTGAGTGAAAGTTGTGCAATTTAGCCGACAGAAATGGTAGCGCTGGTGAAGTAGGAATACATAAACCAGGAAAAAACGTGTACGAAATATACGCGCCGTCTGTATTACATTGGTTAGACTATATCTGTATTATGTAGGTACATATAATCATGTATTATGCTCTCTATGCCTATAATAAAAAAAACTGTAGCTTATTGTCTTCTGTGTATGGAAAGTATTCGAGAAAAAAATCTATTAATTGTGTAATTAATTGCTGTTTAAAAGTGTTGTGTTTGTCTTTCTTCACACTTTTTCACGACCACTCATCACGATCATTATTAACTGTAAAAATGCTTAACCCGGTTATCGAGCCCATGATCCATCGCTTTGTTATCAGGTTCAAACACCTGGGTTACGGAGCAGTCATGCTGATGATGATAGTAAAATTTTATATTTTATTATACCAGAGAACTTGTTCTTAGTAACTAATAGTAAGTACACCTTGAAGTCATCAATCCAGGCTCTCAGACTTTTAATTTGTATCTTCGAGAAATTCGAGGACAAAGCAAAGATTTAAGGGTCAAAATTGTAGTTCCGTAAATCTTTTAAACAGTCGGCAATTAGGGCTACAACAGCATTAGGTATGTTTCACACCTCTTACTCTATTCTAAGTTAAATGTTAGCCGTGTGCAGTTAAATGGCTTCCGAGTACGACAGTATCTGATGTCCTCTATTACTCTCCTCTACCTACTTTTAAGTTGTTTTGTGCCAAATTACCTTAAGCATTACTCGTAATTGTAATAAAGTTTGGTTTTTTACCTAAATAGCTTGATGTTGTCGCTCTACATTTATGGACGAAATTTCAATACGATTTGGTCTGGCGTTTATGTAAGCTAAAATAATACCAGATGACCGAGGTAATGTAAACAAGCAATTCTTGTAGATATATACTGCTACTGTTGTCCGTCTATGGAATTCTCTACCTCTATCTATCCGAAGCTCTTAATTACTGGGCATTTTTAAAAAGAGAGTTCAATAGTATTATTTAGAGATGTAGGTATATCCAGCTATTCTGTTTTTGGCATTTATTTTAGTAAGTTTATGTATGTGTGTGTATGTATGTGTTATGTTTTTGTAATTGCTGTTTATATGTATATAATATTGTTTAACATGTATTTCGTTCATTAATTGTACACCCCTCCATTTTTCTTTCTTTAAACATGTCCTCTACCCAAAGGTTGTCTGGAAGAAATCGCTGTCTAGCGATAAGACCGCCTTTTGTACTGTGTATAATGTAAGCTGATGTGAATATTATCTTGTGTGCAATAAAGAGTATTCTATCTATCTATCTATCCATGTAATATACCTATACTATATATTATATAACGATCAATAACATTATAGGCATCATGGCTACGTTGTTGGTCACGAAAGAAGAGCGAAGAGGACAGTGGCTTCAACCGATTAATGATCCACTACAGGACGCGCATAGAGATGCGCTAGGCCTCTTCAGTTTGAGGAGAGCCTCATAACTGAGGGGTTCTAGAGCATACTCCACGCTGATCCATTGTGGATTTAATGGCATTGTGTGGATTGGTGGAGAGGTTAGTGGTCAACTCAAGCGTCGGAAGTTTTTATGCCGCCCGAAGGCCTCCGACATAGCTTAACAACTGGTGTCTAATGATAACAGCCGGGCCGTCTGTTTTACGTACCCTCTGAAGCACGGAAAGTCTGAAGGACGGTCATCCTTCCAACTACCGACCGCGTCTGCAGTTGCTTGACTCGGCTGATCACTTATGATCGACGCAAGCTGCCGGGCTATGAGCGCTTCAAGGAAACGACTAGCTGATGTGTACCTAAATCTCACTCGAGCGGGCCTGGTACAGATTTAGGAACACTTATTTGCGCATCGATCCCTCTTCAATATACAGTTACTTTGAACCCAAATATGTCAATACATAATGTATAAAAATGTTATTGGAGTGAGACTTGTACTACGGTGTTTATAAGTTATACCAATGGAATTGGGATGGATCACTTAAATGTCAGCGATGACAAAAATTAAAAATCATACAAAATAAATTAACCTGTTTATTGTCATTTCGTTTCGAAACTTTATAGTTTGAAGTTCATACAGAACACAGTCTTGAATATATCGTAACACGCATTTCTTTTAAAGGATTCCTATACCTAGTTTTTTTAGTTTTTTTTTTTTCGAAAATAGATAAAGGTCTTGTTACATCTTCACAAACACACTTAAGACCATTTTGTAACGATTAATGGATGGAATGGATTAATTATGTAATCCATCGATTCGGTCGATGGAAGAAGCGATCTAAATAAATTTTATGATAAATTAACTAATCAAGGAGCTTTCTTAAAGGAAGCTAAAGTCACGTCACACTACACGTGACAAAATCTAGTGCGGTAGCCGTCTTTCCCATCAGTAGGGCAAGGCCATAGTAGGTATTACAGATTTTTAAAATTGATTCCCAAAAGGGTTAAAGCGTTATTAAGTAGGTACCTATATAAAACAAAATTCATCAATCTAGGTATCTACCTACTTATCTGTCAAAGTTATATTAAATTAACTATAAGATATCTGAATAGTGCAAATAAAATTATTGAGAGACTTGAGTTTGCTTAATTTTTTAGGATAATCTAAGCTGGTAGGTATTTAACTCTAACACTTATTATTTTTAGCAAGTCCTAAAACTTTCTACTGGTCATAAATTTTATCTACAGTATTCCTTACACGTTTTCAAAAAACTTGGAAAGTAACGAGAATTTGTATAATTCCTGAAAGTTTTCACGTGAAAACTTGCGAAGTTTCGCTCTACGTCCCACTTTTCCAACTTGCGCCGCCAATAAGCGGCGCCGGTCTCACGCAGGAAGCCCCGCCCACCGCGTTGCAATACGCATGCTTCCGCTGCAACGCAAAGACAGTTCCATCCCGCTCTCGCTCACTCGTATATCGAACTGCAGGGAGTGATAAGGACAGCAAATGCATTTCCCGAGATTATTGCATGCAAATTTTTTATTCAATTGCAAATTAAGTGTTGAATTAAGTCATTATGTATTATTATATGGAATCACGAGAAGTCGTTGGGAACAAAAAGCTAAGGAGCTGTATTAAAGATCGGGCAGGTAATTAATATCTGTATTATCTTGCAGTCCTTTTTAAGATGAGCCATTCATATTGAGTATTTGACGTGAGGATTTTTTTCTTCGTATAATGGTCTATTCTTATAGTTGAGATTAGCTATCAATGCATGTGACCTTTTCATTTTCTTAGCCAGGTTTTTTGATGAAAACCCTAAAATATTGGAAATACTTTTTAGTAGTAGGCACCTATTGTCGGTAGATCTAAATGTTACAAACTTAGATATTATTTAATAAATGAATTAGGTACCGCCTTACAATAAAATGTTCTTAAAACTTAACAATACCAATTACTAACATTAAATTTATCACAACTATGTATGATAGATCGTCTCAACAAAACAATGATATTGTGTGAATATGAAGCTATGATAGGTTTGAACCATCGCAATGGCTTAACAAAACAAAATACATAATATTCTGTGCACTCAACTCTAATGGCGAAGTTGTTACACTAAGTTATTTGAAGAACTTATACGACTAGTAACAACATAGGAGCAATTAATAAATTAAGATAAATATTAATTTCATAACGATTTCACAGTACCTACCCTAACTACCCTACCTAGCCTACATACCTACCTACTACCGTGCGTAAGTACCCACGGCGGTAGGCTCTACATCTCACTCACGAGCTTTATTGGATGAATAAATAAAAAAATTAAAAAAATAAATATAAAAAAAATATATAAAAAAAATTTAAAATGTGTTAAAAAATAAATTTTAAATGTGTTATGAGAAATACACATGAGCATCGTTGATGAATTGACTGCTTGAGTATTCTATAGATATCAATATTTGATGACATGAGTGTATAAGCGTTTATTTTATTTTATGGTTAATAATATCCAAATGAAATACCCAAGGTACCAAGATAAACTTATGTACCTATCAAATTAACTAAGTGTTAGTACGTAAAAGAAAACTTTGTGCAATTCAGTATCAAGGTTTCTGAATAAAGCACTTACTTACCCAGTTGTCTTGGGTATAATTCATTATGTACCTATTTAGGTAGGAACTTAAAGTAAATAAGTTTCATGCGATGTAGGTACATATCCTTACTTTATGTTTCAAACCTAATATAGAGATACGATAAATCAATATAATAATGATTATTAAATAGAAGGTTTATTGACGTACATTATGTTTTCAGGTTTTACTTGTAAAAATAGTACTTAGGTAAATAATGGATCACGTCGTTTACTTAAGTAATATACATATTGTTATAATAAGATGACTGCAGCTGAAATAAATCGTAAATGTTTCAATTGTAATACATCGAAGGACGTATTTCTTCGTTAAAGAAAAATGGGACTGTCTCATTCGTTAGTTAAGCGACACCTTTTATATCAAAATTTACATGCAGGACCAAAAAAAATTTACTTTTTAAAAAATATTCCAATCAGATTATAATAATATAACCATGTGTATTTCCAACACGAAATACCAACAGAACGTTTGAAAAAATGACTTGACATTCTAACATACCTAATTAAATACCAATAAACGATTTCTGAATCAACATTAATGGTTTACTATCCCTGTCTAGTACATAAAGTGAGAAAGGGACACGACACTCACCCTTAACTCGTAAATAATGTTGGAGTCAGACAGTCACAGTTTGAGTAATGTTTTAGAACATGTGCGTGTTGTCGCCGGACTGGTCGATTATTAAGTTGTAATAAATTTTGTTGTTCTTGTAGGATTTCCAAATGAATCAAATGTCCCGGGATATTGTTAGTTTCACCTGAAGTCATTAACTGAACTACGTATATCTTTAAGTCACCCATAATCACAGAAATGTTATTTATGTCATCAATGTTGTTATAAGTGCATACTACATTTTTCAAAAGAATTAGTCGGTTTTGGCAAACGGCATTAAATATCATTTTTGTTTTTTGTTTCTTTTGTTTTTTCTCAAAACTTACTTAGGTATATTCTTCTTTTAAGCTTATTTAACCATAGTGGGTTATTCTAGAGTATTTCTTTATGTTTTACTCACTCTTTTCATGTCTTATTTTAGTTGTCTTTTCTGGTTTATATTTACGACAATTCATAGTTCTGAAACAAAGTGAAGATGCTTTTATTCAATATATATATATAATATAATAATAATAATATTTATTGTAGGTACACCAAAAAGAAAATATTACTAAAATATCGAATAAGAAAATTCTAATAATTTGAAATAATATTTCCGTAATAATGGTCACCCTACTATGCGGTTACGATACTGTCCTTTGGGAGAAGAGGTGAATTTCGAAAGAACGACGTAGGTGTTTCCTATTTAATTTAGTTGAAATTTATGTGACTTATTGGAGATTGGTAGATGCTGATAGGTAGATCCTGGTAAATGAATAACGTCATTATTTTCTAATACGAATTCTAAGCTACTTAATTAGAAAATTTTCGCTATTGAAAATTTACAACCAGTTTTAAAATGAACTTTTCCCAAATTGCAATTCAATTTTTTTAAGTGTTTAATTTTTTCATTTTTTTCATCACAACAATTAACCAGGTATCACCGCTCGTTAATGAAACGAAAATAAACAACCTTGCTAGTGTCATTGGCTGTGAAAATCTAAGATGTATTTCCTTGTTCTCATCATCGCCTTGAACCAACGTCGCTAGCCTGCTGAACCGACCTAAGATGAACCCCGGAAGGAGGTCTAGTTCTCTCCTCTAACTGACAATTACAAGGCTTTCCTTAGTTTCACCTTATGACTGAGGAGGCCATACCGGCAGCTGTTTCAGTGTGGATTGGCGAAGACATTAGAAGCCAACATAATGTAAACACGCAACAACGTAGGTACATACGCAACATAACGTCGAATGTTTTTATGCCGCTCAAAGGCCTTATAATGACAGCTATGCAATGATGACAAACGAGGCTGAGAAGGGTGAGAGCGATAAAGTTAAGGTTATAATATATTTTTTTATAGCCTAAAGGGCTGACATAAAGCATACGAGCCACCTGTAAGTGGTCATCGTCAACACCAGGGGAGTCGCCAGTGCAACGCAGGCCCTGAAGGAGAACTCTTTTTACACCCTTTTTGAAGAACCCCATGTCATAGCGCTCCAGGAATACCTCGGAAGGAAGTCCATTCCACAGTTTGCAGGTACGAGGCAAAAACGATCGTGAGAATGGACCGCAGAGGTTCTCCACGAGTCCAATCGATGTGGATGGAACTTCAATCTTCAGTGGTGTAATGATGGAGGTGGTGTATCTATGATTCAACTAATAAAATAACTGGAGCAATTAAGATGCAGTTTACAGAGAATGAATGCCTTAAACTGACACATTTCAGTTGCAGCTTTAAGCAAGTCATTCAGGATCAGAAACAATGACTGTATAAGTTTAACGTCTTTGAAGCACTTATTTTAATGCAAGGAGACTACAAAGTCACCTTAAAATGTAAGTCTAGTAATCATGCTGTAACGCAGGCACATTTTGACCTAGGATGGTTTATAGTGAACTATTCCAGAGCAAAACAAGCAAAGCACAACATAGCTTTTACAACCAAGACCAAAAAAGATTTTGTTGCAGTCTGTCACAAAACAAATAAAAAACCAGGTTTAAAATAAAATTAAAATTAATTACCCTTGACAATTCTTAAGCTAACAATCTGCATTTAAATATAGAATAATCTAGTGCAGGGTATATGAAGAATGCCGGCGCGTAATTTTTATTCCTCACATGTCACGTAACTCGTCATGATGCATGGCGAATGTCCGCTTTTCCCGACTCGTACTAAGTACTGTGTATGAGGAATTATTTTAATGCACTCCAGACGTCCGAACGTAATTTTTATCCTCTTTACGGGCAAGGTGCTTGTCGCTCGAAAGTAGGGACCCCTTTATAATCATATTATAAATTTTCAAGGAGTAAAGTTTACTTGAAGTGCGAAGTTTAAGTACCTACCTCGAAAATAAAATAGAGTATTTTTAGTTAAGGCTGGCGAGCCAGTAGGTAACTAATTTTTTTCTTTTACCTTTTCTTTCTTGGCTGGCAGCGCATTGGTGATACTTTTCTATTACTGACGTCCATAAGCGACTATGATGACTTAACATAACAGTTACACTTGTTAATTATAATAGATACCAATACAATGTAGAGACGTTTGTGTATATGAAAAAAAAATTATTTACGTCAATTTTATTTCATTTTCCACCTACATTTTTTGGGATGAGAAATCCACTCTCAAATCCAAACCAACCTCTCCTTCCAATGATGCACTCTTTTAAGCAAAGGATAGGATATGACACCTGGTGCCTTTTGTTGGAGGTCTCTGATCACTGTTCCTTCCACCCACAAACTGACTGGTAACGATGGTAGGTTAACGTTCTTGGCGAGATGACATTTCTTCTTCCATCCTGAAATGTATGCAGTGTCCGGAGAGCCAGTGATATGCTGGCTTCATGCTTTCTTCTTGGCTAGCAAAGTTGGTGATGCCTTTTGTGTGACGGGTGTCCATTGACGGTAATGGCCACTTACCATAGGTGGCCCGACTGCGCGTTTCTCAGCTAAAGACATAAAACCCCCTGCTTCCGTGAGATAAACTAGAATCTAGTTTATCTCATAGTCTCTCATAGTCTCTAGTTTTTATGATTGTTTTTTTTCAGGGTTCTAGTAACTAGATGATACCTAATATGTAACGTGTTGTTATGGTTCGATATCTTCAGCACAAATGGGTACTTACTCCATTTCCACTTTTTTCTGAGGAAGAATAAATAAGTAGACTATACATTGGTTGCTGACACAATGAAAGATATTATAAGTAGGTAATCCTGCAACCCATGCTGGTAAAAACTTTTATGGACATTGAATACCTAATATTTATTTTTATATAGTTACCTAGGACTTCTACCATACTTTCGTTTAACGAATAAATATAATGATTGTTGAAATATACATTTTACTGTGAAATTATTCATGTTTACAGTAAAAAAATGTGAGGTACCTAATTCAATCATTCATAAAATATATGACAGTAATAAAAAGAAGGTACGTATAAACACTGTAGAATTTTAAAAAATCTATAAAATAATATTCATCATAATTAAACCAAAAAATTCGACATCATCGAACCAAATAAGTCAAAACACAATCGAATCATCAATAAATCGCACCATTGAAATCGGAGACGTATTACGTGTAGCACGAGCGGAGCGGAAGCGGGCGCGGGCGCGCACACGTGGTGGCCGCTCAGGTGCGCCCCGCCCGCTCGCCCCGCCCCGCGTCGCCGCTCACCTCGCCGTAGCGCCGTCAGACGCGCCTGCACTCGACGCTCGAACGCCGGGAAAACACGAAACGTTTTCCGCCGCGAACGCGCAACGAACTTTCGACAGTTCAGTCTCGTCCCGACTCGTATAGTTTTACGATTTTCGGTTTTAATTTTTGCGATTTTTGTGCTGTGTTAAATTCAACTTGTGGGATGTTTGTGATTTTTCGGCTATTATTGTGATTTTTCTGAGCTGTGGTCACTCTCGAAATAAATAGAGTGAGTATTTTTTTTTTGTTTTTTTCTGGTATAATAGACGTTTAAGGTATTAAAAACGGTGTAATTGGAATAATTGAAAATTATTTCCAATTGATATGATTATACAAAGGCAAGATGTCGTAAAATCAAAGCGTAGCGCAGTAAATCTTATGGGCCGTCGAGGATTTCAACTGTCCACTCGAAGAAGTTTATTATATCTTTTGAACTTGATTTTAATAGCGTTGGAAACGATCATACCTTGCCAACTGCTCAAGAATACACTTGAAGATATGATTTATTTAATGGAAAGTTTACGATCTGTAATTCAGTTAATCTTTAAAGTTTTCATTTAAGCGATGAATTGAAAATAAATAACTAAAATTTAAAATTACATGGGTTCATTATAGTCTCAATTTTAATATAAATACTATAGTCAGTAGGTAGGTACTTAATATAAATAAGTTTTTTTTATTTTCCATACACTTATTTATAAAATATTAAATAAAAAAAACCTACAGATTTTCAAAAATTCGTAAAGCAAGTCCAAAATTCACTTTCAGACCTAAATAAATATAATATAATATATGTGGTTTAAAACGGCAATTTGGACTGCATCAAAGGACATTAGAAGTAAGCATCGCTGTAAAAAATACAAGAAAAACAAAAGCAATGAAATCGTCCGGCCCATTTAACGCGGACCGGACGGAGTGACAAAAATTCTAAACTGAAATAAACTGAACACATGTTGTCTGTATGTCATGCGAGGGAATAGAGGATTAAGAGTGGGAAACAATTATAGGATTATAATTTCACTTAATGAATGCTGTTAAACGTTATGTGTGATGGATTATTGTCACCATTTTAACATTGTTTTCAATTTTACAACGTCGTTAGAAAACGTGAAAACTTTTGTTTTTCTTTCTGTAGCGTTTAAATATTAAGAACCAACATTAACAATGATATAGATATAAAAAATATATCAATAGATATTAGGTATAAAAATGTAGTAGGTATTTACGCTAAGAGTGTATAATCACTTGTACCTATTGCCCACTTAACTTTTATGGAGTATATTTTTAATGACTCGTGTTCCTCGGTAAATAAATAAATAAAAAATACTTTAGAACGCATCCTTTGTTAATCTTTATTTTACGTAGGAACCTTAATGTCTCATTACTTTTAAAGTCGTAAAAAACCAAACAGTTAGGTACATGGTTTTATCACATCTCTATCGTATTCGTGGACACCATCACTAATTCACGTAGCTCCTTACTAATACGTAATTTTCATAAATATAATGGCTTAATAAGATATTCAGTTTCATCAAAAACATAACACAAACCAATAAGGGTAACCGTCGTAAACGTTGAACACAAAAATGTCGTCATTCCGCCAAATTCACACATTTGTCATTCGTTTCGGTTGTACGACAAATAAATCGAATGCACAATGACTGCTAATTTGCTCATAAAGATGTATGCACCGGCGAAGTTCATAAATCGGGCCGAGTCACATTCGGCCTACCGCTTACACTCATAAACCTCTGCGGACACTTTTATAGCCCAACCACGTGGCGGAGACGAGATTTTTTCAGCACTTGACTCCACATCTGTAGCGCTCCCAATACTAATTTATTGTTTGTTAATAGACCCCCCAGTTTATTAGTTGTTATGTATGAACAAGTCTATTGGAATATCACCTGATTCTGCAATAAATAATTAAAAATATCACACATTGACGCGCTCTAGTCATCATTTTTGATATACCTTTTATAAACAGCCGAGATTCAAAATTATTTTATTCTTGGCAACTGTTAATAAATCTGACCATCTTTTAACTCTTGGCAATAAAATATCTATTAAATATGAAGGTGTACTGATATTGGTATATATCGGTATGCCTATTTCTTTCATAATAATAGATTATTTTCTTTTACCTCTACGTTTAACTTACAAAGTGTGAAAAGTTACGCGTAGCCATGTTGAATATAATATTTTCCAGACGGTCTCAAACTTTATGATCCAGAGAATCTCACACCTAGAACATACATAAAAGATAAAAGATTTTTGGTCATCCTAAATGTAGTTGGTATTGTGTAGTATATATTATGTAGTAGGTATTATGTAGGTATGTAGAAAAGCAAAGCAATACTTACAAAGAGTTTAATTATGATAACGATAAAATGAGCAACCGTAGTTTCAAATAGTTTGTCAATTCAAATTTTTTTATTTCTTTTTAATATTTTACTATTTAATAAACAATAAAACATAATTTAATTTAATAGTCAATTCAGTAATCGTCTCCCATATCAGCCATCGGTTTTGTAACATAATGGCCTTTTTCTGCTACATAGGTACCTACGGCTTTCCACAACAGATTGGATAATCTTTGGGCTATTCAGTTAGTTAGTAAGTTGAGTCAATTAGTTAGTACTTCTTCTTAGTTTGGATGTTATCTCACAATATTAGAATTGATAACAATGTTGAAGTAGGAGGTGACTTTGTAATTGCAATACACACACGCGTGCAGCACTTAGGTATTGAATGTAAAATGATATTAAAAAATTACGAAATGAATTCCTTTAGCCACGTTAAAACCCTCATGTACCTATATTAAAACAGTAATTAGTTGGACTCATGTTCTAAGCGGCGAGTAAAATATACAAATAAAATGTTAGAAAAACATTTGCGTGACAATTTTTTACAGTTCGCAGCCGTTAAAATACCAATCTGACATTCATTACTTACTACAGTTTGTTAATTAGGAACCAGCGTCAAGTCTATGATTATAAAATAAATATTAAGTACGTACTACAACAAATACTTACCTATAATATTAAGGGCATAATAATATTAAATAGTTACGAGATTTATTGTCAAAATACATTTCATGTTTTTTTTAATATTAGATACTGTATTTTCAATAGACTTCTACACAGACATTCATCATCTATAACAAGACATTGCTTGACCAGCTAATGTGTCTCATTTCATCGCAGGTCCATCAATCAAGCTCCACTCTCAGAGGACAATTGAACGAAACCGCGAACATCTGCAGCACTTAACATGTCCAACTAGACCATTCAGTGTCTGTCTGAACGATGACAGCCCTTGAGTAAATTTAACAAGAAACTAATAGAAATTGTTATCAATGAACGACTTAAACTACAACGCAGGAATGAGTTCCTACCAATTCGTCAATTCCCTGGCTTCGTGCTACGGGAATCAGGCCCCGGGTCGTACTGGGACTCCGGTAGAACAAGCTGGGCATCCGGGTCTGCCGACGCCGGGCGCAGAATACTACAACCCTAATGCCGCAGCCAGCGCTTATCCAAACGCGTGCTACTCGCCGCCGCAGGTCGGACATCACTACTCTCAACACCCGTACGCGACACCTGCTGCCGGCGCGCACATGCAACCGCAACCGATGATCGATTACACCCAATTACATCCGCAACGGCTGGGCAGCACCGCAACACATATGCATCAACATTCGAACCCAAGTCCCGGGGCATTGTCGCCTAATTTGATGTCCACCCCACCGAACCAAGCTGCTAGCGGTAGCTGCAAATTTGCAGACTCGACCTCTACTACGGGAGTTGCTTCACCGCAAGACCTGTCCACTTCTTCCGGACCAGGTAGAACTTCCCCCGGGTTTGGGAGCGTCGGTGGACAGAACACCGGATCCAGCACCAAGCTTGGCTTGACTACGCCTATCGCGTCCCCAGTGGAGCATAAGGCCAATGTGAACCAAAATATCTCGAGCCCAGCATCGAGCACCTCCAGCAACGAGAGCAATGACGCCAATAATTCCAGTTCAAGTAACACGAAGAATTCTAAGGCAGCTTCCCAAGCGAATCCTCCGCAAATATACCCGTGGATGAAACGAGTGCATCTAGGACAAAGTAAGTAGACTTTTTGTTATCTGCTATGGTGTTACTATATTTTATTAACGGTACTATGAACAGTATTCCTTCCTACAGGAACAAGGAATGAACTAGCTTGATTCACACTTTTTTACACGCACCGTGAAATTGTAGAGAGATCGGCTTCCTTGTCAGTAGAGCAACCGTGACCACGCCTGCCATAAAAACCAACATTTCGATCTGAAACAAAACTATTCATCAATTGGATGCGAGGTGGAGACAAAATAAATTATATATCTGTTTATAAAGCATTAGCACGCATTCATGTAGGATCGATATGGCTGGCTGATGGATGATGTCCATAATAAGGCATAATGGCTTTGTTGGCGGGCGCTTACAACTTAGTATCCGAAGCCTTTTTCTCCTCGTTTCTTAATGATGAGGAAACCGCCTCGTCACCGTGCCGTGTGATTTGATAGCTCCTGACCTTCTGGTGTTCACTGTGAATTGGGTTACCTTGAAGTTAATGCGTTTTAAATTGAGAACTTTTTAATACATTCTGTTATTTTTTACACTTTACTAATAGTGCGGTATATCTTTTCAATTTTATTAGATATCTTTTCCATGTTATTGTGACGTTAAAATTTCGTAGGTTGTGAACATATGGATGACAATTCTATCTTATTTTTAGAGACAAGTGGTTTTATAAAAAATATAAAAATATAATATGCGACCCTCATAGAGAGAGTCGGTCATTGTTCTAATGCTGTCACATACGTTAGATGTCCTGAGATAAAGACAGGCGCAGATGTTACTTTGCGGTTCCGGGAAATATAGACATTGTATTGTTTCAGTGAGCCACTATAGTAGTGTGTCCTTGTGAATCAGTGTTTTTATAAAATTAAGTGACGTTTGTTGTTTAGTGTGACACAGTTTGCCGAGCAAAGAATTCAGGGTTCGAATCCCAGTCGAGGCAACCATTTATGTGACAGATAGAAATTTATTATCGGATTTTGTTTTAATTGGTACGTAACCGCTACAGTAATACTAACATTATAGGGCGTCTCATAGTCAGGAGAGACTGAGGCCAGTAGTGAAAATACTTCATTACGTAAATTTTAAATCTAAACTTATCGTTTCATATTCTGTTAATGGCTATTTTCGTTGACTAAGTAATTAAAGACTTAAATATAAAGAACATAGACTTAATTAGTTGTTGTAACATAGTAATTATCTTACGTCGAAACATTCATTACGGTACAGGCACAAGTATACGTGTTACACACGATAAACAAAAATTCCTCCTCAACAATGCTCATGTACATTTAAAGAAATTTTCAAAATTCCATTTATCTTCTCCACCTGTTTTTCCTTGAATAAAAACATTACTCATATTTTACACCTCTTCAGTAACATTTAAAGTTTGCGTGTTCCATTCTTATTTCATTTATTGACTGGACGATAAATGGGCAGTCTGGAATTTTGTTGTATAATTTTTTATTCTGACATCTTTTTATATTATACCTTATACGGATATTATACTTATAGTGATAGTAAATACCATAGTCATGCATTCGAAAGAAACATTATGTGCCTTATGCATTTCCTTATGCGTTTGCTAATATTTCTTTGCGTCTCTGCTTGAGTACATATAACTCTTCCTATAGTGCCCTTGCGTCATCTTGACTACCTACTCACAATAACATGAAGTACTTATCATTGAAGGTTGAATATATTAGAACTAAATTAACACAAGCCGGTTCAACCCTAACCGTACTGTTAGATAAGATTGGCGAAGTGTTATAAATAGAAAAACTATTTCCCGACACCGTATTTATTATTTACTCCTAATGGTACGAGTAGTCGAGTATCCTCGTAAAACCCTTGGTATCTTAGAGACTGATAATTGTAAGAGAAGCAATTACGTGAATATTTTGACTTAATTTTCTTGTATAGAGAAAGATTTTCATTTTCTTAAGTGGTAATCGTTGGCCACATCGGTATCACCAAAAGCATTACCGATGTGTAGCCAAGGAAGAAGAGAGAAGTGAGACGTCAATTGAACTAGAGATACCCACATAACACTAGATTGATATTAGGTATATCGTTACATCTTTCCTCTCCCAAATTACTAATACATGTAACAATAAACTTATCTCTATATAAAAGTATTCTATGTAAATACACATACAAACAGAAACTTCCAGAAAAGTACCAGCTCTTAAGCTTCTAGGCGGAACACCACGGGTCTTGGGCGTCGTGGCTAGTGAGTTTTATCCAGCCAGGAGAGATTCTCAAAAGAATAACAATTTCAGTAATAATTTTAACGAATTAATAATGATAGTAATAATCCTTACACAAAGCAAATCAGGAGCGTCTGCGATTTCATAAGCAAGAAAACGATGACATGTAATTAAAGTTTAAAGTCAAAGTTTAAACCTACGACGCCTCTCCTTACGTAACTTTTTCAAGTTAATAGCTATTAAACGAGCGGGCATGGCTGATATTAAGTGGTCATCGCCGCCCATCAGCCATTGCCAGCTAAGAAGGAAGCAATGAACCCACCCGCTTCTTAATTGGCTTCTTAATTTGCAACTTTATCACATAAAAATATTTTACGATTGGTTTTAGTTGCACAGTACTAGTTAACATGGGATAGCTCAGTTAAGGCCTCGTCCGCTGGTTTGTCGACTATTTAAAAAAAATACAACTTAAAACATATTTCACACAGGACTTTGAGTAATTAACAAAAGCAAACGAAACCTAGCATAATTTGTTATCGCAGGCATTTCTATAAACCTATTAGTAGTTTAAACGAAATCAAACAAATTATAACTTAAAGTTAAAAGCTATTTGACTCAAAACAACAAAACTAAACAAAGTAGTCGCGAAGGAAAGACATGAAAGTATGCTAATCACACAGCAAAGAGAAAGGAGCTTCCTAGCCTTACATGTTAGTAGGTAATAACTTAGGAACAAACATTTAATTTTGCGCAACTTGACAACTTCTGCTATTCAATACTCCGTTATTACTTTACCATGAGCAAGTACTTAGGTATACATAAGTATTATGTATTAATATTATAAAATACTTATCCTTGCGTTTATTTCTACTACATATTTACAATACCATTTATCGGAAAGACCGTGATGTGTTAAATCCTGTTTAGTCCTGATTAGGTTGACATATTCTAAAACTACGTATTTGACTATCTATACACACTGTTTTTTCAACTATGTGTTATACAAAACAAAATCCCTAATGGGCTAACGCCGATCGCTAATACACGCTAATATACGATAGTTCTAATTGAATTTAGATACAAATGCCGTGATCCTTTGTTTTTGTTTTGCTCTACTCAAGATTTCTTTCCCTACAGCGCGACAGTCAGGTCAACGTTATTTGAAATGGTTCTGAGATTTTAAGAAGCCATTTTCATCTTTGAGTTGACTCCAACCTCCACTATTAGTACACACCGTGTACTGCTGTACAATGGACAAGATAATCCTGTTCCTGTAAGGATACAATTTTACATCCGATATCTGAAATCCTGTAAAAAATCTCAAATAGCTTAGAATTATAAGAGTTCAATGACAAATTGATGTAGATTTCTTATTTAAACTAACAAAAACAAAATATAATCCTTGAGTACAAGTTACATACTTCCATAAGTGGCATAAAATCAGGTAACCAATGTTGTATGATATTACATATAGGTACTTACATTGTTTATAATAGTCATTAGATAAACAAGTAAGATTTATACGGGAAATATAATAAGGGGTTCAACATTTTCTAATAGATATTCCATAGCCGAGATGAAATCTAAAGTACCGCTAGATTAAACGATATTGGTACAAGAACTACCGCTAACGAGTATGGAGCTATAATATTGTGCATATCTAGACAATCTTAAGCTCCAACTTGCTAGCTTAGATAGCTTTAACTTATTTCATTATTTACCATCAAGTTTGCTGGTATATGTAATATTATTATAAACGCGTACATTCTTAGAAGCAATTTAAATCTCATTTTTGGATAAAGACAGGGCATTATATTTGCCCACGTACGAAAGTGTACGAAGCACGATATTCCTCTATCGTGCTTCGTTGCATAGTATTATATTTTATATCTTCTTTAGTAGTTAGGAAAAAATCGTGTCGCTATTGGTTCAGCCCAATCCTAATTATGTCATAGTTAAAATGGTTATAACATAGTAGCAAGTGTTTGCATGTTTATAATGAAGAAACCGGCTGTAGTTACTAGTAATTGCTTGTTCCTAGGCATGCACTAATAACTCATTGAATGTCTAACTAATATACCTATTGTCTGCGTATGACACGATGAGTTGTATTAATTGAATTGCGCAACGGACTAGCTATATCAGTACAACTGGGACACAATTGAAGATGGAATCATTTTTATAAACGACTTATTTTGATTTTTTTTATTACTACGCATTATTCTTCAAAGCTTATGCAAATTCTGCTGGACAGATTCTGTTCATCGAAGAAAGAGTTATTGATATACAAAAATAAGAAACAATAGAAAACCAAGACCAAAAACTAAGTGTCTGTTATATCTTCTTGGATCCAAAAATAAATCCGGGCTTTTATTTAAAAGACGAACTTAACCATTTTACAGGTTATTATTCCAAAAATGCGCATCTAATTTTGATATTTTATGAGGCTAAAAAAACTTTTATAACTTAAAATAATTACATTTATATTAAAACGCTACTTATCGGAGAGCGTGTAATTAACAAATTATATATTATAATTAAATTAAATTTATAATGCAACGTACCCAACGTTGCATTACTTATAGCAGTTTGATTTCATATAACTAATTCTCATTTAAATAAATGAACTAAATTTTAAACGTTATCCAGTATTTACTCAAAATTTCCTTTAGGTATGTTGGTAAATAGTAACAAATGACAACAGCCTTAAGGCGTGGTTAAGTCGGCAACACGCCAAGTGTCGCCGAAAACAAATTATTTTAAAGCAATTTTCCACTTATTACGATGAAATAGAGTATAATATGGCGATAGCTATTTACGTCTTACGGTAACCTAACATTTAGAATCTAGAATCTACGTTAGTAGGTTGTAAATAAGATTATCTTCACCGAACCGGAAGGAATGATTTGTAGTTCGAATTTTTGCTTCTTATACGAAGGAATAGGAACAAAGTCTAATAACCCTAAACTAAAGTAGGATAGCACCTAAAGCTCAATTGAAAAGAAATTTTAACTTACCCATTCTTAAGTAGGACGGCCGATTAGTAAATAAATAACAAATTAATTTCCAGTAAAGATTAGCTGCGAGTGAGCGTTCGTTCATAAATAAATCAACCAGTTCGGTCGCTCGACTGTAAATTATGACTCAAATAATATTATGGTAAAGGTAATCGGCGTGCTGCCTCGAGTTCAGTACTCGCTTCTAAATCTAAAGGCATTTTATTATACAGCGCACGTTAGTTTTGATTTTAATCCATGCAAATTGTATTGGTACCATTGCGAAATCCGTATCGAGTTGCAACATGAAATGCATAATGGTAGGCATATTAGGTCTTGATGCTCGGTATTTAAATTAACATGTTTTTTTACTGGGTACAGACGAAATTCATGAAATGAAATGATTGGATTTGCCATCAAAATTATATGGATAGCAGTAAATGTCGTTGTTTCAATTCGGGAAACCTATGCCTCAATACCCTTACACAGTAGAAAATATTTTTCGACGGAATTAACATGTGTTGTTGTTTATTTTTAGGTCAATTGACATTAAATCAATATTACATAAGCGAAACCTGCGTGCAAATTGGTTAAGCCATTTCCGAGATTAGCGCGAACAAACTCACAGATAAACAAAAATTGGTCTAAATAAAAATATTGTTACGGGATCAATTTCGTTAACAAAAATTGTTTATTATCTTTCATGTACAGACATCGATGACAGAGTTTTATTAAATGAAGATTATATTGCATGTGAAATCTGTTCATAAAGATGAATACTTAGGTGTAAAATCAATAGGTTCTAACTCGTAGTTTAAATCTTTAATCATTACCTATTGTCTTTTTATCTCGTATCTAAATTCATACAGACTTTTTCACGTAGCGTGTAAGTCGGCTTCAAAGCTTCGAGTTCTTTATGGCTATTTCTCACGATGATCCAACATAATACTAGACATTAATAATATACAACAAGTAGGTATATCTTGACATCATTGCTTACTTCCTTCATGATGTGTAGAAAGTGGCTAGTAATAAGTTTTAGTCTTCATAAAAGTAATTATTCATATAAGTAATATCAATTACCTCTTATATGACTATGCCTTCTTATACCACATTTATGTAATTAGTCGTCAAAAGAGCAGACGTATCATCATCGTAAGTAATCACCGATGCCCAGGAATATCAGTTAAAGGAATTATCGACGCGTTACGGACCGAGAAGTAAGCTGGGGTCCCTTAATAATACGCAATTTTAATTAATACTTATAATATGTATTATATTGTGTGATTCTGTGCCTCATTCAACTAAAAAAACCTTAACACACTTGTTTTAATTTAAAATTTAAAAAGAAATGGACGAATAAACAGTGAAGATATGAAGTTAAATTAAATTATAATAAAAATACAGCTAAGATATTTATTTTCAACAGCAGAAACCCAACAATTTCATGAAAAAAAAAACATTACAGATTCAAATTCTGCATTTAGCTTAACCATATCGTATCTAAAGAAGGTAGTTAAATACCTTACCCGTCTATAGGTATGAGTAAAAGCATGAGATGAACGCGGTGATAACATCACAAGACGACCGTATCGTTGGAATTCTAGACCGCAGTCCCGCCCGTTGACCGCCCGACCACTCATGCCGCTTAAATATGCATAAAGGGTTTAAGAAATAAAAACCTTCAACGGTTAGCAAAATAAGTAAATAAAAGTTCGCAAGGGGATTAGCGGCGGAGCGCGGTTGGATGGCGTACTGTAATGGCGGCGATGACGGTGCAGATTCTACTTGTGGAATGATTATGAGTACAACTATAGCTTCATATGGTATAGCTGTCTCTTTCAGAACGTAAAACAGTAGGCAGTTTTGAGTAGGTATGTTTCAAATTGATCACTTATTACTTATTTATTATTTTTTAATGTAACTATTTGACAAACAGACCGAAAAGTTCCTTATATTCTTTTTTCTCTATGTTGGCCTACATCATGACGCCTATGGTGTTACTAATGTTCATAGGATATGAAAATTAAATACTTTGATGGTATGGTATGGTATGATGGACCACTTACCATCAATTGGCTCGTCTGCTCCTTGGTCGGCTACTTACATTATAACAGCCCAATGGTAGGAGACCACAATACGTTGCCAACCGAAAATTAAGCAATGTTTATTGCTTATTTTTCGGTATTCGGTATTCTTTATGTATTAAATGTAGCAAAAGCTCCTGTTTTGCTACTTGAAATTGCATGTCCGTCATCTACTTCCATGATATAAAAACTGAGTTATAATTACTAAGTCGATGAGTGAGTTTCCATGCAAAAACTAATTAATATACAATCGTGATTATTTCCTCCGTTCCGATATTTACCCGCGATTGTCCCTAATTATAGAGATGTGGCTACCAATTACTCTGTACATTAATTCTCCGATGAACCTATTTAATTTCTAGGTGCTACTGCTTACTTCATCAGTAAAAAAAAGCTATTACGTTGTTGAATCCTTTCCTTGTACAAAAACATGGTCCTAATATTATCTGCAATCATTTCGTTGATAGATTTAGATTAGGTAAGTACCAACACGTTGCGAAGCCTACGAATATGTACTTTATCAACTTAATATAAAGTTTAGTAATAATAAGAATAAATAATATTTGTGTTCATCCTTTCATTTACAATTTCTTTAATACTTCTTTATCAAAGTTTGTTAGAAACAAAACTGTAAGTGAAAACTAAGTTCGTATCAAAGATGCCGCGGGGTTACGATGTCCCTGAGGACTTACCAACTTCAATTATTAATGGTGAGTTTAGCCGATACATAAAATATAGAGGTAAAAGGCAATTTTTCACCTTAACATTTAAGTATGTTCATGTTTAGAAAGTGTTTAACTTTTCCGAGAATCATTGCAAGAGATGATGCAAAAAAGGAATTTGTTAATTTCTAAATTTACGAACGTAATCGTTTAATGTAAATAGTTTTGATTGAATATTTTAAATATGACACTTTTAAAATTAATGGATTAATCAGCCGACGTAAATTTTTTGGAAAATAAATTTTAGGTACCTACAAGAAATAGGTACCCATAGGTTTAAGAAATAGAGGAATGGAAAAAAAGTTCATATTATGTATCCCCGATTTATACTCATTATCATCTAATAAATGAATAGCAGACATGCCACCTCATGTTAACTGGTTATCATTGATGCTTTGCCAGTAACGGAGAAAGCGGAGATTTCTGGCTCTCAATAGATAATTAATATCAATAATTTCCTGAACAATAATAATAACTGTTTGTTACAATATTTTGTAAATTTCGCATACTTGGGTCACGAGTGGTGCAGCATGGCAATGTATGATCTTAAGTTCCACCGTTAAAGAGACCCAATTAAATACGTATCTATTACTATTTTTAACTTTATTACAGTAGCATAATGTATATCTATCTGAAAACTAATTCAATAGTCTATCAAACAAAGTTACAGGCAGATCTAACGTAAGTAGTAAGTGATCACGAAAGTTCAAACTCGGCGTTTGAATGCTAAACGTTGGCAGCTATCCATCGATTGATCTTATACCAGTAGAGTGGCTCTGATGTATTGAAGGGCTTTGATGTATTTGATGTATCAGAATTTAATCCCTGTTTATTCTCCTCCCATTAATCTTTTAATACACCTTCCTACCATCAAAGATTCAGAGTTTTATTATGCATTCAATCTTGCGATATCACGATCAATTTCTATGGTAATTTTAAACCAATTAATTAAGTAGGTTTAATATGCAAATGAGCAAGCTTTGAATTGGACGACTAGCTTAGCAAATTGGGAAATCTCGTAAAATAACGATATAAATTTTTCATTTTGGTGACATGACGTTTTATAAGAGATTAAGATTGTCGCAGAGATTCCGTTTTGTCTCCGCACTCCTACGTGATGGCCCCAGCCTCAGCGGAATATATAAAAAAAATATGCCCGCTTCCTATATTTAACCAATCTTATATGTAACTAGTTGACCCCGCGAACGTTGTTTCGCCATATAGATTGTGAATGATTAAAGCGCGATTTAAATTTGAGGGGAAGTAGCGAAGTGAAAATTTGGGATTATGTGTATTTTTTTTTACGCCAGACCATAAAAAAATAACGAAAAAAAAATTGTCCAAAAAATAAAAAATAAAATTAGGGTAAGCCACCCTTAACACTTTGGGGTATGAAAAATAGATAGCAGCCGATTCTCAAACCTACTGAATGTGCATATAAAATTTCATAAAAATCGGTCGAGCCGTTTCGGAGGAGTATGGTAACTAACATGATAATATATATAAAACCAACCAAAACATGAAATTGAAACGAACATCGACTTCTTAATAATTAATTCTTATTAACATGGCAATGAAAACTATGTCGCGGGTAGTTATGAGATTATAAAAGATACGGTTTACAAAATAATTAGGTATGTTTTACGTAGTAATTATCTTCACTTATTCTCTTACATTCGAAATATGTTACTGTAATTATTAGTTACGAAGGATGAAAAGTGTTATATAAATATAACTTTTCATGCCTCTATACAAATTATATAGTAATGGAAAGCAATCTACGAGTAATTGCACATTTGAAGTCGCAAAAACCAAGTTTTATCTTTTTTATAGGCTTCTAACGTTAAAAGAATTTTAATAAATCTTATGAATATTGCTAATCATACGAATGTTTTGCGTCGGGGGTTAAAAACTCAACCAAGAGACCAAAAAAATTATAAACACAAACCAGACACAAACCCACCCATTTATTATATCTGTGGAGACCAGGATCGAACTCGGGACACCATTTGTTCAGCAAGCAAGATTAATCCTGCAGGCTACATGAGCTTTAATAACAAAAAGTCTAAGTTTTTTGCGTGCTCTTAATATAATTATGTCTATTGCGTATTGCCTCACCCAGCCATTACATTTTTTTTAACTTATAACTTATGTATTAATCAGAGAATTTATTTTCAAGTATAACTTGCACTTGTTATAACAATTAATTTCCTTCAGAAACAAGCGATGCAGTTGAAAATAGGTGTATAACGTAGTTGGTTTAATGAGATCTAATGAGCTAGCAAAAAATTAATTAACTTTTTGTTTTCAAAGGTGCATGGACTTAAATTTATTGAAAGGCATATCCAGTTGCGTGTAAAAATGTTTTTACATATCTATTTATTTGGTTTACCTAAAGTATATAAAGTTCAACTGTAATTAACAGACGTAGGTATGTACTAAAATATAGTAGTACCTAACTAGATATATCAAATTACAGCATACAAGTTGAAATTTTCAAGTGAATATAAAAACACTAGATACCTACTATTAAAGCGATTTAAAAAAGTTAGAAATGTAGATCAAAATCCTATTTCTTGTTCTACAAGTGCATCTAATAGAGAAATGATGCTTAAATTCAGTCCTAATACTTTTCCTTGATTTAGGTACTAAACGCCTACTACTGTTTAATATGTATGTTGCAGAACCGAAGAACTAAGTGTTTTAATTTCGTTTCAATAACGCATGTCGCCGCAGACACTGATTAAGTTCACCATAAAGGCTCCTCTGATGCGCCTGCGCATGCAATATTGTGTATTCGGAATTAGCATAGGCATCTCGCGTCGTTTCTCAAACACAAGCTCACTACATAACGATCTCCGGTTATTAGGTTCTGTAATTATTTTACTCATTTCAGTTAATCTCTTTATCATTTATTGCTTAAAGTGGGTACGTTGGAGGTACTACAGGGTGTAAATAGAAAAACGACTCTACCTTAGTACCTTCCTTGTTTGCTACAACATTTCAATAAGATTAATTTATAATGAACTAGCGATTATAGATTAATATTTAATTAATAATAAATTTATATTTATCACTTTATGTAAGTTTTGACACAGTCATGGTGAAAAACAAACTTAATTAACGTATTACTCAATTTCAGGGTAGATACGTTACTCGCGAGTTTCGGAAATACCAACTTATAACACAAAAGATTATCAGAAGGTACCGAAGGTATGTCTGTACATTCAAGTTCAGTAAAGTTATTCACCGTGATTATCAAGTAACGCAATTTCGTTAAGTAAGCTTTACCATGTTAAATATTGCTAACTTCAGTCGGCTACAAATATCTGTAATTAAGAACTGTTTTAGTGCACCTAACTATTGAACACGGTATCAATTTCAAACAATTTGCTTATTTATTATCCAATCGAACTACTTCTAGCCAAATAAGCGACAGTTTTGTCATGATATGAAAAACCGGTCAAGTGCAAGTCGGAGTTGCGCACAAAGGGTTCCGCCATATACAATTTTATTTTATACGTTGTTATAGTGGCTATATTTTTTTTAATTGTAAATAAGTAAGTGTTCCTATAACGGTTTATTAGGCAGAGCCTTGTGACGAAAGAACAAACAGTTTTAGTAACGGGGTCCCGTTGGCATCGTTTAGCAACGGAACGCTAAAATGTCTCTACACTTTATTTTCGAGTACAGTAGAACTTTAAAATATGTCTTATTCTCAACGTTATGAAAAATATTTTTGCTGTAGGTATAGTGTTATGGTCGACGAAATGCCTATGTTTCACATTAGATTTGGTAATTTGATTGTTTGTACGTATATGAATGTACCTACCCTCACTTTAATATGATTTCTCAGTGTATATTAAATTATTAAAATAAATTCTTTCTACAACAAATTTTAGTACTGCATATATTAACTCGCCTTCAGACATGCCTTTATTAATTATAGCTAAGGAAATAACAAGAAATCAGAATTCAATTTACATTTCAAATCATTCCGTTCGCTGCTATTAAGGTGTTAATAGACTGAGCTATTCGTTTACAACAGTTTTATTTGCATAATGTTGAGTTAAAAGCGTTATGATACCTGCAATTTGTGCATACCAACGTGATACTTTTGCCCTAATCTTAAATTAATCAATTCCTTTGAGATGACCCTTAAGTTTTTAACTTATAGCAAGTTACTAACTTAGTGCTTAACTAAAATCAAAAATGACGATAAGAGACTACGAAGGACGTGGTAAAACGTATTAAATCGTTTGTAACTGTTTCCTTTTAAATTGAAATTTAAAATTAGCGACTTTTACGTCATTTCTATAAAAGGCGTGGAAAAAATGTAACATTTCCGAAACAACTTATTTAGCGCACAATGTACGCCGGCTATTGTTGATCAAACCAAAATGAAGTGAACGTCTTCATCTCATGTTCGCGACAAAAAACAATATAATACACTTATTGCCGTCATATTTGATATAAAGGTAACAGTGCAATTGTTTTCGAGTCCATAAATAACTTTTTACAAAAGATTCGCGGTTTACTCAAAAGCTAAACGGGCTGATAAAATTTTTTTTTCCTCGTCTCGCCGCTTTCCTGCGGCGGTACGACGCCTATAAATATTAATACAATCAAATGTTTTGACGTGGGCCTCTTTTTAAGCTTTTATCTTGTACCTTCGCTTATTTTTTGTATGCGTCGAATTCGTTTTTATTTCGTGTTAATTTGGCCAGCGAAGTTGGTCTTTTAACAGATCGTAAAGTAGAAACGGAATCGGATGCGGAATAGTTGGTTGGCGCCAGGTGTCTATTAAGAGCACATTAAGAGCATTTTACCAAATTATTATGGGAATACATGCCGCGAAGTGGGGTAACTGATAATACCTGACATTATTTGAGAAGTTTTAAAAGCAAAATCGATTTTATTTATAAAATTATTGATTTATGAATGTTCTTTTTATATTTTCTAAAATTCTCAGATGCTCTCGGTCACTGTATTAAAATTTTATCTGACATGCGCACTTAGTTTCTTAAAATGTTTTAATAGATAAATGCAATTCGCCGTTAGGTTAAACAAAATTTTCTTTTAACTGTGTCAATGTTCCAGCGGATATACTCACCCAATATTTTTAATTACAACTAAGTAATGATATTAGTTACAGACACCAATATGCAGTTTACGCACTATAAGATACCTGCTTAATTTTATCTTTACGAGCAAAGATTATTTCAAATTAGCATAACGGCGATTACTCACACTATATCATTAGTTCTTAAATAAAAACATAAATCTTCACGGTGACTCTAAAGACTTTAGAACAAACACCCACTATTTTACAACACGTTCATTCTAATTCAAACTATAATGCTATAGATATAAAATTTAAATGCGCTTGTACTTTATATCACAGGTTCGGTTTCGACAAGATCTGATCAAAGTATCTAAAATGGTCACAGTTAGTGGGTTAACCACTTTAAATTGTCATCTGTCTGATTTATTTCTGTATCTTTGCGGTCAACACATTTTTGTGTGCGTCTTGTATTTAATTTTCTTTTTCGTATAGCGGTGTTTCTTTTATATCGTGTGGAATTTAATAAAATTTAATTTCAGAAACATTGATTTGTAATGAGCTAACCTACTGCTACTTATGTACCTTTCCGTATCGAAATATAAAGGCATTGTAAAGGACAAGGATTTTAGTTGTAACATGCATTCGAATTTCGAAATTTTTCGCAATAATATCATAATAGGGTATGTTAACTGTGCTGTAGGTAGGTACTTTTACGCATCGTACTACGACAGTTTTCTGTCCGATTACCTTATGATCATTGCGTTGCCAGAGGCGTATTCAGTGAGACGGCCGTAAAGTATAATCATTTGCGGGTCCCATAAATAACTGCGTAGTCCGGCCCTGGTTTTTGTTGGCAGCGATGCGCCCGCGCAGGTAATATAGTCATAAATTTCCATAACCGCCACTCGATGTTATCAAACATGATTTTAATTTGATTTTGGAACCACACGTGTTGAGGTCGTTTCGTACGAGTTATGATTGTAGGTATTGGCAATAAACGTTTAGTTTAGTAGCACATCGTAAATTTGTGGAACTCACTGAAAATATTCACAAAACATTTTTGTATGTTAGAGACAAATTTTCAATATAAATTATATCTTGTTTTTGGTATATTTTTTATACTTATTTATTTCTTGGGCGCATTACATAAGATTTCTTGAGATGAGCCTGATGATATTTAGGTCTTACTATTGAGTAACATCCAATCAAAATGAAAGTAAATTAGATATGTCAAGTTAAGCTCTATCAGTCTTGAAGCTTTAATATTATAAACTCAGATACTAAGTATGCATTTAAGTTCCAATGTAATAAAAAAAGTCTTAAATCGAAGCATAAACTGTATATAAGACTTAATATCCCTTGCATCAAATTTATCTGGTCCAATGTTCCAAAGAAACGTGTCCAGAGGTGAAAGTTGAAGATCATTATTCTTCACCAGGGCATCAATACTGCCCTAATTCCCACACGAGTAATACAAATTGTTGTCATACGCAATCAATAACGGAATAAAATCGACTTCTAATGACACGTTATAACTAAACAGCTCGCGCCTTTTAAATATCACTTTCTGACAAGACTATACGTCATTCAAATGATGCTTTCAGCGGCGATAAAAACATAAATTTTTATTGTTTAGCGATTTATTTAAAACACTAGTTGACGCGGTAGAGGTCGGTCTCTGGAAAAAATAATACTAATATCGTTTAAAATATAGTTTGTTAATATGTGAGCACAGCTAAGAACATAAAAGAAGCAAAGAAAAAATTAGGTTTATTCAGAACAAGAAGAAGAAGAAATAATTGATCTATGATTTTTTTAGTAATAATAAAGAACGTATGTTTAACGCTGCTGTTAGAATTGGAATTAAAACTATTGATTATGATTTATTTACTATAAAGGATTCGTAAGCTATCATATTAGGTATAACAAGAAGACGAGACACCTGAGGAAATTAAATTGAAAATTAATTATAGTAAATTAATAATAAAGTGGTCACTATCACCCAGTAACTTAATAACTGGCTCTGCGATACTACAATGGAAACACGTATAAAACATTTTAAGGACTACCAGGGTAGTACTCAACCTACCACAATGCAAATACCGTCAGAATTAAACTGGGTGGCAAAGTTCTTAGCGACTTTCAACAGGACAGGTGTCGTAAGCTCATCTGATCCTAAGCAAGCTGCACCATAGGCAGGGGAAGTTGACTTGCACTCAAGATAAGACAGCGGTGAGGACTTACCTTCAGGAAGCTTGTTAGTTTGTAGGCTATTTCTTGTTCGTAATCCATCAGATTAAGTTTCTTTAAATAATAAGTATCCATTTTTGACTACCACCTACGCCCCACAAATCAGACAAAAAGCGTCATTATTACGCACGGATCCCTAATATTTAAGAACTGACCGGTCGCTTACGAAAGCACGACTTACTCGTACAACCCACAGGTCGCATTATCTAGTATCAAGCTATAATCCATTTATCACCGCTTTTGTTTACGATCCTCGCGTATCATCGACTATTAATTATAATGCGTTCTTCACTTCGAACTTTGACGTTCTCGCTGTGTGACAGACCAGAGATAAGAATGTTAATGTTGCTTGATACTGGACTGAATAGTTCTAATGTACTGTTACAGTAAACTGTAGCCTACTGAGTTGCAATAAGAATCATTGCAGCTGTTCCTCGTCCCGCAGAAATCACAATCGATTCCGGACTCTTTTGTTATGAAATAAAGTTGACTTTTTATTAAAGAGATGGAAGAATTCAAACACCTTCGGAGCGAAGCGGAGTTCAGAATTTTGATGGATGTGGTTATAATTGTTTCTGTATCGATTATGCCATTGATAAATATTTCGACTATTGCTCATTTTATTAATGACGTGGAAGCGGAAGAGCGCTGCGTTGCCCCAGAGACAGGGTAACGTCACAATTAATATTGGAGCTGTCAAAACATCTGTCGGCGGCCACGATTTTAACTTAACATTTTGATGTAATTAAATTTATAAATGTAAATTGGAGTTCCTTTTTCAATCCTTTGTTACGTTTTGGAACGGCACAAACCTTTAAAGATGGTACGGTTAAGAATATCAGCTAAAAACTCTCCGTATAGGTACGTAGCCGCAGGATTCGATAGGTCTGTACACGGTACAGCCAGTATGACATTATTACTATTACTAAAATATATTTGGTTAATTGAATAATTACGGTCTCTAAACTTATGTAATAGATTTTACGCTGATATTGATATTAAAGTCGTAAGATACATTGGACATTATATTCATAATGTAAGCAAATCTGCTTAAATTTAGCAATATTTAGTTTTAATTTTTAATTCAGTCATAAATAAGCAAGCAAGTTGATGTCGGCAAAGAATTTTTTAAAGTAGAAATGAACAAAGTAAAAAATCTCATCCTTTGCGAATCACGAAAGCCTTTCGACTCTTAGCAAAATCAATAATAGCCCTACTGCAATTTCTGTGAAATTAACGGCTCCGTATAAACCATCGAAGCAACGAACCGAACTGGAATTTAAATAGTCTGAAGACGACTTCGCAACTACGATCAGCTAGATTCTATTCTCGTTTCACAAGGGTATAACTGAAACACCGGACACAGTAAATTAAAACTAGAGGTGATGTAACAAAGTTCAAAATTTAATATAGCAAGTTGAAAGTTTTCATTGCAAAGAAAATTATTAATTGGAAAAGTTACAGTATGGACTTTAAATACTGCCAGTGAATAAAAGTGTAAAGTGTCGAATCAATGACATACTCCCAAGATAGTTCTTTTCGATTTAATTTTGTATGGCGAGTATAAAATGATTGTGGATAGGAATATAGAATTTAATTGGCACTTGCTTCGGTGAAGATAAACATCGTAAGAAAACTTGTACACCTGAGGGTTCTCCGTAATGTTCCCCAGGGTATGTGAAGTTCTCCAATCCGCACTTGGCCAACGTGGTCTCACATTGTGAGAAGACAAATGTCCAGGGACCCTTATGAGTTGCGACGATGATGATGACATCAACAGATATAATTGAAGAATTTGGTAAATACTGGCACTTTAAACATTAAGATTAAAAATTGTCCATTCGCGATCTACTTCTCTTATTCGCCGGCTGTGATAATCTAATAATATTATTACTGGAGTTTACTCCAGAATCAAAATTATTGTTAAATTAGCCAGTATCTGTGCATGCATTACACCCGTAGCTTCATAACCTTGACGTCTTTTAGTTATTCTTAATACATAAAAATAATTTAGTATCTACAGTGGACAATGATTTATTTAATTTCGATTTTCAATGATTTTATTTTGTTTTGAACAACTTTTTCTTTCAAGGCAACCTTGTGAATATTTCGTTATTTAAAATATCTTCTTCTCATTATAAAATAATGGCAAGTATAATAAAAAGACACTTCGAAAGATTACTTCATTTTATAACCTTTTATAGATGTGCAGACTATATTTCGATGGTAAATCTTAAAAAATTAAAGCTACAGATTGCAAATTTACTTAATATGCCTCATTTCCATAAACGAGTCAAACATGATGTAATGAACAAGTAAATCTTGTTTACCAGCTGGTAACACGCAATCAGGGAAACTTGTGGTATCTTATTAAGTAAGCCATCGTGAGAATATTAAAAATCTGTATTTCTATATGAAGCAGTCGAGCCTCACACTCCGGCGGCTTCCGTCGATACCAATATGATCGACAGAATTGCGATCGCCGTCGGTAGTTGGATGGTTGACCGCTAATGGAGACTTTTATTTAGCGCTTGTGTAAGGAGTGCACGTAAAGCAGTTGGTTCCGGTAGCACTGATTGGATAGCAGTTGAAAAGCCATGTCGGAGGCCTTTGGGCGGCATAAAAACTTCCAACACTTGGATTGGCCACTAACCCAACTAAACCTGTCTGCACTAGAGCAGGGTGGTATAGTATGCCCAAGGCTTTCTCGATTATGAGGAGAGACCCATTCCTTATACTGGGCCACTTATTGGTGAAGCGATACGAAACAGTACATAGGTACTGTAGTTTTAAAATAATATGTGTAAACAATGCATGATCATAGCAAAGTAAATTGCAAAAACAAAGCAATAAAATAATGAAATACTTTTCTTAATAGTTGAATACCAATCGATGCATTCCTAAACCACAAGATTATAAAACAGCGCTTATCTAATGAACTATTAAGACAGAATACAGTAGGTGGTGCAATTCAATAACAATGCGTAATTGTTAGCAAGAAGTGCTTAAATAACGCCAAAGCCCACACGTTTTGTATAGACATTCCGTTAAAAGGTCAGGCTCGGAGTCAGAAGTTGAGGACAGGCTCGACAGCATGTGACGGGGGTCGACGTGCCCACTTCATTAATTCTTGGCTGCCTGATCAATACCTACCATATTGCTTGCTGCGACGTGACAACACTGAAGGAAACTTGTCGAAAAATGGTTAAGGGAAGTTCGATTTAGCCAGTTTTATTGTTTTTGATTCTACTTCATTAATTCTTGGCTGCCTGTGTGTAGTGTAGTGTGCCAACTGTGTGTAGTAATTATTAGTTCTACATTTTGTTACCTTTTTGCTTTGTAGTGTGCAATTTTACCACGATGTAGACTTAAACCCACATGGAGGCAAAAGCTTTTAATTCCAAGTCAACGCATTCACAAGATGTAAGTTGAAACCATTGTAATTAGAGCAACATATTTTGAACTTGTAAACAAAGGCATCGACAGCTAGCAACAAGCGCCCCTAACCGCGACAGGGCGAACTGCGAACTAGCAGACAGATATTAATGGTTATATGGAAAAAATATTGTTGCGTTTCCTTTCCCCAGCTTTTAAAGCGCAATAAACAATGTGCAATTAAAACGCCAATACCAGATTGATGGTTTGATTAATAGACATAGTAGTTTGGATTTGGGGAACTTTGTACTAGTCGATTAATAATAGTTTCGGATGGGTGGCGTCATTATAAATTGTTTAGGCAACGCGGTTTCGTAAGTTTTAAAATATACCTAGACTTGTTCCGTGACTTTCAAGGTTTCTATGATAAATTTTACCGTTTATTTTCCTATATGTACTAAGTAAAGGCTTCGTCTACCCTTGCAGAAGACAAGAACAACACTGCTGATTATGATGCCATTCATTTGAAAATTTGTAAATTTATCATAATTAGCTTTGCGGCATTCGATACCCTTTTTATGTAAAAAAACTAACTGAGAGATTATCTGATTGATACAGAAGTTTAAACGTTATTTGAAAAAAACAACGTTTTATCAATATTTTTATCGGTTTTTTTGTAATTTCTCAAAATCCAATGATTCGGTTAAAATTTTCGGGAAATCTGAGTTCAGTGAAACCCTTTGGAATGCCGGTAACCATGTTTCGGTCGGTCCTGTTATGTTTACGCACACACACTCACACACACATACATACAGACAGGCACCATCGGGGGAATAGTCAAAGAGATCTGATGTAAACTCGATTTTCGAAGATCTGGGTGTAACTAATAACTTCCCCATTTCTGAAAATTTTCAATTTTCAATTAAAAATACATTTTCTTAGGTACACTAATTGAATGACAAGCTTTCTTCCTCTTAACCATATTGATACCATATTCATAACATTACAGCAGCTTGTATATACATATATAGCATGTAATATATGTAAGTTATATGATATTATGTTAGACCCGACGCTACCTACTTACGATGCAACAACGCAATCGTACGCGCCAACAGATTTATGGATCAATGCATAGCGACCGGCGAACCAATTAAAATGGCGGCGATAGGTTGTCATTCTGTAATTGGTTAATTATTATCAGCGGACTGGGCGTGGCTGCGTGCAATCTGCTCTGTACGCGTCTGTACCGACAGCCTTTGTGCTATAAGAAGTTATGTCGCTGAATGTACTCGTGTATTGCATCGGTCACTTCGCATACGCTGTCTATATCTATAGCGTTTTCGTTGCCAGTGTATGTATGTATATGTAGTCACTATACGCAAGTTTGTTAACTTAATTTTTAAGCAAGCGTTTATTTATTAATGATCAACCATCATAGAAAAACTGAAAGAAATAAATTTTTATTTCCTTATTTTCAACAAAATGAATTTTACAATTTGTAATAATCCCTAATTCAGAGTGACGAACTGCATCTTATTTATCATCTTATATTATCTATCAAATCATAACGTCATTACACTATTTATATGACATAAAATCTGAAGTTATGCAATGCTAAAAATAATGAGATGCAGTATGGATGTTACGATTGAACTCTTCGATTTATAATTATACCTACAGAGATTTGAAATAACGTATTATGATCCTTTGGAGGCTAAATAATTGTGTACAACGCAGGCATATATCCAAAATTAGTAGGTACCTATTTACTTTATGGTTTAAATCGTATCGTAATTAAATCTTAATAAACCTTTGCATCGGTAGGAGTATGATTAAATATTTACAAAACTTAATGCTCCAGCTTCAGGCATCCATTGTAGCGTGTTCAAAAGGGAATCCAAAAATTGTGGTTTTAATGATGTTCGGTATAGTAAATAAAAAGTTGGTATTTGTTCTGAAGTCTTGAAGTATTCGTTTCGATTGGTAGATACTAAAGACGTTTAAAACCAAGACCTAGATATACCTAGATAGATTGGGTATTTGTATTCGAATACTTAAGTATATAATTTTTATGAAACTGAAGGCCTGCTTTATTGAACTAGACTTACCTATCATTTGATGTTCAAGTTCTTAAGGAAGTAATTTTAAAATAAATGAGAATAATAATCAGTGTTCTAATCAATTCTAAACAAAGCTTTCGATTAAATTATCAAAAACTCTCACAAGTATTACTTACCACAACAAATAATTGTAGTATAATATTTAATATTATGCTTATTTATATTACAGTAGGTACAGTATAGTAAACATCCCCATAGTAATGGATATTGAACTGAAGTGTATTTTCGTATTTACAGCACAATGGTTTACACGTTGATTAAGCCAGTCAAAATATGCTCAAACAGAGTGAAGTTCCGCGAGAAACACACGTCCAAATACTGACACGGCGAAGATCAGTTTGTTTTGAAACGTCGTGCGCGCTTACGATACGCCGTTTCATGTCACGCTTACACCCCCGCGCTTACGAAATGCTTCAGAAACTAGTACACTTAACTACTTAGAAATAGAATGCGAAGCAAAATAAATAACTAGAGTGCATCGTACTAAAATTTTTCAAATTTCATAATAATTTATTAATGTATTGTTAATGCGAATACTTATGTTTTTTAGATGAAGTATTAAATGCGCATTGGATCCGGCCAAGCTTATAGCTGATTGCGCATCGACAGGTTTTATTTTTTAATTTACTGACCAGTGCCGCTTATAAGCCTGTTATAATATTGTGAGACGAATACATCTGACAAAAACAACATTTTTAACATGACAATAGTGAACAACGAAAAGAACGGGTGTTTTTTGAAGTGCGTTATTAATTGTCAAATTGTAAAAAAATATTATTCTACCGTAAAAGTCATTACGTAAACAAGGATAATTCCAATGAAATGCAATGAAATATTTAATATACGATTCTCAGGAAAGTACTTATTTATTATTATAAATAAAATAAATAACGCTACACACTCATAGCCCCACACTAGGATTCCCCGTGTCGTGGGTGCCATGGACAACACACAAGACAAGAACACACACACCCAGACCAAGAACAGAAATTTAAATTCATCATTCAAATTTCCACCTCGCTGGGAATCGAACCCAGGACCCTCGGAACGGCGGTCCGGCGTGTTAACCATTGCGCCATCCGGGTCGTCAATTATTGCATTATCAGATATTGTTGCACACTCAACAACCTCATTTTATAAGCGAAATTATAGACCAATACTTTTTATTGGCGGTCAGACTGTCTCAGATGTGAGATGCGACGCGCCTGCGCATATCCACATGACAGTTCGACACACACCGGCCTCATGTACTTAGAAACTGGGATTAAATAAATCCATCCACTAAGACGAAAAGTCCCAATAGAGCAGTGTGATTATAAATTTATTAATTGATTCTGTAATTAAATACCATACAGGACACCTTACATCGCGGTTCTACTCATGTAATTCGTAATGATACAATGTTAATTATGACACTCATATTTTCAATTGTGATACAGATGCGTGTAGTAATTGAGAATCTGATACTGAGACATGATACGCGTGATACTGACAGTGATCACTGTGTTGCACTACAATTGTTGTGCAGAAATTGTTGAACGCTTTTTATCAACATTTCACAACAGATCCTTTTACAAAATGTTAGATTACAATTATTGAAAACGACAAAAATAAGACTAAATAATTAATGGATTATGTCTACCTACTAGTTCTTCTGCTAGATGTTTGAGATTTCTTCTTTTTTCTGTCTATTCTAATTCTAAATACCTAAACCCAGCTTGATTGAAAATGTCCGTTGCTTTTTAACGATAGTTCTAAAATAATATTGAGATACAAATACAATATGACTCCCAGCGTCCAATATTAGGTATACTCGCTATTATTGTTACTTCAGTATTTGTACACCTATTTAAATAATAAATAATGATATCCTTTATCTAAAAAGATAAATTATTGTTTAGTTATGACGAGTATCATTCATTTTATTTTTTAAATGAAATATTACTAAGATCGACTTTTTGACACATGTTAAGAGAATACAGTTCCGTTCTGTCAACAGAATCTGTATGCGTAGGCGCATGATATTTGCGTACTTAAAATGATGAATTATTCTCTGCATTTTGTAACTGGAAAAATGATATGTATCCTCTTTGAACTTAAGAGCATTTAATGTGATGGAAGTCTTTCAAACACTTATAAAATTAAGTTCCTTTTAATATTCGTTACTGAATATTTACTAAAGATTTGTTGTATTACCTACTTCAGTGTATGTACTTGAAAACGACATCAATAAAGGCGTTGCTTCTTTAGTAATTAATGTTATGGCCAACAAAATTGCGTAGTACTTAGTTGCTAATATAAACTTTGCTTCCTTTCCACTTCGAATGTTAATTTAATTTAGGTAGGTACTTGAACGATCTCAAAACATAAACCATCTCTTTCCCCGCTGTTAGCTCATCAGTCGGCCAAGAAATTAGTCGGTGTCACTACAATAATATACAATAAGGAGCATACTATGCTCCACAAGGCCCGGGCCCGTCGCATAAATCGTTCAACACACCGGAGTAATGTTTTGTATGGAGATTTCTTTCGACGGCGAAGCGGTTGCCGTGTGGCCTTTATCTAGTCGTAAATTAATTCTTGAAATTGATAAACGCTCACCGTTTCTTTCTCTCTAGTGTTGAGTTCATTAGGTATTCCGTTTAAATTTATCACGCGACGAATATTCAAACGACTGTTGTGCGCGAAACAGTAAAGCAAACCCTTTAATTTGTGTGAAAATCAAGTCGACATCTATATCTAAGTGTTCTAAGTAGGTAACTAGATACCCGTTATGATATCATGATCTATTCTTGGCCCATTATAGCGTACATTTACGTCTGCGCGAACACCGAGGTCTTTAAACTTGATACGCATGTTTATACCACATTGCTGTACTATTGTTACAAGACTAGAACACAATAACTTCATGATGCTCTTTACGTACAATGTAAACCAAAAAACTAAGAATTCTTTTGTGGTCCTTAGAAGTTTTGATACAATTACGCCGCAAGCAGTATTTTAAAACAACACGGTTTAGCGTAACGAACAAAGCGCGTTTTGTGCTAGTAATAAATCACGGTGCTTTGCGAAAATCACCAAATGTTGCAAATAGTTCGTACTTTGCGTGCATTTGCAAGGTCAGACGAATAGGGTAAATGCATTTCATTTCGTTCCTATTGTGTTTTTTGAAAAGACTTTCTTTGCTAATGTCAAGGCAATTAATCTACTAATGGAAACTGAAAGCGACAATTGTACTTTTACTCTCTTTCAAAGGGAGCAATAATTGTTTCTAAGTAAAGAAATCTGCATGGTGCGGACCACCTCGGGCAGGTAGTGCCTCGTAATCGGTCGATTTGTCTTATTGTCGGAGATGTCGCTTGTTTGTGTGCGGTGACCGCGACTGTGCCTGAGATAAAAGTAATAAATAACGAGAAACGGAAGGTGTTTAAATGTCTGACGCCAGAGTTGGGTTTTATACATTACGATGGATGCACTTCTGACGTAAATTAACAGATTACCTGCAATAGCGTCTCTCGTAGCACTAACTACGAGAGACGCTGTTTTTTGGAGTCTAGAACTTGTCTAATTATGTACCTATATAAAGTATGGTACTCAGTATATGAAATTAAGATTAGGTGATAGCGCAATGGTTGTTCAGTCATTACTAATGTAATGTGATATTACGATATTGTTGTGTGTGAAATTACCATTTGTTCATTTCTGTATCATCTTTTATCTTCTTCTTTCGTTTCAACATTTGAAGTAGCGATTAACCGTAGAGCTATAGAATTTTCATTAGTGTAAATAAACCTTTAAGTTAGGTATCACATGATTATTGTATAAATATCTGTACTCTATGAATGCCTGTCAACCTTTATGTCGTAGAATATAATAATATATTATCTGTGCCAAGGATGTACATAACTAAGGTCTTAATATAGTTTGAATAGGTACCTAGTTTTCAAGGAAGTATACGGTAGGTATACCCATTTCTTGTCGAAATCGATCAGTTTCTAAGAATGCCTCTAGCAAAGATATTTTCTTAAGAGTTCAATTATTTACTCTGTATTGAATCGTGACACTAGTTCCAACTAGATAGTGAACGGATCTCTAAAGACTCGTTCGACCAGATTTATTATAAAATTAAAATTCAATTAGCTTTCCGCACATGAAGCCGTGGCGTTGGCTGGGCGTATTATTAAATTTAATTTATGGCATCACTTTACCGAGTAATATTTTTTAAATTATTGTCGGTCTCGTAACTCGTATCAACCGCGGTAATTGTGGTTCCAGTTTGGGCAGTGATGGGCCTGGATTAAAAATAAATATTTAATTACTGAATTTATGAGGTTGGTTTCAATCTAAAATTGTGTGGCGAGTAAAAGTAGCAATTCTATATGTAACTACGTAGGTTTTTAAATTTATAAACTTGTTTAAATTTACTTATTACAATATACGTAAATTCTACTTTTAAATATTGTTTTTGGGTCTGTATACTCTATACTATTATACAAATATTGTTGTATACAGCCTTCTGATGGCGAGTAATCACCACCACCCAAGAATATCGGTAACACCAAAAGCATTAACGACGCTTTGTGACATTTCAAACACATGTTTCAGCGCTTTTGAGAAATTAACCCCTAACCTGATAAATTAAGGTATGAAAGTTTGAAAATCAGATATTTTTGTAAGTAGGTACCTATCTAAGCACTATAAAAATTGTCTATAAAATAAGCAATAGGTATAAATTGTCGGTAGGTGCTTAACTTTCTGGTTAAAATTAAAGTTAAGGGCTTTTAGAGGGATTTTTTCTTAAGTGGGTCAGTAGTAGACGTTAAGTTTTATGAAAATTATCTACTTTGGTATCAAGACACGCAAATTACTTCCACGTGGGTAAATTCACTGGCAACAACCAACAACTATTATACATTTTAGCTTTTTGTACTCCTCTATACAATCTATAAATATGCCAAAGCTTACTATCGCGCAATATGGCAAAAACGAATACCTACAAATTTTTCCCCTTACGATAAAAACGCAAACGGTTTCGCAATTGCAGAAGGCCATTGCTATTCAGAATTGCAACGCATATACGAGTAGCTACACACAAACTCGTGTTTCCCCATTCCGGCGTCAATGCCTACTTCCTCGAACGCTAGTAGGGCTACCTAGTACCGGTTTCTACCGGCATAGGTATCTACTATCTGTATAGATACAGACGGACGATTTGTCTTACAGATAACCAATCTAAACATGAATTATACCTGAGATTTATAGCATTATCACTATCAAATTTGTACGATCGGTCCTAGAAGTATGGAAGGTAGCAACTACACTACATTGTCAATTTTACGTTGAAGTACGTTAATCAATTTATTTAAAGCGTACAATATATCTACTTATTAGTTCAATTAATTTGTTAAATAAATAATATTTTTTCGTGCAATACAACTTATAATACACGACTAACAACTTCCAACTTACAATTACAAGCCAGAATGTGAGGGGTACAGGTCCATCACGCTGACCAAGTGCAGATTGGCAACTTTTTCCACACCTTTGAAAATAGGTATAATATAGGCAAATATATATAGTATAGGCAACTCTCGGGTATAAATAGGTATAGTATAGGCAACTCTCGGGTTGCAGGTTACCTCACAATGCTTTTCTTCGCCAAAGAAAGTGGTAACCAATTTCGTACATAGTACAAACCTACCTTTACTTAATACAAGTATAAAAAAGAGACGAGAGTAAAAAACACTCTGTAATAGTCTTTTACAATTTATATAAATATAGATAGGTACCTATTATATTAAGTACTTTTATTGTATACCTTCTACTATCTTAAGAAAAAAAATGTCCAATACGAATAGTCGTAGCAGGTGGTAGGTGATTTGAACGTCAGTCTTTCGTAGGGTGATTGGGGTTCCGCTGGTGATACCTAAATTTAATTATTTTTTAGATATTATCAATTAATAATGCGTTGATACTTGACACTTCAATAAATAAACAAAACATAAAACTTTTTCTCAAGGACAACCAGCACTCGCTAACAACGGGTGGTAAGACATTGCCAGATTATTAAGATAGGAGCCAAATTGATTCGTTGATTATGAAATATAAGTACCATAACGTATAATTCTTTAATTATTTACTAAAATTTATTATCAGTTTCGTTTCAGTTATATTCGCCGAGAATATAATTTATTTATAAAGTAGAGCCTACACCACATCCCACATCGCTAACCGAATGTTCAACATGTAACTGAGTCAGGATGTGAAGTGTCTCCGCGCATCAAAGTCAATGTATTTTCAAGTGCGCACTCGCAAAGCGGGCAACAAGACACAATTCAAGATTAAGTCGGCATGGCCACCGTCGCATCGAAATAGACCATCGAAAACTCTAATAAGAATTTATCAACGGCGCCGTCTGAACTGCTCGAATACATAGATTTATTACGTGTTATGTAAATGTGTACAAGATATTAGCGTCCTTAATATTTCCACGTCGTGATTACTGCTCACACGAACGTGAGAAGTTCACTTTAATGCACAGCCTCGTAACCGCTCGGAGTCTAATCGGAGAATCTTCAGATCCCTTTTTATGCACCGACCATCTACCATTACACCTACTTAGATGCACTCGCGCCGCAAATAGATATTTCGATGCATTGCTCATTAATATTGTTAACGTGCTTTTAAACATAGAGTTCCGACAATGATACATGCTTTACTTTCGTTCTAAATATGTCTGTTCAGTTGTTGCTGATAGGCCGTGCGTTACAGCAATTAACAATAAAATGTTATACTGATCAAAAGATGTGTCTTTCTAACCCTACAGCAGTAATATTCGAGGTAGTTCAAACGACAAATCACAGGGATCAAATCAAACTAGTAAGAATAAAGGTAACCTAATCTAACCGAACGTACGGAACTCTGATTAATCTGATTGAAACAGCTCATAATTTTGAAACTAACCGGAATATCTTGAAAATTATTTCACAAAATTCAAATTTGAATTTAGTTTCGCTCATTTTTGTCAAACGCTAGAGTCAATAACGTGAGGCAGTGAGCCAAATAATAAGTAGCGGAGACTAGGCAGTGACATTTGGAGTAACAGAACACGATCCAACGGGTTGGCTGATGACATAATTCATAGCACGCGTGCGTTGCGCTCCTCGTATCGCTATATATCACTAGGCATATTTTAAACGCTTCTATGAGCGGCTGTCCGGCGTGTGATGATGTATTCGACTTCGCGAATGCACCTTTCCGTTTCGGTGCAATCCTTCCTCTAAATCATTTGAACAAACTTTCTTGACTTCGTAATAAAGCTACACACTCATAGCCCCACAATGGGAATCCCTGGGTCGTGGGTGCTACTCACAACACACAAAAGCAAGGGCATACGCCCAGACCTAAAACAGAAATTAAAACTCATCATTCAAATATCCGCCTCGCTGGTTATCAAAGCTAGAACCCCCTGAATGGCAATCCGGCATGATGAACATTGCGTCATACGTCATGCTGAGCTTAGGTACAATTGGCTGTAGTGCCTATGTTTTTGCAAAGTATTCATAGACAGAGATACAAAACAGGATACAAGGCTACGCTGTGCAATAACATGTTGACAGTCTTTGAGACATATTTCGTTAATATTGCATTGACTTTTAAAATTAGAGGCATTTTATTGTAGTTGTGGCACCAAGGTCTCAGGTTTTTCCTTGCTGCGAATACTGTCCAAATGCTTATGTTGATATTATTATAACGATTTCTTACACACAGCACAGATTTTTTTCATTTTATTTGCAATCGGTATATGCATACAACAACATTGTAACTTCGATCAATCAATCACAATTTATACATAGCGATGGATTTGACAGTTCAATTCGTGCATATGTCCAACATGCATCTTGTCATTTTGCGTACTTGGAACATGATGAATGTATTATATTATGCCAATTTTCAACTAGCTTTGTAGACTGTGTTATTTTTGATAACAGTGACGTCATTTAGGTGACTTTTTATACGTCTGAGACATTGACTTATTATGGTAATAATAAGGCACACAAGACTGACACAAAGAATTCTATCACAAACAGAGAAATATACTCCTGTTTGAGTAAAATGAACTTTCGTAAAGAGGCGCCGCGGCACAGGCACACCAATCACTTAGATAGCGACTCACCGATTATGGTCAACGAAACGAAATAAAAAGTATTTTTCAAACCACGAACTGCGGGTAGCGCTTTAAAGTAGACTCGTGATAGGTAGGTGACATGTAAAAATAATTACATTCTACTAAACTACAACAATCCAGTAACGTTTGAAATAAAACCTTATTTTCTCTCCCGAAGAATCAGTTTAGAGTTTCAAGAATGCAGCGGTGTTGCAATTATTCACTTGAAGGATTAGTAGCCTACCAACACGACCTTTATTAAATTGCTCGAGATGCTCAAGATTTATACGCGCACGATAGTTTATAAAATAAACATATTTTTGCTATCTTAAACGTATATACCTATCCATTACAATTATTAGTTACGATAATATCATGTAACTACCGTTGTAATTTAAAAAAGTGTTAAACTAACATTTGAATTTGGAACACGTCCTTAACTCGGAATTGTAGCAAAAATAACCAGTCAAACGAGGTACTTACCCGCAAGATCAAAACAGACATAGACAAAAAGAGACTTGAGAATTTTACCTTCGGCCGTCACCAACAGTCAATCGCTGACACAGCGACGGACATGACGTGTGAACCGGTGTGCAGGTGAAACTTTAACTATATTTTAAACCTGACTATTCAAACTTACTGTTTGACATTGATAAACTGCCAAAGTCTGCATTTATTCGACCAACATTATTATTGCAAAAGTACGCGGATAATTGTGATTCATAAAAGATAAACAAACATGGACAAAGATAATGTAAGGAAAGCTTTTCGAAAACAAAATGTTTTCGAAAAGTTACGAGTAATCTTCTAAAAGTTGTTTTCAAGTTTAAAACATTAACCGATTATAACAAAACAACACTTATTAGTCAACATACAGTACCCTTTTTCCATAGGGTAGGTTCCTCAAACATAACGCCAGACAAGGTCTACCAGTAGAAGTCAGAATCACCATGAATGTTCCAAAAAACTTCTCCAATTTTCTTTCTCTTGTCTTTGACACGAGGAAACGCCTGCATGAATGCAAAAGCCTGTCGATGACTTTAACTGCACCTGTGATGTCTGGGCTTCATTTACTGATGAAATATGAGCTTGGTCTGGTAGATCCAAACAAAAAATGTTACTATCAGAAAAATAGTCTTCTATATATCGCTTGTCCGGAAGAATACAGTATTAAGTCAAAATTTGGCACTAACTGACTTAATGATACAGTTCGAATAAAAAAAGTACGTTCTACCTTTTGAATGAGGTCGAAAATCGTTTGCTCCCTGAATAAGCAAATTACGAAAGTTGTGTCAATATCCCTCTCGTAAGAAAGTACCACAATATTTGTAGTTAAAAGCTTTAATCACTTCTCCTGAAAAAGTAAGTTTTTAGAGTTAATACAGTATTCTTGCGGGCAAGCGATATATATAAATATAAATACAATGTAACTATATATAAATACAATGGTATAATTATCTAGTATAGACTAGTGTTTTGAATTCAAGTTTCTACCTCACTAGACCTTGGGTTTGAATTCAAATTTGAATTATTTGTTTACGTAGGTATCCAGGTGTATCAAGAAACGGCATTTTTGGATCTGATATCTACACTAATATTATAAAGAGGAAAGATTTGTATTTTTGTATGTTACGAATAAACTCAAAAAGTACTGGACCGATTTTAAAAATTCTTTCACCATTCGAAAGCTACATTATCTACGAGTAACATAGGCTAATTGATAAAGTGATTTGTCTGGAGAACATACATAAAAATGTTCATAGCATGTTATTGAATACCATTGGATTATGAAGAGCCTGTGTTATTAAAAGCTTTTAATTAACATGTAATGTATGTATGTATTTGTGTATTTATGTATGTATGTAAATATGTTTGTTCGGGTGGAATCTTCCAACTCAATATTGAAGCAGATATCTTCAACCGATTCAGCTGAGATTTTATATACCTATGTATACGTTTAGTTTGAATGACAATGTATGATTAGTTGTGTGACGTCATTCTAAATCCAACATGGTGGAACACACATGATGGTGGACTAGTTATTTTAAAGCAATCTCGCAATATGGGAATCAAATGAAAGGCTGGTCGTGGTTATTAAGACAATTGTGTCTGATGATATTGCTATGTATATAAATCAATTTTATTCCAAAGTAAATCGCGATATGTTGATGTTATTTCCTCCAGTAACCAATTTTGGAGAGGGTTAAATGTAAAATTGAACGAGTTACCATGCAGTCTCCTTCTCATATACAACATCTGCCTATTACGAGCAGTCGGTGCATCGGCAAACAGGTCATCTCGCGATATTCAACCACAAACAGACACATCACTCATGAATAACGGGTTTTAAAATTCAGATTTAGACTATTTTTATATTCTGAAATAGTTTTTATGAGCACATCTCTAAAAACGTAGAAAAAGTAGCGGTAGAAACGAATGTCAATTTACTTTTGTTCTATAGATGCAGTCTAAATTAAAAACATTTTTTGAAGACTAGCGGTTTATTGAAGAGCACATGTCCTATCGTGGTTGAAGAAGATCGTCCGTTAGCTTCTACTGAGTGGATTTGATGAACACGAATGTCTCCACAACACGCTGCATGCTGAAATAATATGATTTGCGAAGCACTATTAAAAAGCTGCCTTTTCTACAAATCGCTCATTCAACTTTCGGTCTTACCATCGCTTACGATTGAAACAAGCATTAAAGTACTAATTATATATATTGAAATATTTGATTATAGGTATTGTTTGATAATGATAAAATTTTACAAATATTAGACACAATTAGGAGGTTTAGCTTAGATTTAAATTATCACTTTTATTCCGTGAAGGAAAACATCGTGAGGAAACCTGCACACCAGAAAGTTCTCCATAATGTCAAAGATGTCAGAGTCTCAAAGGTGTGTGAAGTCCGCCAATCCGCACTTGGCCAGCGTGGTGGACTATAGCCTGTACCCCTTACACTGTGAGAGGAGACCCGTGCCCAGCAGTGGGACAGCTATGGTTTGCGTCGACGAAGGAGGTTAAATATTGAACTACAAATTACAACATAACCGATTATTTTACGAGATCGTCCCTTAAAATAAAGTTCATGCTTATATACGTTCATATTAAAACAACGTGATTTATTCCTTGTGTACTGGAGTTGTAATATTGAGGAGCTAACGAGACACTTCCAGATCAGGCTCAATTGAATAAGTAGTTGGAAGCGATTGTGTAAAGCTCTACATAAATAACACTAAAAGATAAATAATGGAAATATTTTTCTCAATCTTGCTTATTAAACAATATCGCTGTTTTAAAACAGTTTAATAAAAATGAATCCGTTAAGTAAAATTACCAGTAGGTTCGATTAAAATGATGAAACGAATGAATAAAATACTTGATGAAAGATTGTTCATTATTTTCACGAGGAAAGATAAATTAACGGTAAGTATAATTGCAATACAACAATAATACTCGTATACCTACTGTCGGCAAACATGTCGCCAACACAACGTAGCTATTCTGAAATTGGTTTAAAAATTTAAATACTTACTTTACGATTGACAAATAGCTACTGTTGACACTTAATTCAGCACTCTTTCTGAATTGTAGACCTGTCGGAAAACTTCCAAGATTTTTTGTTTTGTATAATTTTGTAGTACTTACGATATGTATATTATACAGGTATTTATACATACTAGTTACTCGCTCTGTGGTCGAAATTCATTCCATCAAATCTTAACATTGACTCCATCCAAAACTACAATAAAATGGTTACACAACCAATATTACCTATAATACTCTTTTACACTACGTAGGTACTACTAGCACTTACAAAATCACTTCTTGTATTAAGTACTTAAATTTTACAAAGTCCTTATTGCGACTGTAAAATGGTATTAATCGATTGGCGCTCGAGAAGATTACAATCTTTATTTGTTAACCTGTGATAACAATAATAATTATAATCCTTTCAGTTCGTATATGTAAACTGTGAAAAATATCGATTCATATCTATAGAACATTAACACAGAGCTTCTATAATCCATGTGTTCTGTGGTCCTGTTCTGGATAACTGGTAACAACCATAAAAACTACATGTGACACTTTTATTGCACGTATTCTGTTTTCATCTAGATATCATTAGTCATGTTCTCTTTGATGTTTTATCGCTAAACATTTTTATGTTGGCATATCTGGAGAGGCACCGTTATTAAGTACCAACGCTGATGGAAAGATATACGCTTGATAGAAAAATATTCCAAATAGTTTCTATAATCATTTTTCACATCTGCGTTTATTCAGGAATGGAACGGAAAATGACATGACGATTAAAAATAGGTGGCCATTGAGTGAATTACAGCATGTACTTTTACTTAAATTTACGTTACGATTCTAGAAAAACATTTATTTCGTAGTATTACTCATTTTATTGGAGTTATATCACTTTAAAAATAAGTTGTAGCTGGTTTTTTAATGTGATTCAGCAATGTTAGATTTAAATTCAGTAATTAGGTACTTAAATATTATGTGTGTTTTATATTTAGCATGATTTTATTCGTGAATATAATATTTTGTGTTTTCAACATAGTTTAAATAGATATGCAACGTGGATATACAAGTTAAACGTAGATATACAAGTTTCATAAGGGAAATTTTGTGTATAAATCTTATATAAAACCATCGTACTTTCATATTCATCGTATTCGTATTTTTTTATTCAAAATCTTCGACATCGACAATAATTCTTAAAAAAATGATTTCTGTCAGACAAAAAAATAATAAAACAATCGAAGGTTGTTTGAAAAATGTATACAAACAAAATATTTATCAAAAAACATAAATAACAAATGCCCAAAAGAGCAATTGAAGTATGTAAATAAATGACGTATATTATTGAAACTTATAAGTTTGAAAGACAGGTAACAAATTTTGCATTTGACTAAAAAACTGTTTCACGGAAACCGTTTCCAGACACTTGCTACTTTAGATTTCAAATTTCAAGTCTCATCCATAAGTAAGCGATGTCATTCATTTAAAATTCGACCATGCAATATGTCTAGACTCGGGTAGACGGAATAATAATGTGACCTAGAATTACCTATGATAGGTAAAGTATAACATTTTTCTATTTACCTCTGCTAGGATATAATCGGTTACGACGGAAATTTTGACGTCTAATCATTTTGAATAATTTTTACGAACCCTTATATTGCTTGTGAGGATAATAATATTTTCTTTTGGTATATTTCAAAAATATCTTTTTTCAAAAATGTTGTGAATTCTGTTTCCGTCATTTTGGTACCTCCGAACTGCAACAACGAACCATGTTTAGTTATATTTATTTGCCTAAGCTTTTATATTATCATGACGCTTGTTGAGGTGCTGTAGTGGAACATAGTTTACGTCTTCTTCTTCATATTTTGTCTCGATTTTAGTTTTGAAGTAGAAGTTCTAATTTTGAGTTATTTTTGATGGGTAAATCACAAAATTAAAAATCTAGAATGAATAATTTATTTATTTATTGATCCATAACTTCCATAACTCCGTTGTTGGATGCCATTGGGTCACGGTGATTATCCTCAAGATCATCCTCAAGATCCGTTATAATAAGAGTTTAGACATTATAACTAGAGGAGAAGAAGAAGAGAGAGAGAGAGAGAGAGAGCCAAAGAATTGTGCGACTCAGGTGAACTTATAAGGTTACCGTTTCGTTTTTAGCAGTTATAGGACCTCTACCGTTTCATCGTTCAAAATAAAAAAATGCTTAAATAATTATTGTAATTAGATACCGAAACACAGCCACATTAATTATTTGCATTTATAAAAATATATACCTGCTTCCTATCATAATTATAAAGTACTCTGAATTTACTCAAAACTGTATACCTACACCAACGCTGAATTTACCCACAACTGTATACACCAACGCTGAATTTATCAAAAACTGTACACACACCTCACCAAATCACGATATTAATTCAAAGTCTTCTACTTCAATTTTGGGAATTTAAAACATAAACTCCGCAGTAGGTTTCCGTTTGTTGAGGATGACTTAAGTGTTTGATGATTCGTATAATGTTTCTACATAGCACTAGGCACTAGTAGGTACACCAGATATCAAAAATAATTGTGATTTAGTAGAGAATGCTGACGTCTTAAACATCCTGATACTAAACAGTCACTTGTCACATAAACTGGATGAAAATAAATTTTGGAGCTCTAATCAGCCTCTAATCACCGCATACACATGAGGCTGAACACATAAATTTTTCATTTGTACCATTATGTCTTTAAAATTGAGGATAGACGTAACGTAAATCGCGAAGCGTATGAAATCTTATACAATGTTTTGACCTAGATTTACTCCAAGTAATGGATAATACCACTTTGGCTACAAACATTTATTTAGCTATTTGTCTAAACATCTAGACTTTTACACTAACATAATTGAAAAATACCCACTACTTAGCTACATATCCAAATAATCTGAGCTGTGGCTGGGCCTAATGCCAACTAAAGCTTTCAGCTAGCTCCTCTAACAACTAATTTACAGCAACCAATTGAAGGAGCGATTTATTACATCTACCCTAAGAGATTCGTGGCTGAACCAGGTTATTGATAAACAGAAAGAGAAATATAATCAAACAACAAGCATATAAATACATATTGATAATTGAAATAGCTTTATAACTTTAGTCTAGTTTTAAAATGAAAAAACGTATTAGATGTACAAAATATCACGATAGTGATTTCAAATGACATTAAAATAAAAGATGTTACTTACACTGCTATGAAATACTTAATGATGCTTTAACGTTCCCATTAAAGTAAATTTAATATTTATCAAATATATTCTAAAAAGTAGTAAATTCTGCCCTTAGAAATCTCTACCAAAGATAAGATTATCACCAACATCGCTTTGCCAGTCAAGAAAGTCTTTGGTGAATCGATTAGGTACTACTAAAAAAAAAAAAAAATGGTTGCCTGTAAAGTCGGTTTTACGGGCGAAGATTTTACGTGACAACGTCTTTTTCTCGGTAGAATATTTATTGATATGAATATAATTAAATTGCGCAATAGGAACAAGGAATTGAATGAAAATAAGAATTGCACAAATTTTAACTATAGAAATATATTTTGTTTACTAAAACATTGTACATGTAAACTTAAACTTAACGCGCCGATTCAATGCGCCTAATTCTCTAGTGCTGCGCGCGCGACAGACCGATCATAGTTGAGTGGGAGAGAGACGCAAGGCATTCGGCGGGCCTCTCTCTCGTTCGGTGACTCATCGTAACGTTACCGAGCGTTACTATTTTTCATAAGTGACTCCCAGCTAACCTAATTTAAGACGTTGTCACGTCAAAAAATTTTAGTTAAAATATTATGATTAGAAAATTCGGCACTTTCAATCTGATAGAAAGCTTTTTTATATTGCTCTTTCACTATGTGACTAATAAATTTTATTTTAATAAGGTCTGTTTGATCAAAATAAGATGGAATTTAAGTTGCTGTCAATCATTTGTACTTCCTAATAATATATTATTAAAATAAGAGAAACTTGATGTAAGCGGTCCATCTAAATAAATATTTGTGAATACGCATTGAAATTCATACGTCCTCGTATTGCGTCCATTCGTTTCGTATCTGTACAAGGATTATGTTAAAATAATGCTGTCCGTCAGTTGTTTGTGCATCAGACTGTCACTAACATTTCAATCTTATAGGGTTTTTGCTGCGTCTTAACGTGTAGTACTTGGGACGGCATCGAATATTTATAGTTTTTGGAACATCTTTATCGACGCGGGTTTGACATCTTGAGCGGCATAAGGGAAAGTATTGTGCGTTGGTACTGTTTTCATTATGGATATTTATAATGCATTAGTCAATTTTTAAAAGATCATACTTTAAAATTCACACAATCATGTTTAAACGTTTATCAACTAAAGCAATTCTTAGGAAGACATTCTTATCCTTGTAATTAGGTAGGACGGTATTGAAGGTAACGTCCTCCACCTCAGTACACATTATTGCGAAAGTGTGGAGATTAAAAGTAAAAAAGAAGACGTAGTGATCTGTGCTATAATGTGGACACATTGTGGTATGTTGGTTAAAGAAATGTAACAAATGGCACAGTTTAATTTGGTAGACATAGTCGAGACGGGCCGCATATCGATCAAGAGTGGACTGGCGGGCGTCCAAGCCGGACCAAATGGTGGGCCGTGCCGTCGACACGCTGAGACAGGTGCGGCATGCAACCCATGACTCGATTGACGCTTCGCACCACCGACACTCCCTTCTTTGATATAAACAAACGCGATTTGTACCTTCTATACTTAATAGGTTAACCCCCGCGCAGTTTTTGACTATCGCAATAAAATTCTAATTGATTTTTGATTATTATGTATTACAAAAAATTCAATTATTGTTATTGAACACCAACGATGTATATAATAAACAAGTTATATAATTGCCAATCACAGTGAAATTTTGACTTGATTTAAAATTCGTTTTCAGCATAATATAATCACTACGACTCACGATTCTAATTAATTATGCGCCATTGCACGACCGTAAGCATTTCTTAGTAAACACAACACATCCAGAAGATCGTCGAAAAATAAATCAATGTTAAACAACTCCTTTTGAACTTGTAGTAAGATCTTGCTCTGAATCGTGCGCATTGCCGCAAGCTGTACGTCACAATCGAGCAAGCGTAGCAAGGCACGAAGTCGATCGAGCCAACTATTCATTTGGCGCTCAAATGGGCATTTAGTTCTAAATATTATCCTTTGTCTCGTTTTATACATAGGGAACGTCTACTTGTGATAACTAGTTCAGCACGTCGCGATATCCACCCTATATCATTTAAGTAATCGTCTACATAACTGTTTCCAGGTACGGTGAACGCCAACGGAGAAACAAAGCGCCAAAGGACATCGTACACGCGGTACCAGACGCTCGAGCTGGAAAAGGAATTCCACTTCAACCGGTACCTGACGCGGAGGAGGAGGATCGAGATTGCGCATGCGCTGTGTCTCACCGAGCGCCAGATTAAGATCTGGTTCCAGAATCGTCGCATGAAGTGGAAGAAGGAGCACAAGATGGCATCGATGAACATCGTGCCATACCACATGAATCCCTATGGTCATCCCTACCAGTTTGATCTTCACCCGAGCCAATTTGCGCATCTCTCTGCATAGGATCAGTGGAATTTTTCGAACAGTGGATAACTGATTCATTGAAATAATCAGTCGATCGTCTGCTGACGGAGTTGGGTGTAACGTAGTCTTCGAGACGACGCACGTTACAACAACTAGACTGGGATGAGTTATTCGCTGCTCGAAAAATTTATTTACAATAAACATTGTTGAAATTGTTGTTGTGACATTTAGTGACGTTTATGAGTGCAAGTGTTATGACACGTGATTTGAAGAGACTATTTACTACATTATTAATGAAAGTGTTAATTTAAGAAAAACCTTGTAACAAAATGATATCTTTTAGTTGTGTGAGCCGAAAAGTTAGACATCTTAAGATTTGACTACGTGTTTAATTCTGGAAAATTGATATCGTGTAATGAAGCATTGCAATTACTTTGCGTACCTACTTTTAAAACGTTAATTCAAACGTTTTAACTCTCGTGTAGAAAGAATTTTACCTAGTCATAAGCTATAATTCATTCTGCATAATAATTCTTAAATTTGTAAGATAAAAAATCTATGAATAATAGTGTAAATTGTGAAGGCTACAAAAATAGATCTTAAGATAGATGTGTTTTAGATTCAAGCTATTTAAGAGTTAATGTAACTCTGTAAAAATCAATACATCATACGTAATACGAAATCGTAATAATTATTTAGCCATCGAAATGAAAAACGAATTCGGAATTGTACAGGGATATGGTAAATTTGAAAATTTCAGAAGGCAATGTTCAGCAAGAACAGCGTTTCCAATAAAGTTTACTTAGATGATGTCATAATTTTATCAAGTAATGAATAACGGCTAATAAATATAATATTATAGTTAGAAACGGCTTTTATAAGTGCTGTGAACTTCATTACAAATTTGTAAGCTCAGTAAGTAACATTAGATCTGTGTATAGTATAATATTATTCTTTTTAATTGTAAATAATGATAAATGTCACTAGCAAATATGGCAAAAAGTTAATATATTCGGTATAGTAACTTCTTCTCGAAGAACTGTTTTATGTTCCTGTCTTAGTTGTAAATAACAAATATTTATCATTGCATAAATTACGTTTCACGATTAATAATAAAATATCCTTTAGAATGTTTATTAATATTTTGAGTTATCCACCAACGATACCATTTAAATATTTCATGTGACTATTACGTACTTTATATCTTTAATGTTGTATTTGTATAATGTACTTAAATAAACTTAGTAAGTAAATAATTTTTATTCTTCCCTAAAGTGTTCTATTGTTAATACGAATTCTTACTTTCGCTCAATATTTTTTCATTAATATGGCACATTTTTGTGAATCATGACTTATTGTTTGTTACTACTTTTTAGACATGTCGTGGTCAACTGTGATATTTTGTTAAATTTTTATTCATAAGTGAACTGCGCAATTTGAGTTTGTTTAGTTGAAATCTTCCGGTATGTTTGAAAAAGCTTAAATTTTTGAATTCCGTATTTGGTTCATTTGTTGCTTTATTTATTGTTTGTAAATATAAGATTCACTTAGTTTAATTGAATTAAATAAATTTCAAGGTAGAATTATCTAATAATACTTATCCTTCATCTTTCTCATTATGTGCAATAGGAAATTGCCTAATGTTTATGAGCCTCTCTCTGTTCTATTCTATGTGTACAAAACTTTTTATTTAGTTGTGTTATTTCTTTCTAATTAATAAATATAAATATGTTTATCGTTCATTCCAGTTCAAATGAGAACTCTAGGGAAGTATGTTACATGATCATTTTAAATTATTGTAATGCATTGATAAAATGTATGAAATTCGAAAATTGGTGAAGATGATAAAATAAATTATAAAGATATTTGTGAGTTTGATTAAAGAACCATTCTAATGAAAAACTATCGTAGTCAGAAAGTAGAAATAACACTTACACGTAATGATATTGAGGAACAGCATAAGAGTTGCTAGAGATATATTTTCCGGGCATGCTTTCGAACATCGCTGCAACCGCCAACGAGACGCCGCGTTTCGTTTGATGGTTGTATTGAGTAATGATTAATGATCGGCACCAATGACACGACAGCCAGAGCTGCCGCGAGGGGGCGCTCACCACGTGCCAACAAAAGAGTGTCGAAAAATGTGAAGGTTGCCTTAGTTTGTAGGTCGCGGGTGCTGCGTATCGGAGGCTGAACCTATAAATCATTCCGTCACAATATTTTGCTTTGTATCCAGACCTGATGTGGATGTATTCGAGCCAGTAGATGCGAACGCATTTGCTGCGAAAATGCGATGAATTTTGGTATAAAATTGTGAACCAAACAACTATTAAGTAATGTAGGTACTCGTTACTTCTTGTGCATAACGCTTCATTTATTTTGATATACCTCGGTAGACTTACAATTCTTGATACTATTACAATAAACGTGTTTTATTCTCATTGGTAATTTTAATAATGGATTGGGATTGATTGAAAATAGATATATATGTATACGCTTAAATTCATAACACAATAGATATCCATATCGGTAAGATCTAATCTTTTTTAAAAATCATGTAGATCATTCGTAAATTGCCTTGACTACCGCAAAACCAAAATGACAAACAACGTCATGTCAGTTGTATAAATGTCCTCACGCACACACAGGCGAATATTAGAACTATCCCTATCCTAGACTTGATGAGTCTCATTAGGAGCGCCTAAGATTACATATCTGCCACCCCGGTCAAAGAAGTTTAGTACCTACACTCCACACACCTTTGAGAAGTGAGAACCCTCGTACCGTTTTTCTTGACCGAAGCAAATGGCAATTAATCTGATAGACAAAAACTTGGGATAAATTGAGATGCTTGCAGGATTCAAATTCAAGTCACCCGTATCTACGGGATGCCGACGTTCATACCATGAAGCTATCACACTGTGGACAATAATTCAGACTAATACTAAAGAAATTTACATAAAATATAGGAGGTAGTTAATACACTGACCTATAATATCGACATGTGATCCAAACAAAACCTCGCTCCTTCCAAAGTCATTGAACGCCCGCAAAAGTGACAATACCAAAGGTAAGATGTGTATCTGAGATGCCGTGTTGCGTTACAATGACTAATATTATTAATGTTGGGCTGTCCATCCGATTACGGGGACTCGGTGGACGAATATCGCGACCTTACATTAAGGTGTGCTCAAGTCGCAAATCATTTTTCATTTACAATACATAGAGCGTCTAACTTTTAGAAATTACGTTCAATCGGCAGTCGAAATCCAGTGTGCATATTTTAACACTTTATTGTGCCTATACGATGACAAAAATGTATTTTTTATTAGTGGAAACAATTTAATAAGCAAATCGATAAATCATTGTCTTATTGAACATAGACAAGATGACAAAGATTATTATGTCTGCTTATTAGAAATTAATGATCACTTGTTTCGTTTAAAGTAAACATCGTAAAGCCTGCGCAAGTAAGGGTTCTCCATAGTCTCTAGTACTCGTATTTCTCAACGCTGCATGATGTCAACGAGTTGCCAATCTATAGTTGGAGTTATGAATCGCTTGACACGCACGTGCGTTAAGAATATAAGTGTTTACCTTTCACTATAGGAGACAAAACATACGCCCAGCACATTGACAGTTATGAGTGGTGATGAAGATCGTTTTGAACTGATTGTTAATTTTATTATTGGTTAATGTAGTTGGATATGGACTGTTTTGATTGAAATTTATATCTTGCCATTTGAACCACTGCCCAATGGTCGTTTGAAGGATACATTTAATAATGTTTTTTTTATTTTTAATAGTCATAAGTACAGGGAGGCTCTTTTTTAAATAAAGTAAACCCGCCCTCGCGTCCCTTCTGGAAACATGCCCCTTAACTTTCAGATATTGTTAGGCGTGACTATTTAAACTGGCATAACTTTATTTATTTATTAACCGATTGAAATAAAATTAAACCTTAATTTTAACTGAAGCTTACCACAATATAAATAAATGATAACCGCACCTAAATCGGGCCATTTCTGAGATAAGCGCGTACAAAACCACAGACAAACAGACAATAATTCTAAAAAATCATGGTTTGGGGTTTTATTGCGTTAATAAAGACCCCCAGTAAAAGTTTTTCTCATTTATCTTCCATGTACAGACAGCAATCAGTAACAGATTTATTATAATTATGTATGTAGGTATATATAGACTTGCCATAATTGGTTATCATCTGAGTTTAAATGTAAAAAATTAATAGAAAAAATAAATTAACCACTAAAATGTTATCAACAAAAAAAATCTTATACCTATATGTTGCTCTCTGCATCTATAAGCATACAAATTGTATTTATCTCCCTGCGTCTGCCGTATCTAAATATTACTCATTCTGTGGAACGCTGCACCGTAAAAGATTTGTATGACATTGTTTTGACGACTGATAAGATTCCACTCGTCTTTTAAGAAACGCTTACTAAAGCGGAGACGAAAGCTGATGATTTTATAAATTAATACACTTGAGTATTTTGGCATGTCTAAGATAAGTTTTATAAGAGCCCGTGAAATATTGTAATTTGGATAAATGGTATTGTTATGTAAATATTGCGCAGGTTGTATAATCAATCATTACATGCAAAATTCGCAGTTGACTACATCAGTATTATTATTAATAGCAGGTATAACAGAATTATTATTTCTATTTCTGCTTGCCTATTTTTCCACTATAAGTAGGTACTTTTAATTAACCATGCTATTTTTATACTATTTGTCGTAATTAGAATTTTAAAAGACCAATATTTATTTCAATGTATAAGTTTAATACAAAATAAATAGAATTACACGCCTTGAACGGATGTCTAAGTAAATTATTAACGAACAAAGGACTAACGACATATTCGTAATATTCGTAACTGTTCACTAATTCCCATGCATCAAAATGCACGCCAATTCATTTAAACTACCTACCTAATTACATTTGAGCATTTCATTGACTCACGAATACACCGCAATGAGTCAAAACGGTCAAGTAGGTAGGTACCGTCCGGTATTCGTCAATCCTCACATCAACAATACACATATTATACAATTTAATGACGAACAATAAATCCGAAATCTCATAAGTCATTTTTTATTTAGGTAAATAGCCGAGATTAGTGATCACCGTCGCTCTTGGACTTCAGTAACTCCAGTGGCATCAAGGCATCGTCGGCCAATAAATAATTCTTTCTTAAAAGCAACAAAACTTCAAACTAAAAAACTTCAAACTTCAAAACTTCAAACTTCAAAACTTCAAACTTCAAACTTCAAAACTTCAAACTTCAAAACTTCAAACTTCAAAACTTCAAACTTCAAAACTTCAAACTTCAAAACTTCAAACTTCAAGCAGGAACACGACCAGTTGTTTGGGGACCTACTTGAGTCAGTTCTTGCATTCATTAATAAGCAGCTAGGTACCTACCCATTTTTGAAGAAATATTATCGAAACAAAGAATTGATGCAAAAAATAGAATTTATTGAAAGTTCATTGAAAACTGCTGAAGTGAGAAAACTCCACTACACAAATTCCTTCCCGGTGGCTGGAATAAGTATAAAAGGATGGAATACAAAGAGGAGGGCCTTCATCAATCATGTGATTTCATTACTATCGAGATAACTATTCTTTGTACGTATACCTACCTAATACTATTATACAATATTTACCAACGTGAACGTTTGTGAAAGTGCCAAGTACAGTAGGTACAGTAGATAAAATATCCTTAAAACTTTATAGCAGTAATAGCCGAGTGATTTAAACTTTGGAATCCCGAACAGGGATTTTTCATATTATGAAATTTCATATTATGAAAAATTCTTAGGTGTGTAGGTTTCCTCACGACACTGTCCTTCACCGAAGCAAGTGATTATTTTAGGCACATGATTTTTGGAATTAGTGGTGCGAGCGGGATTCAATTTCATATTGTTCTCAAAGGTTTGAGAAGTCTGCCAGTCTGCATTTGGCCAGCATGGCCCTTACTCCTCACATTGTGAGAGGAGACCCGAGACCAGCAGTGGGACAACTAAGTGCGTTTAATTAGTAGCTAAGTAAGGTAGTCACTTATGGTGTCACTATGACTTTATTTCATAATATCATTTACTTACATGAAAGTACTCGTTATTTTACATCTTATTTCAGTATTTTTTGTTAGTGCGCTGAATTTAATCGGGGTCGTATCTTCAAGGTAGAAACGTCCAAAATTATTTTGATTTTGTTATTCGAGCATAATGCACTATGTTGCTTAAGTATTCTTTATTCTACTTTCAATCCAATAATTGTTACTTTCTAGGGAGTTTAAGAAGAAAATTGAAAACATGGTAGGACGTAAACACCAAAATGATCTCATCACCATCATCACCCATTTTTGCGTTTAAGGGGTTTCATCCATTCCTAAACCCAAGTCAATCTTCGCTGTCGATTCGTGATGCATCCTCCTAAGTCCTTTTACGATAAGGTAACTTATAAAATACTCTTTCTATTATGTTTAAGTCTGTCTGTCCATGGGCGGAATCGGTCACTAGCCATCAAGTGAACAATTAAAAAGTCCCTGTCAGTTTCGTAGAAAGAGATTTACTCTGGTTTCCCTAGATCAATAGCTTCCATTAAACTATTATACTATTTGTTTATAATATCTATCATGTAAGTAATTACAGTGCATTTTATTCATCAACAATTATTTTCAGAAATACTGCCCTCTGTCGAATTGTCTTGAAACTTACAACCCAACTTGTCTGTTCAAAATTACAAAGCGCGTACCCGGGGTGTAAGTCCGTAGAGATACGAGTTTCCCTTTGTTCCTGATAGTTTTTGTTAACTTACATAGATGTCACTAGTAGTCGTTAGTTATCGCGGAAAATCTTATTAGAAATCGGCTTCATATAAGACAAGGCAGAAGCATTTACAGTTATTATAGTTGTTGTAATTATTATTTTATATGATACATTTAACTAATTGTGCACAATTTAAAATTAAATAAGTGTAATTTAATAAATGAGGTTCTATTGTGCACCTACTTTTCTTATGAAAAAACAAAGGTTCACGTCTCAGTGAAAAAAGTACGACTATTCACCAATAGATGGCAGTGTTTGCTACGAAGCGTTACTGTCGATAAAGCAGGTTTGCGGATTTGACAGTCCCGACCCAACCCGACCGCTGACCGAGCTTTATAAAGCTCTCAGAGGGAGGTTGTGTCGACGCGCTATCTACGTTGCGGGCTACAATTTTACTAAATATTTCCTATTTAATGCTACATCTACGAGGCGGTGGGATCCTGGACAAGGTAAGTGATATTTCCTTTGATAATCTTCTTCCATATAAGTGAATTTGATTGTACTTTTGTCACTAAGGTAACCAAACAGAAAATCGTTAATTTCGCCAAAGTTATCGCTAGATAAGTGTATGGTGCAGTGAAATGCAAGATACGTCTAAGTCAGATGTTTTACGTCAGAATTACACTGAGTATTGATTATGCGACGTCTTTTAACGCTAAGATTTGAAGAGGAAATTTGGTATTGATGTAAATTCTTAACGGTATGACGTAAATGTACGTGACTTAATTTCGAATTTTCCGCTCAATGTTTTGTAGGACACAAGGGAACGGGGCGGGGGTTGAATACAGATTGGTAATGGAAAACTGACAGGGCATTGTATTAATATGTTTATTTGTATTTTATTGTATTCGTGTCTGTGTGCATATGTCATAGAATATTATATTAATGATAAATATTATCATTTATCTGCAGTCTCATTAGGTACATGTACGATAAATAATAATTTGTTTCTATTAAGAGTTAGACGTATTTACTTTAAAAACCTTAGTCGTTGTGTACCTATACACGTTTAACAAAACGTGTATATTACAAAACAGATTTAACAATATTAGATACTTATGTGGACGCTTAAAGATAATCCTATGTAACAAGTAGCTGGCATGCAACACGATCCCTTTTATAAAAAAACTGTTAACGTGAAACTTATACCTGGACCCATGAATGGATATTTTGGTATAAAGGTTGTCCGAAAAAAAGTAATAAAATATGGCCGACACAAAGGCACCTCCAGTGCGCCTGCGCCGACTTTGGACTTGCGCATTTTGATTGAACGGATTCGGGGTGCGGGTTACTATGGAAACTCGATCGAGATGGGCGTTGGAAATCTCACAAGTGTATTTAATTGAACAAGGAAAATGTTTTTGGGGAACACGCTTAAACAGGTTGCTCCAATTAGATGAGCAAATATATAAGGTTGTTTGAAATGTGTGATTAGGGTTGAAGTTAGTTACGATTGTTTTTATGAGTAGCAGTTCGAATTATTTATTTCTATCTTTATTTCAATTTGTTACAATTATGTTATTTATAAATTGGCGACTGAACAAGCAGTAATATTAAGCTATATTTAAGCTCGCTATTTATACCGTAATACTTTCTTTTGTGCACATTAAAGTTTAAATAAATATTAAATATTAGAAAAGCAATATTCTTGCCAGAAGATATTTTTTTTACTTTATGTACATTTATGAATACAAATTGGCAATACCGATACAAAATTTCAATCATCATAATGTTTTGTTTTTCAACAACACAATAATAAATGGGTAATAAATGGGCTGCTGTTTATGGATGTTGACAAATTTAAGCAAATTGAGTCTGTTTCGATCTGGACTAGTGGAAAACTTAATGAATTCTTTAATCCTTGGGAAGGCGCTCGTATATAACTATCATAAAATTAGTTCAGGTAGATTGACACTTCTTTCGTTTTCATGTTTTTTTCTGTATGACAGAATTAACAGATTCAGTTAAAATTCTGCTGCTTCATATAAAGGTATTTTAACGTCGTGCCTGGCAGCAAATTTTTATTCTAAAAGTTGAGACACAAATAAATATTCTTAATTATGTATTCGTATAATATGTTACTGGAGTTTACGTTCCGTGGTTATGCCAATTTATTTTGAATATGAGACACAACAAATAATATCCTTTTTTAATTAAATTACATACTGCTAGTTTTGCTGTCTGTCTCGTGACAGAGTTGGCTATGGATAAACTTGTTTGAAGCATGCCATTTCGTTCGAAGGTTAGTTAAGTAAGTAAGTTAGTTAGTTAAGTTGAAAGAGTTTAATACAAATGACAAAGGTTTCGGTAGATATCTCGATAGGTTCTCACACATTTGACACGGTCGAGTTCCAATGGTAATGCAATACACTCACGTAGACAGGCTGCGCGCGTCGTCTGGGAAACCATTACGTTTTTATTGTTCTCTCGTTTGCGACGAGCTTTTATCGAAACGTTTTTAGAGAAAATTTTAGAAATGTCTACTGCGTACTGGTGTACTGAATAATAATGGGCTGGCGGAATGTTTTCATCTATTATATTACCACCATAATTTTATTATATTACTACGGGGTACTTCAACGGTCCCCTTCAAAATACTAATTAAAATTATGATTTTTAATATCGATCGACACATGCACGCATGCATGAATTGAATGAATGATTCATATAATCAAGTTGGTAGAAACCCTCGCTGCAGATCGATGGGTCGCGGGTTCGGTTCAGTAGGAAGAAATATTATGTTTAATGTCTTATCTTGATTGTGTGTCTCGACTTATGCACGCGTTTCAGTGTGTTTACACACATATACCCCATATGTGTGTAAACAATAATTGAGGATCTTGTATTTGATGCTCTCTTGACTTAAGCTTAAATTATATTTACCTTTGGCTGGGTTTAATCTTTAATGGCTTACTATTGAGTACGCTGTACGGATTTCTCCTTATACCGGAGAAGGCCTAGACTGCCTAGAGCATGCTCCACCACGCTGCACCAGTGCGGATTGGTGGAAGGGTTGGCCAACCCGAGTTTTCGAAAATACCTTAACTCAAAGTAGGAAATCTGCCGACAGCGCCCTCTATTGCTAAACTCGGTCGATCGGACGCAAGCCGCCGGGCTATGAGCGATACAAAGTTTTGTTAGACTGCTCTTAGGGTGTGAGGGACTTCTTATATTACTGTGTTGGAATACAAATGTACCTTTCCTGGGTTCCGAGGATAAACTTGCTTAACAACGATTTATGATCAATGATATTGTAAGTGAAAAAGAAGTAGATATTTAACTAGCGTGCCAAAAGTGGGACAATCAAATTTTGCTAATTGTTCTGCTTGTCCTGTAGCTGTCTCTTTCTGTGCATTTGCATTAATATCATCCGAGTGGATCCAAAACTGCACCTTGGGTTTTATGAACGTAACAAAAAGCATACATAGTTCTACACATATGTATAGTTCTAGTACATCTACAGTTTTAATATCTTTGGATACAAATAATGAGCAGATTCATAAATACGAGTAATAAATGGTCTCAATGGATGTGGTTGACCATGGATGACCTCGGCTCTCCTCAGCATTTATAGATGCGTTAATAACGTGTTGCCGACCAAGGAGTAATCCGAAGATCCGCTGATTATAATATGTTAAAAACCACTGACAGTTAAAGATTTAATAGATTAAAGATTTTTAAGATTTTTTTAAAAAGATTAAAGTAAGAAAGAGATGGCTCGTCTGCTCCTTTGCTGGTTATTAAGATAGAAATCTACAAGCATGAAGGTTCGTACAGATTTGACTGATTTGAGAGATGACGAGAGAGAGACGGAACAGGGATAGTTGCTGATTAGCCCTGTTAGTTGTTGTTAGTAATAGTCCAGTTAGTAATTGTTAGTAAGAATCTCGTTCTCATTCGCTCACAGATGTGTTGCTACCCTTGAGGACTGAGGTGGATTATGCTCTAGGCCTCGTCAGTTATGAGGGAGACCCGTGCTCAGTACTGGATCATTAATGAGTTTGAAGCCTAATAAAATTATAAATTCCGTGTTATTTGACGACTCGTTCCGAGGGTCCTGGGTTCGATTTCCAGCGAGGCGGAAATTTGAATGATGAATTTAAATTTCCGTTCTTGGTCTGGGTGTGTGTGTTCTTGTCTTGTGTGTTGTCCATGGCACCCACGACACAGGGAATCCTAATGTGGGGCTATGAGTGTGTAGCGTTATTTATTTATTTAAGTTTGCATTTGTTTTCACAACAAATCTTCCTTCTTCTCAAATGACTGGCGACCAAACGTATGTAGCTGGATGGCGCAAAAGCGACACAAAAAATCCCCATTTAAATACAAACGGTTAGAAAACTTACTGTTATTATTATTCTTAATAGTTTGATACGAAGGGGAACAGATGGATTTGAAATTTACTTTTAAATTCACCAATAGGGGGAAGGGTGGCATGGATTGGCCCGTTCGTTGGACCGAAATAATCTTTAGTTTAGCCTGACTGACGTGAGTGACGTGGGTTCTGCAACGGTGCAGCTTATATAAAGCCTTTGTTCGTTTTATCGAGACTGATGCATCGTTTAAGCGGATTTTATATTCTTGGTTTAGATTGGATCGTGCATATAGAACACTGATAATACGAGTAAATACAGTCATGCATTATATTAAAGTTAACAAAGTGAAATAATATGAAATAGCAACACGGTTTAACGGTTTATGTAAGAGTTCCAATTTTGTTTTTTTTTTATTTGCGACGTTTCAGATTTCGAATGACTTAGTTTATAACTTTGAATGGCTTGCTTTTTGAATAATGAGACTTTCATTATTGAACAAAATGCTTAAATTGTCAGGATTTTAAAATAAATTATAATTTTAAAAGGTCCTCCTTGTTATTTCTTTTACAAAGTATGCTTACTTGTATTTTTAAATATTTCATTATTACTACATTCGTTTAATATTCAAACTCTTAAAAATACTATTTTCGTACATTTTTAGCTATAATTGCAACTTATAGTTTTTGTATTTTGTGTTTACCTGAGTAAATTAAATTTTAATCAAATCAAAATCCAATAATATCTCTATATACCTATATAAAATTCTCGTGTCACAATGTTAGTAGCCATACTCCTCCGAAACGGCTCGACCGATTCTCATGAAATTTTGTGTGCTTATCGAGTAGGTATGAGAATCGAGCAACATCTATTTTTCATTGCCCTAAATGTTAAGGTTGTCCACCCTGAATTTTTTTTTTCATTTTTTTATCAATTTTTTTTGGTTATTTTTTATGGTGTGGCATAAAAAAATTAAATAATAAAAAAAAATATAAAATTAAAAATTAAAAAATACACATAATTCCAAAATTTTACCCCCCCATCCCTAAAATTTAAATCGCGCTTTTAGTATTTTTGTATGAAAAATATTATATGGCAGAAGAACGTTCGCGGAGTCAGCTAGTTTAATAATAAACTTTTGTTAGTTAGACTTTTAATTTTAAATTTAATTCCTTTTTTATATCTACTATATATTTTATGTTACTACTAAAGATACTTTTAAGACCAAGCTTACTAACTTTTTATCTTATTACGGATTACGATTACATCTGAAGGCACGGAAATGCCTCCGCCAAGAACGCTCTAACTACTTTTTCTCGAAATAGACCAAAGTGGATAATTTTTGAAAAACAATAGTAGGATGAAACCCATGTAAAAGGAAGAGAATATAACAAAAATGAAAGGAAAAATTATTTACGGGCGATGTTTGGAAGTAGGGGGAAGGGGGGGTTGAAGGTAAAAACGGTTTATCTAGATTTCCGGCAAAACTACAAGTCCTATGGAAAGAACTTTAATAGCAAAGTTGTAGGTAATAAAAAGATCTACAACTTTTGTATCTGTTACAAAAAAAATCTTTTTCAAGAAATTTGGTAAAAGCTTACTTTTTTATGCATAGACTTATTATAGTAATAATAAGTCAATGTTTTTATGTCTTAAACACACCGTAATTATTTTTTCATTAATTTTCAATCGAAAATTCACGCGTCAAAATATCTGCTTTTTTAAAAAAGTTGGTGGGTTTAAAAGATTTTAAAAACTTTTTTTAGTTGGAATCTCTTCTTTCTGATGGAGTAAAACAATATAATATATATTGTTTTACCATGGTAAATTGTCTCAGAGAATGCGCTTTTACTGCGACTAAATCAGCCATTTTTCGAACCTTGAATTTATTATAGTAACTACGACAAATTTGTAAACTACTAGTAGACAGAGAATATCAAATATAACCCCGTAACGACAAAAACACGTTATGTCCGCGCTCGCTCGTAGAATTATTACTAAACGCATTGAGTCACCGTCTCCAACGTAAGAGACCATATGGCCGTCTCTGACATACAACTGTGTTCTATTCCAGTTTGAGTTTGCATTCTTATGTTCCCCGAGTAGCTAGTTAAAAATTCCTAGTCGATACTTTGAAGTTACCTTGAGGGACGCCTAGTGTAATGCAATAAATTAAGATGATTATATGTATGTATGATTTCTAATATTTTTAATCTGACATTCGGAGAGTTATCTCATACTAGAAATGCCTATAGCCCAACGTTTGTGCTGATCGCTTATGAACGGCCTAAGTAGTTAAAAAAATTGGAGCTCTGTCGGTTTTTTGATAGGTGACCGCTAGTGGCAAAATTTCTTGGCGATTTTGTGTTCCCAAAGACACGTTGTATTCTTTAAATAAGTCGCTAAACCACGTTGGAAGTCTCGGACTGGATACGAGACGTGCTTTCTTTATTTCTTAGATCTCTCATCTTTTTTGGCCCATAACGCATCTATAATGCCTTTGGTGTTACTAATATCCATGGGCGATGGTGACCACATACTATCAGGGAGTTTGTCTGTCCGTTTGCCGGCTATTAACATAAGTAATGTGCCTGCGGTCCGCCATTAATGTGTTGAATCCGATCTCAAACCGATCCGATCTCGATCTCAAAGTCGATAAATAAAAGCACTAAAATAATATACCATGCTTAAAATTAGAATTAGACTACCTATTCGTTTACGAATAATAATATACAAAAAATCAAATTTGTTTTTAACTATTAGGTATAACAACAAACTGAACCACCTCAAGGCATTTAATTAATAAAAGGCAAGGCATTAATAAAAGTAAATAATATAGACACCGCCTGAATACGTCATGATATTTAATGCGTATTTATATTGATCTATTTTGTTAAGCGACTAAACGACTTTCTGAAACAAGGCATAATAAGAACCGGATCTTTTGTTTTAAAAGATGTGCTGAGAAGTTTCTTTTGCCGTTTCTACTCCTCCATTACAAATCATTTAAAAGCACTTTTGCGAAATAGCGATAGAATAAAAAAACGTGCATAAGAGTATTAGTGATACCTATGTAAATAAGGAAATAAATGATTTTGAATTTGAGTCCGAATTTATAAAGATTTTCAATATAATATATATACAGGTTGATAAGTTTCAGCAAGTGATAAACTATTTATATAATATAATTTATATAAAATATAATAATAAATTTTAGCAATAGGTACTATTATAATAAATAAGGCTAGCGCTACTGTAGCAAGTCCGTAAATTTACAACAGTTTTTGAGGCTATATTTACTGAATTACTTTAAACTAGTATGTACTTACATGAATAGTTTTTGCACATAGCAGTGTCAATAAGTACCTTGTCATCAATTAGTAGTATTCAAGTAATTTTATACTATTAAAGTTTTGACTACAATTTTGTAATGTATTAGCGACAATCGCAGAATTACATGTGTATGCATGCACATTCCCTTAGTGGAAGAGGCTCTATCGATTACGTCACGGCACCGCCTTCGGTAACGGTTTCTCTGTCAATTGGCACTTTTCTTTAAACAAATATGTTCACACTTGTTATATTTACATAATTTTAAGACACTGTGTTTGTCCACACGCATCCTTTTGTTCATCTGATTAGCGTCTCATAATAACTGGAATGACAAGTTTTCTATTTTAGAGTATCTTTTAACTTATTATAATGGTTTCGGTATGCATATTTAGACAACATGATGCATTAGAAATATTATCATTTATATTATATATTTATTTTATTCATTTATTTTATTTATATTATTATTTATTTATTTATCTATAGCGTTAATATTCTTACGGTATTAACCCATAGCCTCAATATGACAATGTACAAATGTGTTATGTGATGGTAAATCATGATTCTGCAATAATACCAATGCAATCCTTTAAAAATATCAGTTAGTTTTTTTTTACGAACTTCAAAAAATCTTTAACGTTAAAAAAACCGGCCAAGTGCGTGTCAAACCACACATAGAGTTTCGTAATATAATATAATATAGATAATGGCCGAATTTTTTTAGGATCTCATGTTACATCTTTGTTGGCGTGAAAAACATGTACGAGTATTTTCATGCCAAATTAGTTTTTTTAAGTGTCTGATCTGAGCCGTGGATGAAATGGCGAAACTACAAGAGTTCATAATTTACTACCGTACCCCAAAAATTTATAGGTAGGTATTTATATATAAGTTAGATTTTTTATTTTTTTATTTTTGGGCATTTATTGAGAGTTGGTAGAGATTTCTTACTACAACGCTTAAGAGGAAATGCCACGGGTCATTTTTCCATACAAACGTTCTCGACTAATCCCTCGCTGGTTTTTGACTCTAGATCAATAATTTTTTCACACAAGAATAATATCATCATTATCTATGTCGGTACGTTTTGATTTTTTTGATATTTTTGTTTTCAAAAGTTTTAGGCTACTTCAAACAGCGCTTAAAACGGCCAAATAAATATGCCGCAAACAAACGCCTAGTACACAAATTGTATAATAATTAGCACAAAAAGCTAAACGGTCCGACACAGAATATCTCCTTCCCATTCAATTTCCAAAATTTCGTTAAGATTGCTTTAGTTTTGGCGGGGGGATTAGTCGAGAACGGCACCTCGATTTTGATGATTTTTGCCTCGGGTTTTTACACGGAGCTGCAGTTGTCCCTATCGCACTGACATACACGCCGCTCGCAAGCACGACAGAGATATTGAGCGAAAAAATCCCAAATTTGAAAAAGGGTTCGCGTGGTATTTCCTCTTAAGTGCCTTGTCTCCCAAACATATAGGTCTAGTATTTTTCTAATTTTCTTTAATTAAAAAAAAAATTGTTATGATACTTTGGCAACGGTATTGAAGACGGCTTTAAAGTGACGCATCATATGACTAGGCCTATTTCTATGCCAATATTTATTGGCTCAATTAGGCCGTATTTTGTTATCCAAACTGACAGTTACAAAATTGAATACAATTTTATGACAGCCTTGTTCACCGTTAGTATCGCTTTTGAACATAAACAGGAACATCTCATTGTTCATGAACAAAGTTCATCGCATGAAATCCCGGACACGGCTAGTGTGTAATATAATAATGTTACATAGATGGGTGTTCCCCGCCAATCTAGGCTTCATTTTATCGACCCGACGCCCTCGGCTGGGGACAGGAGACCTAGGGATGTATTAGGCTGTTCTGTATTTCGATAGAGTGTGATGTCAAGTATTTCAATAGTCAAGATATCTAACTCGTATTAGATTTTATGATTATAAGTGCACAATGGTAATACTTATTTGTCAGCTGATGGTCATTGTTATAAAAAAGACGTTTACCTTTTTGTTTCTAAGAAATTCCGTGGATAGCTATCTATTTCGATCTCACCAGAGAGAATATCCTTCATCCATTGTTATATATTTTTCATACATTTAGGCGTACATCTACGTCACAATGGCGTATTTTTTGGAGTGGATACTTTATAAGATAAAAGAGTGTGCCCTAGTTTTATTCAATAAAAAATGTGGTGAACATACATAACTATAAATATATCTTTAGGGCTTTTAGGGCTTATTATTTACAGTATATTTCTCTAATAAAAAACTTCTAATAAAACCCCTTAAATATTAGTTAACACCATGCAAAACTTTTTAACAACCTCCATAATTTCCAACATCGTGGCTGTGATAACATGAAATACAATACATTAATATGAAAAAACAATCATATTTTGTCTTAATTGTCAACCACGGTTAAAACTGCATTGACAATGGTCTAATTTTGGTCTAAATTTGCGTAATAATTTCAAATACTAGGTATTGTTGTACGATGAAATTCTGTTACTCGAAACAGTAATCACAGCTGCCATCGATTCCCGATATTCCCGGTACAGAAGTCCCGCCCTTGGCGAAAGGGTACGGTAGGCAAATGTGGCGGGGTGAGGGGTCGGGCGTGTCGGCATTCGGCGTCACTTGCGGGGAACGCACTACGCCGCGCAGTCGCTGAGTCGATCCACGCCTCCGACCGGGTAAGTTCTCGGGTAAGTCTTACGATTGACTTACCATGCTTGGTGAAAAAGGGCGTAAGTGCGTTCTTTTTTGTAGATTAATGTAGTCCTTGATTCGTGGAAATAGTACGTATGATAGTGTCATAGTTACTCTACTAACCATTGTTTTTTAATTATTGGTAATAATATTTACCTACTGATCGAATTAACAATATTATACTTTATACCTATATAATAATTATGTAGTCTACGATTCCTGGATATAGATAATATTCCTGGGCGTTAAAGTAAAAAAACTCTTTTAAGTAAGCGATTTAATAACGGTTACTGTTCATGATTTATTAGAGTAATTATACATTTAATGTTTACTTAGTATGTATAATATGTATGTATGGCATTAATGGATTTGAGATAATTAAATAGTATTATTAATATAATACAAATGACCTTAACTATTGCAAATAAAGATACTAAAATATTTCGTAATTTCGTTCCAATATTTTTCGTACTTATTTATTTTCACTTTGCAATATAATAAACAAGGTAATTTAGGATTTTTATGCTTACCAACATAATATTAATTTCTTGATTGATAACATTATAATGTAATGAAATTTTACTAATATTGTTTGGTAGTTACATTAATTATAGCGAACATACGTTGCGTCTGGTGTGAAATAATATCGATCGCAGCGCACGCTGCCGCAGAAACACGGAACTATTCAGGAGAGCTTTGTAGAATTGAAACCGTTTTCTGTTATTTATATCGTTTAGTCTGTCAAATAGTAAGTAGTGTATTGTCATATAAGCAATACAAGGGAAATTATTTTTTGTAGATATTAAAGATTTTCGTAAGTACTAGTTAACATAACTGGTGCTTGTCAAACAATCATAAAACGAGTAAAACTCTATGTTCACACTGTAGCGCCGTCTCATTCTATAATATTTGTATTGTAGGTATAGCTTGGTCTCTCTCGCGGCTTGCGCTACACTAATCCAAATTTGTTTGTAATATATATAGCTATTTATTTATAAGTTCAAATCATTAACTCTAATCAGTTTCATTTTATAAAGTATAAAAAATATAAGTAATAAAATAATTTAATTTTTTTATTCCTTTTAACAAAAAATATTTTGTGTGCAAAAAATATTTTAACATCTTTTGGATTAATTTATTTTAAAAGATAACTCTGTTTAATCATAAAGAAGTCTCGTTTTAAAAGAAAAACTCTATTTTAAAAGAAAAATATATAATCTGATAGCTTCATTTCTTTCGTCTACTTTACTCTATGTAGAATAGAAGGACAAAATTCTTCTCTTTTAAGGCTACGTAAAATATTACGTTGCCATGTGAACAAATAATTTGTTTTAGCCTCATTGCTTCTTATGGCCAGAGCACCTACATTCTATTGCTAACGAGATAATCAACATAATGTTTAATATAAATAATGTTATTCCATATACAGTTAATAGGAATTTAAAGTCCAAGTTCGTCATGAGACTTGCGTGAATGCAGTTTTATTGAACTGCGAATGCACATTTTTTATGTAGATATTTTGTACTCTGGGAGAGTTAAATTCCTAATGTCTTTATTAAGAAAATACACTTAGTAAAGAATATGTTGATAGAGTATGATGGTAGAGCATGTCGGTAGAGCATGACAGTACAGTATAGGCGGTAGTAATATAGAGCGTATAAAGAAATCTCTTCCGTTTTTTATTATTTAAGTATGTATTAGTTGTATTTGTGTGTTATCACATGTGTGACAGGAATGACACCGTGACTCAGCTCCATCAAGCAATAGGAATTTTTCCAACTATACGCGACTATAGACATGACATAATTTTTGTAGTTGCGACAACGCAGCATTAAACAAACGCAACTTCAATATTCACTAGTGCGTCATCTTGTCGCGTCTTGTCGCACACGTGGACATCGACTTAGTTCTTATTTACACCCAACGACTGATCGCCGACATTTTGTCGTTGCAAGGTCGTATAGTAGTCGGTCATGTCAACAAGCAGTTAAATTCTTAACATTTTTGTTATTCATACCATTCATTCCTATCATTCGTAGGTTAATGCACCTTGGTATATAAGAAATGAGGATCTACATCGGGACCTAAAGGTAGAAAACGTCAAAAACTTAATTAGAAGTACGCAGAAGCCCACCATCAAAGGCTTCATAAACATGTGAATATCGAGGCTATCCAGCTCCTCGATACCACGGAGTTAGTAAGACGATTCCAAAAGGACAAAACCAAAACAAAACAAAAAGTTAGTGACAGTGCTTAAGTGACTGATAGAACACAAGAACAATGTGTCTATACCTTTAGAATTAAGAAGTGCTGCGTCAGTGGATACGCTCTTTAACTTTAGTGTACCGTAGCAGTTTAAGTGAACATTAAAGTACTTATTAGTTTTTTTATTATTCAATAAGGCTAGATCGTAATATTATTAAAGTATTTGTAAATTTTGCTTTATACATATACATAAAAAAATCGTAGGTTGATATTTGAAGTTGACTACTAATTTCACTAATTCTCTATGGCGCATGTTCCAGTTCTTGGTTCGGACTTTATGGTTTATGGAGCTGCTAAAGGTACCTACTGTACTAATTGATTCTAAACATACGGTAAGCACGTTGTGAAAACAAGCACACAAGCCCCTATGAAGCAATGTGGGAGTTTATATTTTAAAACTCCTAGTACGCCACTTTGCTAAATTTCTAACTTAAATAAAACTAAAATAGCAAATGAGCATGCAGCACTAACTTTCCGCCGCCACCCATGACAACTGAGACCGGAATAAGACTCAATCGGGATTGGGATGGTTAGTCAGTTAGCAAACGGTGTTGGAACTATAGTTGGTTAGTTTGTTTGTATCTATGAGGAGTGGGGCAGGGACTGTTAGTGATGCTGTTGGTTTGGTGTTCTAATTCGGTTAGATGTATTGCTATTCTTGAGGACTAAGATGTTCGCCTCTAAAATAGATCGGAAAAACCGGTAAATTTGGTATACGGTCACAAATCACAATCACTACTAGTTAAGCGCATCAGCGACTGTATAGAAAAATATGAAAATGAGAGGTGTCAAGGCACGCCCGGATGGAACGAAGTTCCTTTCGATTAATTAATGTAGGAATTGTAATATATTTTTTTTTTAAGTTATAATAATATTTTTTTATTATTAACAAATGTAATGTAATATAAACTTAAATAATAATAATAATACTACCAATAATAGAATAAATACTTAATATAAACTTTCTATAACACAGAGAGAGAGACAGACAGAGAAACATGCGCACCCCGCACGGCTTACAATAGCTTACTATAGCAAAAAGTGTCGTGACAACTTTTCGTAAGAATTTTTTCCGTCTAGCCCCCTTTCGCAACGCGCGATAAGGAACTTCGTTCCAATAATTAATATATCTACTATCTCATGTATTTTATACTTTACATTCAAATTATTCCTTTCAATCATTTTCCAAATATGGAATCGATTTATGTTCTGTTTTTGTATATCCAATCCAAAGCTCCAAACGTAAATGGTAACTTGATGAGGTCGAGACATTTATCATTCAGCGTCATTGGCCAAGTATGGACTTGTAATGTACTAAATATTACGAATATATTACATTGTATACAATAGTTTTGAAAGTACAAAAGTATATTCAGTATAAAGGTAATTTTACATTTGTTTTGATGAAACATGAAAAAAATATTTTTGTAATTTTTTTATAGTTATTTATTTTATTATAGGACTTCATCGCCACTTACCATCAGGTGGGATTGTTGTCAAGCACTACCTTATAAGAAGTAAAAAACCCCTATTATTTTATGACACGTATCATATATAGGGCATATTATAGCTACTATACTTATTGAAATTTATTGTCATTGAGTTTAATACCTACATATTAATAGACGTATATAGTCTCAGATCTACGGATATAATCCCAGTCAAGTGGGTCTAACAGACTGTAGGTGGGGATTACGCGCAGATTATCTGGGATATAATAGAATGCACAGATGTTTGCCCGATAAACCTACAATATATTAACTGTAACGTTCGTTGCTTTATATAGTTATATAGTTGTAACAACTAGAATAGAATAGAAATATTCTTTATTGTGCAATACAGGAAATTACAAATTTATAAGTAACTTATTGAGTATTATATTACACAAAGGTCTTATCGCTTAACAGCGATCTCTTCCAGACAACCTTTAACTAGCCCTGTCGTTTTGTTCGCGTGGCATTCTTTTTCAGGCCCTAGCGAATTCCGGGATAAAAAGTAGCTTATTTGTTGCCCTATAACCTTTTCTAGAGAACCAGCCGTTCCAGAGATTAGGCCGGACAAACAAAAAGACAGACATAAAAAAAATTCAAAACAAAAATGTTTTTAGTATCACGATACGAATATACAATGAGAACACAGTTCTTTTGAAATTACAAACAGACACTTTAATTTTATTTATATAATAGATACACTACGTATGAGTATGTATAGATATACTACGTTAACGTCATTGCATTACTGGAAAATCAAGATGTGTAAGATGTGACCTAAATTATCTTATCCTGTACTGTAAATAAAATACTTTGGAGTGTAGCCATAGACGACAGACACGCATCAACTTGCAACACTCTTCTTTAGGTTATTTCCAACTCTACTGGTCGCAAGTTGTAGAGTTAAAAATTTAAAAATACCAAGTTGTTCAATAGTCAAGTGATAAAGACAATCTCATTCTATTTTCAATTATTATTCTTCACTTGAAAAATATCATGACGTAATATACCTACTGCATAATTTTGTTATATTTATAATTATGTAGTTGATGATTAATTATTTACAATTGTATGCTGTAAATCAATCAATATAAACGAATCATGATTTCAAATGTTTTAAAAGTAAAAATTTAAGACCTTAGGATAATTAGATTAATTAGATACATAAAATATTATTCCTAATACTCATTTACTTTGATAATGAGAGTCTGTAAGATAATAGGCTCATTATAAGACCGAATGTATTTAAGTACTCCACATCTAAATATACATATCAGATTCCTAACTTCATAGTAGGTGGCTATGGAGATTTGAGGGTCCATGCCCGCTGGAGTCTGCGTGCGTTGGCTCGTCGATATTCTGACGGTTAGTGCGCATGTGCGGAAAACATGTCGGGTTTCTGATATTCTGATTCCTCCCTTTATGCATGTTAATGCGCGAATCAAAAAAGTCATGACTTTACATGTTTTTTCACCGTATACCTACATGTTTCTTTAGCCAGTTGTGTTATCTAATTGTCTATTTTATGATAAGCTTGAAATCGCCCTCTCGTCGCGGCGTCGTACCTTATTACCTATCCACATTCCTAAGAAAATTATGGGATTATGTAAAATAGCTGTTTTGTTCGTGAACTGCTTAAAATAGGTACATTTAACACTTTTTATCCCAAACTATCTTACGGTAAAAAATCAAAATAACACTATTATGGAATCTATTGCATTAATAGATAACCGTTAAGATATAGATAAAAAATCGATCGTGCAATATCATAATCATATCATCTAATACATCATATTATACATCTAATAATGTCATCTACTACATATTCAGAAATCAATTTATAAGAGGCACTAAACTATCTTTTACCTCAATTACCTGCCGAATACATTATAGTATACTAGTATAGTGTGATCTCCACAAATAAATGGGCTAATCGATTATGCAAAAGACATAATCTACTTCTAGTATAATATCTACTACTACTTATTCAGATGAATCAATTTAAAAATGGCGCTTCGCTAGGCGTTCACATCGCCGGCTACCTGATATCGTTATTTGGGTACTAATTTTATCTCCAACAGTCCTGCATTCCGTGCCTTCGCACCCTTAAAGTAAACAACCGAACATTTTTAAAGAACAGCTTGAATAGAAAAAAGGATTAAGGAAATTTCGATGCTTGCTTTGGAAAACATTTTGAGGTTATATTACGTAGAGGTACAGTACGTACCTACGTATCTAGATAATGCTTTCATAGGTACTTAGGTAGGTATACTACCGATACTGGGTAGATACACTACCTACGTAGGTTATAGAAAGAAATAAATTTGATAAAATAGAAGGTTTATTATATTAATTTGAGACATTCAGCAATTTATGAAAACGTTGAAAATGGACAACGAAATTACTATACTAGAATCCAGCAATGCAAAAGCAAATTTGAAAATACACGATATACATCGAAATACATTCAGCTGTTTAACTTTGTAGAAACTACTTTTCTTTTTATAGAGTAAGTTGGCCTGAAGTTCTAAACGAATTTTCTTTTAGGCAACATCTTGAGCTTATATTAGTTTTCGTAGTTGAATACGAGTTGCTTTTGGCCCTGTACTTATAGTTACTTATGTAACGACAAAAATAGTAATATGCAGTAACTGGATGATACCTACGTCAACCCTAATATTAATTCATTTTTAATAATGCCTAATATTACAAGATACATGTTCCCATTCTCATTAGGGAATGATAAACCAAATGTTACATTTTTCCAGACTGGATTAAAATATGTCAATTTGCCATAAAATTACCTATTAATTATATGAAATACAAAAGATAGAATATTTATTTTTACATTCTTTATCGTATATCAAATATTAACAGAGACAAAACAGTCATTAACTTTATATAAAAGTTTGAAACCACCCTGGGAGGGAAGTTGCGTGACAAAGTTGTATCAAATTTAATGTATTTCATTACTCAGCCGAGTTATTTTCACTGACATTAAAGTTAGAAAGTTCATAAACAGCCCAGTAAATAAATAATATCCTCTTGTGTTTTGCAATCGCGTGCTTCCAGTTGTGCCTTCTTCACAACTCACTTTTTATAGTCTCAGTCTCAGGTTGTTCAAAAGAAATATTCTAGTCAACAACGTTGTAATAAGACAGTCTTCGAATATTTTATATAGACAATAACATTTTAGTGTAACATTATATCATGCAATGTACAAGGATAGATGGATTTGAATTTTTAATAAATAGCAATGCTTTGTTCTATATAATTAACAAAGTTATCATTGATTTCACTTGTACTTAGGATATTTGTATTGTAATTTTAAATAAAAAGAAAATTCCTCATTGGCTGTTATATCAACGCCCAGCCAAACTAACCGCATCCGACCCTTGGAGCTCATCATTTAAACACAGATATCCTGTAGGTATAATGTAGACAGAAATTTTAGTTTTAGAAGGAACAGTCCCTCTTAACAATAACCTTAAAATGAATAGAAAACTCCGCAGTAATCTAAAACTTAATTTTGATACTATAGTTGATCTAGTCATATAAATTATTCCATAATGTTAGTGGAAATATTAATCTGCCTCAAGGATTTTTGAATAAAACATTTAAGATTATCGTTCGAGAACACTTGATTATATTTCTTTCCAAGATAATCCATGTTATCTTCTCTAAACAAAGTGTTATCAGCGCTACCTGTAACCGATGACAAACAAATGGAAGTATAATCTATGGTGATATTATAAAGTGTATGCAAACACTTGATACAGCAGCTTCCGTTGCCTAATCTTTTATCTTTCAGAAATCTTATTATAAAGCAAATTTAAGGACTAACGGGGTTAGCGTGATAATAGGTTATCTTATTCCTTTACTCTACGCTAATATTCAACTTAGAAATTATTTAAATTGTCGTCCATTAATAAATGTTTCATAAAAATCAATCGAGCCGTTTCGGAAGAGTTTGTCCACTAACACACTATAGTAACATACATACATCATTGACTAACATCGTGACACTAGAATTTTCTATATTACATTAATCCAGCTTTATCGACACACAATATTGACATAAAACAATGTATGTATTTTCATTCCTATAACATATTGTTATAATCACTAGACTAGAATAGAATAGTCAATAGAATAGTTTCAATGAAATCGCAGAAATTAGATATGACGTGGTAGTCGACTTTGTTAAAAATATAAACTGTAATAAAATGCAGGAAGCGTGTAATAAATCCTGTGTCAGTGACCCTATCACTCGAATATGTATAATTCCGTTATGCTAATCGCGTTTTGTTAGAATTCCGAACAAAAATAACTGATGAAACTATCATTCGTCTAGACTAATCATTGCTATTAGTCACACCTATGTATGACTATCAGTTATGCGTACTTAGATGGCTAAGTACGCTTAACTGATGTCAGTATGCAGGTGTACCTTTATTTTATGATCATGACAGTACGTTTGCTAAGTTAATACCCTAAAATAAATTATAAAGATACCTACAAGATTAAGACTTAGGAAAAAGGTAACTTGATAATAAAAATCTAAGGATCACTAATGTTGAAAGTGAAAGTTATAATGTAACATGCTCCCTCGGTCCTTACATCGCCGCGAGGGCTCTGTAGCAAGCAATGTGGCAAAAATGTCGTTCAATTTATGTCCAAATTTTAGTCCCGACTGGTCCCTTTTTGTTACCATCTGCGCGCCGCGCCGAGAGTCCAGAACTCCAGACAGCTCCACCCTAAAAACCGTTTAGATGAAATTCCTATCCTTTCACTCGCCTGCCAAGTCCCGTATTTTTATCTCTGTCTAAACGCAGGAACGGCCAGGACCGCTCACCCGTCTCGTTTTTGCACATGCGCTCAGATTGTTTCATCCTTTCTGGTTCGTAATAATTCGTGTATTTCCGCTTCCCACACGAATGGCAGCCATGTTTGGCGGGACTGTCAAGTCAAGTCAACGCCAGTTTGGCGCGATTGAGCAGGATGAACAAGGTCGGTTTCCATCTCTGGAAGCTTCCAACATTAATAAATTAATATAGGTAGTTGTATTACTCGGTTATGCTAGATTTTCTTCTCAGTATTTAAGATATGTGTGCTGTGCTTTCAGATGCTGTTACCGTGAAAATTTTCTTCGGGGAGCTTGCTTCACAAACTGGACATAGCCTGCAATGGTAAGTAGTTAATTTTATATGTAACATAATTTAAATTTTAAGCTATTATGTAATTTACTTCTTGAATGAAATTGAATGAATCATGTGATATAAATACTATGTAGCATAGACGCACATTACAAATAATTTTATGAGGTGATTTAAATAACGCGCATTGATTACGAAGACATTTTGATGCGGGCGAAATAGTGAGTCGATTTACCTTACAATTAATAAAATTGAATTTAAGACCTGGGTTAATAAATGACAAAAAATGATTTCTAACGCATAAAATTATCATGATTTAAGTATTAGCAAAAAAACAAAAGCATGATTAGTAAAATGGAAACAGGTATAAACGTAAAATGAAAATATGGAAGAAAAGTCCATAAGTCTGCAACAAAAAGTAGCATGTATCTAAATTTTTATTGAACTAAAAATCAGTATGGTATAAAAAACTGAATGTAAAAAAAAATTGAATAACGAAATACTATTTTGGCTATTGTACTGACTCAAAGAAGGTCTAACTATACAAATGGAAGCCATAAATTACATAAAAGGCATGAAAGTATGAACAAAGCTGCGCTGCATTAAATTGTTTAACATAGCATCTCTGATAATTGTTCGAAATGAACTTTCTAGGTCGCTGCTTTTAGCGGCTGTAGCTCGTCGATGATTTTTTTGTAAACGTTACTCATGGTAGCAATAATTACTGCTTGCTTCCTTTGTAGAAAAAGTTATTCTCCATTGGTAAGTTCTGTAAATTATTGAATTAAATTAAAAAATAAAACCTTGATCTTTGCGACACAAAAACATTCAAATTGAAAAAAATAAATGATTTTGAAAAATAGATGATCTTTATAACAATGCCACGTTTATTAAAAATGATTTTCTGCATTATTTTAAAAGACATGATGAAATTGAAAATGGAACTTAATAAGACTTTGTAGAAAAAAGCACAGTTAAAACATTCTCAGCAATGACAATTAATGATCGATAAATAAATTATATCTACTTAATAGATAAGGATATTAATTTCGTCTCATTCACAGCTACTGCATCATAAAATTTCCTTTTGACTTCTGCGATTATCAAAGTTATAATCCTAATTTAAATGCTAAACAGCTTTTGTCATTTTTATTAGTAGTTCTTATTACTTACTTAGGTCAATTTGAATGTTAATTTAAAGATTCTTTTTACGAATTTATCTTTTATCGAAGTAAAGGAAATAAGGAAAAGATTTAAATTGAAATTATAAGTCGTATTTATTACATTTTCGAGGAATTTTAGAAATCCTGAAAAAGGTTTTTGTAGATATATGATAACCCAAATTAAGGTGGAAATATTTAAAAATCCTACCATTCAACACAAAAAGTATGATTTTAAACCGACAAAAAAGTAGGTACCTTATAACTATGCTCTAGTTTTAATTGTAGGAATAATTAGTAAAATGATATTCCGCTCGTGGTTGGCACATTCATATCATCCCGTGTAAACAGCGGCAATTATACAGAGCGAACTAACAAAACGTGTAAATGGGCCAATTACCGATGCTATGTAGGCTGCCGTACAATTAGTGGCTTGCTAATAGTTTTCATCACCAATAGTTTCATGTTGGACGCACCGAGGATGCTCATCAGACAGAGATCGCCTCTCGCGGTGATCACTTCAGTTTTCGGTTGTGATATTCATTTTTATATTCACTATTATTATTTTATTTACTTCTCATGCCTCTGCTTCATTATCGTACAGTTTATTTTTTATAAATGTTACGTCATTACGTATTAATGTTGAAGTTCGTTGATCTAAACAATTATTTAATGGACCTCTATCTATATTAACTGCGTGTTTTTAATCTGGTGTGCATTATAATTAAATTAAGTAAGTAATTTATTTTTAAGTATTACGTTTTAACGTAGTATTGATTAGGACTGTTTTAATTTTAAAAAATCTTTTATACTTTATTACCTTAATATTTTAATTTACTAGTGAAGTCATTAAATTTGTGAATGACTTAAATCTTTTGGATTGTATTATTGTAGATATGAATCATTGGCTCGATCAGACACTGTAGAATATGACCTAAATCAGTCAGGTCATGCAAAAGTTATAAGATCATTAATAGACGCTTCTCGATTATCTAGGTATATATATAATATACTTACTATAGATGTATTTATAATCTGTACCATGAACAATATAACTTTAACAGTAGCTATTGGTAATACAGAGTTGCTAACGGTAATGAAATACCTATGCCGACAATGGATCTAATCAAACATCTTACACCGAGTCTCGCAACTAGTGGGCCAAGCACTCAACAGATTCGTCCAACAGCTGCTCCTTTAGCCAGATACACGAGAGCTTCGTACTCGTAAGTCTCGAGCTTTCGGAATTAAACAGTTGGCGAGGGGAGTCGTAATAATTTTGATACGAAGGGGAGGTCAGGTTAAAGTGGATTTAACAAAGTGGGGGTCCGGGCCATTCATTCGGTCCCGGGCCGGGGGCGGGTTCATTGCTTGTGTCCGGAACGCATGCGCGTCCCCTGACCCAGTTGCCAGCGCCGCCGCGCCGGATGCCGGCCTCGTTGCTCCAAGGTTGGCGAATCAACCGACGAATTCGCGACCCGCACAGACTTAGTGACGCGCCGGTTTTTCAATCAAGTTAGCACAAAAACATGTTAGATTATTTTTTTGCTTCATTATTCATATGATCCGTATCTAGAAGTATAAAAGCAATTTGAATAGTGTTAGATAACAATCGTAATGAGAAAACATATACGGAACGTGATTATCGATCGCAGCCGTTTTGATAGAACACGCTTCAGTGAGTAAAGCGGTTTCGGAATCTTTTGAGTGGAGGTTATTTTCGTCATATATTTCGTCTTCAAATAGTTCAAAACGCAAAATGTAAAATTTTATCCGTCTCATGGCCATCGTACTTATTTTTCTCTCGTATTCTTCAAAAACGTTGTGATTCATAGTGATGCAATCCTTGTGAAATGCTAAATTATTACGTACCGTCATACTTACATACGCAATGTGCTTTGTTGAATTTTGATTAGCACGTCCGTTCTAAAATGCATAGTGACTAGTTACGGACGATTTCCTTCCGTCGAAAATGTCGTTTGTTTAAATTGAACGATGGATTTTTATGCTCAACTCTTTAACGTGTTACTTTCTATCGCCGTTGTCAGTTTAATTCGTTCATGATTTACTAATCAGTCATCCTTGGACATCCACGCTGTTCAAACAATGCCGTCCTCTCTTGTCTCAATTGTTTGTTTAACGCTCGGCCTAAAGATAGCCTACTACAATTATAATGATCGATTACGTCGGTGACGCTACTGTGCCTCGTTACATGGTTTAATAAATTCATTGTGTTTTTAACGCTCTTGTATCGTGAGGTGCTCTTTTCGTTTTTGTAATCGATTAAATTTTGCCGAATTCTGACATCACTAATTTTAAATTATGATGGATGCATTTTCAACGATGCATTTTAAATGTCTGTTTAGTAAGCGATGTGTTGCTTGGTCATTTTTTCACGTGGTAATTTTCTTCTTATTTCAGATGATCCGGCCCAACAAAGCGACCCGAATTATGTGGCAGCAGAGAAGTTTTAATTTTAATTAAAACTTACTTAATTGTCTATTATAATATAAAATTTCAATTATTCATTTTAAATATTAATTCACACAATTCTATGTAATTCCCATGCATTGTATTCTGAACTATTGCTATTTTTTGCAAATATTTCCAGTTAAATTGTTAATTTCATATTGGAGTCTCTTTTAGTATCATGATTTAATTATATTTTTATCACGATAAAAATGTTTGGATATGCATTCAAAACATAAACATCTGGTTTTATTAGCTTCATATATGGGTTATTTTTTAAATGATTGCGTAATAGACTTTCAAATAGGAAATATGTAGTTCCGTAAATAAAAAATTAAGTAAACAAAGTTTAATTACTTGTAGATATTTAATTACAATTGTAAGAATTACTAAGTAGTAGGTCTTTACAGAATTTGTGAAGAAAGAAGAAAATTCAAATAATTTGGTGCCATCGGCATCAAAATTAGTGCCCTACATCTACCCTGTAGATCCGAATTTGTTTGAAGTGAGGCGACAAATTCGGTTCTAGAGAGGTTTGTGTGGTGCATGCACTGCAACGACTTGAAGATACAAAGATGAACAGCACGGAACCAATATTTAAAAATTCTTCTTATTTGATATCCTTGTTATGTATTGTAGGTACCTACTTTTCTACTTGTAAATTGTCATAATTCATTTGAGTCATTAAAATTTATACTTGTACTTACTTGTAATATATTTACGTGATGTAATCTTAACATTTCATCTGTGAATTAGTAGTTTTACCTTCAGGAAAATCTTAAATATCGCTAGTTAATTTCTTATAGTTTTGTTTCTTAGTTGATTGTGTGTTGCTGTAAATATAAATACATAATGTTATAGTTCGGAATTCTATTAATAAATAAAAATTAACGTATTCATTGAAATAATTTTAAAAGGGTACCAAAATATATACACATTATATACACATTCATACATTTTTATTGTATTCTGATTTTAGCTTGATTTCAACCCATGAATGCCCCACTACTGACGGGTTTCTCCTTAAACTTAAGGAGGCCATACTCCACCAAAAACATAATTGGATACATAAATACATAATGCATAATAATGATAATATTGTGTACTGACCTAACGGACAAACACGTAGTTTAACTATATCTTTTTTTTTCCCTTATAATTTAAAAACTATTAATTCGCTTTGATTTTCACCTTCACAGACATTACGTTACATTTTTATACCTACTATGTTAGTCTTTTACAAACAAAAAACCTTGAAAAAATGTGAAGTAATTTATTATTGTTTATTTCAATATAGATTGTAAAATTATACTCAACACTTAAGTTCAATGTAATATTACTGTATAAGTATGTAACGCTAAGGATAGTAAGACTAAAAATCACATAAATCTCTAGACCCACGATGTTTGATTCTGATGTTTGAAAATCGGGTCTGTATTTGAATAGGTACTGTATCTGATGGAAATTAGATCGCGTACCAAACAACTTTATGTAGAACGCGATGATTGCGGCCGATAGGAAGACATAAAATAAAAACATAAAAGGATTCGAATCTATCGGAAAATTTTAGTAACATTGACACAGCTAAAAAATATGAGCAACATTTATACATCATATTTCAAAAATTGTATAAAATAAAGGCTTTTGTGTAAGACTTAATTATTAGATTTACTCATTTTGTCAATTCTAAATTTCATAAAATATAATACAACTTGCAACACAAGTTCTTGTACTGCAAGTCTTGTAGAATTATTTAGATATTAGAGATGATAGCTCAGTCGTAAACTTCGAAGGTCAATTTAACGTTGTAACAAGTACCTACTCATTAAAATTCCATTGTCATATCATTGTGTTCAATGCTAATACTATTTATATGACTTATTGCATTGTTAAAAAAAACGACGCAATATCGGCTAATACATAGTAGATAGGTACTGAACACTTCCTTATGTATGATCATAAGCATACATACATCTATTGTTCTATTAATGGTATAAGGGTAGGTAGTATTTTTTATTTTGCTTACTTTTTTACACTTCATTGAATTCATGTTTCATTGGATTCAATCCGGTAGTAGCCCCGGCTACGATTCTGTTTTAAAGTCACGTTATCATCTCACATTGAGCGTATGACGCTGCGCTTGATATATTTGTATATAATTATATAATATATTATTTGTTGTAAGGTTAGGCTTGACCACAATCCCATCTAATGGTGAGTGGTGATTTGGTTTTGAATGGTTGAAAGCACTAACTTAGTCTGCTACTATTCACTCTGATTTGAAGACAACCCACATTATTGGTGAAAATATTAAGAGCATTCTAAAATAGCGTTGGTGACCGCTAGTGGCAACATTTCTTGAGCGCTTCCATGCTTCGGAGGGCACGTAAAGCCGTCGGTCCCGGTTGTTATCATTTGGTAGCAGTCGTTAAGCCATGTCGGATACCTTCGGGCGGCTTAAAATATCCGACACTTGGGTTGGCCACTAACCCCTCCACCAATCCGCACTGGAACAGCGTGGTGGAGTATGCTCTAGGCCTCCTCAGGCACGAGGAGAGACCCGTACTCAGTAGTGGGCCATTAATGGGTTGTAGCCAGTCAAGGTTGATATGTCACAAAACTTCCAATTTCAAATTCAAAAGAGCATTACGATTTGAAATCGTCGACATTGAACAAACTCAATTGCAGCATTGAAGTTATAATAGGCACCTTATTACCTAATGCTTATGATTCCATGTCAAGTTGGGAATAATTATATTTGATACATTGTAAAATGTATGAGTACGATATGAGTTGTTACTTAAATTGAAATTCAAGCACACAAGTTTGTTCTAAGATAATTTGGAAGTCAAATTCACGTCTTGAAATTTTTTATGTCTTTACTCAAGTAATTTGCCTATTCCACGTAATCAGTATCATTATTTTGTAACCAAATAAAGAAATAAGTACCTCAATATTATAAGTTTAACATTGTATAATTTTGGACAAAACTATGAAATAAACGTTACTTCTCAAGGATTACTTTCTTTGTCGCCCAAGAAAGAAGTTTCTTGGGTGGCAAAGAAAGAAAATATATTTTAAAAAGCTGTATTTTTCTTACAATATTTTTGTAATTTTGTTATACTCGTAAACTGTAAAATTAAGAATACTTTGCTGAACCAATTATATGCGTCACTCATTAATGTTTTATAAATTTATCATGATATCATTTTATATTAAGATTTATTTATATTTCAAGTAAATGTGACCAAAGAAAAGTAATGCAAATTTATCAATAAAGGATTTACAAATAAATCGCTGTTTTATTCTTACACTACGAGATAAAATGTATTGATGATGATGAAATGTATGTTAATGTATTACGGGCAAATAATAGATAATAAATAATAGTGATGAACTTATTCCAATGTTATAAAATACTGAATGAAATTAGTTTAACAAACTACACTATAAAAAGATCCTTCATGAAATAGAATGCTTCAAAAAATTGAAAGCGATTTACCAAGCAATTTCACAGGTTTATAAATACGATTTCTAAATTTCTTTAAATATTAAGGACGAAGGTACTAATATTTTCCTAATAGAATATTAAATAATGATCATTTGTGTGACTAATCAGAGCTTAGAATAGATCTACCTATAACTGATGAGACTTAAATAAATTATTAGTGTGTAAGTAAACGAACCATAATAGGTACCTACCTATGTATACAAAATAAATAATATTTTGCATGATAATTATGGTTCATTCTTGTTATAAAGTTGGTTTCAACACTATTACGCTTTCTTACATCGTTGTTATAATAAATAATGTCGCTACCAATACATACCTATTTAGAGATAGTTGGATCCCTGTTACATAATATCGATCTAAAATTTAGGAAATAAATAAGGAGGCAAGTAAAATAAAAACAGGTACCTTACATATTATTATAAAACGAAATAGGAAAATCACTCACTTTGGAGTCATGCCAATGCTTAGTTATTAACACAGCAGAAATACAAATACTTACTACATTGGTACGATAAAATATGAACTTTTCTCTGAGTAATTGAGCTTTTCAGTAAATTTTGCTTTAGCCGCGTGGAGCTTTTTTTAACTTACTCGGATACAATATTAAAATCTAGATGAATGTGAACCTATGTTACACATTCAAGAAGCACTTCTGTATTCCATTGTTGTATATTCCGCTGAGACAAAATCAATATTATCCTTATTAGTATTCAAAAATTACATGTTCACGTTTGAAAGCCATTCGTTAACAGATGGCGTTGATCATATATTCAGCTATAAATTAATGACCCGGTGTTCACTAGTAATGCCACTCAACGACAGATGGCGTCACACGAACATTAGACCCTCAATAGGAAGGTTCAATTCAATATGCTACATTTTTTTAAAGTAGTATATTTTAATAGTAAGAAGTTAAAACAATATTTGCGATTTTAATACATCTTATTATATTAACATAATAATGTCGTAAAACCATTTTTCGTATCTCGGCAATTTTAAAGTTTGTATTTTATTTGAACTCTTCTATAGCCAAATTGATGATTTTGTACATTCTATTGATAGGTAGGTACATACCTAAGTACCTAATAATCAAATTATTTTTATACATAATTATACACATTAGATATTTATTGCCCATTTTATTGATAAGGCCTAACATACTCCACCCATCTGGTTCTGATTAGTTAAGGGGGGAGACTTTTTGTTTTGTCACCCGAAGGTCTCCATCAAGATTTTATAATTGCTATCTAATGATAACAAGTGTGACCGGCGGCTTTTTGTGCATTCCGAAGCACGGAAGCGCTCAACAAATGTTTGCCACCAGCAGTCACCCATCAACTACCAACCGTGCTGCAGCTTAACTCGATTACATAAAATCGACTATAACCATCCGAATTATGACCTCCTCATTATTTATTGGAAATACCCTAATAAGTAGGAATTGATACCATACGAATTTCTATTCAATAAAACGATGTAGGTATGACTATATTCACGTTATACCTAAATGTTTTTGGTAAAAAAATATATAATAATATCTTAAGGTGAAGAAGGGAATAAAATAAAATAAATTAGTTGAATGCAGAATAATTTTCATATCGCAAAACGGGTTGAGGTACCAGGAATGTATAAGGAGCAAGGAGATTAATGATTACTGCAGGTCGGCCGACAAGCGCGGGCGTGTTTGACAAGCACAGGTGCGCTATTTTCATAATTGGCCCGACCGCGCGCCCTTTCAGCTTTCAGGTAACTTGGGAATGGTTCCTTATCTTGCCAGTCTTTAGAAATATATGTAAAATACATAGTTGTGGCAAATTGCCACCACACTCTTTCTATTATAGCTTTTGTCTCTATTTCAGCAGTTCTTTCAACTTTCGATTTGATTGTGACTTCTTATATAGCTGGGTCCCAATTTCAATAGATCGGGGGGAAATTTAAGCCTCTTTGGACACCACATACGGTGGTACACTTGGAACATCTTTGAGAACTTTTTATTATGATATGGATACTTTAATAATAATATGATTATGGATAGGTGCAAACTTACGACATGTACTTTGGACGCTGTTATTTCGACCTAGATGGATGGATCATAGTCATACATATTCATATCGTGAGTACCTGTTTCGATATAAAATGTTTACAATCCGCGATAAATTTAAAATCATATTTTTTAGACCATAATTGTAATTTTAAAGAAAATATCTACGTACGTACCTATTGGTGACTACTTTATTTTTATTTTTCATAAGGACAATTACGTAGGTACTGAATAATTAATTTTAAATATTATATGTTCATGGGTAAAGCAAAAACATAGCTGCGATGAACTGCATGCAATTTTCGTAGCCCTCGAACACAGGCTTTTCAAAATAGAGACCAACATTCAAACAACAACGCTACCTGTCTACATTATTTTCGTAGCTACATAGAACTACTAGAAGTACTAGGATCTCATAAATTGTTCTAAAATCTTTAAATGGTCATTACACGTGTACATACATATAAATCTCGACGTAATCCTTATAAACTAGAATTTCATAGTTTAGTTTAGTCTGTTGTAACATACCTAAAGCAGTTGAGTAATACCTAAGCTGAGGATAACGGATGTAAGGCAATACTAGATACGAAGATCTGACGAAGCCAGGGCCTTATCTTCACAGCTAAGTACGAATACCTACATAATCTACATATGAATTGTATTGCTACCAAAGAGCAAATTATTAAATAGAAATGACAATGTCATTGCATAATGTTATATCTACCTACAACAATTTGAAAGAAACCTAAACATCTTAAATAAAATTTATTCTGTGTCTTGTGTTATAAATATATATTAAGTGTGAATGTAGGTGCTTGAATTTAGGTGGAGATCTTGTCTACTCATTTGTTAACGTTTATTTTTCTTTTTTTAACTCAAACTTCAGGCGCTACACTCTACTCAGAAAACGGTAAGAGTCTTAACGCACAAAGTCTTATTTAATAAAAAAAATAGGGATATTATAACAAAGAAAATAATAATTTATTACTGCGTAGGTAAGAACATAAATAAAGTCAGTAAATAAATTCTGATAGTTTAAAAAATATAAAATATAAGTACTAAAATTTTCCAGTCTTGCCAAAATTTTGAAGATAAAAAAACACTAGGTGTGTTTGTAAACATATTTGAAGTTAACTAAGAACCAAGCAAACTCTCATAGGTCGTTTCGTCGTTTTTTTCGTCAATATAATTGTATCCTATGCTGCCTATATTATATAGGTGCCTATTTTATATTGTTGTCGTTGTGAATGTAAAATAATACACTTACCTACTTATCATACCTATAAAATATAAAGAGTAAGGGTGCAAAAAAATTGACTTTAACTAGGTAACCAGATGGAATTACAAATGACATTTCTACTTATTACATATTCTGTGTTTGTAACTATTAATCATACGTGCGACCCTACCGTCTTGTAAGTTAGTTCGCCGCTTAAGCACTCCTTGACACGGTGAGGTGCTTAACCCTGCATCTGTGCCAAAACTAACGACCTGTGATGGATTTAAAAAAAATTAAAATATTCCCTATTCTTGTGTTGTGCGACTTAAGTCGTATAAACCTACGGTGATATAGTAAAACTTTTGAATTTGAATATACCGACATCGAAATAAGAGGTTGCGTTTCATCGACATTCACTTTATGACGTGATATGAGAATTTTAATAATACATTAATTGTTAATATTTTGTAATTAGCAAGGTAGGTAGGTATTAAACTTAAACTTACATACTCAGAAGAAAGGACTATTATGGGTTATGATAATATCATTATGTACTAGTATAGTAATACAATAATAAAATTATAACCTATAATTATGCTATTGCTTGGCTTTTTCTCACAATTATAGGTCATATGTATGTATATTAGTTTAGATATCGACATCAACATCAAAATTACTTAAATTTAAAGTTATCACGTGGTGACATTTTATCGCCATGCCCCAAAATCGGCCCCAGCCCATGATATTGTGTAACTGAACTAGCATATTGAAAGGAGCACAGCACAGCACAGGAAGGGTCCCGTCAAAAATTACTATTATACCCGGGCACATAATTAATGAACGGCTTGTTCAAATACTTTTAAAACTATTATTCATGCCGTTTACGTTTGAAATGTTCCGACTATTCCAATGAAAGCTCCTAAGAGCATTAATTAAAATTATAGTTCGTGCGATTTTAAAAACTTTTGATGCGAGGCGTAACGAATTTTTAAGCACAAATATTTTTTGCCCCACGATATCGGTTACTTTACTCGGCGGATTTTAATTTAGTTATACAATCGGTGCTAAAAACTTTAATGTATTTCGTATATAACATTACAAAGGTAATAGGAAAGGATATGGAAGACACAAACTAAATCTTCCATACGCTATTATTTATAGAAATATTCACTGCACAACTCATTGTAGTTTGATATTCTAGCCGTATGCAATCTGTAACTGAGTAGGAAAGAAGCTCCTTAGGAGTTTTTTGCATACGAATGTAATGTAATGTATTCATTTTACCTGTATTTATATTTAAATACCTATACTTAAAATTACAAGCTTATCTTAAATTTTTAGATGGTATTTATTTATACTCCGATACTTATTATATATTATATATTTAAATCTAAATTTTAAGATAAACTTGTAATTATATATAATATATAAGTATGTAGAATTCCGTAATTATCTTAAATATTAGTAGGTATAAGGAAAAATACACAATGAGATACGTAATCATTTGGTCAAACAAAAAACCATTGAATAGAGTAATTTATCTTCACACAGTCATCATAATTCTCTGTAAATAATAAAATAATTTATTTTCCGGTATATACCAACAATTTTTTAGTACCTAACAGTTAGATGAATCAGTGAAAAATATCATCAATCTCATTATTTCCTAGATATCAATCGATGTTGTCAAAGTGACGGAGTACTATTTATTTACTATTTATAAATTCTAATATTTAATTATGTATGTGTTAAATTATAAATTCCATAAAGCAATACCTTTTGGCAATATGGGCCCATATTATTTAATCTTGTAATCGTTGTTATCACTACCCATAATCTGTCTTTTTTACATAATATCTAGTATGTATGAGTGCTTGACAACACTCTCTCTAAACTAAATACGGTTCATCTCAGGATTCAATAATATTTAATAATAACCTTGTTGGACAAGTGTTGGTATAGATAAACTACTAGGTTTACTCCTGCTGCGTACTGAACAACTATTACGCACTGCAACGGAGCTAAGCTGAAATTTACAAAAATGTAGCGTATTTAAAATAATAAAACATACATACCTACATGATCAAACTAGGTGTAAAGATCGTAAGGATAAATTTCGAAACAATACTAGAGGTTCATCTCGAAAGTTACAATATTTATGACAGTTTGCCATATCGGAATCCCATTGCAACATTGCACAGCGAAGTTTTAATCAACTCCTGGAGAACCGATTTACCTACAACAGTCAAAGACAAAAGATCGGAGAAGGACGTCCCACTTGAACGTAAGTTATTTGTATAAGTTGTTATTTGCGTAGGTACTTAAAATAAGGCCTACTGGCGACACATTACGGCAGGTGATCCTTCGGCTTAACGGTAAGCGCACATTAATGATTTAAATGCGGTATTCTAAGGTAAGCCACAGTGTCTTTAGGCAATGCTGAAACGTAGTAATGTTATACTCAGTATTAGTAGTAATATGAGGTAGTGCTCGTTCGTAGCCTCTTTGTTACATCAGAATAACACATAGTCGATGCTTGTCACTTTCAAAGGAGACTATTATTTATTACCTATATAGGCACTAAATTCCAATAGTTAGTTACATACTCACATCTATGCATTAGGATTCAGATAGAGCCACTACCACAGCTACAGTGTAGACATTCGGAACATGAACACCATTCATGTGTCTCGATTGCGCTTGATTCAGTTTTTTGGAGTACCTAAATATTGAAAATTCAACCGTAACAAACACATTACAGCTCACATTTAATCACTTTCCTAAGAGTTGAATCGGAGTAGAGTTGTACGAGTAGATGCAAATGTTGTGTTTGATCGGCGTCCCTACTGTACCTAAGTTATTCTATGTCCATGTTCGCTCGTAGCGGTCGGCGGCGCCCGTCGCGGGCAGCGTACCATTAATCACGAGGACTCCGCTCTGCACCACGGCATTGCGCTGCACCGTATACCCCGCTGTACTGCTTTGTGGACATATCAACTCCTTGCTCAAGCAAATTTCGCAAGTTTGATCTATGTGGCCAATGCACTTTTGGCGATAGACTGGGCGAAGACTGCATGCTTAATTCTCTTGAATACCTAATGAGAGATGTCATTTTGTCGCCTTCAATCGCTCTAATGTGGACTACACCGAAATTGTAGGTTTACAAGAGAAGCTCCTGAAAAAAAAACAATTTTATTATTTGGTAAATATAGAGATCATAGGTACTGAACGTTAATTGAAAGGTAATTGAGTGGTCATTGAAAAGAGATGTAACATGCTTCCTCCATTCCCGAGTCCAAGACAGTTGCTATAGGTACTCTTTACCAAAAAGCTTGATCCATTCATTATTACCATTTGTGTATTGCATAAGACAAGAATTCTCTTCTGTGAAAATAAGGTAACTATAATTTTAAAACTGAAAATTCACTTTTATTGTAGCCACCTTCATGCTTCTTAACAGGCCTGGAGATAATCTATATTAACTATAAGTTCAGACTACTTCTCAAGACAATTCAAACGAGTCCATCCTAAATGGGCTATGCAGTTTCATTTCAGATCAGAGTTCCTTTGATCAACTTCCGGTTTCAGCATTAGCATGTTCAAAAGCCTTACTATATTGAATAGGCATTATTATGTAACAAAATTTTAGCTTATTTGAATATAACTTGTAACATTTGATTAGATATACTCAAAGGCAGGTGAAACTTAATAAAAGCTTTTAAAAATATAATAACTACGATTGCCAGCGATAGATCTTCTATCCAACTAACGTTGTATTAACTCGTAGTATACATTAAATTAGATTCAAACGCGAATTCAAACGCGAAACGAATTATAATAAGCAATCATGTTAAGTATCGCTTTTACATTCACTTTAAGCATTGACAACTGCGTATCATTGCTATGATTGCATGTTAACCTGAGGTATCTTTATAGCTCGTTGAGCGCATACAATTAAGTACATAATATTAAGCCTACACAGTAAGCAAAATTAAAGTGTGTATGTTACCTACTGTCAGTGCCAACGAAATTAACATTGTGAATGTAACTTTCGTTTCCGTTCGTTTATATGGCATTCTATGAATAAATTAATTTTAACAAACCATTCTGCAGTGAAAATAGCAATCAACGATGTTGTTTTGAAGGTGGTTTGTACTACTCGTAGTAGTAGCAGTACAAATAATAGGTAGGTATCTGATGTTACAAGTATATTAATAATATCTTAGATTAAAATTTAAATTATAAGTGCAATCAATATACTTATACAAAACTCTTCCGTTACTGACTAATGACGGAGAATATAAAAAGGTTATTGGAATCACTAACTTTATTGTTATGAATAAATGTCAGAATCAATTCCCACGCTAATTAACCCTTGTACACATTTTTGTACATCATAGTAATTAAATATTGACATGTACATAACAGTATCCAGTACAAACTATTTCGCCATATTTTTGCCAGTCATTTCATTCACGCTCCCAGGGGTTGTTTCGAACTGAACAGTAGGCTTAACTAACAGCCGGGCCATATGGGACCAATTACTGAGTTCAATAAATGAATTTTGTTGAAAGGAATTGCTTGGTAAGCTTCTTCTACGTTATTGAGGGCAAGTCTTTTTTGAAATCATAAACAAATATGTACCTACATTTTTTGTTAGCACTGATCAATTTGAAAACTGAAACCTAGACAGATTGATATATTTATTAAAAAAAATGTTTACAGCACTTGCCGCAAATTGAAATACATTTAACAAAATATTTGAATACTTTAGAATACTTACAACTTTGTTAATTGATAGGTACCTATACTTTTTCGGCGTTCAAAATAATTATAATTATTTTTAATCATGTAATGATTGTAACTACCATATACATTATTATAATTTTTACCAACCTACCTTTTTTTTCTTACCCTGATAAATAAGTATGGATAGCAAAATACAATAAAAAAATGAGTAAACACAAGAATATGCGACAATTTCAGGCTGTGAGTAGCCTACATTGTCTACTGTTTATTGTTTGTCTACTGTCAGTTCAACAATAACAAGCAAGAAGGGGTTTTGCAAATTTTTGCCAACTACCGTTTGGATTATTACAATAAAATTGTCAGTTGTCTGTTGTGATTTACTGCAGCATACTCGTAGGTGGTCGGTCAGTAGCCCTGTTTTGCAAGTCACATGGCTTTTGTAGGTCACTTACTTTTTTCCTATTACTTTCCTACTTTGTTGTACTGCCAAGATCCTCAAAGTTTTCTTAATATTAAAACAGTACCTACCAATTTTAGTCTACTAGTTTAGTAACAAATTATATTTTTACAAGACAATCAACTTGCATAGACTGAATATAAATGAAAGAATTTATACCATGTTAACTTACAAATAAATAAACACAGGAAACTTACATAACTATCACAAAAATTTCTGCCCCAGCTTCGTTTCGAACCCTTGCATGGGGCAGATTATTACTAATTAGTATATAAGGAAGACATTCTATTATTACGCCTACTAAAACTCAATGTAGATAATGTGCATACTACAAGCACAAGATTACTTGGATAAATATAAAAACTTAAACAGTATAGTTTAACAATATAATTATATAGAAAAAGATAATTAACGTAGTAGGTTATTCTCAACAAATCTCCTTAGTTAACAAAATATCATCTAGTATCACAAGTATCTATCAAGTTGTAATTGTTAAGCGAAAATACACCAACTGGAAGTAATTTTAAATTAATCACGAAGACGTGTGTTCATATTCAGAATGTAATAAGTTATTAAGGCAGTGTGGGTTACATGAAGTCATTAACCTTACAATTATAAGTATTATTAAGATAGATGCAGCAATTATGTAAAGCGTGAAAAATATGGTAATTATAGGAACAATTAATGTTATTAAAAGAATGGATACTTATTTTTTAACGTTTATAAGTTAAGAAAATATTAAAGTTTACCATATAATTACCTAGATAATATTGATAAGTTATTTTTTATCTGTTAAGTAGGTATTTGATTTTCGTTTCCAGTTTTCGCTAATCATCATCACCATCACAACCCATAATTGTCCCACTGCTGGGCTCGGGTTTCCTTTCACAATGTGAGAATTTGAGAACATTATGGAGAATTCTCTGTTGTGCAGGTTTCCTTCACCGAAGCTAGTGAATTCGTTCTAGGTCGGTCACAGTTGGCAGCGGAAGGGTGGTGGTGATGCATGCTCGTTTGCTACCTTAATTTTTAATTATAAAAAGGTTGTCTGTAAAGTCGGTTTACGCACGATAATTTTACGTAATAACGTCATAAGTAAACATTGAAGAAAACCGAACGCTTACGACGATCATGCCTCTCTATCGCTTGTTCCGGGCTCTTGCTGCTGCAGGTTCGGCTCAGGTGGAAAGAAACAAGACGTCATACTTTTTCGTGCGCGCTGCCGGCGTTCATCGATCACGTCAAAATACCGATTGCAATTGTTCCATACTTTTCAAGTCCTAAATATAAAGTAGTTAACAATTTGAGCATCGCAGGCATTAAAATGCTCTGGCATTTTCGACAATAGCGTACTAATGATCGCTTTAGCATTCAAATAGCCTCCGCGCGCCTTTTGTCTCCAATTCTCCCAATTTTCATTCGCAAACTATTTTTCAAGCAGCACGCACGATACGTGCATAAATGATTGAAGGATATGGGTCAGCGGGTGGCCGCCTTAACGAACCATCAGAGCATAAGTCAACATATTAGTCGAATTAAATGTGGAAGTAACGTAAGCCATTACAGACTGAATTACTTTTAATTAAGATCGAGAGTAGCGTGAACGAATTTGATAAATGTTGTTTTAAGCTGTTTGATTGACTGTACGTTTGTTACGACACGAAGTTTTTGGCTCATCAGAGGAAGTTTGATGAGTTCATGGGCATCGTAACTAGTTTGCTACCGCTACTGATAATTAGCTAACTCCTAGTTAGGCCAGCAAAACAACATTTGAATTCGTTTAACGATCGTAATTAAGTACATAGTTTGCTGTAGACTTTACACGCTCCATATTAGTTTAATCTACATGTTATTACGAACGTAACGGAATATTTTCATTTAATTTTAGTCAACTATATTCAAATTACTTTTTATTAACACAAGTATAATCAAAGAAGAATCAGGAAGCGCTCATAGCCCAGCGGCTTGCGTCGATTCGAAATGATCAACAGAGTTAAGCAACAGCGGGCTCGGTCGGTAGTTGGATGGGTGGCACGTAAAGATTGATCCCGATTGTTTTCGATAGCAGTCGATTACCCAAAAGCCTCCGGGTGGCATAAAAACTTTCAACACTTGAGTAGAGGTACTAGAGCATACCCACTCCTTTCCAATTAAGAAGGCCTAGACTCTAGGCCTTAAGGGGGACGACCTTAAGGCCTAAAAGGAGTGATCCGTGTCCTGTAGTGGGCTTTTTTGTCGGCCAAATCACTATTTATTAATTATATTATTTAACATATCAATATGTTTACCATGTTATTAAACGAAACATCATAGTTGCCTATTTTCGTATATCTCGGAACACTAAGCAATTACGGTTATATTTAAGTTCACTGGATGTCGGTGAAGCCTCGTGACATTCAAGTCTATTAATCACATAGCTATCCAACCGCCGTCTTACGATCTTCCAGAACTGAAATATAATTCTAGGCATGCATTATTTTGCTTCATTTTACCAACAAATGAGAATAGTAAATAACAAATCGAAAATAACATCCGCTGTGCGTATCTAAAAATATTTGACTACAACGACGAGAATATAAGTTGATATATTTAGAAATGGTACGTATTGAGTTCTTCGACATTTTTCTTAGATTAATTTGCTAAATTATTATATTTGTAAAGGATATCAGTGAACAAAACATATTACAATATTTTGACACTGGTTATGTGTAGATTTTTTTATGTTATAGCCATTAAATGAGCAGACGAGGCATCAAATAGTACCTAAGTGGTCATCGCCGTCCATGGATATAATATATTTTTATAAAAGATATGCATGTTCTATGCCAAGACATACCTAAGTATAACAAACATTAGTATATTGTACACCAGTTTGAATTGTAGGTGCCTTCAAATCGCAATTTCTTAAATGTATTGTTAAAAAAGCAGAAATCTTTCTGTGAGAACAGCGTCGACAGAATCATTAACAACAAATGTCTAAACTGAATTGTATTGTCTGTGTGAAAATGGAAAAATCTTCGGTCCGTGTGTAGGAATGCATTGAATGGAACAATTTCACGCGTCATAAAATATCGGCGAGCTGTTCGAAAATTTTCGATACGAGGTGGAATGAGCCCGTCCCATACCGTTGTCGGCCGTGACGAATGAAATTAATCGATTGGTTTTTCTGATATCATTATTTTTCTTACCGTTTGAAATGGTCGTTTGAAACATAAATATTTTAGTTTTGAACGCGGAATTCATTTTGACTATGTAAGCGAACTGTTTATACGAGTAATTATAATTGTACAACTTTATTTTGTGGTTTCTACATTTTTATATTGTTGTATTTTATTTATGTTTACTATGTATAATTAGATGTCCTCAAAGATGACAAATAGATATAATAATTGACTATACATGCCTTAGTAAAATATTAAAATGATGTAGTGTAAAGTAAAAAAGAAATAAGGTATAACCTTATTGCTTTGCTTTGTATGTATTAATTTGTACTAGGTCATTATAAGTTTTACTATATGATGAAATAACTAGTAAACCCGCCCTCGCTTCGCTTCGGGAAACCTGTCCCGGTGGGTACAATTTTGGATTTTGTACCCAAGTCCAAAATTGTTACCTATACGTAACCAGCGCACGAATTTATTCTCACGCGCGTTATTTTTCATTTTGCGAGAAACTTTAATATATTATACATATAAACTTCCCTTTTGAATCATTTTATATATTAAAAAAAACCCCATCAAAATCCGTTGCGTAGTTTTAAAGATCTAAGCATACATAGGGACAGAGAAAGCGACTTTGTTTTATACTATGTAGTGATTGGTTAAAACATGCACACCTATCCTAGAGTAGTTAGCCATAGTATCAGATACCTTTTAAGTTCAACATGGATAAGTACAAATTTGACGTTACAATGGGCACTTACTTCATAGCTCAGCGACCCCAAAGTGAATCTTGTCTTCTGTATCTAAGTCGCCCTACGAGTATCTCTCTGAGAGGAGATCTATCAGAGGTGGTTTTAGGTAGGTTTTTTGAAAGTTTTGTGAATATAATAACAAACAGTTATGGGTTGTCATGACGATATTGATACGCCAAAAAATTGAACACAAAACCAATTATATATTATATAACAAGTATCAAAACTCTTAATGTATCATTGTGCATCTTCTGTAGGTATTACCTACCCTAAAGCTCGGTCAAACGTAGACTTTTAACACCAAGTAATTCGGGAAGGCCGTGTTAATTCCGCAAATCCCAACGGCCGAGTGGTCAGTTTCCCTCTGTAATTCGGGGCCGGACCAATCAACACCCCTTCGAAGGGTAGCTACTGAAGGGATAGACAAAGGGACGGACTGTTATGTCCCTCGGGATGAAAATTGTGAAGGCCCGTACTCACGAGACTTGGAGTATACCTACATCATGATAAAAACGGACTATTTCACACGATACTGGGGAATAAATTTACCTATTATACACATTGCAAGTTATGCACATTCTAATATATTAAAGCTGAAGATTTTTTATTAGTTTGAACGGGCTAAACTCTTGAAGTGCCAGTTGGATTTGACAAAATCTTTTAGCGTATGATTGCCATATTTATGACAATTTTAGTAAGCGTTAAAACTGCAGCTGATCGATAGCTGAACATAAAAAAAGTTATTTGAGAAAACTCTTAGTAGGGTTGTTTCAAATATGATATTATCATACTTACATGCTCATTACTCTACCTATCGATAATATCGATGATTCATTTAATGTTTTAAGTCAATAAAGTTGACGTATTATTGAAATCAAATTTAACTTCGAAATATTTCTCATTCAGGTGATCTTAAACTTTTTCAGTAGAAACCAAACTGACATTAATTTTAAACCTAAAACTTTAGCAATTTTTGGTGCGGGAAATGAAGGTAAACTAACCTTCGGGTTAAGGTATTAATTAATCTGGGACTCACATACCACTGTAGTCCATTAAGCTCGGGCATTAGTTGAGGATTGTTTTTCCACACCCCTTCTGAACAACCCTACACGTGGTTTGACCACCAACCAAGGCTGACTCGTAACACTTTGTCTGTATCAATGTTGATGAGGTCTCGAAAGGTTGGTTGTTGGAGCTGTAACTTTTGTTTTATTCAGCATTGTACCTCTCTAGGTAGCAGAGTAGTCGGTGGCCGTTAATTGGATTAAAGATCGTTGATAAGGGCTTTTAATACCGCCCGGGCGTTGGGTACTTAGCTGTGACATTTCATTAAGGGATGGGTATTGATTTTTAACGCTCAACGCCCATTGCCCGCACTACCTTGTATAAATGTAACATGAATCATCTATACATAGTTCGTATCATTTGAACCTTCGAGTATATCATTTTGATTCAAGTTATTTCTAACATGCTCGTTAACATGCAGCTTTGTATAGTTACGCAATAAGTCTGTGTCCATAAACTTAAGATATAAAACTCTAGTCTAGTAATCTAAGATATAGTATTATTATACTATATAAAAATAAACGCTAACACACTCATACCCCCGCACTAGAATTCCCTGTATCGCAGGTGGCATGGACAACACTAATTACACATCACAAACACTCATGACCCGAGAACAAACATTTATGTGTCACATAAACATCTGCCCCGGGCGGTAATCGAACCAGGGACCCCTCGCTTTGCAGGCAGGGTCACTACCAACTAGGCTACGGTGTCGTCTTTAGTAATATTAAAATAACCGCTTTTTACTAAATGTATATGCATGTATACACGGTACATAATTATACCAAAATAACATTTCTTACAATTTTTGTTTGTCTGTCTGTCTGTTTGTGCCGGCTAATCTCTAGAACTTTCACTAGCTGACAGCTGATGTAATAAGTAGTAACTTAGGCTATTTTTATTTTCGAAATTTTTAAAATTATACTTATCATGTGGACGAAGTCGTGGGCACAGCTAGTGTGTAGTAAATTTGACTACCTACCCTGCAGAAATAAGCTGACGTCCATGTAGACCGTATAGGTTATTCTTGTAACAAACAAACGCGAGGAATCTCTGTAAATTGTTACACTGTGCCGTTACTATAAACCACGGCCGTATATTACACATTATGTTGAAACCCCGTTCGTGGAAACTGTCAGTCATAGTGATCGGTGTTAGTACCGCTGACAGCGTGACTAGTTCTGCTTCTACGTGCTCACTGCAATTGTAAATTACTAGGCGAGAACACTTGATTGCGTGTAGGAAGATTTTACTAGGAACAGAGATTACATCTTTATTGTACTCAATTATCAGTACGGTACAGTCAGCAACCCATCTTCACAAACTGGATAACTCCAAGCGCTATCAAACATGGACTACAAACTGGTTCTTGGTGACTATGTTACGGCTTGTGTAGGTATATTTTTGACTTTTTTATATACTATTATTTTATTCCTCCCATTTCAGTCTAGTAACTTTGATTTTTCTTTTGTGTTGAGCAAACATGTTTAGTCATTTACATGCGGAAACTTGTAGATGATGTCTTGATTCTAAATGTTTGATAGTAGATAATAATCTGTATGTTGCCCAAGTAAAGCAATATAAAATTTGTTTATATACATAAATATATTATATTACATAATATTTGTTTATATAAACAGCATGTCGTTTTTATCCATCTCTAAAGGTAAAAATAAAATTAATTTGGAACAAATACCTACCTTAAATTAAAAGGTAAAATCAGTAAAATCGGCAAAAGCAACCGTGGGTTCTTACGACATAATATTGTTTCAAAGTAATTAATATTAATGATTTATAACTTTATTACCTCTTATAATATTATTGTGAACCCTTTCAGTTCGCTACTAAGATTGTTAACGTTTAAAAGTACTATGTATTTCATTTATTAAAGATAAGTATAATTACAATATTTCAGAGTGCTGTAAAGTTTCATTGTACTGTTGTAATATATAATGTACCAGTACAAGTACATAGTACCAAACGTGGTTCAAAGCGTGTTATACCGACCGTGAGCCGAACGCGCCGGACCGCACGCCAGGCGGCATGTCAAACAGCGGGAGCTCACCAGTTAAATTGAAAAACAATCTCCCACCATTTTCGCTAGCCGAACGTAATAAATCTATGTACAAAAATTCTACACGTTATTTATGAAATCTATTCGAACAACCCGATCTATCGGTACAACGCTGGCCGTGATAAAGTAACGACGTGTTTGTAGGTCGCCGTTTTCAATGTTCTGGCATGATATGTGATAAGTTCTGGAATGTTACAACGGGTTTATTTAACAAACGAATATAAATCAAGTATTTTATCTGTGTTCAGCAACTTTCGCCATTTGTACAAAAGCTATGTTTTTGAGTTTCATATTCATTTATGTCGTTTGAATTTCATATAATTATGTCACTTATTTATCATCACTATATCTACCTATAAGACCGAAAATTTGTGTTGATAACATAAAATAATGGCTTAAGTATGAGTTCTTACAAGTCTGAACAGTGATGACTTTGTAACGTTTACTTTGTGAGTGCAAAGAAACTCGTAAGGAGTACTGGAAGTTAGTACCTAAACGTTGCATGTCAATAATAATATTTATCACCTTGTCAAAGAATCGATAGTAATCCTATATCTTATAGACACAATTTTAAACAATGTGTGACAGATTCGACGGCAATTTTCAGCTATTTTTTAGTCAGAAGATTTAAAAAACAAAAGGATTGAAAAATGAATACCGGAGCATTTTCTTCTATATCTTTCCTTATTTGTTGCCCAACAGCGCATCGATGTTGTCTTTGTTGTTAGTAATGGCCGTGGGCAACGGTGGGCATACCATCCATTACCATCAAGTGGGTCGTCGGCTTGTTTGTCGGCTATTAACAAAAAAATAAATGAAAAAGGAATTAAAGGTTGATGCTAAGGCATTACAAATATAATTTTTATTACATTAAATTATGGATTACTAGCTGACCCCACAGACGTTGTCCTGTGAATGTTATGTCAAACGCCATAGGGTTATATTAAAAAAGTTTATAGGTATTGTTAAAAGGAATAAGGTATAAGTATTAAGGTAAGGTATTAGATTAACATAAGAAGATTTAATATGGTGGTTAAGTATTCTTAAATTTTCTAATTTTCCGCGCAATTTTATCTTTCATAAGAACCTTCTCCTGACAATAAGAAATACAAAAAAAAAAAAACAGCGAAATTTGTCCAGCCGTTCAGGCGTGATGCCGTGACCAAGGGAAATAGGGATTTATTTTTATATAGATAAGTACTCAATACCAGTAGCATTAGATTATTCATTTTAACTTTAGTTAAATAAAAAAATGTAGATACTGTACTAGGTACTACGAAAATTTTATAGGTTCACAGGGTATGCAAATTTCCTGAGCCAGCGTTGTACAGTCGGGCTATGCGGCTATTGTGGGATTAATTGCATTAATCATGCCCAGTGACAGCTATTACATTTTTGGTGCTCGACTTTTGGTTCCCTCGCTCCAGCTACGCCAGACTGGGTTTCATTCCGAAAACAATACACGTTCCGTTTTCATTCTAGCCGTCTGAAAAACTAGCCGATCTGGAATCATTTGTTGAATTTGGAAAATAAATTGTAGCAAATATCTGCAGTATTGCGTGCAATATCATTATTGTGTATGATTGCGATTATAGCCCACGGGACAACGGGCGCGATCAGTGGATGGATGACCGCTACTGGCAAAAAATACTGGAGTGCTTTCGAGCTTTGGAGGGTACGTAAAGCCCTATACGTACGTGGGTACGTAAATTTATAGGGTATTATTGTCGCTAAATAGCAGTCGTCAAGTCGAAAGCCTCCGGTGGCATAAAAACCCTTCCAACAGTCAACCAATCTAATGACTCCACCTATCCGCACTGCCCATTTCTGGGAATATGTGTATATAAGCTATAGTGTTATTATTCTAAGTATTAAACATATCCACTAATTTCATGCTCATATAATTACGTGTGCAGTAAAAAATTAAATACTTGTTAATATAGAGGATAGAAAAACTCTTTGTTTATTGAATAAGACAAAAGCTTCAACAGTATTTACAAAAAATACGAAGATTGATTAAGTTTTAAAAGCGTTTATCCATTACATCGTTGGCGCCTGAATGACTTCATTACCACACCATTCACCATTCGGCAACTATAATAAAATTTTAAAGCAATAAAGATGACATCATGTCACTTAATAACACTTTTTCATGGACGGTCATATTTTGTTGACGTTTTTTCCAAGAGTTCCTAAGTCTTGCATTTTTTCGATCAAGTTTTTCAACAAATTTTTGATGAAGTACGATATAATGTGACATTTTTGTGATTGAAAGAGTAAATTGTTTGTCTCAAAAGTGTTGGTTTCAAAAGATTGGAAAAAACATTTATGTCACCCATAAATTAGTATGTGGCCATCGAAATCAGTTAAGGAAATTGTTAATATTCAGTAATTTTTGAAATGTGTTGTTTAAGTTTCGAACAATTTGTATGATATTTTTACGATATTTTTTTTCAAAAACAACTGATGGCTACGAAATATGGATATGGAAGTATCCGAACTTTAACTTCAAGTACAAATTTGAATTTGGAAACCACTCTTCATAAGTACTTGTGTAGATATAATATATTATAACACGGCTCACATTGCGCACGACCGGCCGCTTTGATCTCCGTTACAATCGTTCGTAATTGATGATTGCCAACTCCATACGCGGCGAGACCAATCGTGTGCGCGCGCCCATCATCTGCTGGAATAAGGGCGGGATTTTCATTAAAATACTGTTTTGTTTTCTATAACATTCTGATAAAATGCATTAACAACCCTTTCAAATCAAAATTACTTATCTTTACGTTATCTATAATCTGAAACACATGATCTTGTTTCTAACTACGGTGTGCATGGAAGTACCGATAAGCATTGTCTATCTAATCATCTAGTAAGCAAAATGATATTTTTTTAATAGCCGACAAACGAGCAGACGAGCCTTCTTATAGCAAGTGGTCAAATAGCCCATAGACATCAGTAACACCGAAGGCGTCGCCGATGCGTTTTTAGCCAAGAAATAAGGAAGAGGCAAGAAATAAAAGACCTTATCTCTTAGTTGATACTGTTGATCGTGAAACCTAGCGAGGTTTGATTCCGGACCGAGACAGACATTTATGGACAGATACTGCTATTTAAGTTATTGCTATTTGTATCACAAATGTTAGTATCACCAACGTGATACTACGTGTTACAAAACTGGTGAGATACTTACGTGATGTAGGGACACATATATTATGTATTATAATTATGCCTGGTCTCGCGTTTTCAGTTGTGTTAAGGCATTTATTATATAGTTCATGACACACATAATATGATACATATTTCCGGTCTCCGTATTTATTTTACCTTCCTGTAAATAAATGTAAGTACTAGGATTTAGGAGAATTGTAGTGCAACAATTACGACACAACTTTTTTCACTACACAGCAAGGTCGAAACATTAATTAATTTCGGATGTTAATTTGGCGTGAACCATTTCATTTCGGCTCAACGAGTTTTCAAAACATAATACAATGTTTCAGCAACTAGGTTAAGAGATTTAAATCATTCTATGTATTATGAAGTATCTAAGAAACAAAAGATACAAGATTCGATCGTGAGGCACCAAGCTGATTTGATATATTCTGTGCTGCAGAATCGTGCGCCTGCGTAAGTACGTTGATTTATTGACTGTCAATGCGCGTACGGCGAGCGAAACAGTAATATTACTGAACAACTTTCAGCAAGCAATTTTCGACCTATCTCAAAACGCAATATAGAACAATTTGTAAAACCGCATTCGGATAATAAAAGTGCGCGGGGGTACATCAACGTAAACCATCTCATCCTCATTCCATTTTCAAACTGATAGTGATAAATATAACACTTTCCGAAAAGAAATTTGAATATTCGTGGTAAATTGATTAGCCGAATTGCGATAATGACAGGTAATAAATTCCATTTTTGAGCGGTCTGTTTTCATACACGAGTGATTGATTGATTTATTACGCTTAATAGGCGATGTAGGAATGAACTATAGCGATAATGTTGAAATAACTGTTAATTCGACTAAGATGTAATGGGGAAAATCCAAGGAGTACTATTTTTCGATGAAGCATTACATAATTTTAATTCAACACATTGTTATGCCGCATGTGGTTATGGCTACATAATCACGGATGCAAGACTAGATGCTAATCTACCTGCTACCTACACAGTAAACTTTTATTTATGTCCCTTATGTCCTACACATCACCTTCAACATACTAGGGCGACACGTCTTCCATATTTCCTAATGCATCTCACGACTTTGACCTACAAAGTAGCGAGATGACCCGTTATCAAAAAAATGTTATGTTTACAAACATCCTAACCTAGGCTAATGGTTATATTAAACGACAGGGCGCGTGGTAATCAGTAGGCCGTTGACCCCTGATAATGACTGCCCGATGACGTTGCACGTAAGCACGTGCTCCACCGGTTTACTTACCGGGCTTTTTTCAACAATGGCGGACAGATGCCCGGTTTTTATGAGCAATCGATGTAATTAATGTTCGTTGTACCGATTTTGTGATAAGCGGTCCTGTTGAGAATCCTATTAAAATTATCGATTGATGGATAAAAATTAATATTTAGGTTAGTTACACAAATGTTTTGTTTTATATACTTAATTAACTCCTTGTATGATCTGCCTGTATTGCCTAAAAATGCTTGAAACAGTTTACTGTAGAAGCTTTTTTAGTCGTCCCTTGCTAATGTGTAAAAATATTCGTAAGATAGGGACTCATAAGCCTCTTATGATTTTTTCAACATAAGACCTACTATTTGTAGACATAACTTAGTAAGATTATAATAATAAGTCGCTTATTCAAGATTATAAAAACTTATCATTCCTTGTTGGTTCAAGTCAGTTTACATCCGATTTCTGCGTCACCCCGACAACTAACATTGAGACGTCAAATGAATGAAGACTAATACTTTATACCATGACTTTCAAAAGGAAAGTGTTACTACGCAAATTGAATGAGACCTACAGACGCTATACTTACAAGAAAATAGTGGACATGTTCATCGTACTTAGTAGGTACATTATGCTAAGATGACTGTATTTTCGTTCATCTATCTATCTTTGTATCAATAAATAAATAAACAATAAATAACGCCACAGGCCCATAGCCCCACACTAGGATTCAGTGTTGTAGATGTCATGGACAACACACAAAGACAATTGTCCCCTTGGTTTATTCGTTTGTTAAACGCAATCATAAGCGAGAAAACAGAGTAAATTAAAGGTAAAAAAGTGCTAATATTTCAGTAATAAAATTTAGTAAGTAGATTTGGATATTGAGCAGTCTAGGAAAATTTTGGATATTCAGTAGTCTAGGAAAAATTTACAAAAACCAATAGGTCTTGCCCGGGCAGGATCAATTTAAGACTCCTAGAGTAACTAAGTAGGAGAATATTCTAAAGTTAACCCAGGAGCAAGTCCTACTCATTAAAACCTATTAAATTACTACACAGAGAAAGAATCACGTACTGTGTCTAAATTAAAGATGATATAAAGTATTGACCGTATTTTAATGCCTTAAATTTCCAAACATTTCTGTGCTGTATAAACTCTTGACCGTTGAATATGTTCAAGTCCCTGACTTAGTACATATAATACTCAAGTAGATAATAATCAGCTTATTGTGTCGTGTTCTTATTTTTCCCCATGACCGCTTATAGGCAGCGTTGGTAGTTATTGGCTCAAATTGATGTGTCCGTCTTCATAACGGAAACCGTCGGATTTAATACTGTCTTGCAGTATCTTTTAACGGAACGGATCGTTGTAACTCTCATACAATAATCGGTAATTTCATGTAGTTTTAAAGGTCATTTTAAAATTTATAAAGAATTTTAAGCTAAACAGCTTAACTAAAGCATTCTTTAAACCTAACCTTCATGCAGAGTAAAACCTTCGTATTGATTAATTATTATATAAATGCTGTATACAATTATATTGGATTATTGGTAAGCCAATTGTTCAATTGTTTAAAGATTAAAAGCTGTCAAAATTCTCTGTATGTATAGGCAATCCGTATAGAATGTCATGGTCAAAAATTTACACAACGATCCATAATCACGTTAACACACTAAACCTGATCTCTAATCTGATAGAAGCAAAAACATCTATTCATAATCACATTTTCGACGAAATACGCTACGTACAAGTCTACGATGACTTCACCGTTTGTACAATCGAATATGAGCGGTCTCAGTGACATGTAAATTGTGGACGAGTAGCATGATCCGCGCTACTAGATACTACCGGTGCCACTGCGCTGACTCAGCGAATTCAGAACACCTGCTGTTTTTTACTACGACCGTAGTTCTATTAAAAATAAACCCTACTCCTAAGAAGTTAGAACTAACTTTCCAATAAGGAATTTTGGGCTAAGATGCCCGGTATATCTAATCGAATTTGAGATAACGACGCGATGTTATTGTTAATTACGGAGCCGATAGACTTGTTACGCAACAAAACGATTGTTTGCTGTGGGCAAGTAAGTAGGTATTTAACTTAACTATTAATTAGCATATTGATTGCTAAGTTTGTTTTGTTATGTCGGAATCGGCTAAACAAGTATGCAAATGTGCGTTAAGCAAATGCTCTTTGAAAACATAATATATCTACTTACTTATCATTTTTTATCCTACATTTATATGTTTTGAAGCAGTTTCCATAATTGTATTAAAGATTTGAAGAAAATTATATCTAGTGTATCTAACAATCCATTCGTATTAAAAATGTTAAAAGGTACTAGAGAAATCAGCGCTTAACATAACTAAAACTATCTAGATTATAATTTTAAATTTACTTAATTTTCATTATTTTAATGTGTTCGAACAACCATCAAATCATACACGGCCGTTGTATGATTTAATAGTTGTTAAATCATACAACTGATAGAGAAACTTTCGGCTCTATTATCTAAAGCTTAGGTATAAATAACTAAGTTACGTCACTTCCTACCACCTGGTACTATAGAGAGCCAGGTAGAGCCCGTCGATAGTAAATGAACAATACATAGAGCAGCCAGTTTCCCAACACCGACCTTCGTCAAAACTTTATCTAACACATCCTATAATCATATTCGTGGGATTTTTTTTTCTAAAACCATAATTCCTTGATCCTAATGCCAAAAAAGTAAAGATGTTTTTAATCTAACATTTGAGAGATTGACAGGTCGGTTCGTTCCCGCCGCGCCGGAGGGCTTTATCAGGTAAAAACTTTGATTAAAAATATTTCAGCAAAAGCTCGCCCTGTCCGATGTTATCGGTGGATCGTTTTAAATATTTGCTATTCAGCTGTTCTATGTGTAAAAGGTGAAAATAATGACGCGAATTATTTTATCAAGTTCATAACAGTTATTGTACAGCAGTATGTATTTTCAATGTTACGTAAGTGAGCGTTAAAAAAATATATTTTACAGCTTAGGTATTTTATAATAATTAAAAAATTATAAATATTTGTAATTGTACATAAAATAAAAAGTTGTTGGTTGTTGATCAGTATATATCTTTTTAAAATGATAAATAGATGATAGATAAATGATAATAGGGTTGAGGTTAAGAAAATACGTTCGAAAAATACAATAAAGTACCTATCAGGGTCGTCGACATCTCAACCACTAGCGAATGCACCCTAACGAAGCGGCCATTTCTCAAATTGTAGCGAGCGTATTCAACAGAAGCGGGTGAGGCCCCCTGAAAAAAATATCGAAGTAAAACCATCCCCTAAAATTATTTTAGTGAAAAGAAAGGAACTTAATACAAACCCCACCGTACCTCCCTTAGGCGCACCGCACCCCACGCTACGGTAGTGTGAGTGCCCTACGATACGAAGCGGTTGACAGCTGAGTACGGTTGGAAGAAATTACTGGATTTATTTTAAATATGAATAAAGTATGCAATAGGTATGCAAATTCATAAAAATACATTAGATTTTAACTGGTTGAGTTTTGAAGTGGCAATCTTTTTAGTGAACATTTAAACCCATACTTAATGACTTGGACTTGGTTTAGACCGGCCCCCCACCACGACCGGTCTCTCTCGTAGCGTAGAACTCCCCGAACATTTAATGATGAGAAGAAAAGAGAAAGTAAGAAGAAGATGAAATAAAGAGAAGAAAAATAGGATTAGAATGAGATCATTGTTATAACAATAATTACTGACTGATGAAATAGCTCTAATTTAATAGGATTTATTAAACAAAGCACGTTTGATATTATTTTCTTAAAGAATAAATTAAAGAATATTTTTAACAGTCTACAGATATGTATTATTATGTTCTTACTCGTACAACCAAGTGTTGGGTACATACATATTTCTTGGTATAACAACATTTCTTCCTATTTATACCAATGTTCAGTGTGAAAGAGAAATACATTATCTAATAACGTATTATATATTTCAAAATACATTAATACTAATATTAAAATTAATCGCATCAAATAACGAATAATCGTAATAAAACTGATAATTCACAAAACATAAAAAAAAAACTATAAATCCACACTTTAGCCTGCCCTACCGCCGAACCGTACCGGGCGGGCGGCGGCGTCGGGAAATCAACACACACAACACCGGCTACATGTGTGCGACGTAGCGAGTCGACGCGTCCCTACCGAAGGACACAAAGCTCGACCGACTGACTACCGACCAAGATGTGAACTATATGTATTATACATACATTATTATGTAAGTGTAAACGAACTTTGAGTGCACACACGTTAAAAATATTAACGAACACGAGTGCTCTCGCAGCGGTCAATATTTAACTATAATAAGGAAGGGAAACATGATTTTCTAACAGTGTATTTCTTCCTTTATATATTTGTAATTTTTTTAATGGATTTAAGATAGCATAAGAGCAAGCAACACGACCCTTCCGATGCCGCCCTAGACAACTGCGATCGATGTAGAGCAAAATTGTATGTCACAGATAACATTGTATGTAGGTGTAGGTAAACCAACTTTAAGTGCACAGATGTTAAAAATTAATAAAAACGAATGCTCTCACAGCGGTCAAAATTGAACTATAATATAATTATTATTCCTTGGAAACATGATGTTCGAACAACTTTTTTTTCTTTTAAACAATTGTGATTTTTAAGGATTTAAGATAGCAAAGGACCATGCCGCATGCACCACCCTTCCACTGTCGCCCATGACTACTGTGACCGACACAGAACGACACTCTGTGTCACAGACCATGCAGATACACTATTCTATGTACCTAACTTACCACATAACACAGCCATACCATGAAAAAAAATCCAAGAATTGTGCCATTTTTTTATAAATGTAGCAATAATCGACTTGCTCTACACGTGTACAAAGATAACAAATTTTATTAAATTCTGTTCTATTCAAAATTTTTAGAGGAACAAGTGTCGAATGTGAACCGTAAACTGTGACTGAAGTTTTTTAGAATCATCACATTTTTTAGTTTTCATACCAAGTAGAGCTATTGTCCGCGACTTTGTTCGCGTTGCCATATTTTTAAGCAATATCATAGTTTTTCTCAATTATCTAATATACATAATTGTATGTATTTCCTATTTAGTTACTTGTCATAGCAACATTATGTATAAGATGCGACTATTAATTGGCTGTATTCTGTTGGCGACTCACTGCATATATCTTATAATTCTACAGCGTTAGCAGCATTGATCTTTTTATATTACTATAAGTATACCGTCAGAACAGCAATTGAAAGAAATAAATCCACCCTTTATCACTGTATGCCCTCATCTCGTCAACTCAGCTCTCAGATCGACTCGGCTTCGGATTACAACCTCGCAACGACATTAGCCACTCCGCAATGGGGTCTAAAATATAAGAGATAGCGGCTTTTTGTTACTTATGTAAAGAAAGATCAAGGTCGTTGGCCTTTCCCATTCAGTTTAATTAGAAAATTATGTGAAATAAATTAACAAATCGTTTTGTAATATGAAATACGTCACGTAGATACTTACAATATCAAATATTTAATAGGTAGATACGTGTTTCAGTTGCCGCGTCGGAGATTTAGTAAAAGCGGATTTTTCTTCGCAATTGGTATTAACAAATGTTTGATATTTGTTGCAAATGTTCGTGGATGGCATTAAAATCAGTCATCAGTGGGCCAATTTCCTAGTTCGCATTTAAATAATACCTAATATTTGCTATATATAGGAATAAATTACAGGTAAAGTTAATATTTCAAAATTAAAACAATAAATATGTACATATGTAACATTTCACCACACAATTAAAGCTAATGGACATTATTTAATTATTATGTTGCACTTGGGTATATTCTGAGGTTGGTGAAATTAAATTAAGGTTTGTGTTCTTCAGCTTGTATCTTGGACCACATGACAACTTGAGATATGTACGTATATAACACTAGAAGGGCGAACAACCCTCGCGACGTATCCGACGATACATTGAAATTTGTTACGCCCTCAAGGTTCATGTATGCGTAATTTCTCCTACAAAAATATGGCCAATATTTATTTTTATAATTATTTTGTCAATAACTCAATTGACGACCTCGCAGCCCAGTTAGTAGACACTGCCTGCCGAAAGGCCGTTCCCGGGTTCCATTCCCTGTTGAAGACATTTTTGGGACAGATATTTGTTCATATATGTCGTGGATATGATTTTCCTTTTGTACATGTCCATGAAGCAACATACCTAGAGAATCCCAAAATTAGTGTCCTTGTAAGTGTTAACAGTATTGCAATAAATTCTGGATGGATATGAAAAGAGTTGACCGCTGATGTTAAAACAAAAACAACTAGAAACACTCATAAATATCGTACGTACACTGAATAGTTTCAAAGTCTAGTATAATATTGCAAGTCACTGGATCTGCGGCGCCGTAACACCGCTTCCTTTAAACAGTCCCCCGGGAGACCCTCAGGAGATTCACCTGCCAATTGCTGACAAGATTGAGAGCCCTTTTACTTTACCGCTTCGCCATTGTTTCATGACTAGTAGTGCCAGGGGAAATGTATTAAGAAAGTTCTTCATAATTATAATCGGAATGGGAAGAAGTAGTGTATACCTTTAAATTTATGCTTTTGGTATTCTTCTGACTGTTGGAGGCAAGCAATTTGAATTTAAACATTGATAAAGTGATAAATCAAACATTTTTCGACTTTCAACGAAAAGCCCATAAATAACTAATCTATTTCTGCGTACATAAAAAGAATCGAAGCCAATTAGGTTTAAAGACTTTATTCTCACAAAGACTTAGATTAGTCACTTACATGAGAACATTAAATAAAAAAACAAAATTTCAGTTCGTTACGTTCGTCAATTGTAAATATTTAGATATTTAGATTTACAATTAATCATAATATGTATATACTTCAATTATATTATATTTTATACATTATACTTTAGATAAAAATAAATAGATATTAATATCTGTATCGTGTTGTATCAACACCACTTAAGGTACAAAATACATTGCAAGCAAACAATAGATGAAATGAAGTAGGTACATTTCCCGGTAATATGATGACACACTTACATATTATAACAGCCACACGCATTGAAAGCCGAACATACTTTTCAATACAACGCATAACTTACGAACAATTTTCCAGATATCCATTACTTACTCGAAGCTAGGTCTTCGCTATCCCACGCGTGATAGATGACATGCCAACGTTATCACGACACTAGTGAGTTCAGTGTTGTTAAAATACACTCTAGATTCTAGACTGTTCGATGAGATAGTTCGCTACACTGTGTCTAAGCCAACTATTGCATGAGTATGATTAATAAAGCAATTCGCAGAGATGGAACTTATCTGATGCGTCTTCCGTTTCGGATTCGCGTTCTATAATTATTAGAGTTGTGTGTCGTGTGTCAATAGATCTAATGTATTTTACAACTCCAATAGCCAGGATGTCTAGTACAATAATGCTTATTAACACTGGTGCCTAAAACATCTTATACACTTTATAAGGTGGAAACTGAAAGGTTTCGTAAGCAAGTGGCGTAGTTGCAATTTTCAGTGAAGCAGTAAAATTAACAACATTTCATATATGGCTTTGATCCAATTGTTATTCATAACTATTATTATATTAAGAATGATTGTAAATAATATTACTTTCTAAAAATTTTATCTTTTGTTAGGTACTGGTATTATTAGCTTTCTGTGAAGCTCGACCGGCTAGCTAGCACTGCTTTGCTTAAGTCAACTGCCACGTCTCCTTTAGTCTTCCTTCATTATTGGCCCGCAACACATTAGTTATAATTATTATTATTATTAAAGTTATAGTTTATTTTATATATCATCCTCAAAATTTATTATGATGACTTATTTCATTATAACTGCAAGTATAAGGTCTTCAAAATTTTGTTTTCTATAATTCAACATCATCATCATTACAATCCATAACTGTCCCACTGCTGGGCACGGGTCTCCTCTCACAATGTGAGGGGTACAGGCCATAGTCCACCACGCTGGCCAAGTGCGGATTGGCGGACTTCACACAACTTTTAGAACTTTATGGAGAACTCTCAAGTGTGGAAATTTCTTCACGCTGTTTTCCTTCACCGAAGTATTGTTTATAAAATGTTAAAATAACATCTACTAAAATCTCCAAAACTAAAGTATGTTAGAATAAACAAATCGAATGACATATTGCTAAAACCAGAAGTCATTGGTATTGCCTAACTGTAAACGTCTGCTACCGGCACCAACTAACAAAGGAATTGTCAAGGGAGCGTCCAAGAAATATTGGCAATAAATTCGTCAAACAAGGACAGTAGCAAAATCCTGTTATTTGCATACAAGTCACTTGACAATAAGCCTATTGTTTATTTAGCAAATCCGCAAGAAATTTTAACTCTTTGACGCACCGAAAAGGGTTAAGTCATTGTTGGGCAGGTTAAGAATGCCTTAACAAGTTTTTATGGATCAGTCCAATTTGCAAACTTACTGTATCATTGTTTCTTGAAGTATATTACCGTTAAATTGGATATAACAGAATACTCATATCCATAGACTCTAATGTAATCTAATAGAGGCATTGAATAACGACTCTAAAACAAAGGCGTTAAATAGTAAAAAATGTATCTGCGTCCCTCAAAACTAACTGTTTCATTTAATATGTTATATGTTGTACTTCATGTAACATGTAAACGGCCTTAGTGCACTATATTTGTCCCGTTTAATACGTAGGTACCTTCGGGAAAAAATATGTAAGTAGGTACCTACTCGTAATAGACAATTAAAAAAAATCTTTATTAAGCCATTCCTGTTCCAAATTTGAATATAAATGAAATTCTGTTTGAAATTAGAAACACGGATATAAATAAACGATCCTAGGAAAGTTCCCTCACAAAAGGCTTCAACTGGATGGAAGCTTTCATCTCGAAGCACTGCCCTCGCCGGATCTTATTTGAAACAAAACACAATCAGTATCTCAGCATTGGCTTTGTATTCGAATGATAAAACTGTGTTGTATGCGCCAAGGCCCGTACGAAGATACGCGTTGCGTGCCGGCCACACAATGAGCCGGCGACGTTGATTGATGGATACACATTGAACGAATACATTACGATTTTTGCTTTCATTTCATTCGATACGAATGGCGCAAGGTTATGATATCGGAGTGCTCACGACTAAAGCGCAACTTTACCGCGTAAGGCGACATGTCATCAGATACTGAAAATGTTATCAATTTCTTTTGGTTCTTACTGTAATAAAATTAATATGTTTTGGGCGTTTGGGTGTTTTTATTTTACCACAAGCGTAACTATTTTGCGTTCGAGAAATGCAAAGTGACGATCAGTTTACTTATATGGAATTAAGGTAGCAAACGAGCATGCCACCTTCCACTGCCGCCCATGACAACTGCGACCGACTTAAAACAAGTCTCAAATCGGGACTGGGATAGGTAGTCCGGTTAGGTGACGGTGATAGACCATTTGGTTAGTTTGTAAGTACCTATGAGGACTGGGACAGGGACTGTTAGTGATTGTTAGTCCAGTTAGTTGTTGTTTAGCATATGCGTGCGGTGTAGAAAATTTCGATAGCGTGATTTAGGCATCGTGACGTCACCGTGTGACGTGTGTGCCATGTCGCCACAAATACATATAATATGTTGCGTCCTGTTCTATCTCACTGGATACGTTCCTCGGACCTCTCTTCCGCACTGCGATTGAATACTCGCACGAAGATTTCGATTTTTAAAAATCGACAACCGGAATTCAGCACCAATTTTTTCGCAGTCAACCTTATATCATTATGTTCGCAATAAAATTATCTTTACTTTGGTATAAGGTTGACCGCGTAAGCGGATAGGTGCAAATCACTAGTATCGACTTACCTGTATATACTTGCCTACTTAATGATTGCACCGGGAAGAAGTAGGCAACCCAGCGTAACATACTCTATAAGCTACATACTTTCGATTAGTATTCAATTTATTGCGTCAGCAAATGAGTAAAATGTTTAAAAAATAGTTTTATAATTATTAATTAATTGCACTTTGCATCAAAATATTCAGACAACCTACTCTGAATACATTTTTTAACACATCAAATTTTATATAAAAGTAACTTTCATCCTGTAACGCGATGGGTGAAGGTCATTCTATGGAGGGATCTCCTACTAATAGTTTTTAACTAAATCCTGTTTCAATTGATATGTCCAAAATGAAATTACTTCAGAATATAATTTCAATACTCGTCGTAAACAATATATGTGTGAGTGAAATTTTAGCAATAATATGGCTTCAGTACGAATTTAATCAAATTTATCAATCGTCGCGTTTGTACCTACGTGTAAAGGTCTGCGTCCATTATATCAACTCAACTCCGACTCTATTCCCATTCAACTTCCATGGTAGCATTCAAATATATTATGAGCCTCATATCTTGTTACTTACAATAGAATTTTCAACATGTACTTGAAAGAACTGATCCACCCACAATTAGATCGTTGTATTGTATACCTGCGGCCAACTCCGATCCAGTCGAAAAATAGAATGTAAGTGATATAAAATAAAGCTCATATTTCGTATTTTTCGTAAGCTTTCAATATGAGTCGAGTTAGAGTTTAGTTGATGTACCGTGCGCAAACCTTAATCAGTACTCTACAAGTATTGCATATACGAGTAAGTATGTACATAATTGTAGTCGTGCAAGTAAAATCGCTTCAATTTCGATGATAGTTTGATGAATGCGATATAGTGATTATCTAATGTTGTGTCTATTGCATAAACAAATAAAAGATTTCTAATTATATTTAACGAATAGAGTAGCCGCGTGGATTAATAAAGAAAGAGTAATTTGTATTTTAAGGAATAAATTCGCGTTGCGAGGTAATGTAGCCTCACCCTAAAAGTGATGGCATTAACGGATGTGGGGGGGGGGGGGGGGAGATATTTTAACTAACAAAGCACTAACTTCAATGACATCTCTAACATAATCTACTTGAAAACAGGTCAACTATCCAATTGAGGCGACTATCCGACTTTTAAAAAATATAAAATACAACGAGTAGGTTGTATTTTATATTTTTTTATATAATTTTATAATAATTGTAATTTTGTTAGTTCACATCACGTTTTTATAAAGAAATTCTCCACAACTTAAATTGAATCACCCTAATGGTAAGTTAAAAAGATTGAAGTTAAAATTCCTAATCAGGTTGGATTTTAGAAAAAACTACCAAGTATCCATATTTATACTATATTTATTGGTTTTATTCACAGTTTTCCTATTTCAATTACAAAACAATCCTTTCGTTTAAAATTAAATTTCAAATGTTGTACTTTAAACTTAGGCCATTGTCTACGAAGATTTTTCTTACATTTTATACAATAAATAATAACATCCACCGATCCCTTAAATATTTACCTAAAATTGAATAAACAGCTTACTAAGTGCCTATATGTCGATAATTTGTATACATCAGTTAAAATAGTTTAATGTACACACAAACGGATATTAAATTTCATTAAATACATTTAATTACAAAAATATTAAGTATAAGGTCCACACTAATAATGTTTACATTCAGATCGGTAGATGTATTTACAAAAAAAAATAGTGGGTGTCCCACCTATACTGGTAACTTCGACATTTCGTACAGCTTTTTATTTATGAAGCTTTCAACTAACCAAAGCCTTGTTAAGTGACAATGACTCGAAGTAACAAGTACAAAACCAACATTCAGAATATCTATTCCTACCCTAAAATAATCACACTTTTGACATTGTAGAGTTTTCCACTTAAACTATTCAAACATCCAAATTATGACTCGTTATTCTAGTTATAATTACACAACTTAGTATAAATCTTAAATTAATTAAAATTTTAGCATCACTTTATTACACGTTATCGACACAAGGGAATGGTAAGAATCGAAGAGAGTTCGTTAATGAAAAATATAGCATCTTCTTTAAACATCTAAGGATTATAAGGCGGTGAGACCGTAGTCAGATTTGATTACTGGTTGGGAGCCAGAATTAATACCAGTGCCGCAAGCGCCCACGGGCGACCCGTGCGCTGCGAGGTTGGCGATCATAGACGGGTCCATGCCTCCATGCATGCCCATCATGTGTAAGTGGTGTGGCGTCATAGGATGTCCGGGATTCATTTGACTACCGGGATGTGACATCGGACTGATCGCAGGATCATGTGACAAATTTTGAGTCCCTACACAATGTAAGTCGTTCATGATATTGTCCGTGACATTCTCTATACTATCCGGTCGCCCGTTGTTGTTCGATTTCTTCTTGTCATTGTTGTTTGTCTTATTCGATCTACTCTTTGGTGTGGCTGATCCCTTTGTCGTGGTCGTAGTGACGCCGGCTGGATTAGTTTTTCTTCTAACATTTTTGGTATTCGGCAACTTGTTGTCTTTCTTCCACTTCATCCGTCGATTTTGAAACCAGATTTTAATTTGTCTCTCGGACAGGACTAGAGTGTGCGCTATTTCTATTCTTCTTCTTCTCGTCAAGTATCGGTTGTAGTGAAATTCTTTTTCCAGTTCTAATATTTGGTGTCTCGTGTACGCCGTCCGCTGTCGCTTCGGCTCCATTCCCGGTTGAAAGGTGCCATTCGCTGTAAATAAAAGATATGATTAATTATCGGTAAAATACTGTCAAAATACGAGGCGCTCCTCGTCGAGCGGTATTAGAATAGGAAAATATCTTCAATTTAAGAACGGAAACCTCTTAAAAGTACGATTAAAACGACAGGAGCATTTATAGATTTTCATTTGACAGATTTATTTTTCGCGGTTCAATCAATTTTATTAGGTAATCGATTTTCCAACAATCTGTACTTGGCAAGCATGGTGCACTCCATAGTTCATTGGGGTACCCCCAGACTCAAGCCCAAAAGTGGGACGGTTATGGGTTACGAAGAACAAAAAAGAAGAATAAATGATATTTATATATATCCGTGATTGTTTTGATATCTTAAACAATATCAGTTTTTTCTAAATAGATTCCCTGTTATTTATAATCTGTTTCATGTACACTAAACACTTTTCTTTTGTATACCTACATGTAGATATTGTGTTGAGGGACGTTGACGTAAATTCATAACATATAGAGTGGCTATTTTATCGAGTTCACCTAAGGTTGCGTGCCGGGGACGCACTGAATAATTTATGTGGCAGTAACAACCTCGGAGCACGGTTAATTAATGTGCATAATAATTACACGTGTACGAGCATGAGCTTCCCTTTACTTTGATTAATTACGTTTAGCAAATTAGCTCTTTCTATAACAACCTGAAAAACTTGGAATTAGCCGTTACGGTGGATCGACACTTTTTTAATAATACTAGCTGTCCCAGGGAACTTTGTACCACTCTATAATTAAGGAACAAGGTGACAATCTAAACCATTTTCGGATCCACCTGAAGACTCAAAAATTTTCAACCAACGATTTGGTTGAAAATTTTTGGGTACCGATGTACAGTCGTTTAGGAGGAGTTCAATTACATACACACGCACAGAAGAAATATATATATTATATGGCATATAGCCTTCCTCGATAAAAGGACTATCCAACACAAAAATAAAGAGTTTATTTCGAATTAATCTAGTATATTATAAATTCCAAATATAATATATTATCTTAGTGCTTGTAGGTACGGGCAAAAAATATCTGAGTTTACTTAGTTTGTTTACTTTATAACGTATACCTAATATTATCAATATTAGGTATTATTAAAGAGATTTTTTTACCACTACAAAAATAAGGTCCTGATGATGAACATAATGCATTCTTTTAGAACTAACGTTTTGGTCAATTTGACGTTTATATACTTTAATTTTTATTTAATTCTATTTACTAGTTACCCGCTCTGCGGTCGAAATTCAACCGTAATACATTCTGTCAACATTGACTCTATGAATTTCAAACGTCGGCGTCGCGTTAAAAGTATGGCAGTGTGAATAGAGTAAGTTATATTAGTGTGTGTAATGTATTTATTATGCATTATTTAAAAAAAATATTAGCATTCTGCATTCTTTCCGCCGCAATTTTCGTAAAAAGGGGTACAAAGTTTTTACTTCACATATTAATAAATAATGATGATGATATAAATATATAAATACATTTTCAACAAATCTCTACTGCTAGAATTTTAAAGTCTAACATCAACATGCGATATAAATACATAAATGCCACGTTTATGATTATAGAATTCTTATCTGGGTATTTATATTTGATATAATTTACAAACTTTAAGACATTTTTGCTAAGTTGGTACCTATCTAAATCAATAAAATACGTAGATATATAACAGACTAGAATAATAATATAATTGAATATAATAGGTGATAAGTAACATAGGATATTTTAAGAATTATTGTATAATAAAGTTTATATAATAGAAGAAAAATGTTCCAATAAGCACTTCCACTGAACAATATAAGAACTGAACAGTATTAAGGACCCCATCTAAACTACCTTACCCCACACATCCACACCCTCATTCAATATATTGGGATCACGTTATCCAACTTAAATTGACGCCCATGAAGGGTTCTCTCATGTAAGATATAGGTATGTATTAGAGAAATAATAATTGAGGAGTTATAACAATTCAGTAACACTGTTCATGTTCTTCGTAGGAATAAGATATAAATTTGGAAAAATATAGATGATTGCTCGAATTGAAATTTCAACCAACACAAATAGATTTTTTTGTGTTAGTTGAAATTTCAATTCGAGCAATCATCTTCCTGCCCATTTCCCAATTTTTTTGGGGTTGGCGCAATATGTTCTTCTCTTCCATTCTTCCCTATTTGCCGTCACTTCTACATTGACTCCCTTTTCTTTCATATCATCTCTCACACAATCCATTCATTTTTTCTTAGACCGTCCTAATAGTCCTATTTCAAACCATTTATTAATAAGATTAGCTAGTGCAAAGAAACAATCAAACCCTTCAGCTTTATAACATTAGTATTGATTAAGGTTTCGACGAGACGTATTAATAACCTAGTAAGTATCGAGGTGTAAAGCCAAATTAAAATTATAATAAACACCAGAATACACTCAGAACATAAATGTTATCGAACCATAGATTTCTATTGTACGTATTCAAAAGACTACCAAATAAAAGATCGTTTACTACAGTGTATTTATATGCGCTATATCAGAACTTAATAACTAGTGTGTATATATAGACTTTTAATAGTATTAATAAGCCTTCAAGAATTGCGCTATTGTAGTGAAATTTCGAAGCAATTCTTTAATTTCCTTCGAAGGAAATTGCTTTTTAGATCCTTTCAAACGTGTACAAAGACAGTGAGTACGTACAAACGCAGACGCAAATAACTTTATTAAAGCCAGGCTTTGAAAGTTTTCAAAAGAAAATAGTATTTTCTATTTCAATCGATTGTCGAAACATTTTTCTAGGTGTATGTATGTCAGACATTTCAATTTAACTCGTACATATATTATGACCTTTACCTTAAACCATTGTGGATTGTACAATTATTTGATTATTATGATATAGGTACCTACCCACGATGTGTATTTTGTATATACGCCGATATGTTGGAATCGATATCGGAATTTTCCGGTATAATTACTTTTTAATCTTAAAAAATAAAAGATTTTTTAACAAAACCAATAAGCATTGTGACTTATACATAAGTTGTATTAAAACGTATCCTTTTTCAACAAGTACACAGTGACGTGGCAAGGATGACTGAGCTACTTCATTGTGCGAATATGTACTCTCTGGTGGTACACAGAACCTTTTATGCTGAGAAGTTTCATTCTATAAGTGCTATGTAATCCATTAATTTACTTTTATTCTGTACTTCTTGTCGAGGTTTTCAATACGCTAATAAACGCAGGAATTCCGACGTCCACACGCCTACGCCACTCGATCGATCTTGTCTCCGTTTGCTAGCGTTATGTTTTATCAATAGGCTTCTGAACGCTTTCAATATGGACAGTTTTATGCATTAAATTTCCATGTAAAAGGAAATCGAAGATACTGATAAGTATTTTATATACATATATGCGAATATTCAATATTGGATTATTTTGTTAAGCTTATTGTACCAACTTTGTACCAACAAAAGCTAGTATCAGATAACCAATTAAATTTTAAATAATAAACATTTCATTATTATTTAACTTTATTTTATATTTAACTTCTTTATTGGAAACACATACCAAACACTACGTTGTAGGTCAGCCATATTACAATTTAGTCCTTCAAAATATCTTGATAACAAAACGTACTTAATTATTTATTGTAATAATATGAATAATATTATCTAATAATTGTCGTTTATAAAGGTGTGATCTAAAATTCAAAGAATGTAAAATATGCAACATACCTACGGCTGCGTAAGGTCTAAAAATATTGTCATAATAATGTAACAGATGTCAGTAGAACCCCGCTACCCATTTTTTCAGCTGATCGTAACGTGCCAAATATTAAAATGACAGCAACAAAGAAAATATTTCTCGTATAAAATCTCATGTAAAACTCCTAGACCTAAAAGTACGCAACGAATTAACCAGTTTTGGTAGAACCTTTGTATTTGTACTATTCATCTAGCCGGCGTATCTCTCATCCGCCACACCTAATTGGTCGCTAATTTGTCGTGAAGCAAATTTGCTTTTCGATCTAATTTGCGTGGTTCCCAGTGACATTAACAAATGAAGTTTTCTACACTTGTGTTAATAATACATAAATTAATTGCATTTCTAGTCTTGGATTTGTCTTGATTACGCCAAAAATTAATACTCGTATTTTATGGAAATTCTAGAATACGAACGATATAAAGAACAGGGTCGAATTAAGGCCCGGACTGGCAACAGAAATCAACTCTCAGATGATACACTAAATATATCTTTGAGTGAAATCCAAATTTTAAAATTGATCCCTTTCGCATTTATACATCTGATATTATTAAACAAAAAAATTGAAATTTACTTAGAAATATTCTCATAAAATAGATAATTAAGAAGACAGTAATTAAAAAGCCATTGAGTCTTTTGCCATTGATTCTTAATAAGTAAGTAAACATTGAATCCAAGAATCTAGACCTAATGTGCTATGAAATAAACTGCATAATAGACGGTCAAATCTAGATTACTCAATGGAACATGTCGGTATTCCAAAAGGTAGGTAAAGGTAGACACAGTCATACTCATAAGGAGGAAAGGACAGAGGCCTGCGTAGAATGAGAAGGGTAGGGAATGTCTAAGATTCCGCGGTTTAGCCGAGGGCGGTATGTGCGGTCGGGCAGAGATTTCGACTGGTCAGCATTGATCCGGATTGGCCCTTCTTACTTTACAAAGGATTCTCTGCTCAATAAGGAAAATACTGTGATATATTCTGCTAATGCAAAAAAATATTATATTACTTTTTATTATAATTATACGACATCGAAGAACAAGAAATAGTATTCAGATATCAATACCATATTATCAGCCTATAAGCTGGCTGAAACGCTCGCTTACAATTTGTTACTTTCACTGAAAATTATTAGGTATCTTAATTCATTGTGGAAAACTTTTGTTACAAGGCTAGTTACCAAATCGGTGGCTTCCGGAGAATTTTGTTGTTTCTCAATGTTTAGTAATCTTAGTTTACTAAATTACTAGTCACTGAATCGAGGCACTACCAACGCAAATAGCTACGAAAACAAACTGTAAGAACTTAAAACTTATATATTCTTTATGTGTATTCGCGGATAGCTTCGCCGTTTATGACCGATTTTGATGATTCTTTTATTGTTTGACAGGAGACATCCCGAGGGCAGTACCGTGATAAGGAAACCAGGATCTGATGATGGCATCCCAGAGAAATCGTGGGGAACCTTCAAAAATCGTAGCGGCGACTATTGCGTTTTTTATTGAGTCGGTTTTTTGTTTTGTTAAATTATGTTCATGTAAATAACCGACAAACGAACAAACCACCCAATATTATGTCACAAATATTCAATTAACCCCCTGCATAATGCAGTATTTACTTGTTTTATGACTATGAGTAGGTACCAAACCCTGGTATGTGTCATCCAACTATCAGACTACAAAATATTTTAATGTATTGCTATGTGGGAAGATTTAAGTTACTGTTGAACAATAAAAAGATCGTGTCATTAACTATTTCAGTATTTGGATAAACTGGTGAATAGACGGAGAAAATCGTTTCGCCGTTCCTTCACCTCCATGATAAAGCACCTTTCCGAAACGATATTAGAAGGAAAAAAATTCGTGCTAATTTAGACTACGAATATGAAAAAAATATTGAATATAAATTGAAATTTAAAGAATTCAAACATGGTGTGGTGCCAAATATTATGTTATGTAGATATATCATGTTTCCTATCTTTATGTATGTCATTCTTTTGTCCCTGTACATATATGTCACTGAACTCCTCCTAAACGGTTAGTCGGACTCTGATGATTTTTTTGTGTTTGTTTGAGTAGGTGTCTGGGCGGTTTAGATTTACGTTTGGAAGCGGCGCTGTTGTAAAATACTGCTGTTGTAAATTTGGTAAGAGATCAGCCAAACTATTAGAGACATTGAAGAACTGCCTTAAAAAACATTTTGCATTTGATGAGCATTTCCTAAAGGCATATATATAACAACTTAAGGTCCTTCGGATTGAATATTAAATACATTGCAGAACAACGTCTGCCAGGTCAGCTAGTCTATACCTATAAAATTTTATATATACATTTTATCTGTACTTTTATAGGTATGTACATTTATATGTAAGTTGTAATTTTACTGTAATTTTATATGTACATTTTATCTCAACATTTGATTTTTAAATGTCCAAAGCAATCTTACAGTTTCTAATAAGGTAAGTACCTATATACATAGATAATAAATGAGTAAGTATAATTTAGAGCGCGACGGAACTCGAAACACGCATCATCCTGTTTATCTGCACGACAAGTCGAGAACCCGTTACGCGGCTACCGGTCGACAACGATGTTCGATCTTCGCTTCGTTAGTCCACTATCACGTCATCGAGACGATGACAATCTGAATTGAATTACGGGCTACCTGCGACGAGCGTGTGGTCTCATAAGCGATCTGTTAATCTCGAGCCCATCTCGCGACGCATGCGCTATCGAACCCGCCTGGTGGTCCCGCCTCATTACGGCTAACTTACGATGGATCTCCACTCTTACTATTATGTAGGAGTGAAAAATGTATGCTCAATGACAGGTGTCGATAAGAAAGGCTGAGATTCTCGCCAGCGCGCTCAGACTCCAAAATTAGCACGACGCGAATGAGATACTTGCGATTTCTTTACGCATCAATCAATGGAACCAGTTCGTTAGTGCCTTGACGTCAGAAGCGGGTTTCATCGTAAATGGGTTTTCGGTTTTAAGATACAATACCGCGACCTTCGGACTAAGCGTTACAGAGCCGCAGGTCAAAATCACCTATTATGTAGTGACACAATAAACATAATTTACTTATGGAGACGTAATGAAAGCCGTCAACTTTAGAGCGGTGTTAATGTAGTATTTCAATATAGGTTTCGTAAGTACATATGGATAAGTATTACATATATGGATTGCCAGGCGTTGTGTCATAATAAGATACTTTTATAGTTGATCTTTTTAAGTTATTATTTTTATTATCTTCATTTTTTCTGTAGACTGAAAATATAACTGAAAAACAAGGGAGAGAGTTACATATTCTAAATCGTATTTGGTTTAATTGACTATGATGAGACTATTGAGAACGACAGACAACTTGACTGACGTGAGACCTGACTTCACTATCAACGTTCATACATACAAATTCATAATTCATACATACATATAACATAACACTACGACCAATAAGAGCCGAGCATCAATGAAAATTGTTATTTAAAAATTTAAGTTTGTGAACGTAAACAACAAATTTCCCGAAGCGAAGCGAGGGTGGGTCCACTAGTATTTGATAAAACGATTATAAGGGGTATTTAACTATTTATTGATGCAATAGATTTTATGAGAATGGTTTTGAGAATTTTTGTCTGTTCGTTCGTACTCACTAATCTCAGAACTTAACATTTGATTTTCGTAACTTAACGTTAGTGTTTTTTTATTTCATTCACAAAATGATACGCCAATTTAAATGAGTTATTCCGGTCTGGTCCCCTAAACCAATCCACTGCCAATTATTATTTTTAATTCCGGTCTGATCGACTGTAAGCTTGACCATTCCGGTCTGATCCTCAATTTTTTAATGGATAAGCCTTTACGGGGAGCAGACCGGAATATAAAATATCTTTAAATATAACCCTATGGGTATCAGTTTTAGGGATCCGTAAGGCTAAACCATTTTTCGGGTAACGCCACCTGAAACGAAGCGAAGGCGTTTACGCCTTACAAAATGCAATCTAACAGCATTGTTTGTCAGTTAGTATAATTATGTGTGTTATGTATCTATCAGACACCAACTGATTTAGAGATAAAATCGCAACATAAATGTAGATTATGATTGTATATGTTTATCTATCTACGATTTATTTTTAAACGAATAACAGATATGTTTAATACATGTTCATTGCTCAACATACGAGTATTAATTGAATGTTACCTATACTACAGAATTATACCTATTATTATTATTATGTTAGGTGTGTATTGAAACTTCTTAAAATATACTTATTATATATTCTTAAAATAAACTTATTCTCTAAATTAATATACATAATATGTTGGTATAGGATTTTTTAATTGTGAACCGAATGAAATAAAACAAACACTATCCATCCGGCGGACTTTTGTCTCTTAGAGTTTTTAAGTCCATCCATCAAGTGACGATAGAGTGAAAGAAACAAAAATAGAGGAAATATTGGGAGATATTTGAAAAATGTTATTTCAAGATACGAATTAATTTTATATTGCAATAATTTCAATCGGGTCCAGCTACAGTCATATCGTTGCAAAAACAAATTGATTACTGTTTAATTTGGAAGTGCTAATAAGTAGCATATTTGAGATTAAAATCTAATGTAAGACTTAATACAATATTCATTACAACTTTAAAAAATAGATGTTCGGGTAACTTTTCTAACGACATTTTTTGTCAAAACAACGTAAATGTAAATATATCCCAGTCAAATTATCTTCTAACGTCCGCCTACACAATGACCCAAATGAGCGCAAACTGTCACTTATATTGAACTAAAGGGATAGAGACAGACACAAAGCACTCGAAAATCTTAAGACGAATTAAAAAAGTCTACGATCGATAATCTCCGCGGCAAAATCTGAACCACAGACCTCTATTTAAAAGCTATAAAAATAAACGAGGCTCATTAACATTAGCGGGTCCCATTGTCGCCCAACAAAAGTTGTGGCGTCTTACAGGACCTTTATAATGACTTCACATTAGTAAACTGTCAAAACACATCAAAAGACACCCTTAGCATCTCGAGTATCTGTAAAATGGAGTGTTATTGATTAGATGCAATTTGTAAATTTCTTTCAAGTGTGTACCGCAAACATTGAGGCTCTTTGAAAGGTATTTTGCCTTTTTGTCGGTTATTCCATCAACGGTGAAATGTTTTCACAAAAGAAATTATTAATAGCCCGAAATTAATCTCGATTCACTCTGTCGCACCTTCATAATCTTGTCGTTATAATGTATTTTATGAAACTTTATTTAACCATAAATGTTCATGCGTTTCTTCATCTTTCATTTTATTTTGACGATGCAATACTGTTTTGTAAATGGATTTTTTTAATAGTTTTTATAGTTAACGTCTACAAACAAAAAACCTACAAAATTAAATGATTATAAAGTTAAATGTTAACAAATATAATATTATATAGTACCATTTTCTTAATGTCAAAAATGAATTAAGTAAAAATAAAAAATGATTCTGTGGTCTTAAAATATTCTACTATTAAAATATCTCTACTATTAAAATATTGTATCTAGTTTTAACTAATTTTTAAAACGCCCAACAAAACGAGCAGGTCATAGGTGATAGATTAATAAGGAAGTCGCGTGAAACAATAAAATAGCCTGCAGATAATACATTAATAGGCACCTAGTAAAAGTATTACGTCACTATATACACATTTACGCTAAGGAAGACATAGACGGGCATTATTAAATTAGGATTACTTTTTATCGCAAAAAATATTGAAAAACTATCATCCATAGAAAAATTAAACAATAATTTGTATATAATATAATTTTTTTGGTAGCTGAGTATTATTACGAGTGTAATAATGAAAATAATAATATTGCTATACATTATACTGAAAGGTATTCTATGCCATATGCCATGATTGCCATGTCCTTCCTTCAATTTAAAAACACTTAAGAGTTTATTGTTGGACGTAAACTGTACTTTTCCAACCAGTCTTACTACTTTGATAGTAGTCAAACTAACTTGCTAATGCGTCCTTTTGTTTTCTTCAAGCCAATGAGTACGTATGTAGGTATTCGTACCTATACTTTTGGATGGCATAAATACACTCCGTTTAGCTGTTAACAAAGTCCAAAGTTACACAAAATTTCAAACTTATCCGTGTTGACGACGAATATTTATTTAAGAGCTACGATTTAAGTTTTTTCTTTTAATGATATTTAGCTATTGATATGGAAAGAGTATCACATCACACTTAAACAGCTTAATCTACAGAATTTTGTATGCGTTACCACGACGCGAGACGTTAGAATTAATAATTTATTTAAAGATAACTGTTACAAAACAATTTTGTTGTTGCGAAAACCATACTTTTTAAGCTAACTACGAGTATCAGAGTATTTTTAAGTCATTAAATATTATCAAAAATGTATTGTGACACAACAGTTATATAATATACGAGTATCTAATTCTGTAAAGATATATCTAAGTAAGAGATTGCTTAGGCGCGTATTTACTGTTTTTTTCTGTAACTTAAACAATAACCCCAATAAAAGACCATAGGTCAGCAAAGAAAGTAGCAAAAGTAAACAAATCTTTCTACTTACATCTACGTAAATTCCTTCTGTAATTACGTTGTTATGAAAGATCCTTACTTTAATTAAAATTAAAATAATTAGAGCTGCGAAATGTTTTACATTTGGTAATGTAATTTTTTATGCTGTTAAGGTAGCAATCGAGCTTGCAGCACCACCTTTAACAAATTCCTTTTTTTCATTTTAACATATTATATTATAGCTATTATGAAGTATGACGTATATACCTAGTGAAAGAGTATTATTATCGCCGTCAATACAATTACGTATGCAATGTATTTTCGTGTCAAATTTAAACTGTCATCATCAAACAATACAGTTTCAGATAAGGCTCTACATGTAATAAGAAACATTATTAAAAATGGCAACTGGTCCTAATATTCTTCCTTGGGGCACACCCATGATCATGTGCGCTCCAGAGGAAAATCCGAATTGATTAATTTGAAACATTGGTTTACAAAAAATGAGACATTAGGTATATAACTGTTTGTTGTAAATGTCTTTAAAGATCTTGCTAATATTACATACTAACATTACGGTACATTAGATGCAGGGTCCTTTAATGCCCAGCCATGAATATACATAGATATTATTCTCATGTTTAACAAATCATAAATTCGTTCGTCATAAATTCTTTAATCTATTTAAATTTGGTGCAACGGATTAAATGATTGATTTCACTGGAACTGCAAAAACTTTCGACAGGTAGGTACTGTAATTTATAGAATTAAAGAATTGAATACCTAATTGGATCCGGAGTGACGTGTTTAAAGACGAATAAATCGATGCATTTATTGGTCATGGCCGTAACAATTAAGATTTTTGTAATAACAAATGCTGTTTTCGAGAGGAAATCTTCAAATGAGCCACCAACTTAGCCACCAGAAGTAATATTTTTGTTATTGACCTTTGGGGCTAAACTATGATAATTCCAGCTAACTGTACTTATTTGATTTATTAAAAAAACATTCCAAGTAGCTTTAGCTTAAAGCAGTTTTAGAGTTTTGAAGTACTTTTTCCAATAAAATCCTATTTGTTTATTTGTAAGACAAAATTAATAACAATAATTCATTTCGTTAGCAATAACACAATGTAAATGAAAATAAAAATTGTAATCAGAATTGGAATCAAATAGAAATCAGAACTAATTTAATTGAAGACTAATAAAATTTAAAGTATAGACTATTTTAGATATCTATTTAAATTTTAATTAAAGTAGGTAATAAGTATAATAATACTATGAAAACGAGCTTCAATATAAATTGCAAACGTTGCATGTTTCTGTAAATCAGGGTATTTTGAGAACACCTATTTTCAGAAACAATTTTATACACGGTCTACGTTTATACTAGACTTCTTTATAATTCAATACTTAATATAGATTGTAAATGTGGCGACGTTACGCTATACACTAACGTTTCTCTAGACTCCCATTGATAACCCAATAGTTACGGTATCGAAATTTCTTGCAATGCTAACATACATACAGGGTCCGAATATACATAATCGGAGTACTACCGTGCTTGTACTAATTTGTGACCCTAATTAATTATGTATCTAATTATAGTATTTCTTTATATCTAATAGCCAATCATTAGGTACCATAAAATGTTTGGTTGTTTTTACTTGACTTTTAACAGAGCTCTAAAACAGATCTTTTATGTTTTGCAGGCTTGCTTTTTAGGTGTTGATCTGTTTTTGTAATATAAGTTTAATACCTTAACATTGCTCATGAAAAACAATACCTATTTTGAACCAAATATTATTAACGTAGGTATGTAGTAATTATTTGGATACGATTGGTTCGTTATCTTATGAGGTTTGACAAGTTACAGGTTAGATACAATCATATTTACATTCGTTAATACAAAACTGTACCTATAAGATACAACTTCAGGTAACTAAAAGATAACTTACATGCTCCAGCAACGTGGATCTTCTTCATCCATGGATAGATAACCCTGTCATTATTGTCCGAACATATCGATGAGTCATCGTCTTCTACTGGAGGACTATCCAGAAGTAATCTTTCGTCATCCAATTCTGATACTGGCGAGCCTTCCCTGCCCAAAGACTGAAGCTTTCTACCGGCTGGTGCAGCTTCTTCTATGTGCCTTTCGAGCCTCAGACCTAGCTCAGCAAAGCCTGGAGGGATATCCGTATGCGGCGACACGTACCCATGGTCGGCATCCGATGGATGAGATGGTTCGGGTGGTCTCGGTGGAGGCGCGACAGGTGGATGTTGAGGTAAAGGATGGTAGTATCCCCCATAGCCGTAACCTGTGCCGATTTGCACAGGGTACTGATGCTGATATCCGTACTGTAAATGCTGATGCTGATAGTACTCCCCGGGTGGGATGTAGTCCGCTTGACTGTACTCTTCGGACGGAGGGAACTTGGGGTCCGGCTGCGGCTGATACCCGCCGTTCATGAGGAATGAGCTCATGATGGGCGTGGTCGGATCGGCGCATCACCTAGCGGTTAACACGCCCGCTAATATGGCCGCCATTCATACATCGACCGGGAGCGTCATTTATGTGTCCTTCCTGTAAAAATGGGTACTTTGACTGTTCGCTTTATGTATCATTGGGTGATTATAATAATAGAAATTTAACTACAAAAATTTTGTCTAGGTAATTTATTCACTTAAATTGGTAATATGGTAATTTAAGATATAAGTAACAAATTGGGTTTCTTTTAGTAGGTTCCTAGTTTGTGCAATGTTTGTAGGTAGGTAAGTAGATACTGATTATAAATTAAATAAATTTTATTTATGTATTCAGAAAAAGATTTCAATAAACTAGATAAATGCATAAGCTAAGAAGAAGCTAAGCTTACAGAAGGTAGTAGTGTTTTATTTTATGCCTACCTACACGTCCAAAATTTCTAAAATTAGCTACCTAACGATTTAGAATATAGATATTCTTTAATCTTAAAGTATGTAGGTATACCAACTATGGATTGATTACAATTAGGAACAAGAATACGTGACGGTTAGGATATATAAATATTTAAACAAGAATTATTTTTTGAATGCAGGTTAAATTACAGAAAGCAAGACAAATGCAATTTATTGCATATAACTTTACCTTATCGTTTCGTCGTTCTATCCTTAATATCGAAAAATAGGTCGGAACTATTGTAACATACAAACACGTAGTTTGGTACAAAACTGCACTTACAAGTTTATCAGTCCACACAAACTCTATAATCACTGGCACTCAACTCAAAAGTTTAAACAAGTCACTGATTAAGATTATGGGAATATCATGAAATTAGAACAATGTTATTGCAAAGTCATTTGATTTATCACTTTTTGATGATAAACAATGAAGTAGAAGGCGCGCACTCCCGCGACATTTTGAGACAATATACACTGCCCGACACGCCAGCGCACTCTGTCACTTTAAGGACTCCTATACATGTTCATCAATTTTTACATACCACCTTCCATTTTTAAGGCGGAGCTGTTGTTCAGTCCACTCGAACTAACCTCTACATTACAATCTCGACTCTACTTCTATCAACATAAAACTTGTATTGAAAAGCATCCAGTTGTAACAACTGCCAACCGCAACTTCTATGGTCCCCTTCCAGCACATAACACAGCTCTATCCGTGAGAAAGAGACGGAATTAAAATAAAGAAACTTGAAACGGACGATACAAAATACATCGCTTTCACTCTAACATAGGAGCTTTGGGGTACGTAGCGAAGAGAGTGAACTTATAGAAGCTTACGATTAGAGATTAAGAAGCTGCTTGGTAATAATACAGAGTGAACACGGTCTCAGTTCGATACGACATGGCGTTTTAAATATTTAATATGCAATTTCCTTTATTTTTCATTAGGTATAACGCTGGTCGTTATTTTAATGGGCGACAAGTGCGATATAATTTGGAATAAATTAATGATATTGAGTAGGGACCCACATTAATTGCAAGGTATTTATGAAACTATTACCGACATTGTGACCATTTATATGTCAGTGATGCCTATGTTTAGTACTTAACGTGTATGTTCTTTACAATAAATGATGTATGACGATATGTATATTAACTTCATATTTATTTGTTTATTTATATTCATTTTAACCTGATAATTTAACCTGCATCAATGCAATACGATTGTAGACAGGATTAAAATTTATTATTTTCTCGAAATATTCAACGTAAACGTTGTACCTACGTTGGTAGTTGGTACCCTTATTTACGACATAACATTCCAACCAACTCGATAGCAACATAATAGGTAATCCAATGTTTACCATCACATATTCAAATAAGTATGTATGGTAACGAAATTCCTATGAGTAGGTACCTACAATGGTAACGTCGTTACCTTACCTACTAGGTAGGTACGTAAGGTGTCTAATGGTTGTTACGCGTTTCCAAAAAATATTTTACCATTTCTCACATGTAACAAAAAAAATGATAATTAAGTTATTTGCTTAAAAATATTTCCCAAAAGCGTTCATTGCTATACGTGGGTGGGTAATAAAAGATTACTTTAGAGACAAATCCAAAAACATGATATTTTTAAGTTTTCCCCATATTACTGGTTATCCATGGTCCATGGAAATATTTTAATTCTTTCAAAAAACCTCAAAGTTTTCTGACGTCCTGATAGCCTGTTCACTGTTAAGAATTGCTGTGAATCTTGTAACCTTTTTTTAAAGCTCAATATTTTACGCCACTGAAAATATTAAAGAAGTTTAATCCCTAGTCCGTCAATAATGTTCGGAATGTAAAACCAGGTACTTATCGCGTAACCACAAAACAAACTGGTTAAGTCTAACCACAAGAACAAAGTGCAGTCACAATTACAAGTCACTGTCCAAAGCCTATCATGGCCTTAAGCTGCTAATACAACACTAAGAACACCGACAAGGGAGTCGGCAGCAAACAAACTAAAATGTCCAGTGATTTTATTGAATTAGACGATCACTGTTCAATTCAATTCGAGTTCAACCAATATTCAATCTTATATCTCAATGTTTAAAGGTCACCTGTCGTGTCTTTATGAGTTGGAGTAACTCTACTATCACGAGCCATGAACTGATCTGCTGAGTCATGACGTCGGCTTCCAACCGGTGCGAGTACAAAAGGTGGGAACACCCGTTCAATGGATGTTTGATCAATAGCTACACACGTGTGTCTGGTGTCCGATGCCTGGAGATTAGGTTTTAAATATCTTTGCGGTTCTGTAATTAGGCTCTTATAGATCATTGCTCTCTTTGTAGATCTGATGTGATTTATCGATTTGAATATGCATCTGTATCTTAACAAATTCCGTGATATTGAACTCTTCAGTTACCAAAGTAAACTATGCCTCTTTTAGAGTGTTCGTTAAATATTTCAGAAGTTAGTCATCAAGAGAGTTTACAAATCGAAGTTTTTAGATTAATCGCTACATAAGATCAAGTTGGTTCATAGCGGCCTTTGGAAATGTAGCCCTCCCCAATCTATAATACCTAATAGTTCTAAGAGGAGCTTTCGTAAAGTGACTGACTTGATTTAAAACTTCCCTTATTATAGGTACTCCCGATTATTTTGTTTTAAATTAGTCTTGTCAAAATAAGTTATGAATATACTATGGATATTTAAACAGCCACAATACTAACTACTAGTCATTTTAGTTAATCTGCGTGTGGAAAAATTACGTACCATTTGAATATGTTTAACATGCTAACTACCTATATGAATATTGTATACGTGGTATACGAGTATTTTCCACCAATCTCCATTGGAGTAGCGTGGTGGAGTATGCTCTAGGTCTCCTCCGTTGTGAGGAGAGACCCTATGTCTTGTAGTGAGCAATTAATTGGTCTAAACTGTAAGGCATACGAGTTTTAGTAATTTTAAAGTATCTTATTTGACATTACTTTTGCATTTATCGATTGCTCTTGTCACGTTCACTGAATCAACATATCGTACTTCCAATTTAATGGAGAAGTTATTTAGATCAATGCCCGCCAAAGGAGACAATCTTATCGCTCGCAAACTTTTGCAAACTTCTGTCTACCCTCTTGTTTTTCGAGACGCTAACTGCCTGCCAGCTCGTTCTATCCAGCGCAAACTTAATCCAAGTTTAATGAACAATACGACAGACCCTTAATCAAACTTTGGATTTTCCAACTTTTCTGCTTCACTGTTTTCTACCTTAGGATTGAAAACTTAAAACAGAATTTTCATCGCGCAACGATTCTCTCATAGGACATCGCATTTCGCAAATGATTTTGGAGAAAAACCTATTTAGCCGAGTTTGATCATATTATTTGTTTCTTGCTTTGCTTCAAAGTCAAATTAACGGAGATTGTTGCTACAGAATTACAATAATGTAATTTTGTTAATATATAACGAATGAATGACATACGTAGACCGTACGTAGGTTTTTAAACATTTAACTAATGCATTCAGTTTTTTTTTTTGCTATTTTTGATATCTGCTGACACTTCTAACTGAATGATTTTATCTTGCATTGGAAATGTACATACATAATTGTCTTTCTTTCAACGAATATTATATTATACCTACGTGTAGCCATGGGAACTATTCAAAAAACAATAGGAAAGGCAATTATTTATTTATCATGATGGATATGTTCAGACTCCTTTAGAAATAAATTCTTATATTTCGCCAAAAGTTCAAGTTGCTCCAAAAAAATAATTTAAATTCAAAGAACCCCTAATCATTCCAGTTGGTGATCGAATAGCCAATTTTCTGTAATGGCGGGTTGCATTTCCTATCTTTGTTGTCAGCGCCGACGTTTTTTGCGAACGCCCCTACCACGCGAGGGGCAGGCTACGTTAAATTTATGGGATGGTTAGGTAACATAAGGGATTCTCCATGTGTTCCGTATATAAGATTTAAGTTGGATACTAATAATGTGTTGAAGTTTGTAAATAACAACGATATTAAATTCCGGACGCAGTCTACGGTTATTTAAAATTTTTACTCATGTTGTATGTTCATTCAATTGTATATTTACTCGTAATCATCACGTATCAAAAAATTTAGGTTGTTTATTATAGTTTGTTGATGTATTTTCTAGACTTCACCAATTAGGTATGAAGAGTGACCCGAGCCCTATTAGTGGGCTAGTAATGGATTGAAGCTATTGAACATTTTAATAAATAGTTTCGATATCTAGGTCAGTAAATATATCATTATTTCTAATTTTACTTTGATAAAAATACATTGCATATACCTTTCAATCACATTACAATTAAAATATCTAACATCTATGCATATAATAATTATCTAGGTATAACTTAATTATACTCGTACATCAAAATCAACTTATCACAACATCAAACACGTGCCAAAGCCACGCTCAAGTTTTTGACACGAACGTCATCGCATGTCAAAGCTTTGACAGCACACTCCCCTCCTCCCGTGACGTCACCCGCAATATTATTCGAGGGCTCAGGTTTGACTCCAACTTTCCACATCTAATCAAAGTTTCAACGTTGAAATATCGATGCCTTTGTTCGCGGGTTCAATAACTTTTTACAAGCAAATTTAATTTGGCAGTCTATAGGAACGGTCTACATACGAAACAATAGCTTCGTAATTTAGGCTACGCCTGGGGATCTTTTCATGTTTGTAATAAATATAATACTTACTTAAAGTAAAAAAATATGATCGGTATTTCTACGAAAAATTATGTCTTCGTATTTATTTTGATTAAAAACAGGTTTATGTACCATGCTCACCCCCCTGGTTCGTTGCACCCTGCTGAGTAACAGACATGGCAACGGTGCCAGCTCCCTCCATCTGGAGATCACAAGGCTCTATACCACCAAGTTAATTATGGTCTCGTTTATACCTGCTTGCCTCGCTACCATCCTCGTTGGAAAACCATGAAAAGTTTTAATGCTTTTCGGTTTCGGGCAGAGTTGGAGAGTTAATAAGCAATCGAGTCCAACGTCTTCAACCTTTGTTGGTACGTTACCATATTGGTGACATAAGTACCAGTATGATGGTGAACACTTACCATCCTTAATTCCTTACGTAGTTACCTAAGGTATGTAGGTACCCACAATAAATTGCAGTGGTCTTGGATGGCAAAGCGCACTAACTTAGTAGCAGTCTATTAACTCCTGATTTGAAGACACCCACATTATAATCGGATGGGAACACCGACCCTGGCAATTTATTCCAGTCATTCGCGGTACGCATATTAAAAGATGAACCAAAGCGCGACGTTCGTACCGGAGGGATGTTTCCTACGGAAGGATGGACACCCGCCCTGCGCAGAGAAGTTCGATGGTGGAAAGGGGATGGAGTGCAATGCGTGCATGCATCATGCAATTCCTGTGCATACTCGCCTAATTGTATCCTGTAGAAGTGACATAATGAAGAAACAACCACTGACAACGACTCGGAATTAACGTTCATCAGAAAGTCTTTGACCCAGCTAGTCAGGCCAGGGGATAAGCCATACGAAGGAAGCTTGCTTATAAGGTTAGCGTGCCAGACCATGTCAAAAGCCTTCGAGACGTCAAGGGAAATGGAAAGAGCCTCCCCGTTTTTCTCGATGGCCTCTCCCCAGATGTGAGTGGCGTACGCTAGAACATCTCCAGTAGACCGTATAAGTTTCTGTTATCTTTTTGGAAAGACTTTGAATTTTTGTGAATAAAAAAATGTCGTATTGTTACGCAAACATTTTGGTTAGTTAACTACCTACGTAGATACATTTTTTACAAAAATATTTTTACAAAAATGAATAAGTACAGTCACGAGCAATAATATATTATATACATTGTCACGTTTTCTAAAATATCTTAACTTGTACTAATCTAGAAAGAAGTGAACAAAAATTCGTTCTAAATTAACTAACCATTAAACGATGTCAAAATAAGGTATAATATACAATTTAGAACGAATTGTTGTTGTTGTTGTTCAAGATAAGATATTTTAGAAAACGTGACAATGTATACATATCTATTATTGCTCGTGACTGTACATTTTTGTAAAAAATAGTATTAATATACATATTAATTCATTTAATTATCAAATTTTATTTCTTATTTCGCAGGAATAAATTCAGTCCCCGGGATGAAAAGATCTCCTAATGATCCAATGGTCTATCACGCTGGCCAAAGGAAGGTTATCTATCACACGATGGCGCAACACACCACACAGGCGTTCAAGACTTGTACCTATTATTACAGTTGTTCCAATAAAATCTGAACTCATTTCGCGAAAAGACATATTATACAGACATATTAGACAAGACCTAGACTAAATTGCTACATCCTTTTCTCGCTAGTACGATGGCAATCACTACATTAAAATAGTTACAGTTGATTTTATCTAATGTAGTGTACCTACTTACCTTCTTATATTTCGTTACAATTATATTCTATACATCCAAGTAAAGAATATTTTTACTCACATTAATAAATTGTACGTCACGTAACGCCTTGTCGATATGTAGCCACTCCGTCGAAATAGCGAAAGCTAATAATTCCATATTTTGCCATTTTATACATACGTATGTCGCGCAAAAACGTCAAACGTTACAACGTTGAGGGGAAAACGTTTGGTATTCTTGATGTCGCTAAAAGAAAATGTCACATCTACGTGCGTGGGTCCATGGGATATCAGTTATATTTGCGTGCAGTAAGGTTGAAATTTTAATGTAATGTGTGTGATCGGTTAGGACAGTTTACAGTTGAGTGAGCAGAGGTTTCATTAATCAGCGAGCAGTCGCGACAGTGCAGCGGCGCTGGCATCGCGACTCAATTTTTTTCTCTTGCGCCCTTACAGTGGATATTGGACGCGATTTCCTGGGATTCTCGGGAGAAACTGGGTGGTCGCTTTTAATCGATAGAAAGTACTTACGAGTAGGTACGTACTTACGTAATTCCTATGATGAATTCTCGTTCGTGGTTTTCTTGCTTGCAATTTCTAACTTGGATGTTTTCTTGGAGTTTTTAGGGACGGCACTATTTTTATTATACAATGAAATGATTTGTTTATGAAAAACTTAGATAGATACCTACCTAATTAGCAAAAATATATAACACATTAAATTGAATATTCGTTTCCTTAGTGCTATATTTATGATTTTGACATTTCGAAGTTCAATTTGTATGTTTGTAGAATGGTTGATAAGAACGTCAGTAGGTAATAGTACCTAAATAGTATAAAGGTAGTTGTAAAACGAAATCAGTATTTCACTTTATAGTGGGACATCACTTACACCACGATCGTATTCTTATTAAGTACCTACTAAAGTGCAATCTAGTGTAATAACTTTATCGATAAAGAGCTTATTAACTAAAATAAGATAAGTCATGTACACATATTTCAGTCCCTAGAATCTAAAATGGACTAATTCAAATTTTTGATAGTTCTAAACGTCAATTCCAACACTGCAATTTTCCGACGCAATTGAATTCAGCTCTACGTGAACTAAAACTTGCAAGTTCACCCCGCCCACTGAAGCGTAAACCTCCTAAAATTTGCATTTCAATGCATAATTTAACCTATGTACATTCACAAAATGTCCCCGACTCGAATAAATATTTCTCTTATCTCCCCTCACTCACTCTTCACACTCCATCCCGCGAATAATCCCTCTGGGAATGAAAGACTGTTATTTTTCCTCTTGGTAATGCTTTTGTTAATATAAATCCATATAGGTTTGTGTACTTAGTTTAATATAAGTAGGTACTGTATATAAAATGAGAAAAAAACGTAAATTTTATGAACTGTTTAAATATTTTTTTTACTATGAAATACTGTCAGGATGTGATGATGGCAATAAAAGACTTTTCAAGTAGGTAAATGAGAGGTCTATTAACAATAAGAACTAATCATTTGACCTAGTGTTAAAGTAAAAGGTAGATATCCTTAGTTAGGTATGTAGGTACATCAACTTCTGAAAGTCCAATATGTTATACCTACTTTGTGGCATAGGAATAGTATTCAAAACCAGGGTAACTGTCCCATTGAAACAACTATCCGGCTTTTATCACGATTACTCGACAAAAGTAAAATGAATTCAAATTGTGTCGAAAAATTGGATTCATTTCCGCATACTATATACCTCAAGCCAATCTTACGCTAACTGTCGTATTATACTCGAATAAGCTTTAATTTCACGCTCCTACATACCATCGCACTTTCTAACCGACATCTATATTGCTACCCACTGATAAACAAATTGATCGATTGCCCGGAAAATCGAACCAAATCACCGTAAATATTTTGACGTGAGCGAAACATCGTATTGCGAAACAATCGATTTTCAAATATAAAAGAACATCGCAAGCCTTCTAAGGGGATTCGCAATCTCGGAAACTTGATAGATCGGTCTCAAGGGTGCCTGTTATTATCCAAACGGTAGCTGACTTGTGCATCAAACAAATATTTTAACAATGGTGGTGCTATAGAACTTAGGTCGTATGAGATTACAATAACAAAGGCTTAGCCGACGCGCTGCATTGAATTGTAACTTCACGACAAAAGTTGTTAACGTTTTTAAATAATTTCAAAATATCGCGTGGATTTTTGTCTTTATTCTGTTTGTCATTTGACCGGACCCTTGCTTGGTGTTAGCTTCGCATAAAGATTATATTTAAGTTATTGATATTATTGCTGATATTATTATTATCTTTCCCTGAAGCTCAACTGATTAACTATCAGCCTCTGGATTAAGTCAGCTGCCAAACAGCTCGTCGTGTTCCGGCTAGAACATTAAAGTTCAGTACTTTCTCTCGTTTCTTCTTCTTTCTTATTTCTTGCCTGGCAACACATCGGTGGTGGCTTTGATTTTGAAGATATCCATAGGGTAGGCCGTTTCTTTATTAAGTTAAACTATTCTACCTTGAGGAGTAAGCTTCAATGATTACAAAGTTTGACATGTGTTTACTTGATTACGTCGATTCATCCTTACTTTGAAACGTTAGGAGTGATATTTAAGCTTATAAATAGCATGGATTAATTGCCTTGCATTTGCATTAATAACCTTTTATTGGATCTATTTTGTCGCAACATCCGTTCTTACGTACCAATCCCTTTGGAACAATTCCACTACAAAGACAGTGATTGTTTTGAGCCACAATAATTCAGCAAATGCACAGTGGAGTCAGATGGAACTGCATTGGTTGGCGCAAAAAGCGGCGCTCGGCACCCGGCCCCGATGACAAATGATGTGGCGAAAGCGGCCCGGGATTTGGAAAAATACCGCTCCGTAGACAACAATTTGGAGTTCTGATAATAACTGAAAATTGGGCGAGACGCTCAAAGCCGCCAAGTTTTTCTCAGTTCAGAATATAGTGTTTCTAAATCGCAATGTTTTCCTTGGATTTGTCGGGACTTTGACTGCTTGGTTGATTGAAAATATACCTATTATTTTTCTTTATCCTTTAACTACAGGATACATTGTCGTTGACATTTACAATAATACCATGCGTATAATTGTATAATATGCATATTGAAGTGTTTCCCTTACTGAAAAGTTCCTGATAGTCATATCTTACTCAAATCCTATTTTACTAGACCGTTATATTTCAATGAAAATTATTTAATTATATTAATCATATTGTCGAGAAGAGGAATTCTTACTTGGTGGGTTACTATAACCAAAACATCATACATAATTATATAACAAGTAACAAAAAATAGCCTCTATTATACTTAAATGAATATTTTAAATGAACTTTTAACCGTTTACTTAGATATCTTAACATTAAAGTATGAAGAAACATCCAAAAGTACCTAACCTTTTTAAGAGTTTCCTTCAAACGACATATGAGAACAAAGACCGGTTGATACCTAAGCCGATCCTTTGCCGAGAAAAATAGTAAGAAAACCATTAATATCTGTCGCCGCGGCTCCTTGTTAAATGCATACAATACTTGAAGCTTTTTAAAAGTCTTACAATGGCGACTTGGCTAAATTAAAAGTTTTTCGATACAGCCGAACGCGACATTGCACGGAACTAGAGGACTGGTAATTATTGTACACTTGTACAGTCTACAAAATAGATTACATAATAAATAACTAAATTATTTATTTATTTATTATTATTTATTTATCACGTCTCTATTGTTAACCGTTGAGAAGTTCCCTCGTCTAGATCCAATCCAGACCAGATAATATTATGTTGAAAAAAAAATAACATAATATTTTATACGAAGTCAGTTTTACGCTTGAAGGACCTAGAGCTATTTTAAATACATTTAATTGCAATTTAACTTGCTTAGGTGAAGAAAATAGTCTATTTTTATCTAAGCATACCTTTTGAAAACTAACATACTCAAAACTTCGCTATAAAGTCTAGACTTAGACTATAGACTTAACCTTAGCCTCTATAATTCAGAGAAAAGAACCGTACTCATAAGTGCATCGATTAGATATGACTGTTACGAAACAAATATTTAAACAATTACTATCTACTAAACACCCTTGGAAATTCGGAATGATTTTTGTTTTGATCCCAATACCAAATAGCCTTCCTCATGAATGTGGCTATCATACATAAAAACGATGTTCTTAATCCAACTGAAATTTCCAAGTCCAAGTGACAACTGGCAGCACCGATTAGCTCGTTCACACAAACTACTTAAGTTCACACAAAAAATCCCTTGGCTTTATTATAGTTAGATATATGTTACAATACATACGTTTCTTTATCTGTTAATAAATATTAATAACAACTAAGCCAAGCTTATGGTAATATCAATTATCCATTTGACAAATCAATCAATCACCTAAGAATATGAAGTCAGTCACTGTAACCTACACCAGATATAGTGTCTTAATACCTTTATTAGTATCGATGTCGTAATTCTATGGTGGACTATGAGGTAAGCCCTTTTGTTTGCTCATACACCTTATTCTTAGTATTTTGAAGACAAAGTAAGGACTTAATAAATGTGATTCAGATTGTTTAGTATTCATTACGTCATCGTCATCATCACGAATAATTGTACTAATGACGGGCTAGGTTTTCCTTCAGTCATGCTGGCCAGTGACCAGTGGCCAGTCATCCACCTTGGAGAATATTATGGGAGCTACTAATTATGCAGTTTTACTTTAGTTGTTATTATCCTTGTATATGTATCCTTGTACAATGTATATGTGGAGAATGACGTTCTTCAACAAATAATACAACTTTAAGTAATGAAACGCATTTAGAAAAACAAAACATATTTGTTGTAATACTAATATTTTGTACCTATAGTACGAGTATACCTACAGTATCTAGTATAGCAATTAATTACATATCCAAGATATAATTTTATTTTAGTACGGGACCTGAATTAAAATTCTACAAAAATATAAAAACATTTTCTAACTCTACTGCAATATTGTATTTGCAGACTGTACTAAGTGCGTCAACTGTCACAGGTTCGTAAAGACACGTTTAAAGTGGAAAAAAATCAAAATTAATGATATCGGTGGCAGCCAGTAGGGCACATGGCAGAATACCCTCTTTCATATTTGTCCTGCGTCGCTCTATTCTGTTATTTTCCTTATGTACGTGTTTTTGTAGGTATACATTTCCGGAATCCATTTAATACACTTCGCAAACGAATCTTTATTATGAGTAGAATGAAGCTCTTCGTGGTAGGACATGTGATCACGACTAGCAACAGTTTTGTTTATAAAGAACGCTTTAAAAGTTTCGCGTTACGAAGGACGCGATAATTCTGGGGTAGACTGGGTTCATGCTTAGCCTGCGCCATATTGGACGCCTACAAATGGCATAAAAACCGCGGATATTTCAGTAAACCACTAGGTCCATATCACTTTTGTTATAAGTAGAGAACTGTGCTAGGCAGTGTACTAATGAAGAACAGTAGTAAATTAGTATTCTACCCGAATTTGGTAAAGTAGTGGAATTATTTGCCATAGCCGAAGCTTAGTTATTCAAACAGAGTTGCTACAGTTTAGGAAAAGTTTCAGTTTATCTCCTTTTTTATTCCCTTAGGGAGAGAATTTCCAAAAATCCTCTCTTAGTGCTCCCTATATTCCCCAAAAAACATACATGCCATATTTCAGCTTCTTGTATTTTGTTTTGTATTAGTGTTTCTTTTTGTTTCGTGCAGTAGTTTCGGCTGTGCGTTGCCTGTCAGCACACATTCACACTTCTGTATGTCAATGATATGCCAACATGGGCCAACACCATAATTCCTCAACAATCTTCCGTCTCAACAGAGTAACATTTCAAGGCATCGCAATAATGCAGCAGTTATTACAAATCCCACGATCGGAGCAGTGTCTTGATTGACTTATCGCTGGATCAGTTCAGCGAGTTTACGCGGGGGCGCTGCCTTCCAATCATCGGCGATAACATCTTGGACCTGGGCTGACGCACTGACGCGATCGCTGGCTGTTTTGACGAGGGCACGCAACTGATACCTAGTTTACTACTTCTTATTGCGTTTAATGTGGCAAACTGGTTACGTCATACCTAAAACCCTAGTTTAAATTTAGAAATTCTCATCAAGCTAGAATGGTTCAACTTAAATAGGTTTTCGAAGGTTTTTAGACAGCTGTAAGATTTTTCGTTACTATCTACGAACAAAATAACAGCTACTTTTCTAATTATTATAGCTAAACAGTTTAAACGTAGGTAAGTACCAAAATAAATTATCATTTTGAATGAGTTTTAAAATTGGACGATTTTAATTTCTTAAGTTTACGATGATACTACTCTGTATATCGATTGATTGCCTGGAAATAATTCATAGTCATTTGGGTATTACCTATCACTATTTAGATAAATGGAATACCTAAATGAAAAATATCTTTGAGTGAAATTTAAGATCATGTATATGATGATGAAGATGAAGATGATGATTAAGATAATGTTTTGTACAAATGTGTTTATTTTGTAGTTTTTTTTTATTTCAGTCGGTTAAAATAAAAAGATTTATCAATCGTACTGCAGCATAGCGAGGCGATGTATTACCTTATTATAAGCGAGATATCACCTTATTACACTACTTACAGTAGTAGTAGGTATTGCAATAAGAATTGCAAAATTGTTCAACGTTTATACTTCTTCCACCAATCAGGATAGCACTCGAACAGCGTGGCAGAGTATACTCCAGGCCTCTTTAGTGAATAGGAGAGACCCATGCCCTGGACTTAGAGGGTCATTAGGTGGAAACCATCCACAATAATATCTATTTTCCGGTCGATAAGCTAAGAAGTTATCAAGACGTTAGTTAATGAGTTCCACAAAATAAATCTGAAGGTTACTTCCCTTTTATTAAAACTTAACTTCAACTTTGAAAAATCTTTAATTAATAAACTGTTTTCAAACAAAATATTTCTCCATCTGACCCTTATGGTATTGATTTCCGAGTTTTAATTACTCAAACATTTGCAGCGAAGTAATCAAGAACCTTGTGACCCATTTTAAAAGTTTTATACGAACGGCCATCGGCACAAACGAGGGGAGTGATAAATGAACAACATCAATCAGACGAATTTAAGTGTTGCAAATTTTCACCCGCATTCCTAGCTTATCGTTATTAAGAAACTCCAATGCTTTGAATGATAAAATAATTGGAATTGGAGTAGTCTCAAAATTAAATACGTTTCGTTTTACTCAAACCCGAGCGTGTTTCGCTTAATTATTCGAGAGGAACTGAAGATTATATCAGCGTATAACACACGAGAGGACATTATATCATTAGGTATCATTCGACGACTGCTGATATCTAATCTGTGATTCTTTAAGTAATTATATACGAGTATAAGTATACATCTACACTAAATTATTGATATATTTAGTTACCTACTTTTTATTTTATTAATGTCTAAGTTCAATAGGCGTTACTACTACTACACACAGAATAACAGGAACTACCTAGGTACCTACTTATACTTCTCAACTATATACCTAATAACTTTTATTAAGTACCATAATAAGAAGAAACTTTGAGGCATAGGTACTATTTTATCCTTACGTCTTTTTGCTATTAAATAACTACACAATTCCACGATTAAAACTATAAAAATATTACCTAATTTGAAAATAGAATAGAAGTGTCACTTTCCGATCTACCGCCATCTGTTGGAACACTACCGGTGGAACATTATCGGTGTTTCAAAATAACGTAGTCGCTTTGTTTTTGTTAGGATTTATGTATAACGAAAGAGAAACACGGTGTAGTGCTTGTAACCCCTTTTATTAGGATGGAAGTAACTTATATTATTAGCAACGGTGGATAAAAACTTAGTATTATCAATGGCTTCACATTTAACACAACTCAAGCTCACAAGAAGGAACGCGCCATGACATAAACAAATTGGCGGCAGAGCTACCCACAGACTACTAGCTGTAGTAGCTGTACAACAAACCACAGACTATCTATTTTTATTGTCTACAACACCTCCCCTCAATAAAAATATTTTACACAAACCAAAAACTTATTTTCCCTACTGTCCCCAAAAGAACACAATACACTTTTAAAACTCAACAATATGAACTGACTTTAATTAAACAATTTATCCCTCAGACCTTTAAAAATAACTCCCCCAACTGGCTTTGTTAGAACATCTGCAATTTGATTAGAAGAACTTAAATAGTTAATCACAATAATTTTATCATCTAATTTCTCTTTTACAAACTTCTGTTTAATATCTAAATGTTTTACTCTAGTAGTCCCAGAAGCCATATGAGCCATCTTAATAGCAGACTGATTGTCTTCAAAAATAGTAATAGGGCACACATCAAAACCAAAATCATACAAAATTGATTTAAGCCAGCATGCTTCACTGGTCGCATGACTTAATGCAACATACTCTGCTTCAGTTGAAGAGAGAGCCACTGTTTGTTGCTTCTTACAAACCCAGATTACAGAACACCCAAATACTTTAAAGCAATAGCCCGTTGTGGACTTTCTATCAGAACTACCTCCCCAGTCGCTATCAACATAGCCCACTACAGTATCATTACAATCTCTATAGTAAGTTAGACAAAGGTCTAATGTTCCCTTAATATATCTTAACACATTTAGTAACAACTTATACAGCAAATTACTAGCACAGGATTGATACCTACTAAACATACTTAATACTACACATAAATCAGGCCTTGAGCCACTACAGGCATATAATAAACAGCCAATCAATTTTCTGCACTTGTTTTCTATTTCTTTAGTTTCAGAACACTCTCTTTTTAGCAAATCAAACTTAAAGTTCTTATCAATTGGCAAAGATAAAGGTTTACAATCAGACATGCCATATGCATTTAAAATATTTACCAAGTAATCCTTTTGACATATAGTAGTATACCCCTTGTCTAAATTTTGATTAATTTCAATACCCAAGAACTTATTAGCATAACCCAAGTCTTTCATTTTAAACATATTATTTAACACATTTTTTAATTTTGTAATTTCTTTTTCAGAATTCCCAAAGAACAATATGTCATCAACATACAGCAATAAAAAAGTTTTACATCCATTTTCATGCTTAAAATAAAAACAGTTATCTTTATCTGAACTATTAAACCCCTGTTGTTTCATTACCTCATGAAACATGTCATTCCAATACTTTGGTGACCTTTTCAAACCATAAATAGACTTATTTAACTTACAAAACTTAGAATCTGAATTAATGCCCTCTGGTAATCTTAAGTAAATACTTTCACCTATTACACTGTTAAGAAAAGCACTACATACATCCATCTGGTGAATCCTAAGATTCAGTTTAGTAGCTACAGCAGTAAAAATCCTAAATGTATTTAATTTTGCTACTGGAGCATACAGATCATAGCTATCGTAACCACTCTGTTGGAATCCCCTAGCTACCAACCTAGCTTTAAATAAAGTTTCTCCCCCTACAAGCTTTTTCCTCTTTAAGACCCACTTAGTACTTATAATTTCCTGACCATGTGGCACTTTATCTATCAATGACCAAGTATTATTTTCTTGTAGTTGCTTAACCTCTGCCCTAATCGCATCTTTCCAATTTTCCGCATTCACACTTTCCATTGCCTGCTTGTAACTTTTAGGATCTTCTAGTGAAGTTGATAGCCCTATGTAGTCAGATAACCAACCCGGTTTCCTTACCAATCTACCTCTCCTAGTTAAGACTGGTTCATCATCTGATTCAGATGTTACAGGTTCGCTCGTTTCACTTAGCGATTGTTCCTCTTCTACCATTCTATCCTGTTCGTCTTCGTCTCTCTCCTGAACAAGGTTTTCCTCCCCTGCTTCTGGAGTTTCAGATACAGGAGTATCTGAGCTATCTAATACCTCTATATCCCCATCTATTCTTACCTCATCTACATTCCTATCTTCTGACACAAACTCTCTAGTATTTTTCCTCACAAACACTACATCTCTTTTAATCTCTACCTTCTTTTCCCTTTCATAGAATATCCTATACCCTTTAGAATCTTCATAGCCGACAAACATACCAACCTTTGCTTTCGAATCCAATTTGTATCTTTTCTCCTTAGGAATATGTGTCCACACTTCAGTACCGAATACTTTACTCAAATTAGATATATTATAATCCTTTCCCATCCAAACTTGGTATGGTGTTTTCCCTATATTCCTACTCTTACTTGTCCTATTTAAAACATAAATTACTGTATTTATTGCTTCTGCCCACAAGTCCTTACTTATATTCCTCGCATTAAGCATAGTCCTAGCTGCCTCAACTATAGTACGCATATCCCTCTCTGCCCGTCCGTTTTGCTCTGGTGTATATGGAACTGTAGTCTGATGTATTATACCCTTCCCAGTAAGTAACTCATTCATTTCCTTATTAACAAACTCTTTGCCATTGTCTGTTCTAAAAACTTTAACCAAGTGTCCCGTTTGTCTCTCAGCTGTTTGTATGTATAACCTTACCTTTTGAACAACTTCAGACTTTTTGGCTAAAAAATATACTTGACGATATTTTGAATAATCATCCTTAATTAATAAAAAATAATTTGCCCCACCAAGTGATGTCTGTTCAAAGGGCCCGCAAACATCAGCATATACCAATGCTAAAGGAACTGTTGAGTTACTTGTACTTTCCTTGTATGTACCCCTGTGTGTTTTACCTTTGATGCACCCCACACACTGCATGTCATCCTCTAAAAATTGAATATTATTACTGTTTAAAAGTGACTTAACATGTAAATTATTTTGGTGACATAAACTTTCATGCCATTCACTCAATTTTGTTACTGCACATTGATCATCCTTGTAAAGAAAATTTAATATATAAAATTTGTCATCTCTTAACCCAACAATACATACATTACCATTTTTCTTAATATAACATTTATCTCTAGTTAAGTCTACTGTATAACCTTTACTTGTTACTCTTGACACAGAAAATAAATTTAGTTTTAATTCTGGTACATACAAAACTTCACTAAGTGTGTTTTCAACAAATTGAATTTCCCCAATCCCCAAGACAGGTAAACGACGGCCATCCCCAACAACAACAAATCTATCTGATAATTTAGTGAATGATGAAAATAATGACCGCTCACAAGTCATATGTTCGCTAGCCCCACTATCAATTATCCATCTTACTTTATTATTATTCATGGCAGACATAGCACTGACAGATGTAGCCGAAAACGCATTACCATTTTTAGTATGTGGCTTATTCCTACATTGAGATTTTAAATGACCCACTTTATTACACAGAAAGCATTTCCTCATATCTTTAAAACTTCTGCAATCCTTAATGAGGTGACCGGTACGTCCACACTTGAAACATTTTCTTTCCCCGACGCTTTGATTATTTTCCTTCCTTAAAACCAGTGCTACTTTATCCTCGCTACACTTGCTTTCCATGCGCTCCTCTTCCATCAGCAGCCTCGCTACCAGGTCTTCATAAGTTTGTTTCGTTTCATCTACAGATTCCCATGCGGACACAAAATATTTATATTTTTCAGGCAAGGACATCAACACTTTGGTTATCAACAGTTTTTCTGATATGTCCTCCCCACCCTGTTTTAACTGGCTTCTTAATTCTTCCAACTTCGACAGGAATACGGACATTGTACTGTCTTCAAATTTCCAATTAAAAAAACGTTGTTGAAGTAAGTGAATGCTCGTGCTCGTCCTCTGTTCATACACGCTGAGGAGTTTCCGCCACATCTGAGAGGCACTTTCAGACGTCAGCACATGAACCATTGCAGCTTCACTCAGTCTGGTAACAATGATACTTTGAGCTTTTACATCTTTCTTTCTCCAGTCAGCCTCGTTTGTTGACGTTTTGGTTTCTGTACCACTTACGATTTCGTAGAGTTCTTGCGCCTTCAAAAGTATCTCTATTTGGAACTTCCACACATTCCAGTTTCTTACGCCCTCCAATTTGATAACCCCCACCGATGCTCCCAGCTGCTCCATTTCCCCGAAACAACTTTAATTTCCACTCGCCGCAAACTTAACGTCGCGTAGCCTCCGGCGACCCACCCCAATATATAACCAAGCACCGTGTTTCTCCCAAGCAGAGTTAAGAACCGCCTGGGCCCATAACCTGTTAGGATTTATGTATAACGAAAGAGAAACACGGTGTAGTGCTTGTAACCCCTTTTATTAGGATGGAAGTAACTTATATTATTAGCAACGGTGGATAAAAACTTAGTATTATCAATGGCTTCACATTTAACACAACTCAAGCTCACAAGAAGGAACGCGCCATGACATAAACAAATTGGCGGCAGAGCTACCCACAGACTACTAGCTGTAGTAGCTGTACAACAAACCACAGACTATCTATTTTTATTGTCTACAACAGTTTTCAGCAAGATGGAAGCACAAACGGTCACCGCAGATGTTTGGAAAAGCATGAAATTCCAGGAAAATGTAAATTATATTATGATAAATAAATATGATTCGTATGAGCAATGTTGGAATTGTATCACAAACAAAAAAATGTTCTTTCACTCGTATTAAGAAATCAGGAAGACAGGCAATTTTGTACATTTTAAAAATAACTCCAGTATATTAATCAACATTCAATAGGCCAATTCCAAATGGACAATCCCATTTTAAGCCCTGTGATTTATTTAAGAGAATTAACATTCCGTCGATCTATTATAAAAAACTCTTTCGAATCATGTGCTTCCTTTATTTGAATAAAGCGAAGTGGTACAGACCTTTGAAATGTTTGCTGTAACATTGGTGATTTCCAATAATGATAATAATATTAGACAACATCACATGGACAATGGGTTTTCTCAGCCATCATCCACAGTAGCTACTTAAGCCTCACCATACATTGATGAAATAGAAAATAATATACTAGGTACCTTTATATTATTATGTATTACCTATACAGGGTGTAATCGTTAAGTGTGCACAGGCGATTATTCCGTAACTATTACAGATATCAAAAAACTTTAAACTGATATCGAAAGCACTTTACCTAATGAGTAAAATGACAATAATAATTTATTAAAAATAAAACGAGAAATATCCAAAAAAATTACATTAAACTGTCCCATACATTTAGTATGAGATAGTAGAAAAGGTTTTACTTTCTTTATTTAAAGTGGAATAGTACCTACTCCCGCGATAAAGAATTTGAATTTAGAACGAACACCAAAGAGTATCTTTCTTTTTGTTTTTATTTAGTATGTTGCTTTTCAGCCAGTTCAAATCAATATGATATTGAAATAAGATTTATTATTAATTTGAAGTGGTAAGATAATTAATCTATACGTGTGTATCTACGTGAAATTCATCAATATCATATCATACTAATTATAAAATGATAAGGGTAAAATGAGTAGGTACTATTCCACTTTAAATAAAGAAAGTAAAACCTTTCTACTATCATACTAAATGTATGGGACAGTTTAATGTAATTTTTTTGGATATTTCTCGTTTTTATTTTAATAAATTATTATTGTAATTTTACTCATTAGGTAATGTGCTTTCGATATCAGTTTAAAGTTTTTAGATATCTGTAATAGTTACGGAATAATCGCTTGTGCACACTTAACGATTACACCCTGTATACATGTACTTTTTAATGAGATTTTAGTACGATATTTTGTCGTGTTTAGTTCTAAATACAGAGAACAGTGTTTATTATCGTTTTAATATTCATTTTTTTATAAAGTGTGTAACTATAATTGTAATAAGTATTACTTAATACATTATTTACAAAACCGAACAGTAGGTTGTAGTGTCATCTAGTGGGCAGTAGTACGTAACTTTTCTCAAGGATGTATATACCTAATAGTAAAGTAGGTATATTTTAGAACATAGAACTCTCTGTTGATTCTGATATTAATTGCTAATAATAATCCGATTATAATCATAAACAATCCTATTATATTAGCAACAACGTATAATTTCCTTAATGAAGATAAGAAATTGTTTGATATTCATACCTATATGTATGTGATATATTTTTTATTTGAATCCATTTATTGATTTTTAAACATTAAGTTATTTAAGTTTTATTTAAAAAATATTATGTTCGGCCATGTTCGGCTATGTCATAAATAGTACAAATATGAAATAGTACCTACATGAGTAGGGTATGAAAGCGCTTATAGCCCGGCGGAAGCGCTCATAGCCCGGCGGCTTGCGTCGAACTTAGTGATCGACAAAGATAAGCAACAGAGGGCGCGGTTGGTAATTGGATGGGTGACCGCTAGTGGCAACATTTCTGGGGCGCTTCTGTGCTTCGGAGGGCACGTAAATCCGTCGGTCCCGGTTGTTACCATTTGGTGGCAGTCGTTATGCCATATCGTATGCCTTCGAGCGACTTAAAAAAACCCCCTCCACCTATCCGCACTTCAGCAGCGTGGTGGAGCATGCTCTAGGCCTCCTCATGCATGAAGAGAGACCCGGTGCTCAGTAGTGGGCCATCAATGGGTTGAAGCCAAGTAGGGTATTTTGGCTACAACCCATTAATGGCCCACTACTGAGCACGGGTCTCTCCTCGTACCTGAGGAGGCCTAGAGCATACTCCACCACGCTGCTCCAGTGCGGATTGGTGGAGGGGTTAGTGGCCAACCCAAGTGTCGGAAATTTTAAGCCGCCCGAAGGTGTCCGACATGGCTTAACGACTGCTATCAAATGATAACAACCGGGACCGACGGCTTTACGTGCCCTCCGAAGCACGGAAGCGCTCAAGAAATTTTTGCCACTAGCGGTCACCCATCCAACTACCGACCACGCCCGCTGTTGCTTAACTTTGTCGATCACTTGAGATCGACGCAAGCCGCCGGGCTATGAGCGCTTCAAGTAGGGTATTTTATTTAACTATAAACATAAATGTGAAAAAGTGTCAGAAAAATAAACAGCGAAGGCATATTAAAGGGTTCAGTTTGTCACCCCCTGAGTACGGAACCCTAAAAACGCTATTTTTTCTTATAATAATGTTAATGACGGTTAACGGCGGTTAACGGCGGCGGACGGTAACATCAAATATATCACTGTTAAATGGTAAAAGTGGATATATTTGATGTTACGGATATCTATGATCGTTTATTTATAGATACGAGCAGTTACATTTATTTCGAGTTTATTGGTAGAAATAAAAAACAAGACGTCGTTAATTTCGTATTTTTATTGGCAATGATCGTTCGATCGAAACTAAACTAAAATAAGTTTACGACAACTGAATCCCAATATTTAGCGCCGTATTGGGGCAGCCTAGAATACTGACTCCAATCCCACGTCGGCAGACCGGAGTGTATTAGGGGCCAGAAGCCGGAAACTGCTTGGCGGTAGGGATTTGCGTTAGTAGGTATTCTATCATCAATATTATTATTAATTAATAAATAAATAAACGATAACACACACATACCCCCGACCCGCACTTGGATTCCCTGTGTCGCGGGTGGCATGGACAACACTAATTACAAATCACTAACCATGACCCGGGAACAAACATTTATCTGTGACATAAACATCTGCCCCGGCCGAGAATCGAACCCGGGACCCTTCGGTTCGCAGGCAGAGTCACTACCAACTAGGCTACGGGGTCGTCAATATTATTATGTTATTGTCATTAATATTATTACTGGTATTATTTTCTGTGAACGTCGGCTGACTAGCTACCACCCTTTTGCTTGAGTGAGCTGCTAAACGACTTATCATGTTCCAGCTTGGAGCTTGAAAACCGAGAGAGAAAGAGACGAGAGAGTAGTTCCACTCTTCTTCCTTCTTTCGGTGACCGAATCGGTAATGATCTTGTGACCACTTATCATCAGATGTCTTGTCTGCTCGTTCGTTGGTTATATAAAAAAACTACCTCTATAAAAATATTTATAACCACTTTAAAAAAAGTGCCATACAACATTTTTATATGCATTTAAGATACCAAACGAGCATGCAGCCCCACCCTTCCACTGCCGCCCATGAAAACTGTGACCAACCTACAAAAAGACTCAAAATAGAAGTAGGATGGTTAGTCCGGTTAGCAGAGGGTACACTATTACGGATCCTACTAATGCCATCCACAATAATAATATAATTAGACTTATTAATTTTATACGACATAAACCACATATTACACAATAAATTCTAGCATCTTAAACACATTATAACAGTTTAATGTAGCTATATACCTATTAATTAATGTTTTAAGAACATAATGGTAGACAATATACATACTTTAGCAAATATATTTTAAACTACAGGATAAGAAAATGATGAGGCAAACGCACAATATTTATTATTTTTATGCAAAAACACAATCGTCAATTCTAAAACTACTTGTCTAAACAACATACATATAAAATGCAAGGCTATTTGAATGCACAATCATGTCCCTGACAATAAATAAATTTATATTTGATTACATACATAAGCCCTATTTTAAGTTATAACAATCGATGTGGAGAATCATGATGAAATAAACGTCTCTTCTCCTATTTTGGTGTGTCAGGGGGTCCGTCCATTTTGAATCCGAGCCAACTTCCTCTACTCGTGCTGCAACCTGCTCCACAACGGAATGACCAACGGCGTCAAGCCCCTACTGTTGGAGGGGACTGAGCTTTGTACCACCGAAATCAAGATCAGAATTCGGGCATGGTGATGTAAGAAAATGCATGAAATCTAAACTTATTTGAATTGAACAAATCAAAACAAATGTACCTAGACAAATTATTTAAGTATGTCATTTGTTCGAAATGGACTCAGTTATAATAGATACACCAATTTGTTTTTTAAAGTAGTCCTTTCGAGTATTTCACTCTATTGATTTGGTCTCATTAAAATTTAATACCTTCACTAGAATTATTGTAATAAAACGCGGACCTTAATAGGTTTTATGCAAACTTCGTTACGTAATTTTTATTTATACCGTGATTTAATTATAATTGATGAAGATAATTATTTTTAGTCTCGCTTCTTAATTAACTCCCTCTTTCACTTTTCTATAGAATTAATTCTGATTTATATTAAAATACTTATTGAATTCAATCCATCAAGCACTTTTCAAATCGACCGACATTACTATGTGATAATATTAGGCTACTCAAAGTGCGGTTTGCAAACCTTTCAGAGGTTCGACAATGAAATCCTATGGTACGCGACAAAATAGCGTCCTGGTTTAAAAAATTAATTGTGTGGTTGGGGACCCCCGTTAGGAACGAAGTTCCTTACGTTTTTTCTTCAACTCCATAAAATATACCTGTACAACTGTGTGTTGAGATAAATATCGTGTGCAATCCGTTAGAAGTGATACTCAAGAAACTAGAATATCAGTATATAAACGTAATATACTGATTGTTAGTAACAACGCCATCTAGGCACTCTCTCATCTGAACATTCATTTTCAACATCTAATATAATATGTACATACATTGTAAAGCAACGCTGTACTGTGCTACCTAGTTACAAAATAATACTGTAGATGGCGTACACCACTATTTAAACACACACACACATACACAGCATACGGAATTTCGTAACGTAACGATTTCTACTAAATCGCACTACCCGTAAGCCGCGTTAAGGAACTTCGACCTGCGTTCCAATATTACTTATAAAACAAGCTCACCACGCATTCATTGACAGCTCATTAATTAATTATAGGTACTATTTTGTTTATCAATTAAAAACTCAAAAAATTTAGTTTTAATGATTTTTAAAAAAGGGTAATTTTGTTAATATTTAAATACCTTTAATCTGTTTGGTCTGTTAATAAACGTTCAACTAGTCTTGAATGAGTTGATGAGCGCATAATAATTTTTATAATTTCTGATATGTTAGGTACCTAATGTAAATATGCTACCAGAAATATTTCCTTACGGCGAAACTAAGTACTAAAATGTAATTGCTCAGGCAAAAGTGGTATTCGCAGTCGTCTGAGGATTTATAAAGAGTTCATGAAAATAATTTTGTGTGGCCCTGTATAAGAGAGTAATGTTTATTTAATTTATTCAGATAACGATGCATATAGATTACCTAACGGCTGGTCAATACAAGCCATTACTGTCTAATGACTGGATATCGGATTATATGCATATTAATAGACATTTGCGTACTAAGCTCTTTAATAATTATTATTGCATATTACCTAAAATTTTACCCATGGATCGTAGTCACGGCTGAATCCATGCAACTGAGTCGAAATATCGGCGGTAGATACAAAATACATATCGTGAGTTCCCGTATCATAATAAAATGTGTACAATCCGCAATGAGTTAAGACATTACACACAATTGGACATCAGTTCTAGTTCCGTTAAAATCAAGACTAAACAAAGCATGTATATGTAGTAAATTTCTTCGCTGGTCTTCTTATCTTCGTTCTTGAAGTTAAAGTAGCGAGGTCTTCCAGCCGTGAGATACCTGTAGAGACGAGCTTCTGATCTCAACTAAACTACAAAAGCCCGGATCTACAGGGTAGATCACGAATGTGCCATTTAGTTTTTTCTCTATTCTCTTTTCTTATATGTTCTTCATTCTTCTTTATTATTCTTCTTCTTCTTCTTTCTTATGGATTCAATTTTTTAGCTGTCTTCTTCTTTATTCAAATTCATAGACAGCTTCGATCTGAAAATTTAAAACGTGTAATATATTAACATGAGGATTTATAACAGAACTCTTAAGGTGTGTCTGTTCTTCTATCACATACCAATTTTAACCCAATTTACTGAACTAAAAGAAACAAATATGACTTCACAAATAAAAAAGTAAAAATTTACGTTGATCAACTATGTTAAGTGGAATATATTTGAATAAGAATAAAAATATTTGGTTTCTCTTATCCATATTCTATTATCTACATGACCATTTAGGATCTACAACGACTGGTCACTATTTCTCACTTAAATTACTTATTACGTCGTCGGGTATTAAGTGTTAGGTGTATGTATATTCCAGTTCCATCCATCCATTAATGCACTAAACAGTAAACGAGGCAATAATGATAGGGTCTTTCTTTTGGACTTCACAAGATTCTGTAAGCCTATATTCCGTGGACCCATATTCAGTGGACAAGAAAGTCCAAAGAGTTCATAAACTTAAAATACTACATGTCTATAACCCAGATTGAAGTAAACTATTTGCAAAATGCATATTTAAAATGCACATATAGCTAAACTTCGTCAATTTTTTTTTTATTGATATAAGGCAGCAAACGAGCATGCAGCACCACCTTCCGCTGCCGCCCATGACAACTGTGACTGACTTAGAACAAGACTCATATATGGGGACTGGGATAGTTAGTCCGGTTAGGTGACGGTGTTAGAACATTAGTTGGTTAGTTTGTAAGTATCAGGACTGGGACAGGGACTGTTAGTGAATGTTAGTCCTGTTAGTTATTGTAAGTAATAGTCCAGTTAGTAAATGTTAGTAAGAGTCTCGTTATAATTCGGTCACAGATGTGTTGCTACCCTTGAGGACTGAGATGGTCGCCTCTAAAAAGTGTAGCCGGCTCCACACCTTTCTATCCGGAACACAATTGCTGTTAAAACAATTATTACACGGTAGAAATGGTACTAAGTACCGTGGCGGGCGGTAGTACTACCCCGGGCCAACTTTAGCTCTACTACCTATGCACAACAATTAAAATTATTTTACATAGGTAGTAGATCCTAGGCTCAACTACCTACAAACATATATACAACACCTACAAACCTACCTACAAACTTATATGCAATATTTTCTTTTATTATTAATTTGTTCTAATCGATAAAACAACTCACATCAAATTTAATAAAAACTAAAGACCTACAACTTAAAAATCGCATAGTTTCAACATTCAATTGAGGTCGGATAATCTACTGAAAAAGCATGACGAAGGATCACAAATCAGGCGAATCGGCTTCAAAAACTCCTGGGACGCCCGCAAAAAAATAATCTCAGCCTCTTTCCGCAAATCATTGCGACTATTGTGTGCCGATAATGTAGTAGCGGGAAGCGTTTCTAACAAAAAGCTTCCCTTAATTGCACGAGGGAAGAGCGTTGAAAGGCGAACGAGCATTGTTTCCCGCGAGGCCTTTATACGAGATCGCTCGATTCATCAATTTCTTCAGATTGACGCACCCGACCGATTGAGATTTAGTTTCGCTATTCCAACTAATTCCTGCCGACGTTCAGCCTCGCTTGTCTTTCACGCTCGACTCTCACTCTAGAGAAAAACAAAGTACCTATAGTGCACCCGGCCATGACGTAATTAATCTAGCTTTTCTTTAAAGCCCTAATGAATATTAAGTAAATACTTTAGCCTAGCAGTGCCGGGGCTCAATATCAGGAGCTTAATTACCTAAATAATTAAGCAGCTCTTGGCGACTGACGTAGCACGGCAAGCTTCGCCGTAGACACGATGATGAATTCGTAACTTAACCTACGAATTTATTAGCACCTACGTAAATTGAGTACGTCCTAATTGATGCTCATTTATAAATCTAACAATGAACCCGCACGGGTAGCTATCGTGGATATCTACGACCAATTAGTGCAAATAGGTGTAGTGCGTACTGTATTCTGGCGGGGGAATGAACTCAGCTCCTCGGTAGGTACCACCCTCTGCCACCCTGGGTCTGCGTTGTGTCCTCCTGCCATCATTAATCTTGTGCGCCGAGCAAACAGTACCCTCTATAACAACTTGAGAATTGGTGATGTCGATAACATAATAATATAGTAGATGTATATGATAACTCATGGGATTTGGGAGCAGAGCGGGCGAGATTTTACTACTCAGCGTGATATCAAGAATTTTAACACTCGTCGGATTGATATTGATCCTGAGGCGTCGTCCTAATTGGCAGCGATCGCACGATGGCGCGATGCGTTTTCGTCGTGCGATGAGTATTTCAATACAATTACTTGCGGGGTTAAAATAGGACACTCTGATGAAATCTGTATGTTTGAACCCATCGCACGACGAAAACGCATCGCGCCATCGTACGATCGCTGCCAATTAGGACGACGCCTGACGTTATTCGAGCAAATCTCGTAAAACGTTTTAAATGTAAAATCCTTTTTTGAGTCGATGCTAGTTCGAAACACTCACAGAAAGTGTGAATGTTTCGGGAAATTCTTTCCAGAGAATTCGCAGACAGTTTCGTATTTTATCGACTCTTCCAATCCCTAGCTCCCGTAACCCATCGCCAGTAACTCTTACGTGTTCTAACGCAAGTGGCAGTCTGGTAATGAAATATTTTTGTTTTATATAAAGATCTCCCAGACGTAGTTTCGTCGGGCTCGGTTTATATCAGATAAATGGTATGATTATTCTGCGAATAAAAAGCAATAAATATTCGTATCCATTGAATATCACTAAATCTTACCTGTTCAATTGTTTTTCCACTCGGGCACGTGGAACTTTCGATATCAGCTTGTTTTCCCGTGGGTCGGGCCTGGAACATTCAAACCCAAATGTTACATTTCAATATGCTGACTGAAACAACTTTTCCTTTACCCCGTCTCACATTTTATATGAAAGCAATATGTCTCCAGAGCCGCCAGTAAAACACGCCCGTATATCATGTTTGAAGGAATGAAAAGTTTAACGACAGGTCGAAATGAAAAAAATGTTTACGGCATTTGTTTGCAACTGGATGATACGGGTACACGTCTTTATCTATGTACATATATGCGAAATGTATGGCATTTGCAGCAGTTACAGTTGTCTGCCTTTATTCGTAAATATTTGTCATAATTTGGTCTACGTGATAGGACTTAGGTGAAATTGACACCAGTAACCAATAAACGAAACCTAGATTGGAAGGTTAGGTTCTGTCGGCCTCTTTTCTTACATATTCTGAGACTGAGATTCTTCATATACCTACTGACTCTGATTCGTCTGAGAGCTTGCCTTAATGTTCTCAAAGGAGTGTGGGTATGCCAATCCGCAGTTGGCCAGCGTGGTGGACTATGGTCGGTACCTCTCACATTTTCATAGGAGCCCAGCAATGGGGCAGTATTGTGATGATGATGTGTACCTACGTACTAAAATCTTAAGGTGAAATTGACGTCAGTGACCAATGAAAATAACCTTCTAATAAGGTTGGTTTAACCAGTAAGTAGGTACCTATTGAAATCGTAAGATCATAATCTCCATGGTTGGAAGTATTTCTGCAGCTTTTGATACTGGGATGTTAGTGGTGTATCCATTATTGACGTCCATTATACCAAAGCTAACTTCCCCTGCTTAGAGGAGTATCCTTCTGACAAATGGACTTGGAAATGGCGCCAAGTCTGCTTTCATAGAGGTTTTTGTTAAATACCTACCAATTAGTACAATGTCGAATTAGTATCTTATTCCATCGGTTCTGTCTTGCATGTATTTGAAATACGTGTGGTAGTTATGAATAAGCAACTGTCGAATGTTAAAAAAATATATTCAGATAACTTTAAAACTGTAACTATCGGATTATACTACTGGTAATACCTAAAATACAATCTTAAACGTAAAGTAAAAATTAATTGCAGCAACTAAGATAAATTGAAATGAATAAAAAGTTTTCTTCTTCGTTCTTTTGAACCACGAGAAATTACGATTTTCTTTGACATGTATTTATTGCCTTCAGTAAAAATTTTAAGTGTCCTTCTCATAGTTTTCCGCTAATGGTTTTAAATAATGCCCGTCTCATAAAATTTCATTCTAGCCATTATCGCGTCTCGTATTAACATTTAACATTCCTCTGTTAACGAATTAGATACAATTTGTTCGAAGAAATGTAACATCATTCTGGGAGGATTATGTTTCATTATACTCCCTCAATAATTAAATTTTATGTCTGAACTTCAACGTTTAATTTATTTGAGTTGCTCAAATTTCACTTTGCAATTAGAAGATAATGTCTTTTGTAATAAAATAAATATTGGGCAGCAAGTAATGAAAGTTCAAACAAGTTGTTGTAGCATAAATTGTGGAGGTTCTGTTTTTACAGAGCTCATGCCAGTGCCTCAAGAAGAAGAAGAAGTATGTATGTGTATGTGTGGGTGCGGCGTGTGTGTGTGTGTGTTGTTGTTGTGTGCGCATAATAATATCTGTGTACAAGAGAGAAACACAAGATGACCGCAAGTCGCTCAAATAAAATGATGATAATGACTTCAATCCAATGTTCAAGAGCATAAAATTTCGCTTATAATTATTAAATGCAAGGAAACTGTTCTAAGTGTAATAATTTAAAATGAACAACCAGTTATTACCACAAGTAGGCTCTGCACTCAGTCGCAAATACGGCCTGACATTAAACTTATTCACATTAAACAAAACTTTTCTCCTAATACACGCCTAACGAGCCAACTTTTGTTATATGCTCTTTAGAGATTACCTATTTTCACTAAGGTAATTAAAATTTTACCATTCGTGGGTTAATTAAACAAGGAGAAAACTGTCCTTTCAAGGAGAAGGTGGCCTTCTAAGTCAAGTACCTGTTGTATTATGCTATTTGCAGGTAAATATGATATCCTCACAATACTATTAGGTATGTACCTACTTAGAAACCAAACGCTTCCAGTATTTCAATTTCCTTGTATCTATTTTTGTTATTTTAAATTTTGAAAAATTAAACTAAACTTTTTTTACTGACAACAAATTATATTTGAAAGAACAACCCTTTTAAATGGTGGTATATCTTTAAAACATCATCTTCACCCTTTAAAAGGCTTTATATTATGGAATTAACAAACCCTGTTCAATATACTCGTAATAAAGATCGCATTTCTGTGAATATTCGGGCAAATTAAATACCAGGGAAAGTTAGCGGTACATACATATTCACATTTACTAATTGCCGATAATTCACATATAAAACACGCATAAAAGCGCCATGGCTATTATGCCCTAAGGCTCAGTTCGCCCGATAGGCTTGGCGCGACGCCAGAGCGACCACACAAGATTTATATTCAAAAGCATATTTCCATACGTCCGATCGATGCGCCATCGCCCATAGCACCATTATATTTTGTCTGTCCTCATGTATTCGTAGTGAAGCCAAACACGTTTTTATGTCAAAAACAAAATACTTATTATAAGATATGTCCTATGAGCAACAGCTGTAAAATGTATTTCGTTCTGATGTTGAGTAGGTCTAAAACAAATCTAAAATTGTCAAAGACAAGATAGATCATAGCATCCTACACTGCCATTTTTCTAGGTGGGTTGGCTTTATATAACTGTAGCCTAACCTTTTCTGCAGGCTTCAAGGAATTATTATAGTATTACTAGACTTTACTGGCGGCTTCGCCTTCGTGGGAGTCGGGAAACGACAATTGAATTTATAACTTACTATTTTGGATATAGTGGCTTACACATAAAAGGTATATGCTGATATATGATGTTGCAGACTTTTGAGGACTATTTGATATATTTGACTATTTGATATTGAGGACGAGGATGATTGAGGACTATTTAAAACAAATAATCTAACGATACATTATCTTCATGTAACTTGAACGGTTTAGGCAGCGCACGCCAAGATACGAGCTCTCAAACGGCAGGATCTTTTCCGACTTATCGTTATATTATTATTATTATTATTGCCAAATTAGGTACACAAAATCTTTATAACTTGTAGTCCATATGTTATTCTGATGTATATTAGCTATATTACTGTAAAGTTTTATATAAATCCGTTCAGTAGCTTTTGCGTGAAAGAGTAACAAACACATACATCATACTCACAAATATTAATAAGGATGAAAAATATTAATTTTCAAATCCAGTAAAAATTCATATTTAAGGAGTTCTATTCCTTTGTGTGTGCACATGTTTAGGAACAGATCAAGCTAAGGCACCAGATCCTATGTACCAGCTGAAACACCTCAGTAACACCCGATTTAATTCTGACAGTATTCAGGACTGCGCACAGTACAACGACTCCACGACCGACAGACGCGAACGCGACTAAAACCTTGACAAAGCTAACATTCAATTATGAGCCTTATATCTTTGAAGGTAAGGTTGAATTTCGAACTTATACTTAAAAGCCCTGTACGGCCCCTCCCCGCCCTACACCCATAGCCGTTCCGTTTCGAGACCAACGCGTCGACGTTGCGTTGACGACTCACCGTAGACGAGTAGTCCACGCGTCGACCGACACAATGACGTAATGTACCTAGAACGGAACGTCGGAGTTGAAACGGAGTGGAGACGGAGTCGAGTTGACGTCGATGAAGCGTTGATCGCGGAACAGAACGTCGGAGTTGAAACGGAGTGGAGTTGACGTCGAGTTGGTGTAATGTGCGCACTCCTTTCTACGACGGTTGTAAAATATTATACCTACCTAACTTAACTATAATAATAAAGCCCTTTTATTCCGAATTCGCTACAAGTTTTACAGTACATATTTTCCATTTCTATTTACTATATTATGTCTCGCAATTCGGCGTGCCTGTTGGCATAGGCCTCCTCCAGCTACCTAACTTAACTACCACTCTTTTAATAGAATCTACCGTGAAATGAATGTAATATCTTCTCGGTCGTAGTGTCAGTGAGCCATTTTAACAAATGATCGCGTTTAAATAAAGCTGCGAAATAACGAAAACAATATTCGCAAATGACAAGACAAAAACCGGGAGCTAATACATCTAAATTAGAATAACTAAGCAAGAAAAAATGAAAAGGAAGTACTCAGACGAAGATAACTTTTGAAATTGTTTTTCTTTAAAGCACAAACAAACGGAGAACGGCGAACTGGCTGCGAGGAAATTAAACCTGACGTCAAATAAAAGAAAATAAAAGTCGTTCTTAATGGCGGTTTTTTGCGGAGTAACAATTCCGAATTCAAAAGTCCGCCAGTTTTTACCTTTGAAATAAAACTAATGCTTTAGTACTGTCTGGTGGTGTCGGGGAATTTTACGACGTCCTAAAGGAGAGATTTTAATACATACCTGACACGGTTAATGGTCTTTATGTCTTTTCAAACACCTAAAACTCAAATTATTATTACTTTGTTTATCTCTGTTAGTAAGTAAACACTACTATAAGTAGGTATTTAAAGTCTGCTATTTAAAAACCATATATGTATTTTAAAATTAATAAACGCTAGTAAACATAAATCCGCATTACGCTATGAACGCGGGCGTTGTTGATATAACATAAGTTTACGTAAACAATTAATTTAACGTACCCAAATAGGTTCTACACAATAACGTTTGGTTAAACTTAATGGCGTTCTGGAGAGTATCTGCACCGTAATCCCATTAAAGCGAAGCTACGGGTATGTATATGGTTGCCAAATAAACTTGGCTTGTTTATACAACGGCTACAAATTTCAGAGATTTTACAGCTTAATAGCAAATAGTGCTCGTACAATTTCTAGCTTAAAGTTTACAAGTTTAGGTAGAACTAGCTAGATTTAAGACGATAGCCACACAGTATGCCGCAAGTAAAATGTATTTTTTAAAACATGACGATAATAGAAGATGATAAAGTCTTTTCATAATAAACTTCAGCGGTATGAATATCAAAGATATTTTATAATTTATTGTCTTGTTTAAATTATTTTTAATTGTTGCATTGACTTTTAACGTTAAAATAAGCTATGCATTTGTGTAAGAACATTAGTGCATTATCGTAAAATAGGTAAGGCACTTCAACGTAGAAAATTCAAACAGGGAAAGGTAATTATTATATGTAGTTTAATTATTTGAATGAAGTAATTTTGAGCTTTAAATGCCTACCTAACCAAACAAACTGCACGAATGTAGAGCGCAGTATGCTATTAAAACGTGAATTAATTCGATAATGTAAATTATAATCAATTAATGTTCGATAAGTCAATTAGTTACCAATGTGTAATACTACAGGTTTAATTTGTTAAAATTTGTGAGGAAATACAACTTAATTCTACAACTAAAAAGTGCGTAAGTACCAAAAACACACAACTGATACTTTTTAACAATTGTCAAGTTAACAATTGTTAACGAATTAACAATTGTAAATACCATTTGTTAATTAATTTACTGAAATAAAGATGAATTACTGCAATAACATAAAAATGATGATGTAACATACCAACAATACGTTCATCTAACTACCACAGCATTTGAATATTTTACTTAGGATCGTATCTCAGGATCAGTCTTGCTTAGAGCAGCTATAACAATCCTTGTATAAAGCTAGTCTGGAACTGTTAGTGCAAATTGCATTTGCATGTCGTAAATTTCCTGCAACCACTACTCGCAGACACGGAGGAAGTAATTGGCTTTGCAGATATTATTTGTATCTATATAATATTAACGCTAGACGCTATATGATCCTAAAGCAGATATGTATTGTGTAAATATTGTTGGAAGTAAGGTAATATGAGGTACCTATAGTATATCCCACTACAATGTTCATAACATTGTAGTGAGCATTGTAGTGGGAGATACTATAAAAAGATGTATTTTTGTAAAAAATCCGTTTTGGTACAAGATGTGTTTCAATTAAGAGGGGAATTAAATTAATATCTGCTCATTCTTGTGTAACTAAATGTGCTCATATCTATTCTCTATTCATATTTTAATAACTATTACTTTATACTTTCAGTTCATGTACCTACTTACAAAGTAAAAGCTCTGACTGTATAACTTACTTCATAGTTAGAAAAAATCTTACAACTATTTGTATAAACTGCACTAAATCGTTTTATCTCCTAGTTTCCCTCTACATTATGAAACCACAATGGCGTACGACAAGGTCATTATCTACACAAGGGCCATCATTTATCATTGAGTCTTTATAAATGACGCTTTCTCCTTTCCTTTATACTTTTACGTATTTAAGAAAATCCTCGGTAAGTATATAAGAATTCAATGGTTCGGTGATTTCATGAAGACTAAATATTGCTGTTTTTCATCAAGAACATTTTTTCTATTTTAGTTCTAGACATTTTGTCGTTTGTCGTCGAATCAATCACTTGATGTTTAGGTAATGTTGTGTAGTAAAATGTTAAAAGATTTATATCTTAGTTCTTAGCAGTATTAACGGATTACCGTTAGCCGTTAGTTAGTTAGTAAGATAGCCTTAACTGGTTGGGGCAGTTGACCTAATTAAATTGTTATAACATTTAATTGCATCGGTACACTAGAGAACCAAATTACAATTTATCAATATATCTGCTATACCTACCTACATATATCTACTTATTTCATCTAACATAATTTTAAACTTTGTCTTCGTTATAAAACATGACTTTCATAATAGATGAAGCTTTTCTTGTAATAAAATAAAATAAAATGATATTTAAAAAACATCATCTCAGGATTACAGATTTTTTTTCATCAGATAGGGTCGAGAATTTGCATAACATTAGTAGATGAGTTCTGAAAGTCGTTATTCATATTTATGCAAGTTTCCGAGTGCCGCCGGGAAAATTAATGCCAGACGACGTTCGTTTAAACTTAAATAATATCGCCCGACTAAAATACAACCACTGTGGCGTTCACGGTACATTAACCTCTTTGAACTTTAAATTTTTACAAGGGAATTAGACACTTCAAGCTGGGTTTATCTTTATTTAGGTATACACTTAGAATAATTACACTATAGAAACGAAGTCCGCGCGGCCGTTTTGAAGCACCTTAATTGGAGCCAGCAACAGCTCCAAACACCGGGCAGCTCATGTCTAAGCACGCCAAATGTGTCTCGCGAAAAAAATTAAAATGTGGCACTCGGAGACTGCCGCGGTATGCAATAGCTTAAAAAAAGAATTTTGACGATTTGTCTAGTTAAATTGTGTCACAAAATATCTGAAAAGCTATTTATGTATTATTGCTAAAAACATATGATTATCCGCAGCCGAAGTTCGGGAAAGTTTTGGTTTAGTGCTTCACTTTAGACAGAGCGCTTGTATGAAGACTGTCTTTCTATAGTGTTATTATTCTATTCTAAGGGTATACATTTGGCTTAAAGACTTCAAAGTAAAATGAAACATTAAAATGTTAGGTCTACGATAATATAAGTTCTGTTTTACACATTATGCAAAATTATCCGTCGGCAGATGACAATGTCTTTATCCTTTATTGCAACAACCCTAATACTAAGGAGCAGGACCTACAATGGGCCAGATGGCATTGGCAAAATAATGTCCGATACACAAGATCGTATTTATGTAGATTAGGTAAGTACGTACCTACCTATTACGATTTAGGTCGATTATAACAGTAAACCAAATTCTACCATACACATTTTATCATCCCATTCAATTATTATTTTATGTTTTTTTCAATAATTCTCAACTTTTTAAGTACTAAAATATTTCTCTTTATGCCTAGGTACTATAAGTACTTTTACATGTCGAGAATACATAAGTTCATACAAAACTTTTTACTCTACTTATTTCAGGCTCTTAAGAAATTATAAATTTATATTCGGGGATTTTTAAAATTAAAATTTTAATTTTAAATTTTAAATTTTGTTAAAGAAGAATAAGTTAAAGTAGGTGTAGGTACAATAAAATTAAAGTAATACAACTTTTTTAACAAACAATAAGAGATTTATTTGCACGTAGAAGTTGATGCATTTAATTCGCACATTCGAATCAAAAGCCAAGATGGTGGCGTGCGGCGCGGGCGAGAGCGCACGTTGGCGGGGCGGGATCGTAATTTCGCGCGCGGGCGACATCTATAATTCCACAGAGCTATAATAAATTAGCATACGTATTAGATTGCGCGCCCCACGACTGAGTACAAATTCTGTACACGAATGTACACAAAGGATTCCACCTCTGCTAAATTTGTGTGCTCCCAAAATTGTAATCAGCACGTACTGCAGTGATTTCAAATACGAGTACATAGGTTACCTGTCCATATACTTGTGTTGTAAGCTGGTTGTGACTTACTTATTTATTTTAATTAATTATTAAGTTTTTCATATTATTTTTTATAATTTTATCCAACTTTTGTATGTACAATATTAATCTCACAATTCGATGATTAAAAATAATATAAGATTTTCAAAAAGAGTCAGGCTGTTACACTTACATTAGTAAATAGCTTTTGTGTGTTTGCTAAAATATTGAATTTAATATTTTACAGTTTTTCATTTGATTCTTTTTTGTCGTACTTAGTTTTTTTTTCAATTAGGGTTTACTATTTATTTATCATTCGTAAAAACACACGGAAACACTGGTCCACTAATCACTTAATTATAGCAGGGGAAATAATTTTCGAAACGCATTCCGTATCTACAAGAAGTTATAAACATTTTTATAAGTAGGTACTTTAAAATATAAAGACTGTTATTCTTAGAGTATTGAATCTTCGCTGACCTCTGAAACTTTCGACCTAAGATACTTTACTGAAAGACTAGCGAGAATAGCAATAGATGATAAATTACTACCATTTCCTCCGACATCGCTGCTTCAGCAAATATCTAGCGCGCTAAAAGGTTTTCTTTCACTAGTTTTATTTTGGTTTATCCCCACTCAAATCTTGTAGCTGGGAATGAAATAAAACTGTTTATATAAATAAAAATATAGACAAATAATTTAATCCCCATTAACAGTATCGCTCAACGTAACAGCTTTTATCATACGCGCACGGATGTTAATCCATATTTCGCAAAATGTTTTATCCTGATTTACAACATTGTATTAAAACCATAGGATCAAAATAAGACAATGTTTACAGATTATACCCGCTCTGACGCTGTTTAAATGAATACAACTGGCCAGCGAGTTTTTGGTTATTAAACTGAAACTTTATTGCGCAAAAGTCGCAATAAGCATAATTCTCGACGAGATAGAAATGAGATAGGACCTTAAGCAACTGTAGCAGTAAAAGTTCTGCTATAAGTCTAATTCATTTAATATTCATTTTATTATTCGTAGTTACGTAACAAATTTTTCGAGTTTAATGTGCGCAAAAGATAAAATTTTAATGCACTGCTATAGTAAAGTCCAGATTAAGGAAAGTTCTACCAACGACGCATACCAGGGGGTCGTGGTGTTCACCGAGGAAATGTACCTACTCATGTTTATGCACTACTGGTAACCTGCTCTGGATTTGCTTAATAATCGATACTAATTTTAAAAATAAGCGTTTACATGTCTGTCAGTCAGTCTCACAGATATTATTGAACTTTATTTAAAAATCATATAATCGCAATATTCACAACAGTACCTACTCGTAATTGACCTATTAACAAAACCTGCATAAGAACATTGTGTCGCTTATCCCGCGGGACTGATCCATTTTTCGGGGTTTGAAGCATCCTAGCCTAGATGACCCGTCATATAAATGTGTACCTACCTATTCATTTAAAATATATAAACACAAATACGAGTATTTTAATCGATTCTTTTTAAAACTCCGATGATAATACTCGATTTAAATATCAATGCGAAAAGTTAACGATGTATGACAATGTCCAGAAATCCAGATAAATTTCCAGGAATAGGATTTTTACTTTGGCTACAAGTACCTAACATTTTAATGGCAGTAAGCCAAAACTCGTCCGTACAAAATTCACAAAGAGTAATTGATCGTTGCTGCGAAAGCTTAGGTACTTTTACTGTTACTTTAGGTAGCGACCTATACAGCTTATTGTAAAACATATTCTGCGCCATTTTTCAAAAAATCTACTAGTACTAAAAACTACTATTGTTACTAAAATCTTCTAAATAATAATTATTAGAAAAGTATACCTACGATTATTTCTGCCTGATTTCCTTTCTATAGATCTCTTAATCACGCACGATAACCCGAGTGATTCAATCCACTAATAAATCTTTAATGAATACTTCATACACATAAAGTTCCAAAATAATTATATTAAAACCAAGACAAATCAGTAACACATGAAACATAAAGAAAGATTTAGCATGATGATGGCATCCTTATTTTGTTAAAAGAACAACGAAAAAAGATAAAAATCTCGCAAACCTATAAAGCTAAAATCTTTGCGCTTCTAAGGTGCTAACGCCTAAAATATGCTTATTCCCAGTTCAATAAAAGTCGATGTGCACCATAAACAAAGTAAACGACTTCCTGTAAAATGATTTCGTGAAACGTAAAAGCAGAGAAGAAAACAAATCGACCTTATTGTAAATCTTTCTTATCTGGGTAAATAAAGGAATCCTTAGAGACTTGTAACGGGTCGTATACTAAATTGCTTCGCCACATCAGTGGCCGCTGGAGAATTAGGTACTTGAGGTTATATTGGAGTGAGAGACGAATGATAGCTCGACCAAATGAACATGTGAAATGATGACATGAGAATATTCGTTCTCGGTAGAAAAATCTTGAGCTTGCTATTACTCGTAAACCAAAATGTACGAGTACATACAAAAGGTTTTTTTTAATATATAAGTCATCAATCATCTGTATATTCATATCTACTTGAAGGGAAAACTTTTGACCTATAACCATATGAAACCTATATGAGATCTGGTTTAGTTAAAATTAGGACGGAGAAAAATAAGGAAAGGTGACATTTTTATATAAAACGTGAATACATTTAGTGACGAAAAATTTTATGTTCATATGTTTAATATGAAGTAACAATAACTAAAACGTTAATAACGTTAAAATTTCGAGTGCGGAACGGGACTGTAGTTATTATAAAACTAAGTACATAATTATAACTGCGCTGAGTCTGCACACTGAAGATACTTACATAATTATGTGTAATTATTAGCGACCCGCGCTCGCTTCGCTTCGGGAAACTTATTCCTACGGTGTGCCAAGATTTAGTTATATATTTTGAATAATTCCCACTTTAACTTCATAAATTATAGCCTATGTGTTATTATGATGTGTAAGCTATATTATTGTAAAGTTTCAGCAAAATCCATTCGGTAGTTTTTGCGTGCAAGAGTAACAAACATTCATACATCCATACAAACTTTCGCATTTATAATACTAATAGCATAAAAATATTACACGATGCCAAATCAATTATTTGTGGGTTTTTTTACTCTGGTTTTTTGTACAGAATTTGTACAAAAACGATTGAATCGATTTTAATGCGGTAACTGTTAAAAAAGATAGGTAGATATGAAAAAGTCAAGTTAAGCTCAATATCTCCACCGAATTCATGAATTAGGCTAAAAAGTTACTATAAATCTTCCATTAAAGGAAGAAAACGAAATTTTTTATAGCGATTGCAATATATAAATAGATTTCTTATTCGTAGTAGAAAAACCGACCCCTAAGACGATTCAATAGATTTTTTAATTCATAATAATGTCAGATGTAAAAAATTGATAAATAATGTAAAAATACTTCAGGATTAAAAAAACCCTAAACAAACATTTGTAAAATATAACTAAACAGATAAATACTTTTCTTTCATAAATCACACGAAAATGAAATTTTTAATATAATTAAAGAATTAAAAAAAAATATGAGATGCAATGTTATGGAACAACTTAATCCATTGTTTATTCAGTTCAATCGAACATCATACTGCTCACTGATTGAGTTTAAATTACTTTTCGTTTATAGTCTATGGACCACAAAAAACCATGAATTCCCTCGTTACACGACCTATTCTTGATTGCTCCATTTAATAATGTCACGAAAATGTATAAAAAGCATACTATGCTATTCAACTAAATTATTGAAGTGTGGGCACAGAAATGTCGTATCGCATACATTATTTATAAAGGCCTTGAACTGGAAACGACAAAGCGTTAATAATATAAGATGATTACTTTTCGTATCTACGATGTAGTGGAGGAAATCGTCTTCTAATATTCTGCTTGCAGAATATTTGTAGGATACCATGCAGGATGTTAAATATTCTACGAAACCTAAATAGTATTAGTAGACTAGCTGACCCGACAGACGGTGTCCTGTCATAACAACTATGAATATTTCTGTCAATGTTATGTCAAACGCCATAAGGTTACATTAAAAAAGTTTATATTGTCAAGAGCGCTGAGGTTATATTAGAAAATCATTTAAAAAATTATATGGTGGTTAAGTATTCTTAAATTTTCTAATTTTCTGCGTAATTACCTTTTACTAGAATTAGATCAATCGATCTGATATGATACCTAGCATACTCGTACATATACTAGATCTCTAGTAAGCAGATCTCGATTAAAGCAGATTCCTAGACTATTAACTGTGAATTTAAACAACTTAAAATAAATATTACAATAATACTGCTATCAAATGATATAATCGATACTATTGATGAGAAAGCAGGTATTAAACTATTACTTATGTACATACATTTAGTTTCTGTTGAAATATTTATTGGGAGATGAAAATTTGAAAAACTTTGTATGGGAGTTAATTTGATATTATTTTATCCCAATTACAGTTTAAATAATCATGTCTGTTATTTTTATATTTTGTTCATCGCATTATTATTGTTATTGTTCGCTTTTCTGCTCCAAGGAATACTTAGGTACCTACTCACTAAACTACAATAATGGTACGTTTCTTGGGATATCTAAGTGTCTATTATACCTCTTTGATATTCATGAATTATTCATACAATATATAGGCCCTGAACATTTTGTTGTTCCATAGCGTTGACATTTCTCGGCCTGATATAGCTACTAGGAAACAATCGTTTTATTATTTTCCTCTACCGACTGATTCTTTAGAAAAGAATATTTAATTTCTACTATTGAGAAATTGATTCATATCAGACAGCTTGAAACTTACCTAATACTAAAAGAAGATATTTAAAGAGATAACATTGTATGATTTAATATATATAAATACAGTAAAATTGTCAAGAGATTATAAAAGCGTAATAATGGTAAGAAAGCTAGAGGCGTTCTTTGCAATATTAAAAAAATAATAATGATTTCTTAAATAGAACTTAAAAAAAGGTTTATTACTTTCAGTATAAGCTTATTAGAATGAATTAATTTCAAAAGATAAAATTCCATTATTTGATAAGATTTATTTAATTAAAAACTTCAATGGAATTTAAGATTTCAGATTTCAAAAGCTTTTAATATTGTTAGGTACTTGAATACTTAATACGTAATAAATACTATTAAATAAGAAGTAAATGTATATTTCAAACACAAAATTAATAAGGAAAGTTGTGTTTAAGTACGCATCATTACAACTTTACAATTCGGAAATGAGTAAAGTTAAAACGACCTGTTTAAAACGCGGCTTATCAAGATCAAAGCTTTCTTCAACAGCCATTATCGCGGACTTTGTGTTCTTAGATATATTTCAAACATTTCTCAAGATGTTATTTTACCGTAAATAATGAAATAAAAAAATCTTGTAACAAACAAAACAAAATAAAACAAATAACTTTATGAACATCAACTAAAAATTATACATTACCTGTTTCCCGGTCTGCTCGAACGCTAAGCTTCGCCAGCATCTGAAAAAAATACGAAAACTGTATTTTCTTTTCATAACTATGAAAAATCCTCAAAAATAATTTTATCAAACACGACAGAAAGAGTCGAGTCAAAACAAAATCGAAACAACGATCAACAACACTTTACGCGTCACGATAAAACCGAGGGTTCGAAAAATCTTCAGGGAGCATTTTATTTTGACGCAATCAAATTATACCGCAGCCTGCTCTTCAACACGTTCCCTGAAAATCAATCATTTAGCAGCGATAACCAAAACGTACCTTTTGAATGTTAGTAGTCTATGTTGCATTTTAGGAATTAATTTTGGTAACGAAAATTATGAGACCAATCGACATGAAGTGGTGTTATCGGCGGGAGCTGAGTCGCGTCTAACTTTGCGGCGAGCCGCGCCCCTACACGCTACTTGTACTGAATCTCTACCCCTATTCCGGGCTCCGGGAGGCGGCAATGGTGAATCAATAAAGAGCTTACGTTCAATGATCTCTGCCATTGAAATACATGCCTTAACGAACGGTTTTAAGGTCGAAATCAGAATGTCAGTCGGAGGGTTTAAGTTCTTTCGAAGTCTGCAACATGCATTTGGGCACCCGGGGATGCTGCGCAAAACACGAACACGAAATATGAACGAGACTGCGAGGCGCTGGCGGGTGGGGAGGGGGGAGGGGGGGAGGTAACAGACAAGGGATATTTGAATAGACCTCGCCGGCTACCGAAGGGCCGTGGAGGGGAAAGGATGCGCGGGGTGTCACCGCCGTTGTGTCGGAACCACGCTCCACAGTACAAATCGGCAATGTATATTGTACAGCGCGCAACAAATGTGCACTTTCCATCACGCCTTTTATCAGATCTCTCCGGTCTAGTTGTTACTCTCAGAAAAAACAACAGAGCGGCGGATAATTGAATTTACCCTCATTACATTATCTGTGAACCGAGATGTTTCTAAGGAAATTTCCGTATTCAATTTCTCTTTTACTACCACTATATTCAAATGGATTTTTGGTTTCCTATGCGGGTTAATATTAGAAATAGAAAGGTTTTCATGAGGAATCGCAAGTCTAAAGCTGTTTCAGCCATGAAAAAAATTTGTTGAATTTGACGGGTCATATAAATTTTAAATTTTACTATACCAAGTATCATCTCAATACATTCAGCGGTTGCCGCGTAATACCCAAACAGACAAACAGACAAAAAGACAGCAGACAATAATTCCAAAAAAATATGGTAAATTTCCGGTATACCAAAGTAAAATTTAATTTCATCAAAATTTCTAAAAAATAAATGATGCATTAACCCTTACAGTTTTAATATAATTATGTAGGTATTAATTTATTAAATAATCGGCAGGTACATATTCAATTTTTTTTATAATCTAAATAGACACAAATCGGCCGGGCGTACCGAGTGAATTAAATTCAATTGCTAACATTATAATGAATACAATTGGCAAACTAATATCCTTCTGTACCAGACAGCAATCACATAAAAGCTCTTTGCATATAACATAAACAAAGACAGCTTACGCTATGACAGATATCAGCCGAGCGTATTAATATGGTCTGACACATATCAGGACAGCGAAGTTTCATTATATGCATAATTGAACATCACGTCCGTGCCAACAAATTGTGAGGATTACCCAACGGTCACGCGTTTTAACCCCCAACGCTCATTTTGTCTTAATCTATTTGCATTAGATATACCCAATGTTTAAAAGAAAATTAATTAAGAGTACATTATTAATATTTATCAATGCTTATACAGATCGTTGGATATGCAGACGACTTGGCCTTGCTAGGGCAGGGTAAAAGTGAGTTAGTCACTGCGGTGCAGACTCTCTCATCTGAGGCATCCAGGGTTGGACTGAGGATAAACGCCGAGAAAACAGAGTATCTCCACATGAAACGCTACAAGAACACAAGGCAAAGATGTGAGGATCTTCAGTTTGGTGATACTATGTTACTGGTGGTGATACTGTGTTAGTATCCAAACTTCTAAGCAGAAAGACCAAGATCCGCATTTACAAAACGGTGATAAGGCCGATCTTGATGTACGGCAGTGAAGTGTGGACGCTGACTCTTAAAGAAGAGGAAAAGCTTTTAGTGGCAGAAAGAAAAAAAGTCCAAGAACGCTTCCTTTGCCATATAAATCTTCAATGCACTTATTCTAATTAATCTTTTAACGTCAGCACCAAGTAACTACGATTTCAATTTCATTAGTCCCCTAACACGTCGAGAAATGCTTGATGTGTCAATTCTGTACAAACATGCTAGTAAATAGAGGCATACATGGCCCTGATATCGTTCAAAATATTCATTAAACACTCCTAACGCATCATATAATTATTCACTCTCTGATAGATTACAGCTAATAACATCCATTGACCATGATGTCATCTTTACATCATGGTCAATGGATGTATCGATACAATACCAAAAATCTGATATACACAACGTAAAAATTAAACATAGTTCAAAACTTCATTGCTTAGTATATTATCATAATCACTTACAGAAGTAATCCATTTTGAAATGTGTTAAGGAGTGCGCACATTACAACGACTCCACGACCGACCGACGCCAACGCGACTAAAACCTTGACAAAGCTAACATTCAATTATGAGCCTTATATCTTTGAAGGTAAGGTTGAATTTCGAACTTATACTTAAAAGCCCTGTACGGCTCGCCCTACACCCATAGCCGTTCCGTTTCGAGACCAACGCGTCGACGTTGCGTTGACGACTCACCGTAGACGAGTAGTCCACGCGTCGACCGACACAATGACGTAATGTAACTAGCGTCGGAGTTGAAACGGAGTGGAGACGGAGTCGAGTTGACGTCGATGAAGCGTTGATCGCGGAACGGAACGTCGGAGTTGAAACGGAGTGGAGTCGGAGTGGAGTTGACGTCGAGTTGGTGTAATGTGCGCACTCCTTATGTCAGAGCTAAATCCGACGCAAACAGTTGGTAGAGGCACCTTATAAAGCGTAACACGACTGATGTTGACAGCAAGTGATTAATACGTATCTGACGTTGCTAAGCACCTAGATTACTTATACCACAGCTTATACTGTAGGATCCCTTTCGAGGCAAGAACTTCAAAACTAGATAAAAAGACTTGACCATCAATATTTCATTTTGGTGCTTATCGGCTCCGTCTTGAACCCGACGACTCATAAATACTTTTAGGGCTCAACATTTATGTTCTTTTATGTCTTAACAAAGAAAGCGTATAATAATGTTATACCCACTATCGACAAACTAAATTTACTTTATGTCAAGCGGGTCCCTTTTGGCGTATTGGGGAAGGCTAGAATATTGACCCCAGTCCCATGTCAAAAGACCAGGGTGTCGTAAGAAGCGACAAGAATTATCAACATTATTATTATTTAGTCTTCCATATTATTACTAGTATGGGGTCATAAGAAAATAACTAATAGGTAAGTATGTGTAACACAATATTTAACCAGCTGTAAATAAGGTAATAATAAGGTGTAGGTGTTAAATAATATGGTGTAGGTTTTCTAACTTTGACCCATTGTCTAAATAGAAAATTGCAAATATTCTTCGTGAAACTTCATCCGCTGATCAAACACAATCCCGTGGAATTGCTTTGTGTCTTCCGTGATTATAAAAACGTCGAATGACCCACTTGTTGTGAACAATGTTAAAAGTCATGAGTATGGATAATCGAACTTAATAACGTGTATAATAAGCTATTAATAAGTTAAAATTAATAATTTTGCTCTTGTTATTAACAATAACTAAAAAATCATCAATATAGAATGTTCGTCTGAGATACGATTATTTATTTATGAATAGTGTTGAATGAATAAGTGCGCGTCATAGAACATATTGTAAGTTGTAAACTGAATCCATAAAAATCATAAATAGGTATCTTGCAATAGACGAAGCTATTTAGTTACTTATGAAACTCATACATTATGGTAGGGTATTTTTACCTGCCTGGCAAGCTAGCACCCTTCCTCTAATGTCTACCGTTAAATATTATTGTTATATCGGTCACAGTGCTGGTGAACCAATAATAATGTGAGTTACCCGTTTACAATACAAGTATATTTTTGTAAAATCAACAAAACTGAAAACCTGAAATAAACAACAGCTTTTCTGTGCTATAACTTTGTTTGCTTAGTTATTGAAAACAAACAAAATAATAACAAAAATTGTTAACTAAGTAGTTGCCAAAATGAATCACGAAAAGCAATTAATGAAGTATTCAAGCCCGAATCTCAGTTGAAATAAGTGGGATTTGAAGACAGTAACGTTACAATAAGAACTCTAACAATGCTCAGGACGCTCGCAACAAATAATTTCAGTTTCAAATACAGATCCGCCTTGTGAAATCCCATTAATTGAACCCTTGCTCTATGCTCGCTTGGGCTTCCGCCAGTTTAATGTATTACTTGGCTCGACGACGTACGCTTTGTAATCCAGCGTTGAGTAGATATAATGATGGTAAGCAATACCTACTCGTATAAAAGACAATAGCTCACTAATGTATTATATTTTGTGTTGTTGTTGTGCTTTAGAGAAATATATCGATAATTTTAAAACATTTAAGTCATTTCGTGTCACAAAATAAAAAAATCATATTAAGTATGCATAATACATAATTGTGGTATGCTTGAACAATTTCTGGATATCCGCATTGTTTTCTAAATATCCACAGAAACGACTGGTACTTATACCAAATAAGTATCAGATAATCTTTTGTTTTCACTTTACCTCTTTGTAACGAAGAAAAGAATATAATTTTCAGTAAAGTTACGTTGAATACAATTTTTTAACAACAGTGATGGGCGTTTGGGTGTGTGCCAATTAAAAACGACCTCTGACATACCGAAAACTTATAGAATAAACATATATTTGTAATTAAAATACGGTACCTACAATTTGAAACAAAGAGCCCGCAGAAATGCAAATCAGGGACACAAAGAGAAAAATTGTAAGTGTTTCACAATGCAAATTTAAACGTGTATTTAAGTACAAAAATGCAATAGCCAAAACCAACGGGAATAAACACTGTATTTATACAAGTAAAAAAATAAGTTTTCGACCGTTAGTTTTATTATCAACATGTTAATTGGGCCCAAAGGCGCTTGCTTGGTACCAGTCCAAATAGCAGTTGCGCGTCGTTATTCTGTAAAGTGCAAGAGAACTAATTAAGATAAAGTCGCGGTAAAGTTCTTCGCACATTTGCATTGCAACAACAGTTTTCAGAACAGAACTTCCGAAATGAAGCCTTATCTGCAGTCTCTCTGCTTCTATTTGAAGGTATAAACCAAATTAAAATTGTTTTCCTGCGAAATCTGTTGAAACAAAATCTTGTAACCTGCGAGTACTTCACTAGACGTAACATCCGTTTCACGTAAATTGTAGGTCTGCAGCATTGAAATACTAATATTTTATTTTAAATTAGCAGATCTGCTTCAAACATTAGTTAAATTAGATTATTAAGACTATAGAGTTGGACATCAGATTATTTGACAGAGTGTGGGTAACATCCACAATTCTTATCTAAAATCACCAGATGTCTATGTTTAGTTCTACATGCAAGTCTAAACTTTGTAGCTCAGTAATAAAAAAAATGTTATTTTACTAAAAATACTTGCGGCACATTCTTTTTCATGTAGGTGTACAGCCGGAAACTGAGCAAGTAAGACTTGACGATAAATAGTTACCGTCGCCGTAGTCAACCAAATCATCACCAGCTCATAACCGAACAAGAAAAGAGCAAGAAATCAAGTTTTGCCGGGTCTACGTCACTACAGGCTACCAGTACTTAGGTACCGGATCTACCTTATTAATTGAAGAATACAAGTGTAGTGTTAATAAAGCCAAAATTTTACGTTTGCCACAGAATAACGCCGTGCTGGGAGGCTAATGGGGTCACCGCTGTCAATGGAAGTTTGGGCGGTATTCCAGTCCGCTTTAATTTTGCATAAAGTGCAGTAACTGTGCGCTTTGAACAGCAAGAGGATATTTAGGAGGCAGTTCCGAGCAACGAACACCGATAACGTTGACAAAGCGTAATATAATAAATGTAGAAGTTCCAATTTATTATCATTAATCCCTTGGTAAACTTCATTAACTCGGGGATTATTATCACAATTATAATTATTCCTTACACGTCAATGTGCAGAATAATTATGATGGTGGTAATAAATACATAATTATCATGGTGTGTGTAAGTATAATATGGTGGTGTAATAAATAATAAATAAATATCATATTATGTATTTGCTCGCGGATTATTGTAAAGTAGATTAATCTTTAGTTTGTTATTGAAAATAGTTTATTTTATTGAATTACTTTAAAATAAGGTGCCTAATACAAATTAGTTTCTTTATTACAATGTTGGTTTACAGCTAGGTCGAAAGTTTTAAAAACACATCGGTTTAAAGTAAATCACAGTTCTGGTTAAAGCTCGTTACGCTACTATTGTCCAAGACCTAGGCATATTTAGGAATACCTTGATATTTACAATAGTACTACATGAATGAAATTGAACCTCTGATACGATAATTTATTTAGGATATTGAAGTTCCACTCGGTGCACGTAATTAGAGCGTTGCAGGGTTGTTTACACGAGGCTTGTTCAGCTTCTGAACTGACGAAACCTTTTACACTCCTCAATAATACATAGAGTGCAGTGATTACGAAACAACGAAGCTTCTACGGGTGGAAGTGGATTTTACTGAAAGAGTGTAAGTGGTTTGGAGATCTTCGATTGTTTGGTTTGGGAAATTCGACTTACCTATTTTACTTATTGAACTTAATGGTGAACATATTGGGGTCTTTCTATGCAAATAGATACTTTGCTATCTACCTTTTTTGCGTGAACGAAATCTTCAAAAACATACCCGAACCCTCTAAATTTCTAAAAGGTTCCGGGTCTTTGGGAAAGATCGGTCCTCTATGGTCCATTATGGTATTGCAGGAGACTAGCAGACCATCAATCCGGCTGCAACTAAGCTATAAATATCTATAATACATTTAGTTTAATTAGTCTGCAAGTTAAGATATGAATGATTGCTATCCAAAGGTTTGTATGTCGATATGTAGGTATGTAATGTAAATGTATAATTATGTGTACCTAATGTAAATAAACTGTATACTTGAAAGTGTCATAATTTTCTTTAATCCGAAGTTTATATCTAAATAATGTATTACGATTGTTATCATATATCATCGTATCATTATCAATTGTTATTTTTATTAGGTACATCATGCTAAAATGTAATCGCTAAGTTAAAACCTGTTCCTGACCTAAACGTACAAAATGGCCATTACGTAAACACGTTTACCGGAATATATTCTGCTATTATTTAGTAAATGTACGGTTGAAATTAGTTATTAAACTAAGTAGTAGCTACATGCCAAATTGTGTGGTATCAAAGCTAGTTCCCACTGAATTAACGGTCCCAAATTCCCAACAAATTGGCGCATGGCTGCAAATGCAGACGCATTGTGTTATTGATTTACAAGACACAGCAAGCCGTCGTAATTACCGTCCGACATACATTATGAACGTATCATGCTGATTACCTTGTTAATTAATGTATGTGGGACACACGTGGGTTTTGGGGTTTACTTTTTACATTATCTTAGTTTCCCTTTAGTTATTGATCTTTGAGGCAGTTGTTTTGGCTTGACTCTCGTCCCACTTAATGGAAAGGACATATCTTGAATGATGAAGCACTAACTTTATAATAACTTCCTTATTCTTTCACCATAGTTTTGATTAGCAGTCGTCGCCATGTTAGAGGCCGGGTGGCATAAAACACTTCTGACACTTGGGTAAGCCACTGGCACAGAGTAGTGCAATGTATTTTGGCCTCTTCAATCGGCAGAGTTAGAGAGACATACGCTAAGCCGCCAGGCCGCTTATACTATATTGAAACCGATGTTGCAAATGTTACGAATACGATATTTCATATTTAGCCAATACATAGCCATGAATTTCTAATTAATTGCTTACAAAACAAGTAGTTAATTAGTCGTAAAGCTAACGTTTCAAGTGGAAATTGCCGCATCCCAACAATAGCGAGCGCATTGTTTCAGTGTGATTTAGAAGGACAGAGTGTAATTACCGACAACGTACAGTATGGCCATATATCAAGACTGCTCTCCTAGTATTGGCCAGAACTTATCATGGTTATGCTTGACAAATTTATTATGATTATTTTATAAAATTATTAGTTATTATAATTTATTACTCGTTTATGACGACTTACCTTGTGACTGGTAGGTATATGATTTTTTCTAAATATCAAAATTCGACGGATTATATCATCAGTCATCAAGGCTGGTCCGAATGCCATGGCTAATTGACATCAACACACTATGCTAAGTTAACCAATATATATAACCATATTATTTTAACTTATCCGTGGAAATACCGGACCACACCAAAGGTATCATCTTTCCGGATAAAGTTCAGAGACGAATAGATAGATCAATATCATCTTCTAAGTCAATATCAGGTACCTACTCGTTACATAAAGAGTTATGCGCCCGTTATAATAGAGAAAAAACATAACCATTAGCAGTCCGTTCACAATTGCAATAGGAATTCCTCTATTTCATTTCAAAGTGACTTGTCTATGCCAACGATTTATATGGTAATAGCGAGGTTTGACGTTTACGTGGTTTATAGCATTCACGTTTATGTAAAATATTGCGATTGAGAGCGCTGTTTGTATAAATCACTCTAGGATTCAGTGGTCTGCATAAGCGATTGCCCCAAAAATGTAAATTTACTTTTTATAATCAGAAATGTGCATTGTAAATGTTACAGTTTATTGGTAAATCCTTATAGAAAAAAATACTGGAATATATTACTCGCTTGGTGTTTCCGTCCGATTTTAAGGTCTTCAAGTCAATAGTGAATTGGCTACTAAATTAGTGCGCTTTAGTACGCAAGGGCTGAGTAACAAACAAACCAGCATTGAAATAAAACCGTTCGCGTCTGTTCCGTAACTACCAGTATTTGCACTGTGCAATTTACTGCTGTAAATCCCGAAATTTTTCAATATAGCAAAGTTTCACAACAACTTCATCCGGCGGAAGTTATGATATGGAATAAAATTTTACGTGCATGATTTTGCAGTGTAAAACAATTTTCAGTTCTGGATGTTTTTAGTGAATGAATTAAAAGATAATATAGTGAAGTAAGCCTTGATACAGAATATACTGCTAACGTGTGATGTACACACAATAATCTTACAAGTAAATAAACCGACTTCAAAATAATGCTAATTATGACTTATATGGTTTTCTCATTGATGCGATTGTCACAACTGGACCAAATTAAAATGGGACCACACGGGAAGCACCAGCTTTCAAATAAAAAAAAAGAATTTTGTGTTTTCAATAGGTAATAGAGCTTTGAGTTCGCCCGGGATAGTACTACCGCTAGCCACGATACTTAGTACCATTTCTACCGTGTAATAATTGTTTTAACTGCACTTGTGTTCCGGTTGGAAAGGTGTGGAGCCGGTTACACTTATTAGAGGCGACCACCTCAGTCCTCAAGCGTAGCAATACAACTGAGACCGAATTAGAATTAGACTCTTACTGAAAATGACTAACTAGACTATTACTAACAGAAACTAACAGGACTAACTATCACTAACAGTCCCTGTCCCAGTCCACATACTTACTAACGAAATAACCAACTAATGTTCTAACACCGTCTGCTAACAGGACTAACCATCCTAGTCCCCATTCGAGTCTTGTTCTATGTCGGTCACAGTTGTGGGCCGCAGCGGAAAAGTGGTGCTGCACCTACCTTAATACAAAAAAATGCAGTGAGTACCACACACCATCTATAGTGGACTCGGGTATCAAAATGCAATTAAAACACGGTTACTTTCGTAACTATTTATAGTTACCTGCTAAGTAAGTTTAAATAAAGATAATTCATAACTTCTTCGTAGATCTTTGTCAGTGCCCTTTACATGAATATAGGTACCAACATAAAAATAAACATCATAAACTAAATCAAATACTTTTCCTTCTGACATTCATTCCATTTGAATGGAAAGTTTCATATTATTTTACAGTGCGCGGAGTGGGTAGGTAACATGCAGGGAATTAATTGAGAATTTATGACGTCATTAAATTGATGCAGAAATAGTGCAGAGAGTGAAATGTCATGTCGGTACAGTCGGCAGATTTATAGTACAATCATTGATTGAACAGACGTTGAAAAATATAAAAATATCTTAAAAAGCTTTCCTGGGTATTATTAAATATAGAGTTTACAAAACGAAGAGGATTAAATTCTTTGTCCCGACGACTGAGAGCCTTAGCTCGTGATAATAAAATATTATTTTAAGTCTGGAATGTTACGCAACTTTTCATCCAGACTTCTTTGCGCCAAAGAATTAAGAACTTTTTTATTGTTATATATATGTTATATATTTTATTTATAAGATGATTACACAACAATATTACTTTCATGTTAATATATAGGTACCTTCTGTAAATGTCTTACAAGTGTCAATAGTAGGTAGCTACCTAGTAATTGGACTCCTTTGAGAGCACCTAGTAACCTAAAAGTTTCACTAAAATTACTAAGTACGTATTACTACTCAGCAAAACCCCCTGATTGTAAGCGAAATAAATAAAACTACTTAATAGGAAATTTAGTGTCGCAGTCACGTGTTCGGCGGTATAACTAGTGCCTAATATCGGTGTAATGCCGGCGTTTATATTCTGCGAACGGTACAATTGCTATAAATCAGACCGATAATAATTATACTGCAGTCATTTGTAGTTATAAGAGCAGACAAACAGAGGTGCTTCATATAGATAAAGACCCCTTAATACGACATTAATTCAATGGATATGCATCGTCATATTCGACAATCAAATATCTACGATTCTTTGAAATCGTCGAAAAAAGTCGTCGAAATAATAAAATTCATACAAGACGGAAAATTTTTCAATAAGATTTTGTAGCATGTATCTTATATACATATACCTAGTAGACAACTAAAAATTAGTGTTAATAGCAAAAAAAAACTTGACAGTATTCGTGGTTCGGAGGGCTAGTTTTATACGTATGTCCCGGGTTTTATCGATAGTTAGCAGTCGTTAAGTCGTTTCGGAGGCCTTCGGCAGCATAATTTTTCTCGCACATGGGTTGGCCACACCAAATACACACTTAGGTACTTGTATTATATAGGTACCAAAATATAAAGTTAATATAACGCGTTTAATAATGTAACCTCAACTTTATTTATTTTATTTATGTAAGGCACACCGACTAGCTAAACAAATACAATATGTATACAGGGTGTAATCGTTAAGTGTGCACAGGCGATTATTCCGTAACTATTACAGATATCAAAAAGCTTTAAACTGATATCGAAAGCACTTCAGCTAATGAGTAAAATTACAATAATAATTTTTTAAAATAAAAACGAGAAATATCCAAAAAAATTACATTAAACTCTCCCATACATTTAGTATGAGATAGTAGAAAGGTCTTTATTTAAAGTGGAATAGTACCTACTCATTTTACCCTTATCATTTTATAATTATGTATGATATGATATTGATGAATTTCAAGTAGATACACACGTGTAGATTAATTATCTTACCACTTTTAATAAACCTTGTTTCAATATCGTATTGATTTGAACTGGCTGAAAAGCACCATACTAAATAAAAACAAAAAGAAAGATACTCTTTGGTGTTCGTTCTAAATTCAAATTCTTTATCGCGGGAGTAGGTACTATTCCACTTTAAATAAAGTAAGTAAAACCTTTCTACTATCTCATACTAAATGTATGGGAGAGTTTAATGTAATTTTTTTGGATATTTCTCCTTTTATTTTTATAAATTATTATTGTCATTTTACTCATTAGGTAAAGTGCTTTCGATATCAGTTTAAAGTTTTTTGATGTCTGTAATAGTTACGGAATAATCGCCTGTGCACACTTAACGATTACACCCTGTATAGTATACACTAAAACATTCTCTTTTTTTGTACTTAAATTTATAGGCATGCACAGCATTTTCTTAACTAAAAGTCACAGTCAGTCAGCCTTTAAAAAGTCTTTTCATAGATTACTCGTATCATGCGCCACTGAAGGTACCTAAATAGCCCGCGGCGCGCGGCGGTCCTCTAAACATTACCCAACGCCCATGTAAATAACATTGAGTTCGGGGATTCGTCCTGTCCTTTAATACTTAGTGAAACGGAAACTTATAAATACATCTTTGCTTTGGAGACACTATGGTATTATTTTCTTAAGGGGAGATAAGCTTCCCTAAATACATAGAAGTTCTTGCCACTTAAGCCTTAAATCTACTTTACTTTGTACTTGTAACAAATTTATTGTCCTCAAAACTAACATTGCAGTGTTGAGGAGTCCAATAAAAATGTTGTTTTATTAAAGTCACATTATGTCAACTCAATTCCGAGTCTCCGACTCGAGTCCGATTCAACTCAGAGGAAAGTATTTAAATATAGGCTTTACATAGATTTATTTACGGTTGAATTTTCAACATTTACGTGAATAAATAACTGATGCGCAATTGTCCTTGGTCAATATGTTTGAACTTGTCTAGACTTTTATGTGCCTAGTCTTTTCATATTCGTAACAAAACCTAATCATCGTTCCAGTATTCAGAAGGATTAAAATATCTTTTATACGGGGCCAATCCGCCTCATCGAATAAAACTATATCGAACAATAATAATAATAAAATATAGAACTTTGTAATGATACAAAGTGTCCATAAAAATAACAGTTTATTTTAAAAATAGAATGTCCTAGTGATATCAAACACAATTACATTGTTTAAGTAAAAATAACAAGATCCCAGTGAGACCAAACTTACGTCAAATAATCATTTAAATTTTTATAGCAAAACCAAACCAGACCAAACTTACGTCAAATAATCATTTAAATTTTTATAGCAAAAATATCAAGATTCCATGGAGAGGAGACTGTGATAGATAGATAGATACGTCAACCAACAATTGGATTATTTATAGTCATTGACATATGTTTATAGTCTACTACAGACAACCATACAGCCTTGCTCGTATTCGCATTCATACCCAGCCGGTTGTTTAGAAAATCAGCAAAACATTGATACTTGATCGAGTGGCATGTAACATGCCGGTTTGGTTCGAATCCTACATGTACTGCCTGCTTCGGTGAAGGAAAATATCGTGAAATAACCTGCATACCTGAGAGTTCTCCATATTGTATTTAAAGGTGTGGGAAGTCTGCCCATCCACATTTGGCCAGCATGGTGGATTATGGCCTGTACATTTTAAGAGAAGACTCGAGCCCACTAGTTGGACAGTTATGGACATTGATGTTGAAAAAAATCAAACTATGAAAACCTAAAAATATTTCATTTTGTTTGGACTTCGAAATATCAGTAGGTAGCAGTAAATAACAGCTCGACGATATAACGTTACGAGGCATTGTTGTCCGATAGGGTTAACTAACGATGCCACTATAACCATATTTGGCAGTTAACCAATGCGATACGACCAGGATTCTAGTTTAAGTAACAGTTGGATTATAAATCGCGCTTCGTAGGGACTTAATAATAAAATTAAATTAATTTCCAGAACGATCTTGTTTGTAAAATACTACTAAACTGTCCTCGTTTTGATTCGAATCGAGTTTGTTTAGAATTAGTATCCACAAGCACAACATAAACCCTTTTTATTACTAGTTTTTGTTCGCGGCTTTGGTCGCGTGAGATTCGGAAAAAGTCATAATATCCTAAAAATATCCCAAAGGAACGGGTTATAAGGATGAATAATTAAAACATTAATATTTTACAGTAACAGAAAATAACAATATATATTTCATATTGTATATAATATTATAGTGAATAATGCTGCAACATGTCTGTCAGCGTGAATCACCAGAGTGTTTGTCTGATTTAAAGTTCTAAATCTGTCGAAACTTATCCAATACTTAACACAAGGAAACGTCACTCGGGAACCAAAACAAACCCTATCATCTCACCCTTTTATCAGAACTCGGCCGACCCTCGCAAACTTTCCCGGGCATCATCGCCTCGATCCCACCCTTTAATATTACATAAACAAGATGACCCAATATCAACAATTTATAATTCCTATTTATATGGGATATTCCGTTTTTAGATCATAACAATAGAATTTTTCCAACACACTGACAACAAACTGATTTTATGTATCGTATTATCCAATCAGTTTACACATAATAATTCTAAAGATTTTATTGCATAAAAATATCTCTGTTTAATGTTAAAAGTTCTAAAGCAAAACGAAATCTAATATTTAAAACATTAATTCAGCTTTACATCAAACGGTTCAATCAATTTTTATTCATTCGCAGCGAAATGTTCCAGCTTACCATTTTTCATGAACCTCGAGGCGATAAATAAATTGGAATATCTGTCGATAAGTACGTAGCCAATCTTTCTTCGATGAACGTAGTTTTATTCATTATAGTTGAGATCATTATTTTCAATTGTCAATTATTATTCTTTTAAGATATATTATACCAGCCGGTTTGGCGATTCTGCAATAAACTTTTACCTACAATTAAAACTTAGTAATAACATCAGTTTCTACCCATTGGGTCCCAACATAATTGAACCATTGCTGTAACAAACTAAAGCATATTTTGAATACCAACATCAATCGTCAAAAAATGATAATATGTAGGTATCCCTAACGATTTTATTTCTAAAGACAATATTTCTACAAATCAAACTGAAGCATACATTTTCTCGACGAGCTGTATGAAAAATCTTCAGAGAACTGTGAGTCTAAGGACTGGTAATATGATATGATAGTCGCAAATCTACATGTTTCACATTCGCGTCACCACATATTCGTTCTGGCAAATGGTGTATTTTTATAGCGGTGCCTGACGTTTGAACCAAATAGGAAATTGTTGCCACTCCCGAGATGCCTACCATGTCGCGAGATGTCTACGCGAATTATTCAGTTTTTTACCTCCTCCAAGGATTACACTTCATTTCGTAACAAATGACGTAACTGCCCATCAGAGCCGAAGGAAATAGAACTAAATGACAACGTATTACGGTTCACTTGCGTTCACTGATCCTCGAAGATAATATGTCTAATAAGTGTTAGCTTAGATTTCTTGTTTTTGCTACTTTGGGATTTGGAAAGCTTTCGTTAAGTGTTTGGTCCATTCAGGATGATGAAACAAGAAAATTTTATATTTTTGTTCGCGAGATTTAAAAAAACTGATGTATTTCTCCTTCTACGTTTAATATCCATTAGATCACAAAAATTGATCGTTACGGAGATGATATTGACAATTAAATAATTATTCTAAATTTCTTTTAAGTTCAAGTTCATTTAAGTTACTTCATGGTAACAATTGCCAATGTGAAATGTTAGATAAGATTTCTCGTTTTACTTTATTAGGTCATGAACATATTTAATGGCCTCATTAATGGTCCACTACTGAGCACGGGGTTCTCTTCATCATTGATAAGGCCTAAAGCATGCTCAACCAAGCTGCTCCAGTGCGGAAATATCGTAAGTTTTATGCTGCCCAAAGGTCTCCGGTATAGCTTAACGATTGCTATCTAACGATAACATTCACAACGGACGGAGTAATGTGCCCTCCGGAGCTCGTAATAATATTCATTATAATGTATGTATGTTTATAATGTAAAGGCCTATATGAAATACTTGAATATTATGAATGAGCACAAGGCTTTACACTTTACGTTTACACCTCCCTAGCACTTTTATTCGAACGTTTTTATCTATTAACGTGTTCAGCTAGCTCCTACAAAAATTGCGTTCCACATCAATGGAAGCTGGCCATAAATCCAGCACCTTTGCTCGCACTAACTCTTCGATTACCGACGACCCGCACCGACCCTAAGTAGCGTTTTAATGAAGATATAAAACTGAATGTGATTCTCCACGACTTCTGTCATATAATCGATGGGTATATTATGTGGTGATTCTTTAAGATTATCCTTACTAAGGTTTGAGAAGAAAATTCGTAGTACAAATAAAGGTTCTCTTGTGAAGGAATAGAGAAAAAATTGTTACAAAACTTATTATAAGTAATTGTAATAATAACAAAAGGAAGAAATATCTACTTATTGGTTCAATGATTTACGTAATTAGGTCGGTAAATACGAGTAAGTAGGTACTAATAGGAAGCGCTCATTGCCCGGCGGCTTGCGGGCACGGTCGGTAGTTGGATGGGTGACCGCTAGTGGCACAAAATTCTTAGGCGATTCCGTGCTTCGGAGGACACGTACCTAAAGCCGTCGGTCTCGGTGCTAATATTTGGTAGCAGTCGTTAAACTTTGTCGGATGCCTTCGGATGGCTTAAAAATTTCCGACACTTGGGTTGGCCACTAACCCCTCCACTAATCCGGACTGTAGCACCGTTGTTGGCAATTAATGGGTTGAAGCTAGGTGCTTACTACCTATTGTTAGATGTAAATAGACAAGGTCTAATTGGAATTCAATAAAAATACATACAAATAAAAATAAATAACCAGTGATTTTTCAGACCACATAAAAACCTTTGTTAATGCTTTGATCACAAAAACTATTTATTTTAATTAAAGTAAAAGCTTAACATACCTACAAACTGGTAGCATTTTCAAGGATGTCCGTGTCTAGTTTTGCAAAGTTTTAGTCAGACTCTGGCCGCAGCTCGCCACGTCTAAAAAGAAGAAACAAAAAGATAATAAGTTATGAGATCGCAAAGAAAAGTTTCAACAGTTGCTTTTTAGCTTTTTGTAGAACTAAAAAGGGAACTAATGACTTTTGGAATGTTTTATTTATAGATACTTATACATCTGATCATTGACCACAAGAAAATAACTCACAGACTGCTATGCAGTTTAGTAAACATATTGAGTACCTATGTAGGTACTCAATATGTTTACTAAATTTTGAATTGTTTGAATTGTTTTGAATTGTTTGGTAACATAAAATAAAAAAAATCATTATTTGTCAGCTTGAAACGCACTGAACTGATAAATACGAAGAGCAGTTTGGGTAATTATAATAAACCTTACTACATATGTACACATACTTGTCATTATGTTTATACCTACATATTTCATTTAATAGTTTTCAGATTGTCTTACACCATTATCTCAGAATTTATGGGTTAGAGAAATTCTCTTAAATGTGCCACGTTAGCCACACACATTGTACCCACATTGATCGCCAATCACTTTGTAAGCATGTTGTAACGCTCTTAGCTATGTTAGATCGTGCTGCTTAGAGGGAAAATTCGCAACACAATCTGCCTCTTCATAGGACATATCGGAATTGTGTGGTGACGTTGCGTGCGAGAGGGATATGCGCATTATCCTAGAAGAGGGAACGAGACAGGCTCACCTTTTCGTAGGTCATATTGATCTTTCACCCGCCATTTTGGAACGTGCCATTTTCGCTTGGAGCGTCACATGTACAGGGCTCGACGGCTGAAAAAAGAGAAGCTTTTATTCGCCTGTCATTTTTGTTTTTAATGAAATTATTCTTCTAAAAGAGAACAAGGACAGGCAGATGTGAATTAGCATATTTCATATGGTGCGAATGAAGGTTTGATGTTTTTTACAATGCCTACAACATCTATATTCGTATTACATTATACAGATAATGGTCGGTATAGTTTCCTAAATTATGAATGATACCGCTTCATTAATTTTGATTACATATACCTTATACCTAATCGAAAACCTCAAAATTTTCGTTCTAAAGAACTCGTTGCGTCGAAATTACTGTAGGTACCTACATTTTCACTTAGGTAGGTACTTATATAATCGAAAATAATTCGCTACGAATAATATAATATTTACTTTGTACGAAAAGATAATTATTTAAAACTATCATTAACATATTGGTTATAGGAACATGGTTACTGATTCCACACACTATTTTCAATGTTATCATTGCAAATTCGAGTGAAGAGTAAATTTTAAATATATGAAGTGCCTATCCATGCATTTCAATATCGGATATGCGAAAGAGTCTGAACATAAAAAATAACACCGATATTAAATTTGCAACTGATCTCGCCCCTCGGGAGCCATTTTGACATGGATGTAAGCAATTATACACGCGGTCGAGAACATTTTCAGGTTGTATGGAAATATTAAAATTTTGTTGTTTTTATTACAACCTTTGTTGTTTTCTGTCTATACATAAAGCTCTTTTGTGCGAATGGAAAGACCAAATAGCTCTGAAACTGAGGATCTACGTTATTATGATTATAATGTGTTCTAGTAGGCAGAACCCATGTCAATTATGTAATCTACCTATCTACCCTTGTACGTTGTAATGGTAAAAAAATGCAAAGCTACAGAGTATAAAATCCCTGAAGGCTACGTATCTAACGAACAAGTATTATTTGCGGAACCATAATAAGAAAACGTGCTCATAATATAATTAAACAAATGTAGCGTGTTACGAAGATTAACTTTTTTTGCTTGTTTAACAGATTTGTAGAAAAAATTATGATCCTACGTATTGTGTTTCGTTATTTGCTTTTCGCAATTCTCCAACAATTGTTATTCATTTGTAATTTGTAAAAGTTTTAGCTGAGATGAGTTTTTCTTAAACTGCTTTGTGTAAGCTTCTTCGTATTAAATAATAAATAAAGTAGTTGTGAAATATTATGAAATTGTCAGATTATCACATATTTATTTATCTTCATCAGACCTACATAATTATATTGTAATCTATGGCGTAAAATATATCTACGTAATAGCGGTTATGAGTTACGATTTCCATAAACGCCATCAATGCGAACTATTAACACTTTGCCAGTAAAGTGTCCATTTTAACATGAACTCTGGCTTTCACTCGTGGTTACGGTTTTTGGATGTCGAGTGCGGCTCAATGAGGAAAGGTTGGTTAGTTTTATCGGACCAGACTCCGCCGTACCTAGCTTCGGACAAGGGACGTACACCCTAGATAATTGTCACCGATGGTATTGACGGGGGCAATGAACTGCGGCCTTACGCGTAGGGAACTACCACCTCGTTCGTAGTTACAATGTAGATTATTACGTTGATCAAATACTCCCCTGAAAGTTTGCCAATACTACAATATATTACAAAGACGACATTGTTATTGAATTTTTAACCTTGATTGATATATGAAAAGATATTATAAGTGTTAAACTATAATAACATAATTAGATATAATTTTATTTAAACAATAGAGAATTTTGAGTTGAATGGTTACGTAATGACTGAAACCGTGAAAAAACTAGTTTACAATAAATAAACAAGAAACACTGCCTACTTTTTACTTGTATTCCGTTTTTACTGTAGGTATACATAAAATAAAATAATATTTCCCAGAACGAAATTACATAGCTGCTTATATTATCATATTGTAGTTTTTTTACATAAGTTACATAGTCTATAGACTATTTCGCATAGAGCATACATTAGCATAGAATATGATAATGTTTAAAATATAAATCGCTGCGCCATTTCGATGCCACAATTTATGTGGCCATTTTTCTTTTTCAGCTGAAAATAATAGGCTGTTATCAATAAATCACCCAATAAATTCTCTAATCATAAACCAAAGAATAACCGCTTGGTGTTTTATTTTTCTCCTTGCCAGATTACTGTGCGTGACATAAAAAATAAATTATCCCGTCTATAATTGGATGGTGAATTTTACAGCGGCCGTAAAATTACCATGAAACACTGCAAATAGCTTTTCGAATCAACATTTTGTGAAGTTGACGATGCAGTGTTTTCTGACGACATGGGTGGAGAGTATATTGCGAATATCACATAGGTTCCAAATATTACGAATATCAAGAAATATCAGAGTGTAATAAAAGTGAGTGCGCTTCGTAGCGAGTTCTGGCATGAGTTCAGAAGTGCGGTGTTAACGCGGACATTCCCAACATCTGTCTGCATGGCCCGGACGTTTTTAATACGTTTTCTTGCTACATAGCGACGTAGCCTACCAAGATACTTGCGCATTATCGCAATGAGTACCTTATATAAACCCAGGAACTAGTTTTACACTATCAATATTTGTTCTTACGTTTGCATGTGGTGACTTCTCTTACTCCCGTATTGTTTTGCTACATTTGGTCAACTAACTTTGAAATACACCTGCGCATTATCACACATAGTTCAGAAAAAAGAGTACTAAATACGAGTACCTACTCTAAATTCTCATGGTTTTATATTTTTAACTCTTGTCATAGGTTTGTCTGAATGTGCTGGCTGTTTTTCATACATAATTTTAAAGCCGACCTGTGTAGTGATGTACCTACTTAGCCTAGAAATATACGTGCCAAATACGTGCCTATTTTATATTTATAAGCAGTAGTTACCTAATACTTTACGGATTGGCAATTCGAGGCAGATGATGTAAGATAACACGCAAATATTTAGCACAGCGTTATTTAATTTTCATTCTTCAAATATTGGAGGGTGCGTACGAAGCTTTAAGCGGCTTTAACGGAAGCGTAGTCTGAATACATGGAGCGATAAAGTATCTTAACGATTATTGGATCGTTATTTCACTAAAGATGTTCTATTCGTGGCATACGATAGGTTCGTACATTAAACTAGGAACAGTATCGGCTTCAACCAACTGCAAATTTAAATAATTTGTATAAAGTAAATTCCTATCTAAGATTATACATAATACAACTGGTGGTGCAGGTGTTAAAAGACGTACCTATATTGTCCACTTAAATTCATGCTAGTGACTCGAAATTCCGCCATAATTCATTTTATTAAAGTATATAATCATTTGTTACCAAAAATTATAACGTTTTATTAGCAAACGAGCATACAGCGCCACCCTTGTGCTGCCGCCCATGACATAATCTGTAACCGATACAGAACAAGACTCAAATCGGGACTGCTATGGTTAGTCCAGATAGCAGTGGGTGTTATGTATTATGTTATTTTTAAACATTTTTAATCTATGTACTTAATAAACGTGAAGCACTACTTCTTTTACATATAATGTCATTGGTCGGTGCTATTTTAACACGTTCAAAGCTTACACCACAAGCTAAGACTTGTGGAATCAAGACGAAGTTTTGCCATTCACAAGCTCCCTGTAGATTTTGGCACGAACTACAAGTCGACAACTTAACACCGTCTGTAAATTTGCAACACGAAATTAATTTAGACGTTTCGTGAAATTTCTTTCCTTTCCAGCGCATGTTTTTGTGAGTTATGAAAGCGACTGCGAATTGCAATGCCAAATAAGAACAATGGGAACCTTTTAATTTCGCGAGGTTTCTATTCCGAGTTATTTTTATGCGTTCATCTTTATGCCATAATTAATTTTATTAATTTACCAGATGATTATAAATAATATTGTTTATTGTATTTGAAGCGCTCATAGCCCGGCGGCTTGCGTCGATCTCAAGTGATCGACAAAGTTAAGTAACAGCGGGCGCGGTCGGTAGTTGGATGGGTGACCGCTAGTGGCAAAATTTCTTGAGCGCTTCCGTGCTTCGGAGGGCACGTAAAGCCGTCGGTCCCGGTTGTTATCATTTGGTAGCAGTCGTTAAGCCATGTCGGATACCTTCGGGCGGCTTAAAATTTCCGACACTTGGGTTGGCCACTAACCCCTCCACCAATCCGCACTGGAGCAGCGTGGTGGAGTATGCTCTAGGCCTCCTCAGGTATGAGGAGAGACCCGTGCTCAGTAGTGGGCCATTAATGGGTTGTAGCCATCAGCCAGCCATTGTATTTCATTAATTTCATTAAATGTAATATTGTTTGTTATTGGTAGGTAGGTAAATACAACCATACTACGATAAATGAGTAGTAAGTGTAATGACTATGATGAAGTGTATGATATACCTATTACATAAACTCTGTGTGAGTTTTACAGTACCAACGAATTTAAACAGAACAAAATAATGTAATAAGTTTTATGCTTTAAAAGTTATTTACTTTTACGGTTTGGCAAATATGACTAGCTACCCGTATCGCTCCGCCCCGGACGAGGTCTAATCCGTATTTTGCTCGAAGTAATGCTGAGATTAACTAGTAAGTTACACAAACATAATGTATACTCGTAGGTTCGTATAATAAAATCTGATCGAAGTCTGTTGCTTCAACCCATTAATGGCCCACTACTGAGTACGGGTCACAAGGGTCAGTATGGGGACAAAAAGGGGGATAAACTGATTTTTTGGAAATTGGCGGGCTACCGCGGGGGAATGCTCCATACTTAATATTATGTATCGCTTGTCCAACGCGCCACGTCACAGCATGTTGCTGACGCGAACCCTTATGTATTTACCCCTACCAAAAATCGCCTAATGCGTCTATATAAATTTTTATACCATTAAAAATATATATGTAAGTACTTAAAAATAATACTTACAGAAATAGTGATTTGTTACTCTGAAAGGCTGTGCAGCCTGTTACGCCATCTATCGGTTCAACGAAGGAACCTTTTGCGATGAAAGCTTCACCTCAAGCTTTCAGATTGCGAACCTAATTTTCATGTTAGTTCGTTACTTGAAACAAAGATGGAACGATTGTTAACGTAATATCTCCTTTAAACATATAATTAGGTAAATAACAGGTGGTAAACTGAAATATACCCTGTAGTATATATTATAGTAGTAGTAGTATTATAGTATACACCTGTAGTATATGTATATTATATACTTTTATAACTTTTATGTAAATAAACGGTACATATATATGTGGTTACCGTCGCCAAATCGGTCATATCAATGGCGTCACCGATTCATTGCTAGCCGAAAAGAAGTGCGGAAGAGAATCCCGCTTTATTTCTTCGTCTTCGACACAATGTCCAAACGCAAAAACATTTCAAAGCTTCCCCGTGTGGGGAATTCCCTTTTGATTGCTATGAAGGTGTTCTCAAGGCAATATGGAAATATAGGTAAAAAATGTGGTAGTGACATGGTAATTTGCTAAAATGAAGCGCCCACCTTAACTTCAACACGGTACAATGCAAATTAAAGTATTAATCCATCCACCAATCTGCATTGGAGCAACTTGGTGGAGTCTGCTCTAGTCTTCCTCAGATATGAGGAGAAACCCGTGCTCAGTAGTGGGCCATTAATGGACTGAAGCCAATCCTATTAATGAAGCCCAAAAATAAATAAATTGTTCCTACGCACTTCCGTTTTATGATGTTGGTTTTATATTATTTCCTAATTGTATGTACGGATGTTGTGAGCTGAAATGCGTACGCGGGGAGGACCGTTCAGTCGATCCGAGCGACACGTGTGTATCAATGATATTATAACGTAGATATTATGTCACTTGCGCGCTGAAACAGAGGAACTCAAACACTTTCATGTCATTTTTGACGTGATAACGTCTTATAGATAGGTAGACGCGCACGGAAAAGTTACCCGTTTTGATGACGTCAGAGCGTGACGTAAGACCGTGATGTCAGAGCGTGACGTCAGAGCTAGCAGTTAGAATAGTTCTGCCACTGTTTATAACAAATGTTGAATACGCGACAACGTGTTTTGTGTTTTTGTGTTTATATTTGTACTTATTTTCTTATGACGTTATCACGTAAAATTATCGTCCGTTAACCGACTTTACAGACAACCACTTTTTTTATTTAGCTATCTCTTTCTGTCTAATAAATGCATCCATATTGTCATCGGAGCGGATCAAAGACTGCGACTGACGTTGTTTGCAACTTTGCATGTTACGCATCTATATATATATATCTAAATATAGTACATAATTATAATCTTTGACGTGTATACGCATATTTGAGCGTGACTGGCTTTTACGTGCAACAAAACTATTTTACACTAACATAAATTATGTACCTATAATAATCTTTAAGGGATGATGCTAACCATTTATATACTGAGACTATAAAAAATACACCCGAATCTGAATTTATAAGTTTGTACAAAGTTCTCAATAGGTAAACGATGGCAGTCAAACAAAGTTTAATGATTGTATGTAAATATCACTTCTAATTTTATCTTTAATAACAGGTTACTCAGGACAATGCTTGCAACATCTTAATGTAAACTTAGGAATATTCACCTAAGGGATACGTTTATGAGATAGTTCTGTTGTCCAATCCTATCGTTTTTCTTATGAAGCCATAGTTATGTATTAAATAATTCGATCATTAAATAAAAAAGAATAGAAAATAATCATACCAATGATCTCCTTTAAAACCTTTTTCACTGGCTGCTTTCGAGGAATAATTGAAGCATCAATCCTTACAAGTCCACTGTTGGACATAAGCCTCCCCTAACTTCCCTTAATATTTGAATAATCACCTTTAAATGGAGCACCTCTTGACTTTCAAAACATATTTATGCTTGAGTATAAATTACACATTTATATTGAATAAAATAAAAGCACGGTTAAGAACGAACATCGTCAGCAGAGAACTCACAACAAACTGTTGACAGTGAGTAAACCATCTCAATGTCTGAATCATTTCTGTTGGCGGGAACGGATGCACTTTCCTCATCTGTCTCGCTCACTCTTATGCATCCCCTGTGCATCTATCTCACGGGTGTCGATTAAAGTAATACCATTACCATGAGAACAAAAAAGGGTCCCCTTTGAGCAAATCGTAATATATCATCGGTTTTGACGTTATGAGCTTAGGGTCTTTGGCCAGTATAGTTCTGCTTTGTCCATAAGCGGCAAATTTATTGGTTTAACGGTTTTGTGATCAGTTTGCAAAGTTACGCTAAACTTGAACTGTTTCATGCTTTTGTTATTTTTAGAATTTAAAAGGTGTTATGACGCCGCGTGAAACCCTTTTTGTAGACACTTATAATATTTATGGAGGTTTGACGGGTTTGGTTTTTGTTGTTTAAATAAATTAAATACAGCTACAAGTCTGTGTCCAAGTTTCAATTATCAATAAATATTAGGTATAGGTACTAATTTCATTCTTCTAATCAGTATGATTAATTCACCCAGGTGCATAGGCTAATTGACTATAGTAATTAATACACTTATCTCCGTAATAAGTAAGTATACCAATTAGTATAATACTAGGCAATTTAATTAGGTGAATTAAGTGTACCATCGAAGCCTACCGTTTTAATGTACACTGGTCCATTAGTAGTAGGTACTGGCTGTAATTCTAATACCAGATTGAAAGAATAATATCGGTTTTTATTTCCAGATTAGTCTGGTCACGACCGAGGAGGCCCAGACGGCATACCGTAATAAAATTGGCCAATAAGCCCCGTGAAGCCCGAGCTCACACGGGTCGAAGTCATTTATCAAACGCAACAATAGATGCTGGATCCTCGGAGCAGCTGAGCGACAGCAGTTGTACGCGAGACGTATTAGAAATCAAAACTGCTATAAATACATGTATATGTGTATATATTACTACAATATACAGGTTTTTATTAGTTGCTGCTACAAAGTGTACGCTGTAATATTTCTGTAATGTAAACATAGAAATAAAATATTCACTAAATGTAATTGAACTTAATAAAGTAAGTAAACCATACTTATATACATATATTACCTATAAATGCGAATGTAACTCTTTCTCTTAAGTCTTTTCAGGCTTAATCTGCTGAACCGACTCAAATGTTGGTACAGAGATAGGTTGTAACCCTGGAAAATACTTAGTATAGTTTTTATCCCAAAAAGATGTTCCCATGGGATAATTTTAACAATAATTATTCGTTCCCGACTCCTACGCAGTTATAATCGTGATAAATTATATGTACATACATATATCTGATCACTGACGTAGCGAGCATGGATGTCACCCGGTGTGGTCATCACGGTGTCACTGTTGGAGTGTCTGACAGCAACAGAAAGTTGTCTAAGAACGTAATGTTCTACGCAGATCACATAAATCCAACTCCAATTCAAATCAGATAATAAATCAGATACTTAAGTCATAGGAAACTATTGAAATATGAGCTTTATTTCATGTAGATTATGGTCAAATTTTCGGTCAGACCGGAGTTTCCCCTGGGTATACATTGCCCCAATTGCGCGAGGATCCTTTCAAGTAGGTAAGGGTTGAAAATTCACCTATTTTCATACTAATTTGCATACATATTTCTGAAGTAATACGGTTGTTATCAATTATGTATGGAGTGTCACCCGATTTATTAGTCTAACTAATAAGTGTAACTTCGTAGAAAACTACTACTTAGGTACCTAAAGCCGTGCACTCCAAGAAATGACCCCCCCCCCCCCTTCCGTGACGAAAATGAAAAGCGAGCGCGTGACGTCTCACGCGCTCGCTTTTTATATAACCAGCAATGCTACATACTGTGCAATCATGACGTCAGCAAAAGACTTGCCCACATAAGGTAATACTAATTTCTATGTCTATACAACAGTATTAATTACAAGCAGTATATACAAATAGAGTAAACAAAAATAATAGCACGTAAATTCATAAGTATAATAACATTTCATTTACACTATCTTACAAGTTTTACGCAATTATGCATTTTGATACAATTTATCTTAATGGCTTTACTATCAAACAAGGCTGGCACGTAGAAACCTACATAGGCGTTTGACGTGATATACAGGTTGGGGTCATGTTGTTAGGTTCTATCTGTTGGTCGGTAACCACAAAATTAGTAAAGTGCTGTTGAAAATTATTGAATAAAAGATATTGATCGGTACAGTGGTATACACTGTGAGTTCACTGTACAATCTGTAAAAGATGTTGCGATGTTAAATTAAATAATATCAAAATGACCTGAATTGATTAATAAATTATTACGCGATCGTAGAATTATAATAAACATCCCCCTTAAATTGCCGCAAAACTTGATTATAGAGGAACTACGAGTACTTAGAGGATGTAGATACTATAAAACAATCATAAATAAATAAAACTGTCCCACTGCTGGACTTGGGTCCCTTCTCATAATGAGAGGGATACTCGTCATAGCCCTCCACACTTTAACAGATGGCAGACTTCACACACCTTTGGGAGCATTATTACTCTTGGGCGTGCAGTTTTCCTCACAATGTTTTCTTTTACATAAGCAACTGGTACTTAATTTCTAACGCACCTATTTGAAAATTAGGGTATGTGCAGAGCTCCAACCCAGACCTCCTGTTTAGGAGTCGAACGTTTAATCCACTTGTTTAACTACTGATGATAACCACTCGGTTTATAAAGAATTAGAGACATGTATTAAAGGTCTTAATATTTTCACAATACGAATTCAGAACTTAATTAATTTTCACGTAAATAGTCCACACACCAACTGACGAGCGATCTGATGATGGTCACCTTAATTTATAGATAAAAAATTCGGGCGGCATAAAAATTCTGACACTTGGGTTGTCCACTAACCCTTCCACCAATCCGCACTGGAGCAGCGTCTAGGCCTCCTCAGGTATGAGGAGAGACCCGTAGCTTAAAAGTAGGCCATTAGTTTGTTGAAACCATTACAATTCATATAATATTTAAATATGGTTACATGGTTATGACAAAAATTACTACCTATTCATAACACTATCTACCAATTATAGTTTAAAATCTACCACTCTTTTCTTATCTGGCCATGGAATCTCTATTGTGTGGTCTTGTCTAAGAGGTATTGACAGACATTTTAGCCACCGAAATACATTTAAAAGTTTTATCTTGAGTTGGTTTGTCTCGCTTATCGGGTGCACACAAACGAATAAACCAAGAAATGTAGCACACAAATGAACAAAGTCATTACCAAATTAACGATATTCAGGTGAAGAAAAAACCATTTAGTAAACAAATGGTTTGCCGTGTAGTCGCGTTAGTGTAAGTGATTTTCGTAAGTGTTTCGACATCGAAAATTTGAAGCAAGTGTATTGAATAAAAATTGAGAGACATGTCAACATCTCCTTCTCCAACACAAAGTCTTGAATCAGAAGAAGACTCGAGAGATTCAATATCATCACAATTTTCAAGAGCAGATCCATCGAAATGTGAGCCGAATGAGTTTGATCCCTCTCAGAAACATAATAATATTTACAAGATTAATGCAGTTACATCCCACGGAGTTCAAGATATTCTATCTGACGGCACTAACTATGCTACAAATGATAATGTATTCCAAGATTGTAAAATAGAAGCTTTATCGACCATTTCAAATTCCTTCGTGCAAGATTACAACTCTAGAGACTCAACTGGATTTAGCATCCAAGATATACTGGGACTTCATCAATCATATAATACGGCTCACGCGCAGGTTGATTTACAACAAAGATATGAATACGAAATTCCCCAATACGAAAATATAAGCAATAGTTCAACAAATAACTACGGATCAGGCAATGAAGAAATATTGACAGAAGATTGCATAAATATGAATGACAACACTCACGTCGGGAATCCAATGTTTAGCAGAAATTATTCGAGTAATGAACCTGTTTCGTGTCACCAACGAGTCAGTGATGATGTAAATGATCCTGAAAGAGAAATAGCCGAATCAAGTTATCCAAGTGAGGTAAATAGACTACAAAGCAAAATGAACCTTGGTGCTTCTCGTTTAAGGTTTATATTAAAATAGATACAAATGTACCTATCACTATGTGATTTACCGCAAATCAACCGGATCCATAATGACAATTTAATTTCATAGTTGATAGTGGCAATTAAGAAATAGGTTGAACCTATTTTATTGTTTTACCAAACTCGGACTAAGTGTGACGTTGTAAACATTTTATATATTTTTAAATATTAAGTTACATAATTTCGTGTTCCAGAATATTTCATGGGAGGATAAATCAGCTGTACAACTAAGTAATCCTATTAGTGCTGAATCTACAGTTGCAAACGGTAATATAGAATATTTTTATTTACTTTTTTTATTCATGCGATTTTAATCATATTTATTTGTTGTTCGTGGTACAATAACAACACGTTTCATTTATTGTCTATCAGCTAAGCATTACCACAAATATAAAAAAATATAAAATAAATATTAATAGAATAATTATAATAAATAAAATAACTCAATACACATTAGAAAATATTGATTGATTTTATTTTTGACAATTATTATACTTGCAATTACTTGTAAATAAACTGCAACAATCTAGTTTTCACGATACTGACGTCATAAAGAAAAAATATGCAATGAAATATTAAAAATGTCTTTTTTTTCAACAGATATGTCTTCTGAAACGTCATCTTATCAAAAGGGTTTTACTAAAAGAGCTCGAACTGCTTACACAAGCTCACAATTAGTGGAACTGGAAAACGAATTTCATCAAAATCGGTATCTTTGCAGACCAAGACGTATCGAGCTTGCAAACTACTTGCAGCTTTCCGAGCGCCAAATTAAAATATGGTTCCAAAACCGACGCATGAAATATAAAAAGGACAATAAACACAACAAACCATCCTCTTCGGTAGATGATAGCAGCCCGTCTAGTTCGAAAGAATCGCCTACTCAAGACCACAAATCCAGCCACGGTAGAAGCTGTGGTGGCCATGACCGACATCGGCGATTGTTAACAGACGCTCATTCAAGTCACCATAAGATTTATCTATCAACAAACGATACTATAGCAAGACCACCAGAATACTCTTCGATAAACGCACTTAAATCGGTCATCAAAGGCCCGCAAAATAGTATCGAACTGCCGTCCTACACTCCAAATTTGTCATATTCATCGTATTACACAGGCGCGTCGAACAAGGCTGCTTACTCACCTATGTCGGAAGTTTATCGCTACGCTACCGATGAATCATTGCAACCAAATTCTACGTTACCTTCGCTGACATCGGAAAATTATGTCCCAAACGGGGTCAATTTGAAATTGTGCGATGATATGATACGTTATTCTGGAGGATCTTCATATTATAATTCACTGCCATCTAGCTCTGTCATGCCACCAACGTCAGATACTTATGGATTTACAACAATCCCGGCCATGTCAACTCCAACCTACGATGATAGCAGCGTGCATACCAGAACCAGTATGACATTACCTCAAGAATCTTATTTTTCTTATTTAACGCCAGACAGTTCTAGTCAATTAGCAAACTCAACAACTAGTAAGTTTTCTTCTTACATATCTTTATAAATATAAAAAGATACCAATAGACAACACCATGAGTTTATAATTTTTCGATTTAATTAAAGTTATTTATGTCTTTGTATTTCAAATCAATACCCGCAGCATTGACGGCATTGAAAGATGTTGAAGTATTGTAATATATTAATAGAAATTTGTTTCATTATTTACGAGTATTATGGAACAGGAGATTAAAGTGGAAAATGTAATTCTATAATGACCAACTATAAAAATAAGTAAGGGACATAATCATGTAAGTACGTACCAAACTAAGTGTAATTTTAGTACAGTTCTAGTATTAGGAATTAAAAATATTTAAATTGTGTATAATAATATGTTGTTAGTTTTAAAATATGAACTATTTTACGTTTTATTTTCACTACTATTTTTTGTACTTCAACAATGTATAAGGTAGAATTTAAATAAAAGAAGCATTTTTATTTTAACATTGTTTTTTATTTATAACTATTAAACTATTGTTACCAACTATAAAATCATAAATTAGCTATATAGGACCGTTTGAATATCAATAAGTCGTTGTAAGGATTCTTCAGGTATTGATGGCTTCCATTTTAAAATATTTTCACTTTCTCTGTTATCATCAGATAAACTTTCTGGTGACACTGGTTCGTACATTAAATAACTATCATTACCTTTGCTTTCGTAAAGAGGATTACACTCGATACTATGAGAGAGTACCCTGTCAATAATCCTTACTAATTCAGTAAGAGATTCATTATCAAGTGTAACAAACCCATATTCATCAGTACTTTCCCTTATTTGAGATTCAATGTAGTCTAACCTTGAATTATAATCATTACATACTTCTTCAACCGTTGAGTCCGAATGATAAGAATCTGATTGATCCCTCTCTCTCTTTTCCGTTACTCGGCGACGATTTTGAAACCATATTTTAATTGCTTTTTCAGTAATATTAAGCCGCTTTGAAAGAAAGTGTTGCTCCTCTTTGCTGACGTATGGCCTTTTTTTAAAAACTCCTTCCATTACTATAATTTGCTCTGTACTGAAAATAGTCCTCTTCCGTTTACGCTTAGTAATGCCTTTGCAGTAACTTGTTTGCTTACATCGTGTGTCAATTGAATTTATGTTACCAGAACTATTACCGTATCGTGATCTTTTTATCGGTTGTCCATAATGTAACTCCGAATGTGCCATTACTAACTCGTGTCTGACATTCTCTTCTTGTAACTGAAAATAAGATAAAAATGATTTGTAACCCTTTTTTGGCTTTAACCATTAATGGCCCACTACTGAGCACGGGTCTCTCCTCATACCTGAGGAGGCATAGAGCATACTCCACCACATTGCTCCAGTGCGGATTGGTGGAGGGGTTAGTGGCCAACCCGTGTTGGAAATTTTTATCCGACAAGGCTTAACGACTGCTACCAAATGGTAAAAACCGGGACCGACGTATTTACTTGCCCTCCGTAGCACGGAGGCGCCCAAGATATTTTTCCACTAGCGGACATCCATCCCACTACCAACCGCGCCCGTTTTTGCTTAACTTTGTCGATCACTTAAGATCGACGCAAGCCGCCGGCTAACATTCATCTTAAATTAATGTATCGATGCGTGCTATTGCATAATTCTTACCTCAGGCACTTGATCGATACAAGGAGTCTCATTGTAGTATAAAAACTGGTTTTCATTATTACTTATAGTCGAAATGCTTTCGTCCGAATTATATGCTGTAAATGTAGGATACTGCTCCTCAAAACAAAAGATGTAGATAAATACATATATATGAAAATGTGATACTTATAGCATAAATAATTATATTGAGTACGGAAATAAGAGATAAAGTTAATAAACTTACCAAATTATTAAAATTTGTTTGCTTTGCTTGGTTAAAACTTCCTAAACAGCAGTGACTCTGGCATTCCTGAAAAGAAAATGTATAATAATATAAACAAAAAAAAACATTTCATAACTTTCAAAAAGTCTCATTTAAACTACTTGGTATACAATATACAATTATGTACATCAAAATTAAAATGAATATTAACACTTACAGGATCGTGCAATATTTTGGTGTAAGGCGAACTAAACATATTTCTTTGATTGTTAAAAAATGTTGAATTTTTTAATTTCGAAAACACAATCGAAGCAGAAGGTGTAGTCATTGTAGATGCGCAACACACTGGGTACTAATAGTTATTCTGAACCCTTTATCCTTTATATACAGACAACTTGTTTTGAACTCATTAAGAATTACCCTTTCCAAGAGTACAGGTATAGGGTTGTTATTGATCCTAATTAAGGATAATACCTGCATAAGCTGCAAGGTAATTATTAAATAATACAATGTTTGTTTATACCTCGTTTGAATGAAGTTCAATAAATAGTAAAATTATTTTAAATGAATAAACACTTATGCTCTCGTACCCGGCATGCAACGGGTGACATGGACAACAAAATAAAGACATCTTAAACAACCAACACTCAAGAACAAATATTTATTAGTCACGTACTAACTCACCCGGAAATCGACCCCGGGATCCCGTGCCTCGGGACACTGACAACCTAGTCGTCGTACTTTACTTGTATACATGTTACTAAAAATAATACCTACACGAAAAACAAGCCTTTGAGATGTTGTTCTTTTCTTGTCTTTAAACAAAAAAAATAGATTGTGGTCGTTGGCAAATCGAGTGTTGAACACTTAACACTTTTGTAAACGAAAGTGTCTAAGCGTCTTTTATCCATAGACAAAAGTATACATTCATATAATTATTCTAATCATCTAACAGTCTATGACAATAATATTTTAGTTTTGGCTTGTCTATTGCGTTGCACAAAATACTGTTAAAATATGTGGGTAGATGAATAATTTCGTAGTTAAGAATCGGTCAATATAACAATTTAGCCTCAGTTGTCCAACTGCCAGTATCAAACATATTTAGTGCGACAAAAATCATACTACGTGTAAAATTAAGTTTTCAATATGTTTCATGACATTCTGATGACTACTTTGACGCCTATTCGTGATACAAATAAGGTAAGAAAATAATGTGTTAATTTAACTATTCAACTATCAGAAACCGTTAGGATCTTGGATTAAAAATTTGATTTTGCAATTACGTGATTATATAATTTGCGTGATGAAGGCTTCACACAAGTATTATATTATCATTCGAATTATGACATAATTAATTTTATTAATTTTGTTTTTTAAACTGAGATTATTAGTATCTTTCCGTGACGCCTGCCTGGCCAGTTACTACCTTCTAGTTTGAGTCAAACAACTCATCGTGTCTCCGCGAGGAACTGAAGAGCCAGTAACTATTTTCTTCTTTTTTCTCTCTTCTTTCTTAGCAGGCAACACATCTGTGAAGCCCTGTGATGTAACCGTTATCCAGGGGTTTCCACTTATCATCAATTCGCTCATCTAAGTACTAGTTTATCGTCTATGTATTTACATTAAATAGTGCCGAAGTGATTGAAAAGCCTCTGCGTTCTATAGAACATTGAACATTACGACCAATTTTGAACACGGAATGTAAATTCTTTGTGACGAAAAGAAATAAAATTAATTACTTTTTCTTTTTTGACCAATAAGTACAATGACGTAAAAATTACAATATAAATGCATTAAAAATTTAACGTTTCATTTCAGATTCACTGTTGGGATAATAAGCCATTTACTACCATATGGCCTGAAGTAAAGCAGGAGAAATCAAAAGGTTGGTATAGTTTTTTAATGATTTACGTAACAGAATAATTTCATTAAAAAAATAGCCAAGGATATATTGTTATCATTTCACAAAAATTTTGAACTTTTTGACATTAAATTTGTAGGTACCAAATTCGAATTAGATTAAAGAATTATTCAACTACATTACAGATCATGGCATACAGAAAACAATAAAGAAAAAGAAACGGAACCGCACAATGTTTACGACAGAACAAGTAAGGGTCTTGGAGAAAGTGTTCGCAAGATCGAAATACATTGACGTCGAGAGACGCAAAGAAATTTCAGAGTGTCTACAAATACAACAAAAATGCATAAAAATATGGTTCCAGAATAGAAGAATGAAAGAGAAGAAGGAGCTCTCTGAAAGTTGTGACTCGACGAGTGAAAGTCAAGTATCTAGTTTAGAGTCACTGTCACCTCCATTAGATTCTCCACAACGTTCAAACAATGAATCTGATAATGATCACACACTTCCAGTTGCACATAGTGAAGTAAAACCTTCACAATACTATTACAACTATCCGTATAATTTTATCAAAGCAGAGAATCAGGATGAACTAAATAGTTATGAAGCATCCAACAATCCCATCATTCCGGAGTACGTAAATTACGAAAGTAATAATTTCAGTCCCTATGTGTTGAGATACAATACACACTATCCGGCTCAGTATTATCCACCACAAACAGATTTTCAATATTATTATAATACTGGAGGAGTAAGCAACTATAATAGTAATATTCGTGATTGGCCTGCTAATATGTATGACACAAGTTATTTTTAAATTACTTGGCCTATATTGTATGACGGGGATAATTTAAAATAATTTCGTAATATGTTAAATTAAGTAATGAGATATTTAAAATTTTAATTTAGGAACATATTATGTGCACGGTTAGTAAATACATAATTATAATATTGAAATGTAAGGCAAATAAATAAAATGACATGTAGTTAGCGTACAATGTACTTACGTTATTATGTATTCTGTAGTTTACTAAGGATTTTTTTTATTTATTTCAACGTACTTTTTAAGCAAATTTAATATAATTATGTTATGTTGTTAATCTTAAATTATTCTTTACAATTACATAAGTTGACATATATTTTATAGTTTAGTAAAACTTTCTCAATGCCTGTATTTGATATATTTTAAACCAAATATCTAAAGTTTCTATAATTACTTCAAATCTTTCTTTTCTATAATTATTCTAAAATACAATGCATACGTTACTATCATTGCTTGCTACCACTTTTACTTAAAATTTAAGCTCTTATTATATTTTCATAATTCAGTGTACCTAACGATAAATGAAAAGTGTGAGTACTATGTAATATAACATTTAGATAAACATGAATAATAATAAAAGAGCTTGTTTCATTTAATTCTGTAATTCTGGCCTGATTTAAAATAATCTAGTTTATGTCTTATTATGAAACTTATGGAGAAGTAGGTTTAAATTTTAAATGTTAATCTCAAAAAAGATTTTTTTTATTTTTATTTTCATATCATTTCATATTTTATTATTTCAAAATTTATTTAAAATATTCGGAGATTTCTTATTGTACCAAAACACTAATGTAAATGAAATAAAATTGTTCGTAAACTCAATATTCATTTATTAGAAGTAGATATGCACGGGTTCTTGAAGCTCCTGAATGGAACAAGTAAGCATGTTTACATCTCTATAATCTACGAGAAAAAAGAAAAAACTCATACATAGGTACATTTGTTTATTCTTAAAGTTAAAATAAATATCTAAATAAATGCATTATTTAAAAAACACATTAAAGTGTATGTATATTAATAATAGTATTACTAACTAACTCGTTAATGTTGAGTAACTATTTGAATTATCATAAAATATTTAAGTTATTATTGTAAGGTATGGCTATGACATACTGTGGCTGCGTTTTTATATTTTGATCGTAATTCAATCTGTTTCTGGAGTAACAATTACAGTTGCATTTACATTCTTGAATATTATTTTGATTTATAGCCTGTTTTTCCGGTACCGTTACTGGTACAGCATTTGGTGATATAGCAGGCATTACACTAACTGGTTTCCATATTACATTCCCTGTTGAAATACACACATCTTGGGTATTACAAAAAGGAATGTACGCAGGACTAAATTGTATATTCCCTTGGTGATTTTGTGGTATTATTACATTAGAAAGATTGCGTGCTGATAAATCTTCAGGCAAATCTTGGTATTGGGGTGATGTTGAAGGTATATTCAGCATTCTGTCTCTGAAATGTTCCGCTTTCAAGGTTGTTTTCTGCATGACTTTGCTTTTTGGTACAGTTTTCTTGTTTAATTCAAGATAGTCAATAAAGTTCTTATTATTATACGTGTTATTTACGTTATATTTCATTAAATTTTCAGGTTGTAATAAGCAAGGTTTTTCGACTTCCTGCTTAATATTATTCTCCATTCCACCTTTGAATTCATAAGGTTTACCATAACCAGTTGTTTCTTTCTTCAAATCGTCATTTCTACTTTGATTAGCTAATGTATAATTGGTGTAGTAAGGCGAGAAATTAGTTGTATCATCATGTTTCATTATAGTCGACTGTAACGAGCATTGGCGATCGTTAGCTGATTGCGAAGAATGTGCATTAATTAATGAATCTTTAACAAATTTCGCATCATTTGCAATGTTGTTATGACTGTCAGTATTATACTCCGCATTTATTACTTCTTTCTTTTCTTTCATACGACGATTTTGAAACCATATTTTGATGGCCCTCTCAGAGATATTCAACACAGTGGCGACTTCTTTTCGAGCAGCGCTTCCTATGTAAGGACATTTTTCGAATTGTTTTTCCAGATAATTAATTTGACCTGTAGTAAATGCGCTTCTATATCTCTTCACTTTCTTAGACTCGTACATACCAGCAGCTCTTCCCTGTAAAAGACAATTGTTACTACATTAATTGGAATAAAATCATATCCTACACTAATATCTTACTTCTAGGGTACCAAAACCCTGACAGGGATTAAACTGGGAACTACGCATTTTGCAATACTGTGAATTAAAATACAGAATCGTTCGGTTGTGTTACAAAATATTAAAAATATATTATGTTTTATGCATTTTGCTGTCGCTGTTTATTTTATAAGTGATTTAATTAGATACATTATCATAAATGTAACAAACTGAATTTTAATAGCGCTCAACCAATTAATGTGAATCTTAACTTCAGGTCAAGTAACATAATATTACCACTTACAAATGCAAAGTTATTAAAATTATTAAAGTTGTTAAATAATAAAATTATAAAAATGGATACGACGTTTTTAAAATGTTCAAAGTTATTTTGTCATGGTATTCAATCTAATATTCATAGTTATAAAAATGTATGTGACAAAATGTATGTGTAAAATCAAACGTTTGCGATGAAACACCGAAACGGTATAATTTACATCTTATTGTCAATTGATTTTGTTTTCCATTTTTGCAAATATTTTAATAAACTCGTTGAATAAAACTATATTTGTAAATTAACACAAAAATGCAAAACAGTAGGTACCTAAGATTAGTTAATAAATTATGACTCACTGCTTCATATGTTCTTCCCCGAAGCATTTTTCTTTAAACTTTACAGATATGTAAATAACAAAACTTTACGTTTCACACAGATGTGCACAAGTAGAGAAAAATACAAAACTGATGAGAATATAACAATAAAGAGCTTTATATACGATCTATATTGAACATTATTTAATTAGTAATAAATGACAAACACAAAAACTATTAACTAAATGTCAAAGAAATTACATCTGCTTACTATATAATCATTATTGATTATTAAATATTTAATCATTAATTAATGTTATGCGCTTATGATTTAAAACGTGGTTTTAATTACTGCCTAATTAGTTTTCTTCTTATCAAAATAATATTGGTAGTTTGTTAGCTATTTTAAATACGCATAATAATTATGTATACCTATTGTAGGATAAATAAAATCTGGATTATTAAGCATCCATTGACCTGACTAGATACATTAGCATTGTAGAACGTTTTAATAGTGTGCATAGAAAGAAAACACAAAGAAGCAAAGATATTTTTTTTCTACTTTAAACAAAGAAATAAACAATTAAATGAAGCATAGTATCATACTATACTCGTACATATATTTTTACCATTACACTATTTATTACTATACGTACATAATATAACACATTTTTTTATCATTATATGACCTCGTTAGAGATGTCTCTTCTTGCGCATCTATATTTGCGTTACTGAGTGACTGACAGACAACGCACAGCCGAAACTATTGAACGCATCAAGAAGCTGAAATTTGGCATGTATGTTCCTTGGTAAGCGTAGGAGAGCACTATGAGAGGATTTTTGGAAATTCCGCCTCAAACGGGATAAAAAGGGGAATAAACTAAAACTTTTTATTTCTACAATGGATTCAGTTTAAACTTTGTAAAAATATGGGTTCCTCTAGTGACGCAAGTGAGCGCTAAGAAAGGATTTTTTGATATTGGCAGGCGAAGACGCGGGGAAAGCTAGTGTGATATAATATGGGTTCGAAGCTAACCTTCCTGCTCGTGATGCGTCCTGATGAACAAAGGTACAGGCGTCGTCCTAATTGGCAGCAATCGTACGATGGCGCGATGCGTTCTCGTCGTGCGATGGGTTCAAACATACAGATTTCATCAGAGTGTCCTATTTTAACCTCGCAAGTAATTGTAATGAAACAGTATGTTTGAACCCATCGCACGACGAGAATGCATCGCGCCATCGTACGATCGCTGCAAATTAGGACGACGCCTGTAGGTGGCAATGGCGAAAAATCGTTGTTTTTTAAAGGGCGCTGTGCTTTGTACGGTCTCTTTAATCCCGACGTTACTTGCATAGTTTCAGACATAGTAGGTATGTTACGCGCCAGGCTAGCTACCATGAGTTGGTCAGTGTCGAAAGGCCAATAGGTCCGTCACAGTTGTCATCGGCGGTAGCGGGAGAATGGTGCTACATGCTCGTTTGCTACCTTAATTCCATTAAACAAAACTCGTTCGCCAATGTCTGGTGATACGTTTATTATTACTGATTTCTTTTAGTTGACGTCTGGTTGTTTGACGACCAGTTTATGTATGTAGGTACATAAAAAAGTAAAAACATCTCAGTCAAGAAAGGAGCCACAAAACCTCTATAGAACTCGGGTGTATTTTTAAATTCGCGTACCAACCATACCGTTCGTATACCATAATGTTAAGATTTTTTAGGTTTCGAGTTAAAGGATTAAGGAGAGAAATAAAAATAATGCGTCGCAGTTTTTTAATCCTTGCACTTGTAAGACTTAGCTCCCCAAATTCATAATACATAATACATATATTATATTACTTTTCTTCCAGTAGGTATAATCGGAGAATATTGGACGTGAAAGACAGATATTGATTCTATACAGGTTCCAGTCTTTAAGTTAAATTATATAGATTTGTTACTAGTTTTTTGAAGAATGCTCTTCGTATTTTTTTTAATAAATAACGCTACACACTTATAGTATTATTATCCATGTAACATCCATCCATCCATCAGCCTTTAGAAATCCACAGTTTTGGACTCTGGTCATTCCAGATTCTGGCCGGTCCTGCGCCTTCTTAACCCAGTGCGTACCTGCTGTCTTCTTCTGGTCGTCAGTCGAGATGGTCAGGGGGCACACTATACTGTTTTCCCAGATGTGGTCTCTACTCATGGACCTTTCTTCCCCTACGAGTAACGTCCTTCGAAATATATGGATAGCCCATTGTCACTTCAGCTGGCTAATTCTTTGAGCTTGTGCATAAGACCAATCGTAAAGCACCACGTCTGGAAGCCGTATGTCATTACTGGCAACACACACTGCTCAAACACCTTCGACTTCAGGTACTTAGGTATTCATTACCTGAAGTCAGTGAATTTTCAGGTAGTTGTTATGTCTTATTTAGGCTTTATATTTTATATTAGGCTTATTATTAATTTAATTTTAAATGTATTATTATGTAAATAGGCGATGAAAACATCATCAACCCACATATACATAAATTGGTTTGAATTTGCGATCCTAGCTATGCCATGGGTATCCAATTCCTAAGTACTCACACTCGAATTTTTTTAAATTCTTTACATTGACATATCTGTTTTTTAAACTGATTGAAATAAATGCATATTAATGTTACCTTAAGCTTATTATCGTCAATGAAACCACAAAATAACCCTCAAACAGACAAAAAATTTAAAAATCATGAATCTTTTATGTAAATAGTTTTTAAAATATTTTCCACGTCTATACATATAATTCGTTTTATTATTTGTATAGATTTAAGCTACATGTAATGATTTAATTACGATTTTCCTTTGAAAATTATACACATACTATGTCATATACTATACATTTACACATACTTTACTTTTAGTTTTTAATAGAAAAACTAATTACTCATTAAATAGGAATATTGCTTAGGTATTGTACAATTTACATGAGATAAAATTGTGTAGAAAAAATGTAATTATTTTATCAATTTGCTTGTATTATTCGTATATTTCTAATATTATTTATTTACAATTTTTCAAATAAAATATAAACTAAGTACTTAAAACTCCTCTTCTATTTTAACACTGCGAAGCCAAGAAAAATCCCATTTTTGTTCGAACATTTCGTTTTTCAAATCCTCGTCCTTAGTTTCCACTATGTTAGTCGAAGAGTCAGGCAGAACTTCTTCCTTACATTCAACTACTGGTTCAACTGCATTCGTCACTTGAAACTGCGTCGGCTGAACCATCGGTTCCAATTGAGCTGAAGTGTTATGGCCGTTGTCAAAAGCATATGCTTGATAACTATTCACGAACATATTCTGAGATGCTTCTGGCATAGACACACAGGCCTGTGGCAACATTATAGTTGGAGCATTGGCGTAATGTTCCACATATACATTAGGGCGATTCACATTTGGATTTGGAATCATTGGAGGCGTGTATTGATCACACATATGAACCATATTACCAGATCCCATATCCGGTGATGATTCTGTAGTACTCGCTTCGGAATCTTCTAAACCTTCCGCTCTGTCTTTCTTCTCCTTCATGCGTCGATTTTGGAACCAAATTTTGATAGTACGCTCATTCAGTTGGAGCATATCAGACAGCTCAATGCGACGGCTACGGTCCAAGTACCTAGTCTTGGCGTATTCGTGCTCGAGCTCCAACATTTGTTGACTGGTGAATGCAGTGCGAATTCGTTTGGGTTTTCTGACGCCACCACTGCTTGGTTTGTTGTTGCTTGACCAAGATTGTGGACGAGAGTATCGGTCTGCAGCTCTGTTTTGGATCATCCAGGAACTGTTTGCAGCGGTGCGTAGACCCGATCCGTTTTGGACACTTGCGGCCATCATAGGACTAGAGACAATTTGAGCGTTGTGTGGATGTCCCATTATAACGTTGCTATGATTAGGAACATTACTCAAATGTCTGTTACATGTAGCTTCAAAATAATTCGGAAGATTGTATTTCACTTGCTCATTAGCGCTGGGATAGTTGTTCACTTTTAGACTGTTGTTAACTCCTGGGCTGGACATGCTGTAACTTGGGATCGGTATGAGTTTGTACTGTGGATACTCTCCCCACTGCAGAGGTTGCTGAAACAAATAAAAATTAATTAAATTATCGTCTTAAATTAAAATGAACATATGAAAATGTAAGGAGACAATTTTAAAATAGGTTCTACATAATGATTTTTTAAATAAAGATAAAATTTACCTTTTCACTTTGATTATTGTTTAAATTCATCAAGTTATACTGGTTGTCACTGGCTTCCGCGCTGAACATGCGCGTTGGCATGGACGGTGCCTGATTGCTAATAGTGGTCGATATGGACATCTTAAGGAATACTTTCACTGTTTAAGGATATCTTGACGTTGCGAAAGCCAAAATGTGTTTGATGTCTGTTTGTTGACAGGACACATTTTTATACTGCCCTACTAATTAGGAGGTAAGTAAGCTCGCTGACTAAGAAGGGTCGTAATTAAAGCGTTGTTTTCGTAACTACGAATCCATCGATCGTTATCTAATTGTGAATTTTGGTGCGAACTAATGACAATTTGATGCGTAATTATCATTTTCGTTTTGGATTATGTCAATAAATGAAACGATTATTGTATTTGAATATATGTCGTTTTAATTTTTAATATTTCATAGGTACCTACCTACATATTGATTAGGTATTGATGGAAATTTTATTACATTGACATACTTTGTTAAAGTTATAATAATTTTATCCATTTTAATAACATCACAAAACTGATATATTATTTCCATCAGTACCTAAATTTTTTTTTGGTCATCGCAATCCCAGAATATATGATCACCTTTAAAAGTTTAAAATATATACTTAAGTATATTTAAAAGAAAGTAGGTATTACATTTTTTTGATTTTTGGGTTATCATTATAATAAGAAAATGTGAGTAGCATTGGTTTTCTTATTTTATTTGAAGTAAACATAGGTACTATAGTTTCAATCAGGACCACTTTCATGATGAATTATGTTTACTTCAACATAATTATCAAGGTTTTTATAAAGGTAACTTTTAATAGCATGTACCGTATAGATGAACTCCGAGTTTGCAACTAACTGTATTACTGCAGACGGCAATGTTTTATGTGACTTTTAATTACAAATCTAATGAACGTCATAAGCACAATCACATTACGATACAATTTATAGTTTGGTGCCGTTATTACGAGTTATTGCTAATATTGTTGTTCTTCAATTTTAATGACAAATTTAAGACCATTAAGCGTTTTATTTATTGTCATGAATACATTTAAGTTCCAACATATTTTTTTGTATAATAATGTTTCCGTAATTTCCCCCTATACTTACAAATTTTAAGTACAGTATGTAAGAATGCCATCTATCGGCGCCCACTTGAATTATTACAAAAGGCAAACCTACCGTAACTAGCTACCTTACTGAAACAGAGCTTCGAACACCATTACGCCACGCCATCTAATATAAAGAGCGTGGACAAAGATTTGTCTCATCCTACGGCAATATATTGTAATTATACTTGTATTCATCCTAATATATGTAATGGCATTTAAATGTTATATTATAATGTAAAGTCTAAGCTGCATTAAGTAAGACACAGAAACCGTTTTCAAACCGTGCCTCTATACATTTTAGAGAGGAGAGAATTCATGAGATGGCGTTACGGTTCGGTCTACGCAAATCTTTTGTTAAATTTCTATTCAAGTTTATGTGCTAGATCTGCTCAACAATAACATAAAGAAGATGTATAGTATCCATGTGTGTGTACGCCTATATCCGATACATATCTACATAAATATCTATATAATAGATAAGTACCTACTTAAGTTAAAGACTCATGTATGTATATTTAAAAATATTTTAGTAAACGGCTTATATTACAGATAATTTCGACCCGTGGTCACGACCATATTTTTAATCGAAACATTATGTGATTGAAATCCATTGTTAAAATTATGTCACGATGGATTTCAATGTAGTAAAAAAAATTTTGACGACCCGGATGGCGTAATGGTTAACACGCCGGATCACCGTTCCGAGGGTACTGGGTTCGTTTCCCAGCAAGGCGGAAATTTGAATGATGAATTTAAATTTCCGTTCTTGGTCTGGGTGTGTGTTCTTGTCTTGTGTGTTGTCCATGGCACCCATGACACAGGGAATCCTAGTGTGGGGCTATGAGTGTGTAGCGTTATAATGTAAAACCTGATATAAATGTATAGTGGTATCCTAGTGGCAATCGAGTGGTGTCGATGGTCCCCGCGGCGGAGCGGGACGCGGCAGATGCGCCGCCGGTTGTGATTGTCTTGCTCGATGATTGATGATCTCCGACGGCTGCGGAGTAGGGCTGCGACAACACGCCGTTTATACTTTATATTTAACTTTTTTTAGTTTTTTAATGTTACTGGCCTGCTTTGTAAACCATAGAATGCGAGGTGTCTGCAGTATTTTACCTACTTGCTTTATTAAAGGGTAATAAGGATGGGTATTGTTGAGATAATTAGAATCACATGTGACAGGACCGGAATAGAATGCAGATCAAGTATTGAGTAGGCATTTCAAAAAATATATAATAATTATTGAAAATAATTATTATCATGCGTTCAAGCACAATTTTGTAAGCAAGTAGAATTTAGGTAATCGTGGGATAAGGTTTAAAATGACAATAACAGCACATTATTTCCAATATTACTTTGTGCTACAAATAATGAAACTAAGTTTGATATGATTTGAAAATAACTCATGCATAACATAAAGTGATATCAAAATGAATAAGTATTTTCTATTCTCTCAATTTGTAAAACTCACAACAAAAGAATTAGTGGCGAACTCTATTCTCGCAATGCTGTTTATTATATTAAGCTACATTAAAAAAACAATATAAGCTGTTAATAATCCTGTAGTCTGATCTCTGCAAAGATAAACAAATAGAAAAAAACTTACCACAACAAATACCAAAAGGATGTAATCTAATATCTCATGATAGCCACAAACTGTACCGTAAAGATTCGTAAACAAGGTGATTAGTGTCTTTATGTACAAATGTGATAACAAAATCTACTACAAACAATAAATACAATAAAAAGCGAGTGTAAACATCTGAAATGGATGTAAACAACACAAGCTCGGTGTAGCAAGACACGGATAATCCCTTATCCCATTGTTGGGGTGATTGACAGGTCCTTTCGGTGTCTTCCGCTTTTGCAGATTCTCGAATTTAATATATAGATACCTACGAGTAAATAAACATTTCATTTTTGTATTAGGTACATTGTTTTTTATTTACGTTTATTTTGTTGTCATTATTAGATAGTATTTCTATGATTATAGTTTATATTGAAAGTCCCCAAAATGTAAATCATTTTAAATATTCGATGAATATTTTTTACTTAATGGCCATATCCACTTTCCGAATTAAAATAATAATAATGTTCGTCCAGCAAATAATTAAGTAATGAAAATAATGCAGGAATTATTAAATGTACTTACGTAATTATTAGTTATTGTCAGAATGTTATAAGGATAACCAGTAACAAGCTAAAGCTAAGTATATTAAATCATATTTCACCTATAACACTTAAACCAATAACCCCACCTATAACTACATAAATAGTGTATTTGTGTACAGGAAATATTTAAGAAAAAATGAATAAGGGGTCTTTATAATATATCTAATAAAGTAAGTAGGTACTTTAATAGAAGCTAAAGTGATTATTTTGTCTGTCTGTATGTTTGTACGCGCAGCACACAAAAACTACTAAATGAGATTTGATGTGGTTTTCACAGTTGTAAGGCTGCAATTCTTACTTTAAAACTAGCCCATGTTTCAATAGTTAATATTTGTAAATGTTAAGGTTCCCAAAGCGAAGCGAGAGCGGATTCACAATTATTTTAAAATAAAATTAAGGCGAAATATATAGGTGTCAGCCCTATTCCACTATTCAACTCACGTTTATTCAATATAAGCAAACTCAAGCGTAGGCCACAGTAAAAGTACTTTGCCCAAATATTCTACATTCGTCAACCGCCGCGCCGTGATTTCAATGTTTCGCGGAATACATTTATATTATTTATACAGTTGCAAAATTTAATGCGGAATACTATGAAATAGCTATACAAGATTTAGGATCATAATCTATTTATTTGTCTCGCCTCTATTCTGTTTGTAGCCTATCACAAAGTCCAATAATGGGTTAACAGTCTTCGCACACCGTCAACAATATTATAAAGAACCCTTACGTATGATTTACTTATATTTTTTCTTTGGTTATATCAAGAAATAAGGATAAAATAGATCCATCTTTTCCAAAACCTGAGCGTGCTACATCCACTCTAAAATCCCTGCAACTAAAAGTAATTTTAAACCAGCGCTCAAAAATTATAATGTAATGTAGGTATTTGGAATACGTTTCACGCTCAATACCATACAATACAACTTCCTCAATATATCGATACTAGTACTGTGCTGCATCGAACCCTATATTCTCAAGCATTATTAAGGACAGAACGCGTATATCGCTCGGCCGCGCCTTGCACCATCCGCTGTTGTCCTACGCCATATCGCTATTCCGTCGAACCCGTCATATCTTTTATATTTTTTCATCAATGTCACACGTGACGCCCGAATGTCATTTTCATACGACGGAAAAAATGTTTATTAAGACGCGCACGCCGCGATATTACAATTTTCCACTAGTGAAATATGGAAAGCGATTTTTTACGAGAAAATAACAAGGTGAATACGGCGCTGGGATTAAAAGTCGCGTCTAAGAGAGGGTTTAGGGCGATTTATTAAAAATGTTGCTTATGTAAGAGTAACTGCCGACGAAGCGACATTTTTACTTCTTACCCGTTACGCTCCCTTGGTTCATATTTTATTATTTCTCTTATTTGATTACTCTCCTTATATCTTATTGCTAACGTACTTTGTCCTTGTCATTGCAGTCATTCGGATTAGCACTTATCGCCTTTAGCCACATGTCCTTATTATATTTACTTTAGTTTTTATTCCGGCTGCTTTTATTCTTATAAAAGTTATCATTATTGCATAAATTATACTGACAGTATTCCCTGTGTCGTGAGTGGCATGGTCAATACAAAATAGGAAACATCACAATTCACAAACCAGCGACGGCAAAGTCAAACACTCATAACTTGAGAACCAACCTTTCTTTATTTGCCACATAAATGTCTGCCCCAGCCAGGAATCGAAGTTGGGACTCCTCAGCTCGCACGCGGCGTCAATACAAACTGGGCTAGGGATCATCTGTACGAATGTACATAATTATATCAAATTAATCTGAATCTTAAATAAGTACCTATTTACATACTGCTTTCGATATTGCTTATCATTAAAACTGACATTTGGTAAGTATAATTATGGATATTAGGATAAATAATGTGTAATAATATAATACTTAACTGATCTAATTTTGAAACACGAATCTATTTAAATTTTAAACATTGTAACTTCTAAAACTTTAAACTTTAAACCTATAAAATAAGTTAAGTAATTCTAGATACAAATAAAGCGTGGCGTGCACCAAAAAAACGTTTTTTTTTTTTATTGAAAAGCTACAAAACGACCTCAAAATTTTTGGAATAACCTGAAAAGCCCTCCCATTATAATATTTTTTCTATTCTATCCACAACATGCGCAAGGAATAATCCATAATATCATTATAACCTCTGCGTTTGACAAATGAGTACCATTATTTTGACACGATGGTGCCGCGGCGCTGACGCCGTGTCAACACGCTGTTGTCTTCTGTTTTATTAAACCCACCCCTGCCTTATATTGGTTCCGGGAACGATCACTTCACTATGCAGGTATTATTGCATTAATATAACTAGCTTTTGATAGCTTATCACAGTTTAAGTGAATAGTGATATGCTTACTGTACACGCCAATAATAAATAAATCTAATACCTTTAAACGGACAATTCTTGTATAATATATAGGTATAACTATCTACTTATTCTTAATCTCGCAAACGACTCCAACGTGTTCTATGAAATTTAGTACGCAGGTGGTTTGCAGGCCAATAAAGCGATCTAGCTAGGTTTCATGTTTTAGAACCGTGTTTTCAGGCAATGAACAACTGCTACAATATCATTAGAATACGGAGGTAAATTTCGCCACCATCTACAAGGGAAATCGGGCGGTCCCGAAACCAGAAGAACCCGTTTCGAATCCATATGTAAAAAAATACCGAGCAAAGCTTGGTCATCAAGGTACTAGAAACATTATTTATGTATCTTTCAACACATGCTAAATTAATTACGATTTACAACACATGATAAAACTCAAAACTTTAGGGTAACGTTACACGAAATATATTAAAAGAAAAAATAAATTATTAATATTAGTTGTTTAATTGACGACTTTAAATAAGACGACAGAGATATTAAGACAACGAGTTTAAATTTCAGTTCTCAATCTGGGTAGGTCTTCTTGTCTTTGAGTGTTATCCATGGCACCCACGACACAGGGAATCCTAGTGTGTGTAGTGAAACACACGCTAGTTGGTTTGAGGCACCAGTCTCTTCGGAGGCGTGGGTTCGAATCCCACCGCTGCCACCATGTAGTGAAACACACGCTAGTTGGTTTAAGATTGTTTTTATTAATTTAGAATGTGGTGCTATGAAAAGTAATATATTTATTATTTATTGATTCCGTATCACTTATGTATATTTAGCAGCAGCCCATAATTTAGCAGTAAACTGCAATTTTTAATTCAAATAATAGCAATTCCTAATTTACTAAAATCAGCTATTCTTTATGCCCCAATGTTACGATGCAGTGTAAGTTTTATAAGTAATTACTTTTAGGTGAGTACGCTATTAGATTTTTTAAATATTAAAACATTAATATATAAATAAAATACCGATTTCTAGTCGTTCATACTTTAATGATAAATCACTGCGTAATACTTAGTTGCAAGTATCCCCAAAAACAATTTATAAATAATATAATAATTAACCTACCTTCTTCGAACTAGTAGACTGCAAGTTAGACCTCATTACAACTTAATAATTACTCATTATAATTAGATTGTAATCGACTATAATTATCGTGTATTAGTTTAAGTGATGTCATTTCATTAATGAAAGTAATTTATTCATCGTAATTCATTAAATAATGCATAACAAATGGCTACATATTTATTGGAATGATTCAACTACATCGCACATTACTTACATAATTGATGTACCTACCTACATAATATAATGATGTGCAATCATTCTTATTGAGTTATTTTTTGTTTACAACTTATGAATTTATTATGTTATTAACAATAATTCATTATAAACTAATCATTAATTACATAAATTATTCAATACACAGATTAAACCGACGTACCTATTACCAAAAGTCCGTGACTGTAAAAAAATACACTTCGCCCTATTTGTATGTTGTGCAGACACGAATCCAAAATTATAGTCATAGTAGGTACTATGTCGCATACGCTTGCTTAGGCTGGAGTTCGATCTTGGATCACCACACTGAACTTGACTGATTAAGTTCACTTCAATTTTATATATTGTTTCTCTCCCATACAGCAATGACTAGCCATGTCACAAAGTAAATTTAAGTGTAGCACACTTGATTTGCTGTCCCGCTAAGGTTTTCGCTACAGATAATAATAATGATAATATTTTGGTGCCTCGGGAGGAAATACATAGAGATGATATTAAAAGTTACAACATTTACCTATAAAAGTCGATTTATTACTTATATTTTTTAGTTTGTAATTTGTAATGTGTAAAAATTTGAGGGTTCCCCTGGATTTCCCAAGATCATCAGATCCTAACTTGGTGGCAGTAAAACCACCTCGGAAGTAAAAAATCAAAATCGGTTCACAAATGGTGGAGAAATCGCTAGACATACATAAAAGAAATATAGTCGTCGAACATAATTATAATCTCCTCCTTTTTTTTATGTCGGTTAAATATGATAAAAGCATGTTTAGTACTGCAGGTATTTGTAGGTATCTATCAAGTTTAGAAATGTGTGCATACCTATCCATTGATAAACAAATAATACATATAATTACGTGCTTACACAATGCAACGTAGCTGCTATAGAAAAAGCTACATAATAAAATTGGTTCTAACAAATAGTAACAAGAGTGAAAATCAAACACAGTAGAATCAACTGTGCCATACAAGTGAGCAGCTCTATATAGATCCTGCATCGATGATTAGTATCCTTGTAAACCGTCGAGCTCTCCTCGTGATAAATAGTCAAGCTCTGGCGATAGGCCAACCTCGCGGAATAATCAAATTTTATACTCCACACTGGCTCCAACCTCCATACAGCCATGCCGTGTCTTTTATGGATTTTATCCCCCTAACAAGATGCTCGGGTTTCGTTGCGGTCGCTTGAATTAAACCGTCGTTGATAAAGCCCTTTGGCGCGGATGCTATTTCCTGTTGAGCCAAAGATAACGCCAGAGGAAGATAAATAAGCCTTCTGCTTATTTAGTTGACGTGAGCGAGGAATATGGATAGAAATTTTGTTTACACCCGCTTGTTGGGCATAAGTGAGTTGGCGATCCTTTTCTTAGAAAAGTATTTGGATAGCATCGATAAATAAAATTGTAGGAAGAAACTACAAACTTAAACTAAGTAGAAACATCACGGATGATGATGTGTTTATTTCCAAACAGAAGTTCACTGCGTCGATGTTCGCTAACAATCTTTATAAATAAACCGAACCCATTGCCTATTCATGACGGGCAGAATTCACCCCCTCCCCGTCCGCGCACCCCCGTATCAAACAAGCCCCTTCATGTCAAATACTCCGCGCCCCGCGTCTGTCAAACTCTTCGCCAGCGTTTGACAGGGATCCTCCCTAGCCCGCGGGGTGGAGAGCCACCTTGCAATCTACGCGACCGTTCCAAATTGCACCTTATTTGTATATACCTAAAGTTTAATTTTATTGTTCTGAATCGAGTACTCCCCCGCAGGCCGCGCGGCTGTCAGGAGTCTAGGTGCAGGCGCCACGTCGAATGATGGATGACGTCAGGGAAGGTCGGCAGCATCACGCGTCATTCATGTGTACACAGGCGTAAGGGATACGTTTTTCGCGTGACGATATAATATCGGTGATATGCAAATTTGCTGTCGGGCTCCCGTCGAACTGACGCGATCCTATAGAGAATGCCCGTCGAGATTAACATGCATTTGTCTATTATTTAGAATTTACGTTATAATTACGTTTTGTAAATTGCCAGTAATATCAGAAAAAACAATAAAATTGTAATTATGTATTTAAATCTAGTGAAGTGAGGGTTTGCTAATTGTTCACTTTTTGTATGGGTAGAATATGCTGAAACATTTTTATCCTACACTAGTTGTCCCGGCGTAAAGCGGTACGACCGCTTTATAATTAAAAAATGTTTTGGTGATATATCGACAGCGACGCCACCTATCGGGTCCAATTGTGAATCTAAACCATTCTCGGATCCACCTGAAGACACACAAAAAATTTCAACCAAATCGGTCAAGCCGTTTAGGAGGAGTTCAGTGACATACACACTCACACTCGAATTATATAATTACTAGTGGTCCCAGCGTACTTCGTACCGCTTTATAATTAAAAAATGTTTTAGTGATATATCGACAGCAACGCCACCTACCGGGTCCAATTGTGAATCTAAACCATTCTCGGATCCACCTGAAGACACACAAAAAATTTCAACCAAATCGGTCAAGCCGTTTAGGAGGAGTTCAGTCACATACACACGAACACAAGAAATATATATATTAAGATATTAAGATGGATCAGACAACACGGAAGCATAAAGCTGAAAATGAGTGATGAAAACAATATTACATCTCTTACTTAACCATTAAATAATAATTTAAATTTTCAATTAAAGAAAAATAAAAAGTGCGATTTACAAATGCAACAGTTTCTGACTACATACAAGGGTCTATTAAAAATAATTTGTTTGCAACGCAAAAGCGCCACTTATTAAAGTATCTATTTGTGTAATAGTGACTCAATTCGTGTGGGGAGTTCGCCCCCTTCGCGGGCCGACTTGTTTCTCTAATGTATACTTTATGAAAATTAAATATTTCACTCGCAGCGGCTTTGAGATGTTCCGCGGAGTGGGGATTACAACAAATTTGCATTATTTAATGGATATTGTGCGTGAGGATTTGTCACGAAGTTCACTTGTTTAGTTCACGATGTGCCGCTCTGTTTTGCTGATTTTGATTGATCGCCCGCTTCCAGTTTTGTATCGAATTTAAACGCCTCAACAAACATTAAATTTCAAACTCAAATAGTTGTTGAGGATTACGTGAAGTTTTCAAAGTTGTTCAGGTTTTAAGAGCGCCCACGGCAGTTTCAGAGTTGCTAGTTCGAGCTCGTAGCATCGCTAGCTCGGTGAAACTGTTCGTCGTTCTTTATTTTTCCCTACTTTATTTTTTCATGAATAAAACAACAGATTTCTACTTCCGCCGCGTAACTTCTCTCTCCCACCTTCGATTTATTCGTCGGATAAAGAAAACTTCCTTTAAAAATGTAAGAAAAGTTCCCTTTAATATTTTCCGTCTGTTAGCTATCTCGCGGCTTGCCGTTCATATTATGCGCATTTAAAATTATGTTTTTATTTCGTCCTCAATGGTTTAAGGTCGCCGGATTTTCCTTGATTCACATGTATACCTGCCTATTAACATAAAATTTGAGATTCAACCAATTCAATTCATTTATATTTCCGTCTACAATAATCTTAGCTAGTTTTGTTCCGCAACTATTCGAGTTGAACGTACAATGTTCAAGGCAGTATTATCCTTGAATCATCACTTTAGTTACGCTTTTGCAATGTTCAACCGTCATGCTGTGGTTTACGCACAGTCAGAGCTCATTTGTAATTCTAATGTTTGTATGATAAGAGCACAAAAACTGCAAACTAAATATATATAAAATAATTCTTAGTGCTTACAATTCCATGATATAGATTTAGTAATGATTACATACATAGGTTATGGCTTTGACTAGATAATAATTAAACCTATGTTTGTCAACTCACTGATGTAGGTACTTGGTGTAATACAATTTATCAAATACTGTATTTTATGTGTATAAAAAATTTATGTGTAAATCGCTCTCTAATGGTATAGAATTCCGTATTTTAAAAGCATCCAGGTAAATTTTGAGCAGAAGACAGGAAATTTAAAATTTTTATTAGTTTTTTATGTTTTTTCAATAAAGTATGGGTTTGAAATAAAACGAATAATTAATAAGTAATACAAATTTTAAAATACGTCACTGTTAAAGTAAATGCTTATAAAACAAAGCGGCGTAAGTAATGTAACAATAATAAACCGTCACATCGGTTAGCGCGATTGTATCGGCAATCTATCAAACGGGGAGCGAGGCTCACTGTGACACTAAACTTGTTACCTACACTGGAGGCCAACACTAGCAATTTAAATTGAACCTTATCGAGGCCAAGACCTTCAATCCTTGTCGTCTTTTATAAAAAATGAGGTTCAATATTTTATTTATTATTTATTTAAGTATTTCACTCTTTGTTGAAAAAGCTAAAGCTAAGAATTCTTCGTTTGACCGCGCTTCGTTTATCATGCAAATGTTAACAAGTACCTTACAACCGCGCCCGGCCGCCCGCCTATGATTATTTATTTTACTCGTATTTTTAGCTTCAATATTTCATGTTTAAACATTTAGGTGTACTCGTAGGACATGTGTCCTTGTTCATAAAAACCCCAACTCAAAGGAGTAGTGTTTGTGTGTTCGCTTCCACATTCACAGACTGACATTATTTTATTCAATGGTATTTGCACACATAGATACACATGTATAAATAGCATGTTCTTTGACCCGATTTCTCAAAATAGAGATATTTTGAGAATCGTGGATATCTATGCGGTATAGTAAGAAACTTTTATGTGAAGGAAATTTGAGTAAGTATTTAAGGTAATTATTGATGTATGATATAGAAAAATATTTTAAAGAAAATTTTATTACCATTTGCTCACTTGTTCTTATCGTTCTATCAATAAGCAACCTTAAAATTTCACTCTTCAGAACTTTTTCAATTTCCATTTCACCATTGAGTCTTTTGGAATCTCAAAAACATTTTTTATGGGTTTAAGATCAAAGGGTTTAAGATAACAAAGGAGCATGCAGTAGTGGTCTAAGATCCCTCCATAGAAGGACCTTCACCCATCGCGTTACGGGATGAAAGTTACTTTTATATAAAATTTGATGTGTAAAAAAACTTATTCAGAGAAGGTTGCCTAAAAATTTTGATGCAAAGTGCGATAAATTAGTAATTAAAAAAAATTTTTTTTCTTTAAATTACACTCATTCGCTTACGCAATAAATTGCATACTAATCGAAAGTATGTAGCTTATAGAGTATGTATACGCTGGGTTGACTACTTCTTTCCGGTGCAATCATTGGGTAGGCAGGCATATACAGGTAAGTCAATAGTAGTGATTTGCACCCATCCGCTTACGCGGTAAACCGTATACCAAAGTAAAGATAATTTTATTGCGAACATAATGATATAAGGTTGACTGCGAAAAATTGGTGCTGAATACGGGTTGTCGACTTTTAAAAATCTAAATATTCGTGCGAGTATCAAGTCGCAGTGCGGCAGAGAGGTCAGAGGAACGTATCCAGTGAGATAGAAAAGGACGCAACATATATAAATACATATAATGTATATTTATGGCGATATCGGACACACGTCACACGGTGACGTCACGAAGCCTGAATCACGCTATCGAAGTTTTCTACACCGCCCGCATATAATAAGTTCCAACAACGATCAGATGGGGCTTAACGAAAAGTATCAAACAGTTTTTTCGTCTGATCTTTTCAATAACGAAAAATGGACACCGTTCTAGAGTTCACAGCTAGTACCTATGTTTGGTATAAATAACTGTAATAGTGTGAATAGATAGAGATATCGAATTTTTTTAAAAAGTTATTCTTCAAAAGAAGACAGCGAAAAGTTAAAAAAAAAATCAAAAGTTTTGACTCAAATACTATACCATCGTGCTGGATATTACTACAAGAAAAATTAAAAGAACTATTTTTGTTAATTGTATGTGGTTTCATGCAACGGACCCTCAATGTGTTAAACTACAACCTGAAAACTGTGGTTGGTTTGTTGATGATTATCTAAAACCAACAGGATTCATTGGGGACCAAACTGTACAAGATTTTACTGAAATGACAGCAGAAGAAAATAGTGACGACTGTTCTGAACTTGGAGATACAATTTTTACTTCCGATCAATCAGACCTTGAATAATGAAAATTAATTAAAAAAAAAACGACATAATGTATTGTATATTAGTATTTCTAATAATTTTTTTTTGCAAAAAATCCAACTCTGTACTTAATATTCGTATTTTATGTTTTATTTTATTTTTGACAAAAAAAAAGAGATTGCCCCAACTGATCTTGCGGGTGGTGTAGAAAACTTCGATAGCGTGACTCAGGCTTCGTGACGTCACCGTGTGACGTGTGACCGACATCGCCACAAACATTATAATTATGTATTGGAACGAAGTTCCTTACGGCAGGCTTGGAGGGGATAGGTTTTGCTGCGGCGACCGAACTGAAAAATATGTGATAGTAAAACCGTAAGAAAAAATGCGTGGAATAAAAGAGTTAAATGAGACGTGCGCAGGCGCGACAGTAGCCGAAGGAACTTCGTTCCTACCTGGTGTCCCACGACACCAAATCATTTAGTTATTTATATATGTTGCGTCCTTTTCTATCTCACTGGATACGTTCCTCGGACCTCTCTGCCGCACTGCGATTGGATACTCGCACGAATATTTAGATTTTTAAAAGTCGACAACCCGTATTCAGCACCAATTTTTCGCAGTCAACCTTATATCATTATGTTCGCAATAAAATTATCTTTACTTTGGTATACGGTTTACCGCGTAAGCGGATGGGTGCAAATCACTACTATTGACTTACCTGTATATGCCTGCCTACCCAATGATTGCACCGGAAAGAAGTAGTCAACCCAGCGTATACATACTCTATAAGCTACATACTTTCGATTAGTATGCAATTTATTGCGTAAGCGAATGAGTGTAATTTAAAGAAAAAAAAATTTTTTTAATTACTAATTTATCGCACTTTGCATCAAAATTTTTAGGCAACCTTCTCTGAATAAGTTTTTTTACACATCAAATTTTATATAAAAGTAACTTTCATCCCGTAACGCGATGGGTGAAGGTCCTTCTATGGAGGGATCTCCTACTATAGGTATGAGGAATGGGGCAGGGACTGTTAGTGATAGTAATTTCTGTTAGTTGTAGTCGGAAATAGTCCAGTTAGTAATTTGTTAGTAGAGTTTATTTATTTATTATTTATTTTGTAACACCTTAAACTAGGATAGGATATACCTACAAGGGCAAAAACTTAATGCCTGAATGCGTTCTATACCAGTCAGCCCTGGGTGGATATAGAAAAGGCACATGGTAGGTGTTAAAAAAATAGAGAAATATGAAAGAAAAAATGTTCTAATCCGGTTACAGAAGTGATTTTTACCTTTGAGGACTTAGATGATAGCTTCTAAAAAAGTGTAACCGAAATACAGCTGTTAAAACAACCATTAAACCTTAGAAATGGTACAAGGTACCGTGGCGGGCGCTTATACTATCCCGGGCAAACTATAAAAGCTTATAATTAGGTTCCGTTTAGGCTTTACCTCGTAGGTATCTATTCGTAGTCACGTTTGCCATATAATGTGTATTTTGAAATAACAGAATAGACCTATTACATCGGATCAATACCATCGGTGATCCATCAAGCTCTAAAGAAGTGGCTTGTTCTATACAATAAAAGTAATTTAAATTTAAGCCCTTCGCAACCCGGGATCATATCGATAGGGATTTATTCCGGGTCCACAGTTCCGTACACCCCTCGATGTTAAAAAAAAAACAGATAATTCTTTGTTTACTGCGCTCTTATTATTATCCAGTTCCTTTAGTAAACCATGCATGTATAATTTTATCAATTGTTAGTTGACGTAATTGGTTCATCCGTGTTAATTAACTAAATAAATAAATAAATAAATAAATAAAATGCTGTGGTGGTGTATCACAGACGTCAAGTGTTAATAGAAGCTGTATGTCTTCTCGCCCAAAACAATATCAAATACGTTTTAGACGATTTAAATAATTAAATGTCAACTTTCGTTATTTCTTTGTCAACGCACGGCGATGAAGCTGCAGTAGCCATGTGAAGGTAAGAGACTGCATGAGAGGCGTCACTGTCCCATTGTTTCCCATAATCGGTTATGGTAACTTATCTACTTGTATAGCTTCCGAACTACAGTATAGAGTAATATAAATTTTAATTACATACATACAATCCAATTTTGAAATCTTATTTAAAGCAAAGATGCAAATCTTCTTTACCTATTGCCTAACCCCTGGTGAATTTTAAAACATCCGGCCTTTACTTCTACATTGTAAAAGAAACTTGTGCAACAACATTTTTGCTATCTACTAGCCCCAAGGGTTTGGGCCGGGCGTTAATGTGCGTTAATGTGACAGTCAGTCACTTTTATTTTTATTACCTAGTTATAATTGTTGCTCAGGTTATTACTGCAATTTATAATTAAAAATAATACAATTCTTCAAATGTATGCGTTACCCGTTTGAAGGTGTGTTATATACCAGTAATGGTTTTCTGTTCGAAAAGAGTTTCATAAATATTCATGTTTGGTATTAGCATGCGGGAAGCTCGGATCCCGCGGCTGCGGCGGTGTGCGCTTGTCATTATTTCGCCATTTGTAACAAAAACATCGCGCACCTTCGCGCTGCTCCTTCGCACACACGGACTGCAACGTAATATCAATATTTATATTATAAACATGTTTATAGATAGTAGGAAACGCTCATAGTTCGTTCAGGTGAATATTGCTCGGATACGATATTGTCTCAGTGGCGAAGGCTAAACATTAAATATGTAAATGCGATCAGTATTTACCACAGATTTGAACTTAAAATTAAAAGTGAAATAATTAGTGAGTAATTTTGTAAATCAAAAGTTACAATTTTTGTTCTAGAATTTTAGAATGTAGGTAATTTAGTGAAATTATTATAATTTTGTAAATCAAAAGTTACAATTTATGTTCTACACTTTTAGAATGTAATTTATCCGTACACAAATCGTTATGTAAGTGTTTGAGATTTTCTACATTTCGAAAAATATGTGTTTAAATCACACGTGTTAGAAGTCAAAAAGTTTTCATTTCAAAAAAAAACGAATTTTGTCAATCCAAATATTGATGTTTTGCTTTTCTTACGTAAGCCGCCATTTTGCCGACGCTCTCTCAGTGTTTTACAATTCTCAGTGTTTTAAGTTAGGACACTTGTTTATTTAACGTTATAGTTAATTTTACGTGTTCGTGATTAAACTAACGGGAACGTTTTTCCCAACGTATTGTCCGTTCGCTCCGGTCCCCTCCGTGCGTTGCGTGGCTGCCCCCTGCCCCATCTTCCTCATTGTTTTAATTTCACTTGAATCACTAATTGCCGGGGAAGAAGCATTTTAGATTTTCCCGCAAACGTTTTTAAGAACCACCTCATTGCATTTTAAAAGAAAGGATTATAATTTCTTTCGCCCTTTTCTTGTGGGCGTGGCGCGTCTTTTATTAATTCCGTTGGAAGCGGTCTTTGAAATAAATTTAAGCGACTCTTCTATTTCTTACTCCTAATCGTGCATATCTAAATTTCTAGAAGCTAATACAGAAATTCTGTTTGTCCAGTTTCAATTGAAAATCTCGAACATCACATCCTATTTTTTTCTTCAACTACTTAATGATAGTAATAGTATAGTAATAGTAATAGTAAACGTATAAATATGGTCCTTCGAGTCACTTAAGAAAAGCATTTGCATGAGGATTGAACTTGATTTAAATGGACCATGAATTCTGTATCTCAAGTGTATGTCTATTGAAATCCACATTCTATGTATTATTTGAACATCAATGGTTTTACCGTATAATGTCCTAATCCGTAACCACCAATAGGACTTAAACGCAACGCTTAATGAATAATTATTGTGAGATTTTAAGATTCTAACGTCACAAAGTATACTCAAAACTGAACCCTGCTTGTAAGAGAAGGGGAATTGAGAAGAATAAATTCAGACGGAGAGAGAGAATGAAAAGAAAAATACAATCCGTTTTAAAGAGATGGGAGAGAGAAAAATGAGGAACACAATATTAGAGAAACGACAATACACAAGTATTATTAGATATTCCGACGTCATCACGTCATCGCAGAATTCTTGTAGCGTTCATAAATTTCTCATGCTCAAATCTAGAGCGTTACCCTTATCTTGAAACAGCTCAATTGGCATTGTATGTTATACTGCTCCTGTATCGAATTGTCGCTTGTAGCGTATTATACGAGGTGATTTTTTCATTCACAGGCATTCGATTCTCATTACAAATATGTAATTAAAAAGGGTGCTTAAAATTTGATGTAATTATCCATTACAAACCCATAATGTGAACAGACTGAGCGCGCAGTATAAACTACTCAACTAAATGTCATTAACCTCCGCCTCTTGGCCTTCGACCGGTTGGTAGCCGTAGCGCACAGCTGATGTCCATACATCCGAGTATTTTAACATAATTTTGATTGTCATTTTTGAAATAATTCGTTATGTAGGTATACATAGGTATAGGTAGGTTCTTTGAACTAAATTTTATGATTCACAATGAGGGTAATCGTCAAAATTACATATTTAGAACGTTTTGTAATTTAATTATCACTTGCTAAGTGAAAGAAATCATCGTAAGGAAAGAAAATTCTCCATCATTATACTCAAAGGTGTGTGATGTATGCCAATCCGCAATTGGCAAGCGTGGTGGACTATGGCCTGTAACCCTCACATTGTGAGAGGAGACCCGTGCCCTGCATTGGGACAGTTATGGGTTGCGATGATGAATCACATAATAATCTGTGCCGGAACCGGTCCTCAAAGACAGGTATCCCCACACTGTAGACAGAGTCACTAACAACTGAATCTAAAAGTAGATAAATAGAAAAAAAACTTAATTATTGCTAAACAGCTCAGACTATTCAGATAAATTATACGCAACGCAATTAGAAGTAGAAACAATAGACGGCTTTATCGCTACATAGAATTTCAATGTAACCCATCAAAGGGATTTTATATGTAATAATTTCTAATGTGTCTGTTACTCTGTGTAACAATAAATTCTTTAACCTTAATATTAAATTAAACTCACGCGCCAAACCAACTCGGGAACAGTAAGATGTCATCGGTCGAGTGGTAACGTCATTTATCACGCGCGCAACGCCGCGGGCCGCAGCGCGAGCACTCCGCTCCACAAGCGCATTGCATACGTGTATTTAAATAAATTACACTTTAAACTTAATCATTAACAATAAAAAAATATTTTATAATGTATTTCCCAAATAGGTAAAGTGCTAATATATTTCTAGGTTATGAGTTATGGTGTTACTATAATCGGATTAAAAGCAAAGTGATGATTTTAAGTAACGTTATGTTACTGTACCAATACGGTGGACTATCGAACAAGAGAGCCTGGGTTCAAATCCTGAAGGCACCTCTAGTTAAAAAAATTATGTGCGTGCGAAATTAAATTACCTACAAACCTGAGAGTTTTCCATAAGGTTCTCAAAGGCGTGTGATGTCTGCTATTACGCATTTGGCCACCATAGTGGACAACAGACCCGTCACATAAGAAGAGACCCGAGTCCAGCAGTAGGGCAGTTATCGGCTACGATGATAACTACTATAGTTAAAGAAATGCTACTCAATAAGGAAAAAAGGTAGCCCTTTTTATTCTTCCATAATTTTAGCAACTTCTATGATATGGTAATTGATTGGTCGTAGTTTTACACATTTTTACTGTTAGACAATCTCGTTTAAAGCAGTACAGCTTGTGCCAGGCTTATTATAATCTTATCTGAGCTACCCGCTTACTACCCGTTATCGATTTTTATCAAACAGTTACAAAGTTTTCTAAAAAGAGGTTGCCTTAACTAGTTATAAATACCAACATGTCTGTAAGAATTTCCACTTGTTTGAGACGGATAGACCGGCAATAGTTGCATAAGCATGTTATTTTGGTCTCTACAATCTAAAGCCTTTTATCATTAAAATTTCCAAAAAATATATTTGACTTTGTTACAATTTTATTATGCAAATAGGTAATTCTTTTGAGTGAATAAAAATAAAAAATAATCATTAAACTCGTAATAACTACATTAATGTAATAGTTACAATATAATAAGTCGTATCAAAACGAGTGTAAACTGTTATGATAAAGACAGCAATGACTGTTTTAATGAGAGTATTGCATAACCGGTGTATCTACTTTTATCCAAACATCATTACGACCGGTAGTGGGCGCTAGTTGGTTGATTGTTATCTGAGATTTTTATCGCAAAACCACTGTATCATTGTGAGATAATAAAGCCGAATGACAACGTATTATTCGCGGTTATTCATTTCTCACGAAGGCCCGTTCGATTGAAGCAATCTCAGCGGGACTCCAGAATTTTCGCGAAAGGGATTCGAGTACAATTGGATTTTTGGTTGGGAAACCGGAATAATACAACGGGTATCGTTCTGAAATCTCTGATTTGAATCGTTTCAACGAGGCTTTGGTGGGAATTGGGACGGTATTTTTCGCCTTTCGCCAGTCACGCTGAGGTGCCCGACAACCCCCGGATCAGATAGGTATAGCGCTTCGTGGATAATCAGATATAATGACGCGAACAAAATTTACAAAATTTCTTTACAAAATTCATAGTTCAACTCTTATTAACTCATATATAACTAGTAACAATCCCAGTCCCAATTGGAGCCTTGTTTTGGGTCGGTCATAATTGTCATGAGTGGCAGCGAAAGGGTGTTGCTGCATGCTGGTTTGCTATCTTTCATAAAAATAACTGACGTTATGATAATTATATTATCTTTTATAATAAAATAAGAAGGAATCTTTGATGGTAAATCGCAATAACAACAGTATAACCACTGGCAATAATATTGCCATTACATGACTGGGATTGTTACTAGTTATATTTTATTATCCTTAATATAAATTAAAAAACAAACAGATACATTTTTTACTAATAACATCGCTTTTTCGGTGGTGATAAACCAGTAGAGAATAGAAACTTCTATAGTATCGTTGTGATTTGGAATTTGATGAAACGGAAATGACGCGCAAATGAAGTGAAACGGAAATGAAAAAGAGACAGACGCATTTTAACGTGGGAGAAAATGATATAGGAAGCATCGCCAAAATGGCGGCTTACTAATTGGACTGACAGTATTCGTTTTTTTAACACTGTTCACTTCTAGCACGTGTGAATAGCAGACATTTTGTTTTTCTTTTCACCACTGACAACAAGCATTCCAAATCCATAGTTATTCAAAATGTCTATGTCTTCTCGTTCCGCGTGTGTATGCGCATTAGGTTTATCGTTTATCTATTTCCCTGTCGGCGGCTCACAAAGGGCTTCGCCGCACAAAGGGAACATGTTAATGTGAGCGTATTACAGACATTTTTCGGTTTCCCGTCCGTTTTTCTTGTTTATATCCCTCAGCAGACATGTGTTTATAATAGAAATCTGTGTATTGATATTATTAACCACGCGTGAGGATATAGACAGGTACAATACTAACATAAATAGATTTAATTATGGGCTGTGGTTTTCACGACGAATTATACGATTTGAAAGCTACGAGTATTTACCTTTATTAGAACGTGTATTTAATTCCCTATTAGAAAATACAAATGAATATGTAGGTAAATCTTATAAGAGTATAATAAACAGATACAAGATAGGTAAATTAATTATTACATGTGTTAACAATATTAATTGTGACACTCTTAGAATAATGACTTAAAGAATGACAGTCTTCATACAAGCGCTCTTTAAAAAGTGAAGCACTAATTTTCTTTTTTCTTTTTTTTTATACATGTTTAATGGTTGCCAGGGAAGTGCAGTTTCCCGAAAGTGGGGAATGATTCGGCCGCTGATAAGAATTTGTTTTTAGCAATAATACCTACATAAATAGCTATGTGTGGTAAAGTATGGGTATGGTTATGTAAAATTGTTATATTACGAGAATGTTTATTTAAATATGAAACGAATACAAGAAAATATTAACACCAATTTTTTTTACCATTTATTTTTTTACATATCTTTTACGTATCTCAACATAAGCATGAACACAGGAACTTAGTATATTTTAATAACAGCATTGAGTAAAAAAGTTTTGTTCCAATATTAAATATACTCTGTGAAAAAACAAAAAACAATGGGCTTTGTTGATTTACTACTCTATGGACCATATTATATCTGTGAACTACTGTATCTGTGAAAACAACAATAAAATGAAGATGAAAATGACATTGACAATAGGCATGATATAATAATAACTAATAATAATAATTTAAATATTAATGGATATCTAACAACTTCAATAATTATAACAGGGACAGCATTTTCACGCAATCTACACGATCCAACCTGTGTAATGTACAGGTACAGGTAATGTACTTCATTATTAAAATGTTTTGAACATATTCGTGTATTTTTGGTTGGCTTCCAATATACTTCTCCACGACTAAGCCGTATATCACTCGTCACTTAAAATGGGAAAATTTATTTTCACAATTGGGCAACACTGAGTATTGAAACAAAACGTTTTTATTTAAACCTAATTAAATAAAAGATATTATGAAATATTGAAAGATTACCTGTGAAAAGTGATGTTATTACACTTCTTTTGTTTTTCAAATGTATTGTGACAAAATTTAACCGCACAAATCGTCATAATTATTTTTTTTCCGCGAGACATGTCTGGTGCGCATTGTCTTTGAACACTACGGAGCTGGCCGGCGTTTGGTGACATAAACTACTCACATTTATAGTTGTCAAAGTAGCCGCGCGGACTTCGTTTCTATATGTCATTATTCTAAGGTGACACTATATAAAATGGCTTTATAATACACTAGTAATCCTTCTTCTCTTCACTTTTGAAAACTTAACATAAAAGGGTCCTCACATTTTTGTAATGTTGTAGGTACTATCGATTTTTAAATATAATTATGTCTATGTAGCAAAAGCTTTATACCCCTTTTTAAAAAAATAATGCAGACGGAAAAGTATGAAATTCGTTTATTATTAAGTATGAAGAAATATTTTTAAAGTAAATTATCAATATGCAGTTGAAATACATCAAATGAATAAATAAAACATTACACCCACTAACATCTATAAGTTCTTTATGCACACTACGATGCAGTTGACGCGACGTGACATGATGTTTGAAATGTGTACGTTCATAATGTTAATGAAAAGTAACCCTTTGACGGAATTTGTTACAGTCGAGTTTCGAGTGCACAGCGGTTTCTAATTCATACAATGATATATTACAACTTATAATGTCATTGAATTCATATTAATGTCTAGGTAAGTGTATGTAGAGTTCGTCCCAAATAGTGAAATTATATTACAGCAGGTTAATTCCACAACTCTTTTACATATCTTTCGACAATTCAACGTACGGCATCACATCGGGAATGCCGTATGACTCATTGATATAATCAAAGAAATGTCCGCAGCGAACGCGCGGGTCTCGCAAAAGAACAGTAGTGGAGATTGCGTAGAAAGCCAATACCGTTAAGTTTATTCCATTATTCAAGTAAGATAGATACAAGCACACAGTTTGTTACTTACGCCACAGTGAAATAGAATCGGTAGGTTTGTATGAACTTTTTGAAGTTATGTTTCTTTAGCCCGATCCATGGTTGAAGTAAAAAATGCATTGTAGGTAAGTATGTGTGAGTTTAAATATGTGTATTGAGTACCTATAGGTACTTACTTTATTATTTTTAAATACCTATCTTTAAAAAACGAATCATTTAATTATAGGTATTAAGCACATCAAAGATATATGGGACTCAAACTTAACATAACTTAATTCAAAATCCAATAAGATTTTCTGTATAGATTTAAACTAATCTATGGTTCGTATTGGAACTTCTGTTGGATTAAATGCAATTCAAAGTGCTATTTCGAATCGGGGCAAATATAAAGATACTGGTAAAATTACATGTAGGCTACAACTACACCTACTACTGTCACGAACCAAATAGTATAATGGAATTATAATCAAGCTTAAGACCTTACTAAGACTTGTGAAACGGCATAAATAAACGCAACTGTATTATTAAGGCATAAAGCCTTTGTGTTAACTAGCTGTTTTACCGTTTACTATTCGAATGTCGAGTCGAGCGGCGCGCGGCACCACAAAGAGTGCGGGCGTGACCTCAGAGGCGTGAGAACGCAGTACCGCCTCGCCTTCAAACCTCCCTCGCCTCCCAACGAACCTCATGACCGCATAGCATGCTGTGGGCATATTGTCTATAGAAGAGGTTTCTACACGGTTCAATTTAAATGTACAAATAAATAAACGCCTTTAAACAGCTAACCCTTTCGCTTTTGAAGTATTCAGCGATGTCAATAGTTCTTGTTTTTTATTAACATAGTTTGAATAACTTAAAATAAAAAGAATTGGGTTAGTATTTTAAAGTAAGTTATATAGTATTGAACGTATTATTCATATGTTCATAGTATGTATGCATGTATAGTCACGAAGAAACTTATTGCAATGTTGTTCTTTCAGAAATCTTATAAATATTGCCAGTCCTGTAGGCCGTTTCAAGAAAATTTTAATTGACATAGGTACAATCTTATTGGAAATTAACGGCCATGCTTTTATTCGGACAGAGTCCCAAGTTCGAGATCACAGATCTTTCCCCCTCTGATAGGGGCCCATCTTTTTGTACAAAGTCTTTCTTTATGTCCTTACAACCTCGCGGCATACATCAATATACAGCATGCGCAAATAGGACATCGCAAACATTACCAAAACACTGAAATTCATTTATTTTGCCTATGACTTAAAAGTTATAAGTTCGGGAATCGAACCTAGGACCTTTCATAACGCAGGCATCATCGCCAATCAGTTCTTCCCAGACCAGACAAGGTGTACCTTCAAAAACTCCTGACCGTTGTATATTACAGTACTAAAGAATGTTAAATTTTATTAACCGCGTCCGACCTCATTAAGCGGGTTAATGCTCCAGGCCGGGACGCGTATTGATGACGACCATACGTCATCACCCTCGACGTACCGGCCTGCAGTCGACTACATCCCTCACTTACACTATACTTGTCAATATTGATCACTACAATGGATAATAGTGGGTTACGTTTTAAAAACGAGTTGACTCAATTTTGTCGTAATTCAGTATAGACCAATATCAGTCTATAAGTAGCATTTTGAACCCATTTCTGCGCCTTTACATTACTTCAGAAGTCGAAACTGTCTGAACATATGTATGAAAGATAGAAACATGGTGTTAATATATATTTTTTTTATTTCTTTTCCAAAACAAATGCTGTACCTTTGGTACTGTTTTTGGTATACGTATGTATGTAAGTAAAGGAAACCAGTTAGTTTTGGTATAGGTTTCTCAACAGGGTTAGTTACAAAATCAGTGCTATACTCAAGATTTCTGTATTAATGAAATAAACATTAAAATTTAAGCCGCTTTTGTTTTTATAATACTCTTCACCAGTATAAAAAAATACCGAGCCTTCAGTATATTTATTGAGAAATGAGTAGAAAAATATTAAAACAACAGAAGTGTTCAATATGTCGACGTCTTACGTAAATGCAAATATTAAGTCCATTGCGACGCTGCGACGCAACCAAACGCTGAAGGAGCCTAGCCGGCGTGATGTGGAGAAAACGTACCGTGAAATCCGATAAAAACCGTTGCCTCGAATTATGTACAGGTGAAGAACGAAATCACGGCCACCGTGACGGTTAGATAACGTTCTTTTATGCATGTTATAATGAAATTTCTAACCACTTTTAAATAAAATACGTAACATTAATGCTTTTGCAGTGTTACATAATGCAGGTACTATTTTGTATAATTAAGTGTTATTTGTAAATTACCTTAATCAAAAGCTTTTTATATACCTACCTAAGCATTAAAAGTTAATTGATGCTCACATATATATTACTATATTTACAATAACTTAAAACTTTCGACTTAAACGACTTTCGAAAAATTATAACAGAAACCTAAATAATGTTTTTTAAATATCTATTCAATGATACCCCATTTAATTTATTCGCAACATGGCGTCTGGTTATCGCCAAGGGTTTAGTAATAAACACAAGATTAGGACAAATCAATTGCCGTAAGAATCATCAAAATCGGCCCAAGCGTTTGGTCTCTAGAGCGCAATAGGAACAAACATAGACTGATAAAGACATCACCCTCCATAGCGAAGCTTAGTCGAATAAAAAAGAAACTCGAAAAGGACTCCTAGAACCAGCATATTGGAGTGAGTTGTCCCATATGACTACTGGGAAGAAATAGTGTCAGTTAACCCATCGTGGGACATTCTGGACAAGAGCAATACCTCTGCTCTACAAACTCTACCAAGCAATGGAAGCGACAATGGCGCGTGGTTACTTCTGTTGAAGTCGTTGGACTCAATACCACTGAGCTTAATACTGACGGTATTCGATGATCCTGCGTTGTTTGTGGTTTACCTGCCTAGCTAGCTGCCAGTCTCCTACTTAAACAAACCGTTATGTTTCAACGACTGTCGTCGTCATATAAAATTTGCTGATCCATTTCTTCTTCGTTAAAACGCGTTGGTAATTTCTTTGGTGTTATACGATCCTTCGACATGAGGTTATAGTCTGCTCAAAAAATGTTTTACATGTTACTGACAAAGTGCACTAGGTAATCGAAATAATAAATTAAAGCCTATAAAATTAATTTTACAAATTACACACCACATGTGTAGGTACGTTGTGTCCTACTTTCGTAATATTTATTACATGTAAGGTAAATAAAATTCTACATTAAAATTATGTAGAACATGTTTGCAATATTAATACACCTTCATTTCCTACCTACATTTCATATGCAGTAAATTATTTCATACCGTAATTAAGATTTAAATTAAATATTTACTGGTAAGCTATGCATAAAAGCTTAATATGTACCCATACCTACTGACCAGTTTAGAAAGACATACCTAGACATTGACGTTGGCCCACATAATAATTAGTTATATAACAATAAACTTAATAACTTATATGAATTATAGGTCCCACCTCCTTACACTGCTTCAGTATAGATCGTTGGAGATGTTGTTTTGACCAATGAGATTGTGTAGGTATATCTAGCTTGCAAAGCCTCCGGCATAGTACATCAACTGCTATCTAATAATTCTGCGGCAGAATAATTGTGAAGGAGCCTTGTTCAAGAAATGTCACCAGCCATCACCCATCCAAACGGCTTAACTCAGTCGATCATACAATTGAGAGAAAAAATGCCTGGGCAGATTTTGACTTAAAGAAGACAAATTAAAGAATCCTAATCTTTTCCGCAGCATAATAAACGAGTTAGTTTCGGTCCGCAGACAAATGCGAGGCTTGACAGTTCACGTTTTCATTTTATTCTAATTCATTTAATTCATCTTTTTACTGGCTAACAGACAGACCGACCGAACGTCGGACGTGTCAATATTTTGTCACGAACGCCATTTACGGCCCGACGTGTACTAATGTGGTCATTAATTTGTTTCTAACCAAATTAAGTAACTGCCGCCTTTGATGGGAGTTAACCGACATTTTTGTACGCGGATATGAGCTGTGAAGTGTTAGGTAACTACGTGTTAAAACAATATATCATACTGTCTTTTTATTTCAACGTTTGACTCGCGGCAATTACATTATTAATAAAGCTTGACTGTCAGTAATATTAACATCGTGTGTTTTAATATTGTGTGCCTATATTTCTGAAGTTTAGCAAAAAAATCTCATCAATTTGACAAACTGATACTAAACTAATGTTTTAAAAATCGACTTTTCTTACCTTTTGGATTTCTATATATGTACATACCTATACAAAAGGGACCAGCTGTTGAGAATTTAAACTTCTTACTTCAGTTGTTTCAGTTGAGTCTCTATAAAAATATTAGGACTTATCATATAAATATAGGAATTTTACATTAGGTACAAGTACTTAGCACTATTAATGAAACATAAAACCTAGCCCATACAGTAGGTGGTAAAGTAAAGCATAAAGTGCCGCAATGAAAAGCGTATTCAACTGAAGGATTTTTTTATATTAATATCCAACAAATGAGCAGGTGACACCTGATAGTAAGCTGACACCTTGGCTTCAGGACATAGGTAGTAACTCCAAAGGCATTAATGCTTGCAAAGAAGGAAGAGTAGGAGAAAACAGATGCCCTCGTTACCCCTTTTGCTTTGGAGAAATAAATCCTACTATTCAATACGGCTAAATATTATGCTTAATACTTATAAAACTAAAAAAAGTAAGTAATAATACGCTTAAAAACAAGCTTGAACTAACATAAACAGTGTATCAGACGGGTAATTTTGATATATACCTACGTCGCCGTGTATCAAATATAAGTTAGTCCACAAACCAACAATTATACTTACAACTACATAATTGTAGATATCAATGAGAAAGGTAAGAATTTGATCGAAGTTGTAGTTGTTCGTCGGCTAGTCGTAAAACAGCCGGGTACCGAACACAATATTTTAATTGTAAACGCACGCCCCGCCCCCTAGTCACGCGAGATCGCGTTTCGAAATACCACCGAATTTCCTCCGTGGCCCTGGTAACAAAAAACTAGTCAAGTGAGAGTTGAAACGTTGTGTTTTTATATGTATTACTAGTAATTGTTAGTAGTTAGGTATAGTAGTAAAAGTATTTCTAGTACCTAACCCTTTGAGGAACAATAGTTACGTAGCATCTCCCGAATCTTTTTTCATTACACTTATCAAGTGCGCAATTTTAGTTCGTTTTAATATTTTAAGTGTCAGATTACAATTAAAAACAAATAATTTATTGAAATAGTTGCACCAACATCTAAAAGATATGGAATACATACAATATGTTAAAAATAATGCATAAAAATACAATAAATGAATAAATAAAACATTACACACTCTAACATAAGTTACTCTATTTACACTGCCATACGTTTGACAAGACGTTTGAAATGTGTCATCGTTTATAAAGTCAATGTAAAGTAACCCTTTGAGAGAATGAATTACGGTCGAATTTCGACCGCAGAGCGGGTAACTAGTAATATTTAATATCTAACTTCAAAATTCATACAACTTTTGTTTCCTTCTTTTGATACCTATTAAAATCATATAAACAAATTCTTACACCATCAAAGTACTTCTTATTAAATTACCCTTAAAGCTCGTGACAGCTCAATGATAAAGCAAAACCAATATAACGACGGGATTGGGCTTCCATTGACCAATCACGTCCATCGATTTTCCATTACAATCGATAACCCATAATAGTAAACTACATTCCACCTGCTATAAATTTTATTCAACTCACAAAAACAGGTATAATTTCCTCTGAGCCAATAGGAAAAAGTATTAGTTGTATACAAAAACAAAAAATAAAAAAGATATACTCAAGCGCCAACACAGCTGGGGGCGGATCGAGACCTTGCGTCTTTGGTTTAAATTAAAATTATTCCTGTTTAATACGTTATTTGAAACTATACTTATATTTCATTAGAAACATACGTGATCAGTAAAGTGAATTCAAAACGCTATAGACATTCAGGTAATACACACATTGCTGCGTATCATTAAATCATTAATGATGAGAAAAATTACTGCAAATTATTCTTTGATGGAAACGATTTGAATAATGTTTAATGAATAATAAATGCGATGTGCAAGATGTTTATTTTACAATAACACAAGCAACGAACCTGAGGTTCAAACAGGAATGTGTAGCCTCTAGCGAGATTTAAGTTACGCTTCGTAAATATATGGCAGGACAAGTGAAGAGTCTTGGCAACAATAATTTTCCAATTAGATCGATAACCAGTCGAAGCACGGCTGGCAACCACTAGGGCTGGAGGAATCTAGCTTCGGGTAAAGACTGATGGTAGAAAATTATAGATAATTGACCGATTACAGCCGCCCCAAGGCGGTACGACGGCTTCGAGCCTTCAGACGACGTAATATACTGATTATAAATGGAACCAGACATGTAATAGCATCGATTTCGATCCTGGATTCAGCGAGGCTTATTATATTAAGTGGGGACCGAATACAGAATCGGTGACGGCGTAATCGTCCCTAATCATAGTGTGGAACCGGTCGTTCTACATAAAATGGAAGTCGATTCCCGCGAGTCGCAGCCATTTTCACGCTACACAACTTAAAATGGCCGTTTTTGTCTTGAAAACATGTTATTTACCATTGTTCGATAGTAAAAAATAATACCTAAAGGTATGTTACAGAAAATTAAAAAAAATTTTACCCTGGAAAATCTATCTCGCATTATTGTAATAAACCCTTTCAACATCAAATTCCTCATCTAAAATAAAGAATGATGTTACGAAAAGATCCTCTAATATAGTTAGGCGGGTAGCCTCTTAAAGCTGGCGTTCCCTGAAGGGTCATCCCTTTATTTCTGCAACAATCGCTGGGAAATTGATATTGATGCGGAAAGGGCAGGTTTTCCATAAAAATAGGGTTTATTTGAATAAAGGATGACCGGCCCGTGAGGGATGTGACGGGCGATAGTCAGTATACTTTATAAGATTGTCTAGTGCCCTCCTGGCGCAGAAATGATGCATGGCCGGTACCCGAGACTCGAGGTACGACATGGTAATAATTTTGCTCATAAAGAGGAGGTGTCCTCACATGCATTATAGCTGTAAAACTAAGAGCAAAATGATAGCTATCAATTTCTACAATATTTCTTCTTTCATGTCTTGTAAAATAACAACTAATATTTTGCTTTTCTTAACTATCGAACTTTGTAAAGGAACCATCAATGCACTAATGGTTAATATTATAGGTTCATAATTAACTAAAATAATATACAATGTGCCAACTCGAATTGGGGCATCATTGTCTATTGTGACCACAGAATTCTCATTGTAAGAAAGTACGTACCTATCTATACCTTCTTATTTTTTAAACAGTATTTCCTTGTTATAAATGAGTAATTAAAATACTTAAATACTTGTTACATTACAATAAAAGGTAAAGAAATTTCAAACGACACAAATTCCTATTAAACGACACAAATTCCTATTAATGGACTCCCAAATGGACTGAAATCCGCAGGAATAAAAATATTGACGTCAAGAGAAGATATATGGGCGAATAATAGGCGTAACATTAGTACTGTGCCGGTGACCCCCTCGGGAATCGAACCCGAAGTCACACATGGCACAGTCCATGGCGGAATTAGTTTTACCCCATTTCACGGAACTTTGTCATGCTCGCGCCTCATCCGATGTTAAACAAAAAAATGGTAACGATCATTGGTGTTTATGGGTGGTATAATTTGAACTTAATGAACTGGAAAAAAATTATTTAATATTCCTTTATTCATTCATTAAAATTATTCTTATGAGTACGTAGGATTTAATAGAACTAAATTAATAATTAATGCTTTTGTGTAAGCATCACAATCATTCACGACCTACATAAATATTTTTACCGGGCGGAAAACAAACCCAGCACAACCCATTTTACAGGAAAAAGGGGATATAGTCATCATAAATAAATATTAACGATCCTGTGCCCCAGTTCTTACCTGCACTGTCAACCGAGCGAAGGGTCTGACTTCGATTCCCAACTAGACAGATTCAAAGTCTACGCATAAACAAGGGCACAAATACTCTTATTTTCAAGGAAATAAGGATGAATTCATATCAAGAAGTACTCTCAACAAACACAGGTACCAAAATGGACTAATTTTGGAATCGAATACCAATTGCGATTCCGTAACAGGGAAACGGCTAATATTTTAATAGGCATTTCCTTTCACGGCAACACTTATGCAAAATTGAACAAAGTGTGCCCCTCATATCATTAACGTCGATGAAACTCAACCAAGAGAAAAACACCCTAAAGTGAACTTTTGGTGTAACCACCTGAAGTCCAAATTGGTTTGCATTTAATATCAACGTAAAACCAAAGAATTGACATGTACACCGCAGTTCAATTAGGCTAATGGGGAGGGCTCAAAGGGATTAAATTAATTAGTAAGAAAGTTTCGCTCCGTTTCGTAGCGCGCCTTTGTTTGTCACTGTGTCTTAGATTTTTCCATTTAAACTGAGGTGTGTTCATGGGTTTTCTTTTAGACATAAATTTTTCTTTGTTGTCTCTACATAATAATTATATATATCATCCGCAAAATATATTAAGGTACTTTTAAGAGATTAATATTTCTTATAGTTTACTAGTAAGCCAATTATAGTAAGTAATCAATTTCATTAATTTTTTTTCAAATTAATTCACAATCGTTCACTCATAACGAATTACGGGTATCACTAATAGGTAGGCTAGAATCTTTTTACTCTTCATCTTTAAGGACAATACATTAATTCAAAAAATCCCAGGAAAATAATAAAACTTTATAAAGTCCTATATCTGCATTTGTATCTATTTAATCTTAATTCCCCATGATACAAATGGCAATTTGTATTCGCTATGAATTCTCTATTAGTTACTCATAGGCCGAGTAAAGCGCAATGAATGGCAATAGGAAACCTAACTGCAATAATATGAACGTTCCAACTAAAAACCTATCACAAAACAAACATCAACACACCATAAACAGTAACTGTTAAGTATACACTTAAAAATGGTTACACACCCGTAAATTACATATTATCTGGGGCGGTAATGCCCAAAAATGTTAAATGTAAAGCGTGTTACAAAGTGCCGTAAGCTGGCAACACCTAATTAACGATATTAAAATACGTCCGCGACCGCAAAGGAGCGTCGTGAACATTGCATTCGCACATTGTAAGCAATAAAACGCAAGCGCTACCCCTCCTTATTTATACGAATGAGGATTTTAAATTAACTGCGTAAAACATCCCCGGACGTCCCGAGTACTCCCGAGCTTCGGGGCTGAGAGGTATTGCCTTTGAGACCGCGTTCTGTATGGGGACAATAATAATTATAGTCCAGTGAATGCTAAAACCTCGGAAACCGATGCGATACCATACCAAAATTTCCGTCTCTGAATTAGCGAAAGTCATTTGCGAATTGCGAATAAGACTTAACATATAAAAGTGTGTGGGGAAATAGCAAAGATACCGATTGTCTCATAATTACATAGCTCTATATTATTTAACGTCTTTGCGCGTAAAATCACCAATATCCCTACCGACCCTTTCAACACTCTCCCTAAGGAACATTATGTACATGTATGCCAAATTTCAGCTTCTTGTGTTCAGTAGTTTCGGCTGTGCGTAGCCTGTCAGTCGCTCAGTAACGGTAGAGTTTTATATAATTATGTATATTGATTATCTTACTTGTGTATTCTTCTTGAACCTGATTTTGGTACTAGGAATCATAAATTATGGTGATTGGGTCACCAGTTACAACTCATTATTTCCTACTACTGAACTTGACTCTCCGCTCACATCGGGAATGCTGGATTCATCAATCACGCTGGGGTTGAGAATTTGCGGAAATAAAACAATGTCAAGGAGACCAGCCTTTATTAAACTTTAAAACTTAGAACATAGGTAATAATGTTATTTAGGGAAATCACCTGCTACGGGGTCTTAGTTTACTAATGTTGTTATTAGTACGCACCTAAACAAAAAACATTATAATATCCAGTCAATGACGTCAGTTGTTGAGGTAAACCCATGATTGTTTCTTGGTACTATTTCAATTAGGTTTTTAACACGTAGCAAGATAACTTACCCCATGTGTCTCTGATTTCAGCATAATGCTTTGGTGTCAATTAATGTTTTCATTACAGAAAAGTGTCATAAACATAACATTGATTGTATTGGCTTTCGTACATCACATTAATTTTACCCTAGCACACAAAATAATCAATCAATCGATATTTCATTCCAATTAATTAATTAATGGATTAAACTCACGAACTGGATCTCATTCAGGTATAGATCACAAATTTGAAATACATTATATTAAGAAGCGCTCATAGCCCGGCGGCTTGCGTCGATCTCAAGTGATCGACAAAGTTAAGCAACAGCGGGCGCGGTCGGTAGTTGGATGGGTGACCGCTAGTGGCAAAATTTCTTGAGCGCTTCCGTGCTTCGGAGGGCACGTAAAGCCGTCGGTCCCGGTTGTTATCATTTGGTAGCAGTCGTTAAGCCATGTCGGATACCTTCGGGCGGCTTAAAATTTCCGACACTTGGGTTGGCCACTAACCCCTCCACCAATCCGCACTGGAGCAGCGTGGTGGAGTATGCTCTAGGCCTCCTCAGGTACGAGGAGAGACCCGTGCTCAGTAGTGGGCCATTAATGGGTTGTAGCCAATATTAATAATATACAAATTATTTATAACAACTATTTAGAGCTAGGTTTACATGTACCTACCTTAACAACGTCGTATTGAAACAAATATTTCTGTTCGAGTTCACCCATCACGTGACAGGGCTAGAATCAATGATCCATTTTATTGAGTAGCAAGAGTTATGCAGTTACGGCGCCCTGTCGAGGGCGCGCTCCTATCAATCATTGGAGGCTTTTTTGAATTTAATAAAATAAAATTTGTATTTTGTCATCGGTGCTCCCTCGCGCTTTTTACCAGGGCCGTATTCAGCAAGCTAGATATTTAAAATGAGATACGACTGGAGAGTTTTAAATCGAGATATTACTCGTATATGCTTTTAATAGACAATGAGTAGTTGACGGTGTTGGCATAGTTAGATTCAAGCAATTCCTATTATCACGGGATTTGGATATTTCACTGAAGTCTTTGAGCATAACACCTATACTTGTATATTTACTATTGGTAAGGTAATAAAAATTAGGAGGTGTATGCCACATTTGATTTTTATCTTGTTACTTTTACCTACGCATAATGAAAAGCAAAATATCGTTCAAAATCAAAAGCGTAGCTACGCTTTTAATGTAAATAGAAAAACAAACGACAAACGAGCCGAGGAGCCGACCTGATGGTAAAAGATCACCATTATTGATAAACATCAGTAATACCTATATAACAACGATGTTTTGCTTACCAAGAAAAAAACAACGGGTTGCACTCCGGGAGTGCCACTCGCGACACAGGAAGACCTAGTGTGGGGTTGTGAGTGTGCTAGCGTTTATTTATTTATTTATAATAATATTAGTAACTTTATAATAATACGGGTAAGTTAACACGAAATAATGATGACGAAAATTACGATTGCAGCAACAAACACCACTTTTACAATTTTAATTGCCCTGTAACCGAGAAATCTTTACAAGTATTTTATTTTCCATAATCTAATTTTCTATAATGTTTGTAATCTTCTCAATCAATACGCAAAACAAGATTTTAACCGGATATATTTATTTTGTATAGGTGTCGCGTATGCATGAAGTCCGTCTCTGGCAGACGGCAGGAGTTGGCGCGGCAGCAATGCAGCGCATCTGTCACCGCGTCCCACTGGGTACCGACTTCCTCGACCTTCCACTTTAGCAGTAATATTTGGGTTGGAAATATATTATCAATCCTTTGTTGTCACTTATTTAAATACGGAAGTCAATAGTGAAGTATTATAAGTAATAACATAAACATAACATTGAAGTTAAGATTTTTGTTAAATCTTAACTTCAATATTGATGTCATGTCATTTAAATTTTAGGATAAAAACACTGTTAAAGGACACTGTTAAAGCAGTAAAAGTAAAACAGTGTGAATTATTAGTTTTGTACACAATTTTTACGAGCCCATTGCCTAGTTACTTTGGTACTTGGTAGTGGCCTTGCCTGCGAAGCGAGAGTTCGGGTCCGGATTTTCCGGCCTGTTCTCGGTCTTGAGTATTAGTAATGTGTAATTTTTGTTGTCCATGCCACCCGCGACACAGGAAATCCCAGTGCGGGGTTATGAATATGTTAGCGTTTTATTTTTATTTTATTTTTTATTCAATGAAAAGTAAATTACAACTTTGAATTGGAAAGCCGTTGTCTGATAACGTGTGGTCTAAATATTTTAAAGTTGTTCTTGTATTAAAAAAATATTATTCTTTATTTCAGTAAAAAGGAAAACATTTTGAAGCAACCTGAATATTTAAGCGTGACAATGTTCTCGCAGCTGTATAAAGTCTGTCAATCCGTACTGGGTCAGCGTGATGGACGACGCGACGCCTTAAATCCTTTCAACGTAACTACTCCTAATAGAAAACCTGACTACAATGAATAGTTTTTAATTTATTATTATTTGTAACAGAAGAATTTTAACTATGTAAACATAACTGAGAGGACCAGGATATTAGGTAAGTTGAGGTGAGATGAGGTAAGGACCTCTGCTTACCTAACCTTCTTTTGGAGGGTTTAAGAGAGGCGATGAAAAGAGAAGAGAGGAGAAACGAGACGAGACGAGGAGGTGTTATAAAATGGTATTGGCCGGTGAGTGAACTATCTTCGAAATAAAAGCTTATAGATACAACTGATTAACAAGAGAAATATGAATTGGTCAATGTCACTGAATAAATGGATTTGCAAAAAATTTTTAATTTCTCACATACATACATGTTTATTAAAACTACAATTTCTTACTTTAAAAAATCTCAACGAGTTGTGTATAATTACGCAATATCGCAAAATCTCTGCAAACATGCACTTATTATGGTTGTATCAAAGCCGACACAGATGGTAATCTCACTCGCCTTGCAAACGCAGAAAAACAAGATATCCAACACGTAATTTAAATACTGCAACATAAGGATGGGCAGTTTGAAGTATAATCAAATAAATTGAAAAGTTCGAGTATGTATTCCTCTCTCGATGGAAATTGCTCGCGTAGGTAGGTTCTCCCGAAACGATTCCAACTTGACGTTGTTTTCAATTTCATCTTGTTCTTGCTTAGTTTTTAATTAAATGGAGATCTTTACGTCTGGAATTATTGTTTTGCACGTGTCAGGTGACATGCACACGATGTAAACTAAGTACATACAATGTCCCAAGAACCAAGATTTATCTGCCCTTAAATGCTTGTCTTCACATATTTATTTATTTATGTAACCTTTATTGACCACAATGTAAAAATATTATAGTACAAATGGTGAACTTAATGTCAATTGCATTCTCTATCAGCTAATCAAAATACACGAAGAGCGGATACGAATCATACCCGATTCTGAACAGCAGTCTCACTACATCAAGGTTACAAGGTAAATAAATTTAATAAACAATATAATCTGCAATAGTCGAGTGCCTCAACCTGTCAAGAATCGACACGCTTCGTAGGCGCGGAGTGTACTTAAAATAAAAAAGGGTTATTTTCTCAAAATGTATAGTGTACGCTGTAGCGTCCTACGCTGGGCCAAAATAATGATTAATGATCGCAAATAAGCGGGTGAGCGTGGCTCGAGTCAGCACAAAAAGTAGCGAATGCATCGCCGAGGTGCAGTGAACCGACCCCAGCGGCCGCGGACGGCGTAGCCTTCATAAATGCTTGAGGTTCGCAATTGTTTATGCATTGGTAACAATACGAGTTTCATAAAATAGGGATTACGTTTTTAATGACATTTAAGCATTTAATGAACGTATACAAATTTTTATTTATTAAGAATTAAGTAGACAGAAATTTTATCAATTCACGAATTAATTTGTGTTCTATTTTAATGTTTATTCTATGGACATTTTTATAGACATTATTTCAATAATGTGGACATTATACATTAGATATCAATGAACTAATCTCTAATTAATTTACTTCTAACTTCTAAATGATTTGCCGAGAAAGATTTTTATGTAAATAATTTTCAGAAACCAACATCTGCCGGAGTACTGGTAAAATAAATAATAGTACCTAATGACCTGGGTGACTAGGTCTCAAAGCTTTCCTATTTCTGATCCTATTAATATAGAATGGTAATTCACTAGAAAAACTTGCAAAATAATTCGCTAGGTTTAATTAAGTTTGTTCGGATCAGAGTGAGTATTAATCAATTTGTGTAATTAATTCGGAGGCAATAGGTGCGTCAGTCGCAGGTACCGACAGGTGGGCGCAAATCTACAGGAAACCGCCTAATTAGACTTGCCTTCCGTCCACTGGCCCCGAGAAATATCTCAAACGGTACCACGAATTAAACAAATCTACCGTTATTTCATCGAACATTAATTTAACGAAACGTACTAGTCACTTTGTATACAATTAAGGCTAGGGTTATATTCAAACTTAGGGGTTATGTCCTATTTTAGTTATTAAATTGAGTTCAAAAATTCTTGGACTGCTTTAAAAACTTTACTGACGACCCGTATCGCGCAATGGTTCCCATGCCGGACAAACATTCCAAAGGTCCCTGGTTCGATTGCCGGCGAACCCGAAATTTGAATGATGAGTTTAAATTTATGTTCTCTGTGTGTGTGATCTTGCCTTGTGTGTTGAAAGTATGGTAATAAAAGCGTTGTCGTGTTCATTAAAAAGTGCGATATAACCAAAATTCACGCGGGCGAAACCGTGGGGGGAAAGCTTGTAAAATATATATGAGTTTAGTTTAGATCGGAATTTTATAGTAGTTTCAAACAATTTACCATATTACGTAAATAAAATATGTCAGCGATTATTACAATAATGTTGTACTGTAATAATGCTGACCTCAGACGACGGCTACACGGAGTGGACCTGGCCTTCGCCCAGTTAATAGCTTAGGTAATTCCGTATTATATAATAAGACAAAAACTACATTCTCGATTATAACGATAATCAACAAATACCAACCGCTATGCGGTGATCCCGAGTAGTTATACAACATAACTTAATGCCCTTCAATGAATAGCAGACATTTGTTATCATCCAATGATAGTTCATTGAGGGAAGAGTTAGGTACCTACTACACAAAAAAACAACGGGTAGCATTCCGGGAGTGCCGGCAGTAGGAAAACTTGAACATTTATTTATTTTTATAAACAGAAGTAAATCAGTTGTCGTAATACCTACTTGCAACTTAGAAAGTTACATTTTAACTCAAGAAGAACAACGAGACCCAAATGGGAACTGGGATGTACCTACTAGTAAAATAAAAATGGCCTTCTAAATGTTATTAAATTATAAATTGCATTAAACAAGTGTACCTACTTATTTCGAAGAGCAGTGTTAGCACAAATAAAGACAGTTCAGTCGTTGACAATTGACAGTCTGTCGCTGCGCCGCATCTGACGCTAATGAGCCCCAACCCTTTGGACACATGGCGACTAACACGATTATAAATTATACCTTATCACTCGACGGTCCATATTTTTGAGAATTCTTGTCCGTTGCTCCTTTTTGTGCGGTATCTACAACATAATAACAGGCAATACCTACCCATAATGAATTTAAGTAGTATGTATGTATGTGTGTACCTAAGTACTTTGCGAATGTGTAGGTAACTCAATGTCTTAAAAAATTATACACTTGGGGAATGAACGATATAGGTAAATGTATTAATTCTTTTTCATCCTAATACCTAGGTTTCAAATTAAACCAATATGAAAATTCAGAATAAATATTTTCTTTCTTTCTAAAATGTCATGTTACAGTGCCATAGTCAATGAAATATATTAAGTAGTAAAACTTAAAAGTGTAATGAATAAAGGGCAATATAGTACGGAAGTCAAGAGTTGTAGGAGGGCTATGTCCAGCAGTGGACTTGTAAAGGCTGGTAGAAGGATGGATAGATGGAAATTAGTTAAGTGCATGTTAAACTATTTTATCATCATCGTAACCATCATCATTAACAATAGTTTTATAATAACACTTAGCAGCACAAGTTTACTGATGGAGAAGATAATATTAATATTCATACAGTGTACGAGTATACATGCACGGAATAGCGTATGACCTGCTTTACGTCATGTAACGCGTGACCGAAACCTTTTGCGTAGGTAATAGTTTATTTCGAGTAAAGATGTTCTTCTTCTCATCCTGCAAAAAGAATTGCAATAAAACCCACGTTAATATTGTTACACGACTGCTTTAACTATTAATAGTTGAGAAGCTTGACGGGTAATTACGTGTTCGCACATGCGGCTTTTAACTTGTGTCCTAAGCAATAACAACGCATCTGTCGAAGCGTCGCGAGCGTCTTGTAAAGGACAGCAGTGACAACTTTGACATCAACTAGACTGCATGTTAGCCATGTCAATGAGAAAAAAGCGGTCAAGTGCGAGTTGGATTCGCACCCGTAGGGTTCCGTATCACCAAGCGATATTGTATTTAAATATTTGGACAATAACAAGATAGAATGTAAAAACATTTTTTGACGTCTTATAAATCGATGAAAACCGGTTGCATGTCAAAAAAGTATGACGTCATTGTCACGTTCCGCCTGAGCCGTGCGTGCAAGCGAGAGCGCGGAACGAGCGATAGAGAGGCACGATCGGCTTAAGCGTTCGGTTTTCTTCAATGTTTTCTTATGACCTTATCACATAGAATAAAATTATCGTTAATACAACATTGTATTGTATTTTGTGATAGTTGCTACAGTAACACGAGTTCTGTGAAAATTTTAGTAGTGCACCTATTTCCGTTTAAGAGATAGACCCCCTGTGATATACAGATAGCGAAGGAATATTAACAGGGTTCCAATTGTCACCCTTTGGGTACGTAACTCTACAAAACCGAAGTTTATTTCAAATTAAAAAAAAAACAAACGAAAATTTCTGCAGTACGCCTTAGAGTTGATTAATTCGCACTTGTTCTAGGAAAACGTACAGCACACGCAACCGCATACCTACTCCTCGTTCTTAATAAAGATTAACGCAAACACGTCATAGAAAAATTATCAGTAATTACTAGCTGGCGTCGCCTCGGCCGGGACAACTAATGTTGCCCGCTGAAATAATTTACATGCAGCCGTTATTGAAATCATACTATTATACTAAGGTACCGGTTATATGATAAATTTCTTTTATGTTTTATGATTTACGTTCATGGAGCTTTGTTTTATTTGAAAGTTGATTTTCATTGCGGTTTGCATATAACACGATATAGTTTAGTTACTAAAAATGATATTGTCGAGTAATTTGGTAAATTTATCTGCCAGTTTGACTGGGGAACATTGAATGATAGTGAATTTGCTAGGCTTATTTCCGAAATCACTCATTGAACGAAAAAATGGATCACAATGTCCACAACGTAATTAAAAGTTTCGGATTGTGAACAAATGATCATATGACTGATTAAATCCCTACTTATCGGTTCCTAGGGTACCTATGTGTGATCCATCGTCTCTCCGAAACTATCTCCTCGGTCAAACCTGACTCAAACAATCCCGCCTCATGGTAAGTGGTGATGTAATTTGTTTATTTGTTCAATGTTTCGCTGACACTTCAAATAAGTTTATTCAGTTAAAATTATTTATTTAACATTTAAAGAGAAACAAATGGAAAGTCATTTTGGTCGTGTTGGCCTTTTGATATTAATTATTTGCAGACTGCCATGTTTTATACATACAATTTCTAAATATTAATAATTCTTAGAGGTGTTACGTGCCTTTCAAACGTCAAACCTTAATAAACTTTACCTTCGTAAGACAATGTTATGATAAATGCGTATCTACTAGTTGAACAAGAGACGTACACATTACTATATATTATTACGTAACTTAAACCAACTGACATCTGACTCAAGCAAGAACTACCATCTAGTTAGCCAGGCAAGCCCCGCGGAATATTAAAAAATATGACACTGGCAACTTGATCTCTATAAATAGGCATTATTTAAATGTGTTGTGTAAACCAAACTCGTAACGACAACACATTTTTTTCCTCTCCGCCCTTTAGAAATAAAAGTTCACTACACATAAAGTTTCTGTTATAAACGTAACCTAACGTTACTACGTGCTTCTACTCGGTAAAGCCGGTAAGTAATATTATGTACTACTATTACTACCTACATGCAAGGTGCAGGTTATAATCGCACAATATTAAATATAAGCTACAAAGATCGTAGGTTACATTTAACACAGTAGTTATCTATGAGGTAGGTACTTATTATGTATGTATGTTACATTGTGAAGATGAAATCAACTTTAAGTAGCTATATTTGCTTCAAGGCATGAAACGCTGAAAAGTATAATCCTAGAAGTAGTAGCAACTGTTTGATTGATGTTAGACCCACATCGTTCTACTATCATTTCATTAAAGATATAAGAGAAGATGATATAATTAAGAAGAATGATATTGATTGCGGTCATAGAGAACTCCCAGGACCTGATTTTCATGAACATTTTGCCACAATTCACATAGTGGATTGAATTCCCTTTTGTGGTAATGGGACATGTGACTCTCCACAGAAAAGTGGAAAATGAATAAATAAATTATTCTTCCTAAGGGCTGGCGTAGCATTGATATCTCTGGTTTTTCACGTCCATAGACAATTGACGACTTATATAGGTATGCGATTACTTTTTCGTCCCCAATCCATTGAGTTACTTTGATTCACGCCTTACGCACTAACCATTGGCTTGTTTTGCACACGTTCCTTATTATTAAGAATTATAAAGAAGGACATAGAGCGTCTTTTATCTAGAAAAAATCAAATGCAAACGAAGCAGCAGATAAGGCTACTCGTACCACACGTCATAAAAACAGTGTGAAGTTCGAGTAAAAATCCCCACACCCTACACTCATTATCATCAAACTTGCGATAGTGCGATGGTTCGAGTGAACAGTAGTTTTGAATAAAATATGAGTACTCGTATATAAAGCAACCGTCAGGCATATAGTGAAGCGTGCCAGCTCACAAAAAGCCTCCTCTCTTTCTTTCACTGGTAGATAATTGAAATCATTTGCACACAATCGCGTAAATTAATTAGTTGCAATGTTTTACTATCTCATTGCGGCTGTAATTACGGCATTACTGTAGTGTGATACACAGCTATTAGCCGTCTTCGTCACGATACCCGCATTATTCATTGCAGACTGTAATCAGTTAGACCTGCGGAAAATTAGCACTTTTTAATCACTTATAACGCCTTTGCTAATAGTACCCAGTTCTTTCTTTTTGTACGATGAAACAGCAAACGTGTGCGGAGCGTTGTGAAATCAGTCGCGAGTTGTGGCCAATGTAGCTGTGGTAGGTGCGATTCTACCTGTCTACGGTAAATTGATTTTTTGAACTTTAATACTTTTTGAATTTTGAAATAAGAATGCACCTAAGATAGTTTTAAGAGTCTACCTCGATTATTAACTTACAATAAGAACAGTAACTTATTAAAGGAAGTTTAGAGCCTGAAGAAAAATTAAAGATAGGTACTATTACTTTGCAATGTCGAAGAGGAAGATTAGCCTATGTTTATCATACATTTATTCAATGTTCTCGAAGCAAAGATACGGTACTCGTATAAAATTATAAATTTTCACACATTACGTAGGCACCTACAACATTGTGGGAATCGCTTTCCCGCTAACTTTCCACCACGATAGTTTGATACACGGGTGAAACTTTCGTACGACTTGGAGACGCAGAGAAACTATGAAATAAGTTAAGTGATCAAGTTCCTATAAAATATATGTTTAAAAATAATTTGTGGTACCTGTAAATGGGAACTTGTTAGCATTTTTTTTAGTTTATCGTAGAAAATAGTAAGATGTATGTAAACATATTTTTATAGATGATCCCTAAATAAATAAATAAAATCAAAATGTGTGCAATTCACACGTGCTAGAAGTGAAACTTCATAACAACGAATACTGTCAGTCCAAATATTGATGTTTTGCTTTGCTTACACAACACAAATTACACATCACAACACCTATGACCCGAGAACGAACATTTACCTGACACAAAAACATCTGCCCCGGCCGGGAATCGAACCCGGGACCCCTCGCTTCGCAGTCAGAGCCACTACCAACTAGGCTACGGGGTCGTTAAATTTGCTAGTTAAATCGCTGGGACTTCAGCAAAATGATAGATTTCACTATCTCCACGCATCGCAAGGCTAGAAAAATAGCAGTTAATGGTCCAAACGGGCTTTGAATAGCTGATGGGCGCGGATCTTTCCTTAGAATACGCAAATAAGTTTTTAACTTTATTTAATTATTCGTTTCAGCGGCCTCTTGAATATTCAACGGGTACAAAGCTGTGCTGGATGGATAAAGTGCTCGTTATTAGCATTTAACTTTGTATTACGTCATTATGTGCCTATAAATTCTGAGAGAATTCAGAGAGAAATAGGAAGAATCCTATTGTACCTATGTGTTTCTGTTTAGCATTATCTTATCTACATTTAAAACAATATTTTATGAAGAAATAAAATGGTGCCGCTATATTGGAATAAACTAATTGCTATTCCCTCGATTTTTTGGCAATACGCTATGGAGCAGCGTGGTAGAGCATGCTTTACGCCTCCTCAGTTATAAAGAGACACCCATGATCTAAAGTGGGCCATTAACTCTGAATTCACGCAATAAGCATTTCGGTATTTTCTACATTTACCAGTACAAAGCTACTCGTTAATGCAGATACCCGCCTACGTACGGACAGAAGCCTATAGGTTTACAAACCGACCGTAAGGGGACCACGGTAGAAGACGTAGAAGACGAAAAAGAAAAGGCGTATCTCAACGTTAACATACATAGCTACCTAACCTAATAAAAAATTATATAAAAATGAATCGCTGATTTTGTTGCTAAGCGCAAATCTCGAGAACAGCTGAACCGATTTCGCTAATTCTTTTTTTATAATATTACTTAAAGTACGTGGATGGTTCTTACGGAGAGTAAAATTTTAAAAATTGCCTGAAAAAGTCTAAAAACAACACTTTTCTATATTCCCATACAAAAGATTTGTAATAATACTTAAAAGTCAATTTGAACTTTAATACCATACCATAAAGTTTAAGTGTTAGTGGAGGGGTTCCCGAATAGCACAATAAGTATTAAAAAAAATTAAAGATTCGACTGTAAGACCGAAGTTCGCCGGATCAGCTAGTAAAAAATAAAACTTTAATTTCAAACCTTCCCTTACTATTCACGCATATAAAAAAACAGTCACAATCCCCGGATTAGGTAACTTCGAATTGATCCATTGACAAAGAACCTATCTACGTGTTATTAATGTACAATTAGTTAATCTCATGATATCAAACAATACACAGCGCTGAACTTGCGCGGGGCGGCGAGCGGCATGCGGCAGGGCGCGCGGCCGAGCGAGAAAGAATCGTACGTCGGCGCAGGGTGTAATTAAGACGGCCACCCACCAACCGACCTCGAGGCCTTGACCGACAACCCTAATGAGTTCACTGCGACTCTACCATAACCTATACGGTCGAACTCGATTTATTTCGATATCGACGCTAAAAAGCGAAAACGTATGTACATACGTAAACCCACTCATATGACAATTTTTATTTATTGCAGATTCGGAATCAGAAAAAATAACGTCGAATGGTCACAGTTTCGTGGATCTATGACCAATAGATAATTTATTCTATAAATTCTATCAAATTATATCTAATCTAAATAGGTATATTAAAATTAACCCTATTTTCATATATTATGTTCTGAAATCTAAAAAGTTTATCGGCTCTGGTGAACATATTCTATTTCGTAGGTTACAGCGTTCCCGCTTTTTTGCATCAATATGTTCAATAACAATAGTCTAGGGGGTAATTTAATAATTATAATGTGAGTGTCTTTACGTTAAGAGTGAATAGGTTTTTTCTAAGTTAACGCACTTTACCATCTAACGGCTACGTTGCCACTTAACATCAGGTGGAACCGTAGTGAAGCGCTAACATAAGCAAGATAAAAAACAATATCAATGCTTCAATTGCGTCGTTGAATAATTTGACACATTCCGTATGCAGATAGGTCAAAAACGTGTCAAAATATTCTGACACTACGCATTTGAAGTGTTATGTAAGTATATTGTATGAAGTATATTTTTAACAGACTACGGCGAAGCTAAAAGGAGGGATGATTTCCCGGATTTCCCTGCGTTAAGCTAGGTAACAGCCTGTCAAGCTAGTTTATGTAGATGTAATGACCATGTAGGCAATACCTATCTTAAAATACTTATGTAGGTACCAAATTATTGTTCACGTGTTTCAAAAATTAAATGCGTTTATCGGGATCGTGAAAGTGAATCTGCCAAAATAGACAGGTGGGTGAAATGAATTCGACGCAACCCCACTGGACGGGGTTCCTACTTGTAGGTATCTCAGGTTATTTTATCAAACCTAACCTGCATATGTCAGAATACCTTCGGGATTAAACTGGAGGGTATGAAGTCCCGGGACATATGAACCGAGGGTACCATGATGTCGTTGCAAACACAAAACACCCTTACAGCGCCAGAAACAGATGAATACTGCAAAGTTACTAATAATCAAAGATTAATTATAAGATTGTTGATTTAGTAGTGTTGATTATAGAAACCTACCTATAATTTAATAGTTAAATTCAAATTACTTAATGCTAACAAGATGTTCCTTGTTAGTCTGCTGCAAGGAAAATACGTAAATAGTGTCTTGTTTTGGTTTTAATTATGTTGTTGTTTGGTTGTTTTTTTTTAAACACAATACCTACTACTACTACCACTATTAAGTATAATTGAGCATATATTCGCATAATTGCAGCTTTGATAGTTTTATTGATTGAGAAATGTTTATATTGGGTACATTTTTTTAAAAGTAGGTATGCCCTTTGACACTTCATACCCAAACAGTAAGAGGAGATGCACCCCACCTTGGAAATTAGGTACCTAGGTAGGTACATATATAGAGATTATAAATGCCGTACAAAAACATGAAATTAATATGGTAGGAAGGTAGGAATTATACATAATTATGGAGTGAACTAAAAGAAAGTAGGAAGCATAACGTAGAGACTAACATTTTACAAAACTTTAAAATTTAGTCGACGCAGACGAAATATTTTATTCAGGCGCTTTATTTCAGTCAAGAACAAAATTGCGTCGAAACGTAAAGACGAATACGACGCCATATTGTTGCATTACATTTCTCATGCAATGTCCCGTTCGCTAAACAAAAATCAAACAACAAAAGGAAAATACCGACGAGCCGGTTACCAAACTTTTTTACTTATTTCAGCGAACACGAAGCCAGTCTCCTCAACACCGAAAGGTACTATGTCGCTTTCAACGCTAAACTTAAATCTGTACATAAAAGGCTTAACTTTCTCAAAACAGGTTTTCTTTAAAGACGTTTTGTTTTTCAATATAAAAGCTCCAACACGAGAGCTCCGCCTACACTTGATTTAAAATTAGAACTCTTGCGTGACAAACGCCGGTAACTTCGAATTATATGCTAAAAAGTTAAACTTTATTCGCAGGTGATAGGGCACAATATTCCACGATAGTTTATCTACCGTAAGGTGGGTTGCTCCGTAAATGCCACTGGCCCAATGGCGGGCCGTGAAATAAACAAGAAATATGGGAATGAGCGAGACAGCAATATTCAACGGGTGAAGCGTTACGAACTTGGTAGACTTTAAAAATTGTTAAAGGCGAATTTTAAGCTTCTAATTTCCAATCAAAAAATAAAAAATAATTCAAAAAGTGCATTTTTATATATCGTTATTCAAATCATGGTTCTAAAACAAAGATTTTAATGTTTTAAAAGTTGTATCAGCAAACGTCAAGCAACAGAGATGCTAGATACACCTGCGCAGAATGGCCGAAAAGGACAAAAGATCTATTTTGTGGGCGCAATCGTCGACTGATTGATCTTATGAGCAATGTTACTCCTTTACGCTTTGCACTTTATACATGAGCAATAAGGTTGTAGTTTGTTTGTGAATGATTGAAAAATAAGTCTTATTGGAATAATGCGTCGTATGGAAATGGGCATGGCGTCAAGCGAGCAGTGACGATGCGTTTAGTAGACAGTTGACAGTCGCCACGCCACACTGACATTCCGATAGAGCACTGTTATCAAATATCTATTGATGAATATTTTTTGCTGACGCTCCCGCGGTGCGTGTTATGACATTGATTCGGCTAATATAGTGTTCATTATTTGATATTTTTCGTTGAAACAATAAATTTTAAGTGTGTGTGAAGTGTTGTGATTAAATGACTGAGAAACAAAATGTGTCGGACTCTAACTAGAGTGAGGTTTTTGTAAATTACTTTAAAGTAAGTTGTTTTTTGCTTAATAATTATAGTTTTCTACAAAAGTATAAAATTCCATCGGTTTATATATTTTTCCAACACAATTTACTATAAAAAGGAGGTACCTATCTAGACGTACCTATCTACCTACATTTTTCAATTACGGTGGCCCGGGTTCAATCCTGCATTTTTTTTGTTTGTACCTATTAGAAAATAATAATAACTTGTTTTGATGCGAGAAAAGTTATCCATAATGTTCTCGAAGTAGAGTCATTACCAATACCAAGACTCCAAGTCAGCTTTGAATGATTAGGTATATAAGTGACAATTTTGTCCCATTTAAGTAGTAAAGAATTCTTAAATAATTATGTTATTGTGGTTGTCCTCCTCATGAATTGCGATGACGGTAACCCTAGTTATTTACGAGCGCGAGCTCTATATGGCTCGCTAAGCCAAGCGCTCTACCATCTATAAAAAAGGTTACAGCCTTTGAACATGGAAGACTAATACACTTGACAGGAAACGCCAAATTACTTAAAGAGAGGCCCAAGCCCTCCTATTCATATATATTTATGTATAACGCAAATGGTCAACTATATTGTTATAACTGTGACCGGATGTTTAAAACAAAGTTAGTTATGATGATGATGATGAACAACTTAAAACAACTAGGTGTAGGTTAGGCAGGTTGCTTGGTGGTGGGGCTAAAGCCTAGCTGGCTATTCTTTATTTAAATATATTACAATGATACATAAAGCTGTATAAGAATGCTATATATGTTAAATTGAACAGTTATTATGATTGTACCAATAAGTTTATGATGTTGAACGCTTTATTTTGGAACGGTAGTTATTGCTAAACATGAAAATGAAATGCCTAAGCTGACCAAGATCGATGCAATTGCATGGATCATAGTAAAATATCTATTTAGTATAATACCTATTTAAATATAAGTATATAAAAAATACAGCCTGTTGTAGGTATTAATCAAGTAAATACTTACATACCTGTGGGTAGGTGAACTTCGAATAGATACGGGAATAGGTTCCCTTAAAATAGAGCAAGAACCAACCTTCTACAACTAAGTTGAGATCTACAAAATCATATAATTAGATTTTTTCAGATGATCAAAAGAATAACAGAGAAGAAGATTGCTTTTTCTATAAAAGGCAATCAACTACTATAAATAAATACTAACAGGGACTAACAAATACCTACTAAAAAATACAATACAAACGAAAGTTAAACAAAACGTCATTGACTGATCCATATAGGATCCATGATCCTAGAGGTTTCAATGGGTACCTACTTATCTAACTTCCATCTTGTAATGAAAATATAAAAAATAATAACTATTAAAGTATTATTCCATATCGGTTTGCACATAGGTGCAGTGGTCGTTGACCTAAAGCTGTCCTGACGTAAGCGGAGATCTAAGGTGGCTGAAGATAATCGATGGAAGGATGTTCTCTAAAGGCAAATCTCATAGCTTGCACTTTAAGCATTGTTGGTGGAAAATTACACAAACAGTTTCAAATGCCTCAGCAAAGGCTGGTGGACTCTTCTAAATTCTCCCAATAAAAGGATCTCCTGAGACATTGCGCAGAGCAAAGATACCGCCATCCCGGAGAATTGTCACAAATCTTGAATTTATTAGAAATCTTGTAGTAACACTAACCTCAAGAAGCATTGACATTTTCTGGAGAGTTCACCCCGATAACGAATCAAAAGTCTTGATGAAACCCCATACCCACTTTGCAATCCATGCAATTATCCTTAACATTCCAATCATGAGGGTCTAAGAAGTAAGCTTGGAGAGTTGACGAGCTGAATTGGGAATGTATAGACCTCATAGCTTAATGAAAAATTAGAGAAACTACCTCAAATGGTGTTCATAATAAAACAAATACCTACATGTCATCCCTATCGACAGACTGTTCCCAAAGAGCGAAAGCTGCTTAAATGAGGGATCTGTCAGATGTGTGTTAAGTAGCATCAATAATGGAAGGTCATGTCTGATATATTCTTCACCAATCTGCACTGGAGCAGCGTTATGACGTACGCTGTAGCCTTGGGACCGTAATACTTTGAAGTCATGGCTCAAATTCGAAGCTTATGTACATAGCAATGAATTGAGCTTTCTTCCTATCTATGAGACATTTACGACTCCACAATTTTTACAACCAGATAAACATTTTTAAGTCTGTGAGTTCATGGACCGTGTATCTTCAAACACACGGCACTGTAAGATTATTTTCTTTCGGAAGCGATAGTAGCACTAATGGTTTTAGGAAGCCGACGACATTCCTCGACTTACCTACTCGATAAAAATAGATATGGCCGACAATAACTTTACGAAGATAACGTGTTTTTATCTCGCTCATATTTTGTCCAATATTATATCATGAGGTCGAAGTAGGAACTTGTCATCTGGCAAGCTGTGAGAGAATATATGAGTGTTTTATGAAATGTTGTGTCAAAGGAGACTGTTAGAATTGTACTCATGAATTTTATGAAAAACAAATGAGTTTCATTCTATACTTTGTGCAGACAGTGGAATAAAAAGTATAAAATTATTGTATGTAACCACAGGTACCTACGCAACTAAATCTTAATTTACGCAGAAGAAACCAATACATAATAAAATAGACCATGGAATATAATGGATAAAAGAAACTACGAAATCGGGAATTTAATAAATATCCATACATTTTAAACGTTCCATACTTTATATTTTACTTTTCACTTAACAGTTTAAAAACTTTATACTCTAAAGCTATTGAAAAGTAGGCATCTTATTTATACATTGGTAAGTATACTACGGAGAATATACTATGGAGAACATTTTGATAATATCCCAGATCTTATTCACATTTGAGCTTAGTAAACTAGGTAGATTCATAGTAGAGTACTCGTATTATAGTTTATACGATACGCCAGCGCCGACCCGCCTCCCGCACTGGGCGGTGGAGCTCGAGACACGCCCATTCCGCATATGCCTTACGTTTCATGTACTGAATATTCCCTTTCAATGTACATAGCACGACAATGTAGAGTACATACCTAAATTCCTCGCGTTGCGTCTTGAATGCTTGATGAGAGCGATAAGACTAGATGTTCTTGAGTGTGGAACAAAGAGATGTAGAGAACGGGAGATGATGTTAACAATCTGGTTTGTTTTGTTCAGTCAGATCGTAGCTATGTTCACGTTATATTTTTAATACTTACGTATTATTTATTTTATTATTTATTTAAACTCTTTATTGATTGCATACCGTAACATAAATATACATATCGCTAACGAGCGATTTCTTCCAGATAACCCAACAGTATGACAAGACACATGTCTAGAAGAAATTATACGTACTGGTAATTAGTTAAATATGTAATATGTTACTAGGCAAAGTTCTTATAAGTATGAAGCTAGAAACTAGGATTGTAATTATTATTGTTGCTTAATTTTACCAAAACCTAATTCCTAGTAGAAACATAACAAAAATATACCATGTTAACTGGTTTTTTTTCTACCAGCTTCATAATAATTTGGGAACTACAATTATGGTATTACCATGACCTATTCTTTCTTAGTAGCACCATAAAATTACAAAAAGTTCCACTTCATCATAATCATTTTTACTTAAATGTCCAAAATTCTTATGTTATCTTTTGTTAACCAGTTTAAATCAGTGAATATGTACTCCTATTTAGGTTTGTAAATGGTCTCCAGACCTTCACCTATGTCTATACCAAAATCACATCGATCCGTTGCTCAGCTTTGACGTGAAAAATAAACAACCTATCAATTAAGTTGAACTTCTGAAATATAAGTATTTCACCTGTCTCGACATCACTCTATTGGAGTTTCATACGTAAGAAAAGTTTTAATACTTAATTTGGAAATTTATAAAACACAAAACGTCAAAAATATCTAGGTACTCCTTTTGCCTTATAACTGAGCCCCATGGAGTTGCCGGATATTCAAACACCGCAATGTATCGAAATGAAATCAGAGCAGCAATTCGTGAAGACTCAAGCAATTCCTTGCCCCCGATCCATCATAAATCCGAGTCACGGCCCGCCGCCGGCGTGTAGCTGACTTATGGCCTGTACCTTCCGCTTCATATCACCATGTTTGTCATTCGACTTTCATGTTTATCCAATATATTGCATCTGTTAAGGGCAATGTAATGTAATATGCTATGACGTATTAAGCACGTTTGCTGCCTTCGTAGCTCTGAAATATTTATTCGGCTTTTATACCCTTGTTATAGAGCGTATGTATTTTTAACTGTACCTACGTTACTTTTAATAACGCGTTTTTTAGTAATTAACACTATGTGAAATTCTTTTGGTGCTAGTATTTTGACAATTTGAAAGATGAAATTAGTTTAAAGTTTAACCAAAATATTCATTTTATTACATCTAAATGTGTATGTACCTAACTACCTACAAATAAAGAAATAAGTCATAACTGATTGACTCATCAACGTGTAACCCAAACTTTAGGAGCTAAAAAACTGAAATTTTACACAGAAGCTTCATTTATGTAGTTCCTGATTTTTTGAAAAATGTATTTATTTCCGCTTTAAATTTAATTAATTCCTAACAGTTATGAGATATCGAATTCGAGGTATGTCAAATTCCAAAGGAATAGGAATTGTAAAGGGTTTACATTTTCTTCTAAGTAGCCACTTACACCACTAATAGAGCCTTATTTCCTTAACGATTGTAGCCAATTCCAAACCCACGCAATCGTAGTAGTTAATAGTGACCTACAAAATTGGATTATAAACAAAAATTTCCAGCATAGTGCAGTATTATGTCGCGTGGGTGTGGGTTGTGCCCCGAAGCCTACGTTTGATCTATTGTAGCCAGACCCATCTAAGTCCCCAGTAATTACTTACAAAGTCTGATATAGAATCGCCTAGTATCCCAGACTTAACTCAAATTTATCTGTCTATACCCACCTATAGGAACAAACAGACCCGCCTTATACTTCAAACTCTCTTTATTTCCTTGCTATTAAATATTCAACCTGTAACTATTATTAATATTTACCCTAAATAGTATTTTTTACTAGAAGGTTCCAGCGATATCGTAAATATTTTTATACTTGTACAAATGGCCCTCCACTTTACCCCTTTAAGGGACGAATTTTAAGAAATCCTGTCGTTATGTATTTTATTGTGAAAATTAAACTCCTACGTACATACAAGTAGATTAAACGAAATTTATTTTTCTACTCTGGAAGCTTTACCCACTTTCGCCTCTTTAAGGTTCCTTAACCTTGTAAAAAGTTTCATGCTTTTAAATCCTTCTTTGATTCGAGCAGCATTTTGTCTATCAGATCAGTTACTGACCGTTATATTATAAGTACTCAGGTAAAAGTTGTTCGTTACATGAACTTTTTAAGCTGGTGTTTTCGTGAGAAATTATTACTAGACAGGAAATAGGTAAACAATGTTTTACTTTATGTACACTATTATCTCAGGGAAGATTTTATTACGTAGTGTGTGTACGTAGTGTTTGTAGGTAGTGGGTGCTGTGCCGGAGGAAAAATAGACATTTTGCCTCTGGCACAGCTATCAAAATTTCTAGGTTTACGAGTACCTTCTGCTATAGTTATAGAAAGCTAAAATTTGGTATACGAGCTAACATTTGTAAACAAATGAGAAATATGTAAGGTTCTTTACTTTTTTCCCAAGATGTAATATTTTTTGAGTTAAGGCTTGTAGGGTAAGGAGCTCTTCGTGAAATCTGACAAGTTTCTTACAGTACCTATAAGCAACCCATTCCACATGAATTTTTTGGTGGGTAATTGTGCTAATTTTGCTATATATCAGTAGGTAAACTTGTTAGAAATTGTCAAATTAAAAATAACAGGGTATACCTACCTATAATTTAGTAAATTAATGTTGGTTGGTAACATTTGTTTTATTTTTAATATTGGAGACGAATTTATTATTTAACTTACAAAATATTACCTATTATTTTTCAATTTAATGTCAGACTATATCGCTACTTACTAAACAAATGAGATTGCAGTCAAACATTAACTTAAAAGTATTCAATTGTACTGTACTATGTCAAGTTAAAAACCATTATTCTATATAATTACTGGCAAACTTGAAACAACTGTATTCTTAGAAACCACTAGCTTTATAAAATTCTTTGCAGTTCAGACATTCTGAGTCGCGTTATGAGTACATGCGCCTGCGCATCGCGTGGGAATAACTCGGTAATGGATCGCATGAACTGCACAACTGATATTATCGCAATTCCTTGACATCCAATTGTCAAGAAGTACCGGCTCGAGTTGAAACCGCTAACATATGTTTAAAGATCGACTGATTAATTCTGTAGATACTTAATAAATAAATAGTTTAGAAAATTAAAACTTTTCCTTCAAATCAAAAATATTTATTTTTTTGGGAATGGATCTATTTGACCTTGTTCAAAAATACTAAAATAAGAAATTCTTTGAGATACCCCTACTAGAATAGGTGTTTATTGACAACAATGATATTTTTTTGTAACTAAGTTCAGACTAAGTAAGACAAAAAATATAAAGCTATACTAGACATTATTTGTGCATTATTATTATTACCTTAATTATATTTTATTTTTGCACGTTGCACACTGTGACTAAAATTATTTTGATAAAGTAAAAGGCATAAGCCGCGCGATCCACATAAACTGATAAAAAGCTCAATAACTAAAAATAATCTTTTGTTTGATCCATTGTAAAAATCGTCCTTTGATTTGGATGTGGTTTTCAGTGATGTTTTATTTTCTATTTAACACAAGCCTACAGCCGCGGCTTCGCTCGCAAAATAAATCCCTAAACATACCTATAAAAGTTTATAAAATCAGAGAACTTTCATAATAACTTTGCGCCCCCTTTTTACCCGCTTAAGGGATGATTTTCGAAAAAATATCCTGAATTTCATTCGAATACCTTCAAAAACTAAAGACTAGCTCGCTACATTATAAACTATGGCAGCTATACGCGTCCATATAAGTTAATGAACGAGCCCCGTAAAATCGTTTAACTTTCTTAAGCCAATCGAAAGTAAGCAAAGGTATACCGCATAAATTATTGTTATGTAAACGTACATACGGCTACGTGCACCGCGGTAGGCGTGGGGCACGGCCGGACGCACGCCATTCTATTCCCCGAAGAGGAAATCGTTATGGCCGGCAAATTGGAGGCTAACTACCAGTTGGAGTCTCCCGACACGCAGATGTTCTGTACTCTGAACTCGTTTAAACAAAAAATATGGCTAAGGCAGGTACGTACAAGATGTACCTACACACAGGACACAGCTGCAGAAAATAGCTTAGGTATAGTTTCAACGATTTTATTTATTTTTTATCCATTTATGTCGCTGTAAATTATTATACTTAATAAGTGATATTTTTAACTCCTTAAACATATTTTTGGATTCGTTTAGGGACGTTTATTAAGTTTTATTAGATTACCAATTTACCCATCGCTACATGAGTTTTATAGCTAACTATAGGTACAGTAACCTACTTTTAATTCAAATACTAAATACGAATTACATAGTTATTACGCAATAAAAACAGGCGAGACGGACTCACACACGAAGGATTTCGTAAAATAATAGGTACATCGAAAAAACATGTTTCTTGTATAGGAAACCCCTTTAAATTTGAACACAGAATTTCTTTTTTCAGTTTTATAGGTATACGCTTATACGCCGTATTACATTATTAGACATATAGTAGTGTATATAGGTATGCCTAATATAATATTCCTTACTTACGAACTGGGAGCAAGACTTGTAGGCAACACAAAGCTACAACTATAAAAACATTTAATTTTATTTAACTAGTTCAAAAATTTCGAAATAATATACGTTAGCGATATCAATAAAGATTTAGAAACATTAAATTAAAACATAGTTATTTTCGAGCCCCGAGATTTCGGTGTCACGTCGTACGCTAAAATAGCGCCATAAACAAATTCATAAGTAGGCTATGTTCTCCTTTTTATGCGTTTTTAAGGGGCTCTCCCCTGAGGGAACACGGGAAAGTGAAACGCCGCGTAAAACCTGCGGCACCCTTACGCGAAACAAGAGGGAAGCTGTCTTGACGAAATTTCAAATTATTGGATGCATGCATTTGCAATAAGATTATGCAAAGTATCTTGGTTTGCGAATCTAAGTAAATTGATCGTAGGTTACTACCCTACGATTTACCTCCTACTCGTACCTATATTTTTTTCGCTATTATTTATGTTCAAAAATACAGTCTTAATCGGACTTGCTTTTTTTGCGACGGACGTTTTAAACTTTTTAGTTTCGGTAAAATCCTACATGTAGGTATACCTACATATTTTTATACATGTATTATGACATATTATACCTAGTAAAAATTTTGTTTTATCCTTATATTATTAACGCAAAGTAGGTGCAGACTTCAAAAAATTTGGTATAGTAGATAGTATTGCTTCCCACGAGCAAAACCTTACACTATTTTTTGATGTTGAAAACATAATGTACGTAGGTTACGTTATACCTACACACATAGGTGTGTATAACGGATGAACGGTCAAATCATTACGTTTATCAATTTAAGGAGAAACAGCTGTTATATAATTAAATTAAACTGAATTGAGTTAATTTGAAACTGGTAGGTACCTACAACCAAATAAACATCTTTTTACTTTTTTAAACTCATTACCGTGAAAAAAAAGAATGGCTACCAAAACGTAAAAACAAACTTATGAGTGACGAAGCACACTCGCATATTGTACAACGCAATTCTTACAAAGGAAATTACATTTCATTGTCCATTCCAGGACAGACATAGAGGGAATTTTAATTCAAAACACAGAGCAACCCATACGCATTAAAATAGGTTTAACCGCCAGCCGTTCCACTTTGGGAAAAATAAAACAAAAAAGGCGCGATCCCGTCATACCTCCGGGCGCGCCGCAAATTCCGCTGGAAAAAATCGTATTTTGTTCGTGGTTTGAATTTTAATTGACATTCAAGCGGCGAAAGCTAGCATCCGGCAACGATTTGGCGAACATTTCCGACTTCACTAGTACTGGCAGGGGGCTGCGTGCGATTTGAATGCGGTGACGTCCACCAGTTGCGGGAATAAACTGACGCCACACGTCCGCCACGTTAAACAGGGTGCCTTGTTGCGTAGATAGCAGCATTTGTGAAATATCTTACGGGTTACTGGGTAGGTAGGTATGTAGGTGGTAGTAGTTCTTACATGTTCGTACATTCGTAAAATTCTGACCATAGAGGCTTTAAGTTGTATAAAACACATGAAACATTTTCACAAAATTTTACAATAGTAATAATTGAATTACTAAGTCCTAGGGTACTAAACAATACAAACTGCGTGATTTTTTTTTCAATTTATTTTCTCATAGGCGTTCGCGTTTGCTATCGTAAAAACTAGATAAGGTAATATATTTATTAACTTCAGATTTGTAATCTGTAACGCGTCTTTAAATGAAATGTCCAATAGGTACTTATAAACCAAAGTAGGTATATACCTACTATATGGTAGTATATACATACTATATTCACGGACACAATAAACTCCGCAAACATTATAAACTTTGTATTGTGATCACGCCTATCGTATATTTTTAATCTGTGCACTTTGTCCATGATCATCACCTCGCTTATTATTCAGGGAGTCCATGACAATTTTAATAACTTCATTGTTACGTCGACATTACGTGTACACTTCATGGCGGCGGCTAAATTACAATAAACAATTTTGTCCGCTCATTATTCTCTCGCTCATCACGACTGCCGAAATTATTCAACACAAAACCGCGGTAATGTCGAACGTCCGCGAATAATAATTGAGAAATAACCACCAGACAACCTCCTGCTACATTTAATTTAGCGCCTTCGAATTCAGTACAACATTGAGGCGATTAAGAGGGTCTTAATTGTGGCGTACTAACAAATTACAATGAAATATTTCATGGCTGAAGGGCCTTAACTTACGTAGGAAATGCGATGACATTGACACCGAGCAACTGTGTTAGAAACTGAGAGGATCAAGAATTTCCTCAAGTTAAAAATTATTCTGTTATCTTTGGTTTTGGAGAGAGGCACTTACTTAAGCAGATAGTAATATGAATTTCGTTTTGATAGATAAAAAAGGACTAAACGTATGTTTTCTTACAGATATCATGACAGCACCATCAGCAGCGACGGAAACCCGTGCATTTCGTTTCATTGTTTCTTGGAAAGCCAATGCCGTAGCTTGATTTACTCCCCATGCGGATGAAAATGCTAACGCATGCGGCAAAACGGAAGCGAAAACCAATACATGTATGATCGCGTCGAGGGCACTGGGTGACTCCGGCAGCGATGCAAGAGATTTGCAACACCGCCGCCCTGCCGCTCGACAGTAACCCCTTGGTCCGCAAGATAAAATGTGAAGAGTTTCCCATCAGAGGGAAGCCAGCGAGAGTTGGTATGGGGGTGCGCGATGAGATGGAAGAGGAGTTCGCGGTGAAGACGAGGAACACTCCGCCGATGGGGCCGGCGCCCGGGCCGGATCACCCGCGCATGGAGCACGGGGGCAACGGCTTCTGGCTCGCCGCTGTCACCGCTGCAGGCGCGCCGCATCCAATGCTCGACACCTGCACCGAAACCGGCTTCATCAACAGCCAACCTTCCATGGCTGAGTTCATGACTGCTCTTCCTCAGCTAGGAGGCGGCGAACTCAGTCCCCAGCACACGCCGCCCGGGTACCCACCCGACCTGCCTTCCCCCGGTGGCGGCCTAAATGTTCCCGAATACCCTTGGATGAAGGAGAAAAAAACAACCAGGAAGAACAGCCAGCAAGGTAAGTTATTATTTCTACAATAACAATTTTAACTGTTTTATTTTGGATGCTGACTGAATAATCGGACAAATTAATGTTGTGCCAACTTCTAGACGTTTATCTTTCGCCACAGTCGCGGTCGGTTGCCAACGCCGATGGCTAGCGTCTGACACAAAAGTTTCGTTTCATAAGTGCGCCTAACTGCCGGGTGAATAACTACGTCGACGTCGGAACGGAATTATTATGGTGCCTTTCAACGGCAACAACAAATGGCCATTCAACCATTGTGTTCTGGTTCACGGTCCCAGAGTTTCTTTAATGAACATCAAATTACTCCGAAATATATTGAATTGTATGGTGCGACGACATCTCATGTCCGTAGGTAACTGTTGTTAGTGGTGGGAGTGGTGGCCGACATTATCCGAGCCACCGCCGCGCGTCGCGCCGCCAACATGCCGTGTAACGGAACGAAATATCCGACATGCACTATAACCACAAATTATAAGTGAGAACATTTTAGAATACAATTTTTTACAAGTCGACCAGTCATGTAAATATTACGTACGAGCTATGTACTCGCTGGTAATGAAGCCAATTAATGCATATCCGCAAACATCAACCTCGTATAATTGTAGCCTTGTCAGACGGTACATGAATTTATAATGAAGCCATTATATCTGATTGTATTTAAGAATAAATCCAGGCTCTCAATAATGATACTGTCACAAAAACATGTGTAACAAAGGTAAAAAAACACAATACAAAACAGACAAGCTACTGCCGTATTTTTGCACAATCAAGCGTTATAATAGGGAGGATCAAAGGTCGGAATGACCCAAAATTTGTCGCCGGGACAAAACGCTGAGCGAAGAACAAAGGCAGTGGAGATGATCCATCACCATCCGTCCGACGTGAGAGAACGTGACCTCACCTGGTCCCATACATCATGTTGGAATCGCGTTACATCGATATCAGTGTCAAAGCTATGTAACATTCGCAAAACTTATTACCCTTTTATGTGATCGAGGTCAGGTTTCGTTTTATTAAAGCTGAATATTTAATATCATTTTTTTTGTTGGGTTTATTTAGGTAGAAGACAGGAGCGTATAAAAATAAATAATTACTTGGTTTAAATTTAATGCAATAATGTAGCGAAAAGAAAATAACCCTTGGTTATTTGCTTTCCATGACCTTTAATGCATTTTTATGAGTATGGCTATTTCATACAATACTTCTAGTAATTTTATATAAAAGACCCTTTATCATTGAATCCTTTATTTGTAAATAGTGCGGTTTTAAACCATAACATTTTAAGCAGACCCGAAGAACAGGATCATTTGGGCTGAACAGACTTACATTTGGAAATCCAAAGCCGACAACAATTTTAGAAAAGGGAAATAATTTTGACATTCGCAACATAAAGGAATACGAAACTGAAAGCTATTAATACGTGGAACTCACTATAATACCTACCTCACTAACCACCTGTTTTAATTTTAGTAAAGCATGATTATTAAGTAAAAATAATATTTCATGTTCTGAAACCGCCATTAGGCCACAATCAATGTTTCCAGTTGTTAGCCGCGTGATGGTGAATGTTTTGATATTTGAACATGATTACCGGCACAGGAGCGCCCCCTGCCGAGCGCGGCGGGAGCGCCGCCGTCAGCGATCGGCTGGACCCTGTCGCTACTGTGAAGTTCACCAACCTTGATGAGCTTCACTCGCCAACACTATACATAGATATATGTACATAACACTATGAATAGATACATATGACCGACGCACGCTTACGATACTTATCTACTTATTAACTTGTAATATTTTACATTAAAAATTGATAATACAATACAACATCCTACTATGTTGTATGAATTCTGCAGATTTTTTTATCACTCATATTTTATTTCTAGAGTCTTCTTATCAACTAGAAGGTAATTATGTTACGAATACGACACATCAAGCAAGTGATATGAAATGAATATGGGTAGTTATTCATATTTTCTGATATAAGACATTGTATTCATGATTCTACATCTTTTTGGCCTGTATTTTATTTCTACTCAAATGTCGAACGTATGTCAACATCAAATACCACAGTAGGCACAATTACAGATCAAGATTGTTACACGATCATAACACTACAAATAGACGCAACTTATCGACCGACGTCTCCATCCAACACAAAACCATTACGGAACACATTGGGATTCTTCTGACGTGTCTTTATTCGATTGATACTGGGAAGATAGTTGGCACAGCGCGGCGGTGCGATGCGGCGCGGCGGTGCGGCGCGGCAGTGCGGCGCGGCGGTGCGGCGCGGCCGTGAACGCTACCGGCGCGGCGGTAATCCATCACTGTCAACAGTATCGAGCGATGCACGCCCGTTTGTGCAGCCGCTCAGACAACGCTTCTCCAAACTTAGATATTGGATTTACCAACTTCTGACTGATTCTGTTAAGTGACAGTTCCGCGCCTATTTTGTCTCTTCCGTGATGTCTGCTGACGGGCTGATATCCGGTTGTTGTAGACTAATAACGTCATGTCGATTGAAGATGGAAACGTAATAGTAATAAAAACTAATCCGTGTTTAGGATGATACAAAATTTTTTATTCATCGCCATTATAACACGGATATAGCAAAATGTTTAACGTATAAAGTAGTAGTAGGGTATATTTAATAATTTTCCTTATAAAAATTAATATAAGTAAGTACTCAAACTACTACAAATTTCATGGTTTTAGGTACATCTGCTGTTTCAACATATTTTGCTTTTATAAGCTATTAATGATTTTACTTATTTACGACTATCAACATTATAATAACTCAGCAGTTGCATTACGTAATCGACCAGTCAGCTTGCTATTAAGAACTACAAAAAATCTAGTTACGGCTGCTCGCATGCAGCTGTGATAATAAAGCGAGTTTTCTCGTCGCGAAGGATAGGTATCTAGGGACGTGAAACAAATTGTTCGCGCGACCACGCCTCCGGCCTATCTCGAGGAATCGAAATTAAAATGAACGCCCTGACACGATCGATCATTCCAATTCATCTTTAATACAATACTGTATTATTTTTGCACTGTCTCAATTTGTTCAACCTTCGAGCGCTTGAGCGACGTGTGATCGGGACTCTCAATTTATGTTCTTTATTTCGATCAGATGCTGTTGCTGACGCTGAGCTGCATCGAAAATGTAATCTCATTGTTACAAATAACCGTATCTTCTCGTGTTATAATGTTAGTCGTGCCGATATTTTTCAGTTATTGTGTTGCGTCTTGTATGTACTACGAGTCTTGATCGTAATTATGCCGTACCTACCTACATACTACAAAGTAGGTACAAGTATATACAAGTACAAAGTACAAACACTAAAATTAGAAACAGAGAATCAGTAAAAAACAGATTAAGAACACTACAGTAAGTATAAATTAAAACTATTTTCTTGAATTCCAAGGAAACACGGATATATCCATCAGATTCTATTCTCCGAAACTGTTTGTCTCGTTTCGTCTGTGTCATTGTTTGTAGCAATATTATATAATAAAGCATTTTAAAAGACAGAAGCTCCGCGCCGTAATTAACTAAACAGTACGGAAATAGCTGCAACATGTAAACCGGTTAGTGACAGGCGGAGCGGCGAAATCGCGTGTCTCAAAAGGTCGCGGTCTGTGGCTAAACAACTAAAATATTCAGCGTAACACGAAGCTATTATGGTAATGATGATGGTATGGGAATTCTGTCATGCCGCATCTTTACTTATGAATGATACTAATAAATGTAAGCGATTAAATTAATTTTGGGAACGCTAGTCTCCTCGTTCGAAATATTACTAACATTCTGAGCAGTAAACGTTGTTCTAAAATATTCTATCATTTCGGTTTGTACACTTCTGCGCACGAGAATTGAGCCACGTCGTATTTTTAGGTTAGGTTTAGGTGTGTATTGCAAAGATAATTATAAAAACAATTTAGGGATTTCAAATGTTAAACTGTAACAATGCGTGAAACTTCTAAACAATAAAGACGAAGTAAAGTGAAAGTAAAACACTTTCGTTGTTCGTAAGGCAACAATATCAGGTTATTCGCAGGTGGACAAAAAATTAGAGCAAAACGTATCAAATAGGGCAGGTAGGTCGATCTTTGACTATGGTACCACAGACGTGGCTAAGCAATAAATCTTTTGGCCGGTGCTCTTTGATTTATGTGAAAAATGACCGTAAATTTGAGGTTAGGTCGTTCGTAACTGGGCGGAATCTCCGGCCGGCCGGAGATGTCTCTCCCCAATTACTCGTACCTATTATTGAACTTGGCCAGTAATTTAGAAAATTGCCTCAAATAGATTAATCTACTAACAGCTCGAAACTCAAAAATAAATTAGTAAAAAAGATATTCGTACAAATTGTAAGGCTTAATTAAAATTAGATTACCTATAAAATTTATAAAAGAAAAGGTAGTGTTATATGAAAATAAAATTCTAAAATAGTGGCTGAGTATGTTTTTTTTTGCTTTACAGATCATATGGATCATATCATGAAATTGAATAACAACAACGTAGTATAAATCTTAAAATCTGTAAAATTAAAACCTTTAATTCAAAGATTTAAGTGCATACCTAATTGTAATCTTTTTAGATCAATAGTAGGTAGGTACATGCAGACGGACCACCCAAAACAATACCAAAAGCATCAACGACACGTCGTCGACCGAGTAGGTTGCAGCTTATCCAATTGCCCTTTTCCCCTATTATTCTTCGTATAATGTTCACCTTTATTGTATTTTAATTCAAAGTTGTTATTGCAATAGAACGCAGTGATTGCATAATGATACCGTAAGAAAATGATCTCTTCACTTCAGTCAATGACAAATCATCCTTAGTCTAAGTAAATAGGCACTACCTGCGATACTGACCTTCCACATCGTATCTTAACGTTCAAACACCGCAACGCCAACACCTTCCACAATACATTACATCCAGTTAACAAAGCCAGCCTATAATTCTAATCGTCCAATTACGGTCAATTCCAGTTCCAGTAGCGTCAAATAACAATAACTTTTCTCATAATGAGTGTATTCATGGGCTGTCAATACATCGGCGTTATGATTTACGCGCGGCCGGTAACACTTTCACCTCGCTATATCATCCCCGGGACATAAATCAATGCGACAACCGGCGTGGCCCGCGGACCTTTATCGACAATTCCGACTTCGAATGCCGAGGTTAGGACGTGCCGATTTCATAAGCTTAGTCAACGCTGGTTTTACGAACGATTTGTGTTTGAAATATTAAACGTTTAAGGTAAACGTTTTTGGAATTTGGTTTTTTTGTTTGTTTATATGAATGCATTTTTGTGACGATTGGACAAGTAGAAATTAACAAAAATAAGCAAATATTTTTTCGGTTATACAATAATAATAAAAATTTAAAATCATAGTTTTGTTTGAATTTAAGTTTTTTAACTACTTACCTAATCTGGAAAAGTTAAATTAATGGTTATGATTTTCTATAATGTACTTAATTACGTATAATTTTAAATTATTGTTAATGAATAATGAGTTTAGTTTACTTATACCTACTTCAATAGAAAGTTTGAATAGCAATAATTTATCTATGTAATAAATTCGGAGGATGGATGGATATGGATACTTATTACAATAGAAATAAAGTATTAAACTTATCAGCGCTCAGTAAGGGGCCAAACCATGCAACCTACAAAGCGAACAGGCAAACAAACAAACAATACGTAATCCGCCTTAGCCACACGAAGACCAATCAATAAATCACTCAAAGGGCCGAAGGCGCCGGCCTTTGTCCCTGCGTTTTCGGCACCGATTTTTACAGCAATTAGAGACACTTACCTGCTGAGCCGTGGTAATCCTATTAACAGACGCGACCGAGACGGAAGCGAACTAAAAAATAAAATCATTGATCACAATAGTTCCTTCTGTAACCTCGAACTCGCAATAGCGTTTATAACGCGATGCATATATTTAAATACAAAGTTGTATTATAAGATTTATAAGTTATGTACATAAGTATTGCGATTTATTAATTTTATGAATTTATCATTATTTTTTGCAATATACAAGTAAATTCTGTGGACAATAATTGTGTTAGTAGTTTTTTCGGAGTGGTTCTTCTACGTATAGAGTCTCGAGATATCAATAGAATCCCACTAAAACCTTTTATGAAAAAATCTAAGACTTATTTACGCTGAAAGTTTTAAAATGTTATCAGATCTCTAGAAGGGTCAAGCCCCCGATTCTATAATATACTTTTTCCGGTGGGATATTATTCAACCCACTCTGTTATTCATTGTTTATCACGTAAGCAGTTAGGCTCATGTATACACATACATATACCTACAGATATCTTTCATAACAAATGGACTTCCTTCTATCCAGAAGGAATCCCTTTATTGGGGTTGGAGAGTGAAAGTTATAGATTTTTAATTTTTCTGTAGTGTGTGTCCAAATCTTAGCCTGAAGACCAAATGTACCTACCTACCTACCTACAAACCCGCGCCTCTGATCGACTTAAAAAAATAAACAAAACAAAAATCTCTTGATACAACATTTTTTTTACTCAACAGCATTCCTGATAAATTAAATTAATGGGAAAATATTTAAAAAACTAATTCACGTGGATATACATATTTCGGTACTATAAAGCACATAAGGTAAACCTAATAAATGTTCAATAAAATAAAAAAAAATTAAAAAGTTGTGTTTAAAAATCTCTAAATTTAAATAAACAAACTGTTTGATAACTAAAAATGTTGTTTGAATATTTTGTTTATTTTCAATAAAGTATTAAACATTTATTTAACCAAATTAGAATATTAAATCTACCTACGCCTCAACAATCCCTCGTAATAAATTATTTCAACGCAAGAAACAATATTCCTATTTAACGGTGGATTGTTACGCATTTCCCACCCCTTTTACGATTCTCGAGTGAGCTGTTTGGTAGTTGTAAACTGATTTATCATATCAGCAGAGTTCGCTAAACAAGCATCATCTTACACGCATAAACCCTCGTATCACCGGGATTGTCCGTCGGCGAAACATTCTCGACAATATGCCCCTTAACTTGGAGCTCATTCTGCGGAACCATAAAAGATGTTTTCACCAACATCATGCAAAACATCGTAACCGCCGTCTATTTACAAACAAAATGATGCCTAAAATGTTGGTGTTTAGCTATATTTGCATGCGGTGATGTCGTTTGTTATATCTAAGGCGACATGAGAACCTTCTGAGACACGGGTGCAATGTATGCTGTCCGGTTTCCGGACAGACTCGCCACTAATTAACTAAGTTTCGGAGTGATCTACGTAAGTGTTTCGTTAACTTGTATCAGTGTTATACGTGGATATTAGTATTGCAATTTACGTTGAGTACTTTAATATGCCCTGGGTCCAATGTTGTCTTCAATTTCTTTGTGGAATAATGAAGTCTTCATGTAATAAAATATTTATAGTAATAACTTAAGCCAGTACTACACAATGGCCTTAGAGTAATGAAGTCCTTGAGACGTTTTCCTCGTTGCAGTGTATGATGCAACAATGTGTATCTTTGTTGTTTACTAGGTAATGTAGGTACATAGTTACATAGAAAACTTGAATTATTATTATTAGAGTCAGATTAAGCACAATTTTTAGCCCATAAAACTACATAATATTCATTCCAATATTTATACTTAAGTAATATTTAAAATTTAATTTACACACCTTAACGTAGACTTACAAATTAATAATTCTTGAAATAACTGTGAATTGCAAATTTCTCCTTAAACATCGTAACATGTCTGACAACTCAACACACAGTACACATCAGAGTATAAATCAAACCGGAGCATCTTGGAGTTAAGCCGCAAAATCCGTTTAATCATCTCGCAGGTTATTAATAACGGCTTTGAAATTAAACAATAAATTTGGCGGGGCTAATCGCGCAGAGCCACCGCAAACCAACCGCTAGCTGAGTCAACATTTATAGAGACAAATTGTTGCACGACTAACACGGCCTCTACGATGTATTAATCTTGAGCTACGCCGCTACGACGCTACGCCGTAGCCAGGGGACGCCACCCCGGGCGACACTTAACTAAATGTTTTACGGTAAAATCTCCCTCCGCGAAATCAAGCTTTTTAAGGATTCGTATTGATTTGGGGTAACGCTGCATTATAATTCTTTCTTATCGTTTGGGTAACGAAATTTCGGTGAAAAATATTTTCGCGGTGTTTAAATTTGAAATAACTTAAATTTCAAATACCTAGTAGTTTAAAACATACATCATCGTCTTGTATAGACATCACTGCCTAATGCATAGTGTCCCTGCTAATTCAAAAAAACAAACCAATTAAGTCCTTGAAAACACAATTAAAGTTTTTTAAACGGCTTTCTTCTCCTTTGTTTATTGCAGTACTTTTTAATATATAAATCATTACTTTCATACATCATTTATAATACAGTCTAATTACGTGGTCGGCTACTGGAGTGACAGGGCACGCTAAAGCTAAATGCTCGTTTACGATACGTCGTACTAATAAAGGTTTAGCCTTATTTCCATTAAGAACTCATATTTGATACCTGGTATTACTGAGTTGTAAAGATTTCTGTTTAAAATTTAATCAATTTATTAATATGCCACTGGTTAACTTAAGTAATCGATTTTTTTTGTGTTAAGCTTGTTGACTGTGGACTAGACACTAACATAATATCTATTAATAAGACAAAATCAATCACGCATCTAAATAAAATAAGATAAAATTTAATAAAGATAACTTTTTATTAGGTAAAGGAAAACATCGTGAGGAAACCTGCACATCTGAGAGTTCTTCATAGTGTTCTCAACGCTGTGTGAAGTCCGACACTCCACACTTGACCAGCGTGGGGGACTATGGCCTGTACCCCTGATGTTGGGAGAGGAGACCCGTGCCCAGCAGTGGGACCATTATGGGTTGTGATGATGATAATGATGAACTTTTTATTAATAACTTAAAAGTTGCGGATGAACATTTTAAATAGATTCGCCCGATTTGCTGCACCATCGAAGATCAATCGAATCTTCGATATTACACCAAATATATGGTTTCGTAAAAATATCAACGCTTAACCTGCTAAATATATTATTCCAAACATCTATTAAGATCTGTTTATAATTAGCTTAAATGTTTTCAACAAACAATCAAATAACAACCAAAACATTAACATGAATCAACAGTACCAATTTAACCGTAGAGTGCTACACACATCCTACTGTCGCGTATTAGACAAAACTCAATTGTCGGTATACCGTAGACTAGCACCTTATAGGGCAAGATCCCCAGCGGAGAATGTAGTTGTTTATGCCGCGCGGGCCCCGTGACAGTGGTGGCTAAACGTTGCGCTGACGGTGACTAATGACTGATGCACTAATAGTTGTGTCGCATTCGCCGCCGCGCGCACCATATATCATGCGAGGGAAATGGGGAGAAAACCTTCTATCACTCCCCAGTGTGATAAGGTCAAGAATCGGCTAAGGTAGACGATTTAGGAGAAATAAGATCGTTTTAACGCGTCAAATACGAATGGTGTAAGTAATGGAACTGATAGCGTTTATTATTGAGTGATCGTTTGTTTTTAAATTAGGTATTATAATATACTCGTTTTTTGCTTATGAAGCGGGGTATTTTTAGACTCGGTGTGCGAAAAGACGATAAATGTTTTTAGTAAATTGAAAGTACAGTTTCATCATTAATATTATAATGTTTCGCTTCATGTTTCATACATGTATGTTTCAACTTCATAAATAATATTTAAATAATAATACTACGATATAATAACAACAAAATTATACAAATTAATAACATCCCCCAAAGCCGCTTCTCCTACACAACCAAAAAACCTGTAGGTAAACTAAAGCGTATACAATTATACATACATATATCTCAAAGTAAAGCGTAGTTAAAACATGACTATAATGCGGAAATGTAGTTGTCAGAGTTGGGTGTCTTGCCACGCCGGTGTTGCCACGAGAGTGTTAATTTGCTAAGTCTCCGAGCACTAATGAAAGCTCGTACTTACCGCTGACGGCTCGTTGCTCGCCCTGATAGATACTTCAAATTGTCTCACTTAAATATTGCATAGAAGATAAATTGAGTATTACAGTTTGGGCTTGTTTAGCTTTAGTTATCTAAGCCTAAATACCTACGATGAAATATTGTTTTATTTGTTTAAAACTTCGTTTTTTGTCGACATTGAGTTTGTTAGTAGTATACTCGTATAAGGAAAACCAATTATTAAGACGAACTGAGTCGGTTAAAATAAAGTGAAGCTTTTTATAAGACATATGCAAATTGGGTGTATAGAATTTTCTAATTAAAGATGATGACACTACTTCCTTAGCTGCCCCTAAGTTTCTTTCACAACATCACTATACTAACGTATACATCGATACACAAGTAGGGTTGTCACGAGGGCGTTAATTTGCTAAGACCCGAGGCGTTAATGAAAGCTTCGACTCACCGCTGATCCCGATCCCTACCCGATAAACGCGAGCAAGAATCTCACAGGAAATTGCCCTTTTCAGAGAACACCTCGTTCACTACCAACTTCTCGTATCAAAATTTGATAAGATGCATTATGTAATGATGAGTTAGATTTTAAATTGTGCGTTTAAAATTGTACCTGTATTATATGCCTGATGTTTATGCCTGCCTGTATTTATTGGACTATCAAAAAAAATGTATTAATTACACTTTATTGTACACCATAATTATATTATTATTATAAAAAGGAAAAATCATAATGCAATTCATAACAGTTGTGCACAAAAGGCGATCTTATCGCTAAGTAGCGATTTCTTCAACATAATCTTTGGGAAGATGACAGTGAAAAATCAAGAGATATAATACCCGTAGGTTTGACTGTTTCTGCACTTAAATGTAAACCAATGTACCTACTAGGTAAATGTTTTGCGTCACATGTCTATATTTTCCAACATATTGAGACCAGCCTAACCGATCTAATTTTATGATCTACTTTCCCAAGAGATATTCTGAGAAAACCTTTAGGCCCTAGTTAGACGACGCGCAGTCGACTCGCCTCGCCTCCTGGTGCATAGCAAATTAACCTTTATTGACTAGTCCACAACGCAAAAATTCTTAGCAGTTACCACCAGCGCGCTACGATTAAGCGCGCCCTTAGGCTAAATTATATCTCAGTATAAACAGAGATGTATGGAATTCGAAAGTTGTCACGATTAATATAAACAGGCGTATTTATTTTATTTCTTTACTCTGTTTTCTTTCTTTGCCGACAACGAATCGGTGATGCCTTTGGTGTTTCCGATGTCCCTGGCCGACGGTGACCACTTACCATCAAGTGGCTCGTCGGCTCGTATGTCGACTATTAACAAAAAAATGCTAAATATGTTACCTACCTACCTACCTACCATCCATCCTACTTACCATCGAATACAATTTCGATATTTACACACCTGAAACAGTTACACTATTGAGTAGTTTAAAAAACAGCACTCAAACTACCCATAGCGAAGTGACAATATAAATGTTTTAACTACAAACACGACATGTATCCGTCACGAACAGTTCTTAATGAGTGTCATTTCATAAAACATGTTTTCTCTACACACCGTGCGCCCCAGTTCGCAATATTGAGAGAGAGCGATCGATCTATGCGGGAATCACTCCGCTTTGAAACTAATTTGATTTTAGCATATTAAGAGACAGGGGGGCGCACGAGGCTTGAGTTTAAGGAACGCGTCTTGGCCCACCCCGTAATAACGAAAATGATGTAAGGTGTGCCCTTAATATCCATCACACGTCCCCGTATTTGCTTATCTATGAAAACACGGAAGTGTAAAAATCGTCAGCGGCGAGAGGGTTACGACTCGACGCGGCCACGTTCGGGGCGCCCTAACTCTGTTGTGTTTAATGCACAGTACTTAAGATTATTAATTCACGAATGCTCATGCTCACGGATTTCTTACATTTTTTTTAACTTTCAGAACAATAATTGTTTGTCTTTATTTTTTTTTTTGTTCTACGTAAAGTGAAAAGTCACCATATGTGACACGTTTCACACATGGTTGACTCATCACAACCCATAACTGTCCCACTGCTGGGCACGGGTCTCCTCTCACAGTGAGAGGGGTATAGGCCATAGTCCACCACGCTGGCCAAGTGCGGATTGACGGACTTCACACACCTTTGAGAACATTATGGAGAACTCTCAGGTGTGCAGGTTTCCTCACGATGTTTTCCTTCACCGAAGCAAGTGATAATTAAATTTTAATACGCACATAATTTTTGAAAATTAGTGGTGCGTGCGGGGTTTGAACCCGGAACCTCCGGTTCGGCAGTCCAACGTTCAACCACACAGCTATCACTGCTTTATATTAATGGTTGACTAGTGTATTGATAAGTATTATGATTTGGTCCTTACCAAAGAGATATAAATATTGACGTTCAGCTTTATAGATACTATTTTCTAGTGACTTTACAAATTTATATTTATAAATGTTGGGCAGAAATCTTTAAATTTGCAAATGTTTTTATTTGAAACCCGATTTCAAGTGAAGCTTACCACATTACATTAGTGAGAACCACACTCAAATCGGTTAAGCCACGTCTAAAATTAGCGCGCACAATCGCAGAAATTTACAAAATTTTAACAATCATTTTTGGGTTCTATTGCGTAAATAAATACTCCCCAATAATAGTTATTATTACTATAATCCCTAAACAGACAGCGGTATGTTACATTTTCATTATTGTGTAACTATATTAAAACTATATTACTAATTGAACTAATTCTATAGGACGCTAAACTTGTGTCCTAAAAACTATAAATATAAATCACACAAAAATAACATGAGCACAATATATAGTAATTAATTACTATCTAACCAGTCACAACAAAGTGACTCCTATGTACAAGATAATGTACAACATAATCATTTTATAATTCAGGTGTATTATCATTTGCATTTTAATTGTATTTTAAATTACATGAATAACAATTCACACCCGCGTTTATCAGATCGAGTTACGCAACGAATCCCGATCGCTAGGTGGCAACAAACTCATTTAACTTTGCGAATCTCCGCTCAAAAATTCTGCTTTATATTTCGCCTCTTCGATTTTATTGTCTTCCGGTGTCCTCCTTTCACGATACATTTGTTTTATTTATCACAATTCGGGGATTAAGGGAGGTTGGAACTCCAACCGCCGTAATCTGTATATCTTTGAAGTTGGTTTTCGAGTCAATTGCGAGTCTTTTGTGTTGGTTCAGAATGGTAAACGTCTTGCGATCTTATAATTTTCTCAATACGATACTTAAAAAAACTAATTTTAATTTTACATTTGACGTTAATTTTAAATTAGGTATTACTTTTTAAATTTCAAATTTTGCATAACTTAACAGGTGGAACTTACCGGAACTAGCCATGCATGCAATTTTATTTTTTATGCACTTATCCATGTTTAGGCAAATAAAGATATTTAATTTCATACATAATTTAGATATAATATTTTATTATATATAATATAAGTATATTTAGTATATATAATATAATGATGTTCATATATTTCCAAAATATAACTAATAATTCTCGTGCATGCATATCAATAACCAATAATGTTATCATCGCAAATGATACGCATAGGCCTTATAACAAGAATGGTCTTCTCCACATTTTGCAAATGCCTAATATAATTATGAAACTGCTGCGGTCTTCCTTCGACGCATCACAATGATTTATTCTATAGCCTAAATTATTGTAAAATCTTGATAAGAAACTGCATTAAACATCTTTATTTTCTTAGAATGACATATTATCGATTGGCCTCAACCCATAAGAGGCTTGCTACAGGACACTGATCTCTCCTCATTACTAAGGAAGCATGCTCCACCAAGCGGCTCTAGTGTGGATTGGAAGACACTATTATTGAAACACTAAAATTAAATATTGAAATTAATTATTGAAAAAATAAAATTCACTTTATTACCTTAAATATTTTTTATAATTTTCTCACACGGTCTAACCCAGAATACGTATCACGTTAATAATAATATATATTATAATGAGGGGAATTAAAACTGTTAGTATCATAGCTAATACCGAACCCGCAACAACAGCATACGATAATTCATTAGTCAACAGTATACAGTATAATTATGTACAGTAAATTCTAAATTCAAATGTGTTTTATTAAAAAATACTGGGGTTCATATCCCAGTAAGAAATCACAGAAGTTTGGCATCTCTATAAAGATGGGGGTACATAGAATACAATCAAACGGTACCAACAGTCGCAGGAAATAAACGTAACGGAGGCGGAGCGGAGGGTAGATATGCGAACGCAAATGTTGCCGGCCTCTGAAAAGCTCTCAATCGGATGCCGCGCTACATAAATAAGACTGGATGAAGGTGCCCTTATCTGTGGACGCTTGTCACTTCTTACCTTTGAATGTAGCGGGAGAACGAAAGATACGATTAATGTTGTAAAAATCTGCCTATCTTAAATCTATGTGATTTCAACCATCAAACCTCAACATCAACCACTCAAAAAAGTTAATACGAACAGTAAGCTTTTTATGGAATTAGGATATCAAACAAACAGTAGGTACCACCCTTCCGTCCATGACAACCTTAAGCGGCCCAGAACAAGACTTAAAGTGGGACTAGAATGGTTAGTCCAGTTATTAGGTGTTATTAATAATGTTATTTGATTAGTTCCTTGGTAGGTATGAAGACTGGGGCAGGGACTGTTAGTGATACTTAGTCCTGTGAGTTGTTCTTTGTAATAGTCCAGTTAGTAATTAACAAGTAAGTACAACATATTTGAGATCTTGTTGTTATTGAGGAGGCTACTACAACACGCTACTTCAGAAAGAAGAATATTACTTGTTGCTTATACTACCGTACAAAAAATTTACTCCCATTAATAAATGTTCGTATTTTACTTGTATCAATGTAAGATGTTTATTTCGTCTAAAGCGGTGTCCCACAGAAACTGTCTATTGAACCGCGAAGCATTTGTAATCGTTTAATACCCTCAATTCTTTATCAGCGCGGGGGTGTCGTGTTTATACGGATTCAGCCCCCACGCTTTTAATGTATAACTTGACGAAAGCTCTGATTACGACAATTGATACAGAACACGTCGTAAATAAAATTACAATAGGTGGGTATATCGTAGTTAGATTCGAATGTTGGTGTTATCAAAAGTTTTATTCATATTATTAGCGACGTTGGTGTTATCAAAAGTTTTATTCATATTAATGTCGACGCAAGAAAATGATCTTGTCGTATCTCGAAAAAATGCAATTTTACAACAGAGCCAAAAAACTATTTTAAAAATTCTACCCTTGTAAACTACAAGACTGAGATATCATTTTTGTAGCAATTGAATTTTACACTGAAATGTTCTTTTTGCAATTAATGAAATCATTGTACTTGTTTCTGATTCCAATGAAGTATATAACTCATATTCGCATTTTTTCGAGATCGCTTTTAATGATCTCGTCTGTTAATGATCACGTACTTCCCAACGCTTGAGGCCAATTTTATAGAATACTTTTGTTCGCCGAGACGTTGCTACGTAGCTATGTTATAATCCAATCTTACGTCAAGCGAAGCGTGCTCATAACGGCTAGTTTTTATTAAATATTGAGAGAGAGTTCCCGTAAAAAACGCGAGCCTACCGATCCACAAAACGAACGGTACAAAACTAAGCCGAACTCGATAATGACGTCATTTGCTTATCAGTTGACCATTACCGAAAATCGAACACCACATTACGCAACGTCCGAAGCAGTCCCTAACTGTCCTGGGACGATATAAAAACATCTTATCGAACACTCTCCACTGAATACTGTCATCGATCGCAATATTTACTTTGAAAAACACATAAATTCCTTCCATTTACAAAAATAAAAACATTTTCCACTCTTATCGTGTTCGATTTTAAACGGTGCGCCATCGGTAGCTAAGTTGGGTACACGGTTTTTGTCCTCCGTTCCCTTTTTTCCGGGGGGGAATTTCTTTTCGGCAATTTAGAGGCGAGTAGATAATAAAAGGGCTCTAACTGCTTCGATCGCACTCTAATGAAAACTTGAAAACTCCTCATTTCTGTATCAATAATTTATACTTTACGAACAAATGCACCTAATTGATACAAACCTAAAACAAACTGTTTACAATGTCTTGAAATAAGTAAAATAATTTAAACGGAAATGAAAAATCATATGTTAGGACTTTGAAATTTTAACATATCACATTATGTTCATCTCAGACTAGCACTTGACCCACTTCGTTGCAATCCTGGGCAAATCGAAAATCGATGTGCCAACGACCTTTCCAGCCGCCAAGCCGGGACTCCGGGACGCGCGCTGCCAACTCCCGCGCTCATCCTGAATATCTTAAATATCCAATCAATATTACCTCTTCGCTAAGTAAAAAAAAATATTAAAATTAACTAAAAACCTCTTGTGGTTGTGATTTGAAAAATTTAAATTCAGAAGATAATGTACCTATTACCTAAAAAATATAGTAAACGAATTTAAGACACTTATTATTTTTATGTACTAGGATTTATTTTGTCAGTAGGTACTTGCATTGTTTAAATTTTTTGGGTATCTCTATCTGCCTTATGAACACATACCCAGCACCTAATTTTAGCACAATTTTTGTTTAGTATATTTAGATATTTTTGTATTTTTTTATTATAAGCCAAAATGTATGGCTGTCTAGAAATTTATATGTACCTCGTAAAAATTTACACTTCGTAAAGTGTGCTGACGTAATTTATTAGATTGTACTATCAAAAGTATTCTATCTGTATACCTACAGACAAATAGTTTTAATAATTTCGTGAGAGCGGTTGGGCGCGTTTTTTCTATCCGGCGGTTATTCCCCCCGTCCACGTGGCGGTCACTAATTGCTCAGCTGGGACGCCCCACCAAATGTGAGTTTTCTATTTCAAGATAAAATATAATATTTGTTGTACCTATTAAACATTGTAAATTCAACCTTAAGCTTTGTGCTACAATTTATTGCGCTCGCGGTCGCCATAGTCGTAATTTGGTCGCGGCCATTTGTAGGTCGCTGCATTTGTTTAATAATTATTTCAGAGTTCTTGTGTAAAATTCTAAAGTTCAGAGAGTAGGAATATGAAGAGACTTTAATGTGACAAGAAAATTAATTCTTATTATGTTTATCAGTTACATTAATTACCTTGGATAGCTTACCTATTTTACTCTGATAAAACCAGTGGAACTTAAATGTAGGCTCTAATTGTGTGGTACAAAATGTAGTTTGGTAGAAATGTATATTCCATGTGTAATCTTTTTTTGGAAGTAATGAAGATAAAAGGACTATACATAGTTCTCTCTCAACTCTAATAGTTTTGCTGAATTTCATTTCGTCATATCTATTTTGTCGGCCTAATATCCTACCTAAAAATTACAGTTTTAATCACATTACATTTAACGTAATCCACTAAAATTACACGACAATGGCTTACATTAACAGTATAAGTAACAATGTCAAAGAATACGTACCTACGTAACATAAAATATATTGAAACTTTTCGTAGCTCAACTAAAATATTATGAATCTGCTGAAACACATAGAACTCATTAAACACAAAAGGTACACCCCAACAATTCTTATATAATGATCTTCGCAACCACATTCACAATGTAGCAACCGAAGACGTTTGTAACTTTGAAACGTGAACGAGAAAATTAACGCGGGGCCCGCCATATTGAGATTGTTTCAACTGGAATTATGTACAAGTTACGCCACATGTCCTTTCCCGGAATCGGGGAACTTCTGTGCGTATTCGAATTCCTGTATGGAGTAGAAATACGGCTTTATAGGAGTAAAATCATACTTTCTCCTCGACAGGCGCGGGGTTCGTACTAATGACCGCGCGGGGCGAGGCTTCGCCTACCTATAGGTATCTACACATGCCACGACAACCACACTTTATATTGCGTTTAGCAGGCTACCCACACTCTGCTAGCTACACAGACATGCACAACGGCTCGAGAATGCTTTTTTGTTATTCCAACGAACACTATTTTCTTTTGACGGACGGCTATACAAAAGTTACGGTAACAATTCCAGTAGCTTTGCAAGAAACGCGAATGTGGCAATAGTCTTCGTTTCTTTGTTGCCGTCGTATCGCTTTTATTGTACCTAAAATTACTTTCTGTAGTGAATTAAGACTGCTTTTAGAGAACGCAGAATTAAGAATTAAGTTTGAACTCTAAAACCCGTCTACGTAAAAATACATAGGTACCGGCATTTAAATGTGTTTAATCAAGCCATTTCATGTAAGACCCAACTCGGCACCTTTACATTTTTTTATGAGTATGTCCTTTAGTGGACGCCATATTGAATATATAGGTGTCATGACATTGCCTGTGACCAGCGGACGATCAAGACTTTTCAAGGATATTTCATTTGTCGAAATACGTTAAGCAGTTTAGAGTTTAGAAGTTCTACGGGATAGATGAACTTAGGTACATACGACCTGAAATCATAACGCTGCTTTTAGCTTCGCTGTAGTCCGATAAAAATAACATAAGTAGGGTAGGTATACTCCTCTAAATAAATTAAAGCAACAAGTTACCTTACCAAACGTCGTAGGTATCAAGATTATTTGAAAACATTACTAGCAATCGTTGAAGTAACTTCATTTCAGGTGTATTCAGCATCTCTGTTAGCAAGTAGAGTCTAGAACGTTGCACAGAAGCAACATTGTGACGTGTGGGGCGGGAATTGTTCGAGTTATATTGAATTGTCTTACTTAGGATCAATTAAAAAGGCCCGTCAGAATCTCGCAAGTCACGTCGGGCCTTCCATGTGTTACGGCAAAAGGCAGCGATGCAAACTGCTGCGTCACGCACCCCGTGTCAAATCTCAATGGACACAAGCTAAACTGGTGTTAAGCACATGTACTGATTACTTACGCTTTGTTATTTCGTACTTTTATCACAACTTATAAATTTATATATGCGATATTTGGACCTTAATATAGTTTAATAACTTTGAATAGGCACTTACACACTCATAAGTCGCCACGATTCCCTGTGTCGCTAGTGGTAGTAGTGTAGAACGTTTATTATGTTATGTATGTTTCCTTTACCAATAAAATTATGTTAAAGTCATAAAAAAAACTTGCTCACAATATAGTAATGAAAGAAGAATACCGATTTGAACCATTTCAGCCATATCCTTTACTTTACTCGTATTTCATGACAGTTATCTACTGAGAAATATTTTTTATGCCTGGCTCCACGCCAAGCTTTTTAGCTAGATGTTTTACAATTGAATTACATCGAGATTTATTCTTAAACGTTGATGACATATCTGTTCACTGTTTACGCTGTATTAAAGTCGGCATAATTAATATTATCTTAACAAAAGAAAACCGACTTAAATTATAAATAAATAAATAAAATAAATAAATAACGCTACACACTTATAGCCCCACACTAGGATTCCCTGGGTCGTGGGTACCATGGACAACACGCAAGACAATAACACACAGTACACACACCCAGACCAAGAACAGAAATTTAAACTCATCATTCAAATTTCCGCCTCACTGGGAATCGAACCCAGGACCCTCGGAACGGCGATCCGGCGTGTTAACCGTTGCGCCATCCGAGTCGTGAAGTATAAGTTACTTCAAAATTATGTACATTCCCAATTTTTTCACCTTTAGAGGTGACATTTTTTTCTCAAATATAAGTAAATGGGACTGAACAGGAAGTATTATTTATCCTTCCAACCAAAAAAAGAATTTCCAAATCGGTTATTAAATGACAAAGTTCTGATGTAACAAATAAAAATGTATGTGTAACCAGTATTGATAACCGCCGCCTTTATTTAAGTCGATTAAAATGCAGTGCATAGATGATGCAGTGATAAACAGATAGATGGGATATAATTCTGCACACACTTCAAATTTTCAAAAATTGTGTGTGTAGGTACCTACTAGATATTAGGTACGTATACCTGCACACTCCATAATTATTTGTGAAGTCATTTGAAGATAGCCAAACCCTACTTGATCAGCGTGAACTGTAAGCTATAACCTATCACATTGTGATAGGAGACCCACGCCCAGCAATGGAACAATCACGGGTTGCGTAAGTACAGTAGATACAAGTATGTATATAGTACATGTAGGTAGATACACGTTCGATTTAGTTACGATCGTATTTGGAATTGCATTCCGATTTTTAAATTTCAATCAATAAATATCAATGAGAAGGCTTAAAAAAATAAGATTTAGATTAATTATGTTCGGTCCATATTTTTTATAGTTTAGTATGAGCTTGCAGTTACTTGAAGTAAAAAATAATAATGGCTCGTATAATTACCATTTTCATATTTAAAACATTTGTATGAGAACTCAATAATATCATTAACCTAAACAAGCATAAATTAAAAACATCAATAGCTGAAGTTGGGATTCAATTTCGAACACCAACGAACGTAAAAAATGTGTAACACATTCTGACTTTCAAAAATTTTACATACGATATGATATCCAAATTGTTATTGGAATAACGCATCATCCATCAGGCCCGCAGTCCGTGGGGTGAGCAGATCGTCATGTGGGAACGGGACGTAAGAGCCGTTTCGAGGAGGTTAGAGAGAGATGGGGATAAAGTTTCAAGAATTTGCATAATCTGCTCGGGTACTTTATCATAGAACCACGTGGCAGTGACTAGTGCAGTCGCGGATTACGCGCGCCGGATTAAATCGGCACATCTCGATGCGAGGTCGTTGGAGTCACGCGTTCGCTTTCCCTCCAACTTAATGCATTATGACGAAAATCTTTCAATAGTCTCACGTTACTAAACTTTACGTTTTTAAATTTCACAGCAAGATTACTTAGTACAATACTACAAACGTACAACACTGCGGTAAATAGAGTTAGTTTATACCGTTTGGTTGTACAAGCTCAACATTTTACTTGGTATATTTCATATTATGTTAGTTTTTACATTTTCCTTGATGAAACTAATAACTATATTCGAATACTAGCTTAAGATTCTTTAAATCGTAAGTAAAGATTCCCTCAGTAATAGTCATTATCTAAAAACGTTTTAGTCCAACTTTAGTTGGATCCCCTACAACAAACAAGCGTAATCCGCTGACCGGAATGGAAGCAAGTAACAATGATCCAAGTTTTATATGAAATGATAAATATTACACCGGCAGTCAGGGTCGTCCAAAAAACGCTTAACTTGTCCGCTACAAAAGGAAAAAGCCAACGTCTTCCGTTCGGTCGGAGCCAGAGAAAAAATCTTCGCGAGGGATCCGAGCCTTCCATTTATCATATTCCATATTCATTTATTCGTCAAGTTCTGGATTCATTTATTCGTCATGTCTTGATTTCGTCTCATTTATTATTAAAAATGAACTGTCCAGAGCAGAACGTGAATACGACATCGGCCCCGGGCCACTGTTTCAATCTTAGGATAATTTCATGCCGAATTAGGTCACTGCACAGAAAAGAGAGACAATTTCGGATTTTTAGGATACAATACACTTAAGCTGACCTGAAAATTACCCTACACAGCTTATCTAATGTTTTTTTGTTATCGAATTAGTTACCATTTTTCGATTTATTAAGGTTGTAAAAAATCGTTCATAACAATGACTCAATGATCATCACTAACTCGACATATCGCTATAACTCGATGGTTTTATTGGATTTTTTTTATTTAAATGTCGTTAAAACCGATAATACATTTTTATTATTTAATTACACGTCTACACTAACAAATGTACGAGTATTTGAAGATGTTTGTTATTTCATAGCGATGCCCTCAGTGGTTTCTGAGCGCTTATCGGTTTACTATCTTTTGTTTAGTTTTGTTTAGTTTCACCCATTATAGACAAGTATGATTTTAGTTAGAGTATCTGGTTCGAATTCGGACATTTATATTAACGATACACGTAAATGTTAGCTCTGAATAAATCTGGCCATATGATGTTGATCCGTCATTCTTCTATACATACGAAGTCTACTGACCGCGGGGCATGGGGCATCTATCGTAGATCGCGCACTGACCTATGCGATATGTGATGAATAGCTGGAAGACATCGAGAATGTTAATCTAATGATCGAGCGAGCGATAAATATAAATAACAAATAACAAAAGTAAGAAATTATTTAAACTACTTTTACCATTAATTACACTTCAAACCGGTTATAATAATTACAATGCACAATTTCTATATATTTCTTGCGTATAAGGTCGGGCTGGTCGGGTCAGCGAGTGTGCGGCACGGGGCATCTATCGGATAGCGCAGTGACCCGGTCGCGTGATGGATAGCCGGATAGGACATTGGTACTGAGGTCGGCGTAACTCAACCGACGACCCTCACCCAGTTTATCACTTGGCCATAGCTTACTGAAATAAATTTCGAAGTAGTTGAATTAAAAAAAACCTTTAAAAATATTTTCTTTACTAAAGATAACTTCATTCAAAATGCAGACTACAATGTTAAATAAAAATATTTATGAAATACATATTTGTGTACATTATAACAACGTGCGTACCGATATCGGCCTTGTATATACAAGGCCTTTATAAATAAAATTTTCAAGCACCTATGATTAGTTTTAGTTAAGTAAAAAGTACATAATAGTTTTCTTACATGCACTCTATGATATCCAATAAACTTGACCAATTTGGTAGCTGAACGTCTCGAACTTGATATAGCTGTTTAGTAGACATGTGAGAATACTAGATTACTCCTTTTGTTTTAATTTACTTAATGGAAAATGATAATTCCTATTTGCAGAACACGGACAAGCGTTGGTATCTAATAACAAACATATCATACGGTCTACTGGGCTCGAGCTGAGCTAAATATAGGTACATACCTCTACTAATAGTTTTTCTAAAATATCTTCCATATACATACCTACTATTAGTTTTATTAAATGACTAATATAGATTTTTTGTAATGAACACAAACAACATAATCCAATATTATCTGTTCGCGCTTAGACTCCGACAAAAAAGGTGACCCTACGCGAACGGCAGCGACGGGACGTATGATGAATGACGTGACTCGGGACATTTTGTTTCTGTTTGAACATTCACTAAAGGATATGATCTACAGCAAGATGCATTGTATATCATTGTATGTGTGTTGTCGCTGTGTGTCAAAGTCCCTAAAAAGTTGCGTAATGTTAATTAACAGACGTTATTTTCTAATAGAAAGAAAATAAGAAAATGAACTGTGTGGTTAACCAGCCAATGTAAACTCATAACTCGAATGACTCAAACATCCGAATATTTTAAAAATCATGAATGGCAATATTAATAATCCTACAAGCTTAATAAATCATGAATGGCAATGATTAAGCTTGTAGGATTATTAATAATAGTACATGCCGTTTAATTTATGACAGTTTACGAACTGTCAAGATTATTAATCAACCGCTAGTCTAACATTGATTCCTGGACCAAATCACCATTATTATAAAAAGGGGCGAAATGAGAAATAAAAGTTGGTAACTATATTATGCATTCTTATAGATGACATTTTGTCACGCTACAACACACTTAACAAGAAATCTGACCCTAACTGAAAAGCCATAATCTAGAAACTTGTACAGAAACAAGCATAGTTACGGCTGGGGACTGGGGTCGAGTCGAATATCATCCATGTGTAAGCAATCTCAACAATAAAAGGGCAGTATTTGTGTGGGCTGTCAGTGGTTCATAATACGCCATTTCGGCAAAGTAACAAATGAGTCGCATTACTAGTGACTCGCGTCCCTTCATACGTCACACACGGCTCTTGCCGTCTTCGCAAGAATGATGAAAGGTTTTCGTCTTGATACCAATATGGAAAACTAGATGTATATAAATTTAATATAATTACCCGCTTCTTTTATTTTATGCTCATCCGGTTGTAATTGTAAAAAAGGGAAATAAATTAAGATAATATCGATAAATACTACCGAAAAAAAGCTTCTTGGAAACTACTTTTCGAATAAAGAATATTCGATTTGAGTAAATGTAGAGATCCGAGAGGCCTAAGAAGCCTGTGCCTGTGTGTGTGTGAAGTCTGTGCTAGGTCATAGATCATAGAAGTTTATGAGAGAAAGCCCAGACCGTCGTCGCACTCTTAAGTAGAACTATAAGATAGCAGCTGTAAGAAGTTAATTTATGTGGAAAAATGGTGTGTATACAGAAAACTCAAGTGACGTGACGTTATTTTATAATTATAAGTAGATATAATGAAACCGTAGTAAAATATTAATATATCTATTTTTTAAATTATTAGAATAACTTCGATTAAACGTTTTTTATTCAATCATTAAATTTTATCGATGACCTAAAGCCAGGTGTTTTACTCGCCGCTTGCATAAAGTATACGAGAGTCCAAGGTCAGGACAAGATGGCAACATTTCCACACTGTAACACGGCTGTCTCCAAGCATCAGAAAGCGTCCAAAAAACTGGTATCGGATCTCGGCTGATGGCGCGCAGGACCCGCCCCGGGCGCCGCCGCCGCGCCACCACGACAGGAACAAATGACCTCAACGCATCATAATAAATAAAACAATTTGTTGTTAATTAGATTTCGTGAATTTAATTTTCATGTCGGTAATTGGTCGGTGGCCACAAAGAGCCGGCTCTCTATCCGTGATGGATGATCGGAGGCGCCTTCTCACTATTTGACTTCGAGTCTTCGACCGTACCACCGTAATTAGACGCTTCGGAAGTTTACTTTCATTATTGCTTATGAACCTATTACCATTTCTAATATAGATTTCATTTCATGCACGCCGTTCTATTATTTGAATGCGTGAGAGCTCGAAGCCTTTGTCGGATTTTTAGTATGAACTAATCGAATATGTTATTGAATGACATTGTATAGTTAAAAATAAAAACCACTCAGTTTGCCAATATACTCTATAAATATAGTTGCTGCTGATTTAATAAGTAAAAATTGGTACTATCATTAATCTCTGCCTCGAATTATTGTTAAAAAAGTTAAAATAAAATGTTACAATATATTTTTCGTAGAGTTCAAAAACCAACGTTAGTATGACTTAATCATAATTATTTTTTATTCACACTCTACTCGTGGTTCAAAATCTGGAAGTTATTACACCACACTACTCCAGTGTTGATTGAACAAGAGTATAGTGTAACCCACTCTAATTAAGAATCTGTAGAAAGAAATTTGTATTTATAACAAAAAAATGCATATCAAACAACTGCGATATCATGTAATTCCACGAAGTAAAAAGGAAAACAAAAGACAAACCGAAGAATACTTTGTAAAGCTCCGAGTAGTATAGATACAGAACGAGCGAGCGTAAACTTTAAAAATAGGACAAAAAATCTTGGAAAGTCACGGATGTTTAACTTTCTTCCCCTGTTTTATTTTCCCTCTCGCAATCTACTGTCCCTTCTGCTACACTCGTATCAAAGAATGCCATCCCTTTCTATCGCAACTGATAATAAAACGTTTGTGAAATACAGAAAAATGTTTGAAATGAAAAGTAATGAAATATTGAGTGCTAATATACATTTAATGTACTCACATTGTATTATACGTTGCATTGGATACTCATATTATCTACTCATCCAATGCAACGTATAAATACATTTACGATAATAATAACACTCATGTATTCTTTCTTCCATTCTACCATAACTGTTATTTATTAACATGTAGTAACAATGTAATCTAATATTGTATTGGATAACTAAGCTATAAATACCTAGTTGTACCGAAAATGTGGAAAATATTTTTGCAAGTTCATCGTTGATCAAGTACAGTTAGCAGATATCACAGATCACGTAATAAAATCGGAATAGTTATTTCTCATCGTGTTGAAATACATTGGGCAATCGAGTTATTTAAAACAACTCTTTAAAAAAAATTTACCGTCTTTAATAAACTTTTTTGTATCTTAATATAATTATTATGGCAGAAATTTAATAAAAAAACTCCTGTAAAATAAAAGTGATTATTTCGGATAGGATCGTTTCATAAAGGATTTTTATTTATTGAAAGAATAAACAAACTAACTAATAAATTCGTAAAAATGTCAAAAAATATAAATCTTGGCTAAATAAATTGTATGTTAACAGAAACACATTAGCTTAGAACCAATTATACCAGCAATCATTGTTCCGGGAACGTTTGAAGTACATCTAAGTTGGTACCTATACATAATTATAATAGAACTGCAAATTATCTTAGTATCTACGTACAAGATATTAAAGGAAACTATTACTGCCAATAGATTCCATAATAATGTTTTTAAACTATGTCCTAATTTGTCAGTTTGTCTGTGCATTTGCTTCTAATCTCAGAAACGGCTTAACCGATTTAAATGCGGTTTTCACTGTTATTTCATTAAGTACACGTGGGATGACATTTTAATGTCCAATTGTTATATTTTAATCGGTTCGCGAATAAGAAAGATTCTTCATGTTAAATAATGCTTTGAAAACATAAGTATTTTCATAGTGTAGATACTAAGCCATAATTATGTTAAATAAAGCGAAGCGAGTTATTAGTAGTATTAGTTATAAGTCTTACATAATTTTCGGTTTTCTAACTCTTTCGTATAGGTAGCATCGTCTTGCTTGGTACAAAAAATCTTCGCTACATTATATTAATATCTACATTTACGATTTGCTTTAACACAGCGAAAAATAATACCAGCTCGTTGCTTTAACACTGTTTTATGTCTCAACATGTCGAGTGCTGTCAGAACATAGTAGGTATTTAGCGCACAATATCACTCCGACACTACGTAGGGACTTAATGAGTCATGTATAAACACATACTTTGGTTCTAACTGGGTAACTTACGGTTATAGCAGGTGATTAAAGTTTTTGTTGACCGTACACTAATGCAAATGTAACGGACCCCGTCAGTGTAGAGGGCGCTACTACCATCATTCTAAATGTAATCATTAATGAGAATCAATACTGTATACAGTATAGCTACACCCTTGAATTACTTATCTGCAACAAATTCAAAGCTAAATAATAGGACCAGAAACCATCCTTCAAAAAATATACAGAGGGACATTTGAGTAAGTTCCTTGAGCTATTGAATGTATTAAAAGATGTGTAAGTATTAACTTTTAATTCCTAAAAAAAACGTGTGGCCATTAACTCTTTTAAGGTGTGAATGTCATCTTTCGTTTTTAACATACATAGTTATCTTTTCCAATAACCAATATAACGAATACAAATAAAAATTCAATATATATATAGCCAATAGGTACGTAAAAGTACAATTTATAGGTAGTACATCGTACTGATTGCACCTATAACAACAATTTGAATGTTATACAATGCAATAAACTTTATTGGCAGCGGAGGTTTAGCTCTTTTTACGAGTTTGCTACTCTACAAAGATCGAGACCACGGTGAAAGTCGGCCTGATACCTCTTTACTACACGTTTTTAAGTCCAGATTGGATATCAACAAGACACCTTTTCCATTGCGTTGAAAATAGTTGAAAAACAAAGCATCTTGTGAATTTCTCTACGGTCTATTCAAAGCTTCTATTCGTAAAAACTTGTGGTTATTTTTAAAATATTAAAGCTATTCACATACGCTTTGCATCTGGTATTTTCTTTCAGACGTGAATCCAAATGTTATATGTGTAACCCACGTGTAACAGTGTTATTGACATATATGACAGTTTTGTATTTGCTTTAAGAATACAGAGAGATGTGTGACAGCATGTATCCGGTGGGTAGACGCTCCTAGTCGTCGTCGGGCTTCGGACATCGCGATGATAGACACGGGTGACAAGCGCGCTGGCCTGCCACACACTCAATAGTAACACTTTTATTGCGAAGTGGTTAAAATTTTGTTATTATTAACACAGACAATTGAAATAAGGAAGTTACAAAACGTTTTAAATTAATTCGGTCTTATTCGCGAAATTTTATTATAAGTATTATGAAACGCTAATTGTATAACTACTCGTAAAACGCAGCTCTGAAAATTTTTATTGTAGCTTGTATAGGCATATTTTTTAAACTGTAATTTTGAACGAAAATCAGAAAAATACTTCTTATTCCGCAATTAACTCATTATCATCTTAATTGATTTATTTAATTACCTATGTTGGTAATTTTTACGATAATATTTACTTTATGTTATTAGAGTGCTGTGTCATTTCTTTTGAATAAAACACCCAAAAACACTGTTTAAAATTGTACTGCTCTAACACTAAATCACTAATGAGTTTGTTCTGTGGCATTCTAAAATGAACATGTATCTACATACATAGGTACATATTTCAATAAAGTCCCACTATTTAAAACTGCCACTATTACCACCATAATATAAAACACATAAGGACACATTTCGTGGTATTTCCTGTTTTCATACTTGTAAGAACCGGTCTCACAATGTGTTACAGAGGAAGTTTTTATTGTAGCAAATAATAGGATTCATATTCACAGTTGGATCATTTCGGAAAACTTTAGTTTTCCCCTCGCGTTGGACGCTACTGTTGGACGAAGTTTTACACAGATACATAATATCTACCCATATAATATATGATTTTTGTTATGTAACCATGTATTAATGTATTAAGTCTGACTTTGTTATTTTTAATCTATACTTATAAATATTATAAAGCTGCAGAGTTTGTTTGTCTAAACGGGCTAATATCAGGAACTACTTACTGCTTTGAATTTCGTCAGGAATACTTCTTCTGCTATTTGAGATGGAACACGTTGAACTGTTCAGCTGTAAAACTAACTGTAAAACATTCGCCAGTTTATTAAACACAATTATTTTCCGAATCTACGAGTATTAGAAGTAAAAGCAGAACTTTGTACAAGTCACCGACTACACAGCCAAAGTATAAACTCTGAACCCATGAATAAATGAAGTCTGATTTTGAAGGTGGTTTTTTGAGTTGGATATTATGTCGGTCAGTATTATGGCGTTATAAAGTAAAGAAATATATTATTATAATGCAAAAAATACACAATTTAAAAGTGGTTAAGGCGATATTGGACAAAAATTGGTGATAATTGGCAGTAATATCCTACCCTTTACTTGAAAATTATACTGAGTCTAAAATAAAATAATAAACACGGAATACCTCATGTATTGCGTATTTTGTTTCTCATTCATACATTGTAAAAAAACGTACACTTTACCCCTCATAACCACAAATCGCAATATTTTACTACTAACAAGTGATATCGCTACACCCAGTTGTACCTACTCGTATTTCTGTAATTGCGTGAAATATAAAGAACTATATTGACGCAAAGCTTTGCAATCCGTATCTAAGCCGTTCTCAGATGGTCAATCTTCAAGTTATGGAGCACTTAAACTGTTAAGGGGCTATTAAAGTACGCTTAGATAACAATAACTTAGCCTATCATCGCAAACTAGCTTCATTAAGCGGACAATACGTGCAGCATGATGTACGCCCCAACTCTAGCCGTTCCATGCAAGTGTTACCCCATTGAGTGGACTCAACAAACTGGACCAACTTTACTCTTGAATATTCCAGTCGCGCCGCGTCCACTTGTTTATGGACAGCGTGGCAATTTTAGTCCCGGTTTTGTGGCTGCACAAACTTTCGAAATGTTCCGTTACTGTCGCCTTGATAAGATTTACTTACAGACGTTTAGTATAGAGACATTTTACTATACAAGTAGCTGGTACAGTTGCTACCCGTACGAAAAAACACATTAATAACCGTAAGGAACATTAAATATTTACTTGGCCTAGGTAAGTCGTTTTGTCAACAAAACGAATGGTCAAGGTGTCCACTAATGTGTAATTACAAGTGAAGACATTCCTTAGTTTTTAAACGGTCACGAATCACAAACAACAAATAACTATTTGATAGATTGTGATGGCTGTTTCACGGTGTGTTATTTCGATATTTAAGTAAGATTAGATCGTAAGAAAAATGTTTGTAATGACAATGTTTGTTAGGCAAACAGCGGTGGGGAGGCCGGGGTGTAGTTGTCCATGGCATCGGCGTTGTTCGACAAAGGGCGGTAACTGCAAGTCACTCATATCAATATCGGGCGAGACCCCGAGCCATCGTCGGGTTTTGTTTTACAACTTTTTGCGCAGCTTGCAACGATAAACTTTATCTCTTTACCTAAATTTTGTGCTACAAATTGTTCGCTAGTTTGTTCTTGTGTTTGCCTTGTCATTGTGTAATACTGAGAGATGATGAGAGAATTAAATTTTTGTGAGAACAGTAGGTAACTTTGGATGCTCTTTAAATATACCAAATACTTGTTGAGAAATAATAGTTTAACCATTTATAATATCTATAACTTACACGTACAGATATGAAAGACACTGCTTTCATATCTCTCTCTATCTCTGCTGAATTGTAGCTACTAAATATAATTAAAATGTAAATGGTCTTAATTAAATAAAAGGTGATATATTTCAATATTACTGAAATTTTGGTATTACGAAGTGTCTATAACAGTTCGTGGGATAAACCCAAATCCAAAAACTCCCGCAATGAATCAACGGAAACGTATCTACCATAGATAAGTTGATGGTGGTGCATGCAACGATTCCACCGCTCATCGCCTGTGGACTTCCGCTACGTTGTATCAGGGAGCTTCGGGTTGTTTCTTTTAATCTTTCCGTGTGTGAATGAAGCTAATGACGAGCCGCGGTGCGCAGGCGCATGTACCTTTCTAACGGTCGCGCTCATTCATCAGAACTGTCAGCGACATCTATTGACAGTTGACTTCTGTGTCACGCCCGCTAAATAGTTTCTTGCGGTCTCAATATTATGGGAATATGGTCAGTTGGTAATATGGAATTAAATAATCTTAAAATAAGCAAGCGACTTAATGTATAATTTATAGGTTTCTCTCAATGTCGTCGTTCAATAATATAATATTAAGCAGTCATTATTTCCTAATCAAAGGCTAACTTTCTTAGATACCTACTGTTGCCAGTTAGTAGGTAAGTTACTATTGAATAGGTACATAGCATTACAAAGGGAAGTAATAAAAAACCTAATCTGATCATCCGATACATAATCTTCAGCAAACTTAGTCATTCCAACACTCAGATGTTTGCCGCCTCGCCGCCACAATAGTTGGTGATAAGAATACTTAAGAAAAATAAAACATTATAATATCATCAGTCATTGCGCCGACCCCCACGGTGGGCAGGTCAGCGGCTCAAGAAAAAACTTCACAATTCCGAGCCGAATTCAAATGAAGAATGATTCATTTATGAAAATGAAATGACAGAATGAATGGATGTGGAGAAACGAACATAAAGGCGTCGGCGGCTACCGGCCACCGTTTCGGGCCACGTGCTTCATTGTAACGTAACTATTGAAGTTTAAATACAAACCAAAATAAAAATTTAAACCGCTGGCTCTCCCACGCTCAAGAAAAATTCCCCCTTGACACATACAATTTGTTCGACATTTAAAACAGTGACCTTATCTTTAAAAATGGCAATTACTTGCTACCCTCGACTCGGCTTCTTGTCAGACAGCGACCAGGAGTTAGTAAACTCCACCAAACACTAAGAAAGAAGGAATGGGCAATGAAATTAAAAATATGTCTTAAGGGCAATTAGCCTTAACTTTTACAGTAAGTGCCCTATCTACGCGGCCCGCTCCCTCGCGCTTTTCAATTGTGGGGAACGGACCAGCTTTACAGTTGAAGTAAATTTTATGGACTCCTTTCAGAGTTTCGCAAGAGTTCACTTACCCCTACCGCAGATTATTAATTCACAAGTAACGATGATAGCGTTCAGAGTAAAAATAAAAGTAATAGCCAGAATGTATTTCATGATACTTTCAACATTTTAAAGATGCAATAGGCCTAGGGCGCATACAAAATATATATGTATGTAGTGATAATGCTAAAATGCTAAAATAGTCTTTGTTCGGGAAAAGTTACATCAGCTCTCAGTAACGTGATTGACTAAGTAACGTAGGAGAACGAAACATTAAAAGTCCACAAGAACGTAAGGGCCAAATTAGGTAAAAATTCTTAAAGACGCTTTCTTAAACGCATTGACGAAGTGTTTAACAATAAATTTCCATTTAAAAAGCCACAAGCCGAACGGGAGGAAGGAGGGGGCCAGTTTCCGGCGCTTTTTTCCTTCATTTCCTACGGGCCGCGGCTAGGGCGAGCCGCCCTTCTGCCGACGAATTAAAATGTTTGCCGTTTTATACACATAATTACATTCAGCCAAATCTCAACTCAAAATTTATGCTCCTATCTCTGGTATAGAGAACGCTTACGTTTAGGAACCATCGTGTTACTTATATATAGGTACTGTTATGGTAGACATAGGTTACTTGTATCTTAATACTGGTAGTATCTGGATGACCGAGTTTTGCTCGGTATTTTTTTAACAACGCCAGCAACGCTTAAAGATGCCATCTGCTGAAGTAGTTTCAGTGTTGCTCGGTCGCCAATAGATGTCAGGAAGAGACATATTTTTCAGTTTATGTTCAAACACGGATAAAACGCCGTTCTTTAAAATTGAACACTAGATCGATAAATATCGCCCCTGAAACCCCCTGCATACTATATTTAATGAAAATCGTTGGAGCGGTTTCCGAGGTTCAGATTATTCTTTTGTGGTTGTGTATGTCACTGAACTCCTCCTAAACGACTGGACACAAAAAAAAACATTAAAATCGGTTAATTAAATCTTTTGTATGTGTTTGAGTGGTTCTATGTATAGTTTAGATTCACAATTAGAACCTGTAGGTGCCGCTATTGTCAAGATTTATCAAGAGATCAGCGTAACTATTTGAGACATCGAAGTGCTGCCATAGAAAAAGTTATTGCATTTGATGAGCATTTCCTAAAAGTATCTATATAAAAATTTATAGAAAGTTTACTATGTTGCAGAATAACGTCTGCCAGGAGGACATAATTATATTGTTTATACTTACTTACAATAAAGTGTAAGGAGTAAACGTTCTGAGATGTAGGCAAAAGTAATAATGCTAGCCACGATTTTTGTAAAGCGGGTTCTTCAGGTGACTAATAAGACTAAGACGGACGACTTGATGATAAGTGATCACCACCGCTTCAGGTCGAAGACAGAATGAATCACCGATGCGTTGCTGCCCTACGTTCCTACTTCACAACTCGCGTACTACCGACTACTACATTGTTACCGAACTAAGTAACAAAACATTTTACGACCTCAGTGTACCTAGGATAGTCACATATTATGACGATTTTTGTTCTGAAATCCCATTTATGCAATGTTTTAATGGCAGTTTAAAAATACTCTAACAATACAATTAGATTTAACCAGCTTTAACCCTTTCATATGCCTTTCCAAAGAATATATAGCACAAACTGGTAGGTAAAGTAAACCGCTATTATCGGCGGGATAATAATTATTAAAAGAAGCGATAATGTCCCCAACGCGACCGCGGTGAAAAACGAGCGCGCCATATTTTTTATTTGATAAATAAAATTTATTCCCTGACGCTATGCCCTTCTTTGTGAGTCCTAGCGTTGCCTGTATTAGATGGTGTTATGCGGAAATGACCGGGGAGAATCTCCATGAATCCAATCGATTTGAATGAAACGTTGTTTAGCAAGAGATGTGATAATTGAAGCGTGATTTTGGTAACAAATGTGAGACTCGAAGACTTAACTTGTAAATATTCCTTGTCTACGATGCAACTTTAAATCGATGTTAATTCACTAGGTCATATGTTACTTGATATGTATTGATATGTATGCCGACACACGACGGTATTTTTAAGTTCTTTCAACGTTTCTGTAGATATATGATCCATAAATGGCACTCTAGGATCTCTCCTCGTATCGTAGACGTACATAGGTCAGACGATTTGTGCTTGTGCTAACCCCACCGCAATTTCATAGTAACCACAATCTGTAACGGTCAGTCAAAAGTACTTACAGAAACAGCACCTGTAAATTTTAGAATCCTGACCGCATCTTGTAAAATGCACCGTCTTCGTAGTATTCACCCCTAACTATTAACCTTCCCCCCAAGTCTCCCGGGATCGCAATCGGGACGCTTTTACTGCGCACTAAATATTCTCCCGGCGACAATTGCGATTATGAAAAGTGCACCGTTATTTATATCGGCCGTTTATTTTTTGTCGCCCCTTTCAAGGGCAATTAAATACCACCAGTCTTAAGCGCTTTGCATATTCCAAGAGTTTATTATCGGAGCCCTCATAAAGATAGTAAAGGTCGCAGTTAACAAAGACTGCACCAAAAATATGTTCATTTACTACTTTGTTTATTGACGTCAAAACACGGATATAAAAAGATTTAAATATAAAACTTAAAACTACGCTATTGGTATTGAAAATTGAAGTGAATTGAAGTGAAATAGTTGCTAACCAAGTTTAAATCTTTATAGGTCTTGAATGGTCATTTAAAACGAAACATGATGAAAAAAACCTAAAGGTGATTTCTAAATACCTGTTCAATCATAATATATATATCGGGAATCATTGAATTTTAATTTTGGTCGTCTCGCGTGTACCTACGCGTTTGCTATGTCGAGGGCCACAAAGTAAAATACATACCAACATAATGTACATCACTATGTTGATAAAATCTCAAAGCCTTTAAACGTTTACATTTAACTGTATTCAGTTGATTTGAATACGCCCAAAATTGTTAAACTTTTTAACCCTTTTTTATTGCTATACATTAAAAAGTTCAAACTCTTACTAGATGACCTACCTACCTAATAGGGAATCTCTCAGGTAACTAAGGTAACACTCGAACAAAGACCAAGGTATCAGTGATTATAAGGTAATACCTAGGTAAATAACTTAGTTGGTATTACACGATTATTGTATAAAACTCAGATCCCCGCGAAAACCAATCATAGGCAAAATAATTTTCGTAACTTTTTGGTCGGACGTTACTGATACGTAACGTAAAAAAACTTTGACCAATCTCAAGCTATCTTGCTGCAAATCGACATTTTTATCTATTTACGAGACAGTTCGAAATCGATCATGTTGGTGCGGATTTATATTTTTCCGATTAGCTGTATCGGGGCCTATTTGATATTGTCGCATCAATTATAAGCATGGATTACTGAGAGACAGGTCTAAGACGGTTCAATTACATGCCGAGCGGGGAACGATGCGCCTGTGGCTTTCAGGGGAAAACTGTGGATAAATCTGGAACGTTATCGAAAACATTACAATGATTGAATTGTATGAATGCACCTCAATTTAATTATACAATGACTACCTAAAAAACCAAAAGTTCATCAATTTAATTGTATAGTGACTATACCTAAATAACTCAAAGGTTCATCAAAATATACATAAATTATGTTTTTGTTATATTATTATGTTATTGTTATATTTTTATGTTATTGTTTTATGATTCCTTCAATAGATTTAAGTTTTGTGGATATTACAGTTGTTATATCTCTTATCCATGCTCTAGGTCAAAATGTCCACGTACAAGAAACATTTATAGCTTTTTAAGTCTTTAAAAACTTACAAACCTACCAGTTATTTTTTACGTTTAACTTTGCATTCAATAGTTAGCAACTTAAATGATATTATTACTTACCAAATGACGAACCTATAAAGGTGGGCTGTAATGTAATGAGTGGCTTTAGTTTCATCCCAAATCCATTTAGCAGATACAGAAGTTATTAAAAGTTGTCGCACAGCAGACGGTGCAAGTTCGGAACAGTTTGACAGCCCGTCCCCGAGGGCCCCGGTTCGATTCCGTCAACGCGGAAATTTCATTAATCCCGGTCGCATTAGGATGGTTTACTTTTCGGGATTGCGCTGTTTTGCTACTTCTAAATAATTTATCTGTCAAGGGGTGGTGAATGGAGGAAGGTTTGAGTATTAACGGATTGCATTCCAACTAAGTAGAATACGTTATACTTAGGAATGTATGTATGTTTTAAAAATATGATTTTCTTTGTTATTTATAGGTAAGTACAAAAATTGTAGGTAGATATGCTTATATGTACCTACATGGTGATAGTCAAGTGGATGGCGGCTCCCGGACAGAGGCGCATGTGTAGGGATCCTTCCCGGTCCACTAATTTAAAAAAAATATGTGCGTAGTAACATTTAATTATCACTTGTTGATGGAAAACATCGTAAGGAAACCTGTTCAGTAAGATGAAGTCCGCCAATCGGCACTTGGCCAGCGTGGTAGACTATAGCGTGTACCCCTCACATTGTAAAACGGGACCCATGCCCAGTTATGCGCTGCGATGATGATGATGAAAACTGTAGTCCAAGAAATTGAGTTGGAAATACAAACATTAGTAGCTACAAAAATTTCCAAAAGTTAATGCAAATTCAAAAAAATTTGCAAAATTCTAAAAAATAAACATAGAAAACCCCTCAAAAATAAACACTGGGAAAATATCGTTTAGAGTGCTAACACTCTTACAATATAAGTAGGTACGTACCTACGTTTCTATCCCCCTTACGTTGTTACCGCCAAGAAATTGCGGAAAAATTTACTTTTGGCTTTTGAAATATTGAATTTTTACATTTATGCCTTTCACACCTCATAACGTAATATTTCTTACCCAACTTCCTCCCTCGGTAACTTTCTGTTGCAGCGCAACATTCAAAATAAATGTTTGGTGCTTTATCAACCGGTGCCAGTGTGTGGCACGCGCCACCCGTTGCTACACTAGCTTTTTGTGTAATTTATTCGTCAATTCTTGGTTTTGTTCATTTCAACAAGTCGCGTACGAGACTTCAAATATATGAGCAAATATGTAACACAAGTAATATCAAATAATTAAAAATATTCAATCTATGATTTTTTTGTCAAACCATTTTTAATATATTTTCTAATATACGAAATTTATTATAAAAGTAAGTTTGATTCTATTATCAACCCGGTGAATGTCGATGTAGGTTCGAATCTTCTACTATTATTTCTATTTGACGACGCCGTAGCGTAGTTAGTAGTGGCCCTGCCTGCGAAGGGTCCCGTGTTCGATTCCCGGCTGGGGCCAATATTTTAATGCCTCAGCCGATTAGAGATGTGTTATTTGTGTTGTCCATGCCACCCGCGACACGGGGAATCCTTGTTCGTGGGTATGAGTAAGCGTTTTAAAAAATAAAAATCCTAAAAATAAACAGACCAAAGCTGGGATTTAGCTATTTTTGCCTGATATCGAAATGAAGACCAAAACACTTTAAAATATAGAATGTTGTAAACATGACTATCAGCCGATAGAAATAATTGGTACGGATACGACTTTTAAAGCGAATCGGGCTTGGGTCACCAGTTATTGCCAATATAAAAGAGAGAAATAATTTCCGTACTATTAAACCTCCCTCCTTGGCCATATGTCGGGCCGACACGAGTAATGTGACCACAGCATTTAGTGGGGCATCGAACGCTCTCTAATGGCATCCAACCGCCAACTGCCCACCGCATTAATCCTTTACCGGCTGTTGATTAATTATTTAAACTTGCACGACCCTTTCGGCGTGTATCCTTCGCAAATTGTTTACGACGTAGGTACTGCTACTTTTGATGTAAGACACGTGCACAATGTTTAGGTATTTCAATTGTCAGAAACAATTTTTTTGTATTTGTTAATATTCGTACTTATACCGTGTACGTGGGTACCATGCCGTGGTGGAATTCAGGTATCAGACATCGTAAAACTATTTCATAAATTATGAAAAATAGGGGTCCTACCTCCCACTTACTTCTAGGCCAATTCTATTATGTCAAATCTTATCTTATCTTATCTTATCTTATCTTAATCTTATCCACATACGTTTAGAAAAACCCGTTTCTAGCAATGCTTGCAGCTTAGCAATAATCTGTTAATATTATTTAAGTGAAATATTTATATCAAGATTTAATTACATGGAAAGCATTAAAAAAAAACTCAGTCACCATTTCAAAATTACTGGGACATTAATAAAATCCGATAAATATATTTAGAAGCGTATATTCTAATTTCAAACGAGATCACATAAAAGAGATTTACGTGGAAAAATATCTCAGGTACCATGCATAATAGTAGGTAGTAGCTAATAATTCAATACGCAAGGGTGGTGACATTATCAAATTAAGTGCGGAAAGCGGACTGTTGACAATGTAAGTGACCCTTAATCCGCAGTAAATCTTCGACCCTGCGTATCCCAAGAGTTGTCCGAGTACAGGGGGTTACGAGTGAACACCACTTAAACACCATTTATTACCTTCTTGTTGGACAAGGAAGGACAAATTTGGAAGAGTGTAAAAAAGAGTTTAGTATGCAAGGGTACAAGGGGCTTTTATGGACATAATGCTTAGAGTTAAAAAATAACATTCAGTACCTAATAACCAACATATTTGTAGGTAATTATAATTTATTTATATTCACATGTATGAAAATCTTTTGTAAAAAATGTGAAGTTAATGTTGGATTTTCAGAAATTAAGTTTCGAAATCTAGAAACTAATTTTCACTTCTTTCGGTATTCATTCAATCATAGTATAAGTAAGAAGCTTTAGAAAATAACAAAGTACAAAATAATGATATTCAGCCATCGCTGTTCGCTTGCAAGAACGTCATACTGGCCGTCATAATGTGAACATTATACGCAGTACCACTCAAGTTCGCATAATGGAGGTAACATCCCTACAAAAAGTACCTACTTACCAAGTTACCAACTAACGGCCAATCCTATAGATTCTGTTGAATTTTTATACAGAATTGCAGCTCATCCAGAAAAATAAGTTATAGAATTATGAACATCTATGATGAACATGAAATATTCTTGTAGTGATCTCACATTCAAAGCAATAATTATAGCGATTGCAAAAAGCGGAAACATTTTCCAAGATAGCCTAAAGGCATGAAGATTATACAAAAAATTCACAACTTACATAAAAAGTAGCACAATTCGAAAATAACTGTAGTTTATAATTGGCTTTAAGAAACTACAATAGATAGATATATTATATAGAATAGGGTAGATTGGTTGAACTCAAGGCGAATGAAGCTCCTTGCTCCCAAAAATGCCATGAATGCAGTTTAGGAACTGCTGCTATTGCCTTGGTGATTCTTTATGATTTTTTTAAATTTCAAATCGGATTCGAATTCGAGAATGCAAATGAACCACTCTTGTTACCAGTACGGGAGTAGTTAAATATAAGATAGGGCCGAGGGCTGACCAAAGGCCATCGAGTTTCTAGTTCACTGATCTGAAAATTATTATTATGATTAGCACTTCCATTATTATTGCACAGTCATAGGTATAGGTATAAATGATTAGGAATTTTGAAGTCCCTAACACGTGGACAAACTCAGTTGGTCAAAGAGACGCTGGTCTCAAGTCCCTTTCATTTTTGTCAAAAGTTTGGAACTCTTTACCTAAGTGTTATCCTAATGATAGATACTCTTTCTTTGTGGTAAGGTACTTGCTACTTTTTTTTTTGGTACTTTTTAGGTAGGTTCGGGTCAAATCTTGCAAGCTGAATTAGAACTACTTCTTACTGTACGGACTTGAAGTTTTACATATTGCTTTAGTTCCGATGACAATGATAGACATGAATGGCAATGATGATAGAATTGGATCCAGACAAAGGAACTCTTCAACGTTTAACAGCACAATGACTAAATTTAATGCCATGCAATCACAATAAAATAGAATTTTACTAAATATGTTCCAGTTGTAAAGTTAAAGCCTTCTTTTCTAAGAACGCGTCTGCCTCTGACATCGCAGATGTTCATATACAGTGCTGGCCACTTAGGTGCCATTAGAATGACCACCTGCTCACTTATAAGGTAGTATCATAAAAACCGTCTTAGACAATTTATAGGTCATATGGCCCAAACAAATGATGTTCGATTAAAAAACTTAGAAGGGCGGTCTAGGGCAACCATGCGTAAATAACAGTCGTACTTACTGTTTGATTGACAGTTGGCCCCGTCCAATGGCAAAGGCGAAAACTGACGAGCCACGTCAATCAAGCGCCACCCAACGTTGCCAAATAAAGTATGCGTTTCTACAAAGAATTTAAGCACTTATTGCATACGTCATAAGAGTCAACCGATATGCCCTAATTATAATACGCGTACACACGAGCCCCAAGCACGGAATCGTCACGCGAACGCGATCGCCCCATTATTCGCCGCCCTTTTGTAATTTGAATTTCGAATTCCAATTCGTATTTGTGGTAAAATAAAAAGAACTGTTTCGACACAATGGCGTCAAGGGCGGTACTCTGACATGCGATCAAGTTATTACATTAAAGGAAAGCGCACCCGCGAGCCGTTCACAACCCTGTTATTTAATGATTCCAGGAATACTATACATTAATATCAAACAGCATTTAATAACGCGATGATATAAAGTGTAACTACCAGGTACACAACATAAATGCCTAGGGAGCAAGTGTTCCATTATTCCCAACTATGAAATTCTAAAAAATACTTACTGCAATGCTGCAGAAGGTTGAAAGTTACCAACAGTACAATGAAAAATGTGGGCCAATAAAGCTAATGATAAATTTATTTTTTACAGAAAATGGTCTACCACGAAGACTACGAACAGCTTACACAAACACCCAACTATTGGAGTTGGAAAAGGAGTTCCACTTTAATAAATACTTATGTCGACCGCGGAGGATCGAAATCGCTGCCTCCCTGGACCTTACTGAAAGACAGGTAAATATTCACTGAGACGTTGAATTGTTTATCGATAATTAATTATAGGTATGCACTTTTTACGGATCTAAGATAATGAGATGTTAGATAATAAGATAATGAACATTCAGCACCACCCTTCCACAGATGTGTTGCTAGTTTGAAGACTAAGATGGACGTCTCTTAAAAGTGTAAACAGATCCATACCATTCCAACCGGAACACGATTACCGTTAAAACAATTATTACATGGAAGACATGGTACAAGCTACTGAGGTGGTACTTCCCCGGGCAAACTTTGTACAAAACTTACAATAAATAGGTTCCACATAGGCTCTACCCCCTATAAGTTAACAATTTGCAGTGTTGATTTTTTCAGTTTAAAAAGAACTTCAAAAATTGTGTCAAGAAGTATAACAAGCGGGCTTCGTTTTTTTTTTACTTCTTTTAAGGTAGTGCTTGACAACAATCCTTATATCCTTTAATAGTGTTGTATTTCTTTTAACACGTATCCTCCTTTACTAGCAAGTAAAAACAACTCCATAATAATAATTATAGAAACATGGATAATTATGACGACCCATGACGCAATGATTACTATGCCGAACTACCATTCATAGGGTCCTGGGTTCGAATCCCAGAGAAGGAAATTAGAATGATGAGTTCAAATTTCTATTTACGGTCTAGGTGTGAGTTTTCTTATCTTACAGTGTTGTCAATGGCACCCAAGAAAAAAAATTCAAACATTTCAAATATCTGTTATGGACCAAGTACCTACCTAATAAAACGCGGCATTTTTCATAATGCCCGGGCATTATGAATAATGAAATGTAATGAAAATTATTAATATACATTTTTATCTTACTTTCAGGTAAAGGTGTGGTTTCAAAACAGACGCATGAAACATAAAAGACAAACCTTAAGTAAAAGTGAAGATGGCGACGACAAGGACTCTACGACTTCAGAAGGCGGGAAAAGCAAAACTGGGCTCGATAAATTTCTCGACGATGACGGACCTTTGTCCGGTAAAAAGAGTTGCCAAGGGTGTGAGCTCCCTCCGGGCGCTTTATGCTCCCCGGTCGAGGACCTGCCAGAGCTTTCCTCGCGCACGCGGAATAATAACACTCCGAGTGCCACAAACAATAATAGCTTCGCAAGCGATGGCGCGTCGAGTGTCGCTTCTTCATCATCTCTAGACAAACTCGCTGAAGATGATTCCCGGGACGAACATCTACCTACCAATGCGGTAGTTGTGGCGCCAAGAAACTTGGCGAAGAGGATCAAGCAGGAATCAAGAAAGCGCTCGCCGTCATTAGACGCCAATGGTTGTAAGGTTTCACCATCTTCGTCTAAAGACGGCCTCGTCGTGGTGGCTGGATTACCCGATAGTGGTAAATTTTCTTCTGTTAATTTGACACCGTCGTCTACTCCAGGTACACCTTCCAGCTTACATCAAAGCCCACTCAGTCACTATCCCCGACCTTCACCGCCCAACGCACCAGCAAGTCAACCTCATACTCAAACAGTTCCAAATGCCATGCCTCCCTACGTAATTAGAGGTAATGCACCCCCAGGTCAATTTGTACCCCACCCCGACTTTCGAATGGATTCCAAGCAGTTTGTTGGCAAATTGACACAATATCAACAAAGCAATAGGACGTACGAAACTTATGCACAAACTATACAAGGTGCTGCTGATCAACATGCCTACGTTCGAAATCAACACGCAAGACAGCAAGAAGGGTCACCGTCTGCAAGAACAGCGAATGGATCCAGACAAGCTTATCCACATGAAATGTACCAAAATTACGGTTATTCCGCTTACGGAAAAGAGCAAGCGGCCTATGGTCATCCCGGGTATGAGCAACCTCAGGGTTATTCTGGAGAGCACATGGCGTATCCTAACAGCCATTACGGGTACCATTACCATGACAGTGGACAACACGATCACGCACACGGTTACTACGGTGGTGAAAACCAGAAAAATGCTCATGGCAATGAGTACGGGAAAAGTTCTTACTACGACTCGTCGGCGTACGGAGGACCACAGAGTGGGACAACAACTGCACCGGTCTACGGTCCAAGTAACGCGCAGGGGCCGGTGACGGGGGAGTCGTACAGTGCCAGCGAATGTGCAGACGGCTACGGTTCCTTCCAGCAGTTCTATGAAGCGACACACGCCGCTCCGGCTACAGGCGACAATTCCAACTCATCCTCTGATTTCCATTTCCTTAGCAACCTCGCGAACGATTTTGCACCGGAGTACTACACCATTTGAGATAAGGACTTCGCCGATCAGGCGAGTGATCTGTTCGTGTAATGTTCACCTTTAGAACATTCGTGACATGTATAAAACCTATGAACTCTTATCTAATAAAGGTTACGGTGTCGAAGTGACATGTATTGCCAGAGGCGATAAATTTCACATTGGTATGTTATCACGTTTTTATTATTTGTACGATTTACATAAGTTATATAAATGTAATAGTTAAAATTAAGAAATTATGTAACAAAATGTAAATATTTACTTCTAGCTTTTACTTTTAGTAGAATAAAACAAATGATTTTACTAATACATACATAAGAATGGATTAGGTGCTCTTAACTTGAATAACGTTTAACTAGCACATATTGTCGTACATACCTAAGTATCATGGTAATCATGCAATTATATTGTATTGTTATCTATATAAAAACTTGTCGTCATATTAAAATACCTACTAAAATATTGTATGACCAACATAGGTCAAGGTTACAGAGGATCTCCAAGACGTCATTACTCTCAAATAGCGTATTTATCTGGCTTGAAACGTTGTTTACATTTTTATTATACGTACCTGCAGTTATAATAGCTACTTACTTAATGTAAATTTCGTGTTTCGCCCCCTATATTATGTAAACACCTTCTCACGTGTTCATAAAAAATATATTAACGTTTCATTTCAAATTATTAGAAATGGTTAACAAAATTAAGGAATAGTCGTTGCCTTATTTAGTTAATATTGTTTTGTGAGTATTAAGACATTATGTAGATAATAAACATTAAGATAGTTTAATAAGCGACTACGTGTAGATACCAGCGCTATCATTTTGGCCTATAAAATAAAATAATTTGGTGTCGCATGTAATATTTTTTTAACCTTACCCACCTTTGTCTAGCCCTGTACTGGAAAATAGCCACGAATTAAAGCAATGCGGATAAATGTTCAATCATTTCCAAGTGGTACGATCATCAAGTCAAACAGAAACCAAGCAACAGCAAGCAATCAAACAAACAAACAAAAGCAACCATTGTGTGGTGTCTGATAGTAATGTAATTAAGTTTATTGTCGGTTGACTTAATCAAGAGAGTGCTAGCTAGCTAGACGGACTTCAAGGAAAGATTATAATACCAGTAGGTAATCATCATCACAACCCTTAACTGTCCCACTGTTGGGCACGGGTCTCCGTTCACAATGTGAGAGCCATATTCCACCACGCTGGTCAAGTGCGGATTGGAGGACTTCACACACCTTTGAGAACATTATGTAGCACTCTCAGGTGTGCCGGTTTCCTCACAATGTTTTCCTTCACCGAAGCAAGTGATAATTAAATTCTAATACGCACATAATTTTTGGAAACTAGAGGTGCGTGCGAGGTTTGAACCCGGACCCCTCGGTTCGGGAATCTAACGTTCAACCAATCGGCTATCACTGCTTAAAATGTTTTAGGTAATAAAAACAGTGTTAATAATAACATATTGATAATACATTACAAAATAATTATTACGAAAACCCTACCATCAAGCAGATGCAGACTTCTGTCGCCCCTTACAACCTGGTCTGCCGCCATTTGATTGGGGTCATGTTGCTTGCTGCCCTAATCCAGCACCCTCCCGTGGTGCACCCTGATGAATGAACGGAGCTATGTAGCCAAGTGTCTCCTGTTGGAAGACGCTGGGCTCGTCGATACTCGTGCATTATTATGTTAGGTTTTGTCTTCGCTTCTTTTTGGCCTGCAATACAACTGTAATCCATTTCGTGTTTCTGATGGTGGCTACCTACCGTCAGATGGCTCCTTTGCTCATTCTGTAAGTCTACATAACAAGGAAACAACCGTCAGTCAACACAATACTTCCGATACTCTATCAATCAATAAATGTATATTAAATTCTTGCGTGACCGAGTGACTGACACACAACACATAGCGGAAACTACTGAACACAGCAAGCTGAAATTTGGCATATATGTTCCTCTAAGAGAGGGTTTTTGGAATTCCCCCCCCCCTCCCTCCCCCCCCCCGCAAAGGGATAAACTGAAACTTTTTATTTCTTTAAACAATTCACTTGAAACTCGTATATACATAGTTTCCTCAAGTGAGCGCTAAAAAAGGATTTTTTGAAATTAAGGATTTCACGCGGGCGAGCCGCTCAACGCTGTGACAACTGTCACTGACCTAGAACAAGACTCAGTTGGGGTGTACAACAGGCCGTATCCTATTACATGTTTTTATTTCTTTACCATTTCTTAATTCTATCTCCCTTGAGCTAGCGATCACCATATTTCTTGAACATTCTCACGATAGGTAAAGTATAGTGGTCCATGACGGTATAAAATTTAAAAAGGTGGGTATTTTTAAAAACCCATCATAGAACCAACTTGAGTAGAAAATATTTATTGACAGCTGTACTTGAAATATGAAGATATTTAAAAAAAATAGCTTATGCAAATACCTTGAAGTGCGGCAACTCTGAGGCAACTTTAACATACATTAAGTTTGTAATCAAAGAAAAAATAAACAATTGTTTATGTTTTTAATAAAACTTGACTTACATAAAACTATAGTCATAGAATTACAAAAATTTAAAAACTGCTTGCTTTCTGTTTGACATTGGAGTGATATTAGAATTAATAACTTTTAAGTGGGTACCAGATTAAAAAATCAACTCCATACAAAAATTCAATCATATTTGTCTGCCAAAAGAAAAGGTTAAGTTGTATTAAAGAAACATATAAAGTTAAGCAAGCAACCGTATATTCAGTTAACCAACAAATATGATGTTATGACGTGGAGGCTTTCTGTCCTTGTGTCTGTGCTTGTATCTTCATTTCCATCATCATGCATACTGCTTCTCTCACTTTACTTTTTTCCAAACCCATCATTTGAATCTTTTCCATTTGTTCCGTTACAAACTGTACCTTCCTTTTAAAGTAATCCTTAGCTCCTTCCATATCCTGTCAGAAAATGATAAATTGATTAATTATAAATTCATATTTAAAACAATGAATTAAATATTATGCAATGAAAATAATCTTATATATTTTTAAAATTAAAGCTTTAATTACAAAAATATATTCTCACTAGTCTAGTTAAATTCAACAAATTCAACTTACAATACCCATGGAAAACTATTTGTTGGTGAAGCCTATCTTTTCAAACTATTGATTAAATTATCCTCATCAAGAATAATGCCTCAATTAGTATTCATACAATAGAGTTATAATAAAGTCGGACCTAAATGACATATAACTCAAAAAAGGTCCGAAGCACAAAACAAACATAAATTAAACTGAGTGGGTACTTACATTCTGAGCGTAATATCCAGTGCCAATATCAATGATGACATGTTCTGTGTCGATTAATGTGCCCGGTACATACATTGATCCAGTAAGTGGAACTAAAATTGTTCTGCCCTTCGTCTCGGGTAAGATCTTCTCAACACTCTCACCTGATTCTACGAATTTACTTTGGGCCATTTTTAGTGTTTGCAACGACTCTTGGAATACAGTCAATTCCTGGGAACGTAAAAAACTTTACTATAAATCTTCTTTGGGTATCATAAAACAGAGTAAAAAAGGAATAATAAAAATATTCACTTGATCTAATTGCTGCTTTAGCTGAGACAACTTGTGCAAATTTAATTTAGAGAGATCGATTTGTTGCATTCCTGGGGCTGGTGCTGTAGAAACGGACGCCATTTTCAATAAATTCTTGAAATCTGTTAATTAATGATAGGTAATGAGGTACTTTGGTTCCATAAAACTGGTCTTTTCTAAATTATGAATTATAACCTCAACCTCGACGCCCTGTTTCACCAGTGAAAAAGTGACATCCACATCCAGTGACTCAATATAAATGACAATGACATTAATTTAATAGCAGAGCTGCACAGATGACATTGACAAATGTTCAAATGACCGATAGTTCCTGTTCACGCTGGAATTAGAATAGGTAATATAATAATAATATTCAATAACAACAATAAACTGAGATTTTTATAATAGGTAGTAGTAGTAGTAGTATATATATAGATACTATATAATTATAATGTTATAAAGCTATAATTACATATTATTAAGACATCTAGCAAGCCTGGCAACAGTTTCTAATTGCTCTGTGACTGTTTCTAGTTCTGTGTTGCAAAGGTTCTATCTAATCTCCAAAAAAAAAAAAACTATCTAATCTACTCTACTGTCTCTCCTCTACTTTTCTACCTAGTCTGTGAACTCTGTCAAGTCGTCAACTGTCAACCGTCAAGTCAACTGTCAACTCAACTCTCTCAACTCTGTGAGATTATCACAGAGTACTGAGATTATGTTTTCTGTTTTGTCGTTTGCGCTTGTTGCCTGACTATTATTGAACAATTTATTCCAAATCCTATATAATCTCTAAATAATTGACAATCTCACCATAAGTAAGGACGAATTTTAATGTGGTTTATGACAGTTTCAACAACCAAGGACTTTAAATTATCTTCTAGTAAATAATATAACGAATGTCGGTCAATATAATCCAGTCAGTCGAGGACTTCTATAACTTTGTGAAGTAAGTAAATAAAGTTTTATGTCACTCTTAATTCTTCTCTGTTATTTATTTTCTACGTTAAATTTTCGCTTAAATTCAGTCACTTGTCCGTATTAAAAATGGCTTGAAGTGAGGTTAGCAGCTAAGTTAAAGTACATAATAATTTTAGTTAGGGTTTTTATTATAAAAATACTTCATCTATTTAGTGGATTATGTAACATTATATTAAAAGCCAAGAAGGACCATTTAATTACTGTACACCTACTTAATTACATAGGAAAATTGATGAACTGATATAAGGTACTAACTAATTTAGATTCAATTATATTTTGGAAACCATGTTGCAGAAATACACTTAATCTTTCAACGTTAGATTGAAAAGTTCTATTGGAAACCATCGCAGTTTGCATGCACATTTAAATGAAAGGAGCTTTTTCATTTTCAAATCTGACTTCCCAAGATTACTTTCAACTGTCCCTATAAGTGTCCTGGTCTGTCTGTAGGTCTGTAGCCAAATTCTAGACCGACTGCATGTACTGTGTACCTAACCTAACCTGATTCATCCACAAATAATGGAATACTAATACTATTCCTTACATCATATACTAAGAAATGTTCTCACGTAAACAAAGACTAGAACTTTCTGAAATAAATTATCTTACAAACAAGTAGTAGATGTGAACGACATTTATGCGTACATAAAAAAAATTATATATCATCTACATACATATATTACATGTAGTACTTTATCAGTCTTAAATTATATTGTTGCAATATTATTTTATAAGACAGTATAAAAACATTCACTAAAGTGTTAGGTGTTCTTGTGACCTTGTAGATATGTATGTTAAGAAGTAACAAGTAAATGTATGTACATATTAATTTGCAAATATTCTGTTGTCATGCACTTTTGAATATTATTAATTATCGATATGAATTTTCTTTATGTACTTGATAGCAAACAAGTTTGCAGCACCACCCTTCGCTGCCACTAGGGCTTCATACCCAGATAGTGTTTAGCTTTCCGAACTATCCATATACTAAAATTGGGCGGATAATTGAATGCCCTAGCTGCCACCCATGACAACTGAGAGTGACACAGAACAAGACTCAAATTGGGACTAAGTTAGTTAGCCCAGTTACCAAAAGGTGTTAAGAATGTTAGTTGGTCAGTTTTTTAGTACATATGAGGACTGGGGCAAGTACTGTTAGTGATAATTAGTCCTGTTATTCGTTGTTAGTAATAATACCCTACTAACTGGTAGTAGGTAATTGTACATAAGAGTCTCAATCTAATTCTAACGAATTCGGATTGTATCTTAAACTTAAGTTAATCATTTTCCTGAATATAATATATGTGACTGGAGTCTTGATGGTTGTGATACTATTGTGGGTGGGGTGAGACATGGTTGGGATCATTCTTACAAATTATGAATACATGCTAAAGATTTGTATATTTGCCAGGACCCCTACACTCTCTACGGTACATTTTGCAGCGGACTGGGCGGCCCAATGTGGTCAAGTTACAGAAGTGCTTACAGAACTATTTAAGATACAAGAAATATTAAACAGTGGTAGTAAATTTGGTGTGTGTGATGCTGAAAAATTATCAGAAATCTCATTGAAATTCAAGGTAATATACAGTGATTTCTGATGTATAAATTCAAAAATCTGGAAATGAAAAGATGAACTTATGTCAAATGATAATGTTATACACATTAACATAACACATAATGTGTATAACATTATCATTTGATATAATATATCTATCTATAATATTTTTTGAGTTCCACTGTATTCTTTTTTCAATTATTGTAGTTAGATAACAATACATTTTTTATTGAATAATGCAATCTTTATAACTAATATTTATTATATATTTGGACGTAATTTCAGGTAGATTCAGTTCCTACTGTATTACTCTTTAAAAATGGTACACCTATCGACAGAGTGGATGGAGCTGACATAGCACAGATAACAGCTAAAGTGAAGGCACACAGTGTTGGCAAGGCAGGCCCAGATATAACAGCCAAGCCACCCCTAGAGGAAAGACTAAAAGCACTCATCAATAAGCATAATATTATGGTATTCATGAAAGGAACACGGGATGCTCCTAGGTGTGGATTCAGCAGGACTCTTATTCAAATCCTCAATGGAACTGGGTGAGTGGTTTTAATAAAATTGAATATAAATAGATTACTATTAGACACGTTAACATAGAGATGATACTTGCTTACACATAAGATCCAAGATTGTCAAATGTCATCTGTGAAATTAATCTATGCACCAGTTGATAAACACCTGACCAATTGGTTATAAGTCTGGTTTCAACCCCAATGATTACTGTCAATTTCTTAACTTGTTTTATGATATTGCAATTTAAAATCCGCTAATATGTAATTATTTTTTATCTAACTTTAAATATTGATTTACTACTTTTCAGGGTACAATATGATACATTTGATATCTTGACAGATGAAGAAGTGCGTCAAGGATTGAAAGAATATTCTGATTGGCCCACATATCCACAGCTGTATGTTAAAGGAGAATTGATTGGTGGATTAGATATAATTAAGGAGATGCAGGCTAACGGAGAATTAGAATCTACATTAAATGCCTAAATAGTTAATGATTTTGTAAACTCGATGTGGTTGCAATTTATTTATTAAAATATTTTTTGGGTTTACTCAGCTCATTTTGAGTATTTTTTTATAATGTCTCCCGAAAGTCTGTCAGACTCTAGAATATCAATCATACATGCCACAAATACTATCAATGGTGTTGCTGAAAATAGTACTAATGTGCCTCTAGAAACAAAGTTACTAGGTTTGATAGTGTTGAAAGTTATAGATTATATTGTAATCCATATAAAGACGTGCGATAAATTACTAGTATCTTGGTATTTTCGAAGGTTCAATATAATTAACGTTTGTGGCTGGTGGTTTATCTTATATCAGATTAAATTCACGTCATACCTGTCTACCTTCATATCTCATCATCGGGTGCTTACCATTAAAACAGTAATTTTATCTATTGGAAGATTGTAAACTTATATGGTGAGAAATAAGAATGAATATTACCATATTAATTGCATAGATTGTACATGATTGATGATTGTGTGATATACTCCATACTTCCATAGCTCCATTCTAATTACTAGTCCATTGATTGGATACATCTGACATCCATGATTATGGAAAGAAACCTGTAGGTATTCTGTGATTAGTCTATGACTGAGCTTGCGTCAACGCCATAGGTTTGACATTGTCTCTGATACTGACAGTGACATTTATGTATTTTTGACATTATCAGAAGTGACACTGACAATACGACGTATACAAATTTCAAACTAAGAAATTACAATGAAGTGTTTGTGCGACGTAACTAATTGAGAAATCTTAATATTCAAATATTCATGATTAATAAAATTTCACTGAACATAATTTGTTATTTTGTATATCTCTTTTTAAATTTTGTTTAGGTTGTGTTCTTGTAAATAAGGTTGTGACAAGCATGGATAATCCATCTGTTTTTAATCCAAGTAAGTCTGCTTGCGATGTTAAACTTTAATTAAAGTGTAATAAAATGTATTTATCAACACATTGTGTTTTTTTCCTATATTCAGAAATAATGAGTAAGCCAAGAACAGCTGGAGATGGAATGGAGTGTGAGCTTAAGGTGACAGAGACTGTCCCTAAAATCGAAAAGAAATCTATTTTGAAGACAAGTATTAAAGAGGCTAATATATCTGGACGTCTCGTACAAATCTATCCTTCTAAGATATTCACTGCAGAGAAAAAGAGTTCACAGATATATTCAAAGACCCCTAAATTTGTGCCCTATGAACCCTATCCTGGTGCGGTCAAACCCATGACGCCAAAATTAGCTTCTAAAAATCTCAAGAAATCGAAAAATAATATGGACATCAACACTCTCATATCTCAAATGTCTCAAATGAATACAAATTTGAAGGAGTTCAAGCCAAGACCCAAATTACTGTCAACTGGAGATAAGTCAACAACAGACACTGATAAATCTATTGTAGACAGTGAATTGCAGAAGGAATTAGATGAACTGAGAAAGGAAAATGAAAGTTTGAAAGAACAACTGAAGCAACAAGCTCAAGTAGGTATATTCTGTTTACTATCAAACATGATAAAATTTAAGAAGCATTTCATCTTATTAGGTAATAGGTGGTATGTTATCATAGCTTTATACATTTATGTGGGTGAATTTTGTAATAATACCTTCCGCTGTCAGTCGATCACTTATGATAGACGCAAGCTGCCTTCGTTGTTGTAAGCGCAAATGATACTTAATAAATGATACAATATAGAACTTCCAGCATTTTCAAATCTTCTTGTCCATTACATTTCAGTATAAAAGTTTTTACTTTGTATATCTCCACCAATCTGCACTGGAGCAGCGTGGTGGAGTATGCTCTAGGCCTCCTCAGATATGAGATGAGACCCGTGCTCAGTAGTGGGCTATTAATGGGTTGAAGCCAGCCAGCCATAAAAGTTTATAAATGTGTAGATTTGATTGGTAACAAATATATAAGAGAGAAAAAATCTTGACTAAGTAAACTAAAATACCTAACAATATTTTTTGCTAAGTCTTCATGGTTGGTGGAGCACCGCTTGATTATCTAATGTTTTTGTGGCAGGTCAACAAGGAACTAAAAACGATGCTAGTAGCATCCATGGGGGAGGACCTTGAGACCCAAGTGCAATCATTGAACGAGGACAAGAAACACTTAGCAAGTGCCCTGCTTAGTTCAGCGCAACATTTGTCAACACATCAAGTAATTGGTTTACTTTATATCTTTATTATAAGTAGCCTTGATAGATATTTAGGAAGGTCTTTAAAAGGGCGTTTATCAGAATAGAATACAATATATAGAATAAGAACAGAAGCAGACTGACAACCTGAAGAAGTTAGTAGGTATCTGCTGGATTCAAAAGGCTCAGAACTGGTCAGAGTGGTGTGGGTTAGGGGAGCCTTTGCCCCCAATAAAGCTTTTCTCAAATATTTTCAGAGTACAGACAGTAAAAGGCTACATTCTTCTTATAATTATGTAATTATGTTGTAATATTAAATTAATGTTAATAACTGTCAAAATAAAATATGCACTTCCAGGAACAAACGGAATGGTTGGCAGGTCAATGCGAAGTATGGAGGAGTAAGTTTCTTGCTAGCAGGTAAGCGCTGTCATAATTAAAAATCACCTATATAACATTGGAGTATCTGTTTGTAATATGTAAAACGCTTTACTAAATGCATATGGATGTATACATGGTACATATACCAAAATAACATTATTTTTACAATTTTTGTCTGTCTGTCTGTCTGTTTGTTTAGGCTAATCTCTGGAACGGCTTGACCGATTTTGATGGAACTTTCAATGGCAGATAGCTGATGTAATAAGGAGTAACTTAGGCTACTTTTATTTTAGAAATTTCCCCATAACATTTAAAAATCCACACGGACGAAGTCGCGGGCACAGCTAGTTTACAATATAGTAAATAACAGGCGCATAACTGATTTATTATATTTAGTTATTTTCCTTCACAGTTTAATGGTTGAAGAACTAGCAATATGTAAGAAACTATTGACGGAGAAGACTGTAAACTTGCAACAGGCAATAAAGCAATTATTGGATGAGAGATGCAGAGTAAGAGATATGATGCTTTGTACATACAAGAACTTGTACAGTCTACATGAAAATTGGCTTGAAAATATTGCCATATCCGAATATACTGGCACAAACCAGCTTTGCAATAGGCCTATAGGAAATCTTCACTTCAATGCGACCACGCCACATTCCACTAACATTTTAGATATGGCATCAGTGAACTTGAAACTGTCCGAAAACGTCAGCAGTACAGTTACTAAGCAGGACACTATCCATCTGAGTAATTTGCAGACTATCACAGAAGGCGAAAAATATGCTGAAAATGTAAGTGAAATTGCAAACGCTTATGGTATGCTGACCTGCTTTGTAAGTGGGTTATTAATGTCGATACTGCAAATGCCTGGGCAATAGTGAAAGTATGCTAAAAAGTGATACTTTTACATACAACTTCGACAGTGATCATTAGCTCTTTAAACTGGGAAAAACTTGGATATTACAATAGATTTACGTTTACTTTCAATCAGAAGTGGGATTGCAACGTTAAATTGAAATGTATCAGTCCTTGGACCTACATACATTTTGTTTTGAGGATGATTACAGATAATTATTTCTATATGATTTAGTGATTCCAACTGAATCCCACATAGGATAGGTTATAGTCTGTGGACATAATAATTTTAGTTTGCTTGTCCAATATCAAAACGGTATGTGGTTATACATTATACAGTGAAGTCACGCCACACCTGAATCACTTATACAAGTTCTGAACGAAATAATCGAAACATGGCCGTTCCCTTCCCTGGCGGGAGAACTAACTTTGTGAAATATGTATTACTGATCTGTTTTGTATATTGCAGGTAATGGCGATGCCTCTAGATGTAAAGAGAGTCAATGAAGAACCAGTGAATGCGTTAGTTCATCACGCATACAACAACAGCGTGAATACGAAGCCTCCTGTAGCGTCTTGTGTCCATTGCAACGGGAAAGTTCAATTGTTATAAAACTAGTTACAGATGCAATCTTTAATAACTATTTGTGTAATAAGGTATAGCTTTATGCAGACCATGGCTTACATGTATATTACATATTTTATAAAAATTGCTAACCCTCCTGAACATATAATCGGACTTGTTTGCCGTATGTGATGTGTTTTAACACTATGGTTTAAAACTCGTCAACATACGTACTGCAAGACAAACACTACTTTTGAAGTGAATAATATTTTATCACCAATATATTAAATTATTTATGTTACCATGGTATATTTTTTTCTAGTAAGATTTTGACGGGATTTTCACTGGCAGATTGCTGATGTCATAAGTGAGGCTACTTTTATTTTTAGTCTTTTTTTGTTAAATACCACGCGAACGAAGTCGCAGGCACAGCTCGTTAATAATGAAAGACAGATAAGATATAAAAATGTATAATTGATCAGATTTTTACATTTGTTTCATTTAACTTTAGGTAAACAATAACATTTATTCGAGATGATTTAGTCTGTGGTGCTTGTTGTGATATTGCAGCATCTCGGTGCCCGTGTAGTTGTGGGCGAGGTAGTCTCTCACGGGGATATATTTCGCGCCGCCGAACCAATCGATCATGGCTATGTGCGCGATCTTAAGCTTTGCTACGAACCAGTCGTGATCTAGAAAAATAACAAAAAATATTAATAAAAAATAAGATTATCGCTCACCCTGTGTATAGACCCGATCCCAGCAGTGGGAGAGTGCAAAGTTCGTAAAGAGTGCCAAGTTTGTATAAAATATAGATGAGAATTATTTTTGTCACCTGGCGAAGCTATAGTAGATACTTACAATATTATAATCAAGTTAGCTTGTTAGTAGGTATTGAAAATGTTGTGTGTAGACATCACTGAGGTCTTGGACTTGTAAATTAGCGTACCATGCATTAAAACAATTTACGCTATCGTTGACGTAATTTTATAACTATTGCTTAATTATGAAAGGCCACGTAATCGGCCTGTTATAAAACAATAGGTACCGTATTACGTCGACGATACGATAAAATGTTTAATTTACAATACGCGGGTTATCAGACTATTATTACGATTAATACAAAGTATGCTGCTGTCTATCTCCCGATTTTGCTCTTAGAATAAATTAGGTATAGAGAATGATCTCCTTAAGGTGGACTGAATTTTTTAATGTTGACCAAACGAGCCCGGCAACCCTGACGCAAGCTAACGTCGCCCATAGACTTTAGTAATATCAAAAGCATCTCCGATGAGTTGTCGGCCAAGAAACAAGGAAGAGGAAAGAAAGAACAAGAAGATACTGGTTCGCGAGCTCCCGGCCGAATGTAGTTGTTTGACGGCTGACTCAAACAAGATGATGGGAGCTGGCCAGCCCTACCCCCAACCAAGCAAGGGTCGGCTCACCGCCCTGGTATGCCGGCATGGGATAAATTAGGGTCAGTATTCTAGGCCGGCCCAATACGGCTTAGATACGGATTACTAAATCTCTAGGAAATATGTATTTTTATATGGTATTAAGGCAGCAAACGAGCATGCAGCACCACCCTTCCGCAGTCATCCATTACAAATGTGACCGACTTAGAACTAGACTTAAATGGGGACTCGGATGGTTAGTCTAAGAATTATTATAGTGGTACCATTGTACTGCTTAATCTATACCTACTGCATCATGGGTATTCTGATTTATACAGTTTGATTATAATTATGATGTCTAGTTGAATTGATGTTCTTCGCCCTAGCCGCGAGGAATTGAATCCGGAAGAGGAATTGAATGAATGAGAAAGGAATTGAATATTTAAAAAAGGTACCTTTAGGGAAGTTAGCCATCGCCGGATGTCTTTCAAACAATGCAGCTTTCGCAAATGTGTACTCAGGAGTATTCTCTTTCACCTGAAATTAAACAATGATTTAAATTAGGCACATACCTACCTATAAACAGTGTGCCGAAGTCACGATTTTATAATAATTTTGACTAAAGTCATTGTAAATTTAATAGTACCATCCGCTGAAGATAATGTTAATTACCTATATATGAGGCTGATATCAATGTTTATGATTTTAAATATAGCATCGCGCATATACTTTAAAGTAATTCTTATTTTGGTAATATGTAGGTATAGACTAGTACCTAACCGAATTCGCTGCGCTTTGGAAATCCTACACCTTTGTAGTAACGTCATATAATATATTATTGATATTATCAGTGAAAACCACAACTACTTAAACTGTTAAATTCGCTTATGATATAGCGGTCACAAACGGACACACTTCAATTGCGTTTTCGACAACTTTATGATTTGAGAATATAAAATACTAGCGACCTGCCCTCGCTTCGCTTCGGGAAACTTATTTCTTCAGTTTGCAAAGATTTAGTTATATATTTTGGATAATTCACACTATATCTTCATTATATAGCCTATGTTTTATCCTGATGTGTAAGCTATATTATTGTAAAGTTTCATCAAAATCCATTCGGTAGTTTTTGCGTGAAAAGGTAACAGACAGACTTTCACATTTATAATATTAGTAAGGATTAGTTTTGGAAAATTATCGGGTGTGCAGGTAGGTATCCTTACGATGTTTTACTTTTCCTCAGCAACTGATAATTTAAATGCAATACCTATTCAGAAAAGGAGTAGGTAAGTATCCTTGTTCTGTAGTTTTCCTGTTTATACTGGGTTAGAGCGAAAAATATCGACTAATACCACAATGATATTATACTTCATTTAAGTAGGTGTCGTTTATTAACATAATACCATCGTTGTAATACTTAGGTACCAGTAACGGATACCAATGAATGCAATCCAGTGTACATTATATTAAATCGATCGATCGATCTAATAATTCATGCATTAGATTACGTTAATCACAATAGCCGCCTGTTAGATTAGTACCACTCAGTTATAGAACATGAAATTATTCACATACTTTTTTAGAATGTAAATATAATTACTGCGATAAGGGCCGCTTATCTGTCAGAGCTGTTATCGAGAAGTTATCGTTCACAAAATGAGATAATACATGAGGCGTGCAAATTATCATAGAATAATAAGTTACAGGTCACTGCAATCGAGAAAATTTAAATAAAATAATCTATCATGTTTGATAGGGGCTTTGGTGCTAGCCAACTGAGAAAATAATGAATTACTTATTAATACCGCGCTTAGAACGAAACGTGATGAAAAGACGAAAATGCAATGTTTAGGTTATTAAGGGCCTGTTGAGTCCAACCGAACCTTTGTGTGTGTGTGAACCTTTGTGGAGCACTATGCTAAACAACGGATGAGGGCGGCTCTAGCTCATGTAACGCCCGGTTGCAATCAATGCCCTGGCGCCCTTTTGTATCAAAATGCGCAGTCGAAATGGATTAGGTCTAGGTGTCGCGAGCGGCTCTCGGCGCCCCTGACCACCGGCGCCCGGTGCACCGCACCGAATAGGTAAAGACGCCCCTGACTCGTATTTTATCCCGAGAGTAGGTACCTACTTATGCATGGTAGTAAGGTTTTTTTGCACGTCTGACTAACTAGCACCCTCGGTATAAAACCAGGATCAAACAATGTGTTGATAGGTATACAAGATAAACTTAAAAGCTTACTTAAAGCTTAAAACTTATAGGGTGTGGTGTCGGTTTTATTTTATAGATGCATACCTTCTTCATTTTGCCGGACAATATAAGCCTAGTGCAGCGGGGATCCTCGGGGTCAAATTTCTGATTTTCACAATATCTTGTCTCCTCTAAAGAAACTAGTACTGTTGCACGAGTATTTTTCTGTAAAAATATGAATTTCATAAAAACACAAATGTAAATAGGTACAAATACCTATTTAAATATGTAATTATGTAAGTTAAACAATTACCATCAAGTCATGAGCCGTGAAATCCAGTGGGGACATGTAGAAATAAGGCACTCCAGTGGAATTTGATAGGGATCCATCCACGATAGATTTGACGTTGGAGAATGGGAACCCTTTGATAGCTGGCAACACTGATATCGTCGCAATTGATGCCCAATCTAAAAGATAAGAACAATTTTGATCGTTAGTTTTGAATGGTACGAGTACGAGCTTACTGTTGAAGTATTCACGGAGCAATATGACACGGGGTTCTTCAAAAAGGTGTAAAAAGAGTTATCCTGTTTTTTAATGCTTAAAACTAAAAAAAATGAAAATAAAACCATTATAAATCGATTTCCTGTACCAAAAAACCCAACTTTTAAAGTAGCGTCGAAGTCTTCACATTTACAGCAATTTGCGAGGAAACTCGTTACATAGATAATATGTAGGTAGGTACTTACAAGAACCATACGACACACAGAACAGAGCAAATGTTGAACGCTACTATGTATGTGACTCTACTTATTAAAATAAAATAACTGAACACTCACACCCCCGCCCCGCACTAGGATTTATAAACATCTGCCCCGGCCGGGAATCGAACCCGGGACCCTTCGCTTCGCAGGCAGAGTCACTAGCACATCCAACTAGGCTACGGGGTCGTCTTTCCAAACTGCCGACTTGCCGAACGTCGGAGTACTGGGTTAGATTCCCAACCGATATACATAGATAGCTACGTAATAGACATTATTTTGTTCTCTGGTCTTAGTTGTTTAGGTAGGTAGGTACTTCCTAAATTTAGTTTAAGTATTGTATTTGTACACATACAATTACATACATGTATACCAACGACGATCAAGCGAGCCTGTTGCACGGAATATAAGTAGGTACTATGAAATATATAAGTGCATGCGTGTGTGTATTCTGACTTTCTGACGACTTACCACAGTTGTGTATGACATATCTGGCCATCGGAATCAACTTGGTGTGGTCTGGAGGGGCCTCGTAAAAGCGATGATCCTTTCGCGTTGTAATCTCATTCGCATCTTCTCGCCGTGACCAGTTTTTATTATGATATTTGCACTCTCCCAAAAAATTTAAGAGTGCTAAAGACGCTAGTAATGGCTTCCAAAACATTTTGCTGGTACCTTAATCTAAAATTAAATGAATAGCATAATATTACATATTGATATCTTATAGTATTTACATAATTATAGGTACAAGTACATAGGTACCTACATACCAACAACAATTACCTATAGTAAATAAAGTAGTTAATGCTTTGTAGTCCAGCATTAACTTATTTGATATAAAAAATATATATTATAAGACGTAAACACTGCTCTCAGTATATAATTTTAAACATATTAGAAGTCCCCATAATATTAGGTACTTAGTAGTGATCAAAGACGTAACTAGTCCTATAGATACAAGATTTTATTTAAAAGTTGATTCAATATAATATTATGAGTAAGTAATATGTGTGGTTACAGTGGTTATCCTTGTTATGATTCACGAGTACCTATTTACGAATAAATAATGCTATAAAATCTTTGTGTAGGTACTTATACATGATGCAGAAAGTGTTTAAAGCCCCAAGTAAATTGAGTAAAGAAGAATAATAAATTATACCTATTGTTTTATAGAATGTTCTAGAAAAAAAGGAATAAGCACAGGTGGAATACTTAATAAATCCGCGATTCACGTTGATTTTAATTTACATGCTAATTTATTGTTCTACACGAATTTATTCTTACAAAGTTCTAATAATAACTGAATAGACAAACAAGCCATTTCTAGCCACACATTATGCGTAGGCAGCAACTTCTTAAAATATAAATAAAATTCCTAATTTAGTAGGTACTAATGAAACCAAATAAAAATATAAACAAAGAAACTTACCTTATAATTTGATTCGACTTTGAATACAATTCGCTATTCTTCGATAATAATCCAACACGGTGGCCGAATGCGTTTTTACCACAGAACTTTACATTACGCGCGATGACATGCGAACGGAAACGCGCCAAACTAGTAAATTGCGCCTGGGACTGTCGGAACACGGGTACTCTCGATAATTTTCATATTTTTGGCTTGTCATGTTATCATGTCATGCTCCACACTATTTATAATACGGAGTTGCTATTTGTAAATTTTGAATACCCAATTTGTAAATATGGTATTAAAATATACCACGTGCGAATTCAAAGACGTTTGCGTACTGAATTATCAAAAAACAATATTATAATTTAATGTAAAGTACTGCAGTAAAGACTTTTTGGACTTGACTATAAATATCTTAAGGACAAACAAAGCAATCCATAAAATAATCTTCGGTTCTTCATACCGATATTGTCTATCCGAAAAGAAGTTTAAAAAAACCAATGAAACACCCCTCAATGGGATTTATATAAACAAAAGCAATAGTACCTAATACCTAGGTTTACCTAAGTGACATCTAAATGTGAGAATCAAATCAAATAAAAGCAACACGAAAAGTGGAAATTTTATTGATATTTGATATGACAACACACACTTAAGAATTGGCGCGAAATTCAATTGAGAATTTGTAGTTAAAATTTATTCGTTTTCTTCGTTCATTCATTAACATTATTTTTCGTTTTATGGTAGATGTTACATAAGTTTAACCCCTCGAGTGTAGCTGTCCCCTCCGTCGGGGCAAAAATTTTTCTAGGCCAACATGAAGTGCACCCCCGACGGAGGGGCAAACTAAATACAATCGTATTGGAGGACGATTATTGTCTATTTCATAATATTTTGATTTCATTGGTTGGATTCAAATTGAACCTACGTTCATTAGCTACGAAATACCGACTGTGATTGGCTGCAAAGTCGAATGATAAACAGGAAAATATTTATTTGAAAGTTGTACAGTACGGTCGCTACGCTCGTTTCGCGTCATTTGAGTTCGCAAGATTTTATAAAATAGTTTTCGAGAAGGAAACGGTGAATTAACTGATGAGATTTTTACTTATTATTACTGGAACAGTTGTGCAGATTACGTGTAAAGTGCTAGTTTTGTAAATGGTGATATAAAAGTTGGTGAAAAAAGTAAATAACTTTTGAACAACATAGTTACAGTGTCGTTGAAGTCGACAAGCTGTGTATATTTTCATATAAATATAGGTACAGCGAGTTTGATTTTGTTTGGTTTTATAGTATTACAAATTCTTAGCTTATTAATCTAGCAACATATTGATAACAATATTTACCACAAAATAGACCAAAAATAAAATAACTTCGGCCGCTAAGCGGCTCGCTAAAAATATGCCGGTATTCGCACCGTTTTCGTGTTAGTTTTCTAACTTCTTTTACCGCGTAATTACTGTGTTTCCAAATGAAATAATGTATTATATCGATGCGTAAATATGTATACTAAGTAGTGATAGTGTTAGTTTTGATTAATGTACATTGTGAGTTAGTGAAATGTGGAAAAATGTGTCTCCATTGTGTTTGAAAATTACGAAGTTGAAAATAAATTGAATAATTTCTTACGCAGGTAAGTTTTTTTGCTTTAATTTAATTGTTTTAGGTGTTAGGCAATTTCGTTGTGATAACAATGATGTATAATTTATGTGATATAATTATAACATAATCCCGTACAATTCATTTTTACGATGACCTAGCGACATGATCGCGCGAGTTACGAATAGGCGTGACACGTTGGCCATGTTTTACATTCGGGGGTCTCGACACTCCAGGGGTTAATACAAACCCGTGACTTTTCAAAAGTACAGCGTAGACTACTTCCAACTAAAATCAGAGTTACTATTCATAGATATTTAAAACTATAGATAATTTACGTCCATAACCATACAATGCGAATTACACTTTTGGATCCGCTCCAATATCCATTATTATAACTATGGATGAGAAAGAAACAACACGTTCAGTGCTAGGACATAAATAAAAACTATTTTTACTGCTTAAATTTTATTTCCTTACAAATACATAATAATTATGTAGTTACAAAAATTCACTTACACACAAAAATGATCTTCCTCGATCTTAAAAAACAAAATATTTAACGCTGTGTACTCTTCGCAATCTGTTCCTTCAGCATAAGAATACTGGCGCGTTGCTCCGGCGGCAGGAGGGAAATCTGTTCGTCCGATAACTGCAGAACTTGCATTATCAGAGCGGCCTGCACAATACACAGACAAATATTATTACATATGTACAATTTTCTTTAACAGAAATGAAGTAGCAAAGTTATATTGTGGATTGCTAATTTTTTTTACTATATCATTTATGATATATACATACCATAAATCGGTAACTGGTCGCTGTCTATACGTGGTAAATATATGAAAAAACTATTATTGGGAAGGCCTTTATTGTCCCAGTTAATTGGTTTTTTTAGAATTTTTGTCTGTTTGCCTGTTTGTCAGTTTGTCTGTCGGTTTGTGCGCTAATCTCAGAAACGGCTTAACCGATTAGAGTGCGGTTTTCACTAATGTATCACTAATGTATTCACTAGTTATCATTTGACTTTTAGTGTTTGATTTGTTTCAAGCAGTGCATAAATAGAAAATGTTGTGTCAATTTAAAAAATCACACCTTACAATTTTCACATGTGGGTACTAAAAGACAGGTTCCCCGAAGTGAAGCGAGGGGGGGTTTACTAGTTACTAATGTACCAAATAAAACTTTACCTTTTCTTGATCTGAAGCACCAGAAGGTATTCCCTGAATGGTCCTAGCCTGCGCCACGCTGGGCATACCCGGAGGCATTTGTTCTGAAATAAAAACATTTTCAATACTGACACGAGTCAAACGATATAAAAAAATTAAACGAGTGTGCTTTATACCACAAGAATGAAGTAATTCCTTTTTTATGTTATTAAGGTAGCAAACGAGCATGCAGCACCACCCTTCCGCAGTCATCCATTACAAATGTGACCGACTTATAGCAAGATTCAAATGGGGACTAGGATGGTGAGTCCTGTTAGCAGACGGTGTTGCAACATTAGTTGGTATGTTTTTTAATAAGTATGAGGACTGGGACAAGGACTGTTAGTTGTTGTTAGTAACAGTCCAGTTAGTAATTGTTAGTAAGAGTCTCGTTATAATTCGGTCACAGATGCGTTGCTACCCTTGAAAACTGAGATGGTCGCCTCTAAAAAGTGTAGCCTCCACACCTTTCCAACCGGAAAACAATTGCTGTTGAAACAATTATTATAGTACGGGCGGCGTTTCTAGGCCGGTCTGAACTTTGTTCGGATCGCTGCGCAGAAGTCAATTTTAGGGTTGAAATGGTGGCAAGACACGCGGGGTGAGCGGGGTGTCACTTTGAGCATTGTTTGTACATCTCAGTCACGCGCTCAGGCTGAGATGTATAGACGATACTTAGGCTTAGCTCAGACTTTACTCTGACTTAAGACAGCGTTCGTATTTATAAAGCGATCTTTGACTTGGCTGAGTACGAGCTGAGCAACCAAAAACTTTGGCTATTATCCGAACAAAAATAATGGTCCCAAATGAACCTTGATATTAGTCGGATTCTAAGACATTTAAATTTTTCGTATTGACAAACAGATAGATGGCAGCAACCAATTATGACATTAGCGGTCTAGCTTATGCTGAGCACAATCTCAGCGTGACATGTCTATAAATACCAAATCGCAGTCTTTGCAAAGTCAAGTTTTTCGTAAGTAAAGTCTGAGCTAAGGCTAAGTATCGTCTATACATCTCATGTCGCAATCGTGTCGCTATCTTCTCTAAAGTACTGTACCTGCGCACAATATCCAAAAACCTAACTTCAGACCGGCGCGCGGCCTAGAACCGCCGGCCGTACTATACACGGTAGATATGGTACTAAGCACTGGCTCCACTACCTACTGAATGACAACTTACGTTGAGCGGGCTTGGTCTGCGTGCGCGGGTCGCTCGGCCGCACGCGCGGGTCCGCGCTGAACGACTGCGCGCCCGCCAGCCGCGGGTCGCGGGGGAATATCCTGGACAAACAATTAATCATCTATATCTATCTATACAAATAGATAAAATTGGAGTGTCTGTTTGTAATATTAAAATAACAGCTTTTTACTAAATTTATATGGATGTATACACGGTGCGTATACCAAAATATATTTTTTACAATTTTTGTCTGTCTGTCTGTCTGTCTGTTTGTTTGAGCTAATCTCTGGAACGGCTGGACTGATGTGACAAGGAGTAACTTAAGGCTACTTTTATTTTAGTTTTTTTTTGTTAAATTCCACGCGGACGAAGTCGCGGGCACAGCTCGTACATAACAATAACATTATAACTAATCTATGTCTGTACTGTACATGGAAGATATTTGGTAAAAACTAATACTGGATGTATTATCGCTACGTCCTATAAAATTTTTGAGAAATTTTTTGTCTGTTTGTCTGTGTTTTTGGACTGTTAATATCAGAAACAGCTTAACCGATTTGTATGAGGTTTTATTTTGTTTTATATTATTATGTAAAACAGAGAAAATAAAGAGGGAATTCTAAAATAATATTCGCTATACATATAAAACATTAATACTTTATAATACAGAACAAAACACAAACTACTATTTTGGATCACTTACTGTTCACTTGGCTCCATGGTATGTCTTGAAAAAAATTTAAGAATTTAGTAAGCCAAGCAGAGTTCTCCTTACAGATAACTAACAAATACCATGTTTTACTAGTCTATGTTCCACTTGAATCTAATATCTTTGCCTGTTTATAACTGGAGCCGCAATAGGCTCACAGCACTCCCCCACTGTGCCAAATTTATTGTTATATTTTTTCTTATTTTTTGCATACGGTGTTTGCCTATTATAGGTTGTACGTGTACTATAATGTTTTATGTAATTATATTACTTAAGTGCTATACCGTGTAACAACTGTTGGCGATCCTTATAAAAAAAACAACATATGTCCAAATCACACGTGCTAAAAGTGAAACTTAAAAAAACGAATACTGTCAGTCCAAATACCCACTGATGTTTTACTTTGCTTACGTAAGCCGCCATTTTGCCAACGCTTCCTATCTCATTTTCTCCCACGTTAAAATGTGTCCGTCTCTTTTTTTTTTCGTTTCCGTTTCATTTAATTCCAAATCACAACGATACTATAGAAGCTTTCACTTCAATAAATAAATAAATAAATAAATAAATAAATAAATGAATTAATTAATTAATGAGCAGTATACGCACGAGTCGGCGGGCGCGGCGGGCGGCGCGGGCGGCGGCACCGGGTGCGGCAGCGGCGGCAGCGCGCGCATGTCCTGGTCGTGCAGCGCCGGCCCGCCGCGAAGGTCCACGTCCATGCCGCTCAGCATGTTCACGTTGCCCATGCTGTTCATGCCGCTCATGTTGTTCATGTTGTTCATGTTGCCCATCGATTGACGACCTTCGTTATAAAGATGAACATCAACGTGACAATAAACTGAGACCCTACTGCTGAATTATAAATGTTAGGTCAATTTTTCCAGCACAATTTTATTGTAAAAATTTTTAGGGTTTTCAATTATGTCACTCGAATCTGTGAAAATATCCCGTTTAGAAGGAAAGATGCAAGTCTTTCCTATAGGAGGTCGATGGGCACCGCACCACCCACTAAGACCGTTGAACTCATGGGTGTATATCCGCCAGACTATTTTCCAATCCTACTAAAGTGTTCTAATTAAATTAGCAAATTAACTTCTGACTCTACTAGTAGTGTTTATTACCAGAAAACTGATTAGGCGGCTGCACAGGATTCGCGAGCAATGGTGGCGGCTGGTCTGAAATAAGAAACAAGTATAAAATTATAATAACGTCACAGACAGCGTTATATTATTATTATTTCGATCGGTGCTGTTTTGTTTAACTTAACTTTGCTGGCACCGAGTTCAACAAAAATTGTAAGTTGCTAAATTATTTTTTTTTGCTAACAACTCTATGATTAATTCATTTATTTTAAGTAACTTTTTGAAGTTGGTTTAAGTTTTTTAAATGGTTTTTTAGGTCTATAATTCTATATCTATACATTCGTAGGATCAAATTTAGGTCCTTTATCATATTCCTACTAGAATATGTAGTTACCAGCAACGTCATATTATAGCCCTAAAATTAAATGATACCAGTACTTATAGGCAATTACCAAAGCAAACCGAGAACAGGTTACTTATTTTTATTTCATGTAGGTATTTTTAATACACTTATGAACAGTATGTATTATTTATTTATTTATTTAAATTAAGTTAATGCTTTACAACAATACCATCTAATGGTAAGTGGCAATGAAGTTGTTACCACTAAACACACTACAAGTTACAACATAATAAGAGAGCTGGTCTTACTTTGAGGATTGCTAGGCATGTAGGGATTGGGCGGCTTGTCACCGGGCTGCAGGAGTGGTGGCAAGGGGTTGCTCGGATGCAACATGGTCTGCCAAAAACAAAGACAATAGTTAAAACATAAACAATGTCACGAATATCTTGTTGTATCTAATAAGTAATGATCTTTGCAACCCATAATGGTCCCACTGCTGCACTTAGGTATCCCTCTCAATGTGAGGGTAACCTAATCCACCACGCTGCTCAAGTGCGGATTGGCAGATTTCACACACCTTTTAGAAACATTATTATGACCATTATTATTTACCACCCATTAATGGCCATAACATTATTATGGCCATTAATGGGTTGAAGCCAGCATATAATAATGTTGCTAAGTTTTTATTGGATGGAAAATGTTGGCAATATTTGTAATGTGAAATTATTTATATGCAGGAGAAAACTATTATGATTATGATTAAATGCTAGTGTTGCAGTGGTAAATTAACAGAAAGAAAATTAAAATAAATTCAATTGAAATATCAGACCAATTTGTTTTGTGGGCAAGGGTTAAGTTCCCAAAGGTTAAAAGGTTACTAAGTATACTGGGTCTACTGTAGCCATATATCAGACTAAAAACTTTAAATTTTTGTAAAAAAAAATATAGTTAAAGTTGAGAACAAATATTCAAGGTAAAACGCTAATATCATAGGATTATACGTACAACAGCAGTGGCAGGATCTACAATCCTCATTATGACTTGCGCTTGCAGCAATGCATACGCCAGCTGGGGATTTTGTAACAGCATATTCCTGGCTTCGCTTGGATTGTTCTGGAAAGAGAGAAACAAACTTAAAAATATTTGTAATTAAGGAACTGCCTGGGTCGCAAACGAGGTCGCATCGCAATCACTCTTGATGAAGGGTCTTGGTATGCTCAGAAACTAATCAGGCGAATTTGACAAGATTAATATTTAGGTAGGATGAGATATACAAAATAATGTAAAATGTACTTAATATTATACTTACAACTCATTCAGTACTAATCCTGTAATGTATGTATGTAAGTGCATGGAGCCAATGGAGGGTAGCAAACGTCAAAGTATTTTCACTGAATACACATAAACCGGTATTTACTATTTACCTTCTCAGAATAATTTGACTAAGTTTTTCAGTAAATTAAATTTTGCATCGTGATTATCGATTAAAACAGTATATTTTTGCTTATACTAACTTGCACGCATAGTTTCATTTGCTTCATTAATTCAAACATCTGTTCAGGAGGCAAGGTCGCTACTGCCTTGCTTATTGCCTCTGGAGCCTTCTCTGGCTCAACCGTGTCTCCATATGGATTTTCAATCTGCAAACATGTTTTGATGATAATATTATAACTTTTCTTAATTTCTGAAAAGTTATCAATTGTCACTTATATATTTATTTTATCATATTTAGCAATCATAAATGAAAAAGGATTATTAACCAGCTGTATAATATTAAGCGATAGAGAACATAAATCACATCAAGAAATCACACCTTTGTAAGTATATAATGGTACATATAACATTCAAAAAGGTAGTGTGACTTCTAAATAAATAAATATTGCCACTAACCATCAGGGATTGTTGTCAAGCATTTACTTGTTGTATTTTTGCCACTCATTACCGAAAACAATAATCATGTGGCATTGTTGTTCAATTATCAAAGTAAAAAAATGTAGAAACATAATGATTTAAGCAAAGGAACATGAATAGAAACGAATACCAATCATTTCTTACCTGTGGCCCTTGCATGAGCGCTTGCATTTCCATTCTTGATTTTTCTGTACAAGCGTTATCAACTCTCAATGCTCGGCCACCTATCTCATATCCATTTAGATTTCTCATGGCACTCAAAGCAGTTTCTTGGTCCTTGTATTCGCAAAAGCCATAACCTTTAGGCTTCCCGGTCTCCCGATCGAACACCAGTTTGAATGATAGAACAGGTCCCACTTCGCTAAATATATCTTTCAGCTTTTCTTCAGTAGCCTCGTATGGTATATTTCCAACTAAAATTTAAATTTAATTTATAATAACAGCAATAAAAGCCTTTTAAGGATCACAGCATACATTTGGGACTTACCGAAGACTGATCTCATGGATTTATCCATGATACTCTGTTCTTCCTTATCTTTGTTTTTATCCATTTTTAATGTATTAGTTAATCTTTTTTACTAAATAATATCAGGATATTAAATCTAGAGTTCTATATCACCGAGGTTCGTTCGATATTCACAATAATTCACAACTCTTTGCTTTGATTTGATTTTGATTATTTGATTGAAGTAATTGTAATTGTAACGCTAACGCTTGAAGAACGGCACTGGCACTGGCAGTCTGGCACTGGCACTCGGCAGCGGCACGATTGTCAATGTCATTGTCATGTCCAAACGACGGCAAATGGCAGTGACAACCCTGACAACCGGACAATGCCGGACATTGACAGCCACCACAGACTAGTCATACTGTGAAACAAGAACATGTAGACCGTACGTATGCTACTAAACACACTGGCTGGTCACACTGTTCAGTGCTGTGGCAATTATGTTTATTTATCTGTTTAGTCTGTTTGGCTCTGTGTAATATTATCTTGACGTTCTTTTGCCTCTTGTTACCACAGACATTTCCCATTCCCAGAAAAATTACATCAAGTAAGAATTTTCTGATGGACGATAGAAGTATTCACATTGTCCTTCCTTTGTCGTAATTTTATTAAATATAGTTTGTGATATTCACATAATCCGTGTAGTGAATAAAGCATAGATGAACAAAATTTCATTCTTAAAAACTATTTCTAAGGACTTATGTTAAGTTTTTAAAAGTGAACAAGTTAAATTTAATTATTGATTCGTGTGTGAAAAGATGGGAGGATGTGAAACAGGTTTGAGATGAAAATTTGATTTTAATACACTAGTGTTGTACAACAGTTGAATCAGGGGTGGTAAATCAAAATGAATCTAGATAACTCGTCTAGAGAAAACCAGGAGTCGCTTGATACTATAGGTACTGTTAGTCCTCGAGAAAAGTATCACAGCATGAGGGAAAAGAAATTATCCACTGCCTCCTTGACAAATACTGAGGGAGCTCGCCCGAAGGTGGTAACCGTTAAACATCCCGAATCCAATAAACCAAAGCCCACTGCTAAGAAAAATAAGCCAATTCAAGCTGATTTAGACGTAATCAAGGAGTTTATGAGATGTCGTGACGAGGGCGTGAAGCGGCTTGATCTAAGTAAATCTTCAATAACGTCACTCCCGCCTAATGTAAGAGATTTAACGCATTTAGTCGAGTTTTACTTATATGGAAATAAGTTAGTAGCCTTACCAGCAGAATTTGGTTGCTTAACGAATTTACAAACATTAGCTCTGAATGAAAATTCTCTGACAAGCCTGCCTGACTCTTTGGCTAACTTAAGATGCTTAAAAGTATTGGATCTACGACATAATAAGCTGAGTGATATACCTGAAGTTGTATATAAACTTACTTCATTGACAACACTGTTCTTGAGATTCAACAGAATCAGAGTGGTTGGGGATGGAATTGCTTCACTCACTAACCTCACAATGTTGAGTTTACGCGAAAACAAGATAAAGGAGTTGTCTTCTGGGATTGGAAAATTGGTAAACTTGGTAACATTTGATGTATCTCATAATCATTTAGAGCATCTACCTCAAGAAATTGGTTTCTGCATTAACTTGTCTACTTTGGATCTACAGCATAATGAATTATTGGATATACCAGAAACAATTGGTAACCTTCAAGCATTGACTCGCTTAGGTCTCCGATATAACAGACTGACAGGCATACCTCCAACTTTGAGCAACTGCATCCACATGGATGAATTTAATGTGGAGGGGAATTCTATATCACAGTTGCCTGAAGGTCTTCTTGCTCGATTACATGAACTTACAAGTATAACCTTGTCTCGTAACTCATTTGCGAGTTATCCTTCCGGTGGACCAGCACAGTTCACCAACACTATATCTATAAATCTTGAGCACAATCAGATTGATAAAATTCCATATGGCATATTTTCACGAGCCAGGAATCTAACAAAACTCAACATGAAAGAAAATTTATTAACATCCCTACCACTTGATATTGGTACTTGGGTACACATGGTTGAGCTTAATTTGGGCACCAACCAATTGACTAAATTACCTGATGACATTCAGCAGTTGCAGAACTTGGAAGTGTTGATATTATCTAACAATTTATTGCGACGTATTCCACCAAGCATTGGAAATCTAAGGAAACTTCGAGTTTTGGATTTAGAAGAAAATAAAATTGAAGTACTGCCTAATGAAATTGGGCTTTTACACGAATTGCAGAAGTTAATAGTACAATCCAATCAACTCACCTCTCTACCTCGTTCAATTGGCCATTTGATTAATCTCACAGTTTTGAGTGTTGGAGAAAATAATTTACAATATCTGCCTGAGGAAATTGGCACACTTGAGAATCTTGAATCTTTGTATTTGAATGATAACCCTAATTTGTGCAATTTGCCATTTGAACTAGCATTATGTGTTAGCTTACAGATAATGAGCATTGAAAATTGTCCTTTGACATCGCTTCCTGCTGATGTGGTTTCACTAGGGCCGTCACTGGTTATCCAATATTTGAAATCACAGGGGCCTTACAGAGCCATGTGATATCAGAGAGATCAATACCTGCCATTGCATCAAGATTAAAATATGCAAAATAAACGAGGCAAGGTTATGATCAAAAAAAATTTAAATCACATTTACCACATAACATCCCGTTGATAAATTGAACTTTTGGAATTTTCTAGATTAACATGCTTGTGTTACCCTAATGTTTTATCCAAATTTTAATCTTAATGTTATATTATCATAGTTGTGCTAAATATTTGGTGTCCATTTACTTCTATAATAGTAGTGTTTTAAAAATTATGAATGGATGTTTCTAATTGTTTAATTGGTGTATATAAATATTAATTAAACCTAAAAAAAACATTAAACTGTTAGTAGAATTATTGTATTAAGTGGCTGTATATATAATGTGTATGCACAATAATTTAGGGTTATAAACAATCAATCTTTAAACAAAATTGTCTAGAATTCATAAAGGAATTACGTATTGAGTACTGAAAAGAGGCCAAATAAGTCTTGTATATTTTGATATTATAATTTGTTGCTAGCAATATTGAAATTTAATTTTGCAAATTTTTTAAATGCAGAATTTGATTGTTTTATCCAAAAACCTATGTTGGTTTTTGGTTTTTTCTACTTCTATGTTATAAATAAAGCCAATTTTGCATTTAATCACAAACTATTTGTAGTACCTACAAACTGTAGGGTACTTACTCTAGCTTTTTAATAATTATATTATTATCTGAGACTCTGAAATGAGATTATATTTTAGACTTAGACAGACTAATTTATTATAAAACTCTTTGAAACTCAGTATACAGTTTTGTTTGCATTGTTTCTTCATGGCATATTCCATGATATCTTTTAAGGCATTCTTGTTGACTTTGAATTCTGGCCAATTTGATTTCTTATTCTGATCTCATTGGCTTTCCTTCTTTATTACCATGTCATCAAACCTTTATGGCGTGTACTCTCGTTTGCCCATTTGTCTATCAGACTTAGTCTATAGGAAGTGGGATTTAGTTAATTTCAAGATCTCATATCATTTCTTAAGTTTGACTGGCATTTATTTTATACTTACCTTTCAATCTTGTGACCTGGAAAAGGATTTCCCTCGGCGGATTTCCGCGCGTAGGCTGAGCTCTGTGTATTGTGTCAATGTCTTAGGAAGATTCGCGAATTGTCTGAGAACTCCGTCATAAAATCTTATAAATCACGTCGACTTTTCAGGGATGTGAATGACGACATGATCTTTGCTACCTTTCTAAACGGCCGAACTCATAGATGGTGTTCCTTGTTGCGTTTTACTCTTGTGGAACGCATTGAACGTAAAGCATTGAAATTGTAAGTGGCACACCAGTTTGATGTTAATTCAACAGCATTGAGCTTGGGACCCGGTGGTCCTTGCTGGCTTTTGGAATTTAGTACAATATTTTACTATGATACGGGTACTCACGATATGTTTTTGTACCCCGAACATCCGTGCACCTAGATTAAAATATTCGCGTACAAAATGCATATCGTGAATACCCGTCATATTTCGCCTTGGATCTTATATCCTTGTAGGAAGAAAAATTTGTATGATTGGTATAAAATGAATACCCATTCGTCCAAGAAAGTCACTACGGTAAAATGGTGACCTTGCTTATAATAATTATGTTCAAAATGTTTATAATATGTATTAGCACTGTTTCATTTCAATATTCAAATTAATATTCATATGTTTTTGCACTCTTTAATTAAATACATTATTACTGAGCTGTATCAACTACAAAGTATTTAAACTTTACGCTATTGTGCTGTGTAGACACAAAGTCATAGTCTGAACAAAATTAAATAAATATGCCTATCGAAGAAATGAAGTCGATGATCTTAGTTTTAAATGTTGTATTATTATAGGTAATTTAATATTTTGATATCACAATCGTAGGTACCTAATAATATAAGTAATGTGAAGATAATTCCTTGAGCATCATGACAATCGATATAAGCTTATTCTCGTTTTTGCTTTGTTATTTTTAAAACGCAATCAATCGTTATTTTTTTAAGTGTTCTTTTTTTACATTTTGTTTTCTATTATTATTTTGTATACATCCTTTTGCTTAGTCTGCGTCTCTTTGATTTAGAAAATCTATTATAAGAATATCTACTATCTTAGCTGACCCTTCCACGCGTTGCTGTGGCTCAGCAAGACTAATCAACCAACAGCGCCATATATGAGGAATTCATAGAAGTAACAATAAATGAATACTATTATCGTTTAATAAACATTTAATTTCCAATAAAAATAAATAAAAAAATCCTATCTTTCAAGTTGGATCAAACTGCACACGGTGTGCAAATTGATTAAAATTGGAGTCTATTACAGTCAAGCAACGTGTCGCGTAAGTTATTTAAATTATGATATCGACGTTTTATTACATACTTAATAGAAAGCCGATAATTCCGTGTTAATCGATAGGTCAAGTATGACACTTATAATAGGTTCATTAAAATGAACAAAACTTTTGGATTAAATAACACACGTAGGCTGATAGCTCTATGGTAGTAAAGTATATAAATTTCAGTCGATCTAGTCATCGTTTTCTGATTCCTATGTATCATTGTTTTGATGTTACCTAGCACCCATACTACTTGAACATTATATTTAAAGTGCTACGAACTTTGCATTGCACATAATTTTTATTGTCTGATAAAATTATGGCTTGCTGCCTATAATTGACAACTCGACTGAGTCATCTACATTTTAATTACTTGTTGCTCGTCACAATGAGCAGTCCGTTTTTTAATTAAAAATAATAAACTCTTCGAGTCATGCGCCATTTGGGCCGAAGTATGCGTCAAAGGATCGTACTGAAAGCCAGCGATTGACGTGACCGTCCCATACAAAATTAAAAAGGAATGTATGTGGCGTCATACTTTCAGCTTTATGTATTATAACTTAAAAGTATATTTTTATTCGTAGTATACTAATTATAATTACTGAATGCCGGATTTATGTGCGTATACGTTAAAAATATTATTTATGTGTTGTATTTTACTGTGTATCGCGAGATTAAAAGTAGTTTCTTATTATATTTCGATGTTTAAGATAAAATTGATTGATGTTATAAAATATCGCAAATATATTGTTATCGGTATAATTACCTACCTACAGTGATTTGCTCCAGTTTAGGATATATTCTTAAACGATTTATCAAAGTACGGATAAGGAGAGAGCGTGACACATCACATGAAAACATCTACAATTTTCCCAATTTGAATATAATGATATGTCCATTCAAAAAGTAATTTTGTGAATTTTGCATTTTTGACAAATTGTCTGTTTCAAGGTTAAAACTAAAAGTTTTCCAAAGTTTTTAAAATAGTGAAGTTTACTGTATGCATTAAGGCATGTTTATGTATGCGTTACATGAAATAAAGGTGGATATAAAAAATGTGTATTTTATTAGCAAAATTGTATCTCATTACCAATTAATGTATTTTTACTATTGATGCCTAGCAACCCACTTACTAGAAATTACACTACATATACATAGCGGTATACATAGATAGGTGCTTATATAAATTCAGGACTCAAATATATAAAATGTTTACTTACCTTATTTTATCTATTTATGGGACAATTTTAGTATTTTTCTCTGAATTGCAAAAAAATCACCTACTGCCAAAACATTAATAAAAGCCGCCGGAACAAACCTGTCTTCCGGCATGAACATTATTAGATAGAGTGATATGAACTAAAACTATGCCAAGTACCTTCTAAATATGATGAGTGGCTTGCGCCGGATTCGCGAATATACAGTCGATAATGTAATAAAAAAGGTCTTTTATTGTATGCAATATATATTTGATCCAAAATTTGTCGTATTAACGTCCTCAGAACCAGCATGCATCGTGGGTATTAATTACTTACCTACTTTCATGATTAAGTGGCACAGATGTCCAAGAGGTAAGGACTGCAATGGAGTACCTAATGTTCGAAGTCTTTTTGTTCATCCAAGCTTGAGCTCGTTTGGAATTTATTTATATATATATTGGGATTTATTCAATTATAATGGTCGCCGGTTGTTGGCGCCGAGAGCGTCTTGTAAGCAGGTATCTATTGCATTTGGACCGCGTATTTAGAAACAAAAGGGCGCTAGGTTATTAATTGCACCCGGACGCTAAGTACATGTTCTATAATTACTACTTTTTATAGAGCCGAGACTGCCTGTTTCCTTCTTGGGCTTCAGTGTCTCCTTCCGATTGCTTTAGTCTCATGGAGGTTTCTGGGCAGCGGTGACCGCTTATAATGCCGATGGGTATGCAATCTATATTGACGACTTCATAGCCCGGTTGGTAGTTGGTTGCGACTCTGCCCACGAAGAGAGGTCCTGTGTTCTATCCCGGCCGAGACACGTATAAATCATTGCTCTCAGGTCGTGGGTGTTTCCTTATGTGTTTTCCATGCCATTCGTGGCAGAATCCCAGCAGGAGTGTGTAAGCGTTTAGTTTATATTTATATTAAATGAATTACGTGTGGTGGTGATGACATCAGATTTCTTTTATTGTAGTTGACCTCTATATCAATTACCCAGTAATAAAAAGCAGATTAATTCACCGGGACGTGAGCATAGGTATATGTATTTAGTGCTTGAGGTCGCATGATCTTGATTGTACCTATACATATCGGCGCATTATATTGTATCGTCGGGTAGAAACGCGGAATAATAGGTAGATGCAAATAAAAACACATCTACCCTCAAACCAGTGAGACACCTGCACTCGTGCCATGGCCGGAGTTCGCTATAAAAACACGCGCAAGCCGCTCACAGATTCAGAAGCGAGTCAGACGTCGGACCGAACACTGCTCCTGTGTTAGTAATCAACACTCTGAATCTCTGTTCAAGGAACTGCAAATATTCGGAAAGTATTTTGGTTTATGTTATTTATTATGGATGAATTATTTTAAATAATATGATTAAATTAGATTAAATAATTAAATAATATGATTTTAAAAATTAATTACATACACAAACATTGTTTATACGAATTATTTTAGTTTCTGCTAGTACTTTTTAATTAAATATTTTGTCATTCTTTTTATAATGAGTCTTATCAGTTACACTTTTGAAGTTGAATTAATGTGATCTTAAAAATATAATTATTGCTTATTATTTCAATCTGTTTATTCTTTTATAAGTTTTATTTATTGTTCAATCGAACTAATTAATACGATGCTTGCCAGTTTAATGAATAAATGTATTTGACGTTATAAAATGAGTTTATTTAACCTACTTGATATTCCTCTCTTTTATCAGAAGCCGGGACGACGCTATACCACGCCATGAGTGACAATAACACAAACGGACAAGGAACCTCATCCTCAACGCCACCAAGTATTAATATGTTTATGAATACTCTGAGGGATACAATGACTGAAATGTTGTCTCAAATTGCCAGTGAAAACCGGACGACTATTAGCGACCTCTTCCAAATGGTAAAACCATCAGAACCCGCTGTACGTATCTCGGATGTTTACTTTCCTTCTTACGATCCGGATAATGGAATGGATGTAAGGGAATGGGTGGAACTAATTTCTAAAACTCAAAGAGAATATAAACTCAAGGATCATGAAGTAAGGTTAAAGGTTGCTGGTGTTCTACAAGGAAGAGCTAAATTATGGGCTGACGAATGTTTATTAAGGACTACTACTTGGGACGAAATGAAGCTTGACATGTTGCAAACTTTTGAACCGGAGTCTAGATATTTTGCAGAAATCTTGAAGTTTCGGAATTATTCTGTTGATGCTGCTGCCAGTGTCCCAGAATACATTTCAAATGTGTGGAGAATGTTTAAACGCATTGTTAAGCCTAACCCCACGGAACAAGACGCGGTTGAATTTGTAATAGGAAGTATTACTGACGAGCGACTCCGAACGGAATTATTAAACAGTAAGTCACAAACAGTTCCAGAACTGATCGCTGTAGCCAAAACAATGAGGAAACGAAAATCGTTGCCTCCAGCAAGAGATATAGTGCCATCTAAGAAGCCTCGAACTGAATTTAACGGACAAAGGTCGGATCAAGGTATGACATGTTTTGTGTGTGGGAAAATTGGACATCGAGCCCGCTACTGTAGCCAAAATGCGATCATGAAAGCAAAAGAATCCGAAAGGAATAAAAAGAAGGAATGTACGTTTTGCTTGATACCAGGGCACACATATGAAACATGTTTTAAACGGATAGCATCAGAGAAGTCGGTCAATCTATGTGAAAAAGGTAAGAATCCTATTTGTAATCATCTTACAGTGACCATCGGTAAAAAGTCCATACAAGGCATATTTGACAGCGGAGCCGACTGCTCTTTAATAAAGCAATCTGTTGGAGAGACAATACCTGGAATACGCACAAATACGGTGACACATTTGAAGGGTATTGGACCGGTGCCAATTATATCGGTAATGAAAATTTTAGCTACATGCTCCATCAATAACATAAATATTGAAATACTTTTACACGTCGTATTGGATCACGAAATACCTACTGATATAATTATTGGAAAAGATTTATTAAGCGTTCCAGGACTTGAAGTACACATAACGGAAAACAAAACCACCATAACACATAGTGCCTTAGCACCGACCCCAAAGCTGGTAAATCATGTGAGTACAGACATTATAAATACAGATATCATTGAAAATCAGCAAATTGAGAGACTCCACACGTTACTTAGTAAGTACCAAAATTCATTCGTTGAAGGCGTTTCTGGAACACGAATTACGACAGGTGAGTTAACAATAAAGCTGAAGAATCCAGACAAGGTTGTGGAGCGACGGCCTTATCGCTTAGCTCCTCTAGAACGAGAAAAGGTACAGACAATTATTAATGAATTATTGCAGAAGAACATTATCAGAGAAAGTAATTCTCCATTTGCAAGTCCCATAATTTTAGTGAAGAAAAAGAACGGAGAAGATAGACTTTGTGTTGACTATAGAGAACTTAACGCAAACACTGTCAGAGACCACTACCCGCTGCCTTTAATTGGAGATCAGTTAGATAAATTGGCTGAAGCTAAGTACTTTACCTGCTTGGATATGGCGGCGGGCTTTCATCAGATTCCAATATCTCCAAGTTCAATTGAAAAAACGGCTTTTATAACACCGGATGGCCAATATGAGTATCTCACAATGCCTTTTGGCTTGACCAACGCGCCTTCTGTTTATCAAAGAGCTATAAACAAGGCTTTGGGAAACCTTCGCGGTGATGCAGCTCTAGTCTATATGGATGACGTCCTTATCCCGAGTAAAAACTTTGAAGAAGGTTTGAATAATCTCGAGAAGGTTCTTAATGCTTTAATTGACGCAGGATTTTCGTTCAACATTAAGAAATGCTCATTTATGAAAACTTCTATTGAGTATCTAGGTTATGTGGTAAGTGAAGGAAAAATAAGACCAAGCTCCACAAAAATAGACGCACTAGCTAAAACTGTTCCGCCTCGGAATGTCAAACAATTGAGACAATTCAACGGGTTGGCCGGTTACTTCAGACGGTTTATACCAAACTTTTCAACGGAAATGGCACCTCTTTATGAATTAACAAAAAATGGCGTAAAATGGGATTGGTTGGAGAAACATGAGGCAGTAAGAAACAAAATTATAAATTATTTAACGTCTTTTCCATTGTTAACCATATTTCAGGAAGGGTTACCTATTGAACTACACACCGACGCTAGTGCGGTTGGTCTTGGAGCAGTTCTAATACAGATCAGAGATGGACGGCAACATGTGATTGGTTACTTTAGTATGAGAACAACAAAAGCAGAGTCTAACTACCATTCTTATGAATTAGAAACCTTGGCGATTGTAAGAGCTGTAAAGTATTTCCGTCATTATCTCTACGGACGAAAATTCACCATAGTTACGGATTGCAATGCGGTAAAAGCCTCTCGTTATAAGCAAGAACTGTTACCAAGAATTCATAGGTGGTGGGCGTTTTTACAAAACTTCAACTTTGAAGTTGAATATCGCCGAGGAGAACGATTGAAGCATGCTGACTTCTTTAGCAGGAACCCGACAGGACTGGTGATGAATATTACCCAAAATCAAGACTGGCTGATAATGGAACAACTTCGTGATCCAGAAATGAAATGAGCACAATCATCAGATACTTCGTGGATCACTGTGTTATCTGCAAAACATTGAAAAGCGCGTCAGGGGCGGTCCAAAGTCAATTACATCCAATCGATAAAGTTCCGGAGCCATTCCACACAGTACATATTGACATATCAGGAAAACTAAGTGGATCAGCATCACAAAAAGAGTATGTATTCGTTGCCATTGACGCTTATACGAAATTTGTTATATTAAAGCATGCTAAAAGTAAAACGCAAGAAAGTGCCCTAAAACATTTGCAAGACATTGTATGTTTGTTTGGCGCTCCGAAGAGGATAATCGTAGACGGGGATGGTGCTTTTGTATCTCATTACAAATCCTATTGTGAAACGTATGGCATCGAATTGCATCAGTGTGCTGGTTACATCGGTAGAGCAAATGGACAAGTGGAAAGAGTTATGAGGATACTAAAGAGTGGCTTAACTGTGATCAATAACTTAGAGAAAACCCATTGGGCAAAATCTTTACACAACCTTCAACTGGCAATCAATTGTACATTTTCTAAAACCACAGGAAAAACACCCATCGAATTGCTTACAGGCAAGAAAGGCTCTGTGCCGCCAGAATTAATTTCAATAATTGATGATATTAACGAAAGAGTAGATCCAGTGTCAATGCGCGAATCTATAAGAGACAGGATGGTCGAAGCCGCTGAAAAAGATAAAATACGATTTGACAAGGGTAAGGCAAAAGTTAAACGCTTTGATAAAGGTGAATATGTACTAATTAAGGAACCACCTCGGCTTGGTACAAAACTCAGTCAGAAATATGATGGACCTTACGAAATCAAGAAAATCTTACCTCATGACAGATATGAAGTTCGAAGAATAAATGGCCGTGGAAGATCACGAAAAGTGTGCCATGAAAACTTAAAGAGCGCACCTAAATTTGGAGTTCAAAGCGAAATCGCCGTATCGGCAATGAATAATGATGTCAATACAAATGAGGAACTAACACTTTCAAATAATAATGCAAGTGATGAATTTGACAATCAGCTAGACAGTCAACAGTGCGATCGTACATGATAAGAGCTGGAAGTTTAACGTTGGTAATTTGATTTTTCTTGTAACAATATCACTCAAATGTGTCACGTGTAAGTATTGCGATATTATGCTGGGGAAACTAAAATATCCACTTGTGTTTTTCGTGTATTGTGTAACGAGTTGGCTAATATGGACGCCGAGGTCCTGAAGCCTACGCCAAAATTAGCGCTGAGGCTATGAGGCTACTAAATTCACCATCATTCTTATGTGTGTTTTACGTGTGATATGGCTAATATGGACGCTGAGGTCCTGAGGCCTATGCCATAACTAGCGTTGAGGCTATGAGGCAATTCACAAAGTATTAATGAGTCTTTTTTTTTTTGTCATTGTCTTATTTATTGCTTTTGACAGATAAAAGTGAGTAGGCGCAGGGACGCGCCACTCATCAGAATGGCCGTATCGGCGCATTATATTGTATCGTCGGGTAGAAACGCGGAATAATAGGTAGATGCAAATAAAAACACATCTACCCTCAAACCAGTGAGACACCTGCACTCGTGCCATGGCCGGAGTTCGCTATAAAAACACGCGCAAGCCGCTCACAGATTCAGAAGCGAGTCAGACGTCGGACCGAACACTGCTCCTGTGTTAGTAATCAACACTCTGAATCTCTGTTCAAGGAACTGCAAATATTCGGAAAGTATTTTGGTTTATGTTATTTATTATGGATGAATTATTTTAAATAATATGATTAAATTAGATTAAATAATTAAATAATATGATTTTAAAAATTAATTACATACACAAACATTGTTTATACGAATTATTTTAGTTTCTGCTAGTACTTTTTAATTAAATATTTTGTCATTCTTTTTATAATGAGTCTTATCAGTTACTTTTGAAGTTGAATTAATGTGATCTTAAAAATATAATTTTTATAAGTTTTATTTATTGTTCAATCGAACTAATTAATACGATGCTTGCCAGTTTAATGAATAAATGTATTTGACGTTATAAAATGAGTTTATTTAACCTACTTGATATTCCTCTCTTTTATACATACATGCATTGGAAAGGTTCTTTAATTTCCTATTCCGATATCACTGTCGTAGATTAGCACTACTATTTCTGTAGTGAAGAGCCAGCAGCAACAAAATATATTAAAAGATTCCACGTTTACTACTTTTAAATTGGCAACGCATCTGTGATGATTTCTAGCAGTATGGATGTGCAAGAGACATTTCTCTAGTGTTCTCTAGAAGTGTCATTTCAGTGCTTACTTGAATATATTAAGCACAGGTAGGAAGGTATTCTGCCTTTCAAGCTCAATAGTATCTCATGTACCTGCCTATTTACAGATTACAATTTCATTTTGACCTTGGGTTATCAAAATGTACTACGTCACAATACATCCCAGCCAATAATAATAGGCTTCTCATCATCTTCTCAGTGACAGTTTTGTAAAAAAAAACAATTTAATTAGGTACATGTTTCGTAGTATACTGACATGACCATAAGACGCTTGCGGGTTAGAAAAGAAAATGAACAACATTTGAAATTCAATAATTTATGAAGTGCAAATATTACATAAGATTCTTCTCAAGTTGCGCTTTTGTTCTTACATAAATAATAGTTTATATATACATTTTATAAGCTTCTGTAAACCAAAGCAGTCTAAACCGTTTCAAAAAATCAGCCCTGAAAGTTACTATAAGTAAATTAAAATAACTGTTAATAACAAAAAAACATAACATCCTGATTTATTGTTTTAGTTACGCTAAACCTAATTATTTTTTTAGCTGCTTTTGTGATGCATTCTTTCACGACTGATTTCCGTATACGAACTTCATATTTCGCGAATATAATAAATGCGTTACATCATCACACTAAATGCTTATTATACTTAAGCTATAATTTTCACATACAAAAATATTTCGACCTAGTAAATCACTATAAAACTCACACTCCTTTGCCCCTCAAAACAATATAAAAGAAATGTTTACCAAATAATTTGTTGTCAGAAAATATAGTAAAGTGCGAAAACGTAAATATATCCTAAAGGGGAGAGTGAACTAAACCTACCCATACATGCTAGGGTGTACCTCGCAGGTTTGCCTATACAGTTAAACTATACAGGGAAACTTGAACATGTATGTTGCATAACTGTGCATGTCTGTTATTACGTAACTCAAGTTTAATACTGTACAGGCAAACTTGTGAGGTACACCCTAGTGTCTATGGCTAGCTTGAATGAACACTATTTTCGTTTAGTCTACTCTCAACCTCAGGGTTCGAGATCGCGAGTGGACTAAAAGAATATTTGTACATAGACCCAAATATTTATATTTGACACTGATGGATAAATAAATGGATTTTATATTTGTTTTGTTTGGGTCATATATATACATGGTTATTATATATTATTCAACTGCTGCCTAGAACCAACTGATAATTAATTATATTATTATAATCAAATGTAGTCTTGATTTATCAAACACCTTAATGAAGTCCTGTAATGCAAAAATACTTCCAAAAAATTGTTTTTACTCTTATAAGTTTATACCAAACTCAGAACTATACTTCTAATGTATTTTGATAGAATTATAATAAATGCTTATCAATATAAAATACTCATTCATGCAACTAAAAGATAAATTTGAGTATGTTATTACACATAACTAGTTTCTACAATCAGTCCTTATTCACAAATCGCATAAGAATATTTGTAAAAACGTTCAAGTTATTGAGGTTCATTTGTGTATTATAAAAATAACATCACTCGACTTTCTACAGTAACAATTTGTTTCCAACCAAAGGTAATTTCAAGAACACAACTAAAAGGTACTCAGACTTACAACTATTCATAAATCTTTGGTATTACCACTTTGCTTACAAAAAGCAGAATAAAATAAATACTTTTGATGTGATGATCTTCATTATTACAAAAAGATATATCACAATGCACTATTCGAGGCATTTATGGCACTTAAATATTTATAAGTCACACATTCGCAAATTTATACAATGTATACTATATATAAATTGAACTATAATAAAACAAATATATTGTGATAAACCATACCATGCGGGTTCTGGTGTAGAAACATATTATTACTGCTGCATTGAGATTCCTGAATATTCATGTTTTTATAACATTTTGTCATGGTTGTGTCGTATTTACATAATTAAACATTTCCTCTGATGTCTCTTCTGTGGTTCAGGTCTTAAGACTGCACGAACAGCTTCGTCAAATACCTGGCAAGTATTAATATTTAATTATTCTACTAATTCTCATAAAAGTCATACTGTTCGGTACACAAAGTGTATTTATAATATCGACGGTGAAGTGCGAATACCTTTATCTAACATTTTAAGTGAAAATGCATATGCCATGCCATTGGATTTTAAGTTTAAAATAAAAATAGCCCATCATAGGCCAATGTGACTAACTTCATTGAAATTTTCATATAATTTGATACTAATAATTACAATAGTTAACATTTACTGATAAACAATATTAAAATAATGAATCATTTTTTTCGTCTCCTATAAAATTTTGTTTTTGTTGGATAGAAGATATTCGCACTTCACCGTCGACATTTACATGTACCAAGTTGCAGGCATCAGTTTATAATGAAATAAATTAGTAGAATATACCTGCTTGAGTCCACGCTGTGTCAGTGCAGAGCATTCCATATACTTTACAGCTCTAATTTTGTTAGCCAGTTTCTGGCCTTGCTCCCTTTTCAATGGTGACATGCCTTGTTCCGACAGTAAACTTAATGTTTCTCGATCATCTCTCAAATCAATTTTGGTTCCTGTTAAAATAAATAGAACAATATATAAATAACAAATCTTATTAACTCGCTAAACATCAGAAAATTCTTTTGCAATCATATTTAAACATTTAAGTTTCTAAATATTTTTGATTAAAACCTATGTATATCTGTTGTTTTGCATAAAAAGTAGTAATAATGTTAGTTTATTTTAGTATATTTTTAGATGTTTAATAGTCAACAATTAGTTAATTAGCCCCTTGATGTTAACTAGCTACTGGCACCCAAGGAAAAAAGTAACACTAAAGGCATCAAAGGAATGTTACTAGCCAAGATATAACCACAGAGAGGATTCTCTTATTAAGCTCCCACATTGCAACTGTAGAATGAGCATGGTTACTACTATCACTAGCCAGGCAGATAAAATTAGAGCTGGGTCCATTTCATCACAATATTATATTTTAAACAATTCTTGAAAAACATTGTTCCATTTCAAGGAGAATTTTCAATATAGTAGGGTAATCAAAAATAGCATAGAACAAATTCCATATTCACAAACAAATTCTTCAATGCAATCCAGTTCAATTCATAAACAAATTCCCCAGTTATAATGTGGGTGTCTCCAAAACAAGAGTGAATAAACTTCTATTATGTTAGTGTATTTTACCACCCAAGACTACATCACCATCACATCACATCAGGATAGATTGCATTCAAGCATTACCTTTATTATACATATAAAAAAAACAGTTACCCTACTTCACAAACACGAAGAAAAATCAGTTGTGCAATCAAAGAATAGCAAAATAAAAAATGGTTCAGTAGTAACTTACCAACTAAAATGATAGGCGCATCAGGGCAGTGATGTTTAATTTCTGGATACCATTTTGAAGTTACATTTTCATATGACGAGGGGCTGAAAGGATAATAGCAAAATAAATTAATGTTAGTATAACACATTATTGTATATATAGAAATCAATGACACTTTTCGTTGTAATTGAACCCCTCCTAAACGGCTGTATTGATTTGGTTGAGAATTTTTGTTTGCCTTCAGGGGGATCCGAGAATGGTTTAGATTCACAATTGGACCGGATAGGTGGCACTGCTGTCGATGTGTCACCAAATTTGTTTATTAATCATGGAGTGGTGCGATGTTCGCTGGGACAGCTAGTACAATTATAAAAATTTATTAGTTTAAACTGTGATTTCAAAACAAACAATAACTAAAAATGAATACAGACCTTGTAACACTGAAACATATAAGGAAGACATCTGTCTGTGGGTAGCTCAGTGGCCTCAGTCTATCGTAGTCCTCCTGACCAGCGGTATCCCAGAGTCCTAGCGACACGGCTACTCCGTCCACAACCATGGGTGCAGAATAATTATCAAATCTGGAATAATATAACAACATTCTCTGTTATATATACTACTAAAGACATGTACAACAAAGATAGACAAAACAACAATACAATACAGCTTACTCAATCTGGCTTAACTTTGGTAAATCAATGCCAAAAGCTATTGTCATCTTCTGATCAGACTTCAATTAGTAGTTTCATTAAAATATAATACATAATTTTGGTACTTAATTTGAACAAATACAGAGTGGCGAACCAATTTTCAGGATCACTGATGTATTTTGTATTAGAATACATACAAAGCAGTAGTTATTTTACATTGTTTAGTCTAATCTGTAAATGTCTAAATAGGATATTATTTTGAAATATTTTGATAGGCAAAACTAAGTATAATATATAACAATTAATTTGTAATACTACTAAGAATCAATTACATATTATTTTAAAATCCAAATACTTGTATTGGGATCCAATATGACTGCATATACTTACACTGTAGGCACATATTCACCAGGGAAACTGTCAGTGGTATAAGATATTAGCATACAAGTCTTCCCAACAGTTCCATCGCCAACAACCACACACTTAATAGGTCTTCCTGAAGACATCTATAAGAACACACATTATTAATAAATAAAGGCCAAAACGTATGAGTCACGAAAATCTAAAAGTATGGTATGAACAAAAACATAAAATTACCTTTAAAAGTAGTTGTTTGGCAAAATCCCTAATAACTGATGTTATTCACTGTAAAAATCTTTATTTTATCACTCTTTTTTACTAAATATATGGAGAACAATCCTAAATTGAATTGTAAAATAAAATTATAAAAAACGCATTGAAAGATGGACGTTGTATTGCCATTTGCTTTGCCCACAGACTAGATATAAAAACTGCTTTAATATAAAAATAAATTAAAATAGTTTAGCAATCAGCCACACAGAGTCACAGACAGACAGACTTTAATATTTTTTTTATTAGAGCTACCACAGAGTACGTAATGTAATTAAAAATGCATTTTGACAAAGAGTATAATCTGTTTTAATTGTAATTAGTCTGTGCTGTGACTGAATGAGTGAATCATAAATCAATGAGACAATGATATTATTATTATTATTTGATAATTGATATAAATATTAATTATCAATCACTCAAGAAAATAATCAACAAAGCCTGTGGTGCAACCATGGACGTATTATAGTAGTGATACGACATATTGTTCTATACGTACTACTACTACTACCTAATGAGGCCGAAAATCCGCCATGTTTACCGACCCAAATGTCGTTGTCAGTCAGTTCAGCCAGTACTTGTCTTGTCAAAAAGTCGTGGTCAAAGTCAAATCAGCCATCTTTAACCATACACAGCTACGCTATAAATAACATTAAAAATGTTGGTTATTATTAATGTTGCCGGGAAAATAAAGATTTACATTATAATTAGCAAGGTTCATAAGTGCAGTTATAGGTCATGAGTAGTTGATGTCATGAGTTATAGGTCAGCACTAAAGCCGCCATGTTTGGCTGCCAGATGACGTAACAGTGGCACGCAATTTTTTGTTGACATGTCATTTCCATAGGTTTCATACTTCCATGGGTGCAACATAAGGCCTCTACAGATAAACGTGGTATTCGCTATCTACCTTTGTTTATCTGTTATGCCCGCTATCGCTGTCGGTACAGCGGGAAATATCGCGCGATAGGTATCCACTATCCAGCCTGTATAGGATAATCTGCAAGAAAAAATTATATGGAAATCGAAACAAAACTAGATAATTCTACTGATACACTGCAATAAAATTAGCATAGCATTAGCGTAGTTGGGTATTAATTTAGTTATTATGTCCTCCATGCTTCCAGGGATGATAATTTCAAATAAACTCAGATTAATTTAAGGGTTTAGTATATTTAAAAAAAATGTTATTACATATATTGTCAGGCGGTTGTTTAAATTAATCACAAAAAGAAAATATAAACACTAAAACTTAAGAAATTAACGTAAAACGTAAGTAACTAAAGTAAGTAACTCAAACGTACTCGTAAGAAATGAACGTAAGGAAAGTGCAGGTGCCCGTAATGAATTAATGATGGGTACTTTAAAATATTTAAGTATAAATGTATGAATAATCTGACTAAGTACGTACTAATGAATTAATATAATACAATATTAATATCATTGAGCTCTCTTATTTTCAAGCCTTTTATTTTTGAAGAATATACGTTCCTTGTTTTTCAGTTCATTCTTAACTTGAGATAAGGCTATTTGAGTCTGAAACAAATGTAATCGAAAAAAATGTAATGTCCTCGAATGTAAATTCTAATTAAATATAAGATATATTTAATTCAATATATTTAAATATAAGATATAATTAATTCAATATATTTAAATATAAGATATATTTAATTAGAATTTACATTCGAGGACATTACATTTTTTATATCTTATATTTAATTAGAATATATCTTATATTTAATTAGAATTTACATTCGAGGATTTCAATGGAAAATAATTTAACTTAATTCATCAGCCGCGCCTGTCTGCCACTTTCAGGATACATTACAACTATGGACACTATGGCGCAAATAAATATGTAGGTAGGTGGTTATACAACTGAACTGGATCTAAAGCTTTGCTCTGTGATGCTGAAACTGAATCGAGCCATACACGCATTGCTGGATCTGCACCTCCACCATGTTCTGTTGGAGCTTCTCGTGGTTACTCTCCACCTGCTTTAGCTTCTCCTTCAGGTCCCAATATGCAGTATCTTGCGCGACCTGGAAACAGTTCATTTTAGTTTATTCATATACATAGTTACATCATGTATTTGAATTAAGTATGCATGTAATTTTTTCCTCCTAATAGTTTTGGAAAGGTGTTTTGGATCAAGTGGGTTATCAGTAACTGCACAGTTGTTTTTAACATTTTAAAATAAAATTGCGTACAGTACCTATGCTAAGCAGAATAATCTAGTTACTCAATAACATCAAATCCTTAAGTTTTCCCAATAAAGTAGGTACTTAAGGATTGTAATTGGTCGGTACCTTCAACTTTATTATTTTCGCTGCTTCACGGGAAACTTTGTCCCGCAATTTTTCGGCATCTGCATTCATTCTTTTTCTATTTGCAATCTTATTTACATCATTTAAGTCCATTTCGAATTGTTTAAATTAGGGAGAAAAAAAGTTATTAAATATGGCTGACCACCGTAAATTTAATTTCATTACAAATGAAAATGGCGGGAATACTGAAAACCGGAAATATCTTAAAAAAGTAAAGGTACAGATTAGATAATGTTTGTTATTAGCAAGGGAACCATAGATATATAAAATACATAGATTGGGTATAAGAGTAAAAGAGAGCCACCGAAGCTTACGGTACTTTGATGTATTAGAAAGAGAAAGAGAGAATAACGCTTCAAACGAGACCTTCACTTCGCAACTCGGAGTTTTAGGTAATAGAGTGAAGTTAAACTACTAACTTGTGATTGACACCATTTTCAATTCACACATTAACACATCACGCACATAATATGAACAATTGGTTTAGTCTCATTGTGAACTATCAACATTGCCAATTTATGGATTATACCATATAAATGAAGTATACAGGATGGACATAATCGCATGTTGCTACATCTCGATAGTCTGGACATTGCTGCAGTTTTCCTTTTCATTTACCTAGTAGCTCTAATATAAACCCAACACCGAACAGAAAAGAATGGTGTATTCTGTGGTTGTTTTTGGTACAATTATTTGTCTATGATTTTATCTATTCCTATGGCAATGTCTGTCAGCTCAGCTGTCACTGCTGTCAACTGTCAGCTGTCAGTGTCTCTATCACTGCTTATGCTGTCTGGCAGACATGTTATAGTTAAATAAATTCAATCGCGTCCGCTTTATTTTGTTAGTGTTAGTTGAGTTAGTTATCATAAATTCGTTGTTCGTTTTAAATGTATTTACTTTTCTTCAATTGATGTCGAAAAGAAAGTTTGAACAATAACACTATAATTTCAATATAAGTACTGAAGGTTTGTAAATTGTTTCAAGCCCTTACCATTGTTGTGATTTGTAAATTTTATTGGAGTGGAGTCGTTTCATTGCGACTTAATTTAATTTTTAGATGAGTGAGTCATGCGTGGAGACACCCGAAGCACCGGCTTGGCTATCAAAATTGGAGAGTCAGAGGGAAAAGCTAAGCAAAGCTCGTCTGGGACATGACAGCGGCGCGGGTGCTCCATGTAATTCTTGTGGTAAGATACAACTAATAAATCCCTTTTTATCTATTCATATGTGAAGTCATTTGACCTAAGTATCTTTGTACTTGAATCCTTATCTATTAAAGAAAACATGACGTATTAGATAAAATGTGTTTCATACATAAATTTAATACGTCCTTAATTATCGCATATTAATCTAATTAATGCATAGTTCAAATATTAATTGAATAGTGTCCCTCTTAAGATAATTACATTTAAATGACTAAAATATAAATATAAACAAAATACCTTGTATAGTTCACGATTACATATTTTCGTATTTTATACGTCATAGGGATTTCTTACAATAATATTCATAAATTCTTAGAATTTACAAGCCGTGACTATTATTGCCTGTCTCTTGCAGGACCTTCATGCCCCGGATTAGACCTTCACTTTTGGCGTAAGGTTTGTCGTTCATGCCACTGCAGCAAGGATGTACATGATGTGCAGGACGATGACCTGTCTGGATGGGCACAGTTTGAACTGCTCGGCACAGCTAGACCTAAAAAATCTTCTTGTAAGTAATTACTTAGGGTTTTTAAAATAATTTGTATAATTGTTAGTGATTTTGTAATTCTGGTTTTGGTCAATTGACATCATAATAAATTGTATGTAACTTATGTCCAGCATACCAGACCAATAACAATAGCAACAGCTGTAATATTATAAACCTTTTGTATTTCCTAAGCAACCTGTGGCATATTCTTTTACCCTATTTCAAGTTTCGAAAACTTCTTCCAAGACCAACCACAGTAAGGTTTTGTTATAGCAATGGTGTAGTTTGACTTTGTTAAAACCAACCTTGAATGAATTCTATTTCACATCATATTTTTTAAATTTATATATTTTTTAAAGCTGAGTGGTGAAGGGTCTTAGGTACCTAAGGCACACTTATAAGTAAAAATCCTGGATTTTTACTTACTGACAGGCTCAGCGGTAAGCCACTAATGACTTGAAGGCAAATCAACAAACAAACAATTTAAATGAAGAATCAGTAAATAGTATTGTTCCATGAATGTGTCATTGTATCACTAGTATTGTTAAATTGCACAAAATTATCTACTAAAAATTTTATGACATTATCAGTTATGAATAATACATATATGTGAATAATGTTTCCTCTTGTTTATCAAAACTACTGAGAACCTTTATCATTGTTATTCTAGTTTTGAGGATACAAATTTGTACAAGTGTAACATTTTCATTTAGTTTTGAAATGTTAGTTAATATGTTTAGAAACATTCAAATGTCAAATTTCTCTAAAATTAGAAAGATTAATAGATTATTAAGAATCACTGATAACAATATTATAATATAATGGCCATAATAAAATCGCTTAGCTTAATATAACACACAGCTGTAATAACAGCTTATTATTATGACAAACAGATGAGAGATATAAAAAACGTCACATCAAGAATGTTGGTACAATACTCCTTAATTTCAATGTTTTTTTATTTATTTGCATTATTAATATCACATAATATTCACTGTTTGTAACTACATCATATTTATTTTCTTGTTTCAGTGCCCCTCATTAAAATTCGAGGTGTGACTGATAAACCTGTGAAACTTGACTGGGTCCCTCCAAATGCATCAACTGAACTGGTATTTTTTTTTATTCATCATTATCACATTGACTCTTCATGAATGGATCAGTAGAGTAAATAAGAAAATTTCTGGGCAGGTTTTGGTGCTACAGTTAGCTAATTTAAAAGTACATACTTACGTTAAGTTAATCACTTTAGTGTTACAAAATTATTTTGTATCATCCATCCATTAGCCAATATGTGTCCACTACTGGACATAGGTCTCCCCTAACTTGCGCCGTTCTGACCGGTTCTGAGCCCTCTGAATCCAGGGTCAGTCAATCCTGATTTTTGTATACATATTTACATAAAAATAAATAAGTAAGCTCAATTCAATTCAATTCAACAAACCAGCAGACAAGCCATCTGATGTTGAGTCGTCACTGTCGCCCGTACACATCAATAGCAATAAAGAAGATTAAATTCGTTTAGTTTTTAAATTCAAATTCAAAATCATTTATTCATGTATGTATGTAGGTATCTCTGATACACTTAGTTAGGTTACATAGGTAGAGTTTGATTCAGTGCTCAGGAACGATGGAAAGGGGGCCAATCTGGAATGGTCTTTCTTGTCACTTAAACTGTTAGATATTGGCGAAGTACAAACAATATTTATGTACTTGAACTCGAAACTCAAATCATTTATTATATGTATATTTATAGTATAATTAAAGAAACAGTTACGAATGTCAATTTTTTGCATTCTCTAAGGTGCCTTGAAATATTAAATTTTAAACATGAGGAGAAAAGAAACGGCGAAAGAAACTCTTGGGCCCATCTTTTATAATCTACCAATTATCGGAAATGTTTCCAGGTATCGGAGTACATGTCATGTTTGGGCGCGATGGCGCCCGTGTCGGGGTCTGCGGCGGCGAGGCGTCGGCGCGCGCAGCTCCGGACCCAACTGCCGCCGCACGACGTGGCCCCCGCCGTCCGGGACCACGCCACCGACCAGGAGAAGTCTGAACACACCGTAAGTGGATTCCTTTGGCGAGTCACATCTTTCATTTTGGTTATAAGGGGCTACTATGTAGATTCTGCAATAGGGCAGAGGAAGCTCCGGAATCCGAATCCCGAATCCGGAAGATAAAATTAGAGATCTGGAGCCCAAGTATACCCTAGAGTTCGTCTAGGGTAGGGTAGGTCTTGACGGTAGGTCTTGAGATGTTGATGGGTGGCTATAATAGATGAGCTGTGGTCGCAGTGGCCTTTGGGAATGCTACCCATGCCCAATTTTAACAAATAGAATATGTTGTACACATTCTTTCGAGGGATACTTTTTAAGAATATGATAGTAAAATGTTTATCTAGTCACAACTTATACTACTCAAAATCGTCAAATATGCCGAACTCTAATTTTTGTAGTATGCATGCCTCTTTGAGTGCAGAACTTTACCCCGCGATACGCCTATGGGACACCGGTTCAAACAACTATGTAAATGTTTTAAAATTGCTATTATCTTTGCAGGAATACATCACTCGGATAAAAGACCATGTCGTCGGAATGGGCAATGTCGTCCGTGTGGGGCCTTTACAAAGCGGCGAAGTGTGCTCTGTCGAGAACAGTAAAACTCATACCACTACCAAGTCGTATGCTTTACCTCTGAAGATATCCAATATATCTAGGGGTGTGAAGTACAATATTGTCCCGAAGAACGCTTCGGACAAGAAACTCGTTTTAGATTCTCAGGGTAATGTCGTCAGTAGTGCAGCTAACTTACCTGATTATAAGTCCAGCCCTATACTGAGCCGTATCGTCAAAGATAAGTTACATGTTATGCGTATTGAATCCGATCGAATCAAAAGTGCCGTTGAACACGGCCCAGTGTATGACAAGTTATTGAAAAATCTCAACGATTTGAACATGCCTGTCAACAACGACGTTTATTTGCAACCGATTAAGCTTTTCAGGGATGAATACAATAAAAACCCACAGTTCAAAGAGGAAGTTAATGAATTTTCCACTAAAGCTCTAAATGCCCAAGTAATGCCAGACTTGTGGTCTAATAATAATAATGTGATCGGCACTGCTAAGTTGTTGGACAGTAGAATTCAAAAGGGCACTATTTTCGCTCCAAATGGAGAGATCTGGAGTTGGAAGCATGAGCCGACTACAGCAGAACACAGTGGAACAATATGTTCAACTAAAATAAACCCACAGTACTCCACTACAACGAAGCCGATAAATCAAGTTGAACCCCAACAAACAGCACCATTGCGAGAGTATCTTCGAACACACTCTGAGGATGATTTTCCTCCACCGCCTTTGCCTAACTATAGCACATACCCTGGCGCCTACCCGACACCTGCAACAAACAGCGATTGGAACGAAAATGCTTCCCAATCTGATGCTTCTGGAAACCCGTTACCGCCTACCAATTATGGAGAGCCCTTAGAACCTCTTGTTACTCAACTAGCTGACATGGATCTCAACCCTGTCGAAATGGAATTCAATAGAAAGCTGTACAATGAGGGTGTTCCGTGTCAGCGCTGTGATAAGCCAATGTTTGCCGGCGAAGTAGCAGTCAAAGCGGAGCGGGCTGGCCAAGAAGCAATTTGGCATCCTCAATGCTTCACTTGCAGCAAATGTGGTGAACTTCTGGCCGACCTCGTGTACTTCTTTTACAAGGGTGAAATTTATTGTGCCAGAGATTTGGCCAACGTTTTAGAGATCCCGCGTTGCGCTGGCTGCGACGAATTGATTTTCACCAGGCCGTATACAGCCGCAGAAGGTAGAGCGTTCCACGTGCAACATTTTTGTTGTTACCACTGCGATGCTCCTCTTGGTGGGAAAAAATATGTTCCCGATGACAAAACTGGTCTGCCTATATGTCTGCAGTGTTACGATCAGTTCTACGCAGAGCGGTGTCGGGCTTGTGGGGGTGTTATTGGACCTGAACAGCAGGGCGTCTCTTGGAGCAATGTCCATTGGCACGCAAATTGTTTCATATGCTCCGGTCGTATGTGCGGGAAAAGTCTCCTCAGTGGCCGTTTTGTGGTCAAACAGGAGATGCCTTTTTGCAGTGTGCCTTGTGTGCAAAGTAAAATCAAATAATTACGTCCCAGGGCCTATTCGGTCAGCATCGCATTGGTGGTACTGATGTCCAAGTGCGAGGGAGTCCACTTACCATCAGGTGGCAAGTCTGCTCGTGTGTCATACATAAGTCGATTGGTTACAAATAAGTTAAGAGAATTCAATATTTTATTAATGAAATAGATATTTTTAGAGAGGTTTTTATAAATTAGTTATAAAATATTATTTCTTCATATCTATAAAAGGGAATAAGTAATAAAAATATTATGAAAGTAACTTGATAAAATTATTTTTTTGGTAATAATTCTATTTTTACATTGATTAATATACTTGTGTCAAAATATATAGATGCATAATATATCTTTATAGTAATAAACATATTTTCGCATTAGGAAGTTTTATAAGATGGGGTTATTTGTTTTATTTGTCTTGACTGTACTTTTGTACGTTTTTGAGTTGACTACTGTGTGGTAAAGATAAAAGTAATGAATAATTAATACATTGAACTGACTTAATTATTGTGATTGTAATAAGGGGCCAATTTAATACAACTCATTATATTGATTGAAATAATCATGTATGGTAAAGAAATTTATTAAAATTAATTTTATTATACATCATTAGTGAAGAAAAAGTAAGTGAATATTATATGAAAATTGTTCATCAATTGCATTTTATACATGCATTTATATTATATATTTACACAAACATTTAGTGTAAGAAATACATTTAAGAATATAAAATTGTGTTAGGTACTTATGGGTGATATTTTTATAAATGTGGTACACATCATTCCTGTAATTTGTGCCATCATGAATAAATTCTGTTCTGAAATATTGTTTTTATTTTATTGTACTTATAGTAATTATAATAATGCAAATAATGAGTGTTTATAACTTATTATAGAGGTAGCCTTCCTCTTAACCCACCTGTAAGTTTATGGACAGGCATAAGGCTCCCAAAAGGTTTAATGAATACTCAGTTTACGCTTAGATCACCTGATCAATATAGTCTTTGTAGTCTTAAATGACTTTTAACGATCAACTTCAACATCAAACTATGCTCCGATCCAATCCAGTCTATTCTACTTGTTATTTTCTTATACTCATGCAACAATGACGGTGAATGTTGTAAGAAAAACCTAGGGGAAAGAAATAAAGTAAGAGAACACTCTGGGGGTTCACACTTTTAAATATGATTATGACCCATAAATAGAACCTGGTCTGTTGATGAAACTGGATAATAAACTAGTTTTAGGGTTGGTTCCTGCCCGGGCAGATATTTGTGACAGATAATTACTATTTGTTATTAGGTTGTCAGTGTAAAATCACTTGCACACTACACAGTAAACCTAAATAGATTCCTTGTGTCCCAAGTAGCTCAGTTATAAAAAAAATGCTAATGCACTCATACTCTCACACCAGGATTCCCTGCGTTGCAGTGGTATAAACAACACATTCACACCCATGATCTGAAAACAATCATTTATCACGAAAATATCTACTTCAGCCAGGAATCAAACCCCGGGCTTTAAGTTATAAAGTATAAGATGATAAACAGAAATGTCTCGTCCAGAATCTTTAAAACAAGAATTCCCAAAAAACTACTTTTTTGTATTATGCTTGTATATTACTATTTTATATATATTTCGATTGGTGAACATTTTATTTATTGTCCGTGAAGATATATATTTTAAATTACAACTTAAGTTTGGAAAAGATGGGGCACTTATATTGGTAGCTTATAAAGAAAGAAAACTGTAATCTAGATACAAGACATTTTATTAACTAATTATGTAAAACACGAGCTTATTTATTATTTAGTTACATCTTAGTTCTCTGGGTTTTTTAACATTTAAAATTAAGTATCACTGAGTGATTTTAAATCCATAGGTTAATGTAATGTAGGTGACTTATTAGTGTGTGGAGTGTACTGCTTATTATTCATTTCATGCAACAATGTATATAACAGATTATTGCATCCTTGATGAATTAAGATGTAATTATCTGATGTAGGTTAGGCAGAAGTCTTATAAAATAACACAATAATAAGTAATTTGAATGTTAGTTCTCTATTTTTTGTGTTTTTCATGTTACTAAAGCAGTAGGAATATAATAAAATCATTCATTGTTAAAAATTACTTGAAAGCAATGATTTTATACAAGTAGTAATGTAGCAACTACTTGAATTTATGCAGAAATTTTCAGATTTCCAAGATCACTTTTAAGTTTGTGGAGGTTTTCTTGTATAGCTTCCTGTTTGTTCTCCAATGCAGAAATGTGTCCATCGGATCTTTTGATTTCCTTATTGATATACTCCATACGTTTCGCAACGTTCTGTCTAGCTTCTTCTAAGTCTTGCTTGACCAAAACTGGACCAATTAATTTATACACTTCAGAATCTTTTTTTAGTAACATTAATTCTTCTTTTACTGCTTTGTTTTCATTTAATTGGCTGTCTAGTTGTTGTTTTTGAGCTACTGCTTTGTGATACTCTTTTTGCACTCCACTGAATATTTCTAGCTCCTTCTGGAGCTTTTTTTGGATTTCTTCAGCCATTTTCATTCGAAAGTAAAGGGCTTTTACTTGCTTTGCAATAAAACCGTAATGTTGTAATAAAATCGAGTAAGATCAACTTTACAACAAATTACTACGATGTGGTTGAAGAACAGTAAAACTGTAAAAGTAAAGTTACTAAAGTTTCACAAACTGTGAAAATAATGTGAATCAGAAAGTTCAGAAACACAATGCGGTTTATGTACGTCAACGTCAACCATCAATCTGTTTTTTCACTTTTGGTTTTGTTTGACTTTGACAATGACGTATGACGTTTATGATCAGTGTTGCAAGCGGCAAGCCTCGGCTAAGCGTCCCCCCCCCCCCCTAACGTCATCTCAAAATCCCCCTCTCACCCCCTAACACTATGTCAAGATCACCCTAGATTAGGTACATATTGTTTTAAGGACAAATTGAAAGAAAAAGAAAATACACACCTGAATAATCGATGATCTTCTAATTTACGTTACAAAACCCACTACAAAAGGATTTCCCCCTCGATAATAACTTAACTTTACCCCAAATTTAGTGGGAAAACTCTACTGGATTGACGACTTATTTATTTATTACTAGTTTTTGCTCACGACTTCACCCGCCTGGGAGTGGCAATCAATAAAATATCAATAAAATGATCCCAAGGGAACGTATTATCACAATAAAAACTATCATAATTATCTCCTTTCCCAGGTCTCAAACTATTATCTAAATCGGTTCACTAGACGAAGCGTAAAAAGGTAACTGACAGACAGACATAGTAAGTAAGTATGGATTTAAATGAATATCTAAAATTAGCAGTTAAATACTTTATTAATCTAAAAAGTCTTATTTAGCATTAATAAATCATTACTTAATCTATATTTTCTAATAAATAACAATCTTTACAACTTTACACTATACATACAATGTTTAAAACTACTACAGATTTTCTCCATATTCTAGGGTCCACATATAACCTGCATTAGGATCTCCACTTTTCTCAGCTTCGTCTTTCACTTTTTCAGTCTTTTTTAGAAGTTTTTGAACAGTATCCAGAAGTTTTGAATTCAATGGTCTATTTTCTGCAGTCTGTAATTTATCTGACCTTTTTGCCAACGAACTTTCTTTCCCAAACCTTTCTTTTACGAATTTTTCATACAAATCGACATCATCATCATCGTCATCTTCAATACTTGGTTTTTTGTAATTTTCATGATCTCTCACTTTATCAATGTCGATTTTATAGTAGTCCTTTTCATCAGTGTATGGACTTTTTCTGTATTCGCTTGGATTTTCATAGCTGTCTTCTTCACCGTAATAATATTTTCCGTCACTTTCCTTTGGAGCCCCTATACGCGCATAAGATAAGATATCGTCTGGCAATTTGATTTCAGGTAACGAAATCGATACATCACCAAATTTGGTTTTCAAATGTTCATCATAATTATTCATTTTGGGTGCCAATGAATCAAGCGTTCCATCATTTATATTTTCATCTGAACTATCATTAGAACTTGCAGGCTTTTCTTTATTGTTAGTTGCTTTTTGTGGCTTATCGTCATGATTATAATCTAAAGGAATTCTTTCAAACTGTTGCTTTACATTAGCTTTTTCTCCGCTATTTCCCTTGAATTCATCATTTATTTTTTTGTTATGTAAATCTTCTTCCGATGAAGAATATTTTTCTGAATTTCGTGATTGACTATTTTGATATCTTACTGGACGTTCTTCATATGATTCGCTATTATCATTTTCACTATTCAGTTCCACTACAGGTTTAACCTCTTCATCATTTATACGAACTGGCTGTTTATTAGGTATAATTAAACGTTCTGAAGGGTTATTCTTTACTGTAAGAGAAGCATGATTCTCATTATATTTATCAGAAGTTAGCTTTGATGGAGCAACAGTGGTATGTATACTTTCAGAAGACTCATAATTTTCATGTAAATCTTTTAGTGGTTCAATTTGTCCTTTATTGTTAATCTGTATTCTCTCATAGCTGAAATCATTTAAATCTACGTCTTGAAGAGCTTTTGGCGGACTTGCAATATCATAATTTTCTTGGCTACTACTTGGCTTTGTAAATACAGAACTTTCTTTGCTATTTTCAATAGATTTGTTATCTTCATAAGGTATTTTTTTTCCGTACTGGTCTTCGTTATGTTCATAATTGGTTTTTAAAATATTTTTTGGATGATTTATCGTTTTAATATTTTTAGTATCTCTGTAATCATTTAATAATTCTTTAGAGAATTCAGTACTGTCCTCATAATTTGGTATTTTACCCAGGGGCTTATGGGCCACACCGTAAAATAATTCTTTACTCTCATCGCTTTCTTTTGAATTTCTTTCAGTTGGTTTGTATATATGTTTTTCATCTCTCTCGTTTGTTTCTTGGCGTTGTTCATAGCTTCTTTTATCTTCTATAATAGGATGTGAAGACTTAGAATTATCTATATCCGTACGGTGCTCATTGTTATTTTCTTTTCTAATATTCGTATTTTTCCCTTCTCTAACAACTTTATCTCGATGTTGTTGTTCATAACTTCTGTCATCTTTTTTAACGGAAAGAGGGTGCTTAGAATTATCTATAACTGAAGGGTACTCTTTGTAATTCCCACCTTTGTTAACTTTATGGCGTTGTTGTCGTTCATAGCTTGCATCATCATTTTTAACGGAAAGAGGATGCTTAGAATTGTCTATATCTGATGGGTACTCTTTGTAATTCCCACCTTTGTCAACTTTATCGCGTTGTTGTCGTTCATAGCTTCCATCATCGTTTTTAACGGAAAGAGGATGCTTAGAATTGTCTATATCTGATGGGTACTCTTTGTAATTCCCACCTCTCTCAACTTTATCCGGGTGTTGTTGTTCATAGCTTCTATCATCGTTTTTAAAGGAAAGAGGATCCGTAGAAAAATCTATAATTGAAGGGTACTCTTTGTAATTCCCACCTTTGTCAACTTTATCGCGGTGTTGTTGTTCATAAGTCCTATCATCGTTTTTGATGGAAAGAGATTGCTTAGAATTATCTACAACTGAAGGGTACTCTTTGTAATTCCCACCTTTGTCAACTTTATCGCGATGTTGTTGTTCATAGCTTCTTTCATCATTTTTAACGGAAAGAGGATGCTTAGAAATATCTATAACTGAAGGGTACTCTTTGTAATTCCCACCTTTCTCAATTATATCGTGGTGTTGTTTTTCGTAGCTTCTATCATCTTTTTTTACGGAAAGAGGATGCTTAGACTTATCTACAACTGAAGGGTACTCTTTGTAATTCCCGCCTTTGTCAAATTTGTCATGGTGTTCATAGTTTTTGGTATCTTTTTCAATAGGAAGGGGATGCTTATCAGAATAGTACCCACTGTTGTTTCTTTCTTTGATAGCTGTTGGTGATTTTGAATCTTCGTGCACAGTTTCAATATTAAAATTAGCTAAGCCTGTATCTTTTATTATTTCTCTTTTTTTATCATTCAGTGTTACAAAACCATCTCTTTCATTCTGAGAAGTATGGTAGGGAGTGGGAGAAACGCTTTTATAAAATCCCAAAGGTTCTATTATTTCCTTCGGAGACCGTTTTTTTCTTAAAATTCTGTTTTTGCTATGCCCTTTACTTTTATTTTCTAAGTTTACCTTGTCTGTCTTTTTGTGTACATACTTCAAGAGTGAATCAGTATTTTTAAATAAATTGATATTATTAGATTCATCTATAGTACTCGTATTACTCTTCATACCATCTAGGCGCTTTTCTGTCAAAAGATTTTCATTTGAAGGCTGAAAAGTCTGATTGATATGTAAGTTTCTTGTACTGTTTTCATTCACTATCCCATTTAATTGACTAGTCATCGAACCACATGAACTACTGGGAGTAGCATTATTATTTTCTCCATTTGGAACTTTGTTTTCTTCTGTAGTATTGCCTTTATTCATGTAGTCGTTACATTTAACAAAGTTGTTAGTTGCATTTGCCTCCGTTATCTGCGAACATAATTTTCATATTAGTCACCACCTAGTCTATTGTTTTCTTCTAAAAATAAAATCATTGGGAAGTTGGACATGATCAATAAAACAAACACAGTTATCTATGAAATATCGTTTATTTTCTACGTGTATTTACAAAAATAATACAAATTTTGACATGCATTTGTAATAATGATCTACATTGTTTACGAAATAAATAATAAAATTACATAATATTATTTTAATTTGCAATCTACAAATATTGTGTTAAGCTTTTACAAATTAAGAAATGATTGCATCATTGCAATTTATTATTAATTAGGATTTTACTTTAATGACAAATAAGAAGAATCAAATATTTACGTGTAAATAATTTTAAATTTAATAATAGGTACAAATTGGCATCTTGAGTTGTTGACAATTTCGTTGAGACGAATATTATTTATTTTGATTCCATTTAAAATAATTGTCATTAAAATAAAGTATTTATGTACATACAAGACGGAGAGTATTAATATACCTTAAATAAAATATGAGTAATAATACGGATACCTTATCAAAAAAGTAAAAAGTAATCCAAATATGGCATTTAAGCATGTGGTATCACCATTATCCCATATTCTAAACTAATTTTGTACAAATTTATTCTATTCGCACTTACACAAAATTAAATAAGATCGACAGACATGAAGTAATAGATAAAATCTAGCTGAGTCATGAGTTTCAATAACATTAGCTACATTAATTAAGAGAAGGCGTCCGAATATTTTCTTTGACTTATTTTACATCAATACCTACATAAGAGGCAATGTCCTTTCATACCGATTGTTGGTAGGTTGTGATCCAAAACATGCATGCATAATAATGCAGTTCATTGTTTTATTTTTTATTGAAATTAATCGACGCCACGTGACGTTCATAACAACTATCAATGGGGAATTCAGAAATGTGAAACTCGCTAATGAAAAAACGTTAAATGGTAATAATAAAAAGAAAATAGTAATTATGTGGAATAGTTGTTTTTTAATTTGACTACAATTACAATTGAATTATGGCAACATTTGAATAGAAAGTTCGCTTTAAGGCTTTCAGACTTCGGTATTTATTAGAAAAAATTTGTCATAATTCTAGCTAGTCGTTGTAGTGCATATATCACAGAACAGAGACAAGGACGTACCTGTCTCTGTTTTCCGTGGCATATACAAATAATGCAAATATAGTAGGAACCTTATAAGGTATACGTCATGCATGATATTGCAAATATTTTTTTGCAGGAAAATAAAATTATTCGAGAATTACAAAATGCAGGTTGTAGTAAAATGTTGCCAGATACAAATTTACGTCAGAGATTTTCCCTCGTTTTAACCAATAATTATTTGTTGTCTTTGCGCCAAGAGTAAAATAACTATCACAATGGTATTAAATTTTAGAAATATGTTTTATTTTGGCATTTCGAAATTTGATTAAATATTATTAATTTAAAATGATCCTTCTCAAAGTGCCTGGTGATCGAAACATTCAAAGTAAAGTAAAGTTATCAAAAGTTTATTTGTTTCCTTATTTTGAATACAATTAACTGCAGTAGGTTACAAAGTTTTTGTCGTTCATATCGATGTCATAATAAATTTAAAAATGATTTTTGTATTTCACCTATTAGAATGAGGTGACAATATATTCGGATTTACTTTCTTATCTAAATCTACTTAGGTATAGTAACGAGACTTTTATATTTAGTTACCACTGACTTCAGAAAAAAAGGTATTTATTGGCGCACACATGCGCAGAAAGATGTTCTTTAACTTGTTCTCTCTGATAGATGTGTATTCTGTATTCTATGTACAATCATTAAGTATAACAGCTTAACTTATTGAAAAACAATAATATTAAGTACAAATAACGACTTATATTTGGCATTGTTAATTTTTTTAAACTTTCCGTTGAATTACTTAATTTACTTTAACATGTTATAATTTGCAACAACCTCACTTGATGATAAGCGAAGTAGAAGTTCTGGACGTTGACATCATTAACTTATATTTAAATATTCATTCTAAGTAATTGTTATTTTTGACTGAAGTGAATGGTAACTGTTGAAACTACTGTCCGTGCATTTGACTCGGTGTTACTACGTGGGCAACTAAACTAGAACCCATAATTAGACGAACTAGTTTGACAACATGGGTATTGCTGTTATTTTCTTAATGTTTATTACTGTTATAAGATTTACTGTATTTTTTAAATCAAAATATCGATCATTACCTGGCAACACCTTATCTGTCAAAAAGCCCGCCTAATTATGGATTCGACTCTAAAACTACTGACTATGTGGTATAATACTTGGTGCTGTGCGTCTACTTCTTCCCGAGAAACGGATCGTACGTGAAGCTACTCACAAATTGTTTGGCAGCGCCGTGGAAGGGCACTGGCTCCGCCCACTTACTAAAGTCCATTGATGGTATTATACCACTTCTGCAAGGTACTCGGGGATTTCTGAAAATAAATGTTACATAAATGATGTGTCCTAGTTCGGCGATGTAGTCAGTTAGTTCGTCAAAATATGGCATTCGTATTGAAAAATGAGATGAGTGATGTAGCTTACCGTAAATCATTAGGATTTTCGGTAAGCTACATCATACAGATAAAGATGTAACAGCCCTCTTTCCCAGAGATTAAATTGTAATTTTTCAAGTTATTGATCCAAAAAATAAGTTGTACAAACATAATTATAAACTTTTTATGCAAATGATGAAATGGCCGACAAACAAGCAGACAGGCCACCTGATGGATTTCGACCGCGTATTTTGATACAAAAGGGCGCCAGAGTATTGATTGCACATGGCCGCACATGTACTAGGGCCGAGCCGTCTCCCGTGGACTTTAGTAACGTCAAACGCATCACCGATGCGTCGTCGGCCAAAAAATACGAGAGAGAAGAATTTTATTTACGTAGGTAGGTAATTACTCGCTACATGCAACAACATTACAACCACAACATCAATTTAATACTATAAGCATTTTGTTGCATTTAGGTTTAAAAGTTAAATTATCGTAGTGAAAGTAATTTCTCTAAGATACTTACAATTCATGATCTGGCAGGACCATGGGGTAAAGCTGCACCGTGTCTATAATGTCTGTGTTGTCACAGATGACGCGCGCAAGTCTAGATTTTTTGATTTCTGTTAACTGCTCGGGCGTGAACGATGATGGCTGGTTGGGGAGTTCGAACCTGAATAATAAATTGATAATTATGGGATGATATTTGTTACAACTACTTACTATTATTCTATTTCGGGTTCGGTTCATTTCCCGGGTTGAAAATATCATAGCATCTAGGTAGGGAGTCATATAAAGTACCTAGAATCTTCGTTTTTAAATGATGCTCGCGTTAGGAGACAGACAAAAATGACATAATATCTCCAATACGTATACATACTTAATTCATCCCGTTACAGTTTTATTATTAGCAGATATAAATGGTCTTACCAAAATCTGTCTCCTCTTCTCGAATACGAAAACTGCGTAGCAATAATGCACGCGAAGGTAGGTCCTAACATGGATCCCGGAAGCGGCCGCTCGGACACGCCACCAGACCAAAGGTCCACATCGACGGGATGTTCGAATATCGATTCATATTTGCGAACAGTTTCATTGGGCATAGACCCGAACAAATCTTGGAAGGTTTCAGCGCCAGGGAGTCCACAGAACTTTCTGAACTCCATGTATCCTGGAAGTCCAAACTCTCGACCTCGTTGCATGTTGAAAGACACCAGATCCATACCAAAACGGGCCCCAACCTTCTTGAATAAGTGGTTTGTCACTTCCTGGGTGATAGAATCATCCATAGCTTGAGCTACTTGATTCATTAGTCCCATTACGTATTCGTCGAGCACTCCAGCTCTGTACAAGTCATAGGGTCTTCGAATGAGATCTGATAGCCTCTTTGATGCTGAAATGTGAAGCATGTTTAAGTATACGTTCAGGATATTAAAAAATCTCTAATCAATAACTTATACTCATGTTTTATACCGATGAATTTGTGTGCCTTAGACCATCTTTCTACAGCTGTGGGCAATAGCGAGTGTCCAAACCGATAGGCGGCCGCGGCGAATGAAGCCAACACATCAGGATTCACTTCAGGATCGTATCCGTTCCAGTACCCCTAAAAGTAAAACAGATCAGTAGGTTATTATTTTCATATGACTTAAGGAATATTTGTATCTTAAGTAGATAATAGCTTAGTTTTTTTCTTCTCTCTTCATTCTTGGTAACGTATTGTCGTCCTTAGCGTGTACGGATGTCTGTGGGCGGCGGTGACCAATTGCTATTAGATAGCTCATCAGTTCGTTTGCGGGCTATTTACAAAAAAATATTTTTCCTGTACCTCTTTTTCAAGCACCAGTCCGAATTTTTCCATGACGTCTTTACCAAGTAAAATAGGCAAGAATTCATTGTAAGTGATGTGTTGGATTTCAGCGATGTTGATTCTGCGTGCTTCTTGGAACAGGGTCTCGTCGTCCCAATGGGGGTTGACCGCCGCCAGTCCCTCCGCCACGCGGTTGTGTTCCCGCGCCATGAGCGTGTGCATTACTGTTAGCACGAGCTGTTCGTTTACTCTGATTTCTCCTGAAAATGGTGTATAACTTCATTTGTATTTAAGCTTTCAAAACAGAATCGACTAGTTACTATAGCCCATAGCCTCTCACTAGGATTCTCTGTATCGTGGGTGCCATGAACGACACATAAAGACTAGAACACACACATCCAGACCGAGAACATAAATTTAAACTCATCATTAAAATTTCGGTCTCGCTGGGAATTGAACCCAGGACCCTTCGAACGTCAGTCCGTCATGGTAACCAATGCGCCATCCGGGTCATCTTTAAGTCAAGTTATAAAAGCAATATTCTTCTAATAATGTCAATCAGTTCCGCGTTGATACAAAACACTTCAAGCGTTTAAAAAATTTTAATACAATGATGTAATAAATTTATTATTTGAGAAATTATCTGCAACAAATAATAAATAGAAGTTACAAACCTGCTTCGAAACAGTACATGTTTTTGTTGGGCCTGGTACAACCTTCATCAGGAATGTCGAGCTTAAGTGGAAGAAGGTCTTTCAGCCCGTATTCTTTGAACACTGGATTCATTCGCAACAGACCGCCATAGCCGGTACGCAATTTCCTGCAATTTAATTTATATTTTAACGGAGTAAACAAAGATTGCGTCGAACCTAAGTGATCGATCGAGTGAGGCAAGAGCAGGCGCGGTCGGTAGGTGGTCGGTGCTTCCGTGCTTCGGAGGGCACGTAAAGCCATCGGTCCCGGTTCTTAACATTACCTAATGCTAAGAACCGGAAGACTGCTACCTAGCAGTCGTTAAGCCATGTCAGAAGCCTTGGGGAGGCATAAAAATTTCGGACACTTGGGTTGGCCACTAACTCCTCCACCAATCCGCGCTGGAGCAGCGTGATGGAGTATGCTCTAGGCCCCCACACATATGAGAAGAGACTTGCTCAGTAGTGGGAAATTAATGAAAGGTGAAATTTGTCAATAAAGTCAATTAGGCTTCTTCAAATTGTAATCAAGCAATAATTTACAATAAATATGTAAAATGAATATTCACCTTGCGAATTTCTCAGTAACGCCATAAACAGTATTACCGTCGATTGTCCCGGTCAGAGTATTGAAAGGCACCCTGGATCCTGTAAAATTAAATTAATAAAAAGAGACGAAACATGAATTATGCAACAAACAACATGCAATGATCAGTCAATAAATCAATGGATGGTGACAATTCAAATAGAAAATAATAATTTAAGTTCACATTTCCTAAGACTGCCTGCGAAGCTTAAGAAATTTTTGCCACTAGTATTATATCCCTTACTCGTCTTTTCACAGCTCCACTTTTCACACGCTTAGGGGTGGCTTCCAGGATAAAAAACTACCCTATGTCCTTTCTAGGGTCTTACACTATGTTCGTACCAAACTTAATTTGAATCAGTTTAGCGGATTAAGCGTAGGTAGTAGATAGGCAGACAGAGAAGAGTTACTTTCGCATTTTTAAAATTAGTAAGTACACATGTGTACAAAAGTACACATGGTACAATTTATTAATATGCTTGGGGCTATAGTACGAAATATGTATATGGCACAAAGCGCTCCACGCGTTTTCCACATATTTTTCGCCCATTACTTAAACTTATATGTATTAGGAATTATTTTTTATTTCGATTTATTAAAAAAGCGTGTTATTAAGTTTTTTTAAAAAAAATGAATATACTTATATTCATTTTTTTTTCTAGTCTTTTAATAATTGATTTTTGAGTAAAGTAAAAGTGCAATCACAGACTGTTTTCACCAAAACTGTGAGTCACGAACTCACTTTAAGTAGTGCTACAGAAAATATAATAAAAGTATTATAATACCACAACGACATTCCTTAAGTATTGTATCTTTAGAGAGTGGTTTATTAACCCTAGACGCTCACAACACAAATGCGTCGCGGCTAGGGTTGCCATGTGAAAATTTGAAAAGTCTGGACAATTAGTTGATATTTTACATAAAACCGGGCACTTCTAAACAGTCCGGCCATTTTTGTGACAAAATAAATGTGGTTATTATTATATTGTTTTTAAATGTCGAATGAAGGTAACTCGAACTAAAAGCTACCAATCGATTGTTTTGAAATTACACTGATTAGTTATATTTTTACAGTTTTCTAAAAAGATGAAAGCTTACACAAAAACATTTGATATTTTTTTTTTATATTCAGACAACTAAAAATTCCATACGAATTCAAAAAAGACTAACATCAGTAGGCCAAAAGTCCGGACATATCCGTCAAAATTTACCCAACTGGCAAGCCTAGTAGCGACGAGCCTTTGCGATTTTCGCACCAGATTGGGCGAGGAAGTGTTCTCAGAGCGACCACGTAACGCGATTCAACTTTCCCCTCTCACCGGCCGGCAGATGCACCAAAACTGGTCACACGCTACAACGTAATTATTGGAATACTCCTACTGACCATTGCGTAACACCATAATGCGAAAGAACGCGGTATTTTACATAAAAGGCGCCACGGCCGGTAATATGGACCCGGACGCTAATGGAATGATCGGAAATATTTTAGACATTAACATATTTACAAGGTTCCGTTTCAATTCGATAAGAAATGTTTTGTTATCTGGAAATATTGTGATTTTTTTTTATTACAAATGCACCTTCCTAATAATATGTATTTGGGCGCAAACACCATAGTTATCTCAATAGCTACACAACCCGTCTCCAATATGAAAGAAGCGGTTAGCAAATCTCCTAGATTACTCAAATAAAAGTCTGTAAAATTCGTATACCTACTTCTAAATTAAAGTAATTTTGTACTTACTTATTCTACTTCTTTAATTAAAAACTGGAATTCACGAAAACAAATTAAAATCAACAATATTAAGTATAGCTATAAGGCTCTGAATCATACGTTGCTCCATACATTTTATGACATCAAGTTACTTTTATTTTGTAACAATCGCAATAAAACCATTTTGTAATGATAAGTAGGTCCACGAACACATGGCGTTTACCCTTTGTTGTCCAAAGCGAGATCTATTAAAACGGTTTTAGTGATAACCCAATTTATTTCTCAATGTATGGTTAAGTTCGTTGTTACAACAATGGAGGTTTCATGTATCAATAGTTTCTAGTTTCGTGTATCTCGGAGTCTCGGACTACTACCATTGCGCGGTATTAACCGCAAATGTATGAGGTATCGATTGTGGTTATTGGGTAATATTGCGAATGATAAATCATTTTGTGCTATTTATGTTATACTAGTCTTTGCACGCGGCTTCGCCCGTGTGGGTTGGAAGACGGATGCATTACGGGGAATATGCGATTCGCAACAAATACTGTGATGATATTTAATTTATGATACGCATATAATTTAAAAATATACAGGTGTGTAGAGGAATCGAACCCAGGCCTCCTCATTCAGGAGCCAAACGTTCAAACCACTTAGCTATTACTGCCATTAGGAGTTCGTCTTACTAATATTATAAATGGGAAAGTTTGTGAGTATGTATTTAAGTGTGTGTGTTTGTTACTGTTTCACGCAAAAAACTACTGTACTGAACGGATTTAGATGTATCTTTACAGTACAGCTTATACATCAGAATAATATGTGCTACAATTTATAAAGATTTTGTGTAATTTTGCCATAATATATCAATAAGTCGGAAAAATCCTGCCCTCTGAGATCTATCTTGGCGTGCGCTGCCTAAACCGTTTGAGTTACACGAAAATAATGTACTCGTATTGTTGGATTGTTTATCTTAAATAGTCCTACATAAAAGTCCGCGACAACATTATTATTATCTGCCTTTCATGTGTAAGCCACTGTATCCAAAATAGTGAGCTATACAATTATCATTTTCCGACTCCCACGCGGGCGAAGTCGACAGCAAAGTCTAGTAAGCTATAAAATAATCTTACCAAGCCGGCAGCCAGGTCGCGGCGAGGGGAAGCCCCTCACGAAGTCGATGCACTTGACTCCCCAAAGCCGGTAGAAGTAGTCGTCGTCCGGCACGCGGATCTCGTTACAGTACGGATGCTTCAGATGTGGCGGCCGCTTGCAACACTCCTCGGGATCATTGCGGTTGATCGGGTCTAGCAACAACAACAACATAATACAACGTATGGTAAATTGGGTTCAACAACAACAACATAACAAAATATACTTATGTTTGATCGGGTCGTGAAAAGCTTAAGTTACTCCTTATTAGGTACATCAGCTATCTGCCAGTGAAAGTCCCGTTAAAATCGGTCCAACGCTTCCAGAGATTAGCCAAAACAAACAGACAGACAGACATACAGACAAAATTTTTAAAAAAATGTTATTTTGGTATATGTACCGTGTATAATAATTTAATATTACAAACAGACACTCCAATTTATTTGTATAGATAAAGATGATCCGATTGGTTTCACTTGCTTTTAATCTTGAATTTTTAACTATGTCCAATATGCTACTTAAATCCATAAATAGATATAAGTATTTCTAATCCTAAGCGTGAGGATAGAGATAAAATCTGTCATTCGCCCCGGCCACTTAGCTGTGACTCATACATTACATGCTAAGTACTATAAGAAATTCCTTACACATCTAGAGTTTTCACTGCATTCGTAATCGCGAAAGCTTTCAAATACTTACAGAAAACCTGAGAGGAATTTAACCATTGCATTAATTTTTTATTACGTGCAGCTAATTTTTGTGACAATAATAATACGGTTTTCAATATAAAAACGAAATTGCTATTCTCATAATCGTACCAGTATCCATATCAACATCGATAATATTAAATTGGACGGATATAAAGCTGAACAATTCAGTGGGTAAAAAAAATACTTCATTTCTTAAAACAAGTATAATGGGGTCTCTCACTATAAACTATTTTAACTCTTATTATGAACTTCCTAACCCAACTTGCGTTCCCGCCATTATGTCATCACTCGCCGTATCTACGCCCCTTTTACCCTCCAGTCTTGCAAGTTCGAAAACCCAACAAAATATTTACCCAATAAAATAGTGAACCTTATCATCATCATCGCACCCTATACTGTTCTACTGCTGGATACAGGTCTCCTCACAATGTCCATAGTCCAACTCGCTGGCCAAGTGCGAATTGGCGGACTTCACACACCTTTGAGAACATTATGGAGAACATCATGAACCTGAACATTATGGAGAACATTATGAACCTGAACATTATGGAGACCATCATGAACCTGAACATTATGGAGAACATCATAAATTCAGTTCGACTTACCAAGAGGCGTTCCAGTGAGCGTGTAGTCGTGGTCCATGAACTGTCCCCAGGCGATGACCATGACGGTGCCGGCGTGGTCGTGGAACCCGTCGTCAGGGTGCATGGTGCGCGACACCACGCGCGACAGCGGCAGGTCGTGCCCGTTGTGCCCGATGCGGGGCGCGTTGATGCCGTCCGCGAACAGGGGGCCGATGAGTCTGCGATAGAATATCTTTTGTTTTAGGGCTTACATTAAATGAAATATTTATTTAGATACGCAAGAAAATACAAAAACCAGGAGTACCTACAATGCATTTGCCTCTAGACCTCATGCTAGGATTCCCTGTTATTGGGTCTATTCTAGGTTATATTGTACATAATTATAATTATTATTTGGAGAGGTAGTGGTTTTGGTAAATAATCTTATAATATTAAGGTAACTTAAGATGCAATAGCTGGTGATGATCATGGTAAAGATACTTAGGTTACCGTTGTGGGGGATGCGGGGTGAACTGATCCCGATTTCGGAAACTATGTAAGAACTGAACAAAACGTAGAGTGCGATACCAACCCACGAATATTTAATGTATGTTAGCCCAGCTGGTACTCCTGCTGCCAAGCGAGCGTTCACGGGTTCCATTCCCAGTACCAGACATTTGTGTGACAGATAAATAACTCCTTGTTCCCGGGAGGTGGGTGCTAGTAATGTTTTACTTGTGTCATCCATGCTACCTTCGACACAGGATTCTAGTGTGGGGCTATGAGAACGTTATTTATTACCAATTTTACATACAAATGTTTCAGCCAACATTGAATAGAACTTCGTGCTCGTCTGCAACGTATGTACACAGCCAATTAAGTGAAGGCTTTGGCGAAACAACAGACTATAGGTAAGCAAGTAAGAAAAATACGCGACTGTCTGCAATTACTTAACCGTGCCATACATTTTTGAGTGCGCTGTGAAAGATCATTGCTAAACTTGTTGTTTAATTACAAGGACAAAATGGTTTTGTTGGTGGTTCTGTTGCGTATATGTGTAATATACTTATTCAATCTTTTATATTTTTATTGTTGATGTATGTTAAAATATTAAAGAGAGAAAAATTGTATAGAGTATAAAAATCGACAAGACGACTTTAAGATTCCCGACTTAATATTTCAAGGAGTTGTCAAAGAGTACTTACGTGTAACACTAGTGTAATCATTGTTTTTACAGTAGGTAATTGAATTCCGGTTGGAAAGGCGTGGATCCGGATACTTTGTTTGCGACATATACAAACATATAACTAATAAATTCTAACAGTCTCTGCCCCGGTCCTATCTACTAACAAACTGACCATGTAACCTCATTAATAACACTCTCTGCTAACTAGACCTAACCATCCTAGTCTCGCTTTAAGTTTTGTTCTGTGTCTGTCAGTTGTCATGAGCGGCAGCTAAAGGTGGTTCTGCATGCACTTTTGCACTCTAAATTCCACAAAAAACTTACGAACTTATTTTAGTGTATGGGTGTGTATAATATTACAAGTGTATTTTATTTGGTAATGGCAACAATACCTTTGGAAAGGCGCCATCGTCGCTCCCCAGGTGGGATGACGCAAGTTGTTGCAGAGTCCGTCGAAGCGGCGGTACTTGCCGGCGCGGCACTCCACGTGCGAGAACACTGGCGGACACGCCTCGCGGATCAGGGTGCGCGATGTGTCGATCAGAGGAAGGCCTTTCTCGATCTCTTCGTATGTCAGGCCGTAACTGGAAGAGAGAGGGTTTTGTTGTCATTAAACAGTTAAGCGTAAAAGAGCGGAGAGCAAATTCTGCGGAGTAAATTACGCAAATTGGTCAGACTATTATAGTTACATTGGTATGTTCAAGCCAAATGCCGCGGTGGACATAAGAGTGTCCGTAATACGAGGGATTGAATTTAAGCAATTAGTTTAAGTTCATGAACATTTTCTTATTCTTAGTACTACTTCGTACAACAATTCTTAACGACTATCTTAGTTCTACTACGATAGTCGTTAAGAATTGTTGTATATAAGTACCCCTTTAAGACCTTTTTGCCGAAACATTTAAGACACTGCATTGCATCTGACGCAGCAAGATTCAAGGATTCCTTAATCACGAGTCTGTGACACCACGTTCATGTTCTGTAGTGAGTCGATAATGGATTGAAGTTGAAGAAAAAAGTCATAAACAATTGACAGTCAGTAAGCAGTTGGATTTTTTGTATTTATTTACTATTCTTGTAAAGGCAAAGCTGCTTGATATATAACTGATATATTTATCCACAAGTGGTAGTAAATGCAATCTGTAGGTAACTGTAAGAAAAAACTCCCGACGAGTTTCTTGTCGCTTCTTATTCCAATGCCACTCACGGTAAGGATTTATTGAAGCGATGGCGTAGTTTGACTCTTGAAAAGGGATTGTAAAAAGCCAACTTCAAAAACTCCCGAGGAGTTTCTTGTCGCTTCTTATTCCAATGCCACTCACGGTAAGGATTTATTGAAGCGATGGCGTAGTTTGACTCTTGAAAAGGGATTGTAAAAAGCCAACTTCAAAAACTCCCGAGGAGTTTCTTGTCGCTTCTTATTCCAATGCCATCACGGTAAGGATTTATTGAAGCGATGGCGTAGTTTGACTCTTGGAAAGGGATTGTAAAAAGCCAACTTCAAATTAACTTCATTCCTCTGATGTCAGGTATGTACCTACTCCTATGAATCTGCTATTGCAATATCTACTCTCACTAAATTAGTAATATGTGGTTACTTAATAATTATCATTTAATTATTTAAGATATATCCTTGAAAATAAATAAAAACAATAATTATATCTCTCAATGGTACCTACCTATTATATTACATGTACCAGGTACCTATCAAATTCCGGTATAGTTAGTTAAGTAAAACTAATATCTACTGAAATACGAGCACCACATTTCTTTATAACAGTAGGTACTTAATTGAAACATTAAACCGTGTTATGCTAGATTGTTTTTTTTAATTTATTTTTACGTAAGTGTATGTAAGTAAGTAAGTAGTATGATTATCGAGGTCAAAGACGTCAAAATGTAGTTCAAGGCTAATTTAGCATTGTGAGTTTGTTTAGTGAGATGTAGATGGTTTATCTACTCGTACAGTATCAATTAGCGTAAAATTATGTACGGGAAGTACTTAATAAATTATTGAGTTTTTTTAAAGACGTTTAATTTTCTATATCGGTCAGGGGTAATTTTAAGTCTCTGGGGAAGATTCGGCTGAAATACATAATGTACGTCGCATTTAAGAGGGGGTATAAAGCAAAATTGGCAATCGTAGATTCAATTTTTACAGTAGTAGATCAAGTTTCTAGAAGCTGAATAAGGACATAGATAAACTTCATTATATTATTGAGTGAATGTAAGAATCAAAAACATAAAAAAATTAAATTTTCTCGATAGAAAAAAATCACAAAGTTAGGTCTAATTTTCAACTAAAATCATTTTTTTTTCAATATGGTGCATGTTTTTGAGTCAATATTTTAATATGTTACGCTAATTAGTATCACGGAGGGATTTGTAGATCGATTTCTAAATCAAATCTATAATTTACGAATTATTTAAATAAAATACATTTATTGTCTTTATAGCTCTAGGATTTTGACATGCTCTGTTCCATTTATCAGTACCGTTGAATTTGATTTTTTTCCTAGCTTTATACCCCCTCTTAAGTGATTTAATCGTTCCTCTTACAAGGTTGACGGAACAGAATTTTCTAGAAAATTAAGTTTTTTTTTACTAAATATCCGACAAATCAGACGAACCGTCTGATGTTAAGAGGTCACCATCACCTATGTATGCACCTCAAAGACGCCACATTTGCTTTCATGGTCAACAAGGAAGAGAGAAGAAAGAAATAAATGAATGGAAGTGAATATCTGTTGTCATTGAAACCCAAGGATACATGGTAATGTATTGTAATGTCAATTAAACTGAGGAAGTTTGTGACATTAAATTTTTTAAACCTGATATAAAAAAGTGAATTTTATAACTTTTTTAATTTTTTTTGATATAATAATTGATACATTGCTCCTTTACTTCAATTTTATTTCATAATGTTATAGTAATATCGCATGATTTATTGTAAGCTTTAATACAGTCATGTCAGAGGGAAAAAACTTGCTACCACGAATATTAAAAAGTAGTACGACAATTTGCGATTTAATTATAATACAAGCTTGACCCTCTTTTTTGCGTATTTTTATGTTTTTTTTTGTTGCGCACATTAAGCACATTTACTTACTAAATTTTAAGGTTAAATTCGAAAATTTTGCTTGCACTTTACTGGTCTTAACCGAAGGTCGTTACGTAGGCCACCAGGTCGCGAATAACACGTTGAAGTAAATGTCTTCGTATAAATTATAATTATATAGCAAATTAAATCTCAATATTAAATGAATATCTAGATGAAGAGTGATAGTACAGTGCAGACATTTATGGTTATAGCAACTCATGAATCATTAATTACATCTAGTAGGTATCGTAGATTGCAGCAAATACTTTGAAATAATGTAACACAATATCAGATGCGGAGGCCTAGATATGCCAATCAAACAATTATTGCATTTCAATATTTCGATCTTACCTCAGTTATGAAATAGTAAGATAATGAGACCTGGTGTTTAGTTTATACCTTAGAATAATGACATATAGAATGACAGTCTTCATACAAGCGCTCTGTCTAAAGTGAAGCACTAATTTTCTTTTTTATTTTTTTTTATACTTGTTTAATGGTTGCCAGGTGAAGTGCAGTTTCCCGAAAGTGGGGAATGATTCGGCCGTTTACAAGAATTTGTTTTTAGCAATAATACCTGCATAAATAGCTATGTGTGGTAAAGTATGGGTTTGGTTATGTAAAATTGTTATATTACTAGAATGTTTATTTAAATATGAAACGAATACAAGAAAATATTAACATCAATTTTTTTACTATTTATTTTTTTACTATTTATTTTTTTACATATCTTTTACGTATAACACAGGAACTTAGTATATTTTAATAACAGCATTGAGTAAAAAAGTTTTGTTCCAATATTAAATATACTCTGTAAAAAAACAATAAACAATGGGCTTTGTTGATTTACTCCTTTATGGACCATATTATATCTGTGAACTATTGTATCTGTGAAAACAACAATAAAATTAAGATGAAAATTACATTGACAATAGGCATGATATAATAATAATAACTAATAATAATAATTAAAATAATAATGAATAACAACTATAATAATTATACCTTAACAGGGACAGCATTTTCACGCAATCTACACGATCCACCCTGTGTAATGGACTTATCTGCATTATTAAAATGTTTTGAACATATTCGTGTATTTTTGGTTGGCTTCCAATATACTTCTCCACGACTAAGCCTTATATCACTCGTCACTTAAAATGGGAAAATATATTTTCACAATTGGGCAACACTGAATATTGAAACAAAACGTTTTTAATTAAACCTAATTATATACAAGATATTATGAAATATTGAAAGATTACCTGTGAAAAGCGATGCTATTACACTTCTTTTGTTTTTCAAATGTGTTGTGACAAAATTTAACCGCACAAATCGTCATAATTATTTTTTTTCCGCGAGACGTGTCTAGTGTGCATTGTCATAGAACACTACGGAGCTGGCCGGCGTTTGGTGACATTTACTACTCACATTTATAGTTGTCAAAGTAGCCGCGCGGACTTCGTTTCTATATGTCATTATTCTAAGGTTTATACTTATGTTCCTAGGTAACTAGTTATAAGTATGACAATATAATTGTAGCTTTGGCATCAATCCATTAATAGCCCAATACTTAGCGCGGGTCTCTTTTCATAATTAAGGAGGCCTTGATCATACTCCACCACACTGCTCCAGTGCAGATTGATGAAGGAGTTAGTGGCCAACCCAAGTATGGGAAGTTTTCATGCTGCCCGAAAGCTTCCGACATGATTTAACGACACGTGCCCTCCGAAGCACGCGACTTCAGAATCGGTACAAATTGAAATTTTAATTCAATACACTTTTATTTTATAATTGTGTTCTTTACATACGTACTGTAATTTAATTTAGAATAAAAACTGTTGTCAGGAGTGAGGATCTGTGTACCAGATCTTATTCATAATATCGATTCAGCCGTTGTTGCGTCATTGAGACAAACATTCAAACTTTCACATTTAATAATATTCGTAGTAGGTATGTAAATTTATTTGTTTCGTTTACAATATGTAGCGATTTTCCCGCTTCCATTTAGCTAGCAACAGCGACACGTTAGTTGCTTATAACTTTCATGGTACAGTTGTCTATAGGCGGCAGGAGTTTTTAGCTGTGGATGACATGACAGATGTGGATGACATGACATGACAATGATGAGCTACAGGGACACAGAGTAGTTAAAACTTTTTTTAACTGTCACAGATGACAGGGACTCGGAATATTTACGAACTTTTAAGACGATCTGATGCAAAATGGGATATTCCGTAATTTCAATACTATGCATCTGTATAATATGTATTTATTTTCTAAATGTATTATATTTCAATGTAGGTACCTATTACAGAAAATCGTCTGCCTGGGCAGCGGTATTGAAGAGGTGTTGATTAATTTTCTAAATACGATTAGAAACGTTAAGTTCGTATTGTTGAATACAGCGCAATATAAAATATTTTGCAATTGTATTTCTGCGGTATAATATTTAACCAAGTATGAGCACAGGCCTGAAATTTATGTTAAGATCGTACGCAACGATAGTGAACATGATAGAATACTTGTTTAAAATGAATTTTATAATTACACAATGCGTGTTTGTAAGTTATTGTTTGTCATAAATAATTAGTGTTGTTGTATTATACAGTATGAAATAGGATTGTTATTTTGGTTTGTTGCAAATGAGTAAAGGTTTAAATGTTAATATACATAGACAATGTAGGTATCATTATTAACATAATAATATTGGGAGCCACTATTACCAATAATACAATACTTTTTTTTACATAATAATATACCTATTTGTCATCAAATCAAAGCCGTCAATGGGTTTATTTATTTATTTGAACTTTATTGACCATAAAATATTACTGTACAAATAGCGAGCTTAATGGGTTGTGTGAGATCACAATATATTTAACGTTTTCTTTACGTAAGTGCCAAGTTGGTGAGGTGGTTACAGTTATGATTACAGAAATAAAGTATTTTGGACAATTCCAGATTGTCCAAAATATTAACATTAGTCGGATCACCAACAATTGAATGGCGTACAATATTGTAGAGTTGATTTGTAGGTTAAGTTTAAGATTGGTGCTACAGGTCCAAGCGACTTTCAAAGAAAGAACTTACTTATTTATCAAACTTGCCTTCTCTATTTGTCGTTGTCTGGTGATTAGGATCATGGAAATTGAAGAATCCCTACTACCCTACCCTAGTCTGACAAACACTTCGATAGCAATTTAATACCGAAATAGAGTTTACAGGCTTATCTCTCATAAGCGTGTGTCTGTGTCAAGTGTCAATAGTTTCTCCCGCCACCTCAGTGTCACCGTATTCATAATGATCCATGCAACTCTGTGGAAATAATACAAATGTCAAAAACGTGAGTACCCGCAAAAATTAAAATGTTCGATGACCTCGATGATAAAAGCATAAATTATTTTTGAAGTGAAAACTTCTATAGTATCGTTGTGATTTTGAATTCGAGTTTCATCGAATTTCCGTTTCAGGAAATTACGCACAAATGATATGAAACGGAAACGAAAAAGAGACAGACATAAATATTTTAACGTGGGAGAAAATGAGATAATATGAAGCATCGGCAAAATGGCGGCTTACGTAAGCAAAGCAAAACATCAATATTTGGACTGACGGTATTCGTTTTTTGGAAGTTTCACTTCTAGCACGTGTGAATTGGACACATTTTGTTTTTTTCTTTGTCGATTATTTTGTGTATCTACAAATAATTTACGATTGTTGAAGACGGAGTCAATGCTCCATTTTTTGTATAGACACAACAATGAAAAAAACAACAGCGGTAGTCATGATGAGCCTTACAAAATTTTACTGCACGTCACTTCAACATCAATTGTATCACTAAGTACAAAACGAGCGTGGTTCTCTCGTCCTCAGTTTCAATAATAAGATATAGACGTTATGATACAGACATTTTGTACGGCTCATTGCATTACATTTTGATTTGCAGGGATCATTTATCATCATTTCAGTTTTATGATGATCATTGAACTCATCACAGTAATCGTTACACATCGATTTAACAACGCATAATCATAGCACAATTGTGCCATTCAAGGTAATAGCTACAATGAGTAAAGATTCGTATCGGTAATACATGGAAACTAATACTCACACTCTATTCACATGATTGTTAAATGCGCGATAAACTAGTCGTACTCTATAAATCTAATCTAAGTATACTTATAATAAAAATGTAATTGATCGCTGTCTGTACATGGAAGATATATGAGAGAGACTATTAATAGGGGAAGGCCCCTATTAATAAAGGTATTAACGCAATAATACCTAAAAAAAATTATGTTTAAAATTTTTGTCTGTCTGTTTGTGCGCGGTAATCTCAGAATTGGTTTACCCGATTTGAGTACAATTTGTTCCGCATTTGTTTCAATAAATCTATTCAACTAGTAATTAAATAATTATGTTTAGGTATAGGTAACATTTACATTACATTACCGCGCGTTTGAACTGCCCAGTGTACAAAATGAAACTGCTATCATTAGGTATATCGCCTGCGGCAACGACCCTTCACATTTACAGATAAAATATCGATAAATTTAAACAGCATTTGTAGATTACAGATAATCTAAATACTTCAATGATCTTTTAGATATGAATAAAAAACTGTTTTGTAATATCCGATAAAGCTCTGTAACAAATCTTTATGTCTCTACAAAACTGCATTGTACACCTAAAACACGTAAGGTGAAAAAAAATATTGTCGTGTAGGTATCCACTTATTAAGTTGGTAATTGATATCTTAATATATATATTTCTTGTGTTCGTGTGTATGTGACTGAACTCCTCCTAAACGGCTTGACCGATTTGGTTGAAATTTTTTGTGTGTCTTCAGGTGGATCCGAGAATGGTTTAGATTCACAATTGGACCCGGTAGGTGGCGTTGCTGTCGATATATCACCAAAACATTTTTTGCGGTACGAAGTACGCTGGGACCACTAGTTATTTTATATATTCCTATGCCAGTTTTATTAAGTGATATAATTAAATAAGGTAGTTAATTAGGTATAGCTACTACCAACATGAAGTCTAAGAACTGAATGTTACTTAAAGTAGGTATGATTTAATCCCTACTAATATTATAAATGCGAAAGTAACTCTGTCTGTCTGTCTGTCTGTGTCGCTTTCCCGCTTAAACCTCTCAACCGATTTTGATGAAATTTGACACAGACAATCTTTAGACCCTGAGAAAGGACATAGGCTACCTTTTATTGCGACAAAAAGGGATGAAGAGGTTGAAATAGAGGTTGAAAGTTTGTATGGGATTTCTTCGGGTTTTAAGCACAGCGCCATCTAGGGGTGAACCTTCCTAACTTAAAGAATAAGAACGCCTAGCGCCATCTCTTAAAGAACCATGAAACTTTATATTTAAGCACTTGATAATAAGTTTCCCGAAGCGAAGCGAGGGCGGGTCGCTAGTTAATAAATATTTCTGCGGTAGGTAGGTGGCATTAATTTGTTATTTTACGACAGTCAACCAGGATATGAGTCAGATGCAGCAATTTTCGCATCCGCTTACTGTTTTGAACGAGGTATATTACAGATATGTAAGTAGATACTTAATTTCCGTAATTATAATTTAAAACCTTATATTTAGTTAACTAGTAGGTAAACCGCCATCGCCTCGCTTCGGGAATCGGACTTGACGTGATTCTTTAAACTGAAATAATTTTTATATGTATTTACGAGCTGTACCCGTGACTTCGATCGCGTGGAATTTAATTAAAAAAATCTAAAATAAAAGTAGCCTAAGTTACTCCTTATGACATCAACAATCTGCCAGTGAAAGTCCCGTCAAAATCGGTCCAGCCGTTCCAGAGATTAGCTCAAAAAAACAGACAGACAGACAAAAATTGTAAAAAATGTTATTTTGGTATATGCACTGTGTATACATCCATATGCATTTAGTAAAAGCGGTTATTTTAATATTAAAAACAGACATTCCAATTTTATTTGTTTGTATAGATGTATAGATTAGCTGATTGAAAAAAAACAAACAACCCGCCGCGCCGTTTCTGATTTGTACGCGAAAAAGGCATTAAACATGAAAATTCTAAAAATCACTGTTTTGGGTTCTACAGTGTACCCCGGTAATAATTTTTCTTTTGTATCTTTCATGTACAGACAGCGATCAGATACTTTTTTTATTATATACAGTACCTGGATAACCGAGCTTTGCTCGGTATTTTTTTTTTATAAATTGTGTTTTTTGGAAATTATGTTTAAGTACGAATAATAATATTAAGAAGACACAAATAATATAAATAAACAATTGATTTTCTTAGTCTAACCTCAAAGCAAACACTCATTGACTTCGTGTGACTTAACAACGCCATCTGCTGTTGTGTCGTTAAAGCAATTAGTTGCTCACAAAAAAGTATTATTATTCGCCAATAGATGTCAGGAAGAGTCATATTTTTCAGTTTAAATTGGGACTACAAAAACACGACTAAAATGACATTTTCTAAAAATGATTCCTAGCTAGATCGATTTATCGCCCCCGAAACCCCCAGTATACTAAATTTCATGAAAATCGTTGGAGCCGATTCCGAGATTCCAATTATATATATATATATATATATATATACAAGAATTGCTTATTTAAAGATATAAGAAAGATATGTAGCTAATCAATAATCACGTTTAAATTTAAATTCTGAAATTCCAATTGTATGCTCAATACGGTTTTTTATATACCTATAATGAATATTTTGACTGTTTGAGATCGTATAAGTAATTCGAGACGTTTTAATTCTAGTTTACTTTTCTTAAAAGTTTCACTAGGAAATACCTTTGTCCGATGCGTATCAAATTGTATAGTGTTTCTCTCGCGATTATACAAAGAGGAATCGTACGTTTCATTCACAATTTGAATACTAATAGACACACATGGTTGGATTACTCACGATACGGTTCATTATGCAATGAACTATTAAATAATCAACAAAAGCATTACCTTTCCGCGACGTGATTCAAACTAGCCTTGGATTGATCGCGTTAAGAATACAAAAGCACGGATCCTAATCCGTTATCAATCAGCCTTGCGTTGTGGTCAGTATATAGATTAATGATTAAGTATCAACAATATTGACAATGAGAGTACGCAACTTGAGCAAGGCTGTTTGGACAGGAATTTAAATGTCAGCCGAAAGTTCGCGAGGAAACAATTATGTTGTCTAGAGTTACGCAACATCGATTTGGTGTCGGTCAGTAACGAATTAACGTAATTGTGTTGGTGGTATCTTTTTTCGAAAATTAAGACTACCTACTAGACTATTTAAACCCATTGCTGGGATTTCGAATAAAGTGGAAATCAGCAGAGAAGTGCTATTACTTGTAAGTAGCTCTATGTTCTTTCATATAAGTTATTTTCAAAATACATATGTATATCACTAAATACAAAATCACGAACTTATGGTATGAGACGTACATTAAATGCTACACTAGCTTTTAAGAAAGGCCTAATTAAATTTTCATTAAAACTGATTTGCCAATTCATAAATAATGATCTTAATTATTATAAAATCGTCATTATAATCACAACCCGTAGGTAACTGTCTCACAGCTATGCTCGGGTCTGTTTTCAAAACGTGAGATGTATGAGCCATAGTTATTACTCTGGCTATGTAAGGATTTACAGGCTTTTTGAGAACATTATGAAGAACTTTTTGTCTGCAGATTTCCTCTCGAGATGTCCCTTCATTGAAGTTTTTTTAGTCCTTGGCCCTTGGCCGGGAGATCCACGTTTAATCTGGGCTATAATTCCTTATGTTATTATTTATTAAATTATAAATAAATAACTTACGTGCGTGCTAGGCTAATAGAAATGTCCAGCAACAGTTCGCCCACACTGGCAAAATCTTCCGCCTTCCAGTCTCCTTTGGGCTGTGATACCACTGGGGAAAAACAATTTTATTTAAAGCACATTTTGGAAAAAGATATTATTTCTATAAGACATTTTTCTTAAGAAAATTTAAGTTAATGCTTGACAATAATTCCACCAGTTGGTTTATAAAAGCTTATTCATTAGCTTCTTGAAGAATCCCACATCACAAATAGAAACTCCGACGCAGGCATTCGCAACTTCTCTAAGGGCATGAATTTCATGAAGTGCAAAGCAGTTACTTGGATTTTTATTGTTGTTTCCACATAAATTTATTTTAAAATTATAACGACTTGCAATTACATATAAAATCGTATTAAACGTACAATATAATATTTATGGGAGTTTTAAAATTGAGAAACCTTATTAATTAACCAACGCTTGATTTACTTTTATAGCTTTTTTACGACTTATTGACGCAAATATTGAAGCTAACGACATTGTTACTGGTATGAACATCGAGTAAACAGATATTGATTTTTGTGAAATATCCAAAAGAAACTAGCATTTAACCGATCATTTACTTATAGTTATCTCAGACAGTTACCCAGATCTTTCTAAAGTAGAAGATGACTCATGAAGACAAGACTGTTCTAACAAGTAGGAGCAGAGCCAATGATAAATAAACTAAAATGCATTTTATACGCATACTTAAATTTATAATAATTATTTATATGTAAAAATATATTTGGCAACAATTATTTATCTGGTAATACCAAAAAATTGTTATGTTATTGGATTATGAGACTATAGAAGTCAAGTCAACGTTGTATTTCACAACCGTTATACTTGATATCGTTATACTTGTATAATACAACAATTAGTTACAAATAGGTAAATTTTAAGTTAGTGTATTAATTAATATTTTATAACCGTAGCTCACATAAATATTATTAATACGCTAATTAAAAATAGAAAAGTAGCAATAACGCCGATGACAATACGATTAGACGACTATAATAATCTATTACAAATTTAAATTTAATAAAGTTGCGTACGTTTTTCGAATTACTTAGCAAATTTACATGATGCTCGTAGAATTGATTTGAATATTACACAATATTTATACAGACAGTGATACCTAATAAAAGCGACAGGCACTTTCGATTGAAAAATAAAATTATGCTTTATCACCTTGGATTACATCACCATCATCAGGTAATCATCAAGTGTTAACATCGTAAGTAAAAAAGAGAAATTTCAAGTATGTGTGAAAGTGTTCCTGTACAACTGTCTAAAACCAGTGTACTTACAAATTCTGTTCCTCGCATCAAGATACGCCTGGTTGATAGCCTCATATGTTATGCACGTGTGTTGACCCTCGTAACCGCTGTAACAAAACAGATATTAAAGTAACAAAACTTTTTTGTAAACTAGAATGACAAGAAAAGTGACGGACTGACGGAACATCTACAACGTTCAGACCACCAGTTGTTTAAAAAGGTTCCAACTTCGTTTGGGATTACCATGTGCTCTTGTTCGATAACATAGATAATTTAAGCTTTGTCCATTAAAATGTTGCTTTGACGTAACATAAAGAACTTGGCCCTGAATTACTTGGCCTTTGATAAAACTGTAGTGATCAAAGATTAAGAGGTACAACTATCTACATGGGGCCTAAACTTGACATTTAGAATTCGTTTGTGTACTTAAGGTCTTTTATTATTGTATTAAAATTAAAGTGACAAATTATAAATAGTAAACTATTGCATCATATTGAAACCGGCTGGCTTCAACACCATTAATGGCCCACTACTGACCATGGGTCTCTCCTAATTATTAAAAGAGTCCTTGAGCATACACAGGAACCTTTTTTACGCCAGAATTTGGCATAAATTAGATGTCCATGTCACTGACCTCAGAGATGTTTTCGTACGAAACTCATGAATAATTGCACTACAACTCATTTGAATAACAAATGTCTTCCGGTGTAAGGCTTAGCGTATTATCTTAGTTTAACATAAATAACGTATTAAAGAAGATGTCATAACAAGGCTAAAAATTACCTTCTTGATTACGGGCGAGAGTATAAAATATACGGAGACAATTTGCGAGCACGGCAGTGCTGTTGCCAAGTTAAACTCAAGTTAAACACTCGTGGTACAGTTTTCATAGAAGCATTGAACTGTTTGAAACGCTAAAGCGTATCTTTTGCATAATGATTGCGTTGGACACGCTTTAATTATCGTTGTCAAATGAGGTGTGTCGAACTAAGATTTAATATGGCGAACTACTCCGAAAATTGATCCTTATATTTTAATCCTGCTTTAAGATTAAGAAACTCTGATTGTCATTAAATACAGCATTTATCTGACACACCAAATGAAATTACCAAGTAAAACTTTCAAGGTTATAAGACTTATTTCATTAACCGACTTCTGAAAGGAGGAGGTTCTCAATTCGATTGGTATTTTTTTTCATGTTCAGTATCATTCACCGGTTGTTTATAAAATTTCACTACCTCTTAAGGTAAATCATTTCAGTTAAAAGTTGACACAATATGTTTTACTTACTTGACTTTGAGAAATCGATAAAATTGAAAATACTTACATTATTGATTATTATTTAATATAAGAATGTATTTTTAATAAAAGATGGTGGTATCTTTCCTAAGCTCATGAAACATGCTAAAATAATCCCATCACGCTTCTTAAATATATTTTTGTTGCTTGGGAGTGCTTCGTTGGGTCAACAGGTTCACTAGTACGTGAGCTACAGGATTGTCTATTTAATTAGTAACAACATATCAATAATAATTATCTTCTTTTCATGTTATTGGTAAACTTATAAGGAGAAAGATTTACTTAACAACCGGCGATAAGCGTGGGTATATATTATTGGTAGTTATAACATAATATAATAAAATGAACAGGGCGTGACCAATGTAACGGCTATAGAAAGTGGAAGACTCACATAACTTGCTCTAAACGATTTTACATCAATATGTATGTGCAATCGAAAGCTTTCGGAGGCATCTAAAGATTCCGCATGTTTATTTCTACTGTCTATCTGACTAGGCTTCTATAAATCGTGTAAACGTGTTATATCATTAAATTTGTTCGCGGTTTCGATTCCCGGCTGGGGCAGATATTTATTTATGTGACAAATAAATTTTGTTTGATAAAAAATAGGTCATGTGTGTTAGTGATGTGTTATTTGTGTTGTCCATGCCACCCGAGAAACAGGGAATCCTATACATTAAATAGTTAAAAAGCTATGTGTATTCTTATATAGGTAGTCCCGTTACTGACCCTGTGTGCCAATAGAACACTTCTTAGTGGGGAAAAACAAATTATGAGACAGTTATATATTTGTCTTTGTGTAGGTGTTTGTCATGTCACACTATTTATTATGTCCATGCCATCCATAAGTTTCGATAGCATACGGTATTCTACTCCGGAGGCAGTTAAAATAACTTTTGTTGTTTGGCTTATAAATCAACGAAACGAAGCACTGACGCGTGCCTTACTTTTAAAAAGCTAAGAAATGCTGTCTCACATACTCTTGGTGTCTGGACTGATTGAAGTAGCTTTTCAACATGCGATCAGCTTATTCATAAATCATATTCAGCATTAGGTTTACATGCAACATCAATACTAAGTGGACTACAGGATTGCATTGAAATTAACTAAATTAGCCATAATTATAGCTATACACGTGAAGAACTCCAACAATACTATGCTATAACATTATTCGTAAAGTAGGAAGTTGTGTAATTTTATGCTCAAATTAATTAGATAGGTACAATATTTGCATGAATTGCATGAATAATGAATGCATTAATATTGTGAGTTATATTTTTTATTACAATGCAGGTGTCTTCAAGTTAAGAGTGAATAGGCTTATAAGTTAATGTGCTTTACTACCTACGACTACATCCCTGCTTACCATCAGGTGGGATTATAGTTGTGTAAAAGTGAAATTTCCCTGCTCTAAAATTTTAATAGTAACAAAATACTAAGTGATTTAATAGTAACTTAAAGTAAGTATTACTGCAACATATATTATCTGAAACCGCAGCTTACGTATTTGTGAGTTCGCGGTTGACGCAAACGATACTATTGTAGGGCCACACTGTTACTTGGCCAACTGTAGAGTACATGTTTGACATAATTTTGATATTTCGAACGTGTAAGCACATGAGTAGTTAAACGACTACTCATGTGGTGTAAGTACGAAATGATGAGATGTATGTGCGTATTATTACATAATTATAAATAGTTCATATTATTAAAGGCCCATCCAGTTACGTGGACCAGATATTTAATTCATAATTGTTGTATATTAGTAATTTAAAGAAGTGCAAATGTTTATACTTCCATTTTTTCTCCTCGATAAGAATGCTTCAGTGGTAAAACATACAATTACGGTTAGAATAAAATTTTCTACCTAATTAAACGATATTGAATTTTAATTTGATAATTGTGTGAGAGAGAATATGAGACTATACATTAGTCGTGAGCGACTTTACACAGATCAACCACGTGATATATGTATGAATGGAAAAATTAGATAAGGTTAGTGAAAGTATCGTTGGATATGGTAATTCGATGATTTGATTTATGACTGTAATAACTAGTTTAACAATACTGTACACAGATTATGTAATTTTTAAAAGTTATATGTATGTAATATCATGATGAATCGGCCAACGAAAAGTGTATTAGCGAAAGGATTTTGAAAGTGAACGCGGGACGGGCCTCTCGAATTGCACGTTGCCTAATGTGATGCGTGAGATGAAAACATTGTTAATACATACTCGTATGAGAACGTATGTAGCTGGAGAATTACAAAACTTTAACGTCGACGGAACATCACGATAAACAATAAGGATTCTCTATAGACTCAAAAAATGACTTGCATAAGTATATGGGCAAAATACGGACATGAATAATTTTGAATTTATAAGTATTACAATCAATTTGTGAACATAATAAAAAAAGCTTATTAAAAATATTATTACCCTTTTTTTTCGGCCACCGATGGTCATGAACATATTGTACGTATATACTTGTAGCGAACGCGCTATTGTGGTTGAAATTAATATTTATTATAATAAACAAATAAACGTTAACACATTCATACTCCCGCACTGGGATTCCTTGTGTTCGTGGACAACACAAATAACACATAAATATTTACCTTGGCCGGGAATCGAACCCGGGATCCCTCGCTTCGCGGGCACGGCCACTAACAACAAGACTACGGGGTTATTTCGGTTATGTATGAAAACAATAAATTCCAGTAAAATAAAATCTGTTTCTAAATGTTGTTATCCTTAATTTGAAAGGTAATGCTAATGTGCTCTAAACTGTACTTCGTCCGACAGTCACGCATGTTATCCGTCTATTGGTCGAGGACAAACAATCATTCATAACTGCATCCACAATACATGACAACCGTTATCACAATTCCGCCAACCCGGTCGCTACGACATTATTTATCACCTTTCAATACTCAATACTCATCGTGTTTGAATATCCGTTTAGTTTTACAATGTTAAGTGATAAAATACATTGAACGTAGAAAACATACTTCATGTACAAAAATCTCTGTGATGATACTAAATAATCGTAACAATTAGTGAATATTTGGTAATGATGCATGACTCTGTACTCGAGATGAACCTGGTATTGAACCTGCCTGCGAAACGAGGTGTACTAGGTTCGATTCCCATTTATGTATCGTGGCTCTTAGTAATGATTTGTGTGGTACTTACCACCTGCGATTCGGGCATGGTTATGAAACGTTTCGATTCTCGTATCATAATCTCAGAATTAGGTATTTCGCCTATCTCAATGTCTTTTTTTTATCTAATAATTATTTACTTAGTTATGTTTACGCATGTAATGTAATTTAAGGCGTATTTTGAAACAGGAGTAGGTAAGTAAGTATATTAAATATTATTACGTTAGTAATTAATTATGACATTCTTTATAAGTGCTAGGCGTCTTACAAAAGTGTATAGGTATATAATTGGTGTGTGTCAGTTTAAATAAACTAAAATAAATGACTAAAGCATCTTAACATGTTAGCCCAAAATTTTTAAATTTGGAAACAAGATACGCCTCTGAATTATTCATGTTAATTCGTTTTAGAATTTAGAGAAAGAATTAAGTGTGTCGCGGAAGTGTGTCAAGTTTGCGACGGCCGACGCGTGGTGTGACGCAATGGTGACAGTACCACATTGAGCATTGAGCCTTCTCCTCGCTAAATGGACACACAACATACCACACATGTATTATGTATTGTGATCTGTGTTTGTAACAAGACACTGATTGATAAATTGTTGACACATTCTCGAATTCTGCTACAGGTCTTTTACCATTATCGATTCTAATTCTATATAGTAAAACACGTAGCCTCAAGCTATTTTGTGTTTTCGCTTGAATAGCGGATTAGACACTAATTGATATTGTTAACACAAAACACTTCCTATCAATAAATAAATATATTTAATACTTGGTACAAATATATCAGCCTCAGGCCACTCATCTATCGCAACATAAATATCAAGATTTCCGAAAGCTAATAACATACATTGACAGTATCAAACTCAGACGTAATGACATCACACTTAAATATAAATGAGATTTGACTTCAACCTATTAATGGACTACTTAGCAAGGGTTTCTCCTTATAATTAAACAGACTTACTCTAATAACAAAGGTAGACTGTGTCAAACTCAGGTGTATTGACGTCACACGTAACACATTAATGGCCTCTCCTCTCTCCTTATAACTTAGAGCATACTGCACCACGTTGCTCCTGTGCGGATTGGTAACTTTAATGAGTGGGATGCTTACAAGTTTCCTTTTAACAAGTTGAGGCTGTAGTCATACGCCGAAGATCGGCCCGGCCCGGTGAGGTACAGGGCGCAGTCGTCGTCCGCCGGGGCCGTGAGCGGGGCGAGCGCGGCCGCGCATGCGCACGACAGCGCCACCACCAGCGCTCTGTAACCAAATAACAATTATTAACAATCTTTTTAATATATTTTTAGATCAATGACCTTGTTAGTAATAGGTTTTTACACCACATAACGAAATTTAGCATTGAGTTACAAATACTATAACACATTACACTTACTAACATTTAGGTATGTGTAACTCATTAATAAAATTTTGTTCGATTTGATAGAAAGATCAATTATGGAATAATACATCCATTAGGAATTCTAAACTGCATTTTTATACGTGGTAAAAGTAAAGCGCAATTACTGTAACCTTGTGGAAAAATATTTGATGGTAAGTGCCCCCTTGTGGTAAACGGTCACCGACACCCATGAAATATTAATACCAACTATAATATTAATGACTTCACAATAATTTTGACACTATAATTCATACGCAAAGCTCGACCACCAAGCAAAATGTGTGTTTGTAAGTACTATGTAAAGTTCGTTAACAGAATAACGGTAATTTGTGTGTTGCAGTCATTTTTTATTTAATAATAATCAGCAACTAATATTACAACATCAAGGCATATACACATGATATACACATATATATGGCACATATATATGGCACATTTCACAATAAAAAAAAAATTTAAACATTCACAAAAATCCAAAATCGTACAATTAAGATTCCCAATGCAGCGGGTAACACAGACATACACAAATATACATAAATCATATACTTTAAACAAACCGTTAGGTTAAATTGTGCCCTACTCTTTGGTGGCATAGTAGGACCTATACGGGCATAAACAAGTATATAAACTACATTTCAATTGCTTTAAATTACCTCTTACTTCTTCGAAAATTCTGATTTCAAAGTATCGTATTACGATAAAACAGGAAACGTTATGAATATTTATCGTATCAATTTACTCAAGAAACGGTCGAGTGCATCATGACATGACCCATGGCCGTATTGCGAGATAGGCGAATGGTAAGTATTTAATATTGTTTAAATACGGAAAGCATTCAATTATAAATGAATCATAGGAAAAATGGCTTCCTAATTACAGTGCTTAAGTTGTGACTGAAATACAATAAGATTTTTAAAGTGAAACGATATAGAAATTGTACCTACTTAGTCGATATAGAAATATCGACGTGCTCGCGAGAAATTTTGTGGGGCTAGAACAAACATTTTTATGAAACGGAAGTTGCTTAAAACGTTTTGTGAAACAGGAAGTTGTGTACTATTTTGTTATTTTAAACCTTCGGTACTGAAAGTAAAGAAGGATAGTGTTGTATACGGTGCAGTACGGTTGTGACGTGATTATAGTACAGTACCCCAGGATTGGGTACGAATCCAAACCCAAAGTCGAATCCCGTGGCAGAGTCGAAATCCATAGGTACAGGAGTTGCAGTTGCAGTCTGAGACGTAGTCAAAGTTAAAATAAAAAGATTACTGCTTTAAAGTAAATCGAAAAAAATATACAAAAAGTTTCACTTCGTATGTTTGTACACATATGTGTACATAAAAGAGACAGGTGAAGAATACATAACATTGAAATTATGACGCTACTCCGCCTGACTTTTTTACAATTGAAATATGAATTACGTCATTTAAGTTCAGTTTATAAAAAGATTTGTCAATACGTTTACTGAAAATTTAGCAGATTGTATCAGAGTAACGATGATCATCATCTTTAAAAATCATTACCTTTTGTCAAAAAAATATTTAAGATCAAACTGTTGTTAGCTTAAAAGTATATATATTTTTTAAACCAATTTAGCCAACACATTATTTTAAAGTTATTTGGATTTTTATTAAAAATCGATAATATAATAATTAAATTTTCATGTTTGATCACGTGATCGAAAACACGACGTTTGGCTGAATGACGTCACCTGCTTATTGTCAATGAAGTACGGTTGACATCAATGACCACAGAACAGGAACACTACACGCAATGACAGCATTGACAGCCTTAGTATGGTTATTTAAGCAGGTGACGTCATGACCTGTTTAAAATGGCGTATTAGCGTTTTGGCGGCTTTTCTCTTCATTTAAACTTTGATGGTGATTTTCATAGAAAATCGAGATATTTACAAAGAATTAAGCAAACTGCATAATGTAAGTATTATGTTATATTAAACAATTTGTGTTATTTGTCTAAAATCTGTCAAATACCCTATTACATGGTCACTAATAAACGCTTTATTAATTAACAACACAGAGCTGGTGGATACGTGGACAGATACTGGTGGAGTATGTCTAGGCCTCTTGAGTTATGAGAAGATACCCGTGCCCAGTAGTGAACCAATATTGGGTTGAGGCCAATTAAAAACAAGAATTCAAAAATAAGTAGAGTTTACAATTAGCGAGTTTTGCAGCGACGACTAGTTTGAAATTACACTTCTTATCATATTATGGTGTGTAGGTATTACAAGATTTACATTTTCGTGCCTAATTATAGTGTGTGCTATAAAACTCTTACTAAATATCCGTTTTATCAAAATTGGTAGTATGCGAGTCTGCTTAGATTGCCTAGTCTGATCTAATGACCGCGATGCAATCTTCGAGACCTAATTGGAAGTATAAAATTGCTATCAAATTTAATGTTCGTAAATTCGAAACACGATAACTTATTTGTCTATTTTCATATTTAAAAACTTTCACATGTGCTATTGATTGATTGAACGCTAGACCGTTAATATCGTTTTTTATATTAGGTACTAGACTAAACTAGAACTATTAAGATAATTAATGTGATTTTTATACTAAATTCAAGACTTGTTTAAATCTTGTCAGGGTCACTACACTTATTTCTGTAATTACTTCCTCTGATGTTTATATGGAATCAATTTAATTAAAATTAGTTGGGAGCAATTACGTATTCGTATTATGATTTATTTTGTAAGTAGACTTAGTTATTAACAAATGGCGTTTACTGTGATAATACAGTAAATACTACAGTAATAAACACTTAGGTATTTTCGTCGTTAGTGGTATTGTTATTATTTTAATAATTTTAAACTGCATTTGTTGCATCCTGACAATACATAACATATTTACAAATAGTTTATGCGGCTATAGTAGTAGATACCTACGTGGTGGCTAGCCAAGTAGCAAAATGAATGTCATACGTATTTGGAATCCAATGGCCACTAAGGAACGGAACGAATATACGCGGTAAAATATTCACACGTTATGATTAGATAATCTCCAGGCTCTGTCCGTTGTATTTTCTTTCTATTTTGAATAAGCTCTATGGAATTTAACTTATCAATTTATCTTAAATTAAATCCGTATCCGTTTGCATTGTAAATGTATATTACAACTTTATGAATCTTAAATTAATAATTACATTTCGAACACGGATTGTTTCTTAGTCAATTCATTTACTTATGTAAAAAATATATGTAATAGACATACCTACACTTCCAAATAAAAAAACTTAACATTTTGAAAATAAATATGAAATACAAAATAACAATTAAGTAATGAACCTTAACAATTTTACACCATTAAGTATCTTGCTTCAAATTCCTAGGACCGCCTTTCGCACGAACGCATCCATTCTGCGTGAGCTAAAAATCAAGACTCGACTCTCCGCTCTCTGTCTACGCAGAATACTCGAGTTTGTCGGACACATCGCCAGAAAAGACGGCCAGAACCAGAGCAACTTATGGTTACTGGCAAAGTTGACGGCAAACGACCAAGATGCCGCAGTCCAATTAGGTGGACTGATCGAATTCGCTCCAGTCTGGACACCAACCTTAGGGGATCACGACTCTCAGTATTGAGGAAAACGACGCAAGGAGGAGGATGTAGTATTTACCTAATGAGAAATAATAATGGCTACTTACCACAGGATAAAAAAACCGGATATAATTATGTTTATTTACAGTATGAATTCCTACTCCATGCGAATTTATTTATATTCGTGCTCAACAGGTTTTTATTTCCTTCCTAACTTGTCAATCACAATCACCGCCTGTATTTCTTCAGCCATACAACTTCACTGCGATAGAGCTTACTGACCATACGAGTCTTTATCGCTCCATTCGTTTAGAACCAATGAAGCTTTCCTGAATGCTCAGATTTCTTCCACTTTACTTTCTCTTACTTACTTAAATAAATATAAAATATCGACGTGTACCTTAATTTAAGCATCGCTACTCATCTTGTTTTTATAGATTAGGTAGTGTTAAATGTGGCAATCATGAAGTTGCTTTTTAATTGTAATAAAATTACGAGTTTAATTTACCTATTACGTACTTTTCTCAATACTGATACATAAAGAAATTCGGTGGAATATCGAAACCGGTAAACGTAGTGGTCATAGAGCCGCGACTGTAGACACAATATATGTATTTATGCAATAAAATATGAATGTTGTGTCTAAAACAACGTAATTATGGATTTTGATAATTAGAGAAATGACTACTGCTACTATTTTTTTTAAGATTTAGGTATTTATAAAATTGTTGTTGCGGTATTATATTTCAATGATATTAACCGAAGACGACTGTCGTCCATTGATCGTCGCGTCGCCGGTAAAGGGCAGTCGTTGAACTAGTCTATACCAATCTAAAACGGTATAACTTTCACTTGGAGCTCCCTGGCCGTGAGGCAGGAACCTATCAGGTTGAATACACATCTTGTTATGCCCGCCATTCACCACTTACTTACGTACGCCGCTTGAATTCGTGTTTTATGGATTATTTACCTAATAATACGAAGTTGCACGTTTTAAAATTACAACCTAGGACTAACTTAATGATTGGATCGAGGCTCTATTTATAACGAGAGTGTTTGTGAGCTAACTATACATCTCTGAAAACAGTATGGATGGAGTATGAACTCTTTAATTATTTTGGGTTAATCAGGTTATGTTATTTCTGAGTTTAGTGGTCGATATAAATGTGGTTTTATTTGGCTATAATCTGTGCCTTATTTAATTTTCTGTTCTTATTTATTTATATTTAAAGGAAAACCGCGACAAAATACGATGATAATTATTTGAAAGATGGTAAATACGCATCGTATGCGGTTATCGGTTGAATACGTGACATTTAATGGCTATTTAATAAAATTTAACATAAGCATGTATCCTTAGTCTCAAAGAAGTCGTGCGCATACCGAAATTCAGGTAAAATGATACATCATGTGACATTTAATAATTTACCAGGCGGTAAGACCACAAGGGTAACAAATTAAATTGTTTTGTAATATATTTATTTTCTAAAGGCTAACAAGTACTTACCTACTTATAGGCCAACATTTCACATTTAGTAAATGCGTTAAATGAGTAATCAAAATGTGTCTAACTCCAAAGTAAATGCCATAATGATATCACACCTTTTATCAATAACCTATGATATGTGCTTCAAACCGCTCTATGACTTAGTAACATTATCTTGAGACTATCGATTGATGATTCCTTAAAATATTTTACAATTAACACTGAGTACCCTTAAAAAATTCGGTTTGCCGTTAAGCAGTTGGATATTGAAGTAATATAATTGTTTGTTCCAACTGTTACTGTTTAGTTTTATTTTAGTCCATTTAATTATGTAATTTGTTGCACAAGATTTTTGACGCGATAACGTCTTATAAATTGATGGGCAGCGCGCACGAAAGAGTTTCCCGTTCTGTCCCCCATTATTTATAACAAATGTTAAATAAGCGACAACGTGTTTTCATCCATGTTTCTTTATGATGTTGTCACGTAAAACTATCGTCTGTAAACCGACTTTACAGACAGCTTTACTTTACTTTTGGGCATTTCAATCCATCATTTGCTTGTACGAATAAAGAGCTATTGCCCATGAAGTAATATGGAAAACCTTTTTTATTTTTGTTTCTCAATGGACGTCGATTACACTTACAAAACGACCTCGCCTCAATAAATGTCATCGCCTAGAATTTAGATTTTTATCCTTTCACTGCAGGTCTCACTTCGGATATATTCTAGTCGACGCTGATGGGACATCTATATTTCTGCCGGGTTATTACTATCATATAAACTAGGTTAATATATTCGATTGCAGAAGTTTAATTTATTTTCTATTGGTAGAAATATAAGCACGTGAACACGCAAAATGCACGTGATCACTTGAGAAATTTTGACAACTAGGCGTAATAATAGTTTTTGTGCAAGCTATCTTCTTCAGCATGTACTGCGTCCAGCTACACAACGGTTGAGGCAATGGTATCAGGACCTTTTTACTCGAGGACGTTGTGCTCTATAGTATAGAGCATAGAATCTATAGTAGGGTGATTTATCTGTTTTTTTCAGTAATTATAAGTTAATGCAATCAAAATGACGTGACTACATCCCACCTGATGGTACTTAAGTGGTAATGTAGACTTAGGTGGTAAAGCGCACTAACTTAGTAAATCTTATCTTATTTATTACCTTTCAGATTTAACCAAGAACTGTTCAGCTAGTAGGTATGTTAGTCAATTATGGTGTGGGTATCCAACTTCTGTCTTAGTACATATAATTGTCCTTGTGCGGCGATGACCACTTATTACCATTGCTGTCTCTAAAACTTTGACCGTAAGAGTAGTAAAATCCATCGTACATTGCAGCAGTACCTGTCTACGAACATTTTGGATATCGGTGCCACTTTCATTAGTCTCAAACGATATCTGCAGTAGTTCACTCGGTAATGTAACAAATTTCACGTTTATGTAAGCCTATCGCTAATTGGCATGGTCGTGCCCCTCACAGCGAACATCGACGGCCCATCACTATTGCGTTAACGGCTTGGCCCCCGTCACTGTCAGGGCTGCTAAACACCCCGTTTGCGTTGTTTATACTAACTTATAATGGAGATTTTTTAGTTATATTTTTATAAATAACGGAACTTGACACAATGATGTTATATACCCTATAGCCTTCCTCGATAAATGGACTATTCGATACAACAAAAATTTACAATTCGAACCAGTAGTTCCTGAGATTATTAGTCCGTTCAAATATACAAACTCTTCAGCTTTATAATATTAGTAGATATTATATACATAGGATTATAAGAACTGGAGGGACTGTATATATTATGTGGAAAATGAAAGTATCAATTCTTCTCACTAGGTCACAAACATGGGTCACATTACCCACAGCGATGTGAATTCCACACTTGCAACCAACCAACCAATCACGCGCACATAAATAAATTAAAACAAGAGAAAGTAATTAATTATGAACAACAAAAATTTGGTGACGTGTCAGTAACGTACGAGTATCATGTTATTCAAATATCTTGCTTGTTTCAAACCGCTAGCCCTAATACGGGTCAAGTAGGGCAGTAGCGTAACCAATGAATTTGATTACATCTAAATTGCAAAATTTCGCCACGGCTCTCAAAGTACTATTCTTCGTTACATACGCAACGTACCTATACGTAAGAAAGGAAAACAATAACAAAAACAATATAATTATAGTATCATACATCTCACAAGCCATATTGCTTTCGATTAAGCACATAATACGTAACTAATTTAACGATTTAAGTCACTAGGCCATAAGTAACAAATGGCTAATGTGAGGCCCCTATGTATCTGACATAACATCCTAAGCATAAACCACATGTATGCAAATAAATATTTCATTTATTCATTCAATATATGAAAAAGTTCAAACATGTAAACGGGTACGGTAGAATTCATAATTCATGTTGAGTATTTTATCGACTTTTTGATGAATATTGTTCCAGACTTTAATAATTATGTCTCTATTGAGCAAGGAGACCTGACTTTCGTCAGAGCTTTAAGTCGTCTAGGTTGTCTATAAGACCAATCTTACAGACAGAATTTATTTTTGACGGTCTCAAGTCAAGGGCAAAATATGTAAATATGTTTACCTCAGCAAAGAATGAGTTGAAGATGGGTTGAAGTGTTGAAGTGCACATTCTGTGAAGCGCTCGTTGTACGTCAGGTGCACATTTTGAGAAGTGCGCATTCTGCGTCAAACCCGTTTCATTTTGCAATAACACACAGTAGCTAGCTTCACATAAAATTTCAAGGGTAAGGGCTATTAAAACGGTATGGGTACGGATTGCGCGAACTTCTCTTAACCTGATTTATTTAATGAATCTTTACGATACGTGCATTACTCAATGTAGCCAACCTAGTTAGCATTCAAGTAATTTTGTTTTTACTTAAAAATATTATGTAAGAATATTTACAAAGTAGCCATTGCACACACTGCATAATGCATAAGATGACCTCATGACCTCATGTATGTGCTAGTGGGAAATATATTTATTTTTATTTTTATTCCAAATGGATAAAATTTTAAGAAGTCTTGATCTTTTAGCCAACTTGATAGTGTACATGGTAGTCAGTTAAATATTTGCAATCGGGGCAGATACTGATGTTATGATAATAGTGTTCGTTCTCGAGTTATACATGTATTTGTTTCGCTATACCACCCAATACACCGGGAATCCTAGTAAGAGGTAAAATAAAATTTCATATTAAACAATTTCATTCATTCATTTGGCCCTAGATAAAATGTATTTTCTATTACAATGAGACAATAATTTAATACCGAAAATAATGAAATAATTTAATATAATATAATAGACAGATAGATAACTATTTATATAAACGTAAACGCATTTAACCATGCCCGATCAGGAAATACCAACCACCAACACCAGCATACCAACATACATACAAACATACCGTTTACAAGTGGCACTGATAAAAAATATTTGGGTGAACGTTTAAACTGTGTCTTTTCATTAATTCAATATTCGAGGTTAGTTAAATTTAAGCAAATCACGAATATAATATAATAAAATTTTCGTAATCTGATAACCTTAAACATAAGACCATAACTTCTGTAATACGTTGGAATTTCTCGATAAACATTTTGATCTAATCAATAATTACACAATACACGGAGCCACAAACGAATAAACCCATAAAACGAATTTAAATGTACGCATAACGTAAACAAAATTATGTAAGACTTTCGATTAGGATGTCTTTATTAATGTTAATATACAGCCTTAATTGTATTTCATTATTACCACGTGACTTGGAAAAGGAGGTGGTTATCTCTGTTGTATATTTCGTCTCATAATTTATGTTAAGTTTCATTATCTAATAGGATAATAAAATCACAGATTTAAAAGTGAGTAGAACAAATAGCTTGATTAATACACATAAATGCATACTTTTTTATATTAATTGCCGACAAAATAGCAGATGAACCACCTGATGGTAAGTGGTCACCGTCGCCATGGATATCAGTCGCATCACCGATGCGTGCGGCGATTAGAAGGAAGAGAAAAGAAAGAAATATTAAAAAAAATATTCGCTTATTAAAAAAAGGATGGATATTTGCATTCATTCTATAATTCTATACATGAATTCGTAACGGTCATTCACTGGCCGTTTTTTGTTGACTAACGTAAAAGCTGGCCTAACGGAGTAAACGACTAGTTTTGTATTAATGGTGTGATCGGAATTATTATGCGTCGACGCGACCCGCCGGTTTTACCGCGCCTTTCGGCGGTTTTGACTAGTTTGAGATGACCGATATTTATTTGCAGTTTTTCAAAGTAAATACATTTTTGGGATTTAATATTCCGACTACCAAATTCCTTTGAGATTAAATACGTATTTTGTTCAATGAATTGACGGTCGGTTAAATTTTTTTTTAATAACTTTAAATCAAGATTTTTTTTATTTACCGGTTAAAATTGACGTATATAAGAACATTTTTAATGATTTTATCGTGACGAATTTTGATTATTTATTCTTTTTTATGGTATTAAGGTAGTAAACGAGCATGCAGCACCACCCTCCCGCTGCCGCCCATGAAAAATATGACCGACCTAGACTCAAATAGGGACTAGAATAGTAAGTCCTGTTAGGAGACGGTGTTAGAACATTAATTGATTAGCTTGTCAGCAAGTATGAGTACTGGGACAGAGGCTGTTAGTGATAGTTAGTCCTGTTAGTTTTTGTTAGTAATATTCCAGTTAGTACTTGTTAGTAAGAGTCTCGTTCTAATTCGGTCACAGATGCATTGCTACCCTTGAGAACTGAGATGGTCGCCTTTAAAAAGGTGTAGCCGGCACCACATTCTTTCTAAACTTACAACATTCTTTAACGTATCGTTACTTTATCATCATTACGCATTAAATTGAAATAGATTAAAGTACAAAGTAGCATTTAGAGGATAATGAAAGTGAATTAACTTTTCGTGAGTTGTTAAGTTCACCAGGCGAACGTAGTCACGACTGGGTATCGTATTCTTACGAGAAGATTGGATACTTCCTGTCACCTAAATTGAGCGGCGATAGCCGAGAGGTAATGAACGTTGGTCTCCCAAAACGAAAGGCCCGTTTTCAAACCCCTGCACTGAAAAATGCACCTGAAAAGTTTTGGTGTAAACTAACTTCAAGAAAATTGATTTCATTTCAATAGCGTACTCTAGCAATAATAGTCCCCCAACGGGACCTCTTTTCCCAGAAGTTTGGTGAAACGAACTGACTAGAAGATGGACACAATTTGCATACACATATATTAATAATTTCAGATTTTAGTGTGGTTTTAAAACTTCTAACGCACTTTTATAGCAGGACGTCAATCTGATAAAATGTGTTTATTTTCAGACAGTATGTAATTTAATAAGCACATGAAACGTATTTTTACTTTTTTAGACCCTAAAGCTTCGTAATTCAAGCATTAATTTGAACATTTATGTTAAAAGCATTGCGCAGGGAATGATTAACACGAATGACATAAACAAATCTACTCTTAAAGGTTACTTGATAATTTAACGTAATGGTTTTGAAGCGATGTTCTAATGTGTTTACACGGTATAACTAGCAGCAAGCAGCTAGTGTAACAATTCACCTCTTTTCGATACAATCAAAACTTGAGAATTCTTATCTTAAGACACTGTAAGTTTTTAAAACAGGTCCACTGGAAGTTACCATTAAGTACCATTACGTAGTAAGGGATAATTAAGCGAAAAAAATATTTTCTGATTTTTTGTTCTGAAGTTTGAAGAATCCATACCAATATTATAAATGTTAAAGTAACTCTGTCTGTCTGTCGCGTTTTCACGCATAATCCGCTGAACCGATTAAGATAAATTTGTTTTGGATATAGTTTGAGGCTCCGGAAAGGATATAGGATAAGTTTTATACCAGAAATCATCCTTTGAGGGGGTAAAAATGAGGTGGAAGTTGGCATGGCGAGTCAATCATTTAAGCGATTTAAACGTATTACTATCAATGAAAAAATATTTTTTGGAATGAATTTTGAATGTACGTAAAGTTTTAAGCAATTTTAGAATCCGGGCTCCCCAAAGATATGTCCATAATATCTTTTCGTTTAGTGAAGTTTCTGTATGAGACATTCGAACATCCGATCTATAATTATAACACAATGGCATGTCAAAATGATTACAATAATTGAGCGCTACGACCTGTAGCAAGTGCGTAGCTGCTACGCGCTTGTATTAGACATCAACGAGTTTAAATTGGGTATTGAGGTTAAAAATAGTACCTAATTTATTATTTAAACAATAATTAACCACGATATCGTTTTTAAATTAAACCATAAATATGAACTTATTCATAGTTGAAGGAATTTTAATTTCATTTATTATAAATTAATTAAGTGATGAATCAGAATATAATAATTTCTTTCGTCAAAAAAAATATTTGAAAATACAAAATTGAACTCACCTCGCAATCATATTTTTGAACGTCCTCAACTTCACTGATAGTACCAGACCACTAGATCACTACACAATATTAGCACTCGAGCGGCTTAGTGGGTAGCTTCAGTTCTCATTATTTGTCGAAATTTTATTGTTTATTGTTTGGTGGTAGTTGCGCGTGCTCACAATGCAGCGCCGACGAGGTTACTGCGGCGGTCGTCGCCGTCGCCGCCAGACGAAGCCTCAATGAAAGTAAGCACGTGACACCCCGACCACTGTAAGCTCTAAGATGCTTCAGCAATAATTCAGATAGAAACGGTTGGAAGCCAACGCTTAAAGGCGATTGTTACGCAACAGTCTAGGCTGCAGTGATGATTTCAACGTTACCAGTACGATTGTGCTTGAAATACGTACTTCAGATAGCCATTTTGTGTACGCGTTTACGATAGTCGAATATTACTCAAATACAAATGAAAAAAATGTTAAAACTGTAGGTATTAAATATAGATAGTTGGATAACGGCAATAACCTTAAATTTTGGAACAAAACGGTTTATTTCAGATAAATTCACAAAATATAAGCGAACTACATATAAATTACAACTGTTTACATCTCGTAAAGATTTATTTTTACTGAGTATACGTAGAATATACATAGAGTATACATAGATTACACATAGAAGAGGATACATAGTTGTAGATATGACCTCAATCACTGAAGTGCTTTAGACGTTACACGATACCTTAACATTATCCTACTATCTACAAAAAATCTGGTTGTATAATTGCTCAAAGACAATACTCAATTTCATAACGTCAATATTCCATTCGGCAAGAACCATGGAATGGAATAACACCATGGAAAATGAAGAACGTTGACACCATGAATCGCTGATATTGTGAACGGGTCAAATAATTATCGTGCATTGTAACATTTACCCACGTCTGGTCTCCTCGTCGGCGATGAAATGACGACAGTTAAGTGGTTTAGAAATTAACTCAATATATTCCATAACGCTGATTTTTAAAATTGTTGCCTATGTATTTGATTTAGAAGTAATTGTCATAGGTATATTGTAGTAAGCTTGGTTTTGTTTTTTAGTTTAGTTTTGTTTAGTTGTTTTTTTTTATATTTCAATCGGTTCACAAAAGATTTATATGACATTTAAAGAACCCCGTCTTAACATAATAAAGATATTATTTTAGAGTGTCGGTTCTAAAAGAGGTTTCTCGAAGCGAAGCAAAGGCTGTTACTCGTTTCTAACGTGTACTCGTACAGTAGTATAAAACGTTAGAGCTGCGTGCATAATTCAAACTTGAATAACCCGTGTGGGACACTGATATCGCTAGGCTATCACTGCTTTAAGTTATTGTTGGAAATAAAAATAAATATTATTATTTTTAATTTAATATGTCTTTAACATCCAATCAGTCTTTAGCTATTCATTGCAAAATATAGGCCATGTCGTGTAATAATAGTTACTAATATTTTCGAAAGGGTTACCTTAGCTCCGAAATGTATCCGCGCAGGGTCCATTGGTTGCTAAGTTATTTTTAGCTGTTGAACTTGTGCCGCGGTCCGTTCTAATGAATTAATTAGTCTGAATATACAACTTTAATCATTAATTATCAGAAGAAAGTATATAAGAAGCGTCGCACGAGGGATATCACTTTTCCTTTTATCACTTCTCTCGATTTGTGAGCGGGTTGTAAACAACAAGCAGTGAAAGGTTAAAATACACTTTAATGTGTGTTTTGTAGAGAAACACTTAAGGAACCTCAATAAAAATTGCATGCTTCTAGGTCGGCAGGGCAGGTTCAGGAGTGCGTTGCTTTGATGGCTTTTTCTTGCGTCGTGTTCTTCATTACTGAAGGTCGTGTCCAGAATGAAAGTCCTTCAAAGTTCTTATCACTCGCCTCCATTCTCCTCTGTCTTCGGCTTTCTTTAAGGCAGATGTTACCGAGAGACCAGTTAGTGCGGTCACTTGGTCACTCCAACGGCTAGGTGATCGGCCGCGGGGTCGTTTCCCTTCAACTTTGCCTACCACCATCAACTTGTCTAGATCGTCTGGTTGACGGCGGGCAATGTGATGGCATTTGATTCTAAATACCTACAACTCATCGCGGACATTGTTCATTTAATTATAATAAATATTAAATTATTGTGTTCATTTTCTCGATTAACAAATTTATAATAAATATATTTTATAGTAAAAGGCGAAGTAGTGCCTAAACGTTATAAATACAAGGAAGGAAAAATAAATCTATACAAATAAATAAAATTGAAGTGTCTGTTTGGAATATTAAAATAACCGCGACGAAATCGCGGGCACAGCTAGTTTTTCAATAAGACGCCCGTTTTACGAATATGAAGGTAGGTACATTCTCACAGCAAGTGAGATACTTGTTCGAACTGTGGCGTAACATTCGGGGCTATAAACTCATCCTTTGATAATTCACTACTTAAGTGTCTGCGTGGAGATTTCTCTGTTATGCAGCATAGCCGTACATCTCGACATGCCTTTCACGAGCGGATCACGTGCCAAAGCCCTCTCTAATCTCAGTTTATTGGATATACAATAACTTTGCATAATTTGTCAACATATTTATACATAAAATGGAACTATAACCGATCGGTGTCTGTATTTTTTTGTCTATAGCCGACAAATCGAGCAGATGAGCAATTCGATGGTAAATTGTCAACACCAATGGCAACACCACAGGCATCGTTGCCTGTCAAGAAAGGAAGAAGAGGAAAGAAAAAAACTTTTACGCCCCCAGTCGGAACACGACAAAACGTTAGGGGGCTGACTCAAGCAAGGGTGGGGTTGCTAGCCGGGTTCAAAACCATAACATAACCAACCTGCCTGCGAAACGAGGGGTGCCGGGTTCGATTTCGGCCGGGGCAGATGTTTATGTGTCAGATAAATGTTTGTTCTCGGGTCATGGGTGTTCGTGATATGTGAGTTGTGTTGTCTATGCCACCCGCGACACAGGGAATCCTAGTGCGGGGGTATGAGTGTGTTAACGTTTTTCATAGGCATAATTAAGTGGCACATATTTGATAGCTTCTCGATATTCGATAGGAATTTGGACATTCATTTTGGACAGTGTGCGCGGGAATCACATAATTAATAAATAAATTTGATGACAGCAGCGCCACTTACGGAGTCCAATTGTGAATCTAAACCATTCTCGGATCTACCTGAAGACACACAAAAAATTTCAACCAAATCGGTATAGCTGTTTGGCAAAACTTGTTCTTTACGTTTACAAATTTTAAATATTTTCCCGTTTTTGCAACATTTTTCATTGATGCTCCGTTCCTATTAATCGTAGCGTGATGTTATATAGCCTATAGCGTCCTCGATGAATGGACTATCCAATACAAAAAGAATTTTTCAATTCGAACCAGGAATTCTTGAGATTAACCCGTTTAACCAAACAAACATACTAATCAGATTTATAATATTCGTATAGTTAACTAAATGCCATTCACACATTACCTAAACACTTACAAAGCAAAATGAATTACGGTCTAACTAAAGTGAAGCTAGATAAATCTGTACTTTATATAATTGCTAATTGACAGTATATTTTAAAGTTATAGGTGCTTACATAATATAATTGATAATTGATTTTATATAACCTGCATTTGATAATTTATTATTAGAATATTTGATTTGACATTTTTTCTAGTAGGAAAGTAATGTAAAGCAAAGCCAGCCTTCATAAAATGGAATGATGTAAAATAATTAAATAATATGTAAGTATGTATTATTAGGTGATAAAATACTTTACTGTTAATACTGAGGTATGGATGGATTTCATGGAACTATGAATAATTGAATAGTATTATGTGACTAGGCGATTCAAAGAAGCCGTATTGACCTTGTAATGCCATTATGAAACAGTGGACTAAGAGTACATACATACATTAAGACAAATGAGCACAAACCCTATATATGTCTAATCACCCAGTCATTGCTATTTCGATTATAGTGGTATTATAGTGCAAGAATTTACAGCCTTTGATGACAGCAAAAAGTCGAAATAGTTTAGTTACAACTATGTCCACCTAAAATCGGCTTATCACTTGAGCGATAGACATCCTATGGAACTGGTATCAAGAGCCGCCAGTCTAGTCTCTATCTTTCTTAACATTTATCGGTCCTTCGAACTAGGAGGCTAGTCAACTGTCATGTCAGCCGGCTATTTCTGTGAGCCTAAATTATTTTGTAACCCTTGTTGGTACACAGATTTTGTAATTGGATCACTCCGATAAATACCAAGCCTAGCTTCCTCCGTATTACGTTGCGTGACTTTCAATTTGTGTATAAAGTCAAATGGTAAGGCACCACGCCGCCGCATCGCATGTCGTCAGCGTCACTGGCACACTTCGACATCGATGCAATTTAACGACGACAAGCACAGGAGAATTAGTTTTTAAAAGCTTTTATTTAACTTCAATTTTTTTTCATTATTTTTTTTTCAGGTCAAATCTTGTACCCTGACTTAGAAACAGTTCCTCTTACACTGTGGACCTGACATTTTGGCTTGAGTACCGATGACAATGCAATTTTTGACAAACATGACCGGATACTGCGCTCAAGACGGGTTCCAGATAAGGGAAGAAGGGAAGTACTTGGTGCTCAGGATACTGATTCAATTTATTGCTGTGCATTTATAATTCCCTTAGCAATAAACGAAGGAGAGTTTTGGATTCTAGATGGAGTTGTTGGAAATCTAATCATTTATTTAAGGAAATTATGTATACAACGATTTAAATCTTATAGCATAGAAAACATACAAATGGATCATATTGATTAATGAATTAATCAGATAGGTATAGTTGGATTTGTATCTTAACATCTTGAATTTAAATGAAATATATACCTGTAAGTACATAACTCCATTTATCTATGGACAGGAAACTCGTAACCACTCCTCAGTCTGCTTAATTACAATTTGCGGAGATATTCCTGTGAAGTCTAATGACTTCACAGAAATACTATGGTAATAAAATACTTGAATTATAGGAATCAATTTTAAAATTTGGGCCATGTTCGAACAAATTACCTTACGTAACTATATATAAATTACATCTATACATAAACATTATTTAAATATTGTATTTGCGGGTCGCCATAACATGAATAAAAATGAAAGATCCACGTGTCTGTACATCGTAGGTATATAATTATTTTTGCAAAAGAAAACGAGAAAAAGTATTTATTTATTTATTTTTTACACTTCATTGTACCTACACCATAATTATAAATAGGAAAATCTAGTGCATTATTATATTCTGATAACTAATAATGTTGCGCAAGTGTAGATAATAAAAATTCTGCAAATGAATGCACAAAGGGACAATCTATTTCTCTACGAAACAATAGGTGTTATAAAAACCATTACTCCTATTCATTCATTATGGTACTGTCGTACCAAATTAACGTAATTACTAGATACAAATTGATTCAATTGTTTTCTTCTTCTTATTTTTGCTTATTAAAATATACATTATTTATTATAAAAAATTATGAAAGAACATTATGAATTATTTTCCTGTATCATTATTTTGCAATTTATTTTTGGGTACAATTTATGATAGGTATAATTGGAAAATAAAGTTGAAGTGAGTTTAATAGTGTCTCTCACTTGATATAATATGTACCTATTACATGTCATACTTTCAAATTTTTTTTTGTAATTAAAGTTATAGGTACGCCCATTATTTGATTACCTAATTACTTGTTTATATGCAAAATGTACAATGAATTCTCTTCTGAAGTATCAACGGAACGCTATAACTTGTTTCTTTTGTAGTAACCATCTAGACAGTGGACCACCTAGACAGCGAAAACGCAGACGGTTTTCGCAGGCCCTTCCGATATTAAAGCCCTTTAGGACATTCTATCTTGTAATAGACAGACAAACGAGAGATAGACAGGCTCTAAAAATATACACATTAAGCTTTCGATATTAGATTAGCTTACAGGTTTACACGGCAGGTGTACGATACGATACGAAGCCGAATAAAGATCTCGGGAAAAGTAGGCCAATTGCAGCTGTGACATTATAAATGAAAACATTGCTTCGGTTGTGAATGTGGACCGCATTCATAGTCTATATCTTGAGATTAATTCAAGGCAAATATAGCAACTCAAACCGGACGAACTGCACGCATGGTCGCGTATTAATTTCTTAATCGGAAATTTCGATTGAGCGACAACAGCCGACCTCTGCAGTGTCGGACGATTGAGGTAATTAAACATTTGTCACTCACATCCTTGCACGTGCATTTCTCATTGGATGTCCATTTAAATCCTTTATGATTATGATGATGATTATGTCTGAAACACTGGCTAGGAAATAAAAATATATTTACTCATGGTAGAAAATCCAGTCTCCGGAAATGTCACCTGGAACCCTGCTTCATAATAGCGAAAGCGGGTGTAGTTTCTAAATAACTCTCGTTTAAAAGAAGTATTAATACCGTCAGGTATTAATGAAAAAACGACATTCTTGCCTGATGCATATCGCATTTGGGGATCTTTCGTATTATTTATTTATTTATTTATACTGCAATGTGGTGACGTATAGTCTAGGCCTCCTCAGGTATGAGGAGAGACACGTGCTCAGTAATGGGCCATTAATGGGTTGAAGCCAAAACCTCACCTTCGCAAAAGAAAAAAGTAAATACTCGTACATACCTACACCTTGACTTACAAAATAACACATTAAAACTCATTATGAAACAGAACTAATACTCCAAGGTTCTCATGGCAAGTTAATGGCTATAACTGGGTCAAAAATCTTTCTGACACGTACTAATAGTTTAATGTGACAGATTATAAAGTAAGTGATAAGATTAATATCAAACATTCGGCAATTGTATACTTAAAATGATAAATGTATACGATCAAGGCCTAAGGCGTTGACGTTTAACTTTCTTTTTAAGGATCTGGGCCATTTTTTATGTTTTGTTTTCAAAATAGCACCACAATATTTATTATCCTAAAAGGATGCGTGTGTTTTGATTGTTGTACTGGAGATATAGTTAATCTGTGCTTTTACCTACTGGTACTTGGTCGGCAACACCAAGCTTCATTAAATGCATAACTAGCTTCATTAAATTTCGCCGAAACGCTGAGTTATATTTAAAATTATACTTCATTTATCAAAGTTTATTAAAGATTTCTACTGAGTCGCTGTCGAAAACCATTGTTCTATGTAGGTAAGTATCTAAATCATTTTCTAGGAGCGTTACGTCAGACCATCATTAAGCAAATAAGAATATCTCGTAGATAGTCTTTGAAAACAATGGGTCACCGCTGAGTTATTTGCATGATTTGACTTAATGCGGCGAAAGATGAAAGTGACTTAACGTGATAAAAATATGTCTCTCTCTAAAAAAATATACTCATCACGAAATGTGAATGACCGCCATAAATCTTTATATAATCGCTGGTGTCTGTTTGTTTTCGTGTAATTTTGAATACCTACTTAATTTAATCGATTGGGTTCATAATTATTTATATATTATGTATAGGTAGATTTATTTATATTCGCAAGGTAATTTTTATAGCATTGCTAGATTTTCTAGTGAGGGATACGATAGGTGGAGTTTTAGGAAAGATAATGCTGAAATGTTTAATGCTATAAAAAATTATTATCATTAAAATCTAAATAGCCTCGTCTAGCCGCTTACGTAAATCTTTATAACGTAACAAAAGTCACGCCCAACTATTTTTTAATATGAAATTACGGCGGAGCTACTGCCGCAATAACATTGGCACTCTCATTGTTAATAATAACATATTTTATCTATAGAACACCACGAGAATCATTTTACATGTTGAATTATTCAGCATCTTCAACTCAACATATTACTATTAATTGGTAGGGCCATCAGGATATTTAATTTAATTATTCTTCTTCTAAGACCTAAAATCAGGTTTATTTACAAAGGGCGGACTTAATGCCTGGTGGAATTCTCTACCAGTCAACTCATGGTGAAAGTGAGAAATTGTGTCAAGTTGAAATAATTAAATTATACGAAAAGATATTATTTAGAGATATATGTGTGGATACAAACAGTTGATAGTCAACAAATCTCTCCTACTCATGTGCAGGTACGTAATTAACTTTTAATTTTAAAAACGACGACCCGTATGGCGCAATGGTTACCATGCCGGACCGTCCTGACCGTCCGACCATCCTGGGTTTGATTCCCTGCGAGTCGGAAATTTGAATGATGAGTTTAAATTTCTGTTCTCGGCCTGGGTGTGTGTCCTTGTCTTTGTGTGTTGCCCATGCCACCCACGACACAGGGAATCCTAGTGTGGGGCTATGAGTGTGATGCGTTTTTTATTTATTCATAGTGCGGGAGCTAGTTAGTGCACTTGATTTTTATTGTGAAAAGTTCGTCAAATAAATTTTCATTTTCATAATCGAATATTAATTGAATATTGAACTGAATGCCTTAATTGAAGTGATAATAAAAAAAATAGTCTTGAGAGGAAAGAAAGAAAAATTACACAATATTTATTTTTTTATGATGCGATCATCGGACGTCATCATCATCACAACCCATAACTGTCCTACTGCTGGGCACGGGTCTCCTGTTACAATGTACAGGCCATAGTCCACCACGCTGGCCAAGTGCAGATTGGCGGACTTCATACACCTTTGAGAACATTATGGAGAACTCTCAGGTGTGCAGGTTTCCTCACAATATTTTCCTTCACCGAAGCAAGTGATAATTAAATTCTAATACGCACATAATTTTTGAAAACTAGAGGTGCGTGCTGGGGTTTGAACCCGGGCCCCCCGGTTCGGGAGTTCAACGTTAAACAACTCGGCGGCTATCACTGCTTTTCATCAGACGTACCTAAAGCACCATAATAAATTAGCGTGATATGAAATATTTTGTACACAATTATTAGCTAGTAATATTGCGAATCCCCGCTTCCTGTTCGGTCGGCAATGTGACGGTGTGTGACGTGGACGATGTTTTGGTGTTACTGATTACATGGGTGACGGTTACCACCTACCATCAGGCGACTTATCTCCTTGTATATCGACTAGTTATTATACGACCTGCCTACATAAGAATGAGCTACGCCCACGACGCTTTTCTTCAAAATTAATTGCCCAATTTCGTATTACACTAATTACTTACACGTACGTTATGTATGACTTTGACCTACAACGGAACGGTTATTATGAGTGACGAAACCACGCATTGAATTTACTTAGTTTGAAGTTTAGAAATTTTATTTTATTAGTGAACTACATTGACTAATTATAATAAGTCAATGGTGAACTAAACCATTTTCAGTTATTTTATCTATCGTTATTGTTATCTATTTGGAAAACTAATAGCTACTTAGTATGTAAAACATACAGTTAAATGAATGTAATAGGAAATAAAAGCCAACTACAAGCCTTGATGCTTAACAATACGTATAATTCGTAAACCGATATTCTCAAGGTTTAGGGCCAGTTTCACCGGTTCCGGATAAAGTTCCGGATATCCCTAGGAATTTATCTGCCACTTAACAGTTGACGGAGCGGCAACGTCGCTTTTTGCGTTTCGTTACTACTACGTAAATTATTGTCATTTGAAAATTATTTTGAAAACTTAATTAATAAAATACTTTTTGTTCAAAATAATCCAATTCGACTTTTTTAGTATTTTCCAGTATAATTTTATCATTATAGAACGAAAATAAGTAGTAGAATTTATAATAATATGATGTACTACAGTTCAAATTCCAAATGTCTTATAGAAACGCCACTTGAAACATTTTTTATCCGTCAGATAACGCCTAACAGCCACTTGAACTGGCAGATAGCTTAACCAACACTTTTCTCTGTCAGATTACCTGAGAAGCCAAAAAATGTAGTTTATCTGGGAGTTGAGTTCCTAGGGCTATCCGGAACTTTATCCGTAACTGGTGAAACGGGCCCTTAGTGACCGAAAAATTAATAAATATATAAGCGCTTACATTAATACCCCCTTACTATGACAACACAAATAAAGTCATCACTAACTCCTATGACCCGAGAACAAACATTTATCTGTCACATAAACATCTGCCGGGAATCGAACCCGGAACCCCTCGTATACCTGCTAGCTAAAAAATGTGTAAGTTAGCTAAGGACAAGTTTATTTTTACATAAGTTCTCACTTATCCAACGGACATAGTCTTAAAATATTATTAAAAGTGTACAAGTATACTAACAAAAATACTAATACATATTAAAGATTCAAAACATTCCCACCTACGCCTTTGAGGAAACGGTTCTTAAGAAAACTGATGCGGAGGTGTGCGAACAATAGATAGTTCTTCCGAACAGCCTTCGGTACACTGTAATGGTAATTCAAATAGCTCACACACGAACGAGATGGCAATGTAGACCGAGGTCGGTCTTTTATTGACTGGGTCTTTCTATTCTGTCGTATTAATCACATTACTTGTAAAACAAATGACGACAAAATATTTACAAAGAAAATCATGTTATAAATTTTTAAAATAAAACGTGGAATACATAGCAATCAGTAATTTATGCAGTGTGTGGAATTCGGAACGGACCCATTTATTAACAAGCTTAATATTTTCCTTAAGTCAGCTTGAGTCAGTGGCCAAACTACTTGTCATGTTCCGGCTGGAGGCTTGAGATATTGACTGCTTTCCTAACTTCCTCCTCCTTTCGTGGCCAGTTACCATCAGGCGTGTGCCCGTTGGTCGCATGTTTACAAAAAACTCAATAGAAATTCTAATATACAATTACAATTAAATTTAATTAAAAAAAGTTGACCAAATAAAGAACGCAGTAGGTGGCCCCATGGGGAGAGTGCACCAGAATGACAGCAAACAGACAGAGATGGCGGGACATCGTGAGGCGAATAACATCTGCCCCCAACACCACCACTGCATGACGAACACGACCACTCTGGCAAGTGAGTATCGGCTTTGAAGAGAAGAAATACAATTAAACTACTCCAAGACATCGACATAAAATAGATTAATCCTTGATTAGTGTTGTCGATATGTCGTAAGCATATGGACAGGACAGCTCCCAGCTATCATAAATCAGCAATTCAACGAGCCGCCAAAGTACTAATGGACAATGTATACGCAATGCGATAAAAAGATTAACTTAATTAATTGTATCAATGTTTTATACAGTACGATGTCAAAACTTTGTTAATTCATATTTAAGAGTTGTGTCTAGTTTTCTTATGATAAAGCATGATAAGTGTTAGAAAGAATAAGGAAAAAGAAGAAGAAACAAGAACAGATTTTACTTAAAATAGCTCTCTACGAAGTATTATAATAAAAGATGACTAATAATTTCAAACATATACAATAATTACAACAGCGCTACACACTCATAGCCCTACACTATGATTCCCTATGTCGTAGTTGCCATAGACAAGAACACACACTCAGACCGAGTAAACACATCATTCAAATTTCCGCCACACTGGGAATCGAACCCAGGACCCTTCGAACGGCAGTCCGGTATGGTAACCATTACGCCATAGAGGCCTTCAAATAGTAAATTATAAATATCGCAAACCTTAAGAAATTTACCGAGACATCTACAAGTTATATGATGACGTATGCTTATAATTCTTGAAATATTTACAACATCATATGAGAACACCATACAAGGTACAAGACAAATTGTGAAATCTTAATTGGTAAACACATTAATTACTGGCCAGTTTACAAGTGAACGAAGACACGCCCATTGTCAGAACTAAGCCGTCGGGTCGATTATTATCAAGTGTTGCTATTTATGAATAGCCTATATTTTGTAGGTACATTATTCAGAAATAGATCAATATGTAATAAACTAAGTAACTTCTGTAACTTCTCTTCACGGTACACTCTACTGAACAGAAGACGAGGTACGGCGCCAGGATCTTACGTATAAGGGTTGTTAGAGATTGTTGGGATATGGGGTCACCGCTTTCTTCCTAGCAGCTATAACAATGATTTTTAGATTTTTTCTGTTTGCCACTGCGGTTGTTCCCACAGAAGCGACTTTTAACTAATTGTGTTTTATTTCAATCAGTTTAGAGATAAAAAGATAACATCTCCTTTGCTCCTGCAAATCCAAATTTATCATATTTTCGATAGTACACATTGAGGCAGGTATAGATTCCCCTGAAGCAAAGCGGGGGCGATTATAAGTACTCCACATGACCCGTCTTGCTGACATTTACAAAAACTAATGAATGCAGTGTGAGCCTATTTGTTAAAACAATTTGGCGCATGATTCACCAAGTAGCTTGGGGCATTTATAATTTAGCCTCACTTATTTCAGGTGTGGTTGCTCTAGTTTTTAAGACATGTCGCCTGCGGCATTGCGGCCCGCGGTTTGTGATCGTCAGCTGCCGTCGACATTGACCGTCTTTTGATCAAAATATATATCAATTTCGTTGCAATTGATCTGTAAGTAATAACATATTAGAAGATACATTCTAGCACTTGTGTTACGCAATCCAGATATCATTACTTATTTTGTTTTTATCATGTAGTTACTGCGTTAAATATATGAAGCACCTAACTCCTTCATCATATAACTCTAGCAACGAAGTGACTTGTGATCTAGGCCTCAACAGTGATGAAGAGAGACCCGTGCTCTAGTGAGCCAATGTGTAATGAGTGTAGAAAAATTAAATAATTAATAAAAAAATTACGGTTTCGTAAAAAGTTTTTGCTTCACATATAATTAATAATTATAATTATATAGGTAATTTTTTAGGAATCTGATTTTGCAAAATTAGAGAAGTACTTATACTTTTGTAATTCTTAGCTAAGACCATTACTAAAATATGCCTGTATGAGATTATTTTAATACAAAACAGACAGATGTTAACTAAAATTTTAAAGTTTGGATCATGAAGAATGAATACGGCACTTTGTATGTAGATATTAAAATATTGTGATATCATGCAATTGTAATGCAAATGAGGCAACGAATTAATTCGAGCCGCTGGAACCCGTTGTTCTAGTGTGTCAGATTACGATGATTGACACGATTAGACTGTCATTTAACTTTTGAAGCTAATATTGATACTTATATCGTCAAGTACATTATAAATTATCTCCTATAATTAAGATTACTAAACTTGTCTAATTGTAAAACATGAATATGCGTAGTTTTTATGTTCAGTTTTCAAATGAACAGTTTCTAAACAGTTGTCACCGCTATGCGTGGTAATTCTCTCCTGATGAAATCCGTCAAGAACTTATTAAATAGCTCTCCAAACTGTATGAGATATATCACGGAAGATAGAGACAGGAGATACATAAATATATATTGCTGATATACTCATGACATAAGAAAGATGGCAAGCAGATAATACATTTTGTCTGAAAGGGTATAGGGCTCTCCCCGATGATGTTATAATTTTTGACAAGGTGATTTTAAGTCACTTGACATAAAATTTTAATAGGGGGTACTGAGTATTCGATTCTCATTCCGAATATGTAATAAAAAAGGGTGATTAAAATTTGACGTAATAAAAAAATAAAAAAAAATAATTAAATATTGAAATATAGCAAGATGTAAATACATTTCTTCAAACATTTGAAATTTGTAAACGATTTTATGTAGCCGTTCAGTTCCATTTTCAATTTTAACAATTTAGTGTGACATTAGATATCTATTATCATTTTATAATTTTCTGTGCATACTTTGGACATCAATACAACAATGCAACAGCAGTAACCGCCTGATGAAACTCATCCGTTCGGTAACATTGTTAACGAGAGTCAAATTTTCAACTTATTTTTGTTTTTTATTGGCCGATTTTCCGCAATCAGTTTGAGTAAGAGCATCTGCGTTAGGAAATCGCTCAATGTACAAATGCTAGCCCGAAACGTTCGCGTTATGCAAGGTATCCAGCTATCGTCACGTCACAGCCGAGTACCATCACCGAATCTTTTGTCAAGTCTTTTTATACGTTTTATATTAACGTTATTTAGATACGTATATATCTACTACCTCTACCTATACAGAGATACTAGTCTCTGCATGGATGTAACTACAACAAAATAATTTTATGTTTATGACAATTTATTAGTGAATGTCCACTTTCAAGTAAACATTTGTCATTTTGTTTTTGTTTTTTTTTTTCATTTGGCATTTGTCATGTGTTTTGTCATGTTTTAACATTTGTCGTATCACAAATGTTACTCGAATGTTTGTTTTTAATTCATGTTGCCAATTACCGTTATAAGAACTATTACCGTACATAATGGTAACCTAAAATATTATTTACTAAATGCCTTGAAAACTTACATACAATGTTTCTGCTTTATTCCTCGGGGATAGATCCATTTCATTTCAGCCTAATTACTTAGTTCAGTGGTTACTGCTTTATACAGTAACATACAGACGGACAATTAAAAAAAATATTTTGACCACTGCCTAAAAACCCTACCTAAAAAGACATTTACAATTTTTGCAAAATATATTATTCGATATGTAATTCATGTCCAACGTTGCTAAACACTGAACTATACCTAAGTATCTACGCAAAAGGAAGCTTTGTATAGAGAACAATTATAACAATCGTTATGTCAAACCACTGTCAAACATACAAATACATAAACATGTCCGTTCAAACCATATTTAGAACTAATTTGCAAAGTAAAAGACAGTGAACATTGTGCAATGTAAACAGTGCGTTACGCACTCGACTTTAACCTTCTTAATCTGAGTCGTGGGAATGTAGTCCAATTTTCTTATAAAAGCTTTATCAATCAACTTACTGTTACGGAAATTACGAAATTTTACCAACTGTATATTGCTATTACTGATCATATCAGTTTAAGTATATGAGGAAATATATTTTTTCATGCAGTTTGTATACTTAAAAAATGGTTAATATTAAAGTCCATGACTATTACAATCGTTCTAGCATCAGCAAGTCCGACTTCTCAAATCTTCTCACACCTAAGGCAACCGGATTTCCTCTTCAATTAACTTTATTAAAGTGTTAATTAGTAATATGATTAATATCTTATACTTCCAACTTTTATAAATCAGAGATGAGCGAGGAATTACCACTCAAAAAACTTGAATGGAATAATAAAATGGAAATTTATTTATTTAAAGTTCAACAACGCAGGATACACAGCAATTCCTTAATGTATGTAAGTATTAATTCTATAATTCATGTTTTCGTAATTACAGGTGAAAAAAGAACGCCAAATTTTTTGTACTTGGTATAAGAAAGTGCTTCACAACAGGCCCAACTGATTGTAAGTGGCGATGAGTCCTTGATGTTAAGCGCACTAACTTAATAAAAGCTTATTCGTAATATTTTACTACTTCTATTTACGACTCAATTGCTTAATTGCATAAATTACTATTTTATTTCGTTCTCTTTCTCATGTATCCAATAACAAATGGTTGTCAATACTAAAGATACCTATTTTTTATCTTTTCTACCAACACTCATTATCGCGAGATTAAGTGATTTTACTCGCTAAGTTCAACTTACAAAGTTTAGATTGCGCAATGGAATCTGTAACACTAACACGTATCTCGAGCTTTGTGTCGGCATGTAAGTTGTTCTCAAAAATGGAACCATACCTCTAGATCGTGATACAGAATTTCGCAAGGCGTACGGGCACGTATTGATACTGCCTGCCGAGCGCCCGCACCGCTCCGGTCAGTAATATCGTGTTGCCTCGATTAAAGCGAGAATTCCTGACATATGGCGCTCGAATTTATACCCGCCGTCTACCTAGTTTTTGTAAGAGACGTGGTTTTATTGCCAACTTTACAAGTTATCTATCACTAGGCGTACTAGGTTCTATAAGTTTTTACGATATTTCTGAACTCCTTATATGTACAAAAGCCGCAATCAAACCCACAATATTAACTTTGTTGATACTTACTTAGTTAGTTCTTTTTTGCACAATACAATGAATTAATTATGTGGTTTTACAAATTAAAAAAAATATTCGCATTAGCTATTGGTTTTCAATAATTAAGCTGTCAAAAATATGCTTTTACAGTCGATTAAAGTAGATAGACCTCGTCAATAAGGATTTAAAATTTAAATTAACCACATTATTAGTATCACGTCACAAAGTAGATAAGTAAAATCAAGTGTATTTAAAACATTTCTTAGTTTCATACCCAGTTTCGGTGCAAGGCCGATGTTATTGGTACACACCCCGCGGCAACATGGGCTTGGAAACCCACACACGTCACGATTATCAGGGACTCAACACGTTGCGCACCTGATCATGTCTTTGTGAGCGTCTACATTACACCAACATGACACACGACACAGCGCAATTAGGGGTACTGCCAGTCAGTAAATGATCTCAACTATCTAGACTACTAGAGCAATGTAAACGATAATAACTGTGTTCAATTGACGTAATCTAATTTTTGACCTTTGTTGCTTGAACAATATGGTGCCATAATTAGCTGAAGTTGTTATACAGTTGAGCAGTGAGAGCAGAGTATTTGTAGGATAGGCTCCCCAGCTGGGGGACCCGGGTTTGAAATCCACGCAACTCAAATTTTCAAAACAAAAAAACGCACATATCGTTTTAGAATTTAATTATCACTTGCTTCGGTGAAGGAAACCTGCACACCTGAGAGTTCTCCATAACGTTTTCAAAGGAGTGAGTAGTCCACCAATCCACACTTAGCCAGCGTGGTGGAATTTGGGTATGTATCTCTCACGAGCGGAAACCCGTGCCCGGCAATGGGACAGTTTTGGGTTACGATGATGATGATAAATTAGCTACACTCCGACAAAATAGAAGATAATACCGTAATCATTATTCGTCGTAACGGAGCGACATCGCAATCCCTTATTTATGTGATTCTGCAATCTTTTGCCAAAACGGTTTAATTCGTCTGGTACAAAATGTAAAAATAAGAGTTGTAAATATAGCCCCGTGCAATACTTTTTTCAAAATTTATGTGAATTCGTCTAAATTAAACGTTTAAAATGTTTAAATATGATATGCTTGATGGATCTTTTTATATTCAACTTTCAACATAATACGCTGCAACCCGCTACTTAGAACTCTTAGAAGTTGTTAATCTTTAATTACTTTATTTCGGTAACTTCTTAATTTCAGATACTGTTAATTAAATATGAGAAATATTACGCGTTCTCGGTTAGGTAAACCGAACATTAAAGCAATTAATGTTTGACGTGAAAATTCACTGTTTGATTTTATCTCGTAGGTAAGTCCTTCAAGGGTAATTTGCCAATTTTAAGTAGGCATGTACTTATTATAAAACTAAAGATACAAGGACCTTACATAATGTGTAGTATAATTGTAAATTACATTACCCTACCTTTTGGAAGGTCATTTATAAATTTGGGCGTTATGTTACTCTTCCAAACATGTGTAATGTTGATTTATGTTGGCAATCTTTAAGCCCAACTCGTATGCGAAATTACATCAACATTACAACATAATAATAATTTATGGTAGGTAATACCTACCCAGTATTTCTGTGATTACTTTTGTACCTACATCTGAATCTAAAATACTTACATTAAAGTCAAATAACCTAAGAAACCTTCAATCTTAATGTCAGCTTTTTCTCGTATGTTAAATTACTGAATTATTGAATAGATCTTCGTACTTAGTACCTTTGAGTTTTTTCGGACGATGTACTCGTATTATTACGAATGACTGAGTTTGAGTTTGAAATGTTTGTGTCTTATTAGTTATGTTATGTGTTTTTATTCTGTGCCTCGTTTTGAAACGTACGTCGTACGTACATCTAATAGAGCTGTACTTAGATAAAAGAAGACCGTATCTAAATACCTACTAATCTGGAACCTACGTATCTATAGTGCAAAACGAAACACTTATCCTGCCAACCAGCTTCTACTCGTATGTATACTTAGTTTCTTTTAAGCATACCGATTTAAAGATCCAGTTTTTCCATGACTTTAATTTTTCGTTTTATATTACTTCCATAGTAGCTCGTTATGGCGATTTTTGATTGAATTAACTGGTAGGTTGATGGTAGCCTATACTTTGATATCTTTCAAGCATTGCTTAAAAAAGGAACATCGTGAAGAAACAGGGTAAAAATTATTAAAATATACCTAGTACCTACTTACTTACTTACTTACTTAGTTTTGGAAAGATATTATCTAAGAACAAGTGGAGGAATTAGCAAACATGCTTATAACTTATAACTATAATGAATATGTGTACGCATCTAAAAATATAGCTCGCTATGTGTTTGACTATTGTTTGATTATTGTCTACGTGTAACTATTATGAATATTATTGATATATTTATGTTCCAAGCAACTTGCTGTGTCTCAATACGAATTGCTATCAAATTGCAGCCACAGTTGTTGTAACTAAGCTTCAAGTACTATTACTTAACCCAGTTTAACGGTGTTTAACTATAAATATTGTATTGCGCGTACCCCTATTACAATTACACTAAACAGATCATTAAATTTGGAATATTATACACAAAAAATGGTGTCATCCAGCTCATTATGTCATAACAGCGGTAGTTATAAAATGTCATTTATAAGTATTTTGACTTGATTTCACCTTAATGCCAACAGCATGACCACAAAAGTAAACCATTTACTTAGTTCAATCGATCTTGTTTCTCAATGTCCGTAAAAAGCAATCAGCTCTGTTAACTATTAAATTCTGTCTGACGAAAATAAGTATCTATTGAAGTTACATAAACTTAGATGATTGAGCGTAGTCTATATAAAATTTGACAATGAAATTTTGTTGATATTTAGCTTGAGTTCAGCAACCGGGGCAACTATCTGCTCAACTGGAAAATTCGGGTTAATATTGTGAGTCATTTTATTGATATTGTTCATTGAGTAACAGTGAAACACAAAGTTCTAATTTCAAGAAGAGGATTGATTTTGAATACCTATTATCAACATCGGTTTTGTAACGAACGCGTTTACAAAATCGTTCAACATTTGAAATACATAATCTGATCTTAATTATCATTTATAACTTATCTTACAGCAATTGTAAAACATAATTTAAAATATCCTATCAATAAATTTACTTCTTTTTTACTTTACACACTTCTTTGCATACTTACTTACTTGAAAATGTTATTTACACAAAATTAAAATGTAAAAAATGAAAAAACTTAACGTTATGTAGAGATTTCCCAAATTACTTCTGGAATCTTTTTAATACAATAATGTGTTGATAAAATGGGAGACAGTTCAATTAAAATGCATGCCAAATAAAAAACCACAATACACTAATAGTAAATTACTATTGTCATTAACAAGCATTTACATAAATTAACACCTCGTTGATTCAATGATGAGCACGAGTTGTAATACGGTGTCGTGTGATGAAGGGCAGAGCTGGTGGGAGAATATCAAAAGTAGATCAGTAAGCTGCATTCATGTGACTCTGAAGGCCGCATGCCCGCGTAGCTAGGGGGGATGCGCGAACCTCTCTCTCACTTCACACTCGTATTTGCAAACTGCAATTATCATTAGAATCGTACGGACAATCTGGCGGTAAACTATTATTTATTGGCATAATATGTAAATGTTCTTACATGTTTTCTTAATTACATTTTGGATATAAATAATTGGATAAAAGTATTTGGTATTGAGGACAATTCACTTAATATGTCCAAGATGGGATCCATAAAATTGTATCTTTAAATAAAAATTATTTGCTAGATTGTCTCTGAACTCTCTTTCTCCTTCTCCACTCTAGACAGTTGTTTGATTCTTTTTTTCCCGGTTAAAAGGCAAGGCAAGGATGTGAAAGGCTTTTGGCTGCGCATTACCGAAACCGACAGCTTGAACGACTACAACTAACTAGTGAGATGATAAGGAAGAATAAGTAAAGCAGCCTCATCGCATCCTTGAATCTGGGAAAAAATTATATAATAAAAAAAACCATTTCCATCCAATTGATTTTTCGGGTGTACTTCCGTTTAGAACATACCTCCGATCGATCTGGAATTTGGTATACTTATGTATTTTGACGTGCTGATCAAGAATATCATAGTCAAAATACCCGCAAATTTGATGTTCAAGGTCAAAAGGGCAAAAAATCGAATTTTTCGACATTTTTCGCATGTATTGCTGTAAATATATATTAACTCAATAATAAACATGAAGTCATGTTGTAGTAGTTTACAAATGATAGCGTTAATTTGTGTATGTTTTTGTATTGCGTTATATTATAGATTATTTCTAAGTAAGTAAATTATTTACCGTGTTATGTTATAAATCTATATACATAAATATAAAACTCTTGCGTTACTGAGTGACTGACAGACAACGCTCAGCCGAAACTACTGAACGCAAGAAGCTGAAATTTGGCATGTATGTTCCTCGGGGAGTGTAGGGGAGCAGTAATTTTTTGGAAATTCTCCCCCTAAGGGGATAAAAAGAAGATAAACTGATTTTTTGTAAATTGGCAGGTGTAGCCGCGGGGGAATGCTCGTTAGTAATAAATCAATCCAGGAACGAAACTATCGATGATAGAATTACGAATGACAAAAGCAAGTAATTTTTAGAAATTCCATAGATAAGATAGTAAAATACTTAGAAGAACAATGTCTATATGAAAGACCAACTTTCAGAAAAAAAGCCATGAAAATTGGTATTCGGTCATTCGCGTAAACAGAAATAAAAGTTTGTATGGATTTTAAAGCTTCATAAATTTTCGTCAAAGTAACTATGTAAAAATATTCTTCGATGTATAAAATACGTGCTTAAAAATATTTCAATATCAGAGTGTTAACTGGGGATAAGAGCCGCGAGCTATGTACGCAAATCCACAGTTAGAAATTCTGGGAGTAGTAATCGAGTTTACTAGAACTTATTCAACAAACGTTCATACTAATGAAAAGTAACAAACAAAATAAGTAAGTTCACGTGAACACACTTCCTACGGACCCACAGGTGGGCGTAAACGGCTGCGACACAGTCTTAATTATTGCAGGTGTCTACGTTTTTTTACTTGCTCAATTAAAATCTTTAATCTTTATAAATAATAAGTGTCTATCTATTGAAAGTACCACGTCAGAACTGTGGGTCTGTTTTTTATTCATTTACTAATATGTATTCATATATAAAAAAAAACTACAATTAATTTTTGGCTGCCGTCAAAATCTGATTTGATTACAAAAATAATATTTAAGTGTTACAGAGTACAAAATAATATTCATTAATTGACGATCCATGCATCGTTGCTGACTTGATTATGATTCAATTACGAGTTTATTAAGATTATACGTGGTACATACATTTAATGATTTCACAACGATCGTCACGAGTTTAAAGCGAGCTTAAGACTCTAATTAAATGGCGAGTGCAATCATAGGCCATCGTAGATTGCTTTAAAATCATAGAAAATTCGCAAGCATCTGTATATCATCGATCTAACCTTGTACCACTTGAGAACATCGTAAATCGTAACCTCTTACGGACATATTATGGGTTGTATGGATAATAATCAATTCGTTGAATACAATCGAATCTTAGAGGTTTAAACGATGAATGTATCAATGTACGAGTATTTTGTGTCATTTTAGTAATAATTCCTTTTTAGCCGAAAAACATTCGTGTATTCATGGGTAGCCACTGCCACTAACCTGTCAGTTAATTTGTTGGCTATTGATAGAAATAGTATAATCGTAAAATTTTATAGATGTACGTATCCGTTCGTGTGGTCACTCATTAAATCGTAGTGTTTACGCACTTTATACTGTCATTTATGTAGAGTAGGAGAGTCGGACGGTGTCGTGAATTTATTAACGACTTCTGTACTATACAATATTATTTAAATGTATTTTAGAACGAGGTTTACCAGGCCAATTGAAACAAATATAATATTATAACTGTCTTTAATAACAGAATAACAATCTCTTTATTTAGAAATTCTATGGATTGTATTAATCTTTAAACTGAAATATTCATACGAGTTAGGCACAGAGCGAGTGTGCTAGGATTACATTTTATGTTGGACTAAATTTATTGTACAAGCTAGTATGGCCAAGCTGGTCGCATATTTATAAGTATGTAATGCACATATGTAGCAGTGGGCGCGCCATGCAGGCGGATTTGGTGCACATTACACAAGTTTGGGTCACGAGCGCCGCACTTACGGGGCTCGACCGCCTCACAACTCACAAGGCTGCAAGAACAAGTCTGATTAATTGACCGACATTGCAACTATACACTTTTATAAATGACTACCGTAGATTGATGATGCCGTCGAAAAATAGGATCCGTTTTGTTGGAATGCTCTGAATGCAGCGTGCGAACTTGTTACATACTTTGTTCTTACTAGAGAGGTTCTGTGATCGTGAGATAGCTATAAAATTCAATGACTACTCAGTCAATGCGGCATTCGTTGGCTCTAAATGAAACCATATAATTTAACGTATCCATGTCTATGTAAATGTTACCACTTACCAGTAGGTATTCTCTAATTGCCAGTAGGCACCAGTACTCAATTTTAATCAACATAATATTTTACTGAATGCTAGCAATAAATCTTAAACATACTCGTACACGAGTATTAGTCGTAAAAGCTCAGGTACTATTGGGCAATATTTACTTTTTCGTTTACATTGATTTATTCTGTTGAGCATTGCTTAGAACTTAATTGCCCAGTCAATTATTATTAAACTATTTACACATACGTAAAGGCGTTCGGTAAAGGACTAAGGAAAATATGATCGGCACGAGCAATATTGAGTTTCTAACTGCTTTGCGACTATTGTCGATACAATCTGCTCATGACTGTTCCATAATTGTAACTGTCAAAACGGCGCCGGTCATGGTCGTTACGTGTTGATTATATCTGATAAATCCGCTTTTTGACACGACGGATAATAGATAGGCTACAGCAAATAAAATTAAACACTATTTAAATAAAAATATATGAACAAATTAGCAGCAGAAGAAGAAATGTGATTTACGATTTTTTCCATTTTATTTTTTTCAACAACAAATAAAACATGTAGGTAGTCTTCAACTACTCATTTTTGCTCTCCCAGTTTAAGTCAACTTCATTTTTGAAGTTATTTTATTGTGTCACTAAATTACCTACCTCCAACATTGTGGATGCCTTCCTGTTCAAGGTATAGAATGTTGTTTGATCGTAATTGAACAGAGTAACTTTACTAATGAAGGTCAAAAACATATAATTAAGTTTTACCCATCGAATACTAATGTGGAAATATTCCGTAGTATATCTGGGTTAATACCTACGAGTGAACCCTTTGAAACATGTTGACATATCGGTATGTGTTATTTAAGCGAAAGGTTCATATTGATACCTGATTGATTGTTCATAGTCATATACAAAATACTAGTATGGTACATATTGTACGATATGTAACTAGAAATAATACCTTTTCCAGTAACGCATTCCTTTGCGTATGTAGCTTGCATCTTTGAAATGCTACGCAACACCTCTCTAAACCATTATAAATGGCTAGACAAATTGCCATTGCTCTAAGTAACATTCCGAGTGTCAACTTAGAATATCTTAGTACTTAGTAGCTCGGTAAGTCAACACATCATTTACCGAACTAAATGAATCATGACTAAAATATTCCGCTCATTTAAAGTTTGTCTATTAGTGGTTACATCCACATTTTACTATGATCTTACTCTTTTGTCATAACATTACATAGAGGATTCTATGTTCTTATGTCAAAGAAATGAAGTGATTTTTTTATTGGAAGTAGCTACTATTTTTGAAAATCAACCCAGGTGGTAAATGGTGGTAAACGAAATTTTATTAAATGATCTATCTAGGAACATATCAGTTATCAACTGTTTTACCGAGCTTTAATAAATTAATAGGTAGCAAAAAAGCACCTACAAGATGGAATGTGGTCGCTGCCATTTATGGTCATCTGTAGCAGCATGGGGTTAACAATTGCCAAGAAAAAAAATTGAACACAAATGTCACTCTAAAAACTCATACTCGTACATTTCATCTTTACCTAATAGACAAACAAACAGTACGGTTTATCTTTAGAAGTTGGTTATTCGAGAGGCAACATTTCCTTAAGGACTGCGCACAGTACAACGACTCCACGACCGACAGACGAAAACGCGACTAAAACCTTGACAAAGCTAACATTCAATTATGAGCCTTATATCTTTGAAGGTAAGGTTGAATTTCGAACTTATACTTAAAAGCCCTGTACGGCCCCTCCCCGCCCTACACCCATAGCCGTTCCGTTTCGAGACCAACGCGTCGACGTTGCGTTGACGACTCACCGTAGACGAGTAGTCCACGCGTCGACCGACACAATGACGTAATGTACCTAGAACGGAACGTCGGAGTTGAAACGGAGTGGAGACGGAGTCGAGTTGACGTCGATGAAGCGTTGATCGCGGAACAGAACGTCAGAGTTGAAACGGAGTGGAGTCGGAGTGGAGTTGACGTCGAGTTGGTGTAATGTGCGCACTCCTTGAGTCTGTAACTTTCCTTTTTCCACTCTCTAATTTTCCTCGTCACCCTGACTCATCCTTCTTCTTCGTCTTATATTTGTCTATGTATGTTTTGTTTTCAATAACATATACGAGTATGTACATCTTACCCTAATTTCATCTAAACATGTTTTTTATCACACTATTGAGTTGTCTGGATGAAATTACTCGTAAGCGACAAGGCCGCCCATTGCATTGCACCTTTATTTTAAAATTAATTAAAATCAATGTTATGATGACAGAAAGATATGGTGTACTATGACATAAATAAAATAAAACTACCACCTAATCATCATCATCACCTAAATAATCATCATCATCATCAACACAGCCCATAACTGTCCCGCTCGGCTCGGTTCTCCTCGCATAATGTGAGGGGTACAGGCAATAGGCCATCACTGTGGCCAAGATTCTAAAATTCATCCAACTACTTAGTAACTTATTAGGTACCTAGCATAGTAAAGATCTAGTTATAAATCTGGCCGTATTATTGTTATGCCTTTCGGTTTGATAAATAGGCTCCGAAAACGACAAATTAGCGTCACTTAACGTAAGATATTAATAGGACTCTGAAATGATACTATTGCGAGTATTAAAATAACGATACGGTTCATAACAGGCCATGACAAATGAGCGCATTTGTTAGGCTGAAATTCAAAAAGTTACCTTGCACTATATTAAGCGTGCAACAAAGCTTATTTTGATGTTGGATTTTTGTTGGAGCTTTTGACGTGATGATAATTATTTTCATTTAGATGCTTTTACAACTAGCTAAGTATGTCGTAGTTTTACTACCTAAACTTGATAATAAAGTGCTATGAAGTAATTGTGTTGATTTAAGGTAAGACCTATAATATAATATAATATGTTCCTATCTGTACGTTAGTACTTATATCTCGATGGTTCCTATATGTATGGTAATACCATTCCCTAGAGACATCAAATCTTATGAGTATTATGTTTAGTAACGCAGCATCTCGTGAGAGTAAGAGGTGCTGATGTAAGATTCGAGAACATGTAATCATTTCTGTAAAGGTCGGAATCTCCCTTCCCAGAATAACTATGTTAATGAACCTACAAACTAACAACAAAGTCCAATGCCATGGGGGTTTTAACGGCATACATTTACTTTCCTACAGCTAAGAAAAGCCTACCTACCGACCTTCAGTAGGTATCTTATAATCACTCCATGTCAAACGTAAAAGAAAGAATTTTGGGCTTGGTGAAATACAAAGATTAAGTAACAATTTTAATATAAAGAAACTGGCGCACGCTTCTAGTATAAATGTTGTACCAATTATGAATTCCTCAGAAAAGGTATGATAATTATACCTCAATAGATTATGAAAAAACAGTTTAAATAATAGCATTTATAATCTGGAATTCATGTTCTACCTAAATAGCTAAATGCAATTATGTCTCATATGGTAAAGGCTTCTTATTGCAGTGGATATAAATATTAAAAAATTGTATTCAATAAGACTTTTTATGTCTATGCAATTAAGCGGTAAAGGTTTACTCAGTCAGTGCACTGTATTGGTGAAGAAAGACAACACTTGCTTGTAGTTTACTTATATACTTTGTGCTTGTAGTTAATTATTTAGTTTTTTATTTTAATGTTGATAGGGAAGCGACTGTAACAGCTGCAGGTAAATAAGGTAAGATAAGAAATTTTGGCAAGGACAACGTCAAACGCAGTGCTCAATTGGTTACTTCAATAAATTGACAAAATCGTGAATAGGTACCTACTACGTACAATTAAAATGCATAAAATATTATTACCTTAGATATATTAACATTACTGTAGATAAAAAAGTTTGGTTATTTACATTTTTGTTTGTGTTACAAAAGTTATCTAACGATGTAGCAAAGTGCAGTGCTAAATTAGGTTCAAGTATAAGCCTAAAGGTAAGGTAACAAGTACTGATAAGGTAAAGGTATAATTATGGTAAATTAGGTACATTTTACATATTATATTACTTAGATTAGAGTTTTATGGTAAATAAGGTAAGATAAGAAATTTTGGCAAGGACAACGTCAAACGCAGTGCTCAATTGGTTACTTCAATAAATTGACAAAATCGTGAATAGGTACCTACTACGTACAATTAAAATGCATAAAATATTATTACCTTAGATATATTAACATTACTGTAGATAAAAAAGTTTGGTTATTTACATTTTTGTTTGTGTTACAAAAGTTATCTAACGATGTAGCAAAGTGCAGTGCTAAATTAGGTTCAAGTATAAGCCTAAAGGTAAGGTAACAAGTACTGATAAGGTAAAGGTATAATTATGGTAAATTAGGTACATTTTACATATTATATTACTTAGATTAGAGTTTTATTACATAGAAGATACATGACAGAGATTTTATTTTATGGAACATTTTGCTATGGAGTGAATAGGCAGATTTCGTTGCGATTTACGAAAATCGTGAATTCAGTTGCATATCCCAAGGCTGTGCTCCGCTCGACACTGATTGATATCTAACATTAGTATGTGAACCTACCTACTCAAGTACTGAGTATTAACAAGGTATTAACACACGTCCTACGATATAGTAAGATAAAGTACGATACATACGATATATACCATGTCAATTTATTCATATTATTCTGCTCACCTATAAAAAATTGGCTGCGAGCTCACAGGTAGGTTATGGAATTTAGGACTGTAGCCCCAATCTGTCCAGCAAAGAGCCGGAGGTTCGAACTCGGGGTAGGCAAAATAAAGATTTATGCATGATAAAGATAAATAAGAATTATGCATGATAAAGATAAAAGTACCGAGCCCTTGTTCTTTGCAAAGTCAATTGTATATATTTGTGAAAAGAACTATTTTTTTTAATTCTTGACACAATATGTATCTACGTGTTAGTGGGCCACCCGATCCTAGACAACATCCATAATTTCTGGCAATGCATTAAAAATAAGATATAAGTACCTAGGTTGGTGCCTAACCACTATAAGGTACAATAACAAGAATAATATCTCATATTTCTTGTATGTTTATCATTTAAATTAAAAACCAAGCTAGTTCACACAACCAGTACACCAGATTTGAATCGATAAATGATGTTACAAACAGCAATAAAATATATTGCGATATGTACCTAATGTCGAGTTTGTTTTCACACAATTCATAAGAGATACAGCGAAGCCAATTAACACTTGTTGTACTTTAATTGTACCAGTTGTGCGGTAATGCATTCGTGGGTAATGAAATTTTTACGAGAACCCGCGACTCGGCGTTCTGCGCTGGCGACATATCCGCTCAAAGTCGAACGTCCATGAGATGACCAAACTTGTTCAAACTTTTAAATTAAGTGCTTTATTTTATCGACGCCCCTATGTCGAAACTGTTTATTACCTACACCTTAATAACAACATACATTATGTATCCACTATCCAGTAACGCATGCCACATGCTCTACTTACATTATTGCGTCTACTTTATAATGTCTCATTAAATTTACTACATTACGTTATGTATGCTAACGCAAGGCAGTAAATAATAATGTTGAGCTAAAGGCCTAAGTAAGGCACAAGGCGGGCTAGAGTTTATCAATAAGATAATAGGTTATTGAAGCTAAGAGTTTTTAACTAGGTTTCCTCCTTAGATACTTGTATGGTGAAAACGGTGATATTTTTGTCAGTAGTCAAACTCGTTCGTAAGGCCATATAGCTTTCCAGTTAACTTAAACCACCCTTGGATTTTTTCTCATAACTCTACATAATCTGACGGAACGTAATTCGTTAAGAGTCTATCCAAACTTTTAATATTTTTACAGCGGCTTAATAAAAAGGGGTTTTTAGTGGAACTGTTATCTTATTTCGAATATGAACTTTTTATTTTACCAACAGTACCTGGATAGTAGTCAGCTGTTGTCAAGATAGATATTTGGTAAACAAATCCCTTACCGTAAAATTACATTTTAAAATGACTTACGAAAATTCTATTAACAGATCTAGAGGTGGTAAAGTAGACGAAACCGCGATTTGGACCACAGAATCTCATAATTCAATACTGTAAATCGATTTGATTGTAAAACAGTTCGAGTTGAATGATCTTTCAGTAGGTACGTGTCCTATCATTAGATATTGTCTATAAAAAGTTATAATACTAAAATTAAAAACTCGATCGACTTATTTATACGTCGAATTGAAATAATACCTACCGTAAGATCTTACGAGAATTATTCTTACGGGGGCCTGGGATGCCAGGCTCGGGGATGCAAACGGATTTCCATCCTGTAGGTGTAGGCTACCACTGCTTACAACTTAAGTAGGTACCTATACTTAGCAAACACATCGTAAAGTGTATCGCATAGGTAGTAGCAATAAGACAAATGCCTTATTTCATCATCTGTTTCGCAAGAGTCGTAACTTCGCAAAAGACTCATTGTATTTTTGTTTGGATCTATTTTATTGTTGTCATTGTTTACTTCTTAAAATGCGATAGAATTTTCACACTTCTATCTTCATAATAGCTTTTACGAGGAACCAGACCAACAAGTTTATACACATTTACATAATTTATTATGTCATATGGGTCAACGGAAATGGCCCGCTACAGGATACGGGGTCTCTCCTCATACCTGAGGAGGCCTAGAGCATCCTCCACCACGCTGCTCCAGTGCAATTTAGTGGGTATGTCATTATACCTACTTATAAAGCTGATATATTCTATCTACTTATAAATTACGTGAATCGCACGATTTAAGGTGTCTCCCAAAGCACGGGATTGCTCAAGAATTTTTTGGCACTAACAGCCATCCAACTATCATGCCCGGAGATGCTCAACTCTGCCGGTTATTTAGGTTAGACAAGCCTAAGGCTGCCTGTCCACTGAAGCGGAGCGAGGCTACGGAGCGGAGAAGCTGAGAAATATTCATCAATAGGATTGCATAAAAATCTCCACTTAGCTCCAGTGAACAGGGATTTGTGAGTCTATTGGTCAATATTTCTCAGTTTCTCCGCTCCGCAGCCTCATTCCGCTTCAGTGGACAGGCAGCCTAAGGCTATGGACTAGATTACAACATAAAATAAAAATAATTACGCTCATAGGTAAACTTATCTTTATAAATAAAAGATGTAATAAATTTTTTCACATCACTTTATTCATCATTATCATATTACAAAATAAAAATAATGTTAGGAACAAATAATACATAATATACTTAACAAATAACGCTTAACAAGACCATAATCATTTAAAAACTATTAGTAGCTACCTAAACTTTTTTTTAAATAATACAGATAAAAAAAATCTCAACTGAAGTTACCATAACGGTAGTAAACTCAGTGGATAGGTACGATCTCTAGGACACAATAGACAATGGGTGTCCAATCCACGTATCCGTGTTTTTATCATATTATATTTATTATGAACAATGTAACTTTTCTCAAGTTCTCTCCATATATTTCAAATATATGTAGGTATGTAAATACTATTAAGCCATAATTTCTATAAAAACATTTATTTATATTTCTTTGACATACACCACGTAGATACATGATCTGCGCGGTAATTCCTTAATCTCACAAATTAAACTGTATTTTGCGGTTATACGTACCTAACAGTAAACTTTATGGCAATCGGCACAGCCATTTATAATTACATATTACATAAAAATTAAAATAAATAAAATTATTTGTAATAAGATTAAGTTAAATAAGAAAACATATTTATCTATGCTAAATTTATAGCTATAAGGCCTCTTTGACTATGTAGAATCATATTCAAAAACGTCTATAAAAATATGACATTTATCAAAAATATACTTTCATGGCAAATTTAACAAACGAACATAATTTAAGTTGGACTTTGCTGATCTCAGGCGGCTCGAAGGACCAGATAAAATCAATACAAAAAAAATATTAAAACAGAATTGCATGCCATTAGAATAATTTGCTTAATAACAACTTTTATTACTGAATATGATAGATAGACCACTAAACATACTCCTTTTGCGCTTGCATACTCCATGTTCTATAATTACTCTATTGATTAAGAACAACAAATTCAAGTGAACATAAATTGATTTTTTTTTTACATTTAAGCTGCACATACATACATATAAGAATTATTAACAAAGAAAGAAAGATTATTAACAAAATATTATATCATAATTAAAAACATAAAAAAAATTGTAGGTATATCCAATATTAAAATATGAGTTCTTATCATACATTACAAATCGCCTGGTAAACTTCGATGTGTTCACCTTCATCCGGCGTGAGGGTCAGCTGTCTGCTGGCCTTGAGGAACAGGACCGTCCCAGGCCCCACTCGCACCGGCTCCGTGTCACAGGCCTCCCCGGCGCCTGACGTCACTATCAAGATACTTGGACTGTGACGAACTGGAGTGTTGTAGGGGTCACCGCTTTGTACCTACAAAACCAACGTTTTATGTTTTATGTATATAAGTACAGAGTTTAAATTAATATGACTCGACGCACGAAAGCGATCTTGTCGTACCTCGAAAAAATGCGTATGAGTTATACCTATAGTTAATTGGAATCGGAAAAAAAAGTAGAATGATTTCAGTAATTGCAAAAAGATTTCATTGTAAAATTAATTTGCTACAAAAATGATATCTCCAAGTCTTCAAGTTTAAAAGGGTTGAATTTTTAAAATTAGTTTTTCGGATCTGGTGTAAATTTGCATTTTTTCGAGATACAACGCTTTCCTGTTATTGTGGTACCGCCACGCTACGTAGTACCATTTCAACCGTGTAATAATTGTTTTATCAGCAATAGTGTGCCATTTTACAACAAAAACCTAGTATTCGCCTATACTAGTTAGGGCAAAAAAGTGTCCCACTGAAACACTAAAATTGCATTTTTCTATTGTTGTCATTATGGACTGGAAAGTTTTCGCATAAATACCTCCAAATTATAGATGATATTTAAATGTTTACTAACCACGATTTTAACTACAGCAAAATCTTCAACCGGCGGTCTCCAAATGCAGCTGTTTTCATCTTCAATGGTCGGTGTGAAGAGCATGTCCACTGGTGCGTAGCTGGTGTAGTCCAACATTTCAACAAGGGTCGGTACATCTATATGTTTGGGCGTGAGCCCTGCACGCACCACGTTATCCGAACAAGCCATGCATTCTACGCAGTCTGTAAAACAATAATATCATAAATAAATAATGCTACACACTCATAGCCCCACATTAGGATTCCCTGTGTCGTGGGTGCCATGGAAAATACACAAGACAAGACGACACACACCCAGACCAAGAACAGAAATTTAAACTCATCATTCAAATTTCCGCCTCGCTGGGAATCGAACCCAGGACCCTCGAAACGGCGATCCGGCGTGTTAACCATTGCGCCATTCGGGTCGTCAGTACATATCATGACATAAGTATTGTTAAACAATAATAACATAGCATAAGTTTAGTATAGTGTGTGAAGTTTAGTATAGATGTTTAATATTAATAACGTCAAAGTGTTATTATAAAATTAATTATTCAACTGGTTCGACATGGCATTATTAAAAAACTAGTTAAGTTTAAAAATTTAATCACGATTACGTAAAAATCGCTGTCTGAAAAGTAAGTAATGTACCTATATGTTGGAAAATTCAATTTAAAATCCTTCTCAAACAATGCGATCTATCTGAAAAACATGTATCCCTGTAGTAAAAACAACAGTTGTCCCATAAGGGAAAATATATTCCCAACATAATTACTATTAATACTATATATACTATACTACTATATATGCTATTAATACTATATATTTATACTATTAATACTAGTACTCCCGATCCCCATTTATTCATTTATGTATTTCTAATCTAAAATTATTATTATTATTATATTATTTATCTCTATTCGGCTTTCTGTGTGGTGTTTTAACCTGTATAAATTGTATAGACCATATTTGTATAATTGTATAAACCTTAACCATCAATGCATTATTATAAAATATTCCAGGTGAATGGCATATTAAAATTAATAAGTGTAACATCAGAATTTATCATTATTCAAACTTACCCCCGCTAATATAAGCATGCGGCAAGTTTGGTTTGAGGAATATGGCTTGCCCCGGTCGGAGCTCCATGTAATTCATAAAATAAGGGGCCCAACAGCCAACATCACCGGGGAAATCAGCATGCAGCCTTTGTATCAAGGGGTATAGGAGTGAGGCTTGGACTGATGCATCTAAAATTATTAAAAAATATCACTGAAATTATTGATTAATTATTTATCAAATAAAATTAATTAATGAATTAATTATTACTTATTTATTCATTAATTTTTGCAATTCACAATATTTCATTTATTTATTATTTAGATTCAATTATTTAAAAGAGCTGAATACAAAAATTCTTTTTCCTTTTTTCTTAGCTGGCAAATTATAGGAGATAACATTAGGTAGCAGGTCTGCTTATTTGTTGGCTATTTACATGAACAAATACGATACAAAAGTTCTATTTAGTTTAGACCCAGCGAAGAGAACTTCATTGATTTTTCCTAACTTATAGTTGTGTAACATTAATAAATGGTACAATTTAGTTCAGCAGCAATTCGCATTCATCAGTTTGTCAATTGAAAGCATTTCATTGATAACCAATTGTACAAGACTTCAATTGTCTTTTACTTTGAATAGTGGCCATTAAAATTATCAGCTGTTGTTGCTATCAGTTGAATGTTTTCATCGTTCTTAACGTGTGTTTTATGATGACTCTTGATGACTAATTTTTTTTATTTATTATAAACCTACATAATCATTATTTTGCCTCTGATTTAATCTAGAAATTAAATAATAACAATGTTACAACAATAATAATAATATTACACACTGATAGCTCACTAGGATTCCCTGTGTTGTGGGTGCCATGGAGAACTGAAATTTAAACTCATCTTGCATATTCCTAGCTGGGAATCAAACCCAAAACCCTTCGAATGGCGGTCCGGCATGTTAACAATGCGCCATACGGGTCGTACGCCATGGTAGTCAGGTATTTTTTTAAATAGATAAAATATATTTTACCTTCTATTCCTAATCTATCCAGTAGGTTGAGTAAACTTTGTGATAGAGCTCCTTTTTCACAAGTCATTAGATTTTGGAATACTTCTTTAAGTAGAACATCGGCTCCATCCTTTCCTTTGTGTGATAACAGATTTTTCACCGATTGATCTGGCAATAATTTTGTCAATTCTGGCAACCCTGAAATTTTTTAAATATAATTTGTAGTGGCTTAATTAACACAGCATATTTATTAAAAAAAAATTAACACCTTTGTCAACTTGCAATAAAATCTTACCACAGACTAGGATTGAATGTTGTAGACTAGGTCAAAAGCAACAGATAGACTATTGCGACATAAACATCTGCCCTGAACAGGATGATGATGATGATGATGGACTTGTATTGCCCAGGCACCGATGCTATTAACCATTCTATAACTGGCTTCAACTTACTTTCCAAAAACTGCTTAATTTGAGCAATAGGTCTGAAACCACACAAGGCCTCAAATGGTGTTAAAGCTATTGCAAGCTCAGGTTTGTGGTTTGGGTCCTTGTACATATCAGGAAAGCTTTTATGAAGTTCTTCAGCATGTTTCTGTAATATACAAATAGGTACTATAAAATAAATAATAAATAACTAATACAATTAAGTATTATATTAATAGATTAAGTTTTCATTAAATAGTATTTAGTTTCAATTCATGTGTTAGGCTGAGTCCTGAGGCTGAGTCACTGCGTATCGCGCGTGCCGATTCCGCCGCATAAAGCATACAGGTAATAAAATTATTTACACTACTATGGTTTTAGTACAATCGCTGTAATTGTTTGATATTTTATGTACAAAAGTAATTATCACTTCAGATATAAAAACTAGCTCATTGCTGATAAATCAACATAGGATATCCAAATAGGATATGAATCATTCAGTTGACTAACCATCCTAGTAAATGGAATGAATACCACAACTTTATTAATAAATTATTTGTTTGAACATTAACAATTATTTATGACAATGTTTATATCAGCACAAATATTAATTTAACCTTAAAATTATAGGAACAATTAATATAAATATCCTTTATTTCCTTTATCAACCATATATGAAAATGTTGTTACCTTATTTGGATGGGCTTGAATGGACAGAGCTTTTCTTACAGATAATATCTTCAACAAAAATGGTACTGTTATCCCAAATCTCCTTCTCACTTCAGGACCAATCGCATCAATATTATCCTTTAGGTATTCGGACAGTAGGATTCCTCTTTCTATGATATGTCCTGGTCCATTTGGATGAGTACCCATCCATAGTTCAGCGTATGGTCTATCAGATTCAATGGTCATCTCTGGATTTCCACTTGCTGACAATTTAGCAACTTTGCTATCGTGGCCCAATTTACCCCAATCATAGTTCTGGACTTTGCACTTCAACTCCATTACTTCTGCATACCAAGAATTAAATTATGGTCAGTATGTACATAATTTTTTGTATTTAATAAAAGTATTATTATAGTGGAGAAACATTTATTAATATGGACTAAAATTGCTTCGTGGTCTTATTATTAACTATTTATTACTGTTAAACCAATGATTACGGAAAATACTGAAACTTCTCTAACATTTACTTATTCTAGCACAAAATACAATATTATCTAAACATCGGTAAATGCCCGCTCCTATGATTATGAAGTAGTTCGTACCTCCTCTCGATGCGATTGCAAATACGTGTGTTGGAAACTTGGAACGAAATATTATTTGTATTTTTGATGAGAATTAATTCCATAAATTCAATTATGATTTCAATAACAGTAAGTCAGATAAATGATAATCAGTTTCAGTCACAGTAAAAATAAAAATGTATTGGATTGAATTGAACTATTTGGTTTGACTTTTGAACTTGTTGAAAGGACAAAACTGACAAATAACGCGAAAGTCAGCGAAACTGATTTTGACGTTTGTCGGAAGTGAAGTTTACACTGACAATGTATGAAATGACAATTCAGTATGTCAGTGTCAGTGTGTATGCATAGAGTATAAATGTGTGTCTTTAGGTTTAGTTATTCAGTAATCTGTGGATCGTGGTGATAGAACGGTCTGAATTTTAATTTACTACCTATGCAATGATATTAAGTACTATAACTAATCTTTTAATGTAAATATTAGGGTCTTTTACTTACTTTTAATGTAAATGTCCTTAGCAGAATAAAAGTGTTGTTTACCTACATATTACATAGCTTCGTCCATTGTTCAGCAGAATGGTACCACTTGATGGAAAGTTATGACCGTCACACAGTATTAAATTTTTTTTTTTTTTTTATTAGCCTGAGCAGGCAAACGAGCAGGCGGGTCACCTGATGTTAAGTGATCACCGTCGCCCATGGACATTAGCAACACCAGGGGCGTCACCAACGCGTTGCCGGCCACGAAGGAAGTGATGGACCCGCTTCTTGAAGGACCCAATGTCATAGCACTGTGGGAACACCGATGAAGGAAGTTCGTTCCACAGCTTACACGTCCGCGGAAGGAAGTGACGCGAAAACCGGACTGTGGACGAACGCCAGGTATCCAGGTGGTGTTGGTGGAACCTGGCTATACTTCGCGATGTACGGTGACGGAAGTTGGTTGCTGGTATTAGATTGAACAGTTCTTCAGAACATTCCCCATTATACAAACGGTATAAAATGCAGAGAGAGCCCACATCTCTCCGTAGCCCGAGCGATTCTAGACCGTCTGTTAGCATGGGATCGTCGACAAGACGAATAGCTCGCCGTTGGATTCGGTTGAAAGGATCCACTTGGCAAGCAGGGGCCCCGGCCCAAAGGTGGGAGCAGTACTCCATGTGAGGTCGGACTTGTGCTTTATAAAGCAACATCCTATGCTCAGGCATGAAGTACCGCTTAGCTCTGTAGAGCACTCCCAACTTCTTTGAAGCCAGTTAAATTTAAACACTACGTTTAGGCACTGACGTCAGTGTCGCCCATAGACTTCAGTAACAGTAACACCAAAGTTATCACCGATGTGTTGTCGACCAAGAACAAAGTAAAATTATGAATTTTGGTAGTTTTTTTGTAACAAAAATGTTGATTATCAAAATTAAATTACTTTGATCAAAGCTGCTGATTATCCGAATTATCGGGATGTAAGTATGTGGATAGAATTTAGGAGGGGCTTTGATTTTAAACACGAGGGTGTTTGGAGTGAATAGGATGGGGGATGTCAGTTGAACGAGGCGTTGCGTCATCGACCAAGTGACTGTGTCAGTATCAGCATTGCTGTGCCATTTAGGAGCTATCCGAATTACGCGGATATTAAAATTGGGTGTATAATTGAATATCCTATCCCGAAGGTACTCTAGGCTTGGTGGTAGGTCTAAAGCTCGACTGGCTAGCTACCACGCTCTTGTTTGAGTCGGCCACCAAACGACTTAACGAGTTCCGGCCGAAGGCTTGAGAACCAGTATTTTCTTTCTTTCCTCTTCCTTCTTTCTTGACCGAGAAAGCATCTTAGGTGTTGTTGATATGACCCACGGTGACCACTTTCCATCAGGCCATTTCGTTTGCCCGCTATTAACATAAAAAATAAAAAAGGAAAAGATATATTATATGTATAACAAAAATAGGTAGATACATCACATAATGATAATTTTAAGAAAATAATTTATTTGTATAAAAATGCGGATTTTTTTTTCTTACACGTCATAGTCCATTGGTGGTATGAATTTCGACTGTCACGGACCGTGGCAGGATGGGGGGTTAAGGCCTATGAGATGCGAGACGGCGCAGCGTTGAGTTTGTATTCGTTGATTTAAAGGTTGATTTAAATTCGTTGATTCGGTGCTCGCTCGCTTTCGTGCCTAAACCTTCCTCATGAATCCCTATATCTATTGGTGAAAACCGCGTGAAAATCCGTTCATTAGCTTTGAGTTTATCGCGTACAGACAGACACGGCGGGGAACTTTGTAATAATAAGATAGGTACACTCAATAGCGAACTACGGTCACACTATATGTCTATACGTTTGATGACGTCACTGGCCCATGGATGCATAGAGTATGTGACCACTAATTACTACTCGTAGTTTTGCTGGAATATCGGCCATGCAACTCAATTACGATTTTCCTTGTCCCTCGTTGAGCAAAGAGGAAACTCGTCTGCGTTGGAAAATATATTTTTCAATTATTTACTTTTGGAAAAAATATATAAGACAAAATATAATTTTCATACCACTTGGATTGCAAATAAAAATAATTTAACTTATGCAGGAAAAGTTAGTCATAAGCCAGAGAAATAGTGAAAAGGTAGACAGACACTCATAGACTCATAGACTGTCGGTGCACAATCCGCGTCCTTAGAAAAAATTCTTCGCATCTAAGTAGCTCAATAGTTTTTGTTTAAGACTTTCTAATTTATATTTATCTTGTGCTTTAATGCGAGGAATATTTTTAGAATTGGAGATTGCATAACCTTTAAGATCATGTTTGCTATCTAAATTTTGTTTTGCTGACAGTACTGGTATAGCAAAACCAGACAGTCCTCTGTTACTGATCTCCACATTGAGTAAATCTTCTCTCTGTTCACAAATACCAGGTTCGTTTTCAACACCCAGGCCAGAATCAAACGACAAACTGTGCCTTACGGTTTTGCCCGAGGGTCGGTATTTCATTTCCAATTCCTTTAAATCCAAGTATGGATATTTCTTCATAATAACGAGTTGCTCGTATTGTCGTAAGTCTTTATTGTTGATGATATTTTTGATACTTTTTGCTGGGTCTTCATCATTCTGTTTGTATTCTGCAATTGAGTGTTTCGTCTTTTTATTACCCTGAACACTTAAGGCGCTTCTCTTTTTGCGTTTGTTTGTTTTATATAGATGTGTTTTAAGATTCTCACATTCATTATCTAAAATACAGAGCGGAAATACGTATAATATGTATATTAACAGTATTTTTACACACCTGTAGTTTTGTGAACTGTTTTAAAAATGTATTTTTAAGTATAGGTACTAACGATGTCCATTGTAATATATCCCAAACGGAACGATGTCGGTTGTAACTTTATGTATTGGGAACGTATAATTCAAAGTAAGACATAGAAATATACAAACGATAACCAAAATTCTCGCATATTTTTGCATAGTGGAAGTATACATTGCCAAGATAGGCAAATCGAAGTATTGGCAGTTTTTTTGGAAAATGTGTATCAAAATTTTACTATCATTATTGACGTCTATAAAGCTTTTGACATTACAGTCTCTAGCTATCATCATTGTTTCAAACCATCTGTTTATTTAGATTCTCTTAACTCACGAACGCAATTTTTTATCTTTACACCAACATTTTGATAGATTTCATCAAAGTTATGAAGCAGATTATTTTAAATAAAATAACAACAAAAAGTATCTTGAAAATGTCTTCTACATTTTTTTAGAATTTTTTAAAGTTGTTCAGGTCGAAAATTGTCAAAAATTCAGAAAAAAATCATAGATAACTTGAAAATTATGAATAATTGCGGTACATACATGGGAGTGATTAGAGTACCCCAAGGGGTGCTCTATGTCTGGACTTCCGCTTGACACTATTTTTTGGGACACCCTGTACCTATAAGTTACTCTATACCTAATCATTTATACATAGACATTTATCACATTTTATATCTGACCAGTTGATTTTTTATTATTTAGGTACTTTAGCTCTTTAACTCTTGAAGTTCTAGCTATATTTTTGGTGTAGGTACCTAAATAGGTAATGATTAATGGTCTGATGAACTCCCTACCAATTAGTGTTTGTTCGCCTATGGACTTCCGCAACATCAAGTAGGTATCTCCCCGACGCTTTGCAGTTAGCGCGGAAGCTATTATTTTTTTACAGGACTCTCCAATCTTGGTAACGAAATATGAGATAGGGTTAAGATGAGAGGTTGGTAGCTATAATGTTACAAAACAAGAACCGACTTCAACATCGATGAGGGTTTTCCTCGATTTCCTTGGGATTCCATCATCAGATCCTGAATTGGTGGCAGTGGGACCACCTCGGAAGTACCTACGTTGTTTCAAAAAATTAACAAACGCACTAAGTTGCACTGTGATTATCGAAGGTTCCCCTCGATTTCTCTGGGATGCCATCATTAGATCCTGGTTTCCTCATCACGATACCGCCTTTGAGATTTATCTCCTTTCCAACAAAAAAAGAATCATCAAAATCGGTTGATAAACGACGAAGTTAACCGCCTATCGAAATGAGAACATCCTCCTTTTTTAAAATCGGTTAAAAAACAACCAGACAGTATTACAACTCCACACGTTGAAGTTTCGTAGGATTTTCATTAAATGAGATGGATCAAACCCTTTCCAATCTATTATCTCATATAAATTGTATAATATTTTGATAGTAAAAGTTTTTAAGGAAAAGTTCATTTTATTTTCTTTAGCGCATTTAAATAAAAGCTTCTTTTTAAAAAGTTTTTTTCTTTCAATTTTATTTATAATCTATTCTTAGGTTAACAACTTGAGTGCCGTTGAATACTGTTCCACAGTTCCGTTGAAACAAGTACGTAAATGTAATAAGTAATAACTTTCTTACACGGAGACCTGTATGACTTTCACCGGATATAAAACACTGTTTCTGGTCGTAAGTATCCATCCGCGTCGTGGCGAAAATAAAATATTCTTAAAAGTTCGCACTTTCCGGAAAATAAAACTAAACTGCTACGTTTAAAAATCCCGCCCCGGGGGTTGGCTTCGCTCGCGATGGACGCTCCCATTGGCTGCGTGCCACTCTTTCCACATTATTCCTGTTTCCGTAAGGGATGAGGAACGAAGGGGCGGGGCTTCGAAGTTCCCAGGGGTGTTCGACGCACCTGACACTGTCAATCCACGTGTCCCACGACGCGAGATAATACGTGTTGGGACCGGGTTAAAGTTTGTCGTGACACGACTTTGGTTTTGTAACAAAAAGTTTATTTGTGGGATGAGTTAATGTAAATTATTGTCGGGAAATAAGATTTTCCCATACGAAAAGTGTTTAACTTCACGTACGTGCTAGCATTGCAACCGTAAAAATGCAAAAATGCGATGAAATTAATGTAAAAGGCCAAGAAATTCAGAAGGGGGATAAGGTTACATCGCTACAGACTCCTAGACCTTCGTCGCCCCGTAAGTTCTTCGCGAGGATTTATGGCCATCTCGAGCAGTCGTCGAAGAACGATGAGCCTAAAGAGACTGTACAAGGGTCCGAAAGTGAATCGTCTTCAGACGTGGAGATAGGGGATAACGAGTCATTGGCTGGAGTGGCTGGAAGTTCCAGGGTTCCGCCAATGTGGCCGCCGCCGCCGCCGCTACCACTGTGTCCTCGGCCCATATTGCTGCCTCACCAGCAATTAGCCTTCGGTGCAGGCCTCGCTGCGTTCTGTAAGTTTAAATTAGGTACTTAAGATAAGGCACAATGTACACACACACTACACAGTTATAGCGCCACACTAGGATTCCCTGTGCCGTGGGTGCCATGGACAACACACAAAGACAAGGTCACACAGACCCGAGAAAGGAAATTTAAACTCATCATTCACATTTCCGCCTTACTGGGAAGCTGGACCCTTGGAACGGCAGTTCGGCATGGTGACCACTGCGCTACATGGTTCGTTTATTATTTTGTCTTCATAACTGTATTAAATATTTGCAGGATAAAAAAGCCAAACATGTCCAAATTTAATTGAGCGGTTAAAGACTTGTGGTTGCGGCGGCCATAGATGCGCTATTCTCTCACAATCTTAAATGGTTTCACTTACACTGCACGGTACTCGACTGACATGGTTTTAATTGCAAATAAAAAAGTAATATAAAATGACCGTTATTTTACTGAGTCATATTTGATTTGACTCATATAATTATGATAGGTATGGCACAATGTTTACCAAGCCGGATCACCATTCCAAGGGTCCCGAGTTCGATTCCCAGCGAGGTGGAAGTAATAATAAACCATTCAACTGCTAGACAATTAAATTCGTAATAATTTCAATCAATGAATAATTAGGAGCTGTCTCCGATCTTGACTATTGTATGTTCAACTGCAATAAATACCTAAGTCTTTTGTGACTTCTTGCGTCCTGTATCTAATCGACAAACTAAAAATGTTTTTATTTCAGTACTTAATGTACTTATCACTTTTTCAAATTAAAATGTTACAGTTTTTAAACCACATAGGTTTTATTAGGACATACCATGTGAATAAAGAAAATAGTAAAGTTATTGGTCGATATAAGTATAACAATATAACCTTTTAATTCATACGACGAAGCGCTTATAGAGCGGCGCGGCGGCTTGTGTCGATCCTAAATGATCGACCGGTTGACACTTGGATGGGTGACCAAAAAATCAAAATGTGTGCAATTCAACTAGAAGTGAAACTAAAAATAGTTTGGTTAGGTCTCATAACTATTGTTTTAGTTTAGCTGCAGCGAACTTTAGTTCTAAATCTTGCAAATGTTCCTATCTAATTTTTCCATTTTTTGTGTTTGTGTCTTTTTCGTTTCCGTTTTGTTTTATTTGCGCGTCATTTCCGTTTCATCGAATTCCAAATCACAACGATACTATAGAAGCTTTTTGTAAACCCTGCATAACAATTGAAACTTAACTGTTAAAACGATAATGTTTAATAACATTTAATTTGTCACTGATTGTTTTTCCAAATAAATAAATAAAAAGTAATAGGTACTTATGGTCTAAGATCCCGCGACACAATTGCATTGTTCATTGAGTATTTAATTTTTTTATGTACAATTTACATTCTCATGCGACATTAGAAATATGTCCGATGAAAAACTTTAGCTATAACTTCCAATATTATGTAAACGCTAACAACAAATCATAGGTGGTACAGCCTATAGAAATCGTCCGGGGTAGTTAGTAAGTACCTACCACCGCCCGCCACGCTACCCAGTACCATTTCTACCGTGTAATAATTATTTTAACAGCAATTCTGTTTCGGTTAGAGAGGTGTGTATCCGGTACTTTTTTTAGAGGCAACCATCTTCCTCAAGGGTAGAATTATTTAGCAAGCAACACATCTGTGACCGAATTAGAACTCTTATTAATAACTACTAACTGGATTACTACAAGCAACAACTATCAGGACTAACTATCACTAAGTCCCTACTCCAGTCCTCATACCTACTAACGAACTAACCAACTAAATTTCTTATAACTGGACTAACCATCCTAGTCGCGCCACAATTGTCATGGGCGGCAGCGGTGGTTGGTGCTGCATGCTCGTTTACTATCAAATAAAAAAGTCCATAAAAAGTCGTCTCCCAGCTGCTCATAACTATGATTAAATCACAGATTAAAAAGTTTTAAAATAAATAACTGAGCAGGTACTTGAATAAGTAAGTTTCAAAGAACATCTTACATTGAGAAAATCGTCAGCGTTCGTCAAAGCAAAACAGAGATCAAAGATATCGGACGTACTTAAATCTATTTCATCGTAAAAATAAAATACCACTAGAAAAGTACTGTGAATAAGTATAAAGGGTGTCGGTGAAGATAAGCTCCATTGCGCGGACTTAATCTCTTTCCCATAACTCTTTGCTGGACATTTCTTTATGTATTCAGGAAAATGTATCTAAACATTTTCTTTTTATCACTTTACTGAATAGAACCGTTTAGTTTATACCTACATTTTACCGCAATTAAATTTAACAGTAATTTTAGCACAGTATTTCGAAGAATTCATTTATAGATTATGTTGTTAACTGATGCGTTAACAGATAAATGTTTGCCCTAGGATTGTAGTTGTAATGTCGTGTTATTTATATTGTCCATGCAAACACCACCACCATGACATAGGGAAAGTATGAGTGTGTGTTTTTTATTTTAGAGTCAGATTAAAGTGAGTGTTTTTATACAAATAAATAAACACTGAAACACACACATACCCCCGCACTAGGATTCCCTGTGTCGTGGGTGGCATAGACAAAATAAATAACACATTACGAGATGACGAATACCACGAAATACAGAGAGAACTGGAAGTGCAAAGTAGGCGTGGCACACGCAGTAAGATTGCGCGGAGCTCCGCGTATTTGCCGGAAAATGGCCGGTATTGCTTAACTGTCACTGAGATGCGTCAGTTGTGCATTGCGTAAATTAAATTCTTAATAAACTACGTAAATATGCCTTACTGTGCAATTTTGGAGTGCAAAAATGATACCAGAGCTTAGAATTTATCTAATGGCGGAGTTTCGTACCATAGGTAAGCCTAGTTTTAAATTAATTTGAAAACCAAAAAATCAAAAACATACAATTAAAAGAAACTATAATTTATAACCAAAAAGCTACTCAGTCCCTTTGCAATAAGGTTCGTTTTAAGTTTTAAGAAGTAGTGCTATTCCCAGAAAATTCTATGCTACTCGTGCAGGGATGCGGTAAAAAATTATCGATATCGACAATTTTATTATATTATTTCTAGTTAAAAAAAATCATATCAATATTACATTTACCATTTATTTAACAACATGTGTATACAGTTCTGCTAGATGGTGTGGAATAAAGAATATTTCATTTTGCCCTCCACACCATTCCAAGCCGTTCATCCAATTGCAATGGGATTTTGGTTAGTTGTTATGCGTTAGGGATGGACATTTTTGACAAAATAGAAAGCACTATTTCCTATGCCGTACATTCAATTGTAATGACATTTTGTGAAGTTGTTATAAAACAATTTACTATTTATATACTACATACTACAGGCAAGTTATTGCCAAAAAACGATCAACGGCCAAGACTGATTAGGGTTTAAATTGCTATTTATCAAATAAATAGCTTCACAAATAATTCCATTGTTAATAAATATAAAATAATATAAATACATATATTATAATACATATAAATACGCTGGTGTTGTTGGCATTCTCTAACAGTGAACTCAGTCAATATGAATTATTAATTATATGAATATTGTCGCGTTGATTTATCTGTTGACGAGACACATAGAAGTACCTAATTTAAAAATAGAATTTCTTCTTTAATGTTCTCGATAATAATTGGACATTGGAAGCAGTGGTAGTTTACGGTAGTTAGGGATAAAAAATGCAATACAAAGTTTATTAAAATCCACTCGCCACTAGTAGCCATTTTTCCTATGTTAAAGATTTTGAGTTTTACTTTGGTTTGAAGTAATTGAAAATTTCGGAAAGAGCAAGTTGTTATTAAAGTTCTAATAAAATGTGATATCGCGGATTGAGCGAGTGGCTTGATCGATAACATCAATATTGCGCATCGCTGAGTAAATCAAATATGTCGGAAACGGAGTTCCGCGTAAACAACCAAATAACCAAAGTAAAAGAGAGAATTTATGCCAAGCCGGACAGTGATCATTGAATAAACGTGTTCTTCATGTGTTTGTCCGGAACCTGTGTTTTATTTGCTATCCTAAACTGAAATCCTGACATGAAATAAGCCCACAATGGATGTCGCCGACATATATATGTATTATACTCTGTAGGAAAACAAAAACATCCTAGCCGTCGTAAAAGACGCACTAACGTAAGACGTGGTAAGCATGTAAGTATCTAATGATAATTATGAATATATGTATGTTATGTAATTTAACTGGAAACCGTATTTTTATTTATTTTTATTTCAGTAGGTACATATAATTATGAACATTGCATTAAAGTAGTTATATGTTTATATATCGGATAATCCGGAATTTGCTTGTTTGCTGCAGGTTTTCTCAAAACCTTCTTTCACCGTTTTCCTTCACCGTTTTCACGTTTTCCTTCACCGTTTTAGCAAATTAATGATAATATTTAAATACTTAAAACGCACACAATTCCGAAAAGTCAGAAGTGCGTGCCCTGGGATTCAAACCCTCTAGACCCCCCGAACAGGAGACCGAAATATTAACCACTAGTGACTAAGCTATGACTGCCTTTTATAATTATTAATTCGAGTATCTACCTATACCTACTTATTTTACAACATCTTCGAAAATTTTAAAGTACTTGGCATTATCAATCAAGAATAAATACGTGTAACATCTTGTAATGAAATATAGTATAATATTAGTTAATAAATTTGTACAAAAGTATCCGGCAGCAGTTAGTTTCTTACATTTTGTAAAAATATCGGGTCTGTTATCGTGTTACGTTTATCGATATAGCCCATCCCTATCAGTTTCTCCGAATCAGGTGGTATAACCTTGTACGTGTGAAAACGTCATATTTTTTTAAAATAATGCCTAGCTATTCAAAGGGGGAACGCTGCCAGTATCTTCGGAACCTTGCCTAAAGGGACTCCTTTTAATAATATTTTTTAGTTATTATGTTATTTTTTAACTTTTTAGTTTTAGGTTTTGTGTATAATAATAAAATAATAATAGTAATATTAATAGAACAATAAAGTTATTCATAGTTCATCTAGGTGATTCTATAACTTTTCATCCTATGCATACATAATGTAAAAAAGACGCTCGTTCAAGTTTTCACAGGAGCTGTCATCGAGAAAATAAAGAAATGGAAATAGTATAATTTATAAAGGTAACAAAACACCAAATATGGCAAGGAAAAATAAAAACTAAGATAACATGTTAAGGTGCATTTTCAACTATAAACAGCCGTTTTGATAGACTATTTTAAGCTGACAAGTACCAACCAATTAAAATGTAAGTTTCTTAGTGTGAATAATACGATTACTGATTTACTTGTGTTTATTTTGCTACCGTGGTTTTCTTATTAATCAACACTTGTACCATTTCCACTTCTCTCTGTATTTCGTGACGAATACCCATGACCCGATAGCAGACATTTATCTGCCACATAAATACCTGCTCCGGCCGGGAATCGAACCCGGGACCCGTCGTTTCGCAGACAGGGTCACTACCAACTAGGCTACGGGGTCGTCAGTTTCTGTTTCAAGCTACGTTTACGTTAAGGTACAATCGTCCATTTACTTAGACTAAGGCGTGATCCGTCTGCACCCACACTTAAAAAAGTACTGATTTACGTAATAGTGTAACCAACTTCGTTTCGCTCACTCGAAAATCCCATTTGAATCATTAAAGTCGTTCCTGAGATTATCCGGAATGAAAGCGCAAACAAAGACAACTGGGATATTAATAATTTATATCAAATATCTTCAAGCACCGATATCGATTAGAATAACCATGTTTATAATATTCTTACGGCAGAATTAGCTGTAAGTTTTGTTTGTGAGATTAACAATCAGTTGTTGCATTTTTAGAAAACAAAACGAGCTGCTCATCCATCAATCAGTAAGATATTCTATGAATAGGTAGACAGTTTCATAAAGTACGCACTCAAATAAAAATATAAAACTGCTATTTGAATATACATATCTACAAACGTAGATTGGTTTTCCTTTATCAAGTTAACAAAGGACTGTTCCCAAACAAATTTCCGTTAAGCTTATTAAATGAATATTGTTGATTCTGTACACCATGAAAATAGGATCGTAACGTTTTGTCGCATCGTTTGAAAAATGTCTGGTGCGTCGAGCGGAAGGCGGGCGGGACGGCTCGCCTGGGCGGGCGGCGCGACGCGGCGCGCCGCTTCGTGATGCGATTATCGCCCACGACTCAACGCCCGGCTATAGCAGCGAGCCGAGTCCCATTTGAAGTCGCTCTCGCGTGAAAATTGCCCGCACTGTTCTGCTACATCGCTATAAAATCGCCTCATTGTTCCACTCTTGTAACTATTACGAAATAACAAGCCGTGAAGCTGATTAACTAAATAACGCAAGTAACCGTTAAAATTCAATGAAAACGTAATTTGTACGAGTACCTACATACGTTACGTACATTTCTAACATTTATGACGGATAATAAATATATTGTAGACTAGTGGACCCGCCCTCGCTTCGCTTCGGGAATACGCACATTCGGAAATTGTTAGGCAACAGCGGGCGCGGTCGGTAGTGGATGGGTGACCGCCAGTGGCAAAAGTTTCTTGAGCGCTTCCGTGCTTCGGAGGGCACGTAAAGCTGTCGGTTCTGGTTGTTATCATTTGGTAAATTTTGGTAAGCCATGTCGAATACCTTCGGGCGGCTTAAAAATTTCCGACACTTGGGTTGGCCACTAACCCCTCCACCAATCCGCACTGGAGCAGCGTGGTGGAGTATGCTCTAAGCCAACCAGGACATTATCAAAGGACAAGTCGTCTGGCGGCTGCCGCGAGGCAGAAGGTGGGAGCCATCCGGGCTTCACCAAGCCTAACTTATCTTCGGGATTAACCTGGAGTTTAGTTAAAAATATTGAAATGTGTTCACGTTCGGAGACGACATAAAATTTCTTTAATAAACTCGCGGTGCTGCATCTCTCGCATTCGTGGGAAACGTCATGTGTTTCTGCGGGGCAGGCAAAGCAAACACATAAAATACCTATGAGTTCTTATCAACACACATGTCATAATCATTTTATTTTTAAATCATTCAGAAATCAATCCAATTAATAAAAATAGCAAATTTAAGCAGCAGCGCACATGAGATATTTAGTAGATTTTCCGCTTAAAAAAGTAGTCAGACTTTACATTCTCGTCTATTGCTGAAACAAGCTTATTTTGACACATAAGTCGCGATGTAATATGTCAGCTTTGCTAGGTGATTCACTTTAAACAGACATATTAATGTAGTTACTCCATTTTAATGACGACAGCTAAAACAAGAAAGCACAAAGAAAAAAGATTACCGCCGATAATTTAAACCGATATGTTAAACTTAAATTAAAACCGGTAATCTATATGTAGGTGCATTACCTACATTGGATTTGTTGTGGAAATTTTAATTCATTGCTTTGTTATAGATATACATCCAGCCAAAACATTTCCTTTTGGATTATTGTCGATCTGTGTGTCTGTACGATTACGTGCATCACAAATATTGTTTATTCAGGGAATAGGACTATTCCAGTGGAATAACAGATACAAGTTACGAGAGTTTATCAAGTGCACCTAAATAATACTTTAGCTATCGCAATAAACTAATAAGTATTATCTTTAATTACAATTTATAAGAATAATAGAACACTAAAAAAAATCCTCTCAGTCGATTAAAAGGTTTCCCGGTAACAATGGTTAAAAAATACGCTCTGTTTATGTGTAGATACTTACACATTATTTCTTTATGGTTTGTACTTATGTGCCGACATTAAAGATAATATTGAGTGTTATGTACACAAACTTCGTATGTCCCCATTTCGAGTTAAGCACGAAATATTAATTTAATACTTTATTACTGTACGTTCATCAGCCCTCTGTTTCATTTCGCATTACATTTCGATTTATATTAGCGACAATTTATATCGTTCTCGTTTCACAAGTTTGAGCGGCGAGGGATTATGCTCAACAGCATGTTACAATGATATCACAATGGATATTCAATTCAGCTTCGTTGGACTAATTTGTGAATATGTAGGTGGGTATAAATCGTCAATTTGTATAGTAATTACATTATGAAAAGAAGACGAGAACTCTTCTCGTCTTATTGATATCAATGTGGATGGACGAAGGGTTAGAGGACGGTCGAAGAAAAGATGGATGGATGGTGTGAGAGAGGACATGAAAGATAAGTGAGTCAGTGTAGAAGTGGTGGCCAATGGGAAGAATGGAACAGAAGAACATATTGCGCCAACCCCAAATTTGGGAAATGAGCTATATTCCACAATAAATAAAGATTGATTGATTGAATGATGTAAGAAATTTCTAAAGCAGATCCTCTGCGTTTGATTTGATTGCGATCAATTATAAATATAATCATGTACCAGCATATCTAGGTACCTGCGCTACTACATGTAGGTATACCTACTCATTTAAAATATATGTAGATATAGCTGTCATAATGATAAATAAAATGTTCTTTTTCTATTCTTTTTTACACTATCCTTTACAAATAACGTGTAAATCGAAAGAAATCGGCATTCATTTATTATTATCAGTTCTGCCTGTTGTACTTTTTAAAACATCCGTTGGAAATTCAACGTCCATTCAGCGAAAAGTAGGTACGGCACTCCGAGGAAGGCAATTTTTTATTCCATCCTAAGACTATTGAGATCGATTGAAATTCATTGAAACGGAAATTCTGTAGCAATATCAATATCGATACGAAAGAATTGAAAACAAAACTCGGATATGAATAAGTCAGGTGTACCGACCTAGACATCGCTTCTCTTATCAAAATCATGGAACGGTCGAATGAAGCTGTAAGAGTAATTAGGGGATCTCTAATGAATATTAGGGGTACGAACCCCAATACGAGATTTTATCGTACTGTTAGCCCTGTTGATTAACCACTATCGTTTTTAATCGCAAATCACAATGCAAACATTTGGGAGGGTTGAGAATAATAGAACTTTGTATTCCATTTCACTTTGAAATGTAATTTTGGGATTCTTATATTTTTTTAGTATAAGGATAAATTATTTAACCTTACATCTAGTATTATATAAACTTTATCAAAATAACCAATGTGATGAATCGGCTTTGATTTGTTAGTTGTAGGTTGAGATTGGTTTGAGATTGAAATAACGACACCGATTTATTAACAAGTCAACGAATTCTAATGAAGTAACGTGGTGATGAATAAGCACTATCTAAACGTACCTGCACACATTATATCCCCAACTCCACTTAAAAAGCAATAAAATATGGACTTTGTTGTTTTCGTTACGCCTTCATTTTCGGTTGGATCGCACTTGGCCGTATCCATATATACCGCGCGTGGTCCACTTCGTTCGAATTGTGAGAGTGTGTAGGTATCTATTCTGTACCTTAAGATTGTAGCACGAGACAAAGCTTCACTGATAATTTAAAATTAAATACTGCATGTGTAGGTTGGTAGGTATTATGCACGTTCGAAGGAAGTTCAACAGCTTTTCCAACCAATACCTTCAACAATTTTAATCATGATCGTCCTATCCATACGAAGTTAATCTTAAGGGTCGTCCGTCGGATGTGGTTAGGTAGGACAAATGCAACCGGCGGATAATCGAAACCTAAAATAGCGGAAATCTGATATGGGTAATGGGTAAGCCAAATGCAAAGCCTTTGGAAAATGACGCCAAAATGCAGTTGAAGACATCCACGGCGAAATAAATTAGGTTTCGTAGTGACAGTTTCATAAGTTGATAGCAGATCCTATAAATATGACCTAACATTAGGTATTTATCTAATATATTGTAGATACGCCTTAAATATGAATTTTATAAGGCTCAACATTAATGTGTACGAGAAAGAAAGCTCCAATTCCTCAAGCCTAAATGTTTTATTATTTCAGAGATAAATATGGCTCTGTTGCTCGCATGATCCATATCGTTAGATAAGAATGGTGCGTGTCAGAATGTTCTCAGATAATTTCGGTACAATAGTTAGCTGTTTATTGTACAAGTTTCATCCATTCGCTTAATGATATCTGTACGAAAATGCTCAAAATTACACAATGAAGAGATTTGGATTAATGCTAAGAACTGTTATCTTTTATTTCTCTCATACACTACCTACAATGACCAAAATGATGGGTTTCAATCACATCATTTGAAATTACCCCTACTGCCCTTAGGTTAACTTAATTACTGATTAGGTAGATACCTACGAAAGATTTTTAATTATCTTCAGACTGAAGTAATATGTAAGTACTGTAAATAAGATATCTCGATGAAATACCTAAGATAAATTTTAAACACTCTCACTAAAGTGATTCAAAAAGGTGTTTAGTTACTTGGTAAACGTCTTTGAAATAATTTCGATGATTAGTACCTACATACTTAACCTACACCGAAAAACTATCAAGTGCATAAACTTGTGTGATTCGAGATTTTGTTTTTGGTAAGTTCAGGTGAGGTAGGTGTCTGTAGTATACCTATATTTGTATGTAATAAATAAATACCTTATAAGAATATGCAACAGGAACTTAAAATTTCGGTGCGACACGTAAAACACTGATAAAATTATTAATTAGGTACCATGTAAGTAACCATTCGTTACTGTGCGTGATACTCGAAAGTGATTGCTATAAGACCATTTGGCTATAAAAACCGAAGGGATCACAGTCGTGGGAGTCGTCAGCTGTTCAGTTGCTCCCGCGGTCCCCAATGCATACGTAATTGGACCACAATGAACGCATTATCTGACTGGGCGTTGTCACATTAAATCGTCATCCACTCGATCGATTCGAAAGTGATTGGGATGAAAGTGGGTTTAAGTTATTTGCTTTCATTTGTTTTTTTTTATTGTAAAATATTTTAAATAGCGAAACAATTGGGACTAAGCTACATTAAATAATAGATAAATAAATAACTAATTCAAACAATCAAGTGTGATAAAATTCTGATTGATCTAGTTATTTTTGTAAACTATAAGAAATGTTTGCTAAAGATGTTGTAAAAGATATTTTAAAGATTAATATTTGGGGCATTTAATAATTATTAAACTTCATTTTTAGATTATGTTTGTGCGTTTCTATTAATCTCAGAAACGGTTCATCTTATAAGTATTTTGGGTTAACAAATAAAAAATAACCTATGCCAATGTCAATCCCGACTAAGCATTAATAATTATAATTATTTAAAATAAACAAAATGTATACTCTAGCAATGATATTAAAAATGTCATTGATACTCTAGTCTACAACAATAAAGTGTAAGAAGTATACCTACTTATATCTAATATCTATAGGTAATGTTTCAAAATGGTAGGAAGTGATTAAGTAGGTAAAGTTGTCGGTATTACTGTAAGTTGAGAACGCGGTATTAAAATCACGATTAGCAACATATGGTGCGTCCATAACAATAGCCCGGGATATTATACCAGGTATCGGATTGCACAGTTATGAACGTTTAATTATCGTGATTCACCGTCCGCCGAAAGGTTTCCCTGGCGCTTCCGGGGCAATATGGTGCGGAATCGGAGGCAACTGAGCACTTACAAGCACTCTTTTCTCATGCAATCACTTGACGATGATTACAGGAACCGAAGAATCCTTACGTCGCTTTTGCGATTAGATTATCGATTATGGGGTTACGAAATTGTTTTTTTTTTTTTATTTTTAATGAAATTTATGACGCATGGTTATTTGCGGTCAGTTCTATTAAATATTTTGTGTTAATTAGGTGTTTTTTCGCTATTTTATGTGGAATTTTCCAACTATTGGACCTTACCTTAAAAGCGTTTAGTTTTTAGGTTAAACGACATTCATTAACTATTTATTAACTATAGATACTGATCTACCTTATTAATGTATGTAGGGAGGCAGGTACTAAGTACTAAGATTTATTAATTACTTATGCTTGAAGACTAAGATGGAATACTTACATACATTTAGCTTATATTTGTGTCGCTGGATCCCAATATGAGCAACTTATGAATAAGTATAAATTTACATTTGCGGCCACGATAAATAAATTAATAACATTTAGGTAGGGAGTGTAGGCACCTACGTACCAAACTAAACTAGTGTTTAAGGAATTTCTGAACGAACCTAAACCTATATAATATATAGCTATAATTAATCTGTGTTGATTTATTAGAGTGAAACAGGTGTTGAACCGGTGAAATGAAACTTCATTCAGATCCTAAACAAGAAATACCTACACCATTAGCTAGGTTTATGGCTAGGTAAGGTCTTATACGTAACCGTCGTGATTGGGACATACCTATAGGTATTATATTAAACGAGTGTTACCATGGAATAGTTGTTCCGTGAGTGTAATAAAAATAGTCATGGCCGTAGCTAGAGGGCGGTAGAGACGAGTTGAATGGTCTACCATAAAAAGATTACAATGAAGATAATTATGTAAGTAGGTAATTTCTTTCTCAAACTCGACAAGTAAATAAGATGAAAAATTGACTTGGTCAGATCAAGTAGGTACATAAGTACCTAAACATTTCCTTCTGCCCTACTTTAAATTCAACTCAAACTAGGCACTTAGGCAGTAAGGTACCTACTATCCTGGCAACATTTAGTAAATAATTTAAAAATTAAATCGGACTTAAAATGTTCACGATGCCAACTCCACTTAAGAGGAAATACCACGCGAACCCTTTTTCAAATTTGGGATTTTTTCATTCAATATCTCTGTCGCGCTTGCGAGCGGCGTGTATGTCAGTGCGATAGGGACAACTGCAGCTTCGTGTAAAAACCCGACGCAAAAATCATCAAAATCGAGGTTCCGTTCTCGACTAATCCCCCCGCCAAAACTAAAGCAATCTTAACGAAATTTTGGAAATTGAAGGGGAAGGAGATATTCTGTGTCGGACCGTTTAGCTTTTTGTGCTAATTATTATACAATTTGTGTACTAGGCGCTTGTTTGCGGCATATTTATTTGGCCGTTTTAAGCGCTGTTTGAAGTAGCCTAAAACTTTTGAAAACAAAAATATCAAAAAAATCAAAACGTACCGACATAGATAATGATGATATTATTCTTGTGTGAAAAAATTATTGATCTAGAGTCAAAAACCAGCGAGGGATTAGTCGAGAACGTTTGTATGGAAAAATGACCCGTAGCATTTCCTCTTAAGTGTCTCGGAGTAAGTCGAGTTGCATTAACAAAACCACACAACACGATGTTACGTAGAAAACTACATGGGTGTAATTTGAGTGAAACACACCGCATTAACTTATACCGTGTGACGTGTTACACATTGTGGTTATGTTAACGTCGTGTTAGTACCTAAATGGTCGTGGCTAGTGGCTACCCGGAGGTTACTGAGAACACGCCTATTCTCGCGTAAAAGAGGAAGGTGTCATAAGATACGTACTACGAAACCACTGCCCATTGCACTACCGGAAACTTTTAGCACCTTCACACCTTTATATGGGTTTGTTGGTTTCTTCGAAAATCTATAAGATCGGTGCAATAAACACAATATTCATACGTCTGCCGTCTGCCGTGTTTATCGTGGGAAAACTCGAATCAAACCATTTATTTACCGTTTTGAACATTACTTATAGTCGTCATGTTAGACTCCGTAGATGATTTATTAGCATTACACGATCTATTTTACGTTCATTAGTCTTGCTCTGACATACCTACCTAGCGTCTGACCATAGTAGATTACGTGTAGATACCAAATATACAATATTAGCCTCAATTACAAAACAAAGAAAGTAACTTTAGATTTAGTTACTCTGTTTTGTGCTTCAATGAGACTTACAATTGATATTTTACTTAGCAGTAGGTACCTACCTATCATGTGTCATTTAAATTATGTATGTACCTACTTAAATAACGTAGGTATTTGTGTATTATTACTAAAGCATGAAATGTGTATTATAGGCATTTGAAAGTGTATGTGAATGGGGATGCGATGGGATAAATAACTAGAATTCCCTGTCTCGCGGGTGGCACGGATAACACATCACTAACTTAACACAAGACTACCAGAGAACAATTACTTAAATTATATTTCCTTGTTGTTATTAGGATTTGAAATGATTTTAAACTCTTGTCTGTGTTTTTGGCAGTGGCAAGAAGACGACGGAAGGAGAGTAGACCGAGACGACAGCGGACTACCTTCTCCGCTCATCAGACATTGCGACTGGAGCTGGAGTACGCGAGGGGAGAATATGTGGCCAGAGCACGACGGTGAGTGATTCAATACATTGTTTTTAATGATGAGAAGAATATTATAATGGGTGCGTTCCACTTAGGCTTAGTGGCTTAGCGATCATAAAGCTCAAAACATTCCTTTTTTTTACAGAAAAAAAGAGTTGTTTCGAGGTTGTGATCGCTTAGTAAAACTCACCCAATATGAGATGACAGAAGAGTTGATAGTTACCCGGGTTGGATGCCCGGTCGGAGCAGACATTTATGTGATAGTGACATAAATGATTGTTCTCGGATCGCGAATGTTCGTGATGTTTTCAGTGTGTTATACAGGAATCAAAAGATGAAGTTCTTGATTTATCTGAATATTTTTTTACGACTAGGCATGTAGGTATAATATATCTATTTATATTACTACAGATGTGAACTGGCATCAGCGCTATCACTCAGCGAGACCCAAGTGAAAATTTGGTTTCAAAACCGAAGAGCTAAAGACAAGCGCATCGAGAAAGCCCAACTTGATCAACAATACAGGTAACTTTTAAGATAGGAATAAGTTTTAAAGATAGGTATATGTAGGTAAAGTAATATGGCTTCAACTAATTAATAGCCCACTACTACTGATACCACCACGGATCTACCATATATCATAATTATCATACCATGTCTGAAGATGAAGAGGCTTAGAGCTTACTCCACCACGTTGCTCCCGGATTGGTGGTGAGGTTAGTAGTGAAATTTGTAAAACCTCCGTCATGTTGATTTGATTTTCAGGACAAAATGTCGTACCAAATGTACCTACTAACATTCTGTAAATTTTCAAAAGCTTCACAATCTCAGATATCCGATGTAAACTAAACCAGTCTTCACCAGCTTCAACCGCTAATTTTATGTATTTTAAATGTCGGAATCAAACCCGAGACTGTTGGCTTCAAAGGCCCAGGATCACAAGCAACTGGGCTACGTGGTCGACAAATTTTAGTTTTATAAAGTTTTACACCAATGTTATAATTTTGTCCACAGACAACTAGCAGCTGCATCGGGATTCTTCCCCACAATGCTGAGCGCACCGTACGGGCCCCCACCGTGTCCGTGCCTGCCGATCCATCCGCCAGCAACTCTTGACAAATAAAATACCGCATACGACTACCTTACAGAGATCAAGATACGCTTAGATTATACGTCGTGTTGTAGTCTGTTCATTATTATTGATCAGTAGTCCATGTGTTCTAAAACCGACCCATAAAGAATTTACCACGTATCTGTCCTTCATGGAATTTCCCAGTTTGACGGAACAAGTCGACATTTGATAGCCACAGTTCGATTGTCCAATGATGGATGCCGAAGGTAAAAATAAGTATAATCGTTATGAGACACAAATACATATTTTTTTAACCATCAAATGCAACGTAAAGATATTGTTTATGAAATTAAAAAAAAAACAGTTGTTTTTTGTACGTAAAAGTCTTACCTAACTTAAGTCACCATTATTATAATTTTTAGCAGTGATATTGTGGTACGTATTCAGAAGTGTCCCAGATTGTGCCTAGGCATTTATAATTAAACAGTCAATAAAAAAATAATTGTTTAGGTTAAATTGTTCAATACAACCACTAAGTACCTACGTACACATGATTTCTATAAGGAAAACATGTATTCTAATAACTAATATAGTAGGGTCCTACATCGCTAGAATAAAATGTGACGTTGCATTATTGCATTACAAGAAAATGCCCTTTAAATCAATCAAGTCGCCTACATATTGGTCACGTCGTACATAGCATTTCCCTATTATAGCACTATTCAGTTTGTGCACCGACTTACGGCCGGATAAATCACTACATAAAGTAATAAATCCAAAAAAGTTTTAACTTTTACTGGAGAACTTTGTGCATTATGGATACATAGTCAGAAAATTGAGTGGTCGATAAATAATAAATCGGGCTTAGTATATCTAATTTTTAAGTTGGCATATACCGAATATAGACTACATATGCAATCAATTTTATTATGATACGGGTACTCACGATATGTATTTTGAAACGCCGATATTTCGACAACTCCATGCAACTGGGTCGAAATATCGGCGTTTCAAAATACATATCGTGAGTACCCGTATCATAATAAAATGAGTACAATCCGCGATGAGTTAAGTTTAAAATCATACGTTACATAGGCAATGTCTATGATATCGACTATCGACGTTCGATCCTCTAGGTTCTCTGCAAGTACCTATATAGACATCGTAATTGCCTGGGTTTAATAACCTAACATCAAATTATGTATAAAACTAAAGTTACTTGTTCAAAGTTTAAAATTTAAAAAATATTATGTGTATTAAAATTGTAAATCTACATCTGGCTTATTACATTATTTGTCAATGTTAATGTTAATTATCTTAGATATACAGTTATTAAATAGGTAATATTTAAATGTAAATAAAATTAACTAGTCAAGAATGTCAAGATGCTATAATGTATGAAAGGAAATGTAAAAGTTAAATAAAACAATTTATTATCATTCCATATAGTTTTATTCCGTAAAGTTAACTTACCATGGCCTTTTCCACGAATCGGCTTGCCAGAGTAGAAGAGTCCATGGAAAATACAGTTCATTTAATACATACTCATAGCACATATTACACACAATAATGTGACACATTTAAAACAAGTAAAACAAAAATTCAACTTAATGGATCGAAATTACATTTTACAACTTAATAAAATTAAAAATAGCTGTATTTAGAATGTGTTACCATGGGTCCTATAGATGCAATATATTTTCCCGCTAATATACCATTGAAGTATTGGACTGTCTATTTAATAACTTTTAAAACTGTTATCTATTTTAATGTATAAAAATATTCATTTCTCATTCTTATCCAATAATAGTGATAACTATCTCCCTAAAACAGACAAATTTAAGTCGCACCACAATAGTATAGTGGAATGTAATCAATACTACCTACAGCTATTTTGTTAAACATAAGAAATAACTTCAATATCCGTTGACATAAAATATTCATATTCCTATATTATCATACTTCACAAAATATCAGGATAGTCGCGCTTACAGCTAGTAATGTTAACATAACTTGAAGCCACAGCTTTTACAATAAACTCAATTCTAAATGACATAGTCTTTGTGATGCTTATTAACCTTACATTGTGTCAACTCGCAGTGTGGAAATGTAAGTCAAAGATAATATGTAAAAACTGTGAAACTTGTTCTAAACGTAACATTAGTACATAAAAAGACTCACGCATGGCATTTCATTATCATAGCCGAGGTATTTTTAGCAAAATTAACACAATATTATTAATATATGTTTCAAGGAAATGATGAAAACAGAGATTTAATTGAATCTCTTAAGGGAAATATTCATTTCACGGAAGGCGTTAAAATGAGGGTGATTAATTCATAGCTCTGAATTATTTAATCAGAGATTAAATTAGTCTCAAAACATTTGAAATCCTAACATCAATTAATAAAATATGAAGGTGAAAACATATTCAAAGTGGGGTGAGGTGAAATAGTGTAAATAGTGCTTGAAGCGCTAAGTTCGATGGAACCCCATTGTGTGGGATTCCCACTTCTGTTTTAAATCTTTTCATATGAACCAAGTTATGGTAGTAAGAAGTATTCACACAACTTTAACATAATTATTCCGTGAACAGAATGTCTTCTTTAGGAACTAACCAATAATTCCCATTTTCGTCATTTCGGTGCGACATATAATATAAGCTTTAGTATTTATCAATCACCAACTGTTGCAAAAGCGAAGGCTATAAACGTGAAATGACGTAATTCTTTTTATGAATATCTCAAGTTTACATAGTGAAAATGAGTCAATAATGCCTGCACAGTACCTTATTGTGAAGTAATCTTCTTAAAATGTATCATTCTGTTAATTAATTGTAAACAAAATACGTAAGCTAGTTGGTCGTCCTAAGTCCGCTTGTGTCACTAGCTAGTCGACTCGAGGCCTATATTCCTGTCTACTCTACCTCTGCCTGCCTAGCTTCGACAAAGCGCAACTTGATACCTAAGCATTGAAAATAGTTATTATCAGTACACCAAAAGTAAAAAGTTATTTCGCCCACCGTAACAGTGTAACACTTTCATAAAAATTGGAAGTATTAAACATATTAAACATTAAATTGTAATGATGAGCAAACAAAATGATATTATCAAAAAAAAATCTTGTTGATGTTGAAATAAGATTTTTTAAAAGTTATTTTAGAACTATAGAAAAAGAAATATCATAAGATATGATATTGGTCTTAGCATACAAATAAAATAATTATATTAAATAATTTAATTCATCGAATTGAAAAAATATGTTATTAAATAAGATAAAAGTAATAAAATGGAACAGAAAAGTAAATAAAAAGCCATGAATCATATTTTTTAGAATCATAAATATACATAATATTGTTTCTATTTGCTATAACATATACATATACAAAGTATAATATTAAAAATGATAAGTGTAAGTAGAATATGTGTCTGGTAATAGAGAGAGTGACAAAAAAGTGCAATACTCACAAGAGAACTGTCGGGACGAGCTAGTAGCGGCGCTGGTTGCCGCCCGCGGCGGGCGCGGCCGCGTTGCCCATGCCGTACCCGCCGCCGCCGCTGTTGTAGCCGCCGCCTGTCGACACATTGTCTATGCTAATATTATAAAGAGGAAATATTTGCATTCGTTTGTACACATTGGATATTATGTCCAATATAAAGCTCAAAGTCTTCATAAAGCGAAAATTTATGGAAAAATATTATTACAACATAAATGATTATCTTAATTACAAAAAAGCGTGGGAATTAATGAAAGCATAGATTGTACAAGATCACAAATTTATTATATAACAAATTGTCCCGGCGTACTTCGTACCGCTTTATAATTAAAAAATGTTTTGGTGATATATCGACAGCAACGCCACCTACCGGGTCCAATTGTGAATCTAAACCATTCTCGGATCCACCTGAAGACACACAAAAAATTTCAACCAAATCGGTCAAGCCGTTTAGGAGGAGTTCACTCTCATACACACTCACACTCGAATTATATATATTAAGATTATATTGTAAAATTGACGCGTCAAAAGTGCCACAAAGTGACCTATTTGAAAAAAAATAGAATCAAAAACTACTGGACACATTTTTAAAATCGCGACAGACACGCGTCGGTGGTCCCTTAGCAGTTACCAATGTCTATAAGAAACATCAAGTACTTATCGTTGTTTAACCTGGTTTGTTGGTTATTCTTATTACGATAAAATCTTGCATATACTAAAGAAGACTACCATACCTGCATTATAGGGCTGTTGTCTCTGAGTGTTATAGTTGGGGCGAATGGGCCCACCTCCGTATCCCTGCTGGTAGCCAGCACCAAAGTTGTCTTGCTGACCCCAAGAGCTCTGGTCTCCGTAGCCCTGTCCCCAGTTGCCAGAGTTGGAGTTCCAGGGATTCTGATTGCCCCAACCGCCGCCGCTTCCGCCACCGCCCCCGTATCCCGAGTTGTAACCACCGCCGCCTATGAAAATATTAATAAACAGTTAATTGAGATATTTCAACAAGAAAGACAAATAAAGGGTTAACTTTATAAAACTATTTGAAAGACGGATAAATGTTAGAAATCCTAGTTGAAATTTTTTCAAAATAACATCATGTACTCAACATCAACTTAGCCAGAATAATTATGTTATCGAGTACCTGAGTTACCCCAGTCCTGCGCCCCCTGACGGTTGTTCCAGCCGCCGCCGCCACCGCGGCCCCCCCGGCGTCCGGCGCCGCCGCCCCCGCCGCCACCCATCTCGGACTTCGATAACGCTTTCTTGACGTCGACACGATGTCCGTTTATCTTGTGATTCTGTTGTGCTAATGTTACGATAAAACAAATTATATGTTTTTATATTGACATGTCTGTTATTTACTGTAAGTGCATTCCTCCATGGGAAGTAGGGAGGTATTGGGCATGACGAGCAGTATATACAGTGATAAATTATAATCTGTGGATGACTGAGTGACAAGTAGTTTGTCTTAAAATATCCAAGAATGTTAAGAGGTTAAACTATAAACTAAAGGTCTACATCATCATAAATTACTTACCACATATTCTGTCAATTGGATCATAGTCATCAAATTCCACAAAACCGAAGCCCCTTTTTTTACCAGTATCCTTTTCAGTCACTATGCTGACCGATGTTATATTCCCGTAGGTGCCAAAGTACTGTCTAATGTCTTCCTCTTCCAACTCATGGTTCAATCCTCCTATGAAGAGCTTCTTCACTGTGGCACTTGCATCTGGTCTGTTGATTTCATCCCTGGGTACTGCTCTTTTTGGCTCCACAACCCTGAGTTTGGAAATACATATTTTGTTATGTCGTAATTCAGCTGTGTATTCACTGTGCATGAACACGACTGTGACTGTCGAGAGTGTACTGTACTGTACAGAGAGTACAGTAGTAAAATAACTATCAGCTTCACTTATTTATCATTTAGTGCTTGATTTATTCCAATCAGTTTAAAATTTAAAAAGTTGTATTTTAAAAATCCCGTCTAACAATAATGACACAGTGTAAGAATAGGTTTCCCAAAGAGAAGTGAGGGTGGATTTACTTAGTATAGTATAATGTAAAAAAATTATAACAACAAAATTTGCCTCAATGACATAATGAATGACATACACACCTTCCATCAATTTTATGAGGTCTATTAATCTGAGCGTCATCCACCATATGAGCTCGGGAATATGTTATGAAACCAAAACCCCTCGACCTCTTGGTCACTGGATCTTTCATCACCACCACATCAACAATTTCCCCCCATTGTTCATAGAACTCCTTCAGGGATGTCTCGGTTGTTCTATAGTCCAACCCTCCAATAAAAAGCTTCCGGGTATGCTCTGGTTCTTCCTAAATACAGAAAAATAAAACAATTTTTTAGACTACTACTACGAAGAGGTTAACATTAACAATCGGCTACCTTAAATGTAATTAACCGTTAACCAAACTATATCATGTGGTCGATGTTAATACCAAAGTTCATGTTGATATTAAGATTCCATGTTCGGCTTCTTTTTCAAAATCGGTGTTACAGAAACTTACATAGTCATCATTTGCACCAGAAGGCTTCATTTTGTTTTCAAGATTCTCAGGAACACTGAAAAATGTTGTACCGCTTTTTCATTCGATTTCTCCGACTTGCTAGCTTTACTTATTCCAAAAGCCAAGAATTATCAAAGTAACTAAAATACTTCTATGAGATATTTATATTACACAAACACAAGAAATTAATAAAAAGGTGTTGTTAATTAACTAATCAGAAAAATAGGAAATTGGAAATTTTCGAAATCAATTACAACAGGAAATAACAGGAATTGAATTGAAATGACATTTTAATTTTATTGATGTCAAAACAAATGCCAACGCAACAGAATAGCGACAGATTAATAATATGACATCACATGTAAATTCATTCATTCAGTTCAACTAATGGTGCATGGCCGCACGCTTGGCAAACCTCAACAACCCATTGCAAGTTCAAGCATGTGGATGGACCGTTTTGCTTGGGTTGTGTAGGCTTGCAAGCGCTTGAAGTCGATCCGTCGAAAGTCGGTTTTTTCGACACAAACCACCAGGGTTTGCGCTTGCAAATCATCCACACGTTTGTGAACACAGAACACTCCAGTCTCGTTGTGCACGGGTGCCGAATAGTCGTTCGTGTTCCTTGTAAAAATGAACGACTGGTCAAAATGAAGACGTATTAAATATTTTTATTATTGCAATATTTAATTTTAATTTATTTATTCTTATTTATTATTTTTAATAAAATTGGAATGTTTATTTTAGAATGCTGTCTGCTGCTGAATTAATTTTTTTAGAGTGTCATTTAATCGTAAATAGAACAATTCATCCTAATAATATTATTAATTCGAAAGTTTGTAAGGATGTATGGATGTCTGCTTGTTAAGTACTCTTTCACGAAAATTCTACTGAATGGATTTTAATGATACTTTAAATTAATATAGCTTACACATCAGAATAGGTGTAACATATAGGCTATAATCAATGACATCATAAAATAAAAAGAGGTAAGGTAAGTAATATATATTATCATTGGCTATAATTTATAAAGATATAGTGTAAATTATCCAAAATAAGTTTATGGATATCAAAAAGTGTCAAGTAGGAAAAAATATAGTTATACTAGCTGTTACATGCAGCTTCACTCGCCTTGAAGCCATTTTTTTTCCAAGGATTTTTATTTATCTTTCGTATATATGTATTATATATATCATTATATTATATACATATATTTAAAATTATATTATACTTAATAACTCTTTGCAAACGCAATAAATAAGTAATTGCCGACGCATCAAGCTCGACGTCCGCAATGTTAGCTTCTTTAGAACACACTAAAGCGCTCGCAAGCGTGTGGATAGTCATGTTTCATTCCCCAAATCAAGCATCCACATGCTTGGTGTTTGTTTAGGTTTGGAGTTTTTGGCAAGCCGCAAGCGTGCGGACGCACCATAAAACCGTAGTGACTACTGTGACTAGTATAGTTAGATATATTAGTCTATGGTCGATGATAACACGAAACACGCTTCTTTGATGTGTTAGAAAGAGAGAGAGAATAACGCTTCAAGAGAGACCTTAATTTATTTGTTAGTAGTAGCCTGCAGGCAATTTGTCTTATGGACACCTACATTATTTGTGCAGCACTGGGTTGTAATTCTTCAAAGAAAGATAATCCACAGGATTACTGATTTCACAAATAAGTTTACTATTTGATTACACTCATCATTTCTACTAACAATTAAGCAAATGTGTCCGATTTGGAGAAAATATAATAAAAAATTGTTTATGAAATATAGTACGGATACAGTAATATTGGAGAAATTACAAATACGGAAATATAAGGAAACTAGTGGTCCCAGCGTACTTCGTACCGCTTTATAATTAAAAAATGTTTTAGTGATATATCGACAGCAACGCCACCTACCGGGTCCAATTGTGAATCTAAACCATTCTCGGATCCACCTGAAGACAAACAAAAAATTTCAACCAAATCGGTCAAGCCGTTTAGGAGGAGTTCAGTCACATACACACGAACACAAGAAATATATATATTAAGATTGTAACCTCACTTTTGGTCCAAGAATGTCGAAAGTGGTCTAAGAACATTATAGATAATAATTATAATTCTATTGTCATAAAGACAACTCGGAGTTTTAGGTAATAAAGCGAAGTTAAACCAATTTACATGTGATTGAAACTATTTTTGATTGACACATTAACACATCACGCAACATGTTCATTAATAAAATTGGTTTTTAGTATCATTTGATAGTTGAATTTACCAATCTATGGATCATATATATCATCTATGCTCAGATCACTAGACAGTAGGAACTAGACCTGAGGACTGAGTAGTTGAGGCTTGAGGATTTGAGGACTTCTCTTCTCGTCCTCACTGTCTAGTGATTGTCTATGGTTTAGTAGCGAAGCCGCCAAGCCGGTCTCCTATTCGGTCAATCAATATTCCGCCGCCCACGCTTGGTATTCTTGGCGTTGTTCATTGTCAAATTGTCATTGTTCATTTCATTCATTCCATTTTTCCATTCCATTCCATTCGATCCATTCTCTCTCTTTTTGGCGTGGCTTCTGATACCGGTGGACGTGTTGTGAATTTGTGATAAACGCAAGTGTCGCCGTGTTGAGTTCTGCCGAAAAGTGCACTTATTTATAATATTTGTTCTTTCAAGTGACTTGCTTGACTACAATACAAAATGAGGCCGCAGCAAAACGGAGACGATGGCTTTGTAAGTATTTTAATGTCTTGTATGTATGTACGTAACACTTCAGTATGCATTGATTTAGTATCGGTTAATATATTATTTTGTTTAAACTCATTCGTTTTTCTACTTGTTTAATTTGCGTTTTGACCACATTTTGGTATAATGGTACCTCATGGAAATAATATCGATCACTCTAATGTGTAAGTTCAATGATACGACGCCATCGCTCCGCCATCTTGTTAAATGCGTGTTCTACTTTCAGGATGAGCCCGAGGTTCACCGCAAAATCTTCATCGGTGGATTAAATTATCGAACATCTGATGAGTCTTTAAAAGCACATTTCGAAAAATGGGGAGAAATTGTGGATGTCGTTGTTATGAAAGATCCCAAGACCAAGCGATCCCGCGGCTTCGGGTTCATAACTTATTCCAAAGCGCACATGGTGGATGACGCGCAAAACAATAGGCCACACAAAATTGATGGGCGGTACGTTGTATATTTTTATTATTCACTGCAGTCCAGCTATATGAAAGTGTTAAAGTCGCTTTCATATCGTTTTATGCTGCAAATAACAAAAGGCTCTGCTTGGTGAATGTCCGTGTGATATTGACACACGTGGCATTTTCTGTGGGGTCAACATGTGACACACTTTCATTGTGACTGCTATGATGAGTCATCGTTACGTTGACCTCTTTTTTACTATTAATTTGTCGTCAACAGTGTTGTCGAGACAAAGCGAGCTGTTGCAAGGCAAGATATTAAGAATCCCGAGGCCGGTGCAACCGTAAGGAAACTATTCATTGGTGGCATCAAGGATGATCACGATGAGGAACAACTTCGTGAATACTTCTCCAACTATGGCAATGTCCAAAATGTCAGCATTGTCACTGACAAGAGCACCGGCAAGAAGCGTGGATTTGGTTTTGTTGAGTTTGATGATTACGATCCAGTTGACAAAGTTTGTTGTAAGTATTCATTTCTTATTGTTTGACTAATTGTCCCACAGCTTTGCCCCAGGGTGGAAGATTATGTGTCCAAATCTGGCTTCTCTGACTGTGGATATTAAATGAATGATTAAAGCTATACCTGATTACCAAATTAGGGTAAATCTGGTACGCAAATCTTTCTACAAAAATAATTTGACTAATTTATATCGAAACAAAGTATGTTATCTACAACATGTGAGTAATTCTTTAATTCTGATTACAGTGAATGCTCCCCACAAGATAAATGGTAAACAGTTGGATGTCAAGAAGGCCCTACCAAAAGACGGAGCTGAAGGTCAAAGGGGGGGTAGACAAGGGGGTGGTGGGGGTAGAAACGACAACTGGGGAGGCTCTGGTAAGTTGTAAACATTTGGTACTGCAATCTGTGTTTGTATAACATTCTGTGTTCAAAATTCTATGAAATTGTCTAAATGTTTACAGGTGGCTATGGTAATAACCAGGGTGGATGGAATAACTCTAATCCGTGGGACAACAACCAAGGGGGAGGTTGGGGCAACCAGGGCAGTGGATACGGAGGTGGTAACCAAAGAGGGGGATGGGGTGGTAATCAAGATTTTGGAAATTACGGGCAACAAGGCTACAGTGGTGGGCCCACTCGTAACCAGCAATATAGCAACAATCGCTCGGCTCCTTACAACATGAACCAGGGTGGGGGCGGCGGCGGCGGCGGCTACGGCAGCGGGAACTACGGCGGTGGTCAGGGAAGGGGTGGAAGATTCTAAACAACCAACGTAAGTATATCAACTATTAACAAGACCTGATTTAATCATACTAACCATAATATATCACATCACATACAAGACTTCCCTTGGAAAATATTTTGCATCATTAAATTTATAGGCTGTCCTCTTCAGTCATATTGCGTTATATTTTCTAGGTTGCGAAGCACTACATAGCATTAATTTAGTTTAGGACATGATAGCTTTGAGCAGTTCTGATAGTTCCGACAATTAATGCTATGCAGGTAGCCCTTATTGTTAGAATAATATAATGATGAAGTGATTAAATGTTTTTTCAATCTCTAGGTTTCGTGCTAAGTACACTAGTAGAGCAGAGTATACCGTGCTAGTGTAGGCAGTACGCTCCGGAGCACTAGATACACACCTCTGGTCTACACGCGAGACCACCTAGGAGAAGCCGTCAGAAAATCATTAGAATGTAGTTGAACTATTTTTTTCTATATAATCTTTTAGAAAAATATGAATAGATTATTTTTACTTGTACTGATTGTAAGCTGATCTTATTATTTATTGTACCTAGGTACTTATCGTGACATGTTTTAAGGATATAATAGTTTGTTAATTTGAGGATAATTGTAGGACCTAAACGGATAATTAAGTACAATATAGGATTTAAACTTAAGAATTGAATTCCTTCACAATAGAAGTTAGGTATTCAAGATCAGAGTTAAGCTGCTGACATTAGAAAATAAAATGATCATGATTATTTTAATTCTGACTTTACTCAGTATTAAGTTCTCAAATAGCTGTTAAATAAAATATAGGCTTAGAGTATACATTATAATATAAATTACTTTAATGTATACTCTAAGAAAATAGGTATAGAATTATGGACTTATAGGATAATTAAATACTATGTAACAATAAAACTTTAATACAAATCAGTAGGTTTGTTTATTTAGCTCTATTATACTGTATATACTCCTTTATTTTTCTGCCTTACTTTTCTTGCTGCTGAAGTACTATTTGATTATGTGACAAAATTTCGTTGAAAATTGTTCTGACATAAAAATGGTAGTTTTTGGAGAATAATACAATAAAATTCAGTGACAGTGGTATAGCTATTTATTGCTTTCCCAAATTTTTAAACCCAAATTGATATCCTCACAACATTGACTATGCTGATGACCCTTGACAAATTTTATCCCGTGAATAAGATATAATGTAAAAATTGCTGTGGAAAAACTAAATATTTTCTTTGGTAAATTATTTTACGTAGTCTGATGATTGTTTGTCAAACTGGCAGTTAAAAATAATAGCACATAATTAGAAGTACTTAGGCTACAGGTTCCGCAGCAAATCTTTAGTTCTACCAATCTATAGTGTTCGATTTTATTGAATTTTGTGTTCTGATATTGAACAAAAAAAACATTCACATCTAAAAAGTAGCTTTATTGCCCACATAGACAATTTTTTGGTAACAAAATTTGGTAATTACATTTAAGGTAATTTCTATGAATGCTAAGTTTTATTCCTGGGATGTAATGACACATGCGAGGTTAAAACAAGTTTACAGTATGTAATACATAACCTAACCTTTGATTTTTGGTGTTAGAGAAAAAATGATTGGCTGTTTCGTATAGGTTAAATTAATATGGTAAGGTTGATAATGTTCATTACAATCTTGGCTCTCAATTATTCGTGTTATAATTACCTTATTGATTAAGTATTATATTTTGTAGTTTAATTTTCTGTATTTTAATTTTCATGTTAGTGTTCATACGGATATCAAATAGTATGAGTCAAACTATAAAAAATATATCTATTTTTAATTCTTTATGACCATCATGACGTAACAATTATTCAACCTGTTTTAAAACTAGTTGGAGCAAAAAGACAGGACAATATTTGGACAAATGTTAACAGCATTACCAAAGCCTTAATGGCTATATACCATCTCAAAGATACTATATTATTATAGGTATGGTAGAATCATAATGGACATGGATATGTCTTTCGATTTTCTTGGTATAGTAAAGATATTCCTGTTGTAACAGGAATAACATTCGTCGATATTATACCATGAAGTTTGCATCTAAAATTATTGTGAATAAAGTTAATGTGAAGAACAGTAGCATGTGCGCTGTACGAGTAAGAATTTCATAGGATCTTGCATGTTATTTACGTTTCCCTGCCCAATATTCCGGTTGGGTACTTGTGTAATTTTATTTCAAAAATTGTTGCTACAGAATACAGAGACGTCTTGGATATACCTGTGTCTAAATTTCTTTGTATTTCACCATTTATTTAGAGTTCCGGGTTGCACTTGAAGGACGGTAACAACATTTCGGTAAGGTATTAGGTGAGATAAAACATTGTACTGTAGTTTTGAAGATTTTAGTGCATAGGTGATAGGTCTGTAAGGATTGTGTGATTCAACGAGACGAATCCCTTTCCATTACAGTCTAAGCTCTAATACATAGTCGCCAGTTATACAGACGATTCAGGAGTAGCAATGCAATTGGAAGCAGAGATAGGCTAAATTTAATCTTGATTAAACATTAAAATTACATTTAGAAGCCCGGGAACTCCCCTGCGAGTGCCTTTCGAGAAAAGGTAGTTAACGCACTAACTACCTTTCTGGAAAAGGTATTTAAGGCTCTAACTCTTAACGGGGGGGATTTCTGTGCCTGCAGGTGTAGTGGTAATCCGTAATCATGACTACATTTGAGGCAACTTTTTTGGTCACATTTGGTCACATTTTGCCCATCTCCGATTGGCAGGCTTCCTATCAAATAATATCTGAAATTCGATAAGTGTTGTTTAGCTTCAGTGTACTAAACTGGTTAGGGCATGAATTAGTTGACCAGTCAATACATAGCACACTCCGTGTTATATCAACGTGCTTTCACAATGCCTAGGGTAATTAAACTACGCTAGGTACAGATTATAGAAATGCATGTCACTAATTTTTCTCAAATGTATATAGGTAAATAAGTCTTTAAAAGTATTACCAACGTAACCATTTAATTAAGCTCAGTTTCTTATTTCTACCTAAATACTAATTTCAACCTACCCTTTTTAATAATTTACCTCTTAAACAAAAGTAATTTGTAATCTACACTAATTCAAGTGCTCAGTTTTACTAGGTTAAAAGTTTTGATAAACATTTAAATTCTTTTAAGCAGCTATACACTGAAGGAACTAACCAAAACTGGATTAATGAGTAGGACATTCCAATAGGGAGACATTCAGTTCTGCGATCGCTTAAGATTTAAATAATAAAAACATTATATTATATAGTTAAGTAAAAATATTTACAACTAGCTGACCCGGCAAACTTCGTACCGTCTCAAAATCAATAAATAAAAACAGCTCAATTTTCATATTTACTCACTTTTTAAACCTTCCCTGTTTTTCCACAAATAATTCGAAACCAAAAATAAAATTAGCCAAATCAGTCCACCCGTTCTCGAGTTAATAGCGAGACTAACGAACAGCAATTTATTTTTATATATAATATAGACTAGTGCTGAGTCGAAGCGCAGCGAAGCGAAGCGAACAGCCAAAAGTTGACAAAGGAAATTCACTCATTTCTACTAACTTAGCTTTGAATAGCTTTTACAGTTAAAACAATACTAATTTTGGTTTATACTTAGGTATCTATGAAGGCATCATCATTTCATTCTATTTAGTTACCTCCGTATGAGTGTATATGTATGTATATAAGGTAGTAAAGTTATCTACAATCATTTTAAACTACCTACTCTATTATGTAATTATTAGTCTTGCTTTTTAGTTGTCATTATTTTCTTCCTATTTTTTCTTTTATTGCTTTTATTTTTAATACATATATTTTATTTCCATGAAAACAACCTGGCGAATGTGGGCTGTTCGTCTGGCAAAAACCCTATAAGGAGGTAAGTTTATATAAAACACTGGGTACTGCGAAATGCTTGTAAAATTCACAAATAATCGTTCTCATTAAACCCAAGCCAGGAATTGACAAAGTGCGTTACACAAGAATTGCCAGGGTTGAAGTGGTGGAAGGAGGGCGGGCGTACAATTGTATTTTTATACATGAACTTGAGCAACGCCATCTCTAATTGGTCTGGGGTAACTTACGTATGTTGTATTTGTCATGCAACTAGATGGCGCTGTAATTCATGAATCAATCCTACCTATTATGGTAACTAATCAATTTATGAAACAATCCGCTAGAAGTAGAACAGATCCACATTTTTTGATCATAATTATACCGGCTGGTATATTGTGCACTAGCTAAATATAGCCATTTGTCAATTAAATGGTGATAATGTATGATTGTGTAGCTTAAATTTTCCGGGAACTGATGTTAGATGGCGCTGCTCAAAATCTTCATTTTACATTAATTGTGAGGAATTCTACAATCACAATTTATTCGACAATAAATTATTCGATTATGATTACTACTGTCCCTCACTACCGGAAGCGGAAGCACTCATAGCTCGGCGGTGTGTGTCGATCCTAAGTGATCGACCGGCCGCGGTCGCTAGCTGGATGTGTGACCGTTCGTGGTAAAAATTTCTTGATCTCTTTCGTGCTACGGCGGGCATGTAAAAACGTCGATCCCAGTTAACGTTAGCTAGGTATTCGTTAAGCCGAAGTGCCGAAGCCGTTATCAAAGGGCGGCATAAAAACATACAACACTGGTTGGCCATTTAACCACCAAACCGCCACTGGACCAGCTTAGAGGATGCTCTAGCTAGGACTTCTCGATTATGAGTGGTCCATGCAGTGGGCCATTAATGGGTTTGTAGCTATTGCCACTAAGCTTATCTGTACCTGCGATGTCGACAATCCTGGCTTGCTAAGTCAAAATCTGCTTACTGAAATAATTCAGTACCTGCTTAATGGAATTGATTAAATTATAGAATTATGAAATTACATTGTGTTGCATTAGTGAATTTTTTGAGCCATTTCGTATGTGTAATTTATTTATATTGTTTCATAAGTATTTTTTAAATAAACAGTAACCAATTAAACTGTGTTTTTATTGTATGTAACCCTCCATAAAACCTAGAAAGTCAATTTATGTCAATTACTTAAGTCAAATTTTAGTCAACCTAATTTTGTGAAGGTATAGCTTATTTCGGCAGGATTTACATGATTCAGAATAATATACCTATAATTAAAATTTGGAATCGTTTGGTAGCAATTGAGGCTTAGAGGGGAAGGTGGAAAATCCCCTCCCCTTAGTAGGTACATCATTTTTGATAAAGATTGTATTAACCTTCTAAATAGTTAAAATTCAGAACAGATGAACATTGAATGAAAAGTAAGATAATAAATATATACCTACATATTATATAATAAATGCAACTGCGTCTCAAATATCGACGGAACCCCGCCGCGCTGGTTTCCTTTTTCCTCCAATTATCAACCTCGGGGCGAAGGGAGCCCCTGATCCTTATGTGAAGCTTATAAAATATACTTCTGTCACTAACCTGTTGCAGCTGTGACGGAAAAAACGACTAAACCGGCACACTTGAAATTCATACTAATAATATTCTCAAGTCTTAACAGTCTGTACTTGACCATGATGGTGTTCTATGGCCTTCACCCCTCGCACTGTGAGAGTTGTGATGAAAAGGGATAATTATAATATCAAAATTTTGCCTGATGTGATGTTAGTGGATAATAATTATTTTGGTTTTTTTATTAATATTAATATATAGGTACATATATTATGTACTAGCTACCATACCACGCGTTGCTGTGGTTCAGGATGACGAATCAACCAACACCGCCATCTATGAGAAATCCATAGAACTAAACAATAAATGAACATTATTAATGTTTAATAAACATTTTATTTCCAATAAAAATAAATAAAAAACTATCCTATCTCTCAAGTTGGACCAGACTGCTCACGGTGTGCCAATTTAATTTAAAATCGGTTAAGTAGTTTAGGAATCCATGGCGGACAAACATCGTGATAGGAGATTTATATATATTAAGATAATAAAATTATTAATTCATACGGGATATGTTCCCTCCCAGGGAGCCTCCTCCCTTTAACCCGATGCCAGTCCAAAGACTCGCTACGCTGCGATTCTAAATCCCACCCATATTATATTAGGTAGGTATTTAAATATAACTATAATTTAAATATACCTACTACCTATATTGGTAAAATTAAATCAATGAAATTAGGTAAATGATACTTACAATAAATGAGCAATATTTCTTATATGCGCACCATATATAGGTACTTAACACTGCATTGTAGACCTTGTGCAAAAAGGTAAGTACCTAGATACCTGCCTATTATTAGAAATAATGGCATATTTTTACGTAGATGTCAAAGTAGAGAATAGGTACAAGCATTTATATTTAAATGATAATTAACTAATGGTGTGACTGATTGAGGAAATATACATATTTACCTACTGGAGGTCAGGGTGATAAGGGATGAATGGTCTTTGGGAAGGCCGCCCCGTATGGTCCGTAGTGGAACTAACCTAGGAAGTCCCCGGTTTGGAAAGCAGTAAGATCGGCCACTGGCTTAATAGCCAGTAGCCATAACCCATAACAGTAGCCATAACAGTAATAATATTAATGATTTGATAATAATACAGATAATTTTTAAGGTACTCGAATTATTTACTAAACATTATCAAATAATATTTTAGTTCAGGTACAGCTAACACTAAATATTACGTATTGGCGCCGGTCGGGGCATGTCGGCCGTCGTGTTGCGGAAACGGCGGGACACATGATTTCACTTTCATTTTATCAGCGTGGAAAATCCAGCAGCCGTGTTGTACCCATCAAACAATGCACTTACTGGGCTGTAGTAAATTTGTCTCTTGTTTTTACATAACGTTCAAGGATATCGTATTTGTCGTAGGTACCTACTTACACGAATATGAGACTAAAATGGTCGTATGTTTATGGATGTCATATATTGCAAAGCCATACACGAATTTCAGACTCAAATAATTATAAATTTGTCCTGAAAACACGAGGTTGTAAGAGGAAGTAAGAAAGGACTTAATGCTTGCCATTTCACGCAAAGAAGTCCGTTTTTATTTCTAGTAGGTACCTAGGTATGTATTTAGTTAATTCTAGGAAAAATTGCTTTGTGTGAAGTTGCTAAATTTAATAATTTAATTTAATAAACAGTTTTAATTTATTTATTTAATTTAATAAACAGTTTTAATTAAGTTCCATTTCGTTCAAGAGTTTCCTTGCCCTAGAATATAATCGAGTCTCAACAGCAGAAATTTGGTGGTTACCAATGCGGCAGCTCAGCTCGAAGCGACTGTGACGCTCGTCGGTGGTGGGCCGGCGCTGGCGGTGGGGCGTTGGATCTCAGCATTAGGTTTTTGGTTCGAGGAGAAAGTACCCGAAGTGGTGGCCGAAGACCCCGGCGGCGCAGAGCTGAATCCGCGCGGCCGCGGCTGACAGTCGCCCCGCGGTACGTTTGCGAAATGATCCCATTGAATAGCCGTCACCGAATTTGCCAGTGACGCGTCGGAGATGTCGCGCTAATAAGTAGTGGCGCCTCCGTATACTAACATCGTGCTCGCTCGTCGGACCCTCAACAATGTGCCCATGGAGATCAGTGGCTGTATCTTTTGTGCTTCTCGTGTTGAATTCGGCAAGCTGCAGGCAAACTCGCGCACTAGAAGTCGCTTCACTCGATAACCATGTGAGTTATTTGTTATGAATTAATTTTGATGATTTATCAGGTATAGACTGCGTTATCGGTCAGTCTATATTTACATGGAATGGTGCATTGACTTCTGCGTGCACTTTTACTTTCCGCGGAACGCCTTCGCTTTTTACTGGATAACGATAAATAGTCAATGACATCGATCTCTCGGGTGCAGCTGTGAGAAATTATCGTCTCCATACATAGGTAGTTCCAAATTTTTTTTTCTAGATGATTGAGGTGACGCTTTTTAGAAATTTATAGACTCAAACTGAAATCATTTATTTCATGGAGTTATATTTAAATACACTTAGGTATGAACACAGGTTAACAAAAAAAGAGGGTAATCTGAGGGTATGAACGTGATTTTTTGCAAATAAATTTTGAAATAATTGTCATGTTTTTATCAAGTAGGTAAGTAGACTAAAATATGAGTAGGTATACCTACCTAGTTTGTTATTTTCTGTGGGGTGTCAAATACACTGGTTCGAGTAAGTACCTACATCTCGTTCAGGCTGGTTTTCTTTAGACCTTGCTTATATTTTTTTTACCTACTAGGATACTAGTAGGATACTACTAGGGATAAATGATAATACCCGTTAGTTAGTACCCCCACTTTTTAGCTGAAAAGTAGTAGGGGACCCGCATTATTTCTGCCGCTTACCTAAACACTGCGGCCGAAACAAAAACATTTCTCGGTTGATTATACAGGAAGGTCTTCGTTAGCCAGGCGGGTAGAACGCATGCATAGTACCTAGTACCCACAGCCGTGGTTAAACTAGGTAGTATAGTGCCTAGCGACTTCCAACAAGGACCTGGGACCATAGCCTCCTCTATTGTTCAGCAAGGTGCACCACGAGAAGTGAAAGTCTGAAGACAGATTTAGAACACCCTTGATACCTGCTTACCATATAAATAATACCTGCTAGATTACCATTGTTAGGTAGATACTTAACGTTTTATTTATCAACCGCTCTTCATACTCACATAGAATGAAGATTATAATGTTTCCGGCAAATACTCAAGCAAAGTAGTAGCAAAGTTATGGTAAAACTAGTGGACACGCCCTCGCTTCGCGTCGGGAAACTTGTTCCTGACGTTTATAAATATTAAATATTTTTTTCATTTCTGCAACATTCTTCATTGATAATCCGCTCCTATTGGTTGTAGCGTAATGTGATATAACCATTAGTCTTCCTGGGAAAATGGACTAACCAACACAATTTTTTTTAATTCGAAACAGTAGTTTCTTAGATTAGCCCGTTCAACCAGACAAACTCTTCAGAAAATACAAATTAATTATTTCGATATTATTTAATAATTGAAATATATTGAACACCGCAATGTCGTTACCATAAGCCAGGTACTTTCATTATAAAATACTGTGATTTTTCATTATAAAATTTTCATTACAACTGATATTTTAGTTAGAACACGTAAATACGTATTCTAATATTTAACAACCTCTACCTGGTACCTACATCTAATTAAATTATAAATATTGTATTACATACATAAAGCACGTAAACATTTTATGATTTATTCACTTATAGACCAACGGAAATATAAAAAATACAAATCGTAATAAAGATTGTTACAGATACGGAATATCCGATACGGATCTGCCCAAATTAATTAACTGAATATTTGCGTGCAAGTACTACTTACATTAAACTCTTATATAATGTACATAATGTACACGTAACTGGCGAAAGTAGTGCATATCCGCTTCATCTACAACATTATGAGTGGCCTATCATTATAGGTCGATTAGTGACCATTCACAATGGCGAATAGCAAAAAGATTACCTTTTTTCTCTCCTTGCGGTGACGTTACCAACTCACATTAAGACGTGCGATGTAACATTGCATGTTACGTTTACCGATGTTGGTATCTATCCATTTTTAAAACCAAGCTGTCTCTGCTTGAGTTGGTAGAGTATGTGGGGCCAGGTATCCTCAAAGTGCAACAGACTTGATGGTTCATTGATTCCAAAGCTAAAGATGCAAGAAAAGTCTGTTTTGCAGATGCAAAGATGCGTCGGTCCTTCGATTGTGTAAAACTGTAAAGGATATCAAATGTGTCAGGACTGGGTGGAATGAAGTGACGTGCAATGAGCCTTGGGTATTCGTTACCGGTATAGACCATGCTTCCAAACTTCGAGTGTAGGTGGAAAGTAGCTAGTTTCTGTATTCCGTAAGAGTTTTGGAAGTTATACCTACGACTTAATTCCCCATTGTCAATAACCAGCAGATTAAATTGTATTCGAATATTAGGAAACTTAAATCTATTGTTTTATTTTATCTTCATAAGTAGTAGGTTAATGTCTCAGAATTATGTGCGTACCTATTAGCTACGGTGAAGGAAAACATCGTGATGAAACCTGCACATCTGAGAGTTCACCATAATGTTTTCAAAGATGTGTGAAGTCCGCCAAACCGCAATTTGCCAGTATGGTGGACTATGGCCTGTACCCCTCATATTGAGAAAGAAAGCACGGCCAGCAGTGGGACAGTTAGGTATGGGTTGAGAATTGAGATGATTATGATAATGAATGTCAGTGTAGGTACCTACATGAGTTGAGTTATTGGAAATGATAGACGGACAGGTAAATGAGGCAAATAAAACCAAGGAGATGTAAGTAATTTAGTAAAAGTGTATCGGATCTACTTTAAATTGAAATTAATGGCTGCAAAAAAGTCAACTGCCTTTCGTTACGCCTCATTCACGGATGGTTGACTTTGGGGGTCGGTATCATTTCTTATGCTGTATAATATAATGTTTTTGGAGACTATTTTAAGTTTGAGATATTGCATGTCAAAACAATCTTACGAGTCACTTTTTTCAATAATAACGAAAACTATCGCGTCGTCTCTGAGGCCTGAGGAGTGAGGACTCCCAGCGAGGCGGATATTGGAACGATCTGGGTTAGTGTGTTCTTATCGTGTGTGTTGTCCATGGCACCCGCGAATCTTAAAGTGGGCTATGAGGGTGTAGCGTTATTATATTGATTAAACTGAGTATTTTTTGTAGTTACTGACATTAATAGGGATGATTGTTCTCTTACAGTCCAATGTCTACTATTTTTTCAACTTATCATAATTACCTCCTAATAAATAATCCTCCTAATAATACCCTCCTAATCATATAAGTAGGTACCTATAATACCAGGTTATAATTATTATATTCTGTACTTTAGTAACAGCTACAAAAATAATGTTCTTTACAAAGATAAAGGGTAGGTACAGAGTGTACGCCATTGATAGAGCTATTATTGTCGCTCTTGTAAATTTCATGGTCGGGTTTAAACAGAACGAGAGTATAACAACAATTACCTTGTGAAAGGCGCTTCTCGATATTATACTTTGGAAAGTAAGTAGTTTACTTATTGACCTTACGAATTCAAAGGCGTTATAAAAGCGAGCGCGAGAAAATAAGTCCAATGAAGCGGATCTATAGGTACCTACTCTAGTCATTTATGTAGTTACATTATAATACCTACTGTAATTACAGTATAACATTATAGTTTCACTTTATTCCCGTAGAAAAAAGACCATAAGGTTGAAATTTAATATTAGAATAAATTGTTATACGTCAGGTCTTAGATAACTAGTTAAGTGGTACCTAAGTAGGTATACGTAAGTGGGTTTTAATTTTTTATTCTTTTGTATTTTATTATGGTCTTCCTAGTTAAATGCCATAGTCCAGATAGAGCGATTTATTTCACGGTATTCCGGATACGGTTACTTGAGTAGGTACTATTACTTATTCTGTGGTAGGTACGGTTAACAATTAATGACGAAGTAAAGCGTGTCGATATAACTATTTATTCTAGTAATAACTAGAAACTAGAAAGATGTTTAGGTACGTCAGATGGATGGTTATATATATTTATGTATACCTCGTTTGATGGTAAAAAGGGGATGGGGAATTTAATCGTGCAATTCCTGCATACACTATCCAAAATATACTTAGAATAACAAGAAGTCGCTCACACAGGCGCAGTGTTGCCAACGAGTGTGTGTGAGCGATTTGAAAATCGGTCGAAGGTGGCAACCAATGTATGTATCTACAAATAAGTCCTATACGACCTGCATTTCTGAAACATCTTTCGTTTCAGCGTTAGGCTCTTGCCTAAGTAGGTTGTAGGGATTCTTTATAAGGTAAATTAACTCGATTGTTTTTGTGGTGCTGAATCACATAAGGTTAGCTTAAATGAACTTTACTTTTTTCACACTCAATCATAGCCTCTAACTACCAAGTTTAGTACCGACAACAACTCTGAGTGATAAGTCTTTAACCAAGCTTATCGAATAGTGTACCGCTACCCGAGCAGACCCTTTCGAAGCCCTTCGAGAGATCTAGGGACATACATAGCTACTTAGTGATTGAGTGGAAAAGGAATACGTTAGAATAACGTTTTATAAAGTCACAGATCACGTATAAAGTAGATTTTACTTGTAAACGAAATTGCTTAGTAATTAATTCTTCTGCAATTAGGGTAGGTATTGTTCACGTGATAAATATTCAAGACGTAGGTATTTAAATGTAGGTACGTGTTGTTTGTGATATAAATAGGTGATAATTATTTCCATTTTAAGTGTCGAACAATCGCACTCTGATCTGATATTGAACTTCAAAAAGACTAGGCCAGGGTCCATTACTACATTAAATCTATTGTTACAATCGATCTGTGTCACGGTACAATATTTCAGAATCGGATGAGTTCTAGAAAAATCAATTTATCGATCTATTTTTTCTTGATAGGTAACCTTATTTTTATTTTAATCCGTTTACTTACCTATAGTATAAGAGTACGTTCAATTCAATCCGTCTGGCATGGAGTGTATCAAGTTCAATGATTTTTTTTTGGTTAAATGAAATTTCCTACCTTGGAACTATTTCCTCCCTGGTTAGTCTATTTATAGACTATAGACTATATATAGACTAACCTATTAAGACTAACCTATTAATAGTCTATTTATAGACTAACCAGCGAGGAAATAGTTCCAAGGTAGGAAAATTTCATTTAACCAAAAAACATTCATTGAACTTGATACACTCCATGCCAGACGGATTGAATTGAACGTACTCTTATACTATAGGTAAGTAAACGGATTAAAACTAAACTATTTCCTCACTGGTTAGTCTATTTATAGACTAACCAGCGAGGAAATAGTTCCAAGGTAGGTATTTATACCTACCTAGTTACCCTGTAACAGGTCTCCTATTTGTTTTTCTACTTTGGAGTGTGTAAATATACAATATATAAGTACCTATGTGAGTTATAATCGATGCATTTAAGTAGGGTTCTTTCGTAAACCTAAATCATTTTGCTTATAACCTACGTCTAATGTGTAAAATTTTATAACATGTATTAAACGTTAAACGATATTTACTTAGCATAGAAATGGAATAATTAGAATAATCACAAATTGCCTAAATGTTACTAGATTACGACCCGTCGTCTATTGATATAATCTGAAAAAATATCAACATTGAAAAAGAGGGGTTCCATACGCCACATGGAATTTCATTACATCGAAGTTTATGATATCGAACACATTACATCGATGGCTTAAGGGACCGTTTACAGTCTATTCCATTGTTCAGCATGGTCCAGGCATCATGACGGGGGGTTCTTTGAGCTCAAGGATGGATGGATCATATTAGCCTTGAATCTTGACTTAGACCTCCCCTCAAATATGTATGTCATAACATACAATGCTACACAGACGCCTGCCAGACTTTAAGGTCATAGGTCTGTTAATAGAGTCAACAGCCGTTCCACACCACGTCAGCTTGTTCGTGATTTGCATACGAGAGCTAAGTAGTCGCCTTTGGCGGTCTACGACAGAGACCAATATGTGACGAGCCCATAGCTAGGTACTTCTTTTGTTAAGTCTAAATCGGCTCCCCTAAAACCGCTGGGTTACCTCGGTTCTAACTTTACTTAGCATAGCACGTTTCATATCGCATTGATCTACATTTACCTTGTAGTAGTAGGTAAACTAACATACAGCTTAGGTCATAGATGCATAGGCACCTGCTGTTTTTATTTATATTCATGCAACTTACGTAACTTCATGTAACTTACTAAGAATCAAGCACTTAGCGCTGTTTATCACGATGTTACGTTTAGCCGCATAGCTTTATACCTACCAATAACTTCAGCTGTTATGCAATAAAATCTTATTCATTTTCTTGTTATCAACTGCAAGTCCATAGAGACACTTCGGGAAGTCATGTATGTAATTTCACCAGTAATCTCCTTAGGTAAATGGTAAACCAAATTTGCTCATTCTTAAGTGTTACTCTTTGCAAACCATTACCAAGTCTATAACAATAATCACACCATCGATAGCTACCATAACATACAATAATTGTCACCTACTCCACTTTACAACACGTAGGAGTAACACTTACTTGCAGACGACCATACCAACACAACCTTCGCCTCATTAGTTATTTATTATGTCATAACACGTTAGATAATATATCGATGACAACTGCTATCAGTTTCGTCAGAATGTTACGTTGGCGCGCGCACGAGGGAAAGTGCAAGCGCATGAATATTACTCGTACGACCGTTCGACCGCTTACGATAAGGAATGTACACAAAGTTTACTTGGTTTTTAAATACTGGCAGTAGCATGCTATTATGTAAACAATGTGCGTATATGTGCGATCTCTTATCTTATGTCTTGTATGTGTTTTTTTACTGCAATGCTATCTTCTCGTGATTGAGATACCACAGTCATAATAATGTACTCGATTTTTAGAAAGGAAAAAGAATGAAAGTATGAAGTAAAATGGTAATCAAATGACAGTAATATTAAGTAAGTACTTATATGACAATCTGACAGTGCAGGCTACGATAAAGATTTATGAAGGCATGGAGACAAATTGATGAAGCTGTAATAGGTAATAGCATTGATAACAGTAGGTAAGTCCGATAGATACTAATAAAACGATTATCTACTGAAGCTGATGTTTATTAGTTCTGATTTGATATTTATTACAATCAGGAAGCAACAATTACTTGCTAAGAGGTGAATTTTATCTCTCAAGAGGACAAGGAAATAGGGTCCATAAATTACACTTCTAGTTCAACTGTAACTTTAAAACAATGAAACCGCAACTAACGACTTGAGCTGTTGGATAAAGATTTTGACAAGCGCTACTTAGTTACAAGATACCCGACTCATTCTCAGCTATCTCTACCCGTAGATACAAAGGCACGACTGGGTATCATTAAAGTTCGAGAAAGCGTCTTTAAATGTAACGGAAACAACAGAAACAAAAAGATAATAGCACACCGGAATACGCCCGTTAAGATTGTGAAAGCAACATTGACATTACGCCAATTAACTCTGAGTTCATTACGCAACGAGATTCACGCGTGAACTGACGAGAACGCGAAAGTAAATTGTCGGACAGCATCGCGGCATCTCGAATTGGTAAACAAAGCTTATGTAAGTGCATATCCGACGGAAATTCTAGATATTCCACTGACACAATAAAATAAGCAGTTTCGTAATATTATTTAAATGGGAAAACTTGTTCATTATCCACTGTTGTGTTTCACGTGACCTAAATTTCTGTTTCGCATTCATATGCCTTATATGGCGACTGGCCCCTTTGTGTAATGCCCGTATGAAATCACAAAGAAGGACATTTCGATCCGTTGCTAAATAAGGTATTGCCTTAATAAATTAAATGCAATAAAAGTTGAAGCAAGTTTTAAATGGGTAGATACTGGTAATACTTCCATCTATCTATCTACCTATATTTAGTATTTATGTAAGTACTTAAAACAACATTGATACGATTAAATTTTTTCTCTGTCTATTAAATGGAATAAGTTGTAGGTATTAGCTTAAACCAATGACTATCGGCCAATGGCCTCAACCTATTTATAGCCCACTACAGGGTTTGAGTCTCTCCAAACTGGACTAGAGCATTAACTCCGCCGCGCTGCTCCAGTGCAGTTTGATGGGTTAGTGGCCAATCCCAGTGTCGGAAAATATGTAAGTCACCTGAGTCCTCTGACATAGCGTAACGACTGCTGTCTAACCATAACATCCCGGTTCGACGGCTTTACGTGCCCTTCTACGGAAATTCTTAAAAATGTTTGACACTAGAGCGGTCACACATTTATTACCGACTGCGCCCGTTATTTCTTAAAGCTAGCCATACACGCTATTGTGTACCTGACAGGTAAACTTGAACGTGTCTGTTGCATAACTGTCTACTACGTAGCTCAAGTTTACCTGATAAGTTTAACTGTACAGTACCTACAGGCAAACCTGTCAGGGACACCCTTAGAGTGAATGGCTAGCTTAACCTGATCGATCACTTAGGATCGACGCAACCACCGAGCTATCAGCGCTTCATTTTAAGGATAAAATAAGTATCTAATTAACGCTTCATAAAATAAGAGAAATTGCACAAGAAAAAAGGTAATGTGCAGTAGAGTAGGTACCTAATCTCTGTGCAGACTCATATCTTTATTCACATCTTTGTAACGATGGAACCCGGAAGATCGTTTAAAAAGTTATGTCACAAGATTATAAAACATGAACAACTTTTTGTTACTTCATACAGAAACAACTTTCGAAAAAACCTAAATTTACAAAAATAAAATGATAAACTTGGTTCTTATTAAACAAAGATATTTTAATAGTAGGTAACTAATATCCTATTATATTACACCACTAATTAATAGGTAATAAACAACTTTGTTTTGTTTACATTAGTTCCTTTATTTCAGCCAGAGCAAATAAAAAATCATATTTTTTTACTTGCTCTTGATTTATTGTTTGTTATCATGAAAAATGACAAACTGTAGGTACACTTGGTGCTTATTCGGAACTAATAGATGTAAAATACACGTACCTAGGGACAAAATTACTAATGGTGACGATAATGATGATAATGATGACGATGATAATGATAAGAATGATGATGAGAATGATGATGATAATTATGATGATGATTTAGAATTTGGAACTTTCGTTTGAACTGCTGAGAGACATTAAAAATTAAGTAGGTAGGTACCTACATCAAGATTGTTTCTCATTACTGGTTCTAATTCTTCCAGGTTGCATCAGGAAATCGATCGCAGCGATTTCTTTTCGACGCTATCTTTGGACTGGAGGTGCCGCTCTTGGAGGACCAGAGTGTTGAGGACGATGAAGATGATACGCAAGTCAAGAATTGTTCATGCGGTACGTTTAATGTTCCTAAACTACTACAGAATGTTACTTAACTTTGAAACCTAAAGTTCTTTATCGTTCGGTAAAATTCAAGATAATTTCTGGATGATGAAACCTATTTAGGTCGTTAAATGATGAGTTTGAACCAATTTACTTTGGTTATAAAATCTTATTTCAAAATGAGATCTGATCACATTTAAATTTTAACTCAGTCTTAAGTTCGCAATATTGAAGTACCAAAAAGTGACATTTTTTTCAAAATTTTTAGTTTGTTGCTGGAAAATATCAACTGCTTAATTTAAAACAGTAAGCTTAAAAGTCCATTTTGTGAACATAATTTGTATTTACCTGATAAATTTATAAATTTACGTATTTAGCATTAAATTTTATTATATCCAACATCCTTGTCTGGTCATTAATAAAGAGAACAAACAGATAAGAACCCAAAAATAAAATTCATATCATTGCTTTATGAGAAAATACAATATTTCGAGATCTTCTTACCTTGGAATTTGGAAATTAATTGTGTAATTTAGGAAGATCAAACCAATATACACCGCCTGGCATTCTACCTGAAGTATAGTCTGCTATCACCATTTCGTTGTACGCTTTACTCGTTTAAGCTATTATAACAGTTTCTGTAAAAACTACAAAAGAAACATTAAAAATTTCAACTTCACTTCTGGTGTTTCTGATAAGTAGTAGGTAGTTAGTTCATATTTCCTTCGATATAATCGAGTGAATATAAAATATCTTGTCTGTCTAGCGAACTTCCTTCCGAGTTTCTCCTTTATACCTATCGACGTTGTTAAAATAAACCGTCGTACTATGATAATTAAATCTTTTAAAGTTCTATAGCGACGTAAGTAACTTTAATAATGTAAGTAGTTCAGTTAATCGAAATCTTATAGCCTTCCATTGGATCTATGTTGGTGCAATTGTTTTCATTTCCACTTTCTTCCTAAAGTACGCAGCACAATTTAGATTTTTTCTCGTAGAAAAAGTACTTTACAAATAGCAGCAAAGATATCGATTAATTTTCATCGCATTCACATTTTAGAGTGCGGCAGAGCAAACCCACTTCCTAGAAAGATGGGTAAGTTTCCATTATGTACAGCACTAATCTTTGCACGTACCTACTTATCTATCTTTACTCGCACCGCCAATATTACTTCGCTATTGTATATAGATTACAGCTATTATATAATATAAAGTGTGTGTATTATGTGTATTATATCGTAGATATAAATAAAATAATTATGCTTTTAAATAATATTGTACTAATATGGTCATAATTTTATTATGAGAATGTAATTATCGTTCATGTTACCTATTAGGTATCTATCTATTATATGCCTCGGTACTTTGTTTCTACATGTGGACTGCAACAAAGCCTTGTTTGGTCTTGTTGACCAGTGCCTCACCGAATACCGTTTTAGAAAAGTAATCGCGTAAAGTGTTTAATTGAGTAGGTACACAGAAAAGTCAATAAACAAATCCTACTGTTGAAGGTATCTGCTGGATTTCACATTCCAAAAATAACTCATAGAATAAATATGAAGTTGTCTCAAGAATCCATAGTCGACTATACATGTCTATACCTAAGTTTTTTAATAGCTTCAGAAGTGTGAGTATGTGCGAAAAATGATTTGGATATTTGCTACAAGGCTATAAGGAGTGAGCTGGGATGTCCATTGTGCTACTGACCAAAATGAAGCTATCCCTATAAAATTAAATAAAATTAAAAAAATTTAATTACTGTGGTTTGTAGTTTGTAGGTGTACTGAAATAACAGGAAAATAGTTCGCAAAACTGATTACTCTTGAGTATAAAAAGTCTTCAAATGATCTAGCGTCTCATGTGTTACTTGTACGCGTACAGGCAAATGACGATTTCTACTTTACCTTTGCCCTCAAGAACATGACAATCTACATATCTACGACCAATTTTAGTCACGATTGTCAATTATATTTAACATAGTTTATGGGTTGTTATTTAAAAATGTATAATATAATTGCTAAATATTACCTGGAAAGTATATAAAAGTAGTTCATCTAAACACCTCATAGAAATAAATGCACAATCTATAACTGCACTGGGCCCATTTAAAACTGTAATCTAATTAAATTTCTTTTACCTGTATTTACCATACCCATTTCTAACCTACCACTGCATCCGCGGTTCAATAAACTGAGATTCACTTTCTACTGCATTGCAGAGTGCAGTGGTTCCAATCAGGAAAACCGTATAGTGGGCGGGATGCCGGCTGGTGCGAACCGATATCCGTGGATGGCTCGACTGGTATACGACGGGCAGTTTCACTGCGGGGCGTCTCTGCTCACCAAAGAGTACGTGCTCACTGCTGCTCATTGTGTCAGGAAGTAAGTGAACTCGCTGCTTATGTACTAGTATAGTTGGTTACAGAATCTAAATAATTTAATCGAGGGGCAATGTCACAATATCAGCAATAAGTAAGACTTGCTCACGCGGGTGTTTCCGTTCGATTATAATGTGGGTGTCTTCTATTCTAAAGTGAATAGGCTTTTCTTTTGCGATGTTACTACTCTTCAAGTCGATTATTACGAGACAAGCATGTGTAATTATGACGATTATTAAAACATTCTCTACGGCCCAGGGCAACAAATTTAGGGGGGCGCCGACGCCTGGAGCTGGAGTCTTCTGTCTCTGTCTTTTTAAATAAAATTACTTATAAAAAGAGGAGCTACAAAACTTTCTACGCCCACCGTTAGCTCTGGGTAACGGTAACGCTAAGGAAAGATGAAATTCTTTATATAAGTTTACATGGGATAACACTCGATTGCTTCCCTTAAGTGATGGGCACCACAATATTTTTGCCCAGGGTGTCAGTGGCCCTTACGCCGGCAGTGTTGTTAGTAATAATCCAGTTAGACGTTGGTAGTAAGAGGCTTGAGATACAAGTGGAATTTCTATGAAGGTTCTCGTTTTTCCTGTGAACATGAGGTGACGGGTTAATAAATGACTTCAACGCGTCATGTGCGGCGAACCTTTGTACATTGTCTTAGGTGTAAATATACTGTGTAATAAATCGGTCTTAAGTTTACTAAACAAGCTGTAATATATTTTAGAATACATTTTCCTATTTTATTAGAAATTATATCCAAAATATAATTAAATTATTAAGTAATTAAGTTAATTATAAACGATTATTAAGTAAATTTAAGAAAGCGAAAACTTTAATACCTAACTTAATTATAATTTATTATTTTAATGACTATTTGCAACAATTAGAAAACTGGGTACTTGGGTATAATTAGAAACTTGGTACGTATCCAAATTTTGCAGGTATATGTTTTCTCTAAGCGAAAATGCCTATTGTTTTGATTTAATTTCATAATTTTCTGTGTTTGTTACCGACAATTGAACCTGATAATTATGAAGTGCCTGCCGTCCATTTCATTCCATTATCTTCATCATCATGTCCCATAACATAATCGTCATCTGCACAATTTAATCCTGTTACAATACTGGGCTCAGATCTTGAACTGAAATGGTTTCTGGCCACTCTGGTCAAGCGCTTACCAGACTTCACGCGCCTTGGAACATTACGGAAAACGGAAATGCACTGATTTCCTCGCGGCGTTTTAATTATACGTCGATCCGGTTTTGCGGTCTCTAAATATTTATATATTAAATTACTTGTGCCCGTGATGTTTTTCGCGTAAATCTCGATGCCGTGGGAATACGGGGATTAAAAGTAGCCTATATTATGTTGATATTTTACCTTCTTTATCTTCCAGTGTCCCATTACGATCGGTTCAGCCGTACCTAGATTAGCCCGGACATACGAAAAGACAAACAGATTTTTATGCACTTGAGAAAACAGTTATTTTTAAATCATAAACATGTATATAATATCTTATTATGTTTTACATTGGAAAAAGGCAAAACTGTCTCGTCGACACACTTTGTTGGATTTGGTTAGTTGCAGTAATTATACTTTTACTTATTTCCTATTCATTTGACTATGAAATTAGCAACTGCTGGCTATTTGCAGTTGGTTGGAGGATTATCAATAGGGATGCCAACTTTTTGTCTGAGAAATAAAATATATTTAGGTCGGAGAACTATAAGCCGTATTTTATTTTTTATAGTTTTAATAACATATTTTACATTTCATAAAAAATATTTGAGGGCCTCTCCACGGTTAAAATTTAAAATAAAGGAGGAGAACAGTTTCTTTCTGAAATAAAGCAACTGCGCCACAGTACAGCGTAAGTTTTCAGTTGCTTATCATTTTGTGCGTTGATGAAGATTGAATTATAAAAGTCGACTATCATTGCATTCGTTACATGCTTACGTTATTTTTCATGAATAAATCATGTTAAGTATGAATAATGTGTGTAGTATTAGTAGTGCATAGTCAAACATGCGTGTATTTTAATAGTAGGTATTTCTGCTAAGTTTGTAACTTGATTCCGGAAACGAATGAATGCATGCGTTAATATAATTATTTATGTGGCTTAGTGTTATAAGAGCTTGTTATAACATACCCTCTTCATTTTATATTTCTACCGGTATTTAGGAATAGGTAGCTAGAAAACATTACTGTTTAGTTTATATAAAAATAATGTAGTCTAGTTTGTAGTGATTCTGGCTGCGATGCGAGCGGTCCGGGTTCAATTTCCAGCCAGGGCAGATATTTATGTGATTGATAAATGTTTGTTCTCGGGTAATCGGTGTTAGTGACGTGTTATTTGCGCTGTTCAGGTCACCCGCCACACAATAGCATTAGTCGTATAAGCGTTTATATTTTTAATGCAACATTTTAATGTAATGTCCACAAAATAGCAGATTTTGTATTGTTATAAATGACGACTCGGATGGCGCGATGGTTAACACGCCGGATCGCCGTTCCGAGGGTCCTGGGTTCGATTCCCAGCGAGGCGGTTTGAATTATTATTATTATTATTTAAATGGATTTCAGATTGAAACGGTCGAAGATACGGGTGATCCTGGGAGACCACGACCAGACCATCACGACGGAGAGTGCGGCCATCATGCGGGCGGTGACCGCCATCGTCCGACATCGCAGCTTTGACGCCGACTCGTACAACAACGACATCGCTCTCCTCAAGCTGCGGAAACCGGTTACCTTCTCCAAAATTATCAAGCCTATCTGCTTACCTCCATCGAGTAAGTCATTTTAACTTGCCAGTAAGTTGATTAGTTCATGTGGGTAAAATATTGCACGAAATTTTGTTGTATATGGTAGTTTTTGATTGGGTCATTTAATCATTTAATTTGAACTTTGGGACATTGGTTTGCAAAAACGATATACAATACTTTAAAGTGCTTCTCTAAAGAATTCCAATTCTGCTAAAGAATACCATTAAGTATTTATTACACATTTTAATGTGAAAGATATACTTAGTGCCTGCCGAAATGTTTGAAAACACCAACCATACAATTCCTCAAGAAAAAAATATATTTACGAATGTACGAATTATAAAAAGATTGTTTGAGCTAACTACGTAAATCAATACGTTACTTTCAGGCACCGATCCAGCGGGAAAGGAAGGCATTGTAGTGGGATGGGGACGTACTTCAGAAGGTGGCCAACTACCAGCAATCGTGCAAGAAGTCCGGGTTCCCATCCTGTCTCTTACCCAATGCCGAGGGATGAAGTACCGCGCGTCCCGAATCACAAATAATATGGTACGCCGATTAACAGACCAGTGGGGAAAATAAACCGAGTGTTAATGCGAAACCACAATACAAGTTGTAATCAAGGAGTTCCGTCAGCGTAGTGAGCATTTGTAACATGCGCAAACCGGGTTGTTACCTTTCAGGCGACAGTTTCAGGAGGTTGTTTGACAGGGGGGTTATTATGATGTTATGCTCAAACTCGAATGTTGGACTGTTACGTTACAAGTGAATTCTCTCAGTCAGGGAGCGTTTTTACACAAACCTACCTAACTAAATGTTTGTGTTGTGTGCTGTGTGTGGGGATATGTCTTTGTTACTGTTAACCCTTAGCACCACTCGCTATTTTCGGCCAACACAATAACACTCGTGGGGGAGCTAGGTCCTCCATGAATTAAACCTGTTTTATAAAATATAATAACCACATTTACGTTAAATCTTTTAATATTAGATAAATAAAAGACATATTAAAAATGTAATCAAACAACTTTATTCAACCTTTTAACAAAAATGTGGCATTTCTAGCGTCTTTTGTAAAAAATGACATTTTTTACTCTTTAAAAAATAGTGCTTACTTTAAACAGTCAAATAAAAGTAATGAAATAGACTTAAGAAACAAATTTGCACTTTTTCTTATTACACATATAACTAAAAATAAAAAAACAAAAACGAAAATTTTAATGATTTCAATAACATGCAAAATCACAATAACTTTCTTCACTATAAGAGTATCACTATTTTGTAGGCACATAGACCACCTCCGCATCACTCAAATCCGATAATTGTTCTTGAAAAATCTCCTCATTTTCACTTTCGTCTGTTAATTGTTCATTTCACAGTCTTTCTATTTGTGTCTGATTCAAGTTCTTGCTCATTGTGCTCTAAACTCTAAAAAAAATACACATACATCAAAATGTAGTGTAAAGATTATACTTACGTAACTACACACGTGGGGGACCTAGGTCCCGCAGCAACTCATATCTCGCCAACCACAAACGATAGCCCGGAGCATTCCCGGTCCCCGCGACCTCTCGGGCAATACTGGGAATACATGAAGCCGCAAGCGCACACGGTTTAAAATGAAAAAAATATTTAAGAAAATTTGGTCGGTGGGGGACTCTACTCCCCCACGAGTGGTGTTAAGGGTTAACCTTCTGTAAAATATAACAAAATATTACGGCGAGTAGCACCAGAATCTTGCCACAAATTGTTGAGTTTGGTAATTGCAATCGCGTGACGTGAATGTTTCAGCTTTGTGCGGGACGCGCGTCCACGGATTCCTGTCAAGGCGATAGTGGCGGACCCCTGCTCATTCAGCAAGGCGATAAGTTCCAGATCGTAGGTCAGTATAGCTTGGTTCATTGTCTACCAAATGAAATTATAGTAGAAAGAGTGTAACACTGATAAAATGGACAGATCGGCTTGGAATGTCGACTTGTGGTTAGGTCTTCTGTTTGGTTTAGAGTAAATGACAATTTTTTGACTAGAAAATATATAATGAGGACTAATCAGTAAGTAGTCAGGGGAAGGAGTCAGTCAGGCAGCGCCATGCCGGCCATACCTACCGAGCTTAGGGCATATAAAATATTAATTTTTATATAAATATACAAAGAATACACACCTTTACTAAAACATAGGGATCTATTGTAATTTTTCTAAAGTTTTTAGAAAAAAGTTATTGGAACGAAGTTCCTTACGGCAGGCTTGGAGGGGATAGGGATTTTGCTGCGCGACCGAACTGAAAAATATGTGATAGTAAAACCGTAAGCGTGGAAAAAAGTGCGTGGAATAAAAGCGTTAAATGAGACGTGCGCAGGCGCGACAGTAGCCGAAGGAACTCCGTTCCTACCTGGTGTCCCACGACACCAAATCATTTAGTTTATGTAATAGAGGTGGCGCTGAAAGTGACTACAACTAAATAGATGTCGCTGATCGCATTTGATTTGTGTAAGATAATGTAAGAACTAAATAGATGTCGCTGATCGCATTTGATTTGTGTAAGATAATGTAAGATGGCGTTAGTTGTTTGTTATGTATGTCCATCGATGTCTCCGTCATTTTTGAGCATATTTTTTATCATATTTTTGAACTGAAGGTACTGACGATAGATATGTTTTTTGTTGTTTTTTTCTTATTAAAGGAACGTGGAGGGCCGCATTCCTTTAATTGGCTCGAAATTGGGTTCTGCGCAGCTACTTACAGCTAACTTCAGAGGGACATAGATCCGTGGCGCGTACTGTACCTCATGTGTTGATGACCATAGGCGATTACTTACCATTAGATGGCTCGTCAGCTCATTTTGTCAGCTGTGTGCAAAGTCCATGATGTTTTCACGAGTTATGTTTAAAATGATATGTTTTGTCGAATCATATTTTTTTGTATGACATGACAATATGGTGTTATTTGTTCCATACAGGTATAGTGTCGTGGGGAGTCGGCTGCGGAAGGCCTGGGTACCCTGGAGTGTACACCAGGATCACACGGTACCTGCCCTGGTTGAGAGCAAATCTTAGAGATAGTTGTTTGTGTGGTGATTGATTGAACAGATGTAATAGGATATTAATAAATTAGCTTCAGTTAGGTACTTAACAAATAGTGTACGCAATAATACACAAAAAACTGGTTAAGTGTGATTTGGATTTTCCTACAAGGGTTCCGTAACGATATGTAATATTAGGGCCGAACGCGACGAAACGTCCATGTATGGCGGCCATGTACGCAATGTAAATATTTCAAATTCTACCTGTAATGGTTCAACATAATACAGCTTTTCGGCACACGGACAGACAGTGGATTCTAGTAATAGGGTCCTGTTGGCACCGTTTGTATGCGGAACCCTGAAAACACGACACTAATGTCAATATTTCCCGTTTTAATTAAGGTACGTCTGAGGGTATACCTACTATGAACTTGTAGATAATATTTCATAACTTACGCAATATGTAATTAAAATTTTAATAAGTAGGTAAGTATGTATACTTAATTTGAGAGAATAAAATTAAAATTACATTTAACGTAAATAATTTTAGGGAAAATGAGAGTAAACATGATTTACGTAGCACACAATTTCTCCGTGATTTAGTTATTAGGACAATCAAGTATTAATTGTACCTACCTATGTAGTATACAATGCTCAGACTTGTTATTAATAAAACTAGACTTCCTTTCACACGGTCAATCTTGTGTAGACATAGAATAATGTAGCTTACGTGTAAGTTACCTAATGTTAGTAAAATCTGTTAGTTAATCTCGTAGAGTAATTTGACATTTCGTCCGTTGAAATTTTTTTTGTTGAAAAAGTCTATCTTAAAAGACCGACAACCTTAATTTTGTATTTGAAGTTAAATTACTCTACGGAATTAAAAAAAATACACCTACTCTAATAATGAATTCGTTTGTGATATTGTACAAAGATACACATACAGACACGCATAGGTACACAAGCGCGTATACCTACAGACACAGACGCACAAATCTAGCTACAACATCACCATGTAATGTTATTTTTACTTTATACTATTTACCATAAATGTTTAAACATTTTGTTCAAATGTAAAAATAATGTAGTCACTGATAGTAAGTAGGGATGTTTGGAATTAAATAAATACAATAGATATAATAAAGCCTTGGTGGTAACAAAGTTACGTATAGTATAACGTTAGGTGTACTCACTATGAAGGTCTGCGCACATTACATCAACTCAACACCAACTTGCCTCCAACTCATAGGAAAGCATTGAACTATTAGCTTTATTTAATATTACTTACGGTTGAATTTTCCGCTGGGTCGGAGTTGGCGGTAGTAGTATTATACAGTGCTTCAATCGCGCATGGATCAGTTCTTTCAAGTACGAGTAGGGTTGCGTTGATGTTATATGCGCACTTTATTAAGGTAAGCTAGTTTTGTATAATTTAGTCAGTTTGGTCAGGCCGGTGGTGCAGATTACCATTAGAATAAGTCACTGTGACAGCTACCTAAGTGTTCAATGTGTAAGTGTAAATATTATGTTACATATGTAAATAACTTAAAGTTAAAAGATTTGCTGTAAGGCTTTCTCCGCGCATAATATTAAAATTGTCTGCTTTTTATTTCCTCATTTTTACCTTAGAACTGTGCTGTTCTATCTTTGTTTGTATTTAATATCAAATCAAAAACTTATCTGTCGTTTTCTTTATTTGATTACTAATCAAAATGCGCTTCCCTTTCTAATTTTTTATTTTATTTTTTAATTAATAATGTATGAACATCTTAATATAAAGGTACCTAATGACGGAGTCCAATTACCTAATTAGGTATTAGATTTTTAAATTACTTTATTAAGAGTAATTGTTGTAAATATATTTAATTAAATAGAATTCTATGTGTAAGTTACAATTTAGCTTTAATCAACGCTCTGTAGGCTGTACCTGTGATCTTTGTCACAACGAAATTTGTTTTTATTGTTAACTTTTTGGTTTCTTTATATAAGAAGCTTTTAATTTAACGTTTTACCTTTATTTACTAATCGTTTTGTCTTTATAAATTATATTAATAGTAATATTAAGTCATAATTGTAAGTCAACTAATTTATTACTAACATTAATGTCTCTGCTACGTTTTGCCGATAAACTAAGTTTTACGAAATAAATGTTTTGGTGTTTGGTTATTTTTTTGTTTTATTAGTACCTAACCGGCTTCAAAAAAGGAGGTTAAATTTTATGTTTGTATGAATTTTAAAACATGTCTATGGGTCTATTAAAATAGACATAAGTTTTAAAAGGACAATGGTCATTAAAGTATGGGACCATGGGTTAAAATGACGTCAAAATAACTCTAAATAAAAAGCAAAATTAAAATTTTTGAAAAAACCCACGACGCAAGTTTAAAATTCTATTGAAAGGATAATATAATTAAAAAAACCCCGACTTCATGACGTAAAAGTAAAAAGGTTTTATATTATAAGCAGATGTAGCAAGATGTAGATGTGGCAATAATTATTAATTATTCAACAACATTGAATAATTATTCAACTCCTTAAGGACGCCTATCATGGATATCAGCCGCCGACGGATTTTCTTGGGGTTTTTGTTACGTGTATCAGATAATAAAAATATAATCTTTATTACCTACGACCTCATTTTTAAAAATAATTTTAGTCATGTCGTAAATACGTAATTGTTTATTCGTAGAAACTATCTATTATTTCATGTTAACATAATAGCAAGTAGGCGCCTTACTTGCTATGTTAGTTTCTAACTACGAATCTGTAGCATGTCTATGCCATATTACGAGTATTAGCAGGCGCTCGGGTCTAAAGATTTCTAATCTTGAGAGCTAGTAGAATATAAAACGATTTCAACTGTTCTGATAAATAATCACATCAATCATTCATATGTTTTGAAACGAAGATATTCTTGTTAGGTATGTATCCATCCATCTATGCCCACGTCCTCTGTGGTGCACCTTGCTGAATAACGGACAAGTTTTTAGCAAAATGAGATCTCTCGCCAGGCCTGGGGAATGGCCCAGTTCCGACTTCAATCTTTATTGTAAACCTTAAAAATAAGGGAGTACAATGGGCGGACAGTACATGTGAGCTGTCTAGCAAACTTCGATGTCGTGATTCGGGCTTGACGTGCGATGTCGCCACATGCGCAAGTTTTATATTCCTAAAGTTCACATGGTTTTATTAAACGTGGTGTGCGAAATACCTAGACTGCCACCGCTGATTGATGATGGGTAATGGGCAGGAGAGGTCCGCTTGGGCTTACTGATTCAACCCTTGATCCTTTAACAGCCCAACATTTTAACTATCTTTAATCGCCTGTGTGTGAGCTCAAGACATTTGACCGCTGTGGAAAGCGAAACTTTCGCCGTTCAGTGTCGTGAGACGCGCTAAAAGGATGTTCATACCTACTGTGTAGTATTCACATATACCAGGCACCGTATTAAAAATATTATTCTCTACTTTTTATTTATAATAATACTAGATCATATTGTTATTCAAATTTATATTTTATAACGTTACGATGAAAGATGTGATCAAAATGTCTTTCTGTGCCTGTGAAATAAACAGACGCTAATAGGACTGTCAATTTGCGAAGTTACACGATTAAAATAATAAATGATATTATTACGTAGTCTCCCACGGGAACGGTGTCCACTTTGCATCGGTGGCTAGTCTGCTAATTAGAGACCAAAACAAAACTGTAATAAAAAAATCATTATTTCGAAAATTTAAGCATGCGGAAACTACTGAACATATTTAGATGATAGTTTGTATATTTGTAGCTTAAATCACCAGTTCCATTTATAGTGCTTTACACCCAGAAAATGGATATGTTCCCGCGGGAAAACTTAGGGGAAGTTAGGGGGGCTTCCCGCGGGGTAACGTGGACGAAGGTTCTGCGAAAACGTTAAGTATTGCATATTGTTTTGAAAGCATTTGTGGAACCAAGATTCTACTTGACTAACTTGACTAACATATACACATAAAATTACAGATTACAATTATCTGGCTAGTTCCCGTTTTCATTTTCAAAGATTATGATTTAATTAACGAAATGAGAAAGCACATAAATATTCAAATGAAGTTTGCCTCTACCTATATCTAGATTTCGCCTCGTAAATTAATTTGAAAGCTGGTTGGCTACCTTCTCAATGAACAGCCTGAGAGTTATCTGAGATTTATTATGAACCAAAGACATGGAGAAAGACGTTGACTAGTGGGGTGTTCATTGTCACACCAAATCACGTCCGCAGGTTGTCCAAACATGGCGACCTATCGAGCGCATCTCAGTTCGCGTTCGTTTGTGAACGCGCGCGACAACTTTGGAGTACGAAGGCGATACGCACTTGTGAACGACATTCTGAATATTTACTTTACCGTTTAATCAATAACTTATGAATATCTTAGGAGTCAGCATGTGCAAGTGCTTGACCATTTTTGTGTTTGTGGCGTTGACTTTAACTATTTCCGAGGTTTGTATTTTCTTTTTGTTGTTTTAAATTAATTAATTTCATGTGAATCTGTAATATTTTTATTTGTAATAACAAAAATTGTAAAACTTTTTTACAAAGTATGGAACATTGATTTCTAGTGAATAAATTAAAACAATTGGTATTAAACATGTAAATGTAACCAAACACAAATTATTATTTAAGTAACGTTAATGCCTGTATTCAAAACAGGTGCTTATTTTTATATTTAAATTCATTAATTGGCACTAAGCTTAACATATCTATTATGAGCATAGCCGAATTATTTTCATAGATGCGTAGGTACCTACAAATTATGATAGTAGAATATACATTTTCTTAAATTTTTATTATAGGTATTACTGACAAGTCTTGGCTAATTCACTGTAAAATTATATAAAAAGTTAATCGCATTTGATGCAACACGCAATGATTATGACGTTGGCGAGCCCTAACCCTCTCCCGAACGTAGAGACATTAATCTTGATCCCAATCAACAATCTTTACCGGCTACGGCTCAATGAATATGAGCCATGTAAACGTTCTGTAATTTGGCCGCAAGATGCATTGGTATACTATCTATACTAATATAATAAAGCTAATGAGGTTTTTTGTTTGTTTGAATGCACTAATCCCTGCAACTGCCGGGCGGATTTGATAAAATAAATTATGTTTGTGTATGATAGTTACATTGATATAACTACCATACACATATAGTTACAGTGAGGAAAGCTACAATTTTTAATTAGCCTTAAGCATTAATTTTATTTAAGCGAAGCGAGGTGGTTACCAGTTAAATAATATATTTTATGTATAGGGCGAGCGAAATGGACGTGGCGTTTTCACGAAAAACTTTTTTGGAGGAGTGTGGGGAAATCGTCCTCCGCTAATGGAATGGAATCAACCCAAAGCATCTTGTACTTGTAGTGAGTATGACAGATCATTTTGCAAAAATTGTATAACTTGTTAAATTTTATGTTTTAACTGAACTAACGACACATCGATAGCATGATTAGCATAGCTTTGTTATGGTGTTTCGCCAAAACATTAGGAGGAATAGTATTAGGAGAAAATTATAAGTATGAAAATTAATAGGCTATATTATAAGTATTTTTCGTAGTTATTGTGGTAAGCAGTTATTAAGGGTCTCCTCTCACAATATGAAGGGCACAGGCTGTATTTCATTACACTGGCCAAGTGTGGATTGCAGACGTCACACAACTTTGCAAACATAGTGCAGAACACACAGGTGTGCAGGATTTGAACCTTGGCTCCCATGTTCGGAAGATCAACGTTTAAACCACGTGGCTGCCACTGCTTTTTTGTTGTTCCGAATGTAACGATTACGTTATTTTTTAGAAGCGAAGCGAGGGCGATTTACTAGTTCTGAACGAAATATAAATCAACACGCTTATTGTATTAATTTGGCAAGTCTAGCAGAATAGATGCATTATTTAGTTTCGAAGTATTATTTTCCTGTCCTTTTCAAGTTTTTATTTTTTTTTAGCTTGGTCGATCGAAAGGTTCGATGCGTCATTATTTGTAAACAATTTTTTGAGTTGCTTCTAATCTTGGGTTCGTTTATAGACTTGACAATCTTCGCAATGATTCCTGTATTAGGTTTGTGATCTGTGAGCATTTGACAGTGCTCAAATGTGTAATTTGTTGTTGGGTTTTTAAGGAAATGAAAATATATCCTCATAACTATGTATATAAGGATTCCGTGTGACGTTGCCTTAAAAATAAAATCGGCATCCTTACAAAAGCACCCAAACAATCAAAATAATAATATTGTTAGGTTTTTTCCTTTACGTTTATTTGCATTGATTATATTATTTTAAAAGGACGTCCTATCCGACCTTTAAAAATCCTTTTGACATAATTATCTCGTCCTCTTAATTTATTGAGTCGTAAATCGGAAATTCCAGAATGTGGCGAGAGGAATGAAGGCTATCGGATCGTTGGTGGGTCTCCGGCCAGCGTCGATGAGTTTCCTTGGATGGCCAAGCTGATTTACTTCAAGCGATTTTATTGTGGAGGTGTGCTGATCAATGATAGATACGTATTGACTGCTGCGCATTGTGTTAAAGGGTAAGATATTTAATGTAATTCTTAACAATTAAGGATACGCGCTAATGGATGTATAACAAACATGCAATAAGGATGCTATGCCAACTAAGATTGGGTCATGGATTGTACGAAGTTCATCATCGAGTCCAAGCCAACCTCCCGTGATGTTACCAAGCCTAGTCTCTGTACTCAGATTAAGCAAAACACTTATCGGTAACATTCTTTATACCTATGACTCGCCTAAAACTTCTAATAGATATTACGATGTTTAGATGTAGATATCAGGCCATCACTTATATTAGTTGTAGCTTAGTAATTATGATTTTTGTTATGTTATAGTAGGTATTAATTTTAATATGCACATGCTTTTTAATTTTCTTTATTAGAAGTGCGTGCAGGATTCGGACATTGATACAATGCCTATTTTACGTATAAAACGGCTGTTAGAATAAATTGCTACACAAGCATAGAAAATATTCTAAAAATAAATACGAAGTAATACGATAATATGTATAAGTTCTCGAATTTGGTCTACTTGCATGTATTAGACCGTTTTTTACATAGCGCCAGGCCACATCAAAAATAATGTTATTCCACATTCAAGTTTAAGGCGTTCTAAATACAAAACTTTGAGTACGAGCTTCCGTTTCACCTACACATCAGTATTTTTTGCATTTTATTAATTCAATTGGAAGCGTAAGAGTCTATTCATGCGAAACGTACTACAACCACACCAGCCACGTCGCCACCACAAAAAGTCGGAAAGCAGTGGTAACGTATGAATACTCTGGCTGCAGATTCTTGACGCTGCGCTGCTAAGTTGCGTATAGTAAAGACGGTGTCAATTGCTAGTTTGTGGTTGCGATGGGGCCAATAATTATTCAACACTTTATTTACCTAGTCGAAATGTTGAGGTACGTGTGAACAGGCATTTATAGTGACATAGTTATATATTGAGAATATAAACGCCGTATTTATTTATAATATCTTATTGAGTACGACGAAATGGATTTCATTCAAATGTATTTGAGACCTCCGTTAAAAAAAACTTGATCGTTGCTTAAGGAAAACGAGGAAGTAATTCCAACAGTGGCTTTCTCGATTTCTTTGCAGTAATTTAAGATAATGGCTGAAATTTACTTATTATCTTTAACTGCCGATGTTTAATTTGACTTCGCGTAAATTTTATTGTGAAACTGCGCAATTTTGACGATTCTTGAATTAAATTAATAAAATAATGTTATGTTTATTTTATCGAAATCAAGAGGAGTTATACTTTAGGGTTTATTTTTAATGGCAGCAATTAACTTTTAGCTGCAATATTCTTATGAGTACCTACTGTATTTTATGAAGATACATATTTCGATCACGGTTACGAGATGGCGTAAATTAGTCGGAGTCAATCAATATTCTATGTCCATAAAGAGTTGAGACTTTTTGGAAGCTATACGTTGAACAAACACAATATAATTTTCGTTGTTTGAGCATCGAAGGGGAACTGTCAATAGGAAGGTGTGTAAGTGCTTGGTATTTGCACATCGCTCAAGAGGATGTTGACTTATTTATTAACTGGGGATTGACTCCTACAGCATCAGCTTTGTGGCAAGATTTATTTCGCAGTCTTTTGTCATTTTATCATAATACGAGTAGGTATATGTCAGATATTCCTATAAACTTTCTGTAAACTTTGCACTTTGTAGGTAGATAGGCACTAATTATATTTTTGACTCTCAAAATTTTTATATTTATTATTATTTTATTCTATTCATGTTATTATATACGAGTAGGTATCTGCTTTGTATATCTGTGAGTGGACCACAAATTATAATATGGATTTATTCAATTTAGAACTTTCTTCGTTAGTGCTTTGGTAGAAAATACGATGTGATGAACAGCAGACCTCCTAAAACGGTATTTTTCGTAGTACTTCCGTATCACGTGCCTATTTTAAAGACACGTGACTAGATACATTATAATTAAGGTTAATAGAAGAAGAAATATGTTTTACTTATTGTCAGTTAAAGCGGTTGGCATCATCAATGTAGGTTATCGAATAATAACGAATAACTAGCGATGGACGTTTTAGAAACCTACTTATTTAATTACTATAGAGCTAACACGGTTGTGGAAATCCAACCGAAATTATTAAAATGTAGCAGAGTAGGTCTTATCCCATTCTGGCCTTTCCTATCTTGGGCTTTGGCAAAGTCAATGGCAAATTGGTAAATAGTTGGTAAAAAATAGGTAAATGGTAAATAGTTAATTTTTTAAGGTTGTGTTAGGCTTACCCAGTATGCAAGTATATACCTAGGTTAGGTACTAAATACTCATACTAAAACACACACCACACCACAACCCATAACTGTCCCACTGCTGGGCACGGGTCTCCTCTCACAGTGTGAGGGGTATAGGCCACATACTAAAATACTAATGCTAAATACTTATTGCCTATATTCTGCATGATACATAATATTAAGTTGATACATAATAAGTTATCGCTTGAAAATAATCTTACCTGTGTAATGTAATAAAGCTTAAAACTATATTATAATTAATAATACATATTTTAGATTTTTACACTTTATTAGACACCTATTAATATTAGCCTTTACTACGCCAAATTTCACACTCCTCGAGGCGCGCAATAATCATAAGAACGCTATCAACGATTTTGCTACTATTATGTACAAGAGTAAATCTATTCCGCATCTTATCTTGAATTTTTTTTATATAAGTAGGTTCTTAACTACGTCTCAAAATTGCAGTTGAAATCATAAATCATCTAAATACGGGTCCAATAACCTGAGAATGGCAAAACAAGCCCAAAATAAGTTCGCGTCCGAATTTGTGAATTCCAATCTGTGGTATCAGTGCGTTAACCTTTAAACCGGCCCAGGAGCCGCTTCGAACCAAAGAGTTCATTATCCTCGATAAATGTCCATTTTAAGAGCGTTAGTGGAACCTTTTCGTGTTTTTGTGGATTTCGAATCGATTGTTTGATGTTAAACAAAGCAATTTAGAATATTGTGCTGTGACTTAAATTGTTCGTAACTACTTCATTTACATCTTAGGTAAATAGATGTTTTAGGCGGCCACACCACGTTTGCTGATGAGTTTTTATTTTTAAATGACAATTCATGTTTTGAACATTTTTATACTCTTATATATTCGTCATTTTATATCTGAGACTATAATTTAATATCATAATAATAAAAACAAACATTTTTATTGATTGATAACACCATGTTTGCAATACCTAGTTACGAAACAAAAAAATGTAAATCGGTTGACAATTACAGGAGAAAAATGGTCTTGTTTTCTCTTATTTTAGATAAAGAGAGAAAAATAATATTAGGCACAATGCGTAAAACTCAATTCAGTAAGTGAAAGCGTAAATGCACGAACAATGTACACGCACTTGCAAGTTCGAGGGCTGTTGGATCACTTTAGGATCACTTTCGCTCCATGGTCGCACTAAAATGGATTTGAATGTCAAATTAGGTAACCTTCCTCACTCACGTAATGGGTACATCGTATTAATGTATCATATTACAACGAGTATGAACGTCTTTCATTTTCACATTTCAAGACTGGTTATTTAAATCAATTAAGTAAAATCAATCAATAATTATTACGATTATCAGCGAATAATTTAAATAGCACGGGGTTTAATTGGCAATGTAGGTTATCAAATCAACCTAAAAAAGCATCATCTAAAAAAGCGGACGAGAAGACTAATAAAATTATCGTCCAATTTTATGACATTTTAACGAAAAGACAGGAGTACCTATAACTATTCTGTTAAACCCATGCCCTGTACCTGTACCTGTATATTGGAAAGCTGTCATCTATTAGCGTCTAATATTAGAGCCCAAGTCTCTGGACTCTAAAAGTAACCTTAAATGCTCTGTAGAATAATCTGGATCACTGATAAATTATAGGAACTAAGATAATTGAATGTTACTTTCGCTTCTTTGTATTTACAGCTTCATGTGGTTCATGATAAAGGTGACATTTGGGGAGCTAAACCGGTGCAACTCAACGGTGCGGCCCGAGACACGGTTCGTGATTCGCGCCACCTCCAACAAGTTCAGTTTGACTAATTTTGACAACGACATCGCCCTGCTGCGCCTTAATGAACCAATTCCTATGTCAGCATCTATTAAGCCTATATGCCTGCCGAAGAATAACAGTAAGTAGGAATCCTTAAATGGTTTCTTTTGTGCATATTTGTATAGAAATTTTCGAATCACATGATAGCTATTTGACGACCCGGATGGCGCAATGGTTAACACGCCGGATCGCCGTTCCGAAGGTCCTGGGTTCGATTCCCAGCGAGGCCGAAATTTGAATGTTGAATTTAAATTTCCGTTCTTGGTCTGGGTGTGTGTGTTCTTGTCTTGTGTGTTGTCCATGGCACCCACGACACAGGGTATCCTAGTGTGGGGCTATGAGTGTGTAGCGTTATTTATTTAGCTTTAAGATCCTACGAGTATCCGATCACGCGTTTCATTATTTGCAATGTCAGAAAGGTAAAGCATTTCAACAATCGTCAACCCAACGACTAACGATAACAATAATGTAGTTTGATGTCGAAAAAACGTGGACTTTAATTAAGGTTCAAAATTCCTTAATATGGTTCTGGATTCTAAATATAGAAACTATTTATAGACTTATCAAATTATCATGTTTCCAAATTATAATCAGATAATTAGATGAAATGTTTTTGCTTAATTCTCTTTATTTACTTATGTAATTTTAATGATGACAAATTCGTACAAAAACTTGTATAATTTATTTAATAAAACGACAGAGAAAGTGATTAATCTGTGTAGACATGTCAAATGACTTGTATGATAAATTATCATGTGACCGTTTTAATACAGTTTGTAAATAACGCTCATTTGTCATGTCACAATCACTCCGTTAACCAAGGCTCTTTGTTAAAATTTCAATTTCTATAGGTTAGAAAAAATGTACTAAAATGAATGTGAAAGTATGTTTATTTAGACGTTTCTCCTTCAATGACGCTTGAATATTTTGGAGGCCTCTAACTGTATTTTCTAAAACAGAGGATTGCGTCAACTTCACTCTCTCCTCATCATTGAGGAGGCCTAGAGCATACTCCACCACGCTGTTCCAGTGCAAATTGGTGCAAGGGTTAGTAGCCAACCCAAGTATCGGAAGTTTTTATTTAGTTCGGAAGCTTGAGGACTACACATGAAGGTAGACTTATCCATCATTTTTTACTACGGGCTCTAGGAGGTTTCCTAAAAACCCATTCAATTACTGTACTATTGCTGAGCTCGGGTAACCTTCCACACTATGAGGGTTTAAGTACACCAGCCACGTTGGACAACGTTTTTTTACGTTTGCATGTAAAAGCCCAAACTTATATTGTTTTAGATGATTTGTACGTTGGAGTAAAGGCCGTTGCAGCTGGATGGGGAACCCTTACCGAAGAGGGCAAAGTGTCCTGCACTCTCCAAGAGGTGGAAGTACCGGTGTTGAGTAATGAAGAATGTCGTAAAACGAAGTATACTGCATCCATGATTACCGATAACATGATGTGCGCAGGTTATCCGAAGACAGGACAAAAAGATTCTTGCCAGGTATGAAGTTCATTTAAGGCTTTAAGTCATTCGCTCGCTTTATGTTACATACATATAAATATGTCTTTAATGCCAATAACAATAATATCATCTATACATATATACCATGGGGCTTTAAACAATTGCAGAAGACTTACATTACTCCTGTTTGGGTTGCTTGAAATCGAATGGAATTGACATCGTGCAGGTTGCAGTGGTCAACCCAAGAAGACAGAAGATATTATTAAGCATTCTCTAGCCATCTGACATGACTCAACGACTGCTATGTGTCGATGTAAAGAAACAGGAGCGTAGAAGATATTTTGCCACTAGCCCTCACCCGTGCAACTATGGCACCCAAGGTTGCTTTGCTCAGTCGATCCGTTTTGACGATTGACAAAAGCCTTTCGAATGAGCGCATCTAAAAATGTAGTGTTTTTACATTTGCGTAATGAACATACAAATTATTTGTAATATTTCAACATAAGTAATACAATTCTATTGTATAATAACTATTGTGAAATCTGCATGTTATGTTCATCTTCAAATACTTATTTGAATATTTTTTATTGTTATCAGGGCGACAGCGGCGGTCCGCTTATAACAGAGAGAAAGCCCGACAAACAGTACGACCTAATAGGTAATGAATATTGATGTTTACATTGCAAATCTCTTTGCACCTCTATCGTCCTTTTGCAAACAAAGCAGACCTTTCACTGGCTACAACATTTAATGGACTTTTTACAGCCTTTGGTGGAACCACTCACTGGTTTTTTATTCATCAATCTGCTAAATATTTGCATAGCGCTTGTGAAATACACTTAGTAGGAAACATTTGGTTTCTCGTAGTTGTGTGCGCGATTTGAATATGAAATTATCGGAAAGCACGCCTTTTTACTAGCAGCAATAGAGTGTACAAATTGTAGTAAATACACTTGAGTAAATTATATCGTAGCAACTGTGGTTTTATTCATATAATAAGAAAGTAAATTCTGTTTTTAATCAATTTATAATTATAGTCGATAACAGTTTTAATAATAATTGAAGATAAAAATTCATAATCTAGTTCGTGTCAATCCTGGTTGTCAATTATGAGGTTACAAGTCCATGCAATACAATATTAATAATTTATTGTGCCACACCATAAAGACCACAAGAAATACTAAAAAAATATATTACTTTTTCTTTTTATTTTCCTGTCCGACAACGCATCGGTGATGATTTTGGGGTTACTAATATTCATCGGCGACGGCCACCAACAAGTGGTTCGTCTTTTCGGTTATCGGCTATTTAAATAAAGAACATTTACTAACATTTCTTAATTGTTTCGTTTTTAATTATTTTATGTTAATTATTTTTTTTGGATCGTTGTACTTGACTTATCTACCTATTTTTTTTGTTTTAGGAGTCGTGTCCTGGGGAAACGGCTGCGCCAGACCAGGGTATCCTGGAGTGTACACCAGGGTGCCCAATTATCTGGAATGGATACGGGAAAATACTAAAGATGCCTGTTATTGTGCGGACTGAATTTGAGTCAAAAATATTACGTACACGATACTACAGCTATTATAAGTAGTCAAACTGCATAAAATACTATTAATTCACCGGATAAATTTAAGTAACAATAATTTTTAGTTTTAGCTTAGGTATTTTATACGAGTAAGTACCTACTTATAGTGAAAATAAAATGACCAAATTAATAACAAAATTTAAAGATATTTCGATATTTCATTTATTTTTGCATATTTTGGCGCGAATCAAAGGATTTCTCTTCTGTATTCGCGCATAATCCTTGTTTAAAACATCCATAAGAGAGATGATTATGAATGGTCACAAAATATGTGTATTTGTGGTTGTTCTCGTTCACGAATATTCGGCGAGAAAGTTGATCGAATATCTAATATTCCGAGTATCTAAATGAGACGACAGATACACACAATCTTAATATAGCTGCCACCATAACAAATGGCTTTATGGCTTCAACCCTGATGCATCAACACCTGAGCACTGGTCATTCCTCGTCACTGAGCAGGCCTAGAGCATCCATCACGCGGCAGCGCATGTTGTGTGCAGCAAATGAAGTCAAGGATGGATCCTATATTTTTTTGGAACGAAGTTCCTTACGGCAGGCTTGGAGGGGATAGGGATTTTGCTGCGCGACCGAACTGAAAAATATGTGATAGTAAAACCGTAAGCGTGGAAAAAAGGTGAGCGTGGAATAAAACCGTTAAATGAGACGTGCGCAGGCGCGACAGTCGCATACACAAGCGAGTAGTGTATAATACCTTTCTCTTTCTCCCTCTTTCTTTTCGTTCGCCGTTGCCTTCATTAGCCGAAGGAACTTCGTTCCTACCTGGTGTCCCACGACACAATTAGTTCTGTTTTTTTTTATTAAAAAAAACATGTTTTACTCAGCGTTTTTGGTCCATCTTTTTAATGTACGTGGCAAGAATACTTCACTGATCTTTACGAATAATTATCTAAATAATATTGCCTTTTATTTTTTACTAAACTATTTTTAATGCTGTAGTGTTAAACATTGCTAGGTACGGATTCCTTCCTTTGCGAGTGCAACTCGCACTTGACCAATTTTTTAATATTATGATCTCAGTAAATGCCTACAATACTTGAACTCAAGCATCATTAATTAATGTTGTTCTGTTAGTATTGATTTCAATTACGATAGATCTAACCGATGTCACCAAATTCATATTGAACGGGACGAAAATATAACAATATTAGTTAATATTTTTTAATTTTTGAAATAGATATTTATTTATTTGGATATACGTAATAACGCCATATTTATTTAAGCTTTAGCATGTCATTGTATGTAAAATGTAAATTAGTTACATGTAATTACTTAACTACTATTTTATAGAATTGACATTAAAGAAAAATAAGAGTGTCTCATAATTATTTAGTTTTATTAATATAACCCTTCCTTCCTTCCCTTCATTCCTTCCTTGCTAAATATCAGGCATGTACAATTTTTTTGGTTTCACGAAATTTTCCCCTTCTATTGATTGCTGTACTGTACATACTACAGTGCAAACAGTTTTTTCAAACTCAAACTCAAATCATTTATTTCATGTAGGTATGTGAACGTAATTTTTTGCATTTACCGCCGTTTAGCTAAGGTGCCTTTACATTTAAATCTTAGAGGAGAAAATGAAACGGCGAAAGAAAACTCCTCGGCACATCTTTTTAAAAATAGTGCTTAAAACTTTAAAAACTTCGAAATGAAAGTGAAAGATGAGAACAGCTGAATTTAAATATTTGGAAATAGAGACTATATCCACTATTAGGTATTTGCAAATTCTGAATTTCTATCTGCATTTTTTACAAGAACCCAAACTTTAAGTACCACTGATAATGCAATTCTTTACTTGCTTTATGACACAAAAAGAGCCCAATGATAACGAACCGAGCCGCCGAATGAGGAGTTCCAGGTTTAATTCCACCGGATTAGATTTATGCAGGAGATAAATTGTTTGTGTAGTCAGTTGTTTTGGCTCTATTGGGCCGCAATCCCATTGTGGCAGATCAGGGTTTCGTAAGACGATAGAAGTCGGCCCTGCTTGGTGTTGGGCTGGAGGCTAGCTACCATCCTCTAGCTTGAGACAGTCTGCCAAACGTAACGTAGTCGTAACGCGCAACGCATCGGTGGTGCTTTTGGTAATACTGATGTCCATTGCCGACGGCGACCACCTTCTATCAGGTGGCTCAACTGCTCGTATGTTATGTCGGTTATCAGAAATTAAATCGTCGGTAAGACATTGTAGGTACAGACAAAAAATTATAATATAAATTATTACTACGGGAGTTTTTCTCAAAGATATTCCACGTTCAGAAATAGACCAGTTATACTTTTATTACATGTAAAGTGTTGCTTATATTTGATTTTTTATATCTAAGTGCAACAATTGCAATAAAGGCGGAGTGAGGAATTAAGATCGACGTTAAATCTGCGTATTCAAATTAGTGCTAGTGAGTCATAGAGGCCGTTGCTCTTTGAGGTCATTGCCAAATAAACATGCCCAACAGCCTCGACTAGGCAGCTAAAACGTCGCCTTCTAACACAGCTTATATCTGAATACGGCTACATACATAATTACACATTAACGCTTATCAAAACAATAAATTGCGAAATTGAGAGTCCTCGTTTTGTATACTGAGATCTAATGGTACCTGTTTCTGAAATCGTCGTGTTATTTTTTTATTATTCTTAATGCGGTGTTACATTTTAGGGTCCCCATAGCCAGTGCGTTGAGTTCGAACCCATGAGTTAGTGTATCAATACATCGATCACAAGACACTTGGACTTGCATTTAAAATATTCCGATAACAATAAAATTTACAAACATTAGGCTCGTATTAAACGATACATTTGTGTATTCTAAACATGTGGTTGTTTTATTTAGTGTTGTGTTTGACTGTCTACGTCGGAGATTCGTTTGACCAGGTAAGATTTAGTTATTGTTGTTTATTCGAGACGTGTCTGCTTAAAACGGTAAACCGAATAACTGTCTAACGTGACTAGGGATTATGTGTTTAAATGTATTGGTTTAGTGAAATTTAAGTAGGTACTTCCATAATTAAATAGAAAAAAGTTTAGAAACATGCCCGGTGGTGTCGGCCCGTCAACGGGAAAGATAGGAAATGTAATGCTCTGTTCCCCGATAAAATTACCGTATGTATTTAACTGGGAGGATAATAGTTTTATTTGGTACGGGTTTGGGTTGTTGTTATCTATTCTATAAGTTTGTGTTTTAGCCATTGACGAATTTCCTTTAAACTGTAAATTTCAGTTTCAAGATACTAGAATACCTTCTCAGGAGTACTACCCGACAGCAGCTCAGTTACCCTTACCACCATGTAGAGATTGCAGTAAGTTATGTCTTTTCATATATTAGTTTATGCATGTTTCTACATCATACGTAATTCGTATTTTGCTTACGTTCATTTGAGTGGTATGTGCATTTGAAAATGCGAACTCTATCTGCTATAATTATATTGCAGGCCAAAAATTAGGGAGGTACTTAATAGTAGACATTAATGTTAAAAAATATTCTTGAAGTTGTATTAGACGCCAGACAATAGGTAAATATATAATGATATACTCGTATCAGTAATTACACTATCACAGTTTGTAACCCCGTAGCTTAGTTGGTAGTGATCCAGCCTGCGCAGCGACTGGTCTCGGGTTCGATTCCTGACAGGATCAGCTATTTATTTGAAAGATGAACGATAAAGTTTGTTCTCGGGATACAGCCACCCGTGACACGGAAGCTTAGTGCGGGGATATGACTGTCTAACGTCTTTTAGTCTGCCTGTCTGTCTGTCGTTACGTTTTATAGGTTGTGGTGAGCGGAATGAAGAAGGCCGCGTAGTGGGCGGCAGTAACTCCAACATGAACGCGTTCCCTTGGATTGCGCGACTCATCTACTACAGGTCTTTCGGTTGCGGTGCGTCGATCATTAACGACAGATATGTCATCACCGCTGCACATTGCATTAAGGGGTACTACACTTTTCATTACTTGTTGACTTAAAAACAGGAATTAAAGTAAAGTCCTTCAATTAGGGCCCGTTAAGGAGTGCGCACATTACACCAACTCGACGTCAACTCCACTCCGACTCCACTCCGTTTCAACTCCGACGTTCCGTTCCGCGATCAACGCTTCATCGACGTCAACTCGACTCCGTCTCCACTCCGTTTCAACTCCGACGTTCCGTTCTAGGTACATTACGTCATTGTGTCGGTCGACGCGTGGACTACTCGTCTACGGTGAGTCGTCAACGCAACGTCGACGCGTTGGTCTCGAATCGGAACGGTTATGGGTGTAGGGCGAGCAGTACAGGGCTTTTAAGTATAAGTTCGAAATTCAACCTTACCTTCAAAGATATAAAGCTCATAATTGAATATTAGCTTTGTCAAGGTTTTAGTCGCGTTGGCGTCGGTCGGTCGTGGAGTCGTTGTAATGTGCGCACTCCTTTAATGTGTTAAAGACAAATATTTGGATCATTCTAATATTCACCTGCGGCGTGGTGTCCACACGAGACTAATTCTATGATGAAGAATACTTGAACATTCGTACACGTGTGTTTAGGGTTGAAGGGTTTCTACTCAGTTTTCAGGAGAAGCAAGATTCGGTAGTTTTGGTTACTCCTTACAGTTAACGTAAGTGGTGTGCTGCAGATCCATAATTTAATCGGAACTTATATAAAATATATTTCGGGCTTTCTCTATTAAAATGTCTCGAACAACATTCGGCGAATACTGAATGAACATAAACACTTCTGACCATTCTTGTAATGAACAATTAGCCTCAATAAGCCTCATCAAATTATATTGTATAAGAGTTTGTACCCTGTAGCCTAGTTGGTAATGTCAAGAAAGCAAGGCAAGGCATTTCGGGTTCGATTCCCAGCAGAGGCAGATATTTTGGTAACTGATAAAAAGTTAGCTCTCGGGTCTTAGGCGTTTAGGATGTCTCAATCTCAAAGTCACCTGCGATACGGGGAATAGGCCACATACCTTATAGTGCCACTAAATCTAAGCATTTATGTGTGGCATTGGTACGAGCTCAATTATTGCTTCTGATTCACACAAAATTTAACTAAGTACCTATTTCTCATCTTAATTAGGTTCATGTGGTTCCTGTTTCGTGTTACATTTGGCGAGCACGATCGCTGCAACTTTGCCCGGCGGCCGGAGACTCGGTACATCGTGAAGATAATCGCTCACAACTTTACCTTGACTGAGCTGACTAACGACGTCGCTCTGCTGTTACTGAGTGAGCCCCTTCAGTACTCGCACACTATCCGGCCAGTATGCTTGCCCAAGTTCAGCGGTTAGTATAGCATTTTACTTGAAACTGTTACTAATCGATGTAAATATGTATGATGCCATGGAAAGTATTTGAGACAATTGCAAAAAACAACGATTTTTACATTTTTTCTGTTTGTCGATTTGTTTGTTTGCCTATTTTCAGTTGTTCCTTGCATTTGTTTCCATTAATATCAGAAACAGCTTAACCTATTTGAACGAAAACAAACATAATGTGTGTGTCAGAGAGTTTAGAGTTTGATCTATTGGAGTCATGCATCCATAACGTTTACTTGCTGTCAGTTGTGAAAAAATTTTTTTTGGATTTTTTAACTTTATGAGCCGATGCTTGACTACCTACAAACCATTCTGATGGTAAGTTGCGACGTTGTGTCTTCGGTAATCTTTGCTTTATAACTACCCACCGACCACACAGCCAATGGTCGGTGTAACTACCAGTGTAATAGGTCACACAGTAAAAGATCGTCCGATCAGTAGCGAGTACCTACCTAATATTTACTTACCAATTACTACGTAACAATTCTAAAATTGTAAGTTAATCTTATAAATATCATGTTTGGTGGGAGAAAGAAAGTATTTTAGCAACACATAATTTATTTATTCACATGGTACGTAACAACGTCGATACAACAGTATCAAAAATATAGATTAGGTATATGGACCAGTAGCGAACATTAACCACTTAAAAAAATTTGAAAATTTAAAAACAATGTCTGAGAACTTATTGAAACACTTTATAGCAAAAATAAAATGTTGCACATATGCATTTAAAGTGCAGGCAAAAGATATAAAAATATCCTGTTCACATTCAGGTCTTGGTGACTTTGCAAAGACCTTTTACAACAGGTAGAGGGATTTGCATGGGTTTTCCTCCATACTGGTTATTTCTATTGCTGGCAATAAAGCAAACCAAATTTTATTTTATTGTTTTGTGACTTGGTTTTTAATAAAAAGTTGGATTGAGTTATGTTATTCATTATTTACCAAATCACTTTATAATTATGTAAATAACCAAAAAACGTCCAGGAAACCAGTAACAATAAAGTAAATAATAAAAATAAAAATAAAGAGTGAAGTTTTGTTTTAATTTTGCCATAAAATGCACATATAAACAATACGTTTAGTAAACTCTTTTTTAGGATTGAAAGTACTGAAAATGATTAATGAAATCACCAATTGACTTTTACGATAAATTTTTCCTGTACACATTTTTTTCAAAAACGCTATCATAAGTGTATTTGAAGATTAAGTAATTTAGAACTTCCTTTTTAGATCCAGAAGATCTTTACACTGGGGTGCTTACAACAGTGGCGGGATGGGGCGCCGTGGGTGAGACCGGTAATTGGTCATGCACGTTGCTAGAAGCAGAGGTACCAGTCCTCAGTAATGAGGAGTGTCAAGGCACGAACTACAATAAGTCGAAGATTCGTGACGTCATGATGTGTGCTGGCTACCCTGCTACTGCGCATAAGGATGCTTGTACTGTAAGTCTATGAAAATTGAGTCCTACACACTAACAACAACTAAGAGAACTAACTATCACTAACAGTCCCAGCCCTAGTCCTCATAGCTACTATTGAACTATCGTTCTTAATAACTCTCTTTGGTAACAGGACTAACCATCCCAGTTCCGATTAAGTCTTGATTTACCAGAAGTCGGTCACAGTAGTCATGTCAGGGCGGCAGTAGTCAAGTCAGGGCGGCAGCGGAAGGGCGGTGTAGAATGCTCGTTTGTTATCATAAAAATAAAAAATGCAGATAAAAAAAGCAGATTGAATTCTAATAAAGTACAAGTTAATAGACTGCTCTCACAGTTTACTTATGGTTAGCCGTATTTGAATGTTTCTGATTGTTTATTTTTATTATTTTGAAATAAGGAAGTAATGTTACAATACCTGGATAAGATCAAACGACAGATAGGTCTAATCGACATAATCTTTGCTTAAATGTTGTTAACTTACTTGACATAAAAACTGTTGTAGACTAAGGGCCAGTTTCACCGGTTCCGGATAAAGTTCCGGATAGCCCTAGGAATTTATCTGCCACTTAACAGTTGACGGAGCGGCAACGTCGCTTTTTGCGTTTCGTTACTACTACGTAAATTATTGTCATTTGAAAACTATTTTGAAAACTTAATTAATAAAATACTGTTTGTTCAAAATAATCCAATTCGACTTTTTTAATATTTTCCAGTATAATTTTATCATTATAGAAAGAAAATAGTAGGATTTATAATAATATGATGTACTACAGTTCAAATTCCAAATGTGTTATAGAAACGCCACTTGAAATATTTTTTATCCGTCAGATAACGCCTAACAGCCACTTGAACTGGCAGATAGCTTAACCAACACTTTTCCCTGTCACTTCTATCAGATTACCTGAGAAGCCAAAAAATGTAGTTTATCTGGGAGTTGAGTTCCTAGGGCTATCCGGAACTTTATCCGTAACCGGTGAAACGGGCCCTAAGTATTATTAGGTTGTAGAGTAACTACCTATATACATAATATTTCTATTTTCTTCAGGGAGATAGTGGCGGCCCTCTTATAAAAGAAAATGCTGAGCACGCGTATGAATTAATAGGTAAGTAAACATTTATTTCACTTAAAAATATTAGGACCGTAACGTTTTTATCACTTGCTGTTAGCGGAACTCTATGGTATACTTTTCAGCCGCTTTAACATTTTTAATTGTTGTTTTAATTGTTGTTTTTTAATTTGTGTTCAAAATTTATTCAAATTATGTTCAGGTATCGTGTCTTGGGGATATGGATGCGCCAGAAAGGGCTACCCCGGCGTATACGCTAGGGTGACAAAATACCTGGACTGGATCCGAGACAATACTGACGACGCATGTTACTGTGATTATTAATTACTTTAAACAAAATATTTTTTTTCCTGAAAGTAAACCTCGCTTATCGATTTTATAAATAGCTTGTAAATTAAGTCACTTTTTGGGAATAAATTTTTAATATTTTGTAGAAATTATGTTTTATTTATTTTATTCATTACTTTTTATTTTTTATTAATTAGTTCCAAAAACAGTAAAAAATAGTATTGTTTTGCATATTATTATGATAAAACAGGTTCTGTACCTTACAAAGTTTAAGTATAAGTAGTCCTGTTTTTCCATTAAGACGAGGTGGTAACCAATTAACCGCGAGTGTAGGATCAGACACGTTCCTTACAAAACGTCACCAACTCACAAGTAACAAGTTTTTGTTTTTATTAATATTTGCCGGTATCGGTTTTATAATAAATGAGCTTTACCCCGCGGCTTCGCCCGCCCATTTCTAAAAATCCTCTCTTAGTGCTCACTATTTGAGGAATGTATTTAGAAATTTCAAGTGAAGAAATAAAAAGTTTCAGTTTATCCCCTTTTTTATCTCTTTAGGGGGGGAATTTCCAAAAATCTTCTCTTAGCACTCCCCTACACTTCCCAAGGTACATTTTTATATACTTATATGCCAAATTTCAGCTTCTTGCGTTCAGTAGTTTTGGCTGTGCTTTGTCTGTCAGTCACTCAGTAACGGAAGAGTTTTATATAATATATTGATAATTACGGGGTCAGTTCTGTACATTGGACACTTCTTTACATTTTTGATGTAGGCAAACTTTGTAATCGTCACAGAAAACAAAAAAAAGTTTTGGAATTAATTACTGTTTGCTTGAGTATTTCGTGATGGAATTATTGTGTGTTTATCTTGTGTTCCTATAGCCACTCTTTGTAATAAATATGCATAAATGTCAAAAATATGCATAAAACCACAAACGAAATACCAACTTGCATAATCTTCGAATATTCTATAACCTAGAGTTGTAACGCTTTTACTAACGGGGAAAATGTACTATTAATAGACATAGAGCCTGCATTGCATAGTGATGTGGTCTCGGGAGCAATGTTCCCATTCCTGTTCTAAGACTCCGAGCCATTCGGCAGCGGTGGCACTCGACTACGGTGGAAATAACATTTAAGAAAATAATTTTAGTTATGTTAAAATTTAAAAGTTCTGAAAGTTGTGTTTGAAAATGTGCAAATATATTATCGCGATCCTTATCGCGTTTGTGTGTTTAATTAGGGTAAGTTTTAATATTGCATGATTGTAAATCAAGTTATACTTGAACTATTTAATTAACGTTAATAAATTTTGGTATAATGATCAAGTCGTAATTAAAGACATGTCTAATTTTAAATACAACATTGTGTTAAACTGTGTTCATGTACTTGTGCAGATAAAAGGAGAAAATGAACCGGTAACAACTACACCTGCTATAACCACTACCCCTACATCCACAACAAGAGTAGAATTTGAAACAACTAAAAATGAGAATGACACAATAAAAGATGTTGAAGAAGACGCTGAGTATGGACAAAGAAAAAGATGCAACTGCCGTAAGTAAACATGTTTAATGGTATCTTGTTACAATACCTACGCTTATTTTATGACTTATTTTCGGCGTTTGTCGTGTATCTTCGTTTTGAATATCGTTTAAAAAGCGATTGTCTACATCATAAGAGAATTGTACTGAGTTAGTGCGCTTTGCCACCTAAGTCTACATCTCCACTTACCAAAAGTGGGAAAACACGTTCCACCAATGTAGTTAAACATTCATTTAACAAGTAAAAATACGGAAATTGTGGAAAAAAGTTAAACATAGATTCACCGTGCATACCTACTCACTTATTTGAATATTCGATGTAATTCCTAAGGTTGCGGAGAGCGCAACGAAGCTTCACGTATTGTGTCCGGTGTCGAAACAGCAGTCAACGAGTTTCCGTGGGTGGTGCGACTCTCCTACTTCAACAAGTTCTACTGCGGTGGAATGCTCATCAACGATAAATACGTGTTGACTGCCGCACACTGCGTGAAGGGGTACGTTTTGTTGTTGGAATTGCACTAGCTAGTGACCTATAAGTGAGCGTGCCTAAGCTCTGTTTTCATAATGTTATTTTAAGTATTTTCGGTTACGGTTTATGTGTTAACACATTTGCTGCGGCGATCGTAATTTTATATGGAAAATAAATTAAAAGTAAAAATAATTTTAAAAACAAATTTTAAATGCGCTAAAAAGAATAAAATAAACTTTTCCTTTAAATATTTTAGTATCAAATTTTATATAATAGTATATAAGCTGATAGTAAAATATTGACGTCATTGTCATTACACAATTTATATGATATAAAAGCTTATCGCGAGATTACTATTTACTATTATTTTTTATTATTTATTATTAATTATTTATTTATTATTTATTTTTTATTATTTACTCGTATTTACTATCGTAGAACTATGGTTATCGTTGACTAATTGCTACAATTCCCTTTCAGGTTAATGTGGTTTATGATCAAAGTGACCCTCGGCGAGCACAATCGCTGCAATAAGACCCACCGGCCGGAGACGAGATTCGTGGTCAACGTGGTAGCTCACCAGTTCACCTATCTCAACTTCGCAGATGACATTGCTCTGCTGGAATTGAACGACATTGTTAACATCACTGATACGGTCAAACCTGTTTGTTTGCCGCATAATGATGGTCAGTTTATCTAATAATTATTTAATAAGGTTCACTAATCCACACTGGAGCAGCGTGGTGCAGTATGTTCTAGGCCTCCTCATCAGTAGGCCAGTAATGTGTGGAAGCAAATGTAATAAGTGCATGAACTTAATTAATACGTAACACTCGAGAAATAGTTTTAAAATCAATTTCGTTGTTAATTTTTCTCTATTAGTAACCTGAACAACGTTTAAAGCGAATAGCTTTAAATTAAGATTAATCATATTTTATTTCTAACAATGGAACCGGTTTTTGTAATACAGCTGTAGGAACTGAATGCAATAAGTTTTATGAAATTAAGGGGTCTTGACCCTTCAAGACACCTTAATTTCATAAAACTTATTGCCGCATCCAAGTCTTGATAAATGGATGCTTATTAAGTAGGATGACTGGTCATTAGGATTTAGGTCGTATAGTGGAATGGACGAATACACCGAGTGTCCAATAGGAACAACTTTTGAATAATGTTTATCTTCCAGATAACGACTATGTAGGGGTGAAAGCAATAGCAGCAGGATGGGGCTCCACGGGCGAGCAAAAGAACCATTCCTGTAATTTATTGGAAGTAGAGCTGCCCGTGATGAGCAATGATGATTGCAAGAACACGAAGTATGAATCTACCATGATATTGGACGGGATGTTGTGTGCTGGGTACCCTGATTCTGGGGCGAGGGATACTTGTCAGGTAAAAATTATAATCATTAAGGATATCCACTATTATAATCCCAGGCATTATTTTATCTGGAATTTATTTTTACATTTCAAGAATTTCTTCTCGCTCCACCTAAGTATTGCTGTGACCATAACGTCTATTATTTGGGTCCAATTAATTGGTATAAAGTTTAGCTTCATGATCTCTAGATATCATTCAAGGTTCGACCTATTCTAGATGGGCTAAGGCAACTTATTTGGGATTTTGATCTATGTAAATGTTTCCGTGTTTCTTAGGGCACTTATCGTGTTATCTCTCACCTTTGTCGGTATCTCTGATTAGAGTCTATCGGTTGCAGTGACTTTGTTCTGTTTGTCTCCATTGTAAATTAATGTGATGAGAATTTATGTTTTCCACTTGTCACATCTAATGTTTGCTATATGTAGTAGTGTTAACTTAAAAATTACTATAAATATTTGTTAACATTTTCAGGGTGATAGCGGTGGGCCCTTATCAGCTGAAAGAGGTGACAAGAGATACGAACTGTTAGGTAAGTTAAAAAAATAGGTAAATACCTAAACCATAACCTATGCGGTATATGGAAAATGATTTTATTTCCCTTTAAACAAGAAGACAGAATGGTTATTACAAAAAATGCGACGAAGATTTTTTAGGAACTATAGGTAAGGTAAATGACCTAAATGAGGTACAAGTACAATTTCTTATATCAATTACTATTAACTCGCGTTATTTTTAACACCACCTTCCGCTGCTGCCTATGACAACTATGACTGAGTTGGAACAGGACTCAAATGGGGACTGGGATAGTTAGTCCAGTTATGAGACGGTGTTAGAACATTACTTGGTTAGTTTGTTAGTAAGTATGAGGACTGGGACAGGGACTGTTACTGTTATTGTTTGTAATAGTCCAGTTAGTAGTTGAAAGTCTCGTTATAGTTCGGTCACAGATGTGTTGTTACCCTTGAGGACTGTGATGGTCGCCTCTAAATCAAAAAAGTTATCCAGTTCCAGTCTTTTTAGAATTTTGTGAAAATCGAACTGTGAACAGACAATATCATATGAAAGGAGTTAGTGTCTGAGCGGCCAAACCGTCCGGTATAGTCCACATAAAGCACTTGCTTCGTTTGATCATTTGTCTTACATCCAAAATTTCCTCCGAATGTATTGAACGGATAAAGTTGAAAGTAGATAGAACTTACTGAACACGTCAACAGGTATAGCAGTGTATTTGGCAACCGACAATTGCTTTACAATTGCGCAGGCGCAGTGATTTTTTTCAGTTTCTCTTTATTTTTTGATATGCTATATTTTTCTTTAGAACCTGCACTGTGTTCATTAATTTAAATTAAGAATGACTAAGACTAATACTAAAACTAATAATAAAACTACTTAGAATTTTGTATCGAAAATTCCAAATTCTTTGTAGAATAATTTAATTGAATGACAGACAAATTGTATGAATGAATGATTCTGATTTTGAAGATTAATTTTGAAAATTATTATTAATACTGTTTTATTTCTCAGGAATCGTATCCTGGGGCATCGGTTGCGGTCGGCCGGGCTATCCCGGAGTCTACACCAGGGTCACTAAGTACTTATACTGGATACGATACAACGCACGCCGTGGATGCTTTTGCGCTGATTGAACTAATAACTAATGTTAGGAAAGGTTGTTATCATAATAATATAGCCCTAATATTCGTAGTTATTGATAGCATTTAATTTTTTAATATTCGATGGAGATAAGAGAAGATAAAGTATTTCATTTAATGATAACTTACTTTATTGCTTATGTTTGTTGGTATTAAATATTAGCGGAACTGAATACGATGTGAGAGTCAATAAACTAATAAAAACCCTAACGGAGCCAAAACGGCACATCGGATATTTTGTTGTAAGTAGATAGAGATCAATTTCTTTTTGGAATTGCTCTGTCTTAGAATTGTTGTCTCAGTGGCCGAAATGGTAATCGTAGGTATCTGACTGGTAATAATCGTAGGTGATTGTATCCTGATTATTTTTGAAACAATAAATGTAAGCCAATTAAATAATTAAATTTTTTATACCTACTGTGATATATTTATTTTTGCTATTTTAAATTATCCTACAATCATACATCAGTTACTCACATGACAGGTTAGTTGCTACCTGAAAGTAGGTAGACAATTTTTATTATTTTATATTTTTCATGGAGTGAACTTTTATTTTATACGCACAAAAGCGTCTATGAAAATTTTATTTTATAAAAAACTAGCATTCCCCCGCGGCTTCGCACTCCAATTTCCAAAAATCCTTTCTTATGCTCATTTGCGTCACTTGAGGAACCTATATATTATGTACATAGTTTCAATTGAATCCATTGAAAAAAATTAAAAGTTTCAGTTTATCCCCTTTTTATCCCTTTAGGGGGGAAATTTTCAAAAATCCTCTCTTAATGCTCTCCTGATTCCCCAAGGAACATTATTATGTACATGCAAAATTTCAGCGTCTTGCGTTCAGTTGTTTCGGCTGTGGGTTGTTTGTCACACAGTAATGCAAGAGTTTTATATATATTGATTAATAATACAAAATTATATTACTATTCCTAACTAGGCAATAGGACGTTGCCTAAACATGTTCGAGGAGAAGGGGTCGCATTCATGGAATAGTGGGAGGCCTTCATCTCGTAGCGTGGTTTCAGGAGCTTCATACGTAACGTTGTAGCTGGGGTTGAGAGGATGTACGGGACCGATAGCTGTTACCGAAGATCTTGCTTCATCATTGCCGAGCGCGTAGTGAGTGCCGTCGCCTGTTCTAATGATGCGTTTTGCAACCTGAGGTCAAATCAAGTAAAACACAGTTATTCAAGAATTAATACTATTATGCATATGCATATATACCTTAGTAAGTGATGTAAGTAAGGTTCTTCTATGAGTGAGTAGTAAATTTTATTGTACTACATTTACATTTTATTTTTTAGTTCAAAATTTATATAAAAATTAGATTAATCCCATTGATCAAGATAAATTGATACATGCTGCCTACCAACCATCAAAAAAAGGTCGTAAGCATATTTAGGTAAAAAGGTAATAATAAGTCAATGTATTATAGTTAGCAATGTAGTTGAGGGTATTCTTGGGGCGATGATCCTTGCTGAGCAAAACTAGTTACATAATTTTAAAGAAATTAAACTTTGTTTAGGTTAGAATTCGCTTTTACTTTTCTCACGGAAAAATAATCTGTCTTTAAAATGCATTTTAAAAATTATACCCCAGCAAGGCTCCGTGGGGCGTCGCCTACTCAACAATAAACATATAAACACGCATCTCAAATACTTATGTAGAGATGATCTCTTCATCGCCATTATGAATGAATGTGAGTAATAATGGTGATGGAGAGATCATCACCAGGTCGAACGAATTCTTGACGGTTATTAACAAATACATTACCATTTGTGGAGAAGCAGTTTTCAGGTCGTAAGCGAGGCCCAATTTTTCGAATATTTCGATTAAATACGCCGACAGATTAAGGTGCGTGCTCAGTTCAGCCGCCTTGTAGTCCCAGGGAAACGTGTGATGGTAGTTATGCCAGCCCTCCCCGAAGGTAATGATCGACACGCTCCATGATTCCACAGGTTGAATTTTTCTAAAAACAAATTAATTGTACTTATGTAGGTATATTTATTCAAAAATTACGAATGACTCTTGATATAATAATTATTATTATAATTCATATAAGCATTAGGTATGGTTCGGTATCATAGCAGTCGCTAAGTAATTTTGAAGACATTTTGGCTGCATAAAAGGTTTATTTAGACTCTCAGCGTGATCACTAATCCTTCAAACATTTCGCACTGGAGCAGCGTGGTGGAATTTACTCCAGAGTTCCACTTGTTGTGTACTAGGCTCGTAATTATGTTGCAATCGTACAATTGATGTCGAATTTAATAAGGTTGTTAAACACTGGAAACAAGACGGTTTATATCTTATAGATTTTTCACAGGTTCCCTGTATGGATTTTTATAGTTATTGAGTATTTCAAGAGAAAATAATCGACATACTTATCATAAGGTCTGGTGCCATAAAGATGGGCTGCACTGTTGACTAACCATGTAAAGTGAAGTCCGAACAAGTAACGCACGCAGTAACACACTAGCAGACATTTGTAAAATAGCTCCCCGAAGTAATAATATGGCACCAATACGGGAATTAAGAACCCTATGATGAAATACAAGGTTTTGAAATACCTGGGGAGAAACAAAAACTATCACTGTACAAGTTTAAACACACCTAATTATTTAAAAAACAAAAACAGAAGACGTAACATGCGCATCTCCGATTGATATCGTTGATAATTTTAAATACTACGATAAAGATCGCTATTCTTGTTGCTGTGGTAACAGTCGCCACAGCAAATCGTGGGCGGATTTAGAATTAGAATATCTATCAATCTATATGTATAAAAGGAGAAGCTGACTGACTGACATATCAACGCAGGACCTATAACGGTTAAAAACTTGAAATTTTGCAAAGGGGTTCCTTTTTTAATGTAAGGACTTAGTGCTCCAAGAAAGATTTTTGAAAATTCACCCCCTAAAGGGGTAAAACGGGGGTGCACAGTGACTATGAAACTTTGCCGTTTTTGAAGTTATTCGAATGTAATTCAGTATGAAGGTTTTTCATTGAAAGCTATGAAATACTTATAAAATATTAATTCGAAAATTATCCCTTAAGGGGGTATAAGGGGGGGTGTAAAGTTAATATGAAAGTTTTCTGATTATATATTTAGGTATTTTTGGCGGGCGAAGCCGCGGGGGAAAGCTAGTAAATAATATAATGACTAACTTGTTTTGAAACATGACCATCCAGTCAGCTTCGAGGTCGCTCATGTCAATCCGCTTGCCGAGTTCCTTCACACTTGGATGCTTTTTCATCATCAGCCAGCCCATGTGACAAAAAAAGAACCCTCGCTTCGAGTTATGTGGATCCGCGTCGGTGTCAGAGTAGCGGTGATGAAGCCGGTGATCTCGGCACCAAGTGAATACGCTATTCTGTGAGGAAGTAAAGGATATTTATATTAATTATTCCTATAATTTAAAGGTTAAATTAAACTAACATGACTAACTTTCACTAAAAGTCCCTGTCCCAGTCCTCATACTTACAAACGAATCAGCTAATGTTCTAACACCGTCACCTAACCTGACTAACTATCCCAATCCCCATTTGAGTCTTATTCTTAGTCGGTCACCGTTGTCTTGTTGCTACCTTTTATTTGCTACCTCAATTCCATAAAAAAGTTAACGTTCGTAACGTTAAAATAAATAATTAACGTTCAAAGAAATAATTTAATAATTGTGGTATTCATTGCATTTATTACGAAGGTTAGAACAGTTAGCAGAGGTAAGTACATATTATTAAGAAAGTTAGTTAGTCACATTGTTAGTAGGTAAGAGGACTGGGGCAAGGGGTCAGAGGTTATTAGTAATAGTCCAGTGTTAGGCAAATAAATAATTGTTAGTCACTAATTCAGTTCAAAGTGTGTTGCATGCAAATTTTTGATTTAATATTGTTAGTGTGGTGATTAAAATATAATAATTCCTTACGTACCTACCTACTACAAGTAATACAGTCATTAATTAGAAAATTACAATTATATTACATTTAAAAAATGGTTATTGTCAAAGTCAGTCAACGCTAGACATAATTTTGTGGCCATAAGGTGACAATTATTTTACTACCCCTTGCTCTCTTTGTAAACAACATTTATAATTATTTGTTATTAAAAATTTTACGCTTTCGAATAATTATATATAGGTACACGGTAATGTAAAAACTTTTGCCCTTTAAAAATAACTCTTACAAGATTTTTTTGATTGAGGTTAAATATTGCTCTAATTTTTCATTTTTTTATTATAAGATTTTTAGATTCATATACTTTAGTTTTGTCTGTTCAATCAAACCCGGGTCCCGTCTCTAATCAACTGGGGTACAGGGATGGTTTCATCCAGATTTATTTAAGTTTTTCGTAAAGGTCAAGGTGAAGATTTAGATGCCAAAAAATTAAAATGTACCTACTTATAATTACGAGTATGTACATATATCAGAAACTAATAGAGTCTTAACTACCAATAAAATTTACCTATTATTTTTCCTGAGATATCCGAAGTCCATCTTGAGTCAAGCACTTGACTGTCGATCATTCGACTGCAGCGCCACCTTCCATTCAGTGCATTTCCAATTCCTGTTTCCGATTTCCTGTGTTGTGTAGTAGGGGAAAATGCAGCAGCCCAATGGATGGTCATTTTTCTTCATAACAGAATTTGACATATACCAGGTAGAAATTACGTGGACTCCGGATATCTCAGGAAAAATAATAGGTAAGTTTTATTGGTTGTTATAACTATATTTTAATCTGAAAACTTATTATAATAATAAATTTTATATTTTGAAACACTGTTTTTGCTATGAACGCAACGAAAGACGACGCTACAATGAAGATAAAATTACTATTCATTGGGCTGGTTCATTCCCCCCCCCCCCCCCCCCACTACACAACACACATATTACGACATAAATGAATTTATGGAATTTAAGAAATACTTAATATGTTTATATAATTACGTTAAATCATTATAATATAATTTAATTTACTTATGGATAATTTTCTAAATGAAAATTATATAATATTTAGGATAATGTTGATATTAATAACTAATTTAATGTTTGAATGTAATATTTTGTATGTCATTCCATCTATTTATTACTATAATCTTGCAAAAAATGATTATTATTATTTAACACAGGAAATCGTGGAACCGCACCGGAAGAGAAGAGGCGCTGGAGTTGAATGAACGAAAGTCAAGTGTTTGACTCAAGATGGTTTCCGGTTATCCATACGGAACAAGTAATAAAAAATGTCACTTACCTGCCCCGCTATTGTTTGGAAAGTAATAAGAATTGCTTTAAGTAACGGAGTGGCTTTGAATGTCCTGTGAGCATATAATCTATGAGCTCCTATTGTAACTCCATTTGCGGTTATTATAAGCAAGAAAAGAACTGAAACAAATAAATAAATTATGTATTAATAATATCAACATGTTTTCAACCTCACTCTTATAGTTTTAAAGTACCTAGTAGGTACTAATAGTTATGTTAGGTACTAATAATCAATATGCCGAATTTTTACCTGGTTATAATTACTCCAAGGATTTGCAAATTAATTACTAGGTATTACGCACAACTTTCTGTCTTTTGTCTGTTTGTAATATTGAAATAACCGTTTTTACTACATGTAGGTATATGAATATATATACGGTACATACACCAAAATAACATTTTTACAATTTTTGGCTGTCTGTCTGTCTGTCTGTTCCGGCTAATCTCTGAAATGGCTGGACCGATTTTGACGGGGCTTTCACTGGCAGGTTGCTGATGTCATAAGGAGTAACTTAGGCTACTTTTATTTTAGTTTTATTTCGTTTTTGCTAATTTCCTCGCGGACGAATTCGCGGGCACAGCTCGTAATTAATAAAAATAATATGACAAATTAATGCTTATCATTCTAGGCATAAAGTAGATACAAATATGTTTAAACAACTTCAAATAAATTTGAGATACTTAGGATTACCTAAATATTAGATTTATATAATTAAACATAATTAAGATTCATTCAAATTAATTAAAGTGTATCAAATGTATTTGCTACATAAAAATATGTACCTACTGACAGCGGCCATATTGAAATATAGGAATAAAAGCGGGTTGACGTGCTGGATGCTTATTATTGTTATTTAGTAAATACTCCTGTAATATTAGGTACAGATATTTTATGCAACTTACTCCAAAGATATGTTTGCAGTTTAACTCCTTCTATAAGAAATATGTATAACCCGCATAATCCTAAAGTATGTAGTGCCAAAAACAAGATTGCATTGAGCCACACTATTTCATGCTTGTAATTGTAGTCAGTTCCAATTTGCTTGCTTGTGAGAATAACGTTCTTGTTAACCGTCCATAATGATTCTTTTATATTATTTGCAGGATCTTTACCATACATATTTGCGTTAACATTTTTAGAACTGTCAGTAACCATTGTAATTGTAAATATTCTGTTAGTGCCAAAATCCTACTGGTCTGTGAGCGGTCTAAAACCAAGTTAGCTGTAATAACGAAATCGTGTGCTTTTATTAAATTTGCCTGACGCATGTCGTATAAACTTGAACTTACTGCATAATTGTTATACTTATGCTAATAGGTGAATTTATTATTGAATTTACATAAACAGTAGTTACTAGCGAGCACTCGCGGCTTCGTCCATGTGGATTTACAAATTGCGGCAAATATGAAATCATCATCACAACCCATAATTGTCCCAATTGTGACACGCACATTAAATTGTAACGCGCACATAATTTTTTAAAAATTAGTGGTGCGAGCGGGGTTTGAACCCGGGCCCCGGGAGTCCAACGTTCAACCACACGGTTATTAAACCATATCACTGCTTTGCTGCTTTTTAATCTATATAATATATAAAAATGAATCTGAAAATGTGATCGCAACACTTTTGAACGGCTGAACCAAATTGGATAATTAGTTTTTTATCGTGTTTGTTACAAACACGAAGTATTTATTTTTCAAATTAGAGATATGAAATTTGGTAAAGAGATAGCTCAAACCCCGTAAATGGATATGGATTACTTTTTGGTGCGTATAAAAGGGGTGAAATGGGATATGAAAGTTTTTATGGAGAAGTCTTTATTTTTCAACTTAGAGATATGAAATTTGGTATAGGGATAGGGCACATTTGTAGCGTTGTTTAGGATATAGTATTATTTATTATTATTTTGTGTATAGGTAGGTATGTTTAAAAACCCCCTCCACATAATACCGACTTGTGATTTCTGTTACACGTGCCAAACGGTGCTTTTCTAAAGAATGCCGTCATAGTCGATACACGTTTCGGATAGTTACCTAGTTACACTCTAGATCTAGAGTCTAGAGTGTTCCTGATATAGTCCAGTCAAATTAGCTATTAACCTCGGAATGAGAGATAATAAGCTAAATTTTCGTTTAAATACGAAATATACTATAACATTGTAGATCATAAAATGACACATTTTATTTAAGACATTTTTTCATGCGCTCAAACAATCAAACAAACTTTTCAGTTTTATAATATTAGGTATAGATTCTACGCTTAGACAACAACAAGGTAACAACACAGTATGAATTGTGTATACCCTTCTGCGGTCTAGGCATACAAACATTATATACATTAAACATTAATACATTAAACATTTGTTGGTAAAGGTACAAATGTTCTAAGAATTTAAAGCAATGATATTATAAGTTTTTAAAGTGAAATTTTTATTACATCGTCTCAAACTTTTTCGTCTGTGTGTTGCATGTCGCGTGACGGTCGGCCGCGGAGTAGGGATAAAGTGAAAGGCGCTCGTCAGAGCAGCCAAGGCCAATATTTCGCAGCAGCTGACCGTGTATAGACTATTACTCATTTGTGCCAGTGCTCCACGCTATTTTGTTTGTTTTTGTCAGTGTTTAATGTAATAGTCTACTTTTATTATTTCCCATTATCATTCCAATTTTACAAGTATAAAATTAAGCTTGATAAAGCGATTTTTATACCCTTAATGGAATATTATTCCAAAAATGTTTAGTTAAATGTTTATAATGTGAAAAATAGTTTCACTTTTACCGTGGTTTAATAAAAACACACAATCCTTTTTTACTATATAACTTTAAAGAGATTTAAAGAGGGATTCAAAGAGGGATTTAAAGAGCTGAAATCCATAATATATGTATATAATAATTATAGCAATGCGTTTTTAATTAAAATAACGGGCAGTATTTTCTTATAGTTTATACAATAAATATATTAATATATGTATTTAAAGCATATGTATTAGCCGAATACCAATACAATAGGTAATTAATTAATAACCTATTGGGCTTATGCGTACTTGTTCAAATGACTTTTGGTTCTGAATATTAACAACTTAATTGAACGTAATAATTACTTAGATACCTACAATATAGCGAAAATACGTGTCCTCTCAGTTCTCTGTGTTGGAAATGCACTCAATGGACTCAAATGGACTGTCAACTCCCGTCCGTAGTAATTGTAGTGGTTCACGAGAGGTCGAAGCGTTACCGGATCGGAGTTGGTTGTGGCTGTATGGCCAATGATGTTATATTATACATAGTGAAGAGGCTTTTAAGTTAGTGCGTTTAACACTTTGGACTTCATCGCCACTTACCATCACGTGGGATTGTAGTCATGCATTAACTTCACTACATAGTATAAAACAAAGTCGCTTTCTCTGTCCCTATGTATGCTTAGATTTTTAAAACCACGCAACGGATTTTGATGGGTTTTTTTTAATAGATAGAATGATTCAACAGGAAAGTTTATATGTATAATATATTAAAGTTTTTCGCAAACAGTTTTGGACTTGGGACAGGTTTCCCGAAGCAAAGCGAGGGCGGGTTTACTAGTATCTTATCTTAATATATATAAATCTCCTGTCACGATGTTTGTCCGCGATGGATTCCTAAACTACTTAACCGATTTTAAATTAAATTGGCACACCGTGAGCAGTCTGGTCCAACTTGAGAGATAGGATAGCTTAGATCTTTAATTATTATAGTCGCAATTTTATTTTATTGCAAATTATTTGTCTATTAATTATAGAGCGGTACGAAGTTCGCTGGGTGAGCTAGTACCTATATAAAATTCTCGTGTCACAATGTTAGTTACCATACTCCTCCAAACGACTCGACCGATTCACATGAAATTTTATGTGCATATCGAGTAGGTCTGAGAATCGACCAACATCTATTTTTCATACCCCTAAATGTTAAGGGTTGTCCACCCTAAATATTTTTTTTCCATTTTTTGGACAAATTTTTATATGGTGTGGCATAAAAAAAATACACATGATCCCAAATTTTTACTTCCCTACCCCCGACCCTCAAATTTAAATCGCGCTTTAATCATTCACAATCTAAATGGCGGAACAACGTTCGCGGGGTCAGCTAGTTTGATATAAAATAAACAGTAAATAAAGTGGATGGCGCGTCAATCGTGCGTATTACATGTGTTTTGAGTATACATTCAAAATTCAACCTTAACATACAAGGTATAAAGCTCATATTTTAATGTGCTTCTATGAGTTGGTTTGGAGCTGAATCGATCTTGAGTTGATGTAATGTCTGCAGTTCTGAAGTGTATCAAATTTTATAAAATTACAAGCCTATGCCCGCGGCTTCGCCCGAAAAAATCCCTAAATATATAACAGTTGATAAAATCAGAGAACTTTCGTATTAAGTTTGCGCCCCCCTTTTACCTCCTTAAGGGATGATTTTCGAAAAAAAATTTAAACATGTTTCATAACTTTCAATGAAATACCTTCATACTGAATTTCATTCAAATACCCTCAAAAACGGCAAAGTTTCATACTAACTTTGCACCCCTGTTTTACCCCCTTAGGGGGTGAATTTTCAAAAATCCTTTCTTAGTGCTCCCCTACGTTATAAAAGGAACCCCCGTGCAAAATTTCAAGTTTCTAAACCTTATAGTTTAGGCCCTGCGTTGATATGTCAGTCAGTCAGTTAGTCAGTCAGTCAGTCAGTCAGTCAGTCAGCTTCTCCTTTTATATACCTAATATAGATTTACACTATTTGTATAATAGTATAGCCAGTTTCCACCAACAATAACTGGATATCTGGCATTCGTCCAAAGTTCGGTTGCCGTCATTTCCTCCCGCGTACGTGTAAACTGTGGAACGAACAAAATTTTAATTTGAACTTCCTACAATCTTTGCACCCACAGCGCTATGACATGGGGTCATTCAAGAATCGGGTCTATCGCCTCCTTCTTGGCCGGCAAAGCCTTGCTAATGTCTATGGGCGATGGTGATCACTTAGCATCAGGTAACCCGTCTGCAGATTTTCCTGTTTAGGCTATTAAAAAAAAAATAAGTTATATATGACGACCCGGATGGCGCAATGGTTAACACGCCGCCGCCGGATCGCCGTTCTGAGGGTCATGGCACCCACAACACAGGGAATCCTAGTGTGGGGCTATGAGTGTGTAGCGTTATTTCTATATTTATTGCAAATTGCAGTTACACAAATGCTATCAAAGTCTAGATAGTAATTTTTAGTAAAACGAGCCATAGACGCTAGCTAGGGTGTACTTGACAGCTTTACCTGTATTGTTGAAATGTCCAGGAAAGCTTGAGCATGTATGTTGCACCACAGTGCGTGTATGCCCATTACGTAGCTCAAGTTTACCTGATAAGGTTACTACGGTAAATAAACGTACATGTTGTTGAAAGTTTTATTTTATAAAAATAATACAAAAATATTACTATTCAAAACTAGCTAGAAGCACTCTTCTTAAGAATGGTCGAGTAGAAGACGTCAGTTTCATGGAAAAGCGGGAGGCCTTCATCTTGTAGCGTGGTTTCAGGAGCTTTATACTTCACGTTGTAGCTGGGGTTGAGAGGATGTATGGGACCGATAGCTGTTACCGAAGATCTTGCTTCATCATTACCGAGCGCGTAGTGAGTGCCGTCGCCTGTCCTAATGATGCGATTTGCAACCTGAGGTCAGTCAATGAAATTAAAGCAATGTTTTAACACAGTACTTGAATATTATGCTATTATACAGCGGCGAACAGTTATAATTATAATAATGGTGTCCTCACAAATCCGCAATGTACGCGGACATTCTCAAAGAAGATTGGCTATTGCAGCCATATGCGAGCCCACGAGCGATAACTGACTGTAAGGAGTTGAAGCATTCGCCTTGACCGAAATCGGTCTGGAATCAATCAATTATACAGAGGTGTTAGTAATCTTTTTTCTAAATAAATGATATTTGTTCATAATTATATTACGTATAATACCTACTATAAAATAATTATTATAAATATTATTTATAATAATTATTTTAATATAGTTATAATTATATTTATTATACATACATACAAGGTGATTTTTTTTCACTTGACGATATCGACAAAGAAATTGGATTTGAGTCGAACTAAAACGTGACCTAATAAAATAAAATAAATACTAGGAATGGGTTTATAGTATTTTGTGACTATTATTCATCACGTAGCTCAAATAATCTATGACGGTAATTGAATATTTAACAAATACATTACCATTTCTGGAGAAGCAGTTTTCAGGTCGTAAGCGAGGCCCCACTTTTCGAATATCTCGATGAATTTAGCCGACTGATTGAAGTGCGTGCTCAGTTCAGCCGCCTTGTAGTCCCAGGGAAACGTGTGATGGTAGTTGTGCCAGCCCTCCCCCAAGGTGAAGAACGACACGAACCATGACTCTACAGCTTGTAGTTGTCTTATAACAAATTAGTTGTATTTTAAATCAGATACGAATGTTACGTGATTTATTAATTCTAATTAGCATTATACCAACTGGAAGGGACTTCTGGCTCTCATAGGGCACATTACATTGTTACTTAAATAGCAATCGTTCGGGAATTTTGAAGGTATTTTGCTTGCATAAAAAAGTTTTGTACCTACTCTCGGATGGCTCTTCGGCACTAACATGTCTAACAATTAACTTAGCGGTAGCATGATGGTGTTCCACATTCATACAAACTTTGCACCCCCTTTTACCCTTTTAGTGCTCCCCTAAGTTATAAAAGGAACCCTTGCGCAAATTTTCAAGTCTCTAACCCTCATAGTTTAGGCCCTGCGTTGATATGTCATTCAGCTTCTTTTTTTATCCTATTAATATTATAAATGCGAAAGTTTGTATGGATGTATGAATGTTTGTTACTCTTTCACACAAAAACTACCGAATAGATTTTGATGCAACTTTACAATAATATAGCTTACACAAATCAGAATAACACATATAACACCGGGTGTCAGTGCCCCGATATCGAACGCGTTGATACCCATACTTATTTAGGATTAATTATAGATAAAAAATTTAACTGGAGTAGCCATATTGAAAAAGTGTGTAGTAAGCTCAGACAATTTTTGGCTAATATGAGTATCTTAAAAAATAGAATCCCATGTTAAAATAATGCTTTACAATTCACTGGCCGAATCATACATTCAATATGGCTTAAGTAGCTATGGACGTACATACGACTCATATCTTAAAGATATATTCAAGCTCCAAAAAAGAATATTAAAAACCATTAATAATAGACAGCAAAATTTAAGTAATGATCAGGAACTATTCAGACGAAGTAAAATATTACCAGTATATACTCAATTCAAATATCGAATATTAAAAGAAAACTTTTTTAATAACACATATTGGGATGTAATAAAACATCCTGTATGCATACGGGCCGTCGCTCGCCGGCAGCTATGCACGCCGCGCGCGAACAATAGATACGGCAAGCGAACGATAAGTTACCTGGTTCCTCGACTTATCAATTCATTGCCTACTGACCTACGAGATCAAATAAAACCAAATAATATTAAGAATAAATTAAAACCATACTTATTAAATAATTGTACCTAATAGCTTCAAATACTTTAAGAATATAGAACAACCATAACATGTAGGTACTTTAAGATGGCCATACTCTGTATTAAGTTATTAGAAAAATTTGATGTAAACATATAGCATTATGACTCAAACCTCAGTGGTTTTTATAATGCTATCCTATCATTGTACCTATGTAACTTTTGTTAAATGATAAATAAATAAATAAATAAATAAACATAGGATATAATTTATAAAGATATAGTGTGAATTATCCAAAATATATAACTTATCCTACTAATATTGACGTATGGATGTCTGTTGGTTACTCTTTCACGCAAAAACTACCGAATGGATTTTGATGAAACTTTACAATAATATAGCTTACACATCTGATTAACACAGGATATAATTTAAATAAAGATACTAGTAAACCCGCCCTCGCTTCGCTTCGGGAAACCTGTCCCTTAGTACCCAAGTCCAAAATTGTTAAACCTAACCAGCGCACGAATTTATTTTCACGCGCGTTATTTTTCATTTTGCGAAAACTCCTAAGATATTCATTTAAATTATATGGTGTACAGGCTAATCATAATGTGCCTGAAATGCTTAAGGTGACTAACATATTTAAGTCGATAAAGATTAATATTGTATCCCTCTAAATAGCTTTCCAATTACCGCAGTGTATGTGACCATTTTTTAAAAACTTAGAATGGGTATAGTATGGGTATAGAATGGGTATAGCTATCCTTAAAAGATAGACATATATTATGCCATCGCTGACTTTATTGTAGACCAATAAAAGAGGAATATTCCACCAATACATTGTTTTGTTACATGAATCGCCAATTTTGTTGGTAAGCTCAAATCTCGAGAACCGCTTAGCCGATTTCGCTAATTCTTTTTTTATAATATTCCTTAAAGTACGAAGATGGTTGTTACAGAGAGAAAATTTTAAACAATTGCCTGAAAAAGTCTAAAAACAACACTTCTATATTCCCATACACAAGATTCGTAATAATAATTAAAAGTCAATTAGAACTTTATTACCATACCATAAAGTTTAAGTGTTAGTGGAGGGGTTCCGGGAAGGTGTCCCGAATAGCAGAATAAGTATAAAAAAAATAAAAAATTAAAGAATCGACTGTTAGGCGGTATCAAGTTCGCCGGGTCAGCTAGTATTATATATAGATTTAAATAAAACATAATCTACGTACTTATCATAGGGTCTGGTGCCGTAAAGATGTGCTGCACTGTTGACGAACCATGTGCCGTGAAGTCCGCCCACGTAACGTCCGAAGTAACACACGAGCATAGATTTATAAAGTGACTCTCCGAAGTAATAATATGGCACCAATACCGGTATAAGGAACCCTATGATTAAATACAAGATTTCGAAATACCTGGGGAGAAGGGAACATTATTATTAGTTAAATTTATTTAATACATACCTATCTAATTATTTTAACCAAAAATTGTTAAAAGGTAAATTAAATTAAAACTAAAACAAAACTCCACGCTGTGGAAATTAAAAAAGTTTTGAATTAATACAGTTAGGTAGGTACCAGCGTTTTTGCTATGGTACCGCCATGGTATGTATAAGCCGGGGCGAGTTTAGCAAGTGATTAGAAGCAATAATAGAGTTTAGAATAATAACAGTATGACTAACTTCTTTTGGAACATGACCATCCAGTCAGCTTCGAGGTCGCTCATGTCAATCTGCTTGCCGAGTTCCTTCACACTTGGATGCTTTTTCATCATCAGCCAGCCCATGTGACAAAAAAAGAACCCTCGCTTCGAGTTATGTGGATCCGCGTCGGTGTCAGAGTAGCGGTGATGAAGACGGTGATCTCGGCACCAAGTGAAGACGCTATTCTGTAGGGAAATAAAGGATAATTATCTTAATTATTCCTATCAAGCTTATTCTTATCTATCAAAGTAATCGACATTAAGTGATCGACAAAGTGATGCAACAGGGGACGCGGTCGGTAGCTAGATGGGTGACCGCTAGTGACATAATTTCTTGTGCTTCCGAGGGCTAACCCCTCCACCAAAACCGAATAGGAGCAGCGTGGTGACGAATGCTTTTTGCCTTCTTAGGTATGAGGAGAGATCCGTGCTTAGAAGTGGACCATTAAAAGGTGGAAGCCATTCCTATTAATTTTAACGTATAATCAATGTTCCTGATGATATAAACAATTGCAGCATCATGAAACGAAAATATTTGTTTGATCATAAAATTGTTGTCAGATTATTTTCATCCATAATAATTAGATATTAGGTCCTTAATTTACTATCTACTACAAATTATGAAGTCTTATGAGACTTATTTTACATCAAATTGACAAATAAAATAGAATTGGTATTTCAGAATTTGCATTTATAAATTAAATCGTATGTTTATGATAATTGCATGTGAACTGTTTTTTGAAACTTATACAAACAAGGTAAATGCTAAAATTTGGTTTTTGGATATCTTATAAAAGCTACAAGTACTAGGATTGCATATCTAGAGAGTAGCATAAAAACACACAAAGACGTCACAAACGAAAACCTGATAAAACATACGTCTCGGGCTACGAATCAAACTCGGGTTCCGTCTCTATCAACTGGGGTACGGAGGCGATTTTATCCGGCTTTCTTTAACTTGTTTAATCAAGATCAATTAGGTAGGTGCCAACACAGTAAAATTATTTAAAATTAAATAGGTGTAGCATAAAATGTAACTTACCTGTCCCGCTAGTGTTTGGAAGACAATAAGAATTGCCTTAAGGAACGGAGTGGCTTTGAATGTTTTATGAGCAAATAATCTATGAGCTCCTATTGTAACTCCTTCTGTGTTTGTAAAAACCAAGAAAGCAGCTGAAACATATAAAACAATATTAACGAAGGGATCTCATTTTATTTCTGTGTTTTCTCGTCACTATTATAATTTTAAAGCAGTACTAGGTATTGTTTACGAATAATATGCCGAATTTTTAACCTGGTTATAATCGCTCCACAGTTTTGCAAATTGTTTAGTATAACGTACAATGTTTTCGTGTTATTTGATTGCTTTAAATAATAATCTACAGTTAGGCTACAACCCATTAATGGCCCACTACTGAGCACGGGTCTCTCCTCGTACCTGAGGAGGCCTAGAGCATACTCCACCACGCTGCTCCAGTGCGGATTGGTGGAGGGGTTAGTGGCCAACCCAAGTGTCGGAAATTTTAAGCCGCCCGAAGGTATCCGACATGGCTTAACGACTGCTACCAAATGATAACAACCGGGACCGACGGCTTTACGTGCCCTCCGAAGCACGGAAGCGCTCAAGAAATTTTTTGCCACTAGCGGTCACCCATCCAACTACCGACCGCGCCCGCTGTTGCTTAACTTTGTCGATCACTTGAGATCGACGCAAGCCGCCGGGCTATGAGCGCTTCATCTACACACAAATCTACAGTTATTACAAATAAATTTTGTAATATTAAATTAACCTCTTTTAACTAAATGCATAAGGATGTATACACGGTACATTATTAAAATAACACATTTTACAATAAATTATTGTCTGTCTGTCTGTTTTGGCTAATCTCTGGAACGGCTAGACCGATTCTGTCGGGACTTTCACTGGCAGATAGCTGATGTAATAAGGAGTAACTTAGGCTACTTTTATATAAGTTTTTTTTTGTTAAATTCCACGCGGGCGAAGTCGCATGCACAGCTAGTAATTAATAAAAATAATATGGCATATGTAGGTAAATTAATGCTTATCACACTAGGCATAAACTAGATACAAATATGTTACGTTTAAACAACATCAAACAAATTAGAGATACTTAGGTAAGGATTTTTTTGCAACTTACTCCAAAGATATGTTTCCAGTTTAACTCCTCCTGTGAGAAATATGAAAAACCCGCATAATCCTAAAGTATTTAGTGCCAAAAACAAGATTGCATTGAGCCACACTATTTCATGCTTGTAATTGTAGTCAGTTCCAAATTGCTTGCTTGTGAGAATAACATTCTTGTTTCCCGTCAATAATGATTCTTTTAAATTATTTGCAGGATCTTTGCTGTACATATCGGTGTTAATATTTTTAGGACTGTCAGTAACCATTGATATTGTAAGTATTTAATCTGTTAGCGCGAAAATCCTGCTAGTCTGTGAGGGGACTAAAACCAAGTAAGCCGTAATAAAGAAATCATGGTCTTATATCAGTGTACCTATGCTAATAGCTGAACTTATAATATTACTCCATTTACATAGTAAATACGTAAATACCTATATTGCAATAGTAGTTACTAGCGATGAGTCGCGGCTTCGTTCACGTGCCTACCAGGAGACGTTTACTAGATGACGACATTTTTTATTATTATATGTAGATTTTGCTATCGTTCTTTAGCTACAACTTGCCTTGCGTACCTACTTGGCTGCTCCGATCCCTCTGCTGTCACTCTGTGACTGGGAGGGACTGGCGAGCGTGCCGTGGAGGGGTCGCTCATGTGTGGCGTGACAACCACCGCTCCGGGGCAGTGGAGCGAGAGTAGCACACGGCCCGATCGAAGCTCTTGCTTCATCATTGCCGAGCGCGTAGTGAGTGCCGTCGCCTGTTCTAATGATGCGATTTGCAACCTGTGATCAAACGATGAAATTAAAACAAGGTTTTAAGATAATGCTTGAATATTATACTATTGTACAAGTGGTGAAAGTAACCATTTATTTATAATAAAATTATTTTGTGCATAATTAACGCATATACATACATGTACATCAAAAGATCATATAATATCAGTGGAGTTGTGAATAAATCAGATCAACTTACATTGGGATTAGAAGAGTTAAGCTTGCCAGGCTAGGGTATACCCGTCAGGTTTGCCTGTACAGTTTAACTAATCACTAACTTGAGTTGCATAATGAACATACATTTCCATGCTGTGCAACTGCGTTGTGCAACATACCCGCTACAGTTGAACTGTACAGGTAAACTTTAAATAGGTAAACTTTGTACAGTTGAACTGTACAGGTAAACTTGTCGGGTAAACCCTAGAGTGTATCGCTAGCTTTAGCAAGTAATAGAAAATTGGTTATCTGTGCAACAGAACATAACATGATATTATCAAAGACTAGCTATGCCCGCGACTTCGTCCGCGTGGAATTTTAATTGTTACTGGGAAATTCTAAAATAAAAGTAGCCTAAGTTATTCCTTATTATATCAGCTATCTGCCAGTGAAAGTCCCGTTAAAATCCATCCAGCCGTTCCAGAGATTAGCCAAAACAAACAGACAGACAGACAGACGGCGAACAGACACACAAAAAACATATTTTGGTATATGTACCGTGTATTCATCCATACGAATTAATAAAAAAGCGGTGAATTTAATATTACAAACAAACACTCCAATTTTATTTATTCGGATTTAAGTCGCTTATATGTAGGCATGACCGGGCCTAATAAAATTGAACAATGGTTTTTAGTAAGTCGTCTAGCCGATAAATACATTACCATTTCTGGAGAAGCAGTTTTCAGGTCGTAAGCGAGGCCCCACTTTTCGAATATCTCGATGAAATTAGCCGACTGATTGAAGTGCGTGCTCAGTTCAGCCGCCTTGTAGTCCCAGGGAAACGTGTGATGGTAGTTATGCCAGCCCTCCCCGAAGCTTATGAACGATACGAACCATGACTCTACAGGTTGTAGTTTTCTAAAAACAAATTATTTGTATATTAGTTCAGGTATTACGAATGTTACTTTATATAATATGTATATTTTCTAATTATCATTATGCCAACTCTCATATCTCATAAGGCACTTTAAATTATAATATACTAGCTGCCCCAGCGAACTTCGTACCGCTCTATAATTAATAAACAAATATGGTGACATATCGACAGCAGCGCCACCTACCGGGTCCTGTGTGAATCTAAACCATTCTTGGATCCACCTGAAGATGCACAAAAAATTTCAACCGAGTCGGTACAGCCGTTTAGGAGGAATTCATTAACAACGAAAAGTGGCATTGATTTATATATACAGGGTGTAATCGTTAAGTGTGCACAGGCGATTATTCCGTGACTATTAAAGATATCAAAAAACTTTAAACTGATATCGAAAGCACTTTACCTAATGAGTAAAATGACAATAATAATTTATTAAAAATAAAACGAGAAATATCCAAAAAAATTACATTAAACTCTCCCATACATTTAGTATGAGATAGTAGAAAGGTTTTACTTTCTTTATTTAAAGTGGAATAGTACCTACTCATTTTTCCCTTATCATTTTATAATTATGTATGATATGATATTGATGAATTTCAAGTAGATACACACGTGTAGATTAATTATCTTACCACTTCAAATTAATAATAAACCTTGTTTCAATATCGTATTGATTTGAACTGGCTGAAAAGCAACATACTAAATAAAAACAAAAAGAAAGATACTCTTGGGTGTTCGTTCTAAATTCAAATTCTTTATCGCGGGAGTAGGTACTATTCCACTTTAAATAAAGAAAGTAAAACCTTTCTACTATCTCATACTAAATGTATGGGAGAGTTTAATGTAATTTTTTTGGATATTTCTCGTTTTATTTTTAATAAATTATCATTGTCATTTTACTCATTAGGTAAAGTGCTTTCGATATCAGTTTAAAGTTTTTTTGATATCTGTAATAGTTACGGAATAATCGCCTGTGCACACTTAACGATTACACCCTGTATATAAAATTCTCGTGTCACAATGTTAATTACCATACTCCTCCGAAACGGCTCGACCGATTCTCATGAAATTTTGTGTGCATATCGAGTAGGTCTGAGAATCGACCAACATATATTTTTCATACCCCTAAATGTTAAGGGTTGTCCACCCTAAATATTTTTTTTCCATTTTTTGGACAAATTTTAATATGGTTATTTTTTATGGTGTGGCATAAAAAAATACACATGATCCCAAATTTTCACTTCCCTACCCCCGACCCGCAAATTTAAATCGCGCTTTAATCATTCACAATCTATATGGCGGAACAACGTTCGCGGGGTCAGCTAGTTTGATATAAAATACACAGTAAATAAAGTGGATGGCGCATCAATCGTGCGTATTACATGTGTTTTGAGTATACATTCAAAATTCAACCTTAACGTACAAGGTATAAAGCTCATATTTTAATGTGCTTCTATGAGTTGGGTTGGAGCTGAATCGATCTTGAGTTGATGTAATGTCTGCAGTTCTTAAGTGTATCAAATTTTATAAAATTACAAGCCTATGCCCGCGGCTTCGCCCGCCAAAAATCCCTAAATATATAACAGTTGATAAAATCAGAGAACTTTCGTGCTAAGTTTGCGCCCCCTTTTTACCTCCTTAAGGGATGATTTTCGAAAAAAAAATTTAAACATGTTTCATAACTTTCAATGAAATACCTTCATACTGGATTTCAATCAAATACCCTCAAAAGCGACAAAGTTTCATACTAACTTTGCACCCTCGTTTTACCCCCTTAGGGAGTGAATTTTCAAAAATCCTTTCTTAGTTCTCCCCTACGTTATAAAAGGAACCCCCGTGCAAAATTTCAAGTTTCTAACCCTTATAGTTTAGGCCGTGCGTTGATATGTCAGTCAGTCAGTCAGTCAGTCAGTCAGTCAGCTTGTCCTTTTATATATATAGATTTACACTATTTGTATAATAGTATAGCTAGTTTCCACCAACGATAACTGGATATCTGGCATTCGTCCAAAGTTCGGTTGCCGTCATTTCCTCCCGCGTACGTGTAAACTGTGGAACGAACAAAATTTTAATTTGAACTTCCTACATACATTTTTGTACCCACAGCGCTATGACGTGGGGTCATTCAAGAATCGGGTCTATCGCCTCCTTGGCCGGCAAAGCCTTGCTAATGTCTATGGGCGATGGTGATCACTTAGCATCAGGTAACCTGTCTGCTGATTTTCCTGTTTAGGCTATTAAAAAATTAAGTTATATATGACGACCCGGATGGCGCAATGGTTAACACGCCGGATCGCCGTTCCGAGGGTCATGGCACCCACAACACAGGGAATCCTAGTGTGGGGCTATGAGTGTGTAGCGTTATTTATATATTTATTGCAAATGACAGTTGCACAAATGCTATCAAAGTCTAGATAGTATTTTTTAGTAAAGCGAGCCATAGACGCTAGCTAGGGTGTACTTGACAGCTTTACGTGTATTGTTGAAAGGTCCAGGAAAGCTTGAGCATGTATGTTGCACCACAGGGCGTGTATGCCCATTACGTAGCTCAAGTTTACATGATAAGGTTACTACGGTAATTATACGTACATGTTGTTGAAAGTTTTATTTTTATAAAAATAATACAAAAATATTACTATTCAAAACTAGCTAGAAGCACTCTTCTTAAGAATGGTCGAGTTGAAGACGTCAGTTTCATGAAAAAGCGGGAGGCCTTCATCTTGTAGCGTGGCCTCAGGAGCTTTATACTTCACGTTGTAGCTGGGGTTGAGAGGATGTATGGGACCGATAGCTGTTACCGAAGATCTTGCTTCATCATTGCCGAGCGCGTAGTGAGTGCCGTCGCCTGTCCTAATGATGCGATTTGCAACCTGAGGTCAGTCAATGAAATTAAAGCAATGTTTTAACACAGTACTTGAATATTATGCTATTATACAGCGGCGAACAGTTATAATTGTAATAATGGTGTCCTCACAAATCCGCAATGTACGCGGACATTCTCAAAGAAGATTGGCTATTGCAGCCATATGCGAGCCCACGAGCGATAACTGTCTGTATGGAGTTGAGTTCGCCTTGACCGAAAACGGTCTGGAATCAATCAATTATACAGAGGTGTTAGTAATCTTTTTTCTAAATAAATGATATTTCTTCATAATTATATTACGTATAATATTATAAAATTATTATTATAAATATTATTTATAATATAATTATATTTATTATACATACATATATACAGGATGATTTTTTTTCACTTGACGATATCGACAAAGAAATTGGATTTGAGTCGATCTAAAACGTGACCTAATAAAATAAAATAAATACTAGTAATGGGTTTATAGTATTTTGTGACTATTATTCATCACGTAGCTCAAATAATCTACGACGGTGATTGAATATTTAAAATATACATTACCATTTCTGGAGAAGCAGTTTTCAAGTCGTAAGCGAGGCCCCACTTTTCGAATATCTCGATGAATTTAGCCGACTGATTGAAGCGCGTGCTCAGTTCAGCCGCCTTGTAGTCCCAGGGAAACGTGTGATGGTAGTTATGCCAGCCCTCCCCGAAGCTTATGAACGACACGAACCATGACTCTACAGGTTGTAGGTGTCTTATAACAAATTAGTTGTATTTTAAATCAGATACTAATGTTACGTGATTTATTAATTCTAATTAGCATTATACCAACTGGAAGGGACTTCTGGCTCTCATAGGGCACATTACATTGTTACTTAAATAGCAATCATTCGGGAATTTTGAAGGTATTTTGCTTGCATAAAAAGCTTTGTACCTACTCTCGGATGGGGCACTAACATGTCTAACAATTAACTTAGCGTTAGCATGATGGTGTTCCACATTCATACAAACTTTGCACCCCCTTTTACCCATTTAGTGCTCCCCTATGTTATAAAAGGAACCCTTGCGCAAATTTTCATGTCTCTAACCCTCATAGTTTAGGCCCTGCGTTGATATGTCATTCAGCTTCTCCTTTAATATTATAAATGCGAAAGTTTGTATGGATGTATGAATGTTTGTTACTCATTAATGAATGATTGAATGTTTATTACACAAATCAGAATAACTCATAGGATATAATTTATAAAGATATAGTGTGAATTATCCAAAATATATAACTTATCCTACTAATATTGACGTATGGATGTATGTTGGTTACTCTTTCACGCAAAAACTACCAAATGGATGTTGATGAAACTTTACAATAATATAGCTTTCACATCAGAATAACACATAGGATATAATTTATAAAGATACTACTAAACCCGCCCTCGATTCGCTTCGGGAAACCTGTCCCTTAGTACCTAAGTCCAAAATTGTTAAACCTAACCAGCGCACGAATTTATTTTCACGCGCGTTATTTTTCATTATGCGAAAACTCCTAATTATATCCCTTATTATATCCCTCTAAATAGCTTTCCAATTACAGCATTGTATGTGACCATTTTTTTAAAACTTAGAATGGGTATAGCTATCCTTAAAAGATAGACATATATTATGCCATCGCTGACTTTATTGTAGACCAATAAAAGAGGAATATTCCACCAATACATTGTTTTGTTACATCTCAAAGGGACATTAGACAGCGTTTTCGTTAAAAGCTCCCGGACGGCCTGATTTTTTTCCGACTTTCTCAACAGTTATCGTCATATTTCAACCAATTTACGCAACACTTTAATATATTATACATATAAACCTTCCTCTTGAATCATTCTATCTATTAAATAAAACCCCATCAAAATCCGTTGTGTAGTTTTAAAAATCTAAGCACACAAAGGGATATAGGGACAGAGAAAGCGACTTTGTTCTATATATACTATGTAGTGATAGTGTGAATTATCCAAAATATATTAACTTAATCTTTGTAAACCGAAGGAATAAGTTTCCCGAAGCGGAGCGAGGGCGGGTCGCTAGTCTATTATATATGTAAAAATGAATCGCTAATTTTGTTGGTAAGCTCAAATCTCGAGAACCGCTTAACCGATTTCGCTAATTCTTTTTTTTATAATATTCCTTAAAGTACGAGGACGGTTGTTACGGAGAGAAAATTTTAAACAATTGCCTGAAAAGTCTAAAAACAACACTTCTATAATTCCCATACAAAAGATTCGTAATAATAATTAAAAGTCAATTTGAACTTTAATACCATACCATAAAGTTTAAGTGTTAGTGAAAGGGTTCCGGGAAGGTGTCCCGAATAGCAGAATAAGTATAAAAAAAATAAAAAATTAAAGAATCGACTGTTAGGCGGTATGAAGTTCACCGGGTCAGCTAGTATAATATATAGATTTAAATAAAACATAATCTACGTACTTATCATAGGGTCTGGTGCCGTAAAGATGTGCTGCACTGTTGACGAACCATGTTCCGTGAAGTACGCCCCCGTAACGTGCGAAGTAACACACGAGCATAGATTTATAAAGTGACTCTCCGAAGTAATAATATGGCACCAATACCGGTATAAGGAACCCTATGATTAAATATAGGATTTCGAAATACCTGGGGAGAAGGGAAAATTATTATTAGTTAAATTTATTTAATACATACCCATCTAATTATTTTAACCAAAAATTGTTAAAAGGTAAATTAAATTAAAACTAAAACAAAACTCCACGCTGTGGAAATTAAAAAAGTTTTGAATTAATACAGTTAGGTACCAGCGTTTTTGCTATGGTACCACCATAGTATGTATAAGCCGGGGCGAGTTTAGCAAGTGATTAGAAGCAATAATAGAGTTAAGAATAATAACAGTATGACTAACTTCTTTTGGAACATGACCATCCAGTCAGCTTCGAGGTCGCTCATGTCTATCCGCTTTCCGAGTTCCTTCAGACATGGATGCTTTTTCATCATCAGCCAGCCCATGTGACAAAAAAAGAACCCTCGCTTCGAGGTATGTGGATCCGCGTCGGTGTCAGAGTAGCGGTGATGAAGACGGTGATCTCGGCACCAAGTGAAGACGCTATTCTGTAAGGAAATAAAGGATAATTATCTTAATTATTCCTATCAAGCTTATTCGTAATCGACATTAAGTGATCGACAAAGTGAAGCAACAGGGGACGTGGTCGGTAGCTAGATGGGTGACCGCTAGTGACATAATTTCTTGTGCTTCCGAGGGCTAACCCCTCCACCAAAACCGATGAGGAGCAGCGTGGTGAAGAATGCTTTTTGCTTTCTTAGGTATGAGGAGAGATCCGTGCTTAAAAGTGGACCATTAAAAGGTGGAAGCCATTCCTATTAATTTTAACGTTAAATAAATGTTCCTGATGATATAAACAATTCTACATTAATAACAGTTATCGTTCGGACAACTTACGAACATCATGAAACGAAAATATTTGTTTGATCATAAAATTGTTGTCACATTATTTTCATCCATAATAATTATTAGGTCCTTAATGTAGTATCTACTATAAATTATGAAGTCTTATGAGACTTTACATCAAATTGACAATTTTAACAGAACAAATAAAATAGAATTGGTATTTCAGAATATGCATTCATCAATTATATCGTTTGTTTATGATAATTGCATGTGAAATGTTTTTTGAAACATATACAAGGTAAATGCTTAAATTTGGTTTTTGGATATCTTATAAAAGCTACAAGTTCTAGGATTGCATATCTAGAGAGTAACATAAAAACACACAAAGACGTCACAAATGAAAACCTGATAAAAACATATGTCTCGGGCTAGGAATCAAACTCGGGTTCCGTCTCTATCAACTGGGGTACGGAGGCGAATTTATCCGGCTCTCTTTAACTTGTTTAATCAAGATCAATTAGGTAGGTGCCAACACAGTTAAATTATTTAAAATTAAATAGGTGTAGCATAAATGTAACTTACCTGTCCCGCTAGTGTTTGGAAGACAATAAGAATTGCCTTAAGGAACGGAGTGGCTTTGAATGTTTTATGAGCAAATAATCTATGAGCTCCTATTGTAACTCCTTCTGTGCTTGTAAAAACCAAGACAGCAGCTGAAACATATAAAACAATATTAACGAAGGGATCTCATTTTATTTCTGTGTTTTCTCGTCACTATTATAATTTTAAAGCAGTACTAGGTATAGTTTACGAATAATATGCCGAATTTTTAACCTGGTTATAATCGCTCCACAGTTTTGCAAGTTGTTTAGTATAACGTACAATGTTTTCGTGTTTTTTGATTGCTTTAAATAATAATCTACAGTTATTACAAATAAATTTTGTAATATTAAATTAACCACTTTTAACTAAATGCATAAGGATGTATACACGGTAGATACATTATTAAAATAACACATTTTACAATAAATTATTGTCTGTCTGTCTGTTTTGGCTAATCTCTGGAACGGCTAGACCGATTCTGACGGGACTTTCACTGGCAGATAGCTGATGTAATAAAGAGTAACTTAGGCTACTTTTATTTAAGTTTTTTTTTGTTAAATTCCATGCGGGCGAAGTCGCATGCACAGCTAGTAATTAATAAAAATAATATGGCATATGTAGGTAAATTAATGGTTATCACACTAGGTATAAACTAGATACAAATATGTTAAGTTTAAACAACATCAAACAAATTAGAGATACTTATATTATATACAGGTAAGGATTTTTTTGCAACTTACTCCAAAGATATGTTTCCAGTTTAACTCCTCCTGTGAGAAATATGAATAACCCGCATAATCCTAAAGTATGTAGTGCCAAAAACAACATTGCATTGAGCCACACTATTTCATGCTTGTAATTGTAGTCAGTTCCAAATTGCTTGCTTGTGAGAATAACATTCTTGTTTCCCGTCAATAATGATTCTTTTAAATTATTTGCAAGATCTTTGCTGTACATATCGGTGTTAATATTTTTAGGACTGTCAGTAACCATTGATATTGTAAGTATTTAATCTGTTAGCGCCAAAATCCTGCTAGTTTGTGAGGGGACTAAAACCAAGTAAGCCGTAATAAAGAAATCATGGTCTTATATCAGTGCACCTATGCTAATAGCTGAACTTAGGTAATACTCCATTTACATAGTAAATACGTAAATACCTATATTGCAATAGTAGTTACTAGCGATGAGTCGCGGCTTCGTTCACGTGCCTACCAGGAGACGTTTACTAGATGACGACATTTTTTATTATTATATGTAGGTTTTGCTATCGTTCTTTAGCCACAACCTGCCTTGCGTACCTACCTGGCCGCTCCGATCCCTCTGCTGTCACTCTGTGACTGGGAGGGACTGGCGAGCGTGCCGTGGAGGGGTCGCCCATGTGTGGCGTGGCAACCACCGCTCCGGGGCAGTGGAGCGAGAGTAGCACACGGCCCCGGCACCAGAGCGGTATCGAATGACATCGGGTGGTTTTTAGTAATAACACCACAATACCATCCGTGCTTCCCGCAGCGCGGTTAAATAAAGGTATTTTTACGCGAAAAAGCCAATATCCTTTAGGATATTGGCCTCACGGGGTCCCAATATCCTTTAGAATATGGGCCTCAAGGTTTAATGGCTTAATGACTGCAATGATTTCTTACTTTAGGAAGACTTTCACTTTTCTTAGTTCCCTTTATCCCAGCGTTGGTGTCCGTCAAGGATGCATCCTTTCTCCGCTCCTCTTTAACATCTACACTGAAAACATCATGCGTATGGCTCTGGAAGATTGGACTGAATGGTGCCTATTGGTGGAAAATTGCAGTTGCAAAAATGCTATCAAACTTAGTTAGTAATTTTTAGTTCAGCTAGCCATAGACGCTAGGGTGTACCTGACAGGTTTGCCTGTATTGTTGAAATGTATGGAAAATTGAGCATGTATGTTGCACCACTGTGCGTGTATGTCCTCTAGGTAGTTCAAGTTTCCCTGATAAGGTTACTACGGTACTACGGTAATTATACACAAAATATTGTTGATGACATTTTTATTTTTATAAAAATAATACATATTATTACTATTTCCAACTAGCCAGAAGCACTCTTCCTAAGAACGGTGGAGGAGAATACGTCAGTTTCATGGAAAAGCGGGAGGCCTTCATCTTCAAGCGTGGCCTCAGGAGCTTTATACTTCACGTTGTAGCTGGGGTTGAGAGGATGTAGGGGACCGATAGCTGTTACCGAAGATCTTGCTTCATCATTGCCGAGCGCGTAGTGAGTGCCGTCGCCTGTCCTAATGATGCGATTTGCAACCTGTGATCAAACGATGAAATTAAAACAAGGTTTTAAGATAATGCTTGAATATTATACTATTGTACAAGTGGTGAAAGTAACCATTTATTTATAATAAAATTATTTTGTGCATAATTAACGCATATACATACATGTACATCAAAAGATCATATAATATCAGTGGACTTGTGAATAAATCAGATCGACTTACATTGGGATTAAAAGAGTTAAGCTTGCCAGGCTAGGGTATACCCGTCAGGTTTGCCTGTACAGTTTAATTTATCAGGTAAACTTGTGTTACATAATGAATATACATTTCCATGCTGTGTAACTGTGTTGTGCAACATACCCGCTACAGTTGAACTGTACAGGTAAACTTGTCGGGTAAACCCTAGAGTGTATGGCTAGCTTTAGCAAGTAATAGAAAATTGGTTATCTGTGCAACGGAACATAACATGATATTATCAAAGACTAGCTATGCCCGCGACTTCGTCCGCGTGGAATTTTAATTGTTACTGGGAAATTCTAAAATAAAAGTACCCTAAGTTATTCCTTATTATATCAGCTATCTGCCAGTGAAAGTCCCGTTAAAATCCATCCAGCCGTTTGTCAGCCAACAGACGGACAGACAGACACACAAAAAAAAATTTTGGTATATGTACCGTGTATTCATCCATACGAATTAATAAAAAAGCGGCGAATTTAATATTACAAACAGACACTCCAATTTTATTTATTCGGATTTGAGTCGCTTATAGTAGGCATGACCTGGCCTAATAAAATTGAACAATGGTTTTTAGTAAGTCGTCTAGCCGATAAATACATTACCATTTCTGGAGAAGCAGTTTTCAGGTCGTAAGCGAGGCCCCACTTTTCGAATATCTCGATGAAATTAGCCGACTGATTGAAGTGCGTGCTCAGTTCAGCCGCCTTGTAGTCCCAGGGAAACGTGTGATGGTAGTTATGCCAGCCCTCCCCGAAGCTTATGAACGATACGAACCATGACTCTACAGGTTGTAGTTTTCTAAAAACAAATTATTTGTATATTAGTTCAGGTATTACGAATGTTACGTTATATAATATGTATATTTTCTAATTACCATTATGCCAACTAGAATTCATAAGCAATTCTGGATCTCATAAGGCGGCACTTTAAATTATAATATACTAGCTGCCCCAGCGAACTTCGTACCGCTCTATAATTAATAAACAAATATGGTGTCGACAGCAGCGCCACCTACCGGGTCCTGTGTGAATCTAAACCATTCTTGGATCCACCTGAAGACGCACAAAAAATTTCAACCGAGTCGGTACAGCCGTTTAGGAGGAGTTCATTAACAACGAAAAGTGGCATTGATTTATATATATAGATAATTTCAATATTGAAGACATTTCGGCTGCATAAAAATCTTTCGACTCTCGGGTAACATTTCAAAAAATTGACATTGCAGCAGCATGTTGGAGTACAACATTTTCTGTACTAAGATCGTAATACTTTGAAATCATACATCTAAATTCATCGACTTATTATTACTAGTCAATGTCTAAATTTAATATGGAAATACCATAATAATAAGCCACCATAATAAGCGTTGGTATCTAGGCGGTTTATGTTTTTTTATTGATGGTATTACATTTCTATATACAGGATCTATGTATGGATTTTTGTATTTATTGAGAATAAACATAATTATTTTACATACTTATCATAGGGTCTGGTGCCGTAAAGATGTGCTGCACTGTTGACTAACCATGTGCCGTGAAGTTGGCCCATATAACGTGCAAAGTAACACACAAGCATAGATTTGTAAAATGACTCTCCAAAGTAATAATATGGCACCAATACGGGAATAAGGAATGCTACGAAAAAGTACAGGATGTAGTAATACCTGGGGAGAAGAGAAAATTATTATTAAGGTTATTATACATACCTGATTGTTTTAAGATAAAAATGGTAAATTTAGTTAAAACTTAAACAAAACTCCATGCTGTGGAAATTTAAAAAGTTTTGAATTCATTTTTGGAGTGAAAACTTCTTTCGCATCGTTGTGATTTGAAAGTCGATGAAACAGAAATGACGCGAAAAGGCGACAGTAAAAAGAGACAGACACATTTTAACATGGGAGAAAATGAGATAGGAAGCATTATCCACTTGCGTTCTCCAAGGTCGGGGTCCTAGAGCAATACATCATCACCACTTAACATCAGGTGGGATTGTTGTCAAGGATTAACTTAGCATCGTATAAAAAACCAATAAAAGAGACAGACACATTTTACCGTGGGAGAAAATGAGATAGGAAGCATTATCCGCTTGCGTGCTCCAATGTTGGGTCCTAGAGCAATATCTTTACGGCAAAATGGCGGCTTACGTAAGCAAAGCAAAACATCAATATTCGGACTGACAGTACTCGTTTTTTGAAGTTTCACTTCTACCGCGTGTGAATTGCACATATTTTGTTTTTTTAATACAGGAAAGCCTGGGCGGGTTTAGCAAGTAGTTATAATAAATAATAGAGATTAGAATAATAACAGTATGACTAACTTCTTTTGGAACATGACCATCCAGTCAGCTTCAAGGTCGCTCATGTCAATCCGCTTTCCGAGTTCCTTTAGACATGGATGCTTTTTCATCATCAGCCAGCCTATGTGACAAAAAAAGAACCCTCGCTTCGAGTTATGTGGGTCCGCGTCAGTGTCAGAGTAGCGGTGATGAAGCCGGTGATCCCGGCACCAAATGTATACGCAATTCTGTGAAGAGGTAAAGGATAATAATTATCTTAATTATTCCTATCTATCAAAGAAGCGACCACTAGTGGCAAAATTTCTTGGGTGCTTCCGTGCTTTGGAGGGTATGTAAAGCCGTTGCTCCCGGTTGTTACCATTAATTCGCTTTCAGTCGTTAAGTCGGATGTCTTCGTGCGGCAACTTCCGATACTTGGGTTGGCCTCTAACCCCACCACCAATCCGCACTGGAGCAGTGTGGTGGAGCCTCTAGGCCCTCTCAAGTAGGACGAGAGACCCGTTCTCAATACTATATCAATTTTAAGGATAAATTAACAATTTTATAAATAATAGTTATCGTTCGGACAATTTACTAGTGGATCATAAAATGAAAATATTTATTTGATCAAAAATTTTTTTCACATTATTGGCATGCAAATTTTAATAATTAGCTACATAATCTATAAGTATATCAGACTTATTTTACATTAAATTGCCAATTTGAACAGAATAAGTAAAATATAATTGGTATTTTAGAATTTTCATTTTTCAATTATATCGCTTGTTTATGTACATATTAATTTACATGATATTGACATTTTTATTATCCCACCGTAGTAACTGTTTTTTAAACTTATACAAGATAAATCTTATAAAAGCGAATGGCATAAAACAGACAAAGACGTTACAAACGAAAACCTTACAAAAACATACGTTTCCGGCCAGGAATCAAACTGGGGTCCCGTCTCTATCAACTGGAGTACAGAGGCGAAGGCAGAGGTGTCAACGAAATGGAATTATTTATAAGTACTTAAAGCAGAAACTTAAAAAAAATTAACTTACCTGTCCCGCTAGTGTTTGGAAAAGAATAAGAATTGCCTTAAGGAACGGAGTGGCTTTGAATGTTTTATGAGCAAATAATCTATGAGCTCCTATTGTAACTCCTTCTGTGCTTGTAAAAAGCAAGAAAACAGCTGAAACAACAATAGATGGTAATAGAGTATGCCAAATTATAACAATTTTATATAAAAAGTATTTTATTTTATATTTATGATTAATAAATCTAATGCTTAAGTATAAGAAAAATTGCTTCAAGCAATTTTAAATAAACCAGATATAAATACAACTTTTGAAAGCTTACTTACTCCAAAGATATGTTTGTAGTTTAACGCCTCCTGTAAAAAATATGAATGCCCCCCATATTGCTAAAGTATGTAGTATTATAAATCCGATTACATTTTTCCACACTAATTGATGCTTGTAATTGTAATCGGTTCCGATTTGCTTGCTTGTGAGAATAACGTTTTTGTTTTCCGTCCAAAATGAATCTTTTAAATTATTCGCAGGATCTGTATCGTAAATATCTTTGTTAACATTTTTAGAATCGTCTGTAATCATTGTATCTTCCGTTAAATTCCAAGATACTACTGGTCTGTGAGGCGTTTAGAACTAATATATAGTCGTAAAAACGAAATCATTGTCTTTTGTTCAATTTGGTTTACTTGTGTAATATAAACTTGAACTAATTGTTGTGTACTATAGTAATAGCAGTAGGTACCTACAATAAGTTATTTAGGTAAAAGTAATTCATGTTGATCTTCTGAAAAGAAATATATGTGGAAACCAATTGACCCTGAAGACAAAAGAAATCTTTTTTGTCGTTTTTGGAATACCTATTTCAAAATGTATCAGTTCAAATTTTCAGGAAATCTAGTTTCAGTGAAACCCTTTGGAATGTCGTACCGCGTTTCATCGTTCGATACCGATCAGTCAAGCCGTTCAAAAGTTATGACACACACATTACATCCATACATACATAGTGACGTCATCGTAAATATAGAGCAGCTTCCTAGCTGAGATGCTAGGAAAGCTTATGATCTGATGAAAACTCGATTTTCGAAAATCGGGCAATAAATGAGTTGTAACCATAATTAAATTTTTAGCTGCTTCAGTCAAGTAGGTATTAAATACTTTATTTTGCCCTCTTGCCACAGTGAAATTATACTTGTTCATTTAAAGATTGCCGACCGCTGTTTTGAACAAATATAAAATTCTATGTTAGTTTTATTTAATTGAGAATCGCGAACGGTTTTTTTGTTGGATATCTTATCTGATGAGGAAGAAATCAAACTTTAAAATATCCCTTAATTATATATCGGACTCCTCCCTCGTTTTATGTGATAAGTACTTAGTATTTTAATCACCAAATGCTCAAATGCAAGATTAATTATTTTCAGTAGGTAATGCTTCAGTCACGCCTATGGCCTAGACTAGAACACTCGTAGGAAGAAATTCTGATAGACCCTGTCATGCGATTACAGATTTCGAGATGAATATAATGGATTCTACTTATAACAATTATATTATAGGCATAACTACATGTTATGTATGTATGTGTCCGAAGCGAATCCAGATGTGTTTGCTCGTGTAAAATTTAATTGAATTTCGAGAAGACTGCTTAAATGAGCGTTACTTTGATATGTCGTATCTTAATTGAAATTTCCTTCCATTTCATTCATTATAGCAGAAATGTGTTGTTGATCAACATGCATATTTTACAAGGCAAACATAACGCTATAAAATGTATAAAATATCATTTTCCTTTATTTATTTATTGATTCACTTTGTAAGTATAAGCAAGCAGTTCCACTTATTTGTTTTATTAAGGTAATTGTTACATTTAACCACTTATTTATTTAACATTCAGGCGAAAGGAAAAGTCAACAGTTCGTGTGGTAAGAAACATACGTTACGTATAATAATATTGTTTACATATTTGCATATAAACCAGTATAATAGTTATGGAGTTACATTTGTTGCAAAGGTAATTTAGGGTCAATAATATTTAACATTCTAATTATTTATTAATTAATGCTACATTGTTACAATTTCACTGTGGCTCTAACGTTTTGCATTCCTAATCAGGCAAACCATACCAAACCGGTATTGCTTGCTGCGGTTCTCACTACCACCAAGCGAAATCTGTGCACCAGACTACCTACTTATGGACTACTACCTACTACTTACCTCCGTAATCCGACTAATCACCTTAATAACACAGTTTATAACGAGTTCAATAACTCCTTTATTAGGTACCAATGTGAATAATAAAGACGTATTTTTGAATAAATTAGTTGTATTGAAATAAGAAAAGGAAACTAGGTTTAGGAACTACAATGGTACTGAAAGCCTGGAGTCTAATCAACTCTAATCATCACGCTTTACTTTTGGTCCAATGGGTTTGCATTATCGATCACCAGCTAACAAGGCAAGGCTAGAGCGCTAAAAATTTAATGTTGAAATCAAAATATAATTGTCTCCAGAAATGCCCCCTTCAAGAACGCTCTTACTACATTTTCTCGAAAGGCGATCGCCGGGGCATTTCCGGGCCTCTAGATGTAATTATAATCTGTAAATATCTGCTGGTCAGAATGCGGCATAGCCGGGAACCATCGACGAATAGTCGGAGGTTCTACGGTGGAGCCCCATCAGTACCCGTGGATGGTGTCGCTAATGCTGGGACCAAAGCTCCACTGCGGTGGCGCGATCATTACCGACCAGCATGTTCTGACAGCAGGCCATTGTATTACTTTTGGGTTTGTATGAGTATCAGATTTAAACATATTTGATTAGTGGGTTAAGTTCCAGAGTCCTTGCGATCAATATGGAACATCATTATACTGATATCAAGTAGAGGTTAGTAAGATAAGAACGACAGTATATTTTTTGTGAACAAGAAAATAATGAGCTACTTTTTCTGGTGCTAATTCTCTCTTAATCGGTTTAGGTACACCAATATCTGGAATAAGTCTTAAAACCAGGTGTTCTATATCTATGTTTAGTATTCCATTCATCATTGTGACCAAGTCTACATACCTTGCTCGTGGTGCACGCACTGATCAAATGAGGAGGCAATGGAAATCTATAAATGGAAGTTGATCTATCTGGTTTCTTGTCTGATTGTTAATTAGTACTAGGTAAGTACTGAAATGTAGCTAATAGACCTTTTCATATGTTCGACAGTGTGCATTTTCGTGACCTGACGGTAAATGTAGGTATGCATGACCGTCTGAGCTCCTCATATTCAGCCATGCAAGTGACGAATGGCGTGAAGCATCCCAAATTTACTTCAAATGCTGTAAGAGACATCAACGATATTGCTGTATTGACACTCGACAAGAAACTTAAGTTTTCGGATAAAGTTCGACCTGTATGCTTGCCTACTTCTGGTAATTGCTTATTTTTAACTTCATCATCATTATCATCGTGACCCACAGCTGGTGCGTTGTTGGGCTTAGGTAACCTCTCACAATGTGAGGGGTACAGGCCATAGTCCACCACGCTCGCCAAATACGTAATGGCGGACGTCACACATCTTCGAGAACATTGTGGAAAGTCTCAGGCGTGCAGGTTTTCCCACGATATTTAACTTCACCGATGCAAGTAAATCGTATAACGTTAACACACTCATACCCCGCACTAGGTCCCCCCCCCCTATGTCGCGGGTGATATGGACAACACAAATTACAATTACATTATTTTGTTCTCGGGTCATGTCAATGTTAGAACAAACATTCATCTGTCACATAAACATTTGACCCGGTCGGGAATCCAATCCGGGACCCCTCGCTTCGGTAGGGTCACTACCAACTAGGCTACGGGGACGTTGTAGTCATAGTCAAGCGATAACTAAATACTTATTATCACATTTTTTTTAATTAGAGTTGCAGGATTCGGAACCATACCAACCTTCGGGAGTTCGGGGGTTTAAAACCACTCGGCTATCTCTGCTTTATTATATTTTTAACTTAATACATAGATTTTACATACATGATATATTTATTTAGAAATAACATTCAATCACGTGGTATACCATAACGTTTTGCCACCCGACGAAGAAAAAACCAAATGAAAACCCAAGTGCTTAAGAGCTAGTACTTACATTCTTACTTCACCATTTTTTCTTGGCCAACAACCCATCACGCGTCATGTCTCCGGTGCCATTTTTGTACCAGATTCAACTGGACTATGACCTAACCTAGCTTAATCTATTTAAAATCATTCTACTACCGTAATTGTAGCAAATGAAAGCGAGCAATACAAATAAATTATTTATTTGATAGACATGGATTTCAAACAATTTGCACTTACTGTGGCTGGATGGGGCAAGACGAGGCAAGGGGCAATGACGTCTTCACGATATTTGTTGGAAACCAAAGTCAAGATTGTAGAAATGTCCGCGTGCAGCAAATCAGCGATATACAAGAATAATCTTGTCGCTGATACAATGATGTGTGCATATAGTTTGGGGAAAGACGCCTGTCAGGTATGTTGAAGTACCCAATTTTAGCTTTGTGATTGCTTCGCTCTAGTAAAGGTGATCTCTAGGTACAGTGCGTGTGGTTTAGCCTTTTAAGTAAGTAGATAAATAGATACATTATTAATAAGTTATTTATTATTGTAATTCTTTTTCTGCTACCTGAAAGGAGTATACAACTCGCTCACAATATCTCTGCACCTGGTTATTGCAATAAATGTCCCAAAACAAAATATTGATAGCATTTTTTAGTAACTATTATTAATGTTGTTTGCAGTATAATTCTAACAGCATATACAACAAATAAAAAAACATGATTGTCTAAGTCATTATTGTTGTGTTGTAAGCCAGGTGCATAGATATTTTGTTTGAATTATAGAATTATATACTTAATAAATATATTTTTAGTCAAAAAATCAATTTATTCATCAATTTTGCCAGGGAGATAGCGGTGGTCCTCTTTTTGCGACGCATCCACGGACCCACAACAAGAAATGGTATCAAGTTGGTAAGTAGGCACGTATAGAAAGCAGAGATAGTCAAAATGTATGATTACGGATTACAATTACATTACATCTGGAGGCCCGAAAATGCCACCGCGACTTTGGCGAAAAGTTAGTTAGAGCGTTCTTGGCGATGGCGGGGGAATCCATAATCATTTTTACATTTTGGGCAAAATCCACCAGACAAAATTGTAATCTGTAATCATGATTATAATTTTAACTATCTTTCATTGAAAGTGCGTACAACATTATGTATGAGTTGCACACGGCACGATAGGTACTGGTAATAATAGGTACTGGTAATAAATATATTGTTGTAGGTATCGTGTCCTGGGGAATTGACTGTGCCATGCCAGATTATCCAGGTAAAAATAATTCCATACAATTATGTTACCTTTGTCAAATTATAATATAGAAACCTTGACCTTCTGGATAGATATATTATATAGGTAGGTATATATATCTATTACATCTTTTATTTTGCGTCTAATGTTTATATGTTTTATGAGAGGTCAATAGATATTGAGACTGGCATTGTAGTTTAAAGAGAATTTAAAGTATTTGTTTTGTTATGTATCTTCACAGGTGTCTACACAGTCGTCTCAAAGTATATACAATGGATCAAGAATGAGACCAAATCCGGGAAGTACTGTGCTTGATGACTTAAGAACATTATTTATACTTATATAATATTTTTATACGGCATAGGATTCCAATAATTGTACGAAACATAATTTTCACAATCCTATAAATAACAATACAGCTTGTAAACGTTATCAAGTTTGTATATAAAGTTATTTTTTACTCACTCAATTTATTTGCAGGTAAGGGTTTATTAGGATGTTTCCAAAATTAATAACATATCATATATTGTAAACTTATATGAAAATTACTATAAATAAATGGGTATTTGATATAAATTAAGCATTGCAGTAATATGAAAAATAACTGTTTCTATGATTATGCTATGCTATAAGTAACAGATTACCTTAATTTTACGTTTCACTGCTACCTACTTCTTAAACTTAGAATTAGTTTGTGATAATACATCCCCGGTAAATACGGACTTAATGTAAAAATCAATATTTTTTTGTTCAGGAGAAATAAATGCCTTTTCTTATTGAGAACTTCTTGAGGTATTATTTATTGATATAATTACACACATATATATATACATATGTATATTAATTTATATACTTTAGAATAAATATATAGCATAGCTCAGGCATTACTATAAAGTAAGTATTGACTAACTGCACTTACCTAGTCAAAGCTATACATATTATCCATTGACTTATTATTACTGTAAGTCGATGATTATTATCAGCCTGTTTGTAGCTATTACATAAAAACTAATTAAAGTCAACGAATGAATATAAGATTAAGCTAAATTAATAAATTTGCAACAGCTAAATTAATAACAGAATATGCGTTTAGCAGTATAAAACATTTCCCAAGTATAAATTCATAAAACATTTTCTGTTGTTGTTACTGAAAAGATTCGTAAAAATTATTCAATTAGATGTGACTGTTACTATTTTCGTCTATAATTAGCTTTATAGCATATTTTTTCATCTAATATTGCTTTACAACGCACACGGGAATCAGAAAGACATTTTTGAGAACAAGCCCAAAATAAAAAGAGTGGACTAGACTCATTTAAAAAATATCCACTTAATAAATATTTTAAGACAAATTAGTTTTTAAAGATTTACATACTAACTACTTAGGAAAAGGTACAAGGTACGTGACTAAACTATTGTCACAAGAAACCTAGAAATCCTAGAATACATTACTTCGTTTTTAGCATAAGGTTAATCGTATTGTAAACGCAACAAGGCTACGCGGTTGTCGCATAGATACCATGTTTTGAAAAAAATGTTTAATATCCATGTATTTGAAACCATATCGATGGGTCCTACGTATAAGGGCCAAAATGCAAAATGACAACTTTACAGGAGAGGCTTTCAAAGTTTAAACTTGCTGTAACTTAAGATTGATAAAACCGAAATTTATGAAACTTATAAATTACAATGTTAAGAAATTTCTGCATTTTTTTTTATTAATTATTAATATTGAAATGTGCTTAATGCCTTATTGTTCTTTATCTCAAACCCACAGAACAGAGACACAAGTCTCAAACCCATTAAAAAACGGAACGAAATTAATTTTTTAAAACGAGTAAAATATCATGTCATAAAATCAAATTAATTCCAAATTAGAATTGAAAATTTAACACGCCTTTGCCGTTTGTATTGCCGTTGGAAGTGGTCACTTACTTATTCATAAAAACTACTCTTTATTTAAGTAACAAAGATAAATAAATGCGCTGAATTTTATAAAAATAAAATATTATAATATAAAATATATTTCATTTATTTTAATATTTATTGTCGCTTGTAAATACTGAATTAGGTACGTACTCATAAATCCAAGTATACATAGATAAGAACAAGTGGTAAGTCGCGACTTAATACAGACTTATTTGTATTTAATTATAGTTTATAAATACATTGTAAAAACTAAATATGCATTTTGCAAGGTGACAAAGACTAATTTTGCAGTACTAATGCGCGCGTATTTCAACCTTTTACGTATACTTTACAAGGACATTATAGCATGGATAATTTGTCCGATACTAACTCGTGTAAGGCGTAAATAAGCGTCGCATATCGGTCGTGGAAAACAGTGAAGTGCAGTGCTTTACAGTAAAGACGGAAAAACGGTAAAAATGCAAGCAACTATTTTTGTGTTCGGTGTCCTTCAGGTATTAAAAATATACGTCTACCTTTTAAAATAGTTGCAATGTTTTGTAACTGAAAACTTAATTGCTTTTGTAGGTGCTGCCTGCTTGGGGATTCGATTGTCGTAAGTATGAAATGACGGTTAAGATTGGGGAATTCAAAATGCCAAGAAAATACTATCGTCTGTTATCTTCCTTCCTTTTTAGAATAGCGTTAAATTAATATAATGAATGAATTCCTTTCAAATGAAATCTGTACTGTAAAAAGCAAATTCGATTAAATAGTTATGCACTAAAGCGGGTCATAAATGAAATTGAATTCTTTGTTTTATGACGTTTCGGTATATTACTTTTTTATTACAACAAATCTTTATTATTTGATTATAAACCATGGATAATAAGATTACGTTAATAACTACCACGGTAATTTAACGGATTTACCCCCAATGCTCCTTTACCATAATCTTTTTTACCCATTGTTAACTATAAATAAGCATTATGTTTCTACTTGCCCCTTTTAATTCATAATTTAAAGGGTAAAAGAAATTATGACCCACGGAATTAGTCTGGCAATAATAGATATAGGGTTTTAAAAGAAGTAAACGAAACGAACGAAAAATCCAGATTTGTTACTATGACGTTGATAATTCATTTTTTATGTACCTTTAGTAGCTGCTATCTTTAAATTTTCCCCGTTTTCAAGCCAGCAAGTAACTAGTAGTAGTAGCTTGGTATGCCTTGTTAACTGCATACGATAACTGCAACTAACGATTAAAATTTTAGCCTTGCTATAATGAATGTGGCATTGATATAATTTAACTTAGTGGGATGGGGTAATAACGGTCTGAGGGTTCAAGGATCTTATTCTACTAGCATTTGACAAAGATTTTAAAATGTTTTCTTTTTGACACCATAATTATTATTGTAAACTAGCTCTGTGCCCGCGACTTCGTCCGCGTGGAATTTAACAAAAATGTTTTAACAGTATGCAGAGTTTACGATAACTTATTAATTCTGTATTGCGCGTATAGAAATACCAATGCTAATTTTAATCAAATTCTTCTATGTTGTGAATTGATATTTTAGTTTTGATGTACAAAAACAAAATTTCTATATTTATTACATATTTCTCGATTTAGTTTTTTTCGTTCTTGCTTTTTTTGTTTTTTTTTGTTCGTTAGATTAATTATTACATATTTGTATTTATTCAGTTTTAAGTAGCATAAGTTACCCCTTATTACATGAGCTATCTGCCAGTGAAAGTCCCGTCAAAATCAGTCAATCCGTTCCAGCGATTAGCCCGAACAAACAGACAGACAAAAAATTTTTTTGGTATATTAACCATAATTATGCATTTAGTAAAAAGCGGTTATTCTAATATTACAAACAGACACTCCAATTTAATGTATTCGTATAGATTGGCAATTAGTAAACTGGTATTATAAGTCTTTACTGTTATTATTAGTCAGTCAATAATTGACTGACCAATATAAATAAAAATGACTGACACCTGTAAAAATTGTATTTATGTATTTGTTTAAAATAGCTTGCTGTAATACATAACCTAATTGTGTTTTCCAGTTCCACTTATATAACATACATAAGTTACACGTGTCCAATTGATAACCTTTATTGTAGTCGGTTAAAAAATGTAAAATGGAGTTAACAATTTTATTACTCAATACAAACAGAATGCGGCAAGCCATCCGATGCAATCGCTTCGATGAGGATAGTCGGGGGTCGAAGGGCAGAGCCCCACTCGTTCCCGTGGACGGTCGCGATACGGAAGAACGACCGCATGCACTGTGGGGGCGCACTCGTAACAGACAGGCATGTACTCAGCGCTGGACACTGCTTTAAATGGTAAGAGACAAACTAACAACATATGGCTGGCTACAACCCATTAATGGCCCACTACTGAGCATGGGTCCCTCCTCATACCTGAGGAGGCCTAGAGCATACTCCACCACGCTGCTCCAGTGCGGATTGGTGGAGGGGTTAGTGGCCAACCCAAGTGTCGGAAATAAGCCGCCCGAAGGTATCCGACATGGCTTAACGACTGCTACCAAATGATAACAACCGGGACCGACGGCTTTACGTGCCTTCCGAAGCACGAAAGCGCTTAAGAAATTTTTGCCACTAGCGATCACCCATCCAACTACCGACCGCGCCCGCTGTTGCTTAACTTTGTCGATCACTTGAGATCAACGCAAGCCGCCGGGCTATGAGCGCTTCTGAAAACAACATATGAATAAGTATCAACTCAAACTCAACTCACACTCAAATCATTTATTTCATGTAGATATTTTTAATGCACATAAGAACGTAATTTTTTGCATTTACATTTAGGTATATATTACTCGTGTGCCTTATGCTTAAATTTAAATAACACTACGTACGTAGGTACGCCCCACACCAGGTCAATACGTGGGTGCCATGGACAACACACATTACACATGAGATGATGTAACAAATGCATTTTACTCTGTATTTTCAGGGATAACATTAAGCTTTTGGAAGTACTAATCGGTCTAGACAACTTGGATAAAATGGATGGTGTCGAAATGAGGAATATAACTAATGCGCTTATACATGAAAAGTTTGCTTCGTCAGCAGTCAGAGATATTCACGACATTGCGCTTGCTACATTGAATAAGCCAGTTGAGTTCAGTGACACCATATTACCAATATGCTTGCCTAAACCGCGTAAGTGGACTCTGAATAATTAAATTCCTGCATTGTTTCGTATATATGTCAAGTATGTTTTGAGTTTTGTATTTTGAATGCAAGGTCGGAAGTTGTAAAGTGGATCAATGTGAGTATTTATCAATTAATTAAAGCTGTTGTTGTAAATTGAGTCATTAGATCGGGTCATTAACAGATAGCCCAATCTTGATTTAACTTTAGTTGCTTGTATACAGTCAGAAAGGCACCAGTATTAGCCCTTGCATGAAATTGAGGTCCCCTCACTTAATTTAGTGTTGGGTCTACCGTATAGTTTTTCGTGTTGATATACTCGTATTGACCTGGTGTTGCTATGCCTTCACATCAAACTATTAATGGTAGAGCATGGGTCTTTTCTGGTTTCCCCTTATCTCCTATGTATGCTGATCCAGTGTGGTGCATTTTTTGTCATTTTATGGTAGAGTACTTAGTGATCTATTCGACTACCGACTACGCGTAAAAATGAAAGAAGAAAAATCGATACCAGTTATTAACTATAGTATAGTTTTTCGTGTTGATATACCTACTCGTATAGACCTGGTGTTGCTATGCCTTCACATCAAACTATTCATGGTAGAGCATGGGTCTTTTCTGGTTTCCCCTTATCTCCTATGTATGCTGATCCAGTGTGGTGCATTTTTTGTCATTTTATGGTAGAGTACTTAGTGATCTATTCGACTACCGACTACGCGTAAAAATGAAAGAAGAAAAATCGATACCAGTTATTAACTATAGTATAGTTTTTCGTGTTGATATACCTACTCGTATAGACCTGGTGTTGCTATGCCTTCACATCAAACTATTCATGGTAGAGCATGGGTCTTTTCTGGTTTCCCCTTATCTCCTATGTATGCTGATCCAGTGTGGTGCATTTTTTGTCATTTTATGGTAGAGTACTTAGTGATCTATTCGACTACCGACTACGCGTAAAAATGAAAGAAGAAAAATCGATACCAGTTATTAACTATAGTATAGTTTTTCGTGTTGATATACCTACTCGTATAGACCTGGTGTTGCTATGCCTTCACATCAAACTATTCATGGTAGAGCATGGGTCTTTTCTGGTTTCCCCTTATCTCCTATGTATGCTGATCCAGTGTGGTGCATTTTTTGTCATTTTATGGTAGAGTACTTAGTGATCTATTCGACTACCGACTACGCGTAAAAATGAAAGAAGAAAAATCGATACCAGTTATTAACTATAGTATAGTTTTTCGTGTTGATATACTCGTATTGACCTGGTGTTGCTATGCCTTCACATCAAACTATTCATGGTAGAGCATGGGTGTTTTCTGGTTTCCCCTTATCTCCTATGTATGCTGATCCAGTGTGGTGCATTTTTTGTCATTTTATGGTAGAGTACTTAGTGATCTATTCGACTACTGACTACGCGTAAAAATGAAAGAAGAAAAATCGATACCAGTTATTAATTGATGTGTTGGTGCTATATCGTGTATTCCTATTTTATATTTCTTCTCTTTATATTTAGAGCAAGATTTTTCCAATCAAGTTGGGACGATTGTTGGTTGGGGACGTATCGGTGTTGAGAAATCTTCATCCAAAGTTCTCCTGAGGGCCACGTTACGAATACTTTCGGATGAGGATTGTATGAAATCAAAATTAGCTCAACATATTCAACCGATGATGATGTGTGCTTTCTCCAAAGGAAAGGACGGCTGCCAGGTACACTTGATTGGTATTTGCATATCGTCTTCATCAATTTAAGACAACACGGCTTGATTACGAACGTGGGCTGCGTTTTAATACACAATTACTTGGTAACTGTGTGTTATGCGTAATACTTAGATACCTATTAGCAAATTTTCGGACCTTAGCTTGATGTTGAATATCCTACTAGATATAAATACGTAAGTACGATAAAAAAGTTTTTTTTTTCTATTTTAGGGTGACAGTGGTGGACCTTTTCTTGTATTCGAACCGGACGGCACATACGTGCAAGCAGGTAAACGTATTATTTATTTATTTAAACTTTATTGACCACAATATAAAATATTACGGTGCAAATGGCGAGCTTAATGCTAATTACATTCTCCACCAGCTAACCATTAGGCCAAGCAGAAATACACGAGGGGCGGTACTTGATGGAATATAACATACCTACATTATAAATACCTACATACCAACATTCATATATACATAAGCAGCCTGTCCCAAAAGTTGTACGACAAACTGAAATGGGAGCTAGCTAGCTTGAGGATGGACCTATCAGATGTCAAAAAATCACTTGAGTACCTAAAAGTGTCACCGTTTTCGAGATATAATTATTATTGACCTTTTTCTTCAGGTGTCGTGTCTTGGGGTATTGGATGTGCTGATTCCAGATATCCCGGTAAGATAATATTTGTGTGTGGTGAACCCATGAACAATAGCTTAATTACTCATAATTATTACATACACTTTTAATTATGGGTGATAATTGGCTTCAACCATTAATGGCCCACTACGGCTCTCACATAACTTAGGAGGCTTAGAGCATACTCCACCGTGCTGTCCCAGTATGGATGGGTGGAGAGGCTGAGGTTGAGGAGGCTGAGAGGACACAGTGTACCATTTTGCATATTTTAGAAGAAACAAAATTTTTTTTTTAATATTTTGCTTTTGTTTTTGGCTTTTGTTTAAAATATTTACCTTAAAATTTTGTTACTTTCAGGTGTGTATACAAAAGTTAGTCAATACGTAGATTGGATTCATCGACACACTGCAGATGGAAAAACTTGCAAGCGGAACTGATATGGATACCTATGTGTTATAATTTAATTAAAATATTGTTAAAAAAATGTAATTAATAAGCAAAAAATAAATATATAGCAAAAAATAGAAAACCATTGTTTTGTTTCAGAACGGAATCGTATATAGATACGATTAGTCGATTACTATAGAGTAAAATAGTATTTATCTAATATTATCGGTTCTTAAATAAAAAAGTTATGTCAGTTTAAAGAATAACACCTCTCAATTTCCGAATGTCGGTAGGTACGAAGGGACATGTTTCCCGAAGCTTTGCCTTTAACCGTACCCAAACGTAGCTTAAAAAATCTATGCCTAAGTATCTGAACTTAAAAATTTGCTATATTTTTTGGGCATTATAAATGTTGGGCAGACAGGGTTCGAACTGTGTGACTGTGACATCAAATATAAATTCCTATGGAATTCTGGTTATGGGAAAATTCGCTATTATGGTATGGCACCAAGTACTTACTGCCAATGCCTTGGGCACAGATTAAGTAATAGTACTCCGCCTTGGGATAATATGTACACTTGTACAGTTATAATACATCTATGGTACAGCTACAGCCGCCTTGGTCGCCTACCTACCTAGTCTGTGACCGCCTGCTGAGTGAGTTGAGTTCATGGACGTATTATAGTAGAGACACGACATAATTATTGTTCTATACGTACGACTACTACTACCTAACGAGGCCGAAAATCCGCCATGTTTATCCACTCAAATGTCATCGTTAGTCAGTTCAGCCGGTACTTGTCTTGTCAAAAAGTCGTGGTCAAAGTCAAATCAGCCATCTTTAACCATACACAGGTACGCTATAAATAACATTAAAAATCGTGGTTATTGTTAATGTTGCTGGGAAAATAAAGGAAGATTTACATTATAGTTATAGGTGATGAGTAGTTGATGTCATGAGTTATAGGTCTGTACTAAAGCCGCCATGTTTGGTGGCCAGATGACGTAATAGTGGCACCCATTTTTTGTTGAAATGTCATTTCCATAGGTTTCACACTTCCATGGTTGAGTTGAGTTGGTTGAGTTGAGAAGTTGAGACTTGTCAGTTGTCAATGTCACTTGAGATGAGAGAATGAGAGAAGGCGAGACAAAGTAAAAGTTTATTTTTAGTGTTTTTGTATTGAATCGTGTCTTGTTTTAAGTTCAATTAAGTATTAAAATCATGGTATGATAAAATAGACAACGTGGAATGTTATTTATATTATGAAAAGAAAATCCAAATAAATGTCATTAAAATATGCTTTATTAAAAAAACAAAATGCCTATACGGAAATATCGACGTGACACTACGGAGGTCAGCTGTTGTCTAAAATATGTTATATTTGGAGTAAATGTGTTATTTTGGGTAAGTTCTGATAATTTATGTTATGCTTTCTAAAATAATTAATAACTTCAACAGTAGGTACTCGAAAAAAGAAGAGATTTTTTATGGAATATTTTTATGGCTGATTTGTTCGTGTTCCACAGGACATAACATTTATTCATGACATTGAATAACTTTAGCTACGGCAGTATTTAGATATGTTTAATACTTGTGCTTATCCCATAAGGTTCCATAGGAGTTACCTTTATTGAATGCTCACCACAAAAAATAAATTGTAATAAGAGAGAAACCTGTATCTTAGGTTTTATTTAACATAAATTTGTAGGTACGTGAATATAATGTACATTGACAAATTTTAAGACAGTTATGACATATTATATTATTTTTTATTCACCACACCACATACAATAACTTTTTGTATGATAGTACATATATCAATATCTCCAATTGTTTGGCTGTTTCCTTAGTAAATCTCGCGATCAGTGCAACTTTGGTTTCATTTTTGTATCCAAACCATCCTGGAACCACTTAAACACAAAGGAAAATCATCAAAATCTATCCATCCGATGAGTTATTATTTGTTCAGTTATTTCTGTGTTAAACTACCACACTTGGGCAGATAAAAGATACACAAAATATTAAAAAGCAGTGATAGCCGATTGGTTAAATGCTGGTCGCCCAAACCGGGAGGCCCAGGTTCAAACCCCAGCATGCACATCTAATGTTCAAAAATTACGGCATATTAGATTTTAATCATCACTTCCTTCGGTGAAGGAAAACATCGTGATGGAAACCGGCACACCTGAAAGTTATCTATGATTTTCAAGCAATTTGTAAGCAGATTTTTTGCAATTTTGAGCAATAGTACTGATGTCTAAATCTCCCTGGATTATGATTTTTTATTTTCAGTTCCTTGGCTTGATTGTATTTGCTGTGGGTCTGTGGTCATGGTCAGAGAAGGACACCTTCAACAATCTCTCTCAGCTGACTAACATTGCCTTAGATCCAGCATTTGTTTTAATATGTGTTGGTGAGTAACTTGTACTGCTTTTTCGGCAATTGTACAGATATTTGTCCTAATGTATCTACAATATTGAGAAATATAGTTAGACTCCACATTTATTCTTCGTGACAGACATATTTTGGATGGTTGGTCCAATGAGGTAGTTCATAACTTTTTATGAAAAAAAAACAGACATAAAGCTTCTGCCACACATTGGTAGTTGAAATTAATGTACAAATAACTAAATAGTTGTCTTGTAACTGCTAAAAATGACACAAACTAATTTATATGGAAGTAGGTTACATAGGTTTGAAGTTCAATTACCTCCCACAGTTGTTATACAAAACAAAAGACATTACTAATCTTACTGATGAATCATTGAAAAGTTTCATAGGCAACATTTTTATTTTTACTTTGTTTGAGTAGTCAAACAGCTTAAACATATTTATTGATTAAAATATTTGGTAACTGATTACTTTTTTGTATTGGATTTTTGTCAGTCAAATATGGGAGGTATGGATACCGGAACATCAACCTGTTTCAACTGAATTTCAGTTGAAACAGGAAATATCTATAAACTATTTAAAATATATTTTAACTGTATCCTGATACAATTAAATATTTAAACTTATCACTGAAAGGATAAAATAGGATATACACACATTATCTATAGAAAGCATGATAAAAACTATTAATTGGCTGTGGCCCTGTGGATGTGTTTTTCTTAGACTCCTAAGTGAAGGGACAATACACTGCTAGAACTATTATGTTTTAGATGTAGATGATTTTGTCTGTAATTATTCAAACATACCTTGAGCATTAGATTAACCTTGTTCCATTGTGCTTATTTGAGCATTGTTTAATGAAATAATTGGCGAAATGAACAATTGTAACAACAATTGGCAAAGTTTGAGGATAATTAGTGTTGAATGCAACATATTTTTAATAATAATTTTAATGGTTATTAAAATATAAAATTAAACAACTAAAGTGCATATATAAAATACGATAAGTACCTACCTACTTACACAATTGTTGTTTTAATTTAAATAAGTAAAGAAAAAAGGAAATATTAAATATGGAATTTAATTACATAATTATTTTTTGATTAATCACACTTTAATACCCTTCAAACATATATATTTATATATATCTATACATAATATATGTATCTCTACATAAACACTTATACCCACACAAAGATGAGAAATTCAAGTATGCACTGTGATTGCAACATTTGGTTAAATTTACAGGTACCATAACCTTTATAATCGGATTCACTGGCTGTGTCGGCGCATTACGTGAGAACACATGTCTGTTAGCCTGTGTAAGTTATGGATTATATATATTTTTATTTCATGGTTATTAGTACATTGAACATCTCTATTTGCATTATAAACAAAGATGAATATTTTGTAATTAGGAAGATTTTCATCCATTATTACCTGTAGCTTGCAAAACTAAGCAAGAATTGTAAGTTCATCCAAAAAGAAACGAACTGTTAACCACGAAAGCAAGATCGGCTATAGAAATCGGCCGCTAAGCGATTGGAAAACCCTTTGTCGAATACGAATGAGCTGCGACGCGAACGAATTGCCTCGTTCTTGCTCTTTTTGACAAGAAGATTGTCACATGTTGTGATATAACAGAATTGGACATGCGTCATGTTGAATTTTTATATGATTTTTTTTTGTTTCCAGTATGCTGTATTTTTGGCGTTGCTGCTGTTGGCGGAGATGACAGCGGGCATTTTATTTTTTGTGTTCAAAGACTGGGTGAGTCTGAGTATACTAGTTACATGAATTAATGAATGAATGATAATTTATTTGTAAAATGCGGTTACAAAGCGGTCTCAAGTCGTACCTACAATTTTTATTATTCTGAAAATTATTATTTATTTATTACCTACTTGAAGTTACTTAGCATAAAATTAAAATTTATTTCAGATCAAACAACAAGCTACTACAGGATTCCAAACGTTCATAACACATTATAGAGATGACCCTGATCAACAAAATTTGATTGACTGGATACAAGAAGACTGGGTAATATATTTATTAATTATTAATAGTCCAGTTAGTATGTAGCAGTATTTTTTGTTCTATTTTATTGATGATGGATGGTTATGTCATACTTTTCACTTTATGTGTAGTAAGTGGTTGTTCTAATAGAAGCATTTTATTCGCTTTTCAAATGACAATTTAGACTTATAACCTAAAACTGTGATATTGACACTATACCGCCATTATCATCATAAATCACTTTTAGTTTTTTATCATTAGTAAACATAGCCATCTCAGCTTAAAGTACTGGAACGAATTTATTATTGTTGAGTTTAGTGTATATTAAACTCAACAATAGTAAATTTCACCGGTGTCTATACACCTAGCCAGGATTCATATTATGTATTGACACAACTCCCTTTTGTTGCATTGCATTTAAACTGTTATCCGCAGTTGCAATGTTGCGGAGTGGAGGGGCCCCGCGATTGGGACCGTAACGCGTACTTCAACTGTTCGAGCGGCGCGGTCGGGTCCCGTGAGGCCTGCGGGGTGCCCTTCAGTTGCTGCCGGTCCAAGCCGCAGGACATTATCCGCAACAAGCAATGCGGATATGACGTCAGGAAGCCTACCTATGTGAGTTATGTTACGTCAGACGTTAATAGAAAAATAAGCTAACGGGCACGTTGCAGCTGTTATAACGTTTAAAACATTCCTTTTTCTGTAGAACGAGGAACTCGCCCAACATTGGTAACGTTGTACGTATGAGACCCGTGCCCTGCCATGGATTGAAAAAATTCAAATTCAAAAATAATTTGTTAAATATTCAAATTCAAAAATAATTTGTTAATAATTTGCTTAATTTTTTTGAGTCAATCGCCGTTTCGCTAAGGTGTTCTAAGGTGAAAAAACGGTGAAAGCAACTCCTGAGTACATCTTTAAAAAATATACAATGATTACAAAAAAAATCAAAATGTGTGTAATTCACACGTGCTATAAGTGAAACCTTCAATCAATAGTTTGGTTAGATGTCACAACTATTGTTTTAGCGATGCAGCGAACTTTAGTTCTAAAACTTGCTACGAAAACGAGCTGTCATTTGCGCGTCATTTCCGTTTCACCGAATTCCAAATCACAACAATGCTATAGAAGCTTTCACTTCGAAACAAATTGTAGTCTACGCGGAAGTTGTCGCGGTATTATTGTATGTAGGTAGGTACATTATGAAGTCCTACACAATGATTGTAGCAAGTGAGCGAGCTTGTGATCCACGAGCGGGGGTGTCTCGCGGCGGCCGAGGACTGGCTGCAGCGCCACTGCGCGCCGGTCGCGGTCACCCTGCTCGGCCCGCTCGCCTTGAAGGTTCTAGGAACATTCTAGAAACCAAACTCGTAGTAACTTTATAGCTGCATGAGATATGTGTCCTTAGAATAATTACACTATAGAAACGAAGTCCGCGCGGCCGTTTTGAAGCACCTTAATTGGAGTCAGAAATGACTCCAAACACCGGGCAGCTCATGTCAACGCACGCCAAACGTGTCTCGCGAAAAAAAAAAGAATTTCAAGAAGAAAAAAAGTTCAGTTAAATTGTGTCACAAAATATCTGAAAAGCTATTTATGTATTATTGCTAAAACATTATGATTATCCGCAGCCGAATCATACCGCTTTCGGGAAAGTTTCGGTTTAGTGCTTCAGTTTAGACAGAGCGTTTGTATGAAGACTGTCTTTCTATAGTGTTATTATTCTAAGTATGAGTCGTTGTTTTGCAGTTTTTCTTATTTAGTTTAGTATTATACAGTTTTAAATTTATGTCATTGTTCTACTGAAACTGACTGTTGTCAGATTTGCTGTTTATATTTCTTTAGGAAAATTACAACTTTTAGTCTTTTTCTTAAAAACTATTTCTAAAATATTATGTATTGTCTTGCACTTACACGTTCAAACCACTTAAGCCAAAACGAAACAAAGTACAGGTCGTACCTAATTACGTGTAATGAAAATGTAGAAAGAATTATTGCTTAAAAGTCTCGGCTATCCGAGATTAGGTATACCTAATTGTGTATAGATTTGTCCTTTGCAATGTTACGGAAATTTGATTACCTTTATAATCAATTCAAGTAATAACGTGCAAAATACAACAATGACATAAATTTTAAATGATCATGGTAGTGCAAATATCCCATTAGTGTATTGCATTTTATTGTGTCACATTTTTTATTTTTATCACAATAAATTATTATTTATGTTACTTGATAGTATTTTTGTCGTTTTGAGCAACATTATTTTGTATTCACGATGTAGCAGTGGATGTAATTTTTTCAGTAGTGTTTTATTTATTTCGTATTATTTTCCTTTGTTTTAGAGTTTTGACATAGCTAAGAAAATTTATGACAAAGGGTGTTTAGAGGCAGCCGAAGAGTGGTTTGACCACAACCTGTTGACGGTGGCCACATCCGCTGTTTGTATCGCTTTTGCACAAGTAAGTTATGGTACCTAGTCGCACAAGTATGCCTTGGTAGGATTTAGATTTTATTTTGCGTTAGGCTGATACTTTAAATATAATTACACTTTATACAAGGTGAATTTTTAGTCAGTTGACATATTTATAGAGGTTACGCAGTATTAGATTCTCATTTCAAATATATATTAACATGTATGAGCTTAAAATTTGACGTAATTATCCATTACAAACCAATAATGTGGCAAACTGAGCGCGCGGTCTAAAACTACTCCACTAAAGGTCATTAACCTCGGCAAGGTCAGGCGCCGGCTCTCGGTCGCCGTACCAACCAACTAAACGATCCTGTAGTTAGTTGGTAGTGGCCCTGCCTGCGTAGCGAGGAGTCCCGGTCTCTATTCCTGGCTGGAGCTCATATTTATGTTACACATAATTGTTTGTTCTCGGGTCATGAGTTGAGGTGTGTTATTTGTGTTGTCCATGCCACCCGCGATACAGTGAATCCGCAATGTACGAGCGTGTAAGCAATTATTTATTTATGATTACACCACCAACAGATACTCGGCATATGTTTCGCGCAGAACCTCCGCGCGGACATATTCGCGCAGAAAGCGAAATGGTACTGACAATCAGCCTCTCCTGCTGCGGTGTGACGCCCGCGCGTCCGCCGCCGCCGCGCCCTCTCGCCACACGTCCCTTCCACCGCAAATAGCCGAGTGCATCCCCGGATCACGGATCGTTCGGGGATCACATCGCGCGGATCACACTCTCGATGAAGTGCTGATAGTTTAGTGGGTGTATCATCAGTGATTACATGCAGGGGCAAAATGTAATCGTTATTACAGATTGCTATTATATTTAGACGCCCGGAAATGCCTCCGCGAGCGCCGTAATGATAAGCGCTCTTGGTGGGGCATTTCGTTGCTACTTGATGTAATTGTAATTCGTAATCATTTTGGGCAAAATGCACCAGATGAAATAGTAATCTTTAATTACCTACATTTTGCCTGTCTATGGTTACATGTAATCTACTTATCCCTTTTGGGGAGAGATAAAAAAGAATTTGGATTGGGATCACTGTAATAAAAATTGGATCATTTATTGACGATATATTACTAAATAGAATTCAAAATTGAATGACAATTCCTAGCTTTCTAAACTCACAAGTACAAGGGTATCTTTTGTTGTAATAATTTTAGTGAAATTTCATTTCATTTAAGACATAGATTAAGTTGAAAAGCACAAATTGTTAAACGTTTCGTACAAATACTTAGATTAATTTATGTTGATACTAATCCAAATTCTTGTGACATTGATGTATTTTCACAGTAACTGAACAGTATTTGTAATCGAGCATTTAATGCACTTCCTGGATCGTGTGATCCGTTAAAACGACGCCTTAAAAGATCTATGTAAAATGATTTGCATATTTGCACTTTATTGAGACTTAATTTATAGTATTCACTGTAACTTACGTAATTATGTATAAATAAGCCTTATTGGTTGTTTCTCAAAGCATTCGAATCTCATTTTTTTCTTAATAAATGTTATGTAAAGATTTATATACTAGTAGGAGTATATATACAGTATTTATATATTTTTATATTTGTTACTGCCGACGCATAATTTTGTAAATGCATGATATGTATGTAATATGTATTACATAGTCTTAGCTTAATTATAATAGAAACCTTTATGTATCCCTCTAGTTTATACGGTATTTGACTATGTAATTATAATACGTATTTGTTAACACGCTCTCGCTTATTCCTTACGTAACTTTTTCTTTACATTTACTGATAGGATATACTATAGGATCCCGAAGCAAGTTAATCAAAGTTTCAATCAAATCATCTTGACTTTTTTTTTCGGGTAAAAGATTCTTCAAGTTGACATAAATTATATTTTTTTGTAAACCGATTGAAATAAAAAGTTATTAACAAAGTAACTTGTACATGTAATAAATTTAAGTTAAAGAATTGTTGTTTTGAAAGAAGCCCAAGTCTGTGTCTAGATTCATTCAAGTTAAGCTTTATTATTATTTATTAACTCATTGACTTAACTTAACTAACTCTATTTGTTTACTAGAGAGGAGTATTTTTTTAAATCGCTAATATTAAATATTTTTTTATAACAATACATAGTTCAATACCGTATCCTCTGGTATCCCTATCTTTCATCTTGCTATCCCTTTGGCTTTCGATGTAAATCTTCTAAAACACCTTATCCTGAATCATCTATTCCTGTAGTGTTTTCAAAATCCTTAGCCTTGAAAATCCTTGGAATCCTTAATTGAATGTGATAATAAAGTAATAAATACAGATTTTAGAAATGTCATGTATATAATTACTCGTATGCGTTGACTTGGGTGAAATTTAATAATTATTATTTTGGAACTGTTTGACCGATTAAGGTATTTTAATTGGGCCCTATTCAAATTTAGGACAAAATAAACGTCATTTAATAAATCGATATTATTAACAATAAATGTTTTATTATAATTTGAGTTTGTATAATTATAGTTAGTATAATTATTATTGGTCATGAAATAATTAAAATGCTTTGTGGTTAACATAAGTTGAAAAATCATATGTATCAATAATTATAAAAATTCGGTTAGTCACTCAAGTCGACAAATGTGAATGGATGTGTTCATCTTGTCCAATTAAGCCTTATTGGGAGCTGTGAGATGAATTTAGTATTGGAAGAAAGTATTAAAATTAAATAGCCCTATTTATACTTATATTATATTTATATTGACGTTACGTGTTTCAATAGATGCTTAGGAAAATTAATTGATTTATTATTGTAGCGATTTGTTGCTGATATATTTATTCATCAGAATTTTCTATAAGTTTTCGAAAAGCTGCGCTGTTCCATTTTCAATTGTTTATCTTGCATGACCTTCTTGACTAATCAGAAGTCATATCTTTGACTAATCCTGATTCATTTAGACTACAGAGTCATCACATTGACTAATCCTAAAACATCTAAACTAATCCTGGTTCATTCCGATCAATTGCCCAATGAGTAGATTGGAGGCTCTTGCAAAGTTTAAAGCATTTTTATTTGCCTTTAAGTATTTACTGATGAATAGTTTATATCCGTGACAAATTGTTCGAAGCATCGTTGCATGTTTAAGGCAAGTCGTGTGTTAGGCGTGTTGCTGCGAGCGAAGCGGTGAGTTAAAAGCAGCAGGAGACTAATAGTTGACAATATAGTAAGTTAACTCTGTACCTATTGATAGAATCTATGAAATTATATTGTAAGTGTTACTCACATAGCGGTAAGGAATACTCATTCAATGAATCTAACGATTATAAGGAGATCTCACGTCAGTTTTGATGAAACGTTTGGCATTTAATAGTATCTAAATATTTAAATCAGTACGAAAATCGTTTAAATTTTGATAAATTTCTAATGTACATAAATATTTTTGTAATTGAATACACGCAATAATAAATTTAAACAATGCACATTATAAGGATACCTACATTTAAAATATCTCCCAAAATTGACGTGGTTTTTCCATAAAAATTCGAATATAATCTTTTTATTTAAGCTTATTTTATTAATTATGCATATTTTAATTACAAGTATATTCGTTTTTAGTAAAACTTTCCATGCAATGATTCATACTGTGATGGATTGCACAAAAATATGGCTTTACTCGATATTTTTCAATTTTAAACATTAAAGATAAGATTTTTGTATTTCGTTTTTTATAATAGCTGCTATGAGATTTTATGATAACAATGAAGTTGTAATATAATAGTACATTGTATTTGTTCAAATATATTGCAAAACATTAATATACCAATTAATGAAATCATATTGTAACTTAATATTTGACGTCTTGTAAAGACAACAAATTTACACTGCCCTATACTCTGTGGTATATAACATACCATACTTATGTTTTTGTACTGGCTTTTATTAAGTAACATGTATTATTAAGTAGTAAGAACGATAGCTGAACTGACCACTTATTTCCTGTACATTGAATGAGCTTGAAGTTATGTTTTAACTAACTAAGTCTCTATTAAGCGGCAGACTGAAGGCCCGATTATTCACCGGCTTAGGGCATTTATACACTAGCGTTTCTACGGTATAAGTTTGGTCGATGTATGCACGGCCAAAATGTCGTAACAATACACGTACAATAGACTAGTGTACGCCCGTAGGAAAGTGTTGAATATTATCAGTGTTAGTATTTTAGTTCTTTGACGAAAATAGGGTAATTTACCCCAGCAGAAAGTTATAATTAACTAGCTATGCCCGCGACTTTGTCCGCCTGAAATTTAACAAAAAAGTTATTAAAATTCTAAATAAAACTAGCTATCTGCCAGTGAAAGTTCTGTCAAAATCGGTTCAGCCGTTCCAGACAGTAGCCAGAACAAACAGACAGTCAGACAGACAAAAATTGTAAAAAATGTTATTTTGGGACATGTACCGTTTAAACATCTATACATCCATGCATTTGGTAAATAGCGGTTATTTTCACATAACCAACTCCAATTTAATTTATTTGTATAGATAACTAATCTATTCGTTGCTTCGTCGAAGTAAATGTTGCAATTACAAGCAGAAGCTTGTAGAACTGAATTGTATGTGTAGAAAATTAATGAGAAATAATATTAAATCAAATTACAATATTACTTCAGCTGGCGTACCGTACGCAACAAGCGTCGTGCGTGTCGCGTTGTTGTGGCGTGTACGTCTATCGAATTCCCGCGCTGGAGAAACGCTAGTGTGTAGACACACTAAATATAGTATTAACAAACGTATGTATTTAATTGACGCCGGTTGCCTCGTGAATTAATTTGTGAAAATAGAATATTTAAAAAGGAATGGATTGGTTGGCTATATATTGACAAATGCTCTGCCAATAATGGACTGGCGTATTAAGGGAGTTTATGGTGTATTGTATTGTTGCATTAATTGCATATTAGTATGTATTACTGTCATTGTCATGTATCTAAGATCTACGAGTATGTCGTCCATGAAGTTATGGCTTTAAGAAAAAAATCATGTACCTATTAACACTTCACACTTTGAACTGCCATTTTTTTTCTATTAAAATATGGCATCATGTAGGCTTTTAGTGTTCATTAAGTAGCAACATAATCATTTTGTTCCAAATATTTTATAGTTGTCTGGAATTACTTTTATTAAACTATGCTAATTTTTATAGGTAGGTATTGAATTCAACATGATCGGATATGGTTGTTATATGAGATTTTATTTTCTAAAACTCTCAATTGATATTTTATTGCTATATTAAGCTTATACAGTTGAATAATTATTGGTGTTTTATAAATAAGTTTAAAGTAGATTTAAAGTAATCTTATGAACCTTTCTCACAAATGTGTGAATAAATAGAATTAAATGGTCTTTTTGTCCTTCATGCTTATTCATGGACAAATGCTCACTGCTTTTAGTATTATAGTGAATATTTCTGTCCTTTTTGATTGAAGAGTAATAAGTCAACGTGATGTCCATTTTTTTATAACGGACTTGTTCTTTATATGCCGTAGTTAAGTTTTCCACAAGTATTTTAATTTAGATTTAATATTAAGTATTTTTCTATTTTGCATAATGATCTAATTTTATATCACAATTTCGTACATTTTATGTCGTAACCTTTTATTCGATTTATTAGTTTTATAACAATGTATTTAGAGTTTTGATTAAGTATTATTATTTCCCATAAAATGACTTTAAAATATGAAAATTAATATTTTGTACGCCAATATAGTATTTCATGCACAATATTTTGTTTTACTTTTTTATAAAATTAACCCTTGATAGTTCAGCCATGACTAACATCCATGCAACTGCGTCGAAATATCGGCGAACCGAATACAAATAGTGAGTACCTTGAGAGTGTATTAAAAAATCGATGACACTTTACTTCTGCGTAAATAACCATAACCTAACCATAGGCTAACCAGTCTTTCTATCCATTTGAGTTACGTAAGTAGGTAGTTTTCATTGGGGTCCCGAGCCACTCTTTGGGGAGTCTGCGGCAACGCGTCCATCCGCTTTTTTTTACAATCGTCAATTTGGGACGATTCACAATGTTCACATTCACAGCACAATTTTATGGCGAAATATACCTACATACCTCATAAAATATTGGCTCTACAGGATTAAGGTATTTAAAACAAAATACAAATAAGTATCTAGTTACAATACAAAAGATTTAATAAAGTTTACAACTTTATTAAATCAAAATGATCAGGATAAGCGTGGAATTACTGTTTTGACTTGGAAATGAAGTAAGTACCTATGGTTTCCCCTATCAAATATGAATTTCAGCGCCTCAAAATACAAATTTGAGATGAAGTGGAGGTATGAGCCTTTCAGAATGACACCCACGTGCTCCATATCAGTCCTCAGACAATAAACCTGTTACTGGTATACTGTATTCTCCTTCTATCTGAACTGACCCTTACAATCCCCTACACAGTACTTCGACGTCTGTCACGTACGACGCGTAAATAGTGATAAGGGTGACAGAAATGGTGCATCACTTTCGGTTAGACCACCAAGTGAATGTTACGCGTCGCTTGTGATTGTGAGTTACCCGACACCACCGGAAAACAAATTAAAACTATGTGACGTTGTGCTATTATTTCTATTTGCTTGCCGCTGGACCCTATTCGTTTTATTAGGATCGTGTCCTAAATATAAAGCTGTCGGAAATTCGCTTTTCCCCAATACATGTTATTTATTTTATGAAGGTAATTAGTGACCTTTTGTATAATGAGGGGAAAAATATGCTCTATGTCCGATGGAGATCGCATTTTATAGCTGCGCCGTATGTTAGTTAATTCCTGGTATCATTAATTAAATATAATGTAGGGACACTTTCGGAGTAGGTACTTAACTATATTTACGCTTCCACATTATTATACCTACCAGCACTAGGATTTCTTGTATCGCGGGCGGCATGAAAAACACAAAGAGAGCACCACTAACACCCATGAGAACATACTTTTATGTGTCACAAAGATATCTACCCCGGCCGGGACTTGAACCCGGGACCCCTCGATTTGTAGGCAACGTTATTATCAAGGCTACTATTTTTTTTTCTTGCATCAGCCTCCTAAACCTACCTACTTGTCGTTTACTGCCTGAGGGGCTTGAGTCAGAGCCAGAAGGTATCTCTTTCTATCTTTCCTTTGTGTTGCTGATGACCATCGGGGACGGTGACCACTTATCGTCAGGTGGTTTGACTGCTCGTTTTTCGGCTTTTTAAACAAACACAGAGTACTTAGTCCTTGCCTTCTTAAAAATGTATGTAGGAATTTTAATATAATTATTTTAATCAACAAATATTTTTTTATTGTAAGTAACGGTTGCAGAAAAGAAGCGTTTCTAAGTAATACTTAGACCGAGTCTTAGAATAATTACACTATAGAAACGAAGTCCGCGCGGCCGTTTTGAAGCACCTTAATTGGAGTCAGAAATGACTCCAAACACCGGGCAGCTCATATCAACGCACGCCAAACGTGTCTCGCGAAAAAAAAAGAATTTCAAGAAGAAAAAAAAAGTTCAGTTAAATTGTGTCACAAAATATCTGAAAAGCTATTTATGTATTATTGCTAAAAACATATGATTATCCGCAGCCGCAGCCGAATCATTCCCATTTTTCGGGAAAGTTTCGGTTTAGTGCTTCACTTTAGACAGAGCGCTTGTATGAAGACTGTCTTTCTATAGTGTTATTATTCTAAGGACCGAGTTAAGCAACAGCGGACTAGCACTAGGGTGATGGGTGATCCTGGTGGCAAAACTTTGGAAGGCACGTAAAACCGGTGGTCCCGGTTGTTGTTGTTGTCCCACTTAATCTGCACTGGAGCAGCGCGGTGGAGTAGGTATGCTTTAGGCCTCAGATATCAGCAGAGATACGAATCTCTGCTGATATCTGAGGATGCCTAAAGCGCTTTGTAGCCATTAATTGGTTGGAGCCAACAGTTACAGTAGAAGTGATTGCGTGAATATACCTACCTACGTTTAAAAATAAATTACACACCTAAGTAGGTACGTAGGTGCATAAGTACCTACCTGCGCACTAGGTACCTACATGAAATGATTTACAAGCTTGTACTCTCAACAGATTACCTAAGTATACCTACGTTCGTGATGTTAAAGCGAAATAAACCGGTAATATTTAAGCCGCGATGTAGACGGCAGACAAGATTTGCTGATGTGTTTTGTAATCGATCATGAATATAATGCGACGACAGTTTCCAGCGAGTGACATGGGCTGGTCGTAAAGACGAGGCCCATTGCCCCGTCCGTTCGCCGCAGGCATAAATCAAAGCTTTCAAACGTCTACTATGATTAACGATTTTTCATTAACTAGAATGACTGAAGACCTCAAGTTGAACTTGAAAAGAAATTTCCTATCCGTCACGTATTTGATTCGTCAATTCTTTGATTCGGAAAGGGTTGTTACTTTGAAGGTAGTATGAAGTGTAACTTCGATGTTTTTGTGAGCTAGCATTTGATGAAAGACTTGCCCTACAGTCTAGGATTCTTTAGCTTGAAAGATTTTTATGTTTTTCCAAAGATATGCGTTTAGGTACATGAGATCCAGTGGTATCTCCTTATAGTTGTACGAACGAATACACAAGAAGTTTTAGTAGGTAGAAACTTCAGCAAATTAGAAAACTTCTTAGAGAAGTAAAATAGCCAAAAAGGCCTCTCTTTAGCAGTAGAACCGAAATCAAAAATAGTTTACGTTCGCTATTAAACCACTAGATTGAAGTAGTTCATTGGAGCGTACACCAGTCTTTTCAAGCTATTCAATATTATTTAAATGTACCGTAACCACAAGCTTTGAAATCCATTCATTGTTACATATCATTTAAACTTCAGGCTGTATTCAGTGCACAGCACCTGCAAGAGACATGTCCGTGGGCGACCCGCGGAGCTGTCGTGTGCAGGCCACCTGCTTTCTTTCACCCCCACCCCCACCTAACTTCATAGATTGTATAGTTCCCGAAGAAGTAGCTTCACTCCATTTCTGTATTAATACCTACTGATTAGGTTTGTTTACTTATAACGTAATGGTCGACTATAATCGCATCTTTTTCATGGAATTATTCAGCACGCTCTTCCGCTGCACATGACAACTGTATTTGGCACAGAACAAGACTCAAGTCGAGACGAGGATGGTTAGTACAGTTGTGTTAGAATGTTAGATATAGATACTTAGTTCGTTAGTAGATATGAGGACTGGGTTAGATACTGTTTAGTGATTAACTGTAAAAAAGTGTAGCCGGACCTAATGGTAAATTGGAATCAGTCTTAGGTGGAAAAGTGCCTTACTAACCTGCCTAACTTAAAAGCCTATTTATTCATGACGTGAAGACATCTACGTACATTATTCTGATTACTATTGCATTGTGATGGGGTTTTTCGCGTGACAATATTTGCCGACAATTTTTTACTCACCTGTAAAATGTTTTTCAGAGAACCAATGAGGTAAAAGCTTAGCATCACACTCTGCTGTGTTTGTCGATAAGTTTGTGCTAACATGACTGTTTATAAACCACGTGGCCAATTTCAATATTTTGGATGCTATTACATAAAAGTAAAACACGCAAAGTAGATACTTCTTTATTATCAACATATCATTTATTTCTAGAAAAGACGAAAATATATTCGAATACGAAACCCTACCATTACCCTTTCATTCCAAAAAGGTCTTAAAGAAGTCTAACATATTTCTAAAAAATAATCCGAATCGAACCTCAGTAAATCCGTGAAGCGCGTAGCTCTCAACCCACGCGTCCGTATTCACCCGCAGATATATAAAGCGAGTACCAGTTGTCTCTGTCGTTCCTTTCTCTTAACCCGTCGAATGTACTCGTACGGGTGCTAATCGTATATACATCTCCGGGACATTAGCACAGTGGTACAGTGGCGAATCGGTACAATATGCATCGAATCTTCATATCCATAATAGCGTTCTACGCCGTAGCAGACCCGGTGAGGTGCTCAGATTTGGGGAAAGATGGCTTCAATTTTTATAAAGGTACATTTTTTATTTTGTAATTAATTGTTAAAATTTTAATTATGTTAGTTTTAAATAGTAGTTCAGTAGTAGAAGTTAGGGAATAAAGATTCTTTTAATAGATTTTATTAAAAGTATGAATGAAATGTTCTTACCCTCAATTCTTCCTGTGAAATCTTATCGTTACCATCGTGGCTCTAGAGTTTTTCAATGGAAGTCGTCCATCAATAGCAGTCAATTGTAATTGGTGGCTAAAACCGGTTGTTTCGGTCTAATTTAATTATTTTGTCGTTTTTGAAAGTATTACATTTACAGTTATTAGCATTTACAGTTTTTCTATATATATTATAAAAAGAAGATAATTTAATGAAACTCCAATGAAAACAGCATATACCTACCTATAAGTAGACTTAGTTACCATGTTACAAGTTATTAAACATATGTACTAAATTTAGTAGACTTAGTACCTATTTTATACACATATTTTTCCTTTTTATTTTCTTATTGGCGTATTGCCTTTTTACATTAAGAATTAAAATTTATGATTAGACTCCATTGACATAAATACTATATCATATGTCAATGTTAGACTCTTTAATTTGAGCTTTGATAAAAAGAGAGATTTGTCAGAACACCCGATTGAAACAAAATCCTTTTTGCTGTAGGTACAGAAAATAATCTTCTTTCGATTTTAGGTATAGTTCCAAGATGATTGATTTTTAAATGAAAAAAAAAGTGAAAGGTTAGCTGTTTCACTTTATGTACCAATTAACTGAAAACTTAAGACGAAATCGTAAGATTATTTTCTGTACAAAGTTTCATTGACAAGTTATTAAAGAAGAAATATCACTTTTTTAACTCATAAAGCTTTGAAATTATAACAGTTCCATTATTAATTGTGAAATTGAAATCTCATTATTTAAAGATACTGAGAACTTTATAATATTAAATTTAATAATTGAAATAGTTTATTAATAGCTCATATTGAAATAATAAGCGTTGGAAATAATGCTTATTTGTTTTTAAATAAATATCAATCAATAACACTATGACAAAGACTGTAGCCTAGTTGCTAGTGGAGTCCCGGGTTCGATTTCCGGCCGGGGTAGATATTTATGTGTCAAATAAATCTTTCGTACCACCCACAACACAGGGAATCCTATTGCGAGGGTGTGAGAGAGTTATCGTTTATTATTATTATTAAACGTTTATTTATTTCAACTCTTAATTGAATAGCACACCATAACATAGACAAAATTATCAATACACGTTTTTAAATCAAAGGCACAATACAATGAGCGGATTTTTCGCTTACTTACTTTAGTGTCATGACTACCTTATAATCATGAATATACGAACATCGTTTAATTTCATGTAATTACTCCGAATTATGTATTGGTTCTCCGCCCTAATAGGATTACCTCGCGACCTAAATCAAGTAATTGAGTTATGATTTCGACAGTGCCGTCCGCGGATCGTTTGGGGAAGACGGATTTGTTTAAAAAATAATAACTGGGAAATTTTAAGCGCTTGTGGTTCGACTCTTTTGTAAATAGTGGACCATCGATCAATAGACGAGCTGTTTAAAGTGGTCATTGTAGGTATTGGGCATCACTAATACCAAGGGCATAATTAAGATTAAGGTTAATTAGAGAGGGGGGACCCCGCTTTATTTATTTCCGATGCTGCGGTGAGAACTCGTTAAAACGTAAAATATGTTAAAACCACAATAACTGCTTTCACAATTATATATCCACACTAGTTGTCCCAGCGTACTTCGTACCGCTTTATAATTAAAAAATGTTTTGGTGATATATCGACAGCAACGCCACCTATCGGGTCCAATTGTGAATCTAAACCATCCTCGAATCCACTTGAACACACAAAAAAAAATCATTCAAATCGGTCCAGCCGTTTTTGAGTTTTAGCGTGACTAACGCACAGCAATTCATTTTTATATATAAGATATTATCTTGTCAAGTTGGCTCATTGTGGACTTAGCCATGACAATCCTTCGCCTGATCTCGATTTCCGATCTTCCTTTGTTGGAGATAGTGGAGCCAAGGTTATTTTAATTTAATCGGTTGATAAATAAAAAAATTGACAGTTTATGGAAGTAACAATACCCCAATGTGCGTATTAAGGGAAATGTTTCCCGAAGCGAAGCGAGGACGGGTTTACCTACTAGTATTTAATATAAAGAGTCATATCCTAGTGATTTAAATTTTAAATGCAAAAAATGACGTTCATAAGTGTATTCAAAATACCTACGTGAAATAAATGATTTGAGTTTGAGTTTTGAGTTTTGAGTTTGAACTCCTGAAAGGGAAGCTTGAGTTCGAATGTTGCACGTACTTTTAACTTTCAAAAGTTTGTGTGTATTTTAAATAAGGTGATAGTCTGCATCGGTGAAGGAAAACCTCTTGAGGATACCTGCAGCTAAGAGTACTCCATTATCAAAGGTGTGTCAATCATTCATCAAAGGTGTGTGAATTCTACCATCCTCAGTAAGTACTGAGAATGGTAGAATTCCATTCTCAGTAAGTACTGAGAATGGTAGAATTCACTGGTAAAGTTACCAGCGATGGACCCCATTCTACCATTCTCAGTAAGTACTGAGAAGAGAGAATTCTACCATTCTCAGTAAGTACTGAGAATGGTAGAATTCACTGGTAAAGTTACCAGCGATGGACCCCTTACATTGTAAGAGGAGACCCAAGCCTAACAGTGGGAGAGTTATGGGTTGCAATGATGATGTGTTTACGTGATGTAACGAGTAAACATTAGTTTTATTTATTGCAGATTATTTAAGAGCTCGAAACGATGACCTTATGGAAGATGGACTGGACAATGGGGATCGGATGATCTGTAAGTATTAAACGTGTCAAGTTGAATGTGTAAAATAAAAACTTGTGTGCAATTCACACGTGGTAGAAGTGAAACTTCAAAAAAACGAATACTGTCAGTCCAAATATTGATGTTTTATTTTGTTTACATAAGCCGCCATTTTTCCGAAGAAGGTATTGTTCTAGGACCTTGGAGCACGCAAGCGGATAATTCTTCTTATCTCATGTTCTCCCGCGTTAAAATGTGTCGGTTTCTTTTTACTGTCCCTTTTTCGCGTCATTTCCGTTTCATCGACTTTCAAATCGCAACGATGCTAAAGAAGAAATGCTCTTTTTCGACTACAGATGCAGATAACAACGGGGCCTTTAGTCCATTTAAATGTTGATTTTTTTCGGCTTAGCGTGCATTCGTCACTCAACCTTCGGGTAGTCTAGCCGGTATTATAATATTTAAGTATTAGTTGCATTATATTTCATTTTTTTTCAGATTTCTACCGCACGCCGTTAAGGTTGTACCCTGGTTTGATGCCAGCTTTCGAGAAAGAATACAAAAAGAGAAACGAAAATGTATTTAAAAGTTGGTATAATTAATATAAATTGATAGTATCTGATTGGCTTGAACCCATTAATGGCACTCTAATCAGCACGGGTGACTCCTCATACCCGAGCAGCCCTAGATCATTCTCCACCACGCTGCTCCAGGTCAGATTGGTGGAGGGGTTAGTGGCCAACCCATGGTTTCGGAAGTTTTTTATGCCGCCATTACCTAAATATACACTACATTACATATATTAGCCGCCGGCTTTGTGTGAAGTTTTTTTGTCTCAGTAGTTCTTACTTACCTGTAGTTTTTGCTCGAGAGCATCCAACATGAAGTTTTGAATAATACCTTATAGATAATAATAAATAGTTAAGTTTAAATTTACTACAACTTTTTTTCATACTTCAGATCATATGATGACCAAGGAGGCTATATACGTACAGATTCCTACTAAGCGCTCCTCCAAAACAGCGCTCTCCTATATGATGCAAAATAAGTTGGATCCATTTTATTCGTAAGTATTTTCGTACATTTACTGTGATCCGTTTGTATCGTGAAACATTTCTGTAAATAAACTACATAATACGCTCTAGTAAAAACCTAAAAAGTAAATACAATTCTAAATTATAATTAATTAATTGAATTGTTTTACATAGGTTGTAGAGCTTAGAGTTCGCCCGGGGTAGTTACCTACTACCGCCCGCCGCGATACTTAGTACCATTTCGACCGTGTAATAATTGTTTTAACAGCAATTGTGTTCCGGATAGAAAGGTGTGTGGAGTGGTGTGGTGTGTGGAGCCGGCTACACTTTTTAGAGGCAATCATCTCAGTCCTCAAGGGTAGCAACACATCTGTGACCGAATTATAACGAGACTCTTACAAACATTTACTAACTGAACTATTAGTAACAACAACTAACAGGACTAGCATTCACTAACAGTCCCTGTCCCAGTCCTCATAATTACAAATTAACCAACTAATGTTCTAACACCGTCATCTAACCGGAATAACTATCCCAGTCCCCATATGAGTCTTGCTCTAGGCCGGTCACAGTTGTCATTGGCGGCAGCGGAAGGTGGTGCTGCATGCTCGTTTGCTACCTTAAATCATTAAAAAAAATAACTTTATAACTGTAAGTAAAAACCGTAATAATTTCTGCAAAACAAAAAATAGACTTCAAAATCGACAAGTAATAAAAAAAATTGACAGGTTCCCTCTATTTCCCTGAGATTCTATCATCAGATCTCGACTTGGTGCCAGTGGGACCACCTCTGAAGTAGATTACATACGTTCTTTATAGTAAGAAACAAATCGAAATCGGTCCACATTTGACGGAGAAATCGGTGAACATACATGAAATAAAAAAATATACGTTAAAAAGGCACGTAAAACCGTCAATCATTTTATTTAACTTAAGATAAAACAGACTAATTAATGATAGGTGTCTTGTATGGCGAGACAATGGCAATTACACAAATAACACACTTTAGATAACTTTGAAATACCAGTAGGTACGCGTAGTTACATTACATTTCACACGCACACTAAGTTAATTTGTGTTTTAAGACATAAAGCTTTGTTTAATAAGTACGATTATTGTCTATCTGTTCTTGGCATAAGGCTTCATTACAATTATTTCAATTTCAGTAAACTTCCACTAAGTTACTTCAGAGGCAAACTTGACATGGTTTTCTGAAACAAACTAGAACTATGTTTAATAGTAGATAAATGTGCATTGGAATTTACATTTTTAATTGATTGAATTTTAGTTTTATTTAGTTCAGCTTTTATTAAAAATTCCTGCCGAGCGAAAGGTCTCAGATTCACTTCCCGGATGGGACAACACTTTATGTAAAATGTTATGTTTCATACGTTGGTGTTCGTGGTGTCTCATTTCTGTCTTCCCACAACAAAAGGAATGACAGAGATAAAGTTAATAATATATAGATAATAATATAGATGTGTGTATAAAAATAGGTAGGTATATAAAGTATATTATGTACTTATATCTTTTTTCAGAGACGTCGAACACTATTGCCTGTATGGAAAATAGCGGAATGGAATTTTACAGTAGTCGTAGCACTGGTAAGATTTTTTTACTGAAGAAAGACTAAGGATTTTTAAATATTTGAAAGAACTGGTGAAAAAGCAGAGGGGCCAGATGGGCTAGTGGTCACCGTCGTATATGGACATAGGCAACCCGAGATGGTAAAACAGAGTGTCAGAGTTCAGAAAACCCCAGTAAGAAGCTCATTCTACATTTTGAAATAAAGTCAGTTACTATGTTGCAACAAAATCAGTTCCTATGTTGCAATAGACCCTTTAGTGGTTTTTAGTTTTTGTCCAAAATAATATGACGCCTCAGTGCATTACGCTAAGTTCAGACTGGCAGACTTTACAGACGTATAAGAACACTACAATGGACAAACATAAGAAGGTTGAAATCTTGTCAATATTTTTTTCTTTGAAACTGAGTCTGAAACATTTAAACATTGAAAAAAATATTCCATCATGCATACCGTTTTGATTTAGTCAGGACAGGTTAGGTAATGGAAATCTCTATTATTCTAATTCTAGTATGAATAAAAATTCGTAGAATTCTATTTTATGTTAATGTACAAAGATAAATGGTATATTAAGTACCTATAATTGTCATGTTATATTTTGTCTTTTCAGGTTTGCTCGACACATGGATTAAAAAATAATAATTACCCTTAAATTGTTTTGTTTATTCCGTAAATCTGTAATTAGAGGTATATTCATTGTTGAAATTATTTAACGATTGCCTTTTAGGTTGACGATGAAAATATTTACATAAATATGATAAAATGACATCTAAATGAAATAAATAAATGAATTAAGGTGTTGTTTTATTTTTGCCCAATCATCATCGCAACTCATAACTGTCCCACTGCTGGGCACGGGTCTCCTCTCACAATGTGAGGGGTACAGGCCATAGTCCACCACGCTGTCCAAGTGCGGATTGGCGGACTTCACACACCTTTAAGAACATTATGGAGAACTCTCAGGTGTGCAGATTTCCTCACGATGTTTCCTTCGCCGCATTAGTGATAATTAAATTTTAATACGCACATGTCATAATTTTTGAAAATTAGAGGTGCGTGCTGGGGTTTGAACCCGGGCCCCCTGATTCGGGAGTCCAACATTTAACCACTCGGCTATCACTGCTGTGTTTTTGATAATTTGATCATTAATTAGATTTAAAAATACTTAACATGAAAATTAATGATATAAATGAAAGTCTTAATTGTTAAAATTGTGGCCGTTTGCTACAATTAATATTAATTGCTACAATTAAATAAAGAAAAAATATCGATAGGTATAAAAACAAATCAAGCGTTGCTCAGACTTATTAGAATTAATAATAATAGGTATGTTTGTTTTATGAAACATTTCGCTCACTCGCTTATTCCTTCAGTTCAGAGTAAACATTACCTACTGAGCACTCTGAACAGTAAATGGATCCCACGGTAAAAAACAGCATCAAAGAAACAAAACAAATAAGTTATTTATTTGATTTGACGTTATTAGGTATTTTACGTGTATCTTTGCTTAAAATCGAGTTATCAAGGTAATGTGAACAAAGGAATTAGGTATCTACTGTTTTTGTGGAATAAATGACTATTATCGATAATAGGTCGATAATAATACTAGATAATAGTAACGTAATTTACGTATGCTTCTGGATGTAATAGGTACCTACTGATCCTTCAATCAAAGACTTCCTCTGCTCATAGGGTACCCTGAAGGAAAGATGAGGCTATTTATGTTGGTTGGAAGTCACTTATGTGGTTTCGGTGTAATATTTAGTTTTATTTGAACTGTATTTGTTCATTGTTTAGGGTTATTTTCTGTTGTTAACAATTACGATTAATTTTGTATCTCATTTACATCAAATTGATGTCTTGAAAATGAATTAAAAACTTTTAACGCCTGCAAAAGTCAACGAACAATATTCAGCAGTATATTCGGTAACACTCGAGCAATTAATTTCCTTTATTAAACCGAATTTTTGAGAAAATTAATAAAGAACGTGAGCCGTTTCCAAATTTCTTGGGCGACGGCTGCGGCATGACGATTTCCTCTTTACGGCGCCGGCTGTTGTAAAATTTATTATGATAATATCTTTTGAATTATTGCGGTGGAATAATTATAAAACTTAAAGACTTTTAGAGGTAGTCAGTGGATAGAATCTGTAAAATTATATTGTTACTTTGATGACAATTACTGTACTAAACATTTGCAATTTAGAAATGTTGTTTTTACGGCGAATCGCTGTTTCATTCGTAGCTAAATCTTAATTACAAACCGCTTTTAGTCGTTTTCTACGCTTCAGTTATGGGTACCTATTTTAATGCTATGTATGCTTCGATCGGTGAACACAGCTTCTTATATGAAAAGAATAAGAATTAAGTATAACCAACTAGCTATGTACATACCTACTTCTACCACGACTTGTTTTACGAATTCACAGTTACTACTAAGAGTGTATTTTTATGTAAAAAGACAACACACGTACAGATAATCCATTTGATGGTAAAATGGTTGTCTATAGACAGCAGTTACAACCGTAACATCACCGATGTGTCGCTGGTCAAGAAGAAGCAGGGATCCGGCATTATTTCTGGCCCTTCGACATTGCATCCGAACTTCATAATGTATAACGAAAATCAGTATAATTAAACTACGTACTTTCTCGATTGTTTTACTATTATTAATATTTATTTTAACTCGATCAAAAATGCTTGCATTCGTGTAAAGTTCCTAAAGAAGACTTAAAAACTCGAAAAAAATAGGTAACATGTACCTACATTATTAAATAAACATTATTTTGTAAACATTGGAATAGACTTTGTTATACTGAGAGCTTGCGATCAGTAAATACAATTAAATTTAGAAGTGACAGTTTACTTTGGATTTATTACAGGATAGAGGTTTAGAAAGAAAAAGCCTGCGAAACCTAAATTCACAATAAAATTAGCCGTAAAATAAAATATACTTACATTAACGAGACAGTAATAGCATGAACACGGGAAAATACTTACGGGAATTTACTTACTGAAATACACTAGGAAAGGTGGATCCCTCACGTCTCTTTGTTTTGGGGAACAGAAATGTAAATAATTAGCACTAATAGAAATAGAAAACAAATTCTATTTTCAACGTCTTCATTGTTTACATCATGTGTATGTAGGCATTCCGGAAGGATAAGCGACTAATTTCTAAATCTTTAATAGTTGTGTATATTTTTTATGTAATGTGTGTTGAATGATTATTGTTTTGACGTGACAACGTCTTATAATTCGATAGAGCCGGTGGCACGCATGAAAAAACATGACTCATGCGTCGTTACCGTCGTTACCGTAACGGCGTAGCAATCGGCCTTTGCGTTCGGCAGCGTTCGGCAGCGTCCGACATCCGTCTCTCTCCTACTTGAGTGAGCGATGCGTCTGCGTGGACAGCTGCTATACTATAGTACATTTATATGTTTTGATCGAGTATCAAGTGCAGTGAAAAGTGAATGTGGTGTCAATTGTTTATAGCAACGATGATTACAGCGATAAAGGTAATGATTCTTTCGATATTAATTATATATTCAGTGATATATTGTCGAATAGGTATTCGTGCTTTCATCATTAAAATGAATAGCATCGGTCCGCTAGTGCAGCGATTGTAGGTTATGCTATAATTGACATTGACAAATCTATTAAACAAATGAAATTAAAATTTTCTTTTGAAAAATGCTACCATTCCATCAGTATTTTCTTAAGACGTTGTCACGTTCAACTATCGTCAGTAAACCGACTTTACAGACAACCAATTTTTTTTTGATGTTGTTGTATGTTGTATGTATGTATTTTATAATTATGCTATATTTTGTTTAACCAATAGATAATGTAATTTCTGCGGTCAAATGTTGTGCTCGAAGCTTTGAAGGTTGATCTAAATCAATTCAAGGTTCAAGCTTCACTCATCTCACCCTCACATCCGGACTCACCGCGGACAGAGGGCATCTCAAGGGTACATTAACTGTAACTTAACTAACTTAACTTATTAATTTTATTTATTGGTTTAAGATCTAAATCTAAGTCTTGAATTACGCCCATAACGAGAAGTAACATGTCTTACTCAAGTCGGTGGTCAATGTCTGAAGAGCGGTGGGTCCCGGGTTCGATTCCCGGCTAGGGCAGACAATTGTCAGATGAATGTCTGATTCCGGGTCGTGAGCGTATTGCTGTTGATTGCGTATGTTTGCCACCTACATCAAATAGTCGTATTAGAAGATTTATTATTATTTTAATTTGAAATCTGAAAAGGCGAGAGATAGGTATGCATTTTTAGACAACGACTTAACAAAAGCCATTAGCGACCTACAGCGGGGCACATTGACCTCACAGTTAAAGCAGTTTGGTGGATGGGTTAGTGTTAGTAGTCAAAGCAAGTGTCGGAAGTTCTCACCCGCGCTGAGATCTCAAGGCTTAACGACTGCTATCTAACTATAACTAGAGCGACAAACTGCATAACGAGCCCTCTAAAGCACGGAAGCGTTCATGAAAATTGCCATAAGCAACCCAACTTTCTCGAGCCCGGCTTCACCTAACTTTGTCGATATGGCACAAGATTGTTGGGTTAGCTATGTATTTTTGGAACTATTTGATATGATGATATCGATTAGTATTTGTTATAAAATATATGAAATAGGTTGAATCAAATACAAGCACTAGACTAGGGTATTTATTTCCAAGAATAATTCTTATTTTGTTTTATGATGCGTTTGTGCACAAGCCATTAATCATTTGTGCGGTAGTTCAAATTCAAACTAAATTTAATTAAGAATTTAATTATGTTAAATTTAATTATGAATTTTTTCAAATTTAATATTTGTAGTTTAAATTATTTGTAAACTTAAACTAAAGTATAATTATCACACACACTAAAGTAAAAATATTCTGTTGTTAACTACCTAATCTACGATTCGATACGATAATGTGCTTTTATATCGTCTCAATTAAAAGTCCGTTTCAAACGCAAATACTTTTGGAACGAAGTTCCTTACGGCAGGCTTGGAGGGGATAGGGATTTTGCTGCGCGACCGAACTGAAATATATGTGATAGTAAAACCGTAAGCGTGGAATGAGACGCGTGGAAAAAAGTGCGTGGAATAAAACCGTTAAATGAGACGTGCGCAGGCGCGACAGTAGCCGAAGGAACTTCGTTCCTACCTGGTGTCCCACGACACAATTTAATTAAATTGGCACTAAGGATATTATTCACTTCAACATCAACTAAGGCCCAAAACTGTTTTAACTCGGTTGTCAAGTAAATCAATAAACCTCTCATAAGCCTTTAACAAACAAAACAGTGCGCCATATATTAGGTTGTCTGAACCGAGGGCATGCCCGGCATGTTTATTGGAAAAGTTCTTAAAAGTTCATAACAAACATTCGAGAAAGTAAAGGCTTACATAGGAAGGTAGCTATCTAAAATTAGTTTTGTGGCAAACAGTAATTAAGGGAAGTTTTAACAAAATCGTATGTGGACTTTTCGTATGATTGGTATGGGCATGGATCCTCGAGTTTTTCCAACTGTCTACAATCTTACCAACTTAAAATACTGTTAGATAGGAGAGCTGTTAATTTCTTTAAATGATTGTGAGTGTAAATAAAATAAACGCCTAATACTCAAACGTATGCGTTCATTCATGTATTTATTGTGACTATCATTTTCTATTTAAAGTGAACGAAGTCGGGTTTTAAGTTCAGTAAGACCTATATCTGGTTTCGAGTAGTCATGAAGTAATAATAATCGTGATTAATATTGAACACCTTACGAGTACCTCAACTTCTCCATTGCCATGAATGCCATTAGGCATTAGGTAAGTCCGCCCGTTGTAATTCCTAGCTTAAGGTTTTCAATTAAGAGTGAAAAAAGTACTTTATAAAACAAATATAATACTTATTATAACTTTATAAATTAAACAAAACACGCGGCTTTCGAAATAATGACGCTACATTTTTATTACCAAGTTATAAGTACAGAATTAAGTAGCAATAGTAAATTTTCTTTTTATGTCAATTGAATGTGAACCAGAGAGAAGCTCCAACGAGCACCATCCAAATTGAGTGGCTCACGTCCGGTATATCAATTTGGGGCGACGTGAGGGTGATAACAACGACTTGTGCCCCAAATTAGGCCCACATTCTTACGTGCGTCGTCAAAAATCACTATTAACCGTATTATCTTCATCAAGGTATTATTGGCTTCCAATATTCCCAATATAAAGTCAATGTGCGATATTATGTGATGAGAAAATTCTGATCACGCTATGAGTATAATGTAGGCTTTATTTGATGTTATAGTTCTATAGTCCGGTCAACAAAACGAAATAAATAATGTGAAAAGCTTCAGAGCTTTAGAATCGCATTATTGAGCCGAATGTTATTAACACGTGTGCACAGGTACCACAAAATCATATTTATTTACAATTGATAACTATTTCCACGTCAAATTTCACTGATTATAAGGCAAAGAGAAGGACCGGAATCTAATCAAACGTAAGTTACCTGCATAATTAAGTCAGCTTTAATTTTGTTTCGTTGGCCGCACTAACTTAACATAAACAAGTATAAATCGGTATCATGCAACGGTTGGATTTGTATTGTCACAGCCGGTAAGAAACCAGACGTAAATATCAGCAACGGCACCGATGGTACCGACGCGTTGCCTTCTGAGAAATAAAAACAAGCCTGAAATAGGCCAGATTAAGACATAACATAACTATTCAGAGATAAAAGGCGTAATAAACATGTATATCTAAGGTATTCAGTATTCGATTAAAGTAATCCGATCTGGGTTCTAGGTACAAATTTGTATGTAGATTATACATCATATATTAATTAGCTTACACTATAATATCACTACGTGTTGGGAGATGATTACTGCTTTAACCCGCAATAGCTATAGGTAATTATGTTGTTGTATTTTAACCCTTTCAATGCGGTTGCCCATTTATGGCCTATTGCGAAGTACACAATATAAGCCACCCTATAAAGGTGAAATAGTTATATTTTATTTATTTAAGTTAATTTATAAATAGTTATACCGCGCCCAGCAGTAGGACAGTTATGGGTTGTGATGATGATGATGAATTGATTAATAGAAAAATAGATAAAGCATGTAATATTTAATATGGTATGTAATATAAGCAGTGATAGCCGTGTGGTTCAACGTTGGACTGCCGAACCAGAGGGTCCGGGTTCAAACCCCGCACGCACCACTAATTTTCAAAAATTATGTGCGTATTAATATTTAATTATCACGTGAAGGAAAACATTGTGAGGAAACCTGCACACCTGAGAGTTCTCCATAATGTTCTTAAAGGTGTGTGAAGTCCACCAATCGGCACTTGGCCAGCGTGGTGGACTATGGCCTATACTCCTCACACTGTGAGAGGAGACCCGTGCCCAGCAGTGGGACAGTTATGGGTTGTGACGATGATGATGATGATGCAATATATGAAACGTAATATAAAGCACAAGTACCTAGAAGCGAAGTTTGATTAGCCGTAAAACGACAGAACAGAAATTACATCATTTTAGGACATCAAAAGTCGACTCAGTTGAAAACGGTTCAGTATCAATGTTATTTACGATGACGCAGTAAATATGGTCAGAAAATAGGAGTAATAGTAGATTTGACAGGGTTAAAATAATCCGAGCTCACTTCGCTTCGGGAAACATAATCCGAACGTAACTAGTGTTGCATCAAGACTGGGAAATTAAAAACCATACTAATGTATAGTATAATAATATGTATTAAATAATATAGTACATACATAATAAAGTAAAAATATAGTAAAATATAAAATAATACACTGTGGGGGACTCAAAGCCCAGCAGTGGGACAGTTATGGGTTGGTTAAGTTATGGGTTGCGACGATGAAAATGAATACTTATTACACGTTTTTAACGGATTGCGAATGGAATTGAAACGTAATGAATGTTCATTTCTCATTACATTAATTTAATGTAATGATATACTACTCAGCAAATATACTTATTCAGAATATTTTAATGGTGTTCATATCTTTAGTCTCGTCAAATATTAATTATGTAACCAAATATTTAAATAAAATAAATACGAAATCCATTATATAGCCCTGAATGCTTTTTAGAAGGTTACAGCTATACTACTCGTATAGATAATTTAATTATGTTATGATATACAACTGTTGACACAGTTTATACTTTTATAGTGTATCTTTTTCTTTACGTCATAGACGAAAAATGAACAGAAGAGCTTCCTGATGGTAAGTGATCACCGCCTCCCATGGACATTAAAAATGGACATGGATCATCGAAGGAAGCTGAGAAAGAGAAAAAACGTATCTAGTTAGACTTTTTCAACTATCTAATAATGAGAACTGTTACAATACAATTTAAATGGTTTGTTGTAAGTAGTTCAATTATTAACAGTATGTGGCCAGCTTATTGCTACCTCAAACGGTTGATTCTCGTCTACGGATTTCGTCATTTCCGATTCGATCAGGTAGAGAAATACCGAGTATAGCGCTCTACTTAGCCCGATAGGTCACTTTGAACTTGTGCATTAGACCAATAGTGAGAGAACACGTCTCGGAGCCGTATGTCCTATTTCCTTGTAAACATGTAAGTAGTTGTTTTCAATAATAGATCACTGTTTAGCGATAAAAGATCCGAGTTGGATTCAACGAGTGACTTCTTCCGCGAAGATGGACCATTTGGATCACTTCTCCCCAGGTAAATATACATACTTACTATATATATTAATATCACTATGCAATCCTACATTCGACTTGATCCTTCATTTTTTTTTAAATAAGCACGTTATTAAAAAAAACATTTCTTTAAAATACTACTTACATGATTTTCTTTAGATCAAAAACCTTTTAACGTTAATATAAACGTTATACATGCTTATTAAATAGTCAAAGTCGTAATAGATATACGTACTAAGATTGTATGTATTACTTTTTAAACTTTGGTGGCAATATTTGATTTTTCAGCGGAGAAAATATTAAATGAAATTCCGCTAGCGTGAAGCGTAGCTCGTCCGCTAAATCCATTCCCCCGCGGATTCGGTAGCGCGTAGGTTCGAGCGCTGTGAGACTTTATGTTCACGAAAATTTCATTTAAAAATAACTTTTAGAATCCGTGTCTACATGACACTCCGCACAAACACGTCTCGTGTTGCTGCGAAGCGGGGATCGAACGCCATCGCTCGTCTCGACAGCCGCTCAGATAAATGGACGCTTGACTCAACGGGAGTTTTGCTTTCAATCATACTGCTCGTATATCACTGAAAACTGAACGGTGATTTCCTGTAATGCGTAACATAAATAAGTCATTAATTTGGACTATATTGATTACTTTTTAAAATTATAAATACGTCAAGTTGTATGCTAAATGCATCCTCCATCAATTGTTAACTATGGGGCCAGAAATGTACGTGCCTAATAAAATTATAGAAAATAAAAACATATCCAATCTTTTAAATTAAGTTTTATTATTACCGCGAAACTACTAATTCACAAATATTCATAACTTTAAAAAGACAATTTTGTGTGGGATTCGCCAGATTTTCAGGCTTTTAATGAAATTTCCAATCACTCAGTTGTTACAGTTTACCATTAGCGTTTCTTTCGTACCAATGCATATAAAGGAAAAGAAATAAAACAAAAAAAGTACACGAAAAGATAAAAAAATTATGAAATGTTAAAAGAAGTCGTATATTCATGTCAAGTGGGACCACTATACAGCGCCATAGAGTTAAAAGTCGAATGACGACAAAATGGAGCTTTTAACTTTGTACATTCAGAACCGCAAAAAGCACTCAAACTACAGTACCTACTATCGACTTGGCCCCAACTTTTTTTATTCAGCAGAGAAAATATAACCAATCTATTTACCATTACCATTTACTCTTACCATTAATGTGTCTAGCAAAAGAGCAATCAAAAACATTTGCGAATGTAAACATTAAATCAATCTAGTCTGGTATTTTGTGCAATTAGCAATGATATAATTCTAACACCCTATCCCATAAGTAGGTATAATGTGTAATCAAACTTGCAATTTAATATTTACGTTATGTCGATAAAAAATAATTATAATTAATGCAGGGAAATTATCGTTTGTAAACTTAATAAATACGTTTTTTAGTTTTAAGTTGTATTTTGTTTGTTGTATTTTAAGTTGTGTTTGTATGGCTGGACTAGTGTATCACTTTAAAGTAAATAAAAAATTTACTCTATAAACACTTTAGGTACATGTGCTGAGGACTGAGGTGAGACATTTGGCTTCGTTAATTTTTAGTTTATAAGACCGAAAACGTCGTCGGTAGGTATTTGAAGATGAGCATTTGCATCAGTAACCAATTATCTTCTTGGAAATGTGAATTCGAAATGAACGATATTAAGATAACCCTAAACATAATCCATATTTAAATAGATATTTAAAATACCTACTTAATGATACCTCGCTTAACATAGTTTGTCAACTTTCATATTAACATTATTGTTATTTCATAACGCCAACAATACTTCATTACGAACGTAACATGTCTGATTTCTATATTTTTCCATCTCGTCGAACACTGTGAAATATCGTAATAATACAATAATATGATGTCGGTATGGTATATCAGACCGGATGGCTGTAAATTTCCCGAGAGATTCTGCGAAGACGCTGCACTCTAAATTTGTTGCCCGCCTATCTTCATCGCGCACTCACCCGCTCATTTCATTTCATTCCTCATCATATATTTGCTATCTTCACTCTTGGGTATACTAGACGCAACTTCTTAATAACAGATTTATAAGGGAATTCTGGATATAATTATCATGAGATCGATAAAAGAAAATTTACATTGAGGTAGTTTTAATGATACGGTTAAATGTAATTTAAAGAAGTCTACAGATTCATTAGTGATTGTGGAAGTGGTACAGTAAAAGAGCACAGTACACATCTACTAGTTCAATTACAGTTCATATCTTAAACTAGGTGTAAAAACAACGAATAAGTTGTACCTAATTGTAGGTACATCTATGACAAGTAGATACAAAAATGAAAGTATTGTCAAGAAAATGTTATGTGCGCTGATAAGAAATCAGCGACCATTGTAGAGTTCCCAGGCTATGAATAAATATTGTGTGAGCATTAAGTCAAGTGCGTTCTTAAAAATATTGCAATTTGGCCGGGATCACTTAGATATAGATAACTTTGGATAGGTCACCGCTAATTGCAATAATTTTTTAGCGTTTCTGTGCTTCGGAGGGCAAGTAAAGCCGTCAGTCGGATGTTATCGTTAGATACCAGTCGTTAAGCCATTTCGGAGTCGGAGGCCTTCGGGTGTCATAATAACTTCTGTTCCTGGTTTTGGCTTCTAACCGCTCCACCATTCCGCACTGGAGCAGCATGGTGGAGTATGCTCCAGGCCTCCAGGCCTCCAGGCCTTTATTATGAGGAAAGTCCCGTGCTTAATAGTGAGCACATAATGGGTTGTATGGGAGCCAATAATGGGTAAGTATTTGTATAATGTCAATTGTATTTAATAAATTAATAGTAGTTTATAACAATCCCTCACCCTTAAGTAAATAATTACATTTAAAGACAAAAATTGTAAATTAAAACATAAAATTTTTGAGAGTTTGAGGTATTTAATTGCCATCCTAGAAAGATTAATTAGAACAGGTGTTACTTTCTCGAATATTAATTTCGCTCCAGAAACTTCAGGTAAATTAGTAAAAGTTTTTAATATTTTTCTAAAATAATTGCTCGAAATCTTTAACGAACCCTATGTATGTCGTTTTATCATCATCATCATCATCATCGGAACCCATAAATGGCCCACTGTTGAACACGGGTGTCCTCGCGCAATGTGAGCGGTACAGACCGTAGTCTACCACGCTGACAAGTGCGGATTGGCTTCACACACCTTTGTGAACATTGTGGAAAACTCTCAGTGCAAGTTTGCCCGCCCGCCCTGCCTCGGTTCGCGAGTCTGAGGTTCAAAGCATTCGGCTATCACTGTCATCAGTAAAGGCAATTCCAACTGTATCTTATAAAGACACTATCTTATATGAGACGATAATATCTTATAGGTAATGTTCTTTGTGAAACCCTAAATAATGATCTTCAAATTGAGTGGAGCACGTGCGTTGTATCAATTTGGAGATACGAGTACGTGAGGGAGATGTCAACGATGTGCACTGTCACACTAAAGATATTTCTGACGCCTTGACGGCCAATGAACTTATGTCCCACACGATCCGTTTTCTTGAAGTAAAAAAAATTGCAACGTTGTCTTGAAACGGAAGTGGCGTTGGGATGAACGTTGCTTTCAAAGTATGACAACACATGGTGGTATACCACGACATGAGTATACCACCCTAATACCTAACAAAGAGTAGAGTTAAAGTCCAAGTAGATTTTAAACAAAATAGATTTTATTATAATAAAGATACACTGGTGAGTGTGAACATGATGAACACAACTTCAATGGTTAAACAATTTCCAAAGATATTGGACACGCCAACTTTGGCAGTTGGCTGTAGCCAATAGTTGGACTGTTCGAACTGTTCTGCGTGGTTTTGCTACAAGACAAAGGAGTTGTAGCCACAATTTGAAGTTTCGGAAATTTGAACAGTAATTTGAACACTTTGTCAACAATCAATAAGTCACAGAACTACACCGGGTGGTAAGTAGGGATTATTCCACATTGCCCCACCAAGAGTGGAACGCTTTAAAATTCGCAGTGGAATCTGCCCCACTAAATCGATTTAGTGCGAATATTTTTGCGATTTTTTTTTGCGAATTTTTTTGAATTGTTTTTTGAGTTTCTAATCGCGATGTTGGGGTCAAATCTCATTTTTTTTATATTTGCTGTCTGTATATACAAGTATTCCGCGGTAACAACTGGGTAGATTTACACGATGCTTGACGTATTTGTAATAGGTATATAATAGTGAAAAAACGGACTTCAAAATAATGCAACTTAAGACTTATATGGTTTTCACATCGATACCATTATCAGAACTGGACCAAATTGAAAGGGAACACGGGAAGCGTCAGCTTTCAAATAAAAAAAATCATCAAACTCGATTCAACCAGTCGCAAGTTCTGAGGGAACAAACAAACATACCTACATTCAAACAGAGAAAATAAAATTATTCTTATTTAAAGAACAATAATATTTTGTTCTTTAAATTGATAAAACGAGGTAAAGCTGTAAATATATTAAACGCCTTATACCTACCTATTTTTGTCTCAAACACACTGTAATTTTTTTTAATTTAAAATATTTATTTTTGCACCTTATATTGACTTAATATCGAAAAAGCACCCTAATTTTCAATCTAAAAGTCTTCAATTCAATCAAAATTTCTTTTTTTTAAGTCGGTGGGCTTTTTGTTCGTTGAAATCAACTTTCCGATGGTGTTAAATAAATTATGTCGGCATCAGGTAGGCAGGGTGTTTGTATGGGTTTTCAATCGATTCTACTCTGTGTAGCATGTATTTTAATGCAAGTAGGTATGCTTCATCAAACATCCATTGTGGGATTGATTCATGTCAGGACTTCAGATTAGGATTTCAAATAAAAGAAAAGAGTCCGGACCAACACATAAACAACTCATTTAATCACTGATCACTGTCTGGCTCCGTTTTAACGCTCTTTTACTTGTTTATTTGGTTATTTACGCGGATCTCCGATTCCGACTTGTTTAATTTACTCAGCGATACGCAATATTGATTTATCGAGCAAACCATTCGCTATATTCGCGAGTTATGTGATAGCACGTTTTATTAGAACTTTATTCACTTTCAGATATTACTCGCCATAAGGTAGCATTCGGTTCTTAGCGACCGCGACGCGCGACTGCGTCCATCTCCATTCAAGTACACGACCATTGTCGCCTGTCGCGGGGCGACCCCTAGCTTTCGTTGTTGTCGTGTTCGTTGTCGTTCTATTGCAGTACGATATGTCGGACAGTTTATCCGCAGCAAAGTAAAAGTTATCCATCAGCTATTGGTGGATGAAGATTATGATGTTATTATCTATGCCTCCGGAAAAAAGGAAGAAGATTGACTCAATTTTCACATCACGAGAAGTTGAGGGTTGCTTTCAAATACTCATAAAACCACATTTTAATTATAAATAAAGAAGAAAAGTTCAGAAAATATTGTAGGTAAATCATAAACAGTTTGATTTTGTGAACAGATTAATAAATCAAGACATCAGACCAAGAAGAAATGGCACATCAGTAACACGGCACTTCCTATTCAGTGGATGAGACGCGTGGAGCCGCGCGGTTGCGGGTCGTGATCGCTGAGACCGAATGCTCCCCTTAAGATTACCTTTATAACTTCTCCCGAGAATTCCTTTTACGCGGGACGACATCATAATGAACTCCATTTTGACAGATCACGCGATCTCCCGATCCAATGATAAACAATACCATCGATTAACGCGTATCACAGATTAATTCGTACCATCGATTTACCATCTCCCACATAATATATTACCATGGTAAATTTTCTCGGAAAATGCGCCTTTACTGCGATTAAATCAGGCACATTTTGCACATTTCTGAGAAAATTTACCATAGTAATGTATATTTTTTACACCATCAGAAAGTCAGAATGTCAACGATAAAAAGTCCACCAAGCCAAACCAAGGTAAACCTTAAAAAAGAAATTTTGACGCGAGAATTTTAGATTGAAAATTAGGGTGCTTTTTCGATATTAAGTCAATATAAGGTGCAAAAATAAATATTTTAAATCAAAAAAATTACAGCGTCTTTGAGACAAAAATAGGTAGATTTTCACCAAATTTAGTGAAAAAAATTTTTTTTGGAAGAGATAAAAATAAAAAACCAAAAATTTGGTTTTTTAAATTTTTCACATACATTTTGAAGTTATGTGAAAAAGTGTTAAGACAAAGATTATAGATCTTTTTATTACCTACAACTTTGTCATTAAACTTTTTTCCATCGGACTTGTAGTTTTGCCAGAAAACGTGATAAACCGTTTTTTACCCTGATTTGTTAGATCACCTGGCGGGTAGAAAGCCCCACCGAAATGATCTGTCTTTTTGAGAATCTTATTTTTTAGCTATAAATTACACGCTATTAAAATTTCAAGTTGCCTCAAACACTTTTTTTAAACCTTATTTTTTTAATTTTTGCACGCGCCTGGCAATGTCAAAGCCTCGACTAAATCGTCTGGCTTATTTTTTTTTCTATTCTTTAAACATTAAACTATAACATAATAAACATTGCATATTGCCTCAAACATTTTTTTTTGAATAAAAAAATAATATTTTTAAAATTGTAGGGGTCCATATTGCCCCACTACTCACTAGCCAGGTCTGCAGCTCCGAGTTGGGGTTTAGTAGGAGAGCTATGAGACAAGTATTCAGCTTGCCTCAAATACCTACCCAAAAATTGCCAGTAGCTCTTGGACCACAATGACAATGACTCCCCTTAGTTCAAAGATTTTTTATAGAATTTCGGATAAAGTAACAAAGTATATTTTTCTCTAAAATGGCAATTTTATTAAACGAAGGAGGGCCCAAGTTCGTCCTCATTGCTGACGTTATTAGCTCCCTCACGCCTCTCGCAAATTGATATAGTACGTGAGATACTCAATTTGATGACGCGTATAATTATTTTTCTTCCACCCAATACGAGTACTACTCAACTAAAGATATTTGGAAAATTGTTGTTGAAGCAATCTTTTTGCAATATTAATATTGGTAGAGTTTTTGTATTTTTCTTGGTTTTTACAAAGTAGGTGTAAATGGTGACATTGAATAATTATAAGAGAAGATATGGGGGTGCCGGGACTGGTACATTATTGTGTATGTAGACGACATATAAACACACCCGTAAGCTTTTGTACCACTTATTTGAAGGGTCAATAAAGCATAAATAAATAAAATTAGTACCTACATAAGCTACTGTCACTGCACTGCAATCCTCAATTACTATTGCAAGAATACCTGAATTACGATTCCATAAGTAGCAAAAGGCAGTCTCTGTCACATAAATATCTACCTTCACCGGAAATCGAACACGGACCCTTCTATTCGAAGCCAGGGTCACTACCAACTAGGCTGCAGGGTCGTCAAGTTTTTTGATTGGATATCGAGAACTCATAAGGGTTTTCTATTTGTCTATCCTGAAGATATACGATCTATCAACCCACTTATGAACTGATTTCTTATGAAGATCACGTATCATTCAATAAGCTCAAAATTAATACCACGAACGTGGGCCGCGTTTACGAATGTTTATCACTTATTATTTTCTTCTAACATACTTCAGCTAATAAGTTCTAATGATTGAGAAATATATCGGCAAAAAGTTAGCTACTAAGTAAGTAGTCGTAAGATGAATGTAACCTGAGGGTCACGAAACAAAACTCTCAAAGCGAATTCGCTCTCCGCTGCAAGCGTCAGCGTCAAGCGTTAAAACAAATACTCATAATCATACTTACAAACTAAGCAACTAATGTTCTAACACCGTCACCTAACCGGACTAACTATTCCAGTCCCCATATGAGTCTTGTTCTAAGTCGGTCACAGTTGTCATGGGCGGCAGCGGAAGGTGGTGCTGCATGCTCGTTTGCTGCCTTAAATCAATAAAAAAAAATGGGTGTACCACGACCAGGGGATGTTGGCTTGGACTAGCAGATGGATGGACCCAAACTGTAAGAAAATATTTAGTTACTTATTTCCTTCTAAGATCCAAGGAAGGCTGTCACTAATCATTTAAAGATCTTGTTACTTTTTGTACAGTTATCTCCAATACTTTTTCGTTCGGTCCATTATTCTCGTAGAAACTGGGGCGTACTATATTCGAGGAATCTTTTCCGTTTAGTAACTTAGTGACAGCATAATGTATGTAGGTAGTTCATTGATTTTAACTGAAATGTACGAATGTTAGCTAACAATGTTTGGGACAATAGAGAAACTAAGGAAGTGTTGATTTTAAGTTCAGTGTATCCAGTAGAGTAATGGAATTCTAATCTGTCTATCTGTCTGCGTGCCGAATGTTCTCCAAATGTATTAGCCGGAAAGAGATATTTTTTTGTATTAGGAGACCGCTCAGACCACTGGGCTTTTACTCCCTCTCATTTATTAGCTTATGGCATATTTCTAACACAAACAAAAAAATAAATCACGGCACCTACTCCCTAAATAACAATTTGAGTGTCGCCGTCAACGGTCGCCGTAGAAGCGTGTCACGTGCGACGACAAAATTAAAAAAGTAATGAAAGCTATAAATTTGTCTGAGTGTACGTACAAATCATCTTGAGAGGGACTTGGAAGAAACGCGAGAGAACATAGCTGCAGTTATTTACCTGCTCCTGGTCACAAAACGTGGTGATTAATGAGTTTGGTCGCCAAAAGTTAAGATAATGCCACCAGGTCTCTACCGCTTCTACTTCTTCACCCGTGTTAATTTTTGGATGACCCATTCAATAAGCTTCTTGGCATCATCATCATTAAAGAACATTTGAATAACTAAAAAAAAGATACTTGGAGTACGGACTTGCGCTTCCAATTTTTGTAATATTCATCCATCCATAACAATGTTAAAGTCCACGGTCTCACGATATTGGCGTCAGACCAAAACTCCTTCGTAGACACTTAAACCTCTTCAAAATTATTCTATCAAAGCCCTTTCTAAATGCGCATGAAACGTGGATAGAAATATGATTTATGGGTTACGTACTGTGTGTGTAGGTTTTTTGAATATACCAGACTTAATATAATAATATCTTCCACGTTATACAATTAAAATAAAATCATGTATAGTGTTTCCTTTTCTTTTTCTCTGTTCTACTCAGTCTCTATCCTACTAGCGAATGTTAACAGGCAGGGGCTTTTAGAAAACCTCATGGGTGCTCATGCTCAGGGTTTTAGAAAACCTCATGGGTGCTCATGCTCATTTTATGATTCGAAAAAGTGTGAGAAGAGAAATGCACACTAATCGACCGACAAATAAATAAATGTCCCACTTACATACTGCGTACTTAATAATAGCAGTATGAAATAAAAATGATGTGTCGGTCAGCTCTTAGGTTGAACACAACAATTACTGATCTATTTCCTAATGTCTATTCTCAGGGGTGCTCGGCACCCACTGTTTATTTCTCATGGGTGCTCGACCCCCGGGAATCAGCTGCAGTGTAAATATTTCTTATTGAGTGTAAACGCATTATTGCCTATTATTGTCCACTAGGTGGCTCGTCTGCTTTTTGTTGGCTATTTACAATAAATAATATCCAAATATCTATGTATGTTTCGCCAACAAAATTATCGCAGAGTTTGAAGCATACGGCAACTCGGCCTTTTAAAAGGCTTCCCCTCGCACACTCCGCGCCGCCCCATGCCCCATCCTCAGTATTATAATAATAGCCTTTTATGGAGGAAATCCTATGATATACGGTTCAACTTTAACGTACAAAATGCAAACGGAGATAAAGTAATTCAGCAAACTCACACAACGTTTTTCAGCGGGATTTACACGACACGTTTCGGCACACATTTCGCTCGGTGTTAAATGTGTCCGGTTGATGAATGTTTTTGGAATTCCATTCAGAGAGATTAAATTATGAATATTTGATCTTGGCAATTGTAACTACATACCATTTTTGAATAACAATCGGACAGTTTGGAGAACAACGGGTTAATGCCTTGTAAATGTAAACCTCTGTAATTTTGGGTATAATAATAATAATAATGATGGCAATCGAAGGCATAGTTGATTTGTCTCTATTGTGAGCCATATGATTAGATAAGTGGTTTGTACGTAGGACTCTCAAACAGGGGGCCTAGGTTGGAGTCCTGCATGTATCTCTAATTTTCAAAAACGTGCGTATTAGAAAGTAATTATCACTTGCTTCGGTAAAGATGATGAACATAGTGATCGCTATAAAAAATATCAGTGCTTCCGTGCCTCGAAACAAATCCTGAAGCAGTCGGTATTAGTAGAAGTAGTAGTTAGTCATTAGTTACTGACCTCGGAGGCTAGAATCCACAGCGGGAGACTATAATTATTTATCGTTACTTCTCTGGTTCTGATAGAAGACCAGTCTTCTAAGGTGCCATCGAGCGATAGACATGGGTATTATATTGTAGTATTAACGGAGTATGAACAATATTATAATAATGTACCTACGTTTTAAAAAATAATATTTAGAGATTACTCGTTGGAGTCAAGAACTAATGTTTATATTATACTCGTATTTAGCTTCCAATAACTTAATTTCTTTTTGTAATTGAATATAGTCCATAAGATCAAGGCTGCGGCGTAATTCGGTATAAATATGAAGACTTACAAAGAAAATGTTCTAAGGAAAATTCCGTATCTGATTTGCTTTCTTTACTTAGCTTTAGAAAACATGATCCATTTTCACCGTTTTTATAAATTTCATGTTCACCCCGTACGCTAAACCTTTCTTTAGGGAATAATCTATTGATGAAATCGCATGAAACTCCGTGTTATTTTTGACATAATTGCGTTTAGATTCAAGCAAGATTCTGTTGCACGCAGCATATTATGTAAATCCCTCTGTACACCTCTTCGGTACTTCCAAGGAATGTATTAATAAGGGCTTTTCCTTGAAAATTAGAGTATTTTAAAATAAGTAAGTATACTTATTAAATTATACCTAATGAAAGATAAGTAGCGTTACCAAAAGCAATATTGCATCTCTAAGCAGTAGAAAGTTTAATTAATTAATTAATTGTCTGTACATAGGAGATACTTGATAAAAAAATGTATGAGGGGTCATAGGACTCGTAGAACCTAATAATATTATTTTGATTATTTTTAGGTTTTTTGTATGTATGTCTGTATGTTTGGCCGTGCATCACGCAAAAACTACTTAATTAAATATGATGCGGTTTTCGTAGTTTTATTGCTGGAGGTCTATCTTACAAAGTGGTGCATGTTTTGTCTTAATATACCGCTTAGAATCTAAATAAAAATAATATAATTATGTCGCATGGCAATGTTTGCCAGGTCAGCTAGATTATAATATAATCGTGGGTATGTTAATAACATTTTTTTAAGTTTAATTGATTTTCTTGGTTTATACTTTAGTGTTAACTTAGCTTAATAAATAATGGGTTGGTCAATGGACGTGCTTTTACAACCTTTGAACAATAATTTAATACCTAATAAAAAAAAAGTATTGCGGTACTTCTTTTCAAATAATGTATGTAAACTGTCTAAAGGAAGATGGAATACGCGGGTATTTCCTGCTCTGTTATTGTGAGCCAGGCTGCCTTTTTATTCAAGTTAAACACGGTATGAATGTGTGATCCTGATTGTTGTGCAATATAATGTGTTTTTCATTTCAGTGTAAAATGAAAAACGTGAATACTCCCCATTAACGGTCCACCGGCTCGGATCCCTCTCATGACAAAAGATTCTTGGAGCGTACTCTGTAAATAAAAACCCTTTGGAACAACTGTCCGGGTTATTTCTTTTTTAATTAATTTCGTGATTTAGATGCGATGGTTTTAGGTACTTTTTTAATAGGTCTCTTTCTGTCTATAGGCTTCCCATAGGTACTGGAATTTTCTGAACATAATAATATTTTCTTAAAATACTTGAACAGCTGTAAACAGATTGTACTTACCTAAATTATAATGCATCTTACGGTTTAACATACAATGTGACTCAGTTGTATGTTTGATATAAAAGTTAGCTATGAAGAGAAAAGTTAATAATATGTCTTTTTTAGACAGTCGTAACGAAAAGTGTCAGTCATTTCTGCTTATTTAAAATTTCTTCAGAAAGTCAAATAATTTTTTTTGGTATTCTCATTATGGAAAGTTTAATCTCAAAACTATTTCGATGATTAATATATTTTGTTGTGAAGGGACGACTTTCGACATCTATAACGGTTAGAAGAGGGGAGGAAACAATATTTGGATAGTTTGGGTCGAAACGGAATGTTCCAGGCTCGGCTCATTTTCGTCGGCATTATTCTCCGGACAGCGCTTAGACACAAAACTTTCCATTAATGTTGTTAAACAGGGACATTAATATACTCGAATGACGTCACTGGTGATTAATCTACGTATATACAGGACTAGAGAAAATTTGTACACAGAATAAATAGCTACGTAGTTGTATCTAAATGGTTGTACCAGCTTTGATTACCTGAAGGAAATACTAACATTGCTAAAAAAATATATTTGAATGATTGGAACTTTAAGTCACATAAACTTTAATATGTTATAAATATGAAAGTAATGTTTTTTAACACCGAAAGTAAAGATCAAAATATTTTTCAACGAATACCCTTATTAATCCACAGCCTTAGCCTTGGGGATAAAACGATATTAAACTGACAAATTGTAATATCGGATTGTAATATCTTATCATGTCGGGGGTCAAAATTGTAATATTTAATTGAAGTTACTAAAGTTCAGTTTTAACAATATCTTGAAGGCCAGACATTTGACCCAATTGAAGGTATTTAGAGGAGATAACTAATCAATACTGACATAAAGCTTAAAATTACTAGCAATATGAAACTTTTCTCAGATGTTTTTAAATAACCAGGGTAAGATCAAAAGAGAAATTTAGGCAATGTTGTATCAATCTGTACAGGTAGGTAAATATAACTTCCCTTTAATATAATTATAGACCCATTATTTTGAAGTCGGTTTTTTATTTGTAAGATTTTGACTGCAGTTATAAAAGATGAATAGTTTAATCCTACTACGATTACGTCGCCGTTTCAAACTAGTGAGAGAGTTAAAGCAAATACTCTAAGATATTTGTAAAGGAAATGTTTTCGGGCAAAGCAAGCCCTCTGGAAATACAATCCAAATAACAATACTATCAAGTGTATTGGTTCCTTCAGATAAATCAATACCAGGAATCAATTTGAACAAGGCTTTATTTGTTACTCGAGTCTTATATAGCTATGTTGGTTAACTGTGTTGAAGTTGGTATTGACACGCAAGTTTTTACAGTGTCATTTTGCAGTGAAACTTAATCATGGTCCCTGATCCGATTGAAAACTTGTCTAATTAAACACTGAACTTAAAAATAAACAGTAGGTAGGTACCTAAGTCTATTTTACAATTGAAATCAAAGCTAACGCTTAGCATTCCTATGCACTATATTCTCTCAGGTGTTTGAGCAAGGAACTCGCCACTCAAACGTCTCTTCGAACGTGTTTCAACATTCTATGTGAGAATATTCCAGAAGGAATTCTTTACTGTATCGAATTTTGAACATCGTTTATTTTATGTCACAGAAATAGCTAGTGCTCGTGTTTAGTTTTCTTTTCAATAGGGTTACCATTTCGAAATGCGAAAAGTCCGCACAACGGATAATAATACAATAAATGAAATCCGGACGTGCCTAAAAAGGCCGGAAAATTTAGTTACAAAATATAAATTTCAAATTTTTTATTTGAAATTAAATATTATGTTGTATGTGTTTTAGATGACACTGGGTTGGTTATATTTTTATAGTACTAAAATAAAATAGAAATACCTAATTGTAAGTACGTTTTTAATAATCTGGCAAAAACAATTCAAACTCGCTCAAGCCGTTACAAAAATCCGAATAGTAGATTTCCACATAAATGTATATTTTCCACTTACAGACATTGATAAATTACAGCTTTATTATAATTATGTATAGATTCATTTTCTATTATAATTTAATATCGTGAACCTGTACCTATAAGTCTGAGACTGGCTAACTGGCACTGATTAATGGGTACTTCGTAGTTTCACACGGGAATACCTTCTAAACGTGACAGCCGTGGACGTCACCCGTGATTTAAGTTCTAAGTTGTTTTGAAGTAACGTTTAGCTGCTACAAAATATGTGTAATTTATTTCAAGAAAATTTATTTGAAAATACAAGTTTGAATTGGTCACAATTTCCAATTTTATTTCTGTAAAGTTGAGGGGAAGAGTTTATGGTTATTTTTCTTAACACTTAGGTAAGTGCTCGCTATTAAGCATATTATGGGAAATGATAAATTATGAGAAAGGTTTTACGAATAAACAAAGGAAAAAATTCTGTTAACATGAATACATAATCTGTTAACATGAAAGTTTTTTTTAAGCATATTTATTTGAAGAGTATTCCCACTGTTTTTCAGTTTTATCTTTTTTTTGGAAATAGCAGCATCCTAGTTGTATAATAGTTTTACAAACTGAAAATTCCGTTTTGTTCTAATGTCCATAATTAAAGTGGACGTACCTAATACCATACGACGTCATATATTCTAATAGCGCCACCTGGTAGAAAAGTTGGACAGCCGCCTTTCTCCTGCGACTTGAGGCACCGAGGAATTATTACAGGGTACACTAATTTCTTGTGGTTCATTTTAAACGTGTGACGTTATGAGACCCAGCTCAAATTCTCAAGTACCTAGCTATAGTATCAAGTTATTTCAGAACTTCCAGGATTATGGCATTCTTATACCTTGGTGATGAGCCTCGCCATTGGTTTTGATAAAACTTATTTTTTATTCCATTAGTTTAAGCATGTCGCCAACGCCGCGCTTAGGTATGCGTTCACAACATTTCGCGGATATAATAAAAATAGATGATACTACAAGGACAATACGCTTAAGGCTTGTCTAATATAAGGAGCCCTCTCCTTATATTAGACAAGCCTTAAGCGTACTTCATCCAGTAGTGTGGATTAGTGGAGGGGTTAAGAGACAACCCAAGCATTGGAAGTTCTTATATCACCCGAAAGCCCACAACATGGCCTAATGACTTACATAAAATTATACTCGTATGTAATGAAAAAATGTAGATGTAACAATGTTGACTTATTTTTCTCGAAGCAAAGTGCCCATATTTTTTGGTACTAGCACTCACTCAACAATTCGATCTACAAGTACTTCCGCTTTAGAATTACGCTAATTAGCCCCTCAAAATAAATTATAATTGTATCAAATCTAAATGATTTGCTTGTCATCAAACAAATTAAGAGTAGGTAACTTGAAATCCATTGTGAAAGTTGGGCTTCTGGAATTAAATAAGGACTCGTAATAGCTCTTTGTTAATACAAGTACAAATTAATTCGGTGTTCAGGTAAACTTTAGTCGCAAAGTTGGTGAATACGTCGTTAAATTGAACGTCTCTGGTGTAATAATACGTTGAAGTATAGTACTTAAAGTAAAGTACTTAGCTCAGTATTCCCTTGTCCCACCATTGAAGACTATAAGAGGGACTGGCGATGGGTTTAAATATAATTATGAGGTGTAAGTGACGCCAGTTGACATTCAGTCCAAGCTAACGCATCCAGCCCACGGTACACTATACAAATTTTTACCTGATTTTGGCGAAGTCAAAAAGAGGGTTAAGATTTTTGCCCGTATCTATATAGATACATACCTTTAACTATTCTTTGTATGAAAGTATGTCACTTCCCGCACAACTTCTAAAATATTAGTCATAATTGTATAAGGTATTATTTATTACAGCTGGATGACAGAGATTTGGTTGGTATTTTTTTTAACACGCCAACAACTCTTGTCTACGCCATCTACTGAAGTATGTTTAGTGTTGCTGTGCGTGTCGCCAATAGATGTCAGGAAGATACATCTTCAAAATTGACTTTATCTCTTTAAGTTTTAAATATAAGTGAGGTATCATCTGCAAACATTACAATATCAGCATAATTACTAATATGATATGGAAGATCGTCAACATATATTATGAAAAGAAAAGGACCTAAAATTGAGCCCTGAGGGACACCAATCAAACCCGTGGATTCTGACGATTTTGGTGGGACAATAACCTTATTAAGGCTTTTGTGTGCGTTTGAGATTTAATGCGGGCGTATTTTAATTGAGCACAAGTTATGTTTTCCCAGGCTTTTGTTCTCTTGGCGGCGAAGAATCAGTGGTTTAAGACAATGGACCAAGCGTTATCGGAGTTTGTATGTAGCTAAAGTTCCTCGTATTTAATTTGTAGTGACAATAACGTTCTGGTTAAAATTATATCTTGGATACGTTTATTTGAGAATAAGTAGTGTCCTCATTTCTACGGGAAACTTATGACTCGGTACACGCATCTGAAACAATTGTTAGGTAGATACTGACGTTTGACGACCTCGTAGCTTATTGGTAGTGGCCCTACCTGCAAAGTGAGAGGCCCCGAGTTTGATTCCCGGCCGCCGTTACGGTCGATGTTTGTATGAAGACATTTAAGAAAAACGGTCAGTAGACATACTTGAACTCCCGAACCGGTGAGTCTGGGTTCGAATGCTGCACGCACCGTGAGGAATCCTGCACTCCTAAGAGTTCTCCATAACGTTCTTAAAGTCGTGAATTTTGAATTTTGAAGTTCTCCTTAATTCACCACATTAAGGAGAACTTCGAAATTCAGTCAATTTTATAAAAATATTGGATGATGTTTTGTGGCAGGTCGTGTCTAAGAAATATCGTCCGTTTTTATTGATTGCAGTTTGATTTATAATGGAACGGACTGGTCAGGTTTGGTGCAATGAATTGTTAACTGCGGGTGAATGTGAGGAATGAAATTCTAAATCACGTGCGAGTTTTCCCAACACTTTTCCACCACCGTCTGGCTACGCGAGTACAGAAGAATAGAATATTGTTCTGGACTTTATTCATTTACTCACGTTTAATTTTAGCAGAGAATAAAAACAATTAAATAATAAACGTTATTAACGTAGCCTAAGTATAGTAACAGGTCGAAACGTTGAAATAAGTCGAAATATCAAATTAGAGTCAAATAGTGTGATTAACTACAGCTATATTCAAGCAGATACGTTCTAGGTGTAAGAGATAGTAGAAGAGTAAATTAAATAGGTAATGTCAATCTCCATCTGTCATTCTGTTATGAGTTTCTTTCGGCCGCGCCACGATTCATGCAACTGGTTCGAAATATACATTATGTAGGTGTACAACATACATATTATCATGAGTGTGTATCTGTACCTACCTATTACTTTAAAATGTCTTCAATCCAAGATGAGTTTAGTTTAAGGTCATAAATTGTGTTGTGTGCGCGCAATAAATTTGTAATAAAGTAAACAACATTTTGTTAAATTTAAATTGCAAATGTTATAATTTTATGAAACAGTTGTTATTAGGGACGCGATGTTTTAAACTTAATTTATTTTAATACTTTAATTACCATCACCGACAGCAGTTATAAAATGCATGCATAAACTTTTTAACATAATTTATTGCCTTCATTTAAATCACTCACCCGACGCATTTACAGTTTTCACAGGTATTTATTTTACAAATTGAAAACGGAAGAGAAAAGACAGCAAAGTTGTATTTGGTTTTAGTTTCCATAAATTTGATTTCCTGTTTCTTGTTAATTTACCTATTTGTAGTTTAACTATAGATAGGTTAAATGTTATGGATCGGCATGATGTATTAAAATCGAAAAATTCCTCCTGTAAACACTTTTTTTCTTAAAATACTTTATGGGGTGAAGGATTTGATTATATCGTATGATACCTATTATTTATTATTTTACTATTATTTATAGATCTATTATTTATTTTTAAACTCTAACTTATAACCGACCTCGCTCGCTTCTCAATAGGCCTCGACTCGAAATGTTTGGACAGGATTCTTGATATTTTACTTGATAGTTACCCAAGCTACCTAAGTATAATATATATAATTAGAAAGACGGAGAAAATCACCTAGTTTAATGTATAAAGCAGTACTAGAAAAAATATTGTTTTTTCAGAGACATATTTCATTAACAAAATACAGTCAGTGTACGAAATGAAGGTAGGAAAAAGCCTTTTTAAACAAGTGAATTCAAAGAGCTTCTTTTATCTAAACTAATAAGAACTATAAACAACGAAATTGTCGTTGTTAAGAGCCGCGTTTGTTCCGGGCGCTTCATTAGTAACATTGTATTTCAGTTGCTGTACGAGAAAATTTTATTTTCACGGTATTTTATGTTAATTGTTGGGTAAACCTTCCCAATTTTTAAGGTTTTATTACAAAAAACGTCTATGACGGTGTTAAGTTATACATATATTGGAAATACTACTAAATTAGCAGTATTTTCCCGCCCGGGAAACATGATGCCTCCTACATGATGCCTTAATCTTATATATATGATATAACTTTTTTATGAACTGATTTAAATGAAACAAACGTTTAATTGTATGTTAAGCTTACAATATTTATTATTATTAGTTTATTGTTTTGTTTTATTACGTTGAAAAGGATCGCAATAATAGTTTTTATCATAATATATCTTCTGTATAGCGATCAGTTAAATTTTCAGTATTTTTATTATTTATTAGAATAGATAACGTGGGCGTAAAGACAGCAGCAACAGCAAATCAATTCCGTTACAGACTAATTTTTGCAAGTTTAAATGAACTCTTATCAAAATATTCCAATCAAATGATTTTAAGCCAGTGAATATTCGATTTTCAACGAATCTTGTTTATATACAGCTAACTAGACACCGCCCTCACTTGGCTTCGGGAAACCTCAAAGTACCCGCACTCTAAATTATTAGCATCTATTATTACTTAAAAAGAATTGAAATAAAACAGCAAGCCAATACTATACAAAAATATAACGATCAAAACCAGATTTAGATCGTTTTTGAGATTAGAGGAAACAAAACAGCGGACAAACGGACAAAAATTCAAAAATGTTTATTATTGGATTTATTTCGTTCATAAACTTGGCTTCAAATCTATACATATAATAAATCTGTAACTGGTCGCGTTTGTACATGGAAGATGTATGAGAAAATATTTTACTATGGGTCTTTATTAACGCTATATAGAACTTAAAACAATGATTTTTAAAATTTTCGTCTGCTTGTCTGAGATTTTGTACGCGCTAATCTCAGAAACGGCTTAACTGATTTAGATGCTGTTATATTGTGGTAAGGCAAGGTAATTTACAAAATGTTAAGTGTATATTTTATTTCAATCGGTTTATAAATAAAAAAGTTATGTCAGTTTGAAGAATCACGCCTAACAATTTCTGAATGTGTGTATTCCCGAAGCGAAGCGAGGGCGGGTTTACTAGTTAAAAATACCTATAATTAAATGCAGTTCCGTTAGTCGGATGTTTCATTAGTACCGTTTGTTGCAGACCGTACACACCGTCTGTGCCAATTATGCAAGCTGCAATGTTTTGGGAGATTCCGTTTATTGCGAGCTGCAAAGAAAGCACCAAAGAAATTGTTTGTTGATGAAATTAAAATCCTTTGAAGTCAAGGTTTGTGTTCGTTCTATGCTCTTTCTGCTCGTTAGGATTAAAATGGTATTACTGCAAAAATTTTGTACAGATGTAAATGTAGATGTTATGTATGATTAAGAGTATTAATGTTTTTTCTTACGATGGTTATCGATACATACGGCAATTATTTTCGTATTTTTTCCGTTGGTTCTACAAAAACGAAAAACCTTTTACATTCCACATTCTGCCGAGAATTTGTGTCCGTATTTCGCTATCAGTAGCTTTCGACAAGGTTTGGCACGTCTGGCTCGTTGGCAACCATACCTCCTTCGGGATATCTGCCAATCTGTAACTGTATCGATACCGCTGACTCTACTAGGAAAATTGCACTTTTTGAAGAATTAAAATGAAATGTAAAATGCTCGGAAGGAAGGGAAAATCTGGGAAAGGGGAAAAGTAGACAAATTAGAATTAGTAGTACTATACAATGAAAACTGATAATAAAAAATAAACTTTATTCATTTGTAACCTTAATTAAGGTCAATAAAGTTTATTAATAAATGATAATAACTTTTCTAAACAATCCTAAATCACAGTCCAGAAATACCTCGTACGGAGTGATATTTTTTGAAAAACCAACAATATACAAACGTCCACGGAATAAGCATTGTACATATTTCTTTATTACATTACCTGCAGATATAACGAGATTAAATCTGTATCGTGTCTACGTACCTATCTGTTAGATCTGAGTGTCGTTACCCAGAACATACATAGCTTATCCATTAACTCGATTGGAGATTATATCTGAACTACATTGTAGATGTCAGTTACATTATGTTTCCAGCTCGCTTGGTCAATCTGTACCTGATTTCTAATAGAGCTTATTTTAGGTTGCTTGCCACAATTTTGCCGTTAAAGTCATAATAGTTTGAATATCGTCGGTAGCACGTAAAAGTTGCATTCTTGCATGTGTTTAGATTTAAATTCCCGTTCCTCCATCGATCAACCTGACTAGTAAACTTACTTGTGTAATTAATAAGGGTTATTTGTAACTCATCATAAACATGACAAAAAATCATAATGCTGATTACCTATAGAATTATGTAGTTCTCAAAAAACACTGTTTAGTAACTATGATTATGTGCTATTCCGTGGGTATACCTGCCTACTTTTAACGCCCAGTCCCAATACATTGCAAGCGGACAAACAGGCTTACACACGAATGATCCCACAAAAGTTCCGTTTTTATCGTACGTAGGTACACAGCCCTAATAACGATAAAAAACTCATAAGTCGATATTGTATCGAAAACATACCGCACCCGTGTAATCAAGACCAACGCTATAACACTTGTCGCTAGACCAAATGGCGAGCTGAGTGACGCCGGCTTTGACCCGGGAGTCATTTCGCGCAAAGTATTAAGTTAGTCAACCATAAGCTGTAAAGCTTTCCTTTGCGATATTTTTTAGAAGAGCAACTTCAGATATTTTTTAGTAGTGAACTTCAGATACAGTAAACGTAACTGTGGTGGGAGTGGGGGTGCAATGGAAAGGAAGGGTACGAACAGTAAGTAAATTAAATAACTAATTGTAAAAAAAGATTAAAAGATTTATAGAAGTATTACTGTAAAAAATCAATTAAATGGACCCCCACTTTTGAATTTCACGGTGTGCAGTTTATCTTTACCTGTTCATAGATACTCCATGCACTTTTATTTTTATATTCTTGTTTCCTTTTTTGTATTATATTTTTATTTTCAGTAATGTTCTAGTTAATGTTTTTATTAGTGCTGCACATAAGCATTTAAATTAAGCACTATCTGAAGTCTTGTAATGCATTAACAAGACTTAAAACAGCTTGTGGTTTTATGTGCTAGATAAATAAACCAACCACAAAATGTACATAAAACCACACACAGTCACAGTTTTATTAGAAAAAAGAGAGGTGCTATTGGACCTAGTTTGATCAAAGTTAGTTTTGCTATATAGCTATTATGTTTTATATCACATACAATGACGCACTAACATGTTGACAAATTTACAAAACACCCGAATACAAAAATAAATATTTAGGGTGCGAGTACTGTTTGTGACTAGGAAAATAACATTATATAGACATAATGATGACGGGTTTTCGTTCCTTCTCCATTTTCATAGGCGATAGACGATATCTACCAGTCAACTCCAAAAATCTTTAACTTTCCTATAAATTTTCGTTGTGACCTAGCCCTTATTGCCGGCTGTAAAGCTTCGAAGCAAACGGCGTATATCTAAAGTTTTATTGCAGCCAGTTTATTGCGGTCATAAGCGGCCCACGCCGGTACTTGACAAATAAACAGAAGTCCTCCGATGTCTTACAAAGCTTACGCCGGGCTGGCATTGTGTTCGGTTGTAAAATAAACTGCCTATTTATTTACTATTTCCCGTTGTATTATTTTGGTTTCTTGAGTAATTAAAATTGGAGTGTGAATACATAGGTAAATAAATAGGTAGTAGAGCCTAGAGATCGCCCGGGGTAGTACCGCCCGCCACGGTACTACCATTTCTACCGTGTAATAATTGTTTTACAAGCAATTGTATTCCGGATAGATAGGTGTGGAGCCGAATACACTTTTTTAGAGGCGACCATCTCAGTCTTCAATGGTAGCAACACATCCCTCCCTGTCCCAGTCCTCATACTATAAAAGTGTACGGTCAAACAGCCGACGGGGCGGGACGGCGACGCGACGCTAATTCCCAAATGTTTTTTTAACCAAATATTTCTTATAAGGATCATATTCAAATTGTCATAGCTCCTAAACTATTTAAATTAGAGTTACCACTTTGGTGTCTATTTTTAGAAAATATCCCCTAGTATCTACTAAAAAAGAAAAAAAATAGGTTAACGGCTTGAATTTTTCAATTAATCTCGAAAACTAAAAAAATAACATAAAAAAAAATTTAATTGAATTTTTTCTCTCCTTTATTGATAATTTTTGGTAAAAAATTGGTTGTCTGTAAAGTCGGTTTACTGACGATAGTTGAACGTGACAACGTCTTAAGAAAATAAAATTTCCTTTGAATGAGTAGGCAAGCACAATAAAAGAACACTTTTTCAATACAAGTTAAGTCATTTTATTAAAAATGAATGCTGGATACTTATACATCCTACATCGTGATTCAGAATTATAGCGCCCCACTACTCAACGCCATCTAGTGTACTGCGAGTGAACTACCAGCTCAGCCAGCCTTCCTCCATCGATAAATGGACCCAATCGAACTTAATGAATAATTGTTCACTGCACAATACATAGATGGCGCTGGTATAATAATTCACCAACGGTAACGACGGTAACGCATGAGTCATGTTTTTTCATGCGTGCCACCGAATTATAAGACGTTGTCACGTCAAAAATTTTAACGGTAATTAGTTGGCTACGTCTTAAGCTACGAATTAAGACCTTTTTAGTCTTTTTAGGACCACCAAATGTTAAGTTATGGCTAAATTAACACAACTTGCGCCCTTTTTTTGGTACACAAAAATTAAAAAGGCTGCCATTTCATTATGGTTGGAGTAAAATGACATGAGGGGTGATTTGTCGATAAAATCGATCGGATTTTATACCATTAAAGGCTCCGACACCGATCACCGGACACATTGTATATAACCTACGTAACCTAGATACCTACCTATAATAATTTATGTAAACAATTTAGCACAATGAATTCACCTATAAACACTTTAGATAGATGAGTCTTGGTTCTCCTATAAATAGGACAAGAAATAAAACGTTGTGTAAGCAATTGGATTCGTACCAAAATTCAGGATGTTAGGAGAAATGTGCAAAGGTTTTTTCGAACTAAATTGTAGGTTTGTTTAAAAGAAAAATCCTTTTATCGGCCTGTTAGACTGACACATATTGAGTCGAATCCAACGAATCTGTCAATCTAGCATTCCACTATCACGAACGAAGGAATTATTTCGACAATACTTCTATTCGTTCAATTTGACGAAAATAAATGGTAAGAACAGTACAATAATACTGTTATTATACCAACTACAATATTCGTACCTGTAATTGCTACTCTATCTCAGATTTAATAAGTTATATTTTGATTAGATTAGGTATGGTTAAAGTTTTTTAAATTATTTATTAACACCACAACTCAAAGCCCCACACTGGATTCACTGTGTTGAGGGTGCTATTGGCAACAAACGAAAACTAGAACAAAACACCCAGACCAAGGATGACAATTACCCGCATCTTTAAAATTTCCGCCTCGCTGGAAATCGAACCCAAGACCCTTCGAACGACGGCACCGTAACCATTGCGCCATACGGGTCGTTACGCGGAGAAGTGAAAAAAGCTAAATTTTATTGATTAGTTTTGTTTAGTTATTGCATGAAATTAATGTATAAAAATACCTATATAAAAATACATAATGTATAAAAATACCTATATAAAAATACATAATGTATAAAAATACCTATAGTTTAAAAAAAATCAAATTGTAATATTTTTATTCGTTGTTTTCTTTTATATCTGTTAGCTTCTATTGGAAATGTCAGTTGTCAATTATATTGTTCACCTAAATGGTAATCTTTATCTTAAAATCGAATAAATTAAAAAAAAAATATTGTAAAGCGTTGTAAAACAACGAGCTGACCAATGATGACTTGACCTGACGTGACCTGAATAACAATGTAGACACGGGTCAGCTAATAGCGTCATCACTTAACTGTCTTTTTAACTTGAATAGACACGAAAAAGTGTGTTGAAATGTGGTAAAGTTATCCAGTAAATAAATGTTATGATGTAGTGTAACATGTACTTCCGGACCTCGATATATCATTCTACATCCGGCGTCAAAAAGCCCCTTTAACGACTTTTGTACTCGATACTCGTGTCGATTACCAAGTAGTCTGCAGAAAAAATCCGTAGACCCATGTCAAAAAAGATTTCGGAATAATGGTGCGTCGGAACGACAAAAACTTTTCGAGTTGACTGTATCTGTGTTTATCCACTTTTTATTATTATACTTGGTATATACAAATACGATGCAATATAAATTCTCTTTTTAGGTCTCTCTTTCTTTTTTCTCTTTTCTTTCTTGTCTGATAACGCATCGGTGACATCTTTGGTGGGCGACGGTCTGCTCATTTGCCGGCATTTACAATGGTATAACGGCAATAAAAATAAAAAAGACACACGGAGACATTGACTTGCTAAAATTTATGGTACAACTGGTAATTCAGTCATTAATTAGCTACATTTACATATAAACGAAACAAAGTTTACTAATGAAGAAAAGGTGATACACACTTCGGTTGTCACATTATTTAATTCCACGTACGTGTAAACTGTGGAACGGACTTCGTACATCGGTATTCCTATATATATAGTACCTACTATGACATGGGATGCTTAAAGAAGCGGGTCTATCGCTTTAATCTTGGCTACAAACTTCTAATATACTTGTTGGTTCGGCATATTAATAATTATGATTATGATCATTAGAAATGATTTGTTCCCAATTTTATTACAGCACTAACTTGTGAATACTGGTGTAATAAAACATCTTCGCTGTGAAACGGACTCGTATATTGCGTGAATTTGATTCTAACCGTCTTTGTTCAGATTGATTGGAAGACTAACTACACCTAAAAATAATGGGGTCGAACTTGAATTGTGACAGAATGGAAGACGATATTGTCAACACTACATACAATTTGTCTATTATATGGCAATATTACCATGAATATTAGGAATGTCAAGAATCTATCCACTTTTTAAAAAGCCGATGTTAACTGATTGATAGACAAGACAACGCACTGCCTTAACCAGTAGACCTAGAACTTCTTTTTTACATTATAATATGTAATATCATTGCCTAGAAAGATTAAACTTTGTACATGGGTTTCTTATAAATTGTGACAGAACACTAAATACGATTTTTGATTTGCAACAGTCGCACAGAATGCTGTAAAATACTAAGGGTACGGTCAAACAGCCGACGGGGCGTGACGGCGACGCGACGCTGGCGGGACGTGAAGAGGTTGTAACGTATGAGCAAGTATGGAATATGTCACACAGAGCCGTCGCGCTTGGCGGGTCGCGTCATGTCGCGCGCAGTAAAACGGGGACGTTATCGTCGCGTCGCCGTCCCGCCCCGCTGTTTGACTGTACCCTTATCATTAGGTAACGTTTTCAAAAAATCTGCGTACCAACTTTTCTCTTTTATCCCACAGGAATTCCATTGTCGATACTTCTGATCCAGTTTTCCAGTATTATAGACCCATGGTAATGACAGACCAATGATAATATTATATAAGCTACAAACATGTGAAGTAGGTATCATCTTAATCTGTTCAGTGGTTTCCGCATGATACTCGAACAGACAGGTAACAAGAAGGGAGGCGAACTACAAAAAAATGTGTTAGTCTCATTGACTTATTATTACTATGGACATCGGGTCTCATACTTAAATTGCGAAAACAATGTCCCAGTCACAGCCATCGCAAGAATAGAAATGTTTACAAGGTAATTTAAACACAAAAATTGTTACACCACGGTTTTTCGATAGCACTGGTGAACGCGGAATGTAGCTCTTTTTGCGTTTTGAAGCTGATTTGGGTCGGACATTTTTTAACGCGAACCCGACAACCATAATAATTAGTAAGTAAATCTCTATCATTATCGACGACAAGGTTTTGTCTTCCTTATAATTTACAATAAAAATCCAGTGTGAAGATTTGAATCCATCACAGCTTTGTAATCATCGTAATTATAGATAGGTTTATTTGAATATTTCTCCTTGTTTAATTTTATTTATAACTTCTTCATCTACGGCAAATTAAGTGAATACATTTATGCATCTAATACTCCGGTTCTTTGAGCTGGATCTAATTTCTTATTAGCATTATTGTCTTAAAATACAGAATTTGAGAATATGATACGATTGCTAACGATATTCATAGTTAAAACGGGATCAAGTTACTCCGGCCGCGTCGGTAAGCACAAGAAATCCTCGGCTCGGTAAAAGTCTATATTTATGCAAATAGTGAGACAATAAGTTCCAAACAAACGAGCGCATCTAGCGAAATTGAATTTCATTGAAAAGATCCGAACAAAGATTTTGCAAATTCCCAACAGCCGGATTTGGAGAAACGCTGAATGTGGCTTGCTATCCACGATTGCGTGAGATATGCAAATTTCTCTTTAGTCTTTCTTGCGTAATTGCGTGTAGCCCGGTGGATAAATTAGTACGACTGTTTTTTTTATTTATACAATAGTTCATGTACACATGGATATAGCTGGATATTCAAGTGTACAGTCGGGCAGAGGGGTCTCCTGAAAGTAAATGGTTACCATCGTTTATCATGTATTCTTATCATGTTTATCGCTTAACATTTGATTCCCCCTTGCATCAACAACCTCTATGAATGTATTAAATTCCACCCTTTTCTTACTAGTAGGTCTCGCGGAAAACCATCAGACGAAAAGTAGATTTATAATACTTCGTTCTTTCTTCAAATTTAACCTTAACCATTGCGGAATAAATCTAACAGCACAATTATATCCGTCTAAATAATTCTGCAATCGATTTATTTATTCGATTTCCCTTACAAATTGAAGTTTCAATCTAACTTCCTGACGCAGCTGTCAGCAGGACGAAGTTGAGACAAACAAATTAAGGATAATTGCATGGGTTTCGGTCAACATTCCACTGTTGTTTATTAAGATAATTTAGACCCTAAAATTTAACGAAGGTTTTCATTACTGTTTATAATTTGAAATGGGTACACAAAGTTTTATGGACATTAATGGATTTTTGGGTGAGGTCCATTTACAGAACATTTCTATTTGGACATTTGCTTATTTATTATGCTCATTAATTTGATAGTTTATAAAAATACCAATGAAGTGACAATTACGTTCAAATCAATACACGGCTTGATGAACACGAGTATAGAGTGTAATAATTTTAACAAGTTTTAAACGAACACAACGAGTGTACATAATAGGTATACATAATCAGTAAATGTTAATTGCGAAAAATCCATTCACAAAATAACCGTCTCCGGCATAAAATACACTCATCAACACAGTATTTGGAGTATCTATTCTAATGCCTGTTATTTTTCATGAGGCCAAGTCCCTTGACAAAGATAATGACTTGTTGAAAGTTACAATTAAATTCAAGAAAACCCGGGTTGGCTGTAGAAGAAAAAAAATGTTAACAAAACAAGTGTGTCTTTGATGTTGCAAATAAAAGTGCTTATTATGTAAAACCTAAAAAGAAAACGAATAGGCTTTTAGTATTGTTAAGTGGGCTTATTGTCAAGTAGTATTGTTGTCATGCATTAGCATAAACTCAGTAAAAATTACATTCACAAAATACAAACACATTATAATTATAATAAAATGTTTGTGTGTACATACATCTATACATACGTACCTGCATAATCCATACATATGTATAATATAAATGTAACTGGTTTATGTCTGTGTACATAGGAGAAATTTGAAAAAAAAAATGTATGAAGGGTCTTCATAGGTCCTCATAACCAATAGAGTACTCTGAGACAAGAGCTTACCCTCTCCGAGATGAACTAGTGGGATTCATTGTGGAATATTTCCAAATAATTCCCGAAATATAATCTTAAAGAGGTAAATTTTGTTCAACAATTGTTCCCAACACTATCAGTTTTCACTAACGACCTAAGTATTCCAAAGTAAAGGTTATCGCAGCCAGTGAACTTCGTAACCAGCCAGCTTCGGAACCCTAAGGCAAAACTGTTCAGTGTTTTATTAACCAAGCCGGTGATGTGCTAACAAAACTACTTTGAATTTCCAAAATCAAGTCGTTGAGTGTTTAGTACACCAAAGATATCGTACCGAATATAAACGTATTTCAGTACTTGAGACACCACAACTGTAACTGCCAGTAATAATTACGACAATAGCTTAGTACGTAATGACAGAATCATTACGTTCTCGTACCTACTAAGCTATTGTCCGTCAGGTAAAAGGTAGGTAAAAGGTAGTCATTTGTGTGACTTATACATATGTGATATGATTTGCTTGGATGTCGTTAATTGTGAAGTCTCATGTACATAATATGTATTTATGTCCAGCAATACCGGTATCCTAGTGCAGGGTAAAACTATAACAATTGAATCTTATAAAATGTTTCCTTATCCACAAGGGTCGTTTTACAGTTACGCTTACCGTCAGCGCGGTTGGTAAGCGCGCGGGCCACGAGCTTTGGGTCTTTTGGAACGTTTTACTCTAAATCAAACTCACTTGTCAACCAAAATAATTTGTAATGTTGACATTATTTGCTATTATTTGATGGCCAGTGTTTAACATCAAACTCCATTCTTAAGTGTACAATGTTATTTGCACACGAAACAAACTGTTCATAACTTCATTTCGAATTTACTCGAATACCTATATTTTTTATGATAAGTTTTTTATTTCTCTTGGGATTCTTTTCATATTTATTTATTGCACTAAAGCAAAAGAAACCACTAAAACATTTTTATCTTACTAGAACTTCAAACTAACTTTTACCGCTTATTCCACGGGGATAGGTAGGTATACATTTTCAGGAATAAAAGTGTTCTAGATAAACATTTTTTATATTATGTGTCACACGTAATACAAATAAAAATTTACTTCCAAATAAATAGCCAAAAAGCCAGCAGACTAGCACTCTGATGGTACCGAAGTGATCATCCGTACAGTGACCTAGCAGGTAATAGCATCATGACCTTTTTTAGTTACCTACCTATAATTATTACATAATTATAAAATGACGTGGACCCGCCCACGCTTCGCTTCGGGAAACATGTTCCTTAGTACGCACATTCGGAAATTGTTAGGCGTGATTCTTTAAACTGACATATTGTGTTACTGTTTGTTGATCGTTGAAAATAAATAAATATTAAGTTTTTTATTTCTCAACCGATTTTAATAAAACTAAATGTTAAGTGAAGCTTACAGCAATATATTAGTGCAAACCGTACCCAAATTGGATAAGCCATTTTGGAGATTAGCACGTACAAAACCGCAGACTTGTAGACAAAAAATCTAAAAATCATTGTTAAGACCCCCAGTAAAAGATTTTCTCATATTTCTTCTATGTACAGACAGCGGCCTGTTACAGATTTATTATTAGTGTAGATACATAACGATTAATAATGATAATTCATGTACCTACACTTAAAGATATAAAATACATTTAAAGGCGCTAGGCCCGTAAAGATAGCTTACGATTTAACATAATCCCCACAATACCCCTCTAGAATTTCAACATTATGCCCGTGATTTACGTCAACGAATTGGTATTTACCTGACCTAATAGCAATTAAACCGGGAAACTTGTGGGATTCACAGCGGATTTACAGCCAGCATCAATAAACAGGTATTGGGTTGGGATTTGTTAAATGTTTCTGGGCATTGTGAAATTGCTCAAGTAATCCCCGTCTATGGCTGCGCCCACGAAGCGGCGATTATTCCTAAACCACAACCGTGGGGGCTCGTTCACGACTGTGAATGTTTAAATTTGTCACTTTTTACCACAAATAGGATCATATATTAATTAAAGGGAAACCTGTTCCATAGCACGCACACTTGAAAATTGTTACAAGTTATGTTAGAAGCTTATTACAATTTATTATTGAAAACGGTACCTAAAACGGTTGTGAGTCGTTTATATGATAGGTTTAGCGCGCACAAACGCACTGACTAACAGACGATCAGACACAATTTTTAATAAAATCATTGTTTTAGGTTCTATTGCGTTAATAAAGGTACCCAATAAAAGTCTTATTAAATATCTTTCATGTATAAAAATCGATCAATTATAGTTTTATTTAATTATAAGTATGTGATTTGTGAGTCACAAATCGTCACTGACCCCCGATCGACTCCATGACATGCTATGTCGTAAACGGCTACAACGTTATCAAATGACACTGTACGAAAATGGTGCGATTATGGTACCTACTCGTGTAAGTACCAAATTACGAAGAGCTCTAAGACGATAACTAAACAAATGGTGCTCTGGAATATGTGATACTAAATCTTCTTTATCACGTGTGAAAACAGTTTAAACTCTGTTCAACGTTTCAGTAATGGGCGTCTCTAATGATACGAGCTGCCTATGTTCAATGGACCGTAACACTGCACACAATCATATAGTCTTTACAATACTTTAATATATGCAGATTTTCTGTCTGCAAAATAAGTCAATGGTCTGCAATGATAATATCGCATCAACAATTTGTATGCTTGCAATTTTGAGTTAATAAATCAGTATTCATTCAGTTTATAAACAGAATTGAAAAAAAGGTAACATACTTTTTTAAATAAAATTATTAAGTATCGTATCGAATTCCGTAATTTTTTCTGAATTTTCTTTTGTGTTTTTAATCGCCGACAAACGAGCAAACTAACCACGTAAAAAAGAAGTAGGAAATAAAAATATAATTAAAGATTCACGACTTCGCAACCTACTAATAAGTAACGGGTTTTATCCATGATTGAAGAGACCTGGAGTATAGTTCTAAACACGGATAAAAAAATTGGTGCAGATAGTGGTTAGCCGATTTCTAGAAAGTATTAAATAGCTTTTACATTCAATGCCATAAGGATGTACAATACCACTACAGATTAAAAAGCTTTTACTTCAAGCTTTATGGAACACGTAAAAAAGTTATAAAATATAGTGCAACTAGAGTACGTCGCTAAATCCTTCACTGTACGTTGCAAAGTACGAATACTTATATTAATAACTTGGGCTTAACGATATATTGAACAAAACGTTATAAACTGAGGGCCCAACTTGGTCATTGTATATTTTTTCGCTCGCGTCGCCACTTAGGTAAAACCCACCTGAAAGGATCGAGCATTTTGCACAACACAGCTTAAGTATAAAGTATAAACATACGAGCTTGTACCTGCGGCTTCGCTTGCATTGAAGCCATTTTTTTGACAAGGAATTTTTTGACAAACATGACAACCAAGAAATTTTAAAATAACTGTGTTTTCTTAAGTGCTAGTTCTTTAAACGATACTAAGACAAAAACTAATTTAAAAAATGTCTGTCTATCTGTTTGTACGGGCTAATCTCTGTTAGGGCTGAACCGACGGAAAAAACTCCCATGCAAATGAAGTCGCGACCACATCTAGTGTTTAAAAAAATCAATTACCAATTAATTTTAATGCATGCATACGAATACGTCTTCTACATCCTATTCGTATTGTTATAACGACGAAAGGAGTATTTAGCTATTTAGACGTAAGGGTTTTAGGAATGAACAAAAGCATTCGAGCAATTACGGGTATAATTATTGCAGACCCACAAGATCTGTGGGACTGCCTCAAGGCACAATACATTTAGTAGTAACTTACAACTCACATAGTACAGGGTCTTTGGAAAGGACGGCTCTTTCGTGGGTAGTTTGGCAATTGCCAATCTCGAACCAGAGGGTCCAAACCCCGGCACGCACATCTAATTTTCAAAAATGATGTGCGTATACCTAGAATGTTATCATTTGCTTCGGTAAAGGAAAACATCGTAAGGAAACCTGTACACCTGAGAGTTCTCCACAATGTTCTCAACGGTGTGTGAAGTCCGCCAATCCGCACTTGGCCAGCGTGGAGAACTTTGGCCCATACCACTCACATAATGAGAGGAAGCCCGTGCCCAGCAGTGGGACAGTTATGGTTTGCGGTGATTGCATGATAATGTAGGACATGTAGATAAGTGTTATATACAAAACAAGCCTATACCCGCGGCTTCGCCCGCCATAAATCCCTAAATATATAACAGTTGATAAAATCAGAGAACTTTCGTACTAAGTTTGCGCCTTTTACCTCCTTAAGGGATGATTTTCGAAAAAAAAAATTAAACATGTTTCATAACTTTCAATGAAATACCTTCATACTGAATTTCATTCAAATACCCTCAAAAACGGCAAAGTTTCATATATTTGTGAAGTATAAAAAATATATGACTGTAGTTTTTCAGAATGCTTATTCAGAATAAGTACCCTTTCATGACAGAGTTATGTATTTCAGTACAGTCAACATCACCTACCTACTGAACTATGCAAGTTCTCAAGGGATTTTAACTACATATTTATCGGAAAACTTGCACTGTATACGGTCCAAAGGACATTAATCTTCGCGCTGTTTGTACATAGTTTACCATAATGGCGACTAACTTAACTAGCAATGTATTGCGCTATTATCTGAAGACGTAATGCGTGCATTGCGTGCCCAGATTATTAAGACTGAAGAGAGCATGTAATAATTTTATTCACGTATTTTAGTCACAAATTGATTCGCTGTCTTAATAAATAGCCGATTTACTTTGAAAGGGACTCCTTGTAAGACTATGAGTTTCCATAGGTAATAGAGACCCGCTCTGCGGTCAAAATTCGGCCGTAATTAATTCTGTCAAAGGGTTACAGTTCATAGACACTATTAATGTACACATTTCAAACGACATGTCACGTCGTGTAAAACGCATGGTAGAGTGAATTTTATGGATTTATTTAAAGTATTTGTCATGAATTATTCTATCAGAGTTTTCTCCACTCTTCCATATAACAATATTTGTCAATTTTCTACAAAATCATTGAAATTATATTTCAAACTTATTACTTATTGTCTTTTCAGGATTTATTGGGTTATGCAAAACAGAAATCATATGAAAGAGGTTTAGCATACTTCAAGTGATCGAATACGTCGAGTGATGGAATAAGTTTTGAAGATTACACGAGAATTCCATTATTGAAAACCTAAGCCTTTACCTACAGACAACACGTTCGGTTTTATGTAAATCTTAAGTGTATTGTGTCTTCTGTTAATTCCTTGTTCGTAGTTAGGCTATATTATGTCCTTTATACATTATGTTTCTAATTTCCTGCGATTACACTATCATTCGAAATTAATTATCACTTGCTTTGGTGAAAGAAAATATCGTGAGGAAACCTGCACACCTGAGAGCTGTCCATAAGGTTCTTCAAGGTGTTGTGAAGTCTACCGTATCAATTCGTATAAGGCCAGCGTGGTGGACTATGATCTGTACTCCTCACATTGTGATCGGAGTCCAACAGTGGGACAGTTATGAGTTGCGATTATGATTTACGATCGTGGAGAATTGGATCTTGGTGATTGATAATTTAAGCCGCATGATGCCCAAATAGACAGACATGCATACAAAGAGTTCCTAATTCCAAAAAATAAGTATAGTAAAATAGTATAGGTATGAAGATTTCCATAAAATATACCATTGATTATCACTTTATTCTGTTAGTTGCTTCAGTCAGTTCTTTCTCAGTTCAGTCAGTCATTCAGTCAGTCAGTTTCAGTCACGACAGACTTTAAGTCTGTCGGGTCGTGTTTAGCAAGCTTGTTGAACCAAGCTTGCTTGCTTGCTTTTGTCCTTGAGGGAGTGGAGGCTTATTCCCATGATGATGCTGATGACTATTCACTAAAGCATGGGGAGTTCTACCTCGACTAGATATTCCAACAGTTCAGTTTTCACCAACTTTCGAGTCACGTCCAAGTTCCAAGCAAGAATGGATTTCGGACAAAAGTGTCACGGCGTGTTGGAGTTTTAATGAAACTACAATATGACAAGGGGCAAGTTAGCTGACTATTAAAGTGAAATTAAAATTGTCGCTTTTCGTGTCATTTTTTCCCTTACGTGCTTCATTCTACGGTATTTGCAAAAAATTTGGACACTAAAAATGAATTACTTTTTAAGCTTTAATGTTCGGTGGGCTAATGCTATTATAAACGTAAAACTGTCGCTAACGCGCCAAAAGTGAGGCAGGTAAATTCTCCTAATTAAAGTTTAACACGTTACGTGTTTAGACGACGTTTTCGGCTGATATTTTATTTATAAATAAATCATGCTCCGGTTGTCCACTATTTTGATTTTTAATGGATAATTAGGTCAAATTTTAAACACCCTTTTTAATTACATATTTGGAACGAGAATCGAGTAGGTAATGACTACTCCTATTAAATTATGTCAAGTGACTAACAAGTCAAGTATACAATTATAATTAGTTAAGGAAATTGACTATTTATTTGCATATATATTTCACAACAATTAAAACATAATTATGTCTCAATTTTCTCTGAATTTAATGACAATTTTTAAAGTTACATGTTTAAATGTTAAACCCCATCACATATTTACAGTTAAAATTCATTTCGATTTACTTTTAAAACGTAAACTAAAAAGTAACTATTCGTTTGTTAACGATTCAAAACTTTTTAATTTAATTACCAAGCAATCTTAAACTTTCACCCGGTTTACATTAACTTGAATTAGTTCTGAACGTTAAGTTGGGAAGGGAATAAAAGTTTATTGCGGTTATTCTAGCTATCGATTTATGATGTTCTGAAGTAAGAAGCCATCGACATTCAGAAGTAAAGGATGGCTAAATTTCGGCAACGAGAGGCTATAAGGTTTGCATTTTATCCATTGACTTATTATTACAGTTTAATTTCGATTGCAGTCGTGAACACCAGCCATCGCAAGAATAGAAATGTTAACAAGGTAATTTAAACACTAAACGAGCAGCAATTTTTATATATATAGGTATAGATTTAAGTAAATGATTTATGTGAAAAATTAAAGGACTAGGCGGCCGTTATATTGAATTTTGAATACTGTCATAATCTTTAGAATCATCAAAATCGGCCTACGCTCTCTAGACCGGTACTAATTAACAAACATACAATTGCGTAGCACTGTCGCATACCAGATTCCATGTCTTTGAAATATTTTCCCGCTTTGTAGTAATGAACGTTTCAAGAGTCATAATCATTAAAGTAAAAATCTTAAGAATGCTTGTCACGTAAGTTTTAAATTTATAATATTGCAAGCCATTGTTGGCAGCAGCAACCATTGTCGAATGTATTTTATTGAAGATACCAACCAAAAAGAAAGAAGGTTTTAACTCTTTGTTAACGTAAGTTTTATTATTTAAAATTATATTCAGAGTCTTTATATTCACCTAAACATCTGTATTTGATTCAAATCGATCAACTCTACGAAAACTTATTGAAGTGAAACTTTTTAGTGGACTTCAAAGATTGCGTGGAACGTTTAACGCTACGGCGAAGATAATATTAGATATTAACGAAGTTAAAATAATAATACACTACTACTTATTTACTATTAAAAACAACTAAAATAACCTTCGCTTTGAGTGTGAAGTTTGACTTCATTTGCGCGTACCGACTCTACTCACCAGTCTAATGAGTTTAATTACAATTTAAACAATGAAAATCCGACATCCACGCAAACGAACCCGCGGGCAAAGCTAGTAAATAAATAATATAGAAACATTTCGATGTTTTTGGTTGAGGTTGTTAATTTAGATTACAGTCCAAGAAGCGGAAAATTATCTTTACCACATTCCCGCACACTGAACGCACAAGGGCAGTAAACTTAGGTAATATAAATGTAAATGTGGAAGAAATGCACCAGGGGTCGGGCAAAGTTGCGACAGAGGCTGGAAAGTGGTTTTGTACTTTTATATACTTAATTATATTTTGTTGAACATGTTCAGAGTTCTCATGTATATACAAATTGCGCATGTTGAAATACGACTTACGAAATACCTACTCAACTTAACTAGTGAACCGCGGAAACTTGTTTTTTTACGATTACAAATATTAGGATAATTCTGTTAATAGCCCAAGTTCTAAACGGAATATTAAGATGAAACTTGCACCAGTTCTTTAAGTTAGACCCCCCAGCAATACAACTGTAAAAACCGCATCTAATTCTAAAAAAATATTCGCAGCAAACCTACAAAAAAACTACTTTTTAGGCCATAGCAGTATGGAGGATTTAAAGAGCTTTGGTAACTAAAATTATTATATCACACGAGTAAAAAGTTCTACGTAAGTAAAAACTTTACAACTACGCTATACGCTTTTCAACTTATGAAGGAAAAATTAAGTAAACTAGGTCGTTTACAATTTGAGCAAACATTGCGCAAACTTTATTCCCCAACAATAACTTAATTTGGGATTTTCTAAACTTATACTGCGGTGATTCGGCATAAATCTTTCGCCAGCGATATTTTAATGTTATTACTGTTATAATTATTCATTTCAATTGGCAGACAAATTAATTAATAAGGATAATAAAGGCAGCGTCGTTTACAATTTCCGCCTGCCAGAACAGGACAATGGAGCAATTTGTGATGTCGATTGCTCGCCCGATGCGGCGATTCATGAGACGTAAGCACATGTCTCTATATTATCATGTGTATTGTGGATAGTTTATGTTTATTTATATTATGCTTTTTTGTTTAACGACGCGCCGATCGACTGTGTTAAGCGGCAGCGGACGCAGTCAGCAATTAGATGGGGTGACCGCTACTGGAAAATGTTCTATAGCGCTTCCGTGCTTCGCAGAGCACGTAAGGTATCGGTCGCGGTTGTTATCAGTAGATAGCAGTCGTTACCCCACTTCAGAGGCCTTCGGGCTGCATAAAAACTGACGTGACTTGGGTTGGCCACTAACCTCTCCACCAATTCGTAGTAGAGAAGCGTGGTGGAGTATGCTCTAGGCATTCTCAGTAATGGGGAGACCCGTGCTCAGTAGTGGGCAATGATTAAATGATAAAATCAATGATAAATATGATAAAAAAGGTTTTGTTTTGTTTCAATAGACAAAAAACCAAAACCGGATGGCGCAATGGTTAACACGCCGGATCGCCGTACCGAGGGTCCTGGGTTCGATTCCCAGCGAGGCGGAAATTTGAATGATGAATTTAAATTTCCGTTCTTGGTCTGGGTGTGTGTGTTCTTGTCTTGTGTGTTGTCCATCGCACCCACGACACAGGGAATCCTAGTGTGGGGCTAGGCGTGTGTAGCGTTATTTATTTATTTATAACTTATAAACGGACGACAGTTATATCATATTGTAGAAGCATGATTGTTCTGTATGTAAGTACCTATGGAATAAATTCATATCCAGGTTTTAAATTTTCCGCTGTTCTCTGGAATAATAGCCGTTCGTCTGGCAAACGAGGGTACGTGCCGTTTTAATGAGTTTACGTGCATTCTGTAGTCTGAACACTTGCTTAGCCGACGCTCAAATATGTGAACAGCATAAACGATGATTTAGAGGGCTAATTTTGTAACGTATATTTTTGTGGAATACTTAAACATTTACTTCCTTACTTTGGAGCAAAGACGAAGAAGATGATACGTTGTTGATACGTTGTCGATGACGACGTTTTTGGAACTTGCAAATTAAATATGAAATAAATCTTCCAGCTTCATATAATATAGCCTTATATTTTATTGAATTATATTTTAGACATACTTTATGACAAGTATTTAATTATTTTACATGTAATAGGAAATCTGTTTGAGAATAAGATGCTTTTTACTCCGTTTCATATTATTTTCTTCTGATGATTTAGTAAAGTTTTTGATTACTCTACGATCAATTATTTTAGTTTAAAAGGTTTATCCACTTTACTTGTTTAGTAGAGGTTAACGAGGAAAAATGGTCATCAAAGCGATTAATTTAACTGATTTACGGTAACGAAGCAAGCATATTAAAAGCGGTTAACTTTATTCGAATCACCTGCCACAGTTTCATCGTTGGTAAATAAATTGTGCTGATTCAAGGATGTCGGTTCCTCGATGTTTCGCCTGAATGCACTGCTGGCTGGGTTATGGGCGTCATGGCCGCTGATTTACGACCCGAAGCCGACCGAGTCAAGTTTGAACGTCCACTGTTATACATTATGTTTATCAACACTGGCAGCAGTATTTTTTCTGGTCTTATTTATTTTATGGGCAAACTCTACAGGAAATGAAAAGAAATATATTATGAGCGTGATATGTATGTATATCGATATTAATACGATTTGTATGACCGATTTTTCCGAATTAAATAGTTACATAAACGTCTTATTTATTTTTTTGGACAATATTAGTCTTGGAATCATCGGTGTTGATTTATGTATTGAACTCAGAGTTTAAACTCATGGTAGGTACTAAGGTAGTAATACAAAAAAATAAATTATTTATTATTTCTTGAATGTGTATATTATGAAGTTAATCCATTCTTACATATAAAAACCAACATGGCATATACGTGTTTTTCCACGCACTGCATGGCAGAAAACTCTTTTTGTGTTGCTTATTACAAGCAAATGTGATAACGGGTGCTTTTGTTATTACTTATACCATAGACATGTAAATTTTATTTATTCATTAAATTTTTAGTTTACAAGGCAAACATTTTAAAATAACTCTTTTAAATTTTAAATGAAAGTATTTTATTTATTTCGTGTATTTAGTTATTTCGTGTTGTAACAGATCAGTGATCGCGATTGCGGTAGGAAAGTCTATGTTATACATGGTAATTGATAACCGTCGACCATGGACATCTGTGACACCAAACCAAAGGTACTCAACATAGAAAAAAATACTCTTACTTTCCTAACAACATATCTGTACGTATGGTTTAATTTAGCTCATTGTACAGATGTCCATGTGCAGAAACCCATTGTTATTGAAATGATATTAATTTATTGCACAACTGTCCGCGGGCACAATACTGATTGAAGCTTTAAAATTGTGAACCGGACCAAACATGGTTTGGTTATTTATTAAAAGCTTGATATTTCTGTCATTTATATTAGGTAGGCATATTATTTTAAAATTGCTTAGGAACACATCATCTTTTCATTCCTCTGGTATAGAAAGGATCTTTTATTTAAGTTATCAATGTTATATCTAAATTGATTAACTGCTTTCGCATGAGACCGAGACAGAAATACATTCAGAAAAAGTATTATAATTCCGAAACTTTCCTTTTTATATATTGGTTTACACATCGGTAAATTAATTATTACATATGAATATTATAATGACTTCAACTGCTTAGAACGACGGTAAACATAGGTTTCATCGTTTGAATAAAATTTTCAAAAAATATTTTACGTACGGAACCTTACAGTTTATTTTAAGTAATAAATTTTACCATATTTAATCCACAGCTTTATCGCACATTATCAGCATCGGATTATTATGAAATTTTGATCACAAACGCGTTAGGTTTGGCCTTTATTTGATGGTATTTAGCTTTACTGACACGTCGGCATAGCTTATTGTTTACGCTAAATTGGATCCATGTCGCTGTTGTTGAAGCGACAAAATAGCGAAACGTGTTTTGAAATTAAACAAAGTATCTAGTACAGTTTGATCCAGATAGGTTGCGTCTGGACAGCGTGAATATGGGATGTAATTTAAAACATTGACTGATTGGAAAACATGATTAGTTTTGGGGGCATACCAATAGGTATTGATATGTTTTCTTGGCTGAAAATTCGTTATTGACTCCTCTGGTATTATGTGGATGAGAGGTAAGCTAGCGAGCACAATGACATGTCATGAGATCAGTCTTATTATCCACTGGCTTTTACTAATAAATAAGTCATCAAGTTCAATTTTTTATTAATTGTAATTCAGTAGTTTTATATTTGATTTTTGTTTTAATTAATCCACCAGAATGTGTTGAACCGTGAAATTGGAACGGAATGGCGGGAAAATTAAACTGCTATTAATGGTGGATGAATCGAAAATGTCCAATGAAGTATCGAGTGATGATGACATCAAAACGAGATTGTAATGTCATTGGATTTGTACAGTAAAATTATACTGTACAATAACAGTATGACTCGGTGATTAAGACGATTATGTGGCTTCAACCCATTAATGTCCCACTATTAGGCACGGGTCTCTCCTTATACCCAAGAAGGCCTAGAGCATACTCCACCAAGCTGCTCCAGTGCGGAATGGTGGAGCGGTTAGTGGCCAACCCATGCAAGTGTCGGAAATTTTTATGCCGTCTGAAGGCATCCGACATGGCTTAACGACTGCTACCAAATGGTAACAACCACGACTGCTACCAAATGGTAACAACCGGGACCGCCGGCTTTACGTGCCCTCCGAAGCACGGAAGCGCCCTAGAAATTTTGCCACTAGCGCACACCCATCCAACTGCAACCGCATCCGCTGTGGCTTGACTTTGTCGATCACTAAAGATCGACTATGACGATTATGTAATTAGCAATAAATCTGTTACACATATTTACATTTTTTACTTTAATATCTGATAAACAAGCAGACGAGCCATCTTATCACAGGTGGTCTCCGCCGCCCATGGATATCTGTAATACGAAATGCATTGATGCGTTGTCGGTCAATAAAAAAATATGAAGAAAGAAAGTCAGTTGTCCCACTCCCCAGGTGCCAGCGATGCCCGCTTGGCGGTCAGAACACACGTCGACTACACTTACATACGAGTACATAGTATCGCCCCCAGCGAGTAGAGCGAGCAATCGCCCGCCGCAGACTGTCACTCGTGGGTAGCCCAACGACAAAACTATCGGAACTAAACACTCGCTACTCGCTGCTCGCCAACTCGTTTTCAGTTTCTAGCTCTACTCGCTACTCGCTAGTCGCCGGCGGTGGGACAACTGCGATAAGCTTAAAAAGAGTATATTAATTCCTTTAAGTATTAATATACTTACATAACTTAAATACAAATATGCGATGATTTTCTGTTGCAATCAAATATAGTTATGAATTAATTACAGTTTAAATTTAAGGTCTTAAATATTTAGTAAAAATAAAAAATTCCCACCATTTTACACTTAAAAATAGAGCTGCATTTTACACTTTAAAATGAACAATACGATTGAAATGATATCGCTGTGTTGTCGGGCTTTACGGATAGAAGTGTTGCTAACTACACTTGGCGTATTGCCAGCCATAGCTGACAAGTTGGCTGATAGTTCCAAACATTTTAAGCACTGAAACCACGTAAACTATACCTAATATATTTTTTATGAAGTATCACCACGAAAACTTGTAGCATTCAAAATTTGCAGTTATTGTAGGGTATCACGAAAATTCGATATTGGTTTTTAATTATTTGCATCACATTGTACACCTTTCAACAACTTTTGGAGCATATTTTACTATGCATTTTTAGTGGGGAATTTTAAACAATTAAGCACCAAAAACAAAAATATCAGTAACGTGTTGACAGCCAAAATGGTATCGATAATGTAATTTAAAGACGCACCTATAATACTAATAATTTTACACAGTCATATTCCCTGTTTCCTGGGTGCATCACACAATGACAAGAATACATACCTACACCAAAATCTTAAACGCATCATTCAAATTTCGGTCTCGCTGGGGATTGAACCCAAAACCCTTCGGCGGCGGTAAAATTGATGCTGTATTTAAATTAATTCGATAGTTCCAAAGTACACGACCACTAATAAAATAAACATTCACACACCCACGATATTATACAAAGATTAAATTAAGCTATAACACCACTGAATATAAATGCTTCATATATTTTGATCCTTCTGCGAGACAAGATATAATATGCAATACTGCATTTATTTTGTTACTGCATTCGCCAGGATGGCTGGTTTTATCAATATTGAACAGGATGTCAAGATTAGCATAGTAATTAGTTAGTGCAATATTATTTTTCCTTAGTTTAAAATTAATTTGCGTTAAAGATATTTCAAAATTTAAGTCTTTGTAATTGACAGTTTGTACCTACAATTATGACTAATACGGTCATAATTAGGTTTGTAATAAAAATTGCATTTAGTTATCTGAGGGTTTTCAGCAGACATTTATATGATTGTATGCATTTAAATTAATTTATACAAATTACTGAACAATGTCTGTACATGAAGCTATTATGGAAAAATTATTTTTGAGGTTAATTCCCAGTTATTTTTTGTTTGTTTGAATGTCTGTGCGTTTGTTTCCAGCTGAAAACAGCTTGAATTATTTGGACGCTGTTCTTTAATGTATTGTAGTAAGGTTAACGTAACATCAAGACAAGTGTTTGTTTAATTTGAATCGTCGCACAAAAATAAATGAATGTCAATTAAAAAAAACGTCTGAACATTTATGTTGCAAACAATGAAAATCAGTATCCATAAATAAAGCAAGTAACTGGTAAGTAATTAACTAATATACTTGATGCCATTTAAAATCTTTCACTGAAATAAAGCCATATCTTATGTTTCAAGTAGTTGCGACCCTGAATCTATTACTCGCAGCAGCAGTAAATAATCCGGGGATGCAATAAAGTTGGCGGTGCGATATACTGTAAGTTGAGTGGCCGCCATTAGGGGGTTCTGTACAAACACGGAGACTGGAGACCGGAGACTAATGGCAGTTTGACCACGCGCCAACTTGCCTCGCCGTCCTCCGACACCGAAAATCGTGTATTAACCTTTATCTTGTAGCTAGAAATAATTTGCTGCATAATATTGAAATAAGTGCACAATATTATGATATTTATAATTTTACTAATTTCACGTGCTTTACTATCTAAGACTTTTATCATCAGGCGGGATAGTAGTCAAGCATTATTAATTTGAAAAAGTAAAAAACAATGTAATTAATTATTTTTTCAATTTTCTAATGTATAGCAAAAGAAAATCTTTCGTTTACCTTTCTATCACTTGTTCAAGAAATTCCTAAAAATTTTCCTGTCCAATACATTCCGAGAAATTTGGTTGTGAGATATGGCAATTGTACCAATGGAGACACATGGGACTCTAAACATTTAACCATATTCTGAATCTTGTGCCAATTGCAAATGATGTTGTTGTCTAAAGCAAAGTAAAACAGTGCGACACTCCACCTCCTGATGCAAATGATGCAATGCAGTAGAATATTCCAATAGATCTTGTCCTCTATTATGAAGCGAGAACTTGAAATGAGACAATAGGTTGAAGCAAGCCAGCTAGCAAATATTCTGAGAATCAGATTAATTTCCTTGAGCTTTGTCTGCTTTAATCATTTATTTATATTTCAGAGTTTTGTCGGCTGTAATATGATCGCCACTTCTAATTTTGAGACGACCGTAGTTGCCAACTTAAAAGCTTACTAAAACTGAGATACTATGATGATAATAACCACGCGCTAACTTGCGCCAAAACGCATTAACGGATTATGCTCAGACACTGGACAAACATCGGAGAGCTTGTAACAACTATAAGGTTTCCTTAGCCGGAACTAAGAGAAGTTTGGTAAAGTTATTCATGCATGTAATTACCAGTTGTGAGTGTGTGTCTTAACAACGGAACGTTAAGGATTGTTTGAGTGTGCGCTATTGCTTCTTCACACATCTCTGCTGTATTTCACATGCAGTATGTGCCTGCCGCTCATTGTATACAAAGTTTTGTTCAGTGTTCGTAAATAAAACTATTAGATCTGTTCGTCGTCAAAAGTGGTTCCCATCTACTTTTATATTCTTAACGAAATTATCCATCTTAGTCAAGCCCAGAATCCTGGCCATGACTGAACTACTCTTAGCTGCTAATGAATATGGAACAAACTTAATACAGAATAACACAAAAAAAACAAAATTCTCACAAACCCAAAATAAATATTTCTGAAAAAGAATATACAGGCTGATAAAGTAAAAAAAAATAAAACGAGTGGTGTCGTGGGAGGTGTCTGTAGATGGTACAAAATAATACTGTAGATGGCGTACATCACTATACTAAAAATTTCGCGCAGCCGCCATCTTGGATTTCTAAATCTTACTTTACGGGACATTTTTTGCTGACTCGGGTACCCCACCGCAATGCCCCATAAGGAACTACGTTCCAAAAATCAATATTTAAATGGACAGAGTTTCTTCTTTTAGTCTGAACTCGATAGACATTCTTAAGTAACACTGTAGGTCACGGGTTGATTGTGAGATCATTTAATTCTACGTTAAAGCCTGGTAAGGTAGCCTGGAGCCTTTCACTACATTGCAGCGGTGAAAATTAATGACAGGATTACTTGCCAAACCGAATTCGTAGACCAAGTTTTTTAGTAATTTTATCAACATTTTGCCTTAATACTTACTTAAAAGATTTAACAATTTTCATTAACGAAAATACATTCTTTATGTGCATCAAAAGCAACTAAAAGCAGAGCATCTTACAAAGATTTACATTACGGTACAGAGTTAAGAGATTAATGGATGCAACGTTTTGGACGCCGCTAGTCGAGACATCTATTTTGTTTAACGAGTGTTTACCTCGGAGTGCATGTTTCTATAGCCACCGGGTAAAGGATTATCTGACGGTATTCCACTTTGCTAAGAAGATTTTACTCCTTGAATATAAACATATTCAGCTTGAGAAATTGGACTGTGATAAATGTTTATGTTTGGAAACTTATTCAGGTCGCTACTTAACGATAAAGTGCTTTTTATGTATTTTAATATTCTTATCTAAATAAGCATTATTTCTTTTATTTGGACTATGAAATAAGAAGTTTCTTTTAATCCTTTAATGGACTACAGATATTGGTATTTTCTAAAAAGCTAATTCATATCAATGCTCTGGTGCAGATTGGTGGAGGAACCAGTTCAGACTACCCCAAGTCCAAATTTGATGTCAAGTTGTGTTGAGATGTCAAGGATTTTTATTATTATTATATATTATTATTATTATTATTATATATTTAATATTTTATATTAAAACCCCAGCTCTTGCTGACACAAGCCACAACCAGAGTTAAATTTCAAAAGTTTTAGAAACCCCATAGGCTGTTTAAAGGAAAATATGTAAACAAATCTTACTGTCCCTACAGATTTAAATTCTTGTTGAACTCTTTTACAGTGTTCATTGTATTTAATGATGAGTTTAATTTGGAGACTTGCGTGTCCAAATGTGTTTGAAATCTGTTCGTTCATAGTGTCAATGCGAAGTTACCCTTTGACTAGTTAGTGTAATCAATAAAAAAATATTATGGTATAGAAAATTTTCGTAAAATGCAAACTAATTTATTTTTTGCTTAAATACAGAATACTGATGTTGAAGTTCGGCCACTGGAATAACACTCCGAAATCACAGAATACTTATTGTACAAACGCCGTTTAAGGAAGCGATCCGCCCTTTTCTATTTACAACAACAACAACAAAACTCTTTATTATGCACTAGTATACACTAGTAAAAACATTCTGTAAATAACATGGCACAACGGGCGGTATTTACCTGTACCTACATGACGTACGAAGCATCATGTGCACTAGACCTTACAGGCATATCTCGAGCGCTTAAGCTGCGTGTCCATTATGTCCGCTCACCTCGCGCTTTTATTCACAAGTTTAAGCACAATAGCCGTGGAGGAGTTATTTTGTAAAATCTTTTTAACTTTAGCTTTGTTGTGAAAATTGTGCGATCTTTTCAAGTGGAATTTATCGGCTCTTCCCGCTTAACGTGATAAACGCACGCGACAGGACCAGCTTGCTGTTAACTCTTTAGCTCTCAAATTGAAAACAAAATTATGTTTAAACTGTTGGTGAAACATATTTTACTTTTAATAACAATTTTAATAAAGATTTTAATTGTGATGTTATAGTCAAACAATTAGTTAAACTCCCGCCCGGGATCAAATCCTGCTTGCACCCCTGATTTTCCAAACATTGTGTGCGTTTGAGAATTTATTTATCACTTTTTTCGGCGAAGGAATTATCGCGATGAAACCTTCACATCTGAAATTTCTCCATAATGTTCTCAAAGGTGTGTGAGGGTCCTCCAATAGGCACTTGGTCAGCGTGGTGGACTATGGCCTGTACCCCTCAAACTGTGAGAGGAGACCCGTGATTTTATATTTATAGTTGTTATATAGTTTTTAGGTAATTAGTTGTCATACGAGCAGAATGACGGTCCCTCATGGTATGTAAATGGTTACTGTATTATAGGCAAAACAAGGCAAAACGATATAAAGATTCCTGATTGTGCTTTTTAATGTACGGTATGCAAAAATATATTTTATTAATTTCCATCAAACATTTATTTAAAAGTTTATTTAAAGCTTCTGTAATTCCTCTAGCGACAGATTCGGCAGTTCGATTTCGTTAACCCGTTGGCTGTCGAACAAGTCGGTCAAGCGGTGCTTAACGGCGTTTTCGGCTTATCGTGTCCCCAGCATGCGAGCTTGTCCATTTGCTTCGACGTTGCAAACTTTAATTTATATCCGTCAATCGATTTTATGGCTGTACTACAAGGAACGGTTAAATAAATATTCACACAATCTTTGGGCTATGATTCCCTGGTACGTGGGTGGCATGGGCATTTATAACTTTATGTATAAAACTGTATGTTTGTAAATGGAAAATATGTTAGAATATTGAAATATATTTTGTAGATTAGAAAGTGAGGTAATAATCCCATACCAATTTTTAGAATTGTGCTCAAAATCAAAACGAGTCAAATTTCTGACTATAACATATAATACATAATATAATAATAATATGTAACATTTTAATACGTATAAACACTCTTCTATGAAAATAGTAGTAAAACATAGGTATAAACGTAGAACACCAATAATTAATTTGAAAGTTCATAAATAAGAATTTAACCCATATATGCCCGTAACTTTTTTGACGCTATTTTTTTGTGAATTTCGGATATGTTGTTATTAATAGTATCCGTATAATGTTTTATAAAGTGAATTTTAGTTTTTATTTGGAGAAATGTGTTTTTTTGAGAGGGTCGTTAGCGACCCACTGGGCATATCCACTGACTTCGTACTATGGAAATAAAGACAAGAAAAAATAACAAAGATAAGCAATATTTTCATAGTTTATTATAAGAGAAACAAATAATTATGCATGAAATTCAGAAAAAACATTGGATACAAGTACATTATGTGTATCTTCATTTGTCTCCCAATACATACGACGTCTTGGCAAAGGGGCGTATCCAGTGAGAAAAAGTATTCCTAGGAAGCAGTACAGCTCATCTGCAGATAACATGAAGTTTGTGTTATGATTTTGATAAACAGCATACATTACCGAATGTCTTCATTGAAAAATAATTCAAAGAACTCAATAGGTTCACCGTCTTTGCTCAGAGTAAGGACTGCTCGCGATGGTGGTTGAGACCACTAGCCTTGCAGAGGAGACAAATATTTTCTGCGCATTTTCGAGGCTTACTTTATCCTGCACTCACATGACGTTGTTCTGTGGGTTGCTCTCGATTTATAGACGAGTCGGAGACCTTCATCCGTCACAGAACAGCCTCGCCCCCGACAAACACGTGAGAGTAGTCTAGAACTAGTCAATCTCGATGACGACGTGGTAAGGATAGGTTTATCATTGGCCTCAGGTTCCTCACAGTCTTCAGGTCGATGAACGATCAACTAGGCCGGAGCAAGCAGCTGATGTCAATTTAGTCTTGCAATATCACAGCAGTATTCGTCTCCAGAATCACCATCAGATATGGCTCCGTCACAAGGAGGGTCAATATAGACATCGATACCGTGGACATCATCTTCTTCAGCTAACTCCTCCAAGAGGTCAGAGATTTCATTCGTAGTTAGCACTCGTCGAGACCTGAATGATTATTATTCAAAAATAGTATTATTATATAAAAAGTGGTATTATAAAATTATAAAAAATAGTATCATATATGCCTAAAGGGTCGTCATCGACCCAAACAAATGTACGCGGCTGCTATTTCGTAAATAATAATTTATTTGTCAAACAAATATCAAAAAAAGTGTGACAAAACATTCTAGTTATCAATCTATCTGTTGCAAATCAAAATTATTATAAATAAATTAAATACTTACATTTTTCTACGCGACGACGCTCACTTTTTGAAATAAATTTCAACGACAACTTTTGCAGATGGCATGTGAGTACTACGTGTCAAAAGTTCGAAACAAACCTATCGCGTCTTGTACGTAGTACACTGGGTAATCGTTAGTTGGCGCTAAACTTAAAAAAAAAAATTTGTTTACTGTCACGAAGTCTTTATATAGGGGTAAGAAAGAGGGGTCGTTAGCGACCCCCTGGGCATATATGGGTTAATAAATTCAAAATTACAGTTAAAGTTATTTATTTAGTCGCCGTAATCTCATCAGATTTTATAACAATCTTGCCACCGAGAATATCTTCTAACGTTGCGCGTCGGAGTGAATTTACTTTAATTCTACCTTTGGATATTGTGTTTTGCAGAAAAATATTTAAAAGCGGAAAATTCATGTCACATTTTTAAAAATTCACGTAAGTACTTTATTAGCCTTAACTCATTTTTCGGGTTAACGTTTACAGGAGTGTTAAAACTCTACCACCAAGAAGAAATTATTAAACTAGGTGGTACAGAACCCGGCGACTTCCATGGTCCCAAAAGGGGTGATTTGGTATCAAAGCCGTAGTCCGTTGTTCAGTAGGGTGCAATTTAAACAGAGGGCAGGGGCGTTGTGGCTTGGACTCAAGATCGATATGGTTTACATCCATTACAAACATATTTGTTACAAACATATCGGATGTATCATGTGCATCCTGCTACACAACGGACGAGGTTACGGCGCCTGATCCCTTTTTTCAGAGGTCGCTGAACTCGGTACCATCTAGTTTAATCCTATGAGTTAATCTCCAAACGATTTGTCGTGTTCTAGCTGACTTATTACATTTTGAGAAGGGTGGTAGGCAGGGAAAAATCTTGTGCATGATTGTTTTCGGGGTGACCAATAAAAAGAGTGCAAAATAAATTGTAGGTCTAATTTTTGAAGCGTTCATTTATAGTAAACCTCGAAAGCCCTTATCTATATTATATATCTTATTTATTTATAAATAAATCTCACAACCTTTCTAAAAATGTTCAATACCTACTAAATAGCCAAGAATGGTTTTGATTCCTTCAATAGAGCGACTTATACGACAATGATATGGCTCACAATGGCATCAGTATGAGAGTTACTACCAATAAAAATCTCTGAGCAATATTCGTATTGTAAAAGATGAATATCGTGGTTCTGAATTGAAGATGAGACTCTATATAGTACTTGTACTTTGAATACGACGAAAAAAGGGTATATCTCTAATGGATTTATTGAAGATGCTACGTAGAAGTCGATATCTATTTTTGTTTTAAAAACAATGTTGTTATCTACAACCTCTTATAATAATATATTATATTGTCGAGTTTGCAAGTTAAGATAATTAAAGTCACACAAATTAGATTTAGTATGAGATTTAATTAATTTACTGAGATTAAAATTAACTAACACATGCACGCATTTGCACATGATACATAATTGTATAACAATAGTATTTTTACGATTACAAAGTTTGATCCAGCAGGGCTTAGATTTTCAATCAGTTTGTAGAGATCGAGAGTGAGCCACTAAAATGACCATTTACGCCAAATTTGCGTAGACATCGAAGATCAGGCGAATGAAATGTTTCAATGCTCATGGGAAATTATACCTTTATACTCTGTTTAGTCACCTTGACATATTCGCACGTGAAAGTAGATTCAATGTGCACATTAATTGATATTTATTAAGCCGAAGTACTCAGATCCCATAAAAAAATTACAATACCTAGTAGTCATATAGACACGAATGTACTATGTGATGTGTTTACAATGCGGTATCGAGACGAAAGGGGCGCTTCTAAATAAATGACACATACCCGTACATGGTGTATGGCGTCTAGACAGGAAGGAATGCTATCAGGACTGACCGAATCCTTTTTATTTCCAGTCTCAATGGAATCGACACTTTCATCCTTTTATATGGCTTTTGTTTCGCTATACGGATGCTTATTATGATTGGCGTTTGGCTATACCGTCCTAATGTCATATGGACAGGACTATCATCTCAAAATTTAAAAATTCCGGGCAATATTAGCTGAATATTATAAAAAATATCTGGACATACTCCTGAAATGGACATTCTACATAAAGTCTAGATATTTTGTAGCAATAACATTTTGTAATTTTTTCATCTTAAATTTAAAACGTCAAAATACCTTTAAAATTAACCCAAGCGAACGTGTTACCAATATAAATTTTATTGCGAAACACTGTGCGCCTGTGTGTAAGCTTCTTTGAATGATTCAGATTTGCTTTCGAAGGAATAAGAAATAAGCACTTAGGATAAATTTGGTACGGCACTTTAAGGCTAAGATCGAATAAATGCCACAACAACATGACCTAAGGCTTTCCAGATGCTCCTAATATTTTATTATGTGGCAGTATTTATCAGAGATAAGTATACTTTGAGATGGAATATTAAAGCCTTGACCATTCTGTTTATACATGATGTGTTTAGTTCTAGACAGGTAGTTTACAGTAATTTTAACCGATTTCAAAAAAGGGAGGAGGTTCTATGTTTGACGCCTATATCTTTTTTATGTATGTCTAGTGATATGTCCATTATTTGTGAACCGATTTTTAAATTTTTGGCGATAGCTGGTGCTTGTCATGTGGTCCTTTAAATGTTACCGAGATCTAACGAGTAGTTTTGAGTTATCCTTAATAATACGTATTTACTTGATTTCGAGCACTTTGATGATGTTCTCATTTCATTAATTTTCGATGTTGATGATTTTTTGTTTTTTTTTTTTAACTTATGATAGGAATACTCAACATTTTACACGTTTGTATTTTTCAGCCATGACTACGATTCATGCAACTTGGTCGAAATACCGTATCATAGTGTACAATCTGCGATGAGTAATTTTAAAATCATAGGTATAAGTTTACGCTGCCTCTCAAGAAAGAAAATAAAGAAAAAACTTCCTAAAAATTAAAGCAAAATTTAAAAGTAGCAAGATTTCTTTCGATTTATTATTACATTCTTACGATCTGTCTGTCTCCACAGTTTGAAATGTCTCAACTGAATTGTTTTCTTCATAATCTAATTTTCTTCCTTTTAGCCGATCTAAGCGCCGTTTCGTCTTTATAATCGTCATCTGGCGGTAGACGCATATCAGCGTCACAGCAATTCTCGCAGCAATTCAAACGTTTGCCACCGTCACTGAAACAAGATAATAAAAGGAACCTTTGATAACATTGTGTGATACAATTACCCCCGCACTAGGATTCCCTGTGTTGCGGCTGGCTTGGACAACACGAATAAGACTAACACCCTTGAAAAGCGGATGGCCAAGTAGTTTGAACATTGGAGACCCTAAGGCCGCAGTTAGACGACGCGATAGTTTTCTACCTATCTTAACTATCGCGTCGTCATCGTAACCTTGGCGTAATATTAAGGGTTTGTTTTATTTCACTTAGTTTACAAATAAAAAAGATACCTCTTTCTGCAAAGGTATACTTATATCCGTGGATCCGTCTATAGATTTCTAAAGCCAAGCGAGGTCAGTTACTGCTTATTATATTGGTAATGCATTATTATTTTAGGAAAGTTAAAGGTTAAGAATATAATCCGTGTGGCTCTTCTAAAACGGCGCCCGTCGTATTAAAACAAAGTCCTAACAAGCACCAAGTAAAAAGTGTAATTACCAACATAAGAGCCATTTACGTCTTTTTACTAGCGACCTAATTTGAGACCTATTCGCAAGTACCTGGTCGCATAAGTCTAGCTTGAAGTTAAATGTAAAAGTTAAATACAGAAAGTTTCAACTTTAAGGTCACTTAATGCCAAGTATTCAAAATATGTACCTACATTCATTTTATTTTTTTATTTATGTATCTCGCATAGAAATAATTTTATGTTTCGTGTCCCGTATAGAGATGGTACCAGTTTTCTTTCCACTTTCCTTTTATTCTGTACTAGCTGACCCGACAGAGCTCGTCATGTCTTAACTATGAATATTGAATTTGAATATTAGCAGCACGCATTCTGTCAATGGGATGTCAAACGCTATGGTTTTTGAATTACAATTGGACCGGTCGATGGCGCATGGCGGTTGTGTAGATTTACTAATGCCCGTTTTATATTTAATCAATAGATTTCGAGTTATCAGTTAAAGTAATACCTTATAATATTTCCATACAGGAACAGCTCGCCTCGCGGATAGCTAACTTTCCGTAAGCAAATCAAATTTTTAGATTAAACGTTTTTAGATTATAAGAACCGGGCATAAGAGATCAACAAAACTATGGGAAAAATCGAAGTGTTTCCGTAAAAGTATAATATATATAAATGTAATGTCTGACGGTTAGAATATAAAATAAAATGTCGCAGAACAACGTCTTTCAGGTCAGCTAGTACATGTGTATAAACTTTAACCAGCTGTAAATGAATACAACAACATCAGTAGAGTCCTCTACATCCATTTACCGCATATACATATGAGAAACCAGAAAGCAAAGTGAAATAGCCTCCGGGGATAAGTTGTTAATTTGAAAGTTAACATTGACAAACTCTTCCGTACATCCTAATGGGAATACCGTTTGTGTGTTATAGATTTATTAACTCAAGTTTGCTAAAATTATACTTAAGATCAATTTCGTTTTAATATCAAATGATGTTACATTCAGTTATGGGTTGTGATGATGATGATGATGATGTTACATGTGAGCAGCAGAGTTCAGCTTGGACTTAAAGATACATAGCGCTCCTTACACCCAAATTTGTACCTACTTGATTTGTACTACTTGTTTATTGTACTGTTAGGTACTTACGGCAGATTTTCGGCTATCCAGTTGCAAAAGCAGGCGATCTTAATACCAACAGCGACATGTTCATCGTTACACTCCATGCCGCCCAAAGTCACAGCCACCAGCTGGCCATGACGTATCGCTGGGGCCCCGGAATCTTCCTGTAAATAGATAGATAGATAAACTTTTTTATTTATAAACCAGAAATAAACACAGACAACGAATTTCTATACAAATATGTATAAAAAAAAAGCGGCCTTATCGGTAAGCAGCAATCTCTTCCAGGCAACCTCTTGTACAGGAAATGAGATGAAAAGAATAATGGGCTATTGGTACAAAAAAGTAATAGAAGTTTTTTTTAGTTTTTTATAATGATGTAAGTACCTATGATGTATCGATTATTGAAACTGGAGACTGCTCACGAAATTCGATCGTAATTCATTCTGTTTAAGGATTACTTTTCATTGACACTATGAATGTACTTAAACTTTTTCTGTTTTAAAGGTATTTAAAACATATTTTCTTCACGTATTATATCGATTCTCTAGAAAATCATTATCAAATTAAATCTATATTTTTTTAGTAGAAGAAACTGCGAATTCCTCAGCACATCTTTTAAGTCAATTCAATATTAATATAATCTGGGCGGATCCGGTTGCTGCTCATTATTTCTTCGCTTCAATAACATATCTATGAGTTTACAAGCTCGCATAGTGTGGCGTCGTTCTTAGTTATATTATTATTTTATCAAAACTGGTTCCAATTAGCGTAAATAAGCGTTCCAACTAGCGTATGTTTAAGTTTTATGTGTGTTGTATGTGCAGTGACATTTATAGTTTTTTCTAGTAATTATACATCACAGTAGATGAGCCAGCTGATTGTATAAGTTCGCCGTCTTTCATGGATATTGTAACAGGCGCATCACCGACTTGTTGTAAGACCGAAAAAAACGGGGACCACATGAAAGGTAGGCCAATTAAAGTTTTAAGTAGTAATTTTACTCTTACTAGGAAAATTACTGTATTAATTACTTTTCAACAGACATCACCATAGAGTTTATTTTTAATTTTTCTAAATAAAATGTTTTAGCTGCCTTTTACATTTGCATAATTAAAAAAAGTGGATTATTACACCCCAAACAAATTGGCAAAATCACAATAACGAAACAACTTAATAAATACAAATGTAATTCTTCTATTCTTCCTTTATGCTTAAAACATACATTCTTAGAAAAGTTCATTTTCACATCCGAAGAAAAGAACAAGAGTACTCGCGTGACTCGTTATGAAAAGCGCAAAGTACTCCTTGATTCAATAAGAACAAAACAAAGTTTACAAAGACCACTCGAAAGCTAGGAAACGAGAGAAACTTTGAACAATACGTCGTGCAAAGGATATGAAAATCTGATAGAACCAGGACAATGAGGTAGATAGTCTATATCCCACTGTTTTGTCGTACAAAGCTATGGATTATTGAAATTCTAGAATTATTGCTTTGAAGTATGCTGACGATCTTAATTTGTTTTTGGCTTAATTGAAGTATGCCGACGATCTTAATTTGTTTTTGGCTTAAATAATTATAGAGAAAATACAAACTAAAAATAATTTTCTCATCGAAAGAAACTCCGTCTACATTATAATAAAAAAAGTAAATTTTGTAAGCTTGTATGTGTGGAGAAAAAACATCTGGAACCTAGCACTTATTTGAACAATTCTTTTACCATTTGAAAGATATGTTAATCTGGTTAGAAGTATGTGTATTATACGTATGGATACATCTATAGCGGCTACAGTCTACCCTCGCGATACCAGGGCGGACCACTATGTCTATAGCTAGTATTCATTATTATTGGATCGTACTCAATCGGTAACTTATATTCAGTAAAAAATGTTACTCAATATCGACGGTGGAAAGGCAAATTGTATTAACCGCCATTTAGTAAAATGTTCAGGAGAGACGATTAAAGTTTTAAAAAATTCATAACTTTTAAAGTATTGAAGATATCTCTATGAAACTTAGTGAGTTAGTAATAAAATTTATTACAAATGGATACATGTAATAAAAAATATCGTATGTCTAATATTTGTATTAATTTATGGAGTTAATACAAAATACCACAAAATCTCAGATAGGTAAAATTAGCTGTTATCCAAACATTATATCCAAAAAAATTCAAGCAAAGTGTATTATATCCAAAATATAACTTAAATATTTTCAAGTAAATTGTTTTATATCCAAATAAATATGATATTGCTATCGAGTAAAATGACTTAAAAACAAATCCAATCATGACCAGAGAGAGGTAAACACTTTTATGTAACTTTTTCATATCTATTCGAACCTGGTAAAACAGTTGTACAGACATCATTGTATTCGAACAAAGAGGGCAAAGTGGCTTAACCATACACTTATATATAATTTAAGTCAAAAACTAAACTTTCAAAAACTTAACTAAATCCCGAAAACTGTAAAAAAAAAGAAAAATTAAGGTAGTCCTAAATGTTTTGCTAAAAGTACATACATACATAATAATAATCACGCCTCTTTTCCGTAGGGGTAGGCAGAGACCACTTCTTTCCACTTGCTACGATCCTTACATACTTGTTTCGCTTCGTCCACTTTCATTATTCCCTTCATACACGCTCTTTGGTTTAGGGTACTCTTGATCTGGCGTTGGCCTGATTTGGTCTCGAAACTTCTGCCTAGGTTAGCTAGCTACCTTTCATTCACACTCGCCTTATACACTTATTTCGTCAATCGTTCTTAATTCATTCTCACGACATGGCCAATCCATCTCAATATACCTTTCTCAAATTTGTCACTACATCTTCTTTCAGACCACAACCTTTCCTTATCTCACTATTTCTTATCCTGTTACTCAGTTTAACTCCTATCATACTTCTTGGTGCTCGCATCTCAACCACATTTATTCTGCTTTCATGTTTCTTCTGCTATGGCAAAACTTTCACTTCCGTACAGAAGTGTCGGAACTAACATTCCCTCACGCACAGCCAAACGAGCCTTGTTAGACACCTTCCGACTGTTCATAAAGGAGTGCAAAGCTCCATTCACCATGTTTCTTGCATTCACTCTTCTTTCAATATCACTCTAACACTTTCCATCTCTTGTAAACTTTGAACCCAGATACACAAACTCATTGAAGCGCTCATAGCCCGGCGGCTTGCGTCGATCTCAAGTGATCGACAAAGTTAAGCAATAGATGGCGCGGTCGGTAGTTGGATGGGTGACCGCTAGTGGCTAAATATCTTGAGCGCTTCCGTCCTTCGGAGGGCACGTAAAGCAGTCGGTCCCTGTTGTTATCATTGGTAGCAGTCGTTAAGCCATGTCGGATACCTTCGGGCGGCTTAAAATTTCCGACACTTGGGTTGGCCACTAACCCCTCCACCAATCCGCACTGGAGCAGCGTGGTGGAGTATGCTCTAGGCCTCCTCAGGTACGAGGAGAGACCCGTGCTCAGTAGTGGGCCATTAATGGGTTGTAGCCACACAAACTCATTCACCTGTTCAATTTTTTCATTTCCAATAACGATATTGCAGTCTGTCACTGCCTCATCTCTTTCAAACACCATCACTTTCGTCTTCTTTACATTCATCTTCATTCCCTTCCTAACAAAAGCTCCACTCATAGCAGTTACCATCTCCTGCAACTCCTCAGCCGAAGACGCAGGTAATACTTGGCCATCAGCATAGAGAAAACATTTGACGAGTAACACTAACAGTAGCATTCATTCTGAACCCACTTTAATTATCTTTTAAATCTGTCAAGCAATTGTTCATGAACAGACTAAACAGCCACGGTGACACTACACATCCCTGTCTAACACCTTTTTCGATATTAAACCATTCGGTGTATGCCCCGTTTATCCTTACACAAGCACTAAAGTCCCTATAAAGAGATTGCAATGCTCGTATGAGGACACTGCTCACACGGTTCACGGACAATGCTGACCACAATTCTTTCCTCACCACACTATCATAGGCCTTTTCTAGATCCACGAACGCGCAATAAACCTTCTTGTTTTCTCTCTCTCATACTTTTCAACGCTTTCAGTATTTCATCCATGCTTATCTCACTTTCATCAACATTTATATTAGTTTCCATGGAAGGTGCCGGATGTTGTACCTGCACTTCCTCTCTTTCAAACAAACTTTCAAAATACTCTTTCCGTCTCTTTAACATTCTTCTCCTTTTATAATGCTCCCATCTTGACTCCTGATTGTACTCAGCTCCGAGGTAGAAGTTTTTCCTCTGGCTATTTTGATGGATTTACGCAAAAAAATTATGTTTGATTGGAAATCTTCAGTGACCCTCCTATCAAAATCATCCTTTCGTTCTTCTTTCTTTCTAGACACAACTTCTTTCGCTGCTGATTTCAATCTTTTATACTTCATTCTTGCTTCCTTTATCTATTTGAAAAGCGTTCGATGGGTTCTACGGCGTGACACTGACAGAGGACGAGGGGAAGAGATTCTTCTGGAGTCGTTTGAGGAGGTCGGCTGGTGAACAGTTGAAGATGTGGAAACCATCGCGTTCCAAGTTGTGTCCAAGGAAGTTAGATATCATAAGAATCGTGACTATATTGTGAGATGGACAATACACGATGTACTGGTGATTGAATCCATTGCTTTATATTGTAACCAACATTTCCCATGCAACGCCCACAAGAGAATATCGGAACCTTTCAAAGAAATATTACACAGGAACTCCGTTCCTTTATCTCGTCTTCCGTTGGCTTTTGAACTTTTTGGTTAGCTTTTGTTGCTAACCAATCCAACCACGCTTTCTTCTTTTCTTGCACAGCCCTTTGATGACCCACCTCCGTGCAGATTCGTCAGTGCATAGACCCCAAGGATAAACAAGCGAGTGAGTCCGACTTTTAACCTGATCCAGAGGAATTTTGGGCTTGCACATTCATGCTCCATCACACATTCAACTATTCGAGAGGAAAGAATCACGCCAACTCCCTGACAGCCTCGGCTGCTTTGGGGGACTCCCGACCAGTATGCCGTGTAGAGACCATGAACCGTGGTGTCACATACTTTCCTCTTGGTTTCGTTCACGTACGGAATGTCTACTCTCTGCATCGTTCATCCATCATCTGACATACTTCATCTACCTTACCATCCATTCCTCCTCTTACATTCAACGTAGCGAAGCGGCTCTCCATGGGCCGCTTTTGACCCCTGCGAGAAACGAAACGTGATGTGTGGCGATCCACTTCGCCGCCATTTTGGTTAATTTAATAATTATTATCTCTATATATATAAAATTCTCGTGTCACAATGTTAGTTACCATACTCCTCCGAAACGGCTCGACCGATTATCATCAATTTTGTGTGCTTATCAAGTAAGTATGAGAATCGAGCAACATCTATTTTTCATAGCCCTAAATGTTAAGGGTTGTCCACCCTAGAATTTTTTTTCATTTTTTGGTCAATTGTTTTTGGTTATTTTCCTCTCAAATTTAAATCGCGCTTTAATCATTCACAATCTATATGGCGGAACAACGTTCGCGGGGTCAGGTAGTATTTATATATAATTATATTTATATAATACGTAATTATATTTATCAAAAAGTTACAATTAAAAAAACTGAATTAAACTTTCATACTGACGTTTACAAACAATAACTATAATAATGGCAAAACGCGAGGGTTGACAACGGCACGAAGTGCGCGCAGCCGTCCTCTCCGACACAAGAACTAAGAAGGGTGACTGAAGCGCCTACGCATCAGCCCGTACTTAAATATTATCTCTGTTTTACTAGCAATTTGCTTTATTTTGTATGGTTTAACCAACAATTTTGTATGCGATTAAAAAATTGTAAAGTAGTTTAAATGCAGATTTTATTTGAAAAAAAACAGGTAAATTTGTTTTATTGTATTAAAATTGGTTCTAGAAAGAATAGCAAAACGACTCAACGCATAGTGTTTTCTTATTTTGGATAGGTATAATGTATTATCTTGGAAATAATAGCATTTTAGAGTAGAGTAAAATGTATTAACTTACAATGACTAACATTTAAAATCGGAGTAAAATGTTTTAATTATATTGATGATGAAAAGTCAAGTTGGGTATAATGTATCAATTACAAAAGCTTATAATAATATAATGTGGTAAATTGTTTTATCATTTAAATTTAGTTAAAGTCAAGCAAGGCAAAGTAGCATAAGGTAAAATTTTTAGTTGAGATGTGTTTTAATGACAAAATCCACTATTTACTATAAAGTTAAAACACAAAAATATATGAAAAACTTCAAAATCACTGGTGTATTAACGACCATAAAAGTCGTCAGATCGAGCTGAAACCAAGACCATTCGAAAGAGAAAATTCTCCCGATTCCAACGATATATACAGGGTTACTGGTAAGTAGACCTGATCCTTTCAGGAGGTGATAGTAGGGGTCAGTACAAACAAATTTTACTATTAGGTTCCATGTGTAAATGTTAACCCATTTCGAGTTATGCTACTCTTAAGGTTTTTGTTAAAAAAAGTCACCTTGGGATCGATATTTATTTATTTTTTCTTTATGTAGGTCTTTCTTGTAGATTTCTCTGTAGTTTTAGGTAGAAAATTAATCATTTCAGATAAATAACATTTAAACCGACCGAAAAAATGGAAAATATTCAAGTAAAATATTTTTAAATCAAAATTTTAATTTTAATTTTGGCGAAGTTTCATTTATAATTAATATTTTCACAAAAAAATCTCCCTACATTCTTATGTGCAGATTATTTTAAAAACATCTACATTTAACTAGCTATCCCAAAAAGGTACAACATTTAGGCTAACTGAACATTCTTATAAAAAAATCGACGACGAACGGGCCAAGGTAGTCGATACCAAAGTAACGGTAATTCAAAGTAAGGGTAAAAAAAGTCCTCATTACAAAAAAATAATATGTTTATTGAAGATGTGCACGATTTTTTAATTCATTTTCTATGTGGCCACCTCTATTCCTAACGCAGACCCTCATCCTGCGTCGCAGACCACTCTTCACCACCCTACTTGTTAATTGAAGCCTAATTACGTCTGCTGCATCAATAATTCGTTGTTGAAGAATTTCAACAGTAGGTACGGGGTGGCCATCTTGGTACACAATACTTTTCATGTGTCCCCACACATAAAAATCCATTGGAGTTAAGTCCGGGCTTCTTGCTGGCCATGGCAGGGGACCACCTCTACCAATCCATTTATTTGGATAATTTTCATTTAACCAATCACGTACACCTCGTCGGTAATGTGCAGGGCAGCCATCATGTTGATACCACATGTTCTTTCTTACAGAAAGTGGTAAGTCCTCCATAAGAATAAATAATTCCTCACGGAGAAATTCTTCATAACATTCGCCATTTAAATTCTGCGGCATGAAGTATGGCCCAATCAAATGGTTATCAATAATGCCCATCCAAACATTTAAACTAAATCTCCTTTGTGAGCCTTTCACTCTTTTTTTATTGGGATTTCCATCTTCTTTAGGTGTCCAAAAATGGGCGTTGTGGTAATTTGTTATGCCATCCTTGTCAAATTTCGATTCGTCAGTCCATAAAATTTTTTTAAGAAATTGTGGATCCTCAATGTCAGCGTTCAACAAAAACCGGCAGAAATCTAGTCTTCTTAGCGAATCTCCTTCCTCAATCGCGTGCACCGGAGTGTAATGATATGGGTAGTAACCTGCAGTGTTCATTGTAAACCACACTTTCCATTGCGAAATGCCTAGAAGTTTCGCAACAACATTCGTAGACGTGGTTGGGTCTTCTATGAAGAGTCGTCGTATTTCATCTTCATCTTCTACGCGATAGCGGTGAGGTCTACCCATGTCTGACGTGCGTCTTCGGAAGGAACCAGTTTCTCTCAACCGGCGATAAACACCATCGAATACGCCTAAATCTGGCAATCGGCGCCCTGGGTAACGCAACGCGTATTCTGCTCGGGCATGTGTAGAAACTCCCTGACAAAATCCATAGCACATGATCATGTCAGCGTATTCTTCATTAGAATACATTGCCATGGTGACAAACACAATCGCACAATCCAACTCACGAGAAAATATCAAAGTCCAAGATTCACAGCCGTGTCAAATAAATAAAGAGCAGATACAGAGTCCAATTTACAAAGCCAAAGTCGATATCACAAAAAATTGTAGAGAAAACGCATGTACTACGTACGAATGACAGAAGCACACTACCGAAAGGGACAAGGGGATCATAACTAACTAATAAGATAACATTGTTTTGTTTGACGGACCAATCACACGCGTCAGGCTTCCTTGGAGTGGGGGCAGCGGTATTTTACCTGAATTACCGTTGCCAAGGGTATCGACTACCTGGGACCTTTGTTAATAATTTTCAAAAGTATGTTTAGAGTTATACTGACTAGCGTACCATTTTGGATAGCTAGTTAAATGTAGATGTTTTTAAAATAATCTGCACATAAGAATGTAGGGAGATTTTTTTGTGAAAATATTAATTATAAATGAAACTTCGCCAAAATTAAAATTAAAATTTTGATTTAAAAATATTTTACTTGAATATTTTCCATTTTTTCGGTCGGTTTAAATGTTATTTATCTGAAATGATTAATTTTCTACCTAAAACTACAGAGAAATCTACAAGAAAGACCTACATAAAGAAAAAATAAATAAATATCGATCCCAAGGTGACTTTTTTTAACAAAAACCTTAAGAGTAGCATAACTCGAAATGGGTTAACATTTACACATGGAACCTAATAGTAAAATTTGTTTGTACTGACCCCTACTATCACCTCCTGAAAGGATCAGGTCTACTTACCAGTAACCCTGTATAACTCGATATCGCCTAAAATGGCAGTTAATACATTTTGCCTTTCCACCGTCGATATACGTTTTGGTAACTTTATAGGGTAGAGACAAAATTCACTTAATTTCAAAGTTTTATTTAAAGACGTAGATAATCGCTAAGAGAAACTATTTTCCAGACCCTATGGAACACCCAGGAACGTAAATTGAGGTACAAAGTTTGTAAGGAGTAAGCAAATTTGTTTCCAGCAAAACTAATAAAACAAAGTTGAAACGATCATGCGTTTCCTTACTTTAATCTTAGTACGATATTCCATACATATAAGCTTTTTTATATACAGGGTTACTGGTAAGTAGACCTGATCCTTTCAGGAGGTGATAGTAGGGGTCAGTACAAACAAATTTTACTATTAGGTTCCATGTGTAAATGTTAACCCATTTCGAGTTATGCTACTCTTAAGGTTTTTGTTAAAAAAAGTCACCTTGGGATCGATATTTATTTATTTTTTCTTTATGTAGGTCTTTCTTGTAGATTTCTCTGTAGTTTTAGGTAGAAAATTAATCATTTCAGATAAATAACATTTAAACCGACCGAAAAAATGGAAAATATTCAAGTAAAATATTTTTAAATCAAAATTTTAATTTTAATTTTGGCGAAGTTTCATTTATAATTAATATTTTCACAAAAAAATCTCCCTACATTCTTATGTGCAGATTATTTTAAAAACATCTACATTTAACTAGCTATCCCAAAAAGGTACAACATTTAGGCTAACTGAACATTCTTATAAAAAAATCGACGACGAACGGGCCAAGGTAGTCGATACCAAAGTAACGGTAATTCAAAGTAAGGGTAAAAAAAGTCCTCATTACAAAAAAATAATATGTTTATTGAAGATGTGCACGATTTTTTAATTCATTTTCTATGTGGCCACCTCTATTCCTAACGCAGACCCTCATCCTGCGTCGCAGACCACTCTTCACCACCCTACTTGTTAATTGAAGCCTAATTACGTCTGCTGCATCAATAATTCGTTGTTGAAGAATTTCAACAGTAGGTACGGGGTGGCCATCTTGGTACACAATACTTTTCATGTGTCCCCACACATAAAAATCCATTGGAGTTAAGTCCGGGCTTCTTGCTGGCCATGGCAGGGGACCACCTCTACCAATCCATTTATTTGGATAATTTTCATTTAACCAATCACGTACACCTCGTCGGTAATGTGCAGGGCAGCCATCATGTTGATACCACATGTTCTTTCTTACAGAAAGTGGTAAGTCCTCCATAAGAATAAATAATTCCTCACGGAGAAATTCTTCATAACATTCGCCATTTAAATTCTGCGGCATGAAGTATGGCCCAATCAAATGGTTATCAATAATGCCCATCCAAACATTTAAACTAAATCTCCTTTGTGAGCCTTTCACTCTTTTTTTATTGGGATTTCCATCTTCTTTAGGTGTCCAAAAATGGGCGTTGTGGTAATTTGTTATGCCATCCTTGTCAAATTTCGATTCGTCAGTCCATAAAATTTTTTTAAGAAATTGTGGATCCTCAATGTCAGCGTTCAACAAAAACCGGCAGAAATCTAGTCTTCTTAGCGAATCTCCTTCCTCAATCGCGTGCACCGGAGTGTAATGATATGGGTAGTAACCTGCAGTGTTCATTGTAAACCACACTTTCCATTGCGAAATGCCTAGAAGTTTCGCAACAACATTCGTAGACGTGGTTGGGTCTTCTATGAAGAGTCGTCGTATTTCATCTTCATCTTCTACGCGATAGCGGTGAGGTCTACCCATGTCTGACGTGCGTCTTCGGAAGGAACCAGTTTCTCTCAACCGGCGATAAACACCATCGAATACGCCTAAATCTGGCAATCGGCGCCCTGGGTAACGCAACGCGTATTCTGCTCGGGCATGTGTAGAAACTCCCTGACAAAATCCATAGCACATGATCATGTCAGCGTATTCTTCATTAGAATACATTGCCATGGTGACAAACACAATCGCACAATCCAACTCACGAGAAAATATCAAAGTCCAAGATTCACAGCCGTGTCAAATAAATAAAGAGCAGATACAGAGTCCAATTTACAAAGCCAAAGTCGATATCACAAAAAATTGTAGAGAAAACGCATGTACTACGTACGAATGACAGAAGCACACTACCGAAAGGGACAAGGGGATCATAACTAACTAATAAGATAACATTGTTTTGTTTGACGGACCAATCACACGCGTCAGGCTTCCTTGGAGTGGGGGCAGCGGTATTTTACCTGAATTACCGTTGCCAAGGGTATCGACTACCTGGGACCTTTGTTAATAATTTTCAAAAGTATGTTTAGAGTTATACTGACTAGCGTACCATTTTGGATAGCTAGTTAAATGTAGATGTTTTTAAAATAATCTGCACATAAGAATGTAGGGAGATTTTTTTGTGAAAATATTAATTATAAATGAAACTTCGCCAAAATTAAAATTAAAATTTTGATTTAAAAATATTTTACTTGAATATTTTCCATTTTTTCGGTCGGTTTAAATGTTATTTATCTGAAATGATTAATTTTCTACCTAAAACTACAGAGAAATCTACAAGAAAGACCTACATAAAGAAAAAATAAATAAATATCGATCCCAAGGTGACTTTTTTTAACAAAAACCTTAAGAGTAGCATAACTCGAAATGGGTTAACATTTACACATGGAACCTAATAGTAAAATTTGTTTGTACTGACCCCTACTATCACCTCCTGAAAGGATCAGGTCTACTTACCAGTAACCCGTATAGAGAACATCCAGCCATCCATCCATCAGTCTTTATTCGTCCACTGCTGAACATTTATGCCTCCCCTAACCTGCGCCACTCTGACCCGTCCTGAGGCTTCCGAAACCAGCGATTGCCCGCTGTCTTTCAGTCCACCTGGTCGGGGGCGTCCTATGTTCCTTTTTCCGAGAAGTGGTCTCCACTCAAGGACCTTTCTGCCCCAACGATTTTCGGTCCTCCGAGCTACAAGAACATCAACTACGAAAATCATGTAAGAACTAGTAAATTGCGATCATAGAGGTGGCAGTTTTTACTCACAGTAGGTATTGCTGCCAGCATCTCAGGTTACGCACCGCAAGGCACGCACGAAAAAGTATCACGTCATTGTCACGTTCCACCTGAGCCGAGCGTACAAGCGAGAGCGACGAACAAGCGATAGCAAGGCACGATCGGCCGAAGCGTTCTTATGACGTTATCACGTAAAATTATGGTCCGTAAACCAACTTTACAGACAATCATTTTTTTGCTTTACATTTTGTCACATATATTATGCCACACGTCTTTGTTTATCTACTTTTACTTTACAGCAGTAAAGTAGGCAAGCACTCGACTGTATGAACGAAGTAAGTTGGAATTTTCGGAGCTCAAAGTTCTTAGCGTCTCATTACCCTACCGAAAGACTGAAAGCTACGCCAAATTACGTTTTCACGTCAGCCACAAGGTTATTAGAACTTTTACTTATTAAAAATAGTTTGCTTTTTAGTCTTAAGAGCCCCGTTACAAAATAGCGCAGAATTAAGGAAAAGTCGTATTTTTTTGGTAATTTTACTTAATCCTTTGGTGTTTTTTACAGCGAAGAAATTTAATGAAATGTAGATTGTACTTTCGTTCCAAAGTAGATTTTATTTTAATTTACGTTTTGTATGATTTTATGTAGGTCATGACAGGGTCATGTACGTTTTTACTTACCTAATTCTCATTAAGAAACACAAAAGTTAACTCTTTCTTAACATGAACATTGTATACATACCCAATTCAAAATAATTTTCTCAAAAATGATGTTTAACGATATTGTTGCTAAAACAGAAAAGGGAAATTAATTCAACTTACATCAGTGATGAAGTGATCTTCACTCGAGTAGCAGATATATTCGTTGTAGTTTTCTGTCAATTGTAACAAAATAAAATAAAGTATTTTCTTTAATAGCTGCAAAATACGAAAAATACGAATAATATTTACTGAATAAATAAACTTTAAATCAAAATGCTTGGTAAATAATTTACAAAAGTGTACATAATACCTATAAGCATGTGTATAAAGTTATGTCGATATTTCGGCATACTGGCATGGATGGATTCGCCAATAGATATGAGTATTACCAAAAGCATCCTCGTAGTGTTATGAGGCAAATATAAGTTGAGTTTAGTATTTCTTAAAAGATCGAGTGTACCACCTGATTAGCTCCACTGAAGAGTTTGGGTTTCTCATCGAAGTACGAACTGAGGAGACCTACAGTGTAGTGCACGTGTGGTCTCCTCAGTTCTCTCAGGTCTATTCGGGTTAGACGTTAGTGGTCATATTTTTAAGAATATAAAGAGAAACTTACTAATTTTATACTTTTCCGGCAATGACTTTTTCATCGTTTCCTGACAAGTTTTCATACTAACAAACGTGAAGTTTTCTACCGATAGTTCATTATTCTGGAACTGTGATAAGAAAATTAAATCAGTTACTGTTATTATAATGAATAATCACCATTTTTTTATAGCCTGAAGGTCTGACGTAAAGGCGAGCCAACTGATAGTAAATGGCCATCGTCACCGATGGACGCGAGCATCGCCAGAGGACTCACCAATGCAACCTCCTGAAGGATAACTCTTTTTACACCTTTTTTGAAAAACCCCGTGTCGTAACGCTCCGAGATTACCTCTGTAGTATCATTTTGTATCATGCAATGCAACTACTGATTTATTCTATGTTGAAACGACTCTCAAAATGTCAAAACGGTACTTCAACTAAGGGTACACCTATTACCAGGATATTCCTATATACGTAAAATGCATGTTATCAGCGCCGGTAGCTTTATTCTTAGTCTTATTCATTGTTTTAACATTGTTTAACAAATACCGAGATTTTATTTAATGATTTTGATTTTGAAACAAATCTCTTAATTATTAAGTAACATAATTGTACGAGTACGTTGCTTGCGGTACAACTAACAATATGTTATGAAATTAATGTGATAATTATATTATCATGCTTACAAACAAAGTGGGTATATTGTAGCTAATGTAAAGTAATTATGAAATTATCATAATGATGAGGGTTAATTTAGCGGAGGCCCTCTTTGAACGTAACAAAATTTTCCGCCTTTGCCATAATTTTTGCTATGCCTATACAAAAGGAGCGCTTATAGCGAAGACCACGAATGGCTACTGGCTTCAGCGGAGACGAGTTTCTTTTCTTTACTTAGTTATTATTTATTACTATTGTTTAATTTAGGTTTAATGCATTATGACACTCACTAATGATGACAGATCACCGACCACACAGTTCCGTATAGAGAACATTCATCCACTAGCTGAGGTAAGACGAGCGGGGTGACTGGCTAATTCAACGCTGTGATTGGCTAATTCAAGGCCACACGAAATGTTGGGAAGAAATAGAATAATTTAAGCAACGGGAAAGAATGAGACGGCACGAATTTATATCGGTACTATAATACTGATGTGTTGTTTGAAACCATTCGCCTGTTATTAGGAGTCTAGTGGCTGTGTGGTCGGTGTGACAGATAGACCATGAAAGCTTGTAATTTTTCCTTTGGATCCAAAATAGATGATACGGCGCAATTTTAAGTCATGCGTTAATTAAAGTTATGTTCAAAAGGTACAAGAATGTATGAACTCTTTGAACTTACATCAGATCCCATATTTCGACGCGAGTTTTTAAAAATCGAACCGTAATGTTTTTGCGTGTCGCGAACTAACTTGTAGGTGTCCTCCGGTGCATGATCTGTGGCGTCGCTACTCTGTAATATTAAAAAAGAAAAAACATAAGAACAATAAAATTAAATAATCGAACGATCCGACGATAACAATACATGCCTAACTTCAGCTTCTTGCGTGCAGTAGTTTTGGCTGTACGTTGTCTGTCAGTCACTCAGTGAAGAGTTTTATACAGTCATATAAATATTGATTTATTTTTACTCCGTTTGATTCTAGAAATTAAAATCAAATAGAGCATCATTAGTAACGAGAAAGTAAGCAAAGCTGTATCAGGCTCAATTGGTTCAATATGAATAGTGATTGAATCCGACACAACCATCCAATTAGTATCGTGTTCGCATCAAAGTGTGCTCCACGTGCGCTACAAAAAATACCAGTGAATGTAGGTGTTCAAAGTAGCATCTTTATCAAATGGCCTGTTATACAGTTGTAAAATTATTCGCTACACCATTTTGACAGTTGAAACAATATCTGGCTATTCACACCTAATATTTGATTATTAAAATGTCATTAGCACACTCAGCTAGTTGCAAGATAAATAAGTAATGAGTCTAATTTATAATTTTCGATTGTTGCGGTTCTCGCTTATTAGCGGTTAGAAGTTACACAGATAACGTTAAAACTGTTTACACACCTCATGTTTATTCAATAGTTACAATTGTTTATTATTGAAAAGTTATTCATGATGAAAGTGTTGTTCCAATCGTGTACCGGATATGATCCGATGACTTTTTTAATTGTTCTAGTTTTTATATAAAAGCTTTAAGCTGTATATAAAAGCTTTAAAAAGTGATAGCTGAGTAGTTTAAATGTTGGACGCCCCAAACGGTCTCTAATTTTCATAAAGTATGTGTGAATTAGAATTTAATTATCATTAACGTTATTTATTAACTGATCGAAATAAAATAAACACTAAATATTAAGTGAAGCTTACAAAAATATATAAAGGAGAACTACAAGCAAATCGGTTAATCCGTTTCTGAGATTAGCGCGTACAAAACCACAGACAAACATAAACAGACAAACAGACTAAAATTCTAAAAATCATTGTTTTGGGTTCTATTGCGTTATTAAAGACCCCAGTAAACGTTTTTCTCATAATATCTTCCATGTACAGACAGCTATCAGTTACAGATTTACTATATGTATCAGCACGACAATGTTTTTTTTTTTAATTTTAACGAAACGCCTTTTTTATTGCTTTTTGCTTAAAATCTTAAGGAGTTTTTAGTTACTCTTTTACTTGAGTGAACTTTTCACTTTGGTCTGATTCGGTGATAAGCTCGGTCCGTAGATATTTTAAAATTCATACCCACCTCATCAGTATAATCCTCTGACAATGTATGGGACCTATAAAGGCCTTCTGTGAATCCGTTTTTCTTAGTAGAAAGTTTTTTAATCGGTTCCTCAGGTTTTCTAGTTTTATTTCGCTTTGTTTTTTCAGCTTTTGGTTTTTGACTCTCTTTTGTGAATGTTTTCGGTGATTTTGAATTTTTTATCTTGTTTGATTTTGGTGTCTGAAAAATATGTTGGTTTTTTTTTATAATACCTATTATTAAAATACACGACTTCGATGTATTATTAGTTGTTGTAATACAACCACTAACATTCTCATAAAGTAAAAGCTAGTTTCAAATCTTTAATTCATACTAGGTATTAAGTATAGTGTTAAACATCTTGATGAAAAGTACATAAATACATTAAATTATATTGATATTAATATTTTCTCTGCTTGGTAAATGGTATGTTTGCAGTGCTTTTAATAAATAGAAAACTTAACTATTAACTTTTAGTTTTTAAGATTTTCTTTTCCAAAGCGTTGATAAATATTAAAATACTGTTAATTCTCAAATACCATTATTACGTCTTCTTCAGAAACAAAAATTGGATTTGCTCGGAGCGGATACTTTGTGTACCTGTTCCAGTCTTTGAACTGCTCTTCTTTTTCTGTTTGTATCTAAAACAAGATAAATACAATTAAAATAAGAAATGAAATCAAGGAAATTTTATCCACTAGCGGCTACTCATCCAAATAGCGGCCGTTATCGCGGTTGCTTAACTCGGCCGATAAGTTAGAATTGATGTACGCTGCTTCATAAAAAGTAAAGATAAAGTTTGTTGCTATCAAATAATACATACATTCAAGCGATAGATTATACTAAGAGAGATATAGACGAACAAAAATTCTAAAAATATTTTTTATGGGATGTATTGCGTGAATAAAACTACCACTAATATTTTTACAGAAATTAATAAATATTATATACGTTGAATGTAAGTCAAATAACTGGTAAATGAAAGACACATGAGTTGGCTCTAGTAGGCTTAAAGACTATAAATTTTTCCACCCACATAATCTCATATGTAAACAAGGACTTCTTGTCATCCTCCGCCCACGAATATAATTTGAAATTCAAGTACCTACTCATACTCATAACTTTATTCGTAAAACCATGTTGTTTCAGGCTGTATTATTTGAAGTCAGTCTAATTCCATTTTATTTTGAAGCAGTTGCTTGAGTATTATTTTATAATCATATTTTTTTATGAAATATATTTATCGTTTATATTTTTTGTGCAAATAATAAAAAGTAGTGGATAAGATTTTTATGTTCAATAAAAAAACGAACATTATGAAATCTTATTTTTTACCCTACCAAAGTCTGCCAGGTTGTAGAAAATATAAACTTTCCTAATAGGTACCAACTTCAAATAAATTAATTTCGTGAAATTTAAATTACCATAATAAATAATGTATGTTTAATATATTTTCACATTTACATTAAAAATCGTAATAAAATGGTATTTGAACTTTATGAACACGCACAGATACAAGAATGCGTAAAAATTGACGTAACATATTTTAACTCACGTTAGAATCTTTACAATTGCCCCAACTGAAAATAGTAAGGTTAGAATGTTTGGGAATAGATATCTTCTCTCCAGCAAGGGGCATAATAGTTCCGGGTTTGTCCGACATCATACCAGCAAATGTGTAGACTAAAGCAATATCTGCCGTCCAACCTCTATACTTCGGGTGGCTGACTATTCGCTCGATCGGAAGGTACTGTTCATAACCGGCTTCGAACATTTTCTTGCTTCCGATGATTACGAAAGATCCGGAAATCTCGGGTTGGATATATTTATCGTGTGCTTTCCCACTGAAAATTAGTGTTGCTTAGATTGAAATTCCAACTGATTTTCGATTTGTATTTAGTTTTTGTTCTTTCAATTTGCTTTTTTTATTCACAAATACTTTCGGATGGCTGTCAAATGCTGTATATATTTGAAATCCTGTTGACCAAGTTGACCATTTGGTATTACGTCAATAAAAATGTAATAGGTAAAAGAGTAAAAAACACCAAACTTTGTTACATTAACTACAAAGTTGACCATTATTGTATTCATGTAAGAGTATTTTTTTAATAATTTCGACCTCTAAAAGTAGCGAACAATTAATTATTAAAAATCCATTCCTAATAGGTCTGCAAATTCAAGCACGCGCACCAATCCACCTGATCGATTTTGAACAATCCAGTTAAGCGATCATTTTTAAGCTACAGCTTTGTCACTTTTCAGCCTCACTTTAGTAGGTGACGCTGAGGGATTATTGGTTAAAAGCCACGCTATCGCCGGGTGACAAGAGCGGGACAGCGTGAACCTAAACTAATTACAGTTGACTCAGGTGAAATTTTTCACACATACATTTTGGTAGTACAGCAATAAAGTGACAAAGTTACGCGCACCCGCAGCGGTGCTAGTCAAGGCCGCTTAATGCTTTCGAGACAATTTACCTTGTTTTAGAAAAGTTTTAGAGTAAGACCGCTCATAAACGAGCAGTTAAAACTTAATAGTTTGAATGTAGGATTCCAGTCATTGAGACAGGATTTTTTACACGCATCTGGTGTTAAGAGTGTATTAAATCTAATAATCCACACTTAGCCAATTACGTGGACTAAGATTTTATCCCTTACGTTGTGAAAGAAGGTCCATAGCCAATTATGAGGTGATGATGATGATCGCTGAATAAATAACAAGTTAGAAAACTAGTGATAAAATCAGCAGAAACTTGCCAATGACAATAACACTAACAAGCAATGTCTTGCTGTGATAATAACATTGTCGTGGATGATAGTACCCGTGCACGTCCTCTTGGTACGATCGGTAAAAACTATGCTGAAACAAAACAGTACGAGTTGATTCTCTTGGGTATACTTGGTAAAGAACGTCGTCTAAAAGTTTGTGATATCTACGTAGCCGTTAAACTCATCACGTTATGTTCTACAAGCAAATAACATTATTATTGTAATCAAAAACATGATTTCAAAATAATATTATAAAATATCCTAGCTATCACAATATAATAACACTAATATACAGCAGTTGAAGTGTAACAATATTTTGTGAAAATCCGTTAATTTTCTTTCTCTTTCTTTTCTCTTTTTTCTTGCTCGCCAACGGATGCCCTAGTTGTTGCCATGTCCATGGGCGACAATGACCACTTACCATCTGCTGGCTCTTCTTCTCATTTGTCGGCCAATAATATAAAAAAAAATTAAATGTTCTCCAAAAATCGAAAAAAAATTAGAAGGTTACATCTTGTACCTTAATAAAATAACATTTATTATCACTTCCCCAAATACAGAAAAAAGTAAGAGAAAGTTAAAGAACATAAAAAATAAAAATAAGTTTAAGGTTCTTACTTACTCAATTAAGGCTATAAATGTATGATTGTGAATTTCGTGAAATGATGCTATATATTCAGCAACTTCTTCAATTGATTTTGATGGATCGAATTCACCAATATCCGTTTCTGCAACGAACTGCTAAAATATTTATCTCAATAATTATTATCTTATCTCTTTTAGATAACCTTTGGGCAGAGGACAGAATAAAGGGAAAAAAAGAGGTAGGGTGCACGAAAAGTAGGTAGAAATTTGCATACATACCTACATACTCGTATATACTTATATTAGGACATATTATAAATAAAAGAATAATCATATAAGTTCATATCAGTGTAACCGAATACAACACATTAAAGCAGTTAGCGTCGTTACTTACTGTAGATCAAGATAGGAATATTTTTATGTGATTTTCAAAAGATTGTTAAAAGATGGGAGCATCGGATAGCTATGGAAAGGGAATTCCAAAGATAGACGGCAGGTACAGAGAAGGACTTCATGTAGAAGGAGGAATGTCTAATTGAACTAATTGAATATTTTCCAAAAAACTGTTAAATCATGATAGCCAACATTTTTGAGCTCGCTGAGCTGAATAAGGTTGAGGTTTATTTTAAGTGAAAACAAATCGAAACAAAAATCTAAACAAATAAAAACATAAAGTACTAGGTAGGTATATCGAAATACCTCAAACGACCCGACGAATTTGCCTAAGCGTTAGAAACCAATAGAATAGGTTCGTACCTACTCAATCGATAAACTGATGTGGTTTCGCCGATCAGGGCAACCAAATGAAAGCCAAACACACTATGTAGAAGTTTTATTAGATCGGTTTTGTTGTTCAACTAAATTGCCAAACCGAAAATCCCGATTCAACTATGTGCGCTGCTCTAAAAGTTAACAAGAAAAGTAATCAAAATACACATTACGAAGTAAAAATTGCGCTCTGAAAAGTAGGTAATATTTAAAACTACCGGCATGGCAGTAAGTTAAATGATTAGACGAGTTTTCATTGACATAATAAGTATCTTTTTTTTGACCGATTGAAATAAAACACTAAATATTATCCCAAACTTTACATCAACAAGTAATAAAATGAGGACGTCATCAACGTAGTCGAAGTCAATTAAATACGCAATATTAAAGATAACTCAAAAACTACTGTCAGATTTCACTTAAATTTAAATGAGACCACATTACAAACACCATTAACAAGTAACATTAGTGAAAAAATAAAATTTTCTCAGTGTTATTTTAAATGTTGCTTTGTGCTTGCTTTCATTTTTATTTTTATTTCTTCATTGTGCTATTTAACTTTTTATCTAGGTACACGGCACAGTCATATATTGTACAGTCATCATACTCATAATAATAATTATGGCACAAAGGTAGTATCTACTTATTTCATTATGAAACTTATTTCAGCAAACCAATTCCTAGAAAAAAGTTGTCATTTGAAAGCAAAAAGAGTATAGAAAAATATTATTAATATATATCTCTAAACTTAAAGTTTCACGGGTCCTAGATGTTAGACGCGGTAAATATTAGCTAAGTAGCAGTTATTGGCAAGTGGTTTGATTGTAGGAGTCCCGAACACTACCATAATATGTGCGTCATGCACTTCTATTAAAAATACGTGCGTATTTGAAATGAAATTATTACTTGCAAAGTAAAAAAGAGCATCTTGAAGAAATCTGCACATTTGTGAGTTGTCCATAATGTTCTCAAAAGTGTGTGAAGTCTACCTACCTGTGAATTCTACCAATCTGCACTTGGCCCGCGTGAACCCGGTCCCGTGGCCCGTATGCCTCACATTGTGTGAGGAGACTCAAGCCTAGAAATTGTGGGTTGCGAAGAAGTGTTAATATCTATCGGAGGTTTTGTTGAGAACAAATTGTACAAACCCGTATGCTGACTGTCTTGAGCTTGAATATATTCTGGTATTATGGCAAAGCTCGCCATCGCTAATACGGCGTGCAGAAATAATTGCATTTCGTAGAAGGAAAACAATTTTCGTAATATCCATTTACGAACACAACTCAACAAGCAAAACTCACGTGGTGCCGAAAAGATTACCGTCGGCACAAAAAGTAATTGCGTTCAAGTCGTGTTATCGTCAGCAATTTTATTACCGACGTATTTTGAACGCACGAACGAAATATAAGTTTTTTGACGATTCGCACGGGGATTTTTTATGAAGTGAGGCAGTGTTCGTAAAAATTGCTTTTTGAAGGTCTGTAACTGAATAATAATTTCATCATTTTAAGGTTCCCACCTAGGAAATGTTTACGGCGCAATATTAACGCCTTCTTTCTTCTTCTATTTTACTTATTTTGGAGTTTTTAAAGTGTTTATTTGTTTGAAATATTTTTGACGTGACAACGTCTTATAATTCGATAGAGCCGGTGGCACGCATGAAAAAACATGACTCATGCGTCGTTACCGTCGTTACCGTCGTTACCGTAACGGCGTAGCAATCGGCCTTTGCGTTCGGCAGCGTTCGGCAGCGTCCGACATCCGTCTCTCTCCTACTTGAGTGAGCGATGCGTCTGCGTGGACAGCTGCTATACTATAGTACATTTATATGTTTTGATCGAGTATCAAGTGCAGTGAAAAGTGAATGTGGTGTCAATTGTTTATAGCAACGATAATTACAGCGATAAAGGTAATGATTCTTTCGATATTAATTATATATTCAGTGATATATTGTCGAATAGGTATTCGTGCTTTCATCATTAAAATGAATAGCATCGGTCCGCTAGTGCAGCGATTGTAGGTTATGCTATAATTGACATTGACAAATCTATTAAACAAATGAAATTAAAATTTTCTTTTGAAAAATGCTACCATTCCATCAGTATTTTCTTAAGACGTTGTCACGTTCAACTATCTCAGTAAACCGACTTTACAGACAACCAATTTTTTGACGACCGGCGTAATGGTAACTATGCTGGACTGCCGTTCGATGGGCCCTGGATTCGATTTCCACTGAGGCGGATATTTTAATAATGTTATTTATAAGGGTAGTTCTTGTCTTTGTGTGTTGTCCATGCCACATACGACACAGGGATGATTACAGGGCTATAAGTGCGTTATTATATTAATTGTTGCCGGACGTTACTATGAAAAATATTATATCCGATGTAAACATTGTAAACGGATTCACATGTCATGATGAAATCAATGATGTTATTCGGTTAAATTTAATGCCATTGGTTTAAATCACCGTTTATTCAACCGTGATCCAACCTTTACGCTTCCACAGACTCCGACTCGTAATAACATGTTAATGTTATTTTAGTGAATGATTTGTATTTGTTTTCGGTTTCATTAAAATGATTAATTTCCCGTAACTGGCAGTTAAATACATTATGAATTAGTTCAGTTTTGCCTTATATTTTCGAAATAGCAGATACTAGGGCAGATACTCTCACTTTGCTTATGGATATACTCTAACTTGGTTCATGTACCCGAAACAATTACGATGTGATAGATGGCGGTATATTGTATTGACTGAAGATACTTGTATACAGATTTAATAAATATTAATAATATAATTACGAAGTTTTACTTCTCCACGCACTGCTGTTTTTTAACCGACTTCAAAAAAAAGGAGAAGGTTCTCAATTCGACTGTATTTTTTTATGTTTTTTACCTCAGAACTTTCGACTGGGTGAACCGATTTTGATGATTGTACTGGTTCGGTTGGTAATGCCAATAAAACAACAAATCAGTTCAACTACACTCCTACTCGCTCGGTGTTCGGGCAGAGAGAGCGCAGTCAGCAGTTCCTTGTACTTACTTCCAGCGCCCCCACCCCTGCACACTCCGCACAGTATTCGTGCATATATTTATTGTGTTCACAATATAATTATGTGTATATAACATATACACTACATCGATTCTCTTTTTATTTGAAAGCTGGTGCTTCCCGTGTAGTCCCATGTCAATTTGGTCCACTTCTTACAATGGCATCAACCAAGCAAGCAAGAAAACCATAGAAGGCTTAAATTTTCATTATTTTTAAGTCGGTTTTTTTACTTGTAAGATTATTATTTATGTAATTAATGACAACGGGTGATCAAAATTACCACTATTTGGTAAAATACTTTTATTTGGCTATGTGGCCATCGTGGCTTTCATATCGAGTTATTAAAAAGAGTGATTGCTTTATTACCCCAACACTGTGTATTTTTTATGCCCTTTAGCTTCTATTTTCACAATCAACGAGACTAAAAGCTAGTTGAAAAAGGCATGTTAATATAAAATAATCTTACTTATGAGATATTTTGTCTCATGAATCAAACAACAGCTGTTGTAGAAAAAGTTAAAGTCCAGGTTTAGGTCAAATAAAAACGAAATTTACTTTCGGCGAATAGCCTATTACATTTAAAGAATGTCATCCTGGCAGAACAGTTAGGATGAATAATGTATATCCAGAAGACCATAATGCGCTAATCCAGCGAGTAAATGTATTGGAAAAGTCGATTTTTCTGCATGGATTTACGAGAATGTAATAGTGAGCATAAAATCCGGCGATATTTCTCGATAGAATCCCTGATCAAGGAGCTTCTTCACGTTTGCTGTTTTCCACTCCAGTGAAGTAAAATCATATTTCAGTAAACTAGTTTGTACTTGCTATGTAAGAACTTCTATCATGCTACTTTTGACTTTCAGAATACTAGTCTGGCAAAGTAGCTGTCGCCCGCGGTTTCACCTGAGCGGAATTACTTTTAATCGATCTTCATTCAAACAAAAAAAAATTGATTATAAACACTACAATATATTAATTTGTTCAATTTTAATAGAGTCAGAAAAAGGTATGTAAATAGGCTAAAATCCCCTTTTAATATATTTTTTTATTATGGTCATGAGACGTAGGTTTTCCGAAGAAAACCGGGGGCAGTTACTGTCGATAATGAACGAGATTGGTTTAACGGAGTGTTTTCTGTGCGCACACAATGTGACCTCGATCCGACTTGAATACACATTTTGAAGAACTTTCTAGTGGCTCAGTGGACATCTTATTTGACAGATATCCTTCAGATTCTATACAAGAGGGTAAACAGGGTCTTCGGGAGTGTTCTTGAAAACATTGTTTTTAGGGATCAGTAGGTAAGGAAAAATATAATATTTATTGGAAATGTGCCACTTGGAAATGTGCCCGACTGTTTCTCTCACCTCATTTGATCTATTTCTGTTGAGCGGCAATTAATGCAATTAATTTAATATATAATTAAAATCATTAAAAATATAAATATTATTACCTAATGATTAAATAATTAATAACATAATTACATAAATATCATACGAGCCTTAATATCCAGTAGGGACCGACTTCAATAGTATCTTACGACGGTGACGGTCAGTTTTCTAGGCGGCCTAACTAATTTTCAAGAGAACGACGTAGCATTATTACCGTGTCCGTTGTTCGTGTGGGTTCGTAACGAGTATGGAAAGTTGGCTTCTACTCAAAGAGTAAATAGTTGGATAATTTTGGCTAAAGGTTAGTGATGTAATACAGCATTTTTACAAGCTTTTTTTTTACTTGCTATGTTTATAATGTATGTTCGAGTCAAATATTGCAAGCTGAATTAAAACTACTTTGTCGCACTCTACGGACTTAAAATTTTTCATATTACTTTATTACCGATGACAATGCAATTTTATGACAAGCATGATCGGATACTTCGCACAGGATTGGCTCCAGACGAGGGAACTCCTCAACGATTAACAGAAACTAAATGATTGCTTTGCACTTAGCATTATAAAAGCGTATTTTTTGTTTTTCATTCTAATTTATAGTACGGCCGACTGTTCTAGGCCAGTATGAAGTTAGGCTTTCGGATATTGTGCGCAGGTACAATACTTTAGAGAGAGATAGCGACACGAACACTGAGCGTGTGACTGAAACAAACAATGCTCAAAGTGACACTCCGCTCACCCCGTGCGTCTTGCCACCATTTCGACCCTAAAATTGACTTCTGCGCAGCGATCCGAACAAAGTTCTGACCGGCCGCCGGCCTAGAACCGCCGGCCGTACTATAACTACGAGTAACTTGAAATGTCATCGGTGATTACTATTTTTTGCGTAGATGGTGTTCTCTCACTCTTTTGACTTTCTAAATGGACTCATAAGGACTCAATACGGCAAAATCCGTCACACACATACAGCAGCACACAGCACCGTCAGTTCACCACGCTGCCGCGCTGGCATAGTGCGGACTGGCGGACTTCACACAGCTTTGAGAATATTATGGAGAATATTAAAATACTAATAAGCAACATCGGGCCCTCATTACTGTTTTATGAATTAGTCTTATATATTATAATGCACTTAACTTTAATAATAATGAGATATAATATTTTCACGTTTAATATTCTGGGTTGAAGAAAATTTAATTATCAATCCACCTCGACGTACATTTATCAAAATATTTATTTTACGGAACGTGTTTTTAAAATTCTGCTTTCACAATTTTAAAAGCAAAATGGTGCAGTTGTCTAGAAAGCAGGGTGCTTAACTAAAATAATTTGTAGGAAATAAGCACAAAATTTAGTACGCCTGGGAGTCTCTGGAGTCAAATTTATTGTACGCAGCGCAATTGGGGAATTTTAAACAGTCACCCCGCAGTGCGGAGCGGAACTTTTAGGTTCGGTATTATGTGCCTGGGAAAACAGTGTACCAAGGTGACACAGTCCTAACGTGTTGGCGCATTGAGGGACGGGTCGAAGACGAGTTTTGTTGGACAAGCCTAGAAAAGGCGAGTTGCAAGTTGCAGAGCGATCTAAATATAGCAAGGATATGCAGTCCTATCCAAGAAATGAATCTATTTAACAAAAGCCAGTTACAGTCAATAACGCATGGCAGTAAGCGTTGACTTCTTACCAACACTTGATTCCCATAGCTTAGCTAATAGAATAACAAAAATAGAAAGTTGCGATATAAAAACTATTCTACTGGGCGAATCCGACAAAATTAATATGTGAGCGAAAGATACGGGCGAAGCCGCCAGCAAAGTCTAGTATAATAATAAATGTTAATATCCATATTCAAAAGGAGATAGATAGCTTAGCCGTGAGGCAGCCCTGGAATAATAGTTACAAACTATTATTGAATTATTCATACCCTTTTCGGCGCTCATAGTCCGGTACTAGTGTCGAAAATATCGATTATGTTAAGTAACAGCAGGCGCGGTCTGTAGATGGATGGGTGGCCGCTAATGGCAACAATTTCTTAAGCGTTTCTGTGCCTCAAAGAGCATGTGGAAGCCGTTACCTCGTGTTTTATCGTTAGATAGTAGTCGTTATGCCATGTTTGAAGGCCTTTGGGCGTCGGATTAATTTTGCGACACTTAGGTTGGCCATTAACCTCTTCTTTTTCTTCTTTACAGACGTTTCCTCACGACTAATGCCACGGTCATTGACTTCAATTTCAGCTACCATTTTTTTTAGTATTTTCTGTTCTCTGAAAATCTGATAGAACCACGCACGATGGTGTTGCAGTCTTTCATTATCGTGTCTGTCCTTAGAGTGGGCGACCGTCCTAGTCCTCTCTCCTTCAACGATGCATTTCAAAGTCTTCTGGGCTCCTTCGCGTAAATTGACCGAAGTACTCAATTATTCAACACAGACAAATAGTAGTAGTAGTAGATAGGCGACTTCTTATTTTAAGTTGTTTGAGGATAGAAGACGGCTTTACGTGCAGTGCGGCACTAACATTGACCTTCTAGCAATTCTAGCTCCTCAATTATAAGGAGAGACCCGTGTTCTGTAATGAAGCCATTTCAGTACTGTCCATCTCTTTTCAAATAGTTCCAAGATCCATTCCATTACCTCTTCTCGAAATACACCTGTTATGACACATTAGGGTTTGATGGCCAACGATGCAGAAAGAATTCGTTGCTCAATTACAGTATGATATTAAACGGAATGATCTACGCTACTAAATCATTGAATCGGAAACAGTGGCTAGTTATGTGTTGGACTTATATTAGGAAGGACGATGATTTGATTAAAATTTTATTGTTTTACACACACATAAACAGATTATGATTGACGAATATTATACTAATCAGAAGAGTGGACGTTCTATATAGTAAAAATTAAAGGACCCATAAAATAATAAAATGGGGTAACATTAATGTTTAGGAATAAATTATAAAAGCGAAATAATACTCACTCATTGTTAAACACCAACATTTCAAAAACCTCTTGATTTAAGAAGGTGAAATTTGACAGAGAAGTAGCAGGTATACTAGTGCTTGAATATCAATTAAAAGTCCACGCGGGTCAATCTCTGGGCAACAGCTAGTGCATGACAAAAGTAAATAGCAGTTCTCCCGGTTGCTGAAATGTTTCCAGAAGCAAAGCGAGGGCTGGCTACTAGTATAACGAAGGTAAATAAAAGGCACAAGGTAGATAATCGAGATATAAATGCAACGTTAATGGCGGCCGGTACCAGATTCTGATTTATCGTCCCTAATGAACATGTAATGATCACCTTATCCTTTCCTCGTATATATCTTTCTCAATGGCACATTAGGGCGAATACCTGCGATAAATATGGGGCCATTGATTGCTCTTTAGGGTCTACGCGACAAACATTAGACTGATAAAGATGCTACTAAGTCGACCGATTAATTGGCCTTTTTGTTTAATGGATTAGATTGCCAGCAAAAAGGTATAAGTATGATTACACAACAATTGCCTTGCTTATTTATGATGGAGATACTTTTACATCTAAATTGCTAATAAATAATTGAACAGACGAGGTACCTGATGCTAAATTGGTGATCCTCGCCATGGACATCAGTAATACTAAAGCAGCGATATAGAAAAAAAGGCAGATGGAGCGTGCAGAACAAAAAAGTGAAGCCACAAAAGCAAATACAAATTCAAAAGCGAATACAAACTCGCATTAGTGCTATTCAGACCGTCGTACTGTTTAGACGTCACGCGTAATCACGCGTCACGCATTACTACAACTTAAAAATGCCGTCTTGTATATTTAAACATTGTAAAAGTTGTTCCCAAACACATAAAAACGAAGATGGGATATCTTTTCACAGATAACTATTTTTATTTCACTGTTTTGTTGTATATTTACCCATGTAAATAAATAAAGAAATAAATAAAATAAATAAATATTTTATAACCAAAAAGCTACTCAGTTACTTGGCAATAAGGTTCGTTTTAAGTTTTAAGTAGTAGTGCTACTTCCAGAACTTTCTATGCTACTCGTGAAGGAATGGGGTAAAAATTTATCGATATCGACAATTTTATTATGTTATTTCTAGTTAATAATTTTCAAATGAATAATTATGAGTCTTGTTCTAAGTCGGTCACAGTTGTCATGGGCGGCAGCGGAAGGTGGTGCTGCATGCTCGTTTGCTGCCTTAAATCAATAAAAAAAACATGTGTATACAGTTCTGCTACATGGTGTGGAATAAATAATTATTATATTTTGCCCTCTACACCACTCCAAGCTGTTCATCCAATTGTAATGAGATTTTGGTTAGTTGTTATGCGTAAGGGATGAAAATGCAAAATAAAGGTGGTTAAGATTTAATACCTATAATTATCTGTGATTTGAATAAATATTTTAAGTTACCTACCTATTCAAAACACCTTAATATGTTATTACCCCTGTGTGTGATAAATTAATTATATCACAATATTATCATAAAATGTAATCACGGCCGTCTGTTGTAGTAATAACGTGACATGTCACTACACGTAAGATGGCGGATTCAAAACCCGCCACGGACAATATATTTTCAAAAAACGTTCATTAAAGTTTATTTATTTATTATGTATGTCGGAGGTAGTAAATAGTATTTAGTACGAATTAGTCTGTGATACGCGTTAATCGATGGTATTGGTTGATCTATGGTTGGGGGATGAAGATCGCGATATATGTCATAATGGGGTTCTACGTAAATAACCAAGTTAACAAAGTATAATAACGTTAATACCAAATCGGACCGTGATCAGTGAATAAATGAGTTCTTTATGTGTTGGTCCGGAATCTTGTCTTTTATTTGGTATCCTAAGCTGAAGTCCTGATAATATGAAATAAGCCCACAATGGATGTTTGGTGAAGAAGACCTACTTACCATACAAACCATACAATCGACCGCACCGGTCATACCTGATTCCGATATGTATATTATATTGAATTTATATATTATTTATCTTTTATTTTAATTATAATAATAAAATATTTTAGTTTTAAATAACGGGAACTTATTCAATACCTAGCAACATTACACGCACACAGAGATACACGTGTCCCTACAGTGGCTTTCCTCGTTGTCACGCATACATACATCAATGCTAAAGTGGCCTATGTTCTGTCTATTGAATGTTATAATAAATAACATAATATTATAATAATATAAGTAATAGCACTAGGCTATTACTGCCTTTTATAATTATGATTAACAAATATTATACGAGTAAACAATACAGTACCAGTTTTTATCGTTTTCATATAAAAAAGCAATATAATAATAATGTATCTAGTTCTAGACCATGCAACAATAAACTGTCGATAATTGTCGATAACGTGGCAAAAACACCGGCACATCACTAAGCCTAAACCGATAATGGTACTATGCCTGAAGCAGTTGTTAACCAAAAATGTAACTTAAGACTATATGCGTAAGGTCAATCTGTTATAGATACCAGTCACGCCATCTAGCGTTCAATAGCGTTACATAAAATTCCATTGCCATCTAGCGGTGGATAGACGAACTTTATAAATATTATGTACTTAATTGATGAAGGTAAGAAGACACCAAATATGGCAAGGAAAAATAAAAATTAAGATAAAGTGTTAAGGTGCATTTTCAACAAATAACAGCCGGTTTGATAGACTATTTGAAGTTGACAAGTACCGACCAATTAAAATGTAAGTTTCTTAGTGTGAATAATACTATTAGCGTTGTCACGCAAACATAAATGCTAAAGTGGCCTATGTTATGTCTATTGAATGTTCCATCTAGTTAATCTATGTACTAAAGTCGTAAAAGATGCACAAAATAAATTTCAAAAAGTTGTGACGGGCATACTTTATGGATTGGGGCACGTTTGTCTATTACCTTAGTCGTAGTTTCATATTTTACGCCAAATATCATCTAAATTTCTCATTGACATAAATACTATAGACATAGGGTCTCCTACTAAAATCGCGAAAATAATGTCCCAGTTTGACATTAAAAGAATATAAAAATGTTTACAAGGTAATTTAAACACTAAATTCATTAAATCACGGTTTTATTTCGATTGCAACAAACACATACGTCAATGGCACCTTATGACACAACGATTACACTACACGCCATAATGACAAGCAAAATAATTTAAATAAAAGTAACGGATATACTTATCTCTTTCTGACTACAGTCTGTATAGCGAGAAGACAAAAACAAAGCTATATTTTTGATTCTTTTGAGTGATTCTGAGATTTATTTACGAAATTAATTCGATTTAAAATAAAATAGTGTGTATTCGTAGCAAACCAATATTTTAAAAGATAAAACAATGTTTTACTTACCGAAAATATGATATACCATCGGCTTATTTCACTTTACTTGCGTAGTTTTTGCACGATTTCAAAATACAATACGGCATCGTTGATGTGCAGTTGACAGCACGGTCAAAAAGTGACTAACGCGGCATTGTTGTTCTTCTTGCATTTTGTTGTTGAGTTGGCTCGGACATTTTTTAGCGCGGACCGTGCGTCCATAGTAATATCATATGTCAATGAAATTTCTCTATTGATTTCCCTGTTATGCCACATAATTTGCAAAAATTACCCCGGTAGTTCTAGCACTATATGTAATTTAACTCATCAATTCATCCAAAATTATCTGCAAGTTACAGATATCATACCTAGTAGTATTGAAATAAAACAAACACTAAATGTTAATTGAAGCTTACCACCCAAATCGGATAAACCGTTTTGGAGATTAACGCACACAAAACCACAGACAAAAATAAAATCATTGTTTTGGGTTATATTATTATAGCGTTAATAAAACCCCCAATAAAAGCTTTTCTCATATATCTTCTATATACAGACAGCGACCAATTACAGATTTATTATTAGTAGGTACCTATAGATAGATATAGATTACCTCAAACAAATTGAAATCGTTTCATGGAAAAGTCCTAAGTACGTTTACATTGAGTATTTTGATTGTTTGATAGATCCAGACAATACAAATAGATTTCCTAATACCGAGAAAGCGATAGACTAAGCGCGGTAATTAAATACAAACAATCGATTGCGATAGATTATCGCGATTAAGTATCTTTGTGAATAAATACCTAAAAATAAACAAATCAAGCTCACATCCTCAGTGTTGCGCACAAAGCGGCCACAAACACAAACGATAGCAAATATTTAGTGTAACTGAAAGAGGATCGATCCATCTTAAAGCCCAAGCCGACCCCCCTGCATAACCGACCCCCCTGTAATATCGCCCGGTCCCTCTTATAGAGGTCACTGGATTTAGTATCCTCCAGTTTAGTCTCGAAGGTACTCTACGCTTGGTGTTAGGGTTCAAGCCCGGCTGGCTAGCTACCACTCTGTTGCTTATACCGCGATATGACATGCCATGTTGAATTTGCCTCCTTTATTGGCCGACAAACAAAAGTCAAACAGGATCATTGACTAGTTCACTTCTACACAACAAGGAACGAAGACAACGTCGAATAGATAATTAAACCTAGAACGGGAAGGAACTATAAAAAAAATACTAAAATCCAGAATTCTAAAAGTACCTACTAATGATTTTAAACTTTTTTTAAAGCTTCATAATCATTCAGTCTGCATTAAAGTTTTGCCCTCGATTTTAATCGGTAATAGCCAAAACTTTGCGGGTGCGCGCCTATGTATAAATTTTAGCCTCTAATTGTTGAAGTTCAACAAAATTAGGGCAACACTGGGGCCTTTTGAATATTTTAGAGATATCGTAGTTGGGTAGACTGTACATTTTCTATTAACATTCCCGAAATTGATTTTTCATGTAAATAATATAAAGGTCATAAGTCGTCGTAAGGTCAAGTTCAGAAATTATTTTGATAATATAAAATTATCAAAAACTATATTATTTTTTACATGTCTTAACTCGAACTCATTAACGAACGTCTAATCACGTAATACGAATCCTCCCTAAAACTGAGCAAGTCTAAAGCCCAAATCGCCATTTTTCTGCTGTTGGCAGTGCCATGCATGCGAAGCGAGCCCCTCCCCGGGTTCGTTTCTCTGCCGGACCAGACCTTTCTGACAGATAAATATTTGTTCTCATTCACATTCAAACTGTCACACACATACACACACACACACACATTAAAACAAACACAATGCTGCGTTCACTGTCAATTATATCAGAAGTATAAAAAAACTCCAGGTCCCTAAGTATAAGATCATCCAAATCACTAGGAAATAATGTGCTAATTTAATTTTATTATTTAATTGCATATTTTCAAAGCTTTACTATGCAACAAGATTCAACCGTTCCAAAAAAATATCCATTAAGCGTAAAAGAGGTAGACATAAGAAAATAAATAAGGCATAACTCAAAGGTCTCGGACTACTTTAATGAAAAACGTTACAAAGAGATGAAACGTCCGTATTCGTGGCCGAATGAGAGCCATAACCTTCATTCAGTTAAGTTTCCCGTAATAAGGTCAGATGGTTCTTTGAGGAGGCGGTTGAAAATTTAATATAATTGCTGGAAAAGAAAAATGTCTTAATACTCGAGGGATCGTTTAGGGCGAGCGAATGGCAGTAAAGTTGTGCCCTTGTCACTCACTTGCCCGAACAGAGACGCCCTTGGTAGTATTAACATGCAAATTGATAGCTCCGTGATTTATAGCGTTTTGGGAAACTTTTATATGCCATGGGAATATGAGTGGGTTAACTAAATTCAATTTGTTTTTATATGACTACGACGGAGCCAAAAATCTGGGGTAGTACCACTACCTGCTACTGTACTTAGTACTATTTCCTTTGGCTATGAACGAAGGATAGCCAAGTGGTTTAAACTTAAATTTACAACAATAATTGTTCATAGTTGTGTCAAAGGTGTGTGAAGTCTGCCAGTCTGCACTTGGCCAGCATGGTGGACTATGGCTGGTATGTCTTGTTGGTAGACGAGACCAAAACCCCAGCAGTGGGACATTATAAGTTATATTGATGAATGAACTAAAAAGATTGTTTAAAGGGTACACTTAGTCTGTAGTTAGTATAGTAGTCAGAAACACTAGTCACAAAAAAACGAAAATATACACTTATACATCTGCCCCAGCTGGGAATAGAACTCTGGGCTCGAAAGCGATAAAAATTACATTTATTTTGGCTTCAACCCATTAATGGCACTACTGAGCACGGGTCTCTCCTCATACCTGAGGAGGCCTAGAGCATACTCCACCAAGCTGCTCCAATGCGGATTGGTGGAGGGGTTAGTGGTCAACCCTTGTGTCTGAACTTTTTATGCCGCCCGAAGGCCTCCGACATGGCTTAACGACTGCTATCCAACGATCTTTACGTAAACTCCGAAGAACAGAAACGCACAAGATTCTTTGTTTGCCACTAACTGTCACCCATCCGATTACCGACCACGCCCGCTATTGCTTAACTCACCGACCACACAGGCTGTAGCTGTGTTGTAGCTGTAGCTGTGATGTAGCTGAGTTAACGCTAGGGTTTTCGGGCCCGGGTACCCGGGTCGGGTATACCCGGGTATTTAAGAGTTTTCGGACCCGGGTAATATATGACTTAAGACCCGGGTACCCGGGTATCAATAAAATTATTCTATATTTCAGCCATTTCCGCAATAAAATAACGGCAAAAGTACTTTAGAGGGGGCATAAAGCTAGCAAAAAAACAAATTTCACCCGCGCTTCACGCGGACAATCGTGCCTAGTAGATGAAACAAAAGATGCCAAAAACTTTGAGCGAGTTGAAAAAGACGATAAGCTTATTGCACGGAATAGGAATGCAATAAGCGACAAATGCATTTTCTTTTGATTAGGTTAATATTTTTTGTTATATCTACTAAATATACTTATTTATTATAATACTACACTATTTTAGTATACTATACTAAATTATAGATTTAATTTTGAAATCGCTAGTCTAATCCCTTCGTGAATAACTACTAATAACTAACCAGCATTATAATTTATATTAAAATATTTCGCTGAACAATAGACCTAACTTTGTGGTTTTTTGTCGAATAAAGTTTCTTCTTTTATATTTTTGCTCGGTTTAATTCCTCGATAATATAATGTAGTATTACTATATTTTATTCAGGTTATAAAAACTTGATCTACTACTGTAAAATTGAATCTCAGATTGCCTATTTTGCTTTATACCCTCTCTTAAATTCGAGATCTCATTTCTGTGTCATATTTAATAAGAGAATTATGTGTTATTTTATTAGTAGATAAATATAAAAATAAATAAAATTGGATTGTCTGTTTGTAATATTAAAATAGCCGCTTTTTACTAAATGCATATATATTATTTACACGGTGCATATACCAAAATAACATTTTTTACAATTTTTGTCAGACAGACAGCCTCTGTTTGTTTGAGCTAATCTCCTGAACCACTGGACCTTAGGCTACTTTATTTGTGATGTTTTTAGAAGTGGGTATCTTTATAAAAGGTTAATTTTGGTCAGTTTGGTGATTTTGCATGGACAATTTTTAAGAGTATTCCTACTAAGAGTTGAAAATACGTAGTCCAAAATAAGAGTTTATGGAGAAGGGATTTATACTTTGTTTTTTTTTTCCTGAAAATATTTTACTCAACTTTTAAAAACTCATAAATTATGTTAAGTTTTATTTAAATTAAAAAATACCCGGGTACCCGGGTCTACCCGGGTATTTAAGAAAAAAATACCCGCTACCCGGGTATCAAAAAAGTCCGGGTACGCGAAAACCCTAGTTAACGCAATCGAACACTTAGGATCGACGCAAGCCACCGAGCTATGAGTGCTATTTCTGTTATACTGTCATATTTGCGCCACTTTTTGTATTCGAAAAGGTTATATAAAATTATATTTTGTTCTGCTACAATAACGAAGGTAGGGTTCTATAGGTTTTGACGTTTTTACGGTACATTGCCGCTGTTACTTATAAAATTTATAAAGGTATACATTGTCAACAGTAATGAAATGTGAGTAAGGTATATTATTTCATTTCATTAGTTTTATTTTTATTTTATATTATACAGAATTACATTTTGACAGAATTACATTTTACAGAAATACATTTTGATTGGTTATAATCCATAAAAACCTCAATAGGTTTGTATTGGAGACACCCAATGGAGGCTGTGCATTAGGTACTTATAAAACTTAACAAGACAGGAACATTTTACGTTTACCTACAGGAATCAGTTTTAACTTCATAATTATTTATTAAGAATATAATATTAGCGATGAAACTAAATCAAAATAAATTAATAGTTCAAAAAACTAAACAAAAACACTTTTATTAGTCTTTCGTGGACAATAGGCAGTTGTCGCACCGCCACACAGCGACGAGTAGACAGTATCGCCCCGAGCTATTAGTGCGAGTACCTACTCGCCCGTCGCAGTCAGTCACTCGCAAACAGCCCAGCGACAAAACTATCGGAACTACACACTCGCTGCTACCCAACTCGCTTACAGTTTCCAGCTCTACTCGCTACTCGCTAGTCAACTGGACAACTGCCTAAACATGAACATGGCAAAATTTGTTTATTATTTTTGTTGACAAAATAGTTAGGTAACCTAGTTTGCTATGTAAGTAACAGAAAGGTATTTACAATTTTATCAATATTAGACTTGTATTGTAGTAAAATGGTCTGAGATAGTCGGTCAGAAAATGACATAAGTGATCCTATAACATCAGTTTTTTTCATGTGTACATGAATACAACAACAGAAACAGTAAATACAATTATATTACACCTAACTGCCAATTTTTAGACTAGATTGAGAATATTACTTTGAAAAACTTTAACTAAATGATGCAATTTGTTTTATTCACATTGCATTACATTACATTCTTATTACTTAACGCAACATTAAGTCGAATAAGGAATAATGTATATGGCAGCGAGAAGCGGTCCCAAGAATAGTACTTAAGCACGTATGAGCAATTATAACATTCTTAGTCGACAAGGTAAGAACATTTCCTCTGACACGAATGCGCTATTGAATAAAAGGACTTAGGAAGTTCGCATTTCATTTACGTCAGGTGAATTAAATTAAACATTCTTAATTGCAACACTTTGTAGGATTATTTTGACACGGACTCATTTAAATGGTGAAGCATAATGATATTTATATATGATCTAGGAGAATGATTAAAACGGAGATTTGTTCAAAACAAATGCAAGTCAACGGAACCCCGTGGCGCGGAGACGATTTTGATTTCCTCCGTTAACTGATTATCTCCCAAGATTAGAGAAAATGTTCCGTTTTCACGTTTCTTTGGTAACCGCTTGCCCGGTCTTATAGATAAAATTATTTCACATACCTATAGGTAATAAACACCTATAAATACAGGTAAGGTTAGGCCAGGTAAAAGTAAATTTTCGGACCTTAAATATTTTTAATTATCTGCCGACTTTGGGTGCCCGAGATTGGAACCTTAACCGCACAACCTATTTTATTAAACCATGCTAGTAGAACTCACAGTGCGGTTGAATTGGTCGCCACTTTAACTTTAAAGCGCTCTTGGCCTTATAAACATCAAGTTTCAATAGTTTTACTAGCTAAATATTCGATAATTCTGCCAAGAACGGGATAAGTTATTTATTGCCAGGCAGCGTTATTTGTTACCCTTAACATAAATCTAGCGAACGGGCGGAGTTCTGACCCTTGGTTACAGCAAAATATCTGAAATATTCTTATGGTCTTTATTCAAAGGCTATGAATTTGGCTAGGGCAACTGAAGAAAATCTTAGTGCGCTTTGCTACCCAAAACACCACACGCTGCCATTAGGGTAATTGTTATGTAGTCAACCATTACTTTATAAATATGTAGTTAAAAATGTATTTTATCATTTCATTGTTCAATGAACGTTGTATTGCTTAATTCATTGCGACCAATTAAGATATATTGTATCCAGCTAAAATGGACATAATACAGTCAAAAATCATTAAGAAGACGAAAATTAAACAAAAAGATTTCCTTTCCCTGTGAGAAGCGTTTATTCACGTTTTCATAACCAAATTAATAAATCACTGAACTGATTCGTAATGAAGGAGAATATTTCTGTCGTTTTATAACTACTCTCCTTGGCACATGAATGCGTTCTGATTGAAACAGAAGAAATAATTTAGTTATCAGTTAATTAAAAGAAAGCGTTTGTTAACTTTTTCGTGTGATTTGATTCAAATTTGGTTATATATAGGGTCTTCCGTAACTAGTGACCCAACAGAAGGATGGTTGTAGAAAAGATAATACTAGACCTACCAGACCCTACCACCTACGTCCAAATTACCGTGTGGCTCAGAGCTCTACACCCTGCAACAGAAGACATCGTTGTCAGCCACTCTCTGATGGTCCCTCTAGAACCCAAATCCACATTGGTCAGTTATGATTGACCAGCCGTTGGCTCATAGCCGTTTTAAACGTACGCACTCGTAATTATAACGCTGTAATGGTATCTCAGGATCTAATTAAACGGTTTACTCTCAACCGTTGTCGTTTACAAAGCAAACAATTTCGGCAAAGTAAACGCTCGTAAATTAGTCACTGGAGAAATAGATTCTGCTTTGATGGTACGTAACTAAACTGAAGTACGAGTATGATATCGTGTTTGTTTCTCTATCAGAATTGAACTGTCGTGTTACTTAAACAATGACAAATATATGTGTATTGCGATATTTGTTAAATACATACATACCTATACTTGAACAGCCGAGTGCTTTGAACGTCGGACTTCCGAACACGGGATTCTGGATAAGATTTTAGAGAATTATGTGCGTTATAGAATTTATTTATTACTTGCTTCAGTGAACAAAGACATCGTGAGGAAACCTACACAACTGAGAGTTCTCCACAATGTTATCAAAGGTGGGTGAAGTCCGCCAATCCGCACTTGGCCAGCGTGGTGGACTATGGCCTGTACCCCTGACGTCGTGAGAGGAGACCCGTGCTTAGCAGTGGGACAGTTACGGGCTGTGATGATAATGATGATGATGTACAATTTTACCTACTTTTCCGCTTGTACACGTTGTTGAAGTAATTATTTCTCTTGTAGCATCAAAACTTCAAATTAATAACTTCAATTTATTTGACGCTACATGCAATACATACTGAGTACGTTAAAATATTAGTTATTTATTTATTTTGGTAATCCAACAGCGTATACCTAGCTTATTTTATTTGAATACAATGACATATAGAAAATAGAAATAAAAATGCACATCGCTGTGCTCCGTGTCTGAAATTGCGTTTGATAATTCATATAACGAGAGCGTGTTTGCTGTTAATACACTTTATCCAGTGCCATTTTATAAAAAGGCACTCGTAGAGCAAGCATTGGCAACTATCTAAATAATCCACGTTAAATTTTCGTCATTTCATTAAAACTCTTATGAGCTAACTCATAAGATTTATTTTGTATACCACGTAGTGGTTATATTCTCTTTGTTATACCTTCTGGTAACTGTTTCAAACTATAATATCTAATATATGTATATCTCTAAACACGACGTTATTAAGATGAAATTCTTTGAATTTACTTTATTTGTCAATTAATTAAAATAAAAGTCAGTCAAGGGCCAAGGGTTTCCAAAAATCCTCTCTTAGTGCTCCCCTACACTCCGCAAGGAACACACATGCCAAAATTCTGCTTCTTGCGTTCAGTTGTGTGTTGTCTGTTAGTCGCTCAGTAACGGAAGAGTTTTATATAACTACATAAATATATTGACTATAGACTATACATGTTAATAGTGAACCACTGACCCGTTACTGTTTTTGCAGCTAACAAAACACATTGTGATTGCGCTTTGATTGCTCTCCGGAACAATGATTCACTGACTACTAATTGTTTTTGCAGTTTGTTCACCCTGATTGGAACAAATTTAGTTGACGGTCAAAATTAGATTAACATCTAATATTTAGATTGTTAGAGTAAATTCGGTACTGTGCAGCATGCAGAAACTAAAAAACAAGAAAAAAACTAGAAATATGCACCATTTAGTGACTTCCTCGTACCGCCTTCGTAGGGTCCAGCGGTCATTTGTGGGGCTCGGGGTACGCTTTTTTAATAAAGTACCGAAGTCTATTATTGATTTGCCCATACAAATATTTAAGAAACATGTTAAAACACGACTCATAGAGAAAGGGTATTATACAGTCGATGAATATATTAATGACAAAGATGCTTGGAAATAGACATCCGCTACCGGTTCTGCTCATGTTAGTATGTATGAATGTATTTGTATGTAGGTATAAATCAGTTAAGTAATTGTAAGCATTTCCTTTTTTTTTTTTCAAAAGATGTGCCGAGGAGTTTCTTTCGCCGTTTCTTCTCCTTAAAGATTTAAAATTTAAAGGCACCTTAGCGAAACGGTGGTAAATGCAAAAAATGACGTTCATAAGTGTATTGAAAAAATACCTACATGAAATAAATGATTTGAGTTTGAGTTTGAGTTTGAGTTTGAGTTTGAGTTTGAGCAGCTTCGACTTGTAAAAGTGGAACTGGAACAATGGAATGGAATTTTGTAAATAGCACCAAAGACAGAGCAATAATTAAAATTCAATACAGCGACAACGAGACGCCATATCGTAAAAAAAAAAAATTTAGTCTACGGACTCTGCTAAGAGAGGTATCATCAAATAGGAATTTGAAAAATCATCGTTAGGTTAGGTTACCAACCATTTTCATATTATGCAGTCGAGTTTCAAGATCTAAACTTATTCCTTGTTTAAAAATGTACAGATTTAGGTACGCTTGGCATTTGTGTAAGCACTGTGCTAGAATGAAAAATTAAACACTTAATGATATTGTATAAAGTAATGTCTGTATGTTTAAATGCTAATCTAAAAAAAGATAAAAGATAATCTCAAAAATTATTAAGCAGATTTTAATGCGGCCTGGGTTTACCTTTCCGCAAATACAAATAACTTATAATTATAATTTATAATTGATAAAACTACAAACAATTTTATTGTTTCGACTAATTATTCTTTGTAAAATAATACTTTCCAAAAAGACCCCCAGGGGTTTAATCAGGGGTTCTAGTGGAAGGTGCGAACTGAGCGAGGACGAGTTAGTGTCTAATAAAATAAAGCGCTACAACAAGCTATTGCCAATACCGAACATATACAATACACAGAGATATTGCCAATACCGAACATAAACAACGCACAAAGATGGAAAAAGCATAAAAAAATACTGAAAACCTATTGTTTTCCGGTAGGCTGGACATATTTTACTGACATGTTTTAAAATAAGTAGGTTCAATTGTTACACTTTTATAGTCACAGCTAACAATGCCGCTACATGTTCAAGTTAAACGAAATTCTCGCCGCGAACAATTTTATTCCAACAAATAATTGGAAACAAAGGAAATGGGTTGATTGATGAATGCGTTGGAACATTTGGAACGACGAAATGGGATTCAATCAATGATGACCGATTAGTTGGAGTGGCAGTCAAAAATCTTTACGTAAGTATAAAATCATTACAAAAACAGTTGGCGTTTCAAAATATGATCGTGAGTCGTGATCGTGTATCATAATAAAAAAGTGAGAGACAAGTAGTTTTAATGTTGGACTCTCAAACAGGTAGCCTGGGTTCGAATCCTGCACCCACCATATTTTTTTAATTTAAATTAGTTTTCGAATTTCATTATCACTTGCTTCGACGAAGGAAAACATCGTTAGGAAATTTTAGGGTGTTCCATAATGTTCTCAAAGGTGTGTGAAATCCACCAATTGTGACAGGAGGCCCAACAGTGGGATAGTTATGAGTTGCGTTGATGATGATGATGATTAGAAAAACATTACAACGAACAGATCTATTAGATCATTTAGCATCTATTACGAGTAGATCTTTAAGCATCTATTACGAGTAGATCATTAAGCATCTATTAGATCATTTAGCATCTATTAGATCATTTAGCATCTATTGGATCATTTAGCATCTAATAGATCATTTAGCATCTATTGGATCATTTAGCATCTATTAGATCATTTAGCATCTATTAGATCTATTAGTGATCGAGTACTATAACAAGTACTATAAGTCCCCGCTTGGTGAGGACTGAGTCCGGATGGCTAGCTACTAGTACCTCCTTGCGCGAGTCAGCCGAAAAACAACTTGTCGTGGTCCGTTTACGGGCTTTGTAGTCAGTATTTTCTTTCTTACCTCTTTTTTCTTTCACCGGCAACGTTTCGATGGTTCTTCTAGGGCTGCTGGTGTACGGGCAAAGGTGACCATTAACCACTGTGCTCGTCGGCTCGTTTATCAGCTAATAGCGATCGCCTGGGGCTGCGCTCACGTCGATTTAGAGGTAGAATTAAAGTAAGATACCTACCTCGTAAGTTATGTCATTTTCTTGGAGATTATCTTTTGATAAAATCAAAGATTATCCAAAAAAATTAACTCATCGCATTTTCACATTATTCTGACAAAAGCGAAACTGGATGTGGCTCGTTTACTTCCAAGCGACTTGTCTATCATTATTCATTACATACACTATTATACCTTATCCTGTCGATAAAAAATGTTTGTTTATTTACTGTATACTTTCCTAAAAGCGTCACCAAACTCTGTGTGTGCTAAATTTCAATTCTTCGTTCACTGCGTTCAGAGAAAATACTTCATATGACAGAGAGATAGAGAGAGTCTCATAAGGCTGCTGTAACATTGGGTACACCGAACCATAAAAGCGGCAAGTTTATGAGAAATCAGAGACTGATTAAGGACCACTTGAAATAAGAGGCAAAGGGTCTACAAAGCACTCCATCATTTTGATACCAAACCGTTGCTGGCTGGGATCTTTCCCCTGGGTATACTCTACGAGCTTCGCACTTCACTATGTGTCCAGTGATGCAAGACCTGTCAACGGTAATAATCTCAATCCCTCCTGTACGAGCCGAGGTAGGAACTAGGGAGTCAAGGTAGGTCAATAATCATTGGGTAGCCGGTCACCCCGATACTTCTTGTATGCCAGTGCGGCTTCGTCGATCCCTCCGATCCCGCGGGGCTTAGACCGTCGTCAACATAAACAAAATGCTGTTATTGGTTGTATCTTATCCGTAGTAAGTAGTAGGCATTGCCTTCAGTACTTGGTTTCTCCAATACTTTGCTGTAACTCACATGCGAATGGGAAACCAATTACTTAGTAATATTTAATAGGAACCATGTAACCTCTAGTGAATAGCGTCGGAAATATAAAATAAGAGTTGCAATCTCGATGCGTTACCAAATGAAACGGAAACATTATTTTTATTCCGTGCAATAAAAAAAATGGGTACGTGTACTGATGTTCGCGCGTGAGAAGTTATACTTCTTTGGCATGTTAAAAAAATATTTTTTAATTTTATGCAAATAATTAATTACAATAACTATGGTAATAAATGTGGAAAAATTCCTTAAAAACTCTCATAAATACGTATAATTAAGTAACAAGCAAACAATACCTCATAATATTAATACATAACAAAAACAAAAGAAAACAACATAATACTAATAAATTACATAATCTGACCATAAGCATGAAAACAGGAACTTAGTATATTTTAATCACAGCATTGAGTAAAATTGTATATATATTAATTATTATTATAATATATTGTAGTTATTTTATTATATTTTTAAGGTTTTTTACTTTTAGGTTCATTATTCTAGTAATGTTTAATATCATTTTATAAGATAGAAAGAGATTTGGTAATAACGTGTACTAACTTACTTAGTGAACCGTTTTCATTCTTGAATTGAAGACACCTACATTCTAATCGAAAAGTTACAGCAACGCGGGCAAGCTAAAGTGATGTTATGCTCGCAAGGACTCAATTGAAATATAACTACCGAAGTTGATAAAAATGTGCAACAACATTTAGAACTTTATCAAAGTTATTTTTGGACTTCTAATTCCCAATACGGCAAATATCTTTCACCACGCCAATTATTATTATTCTTCTCCTTAAGAAAAGTAGAAGATTGCACGAATTCGAATTTTAAAAGTACTTGGGTATGTGAATAAGTTGCTTCGTGACTTGCGCATTTCGCTTCCCCGTAAGCTCGCCGACGAGCGTTTATGTGACGCGAGGCAGGCAGTATCCTTCTGATTCCCGTAGCACTTGGATGTATCACCTCCAACATTGTGATGTACGTGTTCGTTCGCGACTGAACCTAATATTATATAACGTGTGCTGTTTGTTTTGTGAGCCGACTTCGAAGAGGAAGGACTTACCGAGTTAAAGGTACTTTTTTATGATTATTATTAAACATAATTTATTTTCATAATTTTTTTTTTAATTTCCGAAAATTATTGCGAAGATTTCCACCTGTTAGTGTTTTATGTGAAATAAGTTTTATAATATATGTTGTATAACTTTGTGTGCATCATTAAAAATGGAGGGGTTAAGTCCGGATACCTACATACTCGTAAGCTATAATAACGCCTTCGTTAATTGCTGTGTGTGGTGAGGTACTCGTAAATAATGCAGAGTGATGCGGCCCAACTCACATGGAGGTAGACAGGACAATGTCTCTAGAGGGTCTTTGTTACTGAGAATTTTATTTGCCCCTCGAGCTGGGGTTTGTTATAAAATGAACGTGTTTGGGCCACTTTTACTGTCTAATTAATTGCTTACTCGTGTGTTTGTCTTTGTTTGAGGGCAGACATAAAATTTTGTTTTATGTTGTGAGTACTAAAGTGAGGAATTTAAAGGAGTAGGTACTTTTAAGAGGGGGTATAAAGCTAGGAAAAAAACAAATTTCACCCGCCCGTCTCAATGGAGCAACGGTACTGATAAATGGAACAGAGCATGTCAAAATCCTAGAGCTATAAATATAAATGTCTTTTATTTAAATAATTCGTAAATTATAGATTTGATTTAGAAATCGATCTACAAATCTTTCCGTGATACTAATTAGCATAATATATTAAAATATTGACTCAAAAACATGCACCATATTGAAAATAAATTGATTTTAGTTGAAAATTAGACCTAACTTTGTGATTTTTTTCTATCGAGAAAATTTAATGTTTTTATGTTTTTGCTTCTTGCATTCACTCAATAATATGATGAAGTATAACTATGTTTTTCTTCAGCTTCTAGAAACTTGATCTACTACTGTAAAAATTGAATCTACGATTGCCAATTTTGCTTTATACCCCCTCTTAATGTGCACTTGAGTTTTGTCTTCTTCAGTAGGGATAGAGATTTTTGGGGTTAAGGTTCTTCTTAATTTCTATTAATGAACTTGTCGTGTAGTAAAATATTTCCGTATATTTTTTTTACCCTTTGGACGTCAAAAAACTTAATTGAATTACTTATATAAATTTAATACATAAATATAGAATTGGACATACTCGTTGGGATAACAAAGACTTCCATTGAATTATTAACTGTTGTTTTGTTATGAAGGACAGGCATGTAACTCATCGTGGGGCCTAAAATGTTTCAACATAATCGAATTAAAAATCCATTGGTAATCATAGATTTATTGGAAAACCTTTTTTAATTAACATAAATTTATAATTTTTCGTAGTTAAATTTGTGAGATGATTTTTTAGGTTAATAGCCGGAAAACAAGCAGACGAATAACCTAATGGTAAGCGTTCAGTTCCAACCATGGATTAGCTGCATCAAAGGCATTACTGATCACTGATGCTTTATCGGCCAAGAAATAAGGAATAAAATACCTACTCAAGCCTCTAGCCAGGACATGACAAGTCATTTGGTGGCTGATTCAAGCAAGAGGGTAGCTTGCCGGGCCCCAACCCCGCCAGCAAGCCTTCGGAATTAAGCTGGATGGTATAAAGTCCACTGACCTCTTAAGAAGGACCGAGAAAGAATAAAATTATAGTTCTAGAACTGTATCTGAAATTATAGAGACCGACAAAAGTATTCATTTTAAATTATACGCAATTATAACTTTGTCATAGTCTTTCAATTAAAAAGAAAATAACAATACACTTTTTTGCTAACAGAAAATATAGAAAATTAATAACTTCTATTTTTCCTAATTGCGCGTCGTGTTTCGTGGAAAATCGTATCCTTAGTCCGTTAAAATTTTTGCATTTTAGAAATACTCCGTTCCGGTGAAATTTCAAAAGCGGTGTTGAGAAAACTACCTACTCTGATTTTGAGCCTTTCGTATTTTCCATTTCTAGGCTAGCAGTAATATTTACACAGTAGACTTAAATCTTTTATGCCACGAACTATTTTATAATATACACTCCCGAACCAGGGCGCCAGGGTTCATATCCTGTAGGGCCTCCTCTTATTTTCAAAAATGTCTTTCCATTTCAATATTATTTCAAAAAAACATTATTATTACTTGTTTCCGTGAAGAAAACATCGTGATAAAACCTGCACACCTGCATGTTTCTTTTCCTTGAGTGCGTGCTACGCAGATTCGGAGATATGTATACCTGTCCGCATGCTATCTGTGCTCACGGATCGTTCCAAATCAGTTCCACAATTATCACCAGGCAAGATAAGGTATGAATAAGTCGTAAGCTTAAACCCGTTAGCTATCTACTGCAGGGAACTTATACTTGAGAAGGCTTACATCGTACTACACCACGCTGCTCCAGACATAGAATAACTAATAAAGCACTGTCCTAGTTAGCCTGCCTAGAATTGTACGCCAAATACAGACCAACTTGTTCGAAGTTGTCTTGAAACCTGTCTAAACTAACCATCTTGCTTTACGACTTGACTTTGAGAGGATTACAATCCGGGTACAATGTTGTATGAAGAGGTTAAGTTTCTATTTCACTACTAAGTCCTGTTAATGGCCTTTTGAAGATATTTAATTATTATTATAATACGGAGTTGTTATTTCTATTGTTCTTATATATTTTTATTGTCTTTTCTTTGTTATACTACTTTTTCTTTTGTCGTTTTATCTTTGATGTCACTTTACTTTTCTCGTTATAAAGAATGGTTTTATTTGTCTTTTTCTATTCATGTTTGATTTCCTGTAAGGACGGTTTCCAGCTTTAGTTTATATTTGTGTTTTGTTATTTTATATTTGCTGACGTGATGATTATAGCTCGCTTCATTAGGTCCATATAGTTCTTGACACGCTATCAATTATCCTGTATTCTGGAAGTACCTAGTGTTTGAAAAATTAATTTTTGAAGTATGTATAGTATGTGACGTCATTGAACTTCATGTAGTGACGTCAGGCGGGACCATGCTGTCAAGGTTTTCTACACCATCCGCTTAGAATAAAAATTGCGAATATGAACAAGCGGAGTACGGCTACTCCCCGAGCATAATTACTTAGCGCGGCAGGAGATCTCCCTTTGCTAAAGTCTTTACCCTCGGACAAAAATATGTCTCTTCTTAGCAGCGACAGCAACAACTCTTACACCCCGCCTTACCGACTCAGACCTGATGGAACAGCAGCGTCTCCCGTCAAAAGCTGTTCTCATCAGGATTATCACAGTGTACATTGAAGATTATTCTTATGCCTATACCAGCCACCACCACCACCGTGACTACAGGGTCAGCTTGAGTACACTGCGTCAATCGTCTCCCCCTCAATAACTCGCCATGCCGAGAGGCAGTAACCTCAACTCTAACCTGGCGGAAGAATATAATATGTTTTCCTTAGATTTGATGTTGAATGTCTTTCGAGTGCACGTTCCTCGAGACGGCGAATCCTAATGTAATAGACGACTGGTAATCCCTCAAAAATCCATCTCTGTTGTTCAGCAAATAGCCTTCAATAATAATAAGCAGTCAATATGGCGCGGTGTTATACCCGTATATGAAAGTGCGTCCATGCACAAGAGCGGGTTACGCCAAAGAAAGAACATGGTAATGTTCTGATCTACATATTTTAATATTAACACGAGGCTGGTAGAAGCAGGGTTTCCTGCATTTCGTATTTCGGTCAAGTGAAATATTCATCACTTACGCATAGATTTGTTACGTGTTTTTTCTGTCGGTAAGGAAGTTCAACTCTTATATCAATGTCAATTTTAGCGGAAAGAATGTCACTGAGATTATGATGAATGACGAACAATGAGCGCTATAGTAAGCAAACATTGTTACGAAATTTATGAAAAGTAATAAAAACATTAATACACGCTTAGATTGTGGTCGTAGTGTGTGATCACACTAGGATTCCCTGTGTCGCGTGTGGCATGGACAACACAAATTACCTACACATGACAGAACAAGCATTTATCTGCCACATAAACAACTGCCCCGGCCGAAATACACTAAATATTTTGAAACGAAGTTCTTTACGCGGCTTACGGGTAGTGCGAATTAGTAGAAATCTTCACGTAACCGACTACTACAAGTAAATGAGCACACGAGCAAGTGAGTGCGCAGCGGGATGCGCAAATCTCTCTCTCTCTCTCTCTGTCCCTGTCTGTTTGCATTATAATTATAACCTCAACACACGGTTTTACAGGCACGTGTAAATTTTGTGAAAACGTATTATGTTATTTGTGTTGTAAACATAAGGAAATTCGTCCCATTCGGGCGTCCCCCGACTGATCTTTTTGTATTACGTATTTTAAAATAAGTAATAATAATTATTAATATTAATGAAATACTGTATTTTGCAGTCTGTTAAAAAATCTGCATCGTTTAATTAAGAGAACGACTTTTAAGAATATTGTTTTGGGTAAGCTTTGAAACACTCAAGTAAAATATGTTATGCTTTTAACAACACTCTATTTTATGAAGTCTGTGTTTGAGCTTAAAAAATCATTTTCATAATTTTAGTATCCTTTCGTAGTCCTCACTTCAGTCACTTGAGGAACCCTATATACAAAGCTTCAAGTGAATTCATTGCAGAAATAAAAAGTTTCAGTTTATCTCCTTTTTTATCCCGTAAGGAGGGGAATTTCCAAAAATCCTCTGTTAGTGCTCCCCTACACTCCCCAAGGAACATACATGGCAAATTTCAGCTTCTTGCGTTCAGTAGTTTCGGCTGTGCTTTGACTGTCAGTCACTCAGTAACGGAAGAGTTTTATATAATACATAATTATGTACATATATATTCAATATTGATGATAAAAAAACTATCCACTATTGTTTCTTTAACTCTTTAAATATATAATTTAATATTGATTCGAACTAAACGACTCTAGCCCAGTCGGTAATGACACAGATTATGAACTTCAGCGTTTTTTTAATTCATTTATTCACAACATTGACTCAATGATTCACAAATAACATGCTTAAAAATAATACAAATATCCCGCCAAAGTACAGAGTAGTTTGTAGGCGGGGAGTATTCGCTCTTGTTTTACAGTTATAATGTATAATTACACTGTACTATATAAAAAAAGATAGTTACTAAATTACAATCTTAAATGGTTGTGGATAGGTACTAAGATTCTAGTATAAGTAAACTTTACATAGCAATAAAAAAATTTGATTGTTACTTGGGAGCCATAATAATGCTTGTTCTCACATTTTATGTGATGTCTTATTTTTGTATGCCATTCCACTCACAACATACCAACATCGACAGTCCTAATGCCAAGAGGTCAGTTTGGGTGTCGGCGTTTATTTCTAAATTTATTTATTTTCCTTATTTATTATGAATATAATGTTAATTAACCTCGAGTAAAATCTCATTTAAATGAAATTGAATGGTTCCAATATTACTCAAGCTTTTTTATTTCCATTAAGTTTGATTCGTACCTAATTCTTATATATCTGGCTTCTCTTCGGAACTGAAAACTGGATCGCTGTACAACTAGAAATGCTTTAATTTCCTTGAAAACATCAAGAGTACTCGTTGGTGTTCTTTTCATGTCTTATAAAAAGGGCCATTGACTTGCTCAGTGCTTGCCCAGGCAACGTTTTTTTTACTGAATATAAGTTACCGCTCGGCTACTGTCCCACTTGATGGCCTGTTTATCTTTACTTAGTTTCTTTGCAGACACATGTTTATTACAGAGACGTCTTAAATTCCATTTCATATGGATATGGAATGATATGCAATTTCTAAATTTAATCTTTTTATCTTCTTAAATGTCTATCTATATCTTCTTGGTTATAGGCAATTTCCGTTTCCATTCCATTTAAATTAATTCCATTTAATAACTAGTACTTAACGTAGCTATTCACAGTACATTTTAAACAATATTTTTAGCTGAGTGACAGTGCGAATTTTAACATGTTGCACGCTATACTCGTTAGGTTCCGTAAAATTGTTTGAGTGTAAAATATTCACAAACGGCCAAATTAAAGACTACAGCTGTAAATTTGTGACTTGATAATTATCCCCCTCTATAAATCATTGTGAATTGTGGTACGTTCCACGACACACTTTTTAATTAAGGAACTTGAGCATTCGGAACTTCGTAATAAGTTTTAAGGGAGTTGATCTTTCATTGAAACTTTTAAAATTATAACAAGGCTGAAATTTTTACACGAAGATAACGATGCAGAGGGGAATTCTCTTCCTCCTCCCAATGTTTCTATTAGGTCAATGTCTCTACTAGAAATAAGTAAAAGTTTTTTCTTTTGCCTTTCATATTATCCACTCCCAAAAATTTCAACGCGAAATTTCATTTCAAATGGAATACCTAAGTCAATATCGTACTAGTAACAGATGTATGAAATTGGAATTAAAACATAAAGTTCTCTATATGATACCAATTTTCCAAACATGTAAATATGAACCCTCATTCGTACATGGAAACCATAAGTAGGAATTCACATCAAGCCACAGTTGCCTCCGCGGCTCAATAGCTTATGGGTTGACCTAAGGATGTTTCTAGTTTGAATACCATAACATTAAAATGGTATTAGTATCATTAATATACTTAATATACGAGGGGGGATCAAAAAGTAGTGATAATCAATATGAAATAAGGATATTTTAACTAAAAAAAAAAATTATTTATCTACATAGTCTCCTTGCAAGTCGATACATTTAGTTCATCTTTTTTCTAAACCCATAATTCTCTTTGAAAAAAATTCTTTGTCTTGACCCTCCAAAAACGCCTCTACGGCAGTCATCACCTCGCTATCGTCGTCAAATTTTCTGCCTCGGAAGTATTCCTTGAGCCGAGAAAAGAAGTAAAAGTCACTGGAAACCAGGTCTGGCGAATAGGGTGGGTGTTCGAGCAATTCGAATCCCGTTTCTTGAATGGCAGCCATCACAACGGAGGCTTTGTGAGACGGTGCGTTGTCTTGTTGAAACAACACTCGAGCACGGACTTTGCCTCGTCTTTTTTCTTTGATGACCTCCCGCAATCTTCTTATTTGGTCTGCGTAGTAAGAGCCTGTAATAGTGGCTCCTTTTTTCAAGTATTCCACCATTATAATTCCTTCAGCGTCCCAAAAAAGGGACGCCATAACCTTTCCTGCCGAACTTGACACCTTGAATTTCTTCGGCGTCGGTGAAAGGCTCGTTTCCAAGTCATTGACTTTTGTTTGTTTTCCGGCTCAATATGATGGATCCAGGTCTCATCCATGGTCACGACAGGAGACAAAAAAAAATTCTGATCCGTCTGGAACTTTACGAAATTCGCCCTCGAAATTTCGACTCGATTTTTCTTTTGCTACTGGGTTAACATTCTCGGCACCCAACGCGCAGAGACCTTTTTCATATGCAGTTCGTTCGCAAAGATTCTTTGAATACTGCCATATGAGATCCCTGTGACCTCAGCTACACGCCTTATGGTCACTCTTCGATCTGCCAATACGACATTTGCGACTTTTTTAACGATTTCCGCATTGACGGACGTGGATGGGCGTCCCTCGCGATGTTTATCTTCTGTGGATGTTCTACCCAGCTTGAACTCCTTTGCCCAGCGCGCAACGGTGGAATATGGAGGAGCAGAGTCCTAAAATGTTTCCACTAGGTCGCAGTGTATGTCTTTGGTAGACATTTTTTTCAAACAGAGGTACTTTATGACAGCTCTGATTTCGTTTTTCTCCATTTTGATGTTTACTCTCCGACTGTTCTTATTCAAATGAATGTACCTCACGGAAATCGTGGCCTATTTATATGATATTTTTATGCTGAACTAGTAGATATATGAGGAAGCAAAAACAATTTTTTTCATATTTTTATATGCTCTATAAATATCCGATTCTCATTACTTTTTGATCCCCCCTAGTACGTACATAACTGTATAAATCTTAATTATATAATACTAATTTACATACATAATGTTGTGTTTTCACTACAGTTTCTTAAATGTGCTTTATCATGGCAGAAAATAATGCCATTTGATTATATGGCTTGCAGTTTTCAGCAAACAAGCTCCAAACTCGGTGACTTTTTCACAATAAACATCAGAGCTAAACAGTTTCGCGAAACTTTTCAATTTTAATAAGTTTCTCTTGAAACAAGTGATTCTATCTACATTGGTTAAAGGAAAATTGTTACGTGCCATAAAAATTTACACCGCCTTTATAAGTATCAAGGTAGAACACAGATACAGACTCACTTTTACAACCTACTTTGTGCTGTATTCCAATCAAAGTGGCACCTCGCCATTGAAAGTTTAACGAACTTGAAAGTAATCTGATTTGTGTGCCGAGTTTCACCGTATTATTTTTTGAGAAAATAAAAGGGGTAAAAGTAGTCATTATCACAAATATTAAATGACTTTTATATGCGTTTATATGTATTTGTTCATTCACATTGTTTTTCGTGATATTTCATATTTTATGTACCTATCCCTCTCACATTGTAAGAGGAGCCCGGTGTCCAGCAGTGGGAAAGATGGGTTACGAACTACGATGCATGAACATCAACTAATCCAAAACAACATTTTTACTGGAATTCCTCACATGGAATTTATTTAAAACGAAATCATTTGTAATATATTATTAGATCAATACTTTAATAATTAACTTAATGAAAATATTATTTTTATTTACCTATTTACTCTTCAAGTGAGTCGACTTGTTTCGAAGTCCCTACAGTGGGAAGCTAGAGGACTGAACCCAACATAACTTACAATAACAATATTTCCAAATCACGCAGTATATAACTACAAACTTTTAACTTTATCGCGGAACTTTATGACAAATAACCGGTTGTGACCAGTACCGTAAACTGCACATAATTTATAATGCCAGGGTACGCGGCTTGGCTGTTGAAAATTGTTCTCAGTTAATGTTCTGGAAATCATGTGACAGGCTTTAATTCAAATTCAAATTAAGAACATTTCATTATTAGAACATAACTATACTGATATGTCTATCAGTACATAACTGTACTGATAGACATACTACTATGGGTTTGTGAAACGCATCAGAACCCACAAAAATATTTTTATGAATGTTGTTAGATTTTCTGTGCTTTTATTACCAAAAATCTAAAAAGCTACTTAACCGATTGGTGATATATGGTATTATTGTAAACATGGGGTAATTAGAATTTATTTTTTTAGTTAGGTAATCAACAAATTTGCGGGAACCGAAGCGAGATTACTAGTATCCAATATTGTACTAGAACATCGAGTAAACTGTGAATAAGTAAAGATCCTCATCTTTCTACGAGTAACTAGCCTCTCTAGTAGGTATTACCACCCAATAAAACCCGCTTAGTAGCTATCCAGTTCATAGGAGAAGGCTCCACAGGATCTCGTCAGGACGCATCAACGCCTCGCTTGCGCAATGATCAATTAACTTCTTCCAAAGACTATATATTATACAATTATCACTATGCCTTCCTTGCAAGATACCTTATGATGTCTCTATGCTACTCAAACTAAGTTAGCGTTTCCCAGGCGTCGTTAAGATGTCATGAATGGCTAAGAGCCCGAACTATGACCCGTTGACTTATCTTACTAGGTGCTATTTTAAGTGCTATGCTAAAGGATTGCCATCACGTAAGTCCATTAAAAAAGAGATGACTTGGGTTCTGTATTCCACCTCCAAGCTCTGCAATCAGATCAGCTCAGTGCTATCATATTATTATTGTATTGTCATCGGTCCCTAATACGTGTGTGTGGACATTTTCCAATTAATCATTCGTCTGGAATTCTTCTTGAAAGTTTCCGTGAAATTTTTAAGTACAGGTGAAGCTAATAAAGGCATGTTTAAAAGTTTCGGTTCAAGTAAATTTATTTTATAACCAGCTGGTGCTAGCGAGTTGACTCCGTCCGCGAAAATCCAAGATGTTATTTTTTTACACCCATACAAACTTTAACCCCTAATTATACCCTTTGGAGATGAATTTTAAAAAATCCTAATTATTGCACTTCCACGCCATATAAAGAAACCCTGTAAACGTTTCATGATTCTTGGTCAACGGCAAATTGGCAGACTTCACACACCTTTGAAAACATCATGGAGAACAGATGTGCATGTTCCTTCACGATGTTTAACTTCACCAAAGCAGGTGATTCAATAATACGCACATCGCTTGTGAAAATTAGTGTTGCACACAGGATTCGGGTCGTTCAAACCACTTGGCTATTACTGCTGTTTTATTAAGTAGCGGAAAATTATTTACTAGTAGTGATAGTAGCGGATATTTATTACCACGCCTCGGTAAAAGGAGCACAGGCCTCCCCCGACCAGGTGGACTGATGACCTGAAGAAGACAGAGGGAAGCCGCTGGATTCAGAGGGCTCAGGACCGATGGGAATGGCGCCAATTAGGGGAGGCCTATGTCCAGTAGTGGACCTCGAGCGGATGATAGATACGTTGATAGATATATTTCTAAGAATAAACATAATAATATTCTTGAAAACTTCACACCTACCTGCCTAATAGTATCCGAGTACTTTATTCAAGTTGTGAGAAATGGCTTTCTAATCTACTTACGGCAATAACTTTGAGCGTTGAAGCAGTGTATATTTTACAAACCTTATTATTTCTTCACCGCTTTATGAAAAATTGCAATAATACGTCCTTTCGACGGCATGGACCACGACAATTTGACTATATAAGTGGAATGTTGCTGATATTAATGTCATCGCTGTATTTGAAACTGCTCAGTATAAATTTTCAATTTACAAAAGAAAACGGGAAATATTCCTCGCTATACTATCTTTGGTTATTTTAATAAATATAAAGCTTCTAATAGGTACTTCTACTATCCGTAAATCGCTTTTATGCAATCAAACTTCTGTGTCTTAACGCCTTATTTGAGACTATTCGGTCTTTATTAAGGGTTATATGACCATATTTAGATAACCTAGCTATTTGGATTATCATTTAAAAACTTCAGATCGTATTCGTAATTTGCACTCTATTAAATAAAAATATGTGTAAAAATGACATCCCCCAAGACGCGGTAATTGCTACATTTGGACCGCTCTGCTCCGCCGCGCGTTGTTGAGGAATATCGCTCGCGGGATGTTTTCACTTTGCCGTAAAATCACCGTTGGAGCTATTTCAAGCGAAATAGAATTTGCCGGAGATTCTTAAGATAAACATGTTCGATATAAACAGATGTAAGATTTGAAAGAATGTCTCTAAAGTTCAGAGTGAGTAGTCTTTTTTACATTCAATACCTACACAAAAAATTGTGCCCTATCACTTTTATTGCAAGTTATTGACCTAGTTGAGCAATAAGCGGCGAGATCTTATATTTGTATTTTATGCATTAAAATATTTCGACCTGGTGGTATCGCACCCTTATATAGCAAGAGCCTATTTATTTATTTATTCTTTTTTGTAAGACCTGAATTCAGGTTTTTTACAAAGGGCGGACTTAATGCCTGATGGTACTAAAGCGTTTTCAGAAAGGAAGGCGCTTCGTGACTCATTTTAGAAAAACACTCTTGAGTGTACAATAATTATATTTAGGTAATATCACGGATGACACGACGACATTTATAGCACGAGCGCAACATGCGGTCACGCGGTTAAAATACAGTACAGTGTGGGGTTAAAATATAATATCATAGAATATAAAACAAAATTTATGGATATTTACAACGATAACAAGAGTTCACCGTGATGTCTGGTGGTAGAATGGGGATGGCAGAACCAAGTGCACGCTAGTGATATAAATGATGGGCGCTTCATATGTTTAATGGTTTACATTATCACATTCATAAATGGTTTAAATATTCATTATTACTAAATATGTCATGCAAATTTAGAATGAATTGAGATCTAAGTTAATTATATTTATAGTGAGTGTGTGTGTGAACCTGTATTTGAATTTGAATATCGTGTATGTTATTCATAAAAACCACTTTACAATATTTGTATAGTAAAGTGTTTCTGCAAAATTTTAATTCGTTTTATTTGTTTGATTTACTTTACGTTTACGTGCGATTTACGTTACTTACGTTAAAATATTAAAAAAATACCTGCCTATAAAAATGTTTTACAAAATTTGTTAGTTTTTGAGTTAGCTCTGCAAATGTGAAAACTGAGTAACATTCAGCTTTTATAATAATGTAAATCAACGCAATATTTTTCTGAGTGCTTGCTTTGATGAGCTTATTTGCAGAAGATCTTATAATTTAATACTCTTTGCTCTTTTTATACTTTTATCTTTCTGGAATTGCGATGAAAATTATAATTTGTATTTTATATGTTTTGGATTCGTTAAATACCTAAAATGTTACATCTTTTTTATTTTATTCTCACTACTAAGAGCACGTAATACGGGTAACTTTTTATCAGATCAGCTGGAAAATATAATTACCTACTTGTTTCTGATACTTTACTTATTTACATAATGACTGCGTTGAATCATAAATTCACATTCTACAATAGTAACTGTTTTAAAAATAAAACCCGTTCGATTACGTACATAAGTGTATTCGAGTCAAGAGCGAATAGACTTTTCCTAAGTTTACCGCGTAACTTTACCGCCCAAGACTACATCGCCACGTGCCATCAGACTGGATTATAGTCGCATTAACATATACATAATGGATTATTATTGGACGGATCTAATATCATTGTCTCATTCGTAATTCAGCACGGTTAAATTATCAACGTAAAGATGCGACGCTTTTAACATTAAAATCTTCCAATATGTATAAATTGACTTGAATTGATGTATATCGCCCATTATGGCAGCGCGTGATGATCCTATTATTATTTGGGCAACTGTTAAATACTATAGCGGAGTGTTGCATCTATGATAGATATATGAAAAAAAAAGAAAACATACCTTGTAAACGATGACATGGGGAAAAAAGAGGAAGGCGCCCGTGCACATAGAGTAACTAACTTATGCATATAAAATTTTACCCGTGCACCAAGTTTGCGACAAATTGCTAGCTGTAATTATTTAGAGTTAAGGTTACATATTACCTTATCTAAATTCCAAGGTAACAAACTATTGTGTTATATGTGTGTGAAGTAATTGTATGTTTATTCCGCGCCCCGCCTTATATCTGTAATATTCACCAAGAGTTCTGCTGAAGGTCTTTCTGCGGCTTTATATATAAAATCAATGTAACTTCCATTAAACAATCTTTCAACCCTTCAACGGCTTTACGGTAATAAAAGCATCATCAATTTTTTACAATGAATCTTCAAAAACATTTTATAACACTTTTATGCTTAGGTTTTGTTCGCGATGATAAGCATTATAAAAGTAGGTCATACTTAATTTAACCTTATTCTATTCATAACATCGAATACTTACTAATGAGTTTTACTCAAATTTTAAAAAGCAGGACTTTAAAGAATCCATATTTCTTTATAAAGCTTTTCTCCTTCTTAATAACCCGTTTGGCATAATGGTTACCACGCGTTCCAAGGGTACTGGATTCGATTCCCAGTGAGGCAGAAATATGATGAGTTCATTTTTCTGTTCTGTTTCAGTCTGGAACCCACCCACGACATAGGGGGAGTGTCGCTATGTGGGGCTATGAGTATGTAGTATTATTAATTAATTTATTATTATTCTTTCTTTACGTGTAATAAAATTGGATCTGATCTATTTCGGAATGACTTTGGAATTTTTGTACGTATGCAGTGGTCCCTAATAATCATAATAATGTCTTAAGCGATTTGAATGACATTTTATAGCTGTATTGTAGTAAGCGTATCATTTAGTGTTTGTTTTATTTCAATTGGTTTACAAATAAAAAAAAATATAATGCCAATTTTACTAATCTCTTCTACACATTTTTTTTAGTTTGACGACCCGGATGGCGCAATGGTTAACACGCCTGATCGCCGTTCCGAGGGTCCTGGGTTCGATTCCCAGCGAGGCGAAAATTTGAATGATGAATTTAAATTTCCGTTCTCGGTCTGGGTGTGTGTGTTCTTGTCTTGTGTGTTGTCCATGGCACCCACGACACAGGGAATCCTAGTGTGGGGCTATGAGTGTGTAGCGTTATTTATTTATTTATTTAGTTTTGGTACCTGCTAGGTACACTAGGGCATTGGTTGGTTACTAGTGCGTCATTCATAACTTTATTACTGAAAATTAGGGGTGCTTGCAGGATTCGAACTCGAGTCGTCCTTGTAGAACAATAACGTTTAAACGACTGGGCTATCCTTGCATAATAATACTGTAGCAGGTCCGAATCCGCACCAAATTTATTTCTTTAAAAAAATTAATTAAGGTGGGTTTTGTTACGGAAGCAATCTTTAGGTTTCTTATATTCGAAGAGGATTATTAAATTCTCGCAGACGTAATAGCTATCAAAACCTTGTTAGATACCTACCGTTATATTCGTAAAATAATCAATAATCCGAAGGAATAACTGGAATGGTCCGTTATACTCCTAGTGCTTATATAACATTGTATTTCTGAATGCGAATGCGAATAAATACAAATGAATAAACAAAATGGGAATTCAGAACAACAGGCAGATTCGTTTTACCGACCGACGCCGGAAATGAATGATAAATCCATTCAGGTACAGACACATGCCACGCGTTTTGTTTTTCAGCAAAAAGAATGAAACTGGTAACAATAAAAAGTTGTATAACTGTATTAACATTTATCTTTTGCCAATCGGTTTTGACAGTAAGGTACAAAATCATTAACCTTTAAATACTGACATCTAGGCCGGATTGATAAATTGAAACGAGTCGAAACCTAACATTCGATCAATCAATACTAATATTATAAATGCGACAGTACGCCTGTCTATCTGCTACATTTTCTCGTTATATCTGGTAAACCGATTTGGGTGTACTTTGTTATGGCAATATCTTACCACTCTGAAAAGGTCATAAGACAGCTTTTATCCCGGTAACACGTTCCCTGCTGCAGTTTAGCGTTTCCCGGTACCCATGCAGCGAAAACGCGGTCAATCACTAGTTGATAGTAATGGAGAAGGCAAAAGGGTCAAAATATTACTATCAAATACACCTAAAATCTGAGCTTAGGTCATATACATTATATAAGTTTTTATTTCACTTCAATACATGCAGTATTTCCGAAGTTATAAAGACGAGAAGTTCAAGCCCTTCCGAGATTTCGCGCGCTTACGCTATGACGTCACGATTTAGTTCGGCCGCGAGCACGATACGGCGCAACTATAGAAAATATGGGTCTATGCAGATCAAAAATCTATAACTTTATTATTTCTATAGATACAGACTTGAAATTTTGCATAGATGTAGTAGATAGTATGTGAATTATATATGTTATTTTATTATTGATAACTAATAAATAAATAAAAAGTAAATTGATATTTACTGCGTAACGGCGTGCGAACGAGAGCGCGACTACTGAATCATGACGTCATCGAGTAGTGACCGCCCGCCTGCGTTTTTAAAAAAACCAACGGCCGTAAATACGCACTTTGATCGTTAATATCTCAGCCATTTATTGAGATATGGAAAAAATAAAAGCACAGTTTTTCTTGTAATTTTTTATAGATTTATTTGACGTGTAAAAAAAATTCGTTTGCCTGGTCCATTGCGCCGTATTGGGACGGCATAGAATTGTAATTTAATACCGACAGACTAAAGAGTAGGGTATCGTAAGCGGTGAGAGAAGGTGACCGCCCGTAGCTTACACAAACGTTACGTAGGCTTGACGTAAGGATTATTTTATGAATGTTATTATTAATTCAGTAGATAATATTTTTCCTTTTCGCTGCCTGGCTAGTTACCGTCCTCTTACATGAATCAGCCGCCAAGCGGTTCGTTGTGATCTATTTGGGGCTTGGGAGCCAAATTTTTTCTTCCTTCTCTATTCCGTCGTGGCCAGCAAGGCATCCGTACTGCCTCTGGTATTAATAATCCATGAGCGATGGTGAACATAAGGTATGACTCGACAGTTGTCGGCTATTTGCAAAATTATAAAAAAACAACTAACGAAACCCCACGTTGCACGTGAACGTATTTTCTTTAGACGTAAAGATCCCTAAAAACAATAAGTATTTTCAAGAACACTCCCGAAGACTGTTTACCCTCTTGTATAGAATCTGAAGGACATCTGTCAAATAAGACGTCCACTGAGCCACTAGAAAGTTCCTCAAAATGTGTATTTAACTCGGATCGAGGTCGCATTGTGTGTGCACTGAAAACACTCCGTTGAACCGATCTGGGTCATTATCGGTGAAAGGCGTACAAATGCAAAGTTGTGTACTGAACAATTTTGTTTTAAAACGACAAGAATTTAATAATAACCTCAATAATGGAATGTGAAAATCAATTAATAAGATCTGGGGTGTAAATCTAAAGTGCAGTTTTATGTATGTACATAATACAAAACAAGCTTTTTAAGTAAATAACCGACAAACGAGCAATGATGATAAGTGTTACCGAAGTTACCGATGTCCATTGGCGACGGTCACCGTATCCAATGGACATCGGTAACACAGATGGTGATGCGGTTCGATGTCGAAGCGTTAATAAGGAATAATAAGAGAGGAAGGAGAAGAATAAGGCAGAAAGCTAACTTTTTTAGAGGCGACCATCTCAGTCCTTAAGGGAAGCAACACTTCTGCGACCGAATTATAACGAGACTCTTACTAACAACTACAATACAACAATAACTAACAGGACTTACTTTCACAAACAGTCCGTGTCTCGATATTCATACTTACTAATAAACTAACCAGCTAATTTTCTTACAATTTGACAAATTATTAAAAAAAAACTAATTACTATGTATAGGATATTTTGGGTCCCCACGGGATGAGGAAAAAATTGCATTTATACAATTTTTTAGTTGGCTTATTTCTGTAAAAAATTACATTAATTTGGGACGACTTGGTAGAACAATATACTATATTATACAATAACCCTTTAACCCTAAAATCAAAGATTTCAAGTTTTCACGAACACTACAGGTACCTAATAAGCAGATATACCTAATTAATCGTAACTCTTACGGTACTAGCCTAATTTCCTTCCTGTTCAAACGATAAACTTGGCTGATTTATTATTAAACGAGGCCTTGTGACCTTTATAAGCACTTAACGCACCAAATATTTGCAGTTGATTTTTACGCATTCGGCTACAGAGGGCTTTGGGATACACCGACACCGCGATCATTTTATCTGAAAATAAACTGAAGATTCAGCTAATTATCATTAGATGAATCTTGAATTTATTTCAACTTTATTGAATTGAAATATTTTTACTTCAAATAAGGAACGCAACAAAGATAGGAGATTATTTGATGGCGACGGTGATCATTTACCATCAAGTTGGCTCGTAAAAAAAGTTTTTATCATTAGTTTCGTCTACGATTAGGTACATATTTTCAGTTTACCTTCATTTATATTATTACATTACTTATTAAATTGTTACTTCGAATAAACATGTTATCAAGATGAAACAATTACCCTAAGTGCCTCCATACTACAATAATCTCTTTTTACTCAAGGTTTACACGAGTTTCATATTAAATGCCCGTAAACGGTACAGCGGGAAATTATGGCTTGAGATATTAATTATTTATAAGATCTTGTTGCAAGCGTAGCGACGTTATAATAATGAAGAAAAGATAAAAGAGGCTAGGATAATTATATTAGTGAAAAGATAGGTTCCGCATAGTTCCTAGAAACAAGATAAAAGTTAAAAACTTAAAACCGACTACGTTTAGTATTCGGTTTTAAGTATTGCTGATAACATTGTCATAAATAGTTTCAATGTGTGTAATATAGTAGGTAAACGTTGTATTATACTTTAGTATTTTGTATTGGACTTTATGTATTTTTAACTATGTTCAAAAACTACGCAATAGAAAGAGCTTTTTATTAAATATAGTATCTTTTCTTTATAACGTTCTAAAGGTATAACAAGTAACATTGAAGAAAATTAATTGAGCCGTGTTCTGTTTCGCTAGCCAGACATCCTACCTAATAACCCTGCTTCGACCCTCATTATGTTTAACGGTATGAAGTTGACTCTTGTATTTGACTGTTATTTAAGGAACTACTACTCTAAAGTACAATTTAGTTTTGTTGTAAATGTTACACAGAATAAAATTAAAGCTCACATATTCACTACGGGTGTTGTTTGGGGTGATATTATACATCAACAAAACCAAAAATTATGTAGACCCAAAAACTACTACTCAGAGAGCACGTAAACCTAAAGCTTTTATTATTTGTCTGATACTAATTTGTGCTGTCAAATATGACTAAGCAAGTTTAGACAAATTTCTTGCAAACTTGTTATGTCTAGCATTTAGTATACTGCAATGTATTATTTTTAAAGCTGCAATTAATTATAAGAAAAATACCAAACTTTTAATAAAAGTTAAACAGATTTCTGTAGCTCTAATTAGCTCTAGTGGTGTAGCGTGGAGTAATACTCAGGTTTTAAAAAAAGAATTACAAATAAAAAAAATAAAAACGAAAATTAAGAGGATTAAAATGTCCATGATACTGAATATAACAGTTTGATAGGAATGGATGGATGGACGATGTGTTACTCTTTTAGGTAAAATCAACTAAACCAATTAAGACGAAATTAACCACATAGCCACATATGTATGTAGATAAATTTATAACCAGACTTAACTTATAAATATGTTCCCACGGGATAAGAGGAATAATTTAGTATCTTTAAGTAATTTCATTGTTTATGAACCGATTTTAATGATTATTTCTGTTTTGTGTAGGAAATTTGTTCAACATAAATATGGTTAGGGTCCTATGATGGGTCCTAGAGGTAAAGAGTGGAACTCCTAAACAAATTGGTATGATAGAACCGTGTTCAAATATATTTTTTATTGGTAATAATTATAAACATTGCAATACGTAGCGGTCATCATTGAATATCTCAGTTTCCGACGAGTAAAAAGTTAAAAAGCGAAGTGGGTCTACAAGTAAAATAAAGATAATCATAAAGATGATGATTTTCCAAGCGAAGCAAGAAATAGTTACTTCCACATTGTAGTATAAACTAGAGGGTAACTCTAGTTTGAAACTCCTAATGGGTCTAGCCTGACCTGAACTCAACAACAGATTATTGAACTCGAAAACTAATTGAGCAAGCCAAACCTCATTGTTTCAACCATGTGAAATGAAGATTAATAACTTTGATGTAGTGACTTTACTCGTGTGTTACCTTATCCGTAAATCATTATTTGATTCAACGTAACGTATTCATCAATATCTATATATATATAAAGACTGTACTTGTGCGATGTCTGTACATAGAAAATATACAACACAAAGTATTTAGCGTTCCTGATGATCGATGATCATTATCAGATCGGCTCATCTGTACATTTGTCGACTATTTACATGTAAATATTCACAACAAGTTAAGTTTAACATGAACATAATTATTATGGTACCTACTGTAATATTTTTTGCTGTTTTTGTGCCAACTTTTATTAAAAGCTGATACTGCAAGCAACGATCAATATCATAGAGCTTTCCTCTGAAAGGTCAAATTTACACGCACCTATGTTAATATACTATATGTAAATGCTTTACTACAATCCCAGCAATTGGTTAAAGCTTTTTGGTAAAAGCGCAGTTAAAATGGTTAGTAAATCGGCCGAGTTAAAAAAAATCAAATTACTATGAAGTGTAGTAGTCCGCAAATATATCGGTGGTCGATCTTTTACATTTAAGATTGAAACCCATAGCAAAGAAGTGAAACAATTATGGGTTGTGATCATCCCTATCCTCATCATAGTTTTACGACCATGCGATCACTTGAGGATGTACTTGTATATGTAAGGATTTTTATCGCTTGTGTCGGAATTGCGCATGAAATATTCATGTGCTACGCAAATCTATACGTCGACGTCTGATGTTTTCCCAACGAAATAAAGGCACGCAGGTTTTATTCTATAGTTATTTAAAATACGACCGCAATGTGAATAACGACAGGACCTATATTTTTACTTTTGTAAGACTTTCGTTTATAAAATATATTTTAATTGTTTATAAAATATATTTTCCTTTAATAATACATATTTTAGTTATTAATTTACGTAAGTAAAATCCTGTTTTTGACATCTCTTTAGTTATTTTTATACAAATTTGAAATAAACTTGTTTTAAATAATAGTTTAGAAAGCAATTGAAACGCGTATTTTCAAACTAAAGTTTTCGTTTGTATTCGCCTATCTTAATATATATAATTCTTCTGTGAGTGTGTATGTCACTGAACTTCTCTCAAACGACTGGACTGATTTTGATGAAATTTTGTGTGTGTGTTCAAGGGGATCTGGGAATGGTTTAGATTCACAATTGGACCCGATAGGTGGCGTTGCTGTCGATATATCACCAAAACATTTTTTAATCATAATGCGGTACGAAGTACGCTGGGACAACTAGTATTCGCATATATTCGTGCGAGCGTTTAAGTATTCGTCACTGTTGGGCTCGTGAAATTTACGCAAAATGGTTAATTTTTGGCAGTGTATTGATGATTACGAAACGAAAAATCGACGAGAAAATAAGACAAATATTCGCCGAGTATCTAAACGAGGCGTTGTATATGTTTTATGAAAATGTCAAATGTCTGCTTATTTAGTTTCTGTAAATACAGCTCCGTGACAGTGGCTTTTGCATCTTTTTGTAAACCTGAAAAGAAACGGATACCGACTAATGTTTTAACTTATCTATCGACAATGTAAATTAATTTTTTTAAGTTATCGCGTTAATAGCAAAGCGTGTCTCGATTAACGAACTCGTAGCTTGTACAAACAAAAGTAGCTCATTACATTTCGCTAACCTTAGCGACCTCCGCTTATGGCTTAATAAATGGGTCAGTTTTCTGTCGCATTGCCGTAGCCCACTTTTTAGTGTTATCTGATTAGTTCATTTTTGTCTTAAGATACGATCTATTCCATCTGATCATAATAAAATTATAAATGTCTGTTTCATGGAAGGTACTCAGGATTGAGGAAAATTACTACTGGGGGTATTAAATGACGCAATTGATACAATACCAAGAATTTTTAGTGTTCCGTGCCCAAAGGGTGACAAACGGAACCCTATTAATATGCTTCCACTATCTGTCTGTATGTCACAGGGTGCTATCTCTTGAACGGAAATGGGTAGACACTTGAAATTTTCACAGAATGTGTGTCATAGTTATGGCGGCTATCACAACAAATAATAAAAAAGTAAAAAATGTTGATCCCAAATGGGTTGCTCATACAACCTATACGAATCACGTGTTGTTGTGTCATCTATCTTGTTATAGACCAAATAATTAGAGTTAATATCGGTCAATGATACGGAACCCTACGTGTGCGAGTCTCGCACTTAACCAGTTTTTAAAATTTTTGTCTGTTTGCTTATTTGTCCGTGCGTTGGTTCTCAGAAACAGTTTCACAGATTTAGTGGCCGCTTTCATTGATGTATTGTTGGAATAAAAGAGTATAACAATTTGAAGTACCCCGTTTAGACATTTTAATATTTACTGTGAACAGAACAGTAAAATTTACTGTGAACAGCTGCTGTTGCGTTGCTTCGTTTTATTTTATACCTTTATGTAAATCTAAAACGCATCTAAAACATTGCTACTCATTTAATCCAGGCACTATTATTTTCATTTTTATGATTTTTTTTCGATTTAGAGTTTTTTTGTTGTTGTCTTTTTTTGAACGATAATATAATAATATATTGCAGTATATTGCATTGCATTATAATATATTGATAACATATATGTATGTATATTGCAATTGTTAAAACTATCTTAACAGTTTACACGCAATAAGAAATCTGTTTTCCGGGATGAAAAGTTGGTATGCTACGAAAACACTAGTGGTTATAATTTTATATGCCAAGTAACTAAATCTGTTCAGAGAGATATATAAACAAGTGATTAAAATTTAAAAAATACATATATGTAATAGCTATACAGATTTAATTCCGTTACAGTTTTATTTTATGTATGGATTAAGCTAAAATGAACCATATTACAAATTACTATAATACCACTAGCTCATATTAAATTGGCGTTGAAACGAAACAGTCCACTGTGACAGCGTCATATAAATTTGCCCGCCATTTCGCAACTAATTATACCGGACTAAGATTTGATACGGTAGCTGAATAATTTGCAACTGTATCAAATTAGAGCAATTTGACTTCATCCAATTGGACGTTAGGTACGTACATTAAACTAATAGTTCTCGAATTTAATGTAGGGAGAAGTTGATAAATTTTAAGGTCAATTACGCACCCGCCGATACCCGAGCTACAGAAACTACGAGTAACAAATCGCACCTATTTGTTATGGACAAGTTTCACTATCAGCAATTTGGCAAAACCATTGCCATTACGTTGATAATGGGTTAAGTTAGCTTTAAACAACATTATGGCTTTAGATAAAGACTGAATATTTTATCAGGCAATGGATTTGATGCTGTGGTTTTAAATGTACAAGTACCTAATTATTTTGAATTTATTGCTTGATAACAACTTGATGACAATTGAAGTAACGAATGATGATTTTTTAAATGAATGATGTATCTCTTTGTATTTAAATATTATTATTTCTTACGAGAGATGATGAATGTCCTGATGTGGCCACTAATAATCATAGAAGCGACCCTCCAGACATGTTCGTATTACATAATTCACAGTCATCCCGAGATTGAGGTGATCCAGACTCTAGCTAGAGTTTCTACCCATCACCTAGACAGATGACATTTATCAGACACTAATGACAGGTAATCTGTTCACTTTAAATCTAGTTCGTTTCACGTTATTGGATATGATGTTACGACACACGACTGAAAAATATAATGTATCAGGTTCTCGTCATCAAACATAAAAAAATACCCGAATACATTGATCTTGGCATCGATTAACTGTTTAGTCTTTTTCTCTAGAGAGCCATTAGAATAAAAATAAAGAAGAAAGCTACCTAGGTATGTTTATATTCATTTGATTTCTCAGAATGTAAGCGGCAACGTTCCTTTTATATTTTCCAAGGGCTTTCCAGATTTATTTTAACAAATACCTAACAGAGATAACAGAGCCATCGGCCGATTTTCTGGAAAAAGTGCTCTAATTGCACGCTATAAAAGACAGAGTATTTAATTCCAAAGTCGTAAGTTTTAGGGCAATTTCCACTGCGTCTATTTTTCGTTCGAAATGACATTGAAATTTTTTGTTAGTAATTTTGTGATAGATAATATCATGAAGGGCTTATAGCCCAGTAGCTTCCGTCGATTCTAGGGGTTTTTGGTGGTGGCTACTGGCAAAAAAATATTGACCGTTTCCATACTTCGGCGGGAACATATTAAAGTCTTTGGTCCCGGTTGTTAACGTTAAAAAGCAGCAGTCCTTAAGTCACCTTGGAGGCCTTCGAGTGGCATAAAGCTTTCAATACTTGGGTTGGCCACTGGTGCACTGTGCACACTGTAGGCCCCTTAATGGTTTGAAGCCATCTTTTAAGAACCAATTGTAACATAACGATAATGAATGACTGTGTATCGTCAATCCGTTCGGTTCGATCCGTTTAGTATTACACCAAACGGATATCTTTGTCCGTGTGGCACATACGGTAATGAGATTACAGTATTGTTAACAAAGCCCCGCCACGGACTAAGCTTCTGAAATTATACACGACTAATCCTGGTCAACTCGTAATAATTTGCATATATGTACATAATTATAGTTTATACCTGTATACCTGTATGGTGCGAATTTTATACCTGTGTATATGGTATAAAGTTCAGTTCGTCTCGGGGGTATTTGTCCAAAAGTCTCCTTCACAGCTCTTTATTTATATTTATGAGGTAGTAGAGCCTAGAGTTCGCCCGGGGTAGTAGGTACTACCGCCCGCTTCGGTACTTAGTACCATTTCTACCGTGTAATAATTGTTTTAACAGCAATTGTGTTCCGGATAGAAAGGTGTGGAGCCGGTCACACTCTTTTAGAGGCGACCATCTCAGCCCTCAAGGGTAGCAACACATCTGTGACCGAATTATAATGAGACTTACTAACAATTACTAACTGGACTATTACTAACAACAACTAACAGGACTAACATTCACTAACAGTCCCTGTCCTCATACTTACAAACTAACTAGCTAATATTCTAACACCGTCACCTAACCGGACTAACTATCCCAGTCCCCATTTGAGTCTTGTTCTAAGTCGGTCACAGTTGTCATGGGCGGCAGCGGAAGGTGGTGCTGCATGCTCGTTTGCCTTACTCGTTTACCTTAATTCCATAAAAAATACTGTATACCCAATACAGAAGTCATATATTAGCCTTGTTGTCGAAAAACAAATGCATAACCCGAGAACCACGAACTCATTGCTAAAAGCGAACCGCTTTATTAAGTTTTTCTCTAAGTTATATTTTTTACTCAATTATAGCGGCCAAATTCTAATTTATCCATTAAAGAAATAAAAAATTCCAAAATTTCCAAAAATCCAATTTTTTATTGCTCTAGAGAAGCAATTTTTTTTCACTCCCCAACATACATGCCAAATTTCAGATTCTTGCGTTCAGTAGTTTCGGCTGTGCGTTGTCTGTCAGTCACTCAGTAACGGAAGAGTTTTATTTAATATTGAATAAAATTACACTATCGCTTGCTTCGGTGATGGAAAAAACGTGAGGAACACACCTGAGGGTAGCATAATGTTCTCAAAGGTGTGTGAAGTCCGCCAATCCGCACTTGGCCATCGTGGTGGACTATGATCTTTAACCCTCACAATGTGAGAGGAGACCCGTGGCCAGCAGTGGGACAATTATGAGTTGAGATGACGATGATACAATTACTCTCTTTTACGTAATATAATGTTAGTGGACATAGTTTATTGTCTAAAATTGACTTCAGTACCATGTGTAAATGGGTAAAACTTTTATGTTTATTGCCCAACAGTAAGTACAGTGAACTTTACCATTGAGCTCGATAGCAATCTAATTAAATCCTCTGTTGAGGTTTTAAGCGCGGTTAATAGAAATCTAAACGACAGAATATACTTATTCAAAACTTTATTTAAATGAAAGTCTGTTTTAACGAGTATTGTTTATAATAAAGCTATTATTGTTCTTTATTAATGTTATTATAGTATGTGATTACCGGTTTATTATTTATAGTGGGCAATGCAACCCGTGCCATAGTTTACACGCACTGTGCATTCTCTCAAACAAAGTCAAACTTACACGTGTCGCATAGTAAGAAAAACGTCTATGACGCGTTTTGGTATTGGAGAAAGGCTAAAAACGCGTTCTAAGTCCTGCTGTAACATCACCGCGGACATTAGAATTTGATTACCTACTCAGTATATCGGATTAAAAAGAGTCCAATTATAAAATTATTTTAATTTAACTTAATAACACAAATCCCTTAGTAAATACAAACACAAATGTTACCTACATTAAACTAAATGTGCTTAATCTTTGACGATAAAACAAAAGTTATTTTAAAACCAAAACTGTTGGTAATTTTGCTTTTGTTGTAGTTTCAGTTAGTTTGAATTTCAGTACGTGCTTTCAACCTTTAATCCTTTTAGAGCTTACGTGTGTCTGAATACAAGTTGACATAAACACGCTTCTCAACAAGTAACTTATACGGCATGCCCCGGTCGGTATAAAACACTGAGAACACAGAAGTCAAACTCCATACAATGCATAATTAAAAGCAGAAATAGGCAAGTGGTTTCCCATTGGACTCCAGAACGGAGAGGGCTTGGGGTCGAATTCGCACGCACCTCCAATAAAAAAAAATGTGCGTATTAGAAATGAATTATTTATCATTTACCGGGGTAAAGGAAAACATCGTCAATAAACCTGCACACATTATTCTTCATAATTATCACACAAGTGTATGAAGTTTACCAATATACACTTGGCCAGCGTGGTGGACTATAGCCTGTTTCCCTCACATTGTAAGAGGAGACCCAAACCGGGTCTCCGTGTTTGGGTCTCCATAAGCCATAAGTGTCCCACTGAATGGGGCACTGAGTGGGACACTTATGGCTTGCGATGATGATGAGTTAACCCTGAAGATTAAAGAATACATCGATACAATTATAAAACGAACTTCTAAGAATAATTATCCATAAAATAAAAACGGCTACTTAATTTAAAGGTCAGTAATGTTTGTGTAATATTGACCTTGCGTGGTTCCACTTTAATTCTGCTTACAAATGTCTATTTATAGACCTGTTACACAAATATAAACTGAGTAGTTGTTTGTTGTATATTTAGGTTAGGTAACCACGGCTATTGTGACTTTATAAGCTCATCTAAGTATATTCAACCTATTTCCGCACAAGGTGTATTGTTCAAAAATGAGAGTTAGTCATTCGTAGCAAATTTCATGTTTTTTTGTATAATTTTATATGCTTTGTTTTACTTTTTTCTTTTCTTTTGCTTATATAATACTTCTCGGTTTATAATAAATAATAATATTGTGCTTTGATTAAATCTAGAAACCTGCTCTGCAGCTCGAAATTCGACCGTAATTCATTCTGTCAAAGGGTTACTTCACCTTTGCTTGTGCATACAGTTCATAGAGAACTTACTCATTTCAAACGTCGCGTCCAGTAATGTCAAACGCACGGTAGTATGCATAGAGTTATATTAGTGTGTGTAATGATTTGTTTATTGATTTATTTGTTCACAAAATTACAATTAATTATTATTTAACAAAATTATCCTTTCCTCCGTCTCTCTCCCTCCATCCGCGTAATTTTTATAAAAAAATAAAATATCATTATTATATCGATCAGACAAATTGAAGTTACAATGAAAATGATAATTTATTAGAAGTATATTTATGAATTAAAATAAAATTTCAATTCAGCATAATATACCTACTATTATGATATTACACATCGTCTCACTGGCTTTCGAACTATGCTTTAATTTTTTTTTCAGTTTTTATGGCAGAACTTATTGAAATTTTATTTTTTCTACAAGTAAAAATTATTCAGGTACCTACCTGTTATGGCAGAACACGTGTGAATTTCACCGAAATTTAAGACCCTCTTTTCTGGTGTAAAAATAAAGAATGATCTCTTTTACGCGGAACACTGAATTTTATCCTTAGCTAAGCGATAAATTTCAATGTTCCTGCTTCATTTGGTACTCAGTCACGCTTCGGCCTACTGAACGATGAGAATGAAATTCTATAAACATACTACTTTTACGTGATTGATTTGCATACATTTTTGTGACTGTAAATTATTATGCCTCCTACCAAAGATGTTATAACTATAGATGCGTTGCGTTCATATAACGCGCATTGCACTTCCAGATTCCAGACAGCTACATTAAAGGACGCCAATTGGCTGAATTTGACTGCCGCACGCGCGCGCTAAACATATCTACTTCTTTTTTACTTATAATATCAGTGTCCCAAAAAATAATCTGTTTCTTGTTGGTATGTATATTTCTTATACGCTGATTATTATATAACTGCATTCAGGCGTCTGTTTATGGAATGGAGTTTAACATGTTCTCAGAAGCATTGAAGCATTACCACTACGCATCCAAGTACCCTGCTCATCTGCTGTTTCTTAATACTAGGATGGACATAAACTACCCGAGCTATGAGCGATGTTTGCTTTTAAATGAAAAACTTCAGTTGCTGTTGATAATGAGATGGACCCAAGCGAAAAATAAGTCGTCAGGTTTTCCGACGTTCTCGTTGCTCTTTGTAAATTGCAGTTTTTAATGTTCAGCTCTTCTAACCCCAACAAAAGGCCCCCCTTTTGTTGGGGTTAGAAGTTGAATCCTACTTTAGCTACTGACCAGGACAGCAATAAAGCTGCAAGATGGAGTATTCTCCAGACCTTCTCAGTTAAGCGAAGAGACAGATGCCTTGCAGTAGGCCGCTAATAAGTTAAAATTGAATAATGTTAAGACAACTGAACATGCACAAATCATTGAAAATAAACTGACGTACGACAAAGTATACAGTACTATTTGTCTTTGCAATATAGCGTTAATAAGAATACAGTCCACCTGCTTCTAAGTACCTAATCAAACGAGTACACCTATAGGTAAGCACAAAGTAGTCCATTTCTATATTTGTAGTCGGGAACAGGTGCATTATATCTGCTACTTCGTTTTAATTGCAGGTAAAGAATGAGACCGAGAACCTCAAGAATCCAACTCATTAAAGTGGACAGTTTAAAACTCAATTGCAGTCATTTGAAATTCTGAGATGTTCTGCGCTTTTCTTCCTATACCTATAATCATGATAGTTTGGAACGATTAAAAGGTTTCTCGTCAGGTCTTCAGGTATTCACATCTATAGCACGCAAATGAGTCGACATTTCACCTGATGCTTACCTTGTCCATTATATATCTATGTCATTATCTAGTAGCGTACGATTAGCAATAGTGATTGGCTTGGATTCATAGATGGACCACTTATTTTAAACGTTTCGAACATTAGTAATCCTGGGGGAGGTTGGATTGGACTCGTGCAAGGATGGAGTTCCTTACATAATAAGCTTTCCAGTTACCTTATTAATTGGAATTAATTGATAACATTCAAGTAGCAACATAATATCTTCGGTATTAGCATATTGTACAAACTAATAGGCTTCACGATAGCTATAACGGCGCATAATGGAAATCTAATTAAGCGTGTCGAAACAGTCAAACTCAATTTGACACTTACTAAGTTAGCACTTACTTAAACAATAAGTTTAAAGTGATGTTGTTGATAGACAAAATTTAATAGTTTGTTAACAGAGATAACTGCTTCATAAATTGCCCGGAGCTAAAGGTCACTGTAAATAGAAAGTGATATTGTGATAAGAATATAATGTTTTTTATATTTTTTATTAAGTGGAGCTTTAAAGCGTCTGGCAAAAGCTTTGGCCCATGGAAAGTGTCTGACACTTATGGATACTATTTAAGAATAATATTCTACAAAACATATATAAAAATCAACAAGGACGCTACTGAGAAATTAAGTTAATAGAACAACAGGCGGGCTTAATGCTGAAATTGACGTTCATAAGTGTATGTATCATACCTACATGAAATAAATGACTTGAGTTGAGTTTGAGTTGAGTTTGAAAAGCATTATCTACCAGTCAACCTTAGGGTAGTGGGAAAATAAAGAGGGCGGTAGCCTAAAGTTTTGTTGGGCATAGTACAGCGACAGTGACCGTTAGAGCCACAGTGCCAACCAGGACTTTCTGGTGATATCTGGTGATGTCGCCAGCCGCAGTACACATATTGATATGTTTGGCGACATAGGATTTGGCGATATATTGGAAACTAGTTATTGCTTGCAGCTTCGCCCGCGTCCGCTTGTCGGAAAACGACAAATTACCGTTTAAATTATTCTAAAGGAACGTACTCGTATTCCTGCGAAATAATTTATGTAGAAATTTCCTCTAAATCGGTTAGCAGATTAAGCGTGAAAACGTAGCAGACAGACAGATAGACAGGCAGAGTCACTTTTTTATTTGTTATATTAGTATGGATAAATAGATGTATATATTTATTGATTGATTTAGGATATATTATGGCTTTTTGGCATCCTTTGCTTGGTGCATAAAGCAATCGCTCTTAACCCTTCTCTGTACCCAATTATCCTAAATACCCAAAATCCTGCGCTGGTGGTCGGCGATGCCGCTTTAGTATCCTGGCGAGGATTACTTTTTAGTGACAAAGTTTGTTAAGCGTTCTCGCGGTTAATTAATAGGAAACTTCAAGCCGTTTGTCCCGGTTATTAACATTACTTTGTTACTACTAAGTATTAACTACTAAAGTACTGTTAAGCCACGTTGGAAGTCTTTGAGAATAAGATCTGTCGACAGTTAGATTGCTCACTGGGTTTAGTGGAGTACTTATTCCTATAGAGATACTGCATTGGGATCTAGAACGCAATGGTGCTTCATAAATATTATTTTATTTTCCCCAAAAATTAAAAAATCTGTTTGTATCTTTTTTATATTTTTTTAATATAAAAAATTACCTTATATTTAAGTACATTCAATGTGATCCGTGTAACTTACAATTGTAACTATGAAAATTTTTCCGCCGAAAATAGACTAAAAATCATTAGTACATTCGACTATCAAACATGTATGTGTGTCGACTTTAATTTATTATTATTACTTTCTCGTATCTACTTGCCTATCCAATAGTTTTTCTTGTTTCATTTATAGATAATAATGACAATATGTAGGTAGATACCTACTTGCAAAAACATAACCGGATTTGAAATTTCTCAATATTAAAATAAATATTAAATATTAAATATTAAATATTCAAAATCAGAACCGTAAGAAACCAATAACTTTGCGAGATTTTATTAAATTCTTAAAATTTTTATATGAAGTTCTATGAAAATATTTTTATTTATTGTGACTGCGCCACATTTTTACAAAATATTCCCACGCTACGTACCCTGAATTTGTATTAAAATATTTTGATGCATTTTATACAGATAGAGGCACTTATGTAAATCAACGAGTACCCTCTTTTCCCCAGAGAAAAAGCACTTTTTATAAAGCGTAATGTTCCGACAATTTTGCAAGCGTAAAACAAATTCATAGCCAGGGAATAAAGCTTCCTGTTCCTCTTAGTTAATTTTCATATAACATTAATAAATATGCTCTGTGTTAAGTTTGTGGTATTTTGAGAAAACTACAGGATTAAATAAATTAATAAAATTATAATTATTAATAAAAGTGTCTGGTTTTAAAATTCAATTTATATTTTAGCTATGTATTTTTTAGTTAACGATGAAGAATATCCTTTGTGTTTCACTAGTGAAGAAGATGCTCTTTCCCACAAATCATATTTCTGTCATGAGTAAATACTTTTTTGTATGAATTGAAGGCATTTCTACTGTTAAAATTTAAACGTGAACATTATTTACTTCAGACTCGCCTTAACAGCCATTACATTTTGGAAAGCAACTCCAAAGATACATTTGGGTAAGATTTCCATGGGCAACGGCGACCACCATTTCGTCAGTTAGTTTGTAATAAAGGAAATAGCCGATTACATATGTATACATAAAATATATTTTCAGCATAAAATTGGACCCTAACAATGGTTAGAGGTTTAATTCACATCCATCCATCCATCCAGCATATCAATCCAGTAAAACCCTCCATAGTTTGCTTAACTACCTATTTCTACTAATAGTTATGTTATGGTCATGACGCATCGCTAGGTACTAACATAATTAGAGACCGATTCTGCGTTCCAAATTCGACCGTAATTCATTCTGTCAAAGGGTTTAGTTATTTATGTTCTTAAAGTAACTTATATCAGTGTGTATAATGTTAGATCATTAAATTAGTATTTATGCATTCCTTCTCCATATAAACTTTTACTGTGCCAAATTTCATGCTGCTCCGTCATTTTCGTAAATTCGGTACAAACGTTTCGGTACAAAGTGTCTGCTTCACGTAATAATAATATTTATAGATAGCAAAATATATAATTATATATACAAGAGGCAAAATATAGTTAGATACCATATTACGTAAAATTCCTGGACTTGTTTCCAATGATATTCCGATCATATCAGGAATATCAATTTGCTACCACAATTTGTTGGTAAATGAACCTATTCAACGATAATGAGATTAACGAGTGGTTGGGGAGATAGAGGGCATAATTATAACGATGTTGTTATTGTATCCGCGCTTGATTCTGTTAGATCTTGTTGCAATCACTAGTTCATAAATGATTATAATACCAGTAGGTATATCCTGATAAAATTGAGGAAATCACACCAAACAAATCGATTTATTTTGAAATTTGGTATAACTTTTCATTGTGGTGGCCAGATGAACGTACTAAAAGTACCCGAATGTAGGGGGTGGGCCAGCAGTGGAGGGGGGGGGAGAGAAGGTCACTTTTTCATTAGTTTGCTTGCTTGCATGTTTTCCTTATTTGGTTTCACCGTTTGAAAGATTACATGTATTATTCCAGATAGAAATCATTGCATCACCAAATACCAGTGTCATAAAGTTTCCAGGCTAAATGATCAAAATAATATGATGTAGGTATGTATAGGGTGTCCCACGGCGGATTTATTTTTTTAAATACGATTATTTCAAAAAGTAATAAACGGTTCGGAGGGAGGGTGATATCGTTGGAATCAGTGATCGTGCGGATTTTTTAATCACGATGTCGCAGTGGTAGAATGAGCATCGCGCGCTCGCCATCGAAGCATGTTTAAAAGGCCCGATTCGTACGTAATTGCTCGTCGACAATTTTGTTCACACTTCGGTATTCGACGGATAAGTGATGAACCGAGTGTGAATTTAATTCGTTCCTGGGTGCAGAGGTTCCGCGCAACTGCTTCGGCTATGAACGCCTCATGGCCGGGGCCCAGTCGATCATCAAGGACCCCCGATAACAATGAACTCGTTGAAGAGAGTTTACGTGAAAATCCACGACTTTCGATACGGAAAAGGGCAGTCCAACTGGCACTTCCAAAAGCGATTATTTACGAATTTCTTTTTGCCGAACCTGCGAGCTCACCCATCGTTCTCATCGCACACGTGGTTCCAACAGGATAGTGCGACCGCACACACGGCCAGAGCTTTCGATGACTTTGCTTCGGGAAGCTTTCCCTCAAAAATTGATCAGCCTCTTTGGGGACATCCCGTGGCCACCGAGGTCCCCCAATTCAACCCCAATGGTTTTATTTTTACGGGGCTACCTCAAAGAGAGAGTTTACATTAACAATCCCCGATCTCTTGTGAACTTAAGAGAAAATATTCGTCGAGAAATCAGCACAATTGAACCAAGTTTACTGCAGCGTGTGGCGCGGAAAACGAGGCTCCGTTTCGAATAGTGTGTGCAATTCGACGGAAGACATTTGGATGACATAATCTTTAAAAGATAAAATCCGCATTATTATTCTGTCGTTTGGTAGGGTAGGGAGGGGCTAGTTGAGCATAGGGGTAAGTTGGGCAATCGCAATATCTCGAAAACTATACACCGCACGCGATGGCATCAAATAGCGAAAAGAAGGGGTCGCGGGAGGGGAACTCATAGCGCGACCACCAGTGGCGACTTGTCGATCGAGTGAGATACGAGCTCGCATTGTTTATTTTGTGACTAAAAAGTAAAATAATTGTAAACCGGAATATTTCGTCTGTTCTAGTCAAATATTATCCGTTTTCAATTAGGTAAGTGTTAAACTTGCATATATTTATTGTACCTTTGATATATATAAAAATTCTGCGTATAATTGTAACTGTGTTTTCATAACCTATGTTTTGTTTTAAAATTTCGGGTTGGGGTTAGTTGAGCTATAGTCGCTCAACTATCCCCACGATTTCTAACAAGAGTAATATAGAACTTAATTTTTTTAGGAAGATGCGGACATATAAAAGAAAATGAATTGGCTGATCTAACACATTTATTTTCCCTGGAAATTGTCCGCCCATACTCAAAGGCAGGCCCTAGAATAGCAACCAAAACTAACAGAAGAAAGAGAGAGACTGAATCTGATCCTAGTTTGAGTCTACTTTGTTGTTTTGTCACTAAAAGTCTATAAATAAAAAGTTGATTGTCAAACAGAAATTTTATTCCATGTCTAGTTAACATTGAACCCATAGGTTGGCTATATTTTCTAAGTGCTCAATTTGCCCCATACCCTTGCTCAACTTACCTCACCTATGGGGTACGTTGAGCATAGATGACATTCTATATTTAAACAGCTGTAACTTTTAAATTGGGCTTGTTAGAAATAAATTACTAAGGTCGCTTTTGCAAAGGAATAAATGAGTTATCCATCAGTATGCATAACAAGGCATTAAGACTTATAGTTGATTTGCTATAACAGCTCAAGTGAAAAATTGCTCAACTAGCCCCTCCCTACCCTACATTAATTAAAACGATATGTCAAATATTTTTTGTTTTATTTAATTTTGAAAACATAAATCCGCCGTGGGACACCCTATATTTATTACTATCTGGATGTTAATTCTTAACGATCCCATCTGATGGTAAGTGACAACAACATCATGGGTGGTACAGCGAACTAACTTAGTAGAACCTTATTCTCTCTGCAGTTGAATAATAGATAATATTATTAAGTCGGGTGACTTAAATAAATTAATTGATTTTAATTATTTCATTGATTGTTGACGACCCCGTAGCATAGTTGGTAGGTAGTGATCCTACCTGCGAAGCGAGGGGTCCCGGGTTCGAGTCCCAGCGAGGCGGAAATTTGAATGATGAATTTAAATTTCCGTTCTTAGTCTGGGTGTGTGTGATCTTGTCTTGTGTGTTGTCCATGGCACCCACAATACAGGTAATCCTAGTGTGGGGCTATGAGTGTGTAGCGTTATTTATTTTTTATTTATTTATTTATTTACAATAATTGAATTTATTATTTCTCACTAGTTTACAGCAACAAACAAATAGATACTTATAAAAGTTTTTTACTACATTATTCAATACTATTCCTTTTATTGTTACAGAATGAACGAGTGTTAAAAGCAGCTCAACGAAACCTGAAAATGTTAGACAATGAATCACAAAGTGCCAGGACGATATAAAGTGGGATTGTGTTCGTGTGTGATGTGAACGACAGTATGCGGAGGTGGCTAGCGATGGTCACGGTGGTGGCGCTGGCGGGGGCGGCGACGGTGCGCGGATGGGACTGTGTGTGCAATCCGAGGGAGTGTGAGGCGCTCGAGCCCAGCGGATGCCCAGGGCTGGGAATTGTCGTGTGGGATCCTTGCAGGTACGGTACCGTTCTGTTGATAACGGCGAACGACCAGAGGAGTATCCAATCTCCAGCTTCCTGCCTTAACACGACAAGTAGTTTGGCGGCTGACTCAAGCATGATGTTAGCTAGGCGGGCTTCTTTCTTTCAGGCTTAGAAAATAATACCAGCGTTAAAATCAAATACTTAATAGAAATGTAATCTTTACACGAATTCTAATCCCTATCTTTTTAAAAATATATCAACTTAAATAAAAGTGCTGAGTAATAAATGACCTTACTTTTCAACATCTTGTTAAAACCAATTCTTCTATTAACCTTTGTTAAAACTGGCTTAAATTTATAAAGAGGCTTGGAAGCAGTGTTGTCATTAATAAAACTAAGTTTGCGGCGAGTACTTGGCATGGCTTAGCACTAGAACATTCCGATTAATTCACTAACAGTCGAGGTCGTGCCATTCATTGTCCGTGAACTTTTATACGTAAGCCCGTAGCAAGACTAATTCAATTAAGGCTTCCTACTATTTTTATGAATAATTTAGTTTGAGTTTTTGTTGTGTTTTAACAGTGACTACCAAGTTTTACAACTAAATTGATTACTCATTTCATTGATTTGTAAAATTTTACCTATAACATGTAAGTCTGTAATTGAACGATACTGAAAGAATTTGAATTTAATTTTCATTTGGAATAGGTTCAAAAATCTTCAAAAATAGGTTCAAAAAGTTCAAAAATTCTTTTCTAAAATGTATATTGAAATATAAACGAGTTGACATGTTACCTAATGTTAAATGGTCTCTGATACCCATGGATATTTCAACACCAAAGGAGTCACCGATGAGCCTAGGTCTAGGAAGAAAATACTAGCTATCAAGCCCTCAGCCGGAACACGGCAAGTCGTATGACCCAATCAAGAGGGTGGTCAGCGAAAAATAATACCTCGTTGAATGTGGTGGCCAGTGGCCAGCCGGGCTTCAGCCTGAAAAAATAAGCCATAATGAAGCCAAACGTAGGGTAGTAAATGTCTCTGCTGTTTCTAAGCAGAAAGATTAACTTAGCATCGTATAAAAAAAAGAAATAGATATACTTTTTGGAAGCTTTTCACCGCTTCTTTATTTACGTCATGGTAGGGACTAGGTAATTCTTAAAGCGTACAGTGTGCAGGAAAATGTTTGTGAAAACCATTTAAAAAAATCAATATAATTAAATTTTAATTATACGTTAATATTGGTTTATATTAGACATAAAAATATTTGGGATGCTTTTAATAAACTTTCGTGTAAGTCCCGTAGAACTTTTTGGTCAGAGTTTTAAGGGAAGTCGTCCGACAAAATTTACGAGAGTTGTCGAGAACAGCTCATAAATATGTATACAAAGTTGGACTTAACCTAAATATTGACATAGCGTAAAATCTTCACTAACTACGGATATTTGAAAATTGAAATGTAAAAAACTAATAATTACTTTACCTCAAATAGCCAAGTGACTTAGGCATAAATATTCCATTATACAGATTTTATTCCTTAGTTTATCATTAATAGTCATAGATATATGAAAGTCATAGACCTATTCATATATGAAAACCTTACGAATATACAACACAAAAATAGAATAAACTTACAAATTGTTTAGAATATCAGGGAAGAACCGTTTTTGATCATTTCTACAGAAGTTAAATATTATTTTAATACTTAGCTCTTGATATAACGATCTTAGAAAGCAATTGTTATTTTTATAGTATAACTACTTAGCTTCTACCGGTAGGCTGTAGTAGAAAAGTCGTGATTTTTTAAGACAAAAAACAATAACCGCAAGTCCTGATATATCTTCAAAATGGCCAAATATTCATCAATAAAAAAAATGTTAAAGCACGGAATTTTATTCCATGAGTAAGATTTGAACTGTTTTTAAAACCTTAAATGGATTATGTTCAC